>JAPVLO010000185.1:5000000-7500000 GCA_027257055.1 Cephalopachus bancanus | reverse complement strand
GCACCTGGCCTCAGAATTATTTTAATGAAGTAAAAGTAGCCGGGCTTGGTGGCTCAGCCTGTAATCCTACACCTTGGGAGGCTGAGGTGAGTGGATTGCCTGAGCCCGCGGGTTCGAGACCCGCCTGGGCAACTTGGCGATACCTCATCTCTACAATAAATAAAAAAAAATTAGCCAGGCGTGGTAGCGCGTGCCTGTAGTTCCAGCTACTTGGAAGGCTGAGGCAGAAGGATCACCGGAGCCCAGCAGATTGAGGCTGCGGTGGCCGGGAGTGCCCACTGCACTCCAGTCTGGGCGACAGAGTGAGACTCCAACTCAAAAAAAAAAAAAAAGTAAAAGTAGTGAAAATAGAGGGCTACTCCACCCAGGAAAAACATAGAGGACACAAAATATTTTTGTTTTCTAAGAAAAAGTATAATAAATAATTAATGCCTTTAGCATTATTGTATTGTACTTATCTCTTATTCTTTTGATATAATAAGATAAGGCATATTTTTAAATTGCAATTTTCTCTGCAACAGAGAAAGCTAGTTGCAGATTCTGAACAGCGGTTGAGTTATTGAAGTATTTAATTTTGAATATTTATTTATATCCAAGTCAATGAATTAGAAATTATTTGGAATTCTGGAAAATGTAATGCCATTTTAGAGACATTAGGTGAAATCTTCCACTGTTATAAAACAAGTTCTTTAGCACTGCAGTGGATTGTTAACCTACTTTAATTTCAGGATAGACATTTGTTATTCCCTGGCCTCATTTAACAAAATCAGTGGCATGGCATCCCTTTCTTCTCTCATATGTGAAATATTTTCTTCTCAATAAGGGTTTTTTTGAAAAAAAAATACTATTTTCTTGTCCAGCCATCTAAACTGATACATGTGAAAGAATAATTCAGTCAAGTCTTTAGTTCACCTCTGTTCTCAAGGGTGAAATATGGTCTCTAGATACCTGGATAGTCTTTCTCTTTATAATCATTTAACTTCTTGAAATACATCTTTGTTTGTTCCTAGCATGCAGTAGATCCCATTTTAAATCCTGTCTCTGAATCACGTTTTCTAGTTTATTCTTTTTCCAATATTGGAGTCCTTAACAAGACTATATTGAGGACATCCAGAGTATAAGTTTTTCAGTACTCCTTTGTGATTATATTTTATTAGTAGGTTCTATAAATAATTCCAAGGCATAAATCTTCTTTACAAATTAAAGGAAAAGAATTGAATATTGGTATGTTTCCTGTTCATGGAAATTATCATGGTACACCTGTAACCAAGAGAAACTGAGATGGAATGAAGGACGTTTCGTTTTAATAGAAAAAAGTTTCTGAAAAAACAAAATGCTGTGAATTCACATAAACACGTTATACAAATTTTGACAACCTTACTTAAGTTAGTTATAATTCAAATCGTGGCAAAAAGGGAAACCCTAGTCAATATTTCCTATTATCTATAAGTGTGTGTGTATGTTTGTGTATTTTGAATTTTTTTTTTTAAACTTACAGGTTGAAGAACAAACCTTAAAAGAAAGGCATCTGAGCTCAGTCATCATTAAACGATAAATGTCTTTCCTTTTGCTTCAGAGTTTTTGATGTCAGATTAGTTCCAAAATACTTAGTGTACCCAATTCATCCTTGTAAAATGGATTTAGAAAAGTCTAGCATTGTACATAATGCAAGAAAGCCGAATGCATTATTACTTGTATTTAACTTCATATGTGTTTAATCTAGCCACAGAAGTACTCTTTCTAGTACAAATAATGACTTATGTTCAGTGGGTAATAAAAATATATTTTCACCTTCATAGTTTGAGCTGCTATTTTAGTTACCTTTTTTTAAACATTTGCAAAGTTGTTATATTTTGCTTTCATTTCTACTTAAAATGAGGTACGTCTTTATATCTGGGTAATTTTGTGGACTCGACTATACCTTGATGATCAAATGCCACATTGTTGATTTTGTCCTTTTCTAGCCACTTGTTGCTGTGCCACATAGAATTCATTCAACAAGTAGAAATGTAAGAGAAGAAAAAACACGCTCGGAGATCAACTGTGAGTATATACTGTATACATATAGTTAATAATACTATAACAACATACATAATATATTATATTATAATAATATACTAATTTAACAACAGAAAATAAGATTTCAAGTTATAATTCAGTTATTTTTTGGTTTTTTCTTTTTTTTCCTTTTTAGTAAACACCGTTAAAGGTAAAGTTTAATTAGAGCAGTACGAATTTTCATTTTCCTTATTCCTGTGGAATTTTTTTTGAAGAGGCAATGTATAACAATGTTGTTACTATGTGGAAAGAGAAGTTTAATTCCTGGAATAAGCAGGGTAGAAGCAGTCACAAGAGTGCTTCTTACCTGTAAGTCACCCGCCAAGGTTGGTAAAATGAAGCATCTGATTCAGTAGCTCTGGAACGGGATCCGAGATTCTTACTCATAACAGACTCCCAGGTCATGCATGTGCTGATAGTTCAAGGGCCACACTTTGAGTAGCCAGAGACATAGAGGCTTGCAAACTGGCTTAGCATCTGAGTAGCCTGGGAGCTTTGGAAAATGAATTCTCAGGCCCCACTTTTCCACCGAGTCTGATGCAGTAGGTCTTTTGTTGACCCAGAAATTTACCTTTAAAAATAGGCCTCCAATGAATAACTGCAGAGTAATATTTATCAGTAAAACCAATAACCAATAGTTTTGTTAAAAATAAATGGTTAAAATTTGATTTGTGATGATAAAGCCTGGCCTATCAACAACAAAAAAAATAGCCCCCAGGTAATTCCTGTGGACTACCAGGTCATGGGCCCACTGAGACAGGCCATGCATTCACTTGGGATCCAGTGCTGTCAACTCTTCATCGAAACTCTGTCAATAGGAATCCCTGGGGCAATAGTGCCTTAACTTTCATTCCTTAGAAGTATTTATTCCCTATGTCTTAGAATGCTAATTTAGTGCATCTTATGATAATAGTTTTCGTGAACTAAAGATTCATCCCAAGAGACCTGAAATCCAAAATGATCTCATGGAAATTAGGTCGTATAAAACCTTAGATGACTACTATTATGAAATTGTCCATAATTTTTGGCTAGATTAATAATGTAATAATATATCTCATACTTTAAGATGTATCCATCTCTTTATCTCAAAAGCCAGGTAGGATAAGTAGGGGTGGGTGGGTATCATTTGATAGAAAACAAAAGAGAAATGCAGAGATGAAAAGATCTGACTTTGGGTTGGAGTCCTACCTACACTGAGGGAACAGCAAACTTGGACTTCTTGTCTCCAGCTAGCCTATTGGTCTTTCTAAATGATGCTCCATTTCAAGAACCATCTTGGTATACTCTGTGGCTTTTACACTGGGAGTTTTGGGCAAAGTTGTATGCTGTTGATACCTGGAAATGCTCTTAAAAGGAAAACTCTGGAAACAAGGCATGGTGGGATGTATAAAAAACTTAGGAGTGGGATTTGGTACTTTGTTTGCCAACAGCTAGTTGTGTAACTATATAAAGTTATCTGTAGAACTCCTGTGGAAGCCATATGATTTAAATTTGCTAATTTTCCTACAAAAGTATTTTTCTGAAAATGTTCCATTGTTTGAATACAAAAAGTAATTTGCAGTGTCTTATAATTGATTTGGAAACTTTGTGTTCAGTACAAATGAATATCTAATTTAAAGTACTTTCTATCTTACCCGATCCTATTGAAAAGTTGTATTGTTAGGCCCTTTATAGCAAAGTGTAGTTATTTCTGATTCACTCCATACTAGTATTAGCGACTCTCAGCTTTTGCATACATATGTATGTGTACACTATCTGAAACTAGCTGTCTCTGCCTCGGGTTTTCTGAGATTCTGAAATCCTGTCCTTTCAGTGGAAGCAAGTGATACATCATGGACACCCTCCTTCTTGCCTGCCTTCTAGTAAGATGGGTATCATGTCCCTCTGGTTAGCAACAGAATTAAAAGCCACTGCTTTTAATAATTTGTCCATTTGGCATTTGAGGCTCTCAAGTCTTATTCAGTGCTCTAACAAATATCTACTTTTTAGAATTTTTTATGATTTCATGTGAGACGTGATACATAGAAGAATGCTTATTAGTATTCCTATTGTCTATATAGTCAGGCTGTGGAAAAATCATTTATTTTAGTGATAACATATATTTGTTCCTCTTGATAATGTCTTATGTTTACAATTACTTAGTGCCTCTTCATGCAGCCAGTGTTTTCTCTTTATCAAACTAAATGGTATTTAGGCAACATATATGTAAAAACTGACTCATCTGCAGAAAGGGTGTTACTCTTTCCCTTTTAGAAGGGACCCTCTGCCTTCAGTTAAATATGATAAGCACAGACTTGCTTAAGAAGAAATAATTCTGGGTTTTTCTTTTCTGCTCCGAGTGGCACCAGTTTTGACCCATATTGGCTAAAGGAGAACCACTGTATGATTATGTAGGTACTACACTAAGAAAATAATTTTCCTCTGGATATTTAAATACAAATCTGTGGCCTAGCACTTTGGGAGGCCAAGGCTAGAGGATTGCTTGAGCCCAGGAGTTCCAGACCAGCCTGAAACATACTGAGACCTCAAACAAAACATTTTAAAATTTAGCCGGGCATGGGGTCTATGTCTGTAGTCCCAGCTACTCAGGAGGCTGAAGTGGGAGGATCACTTGAGCCCAGGAGGTCAAGGCTGTGGTAAGCCATGATTGTGTCACTGCATTCCAGTCTGGGATAGTTGAGTGAGACCCCAATTCAAGAAAACATACAAAACAAAACAAAATAAATTTGTGGTAGATGGCTTCATTCAAGGAGAAAACAAAGACCAGAACCAATAGCTAATTACAGACAGATGAGGTTGTTCTTAATTATTAAGAACATCATAAACAGTGCTGCAGACTGATTGACCAACATTTATTTGAGCAGTAGCTGGAAGATTATGTGGCAGAAGCTTGTCATAACTTTACGGAATTTGAAGAGATCCCAAGTGTAGATACCAGTGTAAGGTATGAATCTCTATAGGGACTTTGCTTCTCTTTCTGGGAAAGAATTCTCCTTCTACAGTGTACAGGTACAGTGGTATCGAATACCTGCTTTTATTAAGACAGCCTCCCTGCACTTAGGAATTATACAGTCTAGTGGAAGAAATTAGCACATTCAGCAGGTAACAAACACACAAGGCAGATCAGTGTCCTCATGTAACTGTATTGCAGATTTCCTTTTGCAGTTGAAGGTAAGTGTGAGAGCTGTTCAATAGGCCGTTATCCAGATAAGGTATATGTTCATCTTAATACCTTACTAAAAGTTGTTTTGTAATCCTTGATGTGTGTTCATATGTGAACAGGTATGAAGGAGCCATTCTTAAAGAACCTACTTATCTTTAAGGGTCAGAATTTAAAATCTGAGCCATTAACAGCTTAAAAAATGTATATACACCCACACATAGCTGGAGATGTTATAGGGCTGTGTTTCTCAACAATTTGTTTATGTCTTTTCTTGTTAAATATTCAGATCTTGTGGTCTTCTTTCATTGGTATTAACATTCACAATAAATTTACATACAAAGTTAAAATAAAAACTTAACAGTGATTATGCTTTGAAATCTCACTCTATCCCTCACCTTGGTTTAGAATTGCTGATTTTGGCTGAAGTTCTTACTAGTTAGTAGAAATGTAATGTATTGCAGCTGTCTACTTTTGTTCTTTTTCATGTTTTATATTTGTTCCTCTGCTTTTATCCCAGTAGTCTTGAATGCTTTCCCTAGATTGTAAAAAACAGATAATTATGATGATGAAATATAGAAATGAAAGGTAAAGGGAGTGAAACATTCAATACCAATAGCAGAAAAAAAGATGAATGTAGTACAGTTATGCCTGCTCTAGCTAGTTTATACTTAGCTGCAGTAGTTATTTATTGTTGTGTAGCAAATTACTCCCAAAATTTAGCAACTTAAAACAGTAAGCATTTATTGTCTCACACAGATTCTAAGATTCAGGAATCCAGGACAGCATAGCTGAATGATTCTGGCTCGGGGTCTCATGAAGTTGCAGTCAGGTGTCACTTAGGACTGCGGTCATCTGAAGGTTTGATTAGGCTGGAAGATTGGCTTCTGAGCTCTCTTGTGTAACAACTAGCCAGAGGCTTTTCTTCCTTGCTATGTGCCCTCTCCTTGAGGCTGCTCACAGTATGGCTTCCTCCAGAGCAAGTGATGCAATAGAGAGAGCCCAATGGTATATCTTGGGAGTGACATACCATTACTTCTGCCATGTTCTTCTGGTCACACCAGCCACCCTGATCCAATGTGGAAGTGTGGTGAGGACTAGGAGCCAGGAGTCACTGAGGGCTATCCTGCAGGCTGGCCTCCACAAGTACCAGTGCTACCTACCCCCTAAATATTAGCCTTTTGCACTCTGATGTCCCCTTTTAGGGGACATAAAGAGATTGCTGGTGATTATAAAGGACAAACTTATGCAGCTCAGTTTTTTCAAAAATGTATGTTTCCTTGAGGTTTGCTATTCAAATTACATGAAAAAATAAATAAGGAGATGAAATATATACTAAGATATGATTGATCAGTTGAGAAGTGGTTTGCAGGAATCACAAGTGTATCCTTCCACATCATCTTTGAACAACAGACTGGACATTCATTAAATTACATATTATTAACATGGAAGGAAGAAAATGAGACTACATTATGTGCTTAAAGAGAAAACATCAGTGGAAGACGTCCAGCGATTTTTTTCTATTGCACGACCTGTATCAATGAATCTGCAACGCGTGTTGGTGACTGTTTCACGTGTTATCAACACATTAGAAAAATATGTTATGATTGATTTTTTGTCATAAGTTCCTCAGTGTTCAAAATTCCATTATAAGCCAAATATCATTACAATAAAATAATCAATTCCAGTGTTGTGTTATTTAATATGAAGTTATTCATATTTCACTGTTTCATTAAAAAGTGCAGTCAAGTTGCTGGTAGGTCCTGAAGTCTCCAAGTGCAAAGGGTGAAGATTGTCTCTATTTTATGCTGAGTCACAAAGAAGTAGCAAGTTAGATCCTGATTGTGACATACATTAATTTTACTAATCATCATCCTTTTTTACTGTGGAAAATGCCTAGGATTAACAAATAACGCTTTAATAGTTAAGACTTTCTTGGGTCTTTTCCAGCTAACAAAATTTTTTATTTAAATCTTTGGATTAAAAAGAAAACACACAAATGGCAAACAGATATATAAAAAAATGTTCAACATCAGTATTCATAAGGAATGCAAATCAGAACGAGATATTTTTTCAACCAGTTAAAGTGGCTATTATCAAAAAGTCAAAAATAACAAATGCTGGGAAGAATACAGAGAAGAGGGAATTCTCATGCGTTCTTGGTGAAAATGTTAATTAGTATAGCCACTATGGAAAATGGTATGGCGGTTCCTCAGACAACTAAAAGCAGAATTACCATATGACAGCAATCCCACTGCTGGGTGTGTATCCAAAGAAAGAATATCAATGTATCTGAAACATTTCTGCACTCCCAAGTTGATAGCAGCACTATTCACAATAGCTGAGATGTGGAGTCAACCTACGTGTCCATCAGTGGAAGGATAGATAAAGAAAATGTGGTATATATGCAAAACGGAGTATTATTTAGCCATAAAAAAAATAATGAAATTCTGTCATTTGCAGCAACATGGGCAGAACTGGAGGTGACCATGTTAAGTGAAAAAAGCAGGCACGTGCTAATACCGTGTGTTCTCACTCATGTGAGAACTAAAAAACTTGATCTCATGGAGTTAGAAGTAGAATGAGGTTTACCAGAGGTTAGGAAGGGGAGGGGGAGAGGAAGGGGGAAGGGAAGAGGGGATGGAGAGAAGTTGGTTCATGAGTACAGAAACACAGTTAAGTATAGTAGAAGGAATAAGCTTTAGTTTTGATAACACAGTGGGGAAATTATAGTTAACAATAATTTGTTATATATTTTAAAATGGAAGATCTGGGGTGTTCCCAACACAAGAACTGATAAATGTTTGAGGTAATGGATATCCTAATTACCCTGTTTTGATCATTGCATGTTGTGTTCGTATATCAAAATATCATATGTACCTCATAAATATTTATAATTATTATATGTCAATTTTAAAAATTGAAAAAAATCTTTGGATAGTGATCAGTGTATGATAGATAATAAACTTAAATGTGTTTTGCCATGAGGTAGTAGCTTTTAAAACAATTACATCATTAAGAATATAGAAACAGATTCTTTTTACTTTTTTCTTTTTTAGTTGGCCAAGTAAAATTTGATCCACCCTTAAGGAAGGAGACAGAACCACATCATGAGCTTGTAAGTAGCATAGTCTTGGAATGTTAGCACTGAAAATAAATGTTTTAATTTCTTTGTGTGATATATTAGTACTGACTAAGAAAACTAGTCATTGATACTTTCAAAAGCATTTGGGGGAAACTAAAAGGTAAATAATTCTCAAATTCAGAATAAATAAATCTGTGTTGCTGAGATTTACTATTTCCAAAATTATTTTAGGAGAAACTAATTTTACTATTCTCTGATTAAATGTTTTGAAGTTATTTTTTCATTTGTCTTCTCAGTTGTTGAGGGACTTTTTGCATATGTATTTATTAGGATAAATGCCATGGCTTAGAAACATTAGAGTAGTGTCAAATCTGTTTAGTACTAAAACCTGGGATGACATGGTATACATAGCAGCTGAATTTTGTCATTAAATGGCTTGCCAATTATATGGATATTATTTTCCTAATTCTTTTGTTGTTTTATATACATCTTTCCAGATATATAGTAATATATTAGATACAGTCTTAAAAGCAAAATACCTTGTAAATATTTGAGATGTTTTTAGCCGGTCATGGTGGCATGTACCTGTAGTTACAGCTACTTGGAAGGCTGAGGCAGAAGGATCACCCAAGCCCAGCAGGTCGAGGCTGCGGTGGCCAGGAGCGTGCCACTGTCCTCCAACCTGGGTGACAGAGTGAGACTCCAACTCAAAAACAAAACAAAACAAAACATATATATATTTGAGATTTTTATGAAATAAAAAATGAGACATTGAAAAAACAAAATTAATCCTAATGAAATTATTTTGCCAGAGCTCCAGATAATATCTGTTTTACTTTTTTCCTATTCTACTTAATAGTGAGAAGAAAGTAACTGTTAATAAATAATAGGGATTGAAGTGGAAACTTTCTTCTTCTTCCTTTTTTTTTTTTTTTTTTTTTTTGAGTTGGAGTCTCACTCTGTCGCCCAGACTGGAGTGCAGTGGCCGCTCCTGGCCACTGCAGCCTCAACCTGCTGGGCTCCGGCAATCCTTCCGCCTCAGCCTTCCAAGTAACTGCAACTACAGCATGCGCTACCACATCCAGCTAATTTTTGATTTATTGTAGAGATGAGGTCTCGCCAAGTTGCCCAGGCGGGTCTTGAACCCGCGGGCTCGGGCAGTCCACTCACCTCAGCCTCCCAAAGCGCGGGATTACAATGCTGAGCCACCGAGCCCGGCTGGAAACTTTCTTCTTAAACTTAATGCTTATTTTAACTCACTTGACCAAGGCTTACAAAGGGCATCATTAGCCTTTATCTCAGAGAGGGATTCTAATTTACTGTACTAACGTAAAGAAAGAAAATGTTAAAGAGAAAGTCTTAAAATGATCACATTATAATATCAAAGCCTGACATTTATGAAGAGGGATGGAGAAGTTTAAGAAGGAGAAGTACTCATGATGTTTATAAATGCTAATTGTATTTTGTTAAGGCAGTTTGAGGTTTTTTTTGTTTCTTTTTTTTTATGTTGGCATTGCATGTACTTAAATTATATACTAATTTAGTAACTGCATTTTAGAGCAAAGTTGTTGCAATGTTGCTTCTTTAGAAGCTGCTTAATATAATTTGGCTTTCCATTTGCCTTAATAAAATTATATTAGCAGAACTTACTTCATTTGTGAAAATTTCCCTTTGTGAATTTGTGGCTTTTGGTCTAAGTGTAAATAACTTGGGTTTCTTGGTCTCTGCTAAACAGCCCGACAGAGATGATTTTTTGGACAGTTCAGAAGAAATATACTACACTGCAAGATCTAATCTGGTATTTCTCATCTTCTGATTTTCTTTGTCAGCATTGTTTTAGTCTTTTTTTTTTTAAGACCATTTTGTTCAGTTTTAATGAACCACTTTAAGCATTGTTTTATGTTACTGTCATTTAGTAAGCTTCCATATATTAAGACATGGCATTTTTTCCATAACAAGTTTGTAAGTTATCTACTCAAATATAATGCTATAATAATACATATTTTTCTTTTTTATGAAAAATATTAATATTTAATTTTCTCACTCAATTATGAGGTTTTTTTTGTTTTGTTTTTTTGTTTTTAGAGAAATGACATTTCCTGCCTGGGCATGGTGGGTCACACCTGTTATCCCAGCACTTTGGGAAGCCAAGGTGGGAAGATCACTTGAGCCTAGGAGTTTGAGACCAGCCTGGGCAACATAGCAAGACCCAGTCTCTAAATTAAAAAAAAAATTAAGATAAAGAAACGCCATTTCCCTATAAAATGTCGTTTTAATGACATAATTTGTTTTAATTAACTAGAAACCACCCATATATATAAATATATGTATATATTCATTCATATATGTATGTAACTATTCATATATGGTACATATAATACATGTTCTTGTGTATTACATTTAAAATATATCATGTTACATGTAATATATATTATTCACATATTATATGGTACATACATACATATAACTTTAAAAGATACCACTCAGTTTTCAGTGAAATCATTCACAGATATATTAATTTTTTATGTTACATGCAATATATATTATTCATAAATTCTATGGCACATATATAATTTTTAAAGATAATTTGTCTCTAAATTTTTTTTTTTTTTTTTTTGAGTTGGAGTCTCACTGCTGCCCAGACTGGAGTGCAGTGGCAGCTCCCGGCCACCGCAGCCTCGACCTGCTGGGCTTCAGCGATCCTCCCACCTCAGCCTTCCAAGTAGCTGGAACAACAGGCGCGCGCTACCACACCCGGCTAATTTTTTGATTTATTGTAGAGATGAGGTCTTGCCTGCCCAAGCGGGTCTCGAACCCGGGCTCAGGCAATTCACTCACCTCTGCCTCCCAAAGGCGCGGGATTACAGGCTGAGCCACCGAGCCTGGCTTGTCTCTAAATTTACAATATTATTGTCAGATGAAGTTGTAATTTTGCAACATTATGTCATGTCTAGTTTTCTCAGGACAAAATTTAGATTATAAAACATCCCTAAAGTTATAAGACTTATCTTACCACTACCTAAGAAAAAAAATGGGAAATTTAATAAATAGTACTTTTAATAGTTGCTATTAAGGAAATCGTTCTTTCTACTTGTGCCTGGCCAGAGCCCTGAGATGCCCCATATGTATTCCCAGATTCTGTTTTTCCACCATCTATGTGGAATTTTTCTATTGTTTCTTTCCTCTCTACCTTAATAACAACTTCTTTCAGTTTTGGTGGGCTTAAATGATTCTTTATAAAAACTCTTTAATCTATGTCCTCTAACATTTATAAAATCTAATAGAGATTTTAAGCATAATTTCTATTTTTAAGGAAGTTACTGTCTTCTTGGACAGAAAATAGATAAACCCTTAGTCATGCAACAAAATATATAATTGATAGCCAAAATTTGGTCCTTGGCAACTGTTGATGAGAAGAAACTAACATATAACAGGTACTATGGAAATCACAGAAGAAGAGATTTGGGGCTAATGAGAGGATTTAAGGTACAGAGAAGCTGGAATTTGTTATTCTGTAAGAATAGCAGAGCTGGCATTTGAACCATTTGGCCTAAGCAACCTGGCTCCAGAATTCAAAGTTGAACCACTGTGCTGTATTGCCTCTACCCAACATGAGCAGTTATTTTTTAAAACTAATACTGGACTTCTCCCCACTTTTGTTAAGTCAACGGCTACATCTCATAATTTTTTTTTCTTTCTTTACTGTGGTAAAATATACATAACATAAAATTTACCATGTCAATTTTTTCTGTGTGTATAATCCAGTGCATTAAGTATATTCACATTGTTGTGCAGTTAGCACCACTGTCCATCTTCAGGATGTTTTTGTCTTCCCAAACTGAAACTCTGTTATTAAAACAATAACTCCCTTTTCTTCTTCTCTCCATCCCCTGGCAACCACCATTCTGTTTTCTGTGTCTATGAATTTGACTACTCTAGATACCTAGCATAAGTTGAATCATAGTGTATTTGTCCTTTTGTGACAGGCTCACTTCACTTACCATAACGTCATAATATCTTCGAGGTTGCTCTATGTCGGAGCATGTGTCAGAATTTCCTTTTAAGGCTGAATGATATTCCATTGTATATAAGTACCACACTTCGTTTATATAGTCATCCATTGTTGGGCTACGTTTTGGCTACTGTGAATCATACTGCTGTGGATGTGGATATGTAGAGACTGTTTTGAGTCCCTGCTTTCAATGCTTTTGGATATATAACTAAAAGTGTACTTGCTAAATCTTATGGTAATTCTAGCTTTAAATTTTTGAGAAATTGCCATACTGTTTTCCACAGCTGCTGCAACATTTTAACATTTCCACCAGCCGTACACTTGGCCTTCAGTTTCTCTACATCCTCATCAACACTTGTTATCTTCTATTTTGTTTTGACTTTTTCTTTTGGGTGTGAAGAATCCATAGTTATTTCAATCTCCTAATGTTATCAGTCCTAAAATCTTGGCACTGTGAACAAGATTTCAACTCTTACAGATGTTTATTGCTGGCCATTAAAAACTCAGTGATCACAGAATGTCTGGCCCTCATGTTAGTAGGCAGTTAGCACAAAATGACAGTTCTAAATCTTTTGGGATCTGGAGGAAACATTTACTCCTGTAAAGACCTCACTGCTTAAAAGTTCCATGTTATCAGTGGTTGTTTTAAATGCCAAGTGTATTCAGTTTTTTATTTTGTGAGTGAATTTAGAATATTACACCTCAATTTTTGTTGTTATCCAAAGGTGATTTCTTGAAAGAAAAATCAGGTAATCATAATATATGAAGCCAGAAGAATAGAACTTGATTTTCAGGATTGACTGTCAGTAAGAAAAGAATTTTGAAGGATGCCTGAATTTAAAATGAACAAAAAACTCACTATCATATCATCGTTAAATAATAAAGGTTTGCTTGTAACCGTAAAAATGGGTTTCTCTGATCTACAAAATGCTATTTTCAGATTAAAAGATTATATTACACATCTGTGTCAGTTGATGCTTTTTTTTTTAATTTACCAAGTTTTATTGTCCGTGTAGACCCACATATCAATAAAACACATATTGAAAGTTAATTATATGTGAAACACTCCGTTAATTGCTGCGAAGGGGCATAAGGAGGTGTTATCATACTGGCTGCTCCAAAGAAACATCTAGTATAGTATACCTAACCTACTAAAACTCGTTTCTAAGCTTGAGGTACAAAAGGCATTTTATTCAGGTCGAGGCTCCTTAATCTGCCTTTATTAGTCAGAATCCCACTGGATTCGTGAATGCTCTGACCCACTTGCTTTTCTGACTTTTTGATAAATAAAAAAATCTTTGAATTATTCTGGATTCACTCCCTCTCTATTTCTGTAACTCATCTACCACATTAAAAGGTATCTTACGACCTTATTCGTATTATAGTTTTCTCATTCTTTCACTGAGAAAAAATTCTCCTGCATTTTTTTTCTTGGTTGAGATATATTGCTAAAGTATTTTTTTCTTTTGTGTTTTTGTAGCCAACTGTATCAATTCTATTGACTTCCTGCTGTTTTCTCATCAGGTATACACTTTGTAATCTACCAAGGGGATTTTTTTTTTAACTACAATAATATATTATTGATCATATATATATTTCCCTTTTCAAATGTTCCAAGTTATAGCCTTTGTTTTGTTTTTTTTTTCAGTTTCAGTAAACCGTACTTACTCCTTTGTAGGTTTAAAAATAGTCTCCCATTCATTAAAATGAACCACTAAAATTAGGACTCTCTGACTCAAAAGCATATTTTAACTGGGCTAGGATAACCATCTTGAACTTGTGTTTGAGTCTCCAAGTTGAATCTGTACTAGGTTATTGCATGTTTTCAGCCATGCTGTTATTTATGTGGCTTTACTATATAGTTAAACGTTGTCATTCATTAGTAAGTGGATGTTTAATTAACGCTACTAATTTTTTTTATGCTAACTTGTTCAAATATATTTTTATTAGCTTGTACGATGTACCATCATCTTGGGTTATTTTGAGTGCTTTTTCAAGCATAATTTTGGTAGAATTTTTCTAATACAGAATAGCTTCCAAATCCTTTTTGAAAATCATTGTAGATCAGTCTTCCTTAGACTGCCCTGCAGATATATAATTAACTACTAACTTTGCTCTGGTTTCATTCTTTCCTTTTTATTTCTTCTAATTTTCCTTGTTTGACTTAACTGAGTTCCTATTATATAAGATTAGACACTTTTTAGAAGGATTTAGTGTAATATGTTACTTGATGGTATTCCTAGCACATTGTTTTTGTTCCATGGTTGCTATAAAATAGTTTAGGGAGAATAAATTGTTAGGGTGAAGAATGAGAGCCTTTGAATTTTAGCTTTCCTAATAGGACTTGGGATACAGCACACTTAATCATCAGACTTGCATCATCTACAACTTCTCCCCTGGCCTGAATGTTATCTTATATATGAGCCTAAGCTTAAATATCGATTAGACTATTTCTTTAGTTATTTTAGACACTTCTCTTACTTCCCTAATTACACTGCTAATCATTTCAGTTTATTTCCTTTTTTAAAAAAATTATTATTAACCTGCCAATTGGCACGCATCAGATAAGCTGAAGATTTTTATAACGCATTGATGTTTATGTAGCAGAAGCCATGGCCACTCTGCACAAACGTGTGCTTTGAAAGCTGTCATTTGATTAAAGGCTTAGAGATTATATTGGCTAAAGATGTTGCTGGTCTGGTAAAGGACCCAGTTATCCATTGCTGAAAAAATAAAACTTGAATTAACAAGTGTACTTATAGAGATTAGTATATCTTTACCAAATACTGAAGTTTCAGGATTCATGTATAAAGTCATGACCACTTAGATTTTGCTGTATAGTAATTGTATAAGTCTTGTGATAGCAGTGATTTTATCCTATTAAGATGCATCATTATAAATTAAAGAGTACAAGTGTCCTTTTTCATTAGCATTTCGTGTGATACCAGTGTGACAGTCGACTCATCTTTTTTTGTGTGTGTGTGATCTTTTCTGTCCCTGGTAAGAACATTTACTATGCATGGAAGAGCACAAATATTGAAGAAGACAAAATTTGAGTCTTGTCTAAACCAGGATTTGGACTTTATTTTCATCAGATATTTTTTTGACAGGTCTTGGAGTACTTAAATTTTAGAGTGCTTTTCTCTTAAATATAATGTATTGCTTGGAATACTAGGCTTAGTATTTTTGTGATCTAGAATCACTTGTGTGTATCTTAACAAGGCTATTGTGTAAGCTATCTATTTATAAGCAAAAAAACAATTGGCATTTGAACAAAGCATTTATTTAGGGTGCAATCAGTGTGTGCCACGTTCTATGCTAGACCTTGGGCTACAGGGAAGGAAGAGATATTTGATCATTTCTCTTGTTTGAGGAACCCACAGCCTGGCTACTATTTTTACAGTCTTGTAAATAGATTAAAATGCAGGATAAATACTAGAAGAAATCTCTGTGTAAATGCTGCAGAGACACACAGAAGGCTGTAGGTATCTTCCAGGACTGGCTTGGAAGGCTGCTCCAAGATGACTTTTGCGTTAAGCCCTGATCATGAATCTGACAATACCTTGTAAAAATAAAAAGCACTTTAAATGCACTGTATTCTGATGTAAATAAGATTTGTTTAGAATATTAAATGTTTACATTTTATAGTTAAAACGGTGCTTAAAATACAGTTGCTTTTTAAAAGGAGGACAAAAGGCAACTTTACTGCATATTTTCCACGATTGTTGGAAGCACATTTCTTTTTCTCAAGAAGCCATTTGAGTCGACCCACAAGAATCCATTTGAGTCGACCCACAGCATTCAGTGGAAATGCTTATATAGTTGAGAAACTGCCTCAGTACTCATTTGAAATTGTATTTGTTAAAAAATTCTTTAAAGTTCTTCAATGCAATTTACAATCTTGTACAAGTTCACATATTTAATTTATTTTTAAAATAGCACCCAATTTTACAACTTCAAAAAGTTATTACCTGCATGGAGCAGCAGTAGAAATATGAGACTGTGTATATATACATACTTATTTCAGATCTTATATACAAAGTAAACCAAGATTTTTGTTACTTATTCTCTTTTCTGAAAATTTTTGTTTCATTGTAATTTGAGAATAAATAACTTGAGTTTTTTTATTTCTAAGTGCTGATTTTTACAAATGTCAGTTTGTTATTAGCAGTAACAATAAATGAAACTTTGCATATATTTTTAGATAAAATCCCAGAAAAACGCTCTACTTAAATAAAATACTTAAATCAAGACTACAGACTTCTGAAATCTTTCATTGTTGAAAGTTCTACCATGCCTTCTTTTTAAGATCATATAGCAATACAGATTTATTTGGGATTTGGGGTTTCCATTTTTAAAATAGTGTATGTTAGTATATCATGTTATGTGATCAACTACTATGTTGTTAAGTATTTTATTTTGTACTATCAGGATCTACAACTAGAATATGGACAAGGACACCAAAGTAGTTACTTTTTAGGTGCAAACAAGTAAGTAAACTTCTTTTAAAATTTAAATTCAAGAATTATTAAGTTACTTTGAGTGCTATATTTTAATATTTAAGATAGTAAGTTGTATTGGGCTGGTAGATATATTTTATAATATGCTTTTAACTTTTTTCCATTGCTTCCTTGTTCATCATTTAGTTAATAATTGTCAAATGGGAAGGATCTGCTTAATTTTTTTATGTCAGGCTACTTTGTTGATCTTGACAGAGAAAACCAAATACATTCCATCTGAAGACATATGTGTTTCAGCAGTTGATTTCTTTTATTCCTATAGTCGCTCTGTTTATTCCTTACAGAACTTGCCTTGGTACACCTCCCAGATCTGTTGGTTACTAAAAGTATCTGGAATTACTCACATTATTTAGCAATCTTAACTTTTTAGCTGTTCGTTTTTTAAAATTAGTTTAAAGTATGTGTCTAAAGTTAGAAGTTACCAGTTCATGTAAGAAATAAGTTCAACAGTTATTCAGTGCCTTCTCTACACCAAACCTCTGGTAAGCACAGTGGTTAAAAGACAGCTTACATACTAACAATTTAAATTGTTTATATGTCAGAGTTAACAAGAAATGGGAGACAGGACTCTGCGATTTCCCTTAGATTCTTATTTTCTGAATTCATGGATAAATTATCATCATAAAAACTCATTTAAGCAGGGCTCGGTGGCTCAGCCTGTAATCCCGCGCCTTTGGGAGGCTGAGGTGAGTGGATTGCCTGAGCCCGTGGGTTCAAGACCCGCCTGGGCAGCAAGACCTCATCTCTACAATAAATCAAAAAATCAGCCGGGCGTGGTAGCACATGCCTGTAATTCCGGCTACTGGGAAGGCTGAGGCGGAAGGATCGCCGGAGCCCAGCAGGTCAAGGCTGCGGTGGCCGGGAGCGGCCACTGCACTCCAGTCTGGGCAACAGAGTGAGACTCCAACTCAAAAAAAAAAACTCATTTAAAAGAGAATATCATTTAAATTTCCAAAATTTCCAGCAATACTGATACTATTTTAATAATCAGAACAACTTAAAATTTCAAAATATTATTTCAATTGCATTAGAGAATTGAGACATGTATATTCTCATATTTTAAGTTAAGCAGTTGAGAAATATTTGCTAAGACAAATAGCTTAGTTTTAAGAATTATAATGCCAAATCATGGCTGTTTATAGATTAAATGTTTAATTTTTCACTTAAATGTACTATCTTTTCCCACCATAGAAAAGGCTTCGAATGGCAGCCTAGAGAAATGCATTAGTTTTAATTTAAGCTGATCTTTAGTGAAATGCTATGAGGGTTTTAAAAAATATTATTATTAGTCTTGATATTATTATTAAGTCATTGCCATTATTAGCTTTTATGTTTGTTAAAATAGAAAATAAGTATAAAATTTCCCTGGCAGAAAGATGAAATTTTACCTAAATAGTAGCTATTTTCTATTCTTGTCTTAGTTTGTTGGTGGATACCAAAGGAAAGTTTGTCTCATAGTGGGTTAGCAAATATATTCTGAAATGTTTTTATATTATTTTCTCTAAATATGGGATCACCAGTTTTAAGGACGTTGTTAGCAAATTTTGGTGTATTTTCAGAGACTGAATAATTTGGAAAAAAATCATTTATCTTTTTGGATTCATTTAAAATATATTTTAAATTGTGTACTTGCAAAATACAAAAAAAAAAAGGATCCATACTAAATGTATATTCAGATTCCTTAGTTCCCATTTTCTGGTTTCCGATTGTTTGGCATTTTCATAGTGTATAGTTAACTTTGGCTAGGTAGAATGTTAATCCTTTGCCCAACCTTCATTTTTTGATTAATTGGATCCCTGCTTAAGGAACTGTATTCTATTTAACGAATCATTGGCAAGGTAGGTTGGCCAGAAGTTTGACCTTTGGCTGTGTTTTGTGTATAGGTATATATATATATACATGTGACATGAGCATGGATGTAGCACTTCTCTTGCTGTATTGATATGTCTGCTTTATTCTTGTGACTAGGCAGTACTTTTAAAACTCACGGGATTTTCTGCTTTCTCCATGGTTGATCAGACAGACAGATTTCCATTGATGGGTTTCTACCTATACCAGAGTATGCAGTAACTAATTAGAATTGTTACATAGGATTTTTTTCTTTTAACAGAAAGCTACGTGTTTTGACTTATACTTGGTTATTGTGTTTTCTTTTGAATTTTAGTATCACAGGGGGCAACTTTTCTATTTAAGTCAACAAAATATTATTTAAAAAACTGTAAATTATTTGCTTTGTTTTAATATAGATTGAGAATTTTAATGATAATTCTCTTCTAGTAACTTATAGTGATGAGAGTAAATTGAATTGCACAATTCCAGGCATAACTGAGTGTAGTAGTAGCAGATCCAGAGTCCAAGCTGCCTTTTCCTATAAACTGTGACTTGAAGAAATTCACCTCCATTTTCTCTTGTAAAATGGGGATTATCACAGTACCTACCTCATAGGGGCCGAAGGATGTAAAGGAATTCTCATCGTAAAGCATTTAGCACACTTAGAATTTGTTTAGAATTTATTAAATATTTATTAGTTGCCCTTATTCATAGTAGTTACTCAGTAAATGTTGATTGTATGAGCAAGGTAATAAAACTGCTCTTCTCTGTTTTCGAGAAATAAGGAGCTTTTTGTTTTGAAATATAATCAGAGCAGTACTTACAAATTGTTTTGGAGCACTTAGGCAGTTTTGAAAGATTTTAGTGACCAGCAGCACAAATTCCTTAGCAGTTTGAATATGGTGAGTATTTTTGGTGTTGGTTTTAGACTTCTCCTATATCAGGCATCAGTTAAATCTGTGTTTGTACTTTGTTTTATTTTTAACCTTTTAATCAAAATTTTCTAATAATTTTATATTGACTTAGAATTCAATATCTGGAGGCATACATTCTGTTTTGTTTTGTTCTTTACTCTCTAAAAATTCTATAATAGAAGAATTCAAGTGGACTAGTGAAGAGTGACATTGTTTATTGTGTGGCACTCAGTCTTGGTGAATAAATCAGTATCACATTTTCCCCAAGTGCTCTTAAGATACAGTATTTACTGTATACAGACTTTTAGCAAATTTACTCATGTTTCATTTTCTCTTTTATAAAGCCTAAAATATAAATCATGCATTCTGCTTTTCACTAAGACTTTATGAATTCTATAGTTTTGTTTATGAAATATCTTAACACATAGAAAGAGATTTACAAGTAAATGAATTAAAGTGTATGAGCCCTGAGGCCATGGGCTAGCTGCTTTTCCACAGTCACTTATTCACCCTTTCCCTGATTGTTAGAGAACTCTCAGGAAAATTCCCTTTAAGAAGTGGAATGCTGTATAAATATGGTAACCAAAAGTTAAACTACATTTTAAATTCTCTTCCTAAGTATTTTCAAATCTTAGTATTTTTTTACTGGAGAAAGAAATGCCTCAAAAAATGTTGTCATGTGCTTAAGGAAAAGTATTTTTTCACACCTAAAATTACATAAAAGCCCACTGTACAGTTCGGAGACATTATGTTTAATTTGGTAAAATAGCACTTCTCAAAATTTTGGTCTCAGGGTTCCTTTAAAATTATTGAGGACTCCAGAGAGCTTTGGTTTATAGGGGTTATAGCTATCAATATTTATAATATTAGAAATTAAACTGAGAAGTGTTCAAAATATCAATATGTTTTAAAATAACAGTATAGTCATTGTATATTATCATAAGTAACATACTTTTTTTATATGTTTAAAGAAGTTCTCCATCCCCAAGGACCAGTTCAAATGTCCTCTCTTTTTACAGTGCCTTCCTTGTAACACCACTGCTTCCTCTCATGAGACTTAGAGGAAGCAGATAATTGCAATAAGAGGCTTTGTATATGTCAGAGCAGAACTGCACACTTTTTGTTGAGGTCCACTAATAACATCTTTAATGAAAATAGATATTTTTTTCTGAAACAAAATAATATTAACATTTTTAAGTAGCATTTAAAAAAAATAAATCTTCTTAAACCCTTGTCTTAATAGAAGACAGTTAAATTCTTACATCTGCTACCGCATTTAATCTGTTGTGATATCACACACATAGTAGTTTCCAGAAAACCCCAGTGGATACTCATGAGAAAATAAATGACAAAGATGTTATGTATTGCGGAAATATTTTTGAACTTGCAAACTCCCTGCAGAAAACTAAGACACTCCCAGGATCCCTGTACCACCATTTAAGAACTACTAGTCTAAGGAAATCGTTGCTTAGGAGACAATAATAAAAACACTAATCAAGTACTTACCTGGTTCTAAGTTACTCTTCTGAGCACATTGCCTATATTAATTCAGTAGATCTTCAGCCAGTCACTTTAAGTACTGTTGTAATTCTCATTTTACATATCTGGAAACTGAAGCTTAGGAAGTAACTTATCCAAGGCCATAAAGTGCAGTGGTGGAGGCAGGATTCAGAGTCAGGCAGTCTTGGCTTTAAAGCCTGCCCTGTTTTGCCCTACTGCCTCAAGGTAGAAGCTCCTACTTTCTTAGAGCTCGCCCTTAGAGAGCTCTGTGAATAAGGTTAATATTTGACTGTGGCATCTCAATTTTTGTTTCTGCAAAATAGGACTTACAATTACTTTATTGTTTTTTTTATGGTATTTAACACTCCAGATTTATAACTTTGTCATTTTTTTAAAAATTTAAGTGGTTATTCAGGTAGCCTAATTAAAATATTTGATGGCTAAAAGCTGTTCTGTTAATTGCCCATAGTAGAAACCAGACCTTTCAGTTTTTCTGGTTTTATTTTTTAATAGTTCTAAGAGCAGTTTTTCTTGATACTTATTAGGAGGAGAAATGTTTAAAAGGTACTACCTTAAAACTTTTAATACTGGGTACAGTGGCTCATGCCCATAATCCCAACACTATGGGAGGCAGAGGCCAGAGGATTGCCTGAGCTCAGGGGTTTAAGACCACTTAGGCAACTTGGCAAAACCTCTACGATAAATTAAAAAATTAGCCAGGCGTGGTAGCACATGCCTGTAGTTCTAGCTACCTGGAAGGCTGAGGCGGAACGTTCACCTGAGCCCAGCAGGTCCAGGCTGCAGTAGCCATGATTGTATCACTGTACTCCAGCCTGGGCAACATAATGAGACTCCAACTCAAAAAAAAAAAAAAGACCTTTTAGGCAGAGTAATTTTTTTTTTAACTGAGTCACTTTTATCCCAGTAATTTATTGGTGATTGTATTTCTATTTCATTAACTTTGAGAAGGCTGTTGAGTTTTTATGCTTGAATAGTACAATTTAGAAGGTATGCTACATGAACTTGCAGTGAAAGAAGTAACGGAACTTCAGGAATGCCGTAATTCTCTTACATTCCTGAAAATTAAAGTTTTGTATACTGCTTCTAATGGTAAAATCCTCGCACCTGGTCTGATACAGGCTTAGTATCCCAAAAGTGTAAATGTGTTTGCCTGTGCACTACTGGAGAACAAATCCTTCAGGTGAGTGTCTTCCGTGAAAACAAAGTGCTACTACATTCATGTATTCATATCACATGCATGCATGCTTCCACAGAGATCCAACATGGCGAGTTTCATTTTGGAGGATGCCTGAGAGCATGATGTTTTCTTAAAGTGTATCATCTTTCTTATTTTAAGAAAAAGAAAATATAATTTCAGGTGTCAGGTATAATAGTCCAGGTAAAATTTGAATCCTGGAAACCCCTGACTATGACCCTGTAATTATTGTTTTGGCAGTACTGTTATGACATATCATGGTGAGTTGTCTTCTGTTTGAATTGATATTTTTCAATAAACATTAATATTCATTTAAAGTACACATTGAAGACATTAGCAATAAAAAAATAGAGGTATCTCAATAATATATAGTGTTATGGTTACAGAGGTGATCATTGTAGCAAATTTGCAGTAAATGGTAAAAAAGTAATTTAAAAATGTATGGGTATGGTTAAAGTGATAAAAATATATATTTCTTTCCTTAATTATTCACACTATTTTTTGTTTTTATTTTTTAAGGAGTCTTCTCAAGTCTGTTGAAGAAGAATTACATCAGCGGTAATTTTAATTTTTAATTTTTTTTTTTGAGGCAGGGTTCGTTCTTCCACCCAGGCTATGACTTCATATCTCACTGCAGCCTCAAAACTCCTGGGCTCAAGCAATCCTTTAGCCTTAACCACCAGAGTAGCTAGGAATACAAGCGTGTGCCACTACACCCAGCTAATTTTTTAAATTTTTTTTGTGGAGATGGGGATCTCATTTCAGTGCCCTGGCCTCAGGCAATCCTCCTGCCTCAGTCTCCCAAGTGCTGGGATTACAGGCATTAGCCACTGTGCCTGGAATTAATTTTTGATTAAGCTTAAAATACTTTATGTCACGGATGAGTAAAGTCAGTCTGTCCCCCTTCTGTGTCATGTAGCCTATTTGTTGTAATTTTTTTTGTTTTATTTTTGAGTTGTTTTTGTTTTTTGTTTTTTTTTAGAGAGAGAGAGGGAGGGTCTTGCTCTGTTGCCCAGACTGGAGTGCAGTGGCATGATCATAGTTTACTGCAGCCTTGAGCTCCTGGGCTCAAGTGATCGTCCCACCTCAGCCTCCCAAATAGCTGGGATTATAGACATGAACCACTGTACCCAGTTCCTTGTTTTAATTCTGATGGTATCCTGCAAAGATATTGAGATAAAGTCCTGTCTTGCAGTAACCTTTCGTGCATTTTCTAAAATTTATTTTTATGCTGTCTGGTAAGTCCTTTAATAATGATGTCATTACCCTTTTTCTTTAGAGGACATGTGGCACATTTAGAAGATGATGAAGGGGATGATGATGAATCTAAACAGTAAGTTACATCTTTGCTTATGGTAAAGAGAAAGGGTGTTATTTGACTCGATTTCATAAATCTGGCAGCTCAATAGTGACAATAATTTGGTATCATTAGTAACACAGTATCATGGGCTGTACCACAGTTTGTTTCCTTTTTTCTATTTCAGTTGTGTTACTCAGTTCAGGCTGCCATAACAAAATATCATAGACAGGGTGGCTTAGACAACAGAAATGTATTTCTCACAGTTCTAGAGGCTGTGAAGTCCAAGACCAAATGTCACCCACCTAGGTTACTGATGAGGGCTTCCTTCCTGGCTTGTAGACTGCTGTCTTCTGGCTGTCTTCACATGGCTCTTTCTCAGCATGTGCAGATGGTGGAGGAGAAGGAGAAGAGGAGCATGATCTCTCTTCCTTTTCTTGTAAAGCTACCAGTCCCATGGGACTAGGACCCTATCTACTGTTACAACCTCATCTACCCTTCCTTAGTTACTTACCAAAACCCTATCTCCAAATACAGTCACATTGGGGGTTAGGACTTTCAGCATGTGAGTTTTGGGGCAACATAATTCAGTCTGTAACACTAGTTGATAAAAAAACTAATTAACAAGGACAATAATTTTTTTATTGTAGATCAGTCAGTAATTCAGAGCTGCTGTAATTATTACTACAGCTACAAAGAATGTGATTAAATTTCATCTGATGTATTTTAAGTGAGCAAATATTTTAGATATACATGTGTAGTTTTAAAGGGGGGATATTTTTACTATTATATGTACACTAATGTCCTTTTAGTTTATTTTTGTGTGTGTGTGAGAAAGAAAGATTAGTTTCATGGTAGAATTACAAGAACACTTGACTAGCAGTTGGGAGCGTAGGTTTTTCTTCCCACCTCACTACTCTGTAACCTTGGGTAAAGGTCACATAACTTCTCTGGGCCTTCATCTGAGAAGATTGTGCTTCTTCATCTTTTAATTCTTTCTGTTTCCAAAACTGATTCTGAGTCATAATGAATCTTAGCTTCAATCAAATTCTGCCTGAATTTCATAGAGCACATAGTTTTTGATGAACTTCATCAAAGATGCTTCATATCTAACAGTGGCAGAAATGAAACTTACAATGCAGTGCATTTTATACTGTATCATTTTTTTCTTAAGCTAGATGTTGCTTATGTTAATTACCTGTCAGTTGATATAAACTGGAATTATAGTTATTTTTTCCAATTCTAGTTGCAATATAGTATTTGAAACCAAGAAAGCTTATCCACCCAATCACTTCTTTTTGAATTAAATTTTTTAAAATTGACAAATATATATTCATGGGGTGCATAGTGATGTTTCAGTACAGATAATGTATAATGATCAAATCAGGGTAATTAGCATATCCATCATCTTAAGCATTTATTATTTCTTTGTGTTAGGAACATTTGATAGCCTCCTACTAGCTGTTTGAAACTAAATATTACATGATTGTTTACTATAGTCATCCTATAGTGATGTAAAACAGAGGTCTCCATCCTTTTTGGCATCAGGGACTTGGTTTCATGGAAGACTGTCTTTCCATAGGCACGAGGGTAGGGTGGATGGTTTTGGGATAATTCAAGAGCATAACATTTATTGTGTACTTTATTATTACATTGTAATATATAATGAAATAATTATGTACCACACCATTAAAAAGAAAAAGACACAGAAAGAAGTGGTAAATAAAATACTGTGTAGACCACACGTGGACTATAATAAATGTCAGATTCTGACTTAAAGCCTGCCACCAGATGCAGCTGTATGATTGCCATTCATTGATAATATTTTAATACGAGTCTGCAAGCAATTGATTAATTATGGTCTCTGTGCAGTCAAACCTCACTGCTAATATTAATCTGTATTTGCAGCCACTCCCCAGCGGTAGCATCACCACCTTAGCTCCACCTCAGATCATCAGGCATTCTCAAAGGATCATGTAATCCCTCACATGCACGGTTTACAATAGGGTTCATGCTCCTGTGAGAATCTAATGCCACCACTGATATGACAGAAGCGGGGAGCTCCAACAGTAATGCAAGTGATGGTGAGCAGCTGTAAAAACAGATGAAGCTTTGCTTGCTGGCCTGCCACTCACCTCCTGCTGTGTGACCCGGTTGATTACAGGCCATGGACCATACCCATCTGTGACCTGGGAGTTGGGGGCGCCTAGTGTAAAACGCTAGAACTTATTCCTCCCATCTAACTGTAATTTTGTATCTTTAATGAATCTCTCCTTATCTTCCTCGACCTTCCCAGCCTCTAGTATCCTCTCTTCTACTTTCTGCTCCTATGAGATAACTTTTGTTAGCTTCCCTGTATGAGTAAGAACATGTGATGTATAGCCTTCTGTTTTTTGTCTTTTTTCACTTAATGTAATTCTTTCATTTCCCAGTTACTTCTGAATGATAACCTCATTCAACGTTTAACAGAATATTTTGGAAGAAACTTACTTGTTTTTGCAGGGTTTTTTCCATATCTTTGAATTATTTATTATATTTTCATAATAATTCTTTGTAAAATGATTAGTTCTGATTCTAAACTTTTGTGTTTTTAGTTCAACCATGAAAGCAAAAGTTCCACCTCCTTTGCCACCAAAGGTAGACATTTATTTTTCAGTTTGAATTGTATATGGGTGTATAGTATTGTTCTGTCACTTTAATATTATATTGAGAGTCATTCTAGCTTTTTTTTTGTGATCCACAAAGAAAAATCATGAGGTTGCTAACCATGATATAAGTGGATTTTTTCATTTTTTTCTTTTTTTAAGTGCCCAACTTGTTATTTAGTGTTCATTCTAAGTAGCAAGTTCCAGATATTTGTGCAGTGAAAATGTTTGTTTTAATGGATCACTTTCATTTGGGTTGGAAAATACACATTGTTTTGACAAGATTGTTTTTCTAAAATTTGCGATCTACTATTACTGATTTTTAAGAATGGGTAAAGATTTATCATCATAGATATTGAATTTTCAGAACATAATTTTAAAAGTACAAAATAGAAGGGTAATAACTTTCAAAATATTTTTAACAGTGAAATCATCCTGAGTAATAAAATAATTTTAACTAATGGGAGGTTTTTTTTTAGGGGTAAAATGAGCTAATATAAGTAGTGATAAATTATTTTGTAAGTTCATATGCTTAGCATATTTTAATTATAAAATAAAGTTTTTAAAGTTTAAAATCAAGATGTTATAAATAGGAGTTAGAGTCTTATCAGGCTTGGCATCCAATTTATTACTACATGTTATTTTCATTTTATACTGTCGAGACAATTCCGATTCACAAGTAAATAGTGCTGTACTTGCTTGTTTGGTTGTATGTTAGTTTTTGTTTAGTTTTTGTTTAGTTTAGTTGTATGTATGTATAGAGATCTGAATTTCAAAGAAATAAGTGCCAAACAGTCTTTCTTATAAAGGCATACATTTATAAGAATTGTAAAAATTCTCCAAACCTGCAACCAACTGGAGGTTTTTTCGTTGTCTGCACACAAAGTTTCTCAGGCGTCTCATATTGCTATGTTGGTATTCTCCATATGATAAAATTGTAATTGTTATCCTCTCTTGCCCTGGTCTGAAAGATTAAGTATTAACATAAAGACATTGAGTCGTCTAAGAGACAGTTTAGAGTAGTCTTAATAAGGAACTGAACTTTGATTAGCTTGAATACCATATTTTAAGAGTCATTTAAATTGATGGAGATAAGAAAGACTAGAATATTAGGCCAGTCTAAGTGGAGAGGTTGGAAGGGATTAACAGAAAGATGTAGAGGCCCTTTATCGCGCATTATCAAAACCTGAGAAGTGTACACATTTTAGTGTATATTTTTAGAATGTATTTAAAGTAAGCCGGGCTCGGTGGCTCAGCCTGTAATCCCGCGCCTTTGGGAGGCTGAGGTGAGTGGATTGCCTGAGCCCGCGGGTTCGAGACCCGCCTGGGCAGCGAGACCTCATCTCTACAATAAATCAAAAAATCAGCCGGGCGTGGTAGCGCACGCCTGTAATTCCGGCTACTCGGAAGGCTGAGGCGGAAGGATCGCCGGAGCCCAGCAGGTCGAGGCTGCGGTGGCCGGGAGCAGCCACTGCACTCCAGTATGGGCGACGGTGTGAGACTCCAACTCAAAAAAAAAAAAAAAAAGTAATACATTAAGATTATCTGAATCAGACAGTTGAGTAACCTTGAAGTACATGCTGTAGACACAGTTTGACAGCCTCTAATAAGTAATAATAATTAATTCAGGAAAATAATTATATGTTTAGTCATTGGTCTTTTTTTCTATATTATTTCAGCCTAAGTCCATCTTTATACCCCAGGAAACTCATTCTACTGAGGACGATAATCAAGGAACAATCAAGAGATGTCCTATGTCTGGAAGCCCAGCAAAACCATCTCAGGTTCCACCTAGGCCGCCACCTCCCAGATTGCCCCCACAAAAGCCTCTTGCCTTAGGTAATGGTAGAGGGTGACAGGCATGTATATCACCGGGTTTTCATAATATGTGGAGGAAATCTTTCTTCTAGGAGATTATTTGAAATTCCTTTGAGGGAAGAAAGAAGGAAAGCAATGGCTATGGACGTGTTTCTGCTTTTTTGCCTCCTGGTTCAAAGTGTTTTTATGGCAGGACTCCTGTGACCCAATCTAAGGTGTTTTGCCCTGCTTCCTCATTTCATATTTTGCCTTCTGTCATGTGGAGACTGGTTTATGCCCAGTCATCATTTAACTCCAGTGTAGAAACAATAAAGTAAACTGTAAACGATTACAAGGAAAATGTGTTTTGGTTCTAGGCTACTTCTGTTTTAAAAAAGAGGAGAGTGCCTTATCTAACTCCTTTATTTTTATTTCATTTAATCGTTTTTAGAAAAATGGTTGTTTGCTCGGTATTTGCCTCTAAGTTAATACTAGAAGATGCTATTTTAACACTGTAAAGTTTTCTCTCTTCCAAAAGAACCCTTTAAAAAAGAGTGACTAAAGTTTCTTGGATATCATAATATAAATCACCCTTTTCTGAAAGCAGTTATGAATTCAATATTTTTATTTTTATAATACGAACAAATACATGTACTTAGATACAACCTGAATTTAAATTTCTCTAATATGCCAAAAATAGAGATATTGGTAGAACATATATAAGACTTCTTATTTCAGACTAAATAATCTGATTGTCCCAAATGAATAATGAAACTATCTTAGAGTAAATTTTTTTTCCTACTTGATAATTTTTTGCATTTAAACTTTCATGAATATAAATCATATTTAAACATATCTTACTGAAGGAAACGGAGTGAGCTCCTTCCAGTTAAATGGTGAACAAGATGGCTTATTATATCAACAACAGAATGAACATAGAGGCACAAACCTTTCAAGAAAAGAAAAGAAAGATGTACCAGTAGGTATTGATACTCATAAGTTCTACTTGTGTTTGTTTCCTTTTTCACTCTTAAGTTTTACACTTATAATTAGTGAAACTATAGCAATTGTGTATTTTATAATTACTATATTGCTATTTTAGTATATTATAGTGATGAATAGATTATTTAAATATTGAAAAAAGTAAATTTTCTATGTTAAAGTGGAATTATGGATTTTGTGGTTAAATTATTGCTATATAACGTGTTATAAAACATCTTCATTCAGTTAAATGCTCAGTATTCTTGCCCTTGTTAATAAAATAACCATTATTATTCGTTGCTGAGAATTGATTCTTAAAAGTTTCTTTTACAGTCTTAAGAAGTTATGAAAGTGGACATAGATAAAGAAAGCTATGGCTTCTGTCCACTCCAGGGCAGATTTCTAGCTATGGATTACATAATTAATGATCTTGCTGTTCTTATACAAATAAAATAACTAACAAGGGGAAAAATCTAGCAGATACAAGATATCACTTCTGGAAATGTGAAATTGACCTTAGCAGCTACTTCTATCCCAAATGTTAGATACACTATGACATAATTATTAAAACATAAATGTTATTTATCAGGGATCATAGGAGATAAAAATTTTAAGCTTTTGTAAAGAATTGACTTCTAATCACTGGAAGACATTTATTCATCTATCATCATAGAATTTGAAACAACAGCAGAAAATTCTGAAAATCCTCAATAATTGAACAAATGTCAATGAGATGAAAATATTTTTTGAAGTTTTTGTATATGCTAATATTTGTTATTTTTATAGAAATTTGTAATATATTTAGTATGTTTATATGCCCATATGTACTATGGCTTGTACAGTAGGCACATCACTAGAGGCTCTTGTACTATACTGAACTCTTTAAAAAGATTTCTGTATGGAATATCATATATACTGTATTTTAGAATTTCATTAAGGCATTTTAGGTTATTGTAATCTGTGAAATTTAGAACAGTCTTAACAAAAATATTAAATGTCCTTCAGGAGTGAATTTTGTGAAGTTTCATCCAACTAAACTGTGTCTTTTTGCTTTCAATAATTTAAATTTTAGCAGTCCTGCTAATATAATAGTACAACAATGCAGCTTTTTTACTACAACACAGTATTTAATAGCCTTTGAGAGATGTAAACTTTTTCTATGTATGCATTTTTAATTCACTTTTTCTATTACCTTATTTTATTAAGATAAGGAACTAACAGTCTCAGTAATTCTGAAATAGATATGTCCATGGCTATATCATAGGATAAACAGTATTCATGGAATATTGAAGTATGCATACAGTTTATGCTGTGTTTCTTGAAATTATTTACAGCCAGTTCTGTTAGTGCTTAAGTTAAATCTGAGTTATAACATTCAGAGATCTCTAATTAAAAGTAATGTTTTGCTAAAATAGGTGACAGCAGATAATTTAAGAGCATCAATATAAGAGAAAAACACAAAGTATTTACAGAATGAAATAAAAAGTTATCAAATTGTTGGCAATAATATGTTGTACATCCTCAAAAATATATCCACAAAGTAAAATATGTAGTCTTATCTTAAGAATGTCATTTCATATTTTGGGGTCATATGTATGAAATTATTAGTAGCTTCTTTTTTGCTATCTTTTGTCTCATTGTTTAAATCATTCTGATTTATTTGGATTAAGTGAGAAAATTATATTGTAATTTCTTAAAATGCTATTATTAAGATTAACCTTGGAGGATATCTAGACTTTTATAAAATTAATGTTTAAAGTATACTAAACCCAAGGAGATTCCTCTTCAGGGCACAATTCATGAAGCTTCTTGGAAAAATATCTGGCAATCGTGAAGAGATTATGGGTATAATTGCCTATATATTCTGACCAATGACTAATATATTTGAATTCACCAAAATTTAAAACTTCAATTGGCAAAACACACTGCAAACATGGTTAGGATAATTTACACACTAGGAGAAACTATTATATATACATAACAAGTAATATTATTTAAAACCTCAACAAATAAATAAGAAAAAATATAATTTGGTAAAAAATTGAAAAAAAAACAGTTCACAAAAGAGGAACTACAGGTAGCAAACTTTGTTTTTAAAAAGAGTCTCAGCCAGACTCAGTGGCATAGCCTGTAATCCCAGTGCTTTGGGAGGCTGAGGTGAGTGGATTGCCTGAACCCGCGGGTTCAAGACCTGCCCAGGCAACTTGGCAAGACCTCATCTCTACAATAAATCAAAAACTAGCCAGACGTGGTAGCGTGCGCCTGTAGTTCCGGCTACTTACAAGGCTGAGGCAGAAGGATCACCAGAGCACAGTGGACCAAGTCCAGACTGCATTCCAGTCTGGGTGACAGAGTGAGACTTCAACTCAAAAAAAAAAAAAAAAAGAGTCTCAATTTTCCTGGCAATCAGAGGCATACAAATTAATGAGAAGCACATGATAAATGTTTTTTTGACTAATCAGGTTGATAATATTGCTGAGACTTCAAGGAGCCAGGACCTCTGAAAGGCAGTTTGGTACAGTTACCCCCTAAAATGTAAAAGTAGTCTCCATGTAACAGTAGTTTCCTCTCTCACAGTATACCCTAAACCAAAAGCCCATTCACACTGCATAAGAAAGTATATGCAGAAGTGTGCATTTCAGCATTGTTATTATAGGAAAATATTGAAAGTAATCTAAATATCCATTAGCATGTAAGAACTAGCTAAATAAAGTACGTTATATTCATACTATGATGCTGTTAAAATAAATGAACTAGGATATATGAGTAACATGAAATGCTGTCCAAGATCCTGTTTTAAGACAGAGAGCAAGTAGATAAATAGTGCATATCTATTTATGTTTTAAAACATTCACAAAAACAGTATTTTCCATAGAGACATGTATGTATATCTACCAAAAAAAAGTCTGGAAAGATGTACAAATACATAAGTACATCTTATTCCTAGAGAAAGATTTGAAAGGTTATATTCCAAACTGGTTTTCTGGGCACAGGTACTGGGAATAAGTGGACTATGAAAGGGTTATAGGAAACCTTAGCCTTGTTTGTAAAGTTTTGTTTTACAAAGAGAATGTGTTTATGTATTTTATTTGGATAAATGTGTTTGAAATACAGTAATTGCTGTGCCAAACAGCAGAAAAATGTGTAACCTGCATATGTTCTTTTTCTAGAAGCCTATTAGTAATGGTCTTCCCCCAACACCTAAAGTACATGTAAGTACCAAATATCAAATAAACTTTTCAACATTGTTTCATTCCACTTTCTTAGCAATTTTCAAGTATACAATATATTATTATTTCCTGAGGTCATGGTTATGTACCGGTGATCTCTTGAACATATTCTGTCTAGCTGTAACTTTGTGTCCTTCAACCAGTGTCTCTCCAGGCCCTCATCCCCCAACCTCCAATAATCACCATCATATTCTGTTCCTCATGTATATGAGATCATGCATTATCTGTCTTTCTGGGCATGGCTTATTTCACTTAGCATGATGCCTTTCTTCCATATTATCTAAAATGACAGAATGTCCTTCCCTGTTAAGACTGAGTAGTATTCCATAGTATTGATACACAGTTGATCCTCAGTATTTGGGGGTGAGCTGGATTGGCTCCAGAACTCTCCCACGAATACCAAAATCCAGGGGAGCTCAAGTCCATTATATAAAATGGCATTCATAATCTTTGCATAAAACCTGCACACATCCACCCATGTACTGTAACTCATCTCCAGAATACTTATAATACCTAATACAATGTAAACACTGTAAGTAGTTGTTGTATTCAGAAAATTATGACAAGAAAAAAAAGTCTGTATATGTTCGGTAAAAACACAACCTTGTCTATAAAAATTTGGCTGAATCTGTGGATGCAGACCCTGACTAAGGAAGGACAACCGTATCACATTTTCTTTATCCATTCATGCAGTAATGGACACTTGCACTGATTCTGTATCTTGGCTGTTGTAGATAATGCTGCAGTAAACATGGTAGTGCAGATATCTCTTCAGCATACTGATTTCATTTCTTTTGGATATATACACAATAGTGGGACTACTGGATCACATAGTCATGCTGTCTTTCTTAGGATTAAGATTATATTAAAACAGTTTAATTTTAGATTAGTATGGGTACAATTGCATTTCTATTGCTACACATCTGTAATCTAAAACTTTACATAACAGTAGTTTATATGTCCTTAGTTTTCCTAATTTTTTACTTCCCAGTTCTACTTTTTAGTCTTTTTAACTTCTTAACGTACTTTTTAATTAGTATATAAATATACTTTATAAATTATACTTTATAGTATAAAGTATATATCCTGTATACTATATAACTTATATTACACTTATAAATATTTCAGAATTATAATGTTAATATTTATAATGTATACTTTATATTATACTACATATATGAAAAATATACACAATAGGGCAGTTTCCTCTTTGACTATAAGATAATTATAGCTAGAAGGATAATTTCAAAATTAACATTTTACTCTTTTGAAGATACATAAAGTTTAAATGAGTGATACTGTATTTCATAAGATTTATTATCTAAAAGATTTGTAAATTGATTTGATAAATTAATATTAATATCAAAGAGTTAAGCTTTTTAATGAATCTTTCCAGGGGAGAAAAAATGGAATGCTCAATAAAAAAATAAAACAAGTCTATATTTTTTAAGGTTGAAGTGCATATATGAATTTCAAATCAACTATACCACTTGCACTTTGTAATGTCAATTCAATTTTTAGAATTATGAAACCAAACAAAAAAATTCTACCTTTGTAGAGATTATGATTTCCTTTTCACCCAGCGATGTTGTTTTGCTCTTGATATGGGACATGGAAAATTATTGTGCAGAATTGGTTACTATTATTGCTTTGTTTACCTGAAAAGATAGAAAAAGTAAAACATGACTGAATTTTTTTTTCTCAATTAAAATCATTGTGGTACCCGAAACCTTGTGGTACCTCTGTTAGGTAAATGACTCTGATTTGATACATTTATTTCTATAAGTTTGAAGACGATCATAATTTTCACTGTACCATTTACAATCCCCTACATTAAATAGAAAATAATTACATTTGTATATAGTAATAAGGACTGTTATTTGCCACTGTTTGATATTGGTTATTCTTTGTTTTTCTAGATGGGTGCATGTTTTTCAAAGGTTTTTAATGGGTGTCCCTTGAAAATTCACTGTGCAACATCATGGATAAACCCAGATACAAGAGGTATGCTTTTATCTGTTATCGTTCTAAATTTTTTTTAACTGGGGCCAGGAAAGCATTTGATTTTATTTACTGAATATCTTTCTGAAGAAAATTTTCATTATAAGCTATTTTTAATTATAGGGTAAATGTGTTTGTCTATGCTATTATCAGTGTTTGGGATGACACATAACATTGTTTTTTATATTTCGCTATATAGTCACTGTTTCGGTATAGTGAAGCCATATATTCTGTGCCATCCTAATTTCCCCCCAAAAGTGTTTCTTCTGCTGCTACACAGTAGTTCCGTATTTTTGGTATTTTGACACAACCACTTCTGAAGAAACCTTACCTACTGAGGATCCATAGTTTAGTGACTACCTTAGAGGATCTCTAACTTTAAAAGGGATCATAATCAGAATAGTTGTCTTTAGGCACTTAGGACTGTCTGTGTCTTCTCGCCATATAGCTGTACCTTAGTATTTATCCATCTATGTAAACCACACATATATATTTGTGTGTGTGTGTGTGTGTGTGTGTGTGTGTGTGTGTGTGTGTGTACTTATAAGAGGTTCATTGCTTCACAGCCAATTGGTGGTCAAGAGCTCCAGTTTAAACTCAGTTCTTTCTGACCACAAATTTCATCTGCCAGTACTAATCTTAAATGCTGGGTAGTTTAAAAATGCTGTTGGTGTTCTATGTTGTTCTCAACATACTACAGTTTAGTCTAGAAAAGATCTTGAATTGTTCTTTATATTATCTTAAAAATGGATCAGACAGGACCATGGCCAGACTTCCAGTATCTTCTGGAAGATATCAAGTACTCTAGCAGGTGTCCAAGTTGTTTGTTAACTTTTTAATAGACAGGGGTCAGATCTTTTGGGTTTTGTTTTTTTTTTATTATAATGCTTATAGTAATAGCCCTGAATAAATAATACTCTGTAAAAATATTTTGAATCTGTATCAGCTGTTCTTGATTGACATTCTCTATGTCAATTACGTATGATCCTCTCTTAAGAGGGTTGTAGAGGAAAGGAGCTGCAGATTCTCTGACAGTCCTTAGCACCCTCTGCTGAGTGAAGAGTCCAGCGAGCTGCTCTTCAAAACCTCCCATCACATTAAAGTTTTCTTTACTGCTTTGAGTTTCTAACCTTTTTGAGTTAAAATTAAAAATAAGTACTACTTATAAGTCACAATAATTCTTTTTTAGATGTTTACTGAATTTAAAGTTATATACATATTTTAAAAGTATCTTACTTATCAAAATCAATCAGTGAGTTGCTTTTGTTATTTCAGATCAATACTTGATATTTGGTGCCGAAGAAGGGATTTATACCCTGAATCTTAATGAACTTCATGAAACATCTATGGAACAGGTATGTTATTTTGTATTTTCTTTTAAGTTATTGAAAGCAGACGCTAGACCAGAAATGTTTTGATTTTATGATTTGCTGTCTCTTATTCATAAAACCTTTATGAAGCATGTTCTATTCACCACATACTGAAGATAGATTCGCAGGAGTAGCTCTTGCCCTTGAGAAGCTCATGATCTCATAGAGAAAACAAATATGTAAACCAATGAACATAACACTCAGGGTCAGATGTCATACTAGGAATGGGTACAAGGTATAAGCCAGCTCCTCCTTTGGGGAGATGAGAAGGAGGGGGCGTATGAGATGGATGGTAAACGATGAGTAGAAGTTTGCCAGATAGACAGAAAGGGGATAAATATGGTAGCATAGAGTTGTGAAAAAGCATAGTATGGGGAACATTAACTGGACAATTTGACTGGAGTGTAGAACAGCAACAAGAGACAGAGCTGGGTAGGCAGGCAGAAGCCAAGCCCCAGAGCTTTGGGCACCATGCCTGTGATCAAATCTGTGCTTCTGTGTTTTAGAAGTTTGTAGTGTGGCCAAAGGATAAAGAAGGGTTGATTTGGAGCAGAGGTAGAGGGGATAGAGATAAAAAGAAGGAGTTTGGAATTGTATGGGGACATTTTTTTTAAACTCCATCATTGAGATATAATTTACCCATTAAAAGTGTACAGCCCCATGGTTTTTAACATGTTCACAGTTGTGCAGTCATCACCACAATCCGTTTTAGAACACTTACATCACCCAAAAGAGAAACTCCATAACTGTTAGTAAATATTCCTCATTTCTTCCCCTGTCCCCCAGTATAGGGATGTTTGTGATTGTCACAATGACTGGGGAAGGCTTTTGTCATTAGGCACTCAGGGGCCGGGAACACTAAACAACCTGCAAAGTGATAATGATGGTATTAATAGCTAATATCTATGTAAAGCTTGCACTGTGTCAAGCACTGTTTTTAAATGCTTGATACAGGCTGGGCACAGTGGCCCACATCTATAATCCCAGGACTTTGGCAAGCTGAGGTGAGAGGATTGCTTGAGCCCAAAAGTTAGAGACCAGTTTAAACAACATGGCTTAAACCATCTCTACAAAAACTTCAAAAAATTAGCCAGGCATGATGGAGCATATGAGTAGTACCAGCTACTCAGGAGGCTGAGGCAGAGGGATCACCTGAACCCAGGTAGTCAAAGCCATGGTGAGCTGTGATTGTGCCACTGCACTCCAGCCTGGACAACAGAGTGAAATTCCAAGTTAAAAAAAAAAAAATGCCTGACATATGTTATTTAATCTACATGAAATCTCTCAGAGGGAGAGACTGTTATTATTCTCATTTCACAGATGAGAAAACTAAAGCACAGAAAGGACTGGTAACTTGCCAAAGATCCCACAGCTATGTAGTGACTGAACTGGGTTATGAACCCAGACATACTGGCTCCAGATTCCATGCCCTTAACTGCTTCACCATATTCTCTCTCCCACTTGTCTTGTTCCCATAGAGAAACACTGGGCCCAGAGAAAGATTAAAGAACTGGAATTGGCTACATGAAATGAGCAATTCAATGTAGAGGTTGAGGAGTGGTCTGGGTTAACTTCAGATTTCCCATGTGAGTGACTGGGTGCATGATGGTCACTCACTGCTAGGGGGAGTGAGTACGCAGAAGAGGAGGTCGTTTTGGTGGAGATTGATGGTGTTCTGTTGGGTCACTTTGCGTTTGGGGTGCCTATGGGCACCCATTCTCCTTTGTCATGAATTGATTACAAATACAATGAAGAGAAAAATCTGTAAGTAATGATAATTTCTTCGTAACCAAAATTTTCATCTTTTCTCATCACTTTTTTTGGGGTCAGATTTTCTAACAAGATCCTAAATTGTATAATACTGTAGGTCTTTTAATCTGGAAATAGTATGTACAGCGAAAAGACTAGAAAGTACATAAGAACAAGGGAAAAGAGAAGAAAAGGATCTTGTTATTTATAATAATTAGGAAGTAAGTAACACAAAGATGGTAATATTTTTCTTGGATATAATGAGATATTCAAAAAATAATATTATTAGAAACAATACCAACTATTAGAAACAAGACCAACTTTATGCATAGGTAGAATAAGCTTTTCTCAGCCTAATTTAAGGGACTCTAAAGTGACTCCCCTCCTAAGGCTCTTCACCATTTAAAATTACACTCCTAGAGTAATATTTTCTGAGTGAAGCATTGCCCTTCAAAGTGAAACATTTTTCCCTCCCAGAGGAAGCCTAGAAAAGAAGGGAATGATGTGTGAGAGCCTGAATTTGTTCATCGTACTGTGAAATTGAATGATGAGGTTGGTTTTCTGTAGACTCTAGGGAAAAGAAAGTAGGTGGCGTGAGTCCATAGATAGGGGAAGATGCTTGAAAGGTGAGAAAACGACACAAATAGGGTCCTGATTTTAAATTTTTGATCTGCTTTTATTATTTACAGCTAACATTTGTTGAGTGCCCAGAGAGTGGTCAGACACTCTCCTAAGCACTTTACAAAGAGTACCTTTTTAAATTACCATACTTCTCTGAGAGGTACTCTGTTTTACAAAAAAGAACACTGAGACAAAGAGATGAAGTAAATTACCCAAGATTACACAGAGTCATTGAGAACCTACCCTTCTTAGCTGTTACGTTCTTTTTTATTAAACTGATTATTTCACCCAGAGCCTAAATTGCTAAAGGAAGAAGACATTAGAAATCTAGAAAGCTTTATGTAGAGTTTTAAAAAAATGTAGTGAAAAATGAAATCCAACACCTTAATGAAACTGCATAAACCTTTTAATTATTCCTATATTGATGATATGAAAGGAATTTATGTCTTGTCCTGGTACTTGATATATACTTGTATTAAAGAAACAAACCTACTCATAAATATAACATTTCTTAATAAACCATAGACTTGGTGCTAGAGAAATACTTTTTTAATTTTAAAGTTATGGGATACAGTTTAGGATTAGGTGCATAAATGGTCATATACAGGTGAAGTTTGGGCCTCCCATGGCCCTCACTTCACCTGGTTTAGGATCAGGTACCCCTACTGTGGTTATTTGGAACCCCTCCCTCCCTTGGCAGTGTCCCGCTGCTGCCAATCCCTTTCGTGTAGTATTATGATAAATGGTCAGAGTTCACTTACGAGTGAGAACATGTAGTACTCAGTTCTTTGTTTCTGTGATAGATCACTCAGTATTATAGACTCTATATATATCCAAGTTGCTATGAAGTCCATAATTTTGTCCTTTATGACTGCATAATATTCCATTGTGCATATGTACCACATTTTTTTAAAAATTCATTCCACTTTTGATGGGCAGCATGGTTGGTTCCATGTTTTTGCTATTGTGTAGAGTGCTGCAGTAAACATACTTGCACAGGTATCTTTTTTGTAGAATGATTTGAGTTCCTCCGGGTATATTCCCAGGAGGGGGATTGCTGAGTTGTATGTAAGGTCAATTTTTAGATCTTTTAGAAATTGCCACCCCTCCCCCACCTTGGGGAGGTGAATCTTCTCTCTCTTTCTCTCTCTCTAATTTACTTTTAAATAAAATATGTTTTCTAATCTTAAAAAAAAAGAAATTGCCGGATTGTTTCCCATAGGGGTTTATACTCTCACCAACAGTGTAGAAGTGTTCCCTTTTCCCCACATACTCTCCAGCATCTGTTGTTTTCTGTTTTATTAATGATGGCCATCCTGAATGGAGTTAGATGGTATCTCAGTGTGGTTTTAATTTGCATTTCTCTGATGATTAGTGAGGCTGAGCATTTTTTCATGTATCTGTTGGCTGCTTGTATGTCTTCTTTTGAGAAGTGTCTTTTTATATCTTTTGCCCACTTTTTAATAGGGCTGTTTGTTTTTTCCTTTCAGCACATTTGAGTTCCCTGTAGATCCTGAATTTTAGACCTTTGTCAGATATACGGTTGACAAATACTTTTTCCCATTCTCTGGGCTGTCTCTCCACTCTCTAAGTGCTTTATTTTGCTTTGCAGAAGCTTTTCAGTTTGATGAGGACCCTCTTGTCTATCTTATCTCTAGTGGCATGGGCTTTTGGGGTTTCGATAGGAAATTGGCTATTCCAGTGTCTGTAAGGGCATCTCCTGTGTTTTCTAAGATTCTTATAGTTTGAGGTTTTACATTCAGGTCTTTGATCCATACCATATTTAAGCTAAAATTACATTGCTTATGTTTTTCTTCCACATAAATGTGTATGTATATATTAACTTGTTTTGAATATCTTCTAAAATGAATTTTTGCTAAAAATAACTTAATTTTTAAAGAGTTGACCAATTGCTTACTTGGTCAATATGTACATATTTACATTGTTGTTATGTACTGTGCTCTGTAAACTTTCTACATTTTTTTAATCAGCTGTTCCCTCGAAGATGTACATGGTTGTACGTAATGAACAATTGCTTGCTATCAATATCTGGTAAGTGTTTTAGATTTTAAATACCTTACACTTGTTACCGTTTGTTATTAGCTTTCATGTCATACTTATTTTTCTCTACAGGTAAAGCTTCTCAGCTTTACTCCCATAATTTACCAGGGCTTTTTGATTATGCAAGACAAATGCAAAAATTACCTGTTGCTATTCCAGCACACAAACTCCCTGACAGAATACTACCAAGGTAAGGATATATTTCATGATGATTTCATCCTTAGAGATAATAGGTTAGCAATTCATTCTAATAAATACTTAGGCTACAGAAAGTGACAGAGTACTCAGTTTGGGCTCATAGAAATGAGTAGTGAAAAAGTCATCAATAATATAATTTAACAAGTGCCTATTGATCACACCCTTGTTCTAAAATTTTTCTACTTTATACTTTGCAACTACACCAAGCATTTTCTCTCTGAATTTTTAATTCTGTTTCTCCACAAGGTTAAAAATAGTAATTTGCTGTAATTTTACATCACATATAGTGCCTTTGATTTTGACACATATTTATGTTAACTTTATAAAATTTTTCTTAAAGTATAGTTTCTAAACCTAGAAAATTAAAATTATTTATTTAATAAAGATTTTTGCATTGGCAGATAATTACTTAGAAGTTAAGGTTTGCCTTTCTACTTTTAAGAATTTTGTATTATGCTACACTATTCTTTTTGTTATTATAATATTGGGCCTTATTTTGTTGACTAAACAGTCATCAAAGTCTGCGTAAGTTGTATTTTACAAAAACTTTATAATATAACCATTCTTTATAATATTTGTTATAAAGCAGTTAATATAAAACCTTAGCTTTTAAATATCTTGAGACTTTGTTCTCAATTGCCAAGTATACTATACTGTAGTATAGCTAAGATTTGCCCCTTTGTGTTCCAAATCTTTTTAAAAATTAACCTTTTTTAATGAAAATCACTTAAAAATATGTTGCATGTTTTTATTTTCTTAAAATACATTATTTGAGTTTAATGAGATCTTTGCATGATTTACTCTGAATTGTGATGATGAACTTGATGTGTTATGTTGTACCATACCTGTAAAGTTGTAGTTAAGGGTGTAGTCCCTCTAATTAGCCAGCAGAATGGAGGTTAGGGAATTTCTCTCTTCCCATATAGTTTATTTGCCTGTATTAGTCTCCCAGCTGCCACTTTGTGTTGCTGTTTGTCTGCCTACCTACAGCACTTCTCCACCCAACTTTCTAACTCAATAATTCTACATTCCTGTGGGCACAGAAACTGACCACCCGGCTTGCAAGTATATATAAGATGCACATAAAGTGCCCCCAAGGAGAATAAGGCACATAAACTTGAATGCATTCATATTTTCTTTTTTTTTTCAGAATAGATACCTTTTTATTTGTTTATAGCTGTGTCCAGTTTTTTTCATATTCCTTTGGAGATACCAAATGTGCACGAGATATCCCATGTACAGATAAGACAAAACTGAAGAACATAGTGCCTCTTCTTTAAGGAGTTTCCATAATATAGTTATATTATGATTTTACCTCTTAAGGATATTTCCTCTCCAAGTTATTATTTCAGGGATTTTGTTTTAGTCAATCTTATTTTTAGTAACAACCATAGATATGTCCTTTCCACTTTCTTCAATTTTATTATCTAGTAATTAATTACTGTAGAATCTACCCTTAATTTTCTCACTTATTGGCAGGAAATCTAAAAAACCCCTTTAGCAAGATAATATTTCCTAAATGTGTATTAGTGCCATTTCTTCTGCCATACAGTGAGTGCAACTTAAACTTCCTTTGGCTTAACATCTTGTTCTTATTCTGAGTATAGAGAGCCTCATGGTTCTCATTTTGAATGGGTACTCATTGTACCATATTATGATTCTTCATTAGTAAAACATAAGCTTTGGAATTCCAGTAAACTCGAGTTTAAATCCTTGATCATTACTTGCTAACTGTGGGACCTTGAATAAATTACATAACCCCTCCAAGCATATTCAGCTGTAAAATGGAACCAGTGTAGAGTTTTGAAAATGACAAATTATATATCTAAAGACTTGCCATGGCTTTTGGCATCTCATAGGCTCTCAATAAAGAGAGAGTCTCATCATTATCAGACATGGTAAATTGAGCTGTGCCTGTAGTGTACCTTAAAATATCCTACACAAAATACATTAAGAATGTTGGTTAACTTAGAATTCAGTTAATTGGGTGTTGGTAAAGTAAATTGTCTTGCCTTGCCTTTTGTGAAATCATAACTAAAATTAAGGCAAGTTAGTAGATCACAAACATTTATAAAAATTTTAAAGCATTAAGGTGCTGCCCACAGCTCTATTTTGAAAAGTTTTGTAGTTGTTAATTCTGAGCCATGCTTAGTAGTTGATGTTTCATGCCTATATACTAGTCTTCCTTATTTTATAGAACCTGGCAGTTAATTCTCCTGGGTTTTGACCAACTGAGAAACCTGAACTCCAAGTTAGGTTTGGGAGCCAGGAAGCAAGGTCACAAGTTTGGACAGGAGCAGTAAGCTTGTTGCCCATGGAAATCTATCAAGAGCTTGGTCCACATTTTTTATTTGGTTGAGTGTGGGGAATTTTTATTTTGTTTTGTTTTAAGCTGCATGAAACTCCAATGTGTAGGAAAGGGGTGTTTTTATAACTGTAAATCTAACTTATAAATTGAAATGTAAGACTTTTTCTTATATAAAATTAGTCAAGGGAGCAATGAGATGTTTTAAACAGAAATTTGAAATTGGGATATTCTAGATATCCACCATAGTCATTCAGTGCCTCAGCATCTGAATAAATTTTGAATTACTGTTTAGGGGTCGCAGTATCAAAAACATTTTGATTTGCACAGATATTACAAATGGTTAAAGTTTTTAACAGCTTACCTTGCAAACTGAGAATACTCTATTTATATTAGCGCAGGGCGAGGTGGGGTAGCTCACACCTATAATCTCAGCACTCTGGGAGTCCAAGGTAGAAGGATTGCTTGAGCCCTCAAGTTTGAGACCAGTCTGGGTAACAATAGAGAGACTTTGTCTCTATTTTTTAATAATTAATTTTTGAAAGTTGTAAAACTTGACAAAGAAGCATAAGTGAAAAGTAATAGGTTTTTATCAAAGCTAGATCACTGTGAACATGAAGTCAGATAGACTGACATTAAAATAAAGTTTTTTCTCCCTAAATTGCTTTAAGACTCGGAGCAAAAATTTGAGCCTCAGATTTTCATGCTGTGACCTACTTCATAGTATTTTGGGGGACACTGAATGACATAGAACATGTAAAATGCATGGCACATGCTAAGGATTCAGTGTTAGCTGTAATTATTTTAACTTTCAATAAAGTCAACAATATGTAAAAAGTATTCATGGTTAAAAATTACACCAGTGTTACGTATGGTTATTACTGAGTTGCCAGTTGTACAGTGACAAGAACATCCATCAAAAAGATTCTTCTGATCGTATTTGGAATAGTATGAATATCACACATGTGTTCTACGATTTTATGTAAAATTGTACAAGTCTGATTTTTTTTAAAAAAAGACTGTTGGAGTACACTAATATCAGATTATTGGCACATGTACACATTTAAAAGAAATTAAATATGTGTACAGGAATGGAGAGGTTTAATTTCAGGTTTGCACAACTTGAAGCACTGGCAGTCCCCATAGAATAACTTTCATTATAAAAGGCATTTAAGTCGGGCTCGGTGGCTCAGCCTGTAATCCCGTGCCTTTGGGAGGCTGAGGTGAGTGGATTGCCTGAGCCCGCGGGTTCGAGACCCGCCTGGGCAGCGAGACCTCATCTCTACAATAAATAAAAAAAAAAAAAAAATCAGCCGGGCGTGGTAGCGCCTGCCTGTAATTCCGACTACTCGGAAGGCTGAGGCGGAAGGATCGCCGGAGCCCAGCAGGTCGAGGCTGCGGTGGCCGGGAGCGACCACTGCACTCCAGTCTGGGCAACAGAGTGAGACTCCAACTCAAAAAAAAAATAAAAAATAAAAATAAAAGGCATTTGAGTGTATGTATATAAATATATATATTTTTCCCCCATCACCCTAGATCAGCCATCATGTATTTTTTTAATGGTAGCTTTAAAAAATTGTTAAATGGATTTTTACCTATTATATTTGAATCAGGTGTTTGCAGGACCCCTAGAGCACCTTTGCAGAAAATCTGTATCCCACTTTTCCTCAGTAAAGAAATAAAAATGTCTAAATAAAAGAAGTTCTTAACCAATTGTTATAGTGATAAAAACAACTTTTTACATAGCTTAAATGTATTGTATGTGCCAAAAATATCTTCTCCCAGTTTTTGGTTTATTTTTTCTCTTTCTCAGTGGTATCTTTTGGTAAACCAAAGTTACTAATTCAACAAATTGAATACCCTCTGTAGTTTGAGGTACTAGAGATGTGTCAGTGAAAAAAATATCCAAGTTTATTGATATTTTCCTGTATGATTTGTTCTTTTTGCATTTTTTTAAAGAAAAAAGTCATATACTTCTATAGTTCTTTTTTCATATTTAAATTCTTAATCCATTTGAAATTGATTGGGAACCATGAGAAAGGGATCCGGTTCTTTCTTTTGATAGATGACCTGTTATGCCAGCACCAATTTTTGAACTCATTCTTTATTAACCGGTCTGTAACAGCACCTTTATCACATGCTGAATTTGCCTATATGTATTATATACTCATTTTCATTTATATTTAGGAAATTTTCTGTATCAACAAAAATCCCTGAAACCAAGTGGTGTCAGAAGTGTTGTGTTGGTAAGTAAACTGTCTGGTTACCTGTGGCTTTCCTATGTTGCAGATGACTGAGAAAACCCCATGAGATTCCTTCTGGTATAAAACAGTACGACCCCAGGACATTCTGCCAGTAGTAGTTTATTTTCCCCTCTTAAGTAAGACCAGTTTCTTGGTTGTTTATCTGCTGTAGACTAAGCCTAATTGTGTCTTACGCATAACAGCTGTTTAGCAATTAATTTGTTACCTGAAGAAATGGGGAAAGTAGGATGACTTTTTTTTTTTTTACTGCACTTTTTTCACACCCTGTTCTCCAGGGGGTCTGTTACTTATCATTCACCATTCTGCTCAGTAGTGGCTTGTGAGACTACATTCATTCGTTCAGCAGTCTTTTCATGCCTTGACTATGTGGAACCTTGTGTTTGTGCTGTAAAGGTTATGGTCTTCCTATTCACATGCCCCTTGCCTAAATTTCTCCCCCACCCCATAGCAACTAGTTGTTCTCTGCAGATAGCAAATAACAAGAAATGTGACATTCCTTTAAATTACTAGTATTATAAAAGAGGATCATGCACATAAGGTACTATACCATAAGGTATAATGTAGAAAGGACTGGAATGGGCTTACTGAGGAAGGTGGCATTTGGTCTATGCCCTAGAAGAAGGCAGATTTTAACTGAATAGTTGGAGAGGCCATTTCAAACAGAAGAAATGACATAATCATATGGAGATCCAGAAAATAAAGCTTACCTAATAAATGTTGAATATTCTACCTTGACTGGGTCCAGGTTGTAGAGAGCAAGATGGTGGGTTAGTGTGAGCAGTTAGATTGAAGATGGATTGAGAGAGTCCTCATGTGAACATGCACTTCACTAACTGTACAGCAAGGAAGAAGGTCTTGTGCCGGAGCAGTACCCGTGGAAATAGAAAGGGGGGACTATATGGGTTTGAAGGGGAATGATGTCAGAGATGACTGCGTCCTTGAACCCAGAAAACCAGCAGAATGCCATGACATTGGTACTAGGAAGCAAGAACAGCTGGTTTAGGGCAAAGGAGGATGGCAAGGTGGGGTTCAGACATGGTGGCGTGAGTCACTGTTAGAAATTCCAGCAGACTGACTTGCCTGTCCCTCGGAAGAAAGGGTCCATATTTTTCTTCTAACTTGATTTCTTATATAGACATTTCTACTTGCTTTGGCCAGGTGATTTTGCTGTTTGCTTCCTCTCTGTCAATTGAATATTTTAGATCTATATGTGAATTTTACTACTGTTTCTCTTTTCACAGTTTAGTTTTTTTATCTTTATTTCAAATATATTTACTTTGTATCTTAATCAGAAGAAAAGCAAAAATCTGAGGCAATTTCATTTTATTATTTGTAAACCTATATTTTAAGATTTGATTAGTGTCTATAATGTTTCCAGTAATCATTACACTAATAAAATGAGAAGATGGACGAGTGTTGTATTTTTAGAAGCAAAGCTTTATTGCCTCTGAATGTTACTACCAAACTACCCTGTGAACTGCCTGGCTGTGTTGTATCATACCAGTCTGACAACTTTCCCCAAATTTACTTTGACCCTTTTTTCAAAATGTTGCTACTTAGCTAATCTCCCTGTTACCTTAACACCTAGAGCCCCAAACCAGCAGTTCCATCTGTACATACAAATAAAAATTCTGCAAGTGATGAGGGAGTTTCCAGCAATTACGTGAAACAGTATTTCTTTCTTATCCTGCTGTCTAAGTAATTGAACTGGCAGCCAACTTTTGATTTTGTTATGTTTTGAGCATGGAACTATTATTGTAAGGACTTTGTATTATAAGATAACTCATGTTTACTGTTTTGCCTTGACAGTGAGAAATCCTTACACAGGCCATAAATACCTATGTGGGGCACTTCAGACTAGCATTGTTCTATTAGAATGGGTTGAACCAATGCAGAAATTTATGTTAATTAAGGTAAGCCTGAAATCAGCCTTTCACATTCTAGTATAAAAGCTTAATTGTCAACTTTTCTGTTCTTCAAAAAAAATTGTCAGTTCTCAAGATAATTTAATGATTTTGGATTATGTGGCAGAGTGGAGAAAGTCTGCCCTTTTGTAAGGAACTCAATTACCTGATAAATGTACTGAAAGAGACTAAAATATGGGTCAGGATATGGCAGTAGTGCACTGGAAATAGAGTGTCAAGAGCAAGAGGTGCTAAAAGTTCAGTGAAACATTTTGAATGTACTCTCTGGTTGACTTTCCCCACCTCTGCAGAGAAATGGCCTACAAGTTGGTGTTTGACCTAAGAGGACAAAGCATGACCATAATGAAGAAAAATTATTTGTTTTGGTTTATATACCTGTCTATTGATTTGCCCAGGTCTTCCAAGGGATGATTTTTTTTTTTTTTTTGGCTCTTAAGTTTCTCCAGAATCTTTAATTAATGAATAACCTTTAAAATACTTAATGTGGCCAGGCACAGTGGCTCACGCCTGTAATCCCAGTACTTTGGGAGGCCAAGGTGAGAGGATTGCCTGAGTGTAAGGGTTCAAGACCAGTCTGGGCAACTTGGCGAGACCTCACCTCTACAGTAAGTCAAAAAATTAGCAGGGCACAGTGGCGCTGCTGTAGTTACGGCTACTTAGAAGACTGAGGCAGAAGGATCACCTGAATCCAGCAGGCCGAGGCTGTGTGGCTGTGAGCATGGCACTGCACTCCAGCCTGGATGACAGAGCGAGACCCCAACTCAAAAATAAAATATTTACTGTTGCTCAGCTAAAAGTTACATTTGAGAAAAATCTAACTTTTAAAATGTCTGAAGTAGAGATTTAGTTATGCTAAGGGAATTACCAAATGCATTTTTTAAAGTTGTTTTCTTTTCTCTTATATATGCATTAAATGGTCTTATTTTATGAGTATTTCGTCTCTGAGCAGAAGTTTGAATCAGAATATAACTGGGGTCGGATTCTTCCTAAATTTTATAATGTTGAATTAGGATGTTTAAAGTATTGACTTTCTGTTATTTAAAATCTTATGTGACTAAGAAGTTTATTTTTAGTTTTCATATCGTATTAACCTTAAAATTAACTAGGGTTAAATAGATGAAAATATAGTTTCAAGAGTCTGAAACCTATTGAAGTAGCAGTTTCACAGATAAATTTACTAAAACAAAAATTCTTTAAACCAAAAACTGAAGGGAAAATAGCCTTATAAATTTTTTAATTTTTATAAATTTAAAAACCACAATGTGGTTTTTCTACAGATGCTTCCTATTTTTGATATGGCTTTCCAAGCCTTTTCATTCTAAACCTCTACCAAAATGAAAAATGTTCATATCAGCTATTTGTATACACTGATAGCCTGATTATACATGGGTATGAATTTTATGTGTTATCTGGTATGTTCAACCATGTATCTGAATATATAATGAAAGACCCTGTTCTTTTTTAAAGGAATTTTAGGTATCAAGAGCATGTGGGAGGGAATATATACTCTGAAGACATGGAAAGCTTAAAAATTACCCATCCATGGCTTCCCTTTTCCATGCAGATGGCACCAGGGAGCTTGGCCTGGCTCTAATGAAGCCTGTTTTGAGCATTCTGAGATCGTACAATTCCACTTGCAGGTCTCTTTCAAGACTTGCGCACTCCTCCCCCTTCCTTAAAGCCCCTGAGCTATAGGTCCCTTAATCTTAACTTTCCTCTCTGCATCTCTGCTTCAAAACTTCTATATGTTTATTTTGTCTCAATATCTGACATTACTTCAGTTAGTATTTATGAGATTTCTATACCATAACTTTTTATCAGATATGTTCAAAAACATTCTTCCGCTTTCTTTATTTTTCCTTCCTCTTAATGACATTTCTGACAGTTTTTGTTTCATTAAACTACATTTTCATCATAAATAAAAATTAAAGAAAAATATTCCCCACCATTTCATACTTAATAGAAACTAGACAGAGTGCTGTTTACTAGAGAGACAAACATGAATAAGATATAGTCCCTGCCCTCAAAGACAATCACCAATAGACCTGGACTTAAAACTGTTAGATGGAAATCCCCTTCTGTTCATGACTTATACTCATTGCTTAGCTATTATTGGAAGCTACATAGAAGTATTAAAAATCTGATGGTTTTCTTATTTGCTAACAAAAAAAATTAAAGAAATAAGCAGTTTCTTTCTGCTTTGTTGCTCTTACCACATTTCAAAAGGAATTTTAAAAATTATTTTACCTGATTAGAAATATGACAGATTGTATTCAAAACATGTGCCCTGAGGTCATGGGAAAGCTCGTAGAGAAGAAGTTGGGAGAATGCTGACACACACATGGGATGGAGGCACTCCAGCAGCCATGGGAAGGAGACATGGGAACAGTAGGAGCAATAGAGCTTCACATTCCAGTCACAAAAACCACATTGTAGCTACCAACACATTAAGACTAGTTGTATGGTAGCCCCATTGCACCTTTTTGTTTTCGTAAGAATTACGAGATGCCAGATTTAAAAATAAATTCGGTAACTTTGTTAAATACTAGCTGTAACCGTTTGGAAAAGAAAATGAAAACAGCCAATCTGTAAGAGCAACAAAAATGTAAAATATTTTAATGAACTTAGTAAAATATGTTTAAGAACAATATATTTTTATCATTTTTTGTTGTTTTTTTTTTTTTGAGTTGGAGTCTCGCTCTATTGCCCAGACTGGAGTGCAGTGGCCACTCCCGGCCACCACAGCCTCGACCTGCTGGACTCCGGCGATCCTTCCGCCTCAGCCTTCCGAGTAGCTGGAACTACAGGCGCGCGCTACCATGCCCGGCTAATTTTTTGATTTATTGTAGAGATGAGGTCTCGCCAAGTTGCCCAGGTGGGTCTCGAACCCAGGGGCTCAGACAATCCACTCACCTCAGCCTCCCAAAGGCGTGGGATTACAGACTGAGCCACCAAGCCTGGCTCATTTTTATTTCAATAGCTTTAGGGAGTACAAATGATTTTTGGTTACTGAATACGTTTTATAGTGGTGAAGTATTCTGGACTTTAATTGTACCTGCCACCCTCACCTGTGCACATTGTACCCAACAGGTGATTTTTTTAGCCCACTACCTCTTCCCACCCTTCCCCTTCTCAGTCTCCAGTCTCCAGTGTTCATTATACCATTCTCTTTGCCTTTGCTGATCCAACTTATCACTTATAAGTTTAACTCCCACTTATAAGTGAGAACATGTGATGTTTGGTTTTTTTGGTTCTTGCATTAGTTCACTTAGGATGGTGTTCTTCAATTCCATCTAAGTTGCTGCAGAAAACAATATTTCATTCTTTTTTATGGCTGAATAGTATTTTATGATATATACGTGTATCACATTTCCATTATCCACTGATCAGTTGATAAAAATTTAGGTGGATTCCACATCTTTGCAATTGTGAATTGTGCTGCTGTAAACATAAGAGTGCAAGTATCTTTTTGTGTGTAACAACCGCTGGTCCTTTGGTTAGATACCAAGTAGTGGGATTGCTGGATCTAATGATAGATCTACCTGTAGTTCTCTGAGAAATCTCCATACTCATTTCTATAGAGGTTGTGCTAGTTTACATTTCCACCAACAGTGTATAAGCATTCCCTTTCACCACATGTGCACCATTACCTAATTTTTTTTATTGTTTAATAATGATCATTCTGACTGGTATAAAGTGATATCTCTGTGATTTTAATTCACATTTCTCTGATGATGAATGATGTTGAACATTTTTTTCATGTTTGTTGGCCATTTGTATATCTTCCTTTGAGAGCTGTCCATGTCATCTGCCCACTTTGTAATGGAGTTATTTGCTTTTTTCTTGCTGATTGTTTAAGTTCTTTGTAGAATCTGGATGTTAGTCCTTTGTCAGATAGATAGTTTGCAAATATCTTCCCCCATTCTATAGGTTGCCTATTTACTCTGTTGATTATTTCTTTTGCTGTGTAGAAGCTTTTTAGTTTAATTAAGTCCCACTTATTTTTGTTTTTGCTGCATTTGCTTTTAGGGTTTTAGCCATATATTCTTTGCCTAAGCCAATGTCCAGAAGAGTTTCTCCTAGGTTTTTTTCTAGGATTTTTATGGTTTAGACACTTAAGTCGTTAATTCACTTTGAGTTGAATTTTGTATATGGTGAGAGATAAGAGTTCAAGTTTCTTTTGGGGGGGGTTCAAGCTTTTTTTGTATGCAAGTAGCTATTCAATTTTCCTAGCATCATTTGTTGAATTGGCTATCCTTTCCCCAATGTTTTTGTCTGTTCTGCCAAAGATCAGTTGTTTGTAGGTATTTGACTTTATTTCTAGATTCTCTGTTCTTTTAGTCCATGTATCTGCTCTTATATCAGTACCATACTGTATTGATTACTACAACCCTATAGTATAAATTAAACTCAAGTAATGTGATGCCTCCAGCTTTTTGTTTTGTTTTGTTTTGTTTTACTTAGGATTTCTTTGGTTATTCTGACTCTTCTTTGGTTCCATGTGAATTATAGGATTTTTTTTTAATTCTGTGGAAAATGACAGCTGGCAGTTTGATAGAGATTGCGCTGGATCTGTGAGTTATTTTGGGTAATACAGTGATTTTAACAATGTTGATTCTTGCAATCCATGAGCATGAGATGTTTTTCCATTGTCTGTGCCCTCTACAATTTCTTTCATCAGTGTTTGTAGTTCTCCTTGTAAAGATCTTTCACCTCCTTGATTAAATTTGTTTCTAGGTGTTTTAGCTTTTTGGCTGCTATTATGAATGAAATTAAGTTCTTTTTTTTTTTTTTTTTTTTTTGGAGTTAGAATCTCACTGTGTCACCCAGACTGGAGTGCAGTGGCCGCTCCTGGCCACCGCAGTCTCGACCTGCTGGGCTCCGGCGATCCTTCCGCCTCAGCCTTCCAAGTAGCCGGAATTGCAGGCATGTGCTACCACGCCCAGCTGATTTTTTGATTTATTGTAGAGATGAGGTCTCGCTGCCCAGGCGGGTCTCGAACCCGCGGGCTCAGGCAATCCACTCACCTCAGCCTCCCAAAGGCACAGGATTACAGGCTGAGCCACCGAGCCTGGCTGAAATTAAGTTCTTGATTTGATTCTCGACTTGGTCACTGTTGGTGTATAACAGTGCTAGTGATTTGTGTGTGAAAATTTTGTATCCTGAAACTTTACTAAAATCATTTATCAAGTCCAGGAGTATTTAGAATTCTGTAGGTGTGGCAAAAGTGGACATTTTTGCCTTGTTCCGCTTCTGATAGGGATGCATTCAACTTTTCTCCATTCAGGATGACATCAGCTGTGGGTTTGACAGATTTGGATTTTATTATTTTGAGTAAAGTACTTTCTATACCTATTTTGCTGTGGTTTTTTTATTATGAAGGGATACTGGATTTTATCATGCTTTTTCTGTGTCTATTGAAATTAACATACAATCTTTGTTTTTAATTCTGTTTATATGGTGGTTCATGTTTATTGACTTGTGTATGTTGAACTATCCTTGCATCCCTGGAATAAAACCCACTTGATTAAGGTGGATTATTTTTATGGGCAGTTGAATTCAGTTTGCTAATATTTTGCTGAGGATTTTTGTGTCTATTTTCATTATGGATATTGGTCTATAGTTTGTTGGTTGTGTCTTTTCCTGGCTTTGGTGTTAGGGTGATACTCGTTTCATAGTATGGGTTATAGAGAATTCCTTCATTTTCAATCTTGTAGAATAGTTTCAGTAAAATTGGTACCAGTTCTTTGAAAAGTCTGGTAGAATTCAGCTGTGAGTCCATCAGGTCCTGGACTTTTTGTTATTGTTGAGAGTTATTGTTGAGAGACTTTTAATTACTAGTTCAATCTCACTACTTTTTATTGGTCTTTTCAGGGTTTTTGTTTCTTTCTGATTCAAGGTTGGGGGGTTATGTTTCCAAGAATTTATTCGTTTCCTCCAGATTGTCTAGTTCGTTTGCAGAGAGGTATTCATAATAATCTCAGATGATCTTTTGTATTTCTGTGGTATCAGTTATAATGTCTCCATTTTCATTTTTGATTGAGTTCATTTGAGTCTTCTCTGTGTCTCAATCTAGTTAGTGGTCTATCAGTTGGGTTTATTTTTTTCAAAGAACCAACTTTTTGTTTCATTGATTTTTTTATATTTTGTTGTTGGTTTGTCTAGATTTCATTTAGTTCTGCTCTGATCTTTGTGATTTTCTTCTGCTAGCTTTTGCTTTGGTTTGTCTATATTTTTCTAGCTCCTTGTAGTATGACATTAAGTTGTCAATATGTGATCTTTTGGTCTTTTTGTTGTAGGCCTTAAGTGTTATAAATTTCCTTCTGAACACAGCTTTGACTGTGTTCCAGAGGTTTTGATAACTTGTATCACTGTTATCATTCATGTCAGAAAATGTTTAAATCTCTATCTTGATTTCATTGTTGACCCAGTGATCATTCAGGAACAGATTGTTTAATTTCCGTGTATTTGTTTGGTTTTCAGAGTTCTTCTTGGAGTTAATTTCTAGTTTTATTTCATTATAGTCTGTGAAGGTATACTCTTTTTTTAAAGAGTCTATCTTTTTGGATCATTTTTATTCATTTCCTTAATAGTTTTTTTATTTCTTTATGTTGGTTTTCAGCTTTCTCCTGGATCTCATCAAGCAATTTTATAGTCAACTTTTTGAATTCTGTCTCTGGAATTTCAAAGATTTTATTTTGGTTAGGGTCCATTGCTAAAAAGTTAGTGTGGTCTTTGGGGGATTTTGAAGAACTGTTTTTGCATAATGTCAGAATTACTTTTCTTGTTCCTTCTCTTTCGGGTAGACTATTTCTTCTTTGAGGTTGGCAGGGAGCTGACATAAACACCGTAAAGTTCCCTTGGTTATATGTAGTCTTGCTGTGGTTCGTTTCTCAATTGCTGGCTGTGGAGGTGCTATGCTAGGTACATGCACAGGCTCAAGGCATCCTGAGTGACTAGAGTGTCCTGGATAGAGGTGCTAGCTAGGATCTGGGATCAGATATAATGGGCTGTACCAGCTGCCCTCTGGCCAGGAAGTGGCACTTGGCTGTAGAGAGCCAGCAGCAATGGTGGCTATGGGCTTTCTGCTTGACCTATGTTGCTCCAAGGAAGTACCCAGCTGATCTCTGCAGTGGACCAGGCTGTGGGGATGACCCAAGTTCCTGTCTGATTTGAGCCTTGGAGGGAGATGGGGGCTGAAACACTCAAGCTCCCCACCTGTGTGCACAATTGGCTACCCCAGTAGGAATCGGGAAGGAGCTCCCAGCCATTGTGGTAATGCTGTGGTGTTGTGCAGACTGCAGGAGTTTGCATGCAGAGTGAAAGGCTGAGGCGGAAGGATCACCGGATCACTGCACTCCAGTCTGGGCGACAGAGCTAGACTCCAACTCAAAAAAAAAAAAAAGGGAAAGTTTGCTAGGGCAGCCAGTCCCACCTGGCCCTCCCACCTTAGCCTCAGGCAGCATGCATTCAGAATGTCAGAGTGCAGCTGGCCCCAGGTCTTCTCATGGGAACTGCCCTCAGGAACTGTCTGTTGCAGCAGTCTGCCCTTGGGGCAAATGAAGATGTCAGGTCTTCCTGTTTCCTCCCAGGCCAGCTAGAAAGTAGCTGTCAGCACGGGTTGATTTTTTTTTTTTTCCAGGAGATGGTAGCTAAAGCCACTTTTTCCTGTACCACTCCTCATGGGTTTCAGCAGAACATGGCTGTTTGTAAGGCAGTTTCCCACGAGGGACTGGAGTCTTGCAAGGCTTGGTGGCCTTCAAAACTTGTGGCAGGAGCACAGAACTCCTGAATTCCCCTCACCTTCTCCACTGTGTCTGGAGGCTACCCGTGACCTGTTTGATGATTCAGGCAAGTCTGCCTATTCCATCCCGGGCTGATTGATTTTCTCTTCTTTGCGCTCTATAGATCTTGCTGCTTCTCTGCTGAGTCCTGTGGTATGCTGCTGGTCTTCCTCTCTGAGTTCCAAGGCTCTCTCTCTGTTTGGGCTCACTCCCTGGGAGACGGTCTCTAGCTACTTCTCATCAGCTATCTTAATCCTATCCCAATACATTTTATTAAAACAAACCTTTTTGTAAAGGAGATCCTCATAATTCCCCAGAGCACCCCCTCTTCTAGTTACCTCCCCTCCTTTTTTCTACAAAAGAAACCTAGAAGGTTGTTGCTTTTCTTTATTTTTTTACATGTATCCCTAAATATTAGAATTAGTTTTTCCAGCAGTATGTATGTAAAATCCTAAAGTATATATATTCATCTGTCTGGCTACTTGAGTGCAGCCGTGTATTTGTGTAGTGGTTGGATATAGCTGTAGTTTGCCCATTTGTGTTTCTCTGTAATATTTTGTTCTATGACTATGCCATGATTTTATCTATTTACTGTTGATAGGAATTTGGCTTATTTCCAGGTTTTTGTTATTATGAAAAATTCTGCCGTGAACATTTTCACTTTTTTTTTTGAGTTGGAGTCTCACTCGGTCGCCCAGACTGGAGTGCAGTGGCCGCTCCCGGCCACTGCAGCCTCGCCTGCTGGGCTCCAGCGATCCTTCTGCCTCAGCCTTCCGAGTAGCCGGAATTACAGGCACATGCTACCACACCCAGCTGAGTCTTTGATTTATTGTAGAGGTGAGGTCTCACTGCCCAGGCGGGTCTCGAACCCGCGGGCTCAGGCAATCCACTCACCTCAGCCTCCCAAAGGCGCGGGATTACAGGCTGAGCCACCGAGCCCGGCCATTTTCACATTTTTATCCTATGCCTGTGTCCTCATGTTCTCTAGAATGTAACCTAGGAATATTATTTGTTGCAGTGTCACAAGTAATGCATATCTTTAATAGATAATGGAATTAACCAATGTGATTGTACCAATTTACATCCCTAACACCACTGTACAAACATTTATTTACTCCTCCCTGATGCTTGTTATTGTCATTCTTTTTAATTTAGTCATTCTGGTGGGTATGAGTTACTATACATAGTAATAGTAATCAAGGAATATACATATTAATCAAGGATAAATCATGAGGTACTGTACATACAATGAGATACATACCATCTCACTGTGATTTTATTCCTTGATCACTAATGAAGTTAGTGTTTTCCATTTATTCTTATATGCCTTCAAAATATGAATTTATTCTCTTTGTAGCAATATAAAAATATCTTTAAAATTACATAAAATTAAAATCAACTGTAACTAGGTTAGTTAATTTATTCAGCAAAATGACTAAGATACGAAGCTAACTTTTTTAACGTGTGGCTTTTCCTGTCTACACTTACGAGAGGAGTGCCTCTTGCTGATGAGCATTCCACTTCTCTTATCCATGTTTGCTCCATTGGTTAAGAAGGCAGAAAGATATAACTGAGGAAGCATCCAGCTGGGTCACAGGAGACTGTCACAAAGCCGGTAGGGGATCCAGAGCCTGTCACCCAGCTCCTGGGTCTCAGTTTCCAATTCTGAAAAGAGAGAGTTAGACAGGTAATTTTTAAGTTCTCTTCCAGCCCTAGAATCCTAAAATTATATGAGTTTCACTTTAAAAGTTTTTTGCAGTGGCATGCCTAAAATCTGTATAAAGATACTTCATGATTTAGGAATTTCTATGTGTCAAGAAGTAGTCTTTATGATGGAAGGCTGTTTTATATATGCTTTGATAAAATTAAAAGTTTGTTTTCGTATTCTCGTAGAATTCCCTGGCTTTGGTTTCCTTGGCTTACTGTGTATTTGTTCTTTCTCCAGCACATAGACTTCCCCATCCCGTGCCCACTGAGGATGTTTGAAATGCTGGTGGTTCCTGAACAGGAATACCCTCTAGTGTGTGTGGGTGTCAGCAGGGGGCGAGACTTCAACCAGGTGGTTCGATTTGAGACTGTCAATCCCAATTCTACCTCGTCATGGTTTACAGAATCAGGTTTGTGATTTTTATAGAATTATTCAGAGCAGTGTATATGCTTTGTAAGTAATAAGTTTACTAGTAAGCAAAAACTGCAGACCAGGCACGGTGGCTCAAGCCTGTAATCCCAGCACTTTGGGAGGCCGAGGTGAGAGGATTGCCTGAGCCCACAGGTTCGAGACCAGCCCGGGCAACTTGGCAAGACCTCATCTCTATAATAAATCAATTAGCCAGACATGGTAGCGCACGCCTGTAGTTCCGGCTCCTTGGAAGGCTGAGGTGGAAGAATCAACTGAGCCCAGCGGGTTGAGACTGCAGTGGCCGTGAACATGCCACTGCACTCCAGTCTGGGTGACAGAGTGAGACTCCAATACTCAAAAAAAAAACTGCATAAAAGGCCAGTGTTCAATATCTATTATTAAACTGAAAGAAGATAAGATGACTTTCTTTAAAATAGCTAATTCACTTGACACATTTAAAACCACTTAATTGGTGCTAAGCATTTATATTGTGAGCACATCCACCAATTTTTTTTATTTAAAAATGAATATGATAAGGATCTGATCCTTGGGAGCCTGTATTTGTTATATATTAACTCATTCATGACCACTGATGTGAATTTATGTCATTTCAAATTCTGTTCCTGGTCGCTGCTGACATTAATTTATCTCATCATGGAACACGATCTTTTCAGGTTTTATAATCCAAATAAAGATACAAAGTACAGAATGCTAGTCAGAGTGGTGTCTGAGGCAAATACTGGATATGTCTGCAACTTTCAGCTGTATTGTGAAAAAGGTGACCAATTAGAAAAGACCATCTCAGTTGGTCTTAACAACAGAATTTTATAGCAACCAGCTTCAGATTTCTTTAATTTTCACCTGCTCTCAGTATTAGGAAAGTGAAAAATTTGTTAATAAAACCATTTTGCAGGAACACTTTTCTTACCATAAAGTAAGGAATACACCTGTGTCATTTTATAATTTTTGAGAAACATAGGGTATAAAATATGACATTTTAAATAACAGTTAATCTCAAGGGACACTATATACAGGTAACCTAAAGCCACGTTTGTATTAATCGTACTTGGAAATAATTGCATTAGTATTATCAATTGAATACCAGTTAAAACATTTTGATTCTGAAAACAAAAAAGAAATTAATTTATATATAGTCAAATATTTTTAATTTTTTTTCAAATGTTTTTAATATTTTGATAACACTTTATTTTACACGTTTTACATTTTAGGGACTTTATATGCCTCTGATTTGGTGACATTTATTAATATGAAAATGAATCTTTATGAAATGCGTGTTAACATAGGAAACACCTAAAACATATTCACATATTAAAACCAAGGCACATTAACATGGGAAACATGTAACACAAAACATGGGCACTTAAAATTTTTATAACTCAGAATATTCAAGTATTTTATGTAATTTAAATGGCTTATACCTGAAGATTTTATATAGTTCCAGTTGCCCTACCTCCCTGAAAATCATCAGGTCATGTTAGCTTTTTAATCACATTCTACCACTTTACTAAGTTTGTTGATAAATGGGGTCCTTGTATTTAATACATCTAGTGATCCCCAAACTTGAGTGTGCGTCAGAGTCACTGGAAGACTTATTAAAACACATTGCTAGGCACCACCCCCAGAGCTTTCATTCAGTAGGTCTGGAGTGGATTAAGAATTTTCACTTCTGTAAATTCCCAGAGGATGCTGATGGTTGATACAGACACCATATTTTGAGAATTATGTATATACCCAAATGTCAGACTAATAGAAAAGGTGATTTTAAAAAAAGGAAAAGCTGCGTCATAGACTAGTTTAGGTATAGTTTGTTTACCCTACCATCATCCCTTCGTATCTGTGGGTTCCACATCACCAGTAGTATTAACATTAGCAAACGTATGCTATGTTGAGCACTTGGGTAGCTTAGCACTTGGATCTGCCTTTGAACAAGCATTTGGCTCAACCACTACATGTGTATTGCAGAGATTTCTAAGTATTTCAGATACTGTTATCCTCAGAAGTGTTTTTTTCTGTGTCTCTGTGCTTTAAATATTGCAGCTTTATTTAAGTTTACTAAACTTTTTTGTGTTACAGATACCCCACAGACAAGTGTTACACATGTAACCCAACTGGAGAGAGATACCATCCTTGTATGCTTGGACTGTATGTCTATATTTTTGAACATCTTATTTTAATAAGACTTCTTTTGTCTTAGTTTCTAAGTGACTTTTTTTCCTCTAGGTTGTATAAAAATAGTAAATCTCCAAGGAAGATTAAAATCTAGCAGAAAATTATCATCAGAACTCACCTTTGATTTCCAGATAGAATCAATAGGTAAGTCAAAGTTTTGTGTTTCTTTACTTTGTTAGAACTGCTTAAAACAATTTTTCGGGTAATTATCTGAAATTATATAAGGACTCATTTTTTAAAAATACTTAGTATGCCCTATTGTATTTTTGTTGTTGTATCTGCTGATAGAGAATTTTGAGTATGTGTAATTTTCTTCTTGCCATTCTCAAATTTTATATGATAGAAGTATTTCTGGAAAAGGATTTCTGACAGAATTACATTCCAAAGTGATTACATTCAGGAAAAATAAAGTGAAAATGATCATATCTAAGATGATGCTGGGAAAATGAATTATGATTAATTTAATATTTAACAATGCACACCTCACTCTGTCACCCAGGTCAGAGTGTGTTGGCGGAGCATGGCTCACTGCAGTGTTTACCTCCTGGGCTCAAGTGACCCCCCCACCACAGCCTCCCAAGTAGCTGGGACTACAGGCACGTAACACCATGCCTGTTTAATTTTTTGTATCTTTTTGTAGAGATGAAGTCTCACTGTGTTGCCCAGGCTGGTCTTGAACTCCTGGCTTCAAGCAGCCCTTCCTTAGCTTCCCAAACTGCTAGGATTGCAGGCCTGAGCCACCGTGCCTGGTCAAAAATATCATGGCTAATGGTGAAACTAACTGCCATTAAGGTGAAGAGCAAAATAAGGATGTTTGCTATTATTGCATTTCAACATTGTCTCATTAGAAAAGGGAAGTGTGAGGATTAAAAAGAAAAAGATCCTTTTTTGTAGATGATATGATCATCTACAAAGAATATAAAAACCTATAAACAAGAGCTAATAAGATAATTCAGAGTTGCTAGATACAAGTTACACAAATGAATAGTTTTCCTAAATGATCAGTGAGAAGTTGAAAAGGATTTGCCGTATCACAATGACAATAAAGCAAACATATATAAGAATACATGTAATCCAAACATGTTTAAGACCATATCTAGGAAATTTGAAACTATTTTTTAAAGACAAAAAGATTTCCAAATGAAGAACTACATCATGTCCAGAGGTAGAAAGACTCAAGAGAAAGATACTGGTTTTTCACAAATTAATCCACAAATCCTGTGCATTTGCAGTAAAAACCCCACAAGATGTTTTATGTCACTCGATAAAGCTCACCTTAAAGTTCATGTGGAAGAGTCAAAGACCAAGAATAGTAAAATAAGTTCTCACAAATACTCCACTCAATACTGGAACCTGTATAAAGCCACAGTGATGAAGATGTGGTGTCAGCACAGGGATAAATTGACGAGTGCGACAAAAGAGAGGCCAGAAACAGACCCACATGTCGATGGGAATGTATGGCCTGTGAGTCACTAGGAGATGGTTGGCTCTTCAACAGTGATGCTGGTGCAGTTGCACGTAGTTGATTACTGCAGGAAACAAAATTAGACTTCTTCCTTACTGAATGCACACAAAATATGTATTAAATATGTAAATATAAAAAGCAGAACGAAAATTTGCTTTATTTACACCCTGTGTCCCAGTAATTCTACTTCTAGGTGTCCACCACAGATAGCGTTTTGTACATGTATTCAAGATGATGTGCAAGAATGTATATTGCAGCTTTGTTTGTAGTAATGAAAAACTAGAAATAATGTATTTGTTCATCATACCAAAAGTATGAAAGTTGGAAACACTCTGTCTAAATTTATATTGATATGTAAATTTACAGTGTAGTAGTCATAAAAACATGCTTGAGAATGATAAATACCAAATGTATAGTAATGATTATCTCAGGGAGGAAGAAGAGGCCAGAATGGGGTTAGAGGAGGGCATGCAGTGGGCACTAGCTGTACTTGCTTTCATTTAAAGCAAATATGGTAGAATGTTAGGATTTGATTGTTGGGTAGTAGAAACATGTATTTATGCTGTTCTCTATATTTTTCTTTATATTTGCAGTATTTTTAAAATTTAGTTATTTTATCAAAATAAAAATTTCTGTAACAAAAAAGATTTTCAGTAAATTTTTATCCAAAAAAATGCATAAGTTCTGTAGAGCATATTTTAAAACTTTCCAATGTAAAGATGTCATGTATAAGTATAGAATAGCTAACATTGGTTATTGATTGAGATATTGCTTTACAAGATAGAAAGAGGGATGAAATGATGCTTCTCAGTTGAACTTTTGTACTATTAACAGTAATTGAGCTGTTCTTGCCTGCTAGTTTGCCTACAAGACAGTGTTCTAGCTTTCTGGAAACATGGAATGCAAGGTAGAAGCTTTAGATCTAATGAGGTAAGTAATCTTTTTAAAATTGTGTCCATCCAGTAGTCACAAGACAGTATCAAAATCAAATTCCACTTCAAGCAGTTCTCCTAACTTCGGAAAATTTCTAAATGATATAAGTAATACTTATGGGCTCATTTTAGTAACACTTACTGTATTTAGTCTGTTGATAAAGTCAGTAGCACACACTTCGTAGCCACCTGTCCCTCTCCAGTACTCAGACAACTCCAGTGCATAATGTGCTTCCATATAATCACTCTCAAGTTCAGAACAAGAACTTCCTAATACTGTTAAAAGTGAGCCAACTTCAATTTTCTTTCAAATTTCCCAACCCATCACTGGAACAAGAGTGCTTGTGCCAGCCCTCTCTGTCCCAGTCATCTTTTCTACCTGAAATAATGACCGTTGCAGACTCTAAGTAAAGGGCTGTTCACTTCCCTTGAAGCTACTTGCCTCCTATGTCTGTCATCCTTACTCGCTTGACATTTATACGATTCTTTGCCCTTTTTCCTTCCCCTTATATTAACCTTTAGCTGCATCTCATGAGTCCTTCTTACCCTCCAGAAGTAATTTAACTCTAGGCCACGTAACATATTCAGTTTAGTTCAGCATTTATGCCAGAAAGCTCTGGGGTTATAAATATGAGCAAGATGTGGTACCTGTCCCTAGAATGTTACAGGCAAGTAAAATCACCAAAAATTCTTCCACTGCCCCCAAGCCAATCTCAGTAGTATAACTAAATGATCATTTGAAGGAATGATCAAACAAGAAAATAGCTTTGTTTCTTAAACTGTCATTCATTAAGCTCAGAGCGTTTCTTCTGTATGGCATTGTGGTCATGAGCAAGGGTTTCCGGAGTTGAGACAATCAGAGAGTCAAGTCTCAGCCCTACTAGTTGGTAGCCATAACCCTATATTTTTTCATCTGTGACTGGAGAGTTAAGATTCCATAACATGAAGCCTGGAGTGTCCTTGGCATGGTGAGTGTTGAAGGAAGGTAGCTGCTATTGTGTATTTAAAAGTAATTCCCACAGTAGACTCATTTCTCAGAAGGATGTTCTGAATCACCTGAGGCACTGGAGCAGGTATATTAGAACAGTCAACAACTAAGAAACACTCGTCAGAGAGAGAAAGACATTCTAGGCACCAAAGAGAAAGTGGTTAAATACCAAAACAAGGAAAGAAACATGTACCCCAAAAGTCGCCTGAGGGGCTTTTTCTAACTACACAGGCAGCCCTGCAGTCAAACACCTCCAGAAATATCATTTTTCTAGTAGGCAGACCCCAAAATATATTGGAAATAATAGTCGTGATGAGCCACTGTTAACTGAAGCAAGCACGTTGTTGCCTTCGGGTGTGCTGGGTTACAACAGAAGTTAAGAATCATTCGTGTTTCCAGAAAAACTAATCATGGAAGTATTGTTGGAATCAATTTCGTTTCAAAATCAAATTTTTTGTTTAGCCTGCCAAATTTTGAGAAGTTAACTGCTGTTATAATTTGTAATTTTTTGTGTTCAATAAGCTGTGAACAGTGGGTTTCTCTTTCTCCTGTAGACTTATTCTGAGCTCCCCAATTGGTCATTGGTCACACTGAGGACCTCTTAAAGGATATATTACATCAGAGAATATTATTTCAGGAGAATAGAGAAGAAATGGAAAAGATGATGATTATATATTCAGCACTCCCTTAGCTGGATGTTATACCCACCAGTCCTTATAAGAACACCACCGGGTGCTACTGCAGGGTAGATCTTTTCTTTCCATCTTGCAGAAGGCAAAACCATTTCCAACAGATTTACATACTTTGCCCAGTGACACAGCTAGTACACAGGAGAACTGAGATGAAACTCAAGTCATGCATAGCTTTTAAATATTTCCTGTTACACCACATGGCAGCCTTTTACATAAAATAACCAGATCTAAGGGACTTCATGCTTCCAGTAGCCTTGCTGTCAGCATTAACATAAGTGATGAAGGTTTCTAATGTGTAAATTGGACATCATGAAGTTTTTCTCTTGGAGTCTATAATTCAACAAGGAAATCGTTTTCCTTTACCTGTATTTTTTGATTAATCCAAAATTAACCACATTTTCCATAGACTAACAGATTGATGTACCCACGTGCTGACTTAACAGATAGTTTTGCAGGGATGTGGTTCCATCTTAGGAATTAAGTTTCTTTTCTGTATATCTGTAGTGAAATGGCATATACAATTTTGTATTCTTAGTTTCAGAAATTAAATTTATATTTTAATTGAACAGGTAACACAGGAAATTTCAGATAGCACAAGAATTTTCAGGCTGCTTGGATCTGACAGGTATGAAATGGGCTGTATTAAATACGTAGTGTGGAACTTGTTTTATAAATCCTGCATGAAACTGGTTCCTTTTTCAAGAGAATTGAAATTTCTGCAGTAATACATTCAGCATTGAATCATTTACACTATAAATCTTCTTAAGTCAGAAAGTTATAATACCTTTGAAAAATGTGCCTGATCATCCAAGTAATAAGAACTTATAGGTCTGTCAATACTAGTTTGCATTTTGCATACTAGTTTGCATGTTTGCATACACATACTATCTAAAGCCCAATTTACAGCAGAAGAGAGAGGAAATACCATATGTCAACAAACAGAATTCTCCATTTTAAGTGCCAAATAGGATTTTAGAGATCTGTTCTGATTTGCTTTCTGATTTTTTTTTTGGAGTTGGAGTCTCACTGCCACCCAGGCTGGAGTGCAGTGGCATGCTCACGGCCACCGCATCCTCGACCTGCTGGGCTCAGGTGATCCTTCTGCCTCAGCCTTCCAGTTAGCTGGAACTACATGCATGCGCCACCACACCTGGCTAACTTTTTGATTTATTGTAGAGATGAGGTCTTGCCAAGTTGCCCAGGCTGGTCTCGAACCCATGGGCTCAGGCAGTCCTCTCACCTCGGCCTCCCAAAGTGCTGGGATTATAGACGTGATCCACCACACCCTGCCATGCTTTCTGATTCTTGAACTGCAAATTGTTTTTAGAATTTATAATAAGAAATAAGTTCCCCCAAATTATTTCTAATGTAGGTTTCTCCCCTCCTGTGACTCTTAGAACACTGGCTCAGAGGGGGAGGTGGTGGGCAGCGGAATTACTTCCCAGAGCTGTAATGACAGTGCTCGCAGGTGGTTTCTGCCCACAATCAAGTGAGCAGCATTTTATCTATGGAGGCATATAATGGAGAGGTAGTGGGAAATGTTTCTGCTCACATTAGTTTTCAAGAGTAACTTTGTGTTATTATGTGTCTTTGTTTATTACTTTTAGGGTCGTGGTTTTGGAAAGTAGACCAACTGATAACCCCACAGCAAATAGCAATTTATACATCCTGGCGGGTCATGAAAACAGTTACTGAGAGTTGTTGTGCTTTGACGCTTAACTCTAGAGAGAAAGAACACTACCACTGCAACATTAATGGATGCTTGAAGCTGTACAAAAGCTGCAGTAACCCGGCTTCAGTTCCTTTGTAATTTATTGTGGCATGAGACAAGATGGGGGAAATTTTTGTTTTAAGTGGTATGGATATATTTAGCATATTGAACCACACAAGTGCTTAATTCACTGTTATGTAATCTTTGTACATATAGGCAGTATTTTTCTGTGAAACTTCATATTGCTGAAGACATACACTAAGAAATTATGTAGATAATATACTTTTACGAGATGTACAAGTAAGTGTCTTCTATCTGTACAGATGTAAATGTTGATGAAAATGCAATTGCTGTTAATATTTTAAGAATTCTTTAGTATATTCTTGGGTGTGGTTATATTACAAAATGGGATGCTGGCAATGAAACAAGACACTTAACACTATTGTATTTTTATTATATGTAACTTAGTAATATGAATATAAATCTTGTAACTTTTAAAATTGTAATGGAGGCTGTAATCATTTTATAATCTTGTTTTTAATGTTAATGCAAGTACACTGGTGTTTATATTTGCACAAAGTATTGGTGTGTGATTTATGAAGTCACAAAGTAAGCTGTGACGTTGTCTCTAAGCATTTGGCTCCACAACATCTTTTTAAAATGTAGTTGGGTTGTTTTCTATGTGAAACAAACCAATTACAGTTAACCACCTGTTGTAGTAACTGGTCTCTTTCTATTTAAGCAGATTCCTGTAAGATTGCTTGTCTGTGTTTAAAAACTATACCTTTGAAAAATTTTGAATCACAGAATAGCGGTACCGTGATGTGACACTGCAATTGTTGTCTGAATTACAGTATGCACAAAGAATAAATTAGCATTATTAAAGAGTCCACACTGAACATTTCATATAATCACATTGAAGAACTATAACATTCCATAGAGTGAAGTGGTTCAAATTTCTCATGGAATTTTTACTTTTGTTGGCCTTATTTTATGATCCTTTTCATATTTCTTTTGATTTAGAGTATTAACACATGGCCAAAATAATTTAGTTACTACCTCATACAAACAATATAATGGTTACTACACATCACAGGAGAACTTAGTTTTGGTTTAAGTCATTTTTGATTGCTTTTTTTCCAATGGAATATGTATATACCAAGTTTTAGCAAAATGCACACTTTTGGCTCTTTTTGGTATATGTTCTTTATATTTTAATGCAAGTACATACACGAAGAACAAACTAAATTGTGACTTATGGTCTTCATTTATTTTAATTGATAATGGTTTTAAATATGTTCCTGATTGTACATAGTGTAAAATAAACTTGTTTTTTAACATACTGTTGTATAGTAGCTTGTCATCTGGCTTAATGTATATGGTAACACTAAAATATATTAAGGAGGAAAATTTTATTTTATTGTTTTGCACTTAAGTTCTTAAGTACCCAGTTCTGGTTCCTCAAATCATGATTTTTTAAATTTTATCTGTGTTCTCAATTTCATAAAGCAGTACTCTTCCCACATTTGAGGAAAGGACATCTTTTGTAGAATCGTCAACTTCCATCAGTTATATATTCACAGTTTTTTGGTTAGAGCAGGGATGGGAAAACTACAGTCCTCAATCCAATCCAGCCTACTCCCTGTTTTGATAAATAAAGTTTTATTGGAACATGATGCCACATATTCAATTACATGTTGTATATGGCTGCTCCTGTGCTACAGTGCTAAGAGTTGAGTGGTTTCCAAAACACTGTATGGCCCGAAAGACCTAAAATATTCCCTGTGAGACCCTACACAGAAAAAGTTTGCCGGTGCCTGGGTTAGAAAAAGAAAGGGAGTGTCAGGAACTGCAGTTCTGGAGGTAAGGGAAGGTGAAGGGTGAAGACGCACTGTCTCAACCCTTATGCCACTGCCTGGCACAGTGGCCTTGAATAATTCACTTGACCAGAACAGTGCCCATGTCTAAAATCGTAAGATGCTGAAAATCACAACAACGTGGTCATGTATCACTTTTCCCAGACACATTGTAAATAGTCTTAGCATTAGCAACTACCCAGTGACTGCATTTTAAAACATATCTATCAGTATAACATCATCAGTTTACAGAACAGCAGAGACTCTTGAAAAACTTTTGTTTGTTTTTTGAGTTGGATTCTCACTCTGTCACTCAGGCCTCGACCTGCTGGGCTCAGGTGATCCTTCCACCTCAGCCTTCCAAGTAGCTGGGACCACAGGCATGTGCCACATGCCCGGCTAATTTTTTGATTTATTGTAGGGACAAGGTCTCACCATGTTGCTCAGGCTGGTCTCGAACCCCTGAGCTCGGGCAGTCCTTTCACCTCTGCCTCCCAAAGTGCTGGGATTACAGGCGTGCGCCACTGTGCCCAGCTGGAAAGTTTTTCAAGAAATCAAGATTCTCTTTTTGGCTCTTATTGACAAAGTTGTTGATCCTTTTTCTGGACCACTGCTTCTTATCCATTTCCAAAACCTATAAGTTATATAAGGGGTCGTATCTCAAATGTTAATTGTTACATTTAACTATCAAGCACTTAGAAACACTTTCAAAAAATAAAGAACTGGTTGTGTGTTACCCAGGGGCTTTTTTGAAATATCACTAGAGTCATAATCTTTGTGAATGAGGCCCAGTAATCTGTATTTTTATAAAGCTGAACAAATGATTCCAATGTGCAGCCTAGCGTAAAAGCCTCTGGTGGGCATTACATTTAAATCAGTGTTTCTTGAGTGTGTCCAAGGATTAACTGCCTCAGAAAGCGTCGACTTTGGTGACAGTTAAAAATGCATATTTCTAGGCTCTACCCAAGAACTTTTGGTTGTAGATCTTTTGCACTTAGAACAAAGAGAGCCACTCACTTAAATGATGAGAACAATCTACTTCATCTTCACTGGCATTCAGGCTATTGTGTTAGCTAATTGCATAGACAGTGGTTTTGAGAAGAATGAGATCGATTGTTTGTGGGCCTATTGGCATCATTCAACTTACAAATGTTGTCTCTGATATCAATAGAGACAAGGAAATAAAGGACAGATGATATCAGTTTTCACCATTCCTGGCAGAGGTGAAAGTATGTGCTGTACAAAATAATGGGTAAACGCTAAGAGGGTCTGAAAAAAAAGTGCCCGCTGATGGTATCTGTGTGCCAGGGACTCTCTTACATGCTTTACATAGTTCCACTTAAGACCCACAACAGCCCTATGAGGTAGGTGTGTTTAGCTCCATTTTGCAGATGAAGAAACCGAGGCACAGAAGGGGGCACTACAGCTGGTAAGTAGTGTAATGGGTAAGAGTTGATCTTTGAACCTAGGCAGTTGGTTCACAGTGCATTCTCTTAACTACTATGGTAGACAGCTACAGAGAGTACACTCAGTCTATTCACTGCCCACTAAAATACACTCCAGCATTTTTCCTTCTGAAATTAGATGTTTTTTCTCTCCAGGTGTTGTGTTTCAAGTGCTGATTTTCATAGTGTCTTTGCAACAAGAGAAATCCACTTCTTTCTTAATTTTTTGTTTTGCCAAAAAGCATTTTTCTTATCCAAAGAGGTTTGTATAAAAGATTTTTTGAAATTCATAAAATTAACTTTACAGTCAAAGCATATAGAATAAATCTAGTCAGAAGTCATGACATAGGCATGGTGGCTCATGCCTCTAATCCCAGCACTTGGGAGGCCCAAGTGGGAAGATTGCTTAAGCCCAGGAGTTCAAGACTACAGTGAGCTATGATCATGCCACAGCCACGGCACTCAAACCTGGGCTCCAAAGTGAGGCCCTGCCTTAAAAAGTTATTACCATAAAGACTTTTTTTCTTTAAATTTTGTGAGACAATCACATAACATCCTGATCATTTAAAGTGTATCCTGGCATTTTCTGGAGAAAAGATGGGAAAGGCATAATTCCCAACCAGTATTCATCTAACAAGCACACTTGGATGAATAAAGGTAAACCGCAGAAAGTAGTAGTAAGAAAGGGTGCAAAAGGCCTTGCCCAATTCTGCTTTGGGAAAAGGAAAGCTTTGTGTAGAAGATACGTAAACCAGCTTGTGGATGAATGAAGAAGAGTTTATCACATGCAGGAAGAAAACAGGAAGCCGAGAGGAGGCATGTGCATAAACACCACATGTTCAGAGAGTGGGGAGGGCTGCGGTGCTGGGGGGCATGGGTAGGAGAGCTTCCTTCCTTGCAAGGAGTTCCTGAGACTGCGGAGATCTCGCATCATGATGAAAACAGGCAGGTGGGTTTGTGGGTGAGGTGATCACTCATGTACTTAGAAAGTTTTCTCTAGCACAATGAGAACAGAAACATGGAAATGGGCATATGTGAGTGTATGTATCTGAGTTCAGTGGAAGCGTGTTTGGTCTCGAAGGAGGAAGGAGATTAAGATCGTTTCTGGCTTGATTTTGTTAAAGAGATTTGAGCATGTCTCTAAGCAAATGAAATAAAGAATTGAGCTGGACAAGAAAAGGGGAGTCAGTCACCTGTGAGGGAAGAAGGGAAGACGGATGTGCTGAATCTGCCATGGTGGGAGCATTTTGTGGATGTTAAAACAATTTTTTTTTTAAAGGCAGTGTGTGCTCATTAACATAAGAGGTTTTTTTGTTAGGGTGAGCTTCGGCAAAAATTCTGAGGTTAATACATTTACTTCCACATTTATCACGTTAGTATGTGTTTGCTTGACTTTCTTCCCCACACTGGGTGTCAAGCCTATGTCTGATTCTGAACCAGCCCAACATACTAGTGCAAGAGCTTACTGAAATATGAATATGAACCACAGATCCTCTAAAGCTATTTTTCTCAGAAGATCTCCAGAAGCTTGCTGATACGCTGCTTGGACGATAAGGAAGACTGAAGAGAAGTGACTGGTCACAAGAACTTACAAACCGAAGATCTTTGCCCAGGCAGGGAAACTGACTCCAGTATTCAGCGTTGGCCTGTGCTTAGCGTTAGTGCCTTGGAAGGAAACAGGAATTGGTATAATCACAGGGTTTAGAGACAGTAGTTAATTGGAAATTGGTGTGGAGATTTCTCAAAAAACTATAGGTAAAAATCTGCCATTTGACCCAGCAATCCCACTACTAGGCGTCTACCCAAAGAAACAGAAGTCATTATATTACAAGGACACCTGCACCCACATGTTGCAGCACGATTCACAATTGTAAAAAATGTGGGATCAACTTAAATGCACATCAACTGACAGGTAATGAAAATGTGGTTTATATACACCATGGGATAGATATTATCCAGCCATCAAGAAGAATGAAGTCATGCCTTTTGCAGCAACCTGGATGGAATTGGAGAACATCATCTAAGTGAACAAGAACAGAAAACCAAACATACTCTCACGTATAAACAGGCGCTAAACCAAAGATCTGCAAAAGCATAGAGAATGGAACAATGGGCACTAGAGACTCAGAAGGGGCAGGGGGAAAGAAGTGGGGAGATTTTTTTAAAAATCACCTCTGGGGTGGCGTGTGCACAGGTGGGGGTGGTGGGTCCACTTCAAGGCCAGACTTCTCTACCACAGTCACGTAACCAAAACCTTTGCGCCCCCTAAAGCTGGTAAATAAACAAATGCTCCCCCGGGCTGGGCCCCCGGTGCCCGCCGAGAGGGGGAGCCTGGCGCGCTCCGGAGCAGCCCCGCCCGCGCGCGCCCAGCGTCCCGGTTGCCCGGGAGACGCGCGAAGCTGCAGCGCCGGCGGCTGCTCGGAGCGACCCGCCGGGCTGGGCTGCCCGGGACTGCGCCCCCGTGCCCGCGTCGCCCCCGGCCGCGCCGTAAGTGCGGATTCCCGCGGAGGGGGGTGGGTGGGGAGAGAGCGAGCCGTGGGGTCCGGACGGAGGTCGCGGACGAGGCTCCCGCAGCGGGGCTGCCTTCCCCTCGGTGGCCTCGGGAGGGGAAGGGGAGGGCTGGGGCGGCGGGTTAGAGGCGACGGGTGGCTCCCGGGGGCCGGGGCGGGGGGGTTGGGGGAGGGGAGGGGAGGCGGCGGGCGGGGCCGGGCCGAGGAAGGGACTGTCCTGAAAGGACGGCTGCAGACTGGAGGCCTGGCGCTGAAGCGGATTTATGCCACACCTCCAGATCCGCTGCGTGCCCACGAGAAGGGATGGCTTCACACAAGCTCGTGTCTTGGATTCCGTAGAGTGTGTGGTCTCCCGGCTCTCCGGCAATGCCTTTCATTAATCCGACCCTCATTGTCACCGAGAGAAATGTAAACAGAGGTGTGTGTACTTTTGAAATTCAGCAACTCAGTACCGTGTTGATAAGACAGATCAAAATGATTGAGTGGCCTGTTTCCCTAATCAATTCTATTAAATATATATTCATGTTTGGTTTCATGGGAAACAACAAGGTCAACCACGTAGCAGGTGTGACTTTGAGTTTGTAGAATCCCTAACTGGTCTGGCCTGGTTTTGAGAATCTCTCCTCTTCCCCCATCATTCCTAGCACCACTGTTTATGTGACTTTCCTAGAACCTTTTAGATTAAGAACATCTTTTAGAGACTTTCACTCTTCTTTGTTCTACTCCAGACTTCCTCTCCTTGTCTTAATTTTGTTTTCCTTCCCTCCGTGTATTCCTTAGGCTCGCTTGGGCCCTCAGAGCTTAATTTGTAATACAGTCATGGAAAATAGTCCACCTTCAAATGTTTTCTGTTTCTATGTACATCAATGTGCAATTTTTTTTTTAATCTGAGCCTCACCATGTTGCCCAGGCTGGAGTGCAGTGGCAGAATCACGGTTCACTGCAGACCCCAACTCCTGGGCTCAGGTGATCCTTCTGAGTAGCTGGGACTACAGGCACATGCCTCCAAGCCCAGCTAATTTTTTTATTTTTGTTGTTGTTGTTGTTGTTGTTGTTAGAGACAGTGTTTCCCTATGTTGCCTGAGCTGGTCTCAAATTCCTGGGTTCAAGCAATCCTTCCAAAGTGCTGAGATTCCACAATGCCTGGTCAATTTGCAAATGCTTAAGGCAAAGAAAATTAAATAGAAAATGTCCAAAGGATTTAATAATCCATTCAAGCATCTCTCTGCCTGTCTTTCTACAATCACCAGTGGGCCCAAGCCTATATCACCTAGCGCGCACCTGTAGTTCCGGCTTCTTGTAAGGCTGAGATGGAAAGATCACCTACCTAGCAGGTTGAGACTGTGTTGCGTCTGCAGTGGCCATGAGTGTGCCATGGCACTCCAGCCTGGACGACGGAGTGAGACTCCAACTCAAAAAAAGAAGGCATACTACAGTGTGAACTTCATTCTGTGGCATCACTGGCCATAGTCATTTTGAGGAAGGATGATCTCTGATCCTCTTGATGTTTGGGAAGGATGGTTTTGGTGTAGTGAAAGTAGAGGTAAAGAAGAGAAGTGACACCCGGACTCAGTGTCTCACAGCTGTAATCCCAGCGCTTTGGGAGGCCGAGACAGGAGGATCGCTTGAGTTCAGGAGTTCGAGACCAGACTGTGCCACATAGAGAGACCTCGTCTCTACAGACAATCAAAAAACTTAGCCGGGTGTGGTGGCGCTTGTATGCCTATAGTCCCAACTACTGGGGAGGCTGAGGCAGAAGGATAGCCTGATCCTAAGAGGTTGAGGCTGCAGTGAGCCGTCACTGTGCCACTGCACTCCAGCCTGAGCAACAGACTGAAACTCCAACTCAAAAAGACAAAAAAATGAGGTAAGACACTTGAAAATAGCTTTATTTTTATATAACAATTTCAAACTTGCAAGGAGTATAATGAACTCCCATATACCTAGACGCATTAATTGTTCACATTTCGTTCAGTTTTTACATTGTTTTATCATTTATGTATTTATACATGCCTATTCATCTTTCTGTGCCATTTGAGAGTAAGTTGTTGGCATCAGTTGTCTTCACCCTTAAATACTTCAGTGTATATTTCCTAAGAACTAGGACATTTCTTATGTAACCACAGTACAAGTTACCAAAATTAGGAATTTTTTTTTTTTTTTTTTTTTGAGTTGGAGTCTCACTCTGTCGCCCAGACTGGAGTGCAGTGGCCACTCCCAGCCACCACAACCTCCACCTGCTGGGCTCCAGCGATCCTTCCACCTCAGCCTTCCAAGTAGCTGGAACTACAGGCGGGCGCTACCACGCCCGGCTAGTTTTTGATTTATTGTAGAGATGAGGTCTTGCCAAGTTGCCCAGGCGGGTCTCGAACCCGCGGGCTCAGGCAATCCACTCACCTCAGCCTCCCAAAGGCGCGGGATTGCAGGCTGAGCCACCGAACCCGGCTAAAATTAGGAAATTTAAGGCATGATCCATGGTCAACAGTAGATTTCACCAATTATCCCAGTATTGTTCTTTATAGTTATTTTTTCCATTTCAGGGTCCAATTCAGGATAGCACACTGCATTTTGTTTTCAGATCTCTTTAGTCTCCTTCAATCTGGAACCATTCTCTGACCTTTTCTTTCATGACTTTCAACATTTTTTAAAGAGGATGGGCCAGTTATTTGTAGAATGCCCTTCAATTTGGCTATGACTACTGTTAACTCATCATTAGAGTCAGGTTTTGCATTTTTGTCAAGAATACCACAAAGGTGTGGTGCCCTTCAGCGACACATTTATCTTTTCTAGAAATTTTTTGTAAATGGAATCGGACAATATGTGGCTTTTTGTGCCTGGCTTCTTTCACTTAGTGTTATATTTTGGGGTGTGTGTGTGTGTGTGTGTGTGTGTGTGTGTGTGTGTAATCTTCACCTACATTATAGCGTGTAATATAGCACACAGTTTATTTCTTTTTATTGCAGAATAGTATTTCATTGCTTGAATAACCCACATTTTGTTGATCTATTCATCAACTGATGGGTATTTGGACTGTTTTCAATTTAGGGTTCTCTTATGAATAGCAGTACTGTGAACGTTTGCTTATATGTGTAGACATATTTTTAAAGTTTTCCTGGGTAGATACTGAGGAGTGAAACTGCTGTTTATATTTATGATTAACTTTTTTTTTTTTTTTTGAGTTGGGGCTTCTAGCCATAAAGTTGACCGCCCTCTTCCAATGAATCAGTGTGGGAGTTTGGGAGGACATTCAGAGTTCAGTCAGTCTTCAAACTACCTTGGCCTCACATTCCCTCCAGCCTTCTCGGGTCTTCCCTGTAGTTTCCTAGTCAAGCAGAGATATGTAGAGAGCTAATCTAGTTCTCTCACTCTCTCTTTAATGCTCTCATTTCCAGGATCTTCTCAGAAATTTCTGGCTACTCTGCTGCTCACCTCAACTGGAACCAGTTGGTTTTTTGGTTTGGGGTCCCCCCCCATTTATTTCCCACTGAATTTGTAAGAATTTTGCTGACAAAGACGCTGTTGCCAGTTTTCAGCTTCAGAGCCTCTTTGAGCATATCCTGTCTGGGAGTAAGGCTGCTGGGTTTCGTGACCAGTCCGCACTGGAAATACCATTGCACCCACTGAGCTGGGCTGTGGGGCAAAGGAGGAGGGATGGGAGCACCCCAGGCAAGAAAGCCACAGACTCCCACTGTTCTTCAGGGAGTTCTCGCAGCTTATTGTAAATAAATCCTCGATATGTGTTTGCCTTGTTGGTTTCCAAAGCCCCAAATTGTTCTTTGGTTTTGACAGTTTTCCCGCATCTTGTACTTGTGTTTTGGGAACAGGACTCATGAACTTTTTTATGTGACCATCATCAAAGCCTGACCCAGGTGCCTTTCTGTGGGCTTTTTGTTTTGTTTTAGGTAACTTTGTTCTTATACAGATATTAGCCTAAATTCTCAATCTTTATTGGGGTAAATTTTGGTAGACTCTACTTTTCTAGGAAATAATTCATTCCATCTAAGTTTTCAAATGTATTATTTTCATAGATGCCACAATTCTTCTTTTGTCATTTCTTATTTTGCATATTCTTTCTCTTTTTCCCCTGATTACATTAATTAGTGATTTGTCTATTTTATTTTTTCAAAGATCAAGGATTTGGGCTTATTAGTTAGGGGTACTATTGTTAAAAATTCTCTAAATACCCACAAAAAACATTTTAAAAAGTAAAAGCAAACACAATAACTAGAGAAACACATATTGATTACAACAAAATAATATGACAGATTAGAGACCAATATCAGTCATATCTAGAAACATAAATGTACTTAACTTAGTTATTAAAATAATTAATCAAGTGTTGCTGCTATAGTTATAAAATAGTAAAATAGTTTAATAAAATATTAAAATTTTCAATTTGTCATACACAGCAAGATACAACTATAAGCTACACACAGGAGACACATGTAAAGTAAAGTGATTCAGAGAGGGTGGAAATAAAAAGATGGGCAAATGTATTTAGGGCAAATGGAAACAATAAGAAACAAGGTCTGCAATCCTGTTAACAGATAGAGAAGAATTAAAGCCGCAAAAAGTATTAAATGCAACAAAGGGGGTGACTTTTAAAGTTATAAGCCATAATTCACAATGAAGACATAATAGTCCCAGATTACACAGCAATTTTCTTTTTTTTTTCTTTTTCTTTTCTTTTTTTTTTTTTTTTTTTTGTCAGCACCTCACTCTTGTCACCCAGTCTGGAGTGCAATGGTATGATCATGGCTCACCACAGCCTCAGATTCCTGGGCTCAGGTGATCCTCTCAAGTCAGCCTCCTGAGTAGTTGAAACTGTAGGTGTGCACCCCTGTGCCCAGTTAATTTTTTGATTTATTGTAGAAACAAGATCTCTCCTGGTTGCCGGGGCTGGGCTCGAACCCCTGAGCTCAGGAAATCCTCTCACCTCCATTTCCCAAAGTGCTGAGATTGCAGACATGTGCCACTGTGCCCAGTAATTTTCTTTATCTTTGAATGTTTTATTCAAATGTGTCTCAGAGTTTATTGTTCTGGGTCCATTTTTCCAGCTACTTAGCGGGTCCTTCCTATGTATATAATCAGGTCTTATTTTATTGCCAGAAAATTTTCTTGAGTTACAGTTTCAACTATTGGTTCTGTTCCATTATTGTGTTTTCTTCTTCAGAGACTCCAGTTATGCATACATTGAGTCTCCTTTGCCTGTCTCCATTTCAACCACTCTCTCTTTAATTTACCGTTTCCCCTCATTTTTATTTTCTTATTTGCTGTCCTGCCTTTCTTTAATGCCGCTCATCAAATTTTCAGCTGAATCTATTCTCTCATCAGCATCTTATACTTTAGTTATGATATGGATTTTTCACGTCAACCTGAGCTTCAAGAGTGTCAGCTCAATGGGTCGGCCAGCTGAGCCCCAGAGAGGGTGAGCTCTAACAGGCTGGCAAGCCAAGCCCTGAGAGTGTTGCCGATTCAGTGGGCTGGTGAGCCTAACCCCAGGAGTGTTGGCTCTAATGGGCTGGCAAGCCAAGCCTTAAAAGTGTTGCAATCCCCAGAAGTGTCTCTGCTTCGGAGTCTCACCTTCTTCCAGCAGTTCTCCTGGTTCAGTCGGCTCCATCAGGGTGCACAGCTCTTCTGCACAGCTCTTTGGCTCCAATGAGCCAAACTCTTCAGGTCAGCGTTCTCATCTTGTGCCCAGGAGAAATGAGGGACATGGACAGCCAGAAAGTGAGAAGGCAGGATTTACTGAGAGGACAGAAAAGCTCCCACAGTGGGAGGGACCCAAGTGGGTTGCCGATTTGGAGCTGAAACCTGGTGCTTTTATAGTCCTAAAAGTGAGGCAATTGGCGAGCACTAGCTGTGAGCTGATTGGTTGGCAGTAGCTGTGCTGATTGACTAGTACTAAGGACCAATCAGCAGGAGCTAGGGGTCTAATGGTGAGCTGATTCGTTGGCACTTGGCAGCGAGCTGATTGGTTGTATTTCTATCCCAGCAGTGAGCACTTCTGCTCTAGCTTGAAAGGCTCGCAGGAAGCTTGTTTTCCAATGCGAGTGTATCAGTTCCAATGCCATTGTATCAGTTGGAAAGGCCTGCTGGAAGTTCGCTACATTGTTACTGGGGGATCCGCCCTGTCTGTCTGCCTAGCCTTTCTCTAACTTTCTCCTCTCTCAGTTATCTCTGGGATGATTTTGCCTTTTTATGACAACTCTTTCCTGAGCTGAATCATCTTTCATTTTACATATCACTTTATATCTTTTAAAATATTTTCTGTCGCCGGGCTCGGTGGCTCAGCCTGTAATCCCGCGCCTTCTGGAGGCTGAGGTGAGTGGATTGCCTGAGCCCGCGGGTTCTAGACCCACCTGGGCAACTTGGCGAGACTTCATCTCTACAATAAATCAAAAACTAGCCGGGCATGGTAGCGGGCACCTGTAGTTCCAGCTACTCGGAAGGCTGAGGTGGAAGGATCGCCGGAGCCCAGCAGGGCGAGGCTGCAGTGACTGGGAGCAGCCACTGCACTCCGGTCTGGGCGACAGAGTGAGACTTCAACTCAATAAATAAATAAATAAATAAATAAATAAATAAAAATAAAATATTTTTTGTCTATGGTCTTATCTGAATTTCTGATTCAAAGTAGCTTTTATATTTTCAAATGATTGTAAGAGGATATACAAATTCATTTGGAGTGTTCATGTTAGTTTTTTTCTGCTTTTTGATTAGGTTTTTGTTTTTCTGAGTCAGAGTCTCACTCTGTTGCCCAGACTGGAGTGCAGTGGCATGCTCACAGCCACCACAGCCGCAACCTGCTGGGCTCAGACAATCCTTCCGCCTCAGCCTTCCAGGTAGCTCAAACCACAGGCACGTTCCACACACCTGGCTAATTTTTTGATTTATTGTAGAGATGAAGTCTCACCAAGTTGCCGAGGCTGGTCTCAAACCCCTGGGCTCAGGCAATCCTCTTGCCTCGGCCTCCCAAAGTGCTGGGATTACAGGCTTGAGCCACTGCGCCCAACCTAGTAGTCTTACAATTGTGATGTATTTTCTCTCATTGGCAGAGTTAGTTTTTTAAAAGTTTAGTTTAATCCTTCTTTTCTTCTTCTCTTTCTCTTACAATTTTTCTAGATCTCACCCCCACTCCAAGCTTTGCTTTCTGCCAAGGCTTATAATGATTGCCCAAGAAATATCGCTTCCAGAATTTGGGCTTTGCTTTTTTTCTGTTTCTGTTTCTTTTTTTTCTTTTCTTTTTTTTGAGTTGGAGTCTCACTCCATTGCCCAGGTTGGAATGCAGTGGCATGCTCACGGTCACTCCAGAGTCAACCTACTGGGCTCTGACTATCCTTCCACCTCAGCCTTCCAAGTAGCCAGGACTACAGATGTACACTACTGTGCCCAGCTAATTTTTTTGATTTTTTTATTGTAGAGACGAGGTCTTGCCAAGTTGCCAGACTGGTCTCGAACCGGTGGGCTCAGGCAATCCACTTGCCTTGGCCTCGCAAAGTGCTAGGATTACAAGCTGAGCCACTGAGCCTGGCCTGGGCTTGGCTTTTCTACTTGAGTTTGTAGATTCCTATCATCTTGTTATGTTGAAGGCATTGGACGCATGTGGCTTATTGTTCTAGTTGATTTGTATCGCTTTATAGAAAGATGTATGAAGAGATGAGATTTAGGCAGCAGTCATTATCCTGGGCCACCTCTAAGTTCCCTACCACATGTACCTTAGCAAGCCACGTAGGTACAATGTGTGGTGTGTTTGTTAACTTTGGGTAGGGATACAGGACAAGAAAGAAGACATTTGGTTTAGAATATACCCATTTTGAGATGATTCTGTCCATTTACATAGAGATGCCCATCAAGCAGTTAAATCATGGGTCTGAATCTCAGGTAAAGGATTAGGAATTTCTGCTTCTAAAAACTCTGGCAGAGTTCTAGTAAGCTGGAATTCGAGCTATAAATTTTTATAGCATTTCTTTCTTGGTCTAGTTCCTGCTTGCATACTCAAGTTCATCTTCCATGAGCATATAAGGCCTCTAGAAAATAAATATTATTGAGTGGTTACCAGGTAAAGTACTATTTTTGGAGGTTTATTTTATTCCACAGTTTGTTTGATATGGCTGAGAGACAGAAATATTCTGAGGAACCAGTCATTATTGAATCTCTTGCGGGGAAAGGAAAAGCACAGATCAATAGGTCAAATCAACTACCTAGAAAAACATAAGAAAATAATGCATACATTACAATGTCATCATTAAGCTTTTTGTCTTATTATTAGTTTCCCCCAGTAGCTGTTGTACTTACCAAGTAGGTTAAGTTCATAAATCTATAAAGTTTTATACTAATAGCTTTCTTTTAAAAATTGTTTTAAATTTTATTTTAAAGATGTGGCATACAATTCAGGATTGGGTATACAAGCAGACACCATACAGGTAAACTTTGGACCTCCCTTTGGTCCACTTTGCCTGGTTTGAGATCAGGTACCCTGATTGATGTGTCCCCACCCCCACCTGGGCAGTATCCCGCTACTGCCAATCCCTTTCTTATAGTATTATAGTAAATGTTCAGGGTTCGCTTATGAGTAAGAACATGTGGTACTCTGTTCTTTGTTTCTGTGATAGATCACTGAGTATTATACTAATAACTTTCTAAAGCAAATTCTTAGTTTCTCCTATTCTCTTTCCAGCTGCCCATTAGCATGCTAAAGAATGGCAAGTGTGTGCATGTTAATATCTAAGTCCTTTATGATGATAATACCTAGGTCAAAATACTGTGCAATTCATAGGGTTTTCAGAACATTATCTGTGATGGATTTTCCATATGCTACTACTTGAGTGTGTATGCTTGCATTGTCTCTCTTTATTAAGAGAGGAAAAAGAGTTCACTAAAAAAAAAAAAAAAAAAAGAATCACTGTGAAAGAATATGTTTGTTAGTCATTTACCCAGGTAAGCAAGCATTTTTCCCCATTGTATATTTGGTTTTTGTTTGTTTGTTTGTTTTAAATTAAATAATGGAGGCCATTTCCCAATATACAGAACAGTTAAGCTGTAAACAGAATTTCCTTAGTTTTTTGTTTGTTTGTTTGTTTGTTTGTTTTTGAGTTGGAGTCTCACTGCTGAGCTCTGGCGATCCTTCCACCTCAGCCTTCCAAGTAGCCGGAATTACAGGCATGCGCTACCACGCCCGGCTGATTTTTTGATTTATTGTAGAGATGAGGTCTCGCTGCCCAGGCGGGTCTCGAACCCGCGGGCTCAGGCAATCCACTCACCTCAGCCTCCCAAAGGCGCGGGATTACAGGCTGAGACACCGAGCCCGGCTCCACTGTATATTTGTATTGTGGCAACTGGGAGTAGATGAGTGTTCTCACCATTGAGATCATCTGTAGGATTAGAGAAATTCTATAAGTCAGCTCCTTCACTTGATTTTTTTTTTTAATCAGAGTCTCATTCTGTCACCCAGGCTGGAGTGCAGCGGCACACTCATGTCCACCACCGCCTCAACCTGCTGGACTCAGGCAATCCTTCCACCCCAGCCTTCCAAGTAGCTGGGGCTACAGGCGTGTGCCACCATGCATGGCTAATTTTTTGATTTATTGTGGAGATAAGGTCTCGCCAAGTTACCCAGGCTGGTCTCCAACTCCTGGGTTTAGGCAATCCTCTCACCTCGGCCTCCCAAAGTGCTGGGATTACAGGCTTGAGCCACCATGCCAGCCATTTGACATTTTGTTAATACCAAGAGCTAAATGAGGTGGTTCTTCAAATCGTGCATTGTTTTGAATTAACGAAGAGGCACTGGAATGCAGTGTTTAAAATTGTGTCCTTTGGACGCTGACTGCCTGGGTTTGAATCCCACACTGGCTTCACTGTGCCTCAGTTATCTCATCTGTACAATGGGATAAAAACAGCACCTACTTTGTAGAATGTGTGTGCATATTTTATGTAATTTTCATAAAACAATACTGTCCTATTATTGTTATTCTTATTAGATCATGTTTTTTTTAATTCATTTTCTTTTTTTTTTTTTTTTAAGTCAGAGTCTTACTCTGTTGCCCAGGCTGGAATGCAGTGGCATGCTCATGGCCATCCCAGCCTCGACCTGCTAGGCTCAGGTGACCCTTCCGCCTTAGCCTTCCAAGTAGCTGGAACCACATGCATACACCGCCATATCCAGCTACCTTTTCTTGATTTATTATAGAGACGAGGTCTCAGTCAAGTTGTCCAGGCTGGTCTCGAACTCCTGAACTCAGGCAATTCTCTTGCCTCGGCCTTCCAAAGTGCTGGGATTACAGGCTTGAGCCATGGCACCCAGCCCTCTTATTAGATCATGTTAACAAGATTCTGCTGGATACAGTGGGGTGAGATTTTTGAGACTACTTAAATTTTTTATGTTTTTAATTCTTAGACTGTTATGTGTTTATTTATTTATTGAATTGGTGGGGGGAATCTCACTCTGTCACCCAGACTGGAGTGGGGTGACACAATCATGGCTCACTGCTGCCTCAACTTCCTGGGCTCAAGCAGTCCTTCCACCTCAGCCCTCCTGAGTAGCTGGGACCGTAGGCGCAGTGCATGCCCAGTGTACTTTTTTAAAAAATGTTTAAGGAGCCAAGATCTCACTATATTGCCTAGGCTGGTCTCGAACTCCTGAGCTCAAGCAATCCTCCCGCCTCAGCCTCCCAAAAGTAATGGAATTACAGGCATAAGCCACCACGCCTGGCACGTTTCATTTAAAGACACTGGCCTAACTCATCATTTAGCATGCAATCTAGTCACCCACAAATTGAAAAATGGGTGACAGAAAACAGAAAAATTAAACCCAGCATTTCCATAGAAGTCACTATGGATATGAAAGCATTCATGAAGAGTTCAAGAAATCTGCCTCCTTTTTTGTGCACTGATATTATTTTCTTTGGGGGCTAAAAAACGTAAGGATCTCTTTCTGGATGCAGGTAAAAGCCAAGAGCCGTGAATGATGCCCTGAAAGGATTTTGTGATTGTCTTTGTATGCTTTGTTCAACAGCCCGCATTTCGTCTCTCCTCTCCCCACCAGGTGGAAGCATAGAGCGCTTTGGGCCTTGTCTTGCTACACACACCTCTTCCTAAGCATTGTGGCAGTCACTTGGCTGAGAAGGAAAAAGGTAACACCACATCCAGGAGCCCGAAATGTTCCTCCAGCTGAATTGTAGAGTGCCATATTTCGATGATTTAACGTGAGAATAATAAAGACAACAGATTGGGTGAATTTCCTTTCCACCAATTCTTTTAATTCAACTGAGGTCAACACATCAGTTGACCATTGTCAGAAATAATAACACGAAGTCTCTGTGACAGCTAGAAGAGCTGCTGGGGACTAAATTAACCTTACAAAATGACACCCAAATATTTTTAATTGGATTTCAAATGAATTGATGGAAAGGAGCCTCTGGCGTTCTGGGCACATTGTTTCCGTAAGAACTGTGAGAACAGTGCCCTTTATTGCGAGCTCATCCTGTTTTCCAGGTGCAACATTATCCTGCAAGTCAATCGGTTCAATCCTATTCCAAGTCTCTCCGACTACCATGGAAAAGTACGAAAAGTTGGCTAAGATCGGAGAAGGGTCTTACGGGGTTGTATTCAAATGCAGAAACAAAACCTCCGGACAAGTTGTAGCCATTAAAAAGTTTGTGGCATCTGAAGATGACCCTGTTGTTAAGAAAATAGCACTAAGAGAAATCCGCATGCTGAAGGTAGGTTCGCTTTCTGTGTCTCTGTGCTGTCACGGTATGGAGTAAGATAATGCAGGCCAAAATCACAAAGAGTTTGGAAGTCATCTTTCCCCCCATTGGACTTAAATTCCTTTGTATCAGCAACTTGGGGAAGTAGGTTGGTCGTCACTTTGGACTTTGGCCGCTCTGATGTTTATCTGATACGTGTGAGTACAGCTTGTTATATTGATGTGTCTCTGTTGTGTGGCTGAATGTCCACAAGACCCTGAGTCCCTCCCCGCCCACCCTGGAGTTTACACCCCCCCAACCCTGGCCCTCCTCTGAACAAACTCCTCCCCCCAGGTCTTCCCCTTCAACCAGAAACTAAAAGAGCTCTTGCTAGCACAGAGGGTCCCAGAGGACTGCCACAGGGCCCAGTAAGCATCAACATTGCTTGGTCCCTGTCTGAGCTGCAATGCAGCTTCTTAGACATCCTGAATATTACCCCCAGTGATGTATACATTAGTATTAGTATTAGTATTAGTATTAGTGTTAGTATTTTAGAGACAGGGTCTCACTCTGTGGCCCAGACTGGAGTGCAAGTGATCAGAGCTCACCGTAACCTCCAACCCCTAGGCTCAGGCGATCCTCCTGCCTCAGCCTCCCTAGTAGCTGGGACTACACAGGTGTGTGCCCCCATGCTGGCCTAATAGATTCTGCATTTCTAACAAGTTCCCAGATAGTGCCTAAAGCTGCTGGTTTGTGAGCTGCACCTTAAGTAACAAGGGCCTATGATTTCCTCAAGGACACACAGCCAACTTTTACTTTTGACATGTCGTCTGTTTTCAGGAAATCTCCAGAAATTTAGTTTGTAAACGGGGATCATACTTGCCATGTTATCTCTCCTTTTCAAATATGATGTGCAGCAGGTCTCCTCAACTAATACATTCTAGTGTTTTGTTTAAGATAGAATTTAATACACGGTTTTTAAGAACACATCTAAGAAAGAGTGGATCACTTTTCCCCTGTAGCCAGCAGAGGGCACCGGTTGGCCAGCCGACTCTGGCACCCTTGCTGGGCTAAGCTCAAGATGGGTCTGATAAAAATCCTGCACTGACCCTCACCCTCTCCCTCTCGAGTCTCCAGATAAAGTCAGTGTTCAATAGTACCTTCTGGGCTGCAAGTGCCCTAATTTGAGAAGGAACTTTAAGGTTAAAAACGGTGAAAACGAGTTCAACTCAACTTGGGTTCTGGGGATGACCCCAGAATGTCCACGTTTCCTGCTTAGGGCATTTTGCACCCATGCATGCCCTGAATATAGTCTTTCCAAGATAAATCAACCTCACTTTCCTTTCATAGTCCTGTTGTTGTTGTTTTAAATAGAGATAGGCCTTGCTTTGCTGCCCAGGCTGGAGTACCGTCGTGCAATCACAGCTCACTGCAGCCTCGAACTCCTGAGGCTCCAGCCATCCTCCTGTCTCAGCCTGATGCGTGGCTAGGACCACAGGCACACACCACCACCCTGCTAACTTGTTTCATATTTTGTGTGTGTGCAGAAAAGGCCTCGCTGTGTTGCCCAGGCTGGTCTCAAACACCCAGGCTGCAACCTACTTTTTATTTATTGTGAAGACAAGGTCTCGCCAAGTTGCCCAGGCTGATCCCGACCTGCGGGCGCTGGCAATCCACTCGCCTCAGTCTCTCAAAGTGCTAGGATTACAAGCTGAGCCACCAAGCCTGACTTCTTTGTTTTTTTCCGAGTTGGAGTCTCACTCTGTCACCCAGGCTGGAGTACAGTGGCATGCTCACAGCCACCACAGCCTGGACCTACTGGGCTCAGGCAATTCTTCTGCCTCAGCCTTCCAAGAGCTGGAACTACAAGCACATGCCACCCCTCCTGGCTAATTGTTTAATTTATTGTAGAGACGAGCTCTCACCACGTTGCGCAGGCTGGTCTCGAACCCCTGGACTCAGGCAGTCCTCTCGCCTCCACCTCCCAATGTGCTGGGATTCCAGGCATGAGCCACCACGCCGGGCTGCATCAGGTTAAACCTTGATGTGGATCAAGCTGTTGCATCTGTGAACCCCTCACTCTTCTGTAGGGACACTGTCTCACTTCCATACTGTGGTTTTGCAGCAGCACAAAGCAGCTGGCTTCTGTGTGGCCTGGTTCCTCAGCTCATCGCCTTTCTGCTCTTTTGCACAGTGGGACACATGGAAAACAAATCGGTTTGATGCTCTGGGCACATTTTTAAAAAAGAGATGGGGTCTTGCTGCGTTGCTATGGCTCCGGCTGATCTCAAACTTCTGGGCTCAAGCAATCCTTCAAACAATCCTCCTGCCTCAGCCTCTGTATATATATTTGAGTGGGGGTCTCACTCTGTGGCCCAGGCTGGAGAGCAGTGGCACAATCATGGCTCACTGCAGCTTCAACCTCCCTCCTCCTGGGCTCTGGTGATTCTCCCTCCTCAACCTCCAAAATAGCTAGGACTACAGGCACGTGTCACCATGCCTGGCTAATTTTTAATTTTTTTTTTTTTTTTTGGTAGAGACAAGAGTCTTGCTGTGTTGCCCAGGCTGGTCTTGAACTCCTAGCTCAAGCGATCCTCCCACCTTGGCCTCCCAAAATGCTGGGATTACTGGCATGAGCCACCATGCCCAGCCTCAGCATACTTTTAATGTCTGATGGATTCTCTTTTCCTGAACTGTTGAGTGGTAGGAATGTGGTTATTGGGTGATTTTTTTTTTTTTTTTTTTTTTGGTCAAGCTGTGCTCATAGCTGCTGAGGCAGAGGCATACAGCATAAGTCCCTGTACCCTGGAACTCTACGGTCCTGTAAAATGTTTATTGAGCTTCCACTGTATGCAAAATACTCTGTTCTCACTCTTTATTGATCTTCCTGGGTTAATGGTATAGGATTTGGAAAGTTGATTTGTCTATTATATAAACAACAGGGAGGATGAGTTGTGAATAAGAATGATCATGTGTCCTATTTTGTCCAGTACAGTCCTGCTTTAGAGTTCTTTTCTCAGTGTTTTGCCTAGTTCATATCCTTTTTTCATAAGCGGCCCAGCAACTGGGTGTGGTGGTTCACGCCTGTAATCCCAGCACTTTGGGAGGCCGAGACAGGAGGACTGCTTGAGCCCAGGGGCTTGAGACCAGCCTGGACAACATAGAGAAACCTCATCGCTATAAAAAATAAAAATGAAAGAATTAGCTGGGAATGGTAGCGCACACCTGTAGTCCCAGCTACTCAGGAGGCTGAGGCAGGATGATTTACCTGAACCCAGAAGGCTGAGGCTGCAGTGAGCCATGATTGTGCCCCTGCACTCCAGCCTGGGCAATAGAGTGAGACCCCTAAGTCAAAACCAAAAAAGTGTCCTGGTGTGTATGCTAAATTACATGGGCCCCTAGTTATAGGCATGGCAGCCAGATGTGCTGTTGCATCTGGGATAGGACTGACTTATACCCATTACCCTGGTTTGAATGATAAAATCATACAGCTACTCCAGGGATGAGCTCTTGTACTTAATCAGCGTTTTTCCTTTGGTTTACGATATCAAACAGAGGCCATCTTGTGAAATGCTTCAGTCTGGGAACAGGATTTAACACATAAGACACCTATACCTGGGCCAGGCATGATGGCTCCCAGCACTTTGGAAGCAGAGGCAGGAGGATCACTTGAGCCCAGGATTTTGAGACCAGCCTGGGCAGGATAGCAAGACCTCATCTCTAAAAAATTAAAAAATTAGCCAAGCATGGTGGTACAGGCCTGTAGTCCCCGCTGGATCACCCGAGCCCAAAAGGTTGATGCTGCAGTGAGCCTTGAGTGTGCCACTGTCCTCCAGCCCAGGCAACAGAGTGAGACCCTGACTCCAAACAAACAAAGTCTAAGCACGCGAGAGCAACAGAATCAAAAAACAGAGCCAAAAATAGAATAAATACATTTAAAACACAGACTAACTGGAATAGGTAGTTTCATCGGGTTTGAGAGTTGGTATCTAGTTTTGCTGACAGCCAACACCAGAATCCTGAGTTAAGTCCTGCTGACATTTATGTTAACTCCATGGTGATACATAAGCAAAGTGGGTATTGATGATTGTTACAGTCTTATACTCAATAGTTCCATCTCCTCCATTTTTTATTCAGGTTAATTGATTACTTGGATGTTTAAAGTTTCCAAAATCATAAAGTATTTTTTTGTTTTCGTGCCAATATTTTAAGCTGTATACTTTTTTTGCCATCACCAGAAAGATCCAAGCAGTTTCATTACTATCGAGGATAGGTTCATTAGATGAAATCTTACGCTTCTTCCAACTTTAAGCTTCTGTGATTCTTACAAAGAACAGTTTCTCCATAAGAGATGCACTAGAAGAAGCAAGCCCTTGTGCCCTTAAAATTGTGAGGGGTCTGGGGAGACACTGTTACTAGAAACATATCACTGAACTTTGTATTTCCATTTTTGTTTTTGTTTTTGTTTTTGTTTTTTTGGCAGCAATTAAAACACCCAAATCTTGTCAACCTCATTGAGGTGTTCAGGAGAAAAAGGAAAATGTATCTTGTTTTCGAATACTGTGATCATACACTTTTAAATGAGCTGGAAAGAAACCCAAATGGGTAAGTAATCTAGAAACTGCAGTTCTGTGTGGCCAGTCCTCAGTTTCACTGTATGTGGAATTGACCATGGCACACGTCCATTCCCAGCCACAGTCCTCTTCTCTACCACGAAGCATCTGACTCCCCCTCTCCAGTGTCAGGTAGGATGTCCTCAAAGGGAAAACAGGCCAAACATGGTGGCTCACACCTATAATCCCAGTACTTTGAGAGGCCAAGGAAGAAGGATTGCTTGGGTCCAGGAATTCGAGACCAGCCTAGGCACCACAGCAAGACCTTGTCTCTACAAAAAAATAAAAATTTTTCCAGGCATAGTGGTGCACACCTGTAGCCCATCTACTTGGGAGGCAGAAGGATTGCCTGATCCTAGGAGGTCAAGGTTGCAAAGAGTTGTGATCATGCCACTGCACTCCAGCCTGGGTAACAGAGCAAAACCCCAGACTCAAAAAAAAAAAAAAAAGAGGTTGGGAAAACAAAGATTTACCTAGAGAAATATATAAACAGGAAGACAAATCTATTGCAAACAGAAATCAAAATGCATTTTAAGGCTGAATTATATATTGGATTATCTAAATTCAAAGAATAAACTATATTTGATATTAGGAAATCTATTCATATGATACACTACTAAATTAATGGATTAAAATACATATGACTGATAAAACCTGAAATGTTGATAAATTCAGCATCCTTTCCCAATTTATTTTTTTAAAACCTTAGGATTAAAAGAATAGTTTCCTTCTTTTTTTTTTTTTTGAGTCAGAATCTCACTCTGTCATCCAGGCTGAAGTGCAGTGGCACGCTCATGGCCATAAGGCTTGACCTGCTGGTCTCAGGTGATTCTTCTGCCTCAGCCTTCCAAGTAGCTGGAACCACAGACATGCGCCACCATACCTGGCTAACTTTTTGATTTATTGTAGAGATAAGATTTCATCAAGTTGCCCGGGCTGGTCTCGAACCCCCGGACCCAGGCAATCCCCTCACCTCCACCTCTCAAAGTGCTGAGATTATAAGTGTGAAACACCACGCCCGGCCCAAGAATAGTTTCTTCACACACACACACACTTCTTCAAATCAACTTCTCATTTTATAGAAACTGAAATTCTATTAAAGTATGAAATAAGACAAGGATGTCAGTTGTCACTACTATAATGTAACATTGTTCTGAGAGCTTCAGCCAATGTCCTATAATAAGAAAAATAAACAAAATATATGAGATAAAATTATCATAATTTGCATATTATTATTCTACAAATTCTAAGAGCATTACCTAAACAATTACTAAAACTAATAAAATTCAGTGTAGTGATCCCCTATAGCACTACAAATTTACATGCAAAAATTAGCATTCAAATATTAGCAGAAGGCCAGGCACAGTGGCTCAAGCCTGTAATCCCAGCACTTTGGGAGGCCAAGGTGTGAGGATTGCCTGAGCCCGTGGGTTCAAGACCAGCCCAGGCAACCTGGTGAGACCTCGTCTCTACAAGAAATCAAAAAGTAGTCTTGCATGACAGCACATGCCTGTAGTTCCAGCTACTTAGAAGGCAGAGACAGAAGGATCGCCTGAGCCCAGCAGGTAAGCGCTGGGGTAGCCATGAGTGTGCCACGGCACTCCAGCCTGGACAACAAAGTGAGATTCCGACTCAAAAAACCCCCACAAACATTAGCAACAAAGAAAGTTTAGGAATAAAAATGAAAAGTATTGTTCAGACTCTACATATAGACAGCTACGAGATCTGAGGTACATCAAGGATTTTATTTCAATGAATATATGTTTCTGGATGGAAATATTCACTATTATAAAATATTGCCTCTTCAGTTTATTTATTAGGCAAATTCTACTCAGAATATCAATGGGTTTTTTTTTTTTTTTGGAAACTTGAAAAATTAGACTAGATCAAACATTTTTTAAAAAGAAGAAAAACCTTTAACTCACAAATATTAAATCATATTAGTTTTAGAGATTTTCTTTGATTAAGAAAAGAAAAGGACCCAGAAATAAAACTAAAAAGGAAATGGAAAATTGGGTAAACTATTTACCAGAATTAATAAACTTCATATCTACATATGCAGATTTTACAAATGAAGTTTTTTAAAAGATTGACATCCAATTAGAAAGTATATTCATTCAAAAAAATTTCTGTTTTTTTCCTTTCGGTGCATTTGAGTTCCTTGTAGATCCTAGATGTTAGGCCTTTGTCAGATATACAGTTGGCAAATACTTTTTCTCATTCTGTGGGCTGTCTCCCTGCTCTCTTGATGGTTTCTTTTCCTTTGCAGACGCTCGTTAATTTGATGAGGTCCTACTTGTCTATCTTATTTCTTAAGGTATTGGCCTTTAGGGTTCTGAATTGGTACTGGTTCCCAGTTCCAATTTCCATAAGGGTGTCTCCTGCATTTTCTAAGATTCTTATAGTTTGAGGTTTTACGTTTAGGTCTTTGATCCATTTAGAGTTAATTTTTGTGTATGGAGATAGGTAGGGGTCCTGTTTCAATCTTCTGCATGTGGTCAGCCAGTTTTCCCAGCACCATTTCCTGAAGAGGTTCTCCTCTCCTGCATGATCAATGTTTATATACCTAATCCTGAAATGTACCCCACATCTTTATAATAAAAAATTTTTTTTTAATTTCTGAATACAGACTGTGTACCCAGCTAGGTAGTAAGGATACAGCAGTAAACAAAACATAAAAAAGTATGTCTGGGCACGGCGGCGCACGCCTGTAACCCCAGCGCTTTGGGAGATCAGAGTGGGAAGATCACTTGAGCCCAGGAGTTCAAGACCAGCCTAGGCAACATAGTAAGACCCCCCATCTCTCCAAAAAATTAGCCAGGCATGGTGGGGCATAAGTGTATAGTCCTAACTACTTAGGCGACTGAGTCAGGAGAATCACTTGAGCCCAAGAGTCTGAGGCCACAGTGAGCTACGATCTCACCACTGCGCTCTAGCCTGGGAAACAGAGTGAGACCCTGTCTCTAAAAAAATAAATAAAGATAGAAACTAGTCTCATGGAGCTTATATTTCAGTGGACATGAAAAAGCAAATCATTTTAAAAGGAGGGAAAATGACCAATACGTCTAAGAAAATATATTTATCTTCCTTATCAAAGAAATTCAATATCTTTAAACAAGGTACCATTTCTTATCTATTAATTTGACAAAGATTTTTCATAAATCAATATACTCAGTATTATCAATAGTCGAGAATCAGGTTTTCTGATCCACTACTAGAGAAAGTGTCCTTGGGATGGTGGTCTGGCAATGTGTGTGCCATTTTTTGTTTTTGTTTTTTGGTTTTTTTGGGGGGGGTTGGAGTCTCACTCAGTTGCCCAGGCTGGAGTGCAGTAGCATGGTCACAGCCACCGCAGCCTCGACCTGCTGGACTCTGGCAATCCTTCCACCTCAGCCTTCCAGGTAGCCGGAACTACAGGTGCATGCTACCACACCCGGCTAATTTTTGATTTATTGTAGAGATGAGGTCTCACCAAGTTGCCTGGGAGGGTCTCGAACCCGCAGGCTCAGGCAATCCACTCACCTCGGCCTCCCAAAGTGCTGGGATTACAGGCTGAACCACTGAGCCCAGCCTGTGTGTGCCATTTTTAAAAACTGTCTTAACCAAGACATTCCATTTAGAGGAATGGATAGTAAGAAAATAATCAGATGGGGCAAAAAGTTATACATATGCATGTTCAACACATCATTATTGATAACAAAGATAGGGGACTCACCCAATTTTCCGGTAAAGAATTGGTCACCTGTATTTTGGCACATTCATACGTCGGTACAGTGTCCATGCAGCCCATCAGAGAGCACGCCGCATAATAGTGTGTGTCCTAGGGAGAGGTCCCTGACACAGAACATTTATGGCCGGGTGTGGTGGCTCATGCCTGTAATTCCAGCACTTTGGAGGGCAAGGCAGGAGGGTCGCTTGAGGCTGGGAGTTTGCCACTGGCCTGGGCAACACGGAAAGATCTTGTTTGTACCCCAAAAATTAAAAAATTAGCCGGGTATGGTGGTGTATGCCTGTAATCCCAGCTACCTGGGAGGTTGAGGTGGGAGGATTGCTAGAGCCCAGGAGTTTGAGGTTGTAGTGAGCTATGATTTTACTATTGCACTCCAGCCTGGACAAGACAGCAAGACTCCGCCTCAAAAATAAATAAATAAAATTAAAAGATGGAACATTTATCTTGAGTTTTTCCAATATTCTGTGAATGCACTTATATTGCTTTCAAAACAAAAAATAATATTAAAAAACAGTTAAAATAGTATATTAATTCGCACTTCAACTTTATTCTGAGCAAAATAGGGTTTTGTACATTGACTCAGGGACAGATATGTACAGCCATCCCCTAAATTAACTTATACATTAACGGACATTTTCATATAGTTAGAGATGTGTGCTTACTTCATGTATTGGCCAAGGTCCTGAAACTAAACACACAACCCATGCAACAGTTTAGTTAGACCGAGTGTCCTTCTCTTCCCTGTACATAGCTAAGACTTAGTTCATACTCTTCCTTCTTTAACGAGAATGTTCTAGCCTTATCTACCTTCCCTGTCTCCATCATAGTCTTTAAAATGTGAAATCCTAGATAGTCTTGGTTTTTTTGTTTGTTTGTTTTTCCTTGAGCTGGAGTCTCATTCTGTCACCCAGGCTGGAGGACAGTGGCACAATCACGGCTCACTGAAGCCTCAACCTCTTGGGCTCAGGAGATCCCTCTGCCTCAGCCTCCCGAGTAACTAGGACTACAGGCATGTGCCACGACACATGGCTAATTGTCTTATTGTTTGTAGAGATGAGGTCTTACTATGCTGCCCTGCTTGGTCTCGAACTCCTAGACTCAAGCAATATTCCCGCCTTGGCCTCCCAAAGTGCTGAGACTGCAAGTGTGAGCCACCATGCCTGGCCAGATAGTCTAACATCTCTGAGTTTCCTTCAGCTAGCTGGAATTTCTTCCCTCCTTTAAATCCCATAGGATTATATTTTTTATCCTTGTTATGGTACTTAGTACTTCTGTTTTTAGGTGCACACTCTTCTCGCTAGAGTATCTGTTCATTGAGGGCATAATTCATATCTAGTTCATCTTAACAGCTTTCTTCAGTGCTTAGCTTTCTTGCATTCATTCACTCAAAAGATATTGTACACTAAAAAAAAAGATCTTGTACACTCGAAAGATATTAACACTGTCTCAGAGGATGCAAAGATCAAGTGGCAGAAGCCCGCCCTCAGAAAGCTTAACTCTAATGAAGAGACAGATATTCAGAACAAGGATTGCAAATGGTCATGTTGACTGGGCCAATGATATGACAGATACACAGGAGAAGCAGATGTGACATCTCCTGGCCCTGGAGTCAGGAAAGACTGTAGAGAAGGCAGCATCCATCGCCCCGACCATCTGGAAGGAAAGCACAGGCTCAAGACAGAGAGAGACCTGCACAAGCGTCTCCTGTGTTGACTGAGCGTTTAGCAGTGCCGGGGACCCCTGAACCACCCGAATGCTCCCTTTTTTAAGTCTCACAAGTGCATTTCACAGTGTCATTGTATGGCAGTGCTTTGGGTCAGACCTGAAACTGGCATCTACCTAGGGGAATGCAAATAGGAACAGTCTAGAATGTGCCACTCTTTTTATGAAATGTGGAGCATTTCTAGATAACAGTGATTAATTTAAAACATTCAGCTACCCAAGCAATCAAAGATTTAATGCAATCCCTATCCAAAAAAAAAGCAAAAAACATTCAGCTACTTTTGATCCCTTCCTAAAATCTACGTAAATATAAGCCAAGCCGGGTGCAGTGCCTCACGCCTATAACCCCAGCACTTTGGGAGGCCGAGGCGAGTGGGTTGCCTGAGCCCTCAGGTTTGAGACCATCTTGGCAACTTGGTGAGACCTCGTCTCTACAATAAGTCAAAAAATTAGCCGGGTGTGGTGGCACGCGCCTGTGGTTCCAGCTACTTGGAAGGATGGTCTGAGACCAGTAGATAGGGGCTGTGGTGACTGTGAGTGTGCCACTGCACTCCAGCCTGGGCAACAGAGGGAGACTCTGACTCGTAAATACATAAATAATAGCCAAGAGAGTATTTTTAAAAGCCTAAATCCAGCGAATAGCAAACAGACATAAACAACCAGGCAGCATGCGTAGCAAGTCTGCTGACCATTGTTTATCAAGGAAAATACACAGTTAGGAGAAGAAACTGGTGTATGGGCATAAGGTCATCAATGTAGTGGATGTGGGATAAAGTGTAGGACCAGGAAATCATGAAGGGCCCCAAAGATTAAAAACAAGCAAAAAACATTCAGCTACTTTTCAGCCAGGCACGGTGGCTCACGCCTGTAATCCCAGCACTTTGGGAGACTAAGGCAAGAGGATTGCCTGAGCCCGGGGGTTCAAGACTTGGCGAGACCTCGTCTCTACAATAAACCAAGAAATTAGCCGGGCGTGGTGGCATGAACCTGTGGTTCCAACTACCTGGAAGGCTGAGGCGGAAGGATTGCCTGAGCCCAGCAGGTCGAGACTGTGGTGACCGTGAGTGGGCCACTGCACTCCAGCCTGGGCAATAGAGTGAGACTCTGACTCAAAAAATTAATTAATCAGCTGAGCTCGGTGGCTCAGCCTGTAATCCCGCGCCTTTGGGAGGCTGAGGTGAGTGGATTGCCTGAGCCCGTGGGTTCGAGACCCGCCTAGGCAGTGAGACCTCATCTCTACAATAAATCAAAAAATCAGCCAGGTGTGGTAGCGCATGCCTGTAATTCCGGCTACTTGGAAGGCTGAGGCGGAAGGATCGCCGGAGCCCAGCAGGTCGAGGTTGAGGTGGCCGGGAGCGGCCACTGCACTCCAGTCTGGGTGTCAGAGTGAGACTCCAACTCAAAAAAAAAAAAAATTAATTAATCAGTTAATTAAATGATTTATTTAATTTGTTTAGAGTCAGAGAATCACTCTGTCTCCCAGGCTGGAGTGCAGTAGCATAATCACAGCTCACCACAGCCTCGACCTCCCGGGCTTGGGCGACCCCTCCTCAGCCTCCCGAGTAGCTGGGGCTACAGGCTCATGTGCCACTACACCCAGCTCATTTTTCAATTTTTTTTGGTAGAGACGAGGTCTTGCTATGTTGCCCAGGCTGATCTTGAGCTCCTGGGCTCAAGTATTCCTCCCACTTCAGCCTCCCAAAGTACTGGGTTTACAGGCATGAGCTACCACGCCCAGCCCAAGGACTAAATCATAGCATAAAGAAGGGTTGGCCTAATACCAAGGTAAGATGGCAAAAGTGTACTGCTTCCCCTGCCAGATGAAAGCTCCTGGTGTTCTCTACTTATTGGACAGAAAAAAAGCATTTTAGAGCAGTAGCTGCAAACTAAGCACTGAGATGGTGGTGGATTTTCTCCAGCAGAGAGATTCCATGTGTAAGAGCAGCGACAATTGGCACCATCTGATCAGAGTTAAAATAATCTATCCTCATCCTCTAGGATCCAGGAAGCCCAATAGTAAGTCAAATGCGAATGTGATAGGAAGCATCATCCCCGCCAACAAAAAGGATTTCCCTAAACCGTCGTTGCACTATATACGATAAAATAATCCAGCCGTCAAGAAGTTTAAAATCTAATGAGCTGAGTGCAGTGACTCACACCTGTAATGTCAGCACTTTGGGAGGCCAAGGTGAGAGGATTGCTTGAGTCCAGGAGTTCGAGACCAGCCCAGGCAACTTAAGAAGACCTCATCTCTACAAAAATAAATAAATAAAAATAAGCCAGGCATGGTGGTGCATGCCTGTAATCCCAGCTGCTCAGGAGGCTGAGGCAGAAGGATGGACTGAGTCCGGGAGGTCAAGGCTGCAGTGAGCCATGATTTTGCCACTGCACTCCAGCCTGGGCAACAGAGTGAGACCTTAACTCCAAAAAAAGGGTTAAAAAGAGCATACTTAGAAATAACAGAAATAAAGAACTCCATCCAAGAAATAAAAAACAAACTGACAAGCATGGGAAGCAGAGTTGGCCAAGCAGAAGAAAGAATCTCAAAGCTGGAAGACCAAAATATGGAATTAACCCAATCTTTTTTGGAATCTGACTCGGTCACCCAGACTGGAGTGCAGTGGCTGCTCCCGGCCACTGCAGCCTCGACCTGCTGGACTCCGGTGATCCTCCCGCCTCAGCCTTCCGAGTAGCCGGAATTACAGGCATGTGCTACCACGCACGGCTAATTTTTTGATTTACTGTAGAGATGAGGTCTCGCCTGCCCAGGCGGGTCTCGAACCTGCGGGCTCAGTCAATCCACTCACCTCAGCCTCCCAAAGCATGGGATTACAGGCTGAGCCACCGAACCCGGCTTAACCCAATCTATTAAAAATATAAGCTGGGGCCGGGCTCGGTGGCTCAGCCTGTAATCCCACGCCTTTGGAGGCTGAGGTGAGTGGATTGCCTGAGCCCGCGGGTTCGAGACCCACCTGGGCAGCAAGACCTCATCTCTACAGTAAATCAAAAAATTAGCCGTGCGTGGTAGCGCATGCCTGTAATTCCGGCTACTCGGAAGGCTGAGGCGGAAGGATCGCCGGAGCCCAGCAGGTCGAGGCTGCGGTGGCCGCTCCCAGCTACCGCACTCCAGTCTGGGTGACCGAGTCAGACTCCAACTCAAAAAAATAAATAAATAAGCTGGGTGCAATGGCTCACGCCTGTAATCCCAGCACTTTGAGAGACAGAGGTGAGAGGATTACCTGAGTTCAGGGGTTCGAGATCAGCCTGAGCAACATGGCGAGGCCTTGTTCCTACAATAAATCAAAAAATCAGCTGGGTGTGGTGGCGCATGCCTGTGGTTCCAGCTACTTGGAAGGGTGAAGTGGAAGGATCACCTGAGTCCAGCAGGGTCAGGTCAAGGCTGCGGTGGCCATGAGCGTGCCACTGCATTCTAGCCTGGGCGACAGTGAGACTCCAACTAAAAAAAAAAAACTTAAGAAGAAAGAGAAAACTCACCAAGAGATGTGCGATTTTACCAAGAAACCAAACCTACGTCTGCTTAAAATACTGAAATAGAAATGAAAAACACCTTGGAACAAACATTCCATGAGGTTATTCAAGAAAACCCCTCTCATGTGGCCAGAGAGATGTCTATACAAGCATAAGAGATTCAAAGAACTCCTGTAAGACATCTTATGAAAAGACCAACCCCTAGACACATAGCAATTTACCTACACAAAGTAGATATAAAAGAAAAAATCAGCCAGGCTCAGTGGCTCGGCCCGTAATCCCAGCGCTTTGGGAGGCTGAGGTGAGTGGATTGCCTGAGCCCGCGAGTTCGAGACCCACCTGGGTAACTTGGTGAGACCTCATCTCTACAATAAATAAAAAAAGTCAGCCGGGCGTGGTAGCACGTGCCCATAATTCCGGCTACTCGGAAGGCTGAGGCGGAAGGATCGCCAGAGCCCAGCAGGTCGAGGCTGCAGTGGCCGGGAGCAGCCACTGCACTCCAGTCTGGGCGACAGAGTGAGACTTCAACTCAAAAAAAAAAAAGAAAAAGAAAAAAATTCTAAATGCAGCAAGGGAAAAAAGTCACACTGCCTACCATGGGAGACCAATCAGAATTGCTGCAGACTTATCTGCAGAAACACTACAGGCCAAAAGGAATTGGACCCCAGTCTTCAGTGTTCTCAAAGATAAACAATTTCAACCTAGAATTTCCTTCCCAGCCAAGTTAAACTTCACTAGCGACGGATAATTAAAATGCTTCCCAGACATCCAATCACTAAGAGAATATGCTGCTTCAAGACCACCTCTACAGGAGACGCTTAAAAAGGTGCTGGGCCAGGCCAGGTTCCATGGCTCAATTCTATAATCCCAGCACTTTGGGAGGCCAAGGTGAGAGGATTCCCTGAGCCCACAGGTAACTTTGCGAGACCTCATCTCTACAATAAGTCAACAAAAAGCCAGGTGTGGTGGTGTGTGCCTGTAGTTCCAGCTACTTGGAAGGCTGAGGAGAAAGCATCACTTGAGCCCAGCAAGTCGAGGCTGCTGTGACCGTGAGCGTGCCACTGCCCTCCAGCCTGAGTGACAGAGTGAAAAGAAAGACCATCTATTTCACAAGATCACAAACTAACTCAAAAAAGAAAAAAAGAAGAGGAAGCCGGGATTGGTGGCTTAGTCTGTCATCCCAGTACTTTGAGAGGTTGAGGCAAGTGGATTGCCTGAGTCTGCGGGTTCAAGACCCACCTGGGCAAATTGATGAGACCTCATCTCTACAATAAATAAAAAATCAGCCGTGTGTGGTAGCGCGCAGCTGTAGTTCTGGCTACTTGGAAGGCTGAGGCGAAAGGATCGCCTGAGCCCAGCAGGTCAAGGCTGTGGTGGCCATGAACGTGCCACTGCACTCCAGTCTGGGCAACAGAGTAAGACTCCGACTCAAAAAATAATTTTAAAAAAGTGTAAAATCTAATGAATCAGATTACAAAGGAATAATTGTAGATGATTACCGTGTTATAAAACTACTATATGGGCTTAGGAAACTGCAGCTGTCACTTCTAGCTGGTGACAGCACCTTGTGGACATTGATCAATTAGGCTTGAATTTCCTCCCCGGTTAACTGATCATAGAAAACATCCCATGAGGTTCTGGGTGCGGCTGGTGGAGGGTTGGCAGTAAGTTAGATTAAAACTACATCAGTGAACAAGCACCAGCCTCCTCACGGCATGTAGCAGAATGACCCAGACAATGACGCCCGAGTCTCTTCCTTTAAAATGACTCCCTGAGTTCCGTGGGGACAGTGGGAATCCCTGCATGACAGAGGCTGAATGACAGGGCTTCTCTTCCAGAAGCTGTAACAGGCAACAAGGCCAGAGTGATGATCAGAATGGCTTAGTCTGGCCATAGGTTCTGTCCAACCAAAATAAATGGGCAGGTCACTGAGGTCACTTGTGTTGTGTAGACTGGTGATGGGACGTCTGGCTCAAGTTACCGCAACAGCCAGTTCACAGCCCAGAGCTCCAGGATCAAAGGGGAGACAGCCGTCCTGGGCCAACAGCCCTGCAATGCCTCTGTGTGTCTGCGTTTCATTGTTCCTCCTACCTCCATGACCCGTGGCCATCCACCATGACCAGTGTGCACTGAGGAAGGGAAATACCCAGTCTTTCAGGAATGATTGGCCCACGCTCCGAAGCAAAGCCAGTCACCAGGGACCTTGAAAGCCATGGCGGTCCACCGGTTTTGGGGAGTGGGGAACTTAGTGACAACCAGGTGGCAAATGGACTTTGACTTCAATCCGTCTCACAGTGGTCCCAGTGGGCCCACGAATCCATCCTGGTGAATGTTTCCCCATTTTTCTTAAGTGGATCGTTGAAATGTATACCCTACCAAAAGGAAACGGAGCCAGGTGGCTTCCGATCCAAGGAATGAAGGCCACTAGGGTAGAGGAGCCTCACAGAAGTGTCTGGCATGCTGCTGCTTACCAAACAAAACTCAGCAATACTGCAGATCTGGGGAAAGCAGAGATCAGAGCGACCATGCGAGACTTTGGGAACACGTAGTTGGGAACTTGATGAGCTTATTGCTTATGAGAAATCCTCTCCAACACTCCCATCTCCTCCAGTCCTTAAATTTCTTCCTCCTCATTTTATTAGTGAATTTTCTGGCCATCTCCTTTGGCCTCGACCACCATTTAGTCCAGGCTTCAGTCAACCAATTCTGTAATCAGCTGGAGTCAGCCCTGGTTGCTCCATGGAGTCTGCTGAAACCAGAATCTCTATGCATGTGCCATATTGTTGTAATTAGCCCAATCTAAAGCCACAGTTCTTCCTCTCTGGTCCAATACCCATGAAATCCGTTTCCTTGTGCCTTCTCCATTATAAATCCACATGATTTTATCATTCTTTCTGTTGTGTCAATCTTCTCTTCCTCTATTCCATGCTGTAATAGGCCCCCTGGGATGTGCTGGGATCTGACTTTAGTTGAAGTTTGGAGACCTTGAGGGTGATGGGGGGAGGAGCCCTGAGGAGAACCGCATCTCTTGCTGCATACCTGCCTCAGGTGAGACCCATGGAACATCGAAGCAAGGCGGGACCAGCCTCATTGCACAAGCCCGGGGGCCACTTCTCCTGAGAAGGAAAGTTTGGAAGGAAGTAGGGGTGCTCTTAGTGATATGAATATTCTCAAGGGTTACTTTCCGGTTCTGAGAGTATATCTTTTTTTCTGTTAGTTAACGGAGAAGTTAATTAACCTCACACAAAGTCAATCTAGGTTGTCATTTAGCATCTTTCAGGACTGTCCTCTGTGTTCAATTTCTGAGTAATCTCTTGGTAGTCCCAATGGGTTTACAGAGTAAGTCCTATGGAACAAGAAGGAAAGATTTATTTTTTTTATTTTTATTTTTAGAGACAGGGTCTCAACCTGTCACCCAGACTGGAGTGCAGTGGCCTGATCATAGCTCACTGTAACCTCAAACTCCTGTGCTCAAGTGATCCTCCTGCCTCAGCCTCCTGTGTAGCTGGGACTACAGGTGTGTGCCACCATACCTGGCTATTTTTCTATATTTTTGTAGAGATAAGGTCTCACTAGATTGCCTAGGCTGGTCTCGAATTCTTAGCCTCAAGTGTTCCTCCCACCTCGGCCTCCCAAGGTACTAGAATTACAGGCATGAACCACCAAGCCACAAAGGGCTTCTTTTAGGGTTATTGCTGACACTACTTGATTTCCAAGCTGTGCCTGGAACCAAGATATTAAAGCTCCGAACTGTCCTTTTTTTTTTTTCTTTAATTTTTCCAGTGAAACTAGAAGCAGCCAGACCACCCACATTTCTTTTACTATTTATGTTCCCCACGTTATTCTGTCACATCAGTTCACCAAAGCCTGGCCTTAAACCAGTGTTTTCATCGAGATGACCACAGGTGATTATGTAAATACATGTTTCATCACTGGGTGGCCATCAACAAGTCTCCCAGCCATGAATGGGAATTAGATGCCGTGGCCTTCAGACCCAGCTACACGAGACAACCAGTGCTACGTTCTCAGGGCCTCAAGGCTGTCTCCCACACCCACTTCTCCTACTACATTCTGAATTGGTCAGGAGTCAACAGCAAAATTCATGCTAGCTAGTTTCAGCAAAAAGGGACTCATTCCGGGGTGTTTGCTTATGAGATTTCTGAGACTGTCAAACCAGATGACATGGGGACCAAAGTGAGGCCCAAACTTTACCTGTACAATGACCATTTGTATACCTAACCTGAATTGGACCCCACATCTTTAAAATACAAATTTAAAAAAAGAGAAACACCACCCATTAAAAAAAAAAAAAAATTTCTGAGACTCAAGAACAAGCTTAACTGAGCACCTATTAAGTACCAGACAGTTTTAGGTGTCAAGACTATCATAACAGGCAGGATTACATCCTTGTGAAATTTACATTCTGATATTATCTAACAATAAAAGTTACACATCTTTGAAGAAAAAGCACAGCAAGGCTAGAGAATACCGAAGATGGTGCGTTCATCAGGGTTTTTCAGAGAAAGAAAACCGGTGGGATATCGAGGTTTTTGTGACAGGAGATTTATTATGGGAGTTGACTCCTATGATTATGGAGGCAAGGAAGTTCCAGGATCAGATAACTTCAGGCTGAGGTGTGAGGGACGCAGGTGTTCTAACTCAGTTCAAGTCCAAAGGCCTGAGCACCAGGGGGCGGAGGGCTCTGTGAGTCCAGGAGTCCAAAGGCCTGAGAACCAGGAGCTTCAATGTCCAAGGGCAGGAGAAGAGGGATGTCCCAGTTCAAGAAGAGACAGAGTGGTCCAGGCATGGTGGCTCACACTTGTAATCCCAGCAGTTGGGGAAGCCAAGGTGGGAGGATCACTTGAGGCCAGGAGTTTGAGACCAGCCTGGGCAACATAGTGAAACCTCGACTTTACAAAAAATAAAAATTAGCTGGGCATGGTGGTGCACACCTGTAGTCCCAGCTACTGGAGAGGCTGAGACAGGAGGATCGCCTGAGCTCAGGAGGGTGAGGCTTTGAGGAACCATGATCATGCCACTGCACTCCAACCTGGGCAACAGAGTGAGACTCTGGCTCAAAAAAAAGGGGGGGAAGAGGAGAAGTAAAGGAGGGAGGGAGGGAGGGGGAGGGGGATGGGGGAGGAAGGGAGGGAGAGAGAAAGAATTTTCCCTTTCTTTCTTTTTTTGTCCTATCTGGCCCTCAACAGGCAATGTCCATTCTCACCAATGCAGGCAGTCCTTCTTTATTCAGTCTGCTGATTCACCTGCTAATCTCTTCCAGAAACATCCTCACATACACGCCCAGAGAGAATGTTTTACCAGCTACCAGGGCATCCCTTACCCCAGTCAAGTTGCCACATAAGATTACCCATTGCAAGGGCAGTGGAAGGAACAATAAGCCCAAGATGGGAGGTATAAACATGCCTGGCATGTTCAGAGAGTAGCAGAGACCCATGGGCGGCGCTCTTGTGTCTGGGGTATGTGGCAGGAGGAAACACAGTTGGGAAAATTCCTAGAAGCGAAATAATTAAGAGCCATGCAGGCCGCAGTCACCAGGCTGGATTTCATTCCAGGATAGCAAGGGTTTAATGAGAAGGACTCAATTCATCTCGGGTAATAATAACGCAGTCAAGCTTTTCATAGTAAGTTTTCATAACAAATTAAAACAAAGATGGCAACTCCTGAAGTAAGCACCAAGCCTTCCCCTGAGGGCCTAAGAGCAACCTCTGAGCGATCGGGTCTGAGTTCCCCGCCCATGACACCCCTCCTTATGAACCCATTCGCCCTTGAACTGTGGTCTTCGTTTTCACTTTGAGGCCTTCATTATGACTTTTAATGTTTATTTTCATTCTTGCCCAAAATATAATATTTAAACATTGAGTATCCATTGACTTTTTTTTTTCCGTTGGAGTCTCACTCTTGTCACCCAGGCTGGAATGTAGTGGCAGTCACAGCCACCGCAGCCTCGACCTGCTGGGCTCAGGCGATCTTTCTGCCTCAGCCTTCCGACAAGCTGGAACTACAGATGCACGTCACCATGCCCAGCTAGTTTTTTTGTGATTTACTGTAGAGACGAGGTCTCACCAAGTTGCCCAGGCTGGTCTCAAACCCCCGGGCTCAGGCAATCCTCTTGCCTTGGCTTCCCAAAGTGGTAGGATTACAGGCTGAGCCACTGTGCCCGGCCTGTTGACTTCTTCTACTCATGGTTTGTTTTACTCAAAATGCTTTGAAAAATGCTGCCTGGGCTGAATAGTGGTGCCATGCTGCTTCCCTCTGGACCGAGCCCTCTGCAAGGCTGTTTTCTGTGTGGGAGATCAGTGGTATTGGTTCATGGTTGCTGTTTTGTGTAGCTGTCGTTTTGCTGGTGATGAACTCTGCCTTCCTGGAATCTGAACTAACTGGGCAGAGCATGGCATTTCCCGTGAGAGGCCTTTAAACATCCTCTTCCACGGCAAGAGCTTGGGACTGGTCCATGAAACAACTCACGCTGGGTTCCATGTTGTCAAGGCTGTCATCAGGAGTCCTGGGTTCTGAGTCCTGGCCCCTGCCTCATGTCCCCATTCTGACACTTCATCCACAGCACCTGTAGACTCCAAGATCCCAATCAGCATTTCATCCCTGCACAGATAAGGCCATGTATCATGCCTGGTCCCTCCCAAGGACTGAAGTTCATTTTCCTTTCTTACACCATGCCACACTGATCTAAGTCTCCAGATCTCAACTGATTATCGACTTCACCTGCTCATTCTTCTTCCTGCATCCCCTTTGCCCCCAGAAATCCGTTCTCCAGGCCAGGCGCGGTGGTTCACACTGTAATCCCAGCACTTTGGGAGGCCGAGGTGAGAGATTGCCTGAGCCCAGGAGTTTGAGACCAGCCTGGGCAACTTGGTGAGATTTCCTCTCTACAATAAATCAAAAATTAGCTGGGTGTGGTGGTGCGTATCTGTAGTTCTAGCTACTTGGGAGACTGAGGCGGAAGGATCACCTGAGCCCAGCAGTTCGAGGCTGCAGTGGCCATGAGCGTGCCACTGCACTCCAGTCGAGGTGACAGAGTGAGACTCTGACCGAAAAAAAGAAAGAAAGAAATCCTTTCTCCATATTATGTCACTTTCTTGCTTGATTTCTTTCAATGGCTTTGAATTTAGCATAAAATCCAGATTTCTTACCAAGATCTGGGTCTCCAAGGGGTGGACTGGCCTCTTCCGGCCTCTGTACTCACACAGAGGTCACACTAGCCTCCTTCTTCTCCCCGCCACCCCCAATTCTTTCTCACCTCAGGCCTCCTTTTCCGTCTCCATGTGGGGGTCTCAGGCCCACCCACCAGCCTCCTCTGATCTCTGGCCCTCACCTCCTAGACCCATGTGGGTGTTAAAACCCAGACACTTAGGAGCCAGATTTCTCAGTAAACCTCCGGGATATTATTCCATTTTTACACATGAGGAAAACCGAAGGCACCGAAAACCTAAATACAGCGTCTCCAAGATTATAAAACTAGGAAGCAGCACAGCCGCCTGGAACTCCGTAGACCCCACTCACAGTGCTCAGAAGGGCTCCGCTATTCGTTCCGCCTCTTGTTAAAAAGTTTTAAACAATTGTGGCCTCATGTTTGGCTCTAGGTAGAGAGGGAGGAGAAGGAGAAAGTTATACCAGAATTCCAGGACAGGAAATAGACATTTCAAGTGGTGTTTTCATGATATTAATAGAAGAGTTAGAGTCAAGGCTGCCACCGGACCACTGATATCAAGGGCATGCCAGACAGTGGTTGTTATTTCTCTGCATACACTTCAGCCTCACGTAGTGGCATCTTGTAGCTAGTATCATAACTGAGTCACACAATCCATCCACTGTGCTGTAAAGCCAGCTACATCTGCTTATGTTTCATTTTTTTAAGTGATCTAAATATAGGATTTAAATATCCAAATATGAAAGAATATTAAATCTGAGTGATGGATATGTTTGGAGTATTACATAGCCTGGGCAACATAGCGAGACTCTGTCTCTACAAAAACAGAAGAAAAAAAAATAGTCAGGTGTGGTGGTCTGTGCCTGTAGTCCTAGCTACTTGGGAGCCTGAGGCTGGTGGATTGCTTGAGCCCAGGAGTTTGAGACTTCAGTGAGCCATGATCACACCACTGCACTTTGGCCTAGGCAACATAATGAGATCCTGACTCTGATACATATTGGGTTCTCATAAATCAGTTAGCAAAGAGTATACAGACCAATTAAAAAGGGAGAAAGGTCATGAGATGGAAATACGTAAAAGAAGAAATGTGGGCTGGGCTCGGTGGCTCAGCTTGTAATCCTGCGCTTTGGGAGACCGAGGTGAATGGATTGCTTGAGCCCGCGGGTTCGAGACCCGCCTGGGCAACTTGGCGAGACCTCATCTCTACAATAAAATCAAAAAATGAGCCGGGCGTGGTAGCGCGCGCCTGTAGTTCCAGCTACTTGGAAGGCTGAGGCGGAAGGATCGCCGGAGTCCAGCAGGTCGAGGCTGCAGTGGCCGGGAGCGGCCACTGCACTCCAGTCTGGGCGACAAAGTGAGACTCCAATTCAAAAAAAAAAAAAAGTGGTGGTCCCAGAAATCCCACCACTAAAACTTCTCTTAGGAAGATACTTGCGTAAATGCAATATGATGGATAATTACAGATATTCATTGAAATGTTTCTAGAAATAAAAATGGGTTCAAGCTAACTGCTCATCAGTGGGGACTAGGTAAATTATGATACAGTCACATAGTGAACTTCTGTAGAGCCACCATTTTTTGATTTTATTGTAGAGATGAGGTCTCGCCAAGTTGCCCAGGCGGGTCTCGAACCCGCGGGCTCAGGCAATCCATTCACCTTGACCTCCCAAAGAAGAAATGTGGAATCCAATACTCATGCCAAAATTAATAATCCCTAAAAGGTAATGAAATGCAAATAAAACCCAAAATGAGATATCTTTTTATTTTAACCACAGATTGACAAACATACCATTGGCAGACCCAAATGTTGGCAAGATGATGAGGAGAGCAGGACTTTTGTGCACAGATGTTTGGTGGGCGTGTAAATGGGTATAACCTTCCCCAGAGAGGGTATTTTGGCAGTATGTAAATGTGAAGACCTCATCATGGGACAGTGACGTGAGTGACAGAAAGACACCCACAGAAAAGTGAAAGGGAATGTCATTGTGATGATTTATAGCGATAGTTCCAGAAAGCAAAATACGCCCACATCCCCAATTCCCAGTGGGAAACACACCTGCCCATGATACTTCACAATACAGTCTACACAAAGGGATGCTTCTTCCAGGGACAAAAAGATGACAGCCTCCCATTCTTATGGACTTTTATTTTCCCTGACCGCGTCCTAGGCTGAAATTTGTCTGCTTACCAGGTGCAAGTAACTATTGCAAAATAATTCCCGCACATGCTTGAGTGTTTATGGCCAACACGAACGGATGGATTGAAGAGCATCTTCCAAGCAGGTCCGTTGTCCTGCAAAACCAGATCTCGGGTCTACTTGAAGTTCACCCTGCAGGATCAAAACATAATGCGTGCCTGCCATTGGTCCCAGAAATCCCACCACTAAAACTTCTCTTAGGAAGATACTTGCGTAAATGCAATATGATGGATAATTACAGATATTCATTGAAATGTTTCTAGAAATAAAAATGGGTTCAAGCTAACTGCTCATCAGTGGGGACTAGGTAAATTATGATACAGTCACATAGTGAACTTCTGTAGAGCCACTAAAAATATATGCATACATATAGGGTATGTGTGCACTGTTTCTCAAAAAGGCAGGGGTGAAATTGTAGAAAATGAATGAGTGGATGAGCAGATGTCAGAGAGGAGACTTCACAGATATACTTTTATGCTTTAAAATTTTTGAACCGGCTGTAATCCCAGCACTTTGGGAGGCCAAGGCGAGTGGATTGCCTGAGTCCGCGGGTTTGAGACCCATACGGGCAACTTGGCAAGACCTCGTCTCTACAGCAAATAAAAAATTAGCTGGGCATGGTAGCACACGCCTGTAGTTCCGGCTACTTGGAAGGCAGAGGCAGAAGGATTGCCGGAGCCCAGCAGGGTGAAGCTGCAGTGGCTGGGAGCATGCCACTGCACTCCAGTCTGGGCAACAGAGTGAGACTCCAACTCAAAAAAAAAATTTTTTTTTTAATCATATGAATATTTTTATTTAAAATTAAATGTAAAAGGTAAATGTAGAGAGAGACAGAGAGAGGAACAGAGATGTCTGAGGAGACGCCACCATAAGTAACAGCAGTGAATGAGGGGTAGCAAGAATTGAGTGAACACTTTTTAGTACTTTTTAAAAAAAAATTAGGATCTTACTCTGTCACCCAGGCTGTAGTGTACTGGCATGATCACAGCTCACTGCAGCCTTGACCTCCTGGACTCAGACTATCCTCCTACCTCAGCCTCCCAAGTAGCTGGGACTACAAGCATGTGCCACCATGCCCTGCTAATTTTTTATTTTTTTGTAGAGATGAGGTTACTCAGGCTGGAAAACATGTTTTTTGGGGGTTTTTTTGAGTTGGAGTCTCACTCTATCACCCAGACTGGAGTGCAGTGGCCGCTCTCGGCCCAGCCTCGACCTGCTGGGCTCTGGCGATCCTTCCACCTCAGCCTTCCAAGTAGCTGGAACTACAGGCGCGCACTACCACGCCCGGCTCATTTTTTATTTTCTTGTAGAGATGAGGTCTCACCAAGTTGCCCACAGGGGTCTCGAACCCGCGGGCTCAGGCAATCCACTCACCTCAGCCTCCCAAAGGCGCGGGATTACAGGCTGAGCCACCGAGCCCAGCGGAAAACATGTTTTAAGAAGCATTTCCAGGACCCCTCTGCACCATGTTTATTGGCCACGTGAAGGCCCCGCTATTCTCCCTCTGTCCCCAGTCCTTGCTCTGGAATCCATCCTAGAAGTTTCATTTTCTTGTTTATTTTTTCCCTCAGAGTTGCTGACGGAGTGATTAAAAGTATATTATGGCAAACACTTCAAGCTCTTAATTTCTGTCATACACATAACGTAAGTAGCACTTTCTAATGTACTTTTTAGTTTCTTCATCATGATGCTTTTCTTCTAATAGCTCGGAGGTGTACCTGGAGAGCTAAGACAGAAAGTGAGAGGCAGACAAAACAAAAGAAAGTCCAGAAGATGAGGAAAAATTATGTGTCATTCATGACCTCTTTCCAGTTTCTGTAACAATCAACATTTTTGAGAGGCAGGGTTCCACTTGTCCCCCAGGCTGGAGTGCAGTGGTGAGATCACAGCTCACTGCAGCCTTGAACTTCTGGGCTGAAGCCATCCTCCTGCCTCAGCACCCAAAGTAGCTGGTATTACAGGCAGCCATTAAGTTTTTAGAGACATAGTTCTTAAACCTGAGCGTACATCAGAAAATACGTGGAGGGCTCACTAAAGCACAGCTTGGTGGGCCCACCTTGAGAGCTTTTAGTTCTGGAGCAGGACCCAATAATTTGTATTCTTAACATTTCCCCAGATGATACTGAAGCCACTGACTCAAGAACCACACTTTGAATATGACTATGCTATGGATAATTATGGCTGATTGCTTTCTGTGTGTAATTTAACTTGTTCTTTCACCTGTATTTCCTGTACAACAGAATTTATATAGAGAGGCTTGACCATATTCAGGTTCTTTTAAAATTTTTTTTGTTTTTATTTTTAGGTAAGAATACCTCAGGCTGGGTATGGTGGCTTACACCTGTAATCCCAACACATTGGGAGGTTAAGGCAGGAGGATTACTAGAGCCCAGGAGTTCAAGGTCAGGGCAACATACCAAGACCTTGCTTCTACAAAAAAAAAATCAAAAAATTAGTCAGGTATGGTGGCATGCACCTGTAGTCCCAGCTACTTAGGATGCTGAAGGTGAGAGGATCACCTAAGCCCGGTAGGTTGAGGCTGTAGTGAGCCACGATCATGCTTCTGCACTCTTGCCTGGGCAATAGACTGATACCCCAACTCAAAAAAAAAAAAAGAATATCTCATCTGTGGTGCTGTGTACTTCTTACTGCACCAATATCATGAAGTATGTAAGTTTATTCCACTTTTGATAGTGTTGACATTAGCCTCAGGAGATATTAGTCTAATCCCCTCTATTATCAGTTTCCCTGTCAACCTTCCCCCCCACGTTGATTTTAGCATCCTGTGGTGACTTATTGCCTATATCTAGTATTTAATTATAGCAAAATATAGTCATTTTCTAATGCTGTAATTCCTTCTGCTCTTATCCATTGGAAATATATGGAAAAGAAAGTACCGTCATGGACTCTGGTGACTGTAAAATATAGTAAGAGAAATGTGTAATGATTTCTTTATTTGTCAATACTCAGAGTGAGGAGTTGGTGTCTCAGCAGCCTTCAAGAGTGAACATGACAGGATGTCCTGGAGGGCGAATGGGCAAAGTGTTCAATCCTTTGCAGTCCATTCTCTCTGATGTGTCAGTCGTCCCTTCTTAGGCCAATGAGAGCTTCTTCAAGCTGGCTCCTGGACTCTTCTGCTATAATGACAGCTTGAAAAAAAAAATTTTTCTAGACCTTTTGAGTTGGTGCCTAGACAGAGACAGCACTGAAGCAGAGATACAGAGCACCATCTGGTCAGTGTTGATGCCAGAAGAATGTCTACCATCGTAGTCTAGGATTGATGAAAAAGAGTACAAGATCGCGGAAATAAATTTCAGTACTTAGGGGAAGTTTTCTTTCAGTTGTTTTTTTTTTGAGTTGGAGTCTCACTCTGTCGCCCAGACTGGAGTGCAGTGGCCGCTCCCGGCCACTGCAGCCTCGACTTGCTGGGTTCCAGCGATCCTTCCGCCTCAGCCTTCCAAGTAGCTGGAACTACAGGCGCACTCTACCACGCCCAGCTGATTTTTGATTTACTGTAGAGATGAGGTCAGAAAGTCAGTGAAGTTTGTATTCGATTAAGTCAAAAGCTTTTGTCTTCTATTAATGTAGAGGGATCTTCACAGAATACATAAACCTGTTTTTCATGTGCAAATTGTGCTTTCAAGTACTTAATAAAGATGATGCCAGATTGAATCCATATCTCTGCTGTTTTGATGCTACAGGTAGCATCAAAGTGTATGGGTAGTTAAATGGGTAGCTGTATGGGTAGTTAAATGGTTTTCTTTTCTTTTTTTTTTTTTTGAGTTGGAATCTCACTCTTTGTCACCCAGGCTGGAACTCAGTGGCACACTCACGGCCACCGCAGCCGCGACCTGCTGGGCTTAGGCCATCCTTCCGCCTCAGCCTTCCAAGTAGCTGGAATCACAGATGCACACCACCATGCCCAGCTAGTTTTCGTAATTTATTGTATAGATGAGGTCTCACCACATTGCCCAAGCTGGTCTTAAACCCATGGACTCAGGCAATCTTCTCTCCTCCGCCTCCCAAAGTGCTGAGATTACAGGCGTGAGCCACCACGCCTGGCCAAATGGTTTTCTAAAAATGCTGCTTACCATAAGTGTTTGTTCTTTATCCCTGTGTAACCAGACACTTTCCTGTGTACCAGGTTATCAGCTTTAATGCAATGTCTGTGGCTACTTCATTTTATAACTCTTTAAGGCTAGATTGGATTTTTTTTTTTGAGTCAGAGTCTCACTCCGTCACCCAGGCTAGAGTACAGTGACATGATCACACCTCACCACAGCCTTTGTCCTCATGGAATCAGGCAATCCTTCCACCTCAGCCTCCTGAGTTGCTAGGACTATAGGCATGCACCACCACACCTGGCTTTTTTTTTTTTTTGGTAGTGATGAGATCTCGCTATGTTGCCTAGGTTGGTCTCAAACTCCTGGACTCAAGCAATTCTCCCACCTTGGCCTTCCAAGGTGGTGGGATTACAGGTATGAGCCACCACACCTAGCTGGGTCTTTTTCTATAAGAGGTAATCAATAAATATTTATTGAATAACTGGATGGATGGATGCATCAGTCAGTTACTCTTTCCAGCCAACCCAGACTCTGTAGCTCAATGTAACTGCCATCATTTCTCTGCTTGGAACAACACATTCTATACCTTAAGCTTTAAAATACTGAAAACTTCCCACTGATAACCTATGACCTCTATTCAAAATAGATAATGTGCCAGGCTCGGTGGCTCAGCCTGTAATCCCTCGCTTTGGGAGGCTGAGGTGAGTGAATTGCCTGAGCCTGCGTGTTCGAGACCCGCCTGGGCAACTTGGCGAGACCTCATCTCTACAATAAAATCAAAAAATTGGCCAGGCGTGGTAGCACATGCCTGTAGTTCCAGCTACTTGGAAGGCTGAGGCGGAAGATTGCTGGAGCCCAGCAGGTGAGGCTGCAGTGACCAGGAACGTGCCACTGCACTCCAGTCTGGGCGACAGAGTGAGACGCCAACTCAAAAAAAGAGCAAAAAACCAAATGGATAATGTTTCAGACAAACCTCTCCTCCAAGAGGGAAAATCCTTCTGAACTCTGATCTCATTTTCTTATGCTATAGTAAGCCTTTGCATATCTATCTTTTTATTTTATCTATAATTGAAATGCATGCAAAGGAAAAAACCAAAATCATTTATAAGCGGTTACTATAATACATCTAAACATTGTACACTCTCCTTATTTTTAAAGGAACTCTCACGGTACTCTTAAAGCATAGAAAAGGCAGCCTGACCCAGTGGTGTTGCTGAAAACACACAGCTTTCAACCCATGGAGACCAGGTGCACTTTGTTCTCTCCAGAGTGATGACCTAAGCCAGACAGTGAAGACCGGAGTAGCAAGGGATTAAGTGGGAGTCACAAAGATCACCTGGGGGCTTGCGAGAAATGCATGATCTCAGGCCATTCCTGATTGCCTGAATCAGAATTTGCATTTAACAAGAGCTCCAGGTGACCCGCGTGCCCATTAAATTTTGAGACACACTGGACTTAAGAAAATACCTACTCACTTTGTTCTGTTTTACCCTAGGATATTGCCAGAGTGAGGTAACCAATGTGACCCATATAACGTCATCGTGAATCCACAGATTTTTATGTATTTGATGTACTGATTAGAGAAAAATAGCTTCATCGCAAAATGGCAGAACTGCAGTGATTTCTGAGATTTGAGTGTTCAGGTGGCAGCATCCATCAGCATCTTGTTGATAGTCATGTTTGGTTGTCAAGGAGGGGGTCTGTTTTCACTCTAATTAAAGCAAGAATGTCCATGCCTAGAGCCAGTCAAAGAGAACAAACTTCTCAGATCATAGAAAACTATGACTGTTCAATCAGGCCATCTAAGGAGCAATTTCTGATGTGCAGGTTTCCAGAGATGATTCTTAAAGTTGAAGGTCAGGTTGAAAATACCCTGGACACCTCTTCTTACTAACTTGTGAGCCAATAAAAACGAGATTATACATCAGGCACGATAACCCAACCCAGTTTTAGCCATGTTTGCTAAAAACTGTGTATAAAACCCAAGTTTATTAAAATGCGTCTGTTACAAGGACTTGCATGTTTCTTGTTGTTTGGTTTAAAAAATAAAAACAATAGGCTGGGTGCGGTGGCTCAAGCCTGTAATCCCAGCACTTTGGGAGGCCGAGGTGAGAGGATTGTCTGAGCACAGAGGTTTGAGACCAGCTGGCAACTTGGTGAGACCTCATCTCTACAATATATCAAAAAATTAGCTGGGCATGGTAGTGCTCTCCTATAGGTCTGGCTACTTGGGAGACTGAGGCAGAACGATCTCCTGAGCCCAGCAGGTCAATGCTAGGGTGGCCGTTAGTGTGCAACTGCACTCCAGCCTGGGCGACAGAGTGAGACTCTGACTCAAATAATAATAATAATAATAATAATCTGATTGAAGAGGCATGCAGGGAGTTTGCTTGAGCATGGCTTTACAGTGGAGAAAGTGCATGCTATCCAAGTGTCCTCCTTTCCCCATTCTGTGTCTCATCATTCTAATTATTTTTATTCCCTTTTTTCTTTCTTCAACAACCTGTAGTGGTAGCGTCTCTTACTGTACCCATCCCAATATTTCATTGGTCTTTATATATTTTGGTTGAAAAATAAGCACTATAAATTTCACGTGAATTTGCATTAGATCCAAGAAAACATTGAAGTAGGCCAACAGACAAATATCACTGCAATTCATTTACTTTGTAATGCCATACATAGTCTAGAAATTTTAGAATTTAATGGAAACTCATTTGAGGAACATCATCTGTTCTAATGAAGTCACCAGCTATTATAAGCGAGTGTTATTGACTCAGAGTGTTAGTCTAAGTTTCATAAATGTGTGCTTAAAAGGTAGATTATCAAAACTATTTTGGTCTATATTCTAGTCATGTGTTTTTTAAAATTAGTATCTAAGGCTGGCCGGATGTAGTGGCTCATGCCTATAATCCCAGCACTTTGGGGGGCCGAAGCAGGAAGATCATTTGAAATTAGAAGTTCAAGACCAGCCTAGACAACATAGCAAGAACTCTTCTCTACAAAAAGTTAAATTAAAAAAAAAGAAAATCAAAGAACTGGGTGGGTATGCCTGTACATAGTCCCAGCTACTCAGGAGACTCAGGCAGGAGGATCACTTGAGCCCAAGAAATCAAGGCTGCAATGAGCTATGATCATGCCACAGCACTCCAGCCTAGGTGACAGAGAGCCTGTCTCTTAAAAAAAAAAAAAAAAAAAAAATCTAAGGCCTTTGGACTTTTTTTTTCATTTTCTTTTTTCTTTCTTTTTTTTAAGGCCATGGGGTACAATTCAGGGTTAGGTATACAAGTAGTCATCATACAGGTAAAGTTGGAGCCTCCCTTTGGTCCCCACTTTGCCTGGTTTGAGATCAGGTACCCTGATTGGTGTTATGTGCCCCGGGCTTAGGACTTTTAAGAAGCCTAAAAACTTTTTCCTAGCTGCGCTTCCTACAAGTTATGAAACATACCAAAGGTATTGAATGAGAAAAAAATCATGAAACAGTGGACAGTTATTGAGACTAAACAGAAACAAACTTCTGTTACCAGTGTCATTTTTGTGACCTAAAATGAATGTAGAGTTCAGCTCCTTCTCTTCCTAGATAGCTATTCTAGAAACAAAGAAAACAATTTCAGAACTATCCATTTGATGGCAATATTCAGAGGGACTGACAGCATGGCCAAGAAAGGAGGCAGGAGGAGTTGATTATGGTGACACTTAATCTGTAGACTCCGTCAGTGACCACCTGCAGTCACAGGATCACTGCGAGGATGAAACCATCCAAGTGTAGTATCTGGAAGGTACAGAGCTCTATGTGCGGGTCCCTGAAGACAATCAATATCCCTTCTCTCCATCTTCTCGTGGAGAAGATCAAATTCCGAAGAGCCGGGCCTGAGCGGTCTTCTCACAGCAGCTCCACAACATGGAGACCATTTTTGGAGTGACCATGGGTGACTTCCTCAGCCTGCCTTCCCCAGGCCCACCTGGCCCTCTGATGTGCAGTGAGGATCGAGTGCCTCGTTCAGGTCATCACCATGAGGCCGCAGGTTGAAAGGAACAGCGGGCACTTCTCTGAGGCCAGAGTGCCTGAATGCGGAGCCCTGGCCTTGCAGGAGGGACTTGAAAGTGACGTGTGGGCAGCTCAGGAGGGCTGCTCACCATTTGGGGTCAGCTCCCTAGTGAGGAGGTCACCGGGATCCTCCTTCCCTGATGCGGAATCTCTGAGAAGTAGGTGACTCGGTGTCCCTGCATCCCCAGGACGGTGCTGGTTGGTGCCTCCTGTCCCAGCATGACTTAACAGGGCTCCCTTTCACCCCTGGAAGTGTTCTGATTTGGGTGAGAAGTCATGTGGTCCTTCTCATTATAAGTGAATTTGGGTTTTTGTTATCATTTCAATGTTTCTCCAATTTCTCAAATCCACAACTTTAACCTGAATGATGCGTTTTGAGTGGCAGTGGTTCTTACTGGAGGTTCACTGAGTCTAATCTCATTTAGGGTTTTACCTCTTACAGTTTAAATAGGGCTCAGTAAAAAGTGAAAGAGATCACTGTATGATACACCCTTCTTTTAAAAAATATCAGACATGGGCCCGGCACGGTGGCTCACGCAATAATCCCAGCATTTTGGGAGGCCAAGGCAGAAGGAATGCTTAAGCCCAGGCATTTGAGACCAGCCTGGGCAACATAGCAAGACCTCATCTCTGCAAAAAAATTTTAAAAATTAGCCGGGTGTTGTGTCACATGCACCTGTAGTTCCAGCTACTTGAGATGCTAAGGAGAAGGATCACCTGAGTCCAGGAGGTTGAAGCTTTGATGAGCCGTGATCATGCCACTGCACTCCAGGCTGGGCAACAGAGTAAGACCCTGAGACCCTGACTCAAAAAAGTTAAAAAATCAGGAATGGTTTTTATCTACAACAATTATAATCTTAATTTTTTTCAATAATGTAGCAATATTTTGATATAAATTTCTCTTGCCTTGGTATGACAAGATCTACAAGTGGAAAATTACTAATTTGAGTTCCTTTAGAAAAATGAAAGAAATCCATATTTGTTTTTATCTCACAGGCTGTTTTTCTGTCATTTAAACTAGTATTGAATATTTATTCTTTGTCATTTTGAGGACTGAGAAAAATAATCAAATATGATCTTACAGTGTATTCACAGGGATGTAAAGCCTGAAAATATCCTAATAACTAAGCAAGGAATAGTCAAGATCTGTGACTTTGGGTTTGCACGAATTCTGAGTAAGTAGCAATTTTTTACTAACTTTATCTGACTCAGATGATCATAAAATGCAGTGGTTTCCATTCTTACTTTGGATATTGACGATCTGCTAAATGTGGCACTGCTGTTACTCCAAACGAGAACTCTCTTTGGCCTTTTAGTCCGCACATTCGTTTGCACTTCCACTCTGCTGCATTCTGTTAGAATTTGACATCACATTTATGTGCTTTATGGGAGGACAGGAATTATAAGAGCGTTTCTGCTCTTTATTTACTTACAATCCAAAGTGAAAGAAACAGGAATAATACAAGACGATGGCCATAAAGTATACAGGGAAGGGGTAGATGGCTCCCTGGAGGGAGACATTAACGTGGGTGAAAGTGGTTGAAAAAAACTAGAGAGTAAATTGAGAATTAAAGAGAAAGGATTCCGAGGCAGTGCTAAGAAAAGGAACTCATCCCACATGGAGGAGCTGAAGGGGAAGGAGGACACGTCATTGTTTCTCCCTCAATCTAGAACTTTACAGCAGACAAACACACACGTTAGTAACACACACCTTGCTATCTGGGTGTGGACATGTGAGGATCCCGATGGGACCCAAACACGAGTGACTTGGTAACGCATTTGGAAGGGCTGGGCAAAACAAACACTGACAAAGCTTTGCTACCTGAGGCTGCTGAGCTTCGTGTGAGAGAACAGGATCCTCACGATCCATCACGGGTCCCGAACCTCGGGGCTGGAAAGGAAACAGACAAACGTGGAAGACCACTGGGCCTTGAACACTGCACGTAGTGTCATCCAATTCAAGAGATGCCAGGCAGCCGTCAGCACTGAGGTTTACAGGAACATCAGAAAATATTTAAGATGTGGTCAGTGAAAAGGGAAAACTGCATCATACGGTAAGTTCTCAACTATAGAGGAAGCACTAGAAAAATTACTAGAATCCATATGACTCTCAACTTAGGAAATTAAGAGGATAATTGTTATCCAATACTTCGTACAGACACAGTGTCATAGATTTGGTTGTTTTCTTTTTTTCTGAAAAGTCCATTATATACTGCAGAAACGCCCAATTTGGTCACAAAAATAAATGAAAAAACCTACACATATATGCCACTATGAACATTAAAAAAAATAAATGAAACATTTCATGTAAAAGATACCTCATAAGTGTTCCTTCCAGGGATTTTTCTTTATGGGTTGGGAAGGCTTCTTAAACTGACAATTCTTCTAAAAATATAAAATATCTGATTTTTTTTCATGAATATCCATTCTTGCTTTCCGGCTGAGTTTTCTGTAGCAAACATAGTCATTCTTCTCTGAATGAAAAACCTTAGAACTGAGTTCAATATTAAGGTCAGCTGTCTGAGAAATTTTGACTGCATGAACATGTCCAAGAGTCCCTGAGCACTGAACCAACCGCAGCAACTTCAATAATGATATTATTATTATTATTATTATTGAGTCAGAATCTCACTCTGATGCACAAGTTGGAGTGCAGTGGCACACTCACGGCCACTGCAGCCTCAACCAGCTGGACTCTGAAGATCCTTCTGCCTCAACCTTCCAAGTAGCTGGAATTACAGGTGCGCGCTACCATGCCTGGCTCATTTTTTTTGATTTATTGTAAAAACAAGGTCTTGCCAAGTTGCCCAGGCTGGTCTTGAACCCGCAGGCTTAGGCAATCCATTCGCCTCAGCCTCCCAAAGAGCTGGGACAGATGACAGACTGAGCCACCGAGTTCAGCCTATATTTTTATTATTAGTACTATTATTATTGTTGCTTTTTTTGTAGAGTTAAGGTCTTGCTATGTTGCCCAGGCTGGTCTCAAACTCCTGGGCTCGAATGCTTCTGCCTCAGTTTCCAGAAGTGTTGGGATTAAAGGCGTGAGACACCACACCCAGCACTTCTTCCATATTGTTATAAACAAAGCAGTTGTAGAAGACATGGCCAATTTGTTAATGTTGCATAAACCCTCCACAAGAGGTGAGCTCAGGCACTGGTGAGCTCAAGCCTGATAGGTCTTGGGTTGGGTCATTGCTGGGGTCAGGTGTTGGTCATTTATAAGGAGAAAGACAAAAAAGGGCTCCCGTTATGCACTAAAATGATAATATTGGCTCAATAGACTTAAACACATAAAAATGTAAGCTCCTACTGGATAACCATGTGCAAAAGAATAAGTTGGACCTTTACCTTATACCAGGTACAAAAATTAACTCAAGGCTGGGCGTGGTGGAGCACGCCTGTAATCCCAGCACTTCAGGAGACAGAGTCGAGAGGATTTGCCTGGACCCAGGGGTTCAAGACCAACCTGAGCAACATGGCAAGACCTTGTCTCACAATAAATCAAAAAATTAGCCAGGCATGGTGGTGTAGGCCTGAAGTCCCAGCTACTTGGAAGACTGAGGCAGAAGGGCCGCCTGGGTTCAGCAGGTCGAGGTTGTGGTGACGGTGAGCATGCCCCTGCACTTCCGTCTGGGTGACAGAGTAAGACTCCAACTAAAAAAAAAAAAAAAATTCGCTCAAAATAATTCACTGACCTAGATGTAAGAGATAAAGCTATAAAACTCTTTTTTTTTTTTTTTAGTATAAAACTCTTAGAAGAAAATATAGAAGAAAAGTTTCATGATACTGGATTTGGCAGTGATTTCTTGGATGTGATACTCAAAGCACAAGCAACAAAACAAAAACTAGATAAATTGGACTTCAAGATTAAAAACTATTGTGCATCAAAGGACATGATAAATAAAATAAAAGGCAAATTTATATCTGATAAGGAATTAATATCCAGAATGCATAGAGAACTCCTATAACTCAACAATAATGAGAACTAATTTAAAAATGGGCAAAGAACAGGCATTTTTATTTTTTACTATATTTGAATAGACATTTCATCAAATGATCAATAAGCACATGAACAGGTGCTCAGGTCATCATTAGGGAAATGCAAATCAAAACTACAGCGAGATACCATTTCACCCCCGTTAGGATGGCTGTTATAAAAAATTGAGACCAGGCACGGTGGTTCATACCTGTAATCCCAGCACTTTGGGAGGCTGAGGCAGGAGGATTGCTTGAGCCCAGGGGTTCAAGACCAGCCTGGGGAGCATAGTGAGATCTGATCTCTACAAAAAAAAATCAAAAAATTAACTGGACATGGTAGCACATATGTAATTCCAGCTACCAAGAGGCTGAGTTGAAAGGATCACCTGAGCCCTTGAGGTCGAGGCTGTGGAGAGTTGTGATCATGTCACTGCACTCCAGCCTGGGAGACAGAGTGAGGCCCTGACTCAGAAAAAATTTTTTTTTAAATTTTAGTTGGAGTCTCACTTGGTCACCCAGACTGGAGTGCAGTGGCATGTTCATGGCCACCCCAGCATTGACCTACTGGGCTCTGGCGATCCTTCCACCTCAGCCTTCCAAATAGCTGGAACTACAGGTGCACGCTACCACACCCAGCTAATTTTCGATTTATTGTAGCAATGAGGTCTCACCATTTTGCCCAGGTTGGTCCGAAACCCACAGGCTCAGGCAATCCTCTCCCCTCAGCCTCCCAAAGAGCTGGGATTATAGGCTTGAGCCACCATGCCCAACCAAAAAATTTTTTTATTAACTGCAAAACAAAATACCAAGTGTCGGTGAGGGTACGAAGAAATCGGAGCCCTCATGCATTGCAGGTGCAGCTTCTCTGGAAAACTATGACAGTTCTTCAAGAAATCGAAGCTCTCGTGCATTGCAGGTGCAGCTTCTCTGGAAAACAGTATGACAGTTCTTCAAAAAATTAAACAGTCACTGTATGATCCAGCAATTCCACCTCTAGGGATACACCTCCAAAAATTGAAAGCAGAGACTTGAAGATATTCGTACACCCATGTTCATAGCAGTAATCATAATAACCAGAAGGTGGAGAAAACCCAGGTGTCCATCAGGGATGTGTGGGTAAACAAAATGTGGTATATACATATAGGGGAATATTAGTAAGTCTTAAAAAGGCATGAAATGCTGCAACACAGAAACACCTTGAAAACATGATGCTAAGTGCAATAGGCCTGACACGGAAGCACAGACATCATATGATTCTATTCACATGAGCCACCTAGAACAGTCAAAGTCAAGGAGACAGAAAAAAGTATAGTGGTTATTAGGTGCTGGGGGAAGGGGCACCAGGAGTTATTGTTTAATGGGTACAGAGTCTCAGATTGGAATGATGAAAAAGTTCTGGAGGGTAGATAGTGGTGATGCTTGCATAGCATCGTGAATGCAATTGATGCCACTTAGTGGTTAAAATGGTAAATTTTACCTGGGCGCGGTGACTCACGCCTGTAATCATAGCACTTTGGGAGGTTGAGAAGGGAAGATAGCTTGAGCCCAGGAGTTTGAGACCAGCCTGGGCAACATAATGAGACCACATCTCAAGATAAATAAATAATAAAAGAAAAAACGGTAAATATAAGATGTATATTTTACCACAAAGCAAGTTTAAGCTCCTCTGCTATATAGATATATACATGCACACACAGATAATAAAAATGTTTAAATAAATAACCAAGGAGAGAATATTGAAAAATTGATAATTCATAGGTTGAGATAAAAGAGCTTATAAAAATGGATGCAAAAAACACTAAAAGCTCTGAGTGGAAATATTAGTAAGATATTGATAGTTCACAGAAGAAAGAAAAGGCTAAAAACATGAAATAATCTTCTTCCTCATTGATATCAGAGAAATGCATATTAAAATGTTCAGCTTCAGTGCAGTGTCTAATGTAAGAAGTTGGGTTTGAGAACATTTGTTACATGTGAGGCTCACATGTTGCACACCGTTACCTAGGGTGATGGGTCACAAATATAGTAAAAAATAAAATATTCCGCTTCACCCATGAAGCTGGCAAAGGCTTTTCAAGCAATAACTACTCAGGGCTCACAAGACCGTTTTCAGTGTGAATACAGTTTGAAACAAATCCTTGAGAAAACAGTTTATTAATATTTATGGAGATATTTTTAAAGTGCCCTTTGAGGCCGGGTGCGGTGGCTCATGCCTGTAATCCCAGCACTTTGGGAGGCGGAGGCGAGAGGATTGCCTGAGCCCAAGGGTTCCAGACCAGCCTGGGCAACTTGGCGAGACCTCGTCTCGACAATAAATCCAAAAATGAGCCAGGTGTGGTGGCTCACACCTGTGGTTCCAGCTATTTGGAAGGCTGAGGCAGAAGAATCACTTGAGCCCAGCAAGTCAAGGCTGCGCTCGCCGCGAGCATGCCACCGCACTCCAGCCTAGGCAACAGAGTGAGACTCTGACTCAAAAAATAAATGAATAAATAAGTGTCCTTTGAACCTTTAATTCCACTTTTAGGACTCTCATAACCCAAGTTACTACCCCCCAAAAGAAGACAACATAATGTTCATTGTAGAACCATTTACTACTGAGAAAAAAATCCAGAGGAAGCTAACCATTCGGACATAAGGAAATGGCTAAGGAATATGTCTGATCTAACATAATACATTAAAGAATTTTAGTGACATGAGAAAACGCTGCAACTCCCAATGTGGGTGAAGTCAAAAAAGAACACAAAACCGCATGCACAGCCAGCCCCGATTCCATGAGTGCTGGGTGTGTGCAATAGTAAGAAAAGACAGGAATAAAGAGAAATAAACCACAGGGCAACATGGCTTCCCTCTGGGTGGCGGATGATTTTTGTTTTCTTCTTTATGCTTTTTTGTATGTTCTAAGTTTTCTACAAAGAACGCTAATTACTTCATAAATGATGTTCATATCTCTCAGCCTAATCATTCCACTGATGGAAATTCATTCTAAAGAAAGAGTCCTAAATAAAGAACAGATTTTGTGCAGAGATTTTTTTTTTCTTTGAGTCGGAGTCTCACTCTGTCACCCAGACTGGCGTGAAGTGGCACCATGGCTCACCGCAGCCTGATTTGCATTTCTTTTTCTTTTTCTTTCTTTTCTTTTTTTTTTTTTTGAGTCAGAGTCTCACTCTGTCTCCCAGGCTGGAGTGCAGTGGCACACTCATGGCCTCCGCAGCCTCAGCCTTCCAAGTAACTGGAACTACAGGCATGCACCACCACACCCGGCTAATTTGTTTGATTTACTGTAAAGATGAGATCTCACCGAGTTGCCTAGGCTGGTCTCAAACCCTTGGGCTCAGGCAATCCTCTCGCCTCCGCTTCCCACAGTGCTGGGATCACAGGTGTGAGACTCTATGCCCGGTGTGTGCAGAGATTTATAATGGAAAAATATTGGAAAATTTGGAAAGTTAAAGTAAATCATGGCATAAGCACTCAGTAAACTGCTGTGCAGCCATTAAACTCAAGTTTTACGATAACCTGCCATATGTGTAGAGTTAAATGAAAAAAACAGGACACAAAAATAAACAAATGGTATGATCAAAAAGTATGTGAAAAATTATGCTGTCAAAAAACAATACTCAAATGAAATACAATCAAAGATTAATGCAGTGTATCATTGGGTGAGTAAATCTTGGGTTCATGTTTCTTTTTTCTGCTTATTATATTTTTTCATATTCTCTGTAGTGAGCACATATGACCTTTTTGTAGAAAATTTTTCCAATCAAGTAAAACAACTAACAATCTGTGAATACTGAGAATAGTCAATGGTTTTTATTTTATTTCTTATTCTCCATTTTCCAAATTTCCCATATGGTATTGTTAATTTTTATCATTTAAAAGTTTAGGCCAGGCACAATGGCTCATTCCTGTAATCCCAGCACTTTGGGAGGCCAAGGCAAGAGGATTGCTTGAGCCTAGGAGTTTGAGACCAGCCCAAGCAAAATAGCAAGACCTTGTCTCTACAAAAAAATTTTTTAAATTAGCCAGCAATGGTGGTGTGTGCCTATAGAGCTAGCTACTCTGGATGCTGAGGCAGAAGGATTACCTGAACCCAGCAGATCGAGGCTGCTACTCACTGCACGCCAGTCAGGGCAACAGAGTGAGACCCCCCCCAACTCCAAAAATAGAAATAAAAAATAATAAAAATTTATATAAAGCCAGGCATGGTGGTATGCACCTGTAATCCCAGGTTCTCAGGATAGGAGACTAAAGCAGGAGGATCCTTTGAGCCTGGGAGATCAAGTCCAACTGGGGCAACATAGCAAGACCCCACCTCTAAAAAAATAAAGTTGATATAATTCTATAAAAGAGCAATGAATAAGTAAAGTTCACTTCTTTCTCTCACTCCTATGAAGACTGTTCTTTGCTGAGAGCTACAGCCACTATTTTCTGAGCAGTCTTTGGGGGCAGAGTCACACGGACTGTCTAAAGCCTTTACTAGGGAGAATGGCCCATCACCTCATCTCTGTAAGCGGGACTGGTTTCCAGTCCTTCCTCTTCTGTCATGCCCATGTAGGGTTCCTGGTCCTTCAGAGTCATGTGGTAATTGTGGGCTTAGCCTCCACCCACTTGGGAGACAGACACCTTGGTCTCAGGCAGTCCACGCCTGTGGTGGCAATGCAGGGCTGGGCACCCAGCTCTTTGTCATCTGCCTGTCACACACCACACATGACTCCTAATACAAGGAGGCAAATCGAGGTCTTTGTCCCACTGGGTCCTAAGTAACAAATCTGGACAGAAAAATGAGTTTCATGCAATTGTCCAGCACTGTATCCATTTCCTAGGGCTGCATACATGACCACAATCTGTGTGGCTTAAAACAACAGAATTTTTTTTTTAATTTCAATAGCTTTAGGGGTATAAGTGGTCTTTGTTTACACGGATGCATTGTATAGTGGTGAAGAAGTCTGGGTTTTTTGGTTTTTTGTTTTTTGAGTTGGAGTCTCACTCTGTCGCCCAGACTGGAGTGCAGTGGCCGCTCCCGGCCACCGCAGCCTCGACCTGCTGGGCTCCGGCGATCCTTCCGCCTCAGCCTTCCAAGTAGCCGGAATTACAGGCATGCGCTACCACGCCCAGCTGATTTTTTGATTTATGGTAGAGAGGAGGTCTCGCTGCCCAGGCGGGTCTTGAACCCGCGGGCTCAGGCAATCCACTCACCTCAGCCTCCCAAAGGCACGGGATTCCAGGCTGAGCCACTGAGCCCGGCTGAAGTCTGGGTTTTAAGTGTACTCATCACCCCCACCTGTGCACATTGTCCCCGACAGGTGACTTTTCATCCCTTCCCCCTTCCCACTCTCGCCTTTCTGAGTCTCCAGTGTCCATTTTGCCATTCCCTATGCCTTTGCAGATCCATACGTTAGCTCCCACTTGTAAGCGAGAACATGCAGTGCTTGGTTTTAAGTTACTGCGTCGCTTCACTTAGGATGACGGTCTCCAGTTCCATCCAAGTAAAACAGCAGAAACCTATTCTCTCAGTTCTGAAAGCCAGACATCTGAAATCATCGTTTCAGCAGGGCCGTGCTCCTCAGAAGTCTCGCGGATGGCTCCTTTCCTGTTTCCCTCCCTGTTACTGATGGTTGAGGGGCAGTGTGGGGGTCCTTGGCTTGAAGCTGCATCACTCCAGTCTCTGTCTCCATCATGTGGCCTTCTCTTTCTGTGCCCCCTTCCTGGAAGGACACCAGTCACTGGATTTAGGGGTCATGCTAGATTAGGGTGCCCTCATCTGGTATGACCTCATCTTAACCAATTCCATCTGCAAAGACCCTATTTCCAAATAAGGCCATATTCACAGGTACCAGGACTTGGGATTTCAACCCATCTTTTTTTTTTTCTTTTTTTTTGAGTCGGAGTCTCACTCTGTTGCCCAGACGGGAGTGCGGTGGCATGCTCACAGCCACTGCAGCCTCTACCCGCTGGGCTCAGGCAATCCTTCCACCTCAGCCTCCCAAGTAGCTGGGACTACAGGCACATGCCACTACACCCGGCTAATTTTTTGATTTATTGTAGAGACGAAGTCTCACTAAGTTGCCCAGGCTGATCTTGAACCCCTTGACTCAGGCAATCCTCTCGTTCAGTCTCCCAAATTGCGGGGATTATAGGCGTGAGCCACTGCACCCGGCCTTCAACCTATCTTTTGAGGGGACACAATTCAACCCACAACAGCCACCATGCTGATAATAACGTGGAAACAAACAAGAGTTGGTTTTAGACTTGGAGTTACCCCTACAGAAATTCTCATTCCCCCACTCCCTTTGGAATGATATGAATGGTAACTGGGCTAAGGTTTTCTTGAAAGTTGGGTCCCCTACCTCAATGTATAGTGCAACCGTGTGTTCAGTGAGTGCCTACCTGTAGTGATGTCAGGAGCATGATGACCTCTGATGGTTATGGACACTTGCCCAAATGCCTGACCTGCTCTGGGGAGTAGCTCACGTGCTCACCTATTGGAAGAACCTGGCTCACCTGTGATCTGACCAATGCATTTGCAGTTCCAGGGGATGCCTACACTGATTATGTTGCAACGAGATGGTACCGAGCTCCTGAACTTCTCGTGGGAGATACTCAGTACGGTTCTTCCGTGGACATATGGGCCATCGGTTGTGTTTTTGCTGAGCTCCTAACAGGCCAACCACTCTGGCCTGGAAAATCAGATGTGGACCAACTTTATCTGATCATCAGGACCCTAGGTATGAATGCATTTTATGGCTTACAGGGTTGCTAAGTTTTTATAGCGTTCATATGTTATTGTAATAAAGAATAAGAGCTTTATCGCTCCTCCAAAGTGCTGAGGATGGTTGTTCTGGATTCTGGATTGCAGCCAAAGCCCAGTCCCTTTCTCAATATGTAGAACCATAACTCCTCTCAGTGGGTTTTCAGATGTCTTTCCAAGAAAAGTCAATTAGCCACAGAATCAACTTTATGTTTACCTTCTATATCGGGCTAAGATGGGAATGAGGATGTGAGTCAGCTGTCTAGAGCTTCATCTAAGAGATATTTGATCGAATGCAATTTTTGGCCAGGCTCGGTGGCTCAGCCTGTAATCCCACGCTTTGGGAGGTTGAGGTGAGTGGATTGCCTGAGCCCGTGGGTTCGAGACCCACCTGGGCAACTTGGCGAGACCTCATTTCTACAATAAATAAAAAAAAACTAGCCGGGCGTGGTAGCGCGCACCTGTAGTTCCAGCTACTTGGAAGGCTGAGGCGGAAGGATCCCCGGAGCCCAGCAAGTCGAGGCTGTGGTGGCCGGGAGTGGCCACTGCACTCCAGTCTGGGCAACAGAGTGAGGCTCCAACACACACACACACAAAATGCAATTTTTGTACACCGTGAAAGAGGTCCCTGCCCCCTTATTCTAGAGCAGGGGTCAGCAACTTTTTTTTTCTAAAAGGCCAGATGGGAAATATTTTAGGTGATGACGGGCTGTGCAGCCTCTGTTGTGACTCCTGACTAAGCTCTTGTGGTCTACATGGCAGGTCAACGAGGGAGTGAGGCTGTGTCCCAATAAAACTTCATTCATGGACACTGAAATTTCCATTTCTTTTCACTTTCACATGTCACAAAAATATTATTCTTCTTTTGATTTAAAAAAATCTGCTCAAAAATGTAAAAACCATTCTTAGGTCACAGACTATACAAAAACAGGCACTGGGCCAGATTTGGCCTATAGGTCATAGTTTGTGGACTCCTGTCCTAGGGCTTAAGAGACTGATCTGGAATGGCTGCCAGAGTTTAGAATAATATTAACACATCTTTTTTTTTTTTTTTTTTTTGAGTTGGAGTCTCACTCTGTCTTCCAGGCTGGAGTGCAGTGGCACACTCACTGACACCCCAGCGTCAACCTACTGGGCTCCAGTAATCCTTCCACCTCAGCCTTCCAAGTAGCTGGAACCACAGGCGTGCGCTACCACACCCAGCTAATTTTTTATTTATTGTAGAGACGAGAGCTCGCCAAGTTGCCCGGGCTGGTCTCGAACCCACAGCCTCGGGCAATCCACTTGCTTCAGTCTCCCAAAGTGCTGGGATTATAGACTGAGCCACCGAGCCCAGCCAACACATCTTCTTTATGTAGTACTAAGAATTTACAAATTACTTTCACACACATCATATCTTTGGGTCTTAGGAAAGACCATTAAGACCCATTAAGGAAGTGAACACGTTTTTAATTGTGCATATTTTACAAGTGAGGAAACTCTAACATCAAACAGCCATTTAAGTGCAAAATGGGACTCAAGGGGTTTCTTTCACGAGTTTCCATCACATGTCAGTATAACCCTCATCTGGTGTGGCCTCATCTTAACTAATTCCATCTGCGGAGACCCCATTTCCAAATAAGGCCTATTCACAGGTACCAGGGCCTGGGATTTCAACCTGTCTTTTGAGAGGGCACATTTCAACCCACAGCCATGCTGATAATAACGTGGAAACAAACAAGAGTTGGTTTAGACTTGAAGTTACCCTTGCAGAAACTCTCACACCCCCTGCCCCCTTTGGAATGATATGAACGGTAACTAGGCTAAGGTGCTCTTGAAAGTTGAGTCTCCTGCCTCAATGTACAGGACAACGGTGCACAAGATCCAACAATTAAGCTCATCCTAGAAAAAGTGCTCCATATCTCATTGCTGAATATCACTATGGCCACCTTCAAAGTGCTCCCCTTGGGAAGCTATGCACCGATGCCAGCTCCTAGTTCACCCATCAGAGCAATTTTGGAACCCTTTATCTGGAATGGCCATCAGAGCTGTCGTATTATCCTTGATGTCCTGAATGTCATCAAATGTCTTCCTTTCAATATTTCCTTTGTCTTCAGGTAAAGAAAAAAGTCACCGGGGACAAGATCAGATGAGTAGGGAGGGGGTTCCAATACAGTTATCTGTGCAGTGCTGCCAACGTAAGCGCATGGTGGCAAGTTTACAAACTTAATTGTCAGACCGCAACCAAGAATGACAACTCCGATGGCCATTCCAGAAAAGGAGTTCCAAAATTGCTTTGATGAGTGGACTAGGCACTGGCATCGGTGCACAGCTTCCCAAGGGAAGTATTTCAAAGGTGACCATAGTGATATTCAGCAATGAGGTATGGAGCACCTTTTCTAGGATGGTTCACAAACCTAATTGTCGAACCTCATACTCAATCAGTGCCTGCCTGTAGTAACCGTTAGGTGCATGATGACCTCTGATGGTTATGGAAGCTTCTCGCCAAGGCTTCATGCCAGTAACATGGGTGCACAGAGTGACACCTCTCTACACCAGTGAGCGTTTCATTCCTTCCCATGGGCTCTTCTGCAGCATGGCCACTGGAGAGTTCCCTGTTTGGTTCCAACACATTCTTCTAGAGAATTCTGCAACATGAAAAATGTGGGGTACGTGGGTTCAAGACCCACCTGAGCAACTTGGCGAGACCTCATCTCTACAATAAATCAAAAATTAGCTGGGTGTGGTAGCGCGCACCCATAGTTCCAGCTACTTGGAAGGCTGAGATGGAAGGATCGCCGGAGCCCAGTAGGTCGAGGCTGCGGTGGCCGGGAGTGAGACTCCAACTCAAAAAAAAGAAAGAAAGAAAGAAAAATGTGGGATAGACCACCACTACCGGCCACACTGGAAGTGTATATTGCTGCATCAGTTGGTTTCCTTAAAAGCTTCCGGAAATTTACAGTAGGCAGACCTGAGTTTGAATCCTGGGTCTGTCACTTAGTTACCACGTGACCTTGGACAAATTATTAAGCCTCTCCAAGGCTCCTTTTCCTCGCTGGTACAGTGGAGATTAAAAACAGTCACTGATGTGGGGACCAAAGGGAGGCCCAAATTTTACCTGTACGATAACCACTTGTATACCTAATCCTGAATTGTACCCCACATCTTTAAAATAAAGTTAAAAAAATAGCAACTGCTGTTGTGAAATGACACCATCAGTTGAGATGGCGTGTGAGATCATGTGTGTAGCGCCCCAAGCGCCACTTTCGCCCCTTGGTGCTTGATGGAGGCTGAGTAACAACCAAACCACCCAGGGCAAGTGAGTGGCGGGCAGGGGGCCAATCAGGCACAATGCAGTCTTTCAGACCTCCACCTCGGAAGTTAGGCACTTACACACTTCATTATTCTTTGCCAAATGTATGAGTTACGTGGTTTGTATTTTACAGGAAAACTAATCCCAAGACATCAATCTATCTTTAAAAGTAACCAATTTTTCCATGGCGTCAGTATCCCTGAACCAGAAGACATGGTAAACTTCTCTATTTTACTGTTTGTGTTGCTGCTTTCTTTAAAGAGGTCATTGTTTCCTGGCTGGGCATGGTGACTCACGCCTGTAATCCCAGCACTTTGGGAGGCCAAGGCAGGAGGAGCACTTGAGTCCACCTCAGCTTCCCGAGCTGCCTCGGCCTCCTGGGTAACCTTGACCTCCTGGACTCAAGCGATCCTCTTGCCTCAGACTCCTAAGTAGCTGGGACTATAGGTGCATGCCACCACACCCAACTAATTGCTTGATTTTTTTTTTTTATAGAGATGAGGTCTCACTGTGTTGCCCAGGCTGGTCTTGAACTCCTGGGCTCAAGCAATCCTCTCACCTCAGCCTCCCAAAGTGTGGGATTGCAGTTGTGAGCCACCATGCCTGGCCATCCCTCTTACTCTCTGTAGAGAGTTGATTTGCTGTCTGTGTTACTTAAGTTCAAGCTATGATCTTTAAAACCCATATGGTCTAGAGTTTGCCTACAAGAAAGAAAAGACTCAGGAGAGGCATGTGTCCACACTTAAGCTGTGGTAGAGTCAGCAGTGTAGGGATGGGGAAAGCCTGAGAAGCCAGATAATGATTGATGCCGGGTGCAAACTACCTAACTACCTCTAGACACTTGTTCATTTTGTAAACCAATTATTTCACATAATACCTTTATCTATTCTGGTTTTCTGTTTATTGTATCTGTTAAAAACGTTTAACAGATATAATACAAGATTAAGGTTGACTTACAAGGTTAAAGTTTACAAAAGAATATTTACATAACATGTGTTTAATTTGAGGAATAATATTCAACAAACTCACACGTCTCTGCTGCCCAGTTGAAGAGGCAGAATATTACCATTATCTTTGAAGCTTCTCCATTCCTTCACTTCCCGCTATTCTGAATTGTGTTTTTCAATCGGTTGATTTCTAGAGTGCTGTTATATGTGTAGTTCAATGTATTTTCACGAATGCTCAAAGCTTCCTTAGAAGCAAATCAGGCACCTATATTAATAAATTTTTTTGAGTCAGAGTATCACTCTGTCCACCCAGGCTGGAGTGCAGTGGCATGCTCACAGCCACCCCAGCATCAACGCACTGGGCTCAGGCGATCCTTCCGCCTCAGCCTTCCAAGTAGCTGGAACCACAGGTGCATGCTACCGTGCCTGGCTGATTTTTTGATATATATGGCAGAGACGAGGTCTCTCCAAGATGCCCAGGCTGGTCTAGAACCCCTAGGCTCAGGTAATCCTCTCGTCTCGGCCTCCCAAAGTGCTGGGATTACAAGCTTGAGCCACCACACTTGGCAGGCACAGATATTATAGCCCTGTTGTAGGATTTCAGATAGGGACACTGGGACCCACGTTTGCCCAGCATTAATTGCCAGACATCATGAAAATTAAAAAAAATAAATCTAGTGTCATGTCTTTCATACCTTTACACTTTAGCAAAAAATTATATATAAACATGATTTTAAAAAAATCTTTAGGCCAAGCACAGTGGCTCATGCCTATAATCCCAGCACTTTGAGAGGCCAAGGTGAGAGGATTGCTGGAGCCCACGGGTTCAAGACCAGCCTGGGCAACTTGGCAAGCCCTCATCTCTTCAATAAATAAAAAAATCAGCCAGGCATGGTGGTGCATGCCTGTAATTCCAGTTACTTGGAAGGCTGAGGCGGATGGGTCACCTGAGCTCAGCAGGGTGAGACTGTGGTGGCCGTGAGTGTGCCATTGCACTCCAACCTGGGTGACAGAGTGAGACTCCAGCTCAAAAAAATAAAATAAAATAAAAAATCTTTAAGAGAAAGTATCTGACATACTAGGGAATCTTCCTCCAAAATGTTCTTATTACCAACATATTAAAAGGATACATTACTGTTATGTGATGTTGAATTTTTTAACTTTGTTTTCCAGGAAACTCTTGAGGAAAAGTTCTCAGATGTTCATCCTGAGGCTTTGAATTTCATGAAGGTACTTAATCAGTTACAACTATTATCGATTACAAATTGCAATGACTGAAGCTGGGAATTCTGGGAGGGGTGGACAGTGGAGCAAATAATGCCAAAGTGGGGCAAAGTCAATGAAAATGATAAGGAACTGTCAATTACACTTAAAGACAGTGATAATTCTAACTATTATCATTATTGTTGGTAGAAGATGAAACAAAGTCAGAGCCATGCAGACACCAGACCTGGCTGGCCCCTGCACTAGGCTAAGAGAGATGGTCAAACAAAGGACAGATTCTAGTAAGAAGCAGAAGAAACTTATCTGTGATCAGGCTCCCATTCATGCTTGACCAACAGAGGCCACACTAGGGGACGTGGCCCTGCCTTCCAACGTGTAGAGTGAAAGCCCTTTGCGGGATGGGAGTGAGGATCTGTCTTTAACAATCAATTAGGCTGGGCGCAGTGGTTCACGCCTATAATCCCAGCACTTTGGGAGGTCGAGGTGAGAGGATTGCCTGAGCCCACGGGTTCGAGACCAGCCTGGACAACTTGGCAAGACCTCATCTCTACAGTAAACTAAAAAATTAGCCGGGCATGGTGGCGTGTGCCTGTAGTTCCAGCTACTTGGAAGGCTGAGGTGGAAGGATCGTTTGAGCCCAGCAGGTCGAGGCTGCGGAGGCCGTGAGCATGCCACTGCACTCCAACCTGGGCGACAGAGTGAGATTCCAACTCAAAAAAAATCCAAACAAACAAAAAACAATCAATTAAATTCTGTCTATGGCAGTGGTTTCCAAATGTGACTACTCATCTGAATGACCTGGGAGCTTTGTAAAAACGCGTATCCCATGAGCTACGTCAGATTCATAGCAGCAGAAGCTTCACACATGGGACCTTGGCATTCATGTCTTTAAGCATGCCCTTGGGTGATCGTGATAAACAGCTCAGTTTGGGATTCGTCTGATCTAGACAGTGGGGCCATTGCATGATCTGGAGTCAACTTTATAGACAGCCTTTGTGCTAGCGCTGGGCACTGCCAGGGTGCTGTACAGGGTGCTGGACCACGCCTGATCCCACTGTGCTCTCAGACTCTTCCACCCAACCTCAGCGGCCCTTGCCCCTGTCTCACTGCGCTGACCTACCTTCCCCCAGCACCTGCAGGTCCATAGAAGCCCGATTCCCTGACCTTGTTCTGACAGGTTGCAACAGTTTAGCAAAATCTCCAAGGCAGAGGGAAGGTGTCAAGCCCAACGCATTTGCAGCTGAAGGCCAGAGGCCACCTGTGGCTAGTCCGCCAACCAGCTTGAAAGCTTCCATGAAGGCAATTCCAGGACACAAAAATTCCAAGGCATAGGACAAGTTCAACAGGTGAAGGGTCCTGTTGGCTGCCTCAGACTCTGGCTGAAGCTAGGTTGTTACTCAGCAATTTGGTATAGACCCATAAATTTCAACCTGTGGCCCAAGAATCCTCAAGAGTATTAAGGATTGTGCCATTTCATGGACCACTCTCTCTCCCCTAGACTCATGCCCCATATTAGATATTTTTAAATTAATTACAATTGAGACATCTTTAACAACAAATAAGTAATGGCTGCCATATCAGGTGGTCATCCCACAGGGCCGGGTCATAACCCATGCATGTGCTGAAGTGTTGGCCAGTGACAGTGCCAAGAATCATGGTAGCGGCATGCAGTGGTCACTCGATGGCAGGTCTGTTGTGTTCTCTTCATTAGGTTTGAAAGGAGATTGGCTGGGTGTGGTGGCTCAAGCCTATCATCCCAGTACTTTGGGAAGCCGAGGCAAGAGGATTGCCTGAGCCCAGAGGTTTGAGACCAGCCTGGGCAACTTTGCGAGACCTTGTCTCTACAATAAATCAAAAAAAAAAATAGTTGGGCATGATAGCATGTGCCTATAGTTCAGGCTACTTGGAAGGCTGAGGCAGAAGGATTGCCTGAGCCCAGCAAGTTGAGGCTGCAGTGGCCGTGAGCGTGCCACTGCACTCCAGCCTGGATGACGGAGTGAGACTCCCAACTCCAAGGAAAAAAAAAAAAAAAACCAGATCATGAGCACAATCTTTATTATGTTTTACTCATTTGTTCCCATGGTCATAACCATTCTATCACTATATCAGTTTAATCTGACCATCAAGAGGAAGACTAATAAAGTATGAGAAATTTTATCAGAGGGCTTTCTGTGAAGTAAGTTTGAATTTAAGAAAAGGATCCTGATATGGACTTTGGGGTTCTAATTTCTCATTTTCCATCTTCAAGAACTTTTCCAGACTGGGAGCACTTCTAGGGAGCAGCTCTGAGAATTCATCAGCTCTCAGTGTGCGGAGTTATTGAAGCAGGCAGGCGAGAACTCACAATCCACAACTCTACCCACTTCACCTCAATACTCCCAAAATTAACCAAGCAGGACACCTTCCAGCCCAAACCCCCATGGAGCAGCTCAGCACTAGCGAGTTCTTCTTGAGATCTAAAAACGTTCTTTTAAATAAAATCCATAGGGATTTAGGGACGGGTTAGATCTCTCTCTCTCTCTCTCTCATTCTCTCTCTCTCTCTCTCTCTCTCTCTCTCTCTCTCTCTCTCTCTCTCTCTCTCTCTCTCTCTCTCTCTCTCTTCCTGAGTCAGAGTCTCACTCTGTTGCCCAGGCTGGAATGCAGTGGCACACTCACAACCACCACAGCCTCGACCCTCAACCTGCTGGGGTCAGACAATCGTTCCAACTCAGCCTTCCAAGTAGTTGGAACTACAGGTGCACACCACCACACTCGGCTAATTTTTTTATTTATTGTGGAGACGAGGTCTTGCCCAGTGGCCCAGCCTGGTCTTGAACGTTTGGCTCAGGCAATCCTCTCGCCTCTGCCTCCCAAAGTGCTGGAATTACAGGCGTGAGCCACTAGTGGCCCAGGCCTGGTCAGAATTTTAGGCAATATCTGCCGTCATAGCTATAGCTGATAGCATGCTGAATTACAGCTAAACGTGAGCCAGGCACTGCATAGTTGAAAGACCCAACTAAAAACACAGCTGAATTCAAGACATATTTGAAAGGAAAACTAATAGGACTAAATTAGGATTTCCATCTAGGGAATGAAGGAGAGGAGGTGGAAGGGTGAGGTCCTGGTCAGTTTCCCAGGTGTTGGCAGGCCCGTGCTTCTTCTGAAGCCTCTCGGTGGGGATCCCTCCCTGCCTCTCCCAGCTTCTGGTGGTCCCCAGCATCCCTGGCTTGTGGCAGCTCATGCCAAACTCTGCCTCCATCATAACATGGCAATCTCTGTGTATGTCTGTCTTTACATTGGCTTTTTTCTGCCTATAAAGGTACCAATCATAACTGGATTCAGGGTCTCCCCTAGGCCATGATGACCTCATCTTCACTAAGTGCACCTGCAAAGACCCTCTTTCCAAATAAAGTCACATTCTGAGGTGCTGGGATGAGAACTTCAACTTATCTTTTTAAGAGGACACAATTTAACCCATAGCAATGCCCACAAGACTGTGATATTTCAGTAAGAATTACATCTGCAGGTCTGGAGTTCATAGGAGAGGTCTGGGATAGAATTACCAGTGTGGAGATCTCAGGTAAGCTCTGATCATTGATGCCATGGGCATCAATGAGATCAGCTACAAACTGAGGACAGATGAGAGAAAAGGGGCAGCTAGGACTGAACCTCGAGGAATTGTAGCCAACCACCATGGAGAACACGGTAAACTAGCAAAGGCTGGTTTGAAAAGGAGAAGCTGAGAGACTGGTGGAAGAAAAATGAGAGATCAGATAAGTCATAGAGAGTTTCAAGAAGAGCATTGGGCCAGGTGTAGTGGCTCACACCTGTAATCCCAGCACTTTGGGAGGCTGAGGCTGGAGGATCACTTGAACCCAGGAGTTCGAGACCAGCCTGGGCAACATAGCAAGACCCCACCTCTACAAAAAATTTTAAAAATTAACCAGGCTGGATGCAGTAGCTCACACCTGTAATCCCAACATTTTGGGAGGCCGAGGTGAGAAGATCGCCTAAGCCCAGGGGTTCAAGACCAACCTGGGCAACATAGTGAGACATCATCTCTACAATAAATAAAGAAATTAGCCAGGTGTGGGGGCACACACCTGTAGTCTCAGGTACTTGGGAGTCTGAGGCAGAAGAATCACCCGAGTCCAGGATTTTGAGACTCTGATGAACAATGATAGTGCCACTGCACTTCAGCCTGGGTGACAGAATGAGACCCTGACTCAAAAAAAAAAAAAAAGAAAGAAAGAAAGAGGAGGAGAGTGTGGTCAGTAGTGTCAAATACTGAGGCAAGAACTCAAAATACACTTGGGACCGAAGGCTCTGGAAGTAGAGGTCATAGATATTAATAATGAGAGGCACTTTAATAGAATGATGAGGCAGAAGCTGGAACAAAGTGATAAAGAAATAGAGACCAGCACAGATTGTATTCAAAGTGGCCTTTCTGTCCTGATCACAGCCCTGACCGCATTAGGGTCTGAGGAGACCGTGTCCTCGTAGCAGCTGGAGTTAAGATATGGCATGGGTCATTCATTAGAGGTGATTTGCTTGGAGCAGGCAGTAGTCGAGGAGGGAGAGGTGAGCCTAGCAGTGCTGAGCAGGGTTGTTTCTTGAAGAACAGGTCTAATCAGATGCCGCTTCCAGAGGCAGGTGACACTGCTCAGGGCATGCAGCGTTCGGGGATCTGATGTCAGCTGGGGTAAAGGAGGAAGACACCATGGGGGCGGTCCTGGCAGGGAGAACCTTAGGCCATGCAATTGTCTGGACACCTGAATGCCTGCAGACAATGTTTATGGTATTAGTGAACCCTTAGTCCTCTCTCAGATAAGACAAGTCAGCTCGGGTCATCTATGCCTGTCCAATTCTTTACAGGTCATAGCCTGTCTTTTTTGATGGGGAAAGCCCCATTCTCTGACTAAGGAGTATCAGGACTTCAGGAGAAATCCTCCTTGTGTCAGGACTGCCACTGACCCTTCTTCTGTCATGGTCCTTCCCACTCTCTGAATGAAGCAGAGCTAGAGGCGTTTAGTGGTCTCAAATACAAAGGGACACAATGCCACCTTTTCCTTTTTGCCATGAATATATAATGAATATATATTTTATTTCTCCTTGTAAATTTTTTTGCAGCCAGGCATGATGGCTCATGTAATCCCAGCACTTTGGGAGTCTAGGAAATGAGGACTGCTCGAGTCCAGGCGTTCGAGGAGCCTGAGCAAAATAGCGAGATCTCATCTCTACAAAAAATATTTAAAAATTATGCGGGTATGGTGGCATGTGCCTGTAGTCCCAGCCACTTGGGGGGTTGAGGCTGAGGTGGGAGGATCGATTGAGCCCAAGAGACTGAGGCTGTGGTGAGCCATGATCGTGCCACCGCACTCCAGCCTGGGTGACAGAGTGAGACCCAGACGCAAAAAACTTTTTTTTTTATTTTTATTTTTAAGATGGTGGGGTACAGTTCAGAGTTAGGTATACAAATGTTCATCATGCAGGCACCCTTGTTGATGGTGTGCCCCCCCTCAGCAGATTCCCACTACTGCCAATCCCGTCCCCACCATTGCAGTTTCCCACTACTGCCAATCTCTTTTTACAGTATTACGATAGTTGTTCAAGGTTCATTTATGAGTGAGAACATATGATACTCAGTTCTTTATTTCTGTGATAGATCACTCAGTATTATAGACCTCTAAGTCTATCCAAATTGCTGCAAATTTTATAATTTTATCCTTCTTTATGGCTGCGTAATATTCCATCATGTTTATGTACCACATTACAAAAAACATTTTTCTCTTTTTGAGTTGGAGTCTCACTCTGTCGCCCAGTCTGGAGTGCAGTGGCACACTCACAGCCTCCCCAGCGTCCACCTGCTGGGCTCCTGCGATCCTTCCGCCTCAGCCTTCCGAGTAACCAGAACTATAGGCGTACTACCATGCCCAGCTAATTTTTGATTTATTGTAGAGACGAGGTCTCACCAAGTTGCCAGGGCTGGTCTCAAACCCGCAGGCTCAGGCAATTCACTGACCTCGGCCTCGCAAAGTGCTGGGATTACTAGCTGAGCTACCGAGCCCGGCCAAAAACCATTTTTTAAAATTAAGTCCTTTCTCATTACTAAATTTCATACTTCTTCAGCTATCTCCTTAAACTAATGGTTCTCAGACTTGCATATTGGCAGCAGAATCATGTAGAGGGGGCCAGGTGTGGTGGCTCAACTTGTAATCCCAGCACTTTGGGAGGTTGAGGCAGGAGGATCGCTTGAGGCCAGGAGTTCAAGACCAGCCTGGATGACATAGTGAGACCCCCCCCTCCCTCTGCAAAAAACAAAAAACAAAAAACAAATTAACCAAGCATGGTGGTGCACCTGTAGTCCCAGCTACTTGACAGGCCGAGGCAGGAGGATCCCTTGGAACCCAAAGCCTGAGTCTGCAGTAAACTATGATCATGTGAATGCACTCCAGCCTGAGCAACAGAATGAGGCCATCTCTAAAAAAATTAAAATTGAAAAACAAAGAATCACCCAGAAGGTTTGTCAAACAGATGGCTGAACCCATGCTCGGTGCTTTCCATTCCATTCGGCAGGTGGGGAATAGGACCCAAGAATTTGAATTTCTGACAAGTTCCCAGTTAATCTGGTGCTGCTGGTCCAGGGGCTGCACTCCAAGACTCCTGCTAGGGCTCTGCTCTCACCTGTGATGAAAAGGTGTAACTGGTGGAAGCCCCTCCAGTGACACTGGCCCTCCAGCCATTCAAAGAAGAGCAATTCTAGCGATTCACAAGTTCCTGGATCTTGATGATACACAGACTGGAAGGTTTTCCAGACTTGTGTTTACTCCAATGTGCTATTCAGAGTTTTGGGGCATAGTCACCAGATGAGCCCCTCCTTTGACCTCTTTGCTTTTCTCTTCTTCCCAAGGGGTGTCTGAAGATGAACCCAGATGACAGGCCAGCCTGCGCCCAACTCCTGGAGAGTGCCTACTTCGATTCTTTCCGAGAGGAGCAAATGAAGAGGAAAGCACGGGGCGAGGGGAGAAATAGGAGGCGCCAGCAGGTAACTCGCCCGAAAGTGAACGCGCGGTGCAAATCATTCTCTTCTGTCGTTTTTGTCTTTCTGCCTTTCAGAGTGAGGTTCGGTGAACACCAAGACCTTTCCTTTGTCTGGGTGTCGTCATATCTGTTCAGCTTAATCAATATTGGTGATGGACATCATAAAACCATAGAACCATGAAAATATCCAGGTTATTGCAAAATTTTATTCCAAATACACTTGAATGAAATTCTTACACAACTCTGTTGCTACTCTGGGTGGATATACGCCACACAAGATCATATGGCTTTTTTTTGTTTTATTTTGTTTTGAGTCAGAGTCTCACTCTGTCGCCCAGGCTGGAGTGCAGTGGCATGCTCACAGCCACCGCAGCCTTAACCTGCTGGGCTCAGCTGATCCCTCCGCCTCAGTCTTCTAAGTAGCTGGAACCATAGGCCTATGCCACTGCGTCTGGCTAGGTTTTGGATTTATTGTGGAGACGAGATCTTGTCAAGTTGCCCAGGCTAGTCTCGAGCCCCTGGGCTCAGGCAGTCCTCTCACCTCTGCCTCCCAAATGGGGGATTACAGACATGAGCCACCATGCCCGGCCGATCATATACCCCTAACATGACAACCTCACACAGCAGGACTGAGTCATGCCAGCATTCAAGGAATCCTGGTGCCCTTCTATATCTTCAGATAGGCTATAAAGGATGCTTGACATGTCTGTCTTTTCCCCCATGGTAGGTCCCTAAGTCTGTCTTTCCTGGGCTTTTCATTGAAACCAAGAATAAGCTCTGCCAGATACAAAGGAATGAAACCCAGACATCTGGGAAGCAAGTTCTATCCTATAGGCCAACATTGCAGAGCGGTGTGGTGACTAAGGACGACCGTGCGCTCTGCAGTTTAGCAGATGACTGACCTTCACACACTTTAAGAAAACCTTGAAGTGAAAACATAAACTCCACGAAGTAGGTTTGTTTTGATTCGGGTTTTTTTTCTCACTTTGTAAGCTCAGCACCTAAAACACATAGCAGACACTTAATACATATTATGTAGATAAATAAATAGATCAATCTCACTTACTAATAAACCAAGTTGGCAAATTTTAGTTTATCAGAGGCTAAGTGTTACATTTTTGTTTGTTTAATCTTCTGTCTTCAATCTAACTTTTTGTCATGTATCCATGTATCTTTTTATTACCATGTCTTCTATAAATGAAAAAAGTGGTCTTTTTTTTACAATTTTTTTTTTTGAGTCAGGGTCTCATCCTGTTCCCCAGGCTGGAGTGCAGTGGCAGGATCACGGCTCACCACAACTTCCACCTGCTGGGCTCAGGTGATCCTCCCACTTCAGCCTCCCAAGTAGCTGGGACTACAGGCGTACACCAATACGTCTGGCTAATTGTTTGATTTTTTTTTTGTAGAGATGGGGTCTCACTATGTTGTCCAGGCTGGTCTCGAACTCCTGGGCTCAAGCGATCCTCCTGCCTTGGCCTTCCAAATTATTGGACGTGAACCACTGTGCCCAGCTTTCCGATCCTTTAATAGTTAAAGTAGAAATTTATCGAGAGAAAAAAGACCAAACTAATTGATAAGATAAAATGTGAAATTACTTCTGTGTATCTAAAATCTCTGGGTAGCCAAATATTTATTGCCCATGCCATTTCACCTTTTACTGCCCAGTGTTTGCAAATGAAGCCTAATGCAGCTTAGCCTAGAATATCAAAAAGATCAGGGTTTTTTCAAATAAATCAGAGGCAGCAACCTGGAAGACAGTGTGAGTTGTGTGTGAAAGGACACTGTCCCGTTAAAAAGGGCTCTCCAGATTCCCACCCCTGACCTGGGGCTGAACAGTGTCTGCCCCAGCCAGCCTCCTGGTCCCGACTCGCTTCCAATGTGGGGAACTGGCAGTGCCCTGGTCTCCATCCAGGGACTCGAAGATGCCTTCCCTCCTCTGCTCCAGTTTACAGCGTGTGGACAGCTGTGTTTTCTCTTTCCCTCAAGGCCTGGAGCCCTGTTGATATAGGTCAGGAACTGTATACCGGGTCTTGCAGAAGAAGCACAAAGGGCACCATGACCTAGAGAATCTCCCTGACGAGGACAAGATCCTCTCCCCTGTCCCCCAGGGAACTGCACTCTGTTCACCTCTGCCTGGGGAACTCCACAGTAGCACCCATCCCGAGCCAGGCCAGGACAGCTTCTTCCTTCAGGTGAGGCCCCCAGAGAACAAGGCCAAGAGGAAGACAGGGATACCTTTCCAGTTCCTGTTTTCTTTCAGAAGACACACCTCTTTCCTAGACATTTTACCAAAGCAGAAAATAAACTAAAAATTACAGAAATTGCTGGGCACTGTGGCTCATACCTGTAATCCCAGCACTTTGGGAGGCTGAGGCGGGAGGATCATTTGAGGCCAGGAGTTCAAGACCAGCCTGGGCAACATAGCGAAACCCTGTCTCTAGTAAAAATAAAGTAAAATTTTTTAATGTTTAAAATTAATATAAAATGTTTATAGTAAATAAATAAATTACAGAGGCCAGGCTCGTTGGCTCAGCCTGTAATCCCACACCTTTGGGAGGCTGAGGTGAGTGGATTGCCTGAGTCCGTGGCTTCGAGACCCGCCTGGGCAGCGAGACCTCATCTCTACAATAAATCAAAAAATCAGCCGGGCGTGGTAGCACATGCCTGTAATTCCGGCTACTTGGAAGGCTGAGGCGGAAGGATCGCCGGAGCCCAGCAGGTCGAGGCTGTGGTGGCCGGGAGTGGCCACTGCACTCCAGTCTGAGCGACAGAGTGAGACTCCAACTCAAAAAAAATAAATAAAGTACAGAAATATATTTCCATTCAGTGTGGTTTTACTCTGTGAGTCCAAATTTCTACCTAGTTCACCACAGCTTCTAGATTGCTGAGTGGTAACAGTTTCCCTAAGACTAAATAGTGTATGCCGGGTGTGGTGGCTCAAGCCTGTAATCCCAGCACTTTGGGAGACCGAGGTGAGAGGATTGCCTGAGCCCACGGGTTCGAGACCAACCTGGGTAAATTGGTGAGACCTCGTCTCTGCAATAAATTTTTAAAAAATTAGCCGGGTGTGATGGTGCATGCCTGTAGTTCCAGCTGCTTGAAAGGCTCAGGCAGAAGGATCTCCTGAGTCCAGCAGGTCAAGGCTGCGGTGGCTGTGACCGTATCACTGCACTCCAGCCTGGGCGACAGAGTTAGACTCCAACTCAAAAAAAAAGACTAAATAGTGTACAAACTTGATGCAAAGCAGTTTTAAGCTATCACTGGCCTGCTAATATCCTATAATAGCTATTAATAATTTGAGATGGTTGCAATGTAGACTCCTAGAATTCTTGTTTAGTCGCTGGTGGGCATCTATCTTTTGAACACTGACCAGATACACAGTATATATAAGTATATTAAAACAAATAACAGTACACTCATGAGAATCCTAGAGTAAGTAAGAGAGTCTAATTTTCACGTACCAGAGGATCGCAAGTTTTGGAAAGGTAATGATGCTTAATCTAAAAGTTGATGTCTTTGACATCTTTGTACCACATGTAAATATCTTTTTGTCTTAACACCTTTAACTCAGACTGTGCAAAAGGAATTGCTTTCGATGTACTTTCTCATTTTTGTCTCGTTCTGCTATTAGAATCAGCTGTTGCCTCTCATACCAAGAAGCCACATCTCCCACACACCTGATGGAAGAAAACAAGTCCTCCAGTTAAAATTTGATCATCTTCCAAACATTTAGGAAATGTTCTTTCAAGTGCAAAGTAATTTAATATGTACAGTTTGTACAAGTGAGATAGGAATTCTCAGTGTTTCAAATGCAAATAAGCCATATGAAAATTAAGATGCCTTCTACAATTGTTTTGCTCTGATCATTGCTGACTCCCTTCCCGTGCTTTTTACATGCCAACTTCATCTTTTAGAACATTTACTTTAAATGCTATAAAGCCTAAAATTGCACATATGGAGGAGACATTTTCGATTTCATCAGAACAGCACCTTCCGAGGGAACTTCCATGGAGAATCTGTGGGCTTATACTTTGGTTTATGAAAAAGATTTACGTGGCCAGACTCAGTGGCTCAGCCTGTAATCCCAGCAGTTTGGGAGGCTGAGGCAAGTGGATTGCCTGAGTCCATGGGCTCAAGACCAGCCTGGGCAACTTGGTGAGACCTTGTCTCTACAATAAATCAAAAATTAGCCGGGCGTGGTAGCTCGTGCCTGTAGTTCCTGCTACTTGGAAGGCTAGGGGGGAAGGATTGTAGGAGCCAAGCAGGTCGACGCTGGGGTGGCCGCAAGTGTGCCACTGCACTCCAGTCTGGGTGAGAGTGAGACTCCAACTCAAAAACAGAAAAGGAAAAAGATTTACACGTGGCATCTTGCTTCAGCCAACCATGTAATATTTTAAAGCAATATCAACTAGCCTGCCTCGCTGTTGTTTGTGTAAGGAATGGCATTATGTGCCTGCATTTTAATTCACTCCCATTGAAACTGGGTCTGTGGTGTCATACCGGTATTTTATTTCATGTTTTTATGTTGGTGTAGGAAGGGAACCTTGAAAGGTCATCTAGGTTAGATTCCAGGTCAGGCTCCACTTTCTCTGTCTCAAGAGACATTGATGATTCTATTTTTAAAGCCAGCAAGAGAAAATTCCATGCAGACTCCATACACAGCAAATAGTGCAGCAATGACAAGGAATCACCATCCTCGTGACAGTCACACCCTCAGGTGATAGGCGGCTGACCCTGACGCTGACCTCCGCTGCATCACAGCTCCTTATCATCCTTTTCGCCTCCTGGCTAAATCGTCTCAGAATCTAAAACGATCCTCCGGGTGTGTTGTCTAAACGGTTCATTGCCAATACTCTTTCCCGTTGCACCCATAACCTCTATGAAATTGTGCTGCTCCAAGCGAGTGAGAGTGTCATAAGCGGGTGTGTTCATAAACTTGTACAAGGGTAGGAAGATTATCTTCCAGTTAATTTCATTTTGTGTCTCCTAGCCCCCCAAAAAAGCAAAGTAAACACTTCCATCGGTGAGCTGAATAGACCTTATGATATTTTCCCAAGTGCACTTGACATATGTACATATATATACACATATACTTATAAACATGTATTTATTGATTTTGAAGAATCATAGTAGGTGTCCTTTATCCTAGACATATAAAAATGATGCAGTGTTTGAAAGTACTTTTAGTGCTGGGCATGGTAGCTCAAGCCTGTAATCCCAGCACTTTGGGAGGTGGAGGCAAGAGGATTGCCTGAGCTCAGGGGTTCAAGACCAGCCTGAGTAACTTGGCAAGACCTCATCTCCACAATAAATCAAAAAAATTAGCTGGACATGGTGGCACACGCCTGTAATCCCAGCACTTTGGGAGGTGGAGGCAAGAGGATTACCTGAGCCCAGGGGTCCAAGATCAGCCTAGGCAACTTGGCAAGACCACGTCTCTACAATAAATTTTTAAAAATCAGCCAGGTGGGGTGGCACACGCCTGTAGTTCCAGCTACTTGGAAGGCTGAGGCCGAAGGATCACCTGAGCCCAGCAGGATGAGGCTATGGTAACCATGAGCGTGTCACTGCACTCCAACCTGGGTGACAGTGAGACTCAGACTCAAAAAAAAAAAAAGTTCTTTTAGTTTGCTATCGAGAAACTCATGTAAAATAATAGCACAGAGCTATCACTGTTTTAATAGCACAAAACAGTGATGTTCCTATCAATACAAGTTAAGAGTATATTTTAAGCCGGGCTCGGTGGCTCAGCCTGTAATCCTTTGGGAGGCTGAGGTGAGTGGATTGCCTGAGCCCGCGGGTTCAAGACCCGCCTGGGCAGCGAGACCTCATCTCTACAATAAATCAAAAAATCAGCTGGGCATGGAAGCATATGCCTGTAATCCCGGCTACTCGGAAGGCTGAGGTGGAGGGATCGCCAGAGCCCAGCAGGTCGAGGCTGCGGTGGCCGGAAGTGGCCACTGCACTCCAGTCTGGGCGACCGAGTGAGACTCCAACTCAAAAAAACAAACAAAAAAAAGAGTATATTTTATTAACTCTTCTGTTCCCTGGTCAGGAATACTTACCTAAACATTGTCAAATTTTGCAAATACATGTTATTCCAGAAATGTTATTGTTAAGGAAACCCAGTAACACCTTACATTTATCTCTAAAATTCTTTAAACATGTAAACTTCCCTAGAGTCTCCTTCCGTTATTTGGGTTGATGTGGCCATTTGACATTCTTTGTGTAAAGATACGCTGTCAGGACCTTCTTATTTTCATCTTGATATCAAGAATGTGTCTCCCCAGATTTGTATGTTTCTTGCATTTTTAATAGGATGATGCCACAGGTGCAAGGAAAATGAGAAATAAAAGATAAAAGGCAACTTTGCAGAAATGTTTATTTTTAGCTTTTGTAGTGTTCTTTCCATTTAAGCCTTCTTATTACCAAACCACCCAATCTGCTCCAGTTCTCCTAGATATTTATACATGCATCATATCTATGTACACACACATGTATATGAAAATATATACTGGGGTGCCAAAAAATGTATGCATGTTTTGTTTTGGGGGTATTTGTTTGTTTTTTGTTTGTTTGTTTGTTTTTTGAGTTGGAGTCTCACTCTGTCACCCAGACTGGAGTGCAGTGGCCTCTCCTGGCCATTGCAGCCTCGGCCTGCTGGGCTCCAGCGATCCTTCCGCCTCAGCCTTCCGAGTAGCCGGAATTACAGGCATGCGCCACCACGCCCAGCTGATTTTTTTATTTATTATAGAGATAAGGTCTCGCTGCCCAGGAGGGTCTCGAACCCGCGGGCTCAGGCAATTCACTTACCTCAGCCTCCCAAAGGCGCGGGATTACAGGCTGAGCCACCAAGCCCGGCTATTTGTTTGTTTTTGAGTTGGTGTCTCACTCTGTAACACAGGCTGGAGTGCAGTGGCACACTCGTGGTCACCCCAGCGTCGACCTGCTGGGCTCTGGTGATCCTTCTGCCTCAGCTTTCCAAGTAGCCAGAACTACAAGCGAGTCCTACCACGCCCGACTAATTTTTTTTTTTTTTTTGAGTCGGAGTCTCACTCTGTCGCCCAGACTGCAGGGCAGTGGCCACTCCCGGCCACCGCAGCCTCGACCTGCTGGGCTCCGGCGATCCTTCCGCCTCAGCCTTCCAAGTAGCCGGAATTACAGGCGCGCGCTACCACACTCGGCTAATTTTTTGATTTATTGTAGAGATGAGGTCTCGCCAAGTTGCCCAGGCAGGTCTCGAACCCGCGGGCTCAGGCAATCCACTCACCTCAGCCTCCCAAAGGCGCGGGATTATAGGCTGAGCCACCGAGCCCGGCTGTTTTCTCCTTTCTTAAAATGTGTATACTTTTTTTGGCACCCTCTGTATACACACACACACACACACACCATGAGAAGCTAGCATTCCATGACCCATTTTGCTTGTAAATCATGCTTCAAACAACAGTGAAGTTTTCCCAGGGCTTGGTGGGATGACTGTCTTCCCTTATTTTTGCTTGCATTTACAAATGAATCCAAACTGGCATTTTTCTTTTCATTTTTTTTTCCTCAATCAAATTCATCACTTAGGTATTACCAGGAAGGGGAGAGGGAAAGCATCTAATGCTTAGAAGATGCTCTGATGCTGTCCTATTGCCACAAAAAAATAAAAATCTTCAATGGCATCTGCCAGTCTCCTTGTCCTTGAAGTGTTGCTGCTGCCCGTGTCATTTAGGGCACTGGTCTCAAGCCGCGGCCCTTCTCTGTTTCAAGGGCAAGTCTGTCAGCTCTGAGCTTCACAAACCCTCTTGGACTTTCCAGCCCCACAGAAGACAGATGTCCCCCAGTGTCTCGCACCTGATGCTGTAATGACTTTTTTTTTTTTTTGAGTTGGAGTCTCACTCTGTCGCCCAGACTGGAGTGCAGTGGCCGCTCCCGGCCACCGCAGCCTCGGCCTGCTGGGCTCCGGCAATCCTTCCGCCTCAGCCTTCCGAGCAGCCGGAATTGCAGGCACACGCTACCACGCCCGGCTGATTTTTTTTGTTTATTCTAGAGATGAGGTCTCACCAAGTTGCCCAGGCGGGTCTCGAACCCACGGGTTCAGGTAATCCTCTCACCTCAACCTCCCAAAGTGCTGGGATTAAAGGCTGAGCCACCGAGCCCGGCTTGTAATGACTTTCCAAAAACTCGTCTTGAGCAAATAGTCCTACCCAGACTCCTCCGAGAAGCCCACTTGATCCTGTAATTACACATGGTCTTTGGGCTCTCATATGGTCTCTGGATCACCTGGGCCCCGGTTCACGCAGGCCAGCCTCCAGGCCTTGATCGATGTCACTTTCCTGATGCTGTCGCAGTGCTGCAGCGCCCAAAGACTCTTCCGTGCTCGCCTCCTTGTGACTTCCCACCTTGGTGTCCTCAGACTTTCCATACCCATGTGCCTGAGAGGCTCCCAACGGTTTTGTTTGTTTTTGTTGTGTTTGCTTTGCAGAGTATTTTTAGACCATTAAAAATGCAGACTGTACCTGTTCTTAGCGCGCCAAAGAAAAGGACATTTAATTAGACCTTTCTCAGCCCTGGAAGCCTGTATGCTAGGACTGCTTTTGGTCTCTGTCTCAGACAAGTGTTTTTTATTTTGTTTTGTTTTTAGAAACAGGGTCTTGCTCTGTCACCCAGGCTGAAGTGCAGTGGTTCGATCACAACTTACCACAGCCTCCACCTCCTGGGCTCAGGCGATCCTCCAACCTCAGCCTCCTGAGTAGCTGGAACTACAGGCGTGTGCCACCATGCCCAGCTGATTTTTGGGCGGGGGTAGAGATAAAGATCTTGCTATGTTGCCCAGGCTGGTCTCCTGGCTTCAGGCAATCCTCTCACCTCAGCCTTGCAAAGTGCTGGGATTACAGGCGTGAGCCACCACACCTGGCTTCAGTCCTGGTGATATTTGAATGTTACTTGTTCCAACTTGCCCAGTCACAAAGCCCTTTTAGGAAGTCACTTTTTTTGAAGATTTGTTTTAACTAGACTGGATTGTTTAGTAGTGGTATTCAAGAGGCTTTTGAATCCTTGGGATTAGGAAAATGATTCAGTAAAGACTAAAAACTAAACTCAGGGAATGAAGAGTTCAAACAGAAAGTAGACTTCTTGTTTTCCCTTCTAAATTAGGTATATTACTGTTCTTCATTGCTTTTGCAGATTTCCAAAACCGAAAGGTTATAGGAAAATTAAGTTTATTTTGAAAATTTTTAAACTTCGTAAGCTGTTTTATACTCCTTTAGCTTACTTGCCATAAAACTACAATTTTCCCAAAAGCTGGTACTTTCTTAGTCATTTGTCACCACCAGTGATTTCTAATCGTGGCAAAGATTTCCTTTTTTTTTTTTTTGAGTTGGAGTCTCATTCTGTCACCCAGGCTGGAGTGCAGTGGCATGCTCACGGCCACTCCAGTGTCAACGTGCTGGGCTCCGGCAATCCTTCTGCCTCAGCCTTCCAGGTAGCTGGAACTACAGACACACGCCACCATGCCCGGCTAATTTTTTACCAAGTTTTTCTCCAAGTTGCCCAAACTGGTTTCAAACCTGTGGGCTCAGGCAATCCACCCGTCTTGGCCTCCCAAAGTTCTGGGATTACAGGCCGAGCCACCAAGCCCGGCCTAGAAATTTTTTTTTTTTTTAATAAAAAAATACCATCAGAAGAGGAATGATCCTAAAATTTTACAAACAGTAATATCTTGAAAAAACTGAGGAGTCACTGTTAGGTATTAATGCTTCATCGCAAAAATACAGTATTTTTGTTTGTTTTTCATTTTTTGAGCGGAGTCTCATTCTGTCACCCAAGCTGGAAAGCAGTGGCATAAACAGCTCACCACAGCCTCAAACTCCTGGGCTTAGGTGATCCTCCCACATCAGTCTCCCCAGCAGCTGAGACCACAGACACATGCCACCATGTCTGGCTAATTTTTTAATTTTTGTAGAGACGAGGTCCCACTATAGTGCCCAGTCTGGTCTTGAACTCCTGGGCTCTAGTAATCCTCTGACCTTGGCCTCCTGGAATGCTGGGATTACAGGCAGAAGCCGCCATGCCTGGCCTATATACTGGTTTTTAATGGATGTAGTTAGGACATAAAGATAAAACACCACTCACAAGCTGATGTGTGTGTTTGTTTTCTATGAAAACGATTGACAACTTCTTTCTTGTTTCAGTAGAAGACCAACGGTCTTTAAGAGTGGTAGTTAGAGAATAATAGATCGTTTCATCTGGGAGTTAGGACCAATGGGTTGCAAGTCTGGATAGCCTTGGTGCAGCCTGTAATTTTCTCATTTGTAAAATAAGAGGGCAGATAAGTCGATGATTTCCAAGGCTCCTTTTCAGCTCTACACATCTGTGATTCTCTAGCACATATCGTTAATGTCCTGGTCATATTTCCCACTAGAAGAGGCTTTCTAGACATTGTCTTTCACTAGCAATCCCAAGATGAAGTTTAAGTGTTTATGATTCAGCTAGGAACCAGGAGATCTCTCTGCTCGTCTCTCTCCCACTCACTTCCTATCACACTCACACAAACACACAACCGCACCCTGCTCGTTCTAATAAGTTAGCAGTAGTTTTTACAGCTGGCCATCTAACCCAGGTTGAATTTTATAAACAAAAATGAACTTTGAAGCTAATTATCACTTTAGAGTTTAATCGGTGTACATAAAGTAGATATGCTTTTAAAATGCAGAGTAATATGTCATCATTCTTTGATGTTTTTGTCTAATTCTACTTAGCTTGGAAAGACACATGTGCTGTGAAATATTCAGGTATTCATCAAGATAAAGAATACTTAATAAAATGTTAACTTAAGCAAAACTTAGTAGTTTCAGTTGACGCTCACGTAATGGAATTCTACAAATATATCTGAATTATATACATTTTATATTTTAGAAGTAGGGACTCAACTCGGCAACTTTTTATCTACACAAAAAATTGACTCAAGTTGGGAATTGGTAATCTTACTCAATAGGCATGTAGATGACTTGTATTTTAAGGTTAAAATTTTTCAATCTGTTGTGAAAACTACTCACTGACCATATCTCTAAATAATGCCATGTTGAAGATGCTGTGTGTCCACTTATGACATTAGAATATATTTGTGGGCTGGGCACGGTGACTCAAGCCCGTAATCCCAGCACTTTGGGAGGACAAGGCGAGAAGATTGCCTGAGCCCACGCTTTGAGACCAGCCTGGGCAGCTTGATGAGACCTTGTCTCTACAATAAATCAAAAAATTGGCCGGGTGTGGTGGCGTGTGCCTGTAGTTCCATCTACTTGGAAGGCTGAGGCAGAAGGATCACCTGAACCCAACAGGTTGAGACTGTGGTGGCCGTGAGTGCACCACTGCACTTCAGCCTGGGAAATAGACTGAGACTTTATCTCAAAGAAAAAGAAAGAATATATTTGCATAGAAGCAGGTCTGTTTCCAATCACTTGAAATTATTGTTATGTATAATTAACATTTGATAATTAGCATAATAGTAATTTAAGCTACTAGAAACAATTTACTGCAAAGCAATTTTAGTTTCATTATGTTAAATATATATTATGGCATTTAAAAACATTTAGCTTAAGATACTTAGAAGGGGCCGGTGTGGTGGCTCATGCCTGTAATCCCAGAACTTTGGAAGGCAGAGGCAAGAAGATTGCCTGAACCCAGGGGTTCGAGACCAGCCTGGGTAACTCAGCGAGATCTTGTCTCTACAATAAAGCAAAAAATTAGCCAGACGTGGTGGTGCACGCCTGTAGTTCCTACTTGGAAGGCTGAAAGCAGAAGGATCACCTGAGTCCAGCAGGTTGAGACTGCAGTGACCGTGAGCATGCCACTGCACTTTAGCCTGGACGGCAGAGTGAGGTTCCTGCTAAAAAATAAAAAATAAAAAAAGATATTTAGAAGAACCATGTATGGGATTAAATACTTTGATGACTTTATATTTATATATAAAACTTAACATGAACTTATTCTTTTACTTATTTTAATAAAAGCCAGAAATATTTGTCTCCTAATTTCTTTTCTTTTTTCTTTTTCTTTTTTTTTTTTGAGTTGGAGTCTCACTCTGTCATCCAGGCTGGAGGGCAGTGGCATGCTCCCAACCACCACAGCCTCTACCTGCTGGGCTCTGGTGATCCTTCTGTCTCAGCCTTCCAAGTAACGGGAACTACAGGCGCATGCCACCACGCCCAGCTAGTTTTTGATTTATTGGAAAGACGAGGTCTCGCCAAGTTGCCCAGGCGGGTCACGAACCCGCAGGCTCAGACAATTCACTCACCTTGGCCTCCCAAAGCGAGGGATTACAGGCTGAGCCACCGAGCCCAGCCATTCTTGCATCTTCAACTCCAGGCTATCACAGTAGTTTCTGTTGTAGATTTTTAAAAAATGAAAAGGGTTCAAGAACAAGCTCAGACTAAGGATCAAAACAGAGAGGCTGAGTGCAGGGGATCACACCTATAATCCCAACACTTTGGGAGTCTAAGGCAGGAAGATTGCAAGAGCCCAGGAGTTTGAGACCAGCCTGGGCAACACAATGAGACCACGTCTCTACAAATAAAAAAACCGACCAGGCATGGTGTCATGTACCTGTAGTCCCAGTTACTTGGGAGGCTGAAGCAGAATGATTGCCTGAGCCAGGATTGCATGAGCTCATTGCTGGCCTCAGGTGATCCTCCCTCCTCAGCCTTCCAAGTAGCTGGAACCACAGGCGTGTGCCACCACGCCTAGCTAATTCTTCAATTTATTGTGGTCTCACCAAGTTGCCCAGGCTGGTCTCAAACCCCTGGGCTCAGGCAATCTTCCTGCCTCGGCTTCCCAAAGTGCTGGGATTACAGGTGTGAGCCACCATGCCCGACTGAAGGTATGTTTTAAAATTGCATGCCATTACAGTTGAACGCATGTTCTCAAATAAACTGCACATTTAAAGTAAGTCAGAAGGTCTGATGTTATTTAGCCTAGAACTCTAAGTTCATCCTAGGGACTCTGCTCTGCTACCAACTCATTGACTTGTATCTTTGGATCTTATTTTTCTTAGTCAAAGTTGCCACACTTCCAAGGTGAATATCATCTCATAAAACACACACAACCACCATATGGGGGAAACCTAAAGCAGTGTAATGAAGAAATGGTCCAGATATTGTATTTTACCAAACATATAGCACATGTTTGAAATTTGTTCAACTTTTTACAGTGACCTAAAATGAAAGTTTCTTCTTCTTTCTTTTTTTTTAAGAGACAAAAAAAAAAAAGTTACCCAGGTTAGTCTTGAACTCCTGGCTTCAAGGAATATTGTCACTTCAGCCTCCCAAAGCACTGAAATCGCAGGCATGAACCACCACACCCAGTCATGGAGTGTGCTTTTTAAGTAGTACTAGTCATTCTTCCTCCTGTTCACCAGCCATAGCTAGTTAGCATCTTCTGTGCTTTAAGGGAAAAGGCTATCTCATGGCAGGAGAAGAACATCTCAACTCAAAAAGGACATCCTTCCTAGTAGCCGGAACTATAGGCATGTGTTACCACACCTAGTTAATCTTTTATTTATTGTCGAGACGAGGTCTCACCAAGTTGCCTGGGTTGGTCTCGAACTTGGAGACTCAGACAATCCACTTACCTTGGTCTCCCAAAATGCTGGGATTACAGGCTGAGCCACTGAGCCTGTCCTATATTAACTTCTAAACAGTTAATATTTGGTCCACAAAATTTTTTGACACACTAGTTGCCTTATTCCCTCCCAAAGAAGAGTGAGACCTCATGCTGTTCAAGCTCATATCTCCATTTGGTGGCTTCTACATTCCTCGCATTGAAAGGTTCTTATCTTCCACCAAAGAGATATGCCAGGTTATTCTTTTTACAGCAGTTTGGCTTATTGGCACTCTTGGAAAACGTTTGCTTATTTTCTAGCAAATACTGTTACCTAAAGAAAATCAGACCTCTTTGGATCCCTAGCCACCAAGAGGAAACAACAATGGGTCAACCAGAAAGACACACAATAAAAACATATCAACAAACTGAAAGAAGAAGCCAATATGGACATCATATAATAAATCTGACGGTGACTCCAAGAAATGTCCTGAGGCATTGGAGTGATCAGAGATAGAAGAGTGGCTGGGGCAGTTCTAAATTTTGAAGAAAAAGCATTTTAGGTTTAGGAATGCACACAAACAAATTTCATATTGTGTCCATTCAGGAGTGTGGAGGGACTGACTGTAAGAAACAACTCGACTAGAGAAAACACAAGCAATCCAGGCTGGAGGCACAAATCTTAATTGCCATGAAATCAGGAGCAATTTATTTTCCTGAGCCAGTGAGGAAATGCTAGGAGTGAGAAGAAAATTCAGTCCTGATCCTGGAGAAATACTTGCAGTGAGAGGAAAATGGAAGGAAGAGGAACCATGAGAAGTATAACCAGGAAGAGCCCGGACTTCTTACATATCTTGAAGAAGCCCACACTTCCAGATCTTTCTCCCACTATTCCCCCCTTCCTCGTTCCTGATTTCCCTCCTCTCTAGCTGACATCCCCTTCTCCTGGGGTTGAAACGCTGCCCTGTTCATCAGTTTCACCCTTCACCAAATTCTCTGCACTCCGCTCTCCAATCTCACCTAAGACCTGCTCCCTTATACAGTTTCCTTCCTCCTGGATTTGCTAATCTTCTCCTTCTACCGCGGGCAATTTTCAGATCAGAGAAAATCACCCTGACTTTAATCTTGTCTAATGTAAGAACTCCCTGTAAGACACCCGCACTATCTTATATAAACTAGACTTGAAAGTAATCTTAGCTTGAATTCAAATAAATCCCCACAGTGTATTTTAAAGATTGGCATCTCTCCAGATAACTATTAAATACAAGTGAAATTGAAACTTCAATTTTCAAATTGCACAAGTACATACACCCTCTTATTTAAACATAATCCCATTTAGAAAAAAAAAAAAAACAAAACTCACACACCTGGCTTGGTGTCTCATGCCTGTAATCCCAGCACTTTGGGAGACTGAGGTGGGAGGATCACTTGGGGTTAGGAGTTTGAAACCGGCCTAGGCAACACAGTGAGACCTCATCTCTAAAAAAAAAAAATTAGCCCACATTGTGGTGCGCACCCGTAGTCCTAGCTATTCAGGAGGCTGAGGTGGAAGGATTGCCTGAGCCCAGGACCTCAAGCTGTGGTGAGCAATGATTGTGCCATCACACTCCAACCTGGGCCACAGAGTGAGACCCTGACTCAAAAAAAAAAAAAAGAAAGAAGAAAAAGAAATCCCTCACTAAAATTGACTCCATCAAATATTTTCTCTACATGATGGGTTTTTAGCTATGAATTGGCTTCAAGGGACCCAGGGGAAGACACGTCTTCCATTTCCAACTCCATTTTCAAATGTAGCACAGGGCTGCCATGGCCCCCAAGTTCCCGAGAGCTCTGCTGGGTCACACCTTGACAACTCACAATATCTCCACCCTAACACAGAGATCTCTTTCCCTGCCCAGAACGAGCCAGCTTGCTCTTTTCCCTTGTGTTGAGTCCTTTAATGACTTGAAATTGAGCAAGACCATAACTAATTCTGCCCTATTGCCTGACTGGCCTAGGAGAGGTCAAGATCCCTTCCTCATTCTGTCTTAAATATTTAACATCTAGAAATTAGAACATTTTTAGAATGTACTTAGGAATTAGAGCTTCAAAGCAAAACCCTGAGAAGATGAGGAGATTAAGTGCCAGTTAGAGTTTTTATGTGAATATGCTTAAAGGAATAGTTTTCCCAAGAGCTGTGTGTCATCAGTATGCTGAGAAACCAGAGGTGTGGACTGAGGTGAGAGCGGCAGTTGGGTGGCCAGAGGGCTACAGGAAGGTACTAGGTCCTTCTTTAGGGACTGGAAATGGAGACACCACAAGGAAGGAGCAATGGAGCTGGAAATATGCCTATAGCTGGGAGTCCTGTAATCTCAAGACTTTGGGAGGCTGAGGCAGGAGGACTTCAAGCCCTAGAGTTCAAGACCAGCGTAGGCAACCTAGAGAGACCTCGTCTCTACAAAAAAAAAAAAATATCAGCCAGGCGGTAGCACGTGCCTGTAGTCTTAGCTACTCAGGAGGCTGAGGCGGAAGGATCACCTGAGCCCAGGAGGTCAAGACCGGGGTGAGTCGTGATTGTGCCACTGAGCTCCAGCCCAGGCAACAGAGTGAGACCCCAGCTCAAAAATAAAAAAAAGGGACAACCCCCTGAGGTCCCCTCCCATTGTGGGAGTTTTTCTGAGCTCTCAATAAATCCTGCTTTCTAAAAGAAGAAAAAAGAAAAAAAGAAATACACCTATAGCAAACATTGTCTGCTTTGAAAACTTACCAGCGCCATCCTTCGCTGTCTTTTCTTCCGAAGAAGCCCATCACAATGGGGCGGGAAAGTGGAGGACCCTGGGCTGGGCTCCAGAGCCAGCTCTGCTACTCATGCACCATGTTGGGCGTGTCCCCTCCCCCCCCAGCCGCCAACCCCTCAGTCTGTAATAAGGAGCAGTGAGCTGGATGACTTTAAGGATCCTTCCAGCTAAGATATTTTGTGAAATGACATACACAAGTGTCATCTACCTCTTGTCCTGTCCCTGTGTCTCCCTCTACCTCCTTTTTCTCAGGTATGTTGCAGATGGCAAACACAGGTGCAGGCAGAGAGAGGGCCTAGCAAGGGATGGTGAGGAAGAAGCTCATCCTGCCACCTTCTGCCCTCCCATCCTCTCTGGGACTTCCTGTAGCCTGTAGTCTCCCTCCATCCTGTCTGTGTGGAGAGCTTGCCTGGTGGTGGCAAATGTAAAATCCCGGGGGTGCAATCGCTTTGCAAGAAAAAGTTCAGCTTTCTTTCTTTCTTTTTTTTTTTAAGAAAGGCCAAACATACAGAAGTAGTTTAGGATGTTTTGTTATTCAGCACCAGGCTTGGATTTTGTTTCATTGCTGTTGTTTTATTTGGTCTTAGTAGAGCTTTAAACGCCTTGTTGCCACAGATGATGGCATACCATAAATAGATGCGCTGGACGCCACTCTGCAGAGGAAGATTGCCATTCTTACCTAAGAAATGCACAGCAGGCCCTTCGATCAATAACACTGACAAAGAAGAATACACGTGACAGAGAGAATAGCTATTAAATACAAGTGAAATGGAAACTTCAAATTGCACAATTCCCAAGGATTAAAGTAATTCCTTGGCCGGGACCCCAAGAAGGCTCCATCTGGCAACATTGCCAGGAGATTTTCCCGCATTCTCTGAGTGTGTAAAAATCCCAGAACTTTATTTGCAGTATTTTGAATTTTTATCTCAACTTACTGACTACCAGTTACCTTAGTCTTGTATAAACTTACACAGTGTTTTTTGTCAGAATTTCTAAACACTTAAGGTAACAATAATGACTGATGCATTTTAATATTTTAGAGAATTTGCCAGGATCAAAGCTAGGAAGTAGAACTCTCAAGTCTTATTTTAAATAAATATTGTAAATATAAAGCATATGTTAAGATGGAAATCGTTACTACATAATGGAGGCAAATTATGGCTTTTTCAATTCATTTTAATTTCACTAATTTATCCTAAATTTATGTGTATGTACAAGTTTTATTTTTTAATTGACAAATAAGAATTGCATATATTGTGCACATATTTCAAAATATGTGTGCAGTGTGGGATGTCTCAATTGAGCTAATTAGCATATGCATTAGCTCACATAATGATCTTTTTGTGTGTGGTAAGAACACTTATAATCTATTCTCTTAGCTACCTTCAAAATGCAATACTTTGTTATTAACTATACTCACCATGTTATACAATAGATCTCTTGAACTTACTCTGCCTAACAGACATTTTATATCCTTTGACCAACATCTCCGGACATATACATACTATGCCTTCTTCTTTGATGACCTTCAAACTCTTAGTAGATTAACTGGTCTAGGGGACCAAAGTGCATTAGGACTTTCTCAAATGCTAGGCGTCGTACTGAATGCTTCGAATAGATTTGTGCTGTACTTTCCCAGACAGTGTGGGAGGTAGGTTTTGTTATCCACATTGCACGAATAAGAAATCAGGTTCAGCTGGGTGCAGTGGCTCACGCCTGTAATTCCAGCACTTTGGGAGGTGGAGGTGAGAGGATTGCCTGAGCCCAAGGGTTCCAGACCAGCCTGAGCAACATGGTGAACCTCGTCTCTATAATAAATCAAAAAATTAGCCTGGCATGGTGGCACAGGCCTGTGGTTCCAGCTACTTGTAAGGCTAAGGTAGGAGGATCACCTGAGACCTGTAGGTCGAGGCTGCGGTGGCCGTGAGCATGCCACTGCACTCCAGCCTGGGCAACAGAGTAAGACTCCAACTCAAAAAAAAAAAAAAAAAGAAAAGAAAGAAAAAAATTAAGTTCAAAGAGGTAGCCAGCAAGGGGAAGAGCCAGCTTTTAAAATGTCATTAAATTTCCACCAAATTTTTCACACATTTTTGCATTTAAAGTTGGTAAGTATTAACTGTCTAAATAAAGTCAAGGCCCCTTACTTTGGGGCATTTGCAATTTTCACTCGACTTTCATCTTGATATTTGTGATTTCTCTAGGGTCAACCTTAATTCAAATAACTATGTAAGAACACGGTGTCCTTAGCTAAATGACCAGCTCCAAACTATAACAAAATGTTTAGTCTCTTTCCATAGATGTCTCAGCATATTTGTAAATGAAGTTATCTGCATATTCCTCTGTATATGCAAGGCCTGACTCTAACTAAAGTGGTGGTGTTAAATTTATCATGAAATGTGAACAGTCATATGCATGCTACATAAAAAGATAGAATTGAAATCAGAGTGTCCTTTGTGGAATCACACCAAGGTTCTGATTTTACAGATGAGAAATTCAAGGCCTTGAAGAAGGTAAAGGATTCGAAGAATGTTAAACATAGATTAACAGGTAGTTAAGACTGTATTTGTTTATTTAACTATCTATGGCTTTTTATCACTTCACTTGATCATGGACTTGAGGCAGTTTTTATGTATAATAATTACAAAATAAAATGAAAAAATAGGCTGGGCTCGGTGGCTCAGCCTGTAATCCCAGCACTTTGGGAGGCCAAGGCAAGTGGATTGCCTGAGCCTGCAGGTTCGAGACCAGCCTGGACAACTTGGTGAGACCTCATCTCTACAATAAATCAAAAATTATCTGGGTGCTGTAGCACACACTGTAGTTCCAGCTACTTGGAAGGGTGAGGCGGAGGGATTGCCTGAGCCCAACAGGTTGACACTGGGGTGGCTGTGAGCATGTCACTGCATTCCAGCCTGGGCGACAAAGTGAGATTTCAACTCAAAAAATAAAAATAAAAAATAATTTTGAAAAGCAAGGATGATGAAATTGTTCAAAAATAGTTAGTGGTGACGGCTACACATCCTATGACCATTATTTTCAAAAACCACTGGATTTTATACTTTAAAATGGCGAAATGTATGGCATATCAATTAAATGTCAATCAAAACTGTTATTTTTTAAAAGCACAACTATATTTACTCATTTCTAATAGAATGAATGATAAAAACAGGAAATGATGACTTTTCTCTTTTTTAGTTTATATTAGAACATCACCAGTAAATGGATCCCCATCATATCAGCTTAATGAATCGAGAAACCTGATCGATTGCTTCCAGTTCTCTGTTACAGAGTATTAGGTCAGATTTTAAAACTTTGATTCAGGTTGAAAACTATTTCCAAAAAAGACTCTGGAATATATTTCCAAAGAGAATACATTGGTCTCATGAGAAATTCTTTGAGTAAATTAGAAACTATAGCCGGGCTTGGTGGCTCAGCCTGTAATCCCATGCCTTGGGAGGCTGAGGTGAGTAGATTGCCTGAGCCCGCGGGTTCGAGACCCACCCGGGCAACTTGGCGAGACCTCATCTCTACAATAAATCAAAAAACTAGCTGGGTGTGGTAGCACGCGCCTGTAGTTCCAGCTACTTGGAAGGCTGAGGCGGAAGGATCGCCGGAGCCCAGCAGGTCGAGGCCGCGGTGGCTGGGAGCAGCCACTGCACTCCAGTCTGGGTGACAAAGTGAGACTCCAACTCAAAAAAAAAAAAAAAAATAGAAACCATAAACTAAAAGGTCTTGTTGATTTATCTTAGGAAATAGAAAGTCAAACCTGTTGTTCTTAATGTAAGCAAGCAGACATTCCAAGCAAATGGCTACAAGAGTAGCACGTTCCAACTGAGCTAGGAATTCCCCCTTCTTCAAATTTATCATAGAATGTAATGAACTCAGAAAAAGATTTGAGAACAAAGATATTCGTCACAGTATTATCATCGTTCATAATAATGGAAACATGGAGGGCAACCCCTTTGGGTCCCCTCCCACTGTGGGAGCTTTTCTGTCCTCTCAATAAATCCTGCTTTCTCAAAAAAAAAAAAAGTAAACATGGAAATAAATCTAAATGTTCTCAAACTGGAGAATTTTGGAGAATAAGTGAAATATGGTGAAGCCCTTTTAAAAAATGAGATTTAAAAAAATCTATATTATTCTTCTGATTACAGACATAATAACAATATACAGAAATTGCAAAAAAAAATTAACCCTCCAGATATTTCTCCACAATCCTCCTTTCTAAGAGGCAACCAAAATTATACAATTGATATAATTGGTAGATATTTTATATAAGCATTCTGTAATGCTGTTTTGCAGTTTGCTTTTGTATTTTCCAAATACTCTATGATGAACATGTTAAAAATAGTATTGGCTTTTCTGCTTCCAAAAATAGGAAAGGTTTTTCTTGGAAGCAACCTGGAAAACACAGATAACCGCAAATAAGAAAATAGGAAGTCACTCATGATCTCACTATCCTGAGATAATAACTACTGCCGTTTTGATAATACTGTGTGTGTATACATACACATTTTTAACAATCTTTTTCTGTGTGCATGTGTGTGTATATTTTACAGAAATAAAATTGTACTGGCCCTTGTCACTTAAATGTACTAAGAACATTCTAAAAAGGTTATTACAAACTCTTCCACAAAATGATCTTTTGGCTACACTATAGATCTATTATTCATACACAGGCATTCAATTGTTACCAGTGTTTGCTTTTATAATTGAGGCACTACACATTTGTATGGATAAATCTTTGTGTGTGTATACTGTGCAATATTTTTATCTGGCTGAATAGCTAGAAATGGAATTGCTGAGTCAGATAGTCTGCACCATCTTAATGCTTTTGATGCTTGCTGCCAAGACTCTTCAGAGAGGCATTAGCAAGTTTTCTTCCCAGCAATGGTATGAGACAGTGGTCAATTTCGACACTTCAGCAATGCCAGATGTAAGTAGTATGGGGACTACTTTTACTATTTTTTTTCTTATTAAAAAAAAATAGGCCGGGCTCGGTGGCTTAGCCTGTAATCCCGCGCCTTGGGAGGCCGAGGTGAGTGAATTGCCTGAGTCCGCAGGTTTGAGACCCGCCTGGGCAACTTGGCGAGACCTCATCTCTTCAATAAATCAAAAAAAAAAAAAAAATTACCCGGGTGTGGTAGCGTGCACCTGTAGTTCCAGCTGCTTGGAAGGCTGAGGAGGAAGGATTGCCAGAGCCCAGCAGGTCGAGGCCAGCAGGTCAAGGCTAGATCCTATGGTATTGACTTGAAGTGAATTATCTCATTAACTTTGTATATTCTTACAGCTTCTATACTAACAATTTCTTAAAAAAGGAATCCAGAGTACAGAAATCAAGAAACTTGCTTGAGATAATATGATTGATATGTGGCAAGAACTTAAAGTGTTTGCCAGGTGTAGTGGCATCCCAGCACTTTGGAAGGCCAAGGCAAGAGGATTACCTGAGCCCAGGGATTCAAGATCAGCCTGGGCTACATGGCGAGACCTCATCTCTACAATAAATCAAAAGATTAGCCAGGTGCATGTCTTTTGTTTCAACTACTTGGAAGACTGAGGCAGAAGGCTCGCCTAAGCCCAGCAGGTAGAGGCTGCAGTGGCCGTGAGTGTGCCACTGCACTCCAGCCTGGGTGACAGAGTGAGATTCCAACTCAAAAAAAAAAAAATGTAAACTGTTTCTATTTGGAATTCCTCTTTTTATACCCTGTAGGGATCCTGGAGCAATCTCTTCCTTCTCAACTGGGGTTGGTTGGCTTTGCTAAAAAGCATAAATAATTACCTGACCCCTTTTACTTAAACAAGAGGATTTATTACTTTTAACAAAAAGAATGCTTGTATATATAAATGACTGCCAGCCTAGAGAACATAGGGAGACCTCATCTCTGCAAAAAGATTTAAAAAATGAGTCAGATTGGTGGCACATGCCTATAGTCCCAGCTACTGGGGAGGTTGAGACCGGAGGGTCACCTGAACCCAGGAGGCTGAGGCCGCGGTGAGCCGTCATTGTGCCACTGCATGACAACCTGGACAACAGAGTGAGATCTCAACTCAAAATACATATAAATAAATGATTGAATAAATAAACTGGGGAAAGGATAAATCCTCCTTACAGAAGAATTACAAGTAATGTATGTAAATATATTCCCTCCAAGGATTGGAGGTCAGCACCCTTTCCCCCTGTGTGTGGATTAGACTTAGTGACTCTCAAAGAACAGGGTATGGAAAAAGGAAACAATACATCGTGACTTTACAGGGGAGAAACCTGGCAGACCTCACCCTAATCATGTGATCCAGGTTAACACCGCCACTATAGGTCATGTTATTGTCGCGTACCCCTGATCTGCAGGATGACCAGGGTGCTTTACCTGTGGTGTTCCTGTAACCCATCACCCCACTATAATCATGAGAAAAGAGTATCAAACAAACCCAAATTGAGGGACAGTCTACAAAACACCTGACCAGTACTCTTTAAAACTGTCAAAGCCATGAAAGACCAAGAAACTATTACAGATCAGAGGAAACCGAGGAGACACGAAGACAAAATGCAGTGTGGGATTCCAGATTGGATACTAGAACAGGAAAAGGACATTTGTGGGAAAACTGGTGAAATACAAACACAGTCTGGTGTTTAGTGTACCATTGTAGGATTCTGTACCATGGTAACATGTTAACATTGGGTGAGAGGAATTATCAGTGTTATCTTTGCAACTTTTCTGTAAATCTAGAATGATTCCAAAATGACAGCTTATTTTTATTTATTTATTTTATTTATCTTTTTTCTGTTGCTCAGTGGAAAATGGAGAAGCAGTCACAAAAGCTTATTTATTTATTTATTTTTTCTGAGTTGTAGTCTCACTCTGTCGCCCAGACTGGAGTGCAGTGGCCACTCCCGGCCACCGCAGCCTCAACCTGCTAGGCTCCAGCGATCCTTCCGCTTCAACCTTCCAAGTAGCTGGAACTAGAGGCGCACACTACCACACCCGGCTAGTTTTTGATTTATTGTAGAGATGAGGTCTCGCCAAGTTGCCCAGGTGGGTCTCAAACCCGGGGGTTCAGGCAATCCACTCACCTTGGCCTCCCAAAGCACGGGATTACAGGCTGAGCCACCAAGCCCGGCAAAGCTTATTTTTTAAAAAGATGCTGGTTTCCTTTTCTTTTTTCTCTTGAGTCAGGGTCTCACTCTGTCGCCCAGTCTGGAGTGAAGTGGCACCATCATGGCTCAACCTCTTGGGCTCAGGTGATCCTCCCGCCTCTGCCTTTCGGGTAGCTGGGACTACAGGTGTACACCACCATGCCTGGCTAATTTTTTGTAAAGATGAGGTCTTGCTATGTTTCCCAGACTGGTCTCGAACTCCTGGACTCAGGTAATCCTCCCCTGTTGACCTCCCTATGTGCTGGGATTACAGACATGAGCCACCAGGCCGCCCAAGGATTCTTGTTTCCATGTGAACACCCTTTGTGGATAACAGAGGTGATTCCAGCCATGGCAGGCTTTTCAGGCCATCAGAATCTCAACCAGCCTCCTCTCTTCTTGTCCCTGCAGTGAGAGTCTAGCATCCAGCCAGAGTGAGACCAAAGACGACTCAGATGGGTCAGGGCAGACTGATCCCTAGGGCCTGGTCCCAGGACAACACCTTGTTTTTCTATTAGAGTTGGCTTTATAGTTTCCACAGGACTAAATGCCTCTGATATTGATTAGTCCATGCCTCGGATGCATTTCCAACTCTAAGTATTAGTGGGCAAAGGAGGAGTGGTATCACCTGTTCCTTGGTTCACCTCAGGCGTGGAAAAGAAAAGTATGTCAGGATCACTGAGTACCCAGAGAACAATAAAACCCTGCGTGTTATCTTTTGCTGAACTATCTCCCCAGTATTTCCTTAGATCATGAACCAGGGCTGTTTCCCTGGCTACAAAGGCCAACTAGGGCAAAGGGTACATTGGATGTTTCATTCCAGGAATTCGTAATGACAAATGCCAGGCTTTCTCTTTTTTATTTGAGTTGAAGTCTCGCTCTGTCACCCAGCCTAGAGTGCAGTGGCACGCTCACAGCCACCACAGCCTCGACTGCTGGCCTCAGGCAATCCTTATGCTTCAGTTTTCCAAGTAGCTGGAATTACAGGTGCACCTGACCATTCCTGGCTAAGTTGTTGATTTAGTGTAGAGACAAGGTCTTGCCAAGTTGCCCAGGCTGGTTCTCAAACCATTGGGCTCAGGCAATCCTCTGGTTTCTGCCTCCCAAAGTGCTGGGATGACAGGCGTGAGTCACTGCACCTGGCAAAATGTCAAGCTTTTGTGTGAATATGTATGTGTGTGTCCTGAGCTCTTGGAAGAGATGGCCTATTGACTTAGAGACTAGTATGGCTCTTAACTACTTTGAAATTTTCTGCTTTACTTTCTTTCACTTAAATCATGAATGTTTATCCATGTTAATAAAAGTTCTACAGATTTTCCACAAATGTGATCTTCTCAAAATGGCTAGATAAATAAAGGAACACACATCAAGCTCTTTGGCTGTTTAAAACAATGAGGTACAGGAGGGGTACGGTAGCTCATGCCTGCAATCCCGACACTGAGGTGGGAGGATTTCTTGAACCCAGGAGTTTGAGTCCAGCCTGGGCAACATAGCAAGACTTCATCTCTACAAAAAATTTTAAAAAAATTAGTTGAGCATGGTGGTGCACATCTGTAGTCCCAGTTACCTGGGAGACTGAGGCAAAAGGATCACCTGAGCCCAGAAGGTTGATACTGTAAGCCATGATTGTGCCACTGTACTCCAGCCTGGGTGACAGAGTGAGACCCTGACTAAAAAAATTAATAATGTAAAAGGAAAAATTAATGAGATAGATCTCCATGTGCTCATATTGAACAATCTCTAAGAACAAAGTTTAAAGAACTAAGGCCCGAGCAGTGTGGATAGTATGCTACCCTAAACATATAAGAAAATATAGGCCCAGGCCAGGCATGGTGGCTCAAGCCTGTAATCCCAGCACTTTGGGAGGCTAAGATAAAAGGATTACCTGAGCCTAGGGGTTCGAGACCAGCCTGAGCAACCTGGTGAGACCTCATCTCTACAATACATCAAAAAGTTAGCAGGGCATGGTAGTGCTCACCTGTAGTTCCGGCTACTTGGAAGGCTGAGGCAGAAGGATCGCCTGAGCCCAGTGGGTCAATGCTGGGGTGGCCATGAGTGTGCCACTGCACTCCACTGGGTGACAGAGTGAGACTCTGACTCAAAAAAAAAGAAAAAGAAAATATAGACTGAGTACATGACTCACACCTGTAATCCCAGTGCTTTGGGAGGCCCAGGTGGGAGGATTGCTCAGAGCCCAGAAGTTCAAGGTTGCAGGGAGTTATGATCATGCCACTGCACTCCAGCCTAGCTGACAGAGTGAGACCCTATCATCTCTAAAAGATAATAGTAGTAAAATAAAATAACTTTTAAAATAATGAAAATGTAGACACAGAGAGAATGTCTCTGGATGGATTGAAATGGAAACACAGATATCAGTTGCCTTTAGGGAGGGAACTCAGTGGCTGGATGGAAAAGGTCAATTTTTAAATTTTTTTTAAACGAATAACCTTCTGTATCTTTTTTTTTTTTTTTTTTTGAGTTGGAGTCTCACTCTGTCACCCAGACTGGAGTGCAGTAGCCGCTCCCGGCCACCGCAGCCTCAACCTGCTGGGCTCCGGCGATCCTTCTGCCTCAGCCTTCCAAGTAGCTGGAATTACAGGCATGTGCTACCATGCCCAGCTGATTTTTTGATTTATTGTAGAGATGAGGTCTCGCTGCCCAGGCGGGTCTCGAACCCGTGGCTCACGCAATCCACTCACCTCAGCCTCCCAAAGGCACGGGATTACAGGCTGAGCCACTGAGCCCGGCTAGAATAACCTTCTGTATCTTTTTAAATTTCATAAGACATTCTTTTTTTTTTTTTTTTGAGTTGGAGTCTCATTCCATCACCCAGGCTGAAGTGCAGTGGCACGCTCACGGCCACCCCAGCGTCAACCTGCTGGGCTCCAGCGATCCTTCCGCCTCAGCCTTCCAAGTAGCCGCCGGATCTACAGGCGCACGCTATCACACCCGGCTAATTTTTTATTTATTGTGGAGACGAGGTCTCACCAACTTGCCTGGGCAGGTCTTGAACCCACAGGCTCAGGCAATCCACTTGCCTAGGCCTCCTAAAGTGCTGGGATTACAGACTGAGCCACTGAGCCTGGCCCATAATTTTTTAAATTTATCATTTTAAAAAATTACTTTTTTTTTTTTGAGTTGGAGTCTCACTCTATCACCCAAACTGGAATGCAGTGGCCACTCCCGGCCACCGCAGCCTCCACCTGCTGAGCTCCGGTGATCCTTTGGCCTCAGCCTTCCAAGTAGCTGGAACTACAGGTGCGCACTACCACGCCCGGCTAATTTTTTATTTATTGTAGAGATGAGGTTTCGCCAAGTTGCCCAGGCGGGTCTCGAACCCGCGGGCTCACGCAATCCACTCACCTCAGCCTCCCAAAGGCGCAGGATTACAGGCTGAGCCACTGAGCCTGGCTAACTATTATTTTTAGAATCAGGGTCTCACTCTGGCATCCAGGTTGGACTGCAATGTCATGTTCATAGCTCATCACGGCTTCAACCTTTTGGGCTCAAGTGATCCTCCTTCCTCAGCTTCCCTAGTAGCTGGGACTACAGGTGCCTGTCACCATGCCTGGCTAATTTTTAGTTTTCTTGTAGAGACAGGATCTTGATATGCTGCCCAGGCTGCTCAAGAACCCATGACCTCAAGTGATTCTCCTGCCTCAGCCTCCCAAAGTGCTGTGATTGCAGGCCTGGCCCGGGAAGTATTTATTTTAAAGGAATACTTTTAAAATCACAACAGTATAGTTAATGCCTACCTAGTATGTACATTAGGATATTTCTGATTGTCACTATTACACATGTATGAGGCTGTATGCCACATCTTCCTAGCTTAATCTTTGCTTACATGGATGCTCATTTCCTTCACATAAAATTGCTGGATCAAAAGGTGAGAACATTTTTAGGATTTGTATATTTTTTATACAGGCTATTTATATGTGTTACTAAATTCTCCAGGAACAAATGAACTTGTAACCCCACCATCATATTTCCCTACACCCTTCACTAACAGTAAAGAGGCTTTTGGTTTTGTTTTCATTTTGGTAGGAGAAAAATATAATGAGATTTTTGCCTGTTTATTTCATGAGGGACACATGAATGGTAAGTTTTCCAAGTCCTTGCACATATATTTCATAGTTTGTCCATTACAGACTTTTTAAATCTATTTTTATTTTTATTTTTTTAGAGACGAGATTTACCTATGTTGCCCAGGCTGGTCAGCCCAGTACACGAACTCCTGGGTTGGGGCGATCCTCCCACCTCAGCCTCCCCCTAGCAGCTGGGACAACAGGCACGAACCACCACACCGGGCCCGTGAGATTTTAAAGGTCAGCATACTTTTCTTTCACAAGTTGGAAGACATGACTCCCTTACCTTCTAACACCTGGCATTTTCACGTTGAGTCTGACATGTCTGACTTGGGTCTTTTTTTGTGACTTACCAGGTTCTTTTTGGCTTCTTTAGAAGCTCTTAGAATGTGGACTTTGTATTAGTCGGGTTTTTGCTAGACTATTTATTTCCTGCTCACGCTCCAGACCAGGGGCTGTGTCTGGCTGCTGCGGCTCTGCCCCCAGGGTACAGTTTGAGAAACGGTTCGCGTGTCGTTTTCATTCCTGGATCCAGGCTAAGGAACCAATCCGACTAGAGAAATGCCCGTCTCATGGCAGAGGGCACAGGAAGAAGAGGCCCTGTGGGAATTTGCAGTGCCCTTGAACGTTCCGTGCAGGAGTGGCACACGTCATCTGATCACAGTTCACTTTCCAAAGCAAATGAATGAGCCAAGTTCAAGTATACTCCACCTGTCGGGAAGGAGAGTGAATAAGTCTTTCCTTTGGAATTCTGAATTCTTCTTTCCCTCGGAAATATCAAGCCATGAATTCAGCTCCTTTATTTTCACAAAAATTCTACTCATGTAAAGTAGTTTGTCTTGACTGAGGATTCGAAGTAAACATGTAACAGAGGCAAGGTGTATATAACCGTATCACCCAAATACCCTCACATCTGAGTTTTGCCATTCATGGGTAGGAAAGCACTTTGACTCTCTGACCACAGGGGATTTTCTTGCTCCCACTTCACTCCCATGCCTCAACCACACATCTTGCTGTCTTCTCTCTCTTCCTACTCTTATCTCTCTTCCTCACCCCCTCATGCTCTGGTTCTTGAAATTTTGGGATCGATATTCTGGAACTTGAGCAGGAAGTGGGCGACCTGACAGAAGAAGATTAAACATGCCTGTCTCAGTTATCTTTGGCTGTATAACAAACCACCCCAAAACCCAGGCTGAAAACAACAGTCATTGTGTTATCTCTCACGATTCTGTGGTTTAGCTGGAGCTCAGCAGGATGATTATTTCTGCTGGTGTCCTTTGGGGTAACTCAGGTTGCGCAGTCAGATAATGGAGGGGCCGAAATGTCCAAGATGGCTTCCTTCATGTGTCTGTTCGGAGCCTGGACTCAACCCGAGAGCTGGGACCCTGGCCCTACATGACTACTTCCTTTGTCCCCAAATTTTCTGTAATGTCTCATTAAATTGATGACCTGGTATTGATGTATAGAGAGAAATTAAAGAGGTTTCCTATAGCTGTGATGGGTCAGTCAAGAAAAGAGTGGCCAAGGGATAATAGCTAAAGTGATTATGTTAGAGTAAAAACCAACATCAGGACCGGAGCTGGTGGCTCATGCCTGTATTCTCAGCACTTTGGGAGACCGAGGCAGGAGGATCACTTGAGCCCAGGAGTTCGAGACCAGCCTGGGCGACACAGCGAGACCTCATCTTTACAAAAAAAATGTTTAAAAACCCAACTGGGTGTAAGTGGTGCACACCTGTAGTCCCAGCTACTCGGGAGGCTGAGGGGGAAGGATCACCTGAGTTCAGGAGGACGAGTCTGCAGTAAGCCGTGATGATACCACTGCACTCCAAGCTGGGTGACAGACACCCTGACTCAAAAAAAAAAAAAAAAAAAAAAAAAATCTATCATAAGGAAACTCCAAAATCCAGTGGTTCAAACTACACAGAAGTTTACGGTCACATAACAGCCCAAGTTGGGAGTTCCACATTAGCAGACATCTCTGTCCCACAGATATTCATGGGCCTGTGTGGATGGGTGCCCTTTTACTCTTAATACAAAGCTTCCAAGGTTAGTCTAGTCATCACCATACAAGCCAAAAGGAAAGGAGAAGACAGAGAGTCTAGGGCCAGGAATCTCCTCTTCAGTAACTTTCCCTCATCACCTTTACTTACGTTCCTGGTTACAGCTTCGCATATCAAAGAGTAAGGAAGGGCAAAGTCCTCTCTGACTGGGCAGACGTGTCTCTGCTACAGTTGTCTTCAGTGGAAAAGGGCATGATTAGGTTTTGATGGGCAGTCAGCTTTCTCTGTTACAGCGGTCCTGGTAGAGACCAGGTAAAGCCAGTGCTGATGCAAATTAGCTTGGCTGATGCAAATGCAGGCTACGAAGGAATCATCGCTATTTGTTTATTAAGCCTAGAAGGGCAGTAGAAAAGTTTGGCTCCTGTTTATACCTGTGTCTGTGAGATGGGTTACTTGTAAGCAAAAATTACAGAAAATTAGTTATTATATGAACAGTTATAGCTTAGAGGATACTATGGCCACCCGGCCCGGCTCCTCTCATTTTATAGATAAAGAAACAGGCCCAAGCAGTAAAGCTGCTTCACACGGATCAGTCATATTTCAATGGTTCACAAGTGGCCAGTGGCTATTGTATTGGACAATTCACCTCTAGTTTTAGTTTGAATTTAACCTCCTTATTTCCGATGTCATTCCTGACTTTGTTTCGTTCTGGACTAGGTTGTTGGAAACCTGCAAGTCTCAGATCCTATGACTTCCTACCTAATGCTCCTTCAGCTAAGCCAACCAAGGACACACATATGTGACATTTAAAGACCTATTCCTCTTTTAGCTAATTTCAAGGCCAGTTCTTTCCTGAGATTCGTATTTGCCTGAGCTGTGATTATAGAAATTAGTTTAATAATTCCCTTTTTTTAAAGACATTATCTACTATAGTTTCCTAAAGTGTGAGAATAAGGTTGTATTAAACTGTATCTGCATGTTTAAATATTTTCTTTCCTTTTCATTTTAGATTCAGAGGGTACCAGTGCATGGATATATTGTGTAGTCGTGGGGACTGGGTCTCAGGTGGTCCATTCCCAGATAGTGAACACTGTACCCAATAGGTAATTTCTGAACCCTAATCCCCTTCCCCACCTCCGCCTTTACTGGTGTCCTAGTCTCTATTGTTTCCATCTTTGTGGCCATTTAACTGTCACATATGAGTGAGAACATGCAGTGTTTGGTTTTCTGTTTCTGAATCAGTTCACTTAGGAGGATGTCTCCAGCTCCCTGCTACAAAGGACATGATTACATTTATTTATTGATTGATCTTTTTTGGCTGCATTTAAAATATGATGCACACTCAGGCAGCCACCGTGCATTGGTTCAAGAGATGAATTTTTGCAACAACACAAGTACCTGCCACTCACCTGATAAAGTCCAGATACATCAGTAAAAGTGGTGGCCAAAATACCTCAATTCTGGTTAAGAAATATAATAACCTACAATCATATTTTTAGAGAAAGGCAGACAGGGGTTATTACATATACTTAAATTTCCTCAGCATCTACTCTACCTAGTCAAGAAGTAGATAGGGAATATTCTAGATGCAAAAGTCAAAAAACTCTAGACCATTTCCAATAAACCCACACAAGACTAGGCATGTGCTTTTCTTGGCACATTGTTTCTTGCTGATTTTTGTTGTTTATTTTGAAATACCACTAGAAAAATATACTATGCTCATCTGTTTTCAACAACTTGGTCCATAATGACACAATCCAAGTTAGAGATGATATTGAAAATAAGGAAGTTGAATTGTAATTAAAGCTAGATTCTCGCTGGGCTCAGTGGCTCAGCCTGTAATCCCAGCACTGTGGAAGGCTTAGGTGAGTGGATTTCCTGAGCCCACAGGTTTGAGACCAGCCCAGGAAACTTGGTGAGACCTTGTCTCTACAATAAATCAAAAATTAGCCGGGTACGGTAGTGCGTGCCTGTGGTTCTGGCTACTAGGAAGGCTGAGGCAGAAGGATTGCCTGAGCCCAGAAGGTCGATGCTGGGTGGCCATGAGCATACCACTGCACTTCTGCCTGGGCGACAGAGTGATACTCCAATTCAAAAAGAAAAGCTACATTCTCCAGATCTGTGTTGTCCAATACAGTAGCCACTGGCTCCTTGTGAGGCATTGAAATACAGCTAGTTGGAATAAAACGTGCTTACATGTAAAATACACGCTAGATTTCAAAGCTTTAGTACAATAAAAGTGAGTGTAAAATATCTCATTAATAACTTTTAATCAGCCGGGCTCAGTGGCTCAGCCTGTAATCCCGCGCTTTGGGAGGCTGAGGTGAGTGGATTGCCTGAGCCCGCGGTTTCAAGACCCGCCTGGGCAACTTAGCGAGACCTCATCTCCACAATAAATCAATTAGCCGGGCATGGTAGCGTGTGTCTGTAGTTTCAGCTACTTGGAAGGCTGAGGCGGAAGGATCGCTGGAGCCCAGCAGGTAGAGGCTGAGGTGGCCGGGAGCGTGCCCACTGCCCTCCAGTCTTGGCGACAGAGTGAGACTCCAACTCAAAAAATAATAATAATAACTTTTAATCAGTTACATGCTAAAAAGTAATATTTTGGATATTTAGGTTTTAAAAGTTTGGCACATGTACTCCTAATGTATTTTTATATAATCTTATAAATTATATACTTGTACCACTAAGTTAAAACCCTATGTACATTATAAATTATTTATTTTAGTTATCTATGTCAAAATTTTGTTCTTACCAGAAATATCATCATGAGTAATAATATAACTAGTGGGAACAATATAATTGAATACGTCACTATTGGAATTTTTGATTAGCACTGCAATAAAACAATCAAAAGTCTGGTTCCATGTTCACTTTTTTTCCACATATTCTTTTAAAGGCTGCCAAAGCTAAAAAAACCCCAAAAAAACCTTAGGAAGATTATAAAGAGACCAGGCATGGTTGGTAGCTCATGCCTGTAATCCCAATGCTTTGGGAAGGCAAGGCAGGAGGGTTGCTTAAGGTCAGGAGATTGAGACTAGCCTGGGCAACAAAGTGACACCTCATCTCTACAGAAAAATTTAAAATTAGATGGGTGTGGTGGCAACGCCTGTAGTTCCAGTTACTCAGGAGGCTGAGATGGGAGGATTGTTTGAGCCTAGGAATTCGAAGCTGCAGTGAACCGCAGTGAGAGACGATCATGCTATTGAACCCAAATGGGCAACAGAGTGAGACCCTGTCTCAAAGAAAATAATGTAGAAATGTATCATTGGTTAAGCTTACTAAACCATAATACTAATTTTTCAGTCCTATCTCAAAATAATGTGTTTTGTTGAAATTGTGGTTAATAAAGTTTTTCATTTGCCTTAAGTTCAATCAGTTATTCCTACAAATTATCTGGAAACTGTACCATTCATATATACTTAACAAGTGCATTTATTTATTTTTTAAAATATTTATTTATTTATTGAGTTGGAGTTTCACGCTGGTGCCCAGGCTGGAGGGCAGTGGCATGCTCCTGGCCACTGCAGCCTTGACCTGCTGGGCTCTGGTGATCCTTCCTCCTCAGGCTTCCAAGTAGCTGGAACTACAGGTGCGTGCTATCATGCCCAGCTAATTTTTGATGTAGTGTAGAGACGAGGTCTCGCCAAGTTGCCCAGGCGGGTCTCGAACCCACAGGCTCAGGCAATCCACTCACCTAGGCCTCCCATAGTGCTGGGATTATAGGCTGAGCCACTGAGCCCGGTCAACAAGTGCATTTAAAATAAAATTCTTCATTGAAAAGATTTGTAAACATATTAGAAAACTCTGTTTCTAAGGTTTTTTATGTACAGATATGCAGGGTGTTTTTTCAAGATATTATTATATTGTCTGAGGTTTCCAAAAGGTCATATAGCCATGGAAACCTTTCCAAGTATACTTTTTCAAAATAAAAATGTCAGAGTATAAATTTCTTCCAAAAAACAGTTACAGTGTCACCTATTATTAAAATACAGTGTCTGAGCTGGGTACTGTGGCTCACATCTATAATCCCAGCACTTTGGGAGGAGAAGGCTAGAAGATTGCCTGAGCCCAGGAGTTCAAGACCAGCCTGGGCAGCTTGGCGAGACCTTGTCTCTACAATAAATCAACAAATTAACTGGGCATGATAGTGCACACCTGTAGTTCCAGCTACTTGGAAGAAACACCTGAGCGCAGCAAGTCGAGGCTGCAGTGGCCATAAACATACCACTGCGCTTCAGCCTGGGCACTGCAGTGACACCTCAACTCAAAAAAATTATTGTCTACATTTTGAAAAGGTGATTTGGTAATATCCACCACCCCTGTCCCCCCACCCACCACCAATTTACTATAATTACTAAAAGCCTCTAGTCATACTAAATGGTTAACATCTTTGGAGCAAGTATCTTTTTGTAACTCTTCACCAAGTTTGACAATTCCTATATGGACTTTGCCTCAAGATAACCAGGAAATCTTTGTCTTTATGGGTATTGCTATGGTCTGAATGTTTGGGGTCCCCCCATTCATGTGTTGAAACCTTGTATCCAGAGCAATAGTATTTATAGATGGGAACTTTAATAGGTGATTAGGTGGTGAGGGCAAAGCCTTCATGAATGGGATTAGTGCCCTTAGAAGAAAGGCTTGAGAGAGCATATTCACACCTTCCATCATATGAAAATACAGCAAGAAAATATCATCTATGAAACAGAGAGTGAGTCCTTCCCAGATACCAAATCTGTTGGCATCTTGATCTTGGACTTACCAGGTCCTAGAATCATAAGAAATAAATTTCTGAGCCGGGCTCGGTGGCTCAACCTGTAATCCCATGTCTTGGGAGGCTGAGGTGAGTGGATTGCCTGAGCCCGTGGGTTCAAGACCCACCTGGGCAACTTGGCGAGACCTCATCTCTACAATAAATCAAAAAAATTAGCCGGGTGTGGTAGTGCATGCCTGTAGTTCCAGCTACTTGGAAGGATGAGGCGGAAGGATCGCCAGAGCCCAGGAGGTCCAGGCTACGGTGACTGGGAGTGGCCACTGCACTACAGTCTGGGCAACAGAGTGAGACTCCAACTCAAAAAAAAAAAAAAGAAATTTCTGTTGTTTGTAAGTTATCCAGTCTGAGATACTTTGCGATAACAGCCTGAACAGACTAAGATGGCCATCCTCTGAAATTGGCCAGTGTTCTTGGTTGAAAGCAAAATAATCTACTCTATCTAGTACGAATAGAAAGGACATAGATAACTAAAAACAATCAGAAGGGCTGAAGAAATGGAACCCTGGGTGAACTTCTAGAGGTCCAACTCACTGGTTTGCCAAGCCAGTAGCTATTGGCTCCAGGACCATGCAGCTTTTGCCATTCTCCCTGACAGCAGATCTGATGCTTCATACCTGTCTTTTCCACCATGTAATTCAGATCCAAATCAAAGTCTCATACAGGTGAGGTGAGCCTCACACACAGACCCTAAATCTGAAGTCTGTGCCCTCACTGAAAGGAGACTGGGAAATATATTTTTTCACATCTGTACTGAGAAGTGGGATTTACATTTTACAGAACTATTAACATACAGAGAGGCTGTTCTAAAGACCTTGTGTTGTCTGGGCACAGTGGGTCACGCCCATAATCCTAGCACTTTGTGAGGCCGAGGTGAGAGGATTGCTTGAGCCCACAGGCTCGAGACCAGTCTGGGCAACTTGGCAAGACCTCATCTCTACGATAAATCAAAAAATTAACCAGGCGTGGTGGCACGTGCCTGGGGTTCCAGCTACATGGAAGGCTGAGGCAGAAGGATCACCTGCCCAAGAGGTTGAGCCTGCGGTGGCTGTGAGCATGCCACTGCACTCCAGCCTGGGCAACAGAGTGAGACTCCAACTCAAAAAAAGATAAATAGATAAATAAATAAATACTTTGTGTAGTCCCAAAAGAAAAGGTGTTCTCCCCACATCCCAACTTATTCCCAAGGTATTATAAATATTCCACTAAAGCCACTGAGTAGGCTCATCTAGGCCACAATATTCCTTAAATACTCCAAAATGCTAAAAGCCAAGGAATAAATGGGAGCTCCACTCTCAAACCATCCATGCTAAGAGACCCCCTTCTCTAAGATTGGCCTGTATGTTAAATATTAGAATGCTTCATTTTGTAATTTCCAGATGAAAAACTAATTAAAATTCTGGTAGTTTCCCTCCACAGAATCTTGTGTACTCATTCTAGGAGTAAGTTTTCCCCTTGGAATAAGCCTGCTCCAGACCAGCAACTCTCAAAAAACTCATTGATTTTTCTAGAACACAGCAAATAGAAAAAATATGAACAATAAAATAAATTTTCCTAAGGCTAAGTTAATGCAAAAGGCTCTCCTTTATTTCGGAATTATTCTTTCTTCCTTCTTTCTTTCTTTTTTTTTTTTTTTGCATTGGAGTCTCACTCTGTCACCCAGACTGGAGTGCAGTGGCAGGCTCCTGGCCACCTCAGCCTTGACCTGCTGGGCTTTCACCTCAACCTTCCAAGTAGCCAGAACTACAGGTACACGCTACCACGCCCAGCTAGTTTTTGATTTATTGTAGAGACAAGGTCTCGCCAAGTTGCCCAGGTGGGTCTCAAACCCACAGGCTAAGGCAATCCACTCACCTCGGCCTCCCAAAGTGCTGAGCCACCGAGTCTAACCCCTGCTTTTTTTTTTTAAATGAAGGTGTCTTTTCATTACTAAATAATGGTGATAGGACATGGTAGTCTTAATTAAGACTTTTCTTGGCTGAAATAATAATAATAATAATAACTATCATAAATAAATCCCTCTAAAATATTTTTTAATTGAACTCCTCTGTGAAAATTTAAAATTTGCAACGTACTTTTCTATTTTACAAAGTTCTTCAAATCCCTCTTGCAGGGGGATCAGAGACATGTAGGGGGAAACTTAAGAAAACTCCAGTCTGGGCTCAGTGGCTCAGCCTGTAATTCCAGCACTTTGGGAGACCAACGTGAGAGGACTGCCTGAGCCCACAGGTTCAGGTTCGAGACCAGCCTGGGCAACTTGGTGAGTCCTCATCTCTACGATAAATCAAAAAATTAGCCAGGCATGGTGGCACGTACCTGGCGTTCCGGCTACTTGGAAGGCTGAAGCAGGATTGTCTGAGCCCAGCAGGTCGCCGCTGGGGTGGCTGTAAGCCTGCCACTGCACTCCAGCCTGGGCAACGGAGTAAGATCCTAACTCAAAAAAAAAAAAAAAAAGAAGAAGAAGAAAACTCCATAGCAAATGCAAGCATGGGAAGATGGTCAACATCATTAGTCTTAGGAAATGCAAATCAAAAGTACAGTGAGGTACCACTTCACACACACCTAGAATGACTACAATTTTTTTAAAAAATGAAACATAACAAGTGTTAACTATAATGTGGAAAGACTGGAAATCTCACATATTCCTGGTAGGAATATAAAAAGCAGATGCTATGGGAAAATTTAGTGGTTCTTCAAAAGATTAAACATATAATTACTATATGCTCTAGCAATTAAAAGCAAGAATTCACAAAAGAAGATATTTGTGTTCCAATGTTTATGTCAGCATTATTCACAATAACCAAAAGGTGGAGAGTCCCCAAATGTCCATCAACAGATGAATGAATAAACATGATGTGGTGTAAACACACAATGGAATATTATTCAGTCTTAAAAAGGAAGGCCGTTCTGATATACACTACGACAGGGATGAGCTTTGAAAACATTGTGCCAGAGAAAGAAATTAGATAAAAAAGCATAGCTGTTGCAAGATTCTACTTCTATGAAGTACCTAGAATAGTCAAATTCATAGAAACAGAAAGTAGGGCAGTGGTTACCAAGGGCTGAGAGGATGAAGAGATAGGAAGTTAGTGTTTAACGGGTACAGAGTTTCCATTTGGGGTGATGAAAAAGTTCTGGAAATAAATCATGGTAATGGTTGCACAACACTATGAATTTACTTAACGCCACTGAATTGTACACTGAAAAAATGGTTAAATGATAAATTTCATATCTATTTTACCACAATTTCTTTCTTTTTTTTTTTTCCGAATTGGAGTCGCCCAGGCTGGAGTGCAGTGGCAAGCTCATGGCCACCATAGCCTCCACCTGTTGGGTTCAGGCGATCTTTCCATCTCAGCCTTCCAAGTAGCTGGAACTACAGGCGTGTGCTACCATGCCTGGCTTTTTTTTTTTTTTTTTTTAATTGTAGAGATGAGGTCTCACCAAGTTGCCCAGACTGGTCTCGAACCCCTGAGCTCAGGCAATTCTCTCACCTCGGCCTCCCAAAGTACTGGGATTACAGGCTTGAGCCATCATGCCTGGCTGCAATTTTTAAAAAAGGAACAAACAATTGATACAAGCAACAACATGGGTGAGAGATTTGTCATCTTAGAGAAAATATGTTGAATGAAAGAATCAAGACACAAAAAGAATGGTGATTTCATTTTTATTAACTTTAATTTAATTTAATTTAACTTTTTGATTCGGGGTTTCAATCCATCATCCAGGCTAGAAAGCAGTGTCACAATCACAGTTCACCACAGCCTTGAACTCCTGGGCTCAATCAATCCTCTCGTTTTGGTCTCTCAAAGTGCTAGGATTACAAGTGTGAGCCACCACACTTAGCTGTGATTTCATTTTTATAAGTTCAAAATTGGTGTTTCTGCTGTTAAATAAAATTTACTGGTGTAAACTGAGCTCCTTTACGCGACCCAACAGACCAAATCAAAACGGAGTCATTCTTGCTAAAATTTCATGTCACCAAACTAAGTTGTTTATCTGCCCTTCTGAGAAACCAGGCAGGAGAGAGAATAGCCCAATTACCCAACACACCCAACAGTTTTAGCCCAGCATGACAAGAAAGTCCCCTCGTTTTACCCTTTAGAAAAGGACTTTTGAAACAATCAATCGGCTTTTTGCTCCCTACTTTTGCATTCTTCAGCCCTTTTTAACCTCTAAAGCCAACTTCCTTTGCTCAGCTCATTGAAGCTCCTTTTCTGAATTTTTAGAAGTGATGCTTCCCTGGCTCATAAATCACAAATATAAGTCAATTCAATCAAGTAACTAAATTTGTTGTAATTTTGTCTTTTGACATTAATTTATAGTGATAGTGGCTGCCTGTGCTTAGGCTGGGGTAGGTAAAATTGATTGGAAACAGGCACAAGGAAACTTTCTAGGGTGATGAGAATGGTCTGTATCTTGATTGGGGTGGCAGTTACAATTGGAGGTTGTATACAACTGTCAAAACTCGTAAGGCCAGTCTTGGTGGCTCAGCCTGTAATCCCAGCATTTTGGGAGGCCGAGGTGAGTGGATTACCTGAGTCTGAGGGTTTGAGACCAGCCCGGGCAACTTGGTGAGACCTCATCTCTGCAATAAATAAAAAATTAGCCAGGCGTGGTAACACGCACCTGTAGTTCTGGCTCCTTGGAAGGCTGAGGCAGACGGATCGCCGGAGCCCAGCAGGTTGACGCTGGGGTGACCGTGAGTGTGCCACTGAACTCTAGCCTAGGTGACGGAGTGAGACTCCAACTCCAAAAAAAAAAAAACAAAAAACTTGTGGATTGTACATCTAGTATCTGTGCATTGCAGTCTATGTAAAGTATATGTCAATTAAAAGCAAAACAGACAAAACGATATGACACACACCCACACAAAAATCCAAAGTAAAAAAAAGTCTTAATTAAAAATAAACATGCTGAACATGGTGGCTCACACCTATAATTCCAGGACTTTGGTAGGCAGAGGCAAGAGGATTGTCTGAGCTCGGGGGTTCGAGACCAGCTTGGGCAACTTGGTAAGACCTCGTCTCTACAATAAATCACAAAAAATTTAGCCGGGCTTGGTGGCACACCTCTGTAGTTCCAGCTCCTTGGAAGGCTGAGGAGGAAGGATAGACTGAGCCCCGAAGGTCGAGGCTGCGGTGGCTGTGAGCGTGCCCTTTCACTCCAGCCTGGGCGACAGAGTGAGATTCTGACAAATAAACAAACAAACAAAAATTATTATACTCATGTTTTTGGGTGAAGGTCTTACTCTGTCACTCAGGCTGGAGTGCAGTGGCACCATCACAGCTCACTGCAGTCTTGATTTCCTGGGCTCAGGCAAGGTAGCTGGGACTACAGGTGCTACTATGTTTGGCTAAATTTTTTTATTTTTCATAAAGATGAAGTCTTGCTGTGTTGTCCAGGCTGAACTCCTGGCCTCAAGTAACCCTCCCGTCTCATACTCCCAAAGGGCTGGAATTACAGAGATGAACCATCATGCCCTGCCAAAAAATAAATTAAAAATTTTAAATAGAGGTGTGATCCATCACAGAGTAAAATGGTACAGTAAACTGCTGCTTCAAGAATTTAGGGCCATATGCAGTGGCTCTCACCTGTAATTCCAGCACTTTGGGAGGCTGAGGTAAGAGGATTGTCTTAGCCCAGGGATTCAAGACAGGCCTGGCAAGACCTTGTCTCTACAATAAATCAAAAAATTAGCCAGGCATGGTAGCCCGCACCTGTAGTTCCAGCTACTTGGAAGGTTGAGGTGGAAGGATCACCTGAGCTCAGCAGGTTGAGGCTGCAATAGTCGTGATTGTGTCACTGCACTTCAGCCTGGGGGACAGAGTGAGACTCTGTCTCAAAAAAAAAAAAAAAAAAAAGGAATTTAGGTGTTTCTGAGTAGCCAGAGCTCATCTCTTCATTGCTCAGTGAATGTCAACATGAAAAATCCATAATTCTCAAGAACTTAAAATATTTGTTCATTGTTTCTTGTATTTTTGTTTGCCAAGTTTAGCTATTAATAAAAGTTAACATTCATCAAGAAAAGATCTTTTTTTTTTTTTTTTGGTCTGTTGCCCAGACAGGAGTGCAATGGCTGCTCCCGGACACCGCAGCCTCGACCTGCTGGGCTCTGGCAATCCTTCCTCCTCAGTCTTCCAAGTAACTGGAACTACAGGCACGCGCTACCGCTCCCGGCTAATTTTTTGATTTATTGTAGAGATGAGGGCTCGCCAAGTTGCCCGGGCAGGTCTCGAACCGGGCTCAAGCAATCAACTCACCTCAGCCTCCCGAGGCGCAGGATTACAGGCTGAGCCACTGAGCCTGGCTGAGACTCTGACTCACAAAAAAAAAAAAAAAAAGAAAAAAAAAGGAATTTAGGTGTTTCTGAGTAGCAGAGCTCATCTCTTCATTGCTCAGTGGATGTCAACATGAAAAATCCTTAATTCTCATGAACTTAAAATATTTGTTCATTGTTTCTTGTTTTTTTGTTTGCCGAGTTTAGCTATAAATATAAGTTAACATTCATCAGGAAAAGATCTTTTTTGTTGTTGAGTTGGAGTCTCACTCTGTCGCCCAGACTGGAGTGCAGTGGCCGCTCCCGGCCACCGCAGCCTTGACCTGCTGGGCTCCGGTGATCCTTCCACCTCAGCCTTCCAAGTAGCTGGAACTACAGGGGCGCGCTACCATGCCCGGCTAAGGAAAAGTTCTTTAACATCCTTAATGCCAAAGTATTGCTATCCCAAGTATCTCCCTTATGGCCCATGTGTGCTTGAAGATTTCCTGATTTTAGAAGAGTAACCCCCTTACATACTAGTTTTATTCTATGGCATTCTATTCTGTGAGGTATTCACTTCTAGAAAAACAAATTTGGTCACAAAAAGATTCTGCTTGGTTTTCTACTGAAAAAGGCCCAAACCATGGATTAAATCATTCATGCAAACTAAAATGTAAATCCCAACCAAATCTTCTCAGGACCGCACCCAACACCCCGGGGAGCTGGGCAGAGGCTGGGGAAACAGGACAGCAAGAGCTGCCAGCAGGTAGGAAGCGATTGATGGAGGAGGGAGGGTCCCGTTTGTTTTGGGTGCTGTACACTGTTTTAGGAACTTACTGTTATGATGTCATTTCAAGAATACAAACAAGAGTACAGCAAAGGGATTCAAACAGAGGTCAGAAAACTTCTTGCTTATCTTTACCCACGGAGTACAAAATCACGTCTTGGCAGATGCGACACTGACAGATGCCAGGAAGGACTGGATGGAGGTGGCTGCCAAGAACAGTCACCTCCTAGGAAGTCTAACACCTCCCCCCAACCCCAGACAGGTGGCTAGGTCTTTGCAAGACTTGGCTTAAGCAGCCAGTCAGTCTAAGAAAGTGTGTGTTTAATTTTGGAGAATGGGCCAGCTGTTTTATATGATTATTTTTAATTAGTTATTTTTCTGGGGTTTGATTAAATTTGGAAATAATTGTATCTTGTGAACTATTTCAGAACCTCAGATGGTAAACCTAGGGCTGCCTCAGGAATTTGGGGATGGGTTGTCACCCTGTGACCAATGCCAGTCCTGAAAACAAGCAGCCTTTGTCTTCAGAAGAGGTCACGGCCATGCAAATTTTTCTAGTTCTTTTCTGCTTGGAAAGAGAATCCCATCTGGCCGACTTCTCTTTTTTTCTCTGTTTTCTTGTATGAAATATGCAAAACACAAAATCATGAGCCACCAGAGGAGTAGACTATGTCACCTCACTATTGCAGATAAAATTGAAACATGACAAGAAGTAAAAATTTGCTCTTGGGAAAAGGCATGTAAAAGACACGGTATTTGCATAATGATATTATAGCTTTTTAAATAAATCCAGAATGGGTAGTCAAATCAATTATGGGGGGGGAAAGAAAATTGCCAGTTAAACATTCAGTCATAAATAAACTGTAGGAGAAATCATTTAAGGATCTAGAATATTTAAACTTGGGATGTGAACTCTTTGTTTTATAAATAGAAAAACCCAAGCATTTTTCAATATTGTTAAGATTATGTATCTGACCCATTTCTGTTTATCACTTTGCAATTTACAGAGCACTTTCACACCCATTATACTATCTGATACTCATGACAATCTATGAGTTGCATAGGGCAGCTATTATTAGACCTGTTTTATAAAGAAGAAACTGAAGCTTGGAACAGTTTCACCCAAGGTCATCCACTAGCTTTAGTTGAAACCCACACGCAGGTCTTGACATTCAAAACTCCTGGACTCTACCCAGTATCCTACCACTTCTGTTCTCTTTTTGAAAATATTATGAAACTAAATAAGTTAATCATAGAGCAAACTCCTTAGCTAACTATATTTGCCAGTGCAATTTTGCTTTTGTTTTTGTTTTTTTTGAGTCAGAGTCCCACTCTGTCGCCCAGGCAGGAATGCAGTGGCACATTCAAGGCCACCCCACCATCGACCTTCTGGGTTCCAGTGATCCTTCCACCTCAACTTTCCAAGTAGCTGGAACTACAGGCACGCGCCACCATACCCGGTTAATTTTTGGATTAGCCACATTGTGCAGGCTGATCTCGAATCCCTGGGCTCAGGCAAACCTCTCGCCTCCACTTCCCAAAGTGCTGGGATTACAGGCATGAGCCACTGCGCCCGGTTCATAAGTACAACTTTAGAAAGGCTTTATCAATTTAGTGTGATGGTTAAGGCTGTGGAACCACTGCTTAGCTGTGTGACCTGGAGTGAGCTACTAAGCATTCTATGCCTCAGTTTACTCACCTGTAAGATAGGAATAATAACAGTATATTTACTTAATGGAGTTTTGAAAGCAACACATAAGTTAATACATGTTAAACTCTTGGTACAGTGCCTGGCTTACAGTGATCAGCTAGTAAGTGCAAGGTATTACTGTCTTTGCAAATTAATTTTTGTCGGGTTGCTCTGATAAGCATTGAGATATTTTAAGTAACTATGGAGGTGCTGTATTGCATAAATCCTAATACTATACAAATTAAAGACTGAAACCAAATATTTCACTATCTCTAGTTTGCTCTTGCCGATTATGAGTAAGTTTCTCTGTTATCTGATCAGGGATCAGACTCAGAGTCAAGTTTATCAACCTAAAGTCATAACAAAACACTACAGCTTACATCAACCCTGAGTCATCCCAGTCTAAGAATCATAGGACTTTAGTGTAACTGTGAACAGTCTTTTGCCCTTTCCAAAATAATGTGAAACTGTTCCCTTGTTCACACATTTATTATGTAGAACATTATTTAGATACGAAGTCCCCTCAGGGAAATAAGTAACAGACTTGGTTTTTCCCTTCAAGATGCAGTATAAAAACAGGCAGATACATAGTCAGGAATCATCAAGTCTTCTCATATCATACAGCAAAGATGCTCTCAACAATTCCTGGGACTCGGGGAAAAGAATACAAGAACAGCTTGAAGGGAATTCTGCCAGGTAAACGAGGGACTAGTTGGACATGAAAAAAAATGGTGGCACTCAAGAAGTAGCACACTGAGTTTCCAAAGTCTATGAATCCATAGTTATGGGCCAGGGGAGTGGGGGAAGAGAAAGGAAATCTTCCTGTCTGGAAGAATGCCGGCCAGTAAATGTTCCGTGGATGATGAAAATTCGCCATTTTGCAACCCAGTGCGATAACTAATTCAAGAAAGAATTGTCTAAATCAGTGGTTCTCAACTGTTGTTGTGCATCAGAATCACCTAGAGGCTTGTTAAAACACAGATTGGGCCTGGTACGGTGGATCAGGAGGGGGGCGGTGGCCCATGCCTATTATCCCAGCACTTTGGGAGGCCAAGGCGAGAGCTTGCTTGAGCCTAGGAGTTCGAGACCAACCTGGGCAACATAGCAAGACCGCGTCTCTGAAAAAAAAAAAAAAAAATCCGACAATTAGCTGGATGTGATGGCGGGTGCCTGTAGTCCCAGCTACTTCAGAGGTTGAGATGGAAGGATTGCCTGAGCCCAGGAGGTAGAGGCTGTGGTGAGCCCTGATAGTGCCACTGCACTCCAGCCTGGACAACAGTGTAAGACCCTAACTCAAAAGAAAAAAAAAAAAAGATTGCTGGATGTCACCCCCAGAGTCTCTAATTCAGCAGATCTTGGTGGGATCCAAGATTTTGCTTTTCTATCAAGTTCCCAGACCATACTTAGAGAGTCACTAATCTAAACAATCGAGTGATAAGAAACAGGATATTCACCCAAACAAAGGTTTTTCAAAGCAAACATTTAGAAGGAAGAAAAGAATCAAAGTGACTCAGAGTGGGAGAAATTACCAACACTTCTGACTAAGTTCACACATCATTGCTTATGTTATCTGGTCCTGGAATCACATGATTTGAAGAGGGTAGACCTTCCCTGAAATGCGAGACAAGATCAATCGCAACTTCTTAAGAGCACTTTAGGACTAAGGGTTCTAACATTTTTCTACTCTTAACAGACTTGCTTGACCTCAGGCAAGTACAGCCGACCTTTGAACAAGTGAGGGGGTGTGGAAATTAAGGGGCGTTGGCTGACTCCACACACAGTTTAAAATATGAGTAAACTTTTGACTCCCCAAAAACTTAACTCCTAATATCCTACTGTTGACTGGAAACCTTGCTAATAAACAGTTGATGAACACATATTTTGTATGTTTTGTATTGTATTCTTACAATAAAGCCAGAAAAAAGAAAATATTATTTAAAAAGTCATAAGGAAGATGACTTCATTAAGTGAAAGAGGATCACCGTAAAGATCTTCATCTTAATCATCTTCACATTGACTAGGCAGAGGAGGAGGGGAAGAAGGGAGAGGATGCCTCAGTCTTGCTGTCTCAGGGGTGTCAGAGGTTAAAGAAAATCACCTGCCTGTACAGGAAGGTTGTGTGAACCCGGGAGGTCGAGACTGCAATGAGCTGCGATTATGCCACTGCACTCCCGCCAGGGCAACAGAGAGAGACCCTGTCGAAAGAAAGAGAGAGAGGGAGGGAGGGAGGGAGGAGGAAGAAAGAAAGAATGAAGGTCAAATGGCAAATGTTTATTAAGAAAGAAAAGCACTGGGCATGGTAGTTCAAGCCTGTAATCCCAGCACTTTGGGAGGCCAAGGCAAAAGGATTGCCTGAGCTCCGGGGTTTGAGACCAGCCTGGGCAACTTGGCGAGACCTTGTCTCTACAATAAATCAAAAAATTAGCTGGGCATGGTGGCACATACCTGTAGTTCCAGCTGCTTGGAAGGCTGAAGCAGAAGGATCACCTGAGCCCAGCAGGTCGAGGCTACGGTGGCTGTGAGTATGCCACTGCACTCTAGCCTGGGTGACAGAGTGAGACTCCAACTCTCCCCCAAAAAATGATCTCCTATAAGTGGACACATTCAAACCTGTGTTGTTGAAGGGTCAACTGTACTTGACTTTTGTTTAGGATCTATCTATGCCTTTACTTATAAAAAAAATAAGGGTCTTAAACTATGAGTTTTCCATGGACCTACTGGCAACTGGTTACAAAGTCTGAAGAAATTAGGCTGAAGGAAATGACTGTACCCTGCAGCTTAGAAATCAGAAAATAGCAGTAGAAAGACACTATCTCTAGTGCACATTATTTTTATAACATTACATCAGAGGTTTCTTTTTCTAAGAAAGACGCTTGTCTTAGCAATATAGATTTTTAAAGAATGTGAAAGATAACTGTTTTAAGACAAGTTTTAAAAAATCAATGTTGTTGCAGCTACTTTGCTTTTATGGGGGTCCAGAAATCACTTGATTCTGCAAAAGTAAACTAACTTGGATCTTTTGAGCTGAGCAGTACTTGCTTGCTAGGTGTGAAACCACAAACCGCTCTTGTAAAACTCTTTGTATGATCATGAGTAGATGAAAGGAAACCTTATCAGGAAATTTGTGTTTTTGCTCTGTACTATCTGTAAAAAGCAGCTAATATATGCTCAGTGCAATTCAGACAGGTCCCAGCCTTCTTTCCTTTACAGACTCTCCACTCCAATCTTGAAACCATTCTGAGGAATAAGTGGAATTAGAGCGACCATGGGCATAATTTGAAGGGTACCTCACAGATTACCTTCCAGCTCCTGCCATTTTAATTTTTTAATTTTTAAAATTTTTTTTAGAAAGTGTCTTGCTCTGTTACCCAGCCTGGAGTGCAGGAGTGCAAATAGCTCATTGCAGCCTCAACCTTCTGGGCTCAAGTGATTTGCCCACCTCAGTCTCCCAACATGCTGGAATTGTAGGTATGAAGCCACCATACCTAACCTCCTGCTTTTTTTTTTTTTTTAAATCTCATTGAAGAGCCTCTTGGCCAGGAGAGGACAAGTCACCTTGATATCACCTTGACAGGCATGGGGGAAGGGTGGTTCCCAAAGGAAAGCTCTCATTGGGGGGAAAAAAAAAAGAGGAAAAGAGACCTGCATTTGATTTGATGAAATTAGAATCTCCGAGGAAACAGGCGTCTGGCATTAGGCAAGTGTAAGGTATGGGAAGCAGGACTTGGGTCAGGAATAGAGTGATACATCTCAGAGGCAGACAGCCAGAGGGTGGTGTGAGGGGAGGGGAATGGGTCAACGGGTCAGCCTGAAGGCCCAGTTTGGTTGTCAGGTGGGGAAGGAGAGGATGACCCTGGGAAGAAGGGTTTGCTTTCATTTTCCTTGTGTTGCAAGTGGATTATAAATATCACTTCCAGCAAAGCTGATAAGGCTGAAATTATGCAGCTCTGGGCTAACCGTCTTCATATATTTTTATCCCATGCCTCCATCAGCACTACCTCCCCCTCCTATGCCCTCTCCCATTCCACCCCTGCAAAATACCCTCTTGCCACTCTTTGTCATGGCAATGGGTTGTGGAGTCAGGAAGGAGAGCCAAGCCAAGCCCTTGCAGGGCTGCAACTCACTCGACTTGCTCTGCCATCTCCAGTTTTTTAGTGCAGGTCTCCAGGGGCCCTTGGAATTCCCCTGGTAGTCAGGACGTGCCTTGAGGCAGAAAGCCAAAGTCAGATGTGACGGTTGAGAACCCAGAACATGTGTCCAGCTTTTTTGGCTAATCTGCATTCCGTGATAATTATACACAAAGAAACACATCATTTTAACATCCCAAAGTGCACCTAATCACACACATTTATTTATTTGGTATTAATAAAATGACCAAAGCTCAGCGTGGTGGCTTACACCTGTAATCCCAGCATCTTGGGAGGCAGAGATGAGAGGATTGCCTGAGCACGAGGATTCAAGATCAGTCTGGGCAACATGGTGTGACCTCATCCCTACAACAAATGAAAAAAATTAACTGTACATGGTGGTGCATGTCTACAGTTCCAGCTACTTGGAAGGCTGAGGCGGGAGGATGGCCTGAGCCCAGCGGCCCAAGATTGCAGTGGCCGTGAGCATGCCCCACGCTGGGCAACAGAGTGAGACTCCAACTCAAAAACAAACAAAACAAAAATGAATTAGGCAGGGTGTGATGCTTCACACCTGTAATCCCAACACTTAGGGAGGCTGGGGCAAGAGTGGGCTCAGTGGCTCAGCCTGTAATCCTCCTTTGGGAGGCCGAGGCAAGTGGATCGCCTGAGCCTGCAAGTTTGAGAACAGTCCAGGGGACTTGGCGAGACCTCATCTCTACAATAAATAAAACCAACCACCCTTCCCCCATGCCTGTCCATCAAGGTGACTTGCCCTCTCCTGGCCAAGAGGTTCTTCAATGAGATTTTTTTTTTTTAAAAGCAGGAGGTTAGGTGTGGTGGCCTCATGCCTGCAATTCCAGCATATTGGGAGGCTGAGGTGGGTGAATCACTTGAGCCCAGAAAGTTGAGGCTGCAATGAGCTATTTGCACTCCTGCACTCCAGCCTGGGTGACAGACCCTTTCTAAAAAATAAATAAATAAATAAATAATAAATATGTGCCTGTAGTTCCAGCTACTTGGAAGTCTGAAGAGGAAGGATCGCCTGAACCCAGCAGGTTGACGCTGGGAAGGCCATGAGTGTGCCACTGTGCTCCAACCTGGGTGACAGAGTAAGACTCCAACTCAAAAAAAAAAGAGGATCACTTGAGTTCAGAAATCAAGACCAGCCTGGGCAACATGACAAGATCTTGTCTCTACAATATATAAGAAAGTAGCAAGGTGACGTGGTGCACACCTGCAGTCTCAGCTACTCAGGAGGCTGAGGCGGGAGGTTGAGACTGTGGTGAGCCATGATCATGCCACTGCACTCCAGCCTGGGCAACAGAGTGAAACTCCAAATCAAAACCAAGCAAAACAAAAAAGAGTTAGGCCAGGCACAGTGGCTCACGGCTGCAATTCCAGCACTTAGGGAGGCTTGAGGCAAGAGGATCACTTGAGCTCAGGAATTCAAAACCAGCCTGGGCAACATGACAAGACCTTGTCTCTACAATAAATAAGAAAATTAGCCAGGTGTGGTGGTGTGCACCTGCAGTCCCAACTACTCAGGAGGCTGAGGTAGAAGGATGACCTGAGCCCAGGAGGTCGAGGCTGCGGTGAGCCATGATCATGCCACTGCACTCCAGGCTGAGCAACAAATAAGACCTCCTGACTCAAAAAGCCCCAAAACACCAAACAAACAAAAAAGATTCAAGTAGAAGTTAATGGCTTGATGAGGGAGTTATAAGGGGATGATTTTGACGTTCAATAAAGAAAAAGTCAAGATCAGGAATGAAAGGCAGATGGATACGGGTGGGGGGATAAGGTGTAAGAGGAAAAGCTATGAATGAGATGTTCTGGAGATTGATGCACAGAGTTTGCCAGATTCAGTCAATTGCTGGGTGATACAAGCACTCTTTTGAGGCTTGGGATCAGGACATTAAGGTGACACCAAGTAGTGCAATTGCATTGTTCTCTAGTGATCCCCAGGTGCACTGGCACAGACACAGACCTAGTGGATGGTTGGGGTTATCTGAGGCTGGACTTTGTGCAGAGCAAGTGTGGTAAAAGAAGAGAGACAAGGAAATGGAAAATATTTGCAAGGGAGTAATCATAAGGATAATCATGAACTTTAAGAAGTAAAGAGAGAAGAGGCTGTGCATGGTGGCTCACACCTGTAATCCCAACATTTTGGGAGGCCAAGGCGAGAGGATTGCCTGAGCCCAGGGGTTTGCAATCAGCCTGGACAACTTGGCAAGACCTTGTATCGACAATAAATTTTTTAAAATTAGCCGGGCTTGGTGGTGTGCATCTGTAGTTCTAGCTACTTTGGGAGGCTGAGATGGAAGGATCACCTGAACCCAGCAGGTCAAGGCTGCAGTAGCTACGATCATACCACTGCACTCCAGCCTGGCAACAGAGTGAGACTCCGACTCAAAGAAAAGAAGAGAGAGAAAGAAGAAAAGACAACTGGAGAAGATTGCCCTAGAGTATCTACCTCTAATGTGAATTATGTTATCTTTCCTCTTAGAAGACAGAAGCAATTAAGACCAACTTTGTTTTAAAATAATGTGTCTCCATCTCATTAGCAAACTAAACCCAGAACTTTATTAACAGAGAAATACAACATGAGCAAGGACACTTTATTCTAGGAATACAGGAATGTTTGAACATCCCATCAAATGGTGGAAGAATGACAAATGATCATCTCCTCAGATTCTGCGATCAGTTATCTTTTGCTGTGTAGCAGGCCACCCCAAAACTTGGTAGCATAAAGCAATCAATTTCTTATACTCATGGTTCTGTGGGTCAGTAATCAGAACAGAGCACCATGGGTCCCTGCTCTGCCGTGCCCAGAGCCTTGGCCAAGAAGACTCAAAGTCTGGAGTGAGCTGGACTCAGTGGGGCTTCATTCCCCGGGCTGTGGACTAGTCTTGGTTCATGGCCTGTTAGGAACCAGGCCTCACCACAGGAGGTGAGTGGAGGCCAGCAAGTGAAGCTTCATTTGTACTTGCAGCCACTCCTCATCGCTTGCATTACTGCCTGAGCTCCACCTCCTGTCAGATAAGCAATGGCATTAGATTCATTAGATTCTCATAGGAACGCAAACCCTACTGTGAACTGTGCATGTGAGAGATCTAGGTTGTGAGCTCCTTATGAGAATCTGATGTTGTCGCTGATCTGCACAATTACATGTTATGTGCTTAAATCATCCTGAAACCATCCCCTTCCCCCCCCACACACAAAAAAACAAATCCCAAGGGATTGCATATATTACAGAAGTGCTCTTCCTTATCTACATTGCAGGGTTGTAGTCCAGTTGGGTAGTCCAGATCCGTCACCTCAGTCACATCCAAACTCCCTTCTTGGCCTGTTGACTTGAAGCCATGAGGCACCCAAAGTGACCAAGTGTCGGTCTTAACTTCCAGTTCAATGGAATAATCGCTGTGTCTCCTGGCAGAAGCATTCCTCCCTATGGAATGAAGAACTCTAAGCCATCAGAGCATAAGTTGTGGGAACAGGAAGAAAAAATTTGGCTAGTGGACCACTAAAAGTAATGGTGAGTGATTCCTGGAACTGTGATTTATGGCTCTGGGTTTATACAAGGTTTATGGCTCTGGATTTATACTGGGTGCTGATTCAGAGCACATACAGTCTTCTGGAGAACTTTGTCCCAGCTATTCAAGGTATTTTCATGTAACTGCATCTTCAAAAGGTCATTCCACCATTCCAAAAAGCCAACTGCTTCAAGAAGGTGGGGGGCATCGGAAGACCAGTGAATTCCATGAGCATATTGCAGTTCTTTGGCTGTGAAGTGGGCTCCTTGGTTAGAAATAATGCTTTGTGGAATACCATGACAGTGATAAGACATTCTGTAAATCCACAGATGGGCGTTTTGGCAGAAGCAATGAAAACAATGTCAAGCATGTGGGATGGGAGGTATTGTGGCCATCTTAAAAAATACAATCTGCTACAGATACTGAACAATTGTTTAATAAAATTCAGCAGTCCTTCCTTTAAAGCTCTTAGATCAAAAGAAATAGAAGAATGGATATATATGCAAGATAATTGAAAGCAGTGTCTCAAAGAAATACTTGCACATCCATGTTCATTGCAGTATTATTCACAATAGCCAAGAGGCCAAATCAATCCAAGTGTCCAAAAACAGATGAAAAAATAAATGTGGAATGAAATATTATTTAGCCTTAACAAGGAAGGAAATTCTGACACATGCTACATTGTAGGTGAACCTTGAGGACATTATACTAAACCAGTCACAAAAAGGCAGACACTGTATGATCTCACACACCCAGGGTATCCAGAATAGTCATACTGATAGAAACAGAAAGAAGAATGGTGGTTCCCAGGGTCTGGAGGGAAGGAAATGGGAAGTTGCTGTTTAATGGGTGCAGAGTTTCAGTTGTACATAACGAACCTAATTCTGGAGATTGGTGGCACAGTGATGTGAATATACTTATTGAACTACACATTTAAAAATGGTTGCCAGGCACGATGGCTCATGCCTGTAATCACAGCACATCGGAAAGTGGAGGCAAGAGGATTGCCTGAGCCCAGGGGCTTGAGACCAGTATGGGCAACATGGCGAGACCTCATCTCTAAAAACCAAACCAAAAAATTAACTGGGAGGGGTGGCGCGCACCTGCAGTTCCAGCTATTTGGAAGGCTGAGGCTGCAGGATTGCCTGAGCCCAGCAGGTCGAGGCTGCGGTGACCATGAGCATGTCACTATACTCCAGCCTGGGCAACAGGGTGAGACTGATTCCAAAAAAATGGTTAAGATGGTAAGTTTTATGTTATATGTATTTTACCACAATTTAAAAAACAGAAATAGAAAAAAAAAACCCTTTCTAGATATGCTAAAGAATGCTGTGGCAGAAATTGCATATTGGTGTGCTCTAGAATGCTCAGACAGAAGCTAAAAAATGGCATTTTCTAGACTCCCCTGTGGCTAGGGCTTGGGATGTGATTTGGATCCCACCAACAGAAACACTCATGTGAGGCTTGAAACGGAGTCATGTGTAGAGAGAGGCGGTGTCAAGAGCATCAGCTTTGTGGCTGTCTGTCGACTGTGGAAGAGGTGGCATGGTCTGGAGCCAGCTGCTAGAGCAGCAGCTTATGAATTTGGCAGATGACTTCTTGATTCAGCAGTCTTCAGCATCAGTGATGGCCACAGTCCCAATTTCTGGGAAGGCGGAATGGTAATGGCGTCCAGGAGTTGACCCTGAATCCTCAGACTAAGTCCCACTCCGCCCAGCTTTATGAAAAGGCTGGAGGCAAAATCATGATTTGCAAACAAAATTATTCTATGAGATTCTGAAGAGTCAGAGACTGTATTTTAGAAATAAAACTATTGAACTAATGAAAGAGTTAAATAAGGTGGCCAGATTTAAGCCAACTCTAAAAAAAAAAAAGCTTTCTCTTTAACCCAGCAATAATCAGGTGGAAATGTACCTTAAAAATCCAGTTTCAAATGACAACCAAAGTTGACAAGAATCAAGAATAAAATTATTAGAAATGTGCTAGATCTATGCAGCACGTGGGTTTTATTTCAGTCCTCTTTCCCTCTGTTTCACCTTCAGAATATGTTCCACATTCTCCTAACTAAATCAATAAACAACTAAAAGGAATCTTATAACAAAATACTTCATGAGAACTGTTCCCACTGAAGTCTCAGTAAAAAGAAAGCCTATTTTTGCCTGATCAGCTGAACAAATTAAAATTCAATTCTTCTTTAGCTGTTACTGTTTTCCACCCCAAGGTTTTGTTGTTTTTGTTTTAACTTCTCTGTCAGAGTCTGGAAAACAAAAACTATACGCTCCATAAATCAAGGCAAACTTTTTCATTTTCAGAGAAAGGGGGTTAAGAGGAAAGCAATTCTGAAGTAGAAATGTTTCTGCCTCAGGGAGAGAAACCTTTAATGCAATCCTTATGAAACTGTGTTCCTGGCATTCTCTTCATAAATCATGCATGTATAAATAATTTTCAAAGATTTTGGGAAATGAGCTGTTGCACAAGGGATGATGGGATATGTTATTTTGTTTTTGTATTTGTTTTCTTTCTCTTTCTTTTTTTAGAGTTGCTGGTCATTTATTGGTCAAAAAATGAAGAGGGTGTCTTTGTTAGAAACAGTAAAAAAAAAAAAGAATAGATCTGATAAAATATGGATGCCTGAGCTATATTTATCATGAGTAAACTCTGTTTAAGAAATGCAACCAAAATTAGGGTAAACTGCAAGTTCTTCACTTAGAGATCCAGAGCCATATCAGTTTCAGCATACAGTGTGAGAAAATAATCAATTTGGGAAATTATAGATATAGTTCTATAATCAATTAACTTGAGGTATTTACTTGAGGATGCATGAGAATTAAAAATATCATTGCTAGGCTGGGTGCAGTGGCTTAAGCCTGTAATCCCAGCACTTTGGGAGGCCCGAGTGAGAGGATTGCCTGAGTTCAGGGGTTCGGGGCCACCCTGGGCAACTTGGTGAGACCTTGTCTCTATAATAAATCAAAAAATAAGCTGGGCGTGGTAGCATGCACCTATAGTTCCAGCAACTTGGAAGGCTGAGGTGGAAGGATTGTCTGAGCCCAGCAGGTTGAGGCTGCAGTGGCCATGAGAGTGCCACTTGCACTCCAACCTGGGCAACAGAGAGACATCAACTCAAATAATAATAATAATAACAACAACAACAGCAACAACAATTGCTATCCTATAAAACAATACACATATACAAATATATCCATTGGGTCCTTTGGAAAACGCTTGAGAGGGAGTTAATGCAAAAATCGGCCAAGCTCAGAGGTTCACACCTATAATCCCAGCACTCTGTGAGGCTGAGGCAGGAGTAATGCTTGAGCCCACGAGTTTGAGAACAGCCTGGGCAACATAGTGAGCTCTCATCTCTACAAAAAAAATTTAAAAATGAATCAGACGTGGTGGCATGTTCCTGTAGTCCCAGCTACTCAGGAGGTCAAGGCAGAAGGATTGCCTGAGCCCAGGAGGTAAAGGCTGTAAGTGGGCTGTGATCATGCCACCGCACTCCCAGTCAGGACAACAGAGAGAGACTTGGACTTTTTTTTTGAGTTGGAGTCTCACTCTGTCACCCAGACTGGAGTGCAGTGGCCGCTCCCAGCCACCGCAGCCTCGACCTGCTGGGCTCCGGCGATCCTTCCGCCTCAGCCTTCCAAGTAGCTGGAACTACAGGTATGCGCTACCACGCCCGGCTAATTTTTTTATTTATTGTAGAGATGAGGTCTCACCAAGTTGCCAAGGCAGGTGTCAAACCCACAGGCTCAGGCAATCCACTCACCTCAGCCTCCCAAAGCGCTGGGATTACAGGCTGAACTACCGAGCACGGCTGAGACTTGGACTTTAAAAAAAAAACAAAAAACCCCACAAAACCATAATAAAAAATATTGATAAATAAATAAATAAATAAAATTTTTTTTAAAGTTCACAAAACATGGCAAGACATTTGCATACCAGAATAAAGGAATACAAATAGAAAAAAAAATTCAAAAAACAAGTTGAACTAAACTGGAAACCATTTATTATGGAATCCAACCTCCAAAATGGTCCAATGAGCCTCACCTCCTGGGTTTCATGCCTGGTGTATAAACGACTCAGAAATAGTGTTATGGGCCCGGCACAGTGACTCACGCCTTTAATCCCAGCACTCTGAGAAGCCGAGGTGAGAGGACTGCCTGAGTCCGTGGGTTTGAGACCTCATCTCTACAGTAAATCAAAAATTAGTTGGGCATGGTGGCATGTGCCTGTAGTTCCAGCTACTTGGAAGGTTGAGGTGGAAGGATCACCTGAGCCCAGCAGGTGGAGGCTGCAGTGGCCGTGAGCGTGCCACTGCACTCCAGCCTGGGCAGCAGAATGAGACTCTGACTCAAACAAACAAAAAACAAAACAAAAACAAATTTTGACTCAGGGATTCACTCATTTGATTTACAGAAGTTCTTAATTTCAATGAGGTCAAATTTATTGAACTTTTCCTTTATGGTTTGTGTTTTTTGTCTTATTTAAGAAACTCTTTCCGGGAGGGGCATACATCATCAACAAGGGTACCTGCATAATCAACATTTGTATACCTAACCCTGAATTGTACCCCACATCTTTATAATTAAAAAAAGAAGAAGAACTCTTTCCTACTTTGAACACTTTTTTTTTTCGAGTCTGAGTCTCACTCTGTCACCCATGCTGGCATAATCACGGCTCACTGCAGCCTTTACATCCTGGGCTCAAGCAATCCTTCTGTCTCAGCCTCCCGAGTAGCTGGGACTACAGGTGTGCGCCACCTGTATAATTTTTTAACTTTTTAGTAAAGATGAGGTCTCACTATGTTGCCTAGGCTGATCTTTAACTCCTGGGCTCAGGCAATCCATTCACCTCAGTCTCCCCAAATACTGGGATTATAGGCATGAGCCACTATGCCTGGCCATAAAGATATACATATTTTTTCAAACAAAATGTATTAGAGAAAGAAGGGAGAAAAGAAAGGAAGTCATGCCAGAGCTGGTGGCAAGGGCGAGAGAAACCATGATTAAAATATTTTTAATTTCTCTTCATAGTCTCCAAATTTTGCTTTTTGAATTTAAGTCTTTAATCCAACCAGATTGCTTTGTGTAGGGTGTGAGTTAGAGGTGGAATTTTATTATTTTCTATATGTACTTATCAATCATCCATATTTTATTGAACAGTGTATCTTTTCCCTACTAATCTACAATGCCAGCTATATCATAAATCAAGGTTTCTATATAGTTGGCCCTCGACGGATCCATAGGTTTGTCTGTTTCTGTGCTAATACCCATTATTTTAATTACTTTAGTTATGTAATCAGTTTTCTTATTTTCTTTTCTTCTTTTTTGAGTTGGAGTAACTCTGTCACCCAGGCTGGAGTGTAGTGGCACAGTCACGGCCACTGCATCCTCTACCTGCTGGGCTCCTATCCTTCTGCCTCAGCTTAGCCTTCTGAGTAGCTGGAACTATAGGCATGTGTCACCATGCCCAGCTAATTTTTCTTGACTTAGTGTAAAGACGAGGTCTCACCAAGTTGCCCAGGCTTGTCCCGAACCTCTGGGCTCAGGCAATCTTATCGCCTCGGCCTCCCATTACTGATTTTGAGCCACTGTGCCTGGCCTATGTAATCAATTTTCATATCTGGTAAATCAAGTTCCCCTGCCTTGTTCTTTTTTTTTTTTTTTGAGTTGGAGTCTCACTCTGTTGCCCAGGCTGGAGTACAGTGGCATGCTCACCGCCACCACAGACTCGACCTGCTGGGCTCAGGGAATCCTTCCACCTCAGCCTTCCAAGCAGCTGGAAAAACAAGCGCACCGCCACGCCCGCCTAGCTTTTTGATTTATTGTAGAGACAAGGTCTCACCAAATTGCCCAGGCTGGTCTTGAACCCCTGGGCTCCGGCAAAACTCTCGTCTCTGCCTCCCAAAGTGCTGGGATTACAGGTGTGAGTGACCGCGCCCGGCCTCCTGCCTTGTTCTTTTATAGAAGAATTGGCTTTTTGCTCTTCTATATACATTTTAGAATCCATTTATCAAGTTCCATGACAAATCTCGCTGGGAATTTCATTAAAGTTGAGTTGGATTTGGGTGGGATCAATTTGAGGAGCTATTACAACTTGAATTAACTGGAAAGAGACTGCTGAAAAAACAACAATAACAACAACAACAGACTGGACCCTGCAGAGGTCCTTAAAAAGAGTGCGAAAAATAGTCCCGTATATCTTGGAGAACCTTTGCATCTCTTCTCACTGTACCTACCCTGCCCCTCACCACCTCTGTAAAGAGAACAAGAAAAGAGAATGAGAGGGAGGGACTTAAAGTATTAACTAAAGCATGGGCCTCCAGGGGTCTTCTCAGTCACTATCTTCTCCGGTGTATTTTCCGAGCACGTATTCCTTGGTTCAGTGGAATTGGAGGCAGGGATTGGAAAGAGAGGGTGAAGAAAAGAATGAAGGGTGGATATGCTCTGGGGAAAGAATAATCTCTTTGCTGATGGCTGCAAGGGCTCTTCCCTCTGCCTGCTGGACTCTGAAGTTCAAGGGTAGCGATCCTGAATGAGGGCTGAGAAAGACCTCAGAGAGAAGGTGGCATTTGAGACCGGGTAGCGGGGTGGGACTGTGGGAGGCAGGATTGGAGAAAAAAGGCGATGGGCATTCCAGGCACGGGGAACAGCTTATGCAGGAAACAGAAGGGATGGGTTTGTAGGAAGCAAGGGTGGTGCATTTTGAGCTGGAAGGAAAAGTAGTGGCCCGATTGTGCAAGAATTCCAGGTGAGGGACTTTGGACTTTATCCTGGGACGCCAGTGGAAGCTCCTGAAGAGAAGAGCCGGTAGCTGGATCCGAAGTCGGCGCCAGGAGGATAACCGTGGCTGCAGCGAGGCGACGAGCCGGGCGGCCGAGCCCCGACCAGCCGCGCAGGGATAGGCGCGGAGTGCTTCGCTTCCACCTGCAGGGGGCACGCGGACGGGCCGCTCGCCCGCCCCGCCCCTTCCGCGCCGCTCTCGGCTAGCCCGCCTGGACGCGCCCACTCTGGTTTCGGCTAGTCCGCCTGGACGCGCCCCCGTGCGTCACGTCCGCTGGGGCGCGAGGCTCGTTCGAGCCCCGGAGGGGCGCTAGGAGAAGCTCCTGCGCCTGCGCAGCGGGGCCGCGGTGGGCGCCTAAAGGTGGGAGGCCTCGGGGGCTCTTACGTCTCCGCGCGTCTGCACTTCTCCCCGTTTCGGAGCGCGCGTGGCTGTCTCCTCTTGTTGAATGCCCACTGGCGTTTCGTTTTGTCCCCAGAGAGATGGGCAGACAGCGCGGTTGAAGGGCCCCGGGACAGCAGCGGTGCGACCCCGGCGCCCTCCGGGTCACTCTGCGGAGATGCGCCGGGTCCCTTCGCGCAGCTTGCCTCCAGCTGGCCACTCGCAGTCTGCGGCCACAACTTCCAAGCTGGTGAAAACCTGCCTCGGCCGCCAAGCACGCCCAGCCCAGGCCGTGATCAGTGTTTCCAGGGCTTGCTTTCCTGTGCAGGCAAACCAGACATTCAGAGTTGAAGGGGACCTTGGAGGTCAACAAGGGCAACCTCTGCACCCTCCCCGACGTCCCCATTGCACGCACACACCCCCAGGACCGCCCGTTTCCCGGGGGCAATTTTGCTCATGTCGTCTTCCCTGAAGTTTCCTGCATGCAACCTGAATGCTTTCAACATTCTTGATTGCCACCTACTGCTGTGCGCAGGCATTGTGGGTCCTGGGGATAGCATGATGAACTGGACACTCGAGATCGGTCCGCTCTTGGAATTTACATTCCAGCCGGGGGCAGGGGGGAGACCAAAACCTGATTCAGCACTAGCGCGGAAATAAAAAGGATTTATGGCAGAAATACGTAGATGGGAACTACCTGGAGTGATCAGGAAGGCCTCTTGGAGGTGGTGACGCTTACAGCCAGCCACGCTAGGAGTTCCAGGCTGAGAGAACAGCAAAGTCCTTGAGGCAGGAGGGAGTTGAGTGTTTTCTAGGAACAGACAGAAGGCCAGTGTGACTGGAGGGTGGTGGGCCAAGGCTGCGAATTGTGAGAATAAGTTGAGAATGTAAGTAGGAGCCAGAGGCCCGGCTTTGTGGGCTGCGCAAGCAGTTGAAAATGTATTCAAAGAGCAGTGGGAAGCCAAGCAACAGTTTGCCGCAGAGGCTTGATCTTGGTTCAGTCACTCAACCGTACAAACCAATCATTTCCCGTATCACAGACCTTTAAATATTTGAAGATAAGCCGGGCGCTGTGGCTCACACCTGTAACCCCAGCACTTTGGGAGGCGGAGGCGAGAGGATTGCCTGAGCCTGGGGTTCGAGACCAGCCTGGGCGATACGGCAGACCTCATCTCTACAATAAATTTCAAAAATTAGCGGGGCGTGGTAGCGCACGCCTGCAGTTCCAGCTACTTGGAAGGCTGAGGCGGAAGGATCGCTGGAGCCGTCAGGTTGATGCTGGGGTGGCTGCCAGCATGCCACTGCACTCCAGACTGGGCGACAGAGTGAGACTCCAACTCAGAAAACCAAAAACAAAACATATGAAGATGGCAAACATGTTCTCTTCTGAGACCCCCTTCTCATCCCGCAGCTCCACTCCAACCCATGGTTCCTTTATTTCTTACCCAGAGGATGTATGGATGCATTTCCAAATGTCATTCCAAACACTTTGAAAGTACAGGGAAATAGTTCTTTATTTTTGTTTTTATAGACAGGGCCTTGCTCTGTTGTCCAGGCTGGAGTGTAGTGGTGTGATCATAGCTCACTGCTGCCTCAGACTCCTGGACTCAGGTGATTCTGCCTCAACTTCCCAAGTAGCTGGGACTAAAAGCATATCCCCCTGTACCTGACCAGTTTATTTTTATTTTTATTTTATTTTTTGTAGAGACAGGGTCTGGCTATGTTGTCTAGGTTGGACTTAAACTCCTAGGTTCAAGCAGTTCTCCCCTCTCAGCCTCCCAAAGTGCTGGGATTATGGGTGTGAACCACCGTGCCCAGTCCCAGCTGGAATTTTTAAAGGACAGAAACGAAGACTTTTTTTTTCAGATTCTCAAAGAGGCCCTATAAAGATTAAGAATCACTGCTTGAGAATGTCTATCTATGCGATCCTGACTATCAGTCTCAGGAATAGCAGGACACAATGTCGACTTTAACCCAGGCTGATCCTCTAAACTGTCGTCTCATCTGTAAAATGGAAACAATAGGGTTGCTATTAAATTTATCGTAATTATTAAAGGAGATGATACTGAAAAGGCGTTTAATGATAAGCCACGAGGAGTCTGCCACAAGGTGCCACTCTTATAAACAAACATCTGCATCCTTGGCATGGAGGGACAACTTATAGATACTGCTCTTTGGCATTTCACAAGCATTCACTAAGTGGCTATTCTGGGTAGAGCCCCTGGTGGAAAAGATCTGCCTTCCAGGAGTTTGTTATCTAGTTGAAAGAACCACAAAAGATAGAAAACACAATACACTAAATGCCCTGAGAGGGGTGTAAGTGCGTGCTCTGGGATCTGGGATCTGGGAGCTGTGGGTCTCAATTTGCATCCGAGGAAAGTGCTTCACGACTGGAGTTCTATCTGAAGTGAGTTGGAGCAGATTGGCTCTAAAACACTCACACGATCAAGACCGCACTACACGCTTTATTCTCGACGATGCGGGGAGGCCCACTGGAGACCCTGCAATCACGCCTACCGCCCCACCAGCGTCGAGCAGCAGCTTTCGTGACGAGGGAGCCCGTCTTTTGTCCAGTCTGTTTACTATACATCGCGGGCTCTGGGCCGTCCTTATCTCCATGTTCGGGAACAAAGTACACACGCCCCTTTCCGAAACCAAAGGCCCAGGGACTCCACAGAGGGGTGGGTGCCCTCGCCGCCCGATCACACAATGGGGGCCTCTCCGCCGCGGCTCGCACCCCCCTGCGGGCCCCCCGCGGCCAGGGGTCGACTTCGCGAGCCCTCGCGTCCCCCCCTGCAGCCCCAGGGGCGCAGCCCCAGCCGGCCGGGCGCCCTCCCTCTCGCGAGCTTCCCCCGCCCTCTCGGGGAGCCGGAAAACCCGGAGCGAACCACCCCGGCCCGGCGGCGCATGCGCAGCGGCGAGCGGGGCCAGCTCGCTAGTAGGAAGCTCCAGCGCTGCACCGGCGGCGGCGGCGGCGGCGGCACCTTGGGGCAGCCCGCTCCCTCGAGCGCGACCTCGGCCTTCCCCTCCCCGCCAGACCCCCGCCCGGCTCCGCCCCGCCCGGGGGCCCTCGCGCTCCGGAGTCTCGGCCGCGCGGAGCGGGCGCCGCGGCCGGCGCGCCCCTCCACACGCCCTTCCCCAGCCGTCAGCTCCGCCGCGGGGCCAGGCCGGGCCCGGGCGTGCAGCCCCGGCGGGCGGGCGGGCGGCCGGGGGCGGGGGCGGGAGCGGGGGCGGGGGCGGGGGGCCTGGCCCCGGGGCGGGGGTGCGGGATGCCGCCGCCCCCGGGCTGCGCTCGCTCTCCGCGGCCGGTGCCCGGGCCGAGTGGCTGGCCGCGCGCGGGCCTCGCCCCGCAGCCCCCTCGCCGGGGCTAGCCCGGCCGCGCGGCGCCGGAGGGGGCCGGGCCGGCCGCCGGGGCCGCGGTCCTGCTCGGCGCGGCGGCTCGCCCTCTCGCGGCTCCGGGCCCGGCCGCCGCCGCCGCCCGCTCCCGCCCGGAGGCGCCCCGGGGGCACCATGCAGGCGCAGCAGCTGCCGTACGAGTTCTTCAGCGAGGAGAACGCGCCCAAGTGGCGGGGGCTGCTGGTGCCGGCGCTGAAGAAGGTGAGGCGCGCGGGGGGCGCCGGGCCGGCGGGGGGCGGGGCGCGGGCCGCCTTTCTTCCCGGTCTCGCCGCCTCCCCCGCGCCCGGCTGGCCCGCGCGGGGACGCTCGCCGGGGCCGGGGAGGCCGCGGGGAGGGAGCGCCCCGCGCCTCGCTTCCGAGGCCTTTCGGCGGGGTCGGGGCAGGCCACTTTGCCGCCTCGTCCGCCTCGCCGGGGTCGCTGTCCGCGCCCGTGTGGGGGCCCCGCGCGCCCGTCGGGGTGGCTGGAACGCCCCGAGCAGCGGCGAGCTCGCCGGCCGAGGGACGCGGCCTTCGTGCTCGCCCCGGGTCGCCGCGCTCCCTTCTCCCGATCCCCCCGCCCCCCGACGTCCCGGGGCTGGCTGTGCACATGCCACTATTTTCAGGTTTTCTTTAAAAAGGGCAGGGAATCTGGCACTGTCACTTGGTTTGTTAAGAAGGTTTAACCTTTGTATGTTTCCTTACGTTTGCTACATTGTTACCTGAAGTTACGTACTCCGTGGTCTGTGCTGTGAAATGTTTTAGTAGAATTAGGGAAGTTGTTACATTTAGAAAGCTTCTAAAGCAACATTGTGGATACTAGACTAGACTATTTTTGTTTTCTTCGTTTACCTTTTCCATGGAGATTGCTATATTCTGTTTGATAGTGTCTCTCAGTTCCAATTTCTAAAGGAATGTTTCACGCTACCTGGTTAAAATACAGTTTTGCTTCTGCTAAAAGTTGAGATTGTGTTGTCCCTTGTATGGTAAACATTTATACGTTAACAAAATGTCTTAAAAGCTGCTTGATAGTTCTCAAAGGCCGGCAACTTTTACTTTCCCTTTTGCTGTGTTCTCCCCCCGCCCCTCTTGGTACCTTGCAGGGAAAATTTATTCAGTCTGATGGCAGAATTTGCTCATCTATTTCTGATATGTTACTGATTTTTCCCCCTCAAGCGTCTGACTAGTTACAAACATCTCTGTGATGTTTTCTAAGAATACCAAAGTGACGCTGTATGCCTCATATGCTTAACTCCTTAGAAACCCCGCTGGGCTCTACTGTTTACCTTTGCTTGACCTGCAGGGGGGTAGGTGTTGCTGAAGCTAGAAGCTGTTATCCTGATGGGGTGAGGGGAGACAGGAAAATTGCTTAAAAACATGCAAAGTTACTCATAAAGCATCGCCAATTTGGGGCCATTTTGCATAGAAGCAATCAGTTCCTGTCTCAGGGGAATCACCAAGATATAAGGTTAGGATCCTTTGAAGAGTTGCCATACCTGGTCTAACTGCCACACTGGTGGCCCTCGCTGAAATCTGTCCACAGAGGCATTTTGTTGGCCTGGCCCACTATTATTTTGCTTTTAAATGTAATTAGTTGCTAGTATTTGAAAACGGGAGATATTATATAAAGTCTGAATTGTCAGCTTTTCTTGAAGAATAGGAAGGTCTCTCCACTTAGGGCCCATATTCAAGCAAGCCAGTAAACTGCTGGAGGTGAGTGGCTACACTCTTTAGATGGGGCATGTGTCTCCAACTTACCACAGTCCCCGTGAGTCCTCTCTGCTTATTTCCATGAGCCAGCTTTTGACTTTAAGCAGAGATACTCAGGAGGAGGTGGGGATGTCAGGTTCTAGCTGATATGTCAGATTCTTCCAATTCTTTAACGACTAACAATGATTCTATGCACCCTAAGACAAGGTTGAAAATACAGTATATTGCATATCTGGATGTGCTGTTAGTAGCTCAAAATCTGCCTTTTTACCTGCATGCTGGACATTACATGTGGATATCTCTATGTCCCGATCTCTTCATTAAGACTAATTATTAGAATATTTGTAGATGCATCCAGCTTGTGTTCTCTTACCCAAAGCTCTTTGGACATGCCGGCCCCTTCACCTGGAGTGCCCTTCTGTGCCTGGCCCGACACCACTCATCCTTTTGAGTGTCCCCTCAAACTGGACTCTCCAGTCCTCAGGGCTGAGTTAGATATCATGCCTTTGTTTTCTTGTCACACCCTGTCCTAGCTCTTGGCAGTGAATTTTACATTCTTACGTGTCTTTTCCTCCCCTCCACCACTAGGTCGGCTGCTCCGTAGAACAGTGATAATCATCATCCTTGTTTTATTCCCCATGCATACATGACACCCAGCAGGCACTCTGCTTGGATAAATGGGCGAGGGAGGGAATACACAAACTAAAACCACCACCATCCTCTCCACTAACATTTGAAAGCACTTCTTCCTGATTAATGGCTGTATTATCTCATTTGACTGGTTCAGAACTTTGGGGTCATCTGACTTCTCTCAGCCTCATGGCCCACCCCCAGGTAGAGGCTATCTGTCCATTCCCCTTTGACATGTTCTCATCGAGTTCCTCCTCCAGCTGCTCTGAGTGAGCCTCCTTTCCCAGACCACTGCGAGGGACTCTTAGCTGAGTTAGCTGCCCCCTCCTCGCCTTCTGTTTGTCAGATTTCAGCAGTGATAATAGACTTCTGAACTTGTCGCGCTCTTGTTCAGAACGGTTTATGTCTTCTGAGCTCTACATAGGCTAAAGTGCACAGCTTTTAGCATGGAATTGATGACTGTCAAAGATGCGACTTCATCCTGCTCTTCTGACTGGATTGCCTACCATCTCTTTTTACAAATTATTTTTTTATTTTTATTTCTGTAGAGACGAGGTCTGGCTATGTTTTGAGGCTGCTTTCAAAGTTCTGGCCACAAGTGATCCTCCTTCCCTGGCCTCCCAAAGCTCTGGGATTATAGGCATGAGTCACTGCACTATATAATCTTGTGTTCTTTTCTCTTTAGCTGAACCAAAGTGCTACTTTTCCTGAATGTGCCTGGAATGTCCCACTGCATCTTTTTCTCTGCATCTATCAGTCTAAGTCCTGTTTTATCGATTACCCAAAGATGTAATGTCTGCTACTAAGCAAGAAGGGGATTCAAGATTGGGAAGGACAGTGCAGGAGAGTTGCCTTGAACTGTGTCAAATACTATTTTAAGTGCTTCACATGTGTTCTCATTTACTCCTCCTAGTATACTATTGCTTTTTTTGCTTCCACTTTACAGGAGAGAAAACTGAGGTGGAAAGTTTAATTTGCCCATGAAATCTGTTACAGAGTCTGTTTTTTATTTTTTATTTTTCTTCTTTTTGGTAAGACAAGGTGTTGCTCTGTCACCCAGGCTTGAGTGCAGGGATGTGGTCATAGCTCACTGCAGCCTCAAACTTCCGATCCTCCTGCCTCAGCCTCCTGCATAGCTGGGACTACAGGAGCAACCACCATGCCTAGATAATTAATTTTTTATTTTTAGAGATGAGTTCTCACTGTGTTTGCCAGACTGGTCTCCAAGCTATCTTCCTGCCTCAGCCTTCTGAAGTGCTGGGCTTACAAACATGAGCCATCATGCCTGGCCCCAGACTGCATTTTAAAACACGATGCTATGCCACCTCTGACAAGGGTGATGACAGCCCTTCTGAGATGGGTGGGAAAGTGATAAAGATGGGTATGTAGATTTTTTTTGTTTTACATGGAATGAAGACTGGGCAGTGAGTAAGGGGTTTGAGAAAGATAGTGAGTTTTTGGAATTGCCACTGTGGAGTGTGGAGGAGGAGCCAACCGGTGTTGTAGGAAAGGTCTGCTGTGGAGATGAACACTTGTAGGAGGACTGGTCTGGGGTGTGGGATTTTTCTTCGGCAGCCCTTCCCAGCTCAGGTGAGAGGAGAACAGAGTAGCTGGTTGCAGGTGGCTGTGGTGAAGACTAAGGACAGGGATTTTTCTCAAGGCAGAGAGGAAGCAAGGCTGGCACAGAGGGAGTGGACTGGAAGAAAGTGAGGACTCCGTGCACTGGAAGTCTTGATGAGTGAGAGAGTAGTGGGAGAGGCAGGGTTACAGACTGGCGGTGGTGGTGATTGCTGTGTTCTGGAGTTTGGGGATTCCAGAGACGAAAGCGACGAGACGGTCAGGCGCTCTGAAGCTGGTGTCCCCAATGATGGGCTGCTGCATATGGGATGCTGATGAAGGCCACGGGGACCATGATGTATGGTGTAGTGGAGAGGAGGGCATGAGCCAGGAGAGGCAGAGAGGCTCAGAAGTGACAGAGGTGAGGATGCTTGAGCCAAACAGTAGAACAAGTAGAACTACTCCTGACCACCTCTTACACGGGCTATTTATTACAGTTGCTGGTGGCATAGGAAAGAACTTGGCACTTCATTTGAGAAAAATTTGTATTTCATTATGAAAAATTTCAAATGCACAGAAAAGCTGAAAGAATTGTACACACCCATATACCCATCACCTAGATTTCATTAACATTTTATTATGTTTGCTTTATCACATGCTTATCCATCCCTTCTTTCATTCATCAAGCTAATGTTTTGATGCACCTGAAAGTAAGTTGCAGCCATCAGTATATTTCACCCCTAAACACCTAAAACACTTCAGCAGACATATCACTAACCAGAGTTCAGCACTTGCTTACATTTCTTTTTTGGGGTAACATTTATGCATGATGGAATACACAAATACTAATTGCACCATTTAGTGAGTTTTGTCAAGTTCACACAATCCAATTCTCTACAAGAAATAGAAGGTTGCCATCACTCCTGACACTTCCCTCCTGTGCCTTCTCAGCCCACTCCTGGCCCCACCTCCTAGGCAATCATGGTTCCCATCTTTTATTCCCCCACCATAGATTAATCTTACCTGCTCTAGAACAGTGTATAAATAGAATCACACAGTATATGTTTTTGGCAAGGCTTTTGAGTTTGTGTTTATGAAGGATTCGGTCCTTTTTTGCATCACATGAATTTGTCACAGTTTACTCAGTGGATGGACACCTGGGACGTTTTAAGTTTGGGCTACTAAGAATAAAGCTGCTGTAAATGTCTTTTTGTAGACATATGTTTTCATTTCCTTGAGGTAAATACCAAGAGAAAAGGCTCATAGAATTGGTGTCTGTTTTGTTTTAAAAGAAACTGCCATACCTTTTCCCAAAGTGGTTGTACCATTTTCATTCCTGCCAGCAATGCATGGAATTTCTCCAATTCCTTGCCAATATTTGGTGTCAACCAGTCTTTAATTTTAGTCATTGTGGTGAGTGTGGAGTGGTAGTTCATTGTGGTTTTAACTCGTTTTACCCTGATGACTAATAATATTGAATACTTTTTTCGTGTTCTTACTGTTCACTGGTATATATCTTTTTGGATAGTGTCTACTCAACTCTTTTGTCTATTTAAAACACTGAAAGCTGGGTGTAGTGGCATGCACTTGTGGTTCCAGCTACTTAGAGGCTGAGGCAGAAGGATCACTGAATCCTCTGCTCAAGGAGCTTGAGTCTGTAGTGCCCTATGATCATGCCTGTGATAGGCCACTGCTCTCCAATCTGGGTGATGCAGTGAGAGCCCCTTAAAAAAAAGAAAAGAGAAAATTGTTTTTCTTTTTAGTATTAATTATAAGAACTCTTTATATAGCCTGGATTACAGTCTTTTTGGACACATACTTTACAAATGTTTTCTTCTAGCCTGTAGCTTGTCTACTTATTTTCCTAATGATGTTTTTAATGAGCAGAAGCTTTTAATATTGATGGAGTCAAATATATCAGGTTTTTTTTCTTTTAACATTATCGCTCTCTGTGTTCAAGAACCCTCTGCCTGCCACCAAGTTATGAAGATATTCTTCTAATGTTGTCTTCTAAAAGCTTTATAATTCTAGCTTTTACATAATCTTTGGTCCATTTTGAGTTAATTTTTGTGTGTGATATAAGGTAGAAATTTGAGATTCATTTGTTTTCAATGCTGATATCTAATTATTTTGCAACTATTTTTTGAAGAGACCTTCCTTTTGCTGTATTGGTGTTTGTGTTGGTGTTTTTAGGAAAATTACATGATGTGTGTGTATGTGTGTATACACAGGGGGTGCCCCAAAAATGTATACACATTTTAAATATGATGTTGGCTCAAAAGATGCCATTAATCAAATGAATGCTAGTGTCACCATGTGACCAGCAGGATAGTCAGTGAAAATAGTGGAAGCAGGGTTGAGCAAACATCATACTAAACATTACTACCATAATTTAATTCAGCTTTGAAAAGTAATAATTGGGCCAGGTGCAGTGGCCCATGCCTGTAATACCAGCACTTTGGGAGGTGGAGGCAAGAGGATTGCCTGAGCCCAGGGGTTCAAGACCATCCTGGGCAACTTGGTGAAACCTCATCTCTACAATAAATCAAAAAATTAGCTGGATGTGGTGGCTTGCACCTGTAGTTCCAGTTACTTGGAAGGCTGAGGTGGAAGATCACCTGAGCCCAACAGAGTGAGGCTGTGGTGGCCATGAACGTGCCAGCCTGGGCGACATAGTGAGAATCTGACCCCCCCCCCAAAAGGTAATAATCACATCTGTACTGAACATGTACAGATTTTTTTTTGGAGTCACTTTTCACTAAACAACATAGGATAACAACTGTTTACATAGCATTTACATTGTTTTAGCTATTATATGTAGTCTAGAGATGATTTAAAGTATACAGAATGATGTGCCTAGGTTGTATGCAAACACTGCACAGAAATAAAATGTATATCAGAGACTTGAGCATTTGCAAATTTTGTAATCTGAGGGAGGTCCTGGAATCAATCCCCTATGGATACCGAGGGATGCTTGTATATGCATACACACACACATATGCACACCCGACACATACACACACCCTGTGCACACGCGTGCGCACACACATAAACACCCATATCTGTCAGTTTTCCTATGCTCTCCATTCTGTTCCATTGATCCATTTGTTGCTACTGTAGATTTGTAGTAAGTCTTGGAGTTAAGTAGTGTAAGTCCTCCCATTTAGTTTTTCTTTTAAAATACTGTTTTAGTGTTTCTAGATCTTTTTGAATGTTAAAACAGCCTTTCATTCCTGGGATAATAAACCATAGCAGATCGTGTTTTATGGAGTTCCTGCTGTGTGCCAGCATTCGGGCACTCTGGTTTATATGCTTATCTCTTCTACCCACTGGCTTTTCAAGGTGGTGATAGCCCAGCTTTACAGCTGAGAAAACGGATCTGCAGAGGGCGCTTTGCTCAAGGGCTTATCGCTAACAAAGCATAGAATCAGGATTTGAACCTAAGTCTGTCTAGCTTCAAAGATAGCTCCTTGCACTGTACTCGGTTGCCTCCTTTGAGAAAGAAGTATAGTGCAGTACAGTGGTGTTTTAACTGTCCTGATTCTTAGATTTTAAGGAATAAGTATCGTAGGGGCCCTGCACATTTACCATAATACTGTAAGAAAGGTATAAGAAAGAGATTGGCAGTGGGAGGCAGGGGAATGGACGACACAACATCAATAAGGGTACCTGATCCCAAACCAGGCAAAGTGGGGGCCAAAAGGAGACCCAAACTTTATTTGTACAATGACCACTTGTATACCTCATCCTGAATTGCACTCCACATCTTTAAAATAAAAAAAAGTAAAAAAAAAAAAAAAAAAGTAGTACCTTAGGGGAGAGTGAGGCTGAGCAAACAGGCTATGAAAGCCCCTACTTCAAGCTGAGGCACTTGGTCATTTTACATATTGGGGCTCTACAGAGGATTTCAGTGAGGAAAAAAAGAGTCTGCTGCATTTAAAAAGTAAGACTTTTAAAGGCACTAGTTAATGGAAAGATAACACAGACTGCACAGGACTGAGGAGTAAATGGTCTTGGGTGGCTGTGGAAAGCTGGGAGACCATCCTTGCATGCTCATGTCTGGGAGCGATGGAAGTGACTGACATTTCAAATGGAAATGAGAGTTAGCCAGCTAAGGATTAGGAGGAAGTAAACTCCAAGGATTTGTGGTAGCTTGGAGGCCAAGAGGAACTCAAGAGTTTTACAAGTTCTAAGCAGATGGAGAATGTGGAACCCAATCCTGTAAACCAAATTACTGCATTTTATCTCCTGAGCACAGGGAGCAACTGAAGGGTTTTAAACAGGGAACTGACAATGAAACATGAGTTTTGAAGCACCCATGTTGGCTCTGTGGAACACAGATTAAACGGGAGCTGAGCTGCAGTCAGGGAGGCCAGTTAGGAGGATTTTGCAGCATTTCATGGAAGGGATGATGAGTGGCCTTGACCAGAGCAGAGCTGTGGGGACAGAAAGTGAATGCAGGTTAGACGGATTTCATGGTAGACTGGTGATTGAACGTGCAGAGTAGTGAGAGAGGATTTCCAGGCTTCTGACTAAGGGGGCTAAGTGGTGATAGTGACAAAAGTGGAGAACACGTTTGGAGGGGATCTGGTAACTCAGCAGTGCTCTGGGGAGGAGACAGCATGAGAGAATTGTGACAGGAGGGATTTAGCCTTTGCAGGACAGCAAGTGTAGTAAGCATGGGAAGAACTCTTTGTTGAACTCTGCTTGGAAATTACAGGTAGGTTCAACCTGAAGGCTCTTATGGTGGCTTTAAAGTACATTTCAAGTGCCCCTCTTCCACAAAGCCTTTCTACTACAACTCCATCCCCTAAGTAGAGTGAATCTCTTTAGACCCTTGGTACCTGATATCTCAATTTTAGCACTTAATGGGGGGTCTGCCTATTTTTTCTTTTTAAATAAAGATGGGGGTCTTTCTGTGTTGTCCAGGCTGGTATTGGACTCCTGGCTTCAAGTGATCCTTGCATCTTGGCCTCCCAAAGTGCTGGGATTACAGATATGAGCCACTGTGCCTGCCTTAAGTCTGCCTTTTAAAGTTTGCATCTGTGGTTTCTCTCCTCTTCTAGACTGGGAGTTCCTTCGGGAGAAGAATAGGGTCCCACTTAGCTTTGTATTCCCGGTCATGCTGATTGGTAAATGTGAATTTTGAAATTCATGAAACTTAGCATATTGTTATTAACATTTCATTAGCACAAAATGTAAAATTTAGTGTATTTCTCATGTACAGCAGGTGCTCAATATACTCTTGTTAAATTACATGTGGTTCTGAGTCTGCCGCCTCAAGAAGATACTACTAATGAGCCAGGTGGGTCTTAATTGAGAGCTTCACCAGCCAAAGGCATCATAAGTGCCTTGTTCGTTATATTCTGTTTTTGCAAATAGGGAAGCAAATACTGTATCTTAGAAATAGTTCATTTTAGTTTTTGTTGTTGTTGTTTGTTTTTGAATCGGAGTCTCACTCTGTTGCCCAGGCTGGAGTGCGGTGGCACGCTCCCGGCCACCGCATCCTCCACCTGCTGGGCTCAGGCAATCCTTCCACCTCAGCCTTCCAAGTAGCTGGTACTACAGGCGTGTACTACCACACCTGTCTAATTTATTTATTTTTTTAATTTTTATTATAGAGACAAGGTCTTGCCAAGTTGCCCAGGCTGTTCTTGAACCCATGGGCTCAGGAAATCTGCTCACCTCCGCCTCCCAAAGTGGTGGGATTACAGGCTTGAGCTACTGTGCCCTGCCCCAGAAATAGTTCATTTTAAATGACTAGATTTTTAAAATATATACTTGTGATGCTTCAAGGGAAGCTTTTGTCATTATACTAGTCTAGGTCTTCTTAGAAGCAGATGCCAAGATGGGATTAAGCATGTAAGAAATGTATTAAGCAAAATGCTTTTGAGGGAAAGAGGAGAAGGAGACCGGGAGACTCTCAGACTCAAGTCTGACTTAAGTGAAGGAGAGAGGTAAGGAAGGAAGGAACTTGGAGTGAGAGTGCCATAGACTACACTGCAATGCTGAGGAAATGCCAAGGCCTTAGGAAGTCCTTGAGCAAAAGTTGTCTATCACGAGAATTCCACATCTCCCAGGAATAGATTGGCCTTAGTGTGTCTGCCATGCTCAGGCAGTGATTGGGAGGGGCTGGTGAGAAGTGTGGCCCCCTCACACACATGGTGATGGATTTCAAAGCACAGCTTATTCTCCTGGCCAGTCAGCGTCATCTCTGTGAGTATAAATTGCCTGACTCAGAATAAATTAGTTTCCCCCCCACCTAAAGTGAATACTTGGTTTAAAAAATAATAACACCTGTAGTCCCAGCTACTTGGGAGGCTGAGGCAAGAGGATTACTGGAGCACAGGAGTTCGAGGCTGTGGTAAGCTATGATCCCCACAACACTTCAGTCTGGGTGACAGATCAAGCTCCTGTCCCACCCCCACTAAAAGAAACATACATGTGGTGATATTTTATTTTATTATTTTTTTGAGTTGGAGTCTCACTCTGTCGCCCAGACTGGAGTGCAGTGGCCGCTCCCGGCCACCGCAGCCTCGACCTTCTGGGCTCCGGCTATCCTTCCGCCTCAGCCTTCCAAGGAGCTGGAACTACAGGTGTGCACTACCACGCCTGGCTAATTTTTGATTTATTGTAGAGATGAGGTCTCTCCAAGTTGCCCAGGCGGGTCTCGAACCCATGGGCTCAGGCAATCCACTCACCTCGGTCTCCCAAAGTGCTGGGATTACAGGCTGTGCCACCGAGCCAGGCCTGGTGATATTTTAAAAATCTGTAATCTGCTCATATGATATGTGTTAAAGCAGCCCAATTGCAAATAAGATCAATCCTAGTATATAGGAAGTAGTTTGGCCCAGGATTAAAAAGGGAAAAAAAAGTCTTGAGATTTAAAAAAAGTTAAATTTTTAATTAATACAAATTTTTGTAATAAGTAACTTAAATAAGTTATTCTTTCATAATCCCTGAAACAATTGTTTTCTATATATGGCTCAATAATTTGTAATAGAATGCATTTACTGATAGTTATATTCACAGCTGTTTTGCTTAGGGCCTTTGGTAGGATTTGGATTTCTGTACATGTATTCGATAATTTTTTCTCTGAATTTTTTTATTGTGGTAAAACATATATATCACAAAACTTGCCATTGTAACCATTTTAAGTGTACATTTCAGTGTCATTAATTATATTCATAGTGTTGTGCAACTATTACTACAACTATTATTACTTAATTACCCCAAACAAATTGTATACATTAAACAAGAACTTTCCACTTCCCTCTCTCCTATCCCCTGGTAACCTCTAATCTACTTTCTTTCTCTGCCAATTTGCCTATTCTAGATATTCCATATAAATGGAATCATAAAGTATTTTTACTTTTGTGTCTGACTGCATAAATTTATCATAATGTTTTCAAGTTTCAGCCATTTGTATCATGTATCAGAATTTCATTTCTTTTTAGGTTGAATAATATTCAATGTATGTATTTACCATATTTTGTTTACGTGTTCATCTGTTGATGTTTGGTTGGGTCTTTTCCACCTCTTAGCTGCTGTGAATAATGCTACAGTGAACAGTGGAATACAGTTACTAATTTGAGTTTCTGTTAGCAATTCTTTTGGGTATGTACCATGGAGTGGAATTGCTGGAGTACTTGGTAATTGCTATGGTTAGCTTTCTGAGGAGTTGCCATACTGTTTTTCACAGAAGCTACAACATTTAATATTCCTACCAGCAATGTGCAAAGGTCAATTTCTCTACCTCCTTGCCTACCCTTGTTTTCTTTTTCTTTTTTTATTCCATCCTAATTGGTGTGAAATGGTATCTCACTGAGCTTTTGGTTTGTAGCTTCCGAATGAGTAATGATGTTGAACATCTGTTCATGTGCTTCTTGGCCATTTGTATATCTTCTTTAGAAAAATGTCTATTCAAGCTCATTATCCATTATTAAATTTGGTTGTTTGTATTTTTGATATAGAGTTTTAGGAGATTCTTATTATATGTTTTTTATATTAGACTCTTATCAGATATATGATTTGCAAATATTTTCTTATTCATATCCAGCCGAAAGGTTGTCTTTCTAGTTTCTTGATAATATCTCTGATGAGCAAACATTTAATATTTTCATGAAGTCCAATTGTCTATCTTTTTTCCTTTCATTGTTTGAGCTTTTGGTGTCATATTCAAGAATCCACTGCCAGATTCAAGGTCATGAAGATTTACCCTACATTTTCTTCTAAGAGGTTTTTGATTTTAGCTTTTATATTTAGGTCACTGATACATTTTGAGTTAATTTTGTGTTTAGTATGAGTTAGGGATCCAGCTTCATTTTTTTGGATGTGAAAATCCAGTTGTCCCAGCACCATTTTTGAGGACTGTTATTTCCCCATTGAAAGGACTTGGCACACTTGTCAAAAATCAGTCAGCTATAGGTATATGGGTTTGTTTCTGGACTCAGTTCTATTCCATTCGTCTATATGTCTATCCTTATGCCAGTACCACACCATTTTGATTACTGTAGCATTGTGGTAAGTTACAAAATCAGAAAATATGAGTCCTCCAATTTATTTTCCCCCCCTTGATTGTTTTAGCTTTTTAGGGCTTCTGCAATTCTGTATGAATTTTAGGATCGGCATTTCCATTTCTCCAAAAAAAGAATTTTGGAATTTTGGTAGGGATTGCATTGAATCTGTAGACTGCTTTGGGTAGTACTGACGTCTTAACAATTTTAAGTTTTCCTACCCATGAATACAGGATGGCTTTTCATTTATTTAGGTTGTCATAATTTTCTTCAGTAGTGTTTTGTAGTTTTCAGAGTAAAACTCACCTCCTTGGTTAAATCTATTTCTAGGTATTTTATTCTTTTAGAAGTCATTATTATTTTAGATAGTAAATGGAATTGCATTCCTACTTTCCTTTTCAGATTATTCTTTGCTGGGATATAGAAACACGGTTGATTTTTATGTCTTGAATTTGTACCCTACAACTTTGCTGAATTAATTTTTTAGTTTTAGTAATTTTCTTGTGGATCCTTTGATATTTTTCTCTGTATAGGATTATGTTATTGGCAAATAGAAATAGTTTTCCTTCTTCCTTTTCAATTTTGATGCCTTTTCTTTTTCTTGTCTAATTACTCTGGCTAGAACTTCTAGTATAATGTTGAATTGAAGTAGTGAAAGTGAGTATCCTTGTCTTATTTCTGATCTTAGGCAGAAAGTTTTTAAGCTTTCACCACTGAATACAATGTGTTATATGTGAGTATTTTATAGATGCCCATTATCATGTTGAGGAAATTCTCTTCTATTCCTAGTTTTCTGAATTTGTTTGTTTTTTTAATAATGAAAGAGTGAGCCGGGCTCGGTGGCTCAGCCTGTAATCCCGCGCCTTTGGGAGGCTGAGGTAAGTGAATTGCCTGAGCCTGCAGGTTTGAGACCCGCCTGGGCAGCAAGACCTCATCTCTACAAAAAAATCAACCGGGCGTGGTAGTGCACACCTGTAATTCCGGCTACTTGGAAGGCTGAGGCGGAAGTATCGCCGGAGTCCAGCAGGTCGAGGCTGCGATAGCCAGGAGCAGCCACTGCACTCCAGTCTGGGCGACAGAGTGAGACTCCAACTCAAAAAAAAAAAAAAAAAAAAAAGAAAGAGTGTTGTGTGTTATATGTGAGTATTTTATAGATGTCCATTATAATGTTGAGGAAATTCTCTTCTGTTCCTACTTTTCTGAATTTGTTTGTTTTTTTAATAATGAAAGAATGTTGCATATTTTTCAAATGTTTTTCTGAGTTAATTGAGAGATCATATGTTTCCCCACTTCATTCTATTAATATAGTATAGATATATATAATGTAGTATATTGCATTGATTCATGTTTTTTTTTTAACACATTGAACCACCTTTGCAATCCTGGAATAAATCTTATTTGGTTAAGGTGTATAATTATTTTAACGTGCTGTTGGATTCAGTTTGCTAGCATTCAGCTGAGGATTCTTTCCATGAATATTCATTTAAAAATTTGTCATTTTATTGTGATGGCTTTATTTGGCTTTGGTTTCAATGTAATGCTGGCTTCATAGAATGAGCTTAGGAGGTGTTACTTCCTATTCTGTTTGTTGCAGAGTTCAAGAAGATTGTTGTTACTTCTTTTAAATGTTTGGTAGAGTACACCAGTGAAACCATCTGGCCCCTGACTTTTCTGTGTTGGGAGGTTTTTGTTTTTGTTTTTGTTTTTTTTTGATTACTGACTCAATCTTATTACTTGTTATGGGTCTGCTGAGATTTTTTATTTCTCCTTGAGTCTGTTTAGATAATTTGTGTGTTTCTAGGAATTTGTCTATTCTAGGTTATCTAGTTTGTTAGTATATAGTTGTTCATAGTATCATAACTTGTTTTACTTCTATAAGATTGATAGTAATGTTTCCACTTTTGTTTCTGATTTTAGTTATTTGTATCTTTTCTCCTTTTTCCTAAGGCAGCCTATCTAAAGATTTGTAAGTTTTGTTGATTTTTTTTCCCTCAAAGAACCAACTTTTGGTGTCATTGATTATATATTTTATTTATCTCTGCCCTAATAGTGATCATTTCCTTCCTTCTACTAACTTTGGATTTTGTTTATCTTTTTTTAATTTCTGTAGAACCTCAAGGTGTAAAATTAGCTGTTGGCTTAAGATCTTTCTCCTTTTTTAACATGAACATTTATAGCTATAAATGTCCTTCTGCGCCGGGCTTAGTGGCTCAGCCTGTAATCCCGCACCTTTGGGAGGCTGAGGTGAGTGGATTGCCTGAGCCCGCGGGTTCGAGACCCGCCTGGGCAGCGAGACCTCATCTCTACAATAAATCAAAAAATCAGCCGGGCGTGGTAGCGCACGCCTGTAATTCTGGCTACTTGGAAGGCTGAGGCGGAAGGATCGCCGGAGCCCAGCAGGTCGAGGCTGCGGTGACTGGGAACGGCCACTGCATTCCAGTCTGGGCGACAGAGTGAGACTCAAAAAAAAATGTCCATCTGAGTGCTACTTTGCTGCATCCCATAAGTTTTGGTCTGTTGTGTTTTTTCTAAGTATTGGTCTTTAAGTATTTTCACATTTTTTATGTGATTTTTTCTTTGACCCTTTGGTTGTTTAAGAGTACAGTGTTTAATTTCTACACACTTGTGAATTTTTCAGTTTTTCTTTTGTTACTGATTTGCAACTTCATTTCATCATAGTCAGAAAAGATATTTTGAATTATTTAAATCTTTAAAAACTTACTGAGATTTTGTTTAGTGTTATGTTTTATCATGGGTGTTCCATGTGCATGTGAAAAGAATGTGTACTCTTATTTGGATGGTGTGTTCATTGTATGTCGGTCAGGTCTAGTTGGTTTACAGTGTCCAGTTTCTCTATTTCCTTATTGATCTTCTCTCTAGATATTCTATTCATTTTTTGTTTCTGTTTTTGTTTTGAGTTGGAGGCTCACTCTGTTGTCCAGGCTGTAGTGCAGTGGCATGCTCAGGGCCACAACAGCCTTGACCTGCTGGGCTCAGGCAGTCCTTCTGCCTCAGTCTCCCAAATAACTGGAACTACAGCATATGCCACCATGCCCAGCTAACTTATTTTTAACTTTTATTGTAGAGATGAGGACTCACCAAATTGCCCAAGCTGATCTCGGACCCCTGGGCTCAGGCAATCCTCTTGCCTCAGCCTTCCAATTGTAGGTATGAGCCACCACACCTGGCTATTCATTATTACAACTGCTGTATTTAGGCCGGGTGTGGTGGCTCACACCTGTAGTGCCTGAGTTCCAGCTACTTGGAAGGCTGAGGTGGAAGGATTGCCTGAGCCCAACAGGTCAAGGCTGCAGTAGCTGGGAGTGTGGCACTGCACTACAGACCCTGACAAAAAAGAAAAAAAAACTGCTGTATTTAAAGTCTCCAGCTATTGTAGAACTGCTACCTTCTTTTCAGTCAATGTTTGCTTCATATATTTTGGGGCTTTATTGTTTGTACATACTTTTTTTTTTTTTTTTGAGTTGGAGTCTCTGTCACCCAGACTGGAGTGCAGTGGCCACTCCCAGCCACCGCAGCCTCGACTTGCTGGGCTCTGGCGATCTTTCCGCCTCAGCCTTCCAAGTAGCTAGAACTACAGGCGTGCGCTACCATGCCCGGCTAATTTTTTGATTTATTGTAGAGATGAGGTCTCGCCAAGTTGCCCGGGCGGGTCTCGAACCCACGGGCTCAGGCAATCCACTCACCTCAGCCTCCCAAAGCGCGGGATTACAGGCTGAGCCACTGAGCCTGGCCATACATATTTACAATTGTGAATATCTCTTTGCTGAATTGACTCTTTTAACAACATATAACATCCTTCTTTTTTTCTTGTTGATTTTTTATTAAGTGCCTATTTTGTCTGACATTAAATTAGAGGTACTCCAGCTCTCATTTAATTATTATTTGCATGGAATATCTTTTTTTCATGCTTTCAATTGGCATCTATTTGTATTTTAGGTAAAAAGTGAGTCTCTAGTAGGTAGCATATTAAGTCAGATCAAATATTTTCATCTATTCTGCCAATCTCTGCCTTTTATTGGAGCATTTGGTTCAATTAAATTTAAATAAATGACTGATAAGGAAGGACTTTTGCTATTTTTCCCTTATGATTTGTACCTTTTTTGCCCCTCATTTCCTCTATTATATACTGCCTTTTCTTTCTTTCTTTCTTTCATTGATTTATGTAGTGAACTGTTTTGATTATCTTCTCATTTCCTTTTGTGCCTATTTTTAAAGATAGTTTCTTTTGGGCTACCATGAGGATTACATTTAACATTCTACCCTTATAACAATCCAGTTTGAACTGATACCAACTCAATTTTAATAGCATATAAAAACTCTGCTCCTGAAAATCTGTCTTCTTCCCCTTTATGTCATTACAAATTACACCTTTACACATTGTGTGTCCAATAATATGGATTTTAAATTATTTTTTATGTTTCTCCTTTGAAATCCCACAGGAAATAAAAAGTGGAGTTATAAGCCAAGTGTATAGTAACAGTAGCTTTTATATTTACCAATGTATTTGCCTGTGCTGGAGATTTTTATTTCTTCATTGAGTTACTGTTTAGTATTCTTTCATTTCCTCCTAAAGGACTCTCTGTAGCCTTTCTTTCTTTCTTTTTTTTTTTTTTTGAGTTGGACTCTCACTGTCGCCCAGACTGGAGTGCAGTGGCCACTTCCAGACAGCCTTGACCTGCTGGGCTCCAGAGATCCTTCTGCCTCAGCCTTTCAAGTAGCTGGAACTACAGGTGTGCGCTACCATGCCCAGCTGATTTTTTGATTTATTGTAGAGATGAGGTCTCGCCTGCCCAGGCGGGTCTGGAACCCACGAGCTCAGGCAGTCTACTCACCTCAGCCTCCCAAAGGCATGGGATTACAGGCTGAGCCACCGAGCCCGGCTCTCTGTAGCCTTTCATATTGGCTAGGTCTATGGCAACAAACTCCTTCAGCTTTTGTTTCCGTGGAAACATCTTTGTACCTTATGGTGAAGGACAGTTTTGCCAAATTTCAAGGACTGTCTTAGTTGGCATTTTTTCCTCCCTTTCAGTACTTTAAATACTGTGTTCTGGCATCCATAGTTTCTGATGAGAAATCAACTGTTAATCTTATTGAGGACCCTTATAGGTGAAGAGTTGCTTTACTCTTACTGCTTTCAAGATTTTGTCTTTAGCATTCAACAGTTTTATTATAATGTGTATTAGGAACTTTTGTAGTAATTTATCTTTGATTTCATTGAATTTCTTGGATTTATAGATTCATATCTTCTATCAGATTTGGAAATTTCTTTTTTTTTTTGAGTCAGAGTCTCACTTTATTGCTCAAGTTGGAGTGCAGTGGCACACTCACTCACGGCCACTGCAGCCTCAACCTGCTGGGCTCAGGTGATCCTTCTACCTCAGCTTTCCAAGTAGTTGGAACCACAGACATGCACCACCACACTCAGCTAATTTTTTTTCATTTACTGTAGAGATGAAGTCTTGCCTGAGAGCTCAGGCTGCTCTTGAATTCCTGAGCTCAGGCAATCCTCTCGCCGCCTCCTCCCAAAGTGATGGGATTACAGGCGTCAGCCACTGTGCCTGGCCAGATTTGGGACATTTTCAGGCATCATTCTTCAAATATTCTTTCTGTCCTTCTCCCTCCTCTTTTTCTGGGACCCCTGTAATGCAGTTTTTTGTCCACCTGATGTCTCACAGGTTCTTTAGGCTCTGTTCACTTTTCTTCATTCTTTTATCTTCCTACACTCAACCATTTTAATTGTTTTTTTTTTTTTTTTTTAGAGTCGGAGTCTCACTCTGTCACCCAGACTGGAGTGCAGTGGCCGCTCCCGGCCACCACAGCCTCGACCTGCTGGGCTCTGGCGATCCTTCCACCTCAGCCTTCCAAGTAGCTGGAACTACAGGCGCGCGCTACCATGCCTGGCTAATTTTTGATTTATTGTAGAGATGAGGTCTCACCAAGTTGCCCAGGTGGGTCTCGAACCCATGGGCTCAGGCAATCCACTCACCTCGGCCTCCCAAGGCGTGGGATTACAGGCTGAGCCACTTGTTCTATCTTTAAGTCCAGTTATTTTTTCTTCTGCCTGCGCAAATCTGCTGTTAAACCCCTTTAGTGATTTCTTTCATTTCACTTATTGTACTTTTCAGTTTCTAAATTTTAGTTTTTTAAAAAATAATTTCTCTTTGATGTTTTCATTTTGTTCATAAGTCATTTTCCTGATTTAAAAAAAAATCATTTGTCAGGCTAGGCACAGTGGCTCAAGCCTATAATTCCAGCACTTTGGGAGGTCAAGGTGAGAGGATTGCCTGAGCCCATGGATTTGAGACCAGCCTGGGCAACTTGGCGAGACCTCATCTCTACAATAAATCAAGAAAAATTAGTCAGGTGTGGTAATGTGTGCCTGTAATTCCAGCTACTTGGAAAGCTGAGATGAAAGGATCACTTGAGCCCAGCAGGTCAAGCCTGTGGTGGCCGTGAGTGTGCCACTGCGCTCCAGCCTGGGTGACAGAGTGAGATTCTGACTCAAAAAAAAAGAAGAAGAAAAAGAAAAAATCATTTTTCTTTTATTGTTTTGTGTCCTTGTTTTTAGCTCTTTGGGCATATTACACAGTCATTTTAAAATCTTTGTCTAGTTGATCTGATTTCTGATCTTCTTTAGGAAGTTTCTGTCAATTGATTTTGTTCCTTTGAATAGGAACTTCTTTGTATGCCTTGTGATTTTGTTGTTGTAGTTGAAAACTGGATATTTGAATATTACAATGTGGTTACTCTTGGGATCAGTTTCTTCCCTGTCCATGTGTTTGCTGTTTTGGATTGTTTGAGTTTTTAATTTCTGAAGGGTAGACTGTAGTCGTCTGTTTGCTTAGTGATTTTCCAAAGCTATTTTTTTCAAAGAGTGTATTCTTCTTGTTGTTGTTGTGTAGTCATTGAAGTCTCTGTCCGTTAACCTTATGTTCTGCTAGAGTTTTGACAGAGATTTGCGTGGCCACCAGAAGGTAAGAAAGAAAACCAAAACCCAAACATCATAGAAACCTCTCTCAGTCTTTATAGATTGGCTCTGTGCTGAGGGCACTCCTGCAACACTTCATAAAAATCATGCCAGTGGGACAGGATGCTAATGATTAGAGTAAAATTCATACTATGTAAGGTAAAGTTCTCTTGCTTTTTACAAGGAAATAATTTGTGTTTTTGTTTAAGTTAATTATACCTTTGTATTTGATTTTAAACATTCTTAGGTAATCAGTAGTTCTTGATTTAAAAAGCAGAGGTGCTTTCAAAGCCACATTACCCTGATCCCACTAGAAAACCCAAATTAGCAATATTTATTGAGGAGCTGCTATATGCAAAATCTTCTTTTTGGCTTCATAGAGGAATACAGGGTTGACTGAGACAGATTTTGTGTTCAAGGAGTTTATAATCCAGTAGACAATAGGACAGTTCCAAAAATAGTTATCAATCAGAGGACTAATATAGTAAATGTTTTGAAAATACATTGTAAATCAAATGTATATATCTCTTTAATCATTGAATGAATGGTTGAATTAACCATGTGCTACACACACATATGTGCATATATACACAGAATTACCTTGGGGAGATAATGCTAGGGTAAGTGGAACTTCTGAACAGTAGTAGACTGTTTTGTCTTCTGCACTTCTTAAATCTTTTTATCTATTTGGTTGTATTATTCTGAACTTCTGCAGTAAACTGTATTTAAAATGTCAAATGATACATACGTAGACTGTTTTGTCTTCTGCACTTCTTAAATCTTTTTATCTATTTGGTTGTATTTTCTGAAATTCTGCCAATTAAACTGTCATTTAAAATGAGCAAATATACATACTCTTATAAAATCACTTACTTTTACTGGTGGGTTTTTGTTTTGTTGTTATTGTTTTTACCGCAGAATTTATTGCTCTCAATTTCTAGATTTTAGGCTGTTACATTAAAACTGAGACTATGCTACCTAATTTCATTAAATAGAGTTTTCTGAGATCCTGAAAATTTAATCTCCACTTATAGCATTATTTCTTCGGGCAGATGTATTCTCAGTGTCTAACAAACAATAATCTCTTGGAGTTACATCAGTTATCAATTTTTTCTTTTCTTTTCTTTTCTTTTTTTTTTTTTGAGTTGGAGTCTCACTGTCACCCAGACTGGAGTGCAGTGGCTTCTCCCGGCCACCGCAGCCTGGACCTGCTGGGCTCCGGCGATCCTTCCGCCTCAGCCTTCCAAGTAGCTGGAACTACAGGTGCGCACTACCACACCCAGCTAATTTTTTTGATTTATTGTAGAGATGAGGGCTCACCAAGTTGCCCAGGCAGGTCTCGAACCTGCGGGCTCAGGCAATCCACTCACCTCAGCCTCCCAAAGGTGTGGGATTACAGGCTGAGCCACCGAGCCCAACTTCAGTTATCAATTTGAACTTATTTTGAAAGGATATCTTCCAGCATTTGAACAGTCTACTTATCAAGTTTACATCAAGTTTACATCTTTTTTTCATATTGTGTACTAAAGATTTTTAATTGTATTGTTACCTTATATTATTACACTTGCATCATGCTTGCTATTCAACTCATCACCCTTTTTGTTTCTTAAAGAGATGGGGGTCTCACTATGTTGCTCAGGCTACGCTTTAACTCCTGGGCTCAAGCAATCCTTTATCTCACCCTCCCATGGAGCTGATTTCTGCCACTCCTGGCTGAAATTCATCAACTTTTTTTTTTTTCTTTTTTTTGAGCTGGAGTCACTCTGTCGCTCAGACTGGAATGCAGTGGCCGCTCCCGGCCACCGCAGCCTCCACCTGCTGGGCTCCGGCGATCCTTCCGCCTCAGCCTTCCAAGTAGCTGGAACTACAGGCATGCGGCTAATTCCCGGCTAATTTTTGATATATTGTAGAGATGAGGTCTCGTCAAGTTGCCCAGGCGGGTCTCGAACCCGCGGGCTCAGGCAATCCACTCACCTCGGCCTCCCAAAGTGCTGGGATTACAGGCTGAGCCACTGAGCCCAGCCATCAACTTTTAATATTAGCAAATTAGTAGTAAATATTAATAGCAAAATTTTGTATACTTACAAACTAATTTCAATTTTATTTTGGTAATTTTAACAAATGATCTTATTAAAATTTTTTGGTTCCATTAATACACTTTTTAGTATGGAAAAGTAACAGATATAAAAAATGTCCTATTACTTTTTTATTTTAAAAAATTATTTTTAGTTAGCTAATACAAATAGAGGTTTTAGTTCAAACCTCTATTCTCGCATTCAACACAGAGGCAATGAATTTACAACTTTTCTTGTGCTTTTTTCTGTGGTACTTAAGAGAGAGAGTGTGTGTGTGTGTGTATCTGTTTCTGTACACCCTCTTTTGTACCCCCCTACTCCTGTTTCCAAGATATTTTGAAGAGCATAACAGTGATGACTACCCTTATTCTTTTCTGTGGCTTCATGATATTATTTGGCTGCACTGTAATATATTGAACTAGTCTCTTATGAGAAATATTTGGATAGTTGTTTATCTTTTCCTGTTGTAAAACCTGTTAAAGTGAAAACTTGTATATATGTCATTATCTTGTGTGTGAGATGTCTCTTGATGTTGCTTCCTCATTTTATAATCAGACTGCTTGCTTTTTTTTTGGAGTCTCACTCTGTTGCCCAGACTGGAATGCAGTGGCCGCTCCCAGCCACCACAGCCTCAACCTGCTGGGCTCCGGCGAGCCTTCCACCTCAGCCTTCCGAGTAGCCGGAATTACAGGCATGCGCTACCAAGCCCGGCTGATTTTTTTGATTTATTGTAGAGATGAGGTCTCGCTGCCCAGGCAGGTCTCGAACCCATGGGCTCAGGCAATCCACTCACCTCAGCCTCCCAAAGGCACAGGATTACAGGCTGAGCCACCAAGCCCGGCTTGCTTGCTTTTTTGACTGTTGATTTTTTTTTTTTTTTTTTTGAGATGGAGTGTAACTATGTTGCCCAAGCTGATCTTGAACTCCTGGGCCCAAATGATTCGCCTGCCTCAGCCTCCAGCTGTAGCTGGGATTACAGGCTTGCCACCGCATCTGGCTTTACTGTTGACTTTTGAGAGTTCCTTATACTGGTCCTTTGTTGGGTACATGATTTGGTAATATTTTCTCCTTCTCTGTATTTTGTCTTCATCCTCTTAACAAGATCTTTCTCAGAGCAAACGTTTTAAATTTTGATTAAGTCCAGTTTATCAGTCTTTTTCAAAATATGGACTTTCTGTATCAAGTCTAGGAATTCTTTTTTAATCCATGGATCTCAAAATTTTTCTCATGTATTTTTTTCTTTTTTTTTGAATTGGAGTCTCACTCTGTCGCCCAGACTGGAGTGCAGTGACCGCTCCCAGCCACCGCAGCCTCGACCTGCTGGGCTCCGGCGATCCTTCCACCTCAGCCTTCCGAGTAGCTGGAATTACAGGCGCGCGCTACCACGCCCGGCTGATTTTTTTATTTATTGTAGAGATGAGGTCTCGCTGCCCAGGCGGGTCTCGAACCTGCGGGCTCAGGCAATCCACTTACCTAAGCCTCCCAAAGTCGCGGGATTACAGGCTGAGCCACCGAGCCCAGCTATGTATTTTTTTCTAGAAGCTTTATGATTTTCCCATTTAAGTCCATGATACATTTTTAGTTAACTTTTATATAAGGTGTGAGACTTAGGTTGAGGTTCATTTTATTTTATTTTTGCCTATGGATGTTTATCCCTCTGCCAATACTATGCTATTTTTATTTTCTCTGACTTTATTCTTCTTTTCCAAAATTATTTTAGTGATTCTATTTTCCTTTGCCTTTTCATATAAATTTTGCCCCAGCACCATTTGTTGAAAAGGCAGTTCCTCTTCCATTGAATTACTTTTGCATTTTTGTCAAAAGTTAAGCTGGACATGGTGGCATGTGCCTATAATCCCAGCTACTTGGGAAGATGAGGCTGGAGGATCACTTGAGTGCAGGAATTTGAATCTACCTTGGACAACAAAGTGAGACCCTGTCTCTTAAAAAAAAAAAATTAATTGGGCACCTTTTGGGGGTCTCCAGGATTCTCTGTTCTATTCCATCTATCCATGTGCCTATCTCTCTGCCAGTACAACACAGTTTTTAAAAATTTTCTCTCACTCTATTCATTTCCAAAATTATTTTAGCCACTCTAATTCCTTTGCCTTTTCATACCAATTTTGGAATAGTCTTGTCAATATATTTTTTAAAGTGTTGATAGGTTATTGGTAGGAGTTGAGCTAAAACTCCTACCAAATTAATACAACTCCTGTGTATTAACTGGGGAGAATTAGCATCTTTATTATGTTGAATTTTCCAATCAGGGAACGTGATTTATCTCTTTTTAAAAAAATCTTCTTTCTTTCATCAGCGGTGTCTAGTTTTCAGTATACAAGTCATCCTGTACATGTGTTGTTAGAGTTCTACCTAAGTATTTTGTGTGGGAATTGGTTTTCTTTTATTATATTATTATATTTTTATTTTGATGTCCCTATATATCCTGTTTAGTGTTCATATATATCCTAGACAATCATGTTATCTACAAATAGGGAAAGTTTTATTTTTTCCTTTCAAATCTCTATGTCTTTTTTTTTTTCTTCTTGTCTTTATTTAACTGGCAAGCACTTCCAGCACTTTGCTGAATAAACATGGTGAAAAGAAAATGGACATCTTTGACATTTTTCCAAAGTTTGGGGTAAAGCATTTTGTCTTTCAACATTAAGCATATGTGAACTCTGGTTTTTTGTAGAGGCACTTTATCAACTTGATAAAGTTTCCTTCTATTCCTATTTTTTTCTTTTTCGTTTATTTATTTATTTATTTGAATTGGAGTTCTCACCCTGTCGTCCAGGTTGGAGTGCAGTGGCACTCTCACAGCCACTGCAGCCTTGACTTGCTGGGCTCAGGTAATCTTTCAGTCTCAGCCTTCCAAGTTGCTGGAATTACAGGCAAGTGCCACTATGCCCGGCATGTTACCTAGTCTACATTACCTAGGCTGGTCTTGAAGTCCTGGGCTCAAGCAGTTATTCACCTTGGCCTCTCAAAGTGCTGGGATTACAGGCGTGAACCTCTGTGCTTAGCTATTCCTATTTTTTCTGAGAGTTTTTTTTTTTTTAAATCAAACCCTGTTTTGTCATGGTGAATAATTCTTTTGGTATATTGCTGAATTCCATTTGCTAACATTTTGTTTTGTTTGGTTTGGTTTTGGGTTTGAGTTGGAGTCTCACTCTGTCACCCAGGCTGGAGTGCAGTTGCACACTCATGGCCACCACAGCCTCAACCTGCTGGGCTCAGGCGATCCTTCCACATCAGCCTTCCAAGTAGCTGGAACTACAGGCACGCACCACCATGCCCAGCTAATTTTTTGATTTATCGTAGAGATGAGGTCTCACCAAGTTGCCCAGGCTGATTTTGAACCCGTGGGCTCAAGCAATCCTCTCACCTCGGCTTCCCAAAATGCTGGGATTATAGGTGTGAGCTACCGTGCCCAGCCTTTGCTAACATTTTATGAAGGATTTTTGTCTCTGTAATAATGAAGGATATTGGTGTGTTATTTCTTTTTTTGTGTGTAGTCTTTTTCTGGTTTTGGCTTCAGGGTAACACTAGTTTCACATAATGAATTTGACAGTGTTCCTTTTGATTCTGTTTTATACAGGAGTTTGTGAGAATTAAGTGTTAATTCTTCTTTAAAAGTTTGATAGAATTTTCCAGTGAAATCATCTGGGCCTGGCTAGTTTTTGTTTGTGAAATGTGGTCTCACTGTGTTGTCCAGGCTGAAGTTCTGTGCCTGTTCATAGGTGCAGTCATACCTCACTGCAGCATTGAACTCCTGGCCTCAAGCAATTCTCCCATCTTAGCCTCTTGAGTAGCTGGGACTACAGATGTGTAGCACCACACTTAGCTCTTGTTTGGGTATTTTAAAGTTACGTATTTAATTTAATAGTTACAGGATTATTCAAATTACTCATTTCATATGGCAAGTTTTAGTATTCTCCTTTTTTTGTCTTCTTTCTTTCTGAAACTGGTTCATTTCCTTTAAATTGTCAAATTTGTCTGTGTACAGTTGTTTATAGTATTCTCTTACTATTCATTTGTAGCTACAATGTCTGTAATGATATTCCTGTTTAATTTCTGATTCATTCTGATATTGGTAATTTCTGTCTTCTCTATTTTTGTGTGTCAGTCTTATAGAGGTTTGCCAGTTTTTTATCTTTAAAGAACCAGCTGTTACTTTGACTTTTCCCTTTGTTTTTTTCTGTTTTTAACTTAATTGTTTTCTACTCTATTATTTTCTCCTTTTTTTTTTTTTGTTTGCATTGGTTTTAGTTTGCATTTCTTTTGGGGGATTCTTGAGATGAGAACTAGATGACTAATTTTGGGTTTCTGCCCTCTCCTCTTTTTTTTCCCCTAAAGAAAAACAAAGCCGGGCTCAGTGGCTCAGCCTGTAATCCCTCGCCTTTGGGAGGCTGAGGTGAGTGGATTGCCTGAGCCTGTGGGTTCGAGACCCGCCTGGGCAGCGAGACCTCATCTCTACAATAAATCAAAAATTAGCCAGGCGTGGTAACGCGCGCCTGTAATTCCGGCTGCTTGGAAGGCTGAGGTGGAAGGATCGCCCAGCAGGTCGAGGCTGCAGTGGCCGGGAGCGGCCACTGCACTCCAGTCTGGGCGACAGAGTGAGACTCCAACTCAAAAAAAAAAAAAAAAAGAAAAACAAGTAGTTGGACCTGTTTTTTTAATGTGGTATTAATTTCTTTTCAGCATTGCTTTAACTATGCTCATGAATTTTGATAAGTTATATTTTCCTTTTCATTCATTTCTGCAGATTTTTTGTTTTTCGTTGATACTTCTTTTACTTAGATAAAACATGTTGATTCGTTTCCAAATATTTAGAGGTTTTCATATTGTCTTTTATTGATTTTTGGTTTGGTTCCATGGTGCTTAGAGAATATATTCTGTATCATTTCGATTTCTTTACATTTGGTAAGGTTTGGTTTGCGGCCCAACATATGGTCTATCATGTTTTATGTTTCTTAGGTACTTGAAAGGAATGCATATTCTGCTGCTTTTGAGGAAATGTTATAATAAATTTAGTTTTTGGTAGTTGATAATATGGTTAAGTTATTGGAAATTCTTGGGGATTTTCTGTCTAGTTGTTCTCTTAATTGTTGAGAGAAGAGCTCTGAGTGTCCAGCTGTAACATGAATTTGTCTGTCTTTCTCTCAGTTCTAACAGTTCTTTACATATTTTTCAGCCCTATCGTTTGGTGCACACACATTTGGGATTGCTATGTTTTCTTGGAGGATATATATATACATATATTTTTTTTTTTTTTTTTTTGAGTTGGAGTCTCACTTTGTCGCCCAGACTGGAGTGCAGTGGCCGCTTCCGGCCACCGCAGCCTCGACCTGCTGGGCTCCGGCGATCCTTCCTCCTCAGCCTTCCGAGTAGCCGGAATTACAGGCATGTGCTACCACGCCCGGCTAATTTTTTTTTTTGATTTATTATAGAGATGAAGTCTCGCTGCCCAGGCGGGTCTCGAACCTGCGGGCTCAGGCAATCCACTCACCTCAGCCTCCCAAAGGCGCGGGATTACAGGCTGAGCCACTGAGTCCGGCTGGATGATATATTAACATTATATAATGTCACTTTTTGTCTCTACTAACATTCCTTGGTCTAAAGTCTACTTTATACTTTAAAATCCTATTAGCAAAAATAATTTTTCATTCCACTGACTATTGAAATGGTATCAACACGAAGCTGCCCATTCCACTGTAGTTCTGAAATCTTTTATAATGTAAATAATTTCCATGTCTCTCTTTTATAATAAACTAATTGTATCTAAACTAATGGCATCTAGTGTCTCTAAAATTTAGTTTGACTGATATAAACATTTCCAAATAAAAATATGTAAATAAAAGAAAAAATCATTTACTTGTTTATTTTTTATTTTTGAGTCAGGATCTCACTCTGTTACCCAGGCTGGAGTGCAGTGGCATGAACAGAGCTAATTGCAGCCTCAACCTCCTGGACTCAGGCAGCCTTTCCACCTCAATTTCCTAAGTAGCTGGGACTGTAGGTGTACACCACCACACCCAGCTAATCTTTTGATTGTTTTTGTAGAGAAGAGGTCTTGCTGTTTTGCCTAGGCTGGTTTTCAAACTTCTGGGCTCAAGCAACCCTTCTGCCTTGGCTTCCCAAAGTGATAGGATTACAGGTGTGAGCTACCATGTTCAGCTAATTTAAAACTTACATAGACGTTTGATTTCTAATAAGTGAAAATGTCCAGCACTTAAACATTTTATCAAGGGTCAAGAGTTAGCTTTGATGTCTTGTGCCTTGTGCCTTAGATCAGTGGTCACCTGGAGGGCGTAAAAAAAAAATACTCTGCTAGGCCCAATTCCAAGAGTTTCTGAATTAGAGGTCTTGGGTAAGGCCTAAGAATTTACATTTTTAATAGGTTATGCTGATGTCGCTTATTTGTGGACTACTGCTTTAATAACCCCTGTGAACTGCCATAAGGAATTAGAGAAATACTCATATGTAAGAATTTCTACCTGATAAAAACAATGAAATTTTGATACATAGCCCATATCTGCAGGTATCCAACTTGCATATATTTGTATGTATAAGTTCTTATATTTAACCATGGTTAATGGCTAAATTGGTTTCTTTAAAATACTTGTCATATATAAAATATACTTTTCATAGGCTTGTCTACTGTCAGATCCTTATGACTTTCCTTGAGTTAAGAAAAATATTTAGTAATCAAACAATGTTAGAAGTTAAAGGAATTTCACAAATCATCCAATTCTTTCTTATCTTCTTCCCCCATATAGAGATTCATTGAATCAGTGGTCCCCAACCTTTTTGGCATCAAGGACCGGTTTCATGAAAGACAGTTTTCTATGGACTGTGGTGGGACAACTCACCATAATGCAGAATCAGTGGGAGCACCTAGCTTGTTTTCCCATCTGGGGGTGGTGGGAGACAGTGACACCCAAAGTATGTTGTTTATGTCCAGTCTACTCCATAATCTCATTTTGGTTGCTGTCACTGCAGAAAACCCTGCTTCACAAAGATAAGATGTTGGAGATGGAAGCAGGCTTTTCAGTGCTTTTGTGGCAAACTCAGGTTATTCCACCTTGACTTTATTTATTTTTTTATTTTATTTTATTTTGTTTGAGTTGGAGTCTCACTCTGTCACCCAGACTGGAGTGCAGCGGTCGCTCCCGGCCACCGCAGCCTCGACCTGCTGGGCTCCGGCAATCCTTCCACCTCAGTCTTCCAAGTAGCCAGAATTACAGGCACGTACTACCATGCCCGGCTGATTTTTTGATTTATTGTAGAGATGAGGTCTCGCTGCCCAGGCAGGTCTCGAACCCGCGGGCTCAGCCACCTTGACTTTAATCCAGAACGTATAGAGATCTGAAGTTGTCTCAAACATACTTTTAAGGCTACCATCATTTGCGATCTCAAGCAGTTGATCCTCTTCTAGCACAGACAAAGTCAATTTACCTGGTTTATTCAGATGGATGACGGATCCATTCCTTTCCAGTTTGGGGGGTCTTTTGTGGTTGGTAAGTAGTACTCAAAAGCTTTTTAAAGCTGAGATAGGTGATCATGCACCAGCTGGGAGAAAGAAGGCCCTGGCTTTGTTTCTTTCAAAATCTCTACTAATGTTTAAAACATGTAAAAAATTCCAGTATTTACTTGTTGCCTCCATAATTCCAGTTTGGTTTTGAATGTGGCCACTTTGTCTGCCAACTTGAACACAATTACTGTTCTTCCCTGAGGTGGTAGATTGAGTTCGTTGAGTAGGTTGACTATGTCACACAAGTTAAGCACGTTTTGTAAGCCATTCTCTGTCACTGAAAGGTGCTGCCACTGGTGACTGTTTTTCTTAAAAGAAATCTCTGGAGCAGCTCTCACAACTCAAAAATTCTAACCAGTCATCTGCCTTTAGAAAGCCATCTCACTTCTGTGTATAAGAGAGCATGTATGTGCTCTGCATCCATCTTTTCACAGAGCTGCACGAACAGAGCATGCACTTTAATGTGGTTGATAATCTTAATCACATCCCACAAAATATTGTCAAGTTCAGGTGACATTTTTTGGCTAGCAAGCATTTCTCTGTGAATGACACAGTGCCTAGACTCACATTCGCAGGCGACTTCTTTGACCCAAGTAGTGAAACCAGAAAGATGTCCAGTTATGGAAGCCGCAGTCTGTGCATATACCGACAGAATGGATTACGTACCATGACTCATTAATCCTCTCTAGCAACTGTGCCTCAGTGTCCTCTACTGTTACATCAATTCCTCTAGTTATGGGCTAACCGAAAGAGGAACACATACTACCATTTGAACTGCAGCCTTTCTTTAAAGTTCATGATAGATGTCCTTATCAGCAGGCAGGATCAACTCTTCACCAAGAGTAAAGGGCTTCTTAGCTTTCATGGTGTGGTTAGCCACTCAGTGCAGACACATTTGATGAAGTGATGGCCTTCAATAGTTGCTTCTGTTCTTCATGTTCACAACTTTTTCCTTTTGAAAAACTCCAAAGGCCTGCCTTTTAATGCAGGGTGCTTGGTCTCCATGTGGTGAAGCAGTATTGAAGCTTTCATGGCTATGTTGGATTACCGGTTATCACGTATCATACAAAGTGGGCTTGGAGAATGTAAATCACCTGTTGCAATGAACCCATAATTTAAGTAGGACTCTTGGTATTTTCTTTGAAATGCAGCTTTCTTTTTGTTGGCAATTTTAGAGTCTTCTGCTATCTCACCATTGTGTCGTCCCCCCCTTTTCAAAGAAGCTCTCCAGTGATGTTTGTGTTTTACTCATTTTGGCTAGGGTTAGCTTGTGGACTTACCAAAACTGTGGCTGAAACAAGTATGCAGTGTGGAAGTGTGGGAAAGAGATGCAGATGAAAGTGGTGAATAAAATATTCGGCAGGCCATGTGCAGACTAAAATAAGTGTCAGATTCTGACTTATAGCTTGCCGCCAGATACAGCTGTACAGTTGAAAAACATCAACTTACTTGCCACTAATGGATAGGGTTTTGATTTGAGTCTGCAAGCACTTCATTTATTATGGTCTCTGTGCAGTCAAATCTCACTGCTAATGTTAAACTGAATTTGCAGCTGCTCCCCAGTGCTAGCATCACCACCTCAACTCCACTTCAGATCCTCGGGCATTCGATTTTTGTAAGGAGTGTGCAACCTAGATCCCTCACATGCACAGTTTACAGTAGGGTTCGTGCTCCTATGAGAATCTAATGCCACTGCTGATCTGACAGGAGATGGGGCTCAGGTGGTAATGCGAGCGATGGGGAGCAGCTGTAAATATAGATGAAGGCCCCTCCCCCTCGCCGCCACCACCACTGCTCACCTCTTGCTGCATAGCCTGGTTCCTAACAGACCACAGATCAGTACCTGTCTGTGGCCTGGGGGTTGGGGACCCCTGAGTTAAATCACATAATCCAAGATGACGTAGCTAATTATTGGTATGTACAGATAGTTCTTAGTGAGTTTTTTAGATAATAAATAAGCTTCAGATATTTGAGATGACTTTACTTGATTCATTGCTAAATACTGTTTGATTACTTTATACCAAAGCAACACATGAATTTAGCCTGATAAATAACTTTTACAAAAAAAAAACACCACATGTTCTCACTGATAAATGGGAGGTAAACTCTGCAAAGGCATAGAGAATGATATAACAGACATTGGGGAGATTCAGAAGGTGGAGAGGGTAAGGGACAGAGGGAGAAAAAGTCAGCTATTGGCAAGTACGATGTCCACAGGTGGGGGTGGTAGGTACACTAAAAGCCCAGACTTCTTCATACTCTACAACGCATCCATGTAACCAAAAATTATTTATACTTCCTAAAGCTATTGAAATAAAGAAAATAAATCGATACATTTTTAAGAAGTGTGTGTTATAGGCGTCTCTTTTATTCTACTACTCTTGAAAAAAGCACGGAAAAAAAGACAGTTGAAGAATGTGCAAGTGTTAGTGAGATGTGGGACAGATTTCCACCAATAAACACCTGTAAAATTGAGTAGAGTGAGCAAGTTAATTGTACCTTGGAGACATCTTATCTATTAGAAAATTCAGAGGGAATGACAATGAAGGGATAAGCAGTAGAAAAAAAATATAGGGTTATCCCCACCCTTTGTAAAGACAAAGATTTATCTCCCTAGCTGAGTGTGCTTAAGCAGAAAAATAGCCTTGCTTTCCCCAGTCTATGTTTTAGGCTTGTGGATTTTGGCTCTAATAATTACAGAAATACTAAAATCTCACTTTTCCCTTAGTCATTCACCTTAATGTCAATCAAGTTTGTTTTTCTAAATTTGATGACTGCACTGTTTTTTCATAGGAGTTTGGGCAGGCAAATAGGTATCACCACATAAACATCTAGCCTTTCAAGTACTACCTGTAAAATGCATAGAAAATGCTATTAAGCACTAAATGTAGATTAAGGCACTGCTTTCTGACTGACTTGTAAAATTATTTCCTAACTGTCCTTAGTCAGCAAATGCCTATGCTTCTGTACAGCCAATAGCCTAGTTCAGCCATTCTGTAATGTTACAAAAATAATATTCTTCCTTCACTGTTAAAATACTAATGATTCCTCCCTGTCTTCTTACACAACTCTGTCCTCTGTAAATTTCAGAGCCTGTGAAACTGGAATGATTTTTATCTCAGAAGCAAGTGTCCCTACTAAGGCTTGGTATGTTTTCATCACTTTAATTTTGCCCAGAGTGGGGAACTCCTTAGAGTAGGAAAAGTCACTTCTGCCCAGATTCAAGAATGGGGAATTATTTCCCTGTCTCAAATACAAACATCTGAATGCAGCCTGCAGACCTCTGGGACTTGTGAGCCACATTCTGCCTGGCTATTATTTCTCCTTATAACCTAGGAAATATGCCTCATCTTGGCTTTTCCTGAGTTTCTCATCTCTTAGCTAAAACTTTTCTAGCTTAATCACGGTGTGTCTTCCTCCAGGAAGCCTTTTTAGATTGACTCCACCCACCCACCAGCCCTCTCAGGAGTCTGAGTGTTCTCTGAGATTTAAGCAGCTTTGTGATTATATAGATGCAAATACCACCACACATCTGTTGTCCACTGGAGGGTGAAGTTGAAAATGATCATTTTGAAACAATGGCAGAATCTTTCTGAAACTTTTGCAAGCAGTTGGTTTAAAATAAATTTTTAAGCCTTACTCTGTAGCTGTATGAAGTGCCCTAGAGGGCTTTTTGGTATCTGAGAGGAAGGATGAACTGGAGACTGAAGACACCACCCTCACTCTAGCCTGCGAGCTCTAATTTTATGTTGTAGTTCAGTGAAGATTTCTTTTGGAAACTCCTCCCTACCTAACAGCTTGGAAAACCATTTCAATGGTATGGTTTGGAGTTTTGGTAGGGTTGGTGATGTGGCTGAATAGATTAGATTGCAAATAAGTTTTCTGTAGGTAATCCATTAAGCATCTCTCAGAAACTGTTAATGGTGTTTGGAAATGCTATTCCAGGGTAGCTTAGATTGGCAGAAGGAGTTTTCAAGTTTTTTGATCTCAGGGCCCTTTCACATTCTTGTTTGTTTGTTTCTGCCTCGCCTCCCAAAGTGTCGAAATTATAGGTGTGAGCCACTGCACCTGAACCTTTCATTGTTTTGATAGAGATGGAGTCTACTATGTTGACCTTCACACTATTAAAAAACTGTTCAGACTCCTAAACAGTGTTGTTTATATGGGTTATACCCATCCTTTTTTAAATCAAAGAAAAAGTTTCAATATTAGTGATTTATTTAAAAATATGAACTCATAACATGTTAACAATAACATTTTTATAAGATAACCATTTCCCAAAGTAAGATATTTAGCAAAGAGTGGTACTGTTTTAAGTTTTTGCATCTCTTAGCAGAGCAAGGACCAGCCATCCTGGGTCTAAAGCAAGGGTTTTTAACCTCAACCCTACTGACATTTTGAGCCAAATCTCTTTTGTGAGGGGCTGTCCTGTGCACTGTCGAATGACTGGCAGCACACTTAGCCTCTTACCAGTAGATGCAGTTAGTACCTTCCCCGCCACCAGTTGTGCCAACATGAAACATGTCCCCATGAAAGCACAGTAGCCACTAGTTGAGGACCACTGATCTGAAGCATACCTCTCCCCTCTTTACAGCATACCACGTTCAACTGAAGTCCTGCCCTTTGGCAAATTTTCCTGGATAAAAAAAGCCTCCAACACTTAATAACTTTCCAGCAGACCCCCTCCTCTACTGCTTAATGTGTCTTTTCTTTTACAGTATCCCTTTCCTTGTGTTTTCACAATTCAAATTCACATTTTATTTATATCCCAACTTTTAAAAATAGCCAGGTCCACCTACTGTACCTCACATATCTATTGATACATAATTATCTCTTCTGAAGCAAGAAAGTAGGTGATTGATTGATTGAGTCAGAGTCTCACCCTGTCACCCAGACTGTCATGCAGTGGTACAATCACAGCTACCACCGCCTCATCCTCCTGGGCTCAGGCAATCCTTCTGCCTCAGCCTTCCAAGTAGCTGGGACTACAGGTGTATCACCACACGCGGCTAATTTTCTGATTTATTGTAGAGACAAGGTCTCGCCATGTTGCCCAGGCTGGTCTCAAATTCCTAGGCTAGGCAGTCCTCCCGCCTTGGCCTCCCAAAGTTGCTGGGATTATAGGCATGAACCACCACACCTGGTGTAGGTGATATATTTAAAACCTGAAATAAAAGTTTTAAAATTAACCAAAATATGCCTCAACAGAAAAGACTTAGAGAAAATTTCCAATGAAATTTCTTTAAAAGCAAGACAAACTTAAATCCACTAGGAAGCTCTTAATTAGTTGTAAAAATAGTCTCTTCAAACTAGGTATTCAACAAAAACTTTATACCACTTAAATTCCTCAATTAAAATGACAACTTCCTTGTAAATATCAAAGTGCTACAACATCTACTTCAGAACTTTTATGAAGTAGTATTATTTTGGTAAACTGTGACTTTAAAAGTACCTCTAAATATCTACAGAGATCTAAAAAAAGCAGTTACTGCATCTGAGTAGATCAGGAACATGGAAAATTCAAAGTCTTGTAGGATAATAGAGATGTCCAGGCCATTTTATATAAGTGAGGCCATTTTATATAATTAAGACCTGGATAATAAGTCTTGCTTCTTTAATTTAGCAGCTGCATGACTCTGGACAAGAGATTTAACTTCTTAGTTTCCCTACTCTGTAATCTGAGTATGACACATTATAATGTAACAAAGTTTAAATGATAAGTGCAAATATGCTATATAACTGATTATTATTATATGTACGTGAATGTACTATAAAATTTTAAGTAACACTACTATCAGTGAAGTGGTAATTAAAATTCCTTCACTATAAATTATAACACTCTGACACAGAGGATGGATTAATAAGGTTTTTTTTTCATTTGGATTCACAGGTGAAACATCAAAAGAAGCTGAACACATGCATATGTACCTTCATTCACTTATTCCAAGTGTAGTATTTGTGCTTCTACTCAAGTACTGGGAACTAGAATAACAAATGTTATTCCTCCCCTCAAGGAGCTAAAAATCTAGGTAGATGTGCACACTCTTGCTGCACAAGGTACATTCTTCAGATTAGCAGCACTGGCCTCACTGGCGAGCTTGACAAAAATACCAAATACCTTACCAAGAACTACTCAGTCACAAGCTATTTTGTTTGACAAAATTTCTAGGTGATTTTTACCCCTGTTAAAGTTGGAGAAGTACTGGTGTACATAAAATAATAATATGTGATAGTCACTAAGATTATTACAAACAGAATTGTATAAGAGTTCAATTACTGCTTCATTCCTCCAAAAGAAGAAAAATGGTCATACAGGAAAAAAGTTGGATCGGACATCCCCCTGGACTGGCATATTAAAGTGTGCTTGATGTAAAAGTTTGTTGAACTAAACTAGCCATAGGCACTACCATTAAGATGAGTTGTTTGGTATTAGTCTGCATTTAGTGTTTATGCACTGGATTTTCGTAAATAGACAACTTTAGTAAAAAGAATGAAACTCAGATCACAGAAAAGAGGAAAAATGAAAGCCAGGATTACATCAGCTGACTTTAATGTACTGACTATTTGCTAGTGCCATGAATGTGGGATAAAGATAAGTGAGACAGTCTCTGGCAGGGGACTCAAGGATACTTATTTTATTTGGGGTTATAATCCAATTTTGTTGCTCAAATTGTTGCAGCCTTGGTCATTGGGCACTCTTTTAGGTTGACTCCTTTTGAAAACAACTACTTGAGTCAAATTTTTGCTCACTTCTTTTTGAGGGCTGCCTAATATTGGATTGGTTTTTTAATGAAAAATATTGTCTTCTGACCACCCATCTATATCAGTATCACATAGGGTGTTTGTTTAAAAACAAAACAAAACAAAAACATTCTTTTACTAATCCATAAGGAAATGCAAATGAAAACCACAGTGAAGTAACATTCCATACCAATTAGGGTGGCCATTACAAAAAGGACAAAGAATAATAAAATACATAAATAAATAAGACATTAACCACATGGATATGGAGAAATTGGTTCCCTCGTGCATTGCTGGCAGGGTATGTAAAATGGTACAACCTCTGTGGAAAACAGTATGACTGTTTGCCCAAAAACTAACAGAATTACCATACCACCTAGCAATTCCACTTCTAGCTATGTACCCCAGAGAACTTAAAACTGGAACTTGAACAGATATTTGTACACCCATGTTCATAGGCAGCACTGTTCATAATAGCCAAAAAAGGTGGAATTTACATCTCCATTGCCAGGTGAATGGATACATAAAATGTGGTATATACATACATGCAATGGAATATTATTCAGCCTTTAAAAGGAATACATTCTGGTGTTGCAATATGGATGAACCTTGAAAACATTTTGCTAAGTGAAAGAAGCCAGAAGCAAAAGGACAAATACTATGATTTCACTTATATGAGGTATCAAGCTGGGATGATGAAAAAGTTCTGGAGAATAGATAGTGGTGATGGTTGCACAACAATGTGAATGTACTTAATGCCATTGTACATATGAAAATGGTTAAATGGGAAGTCTTGTGTTATGTACATTCTACTACAATTGATTAAAAAAAAGTTTCTTTTTTTAACCCATTCAGCCTTACTAAATCAGAATTTCTAGAGATGGGGCTTAGAATGCTACTTTTTAAAAAAGCTTTTCAGCTCATTGTTATACATGGTTTAGGCTAAAAAACACTGGTATTGGGGTAAATGAGATTTTGTTGGTATAACTTTAAATCGATCAGATCAATGATTTAAAGTATAATCTTCACCAAGGTCATCTGATGTGTTCAGCTGTTACCATTTGTACCAAACTACATGTGGAAATGTGAATGATGACTATCAGTAATTATTTAGCATTCTATCATTTAAAACACTTACCAGATACATGGCCTCATTGGTCACCACGTTATCCTCTGGAGATGGAGGGTGACTGAGTCATTTTTAGGTGAGAAACTTGAGACCTAGGTTTAGTGACTTACCTAAGATCATACATGTAAAGTCAGACCACCAAGATTGGTCTTCTAACTACAACACTTATTATTTCCTTCTTGGCAGCCTCCAGGAAATGTGCAAGTGTTATTCAGGCTATTAAGAATATTCTATGCTTAATTGTTTTGTGAACTAAAAATGTGATGTTATTAAGTAGTTATGAATCATAAGACTTAGTACCACTTTATTTTGCAAACATGACTTTTATCATTTGACAGCTGTACATGTTGGCAGTGGTTAATATTTACAAAACTAAGATATACTCATTTTGTATAAGGAAATATTCTTATGAATACTTAGTACATACTAATTGGCCGGGTGCGGTGACTCACGCCTATAATCCCAGCACTTTGGGAGGATTGCCTGAGCCCATGGGTTCAAGACCTGCCTGGGCAACTTGGTGAGACCTCATCTCTATAATAAATCAGAAAAGTAGCCAGGCGTGGTGGAGCATGCCTGTTGTTCCAGTTGCTTGAAAGGCTGAGGTGGAAAGATTGCCTGAGCCCAGCAGGTCAAGCTGCAGTGGCTGGGAGCGTGCCACTGCCTTCCAGTCTGGGTGACAGAGTGAGACTCCAACTCAAAAAAAAAAAAAAAATACTAATTAAGGCTAGTTATCAGGAAATCTAAAGCAAATTCTGTGGCATTGTTTTTCTTCTCTTGCATGGAAATGACCTCTATATACAAAATAGTACAGTTTTCATAAATGTGACTGTTCTTTTAGTGTTTCCCTTTGTTTGAGTCAGAGTATCACTCTATTGGCTAGAGTGCAGTGGCATGATCATGGCTCACAACAGCATTGACTTGCTGGATTTAGGCAGTCCTCCCACCTCAGCCACCTAAGTAACTGGGACTACAGGTGTGTGCCACCACACCCGGCATGTTTGTTTGTTTGTTTTTGGTACAGACGAGATTTTATTATTGCTGTGTTACCCAGACTGGTCTTAAACTCCTGTGCTCAAGCAATCCTCCCACCTCAGCCTCCCAAAGTGCTGGAATTATAGTCACGAGCCATCACGCCTGGCTAGGGTTTCCCTTTTGAAGGATGTATTTGTCACAGTGGAGTCTGTGAGTCAGCAGACCCCCTTCTTACCCAGGGTTATCAGCTGTGTTTTGGTAAAGTGGAGAGATGTGGAGGAGAGAAGCCATTTCTAACATTCCTGTTTTACACTAATTCCTTGCTATTTTGATAAGATAGGCATTATATGATAAAATTATTAAAAATACAATCTAGGCTAGCTTTCTAATATCCTATATGTTAAACTGCATGTTTGCTAATTCCATGTCTCAAAGATACCACAAACATAATGAAATTCAGAACTCTTGATCTTTTGTTCCCTCTCACTTAAAAATCTGCTTGTCGTCCAGTATTCTTCATCTTAGTAAATCACCTGCATGTGACCGGTGTCTGGGCCCTGCTGAGCTCTCCAATTCCCTTTCCTTCACTCTCCCCCTTATGTATGTACACGCTGTTACCTTTTCCTAGAATGTCATTCCTCTCACGTCACCAATGCACTTTTCACCTAAATTCCTCTTACCTTTCAGCTTTACTTTTCCATTCCAGAACCACTAGGCTAACTTAGGCCCCATAATAGCCTCATGCTATCCTGGACTTCAAGAAGAGCATCAGTAACAGCTACAGTTAACATTTATTAAACATTGACAATGTACTGGTACATCACAGTATCAGAAGGATTAAGTAATTTGCTCAGGCTTGTGCCCTGGTAATTGAAAGAACCAATTTGAATTTAGATAGTTTAGCCCACATTTCACCTCCTCACTGCTCTGACTCTTATTATGCAGTATTTTTGTGATTATTTGTTTAATTTCTAGTTCCCTGCTGTGCTTCGAAGCTTTGTGAGGGCAGAGACTGTGCACATGTGTCATATCTTGAGTGTCGCCTCTCTGTTACTCAGAAAGTCTGAAAGAGGATAAAATTCACAGGGGCAATTCACAGACAACACTGACCATTCTACCTTCTAGAAATGACAGTGTCTGTGAATATGGAGAAATCTGCCTCGTAAATCTAGTAAATCAATTTACTGTGATGTGATCAAATATCAAAAACCTGGTCTATTTGGAGAAGGTGGAATTTGAAATTTTTTTTTTCTTCTTTTGCATTTATGGTTTTGATTCTCTAGAAACCAGAATCTACTGCTTAGAGGTTATGGGCAGTTAATTGGTGAATATTATTAGAAAGAAACTCAAATTACAAATTGCCGTCTGTTGGCATTTTAAGGAAGAGTGCCAAAGATAGACAACAGTAGACACACATATTGTGAGTTGCTACTCCAGCTTTCAATGTGCCTCTTAGAATGGGATTGGAACTGAAAAGAGGGTAGGATGGGTGGGAGCGCCGAGGGATGGGGACACTGGGAATCTAATGAAGAGCCCTGGCCTGTATTAGGACATCATTGATAAAAGGATGTCTGTCACTTTGGGGTTGTTTCTAAGTGTTGCTTTTCAAACATTATTTTGTGCTTGTTCATCACTGTACACGTAAGAGTTCTTCTGTAATGTACTTAGAAGTGAAATTGCTGGTTCATATTATGTGTGTATTCAACTTTACTAGGTAATCTTAGACTTTAATCCAAAGAGATTATTTTATATTCCCACCAGTAATGGATGTAAATTCCCATTTCTTTACATCTTTACCAATACTTGATATTCTTGAATTTTTAATTTTTGTCAAAAGTGTAGATGTAAAACAGTAGCTGACAGTTTTTATTTGCATTTACTTGAATACTACCATGATTGAGGCTGAGCATCTTTGTAATATTTATGGGGCAATTTTGTTTCTTCTGTGAAATGTCTGTACGTGACTTTTGCCCATTAAGAAAATTGAGGTGTTTGCTTATTAACACATATAACCTGCAAAGAATAAAGGATAAATATCTGGACATTCTTTTTTTAGCCCAGATATTTATCCTTTGCAGGTTATATGTGTTCCATTTATTTTCTCCCAGTGTGTGACTTATCTTTCCACTTTCTGTGATACGTCGATAAAGCAGTAGTTCTTAATGAAGTTGAATTATGATTTTTCCTTGTTTTTTTTTTTTTTTTTTTTGAGTTGGAGTCTCACTATATTGCCCAGGCTGGAGTACAGTGGCACACTCATGGCCACCCCAGCCTTGACCTACTAGACTCAGGCGATCCTTCCATCTCAGCCTTCCAAGTAGCTGAAACTACAGGCATGCGCCACCAAGCCCGACTAATTTTTTGATTTATTGTAGAGATGAGGTCCCACCAAGTTGCCCATGCTGATCTCGAATCCCTGGGCTCAGGCAATCTTCTTACCTTGGCCTCCCAAATTGCTGGGATTACAGGCTTGAGCCACTGCACCCAGGTTTTCCTTGTTTTATACCTTTTGTATCTTTTTAAAGAAGTTATTCCTCAGGTTATAAAGATATCTTTCTAGACTTTTTCTAAAGGTTTCTTGGTCTTTCGCTTACTGCAGCTATGTACTTGATCTATCTTCAATTGTTTTTTGTACATGGTGTATGACAGGGAGTAACTTGCCAGCTGTCCCAGCACTTTTATATTGAAGGATTCATGCTTTCCTTGTGAATCTGCACTACTAGCTCTGTTTTGTATTATTTCCATGCAGAATCTGTATATGAGCTCCCCGTTGTGATGATCTTTCTGTCCGTTTCTGCACCAATACCAAACTGTCTCAATTACTATGGTTTAATGCTGTCTCTGTCTGGCAGGAAAAAATGTTTTGCCTGAGTTTTCCTTAGGAGCACCTTAGTTATTCTTGGTTCTTTTGAATTTAGCATCAACATCTCAATGTTTTGGAAAAAATATTGTTTTAATTTTAATAGGAACTGTATTTAATGTTTAGATTATGGGAGAATTGACACCTTTATTATGGTACTTCATTAATACTAAAAGCCTTTTAAATGTCATTTACTAAGTTTAAACATTTTTCTTCATAAAGATTTTATGCATATTTTATATATAAGATTATTTTCCTCAGCGCCTTAAATATGTGTTATTTTAAAAGTTACCTTTTTTTTTTTGAGTTGGAGTCTCACTGTGTTGCCCAGACTGGAGTGCAGTGGCCGCTCCCAGCCACCGCAGCCTCGACCTGCTGGGCTCCGGCGATCCTTCCGCCTCAGCCTTCTGAGTAGCTGGAACTACAGGCAAGCGCTACCACGCCAGGCTAATTTTTTGACTTGTTCTAGAGATGAGGTCTCGTCAAGTTGCCCAGGCGGGTCTCGAACCCGCGGGCTCCCAAAGTGCTGGGATTACAGGCTGAGAAAAGTTACCTTTTTTAAAAAATTATATTTTCTGTTGCTAATATAGCAATGCAACTATTTTTTATAGATTGTTTCAACAATTTTACGAAACTCACAAATTAATGAGATTCCTTTGTGTTGTCAGTGAGGGCAATTACATTACCTGCAAATAATTACAGTTGTGTTCCTTCCCTTCCAATCCTTTCTTTATCTTACTGACTAGTACCTCCAGTACAATGTTGAGTAGACATTGATAGAAGGTGTCTTTGTCTAGTCTCTGATTCTAAAGGTAGTTCTTTAATTTTGACTGTGATGCTTCCTGTAGGCTTTTTGTGTTTATCCTTTATCAAGTTTAGGAAATATTCTTCTATTTCTAGACTATGAATGTTTGTTTGTATATTTATTAGGAATCATATATTGTTACCTTTTCTGCATCTGTTGTGATTACTTTTTCTCCTTTAAACTGTTAATGTGAGGATTGTGATAGATTTACTTGTGTTGAACTTGTGTTTACTTAGTTCTTGAAATAAACCCAACTTGGTCATAGTGTAGAATCCTTTCTAAACATTTCTAAATTTGGTTTGCTACTTTTGTTAAAGATTTTTTTTTTCTCGCATCTGTGTCCATGAGTAATTTTTCTTTCCTGTATAGTGTTGGTCTGGTTTAGTATCAGTTATATGAGGGAGGGTCTAAAAAACCTGGAATTTATTTATTAAAAATTGTACATTTATTCTTACATGTTTAAACTTCAACACCTTCAAAGTACTCTCCATTCAGGACAGTATACCTATCGGGATGCTTTTTCCACTGCTCAAAACAGTTTTTGAACACAAACTTTTTTCATCTGAGAAAACAAACAAAAAAAAGTCTCTCAGGGTGAGATCGGGTGAATTGGGAGGGGTGGGACACAGGGGTCATGTCGTTTTTGATCAAAAACTACTGAACACTCAGCGTGGTGTGGGCAGGTGTGCTTATAAATCACCCATCATGAAATTAGCAAATGCACTGAAAGAATTTCCAAAAAAAATTCACTGAAGCCGAATGCGGCCTCTCACAACAACACTGGCTGGTACACTGATGCCAGTGGGTTCGTAGAACACTTAACTTAGCAGGAAAACCTGCACTACAAGGAACCCACCCTCCAAAAAATAATTTTGGGTCTTTTTGGGTCCCCCCTCGTGCATGTCACTTCATATAAGTTGGAATTGTCTGTTTTTAGCAAGATAACATTATCTTCTTTATGGGAAGATTTTAAACTTTTGATATAATTTATTAATCATTAAAGTGCCATTAGTAATGTTTTATTTCTTTTTGAGTCAGTTTTGGTAAATTACAATTTTTAGGAATTTTCTCACTTTACCTAAATGTTCAAGAATGCCTTGAAGTTCTTCATAATTTTCTTTTATCTTTATAGACTTTGCCATATCTGTAGTTATGCCCTCCTTTTTGTGTATAATACAGTAACATTTCTTCTATTTACTCTGTATTTTTAAGTATCAACTTTTTAAAAAGGTTTAAAATTATTTATTTATTATATTTTATTTATTTATTTATTTTGGAGACAGTCTCCCTATTGCCCAGGCTGGTCTCAAACTTCTGAATTCAAGGAATCCTCCTGTCTCAGCCTTCTGAGTAGCTGGAATTACAGGTGCATGCCACTGCACCCGACCCTTAACTTTGTTTTTTATTTATTAACTATTGCTTTTATTTATATTTTTCTTTCTTTTAGAGCCTGTTATCTTATTGCCCCACCACCCCCAATTTCTTAATTTGATTGTTTAGCCGTTCAATTCTCATCCTTTATTTTCTTCTAATATAAACCTATAAGGTTATAAGTTTCCTTCTAAGTACTGCCTCTGCTGCAACCCACATTTTTAAAGTCAAACTTTTTCTTTTAGAGTGTTTTACATTTACAGAAAAAGTTGCAAAGACAGCAGAGAGAACTTCTATAGACCCCTCACCCAGTTTTCCCTTATGCCACGGTAGTACATTTGTCACAACTAAGAAGTCAGTGTTAGTACATTATTTACTAAACTTTGATGGCTTATTCAGACTTCACCAGTTTGTCCCCAGCATCCTTTTCTGCTTCAGGATCCATCCAGCACACCATATTACATGTTGCCATCTTGTCTCTAGTTTCCTTGGTTTCGCAGACTTTTTTGTCCTCAATAAACTTGAGAAGTGGTGGTCAGGTTTTACAGAATGTCCCTGAAGTTAGATTTGTCAGCCGCTTTTCTCTTGGTTATACTGAGGTCGGTTGTGGCTTTTTGGCAGGAAGACCACAGAAGTTAAGTGCCAGTTTTCATCCCAGCATATCAAGGGTACGTGCTATCGATATGACTTATCCTTGTTGGTGTTAACCTTCATCCCTTGGTTATGTAGCTACTACCCCTTTCAATTACAATCCTTACAGTACTCACTCCCACCAACTTGCTTCCAAAGAATATGGAAAAGGCTGGGGGGATAACTTTGGGAGATAACTTTACAACTATATAGTAAATATAAATATATATTTATAATTTTTTTTTCAGTCAGTGTCTCACTCCGTCACCCAGGCTAGTGCAGTGGCACACTCACAGCCACCCCAGTGTCAACCTGCTGGGCTCCAGCAATTCTTCTGCCTCAGCCTTCTAAGTAGCTGGAACTACAGGCATGCGCTACCATGCCCAGCTAATTTTTTTTTTTTTAAGAGACGAGGTCTCGCCAAGTTGCCCAGTCTGGTCTTGAACCTGCAGGCTCAGGCATTCCACTTGCCTCAACCTCCCAAAGGGCTGGGATTACAGGCTGAGCCACCGAGCCCAGCCTACTTTATGTTTTTTTTTTTAAAACAAGAGTTTATTAGTGAGAAGAGAAGAAAAAAAGGATGATTCGAGAAAGAAAAACTTGCCTAGTTATGTTTTAAAAGTTCTCATTAGCACCAATGTTTTATATGCACAGTTGACCCTCAAGCAATATGGGTTTGAACTGCATGGCTCCACTCATATGTGGCTTTTCTTCTGCCTCTGCCACCCCAAGACAGCAAAACCAACCTCTCCTCTTCCTCCTCTTTAGCTGTGTCATGAAGATGACAGGATGAAGACCTTTATGATGATCCACTTCCACTTAATTAATAAGAAATATGTTTTCTCTCCCTTATGATTTTCTTAATAACTTTTAAAATTATTTTCTGAATAATTTCATTTTCTAGCTTACTTTATTATAAGACTACAATATTTAATATGTATGCCATAGTAAATATGTGCAAATCAGTTGTTTGTGTTATCAGTAGGGTTTCTGGTCAATAGCAGGCTACATGTAGTTAAGTTTTGGGGCAGTAAAATGTTATCTGTGAATTTTTAACTATACAGTGGTTGGTATTCCTAACCCCCCCCCCCGTGTTGTTCAAGGGTCAACTTAATTTTCTTAGCATGGCTTACAGAAACTCTTTTATGTTCTCTTGCCCACCTCATCTTCTGTCATCTGTTCTCATGCCTCCTTCTATTCTAGCCATAGCAAGCTGCTTGGTATTTTCTGAATTACAATATGTACTCTCATATCTCTGTGTTTTCCCATGTTACTCCTTCTGGATTGCCTTACCCATTTGATTCACCTAGCAAATTTCCTTTCATGCTTCACCGTCAGCTAAAGATCCAGGTGTTCTGTGGATCTTCTCCTAATTTCTCCAGATATAGTTAAGACTTTGAAACTTCCTTCCTCTATGTGAATGTTTCCAAATGTGATCTCAATACTGCTTGTAAGAATCTCTTGAGGTGTGTTGTTCAAGATGAGACCCTGGGCCCATCCCTGAACCTTCTCAGAGGGGATTGTTGGAAAGAGAGGAATTTGTATTGTTCATAAGCTCCCTGTGTGTTGCACAGTACTTTCACATCCCACTCCAATATTTTTTAATGAAAACTTTAAAACAAAAAGAAAAGTAGAGATCAACGAATCTTTAAGTGCCCATCACTTTGAGCAAGAGTTATCGAGATAAACATTAATTTCTTGGTGCTGTCTAATACCAGTCAAATTCAAGTCGGTCCCATTGTCTCAAAAGTGTCATTTTTGCAGTTGGTTTATTGGAATTGAGCCAAACAAGGACTACATATTACATGTAGTTGTTATGTCTTTTAAATTTCTTTAAGCTGAAAACCTTCCTCCCCCAGTTGACTTGTTGTAGGAACTGGGTCCATTGTGATAATATCTAACTTATTTTATCTGTCATCATATCTGTGATTTATTTTCAGCTTTTTTGTCAAGAATGCTTCACAGGTGGTACTGTGGCTTCACTTGCATCAAGTCTGGTCCCAATTTTAATGATGCAAATAGAATTGATCAGGGGATTCAGGAGGGATTCGGGACAGTCTGAACCCTCCTTTATAAACCTTCCTTTACTCTTCATGTAATGGTTTCATTTATTGATGATTGATGTGTTGATTTATGTGGTTCAGGTTGCAAATGGGTGATTTTCTAACGCTACGCTCTTCCTACATTTATTATCTGGAATCCTTCTATAAGGAAAATTCTTCATCAACTAGGGCTATTTGCTTGTCCCAAAGTTTAGTTCAGACAATAAAAGGACATATATTTAATTATTTCAGGGTAAATAATTGGCGCCACAGTTATTTCCAATGCTGTTCAATGTTTTTGTTTGGTTTTCTTTTTATTTTTATTTATTTTATTTTATTTTTTGAGTTGGAGTCTCACTCTGTCGCCCAGACTGGAGTGCAGTGGCTGCTCCCGGCCACCGCAGCCTCGGCCTGCTGGGCTCCGGCGATCCTTCTGCCTCAGCCTTCCAAGTAGCCGGAATTACAGGCATGCGTTACCACGCCCGGCTGATTTTTTGATTTATTGTAGAGATGAGGTCTTGCTGCCCAGGCGGGTCTCGAACCCGCGGGCTCAGGCAATCCACTCACCTCAGCCTCCCAAAGGCGCGGGATTACAGGCTGAGCCACAAGGTCTCGCTTTGTTGCCCAGATGGTCTTGAACAACTGGGCTCAAGCAGTCCTCCTACCTCAGTCTCCCAAAGTGCTGAGATAACAGGTGTGAGCTACCATGCCCGATCATTTTTTAAAATATATATATATAATTTACCTCATGAGGTTTTACAAATTCATTATATTTCGATCATTTACAATTGACCTGGTTTTAAGTTAGACCATCTTTTGCATGATGATCCCATGTTCTTTTGTTTAACCTATTCATCTTTGAGAGCTTCCATGCTTTGTGGTATATTATGTTACTTAGAGTGTCATTTTCTATTTAGTCTTGAGTAAAGAGTTAAGTGTGTGTATGTATTTTTTAACATTTACTATGCATGAGTCTTTTTTAATATAATTAAAAATTTCTTAAGATAGTATGAGGTAGAATTTTTTAAAATTATTATACAGATGTGGGGTACAATTCAAGGTTAGGTATACAAACGTTGATTATGCGGGTACCCTTGTTGATGAGGTGTGCCCCTCCCTCCCCAGCAGTTTCCCTCAACTGCCAATCCCACCCCCCCCGGTAGAATTTTTTAATAGCTATATTTCCTATTAAAGTTTCTACTGTATAGTTACTTACCTCTGCTATTTTTTCATTGCTTTTATTTTAATAATTTTGTGAGGTTCTTTTTACTATTTTGGATATACACCTTTTTTTGGCCATATGTAGTTTAAAGCTGATTGTAAATTGTGCATGGGTTCTTAGATTTTAATTTATTTATATTTTACTCATAGCCAAATATGTGATGTATATTCTTAAAATAATTTTTATCTATTTGAATTTGTTGTAACCATTGGTCTTTTAAAGTAAGTAAAAAGTAGATCTTGAAAATTGGGATTAGGTTGTTTGCAAATAAATACCCATTAAATAAGTCCTGTTTACTTCCTATAGTTACAACAGCTAGCAAGTTAATATATAAATTTATTTCTACCATAAACATCTAACAGTTATGCGCTTTTTTTGCTTTCTGAGTATTTAAACCACTACTAGGGGAAATAATTCTCTAAAACAACAAAGCAAGTGAACAAAATAAAAATTTATACCATTTGGTGAAAAACAATCTCAGTTTTGTTTTCCTAAATGTGGTATAGGAACCTTAAATTCAGATGTCAGCTTTGAATTTCTTATCTTTTCTGCAAAATAATTGCCCTCTGGTATTTCATATTCTGATTAATAAGTTGGTGTTTCTCGCTCATTACCACCCCACACCCCAAAAATAGTTATCCAGACCTCCCTCCCTCTGCTTTTGCAGTCCCTTCCTCTTCACCCCCACTGTTTCTGCCTTGGTCCAGGCCTTCCTTGTCTTACAGAGCCGGCAGCATCATTTCAACTCACTTTCCTTCCTTCCACTTTTTGTCTGTTTTGACCCATCCTTCATACTGATACATTTCTTCATAGTGAACTTTGACTTCACCTACCAGTCTCATTATGCCAGTGTCTTGATTGATTGATTCGTTCATTCATTCATTAATTCGTTTTTGCCTTAAGGAAGAAGTTAATTTATTGTTCACATAGGTGAAAAGTTCAGAATCAGATCTGACTTTTTATAGGCATGGCTGGATGTGGGGCTCTGTCTTCTGCTATGTTGGTTTCAGTGTCAGGTGCCACATGATGGCAACATGGCAGTAGCGCCAGACTCTACATTTTTTTGGTTTCTGTCCAGTAGGAAAAAGTGAAAGATTCCTTCTTAGTTATCCAAGAAGTTTCATTTTCTGACAGGATCTGATAGGTCCATGTGATTATTCCTAAACGAATCACTATGCGTATGTTTACTACTTTATTATAAAGCATATTGCAAAGGATGCAGATGGAGGGCCGCATAGGGCTAGGTATGGGGAAGGTATGTGGAGCTTCCATACCTCTTGGGCACCCTCCAGGATCCTCCATGTGTTCAGCTTTCCCGAAGCTCCTCAATGTGTCATTTAAAACCCTCAATTATTTTCTGCTCCTCTGTTCACTTCCCACTACATGTTCGCAGGCCTTCAGGTCCCTAACATGTAGTTTCAGTCCAGTTAGGTCATTACCAACATCATTTTGTCCTTGGTCTCTGTGCCTTTTCACGTGCTAGCCCTTTTAGTAATCTTTATCTGCTATCACATCTTTTTTATCCTTTTTGCGCCAGTTTAAGTTGTGTGTTACTTGTGGAGAATTCTGATACGCCATAGACATTCCCACACAAAAAAGGGTCACTGTTTTGATCATTGTACCTTCAGTATAAGTCCATTTTAGCTCTCATCACATTGTGTTGTAGTAATTGTTTGCATGTCTAGCTCCTCTGTGAACAGAACTGTTTGAGAGCAGATGCCATGTCTTCACTCATCTTTAGGTCCCCAGCAAGTAACAGGCACTCAGAGAGAAAGATTGTTGCATACATGGGCCTAAAGGCTAATTAACAGGCATCAAGAGATGAGAAAACATTTTTAGTTTTATTTATAGGAAAGATATTATAAGTCCTCTGGGTTTTTTTTTTCAATTTTTGTCTTTTTAAATTTAATTTCTTTATGAAAGATCTTTGCCTTGATTTTTAAACTAATCTCAGAATGAGGAGAAATAAGCACTTAAGACATCAAACATTGACTAAATTGTGACACCAAGAAGGAGATTAGATGATTCAAATCTTTATTATTTGCTAAAGATTTTAAGAATGCCAGTTTTAGCCAGGCTCGGTGGCTCAGGCTGTAATTCCGTGCCTTTGGGAGGCTGAGGTGAGTGGATTGCCTGAGCCTGCAGGTTCAAGACCCGCCTGGGCAGCGAGACCTCATCTCTACAATAAATCAAAAAATCAGCTGGGCGTGGTAGCGCATGCCTGTAATTCCAGCTACTTGGAGGCGGAAGGATCGCCGGAGCCCAGCAGGTCGAGGCTGCAGTGGCCGGGAGCGACCACTGCACTCCAGTCTGGGCAACAGAGTGAGACTCCAACTCAAAAAAAAAAAAGAATGCCAGTTTTATTTCAATTCTCCCATTATATTTATAAGTAAAAGTAGCAGATCTGGGCTCAAGACATGACAGAACATCTAGAAGTCTTTTCAATTCTTCAGAGACCCATTAGCTAGAAAAGGCTATTAAAGATTCATCAGAATTCAACATAGTGTTTTCTGGCAGTTTACTCAAGGGGTTCCTGAATACATTTGGAGGACTCATGTATCCAACAACTAGGAACTGATGTAGACCTAATCCTTTAGCCTTTTCAGATTCCTCAAAATCTGGCAATAATAGCCAACAAAGTTGCTTCAGAATCTGCTAGAAATGTCTAGAGACAAAATGAACTGTCCAGGTAGAATCAAGCAGTCCTTACGAAGAGTTACAATTCAAGAGGTGTCATCTTTAAGTGAATATGGTGATTATACCTTAAAAGAAGAACACTGTCACGGGTCGTAGAAGATTCTTATTCAGGCTACTGTTAACTATTTAGTGACATCTTTGCATTTATTGTACTTAAATTACTTAAAGAAATTACATTTAAAGAAGTATATGAAGTTTTCTAGGTCAGTAAACAGAAGCATAAAATGTAATGTTTTTGAAAACTATATGTAGGAGAAAACTCACATAGTTTAAACCCAGTTTTGTTTTGTTTTGTTTGTAGTTGTTCAAACACACACATTCAATTCAGTAAATACCAGCTATAGATGGATTCTGAAGATTGTTGTAAGATTTAGCAGGGTAACCTATTCTGTATGGACTTGTGTAACTTGGCTCATCTGAATACCATTTGATGGAATGGAGTACTTTAGCTGTAATACAATCTAAAGTGTTTTTAGTCTATCTGCATATGAAATATAATACTGCTTCTGTCTGCCCTTTTAAAGAAATATCTTAACAGCATCTTTCTTGAAAGAGTAAAGAACAGCCCTTGTATTTTCAGAAATTGGTACTCTGCTTGCCTTTTAAGCATGGACCATTGCCTGTGTTTTTCAATCAGAGGTTTTGAAATTTTGTTTTTATTTTTAAGGAAGTAAAATAACTTATTGGTCTCTTGTATGGATAAATTTTGTGATCTTAATTTGACACATTTTAAGATGTGACCAAGGTTACTGTCCAGAAGCTTAGAAGTTCAGTTAGCACTGTGTATCATTTTTGTTTAAACAAACAAATTCTGTTTTTGATTTACTTATTTGATAGGTTTTATCAGGATGTTAGCAACCAACAATAAATAAAACTGCTTGAAGTTGAATTTCTAAAGTTTTATTTATCCTACAAAGTGCCAAACTTAACATTTGAATTGTATGTGCTTGAATTAGGAGCAGTATCAAGTTGTTGTTGTTTTTAACCCTTATATTTTCCCTGCTGTGACTATGTAAAATTTATTTGACTCTACAAAATAAACATCTATTTTAGTTCTAACTGCCTTTGTATATTGAATAATTTCTGCTTTAAAGAAATTTCAGGAGAAATCAATCGAACAACCAAATAGACTTTTTAGCCTTACCACCACCTCTTTTCAATTTTAATTCCAAGAAATAAATATTTTATGCTCCTCACCTCTACAGCACAGAGGCTTTGAGGATTCCTGACTGTCAGTGAAAAGCAAGGACAATGTGATTCTATAAACAAGGCCCTGCCCAAGTGGAGCATCACTGCCCAGTCAAGGAAACAGATGAGGGAGCATGCGATAATGGTTCTGTATGATGGACCCAGTAACAAACATATGGTGCCTAGGCTAGGAACTAGCACAGAGCTGAGGATAAGGTCCATACGAGCGGGGGCCAAAGTCATCTTTGTATATCAGCACCTAACAGCGAGTCTGGTATTTAGTATGTTCAGTAAATCAGTTAAATGAATGAGATGAATTCTGCCTTAGAAAGAGACAAGAAACAAGGAAGTCTTCCCAAATGAGATAAAATCTGGGTTTTGACAGTCAAACAGGCAAATAAAAATGTAAGAGGATGAATGCAGGCATAGAGAAGTGTGAGTGAAATGGCATGCCATATTGTAGCAAACTGCAAATAGTTGGGATTGCATTAGCATAAAGTGTAAATTGATGAGCAGCTGGATATGGGGCTATATTAGTGAAAGATTATATTGTTTACGGGGGGCTTCTTTGAAAAACAATGAACTTTGTTTTTGTTTTGTTTTGAGTCAGAGCCTCACTCTGTTGCCCAGGCTGGAGTGTAGTGGCACAATTATGACTACTGCAGCCTCAACCTACTGGACTTAGGTGATCCTCCTGCCTCGGCCTTCCAAGTAGCTGGAACCACAGGCGTGTGCCATCACACCCAGATCATTTTGTGATTTATTGTTGGGATGAAGTCTTTTCAAGTTGCCCAGACTGGTCTTGAGCGCCAGGGCTCAGGCAATCCTATTGTCTCAGCCTCTCAAAGTGCTGGGATTATAGGTGTGAGCCACCACGCCCAGCACAATGAATTTTTAAAAAAATTCATTACTTTACACTTTCTTGAGCACTTTTAAAAACTTGTTTTGAGATATCTTAACCACTTCTTCAAAGGACTTTGATATTTTTAAAAGTAATTAGAATTCTTGTTGATTAAACATTTACATTTTAATGTTTATTACCTTTTCTAACTTTGAGTTTTAGCCAGATTTTTAGCATAGTTTTAATTTTACATATTTATAAACACTGAGATTCTTGGTATAATTAGTGATCTTTTGCCTTTTCAAATTGTAAAGATTTATAAGGCTGTATTTGCATTTATGACATGCAATGTTTTATTAAAGTATGATAGCATACTTCAAGCCAAAGTTTCATGTAGAAGCCTGCTATGTAAATCCATATGGTTCATAGGCACCCACTGTGCTTAGTGGTCTATTAGGTTGCGCCCCAGATTCCTCTAGGTTTGATAGTCAAGAGTTTAATGTAAGGAGCTCAGGCTTAGATGCCAAGAAGCCCAGGTTCAATACTTACAGTATTACCAGTTAGCGACAGGATTGTGGGTGTCTCCTTTTTCTCATCTACTAAATGGGGATTCAGTTAAATGACTTCTAAAGTCCCTTTCAATTCTAATAGTCTGTGGTTTTATAAATTTATAATTATAGTTTATGTGATGCTGGGGCCCTGAACTGGAGTAGAACCCCTAACAGTAGCTACATTTTTCAGGACTATATCATAGTGAAACCAGAGTCTGTCTATACTGTTGTTTTTCAGATATATGTATATATTATTTTTGTTGTTGTTAAATTTGAAGTGGTAGACTTGGCGGAAATATCTGGCAGGTACTTTGTTTTTTTGCTTGTTTTGATTGATTGATTGATTGATTTTTGGGCAGGTACTTTGAAGTATGGGTCTAAAACCCCAGAGAGAAATCAGGATTAAGGATTGATTTGGGGTTATCCACATAGGTGATAGTTCAAAATCTGGAAGTAAATGAAAGTTCTTGGGGGAAAGAACAGAAGAAGGGAACAGACGGACAAGTGAAAAGGGATGGAGAAGCCGGGCTCGGTGGCTCAGCCTGTAATCCCGCGCTTTTCGAGGCTGAGGTGAGTGGATTGCCTGAGCCCCCGGGTTTGAGACCCCCCTGGGCAACTTGGCAAGACCTCATCTCTACAATAAATCAAAAATCAGCCGGGCGTGGTTGCGCGCACCTGTAGTTCCAGCTACTTGGAAGGCTGAGGCGGAAGGATCGCCGGAGCCCAGCAGGTCGAGGCTGCAGTGGCCAGGAGTGGTCACTGCACTCCAGTCTGGGTGACAGAATGAGACTCCAACTCAAAAAATAAAAATAAAAAAAGAAAAGGGATGGAGGAAGACAGGGGACTCTACAAGTAAGTGGAGAAGGAGGAAGGACATTAGAGAAGAAATAGAATAGATTGTGTCATTAATATTAAAAAAAGAGGTTTCAGAAATGAAAGGAACTTGACGGAGAACTGATAGAAACAGCCCACCCTGTGGTGTTAGGATTCACTGCAACATAAAGACAAGTCAACTGTTGAGATAAAGTATGTCTGAGAAGACAGAGAACGCCATTGGGGCATGTAGTTCAGTGTACAAAAATAAAACTTTTGACTAGGTCCAGCTTTTTGATTTTAAAAAGAGTGGTTCAGTCATGCTGAGTGTTGAAGAGGAATAAGGGTGTAAGGCTTGATGCCATGTACATTACAGAGTGGTGGTGTGGGGGATGGGGAGCGCTGGACTCAGAATTACAGTACAAATCCTGGGTTCTAGTCTAGACTCCATTATTTTAGCTGTACAGCCATTCAGCCAACTAATAGGGTGGAGATGTTTGTGAAAAGATAAATTATAATCAGGTTGGTAAATGCTATGCTGAGTATGATTGAATGTATTTGGGCAGATGATTTAAGCCTTCTAGATATCAGTTTCTTCACCTACAAAAGTGCATTGTTTTAAAAAATGTTTTAGTCTGGGAGTGGTGGCTAACACCTGTAATCTCAACACTTAGGGGGGCTGAGGCAGGAGGATTGCTTGAGACCAGGAGTTCAAGACCAGCCTGGACAACATAGGAAAACCCCAACTCTACCCACCCCCAAAAAAGTTGTTTTAAATCTCATACTCTATGTAGTACCCCTCATGCAGTTCTGAACTACTACAATGTTATTTATGCCAAAAGTATCTACCTTTAGAATTGTGAATTGGGCCGGGCATAGTGGCTCATGCCTATAGTCCCAGCATGTTGGGAGGCTGAGGCAGGAGAATTGATTGAGCTCAGGACTTTCAGACCAGCCTGTGAAATATAGCAAGACACCATCTCTACCAAATATCAAAAAAATTTAGCCAGGCATGGTGGTGCATGCTAGTGAGGCGTGTGTGGTAGGACAGACCATACTGCATGATCTGGGCCCGGGACTACTCTTTTCATCTGGGAAGTGTGCCACCCTTTGGAGAGTTCAGCGTTTTGAAACCTGTATTGTTTATCTCCTGGAACTGCTTTTTCTTCCATTTTTTAAGTCAACAGTAGTTGTGACAAAGGAATGCAAGTAAAGATGATCATGCTGGTTATTAAGATGCAAGCTTTACAGAGGAGGTACCTTTTAAAAAATGGTCAAGGAAAAGGAAGGTAGAAATCATTAGACTACCCAGCTTCCTACAGTATAGACAAAGCCAGAAATTGTATAAGTGAAATCTTGTGTCCTTTGATATAAGGTGATTGTGTTCACAAAATTTTCAAACTTGTACTTTGTATGCCCTGCACAATGCTAGATGCCAGAGGTGAGAGTGTCCCTCTTGGATGTTATCATTTATTAGAAACGGTAGAGTTAAACAAGGGTCAGAGACCAGTAGGAAGTCAGTTTTGCCAGAGCAGGATGTTGAATATATGTTCTGATTCCTGGGGAAAAAAACATATAAACTGCTTTTTGTAACCATGGTGTAAGAAAATAATGTTGAAATTATACAGTTGGATAAACTGAATCTCCAAGAGCACGTTGTAAGCATGTATGGTGCATGTGACTGGGAAAACAGGTTGAGTATGCCTCACTTCTGGGTCAGTAACATTCACACCTGTATCTGCAGGCCAGACCATGTCCATGAGTACATTTTTGGAAGTTTTTTTGTTTAATTAGCTAAAACCCACATTTTAATTACTTTGCTTTTTGTTTATAGGTCCAGGGGCAAGTTCATCCTACTCTTGAGTCTAATGATGATGCTCTTCAATATGTTGAAGAATTAATTTTACAATTATTAAATATGCTATGCCAAGCCCAGCCCCGAAGTGCTTCAGATGTAGAGGTATGATACATTTTGTCTTGTAGTTATGTTATATGTGTCTGTCACAATGTCAGGGAAGGGAAAGAGAGATTACTCTGTAATTCTACAAAAAGTATATATGGTATATAAGAAAATGAAGACTGAATTTATTTTAACTTTGTATAAGTTGAGTATCCCTTATCTGAAATGCCTGGGACCAGAAGTTTTCCAATTTTGAAATATTTTGCAGCATATTTACCAGCTGAACATCCCAAATCCAAAATCCAAAATGAGCATTTCCTTTGAGCATCATGTCAGCGCTCAAAAATGTTTCAGATTTTGAGCCAGGTGTGGTGGCTATAATCCCAGCACTTTGGGAGGTGGAGGCTAGAGAATTGCCTGAGCCCAGGGTTTCGAGACCAGCCTGGGCAACTTGGTGAGACCTTGGCTCTACAATAAATCAAAAATTTATCCAGGCATGGTGGCGTGTACCTATAGTTCCAGCTACTTGGAAAGTTGAGGCAGAAATGATTGCCCGAGCCCAGCAGGTTGAGACTGCGGTGGCTGTGAGTGTGTCACTACACTCCAGCTTGAGTGACAAAGTGAGACTCTGACTCAAAAAATGTTTCAGATTTTGGAATATTTTGGATCTTGGATTTTTGGATTAGAGATTATCAGCTGGTATATGATTGTTTTTATATGTTTTAGCTGTTAATCAGTTATTCCATATTTTTGCTTTTAAGGTGAAATAAACAACTTCTTGATGTTAGAATGATAGCTCATACCTTTAAGAGTGGAATATGTCCAAGTTTTTCTTTTGTTTGTTATAGCTAGCTAGTGTTCCAAAAACATTTCTGTTCATCTTTTGATTTTCAGTTGTTACATGTATTTTGGGTGACTAGTGAATTCCTTCATACCAATTGAGAGGGAAACATTTAAACGCCTAGGAAGTAAGTTCTGTTACCTCATGCAGAGGTGATATGCCCTGTCTTTTTAGGGCTTATGATTCAGTGGAGGTACAGATGGGTATACAGGCATTAGTATAATGTGATTTACTGTGAGTAATGGCATGTGGAGAACTGTGAAAGGGGCAGCTAACACAGGCTTTGGAGTTTAGGGATCATACCCAGAAGAAGAGATGTCTAAATTGAATTCTGAAGGAATCAAAAGTTTGAGAGAAGAACAAAGAAGGTTTGAGGAACCAACTATAGAAAATGCGATATGAAGTCAGGCTCGGTAGCTCAGCCTGTGATCCTGCGCCTCTGGGAGTCTGAAGTGAGTGAATTGCCTGAGCCCGCGGGTTCGAGACCCGCCTGGGCAACTTGGCGAGACCTCATCTCTACAATAAATCAAAAATTAGCCAGGCGTGGTAACGCGCGCCTGTACTTCCAGCTCCTCGGAAGGCTGAGGCGGAAGGATCGCCAGAGCCCAGCAGGTCGAGGCTGCGGTGGCCGGGAGCGGCCACTGCACTCCAGTCTGGGCGACAGAGTGAGACTCCAACTCAAAAAAAAAAAAAAGAAAATGGGTTATGAGCTAGATGTAGAAAAGAGTTTTCTGGCAACGATGAGGGACATTTCGCTTTAATGTGTAATGTGTGTCAGGGTTCAGGTCTTCGGGTTTCTCTGCCGTTGCACTTGCAGCACTTGGGAGTGAGTGCAGTCCAAGATAGTTGAACTGAACGGTGTCCCACCATGGATAGACAGCAGCAGCACCATAGGCCGAGGGAACGGTGAACACAGGCAGCAGGAGGGCTTTGCCACCTCTCAGAACATAGCATCCAGAGAATGTAGTGACGCTTTTGTGACACACACTGAAAAGGTATAAGAAGTCATCTCTAGCTTCCTTAAACCCTGCTCTGCTCCCCTGAGGGCTGAAGGACTGACATGCAGGCATATCCAATGAGAAACTGCTGAGAAGAACATCAGAGAATCTAAATTGAATAAGGAAAAGGGGGAAATGGGTTTCCTAAATAGCATTATGCACTAGTCTGAACACGTCCGTGCTTTATATTTTATTTAAACTTCACTGTAACCCCATTGTGAGTGTGGTATTTTCCTTACTAGAATGTGAGCTCTGGAGATTTTTTCTTCTTCACTGCCAAATCCCCAGCACCTAGAACAATGTCCAGCATGGAGAAGACACTCAGAAAATATATGTTGAGTGAATGAATGTGGAAACTGAAGCACAGAGAGGTTGAATAACTTGCTTAAGGTCACAACTAATTAGCAGTGAAGCCAAGACTGTAGCCGGGAAACTGTAGTTTACTGAGCATGCGTTCCATTAAACTCTGCTATCAGGTAGGAGAGGGCAGATAGATTGAAAAAACATGGAGGGACAAGGCTATTGGAAATCTCAATAAAGTCAGAGAACTAGCACCAGGATATCTGAGAGAAACAGAATAGATTGGGATCAGAGGAAGAGTTGTATGAATTTAAGATTTCAGAGATAACATAGTTACAAAGCAGGATGTGGCCATGTGGTGGTGCTGGACTAGAGGTAAAGGTCCCAAGTCCAGGTATTTAGGGAATTAAGAGGCCAGGGCATTTTATGTATGCCCAGTGTAGACAATAAAGCTGCACAGGATAACAGGACTTTAAATGAGAGTGGAAGAAGAACATTCCAGAAGCAGCTTACAGAGTAGAAAGGATCACATCCACTACCGTGTGGGTGATGGGACAAGGACAGTCCTGTCTATAAGTCTTCATGGGTGATCCAAATGTCACCTGAGGCAGAGAGGTATTAAGGAACACTGAAGTACAGAAGCTGTGGATGTGGAAAAGATCATACACTTTGGAATATTTCTTAAGTAATTCAAAGTAAGTTTTTTACTTTTTCCTTAAGTTGAGGTCTCATTCTGTTGCCCAGGCTGAACTGCAGTGACACAATGACAGCTCACCATAGCCTCAACCTCCTGATCTTTTGGCCTCAGCTTCCTGAGTAGTAGCACATAGGTACACACCACCATACCCAACTAATTTTTGTATTTTTTGTAGCGATGTGGTCTTGCTATGTTGCCCAGGCTATTCTTGAGCTCCTGGGTTCAAGCAATCCTCTTACCTTGGCCTCCCAAAAGTGCTGGAATTACAGGTGTGAGCACTATGACTGGCTGTCTTTTTTTTCAATTGAATCATAAGGTCATATACCTTTTATTCCTAATTTTCTTTAGCCACCTATTTACATTTGGCTTCACAGAGTAGATCTTGGATGGAACTAGCTGCCTGACTTTCTTTGTTAATTCCAGTTGCTTTTTGGGATCCTTGGTTAGGTTCCCCACAGCCTTTGTAAAACGCAGCATCTACCCCTGTGTCTAGCATATTAGGATGGAGTTACAGGTCTCATGCAGCTTATTATTCTAATGTTGGGACATTCCAAGAACGTGCTAGTCTGGTGACACTGCAAACTCAAATTCAGCTCTTTCCAGATATGTTGTATTGTACCTATGCTTATCTAGTCTCCTCCTTTTTAATTAGTATAAAAACTAATCTTTCATTTTCCAATATTCAAGCTCTTCATTAAATTCTCCGAAATAACCATGAGTCTCTCAGTCTTCCACTCGCATAGATTTAATCAATATCTAGGCATTCAAGACTCTAAATAAAGGCTATTTGGTAGCTATTTTTTAGAGACTGGGTCGCACTATGTTGCCCAAGCTGACCTCAAACTTCTAGGCTCAAGTGATGCTTCTGCCTGGGCCTCCTGAGTAGCAGGGGTTATAGGCACACTCCAGCTTCATAACTTTTAATATTCACTTAGAAGAGAACTCTTGAGATATCTAAGCTATTTACCCTATATCCTTATATTTTTAAGCACTTTACCCTTAAAATAGAAAAAGTCATATAAGATTCCAACAAGCTGGCTTTGAGGTTGGGGATGGATTTTTTTGAAAGAGAATACAGATACAAGAAGATGATGATAATAGGACTATTAATCACTTGTATAATAGGCTTTTTAATTTCAAAATACTGTTCTATGAATTTTTATGTCCTTACAACAATCCTGTGGGATAGTTATTTTCTCCTTATTTGGTATACTAGAAAGTAGATGGCTGGGCGAGATGGCTCACACCTGTGATCCCAGCACTTTGGGAGGCCGAGGCTAGAGGACTGCCTGAGCTCAGGGACTTGAAACCAGCCTGGCTACGTGGTGAAACCTTTTCTCTACAATAAATAAAAAATAAAAAAATAATTAGCCGGGTACGTTGGCACATGCCTGTAGTCCCAGCTACTTGGAAGGCCGAGGCAGAAGGATCGCCTGAGCCCAACAAGTCAAGGCTGTGGTGGCCATGAGCGTACTACTGTACTCTAGACTGGGTGACAGAGGGAGACTCCAACCCCTCCCCCTCAAAAAAAAGAATTTTGAGGGCTATATAAGAAAAAATTATTATTATTTTTTTGAGTTTGAGTCTCACTCTGTTGCCCAGGCTAGAATGCAGTATAAGTAAAGTATATGGCAAAGTAGGTGGCAATTACTACTTAATCCCACACATATTTTAATGAAAAATCAAGAGTAATTTTTAATTGCTCTACAGTTTTAGGAAAACTAGTGTTTCAAAAGTGCTTGAAAACTCTTGCTTATGCTGATTTTAAAATATTGATAAATTGTACTGCAGATAATCCCAAACTGTGAACCATTAGTAGTCCATATGAGTGGGATTTTGTTTTATTGATGTAGCCAGTATTCACTAATCCATGCTAATATATGAGTACTGTCTGCCAGCAGTGTTCCAGAAGAATAAGGAAGTCCAGTTATCCCTTCTTATCCATGGGGGATTGGTTGCAGGTGCCCCCCACAGATACCAAAATCCATGGAGGCTCAAGTCCCTGACATAAAATGGTGTAGCATTTGCAGATACCTTATACACCCCCCCATATGCTTTCAGTCTAGATTACTTACAATACCTCATGAAAAGTAAATGCTGACCAGACGCTGTGGCTCACACCTGTAATCCCAGCACTTTGGGAGGCTGAGGCAGGCAGATTGTTTGAGCCAGGAGTTTTAGACTAGCCTGGGCGAAACCTCATCTCTTAAAAAAAAAAAAAAAAAATTAGCTGGACGTGGTGGTGCGTGCCTGTAGACCTTACTACTCAGGATGCTGAGGTGGAAGGATTGCCTGAGCCCAGGAGGTGGAGGTTGCTGTGAGCCGTGCTTGTCGTGATCATGCCACTGCACTCCATCCTAGGCAACAAAGTGAGACCCCAACTTTAAAAAAAAAAACTAAATGCTATATAAATAGTTGTTATCCTGTATTTTTTTAAACTCTGTTGGTTTAAAAAATTTTTTTTGACCCACAGCTGGTTAATCCACAAATGTGGAGCCCATGGAGGGCCAACTTGTATGTATGTGTGTGTGTGTCCATATATACTCCTGCATCTGTATCTCTGTCAGTGCTCTGAAATTGCAGAAGAAGGGTATAAAATAGTTTACCCTGTTGATTCAAATTCGTTCAACCTTTAAAAGACAGTCTGAAAATTGTTCCAATCTGGTTTATTTCTCTTTCTCATATAATAAGTCTTATTTTCTGTATTTAATCTTAAAGAAAAATAGAGGCATGAGCTAGTATTTTTTTCTGTGATATGTCCCTGGTAGAGCATATTCTTTCATTGCTTAGGTCTTATTCTTTCATAATTGTACTTGTTTTTATTTGGCTAGATTGGTTTCCGTTGTCATGTCTTCTCTCCCTGGCCTGCATGTCCTGTATTTAATCAGCTTTGATTTCTTAGGACGCTGATAGTTCTTTTCTTCTCCTCATTTAACTTGGGCTTCCTTAAACTCTTCTATCTTAGACCTTTTTTTGTCACGAGTCTTCTCATCCTAAGATGTAAAAAGTGTGCTTTCTTTTTCCACTCTTTTCAGCCTTTCTCCCTTTTCCTTGGCATCCTAAAGAGTCTTTATAAATTCTAATACATTTTTCACTAACATTCAGATTTCCCAAATAACTTTCTCCATATTTTCTATCTTTCTCGACCAAAAAAGAAAAAAAATATATCCCACATTCTAAGCCTTTATTACCAGTAATAGGCCTTAAAAGTACATGGGGATCTCAACTTTTGCACTAAAGTATACATATAGGAATTTTGATAGGACCTGAATTGTTTGTACTGGAATTTACCTTCAAGATTATCTGTTTAAACCTCTTTATTGAGTAAAGGAAAGGATGAAGAGGGTTCTGCTAATAATAGCCAAAGCAAGATCTCAAACTTAGCTCTGTATCGCATTAATTTTTTTAGAAAGGCACTTAAATATTAAGATGAAGTTTCCAGTTTAAAACAAATAAAATTATTAATCTTGAAATTAGAGTAATAGTATTCTAATTCTTAAATCTTTCATTGATCATTCCTCCTTGGGCTTCTTTTATATTTTAAAAATATATAAAATACTTGTGAAATAAATTTTATTTTGTCACAAAATTATAATTAGATTTGCCATAACAAAAGATAAAGTAATTCTTGCAATTTGACCTTTCCACACACCAGGTCCCTTTTTGACCCTCTTATCTTTCCCCATGCATTCTGACTCTTGGCATTATCACCTAAGTATTGTATTTGGTAGCTTGATTTCATTCATACACTAATAAGTTAGTTTAGAATGTGCTGTTCTTCATCATTGTCAATTTCCTTTTTAAAAAAAATCATTCCAGGTTTTCTGTCCACTTATTCCATTCCTCAAAACAATAAGCTTGAAATGAGGGGGATGAAACTGGTGTGGATAGGGATGGCTGTTCTGCTTCCTTTTCCTTCTGCTTCCACCCCCTGCCCATGGCTTGCCTCTGTGATTCCAGCCCTGGTGATTTTTTTTTTTTTTTTTCCAGAGAGATGTTAAATCTATTTGGAATTGTCAGATTGGTTTCAACTTCTGTTTTCTTCTACTGCTTTTCTGTTCTCCACTATACACCAGTGTTTTTTCGACTCCAGGTCACGGCCCATTAGTAAATCCTAAAACCACTTTAGTGCACTGCCCAACCATCATTTAAAAAAAATAGAATAGCATAGAAAATATCAGTGTGCTGCATATAATAAGAGCAGGTTTTGTTTTAGGAACCTTTGTTCCATTTGAGTATGTATATGGCAGTAATGTAAAATGTGCTGAAAATTTATTTCTTACTAAATGAATTGAGGTTTAAAAAATGTGTCATACTCAGTAATCTATCACAGAAACAAAGAACAGAGTACCATATGTTCTCTCTCATAAGCGGACCTTGAACAATTATAATATTATAAGAAAGGAATTGACAGGAGTGGGAAACTGCCAGGGGAGGGGGGGATGGGATTGGCAGTTGAGGGAAACTGCCAGGGAAGGGAGGGGCACACCTCATCAACAAGAGTACCTGCATAATCAACATTTGTATACCTAACCCTGAATCATACCCCACATCTTTTTAACTAAAAAAAAACTGAACAACCACAGAGTCATAGTGTTACTAGGTCTTGTAGCATGGCTACACTCATTCAGTTAACCATGGGTTAAACCCGTGGTTTAAACATTTTAACTGAAATGTTTAAACATTTTAACTGAAAACCATGGTTCTGCCCTTTTTGGATAAGTGTGCAGCATCAACTTGGACAAGAGAGGAGAGTTGGGTTTTGGCTGCTTCTTTCCACTCTGTGCCCTTCCCTCCCCTCCCTTCTCACCTGCCCTCCCCGACCCATGTTTTGGACCTTTGTTTTGCCTTTTACTCCATGAAACTGCAATCCTAGCAAATAGCTTTTCAACCAGGCAGCTGAAAAGATTTGTAAACTTCATTTTTAATTACAGTGATGTCTTTCAATACGCTTCTAATTCCATTAATTAGAATTAGAACGGTCACTTTTTTATTTGGCAGCTAATTTAGCTTTGAACATAGATGGAGAGAAAATATATTAAAATCGAATAGGTTATACTTTTCAATCTATGAATTTGCTCATAATATGCCCTAGAATCATTGTATTCCTCCCCCGCCTGCAGAGTATCACATGGCAATCTCTTTTATTTTCCATTTTACTAGCAACTGATTTATAATTAGGGATGATGTTCATTTTCATCTAGTAGTTGACATGTTACTGGCTAGTCTATCAATTCAAAATACGTGTTAAAGTTATGTAATAGCGACCTCTACTGGTTTTAATTATGATTCCTACAAGTCGACTTTAAAAAACTTAAGATGGAAGCACCTTTTGTTTGAAGTAAACTATGTTAGTTTTATTAAAGTCAGGAATTCAGCTGTTACAGTGACCAGAGTTCTTCCACTTTCAGTAGAAATTTTAACAAAATAACTACTGGAAATTAAATAGAAGTATTTTGTTAAAAATGAATGACCTGTGGAGGACTTTAGAAATAAACTACAGTATATTAAAATTGCTGTTACTAATGCAAACCAACAATTTCCATAATTTGTAAATAGTTTTGAAGTTAAGTTCCTTTTTGTTATAGAAAAAGAAAATAAAGTCTTGGAGGCTCCAATTGCAAAATGCTTCTTGAGCTTGTCACTGGTACTGAAAGTAAGGACAAGTGAATGAGAATTGGGTTTAGAGATTTGCTTCTTGATCTTAGGTGTTGTTCCTTGAAACCTTATAAAAGTACTGTATAAGGTGACGTCTACTCATTCTTGTCATTAACTTTGCCATAGTGAAGTTGAAGTTCAGGATGTGATTTCTTTCCTAGATAATAGAAGGAATGTTTACTTTCTTAATCACTTAATTAAGAACTAATACATTGGCATGTATATAGTTTTTTGTTTGCTTTCAGTATTTTTGTAATGTAAATTACACCACATGGAAAAGGCTCTACTTTTGGTATTCTTTGATTTTAAATGTAAATTTTAGTGAAGGGCACTGTTTGACATATTTGTTACATCGTTCTTATTTTCCTATTTTCCAAGGAACGTGTTCAAAAGAGTTTCCCTCATCCAATTGACAAGTGGGCCATCGCTGATGCCCAGTCAGCCATTGAGAAGAGGAAGCGGAGGAACCCCCTGTCTCTCCCAGTAGAAAAAATCCATCCTTTGTTAAAGGTAATGTGGAAACACGCCTTGTTGACTTTTAAAAGCAAAATAAAACCCACCATTTTCATATAATAAGAATATATTTTATGAATAATAGACTTGACAAACATAAAATTCTCTTGTTCTGAGTTTTCCAAGGATTCATGTGGTGAGTGAACTGCTGTGAGAAAGTATAATTGGGCAGCTTGACTTAAAGTCATTTGACACCAGTAGTAATGGGCAATTTGAAAGAAACAAGAAAGCTATCGTTGAGGATGTTGTTTATCTCAGGTGTTACTAGAACCACAGAGAGAATGTATAAAACTTCTCCCTGTTGGCTAAACCTAAGTGTTCCTATACATTCTTTAGACCTTAATATTTTGTGTAGGGTCCTCTGTGAAACTGCCATAGGGCTATGTGTAATCCTTGAACACAAAGATCATCTAAATTGTTCCGCCCTCCTATCATTGGAATCGGTCAGTCAGTTGATTCTCTCTAGAACTAGTAGAATTACTGCCGGAAACTCTAATAATGCTATTTTTATTCAAAATAATGAACAAACTATGATTATCTCTTACAACAAAAATACAGGTATTGTACTAATTAAGACCTTAATTTAGATGTCAATAATTTTGTACATATTCTAATATAGGCAAAATGCTAATATGTGCTTACATTGTCTCTGAATTTTATTACTTAACAAAGTTATTATTCTCAGTTTGTAAATGAGGTGATAGAGTTAGAAAATGATTGAATAATTTCTAGGTCAGGTTCACAAGGCTCTAAAGGATAGTGTTATAAAATTCAAGTCTGCTTGATCTTGTCTAAAATTTCATGGTAAACATTGGATATTTAAGGTTATGTTTTGCATTTGGTTGTTTTAATAGAAATATCTGCCTTTATCTTACTAACTGGTCTGAAGAAATGTGCAAGTTATGGAAAACTACTAAATTATTAGTAATTGCATGCTTCTTTATAATTCTCTCCATCATTTTTATTGGCCACAGATTGAATTATATTCTAAAAGAATTTAAAAACTGAGGTATATACGTGCTGTGTTAATGATCTTACATGTTGAATTTTGTGATCTAATTGTGACTATCCTTTCCATTTATTTTAACACATCTTTATCATGACACAATCGTTTTTACATATCCTAAAAGGTAAATGCAATCTGCCCTCAACTTATAATAAACGTATTTCAAAGTATCTTTTCCGCCAGGCTCGGTGGCTCAGCCTGTAATCCCGCGCCTTTGGGAGGCTGAGGTGAGTGGATTGCCTGAGCCCGCGGGTTCGAGACCCGCCTGGGCAGCGAGACCTCATCTCTACACTAAATCAAACAATCAGCCGGGCGTGGTAGCGCATGCCTATAATTCCGGCTACTCGGAAGGCTGAGGCGGAAGGATCGCCGGAGCCCAGCAGATCGAGGCTGCGGTGGCCGGGAGCGGCCACTGCACTCCAGTCTGGGTGACAGAGTGAGACTCCAACTCAAACAAACAAACAAACAAAAAGTATCTTTTCCCCCTTCAATTGGTTTGTTTAGAAGATAGAATGTGTTATCCTATAGGAACTGGCCAGTCCCCCAAAAAGCCCATTTTCTCTGAACTATTAGGACTATTTAACATTGTCTTAACAACTACCATTGTTCAGTAGGACATTGCAGGGATTTTTTTCCCAGAGAACAGCCAGGTAGACCAGGAATATGCCACTAAGGTTTTGGGGAGCCCTGCTTCCCTTGGAAAGGATAGAGGTATGTATGATCAATTGATCTTCCTAGATACCAGTAATATACTCACTCTTCATTTTGTTTAAAAGGAAAAACTCGTTCGTTGTAGTTGCTTTCAGGTATTCGAAATTAGGTAAAAAACAGTATTTACTCTCCTCCCCAAACTTGGGCCTTCCTTTGCAGGTTAGGGATTGTCTCTTTGTAAGCTATACTTCTCAAGTATTTTACATGCTTAGAGGTAATTTTCCCTTGCCTTTTCTTAGCTTAGTTATATACTATACTATAGCAGTACATATTTTTCATAGTTGAGCCTCTTAAAATTGAATGGTATTGATAATCACAGGCCTCAGTAAAAGTTAACCTAAATATATATATTTTAATCACTGTGTTAAATTTGCAGTATACAATGTTTAAACATGCTTTTCTTTTAATTTTGCAGGAGGTTCTAGGTTATAAAATTGACCACCAGGTCTCTGTTTACATAGTAGCAGTATTAGAGTACATTTCTGCAGACATTTTAAAGCTGGTGGGAAATTATGTAAGAAATATACGGCATTATGAAATTACAAAACAAGATATTAAAGTGGCAATGTGTGCTGACAAGGTAGGAAACTAAGCTTCTATGTTCATTTCTTAAATTTTTATTAGTGACTTATTAGATGCTACCATACTATTCAGACAGAATAGTATTGTATATTATTATGTATTGGGGGATATTACCAATAATCTAATAACAAGTGTTCAAGATATCACTTTATAGAAATAAGATATTAGGTATATAATATTAAAATGTGTTTAAATATGTCATGTAGTTTTTTCTTACATGCTGCTGCAACTAGGGTTAATTATAGTATTAATCTTTTACTAGTGAATTTCTTAAAATTTTATGGGACTGGGAGATTTATAAAGTTATGGGTTTACTTGAAAAACAATTTCTGAAAATGTAAAAATGCTAAATGATAGTTTTACTTTAGTACCTAGCTTTCTTTAGATATTACTTTTATGGTTTTAGAATAATAATATTGAGAACAAATAGTTACTGAAAGTTAAGCATATGTGTGGCTTGCTTTTTGGTCTTTATGCTAGGTGATCTTATCTACACTACATTTTTTTTTTTAGAAACCAGGATTTATGGAGAGGACAAAAAATCTCCTAGAAGGGAGGGGACTCCAGGGGGTTGCCCCTTATCTACATTTTATAAAGGGAAACTGAAATTTAGAGGGATAAAGAAATTGGTCCAGAATTTTCTGATAAGTTTCAGTTTCTGGAGTTCAAGTCCGGATCTGTCTGAGTCTAAAGCTTTTAGTCACTGTCCCAGTATTTTCATTTATGAAAATAACTTTGCAGAAAATAGTTTCTGATGAAGCATTTCATTCTGTTTTCCTCACTGTATTCTTACTGATTTAGAATATTCTTTCTTATTATTGAATCTACTTATGTACTAGTGTTTATTTGTTCTTTGAGAATGTGACCATATAGAGTAAAATAATTACCTAATTGAAGAAGAATTTCAAATGTCTGGGCATTTTTAAATGAGTAGGAATTTAGTTTTTAAAAAGTATTATTTATAAAGGAATATAAACTCCTTGATACTTTTTAGTGAATCAGATAAATGCAAAATGTTTGAGTGTCTATTCCGTCCTCACACAGGGGGAAGATAAAAGAGAAATGTAGCACAAGGCTCCAGAGTTGACAAAACAGAAAGTAGCACAAGAGTAAATATTATTTATCATTTTATAGGGATGCTGCTGCTGCAGACGTTCACAAGCAGGGCAACGAGGAGTTTCAGCAAGAGTAATAATAGTCGACTTCTTGGAGGAAATAGATTGCTTTGACCTATCCCCAAAAATGTAGGAAAAGAGGTCAAATAGAAGCTGTAAGAATGATTTAAACATGAAATGGCAAGGCCAAGGAATACAGTGATGATGGCGAGACAGAGAAAACCAAGCCAGGGAAATTCACATCAGGATTTGAACAGATTGGACTTGTACGAGGTTGACAAGAAAGACAGACAGATGAAGTGATTCTGGAGGTGATAGAGAACTTGTGATCTCAGATGTAGAATTCTATTGAAGGGAAGCTGTGGAGGGACGCTGGCAATACGCTCAAGAAGAGGCAATGGTAGATCTGCTTTTTAATCTTGTAAGGGCTGGGTTCAAAGAATGTAGGCATTGATCTTCCAGTGCGGCTATATGTTCCTATTCGATCATACTTTTTTCCATTTCTGTGTAGGTGTTGATGGATATGTTTCATCAAGATGTAGAAGACATAAATATACTTTCTTTAACTGATGAAGAGCCTTCCACCTCAGGAGAACAAACTTATTATGACTTGGTGAAAGCATTCATGGCAGAAATTCGACAATATATAAGGGAACTAAATTTAATTATAAAGGTTTTTAGAGAGCCCTTTGTCTCCAATTCAAAATTGTTTTCAGCTAATGTAAGTATCATTGTATATATGTCTATTTGCTTATGTTTTTACATTTGCATGGCCACTTCAAATTTGAATTTGTATAGTTCGTGATAACTAATCTGTTATATTTTTTAAGTTGTGGTACTTAATTCATGATCATAAATAAAGTGCTGCAACGGTTTCAAGATATGAAACATCAGCAATTAAAAGACAAAATCCAAGCTGGGCTCGGTGGCTCAGCCTGTAATCCCGCGCCTTTGGGAGGCTGAGGTGAGTGGATTGCCTGAGCCCGCGGGTTCGAGACCCGCCTGGGCAGCGAGACCTCATCTCTACAATAAATCAAAAAATCGGCCGGGCGTGGTAGCGCATGCCTGTAATTCCAGCTACTTGGAAGGCTGAGGTGGAAGGATCGCCGGAGCCCAGCAGGCGAGGCTGTGGTGGCCGGAAGCGGCCACTTGCACTCCAGTCTGGGCGACAGAGTGAGACTCCAACTCAAAAAATAAAATAAAATAAAATAAAAGACAAAATCCAAAGTAGACTGATTATGTAAGTGAAAATAAATTCACAGAATCTTCCATGTACTCGAGAGAATAAAGTCTCTTGTTTAGGTGGAAGATATTTCTGTTTAATTTGACTCATTTGACTTATTCAAACGACACTTCATCAGTTTTAACTGAATCTTCAGGCACCATGCTTAGTTGTAAGGATTCGATGAATAAGAAATAATTCCAGCCGGGCTCAGTGGCTCAGCCTGTAATCCCACACTTTGGGAGGCTGAGGTGAGTGGATTGCCTGAGCCCACGGGTTTGAGACCTGCCTGGGCAACTTGGCGAGACCTCATTGCTACAATAAATCAAAAAATTAGCTGGGCGTGGTAGTGTGTGTCTGTAGTTCCAGCTACTTGGAAGGCTGAGGCGGAAGGATCGCTGGAGCCCAGCAGGTTGAGGCTGCAGTGGCTGGGAGTGTGCCACTGCACTCCAGTCTTGGCGACAGAGTGAGACTCCAACTCAAAAAAAAAAAAAAAAAAGGAACCAATTCCTTCCCTTAAATTTAGTCAAGATAGAGATGTAAACCTAAAATTAAATTGTAATACAATTTGTGGTCATTGTGGTAATTACCATATTAGAAGTATGACAACAATATGATTGGGAGCACAAGGGGAAGGGAACCCGGAACACTGAAACTTAGACAAAGGATTATTCACCTTACAATAGTAATCAGACCAACCTCCTTGGGTCCTGGGGAAATGCTGAGTGAGAGCAGGCGAGGTTGTCTAAGGGGCTTACATATAATTCCTGGAACTGTAGCCACATGGCCATAAATGCTGATGGGAAAATAGTGTTTATTGCAGAGCCTGGGACTGAGCTTGAGTTGTGGCAACGAGTGAACATTAAAAAATAAAAGTAGATTGTGGTGATGGTTGTACAAATCTGTAAATATAGTAAAGACCACTGAATTGTTCACTTTAAATGAGTGAATTGCATGGTTTGTAAATTACTTTTCAAAAAAATAAGAGTAGAAAAGAGGCAAAAATTTCCTAGAACATAAAAATCAAGGACAAAAGATTGGCAAAAAGCACATCAAAAGGTGATCAACATCAATACTTATCAGATAAATGTAAAACAAGACCACAATCGCACAGTGATATATACTCATTAGGGAGGCTAAAATTAAAAAGACTCATAATACCAAATGTCAAAAGAATGTGGAGCATCTGCCTATGGGAATGTAAAATCCTCACATTACTTGTGAGAATGTAAACTAGTATAAACATTTTGGAAAATAGCTTAGCAGTTTTCTATAACAATAAACACAAATTAACCGTACTACCCAGCAATTCTACTCCTAGGTTTTTACCCAGAAGAAATTAAAACATGTTCATAGCAGCTTTATTCATTCATTCATTCATTCATTTGTTGACAGACAGGGTCTTACTCTGTAGCCTAGGCTGGAGTATAGTAGCATCATTATGACTCACTATAGCCTCGAACTCCTGGATTCATGTGATCCTCCTGAGTGGCTGGGACTACAGGCACATGTCACCACACTTGGCTAATTTTATTTTTTTTGTAGAGACAAGGTCTTGCTGTGTTGCTCAGGCTGGCCTCAAACTCCTGTGTTCAATCAATTCTCCTACCTCACCCTCCCAGAGTGCTGGGATTGCAGGTGTGAGCCACTGCGCCTGGCCACAGCTTTATTTACAATAACCAAAAACTGGAAATAACCCAAATGTCTATTTAACAGGTGAATGAGTGTACAAATTGTAGACTGTCCGTACTGTGATATGGTACTTGTAATAAAAGAGAATAAAGTAGTTTTGCATGCAACAATATGGGTGCATCTTAAAAACAGGAGCAAAGAAACTAGACACAAAAGACTAGATATGATTCATGTATTTAATATTTGAGAAAAGACACTTCTATAGTGACAGCAGATCACAGGTTTGCTGGGAGCGAGAGCAGTGAGGGCTGATGAGGATGGGGGCACAAAGAAACCTTCTTCAGTGGCAGAAAGGTTCTGTATTTGATTATGGTGGTGGTCACGAGACTGAATAGCTACATAAATTCTCATCACAAGAACATCTGAAATAGGAGTTTCTTGTTGTATATGAACCATATTTCAAAGTTGATTTAACAAATATAGTCAGTGACAAAAATAACCAAGTCAAATAATAGTAGCCAATGGATTTTGATGTAACAATACAAAATTGCTACAGTTTCAGATTCCACATTGCATTTACCTTTAAGAAACTACCATTTGTTGAACCTTGGTGTGGTACCATAGAAGGATATCCACTCTATTATCTGAAAACCCAGAATAGGCAAATCCATAGAGACAGAAAGTAGATGCGTGGTTGCAGGGAGAAGGGAGGAATGGAGAGTGGCTGCTGCTGGGCGCAGGGCTGCTTGGGGGGTCATGGAACGTTCTCCAGTTTGATGCTGGCGATGATTGTACAACCAATACTGAAAACCTCGGTAAGTACACTTTAAAAGAGTGCATTTTATGGGATGTGAGTTATATCTCACAATAGAAAATAACACGGAAAAAGAAAAAAAAACTACACATTGGTGTAAAGCTAGATTTTCTTCATATACTTCTAAATAATGCATCACAACATATTGATTGCAGAAATAAATATGAAAACTCTGCTGTCTTCAATTAAGCTACATGTTAAAGATTTGCAAAATGTAAAACATTGCCATTCTACTAAATGTTTTGTGTTTTGTTATGGCTTTAGAAAAATATAGTTACTGTCTCTAAAAATGCTATTTATGTTAACACATAGTGGGTTTTTGGTATTTTTAAGTGAATTAATTTTTTAAAAAATTACTAGTTTTAATTGGAGCATAGTGGCTCACGCTTAAAATCCCAGCACTTTGGAAGGTAGAGGCGAGTGAATTGCCTGTGGCCAGAGATTCAAGACCAGCCTGGGTAACTTGGCAAGACCTCATCTCTACAATAAATCAAAAATTAGCCAGGCATGGTGGTGCATGCCTGTGGTTCCAGCTAATTGGAAGGCTGAGGCGGAAGGATCGCCCGAGCCCAGCAGATCGACGCTGCGGTGGCCACGAGTGAATCACTGCACTCCAGCCTGAGACTCCAACTAAAAAAACAAAAAAACAAAACTTGGTTTTGACTTCTGATATGGTAAATATTAAAAGACATAGTTATGAACAAAGCCTTTTTGGAATCTTAAATAATTTTTTAAGAGTGTGAAGGAGCCTTGAGACCAAAAGGTTGAAATCACTGACTAGAGAAATGTATTTGCAAACTGTATATTATTGCAAAAGGAATTCTTGAATTATCTTTTATTTATATTTGTAAGTCATTAAAATTTCTTACTGTATCTACCATGTTAAATTTTGTGATTATAAAATGACTTATTGGCTCTAGATTTGTTTTTTATTATTATATATCCTCACTGAATTAATGTGTTTCCCCCAAACAGGATGTGGAAAATATATTTAGTCGTATAGTAGATATACATGAACTTAGTATAAAGTTACTGGGCCACATAGAAGATACTGTAGAAATGACAGATGAAGGCAGTCCCCATCCACTGGTAGGAAGCTGCTTTGAAGACTTAGCAGAGGTAAGTACATCAATTATGTACCAAAATAAATCTGCATAAAAGCCTCCATATGCATTGAGACTGGGAATCTCAATTCTTGTTTCCAGTTAAAGTCATGATATTAGCTGCTGGCTACTTATCTATTACTGTTATTGCTCCTTTTTCATATTCATGCCAACATATGTTTCTGATATCTTACCAAACATGGAAAATGTGGTCTTTCATTAGAGAAAAGCAGATACCACCAAGGGGAGGTATTATAGCAGACCCCCAGTGGCCTGTATGTCAATCGTGCATAGCGAGGCTAAGAAAAGTCAAGGACTGACCCATCAAAGAAGAGGTTGTAAAACTTAGATCTGGGGCCAGACTGCTGGTGGTCCAGTCGAGGCTCTGCTATTAGCTGTGTGACCATAGGCAACTTATTTCTCTAAACCTCCATATCGTCATTTGTAAAATAAGAATGCTAATATGGGTTGAGAATCCCTAATCAGAAAATCCAAAATCTGACATGCTCCAAAATCTAAAACTTTTGGAGCACCAACATGATACTCCAAGGACATGCTTGCTGGAGCAGTTCATAATTTGGATTTTTGGATTAGGGATGCTGAACCAGTAAATATACTGTAAATATGCCAAAATCTGAAAAACCCTGAAATGTGGAACACTTAATTTTGGATAAGGGATACCCAACCTGTACTAAGACTCAGGATTTTGTGAAAATTAAATAAAATAACCTATTTGAAGTATTTGGGTAACCACCTTCACACAGTAAGCTATTCAACATATCATAACTGCATTAATATTTAAAATAGGAGGAATGAAGTGAATAGGAAAGTAAGCTCCAGGGCTTGGGTAATTCCGATACCATGGGGTAGAAAAACAGGTAACCTTCTCCTTAGACCAAATGCTAAAAGATATGAATGAGTCCTAGTGAGTTATCATTGAGAGTCATTCTGAGGTTTCGAGCTCTTGCTATGTTCTCACTCTAAAATCTACTCTGGTGTAACAGTATTAAGCTTGTAAAAACATTTTAAAATTAAGCTGTTCAAGCCGGGCATGGTGGCTCACACCTGTAATCCCAGCACTTTGGGAGGTGGAGGCAAGAGGATTGCCTGAGCCCAGGGGTTCAATACCAGCCCGGGCAACTTGGCAAGACCTCGTCTCTACAATAAATCAAAAAATTAGCTGGGCATGGTGGTGTGCACCTGTGGTTCCAGCTACTTGGAAGGCTGAGGCAGAAGGATCACGTGAGGCAGAGTCTCACTCTGTCACCCAGGCTGCAGTGGCTGTGAGCATGCCACTGTACTCCAGCCTGGGTGACAGAGTGAGACTCTGACTAAAAAAAAAAAAAAAAATTAAGACACGCAGACAAAATAGAATGGTAAGTTCAAACATCTTCTTAGCCCCTCCCTTCTGCCCCAAACACATAATAAGTAATAAAGTATAAAAAAGAAAAAAGTGGACTACGCATAGATAGACTTGAAAACAAGGTCAGAAATGGAAGGCACTCAGGTAGTGAGCTCTGATATCTGGGTGTTTTGGCTCTTAGGGACAATGAGGACTGAATGTGCTTCATGCAAGCCAGAGCAAGACTTCTTGCTCTACGACCCTGCTTATAATAGGATGCTGGGAAAAATCCGCCTACCTGCTGTCTACAGTGAGGTTATAGAAAGTGGTGGAGTTGAGGTGGGAGACAAGACACTGCCTTTACCACAATAATGTAACAAAATTTCCTATGGCATTAAGCCAATGTGGTCATAAAGCCTGAGTCCCCAAAGTCATTTTAAGAACAGGTTCTGGTTTGGAAGAGTAAGCATAAAGGGATGGGAGAAAAAAGGAAACCACAAATTAAAAACCTCCCACTCAGAAGCTTATAATACAAAATTGCAAAATGCAAGGCAAATTATAATTCTTAGAATTATATCTAACAAAATCAACATGAATTTATTCCAGATGAAATTAATTTTGTGCACTAGATATACCAAAAGCTTGGGATGCTCAAAGAGATCAGTGAAGGCTATAATCTATTTATAAAGAAGACATTGTAAAACAAAAGTAGGAAGAAAGGAAACATGAATGCATAGGAATCAAAAGAAGCAATTAGAGATATTTAGAATTATATATGCAGACATTTAAATCACTAATTATATAATATAACATTTGCTGAACCCAGTTCAAGGGTAAAATTAGTAAACTGGAAGACAGAACTGAGGAATTCGCTGAGAATGTGACACAAAAACTAAGATAAGAAATATGAAGGACCAGCTAAAAGTAATAAAGGTCACAATGAGAGGCTTAATGTTGTATCTAATAGGTGTTCCAGACAAAGAGAATAATGGAGAAGCAATATTTAAAGAAAGAAAAAAATGAGAATTTTTCCAGAAATGAAGACCTTAGTTCCCAGATCAAAAAATGAATTCCAAATATTGTTTAGGATAAATAAAAATAAAATAAGCCTACAGCTAAAAACAAGGTAGGGAAACTATAGATTATCAAAGATAAATAGAAAATCTTAAAAACTAGAAGAGAGAAAAGAGAAAATTAGCTGCAAAGGAAGTAAAAATGACAGCAGGTTTCTCTTTAACAAAAAGGCTAGCAGTCAATTAAGTAATATCTTCAAAGTGCAAGGGAAAATATAATTTTCTACCCAGCTATACTGTTGTTCAAGAGTGAGTACAAAATTTAAAATAACAAAGTTGGCAGAAGAAAACATAAGTGATCTTTGTGACACTGGAACCAACAAAGGAAAAAGACATAAAAGCACTAACCATCAAAGAAAAAAATGATAAATTAGACTGAGTTAAATGTAGGAACATCTGCTCATCAAAAGACAACATTCAGAGAGTAAAAAGGCAAGCTGTAGACTAGGAAACAGTATTTGTAATATACATAGCCAATGAAAGACTCGGGATATCTGGAGTATGTAAAGAGCTTCTTACATCAATAACTAAAAGCTAGCTCAGCTTAAAAAAAAAAAAAAAAAAAAAAACAGGCAAAAGACCTGAGTAGGTACTTCACAAAAGAAGAAAAGGTGCTTGATATTTTTATTCATCCAGGAAATGCAACTTAAAACCACAGGGCAATGAGAATTTCACATTGCTGGTGTGGGGGGAGTGTAAACTGATATAGCCACTTTGGAAAATGGCTTGATATATCTACTACAGCTAGGTATACAGCAGACCCAGTGACCCAGTATTCTGACTCTTGGGCATATACCAAACAAAAATGAGTGTCTAACTTTACTGTAAGACATATTTAAGAATGTCTGTAGCAGGTTTATTCATGATGGAAAATTAATGATACACTCACACATTGAAATGCTGTGTGGTGATAAAAAAAAAAATGAACCACTAATAAAAGCAGCATAACAAGCCGGGCTCGGTGGCTCAGCCTGTAATCCCGCGCCTTTGGGAGGCTGAGGTGAGTGGATTGCCTGAGCCCGCGGGTTCGAGACCCACCTGGGCAACTAAGCGAGACCTCATCTCTACAATAAATCAAAAATTAACCAGGCGTGGTAGTGCACGCCTGTAGTTCCAGCTCCTTGGAAGGCTGAGGCGGAAGAATCGCCGGAGCCCAGCAGGTCGAGGCTGCGGTGGCCGGGAGCGGCCACTGCACTCCAGTCTGGGCAACAGAGTGAGACTCAAACTCAAAAAAACAAAACAAAATAAAAGCAGCATAATGCTGAATGAAACAAGAAGACTCAGCGTACACACTATATGATTTATTTTGTAGTTAAACATCTTTGGGATTAGTGGTTATTAGAGTAGTGGTTGACAAGGGAGGAAGAAGGAGCTTTCTGAGGTGCCAGAAACGTTTGCTTTATCTGGGTGGTAGTTCCACAAATGCATTGCACACAAGATAGAAATTCATCACATTGTGGACTCTGTGTAAGTTATACTTCAGTTTAACAAAAAAATGAGAAAGAGTGAGGAACAAATAAAAACTATTCCAAATTTACAATGACCGAGAGAGTTTACTACCCATAGATATTTATTACAAGAAGTATGCATTGGTGTTCTCCAGCAAGAGGGAAAGTTATATTCAGGAAAGTCAATAAATAATTCTGAGAAGCCGGGCTCTGTGGCTCAGCCTGTAATTCCGCGCCTTTGGGAGGCTGAGGTGAGTGGATTGCCTGAGCCGGCGGGTTCGAGACCCGCCTGGGCAGCGAGACCTCATCTCTACAATAAATCAAAAAATCAGCCGGGCATGGTAGTGCGCGCCTGTAATTCCGGCTACTTGGAAGGCTGAGGCGGAAGGATCGCCAGAGCCCAGCAGGTCGAGGCTGCGGTGGCCGGGAGCGGCCGCTGCACTCCAGTCTGGGCGATAGAGTGAGACTCCAACTCAAAAAAATAATAATAATAATAATAATAATTCTGAGAAAGAAATTGGTAAAGTCAATGAACTACTAAATAGTTTAAAAACCAAGTTTTGGTTTTTGTCTCTAAAAGGAAAGGTTAAACTATATTTCTAGGTATTGGTAATAAAATGCACAGTATGTAAAGTGAACTTATATTTCTGACAGAAGACCAACTTTAAACTCTGCTTGAAAAATTTACAGATATCCATACTTGATTTTTGAAGACATTTAGGAAAATCACCAAAAGACTACAAATACCTATAGCTTAGCTTACAATGTAAGACAGGGGGAAAAGAACTACAGTAATATTTTTATCATTTCCACTGTCATAGAAAGCAATAAATGAAGCAAAGAAAAACAATGATACTGAAAACGAAAATAGGATACAAATAAATCCAATGACTTTAGGAATTCAGTGTACATAAACTGATGAAGCAGCCTATTTAAGGAAAGTAATGAACATATCTGATTTTTTAAAATTTGTTTTATGTAGCTTACAAGAGACATATCTAAAACAGAACCAAAGAAATATTTAAGATAAAGGAATAGAAAATCATAATAAATAAAAACAAATCAAAGGAACCTGGCATAGCAATATTATTGGAATTACCTGATATAATTAGACAAAGTAAGTTTTGAGGTAAAAATAATTAGAAACACTATCTAATAGTAAAAGGGATGGTATCATGAAGATAAAACAATCATAACTGTGTATATCCCTAATTACCAAGCCTCAGTATACGTGTGTGCTACCACGCCTGGCTAATTTTTGATTTATTGTAGAGATGAGGTCTCGCCAAGTTGCCCAGGCGGGTCTCGAACCCACGGGCTCAGGCAATCCACTCACCTCAGCTTCCCAAAGGCGTGGGAATACAGGCTGAGCCACCGAGCCCGGCTTGTTATGCTGCACGCCTGTAGTTCTAGCTCCTTGGAAGGCTGAGGCGGAAGAATCGCCGGAGCCCAACAGGTTGAGGCTGTGGTGGCCGGGAGCGGCCACTGCACTCCAGTCTGGGTGACAGAGTGAGACTCCAACTGAAAAAAGCAAAACAAAATAAAAGCAGCATAGTGCTGAATGAAATAAGAAGACTCAACGTACACACTATATGATTTCATTTGTAGTTAAACATCTTTGCGATTAGTGGTTATTAGAGTAGTGGTTGACAAGGAGAAATGGGAACATTTGCTATCATAGTAGGAAATTTTAACACAGCTCCCTCAGAAATTAATAATCACACAGAAAAAAGATTAGTAAGGCAATAGAGGATCAGAATAAAAGAAGGTTTAATTACATACACACAGTCAACCCTCTGTATCCATGAGCTCCACATCTGTAGATTCAATCAACATGAATTGAAAAATATTCAGGGGAAAGAACAGAATTGGCTGCATTGGTACTAAACATCTACAGAATTTTTGGGGATCATTATTCCCTAAACAATACAATATAACAACTATTTATATAACATTTACACTGTGTTAGGTATTGTAAGTGATCTAGAGATGATTTTAAAAATAAGGGAGGATATGTGTAGATTATATGCAAAGGCTATGCCACTTTATATAAGGGACTTGAGCACCTGTGGATCTGGTATATTCATAGGATCCTGTAACCCATCCCCCACAGATACCGAGGGGCAACTGTGTGGGGGGGGGCACACGTGTACATACGTGCATACGTGTGCTCACATGCAGAGCTGTTCCTTAGTATATGCAGGGGATTGGTTCCAGGACAGCCTCTGCATGCCCAGATACTCACACACTAAAATCCTGCACCAGCCCTGCAGAGCCTGTATTTACAAAATGTCAGCCCTTATACATGAGGGTTTTGCCTCCCACAAATACTAATTTCGATCTACATTTGGTTGAAAAAAAAAACTTCTGGAATAAGTGGACCCGCACAGCTCAAACTTTCATTGTTCAAGGGTCAACGGTACATATCTTAATACTGTTGCATTTTGGATGAAGTTTCAACATCAGTACTGGAACCCACCATCATTCAAACCAGAACAGCAGCTAAAGCACTCCAAAGAGAAACTTACAGTTTTACACCTTTTTTAAAAAAAATGAGAATAATTAAAATAAATAAGTTAAGCTTGCAATCCAAGAAACAAGAAAGATAACGGGATAAATCTAAGAGAATACTAGGGAGGACCCAAAAAAACCCAGAATTATCTTTTGGGGGGCAGGCTTTCCCCACTAGGTAAGTGTTCTAGGAACCATCAGCATCAGTGTACCAGCTAGCGGTGTTGTGAGAGGCTGCCTTCAGATTCAGTGACATTTTTTTGGAGATTCTTTCGGTGCAATTGCCCATTTCATGATGGGTGATTTACAATTGCACCTGTCCACACTGTGCTGAGTGTTCAGCAGTTTTTTATCAAAAATGGCATGACCCTTGTGCCCCACCCTCTCTATTCACTGATCTCATCCCGAGCGACTTGTTTTTGTTTCCCTGGATGAAAAACATCCTCAAAGAGAAATGTTTTGCAGATGTGGAAGAGGTGAAATAAAAAACGGCAGAAGCAGGATGCATTCAAAAACTGTTTTGAGCAGTGGAAAAAGCATCTTGATAGTTGTATTGCATCCAATGGAGAGTACTTTGAAGGTGACTGAAGTTTAACTATGTAAGAATAAATACACAATTTTTTATAAATAAATTCCATTTGGGGGGTTCCCCTTGTATAAGCAAAAAGGTAACAGAAGAACAGAATCAATTAGGAAACAAGTAATACAACAAAACCTCTCATAAGGTTGATCAAAGGAAAAATAGGAAAATCACAAATATCAGGAACAAAAAGAAGATACAACTATGAATAGAAATGTTTAAAATTATGGGTGAATACTAAAATCCACTTCAAAATTTTGAGACTGTGATGAAATAACTTTTAAAAAGCATGTAAAATAGCCAAACTGACATAAGAAATTGATATCCTAACTAAAGACCATTTAAAAATAATCAAAATTACATTTCAATAAACAACTTGAGAGGCCTAACACCAGGAATTATGATTGCTATGGTTTGACTATGTCCCCCACATTTAATGTGTTGGGAACTTACACTCTGAATTCATTTGTTGATTGAAAGTGGGACCTCTGGAGAGGAGGTAATTAGGATTAGATAAGGCCATCAGGGTTGGGCCCCATGATGGCACTGGTGGCCTTAAAGGAAGAGGAAGAAAGACCTGAGCCCACGTGCTCTAGGCCCCACTCCACGCAATGCCCTGTACTATGCTGCCTCAGGACCCTGCAGAGTCCTTGCCAGCAAGAAGGCCCTCACCAGACGTGGCTGCCTATTTGGATTTACAGCTTCCAGCACTGTAATAAATTTATTTATAAATTACCTAGTCTCAGGTTCTCAATTGCAGCGACAGAAAACAGTCTAAGACAATGAGTTTTAACAATCTTCAAGAAACAGTTAATCTTCTGCAGATTGTCCTAATGAAGAGAGACAGTGAAAAGCAATTTAAGCTTATCAGGATTATAAAATATATCATCAAAACTGGATAAGGACAGTCCAAGAGAAAAGTATAAAACACTCTTTCATATTAACAAAATTGGCAATGAATGCATTCATTTATAATACAATAAAACATGATGGCCAAGTATGATGTATCTTAGGAAATTTACTCTTAATGTGGTTTAACATTTACCAAAAAAGTTTTAATGTGATATTTCATATTAATGGTAAAATCCCAACAAGTTAGAAAAAGCATTTCATAAAATAAACATTCATGAATTTCTTTAAAGTTGTCAAAAATCTATGAGAGATGTAATAATGGTTAAACTATAGGAGACTTGAGAAACCAGAAAAAAATGTCACTATCACAGCATTCTGGTAGAGGGTACCACCTGGTACAAAAAGGGAGTAGACAAGACAAATTTGTCCTCTTTGTAGTCGATAAAAATTGTCTATATAGCAAACCCAATAAAATATACATAGTATTAGAAGAGGAGGCAAGCTCAGTGTAGTTGCTGGATTAAAGATCAGCTTGTAAAAACTGGTAGCATTATTGTGCTCTTCTCTGTTGAATATATTAAAGTTAAAAGACTGCATTCACTAGAGAAATTAGACTATAAGGTACTCAAAAATAACACTAACTAAAGATATAAAGTACCTTTGTTAAGAAAACAATAATTAGGCCGGGCTCGGTGGCTCAGACTGTAATCCCGCGCTTTGGGAGGCTGAGGCAGAAGGATCGCGAGCCCAGCGGGTCGAGGCTGTGGTGGCCGGGAGCGGCCACTGCACTCCAGTCTGGGCGTCGGAGTGAAACTCCAATTCAAAAAAAAAGAAAACAATAATTAGATTCATAAGGAAAATCTGAACAAATGGAAATGCATAGGCCTATATATGACTGGAAGGACTCATTCTGTAATGATGCTAGTTGTCCTCAAAATAATCTGTGAATTTCATGCGTAGTAAGCCGATTGTACAACTTGTGTGTGAGAATGAGGCAAAATAACAATTCTCAGGAAGAACAAGTTGAGGGGACGTGTCCTATCATGTACTGAGGTTTATTATGAAACCACAGTAAATAAGAGTGTCGTATTGGTGCAGGTACCAATTAGAGGAACAGACTAGGGAGCCTTGATGTCCTGATATGTGACAGAGATGACAGTATCCAATGGAGAAGGAATGAGCTAATTAATAAATGATGCTGGGTCAAAACTGGTTATCTGTATGAAAAACAAAATTCATTCCATAGCTAATGTCATTCACAAAATGTTCTTAATAAAAATCTAAACATGAAGAGTAAAACTTTAGACATTGAGGAAAAAATATAGGAGAGCATAAATTTTGACTTTGAGGGAGGAAAAGCTTCTTAAAGAACACATGAAGCCGGGCTTGGTGGCTCAGCCTGTAATCCCAGCCCTTTGGGAGGCTAAGGTGAGTGGATTGCCTGAGCCCGCGGGTTCGAGACCTGCCTGGGCAGGTGAGACCTCATCTCTACAATAAATCAAAAAATTAGCCAAGTGTGGTAGTGCGCGCCTGTAGTTCCAGCTACTGGAAGGCTGAGGAGGAAGGATCGCCGGAGCCCAGCAGGTCGAGGCTGCGGTGGCCAGGAGCGGCCACTGCTCTCCAGTCTGGGCGACTGAGTGAGACGCCAACTCAAAAAAAAAAAAAAGTACACATGAGATGAGCAAACAGGAAGAGATTAAAGTTTTAAAACTTCTGTTCAAGAAAAGATACCATATAGTTATAAGAGAAACACAAAAGAATGAAGTGGACCCTTATGTCAAAAACTATCCAAAAATTGACTCAAATTGGTTTTTGTTTTTTTTTTTTAATGTAAGGGCTAGGCTTATAAAACTCTTTGGGGAAAAAACAGCACTAATTCTTCATGAGCATGGATCTGGCAAAGGATTCTTAGATATAACACCAAAAGCACAAGCTAAAAAATAAAACATAATAGGGACTTCAAAATTAAAAGCTTTTTTGCTTCAGAGGACACCATCAAGAAAGTGAAAAGACAGCCTACAGAAAGGGAGAAAATATTTGCAAATCACGTAGCTGACAAGGGTCTAGTATTCAGTGTATATATTTTAAAACAGAAAGATGACCCTATTTTAAAATGGGCAAAGGATTTTAATAGCTGTTTCTCCATGGAAGAGATATAAACAGCCAACAAGCACATAAAAAGATGCTCAACATCACTAGCAATAAGGGAAACACATCAAAACCACTAAGAAATACCACTTTACGTCTACTACAATGACTGATACTAAAAATAAGAACAAAAGTGGAAAATAGCATGTTGATAAGCATGTGGAGAAATTAAAACCCCCATATGTTGGTGACGGAAATGTGAAATGATAAAACTGCTATGGAAAACAGTTTGCTGGTTTCTTAAAAAGTTAAACATAGAATGATCATATGCTCCAACAATTTCACTCCTAAGTACATACCCAAACGACTTGAAAGCAGAGATTCAAACAGATCCTTGTCTACCAGTGTTTATAGCAGCTTTATGTGTCATAGCCAAAAGCTGGAAATAACCCACATGCCCATCAATAGATGGGTAAATAAAATTGGTAAATACATAATAGAATATTATTCAGCCTTACAAAGGAGTGAAATTCTAATGCATGCTATAACGTGGACGAACCTTGGAAACATTTTGCTAATGAAGTAAATCAGACACAAAAGGGCAGATATTTTATGCTTCCACTTATATGAGGTAACTAGTGTAGTCAAATTCAGAGACAGAAAGTAGAAGTTACCAGGGCTTAGGGGGAGGAGGGACTGGGGGTTATTGTTTAATGGGTATAGGATTTCAGTTTGGGATGATGAAAGTTCAGTTCTGGGACTGGATGGATAGTGGTGATATTTGCACAACATTGTGCAATGTACTTAACGCCACTGAATTGTACACTTAAAAATGGCTAAAATGGTACACTTCAGGTTATGTATACTTTACTATAATGTTAAAAACTTAAAACTAAGAGAATGAAGTGCTGATACATGTTACAACATGGATGAACTGTGAAAACATGATGCTGAATGAAAGAAGCCAATCACAAAAGACTTCATATTGTATGATTCCATTTATATGAAACATCCAGAGAGACACAGAAGGTAGACGAGAGGTTGCCTAGGATTGTAGGGGACTAAGGGATTGGGAAGTATGTGGGTTCTCTTTGGAGTGATGAAAATGTTTTAAAATGGATTATGTTGATGACTAGACAATTCTGTAAAAAAAAGTAAAAATCATTGAATTTTGACCTTTAAATAGGTGACCTGAATGCCTATGAATTATATCTTCATAAAACTTTTTTTAAAGGAACTATTGATTTAAAGAGTAAAGACAACACGCTAGTAGAGATGGGCAAAGGCTATTAACATGCAACTCTCGGAAGGTAAGATAAAAATGGCCAACAGCCACACGAGCAGACTCCTGGCCTTACTGCTAATCAGGGAAATGCATAGAAAAAGACATGGCCTACTCTCATGGCATCAGGCTGACAAACTTTTTTATTTAACTTTTTTTATTATTATGATAGAGCTTTAGGGTCCAAGTGAAGACTGACTACACAAGAAGGCTGCGTGCAGGTGAAGTTTAGGCTTCTAACTGGCCCTCACTCCCCCTGGTAGTGGACCAGGTACCCTTTGTGTTTTTACGTGCCCCCCATCCTCAGACTGACAATTTTTTTAAGTCTAGTAGAACCAAATGCTGGTGATGAAGTGGACAATTGGGAAAAGTCACTGCTGGTAAACACATACGTTGATACAGCCACTTTAGAACGCAACCTCCCCTTCTAGTTTATGTGCTCTAGTTTATGTGCACATTCATGCAAATGTGCCCAATAAGACATGCAGGCAGGCCAGGCTCGGTGGCTCAGCCTGTGATCCCAACACTTTGGGAGGCTGAGGTGAGTGGATTGCCTGAGCCTGCAGGTTCGAGACCAGTCTGGGCAACTTGGCGAGACCTCGTCTCTACAATAAATAAAAAATTAGCCAGGTATGGTAGCGTGCACCTGTAGTTCTGGCTACTTGGAAGTCTGAGGCGGAAGGATCACTGGAGCTCAGCAGGTTGTCGCTGAGGTGGCCGTGAGTATGCCACCGAACTCCAGCCTGGACGGCAGAGAGACTCCAGCTCAAAAAAAAAAGACATGCAGGTATACCTCAGAGATGTTGTGGGTTCCGTTTCAGACCATCACAATAAAATATTGTAGTAAAGCAGTAAAGTCATATGAATTTTCTGGCTCCTCAGTGCTTAGTACAAGTTATGTTTGTAGAATACTGTAATAAGTATGCAAGAGCATTTGTCAAAAAAATGCACTTACATTTTGAAAATATCTTATTGCTAAAAAAATTGCTAATGATCATCCATGCCTTCAGCGAATCCTAACCTTTTTGCTGGTTGAGGATCTCGCCTTGATGCTGATGGTTGCTGACTGATCAGGATGGTGGCTGCTGAGGGCTGGGGTTACTGTGGCAATTACTCAAAATAAGGCAACAGTAAGGTTTGCCTCTTCAATTGACTCTTCCTTTCACAAAAGATTTCTCTGTAGCATGTGATGTATGATAGCATTTTTGCCCTAGTAGAACTTCCTTCAAAATTGGAGTCAATCCTCCCAAGCCCTGCCACACTGATAAAGTAATATTCTAAGATCTTTGCTATAATTTCAAAAATGTTCCCAGCATCTTCATCAGAGGTAGATTCCATCTCAAGAAACCCTGTTCTTTGCTCATCCATAAGAAGCAGTTCTTCATCTGTTCAAGTTTTACCATGAGATTGCAGCAATTCAGTCATATCTTCAGGTACCACTTCAGATTCTGGTTCGCAATTACTTCCTCCTCTAAAGGCTTGGACCACTCAAAGTCATCCATGAGGGTTGGAATCAACTTCAAACTCCTGTTAGTGTGGACAGCTTGACCTCCTCCTGTGGATCATGAATGCTTTCCAGAAGATTTTCTTTCTTTTTTTTTTTTTGAGTCAGAGTCTCACTCTGTCACCCAGGCTGGAGTGCAGTGGCACACTCATGGCTACCTTAGCCTCGACCTGCTGGGTTTAGGCAATCCTTCCACCTCAGCCTTCCAGGTAGCTGGAATTACAGACGAATGCCACCATGCCCGGCTAGTTTTTGTGATTTATTGTAGAGATGAGATTTCACTAAGTTGCTCAGACGGGTCTCGAACCCCTGAGTTCAGACAATCCTCTTGCCTCGGCCTCCCAAAGTGCTAGGATTACAGGCTGAGCCGCCGTGCCCAGCCTCCAGAAGATTTTCAATTGACTTTGCCCAGATCCATCAGAGGAACCACTATCCACGGCAGCTATAGCCTTACAAAATGTATTTCTGAAATAAGACTTGAAAGTTGAAATTCCTCCTTGATTGATGGGCTGCAGAATGAATGTGGTGTTAGCAGGCATGAAAACAACATTATTCTCTTGAGGTCTCAGGTGACTAGGTTCAATGTAAATATTTTTAAAGGAATCTTTGTTTCTAAGCAGTACATCTCAATGATGAGTTTAAAATATTGAGTAAAACATGCTGAAAACAAATGTGCTGTCATCCAGGCTTTGCTGTTCCATTTATAGGGCACAGGCAGAGTAGATTTAGCATAATTCTTAATGACCCTAGTACTTTCAGAATGGTGAGTGAGTAATGGTTTAAATAATAATAATGAAGTTTGGAATATTGCAAGAATTACCAAATGTGAACACATGCTGTTGGAAAAATGGGGCCAACAGACTTGCTGGACATAAGGTTGCCACAAGTCTTCAATTTTGTTTAAAAAAAAAACCACACAGTATATCCAAAACACAATAAAACAAGGTGCCTGTATACTAAGTGTTAATCAGAATTGTTTATAATTGTGAGAAACATGAAACAGTTGCCAATCATTGGAGAATAAAGAGAAGTGGTATAGTCAGACAGTATAATATTATACAGAGTTTAAAATAAACAGAAAACAACTACATGAATCAAAATGGATAAATCTTGAAAAACAACTCTGAGTATAAAAAGCAACTTGCAGAAGAACATATATGTTGTATCACTCAGGCATGATGGCTCACGCCTGTAATCCCAATACTTTGGGAGGTGGAGGCAAGAGAACTGCCTGAGCCCAGGGGATCAAGACCAGCCTGAGCAACTTGGCAAGACCTTATCTCTACAACAAATCAAAAATTAACCAGGCGTGGTGGTGTGCCCCTATAGTCCCAGCTACTTGGAAGCCTGAGGCAGAAGAATCACCTGAACCCAGGAGATCAAGGGTGCAGTGGCCATGATCCTTTCACTGCACTTCAGCCTGGGCGACACAGTGAGACTCTGACTCAAACAAAAAACAACAAAAGAATATATACATTATGATACTTATGTGAAATTTGAAAGCAGGCAAAACAATGCATTGTCTTGTGTCGTCATACGTATATAATTATTATATTAAAAAAATACAATGGGAATAAGATTCAGACTCAGGGTAGTGACTTCCCTTGGGGATCAGCAGGGATAGATGAGCTTGTGAGAGGGGGATCGATTATATCTATATTGTTTTGTTTATTTTTTTAAAAAACTAAGGCAAGTATTATAAAATGCTGAACTTTCTCACGTTTTAGATGGTGGGTATAGTTAGGTTAGGCTGCTCCACTTTGTCAATCATGTGTATTGACAAACTGTATATTTTTCTATGAATTGTTACATTTTAACAGTGAACCTAACCTAAAATTATTAATTAGTACCTGCATTCTTAGAATGCTTGTCATTTTACAGATTTATCCTTAAGAACGAAATTATGTGAAAAGAGTTTGAATTCCCACTTAATTGTCCATTTGTTTTCTCTCTTGAGATTAGTTATTTTAGAATAACACTAACTACCATCTATTCAGTGTCTACTCTGTACCAGACACAGTTTATGTAGGGTATCTCATTTGATTTCTTAACCCTGTGAAGTTATTATCCACATTTTCCAATAAGAAAACAGGCTTTGAGAGAGTAAGTAGTTTGTTGATGTCACACAGGTAATTAGTGAGTCAGAATTGGAACCTGGGCCTCCATGACTCCTAAGCCTGTGCTTTTAAACTTTTATATCTATAAAGGCTTTTTTTCACCCATAGCTGTCATAAAAATTCTGCAATAAATTATTATTGAAAAGGGAGGAAGGCAAGCGTGTCTGCTGCATATGATAATTTCTAGTAGTTCAGAGAGACCCAAGATGTGAGCATCTCATCAGAGATTTAGTCTTGTTTCCCATCCACTCCGTTCATACTTGACTTCTTCCTTTTGTTGTTATCGAACCCTTACTATCCATTTCTGTAAAACATACAGTGGACTGCAATTTCTGGTGTTACAATAGAAATTTTTAGTCGAGAAGACCGTTGAAGAAGTCAAAGTTGGGAAATGTTAGGATCCGGCTCAAAGAATCCAGGAGGGCTTGGAACATTGTATGCTATATTGCACTGCACAACAACCAGAACTCAGCTCTTCTGACTCCTGATCTGGTGCTGTTACTATTCAGACTTTCCTTAAGCAATCTGAACCACATTAGTGTGACTGATACCTAGCCATCAGTGAGTGGTTCTCCCATTCCCTCCTGCCAACTTCTACTATGCTGAGCCACTAGATGTCCTCTTCCTCTTTCTAGAATTACCCTTTATGGAAATGAGCTCTTGCTGGACTCTAGAGCACTACTGGGACAGAACACAGGATGACAAGAGTAGTGACCCTGTTCTTTCTGCTAAAATCAAGATACCTGTTCTCATTTTCCTTAGGAATTACCGAAACCAGGAGATTTTACTCTTTCAGACTGAGCCATTAGAATTTAATTTATTAATGATTGGTGATATTAATGATGATGGTAAAATTTTGGAGCAGTTTGGATTAAATCATTTAATTGTTTTGTGAACCTGTATAAAGGAATTTAAGATGATATAAACTGTTACCTCTGGTCTACATATGACAGTAAATGTCCATCGCCAAGAAAAAACTATTAGAAAATAATTATCTGGCTTCAGTCTTCTACATTTACACCCTACCTAGCTGTTGATGTCTATATTCTTGTTGTTCAAGTTAAGCTCTGTTCATTTATTTTCCAGAACCAAAAGTCTTCTCATTCTTTATGTCCATGTTTGTTGATAATACTCTATAGAATCCTTTAATGAGAGGTGTTATAACATATAAGGATCCTATTACTCATCAGAAAGAACTCATTTGTTCTCTTAAGAATATTGGGATTTATTCCATTAAAATTATAATTAATAGATTTTTGTTGTTTAGAGACGCTAAAAGAAAAATGTAATTGTGCTGGTGCAGGCATGCCCATAATTTTTCTGTGTCTATAGTAGTAGATTATTTATGTTTTACCTTCTTTATTTTCTAAGGAACTGGCATTTGATCCATATGAATCTTATGCTCGAGATATCTTACGACCGGGTTTTCATGATCGTTTCCTTAGTCAGTTATCAAAGCCTGGGGCTGCGCTTTATTTGCAGGTACAGTAATTTTTAAATTAAGATGTATGATGTCAGAAAAGTAAACAAAAAAAAAATTAAATCACTTTCTTTTCTAGTCAATAGGCGAAGGTTTCAAAGAAGCTGTCCAATATGTTTTACCCAGACTACTTCTAGCCCCTGTTTACCACTGTCTGCATTACTTTGAACTTTTGAAGGTAAGAAAACTTACTGCTATTTCTAAAATATTCAAGTGTGATCAGTTTTTTTCACTATTTCATTTGTCAATTATGTGAGCACCCATGCACATTAGTGTGTATCCATCTTTTTCCAGTTAAGAAGCAAATGTAAATCATTCTGTAAGACACTGGCATGTTTTCTCCAGGTTTAGTAATGGATTTTAAAGCAGTGGTCAGATATTTGTATCTTGTGCCCTTATTTTTTGTTTACACGGCTGATTCTTTGAAAACAACCAGTCTCCATTTGGGGACCTCAGCAAATTCAGGCACTCAGATAAGCAATCCAGTGTGAGGATAAGGCCAAAGTAATGAGGGAGCTTAATTTACCTAATTTTCATAGCTCAAGTTTGCAACTGTCTCTGTTAAACTGTTCATCATTACTTTAGAAACAGTGAATTTGCATAATCCCAGTAAAAATTCCCCATTTAATTACAGCTCAAAATATTAAGAAGCACTGACTGAAAGGAAGGGGGTTTTGTCTCTTTTTTTCTTTTCCTATTATGCACAGAAATTAAGGGAAAGGGAGCCTTTACTCTATATTAATTATAATTGAATAGTCTAGCTCAAAGTGATACTCTATTTACCTTTAATGAACTAGCCCCATAAAGACATGTCAAGACATACCATTATACCATTCTTATCTCTTTTACTTTTAAATGAATGTTTCGGCAAAGGAAAATTCTGCTCACTATCCTGATTCTGTTTTGGAGAATGTATTACGAGAAATAATACTTATAGTTTGCATGAGCAGTTGATGAAATGGGCTCTCTGTAATGAATCCATGAATGAGTAGAAGGCCTGTGAGTTTTAGTATACTGGAGGAGTGCTCATCCTTCCATTTTCCTTCCATTTTCTCAGGTCTCTTTGCATTGCATGGGAGTTACCTGGACTTCCATTAGATTTCTCAAGTAGGGATGTTTAAATTGGGTAAGGACTAAGAGAGTCAAAAGGTATTTTTAGTCATTAGGCAGAATTACAAAGCTCTTAACTATCTGTTAAGACTGTAAATGGCATACCATTTAAGGTCTTTGGTAATATAGGATGATCAGCTTAAGAGGATAATCAAGAAAAGAAGCATTTGGTGTATAAGATAATTATTTACAAAGAACTATTTATGACTAGCTATAGTCATAATGGGACATTTACAAACAGTTTTGTCATATAGCATTCTTCTTTGTAATGATTTCTCTAATAATGAGATTTTTACCCGGGCCTGTAATGAAATTCTGAAAGATTCAAAGACCATATAAAACCGCAAAGCAGTTATTAATTTATAAATAAGAACAAGAAGCTTTGATAAAGGTTCAGAAGGCTATAAAACCCCACATCTCAGTAATGTAAGAGAAATTAACTATTTACTTCCACCAAGTTTAGGCAATTACAATTTCTAAAATTGTAACTTGTGGTAAGAGAATTTTTGTAAGTGCATCATCTGCAATTTAAGATTTCTACTGATCTAAGCATGTATAACCCTTGTTCGAATTACTGCCTAAGTTACATTGCAACATTTGCAGGATATTTTGTTTTAATTTTAATTAGGCAGGAAACTTTGCCTAATTAATCCACAGACTCTGTTGACTCTTTTATTCTACATTATCTCAACATTAATGTACTTTTCGTACTTATTTTTAACTTGTATTTGTTGGCGTGTTGTTTACTTAAATATTTCATCAAACAGTATTTTCAAGGTGTACTGTATGAGTAGCTAGTCTCATGAGATACTCTTTAAGTGTGGGGGGCATACTCAGTGGTCCAATATTTGGGAGGAACACTGCATCCTTAATTATACCCCTTGAAATTTTCGGGGAACTGTTTTGTAAAATTGCACAATGAAGCAATCTAACTGTTTTTCAGGATTTCCCAAAACAATTAGATCACAGAACCATTTAAAAATATAATACGTTATGGACATTACTTAGAGAAACTATCATGGAGTTTCTTCCATCTGATGAACCGAAAAACCTTACAGTTTTTTTGTTTGTTTGTTTTTGGTTTTGGTTTTTTTTTTTTTTTTGAGTTGGGAGTCTCACTCTGTTGCCAAGGCTGGAATGCAGTGGCACACTCATAGCCACTGCAGCCTCCACCTACTGGGCTCAGGTGATCCTTCCACCTCAGCCTTCCAAATAGCTGGAACTACAGGCACGTGCCACCACAACTGGTTAAGTTTTTAATTTATTGTAGAGATGAGGTCACGCCAAGTTGCCCAGGCTGGTCTCAAACCCCTGGGCTCAGTCAATCCTCTTACTTCGGCCCCCAAAGTGCTGGGATTATAGGTGTGAGCCACCGCGCCCGGCCACCTTTCACTTCTTAAGGCTCTAGGATATTCTTCCAACTATGTGATTCTTATGAGCTCTAAATTGCCTTTTCTTCTAGGTGTTGCCATTACCCTGTTGCCAATCTGAGCCTGGTGATTCTGGACTCAGCAATGATTGCATAAAACTGAGGCAGCAAAGTGACAACTAGAAGTTGGCCTTAATCGATCTGTAGTGGGGGGTAGCTTTTGCATGATCCCTAGCCTGGTTAGAAAGCAGATGCTTCTTCTCCAGTTCTTGCTAAGTAGCCTCTAGCTGTGTGTCCTGTGACAAGTTCCTTTAACTACAGAGCCCCATTTCCTTATTTCTGAAATGCTCTCATTGCTGGGTTGTCCTGTCAACCAAGATACTGGATGCAAAAGTATATCACATATAGTAAGAAGGTCACTAGACAGTGTTGTCATCACTGCAGATTTTCCTCTGATCGTGCAGTTCTCTTCAACGTCACATTTTACTCCCTTCCTCCCTCATCATTGCTGCCCACCCTGCCTGCCCAACTCTGTCATCTTCCTGCACTGCATACCTTCATGGCTCAGGTCCCCTCACCAGAAGCCACTATGTCATCCCTGATTCTTCCCTTCCCTCCCACTCATTACCAGATGCTCATGATTGGATTCCAGAGACCACTCTGGAATCCGGCCATTGTGCCCCTTCTTCCTGACGGGTCCTTGGTTCAGGGCCTCCACGTCTCATGCCTCAGAACTGGCACCTTCCTTGTATGAGCTGTGTCTCCTAGAACTCCCCATTTGAAATGTGTGCTTCTGCATCTGTTTCATACAACTGAGCAGTTCCTGTCTGCTGCAGGTTCCTCCACAGATGCAGGAAGAGTCCTCGCGCTTTGTCTGTCTGATGGTGACAGCCAAGGTTAAACAGAAGAATACAGGGGGAAATAGAGATAAAAATTCCAAAAGTCTGCAAAGCCTTGACGAGCCTGCTCTGGTCCAAAGTAGAGCCTCACATTTGAGTTTCCACCCTCCCACCCTCACCTGGTAGATTACGCTTGTAAAAGCTTAAAAGTTAAAAAAACTAATTTAAAGCAAGCCTGTGACTCTTTGGTCCGTTTGGGGAAAAAAGAAAAAGCCATGTGCAGGTGGCTCCTTCCCACCTGTGCCACACGTCTAAGTTCTTTGGCTGCAGCTTTCTCTCACTTCTTCTCTCAGCCTGGGTCTTGGCCACCTGATGCTTTACAGCAGCCCTGGATATGCCACTTATTTGCATGTCCTCCCCACCCACTTCTACCCTTCCTTTTCATCTGGGAAATCCAAAGGGCTTGTTTGATGTTGGTTTCTCTTGGAAGTTTTTCGTGGTTTCCTGGGCTGACCTTTTCACTGAGCCCCTTACTTTCTCCTCACCTCTTTCTAGAACTTGTCCCATTTCTATTGTCTGTCCTGTCATAGCAGCAAAATCGTGGTCACCAGAGGCTGGAGGATGGGGGATTGGGGAAATGTTGGTCAAAGCACACAGCATTTCAGGCAGTCAGGAGGTGTAAGTCCAAGAGACCCTATTTACATCGTGGTGACTATAGTTAACAATACTTTATATACTTGAAAACTGCCAAAAGAGTAGATTTTAAGTATTCTTACAGGAAAAAAGTATGTGAGGTAACACATATGTTAAACAGTTTGACTTAGCCATTCCACAAGGTACACATAGCTGAAGAGATCCTGTTGTATACATAACCATAAATATATCATTTTACTTGTCAATTTAAACATAAATTATTAAAATGGTATAAGACTTTAATGCTACTGAAACTGAAAAAATTCTTTCAGCAGTTAAAGTTAGCAGTCAAATCTTTGGGTCTTTTGATGAAATTAAAAAGTTAATTTTCTTATGAAGTAAAAGAATATCCTTTATGCCCTTGAAAACCATATTGCTTCAATAAAGTGATTTTCTATGTGACATTTAATTTGCTTTAGCCTTGTTCCTTGGGGCTAAGTAAATACACTGATGAGTATTTTGAAGTTAGCAAATCAGTACATGTTTGGTTCATCAAAAATATTAATGTTTTTCTTTGTTCCTTAGATATATGATTTTCTCTCCCCCAAGAAATATCCAGACACACATTAGAAAAAATCATCCAGGATGACTCTGAACTAGTTAATTTCCTAGAGAGTTACCTGTTCTTTCTAGTATGCTAGTTCCCTCGATTTTTAAAAATCAGGTTGAAATCTGTGTTGTTGTGTATACATTAGCACATTAGTGTCCTAAGACTGCCATAGCAAAATATCACAGACAGAGTAGCTTTAAAAAACACACAGAAACCTAGCCTCTCGCAGACCGCGGCTGCGTCTGAAACCCGGGAGTGGGCAGGGCTGTTCTTCCTCCAGAGGCTCAGGAAGAACCCACAGCCACTTCCTCACGCCTGGTGGCCCCCTGGGATCCTGGGTTGGAGCCACCATCACTCCAGTCTTTCCTCCGTCTTCACATCAGGTTCTTCACATTCTTCTCTATGTGTCTGCATCCAAACCTCCCTTTCCTTTCTCTTATAAAGATACCGAGTCAGTGGATTTCGCACTTACCCTAGTCCAAGATGACCTCATCTCAACTTGATTACATCTGCAAACATCCTATTTCCAAAAGAGCTCACAGACATAGGTACCAGGGATTAGGACTTTAATATATCTTTTGAGGGTAACACAATTCAACCCATAACAATTAGTTCTTGGTATACTATAAAAATTATATTTTGTTTTTCTGATTCTACAATGTATACACTGGCTGTCTTTTTTTATTTTTATTTTTTCAACTAGATCAATTAAATTATCATGCCATCTTGATCTTAGATTTTACAATTTAACTTCAGTTCTATACAAATCTAGTGAAAAGCCAACAACTGTAGTATTTTTCAGATAGATTAATTATAAGCAGGTAAAAACTTATAGAAATATAAAATTACTAAATTATGTGAATAAGACTAGGTATGTATAATTGGGGATAGGATTATTATGTATGCTTTCTCTTAAATGAAAAAATAATCGGAAATTTAACACTTAAAATCTCTATAATTTGGTTTCATTCATAATAAAAAGTACAAGATTAGCAAGATAATTGAGAGAAAACATGTTCAGGTTTAATTTTAACACATAACAAACATGCATTTTTAGAAAGATTAAATTAAGAACCAATGCAATAATAAATCTTGCAATTTATGGTAATTTATGACAACATTGGAATGTTTATCTTGATCATAAGCTTTATTTCAGAAAAAAGCTAAAGATTAATTTGACTATGCACACGGTTAGACTCTTGCTAGATGTTAAAATGTAGCATTAATTTGTCTAATATTCCTAGGTTGTGTGTTCTAGACTGACTTAGAGACCAATCCTTAACTCTTTCCCCTGGGTTTCTTGCTAACATTACATTACAGATATTACAAAAATTTCAGCCCCAGACACTTGAGTACAGGAAGTATGGGAAAGGGTTAAATATAAAAACGTAGAACTGAGGTGCAACAAGGGTAGAAAACCTTAACAGGGTCAAGAACTAAGAAATGTCAAAAGCAGGCCAGGTGTGGTGGCTCATACCTGTAGTCCTAACAGTTTGGGAGGCAGAGGCAAGAGAATTGCCTGCGCCTAGGGATTTGAGGTTGGTGAGACCTCATCTCTACAATAAATCAAAAAATTAGCCGGGTGTGGTGGCGCATGCCTCCCAGCTACTTGGAAGACTGAGGCAGAAGGATTTCCTGAGGCCAGTAGGTCAAGGCTGCAATATCCGTGAGCATGCCACTGCACTCCTGCCTGGGTGACAGTGAGACTCTGATTTTTTTTTTTTTTTTTAAGTCAAAAGTAGATTTTTTTCCCTCACAAAGTAGTCTCTTTCTTAATGCTACATAAAACTAATTGGAAAAGACAAATATGAACTGTAGTATATGACACACTTTAAACACCCACTAGTGGTTTTCATACGCCAAAACTCTGTAAAAACATGTCTGCAGACCCCTACTAAACCATCTCGTGGTCAGTGGTTAATGGCTTTGGTTTGCTGTTTGTCCACAGCTTGGAGCTAGCTAGTGTAACGTGTCCTCTACTCCAGATAGCATCTACTTTCATGTTCTCCATCCATTTTATTTTAAATCATTATTCAGACCATTTTTTATACTGCAAATGAACTGATGTCCCAACACCAGCAATAAGAGATTTAGAAAACAAATCTCTTATTGCGTATCATAAAAATAAGCCCAACATGGGTCTGTCTAGCATCCATTCCCTTGAACCAGCTTTCTAAATTTAGAAATTCTTACCCAGAAACCATGGGCTCAAAGCATTGAGCTAAACGGCATCGGCTCTGACCGTAGATGTTGCGTGTCAAAAGTTAAACAGGATGGTGAACTACAGGAGCCATTGTAAATAAATAGATGACTGTTGTCTTACTCTAGTTTATAATTTTAAGCCCACTAAACTGCTATGAGGGGCACTGATAGTAAGTTTTTCTCTGATAAGAACAGAAAAGACCAGGCATGGTGACTCAAGCCTGTAATTCCAGAACTTTGGAAGGCTGAGGTGGAAGGATTGCTTGAGCCCAGAGTGTGAGCCCTCATCTCTACAAAAAAATCAGAAAATTAACCAGGCATGGTGGTGCACACCTGTAGTCATGGCTACTCAGGAAGCTAAGACAGAAGGATCGCCTGATCCCAAGGGGTCAGGACTGCAGTGAGCCATGATGGGGCCACTGCACTCTCCATTCTGAGCAACAGAATGAGACCCTGACTCAAAAAAAAAAGAAGAAGAAGAAGAAGAAAAACTAAGAGATGGTTTTAAAAGGTGTTTTTATAAATGAGATATCCTAACTTTTTTAGGTTTAATTTCCTGTTTTAAGTTTCAGGCTTCAACTCTCGTTTTAGTTAAGAATTTCGCCTTCTCTACGCACACCTTTTAGATGTGCTGTTATCACAGAAGAAGAATTCATTTGTTTGAGTGCCATTGCCTTCTTCTCAGTCTGTAATGGAATGTTTAAGTGATACTGTGGCAAAGAATCAGGTGCAGACGGCTTGTATTACTGAGCAGTTGGTTAATTGTTTCTGGAGTAATTTGGATAATATTCCATACACTTGCTAAGAGGGCTAATAAGTCAAGTTTACTCTTTGACTGAGTTTTCCACGTTGTAATCTTCTCTAGTTTCTCATCAAACAGTATACAAATAACCATTCCAAAATTGAAACGTGAACCTGATCTTTGCTTGTGTTCTCTCATTTGATGTTGAGCTTTTTATGTGTATATGGTATTTAAGATAAATACAGATCTTTATTCTTATATCCCGACTTGGACAATTATAATGTATATTTTTTGACTATACATTTTGTCATTCTTGTGCATTGTGATGTACCTGTGTAGTGGAAAAGGTTTTATTTAGTAAATAATTTCTAATTAGGTTTTAAAAAACCATTTTAGTCCAAACATGGTGGCTCACACCTTTAATCCCAGCACTCTGGGAGGGTGAGATGGATTACTTGAGGCCAGGAGTTTGCAACCAGCATGCACAACACAGCAAGACCCTCTCTCTACACAAAACAAAAAACACAGGCAAGTATGGTAGTATGTGCCTGTAGTCTCAGCTACTTGGGAGGCTGAGGCTGAAGGATCGCTTGAGCCCAGAAGTCCGAGGCTGCAGTGAGCTATCATTGTGCCACTGCACTCCAGCCTGGGTGACAGAGTAAGACTCAAAAGAAAAAAACAAAACAAAACAAAATGGGGCAACCCCCTCGGGTCCCCTCCCACTATGGGAGTTTTTTTGTCTTCTTAATAAATCCTACTTTAAAAAAATGAAAGATCATTTTAGTTATTTGGGTACTGTAGTGAAAAGGTCACTGGACTGAGAGTCGGGAGTATTGGGTGGTGGTTCTGCCTGTCTGTGCCATCTAGTAAATGGCATTTTATACAATGTCAAGCTGGGGAAAATTAATTTCTAAAAATAAAAACTGAATTCAAGAGTTGCCTTGTTTGAACAAACGGAAGCCATTATATGTTTGTGAATGAATTAAGCGTATAGGAACTGCATCGGGTACAACAATTTATTTTATGTATAAAACCATCTTGAGCGTTGTTATTCCGGATACCACTGTGTCCCCTGCATTCACTGTATCCTTTTCTTTCCACAGCTCCTTACTTGTTTCCCCAGGTAACTCCCTCCATGTGTCTCCCAGGGCTTCCTCTGTACATGCAAAATGCCATATTGACTATACTGCCCCTTTACTTATTTCTCAGAGACCCAAAAAAATATTCACGGGTAAAAGTGGCTTCTTCCTTGTGAAAATATAAAGTTTATCATCTCTAGATCTAGAGCATATTCCATTCTGCTTTAGAATGATTCCCTATATGAGTTTAAATACAATTTCATAATGGCAATATAATCTCAGGACTTCATAATTTTTAAAACTTTAAATAAAATGCATTTGTAAAATTTAATCGTTGCTGTTGCACAGTGTTATTAAATAGACACCCATGAAAAACATGGGATTGCATATCACGTTGGTAATAAGAAGATGCTGCGTTGTAGAGTCTCGTTTGCACACTAGTTGCTACCACTTTGTTTCTGTAGCAACAGTATGCTACACCTTTGATGGTAGTTAGCTCAGATTATTCTGTAGTGCCCAGTTTAAATCGGCTATGTTAGGTAAAAGAAGAAGCAAATGCTTATAGCATCATTTATTATACTGAAATTTATTTTAGATCCTATGAAAGTAAAAATGACATTTAAAAATTAATTCATCAGGAAAGTTTTCTGGGCTTGAAATATACTTTGAGTTTGTGGTTTTTAAAATATTAATAATATTTTTGAGATACTGGTACATTCTGTATGCAAAAAATGATACAGTGACTAAGAGACTTGAAACATTTAGAATTGAAAATCAAAGGCATGCCCAGATGGATTTTTTCTTTTATAATTCTTTTTATGTGTACTAGATTTGTGTGTATTGTATGACATTGGGTATGTTTGCCTGAATTAATAATATGAAAAATATCAAGGACAAAACATCAAGGGCTCAATATTCTACTACCTATTGATGTTGATTCTTTAAACCTGAAAAATTGTGTTGTATCTTATTGACTTTAATCTCTCTGGTCTTTGTTTGTGAGTGATTAAATTCTGAAACAACTTAGTGAAGTACTTCATTCTTCAGTGATGCTTTCATTGAATTTGCCTTTTCTTAATGTAAATAGTTTTCAATGTTAGGTAGATTATCTGGTGCCTTCAAAGCCTAAACTTAACAATATTAATGGTGTATTTTATATGTCTCCAAAATTTCTGCAAATAGTGAGAGGCAAATAGTTTCGAATGGTAGAGATGGAAGGTACTTTGAGAGACTACCTGGAGTCTAGCCTTCTGTCTCCAGTAATGTTCACTAGGAAATACCTAGTATCTTTCTTTACAAACACCCGCGCATTGACTTGCTTTATTCTAGCTGGCCATAGTGAAGAGTGATACTATGAATAAAAAGTATTTGAATATTTTTAAAATGTGTGTATTTTAAAAGTCTTGTCTCCTTTGGGAAAAAGTATTTTCTTTATTAATAGCCTTTTTATGTTGGGAATTATCATGAATAGATTTTTCTCATACTTGCCCAATTGAGACTTAATATTTTTCTAACAATGCAGACTGTGCCTCTAATGGAAAGTGTGGTGAATGAAATCTGGATAATAAAAGCTAAGCATTAAGTAGACATTACAATACAGTATTTACTATTTTTGGAATTTTTGAACATTAAAATACTTTAAGTAAAACTTTTTTTAAAAAAAGATGGTTTAAGCCGGGCTCGGTGGCTCAGCCTGTAATCCCTTGCCTTTGGGAGGCTGCGGTGAGTGGATTGCCCGAGCCCCTGGGTTCGAGACCCACCTGGGCAACTTGGTGAGACCTCATCTCTACAATAAATCAAAAAATCAGCCGGGCGTGGTAGCGCACGCCTGTAATTCCGGCTACTCGGAAGGCTGAGGCAGAAGGATCGCCGGAGCCCCGCAGGCGAGGCTGTGGTGGCCAGGAGCGGCCACCGCACTCCAGTCTGGGCGACCGAGTGAGACTCCGACTCGAAACAAAAGATGGTTTAGAACACTAAGTAAGAAATCGGTTTACTTTTCACAGGTCATCAGTACGTGTGTATATGCGCATAACTGATTTTTATCCATTGAAGCAGAAAGGAATGTGTTGCTGTGCTTTAAGGAATACTTCTCAAGAACATAAAATCCTTAAAGTACTAACATACTAATGAAAAATGAAACTCACTGAAAAGTAAATGTCTTTACAAATCACTCTGAATATTTTATGGTTTTATTTCTCAAATCTTTTCCTCAATGGTATAGAGTAGGTTTTCTTAAATAGTAGCATGAAAGTGCTATTGATAAAATGTTATTTCTTAACTTTTCCCTTTTTGGTAGCCAGAAACAGGGTTAGAAGGTTTGGGTTACTGAATTATTGTCACTCAAACCTCTGTTAGTTGCTTGCTTGAATCACAACCACCTTATTGTGTTGACAATTAGTAGTTATTGATGACTTAGTTCTTATTAAGCACAGACTTTCTGTCTGCATAGATAGATATTTGCCACTAACGGAAAACGTGCTTGAATTTATACTGCTAGCTTTACTCACAGGCTTAACATGGACACAAAGTTCTTCATGCCACTGTCATTAATTTTGTAGCAGAACTACAAAGAAAACAGCTTACACTTACATTGTGTGTTACCATTTACAAAGTGCTTTGATTTTTAATACCAAGCCCTTAAAGCAGGTAGGGTGGGCTTTTCATAAGCCTCATTTGTCAATGGGAAAAGTCAGGCTCAGTGATGAAGTAACTTGCCCCGAGGTCACACAGAGAAGTGGAATCAAAACGTGATCCTAGGTTTTGTGTTTGAAATTCCTCTCCACTATATGGCAGCCTTCTCTGTGTATTCATCTTCCTTATCCTCCCAATACCCTACAACAATAACAAAGGGATCAGAAACCTAAGACCAAATTCCATGCTTTAAGACGTCCCTCGTCTGCATGCTTAGTGCTGTGCCTGGTCCTGTGGTCAACAGTTTATGCCCCTCATTTGTTTTTAGGAATGTGCACCTTGAGAAACTGCACATTGTCACCTGGCACAAGGTATACCCATCTTTTAACACTGCTACTCTTGTTTTCTTAACGTGGAAAACTGTTGCATATTAATTTGAATGGCAATACACAAAGAAAAACCACTTTTAAAAATAATAATATATTTTATGACACATTTAAAATTTTTATTGTAGTAGAAAGAGTTGTTGAATGTTATTTTTATCCTTAAATAAAGTGAGCTTATTATTTTGTCCTAAACTGTCCTGCTACTTCAGATTTGTCATTTTGACTTTACAGCAGTTAGAAGAAAAAAGTGAAGATCAAGAAGACAAGGAATGTTTAAAACAAGCAATAACAGCTTTGCTTAATGTTCAGAGTGGCATGGAAAAAATATGTTCTAAAAGTCTTGCGAAACGAAGACTGAGGTGAATATTTTCACTTTTTAAAATATCCTTCTTTTCACCTTGAATATTGTGGTATAAATTCAGGGATCCCAGTTCCCTCCTCAAGTAAACAATGAAGAAAATAGTTTTAGTGACAAGCCTGGTCTTTCAGAGGAAGTGACATCAAAGCCAAGAGAATTGTTATTGTTTGAAAAACCTTTCATATTTGTGCATTTTCCTTGCATACTCCCAGACAAGACCTCCTGAGAGTCAACTGGTAAGCTAAAGGAGTGATAGAATAAAATGTACTGGGTATATTTATGTCAGCATCATTTTTCAATTGAAGTAAAACGAGTAGTGTCCTTTATTTTAGGGATGATATGACTTGAGGCATTAATTCAGATAACGTTGCTTCCACTTTCCTAATTATAATATGTGCTGCATGTTTTAGGCTTTGGATCTTCTCCACTTAAACACTTCTAAATAACTGAATCTTTTAAATTAATTTTTAAAATTGTGTTAGGCTACTTTTTAAATATTTGTCATTCTAAATATTTAGTAGAACTCCAGTTTCCCTGACATCTGTGTACTAATCGTGTCTTTCCCTTTATCCCAGCGAATCTGCATGTCGGTTTTACAGTCAGCAAATGAAGGGGAAGCAACTAGCAATCAAGAAAATGAACGAGATTCAGAAGAATATCGATGGCTGGGAGGGAAAAGACATTGGACAGTGTTGCAATGAGTTCATAATGGAAGGAACTCTTACACGTGTAGGAGCCAAGCACGAAAGACACATATTTCTCTTTGATGGCTTAATGATTTGCTGTAAATCAAATCATGGACAGCCAAGACTTCCTGGTGCTAGCAATGCAGAATATCGTCTTAAAGAAAAGTTTTTTATGCGAAAGGTACAAATTAATGATAAAGATGACACCAATGAATACAAGCATGCTTTCGAAATAATTTTAAAAGATGAAAATAGTGTTATATTTTCTGCCAAGTCAGCTGAAGAGAAAAACAATTGGATGGCAGCATTGATATCTTTACAGTACCGAAGTACATTGGAGAGGATGCTTGATGTAACAATGCTTCAGGAAGAGAAGGAGGAGCAGATGAGGCTGCCTGGCGCCGATGTGTATAGATTTGCAGAGCCTGACTCTGAAGAGAATATCATATTTGAGGAGAACGTGCAGCCCAAGGCTGGGATTCCAATCATCAAAGCAGGAACTGTTGTTAAACTGATAGAGAGGCTCACATACCATATGTACGCAGGTAAGAAGGACCAGGCAGGCTGCCTGTCGCTTTTGTTTTCTGCTTCAAACTGGTATTCTTTGCTGTCCGGGCTATTGTGCCCCAAACAAAAGACAAACTAACAACCAAAGACCTCTGTGTGATTAGGGTGCGTTTTCTTTGGCTAAAAATACCACCACTTTATACTTCTTTGGAATTTTGTACTTTTTCTACCATATTTACATAAGTTATTTTTAACCTTACAATCAGTAACAGATGAGAAAATGAGGTCACTTGACGAAATGTACCCAGTTACAAAGCAACAGAAACTAAAATTAGCAACAAGTCATCATTATTGCGGTCTAAAAAGTTGTTTTTTGTTTTTGCTTTTGTTTTCCTGCTTTTTCTTTTTTCTTTCTTCTCTTTCCATTGCAGAAATTATAAAATAAGTAAAAATGTTAATGTGCATTCATCACCAAAATTCTGCTGGTAGTACACATCTACACAGCATTGCTTCTTCTCAGTTTCCATTCCTAAACCTATTAAGTGTAGCAATTCTGCAAGCCAAGGATTTCAGTTTTATTATAATTTTTCACCTAGAAACTTCTGTAGTCAGGGTATTCATTTTACTGACCCAAAAATTAAAAAATGAAAGTACAGGAAATTTAAATAAGTTCGTATTTTATGTGAAAAGTAGATAAGTTATTATCTTTCTTTACATACAAAGCTGTTTTTGAGAGGTACAATTTTCAGTAATTAGTATGATCTACCAATTTTATTAAATTACCAAAAATTTGTGGTTGCAAAATAGTTATTTCTTTGCTACTTCTTAAGGTATTTTTAAGGTCATAAACGATCTCTTTTTGCCACATTATCCTGGTTACTGGATTATTCCAGTTACTGGAAGATTCATAAGATTTTTATAACATAAGCATTTGAAGCTGTTACCATTTCATCTTAAATACCTTTGTTTTGGATTCTTAGACTTTTGAGAGTAAAATTAATCCTTAGATTTTTATATGTGTTTGTGAGACAGAAGTTTTCATTTTTTTCCCCCATAGAGCATTATAAGTGGCAGCCACTAAAGAAGACTAAGTTTAAGTGTTTACTGTCACACATTAGTGACATACTTGGGTTGTAAAGCATTTTAAAATTCCAAGATGCTAAAATAATTTTTTTCTATACATTGATTGTTAAAGGTAATTTTCTTTAAACTGCTGTATTTCACAAAATTAATTTATAATTATAAATAGGCAATTGCAAAACTACAATTAAATATTTCTTTTCTGGGGAACTATGTCTTTTGTTTATTTTTTTGAATGACATTTTAAAGCACACTTCACTTGAACAAGCTGATAGTTTTCTGTAGTCTTGGCAGTTTTCTTTCCTTGATGTGCACAATGCTAACTTTTGTCTAGATGTCTCATTAGTTATTTCTGATAGTTGCTCTCTTGTATATCATTTTTTAGTTTCTGATTATAATAAAACTTTGCTTTTACTTATAATTAATATTAAACACTTAAATTTCAAGATTTATAGAGTTTATAGGGCCAAAGTTAAGTGCAGTAAAGTTTAAATTTATGAGATTATTTAGCTTTTTCTTTTTTTAAGTAAAATTATTTCCAGTAATTTCTTGAGAAATAAAATGCCAGTGTTGGGCTGCATTTTTGACATTTTTCTTTTCTGTCTTCTTTTGAAGTTTAACTGAATATCTTAATTGAGTATTCTAATGTCATAAATATAGTACTGGTGAGACTGGACTGTATAAGCTTTCTGATTTGTGGTTTACAGTATACACAAATTAGTGTTAACTACTAGCTTATCTGGGCTGTTCCATAAGGTCTGTTATTGAACTTATTTCTGGCAACATAGAATGTGTTTTTAATAGGCCATCTATGAACTTGTAAAATGTGAAAGCAGTTATTTTTAAGGCCCCTTACGGCCAAAATGGACTTCTCAATCCTTGCTGGGATGGCAGTAGGTCAGGTGACCATTTGCTTTAGGAAATACCGGTCTGCTCTTCTTTTCTCCAGCCTCCCCAAAGAAAAAAGGGATTTGGGGTTTGGTTGGTTGGTTAATATGTACATTTATTGGAGAACATACAGGAATAGGTAGGGGCTTACACCGAAACAAAAGCTAATAAAAGACACTGGGTATAATACATGAGAAAATTTAATAACATAGCATGAGACACCCCTTACAGACATCTTTTAGATTATTGTGGTTTGGTCAGACATTATCATAAAAACAGAAGAGAACTTAGTTGACCCTTATTCAATTCAGACTTCACTGTGGCTTCAGCCAACTTTATCCCTCAAGGGTTTTAACAGTAATATACAAAACGAGCTAAAGATCTCTAGTGTGAGAGATGTGTAAACTTTCACTTTCACCCAAGGCCCCTGAAGGATATATGATTTGCCATGAATTTTATTTCTATTAATTTCAGAAAAAAGATTTGAAATTAGGTTTCTTGACTTGATAGAGTGTATTTTTCACCATGTTACACTGACTCATAGGGTGATTTTTTTGTTAATAGAATGTGACATAATTTTTTAATTATGTGTGTTAAATAATAAAAATAAAGGGAATTACTTCCTTGGTTTGAACTGCCAGTAATATAAATGATTTGTTCATTTCTTGGTAAGCACGGATCTATTATGAAGATATAATCAGAGTTATTGTTTTTTCTTATTGAAATAGGTAATAGGAAAATTTTAGCTATAAGTACACTTTCATTGTAATATATAGATTTTAGTGTACAGTTAGGTCATTATTTTAGTTTTTGACAAAACCCCATCAGTAGTTTATTTATTGGTATACTTTGCTCTGTAAAAGGAAAGCTTTCCAGAAAGACATTTCAAAATTAGAAATTGGTTAACTTGATTTATCTCAAATACTAGGGGAAAAATTACCCAGTTGAACAGATCATTCTAAATCTGGCAATGATATGAAGAGACCGTTTCTTTACGTAAAGCACAAAGCAGTGTGCACAAAGAAAATGAGTTAAAAGTAGGCATTTCACTTTTGCTACAGAGTAGTTATAGGCAATAAAGTACAAATAGTTATTGAGACCTGAAACAACATGGGTAGAGAAATGACTGGAGGGTGATTTGTCCAGTTTGGTAGTCTAAGGTAGAAAAATGAGATCACCTTGAAGTAAGGATAATACTTTCGAATTGACATTTTATAGAAAATAAAGGTTTCGCGTATTGAAGTGTGGGAAAAGGGTGTCTCTCGTGCATGGTGAATTTCTCTTTTACAGATGATGGTACTTAAAAAACTTAAGCCAGAGATAGTTCTCTTTAAAAGTATTTACTGCAATTTTATGTCTTCATGTAGAATATTCTCAAAAACCTGCATTAGATTTCTTTTTGAGTTTGTGTCCTATATAAGCTCAGTTTGGGTGCTTTAACGATTTTTTAAAAATCTTTTGAACAATTTTTGATCTATAGGGCAGTGCTGTTCTATTTTTAAACTCTTCAGACTTTTTTTTTAACATTTGTGCGTCAGCATAGCGTCTGTTTCCTTTTTTAAGGAATTCAAGACTGATTGTTTATAAATCCTTGTTGAGCAGCTTATTGTTTCTTGTAGCTTTTTAAATGGTTGTATTAAAGGGAGAATTATCACATGAACAGACATCCTGATTAGCAATGTTTTACTATGGGGGTTGGGGGAGGGGTGTTCTTTACATAAATAACTTTTTATGCAATAAATATTTCACAAATCTGATTGACTTTGCCAGATGTCAAGTGTCAACGAAAATAGACACAAAGGATAGATACTGGTCATAATTTTATTTTTTGACAAAACCTCAAATCTAATGTTACATTCTGAACACTAATGTAGGTATATTCTGAGTTCCTAAAATTTTGAAGAATTGTGCAGAAAAATATCAAAGAATGATTTTACAGTGCGGGAGACAGGCAGCTAGAACACCAGCAGAAAATAATAACTGCAACTCATGTTTTAAATTACCTAGACCTAGGCCAGAGACTTGATAGTAGAGTTGGAAGGTATTTGTACAGAGAGCTTGTGTTGAGGAGAAATGAAGTAGCTGGTGACCATGGTGAAAAATCTCTGGGCAAGGATTTGGGGGTTGAGTAACAGAGTAATGTTACTGATAATGATGGGGTGGAGACAAACTGTAGAACAAGTTATTGTTGCTGCTCATGTTGAAATCCATCAGGGTGTTATGTTTGAGAAAGAACGTTGTGGAGAACTTTTTGTTTACCACTTGGAAGCTAGTGATAATCAGAGGAGAATATCAAACAGGCTATTTTTTATGTCCTCTCAAACAATTGTTTGTTCATGTTTATGTTTTAAAACCACACCCAGCCTGGCCTTTGATTTTGTGTTTGCCTTCCATCTGTCTCTGAAACAGGGTTTTAGAATATAGGTAATTGCTCCACAACTAACAGATGCAGTATAAAACTTAGCTTATATCATTGCCTGATAGGCGGAAGTAAGTACTTTGTCCCCTTACAAAATTACATAACCTGTCCTTACTGCTGGGTATTTTGTATATCAAATTATCTTAGCCCTTTACATCATCAATAGATAAATGTCTCCAGAGGCTAGTGTGATGTGGTATATGTTACAGTCATTGAAACAGAAAAATTAATGCAATAGAAATAAAAATAGCTTCTGGGATATGTATGTTTCTGGATAAAATTTAAAATATATGTATTATACAATTTTTCATTCCTTTAGACTCAAAATAGAGTCTATATAGATTAATACAAGCCTGGGAATATATGTAGCCTTAAAGATTTTATTTTGAAAGTACTTAAAATTTTGCCAAATTTTCTTGGTTTATTTTTAGTTTCTGCTGTTTTCTTTTTCTTTTTGGCAAGATTGCTCTTACTTCCGATCAAGCCAAAAACAACTTAAACTTGAGTCACTCTAGAACCTAATACAACAGAGGTAGTTGTGCGAGTGTTTATTTCACTGCCAGCACCAGAAACTCCTCTTCTGAATACAGTGTACAGGAAGGTACAGCTCTACTTCCTAAAATCTGGAAGAAGGCTTATCAGGAGTTACAGAATCACAGTTAGACTGCTACTTTTTCAGTGAATTTCTGGTGCCTTTAACCAAGATTAGCAGTTACAGCTATATTCTGCATTAACTGTTGGTGTAAATTTCAGTGGTGATTATGTAACTCATGTATCAGTTCTTTATGTTTCTATCTCACAATTGTGGAAACCTTAAAGGTTCCTTTGATCCAGGGAGACTACAAGATATGGTAGAAAAGAATGCAAATCAGGGTCCCACAATCTAGGCTCTGGCTCCATCTCTGCCCTCAACTGTGTGACCCTGGATAAGTCTCGGCTACTTCTGTTGCTGCCCTACACACCTCACAGAAATCATATGCAACAAACTGAGATAGTTCTTTGAGAATGTTATGTAACAGGAGTCAGAAATTAATGGGATCCGTTTGACTATGGCACCGAGGCATGTCATAGTTTTCCCAGCACTAGAATCAGTTTCTTTCTACAACACTGAAATGGCCAGCAGCTTTGGCTTAGTGAGATTAAAAAGTCCACTTTAAAACAGCCTGCCTTTAAAAATAGCCACAGTTTTCTTAAAACATACTTTAATTCACTTAGAACTTGCTTTATTCTGTCTTTTAACTCAAAAGTACCTTTGATATCCCACAACTTTTTAGTCTGACTTAAGTGGCATCTGAGAAGCGGATCTGGGTGGGTGCTGATTTTAAACTTTTCTTTTAAAATGGGGTGGGGGAGACCCTAAATTCAGAACACAGCTCAGGTATGCCTGGAGCACTGCTGAGGGTGTGTGACAGCGACGGCTCAGCATCTCTATAGGGGCCACTGCGTCTGCTTCCTAAACATGCTGTTTCAGTAGCTTCACCTTACAAATAGATTTGCAGAACAGGAAGAAGATTCTTGAAAGGGAGGACTGTGATGAAACCGATAAAAATCTCTGTTTTAAAATCTTGTACAGCCTTCTGTTTTAATATCTTTTCTTCTGGATGAGACATTAGTCTTTAACTTTTGAGGAACTCTGGAACTGAAGACAAACAATAAAATACCAACAGAGAGGAAATTATTAAAGATTATATGTATTTAAATTACTTTTACAGTAACCCACTCTAGCCTCAGAAAGTATAAAGCTAAAGGTGATGGGGCATTTAAAATCAATCTATTTTTGTTTTGTAAATTTTTGTTTAACTTAAAAAGGTATTATAAATTTAAATCCAAGGTTGCCCGATATTTAAGTTCATTCATTACCTTTACCACAAACACCAATAGACTGGGAATAGAGTTCTGTTTTATGATAAATCCATGAATTTTCTTTTTGGGGAAAAAGTTACTGTATCATAAATGTTTTATGGCTAAATTCCAGGTGGTTCTTAATCAGAGTCAGCCTAAATAAGAATTATCCAAACACATTCTGATTTTACTAAATCCTACACTAATAAAAGACACTGTACTTCTTATAATACTTTAACCCACAGTGTACAGCCTAGCAAAAATAAAGGAATTTGCTTCCCTCAATGAATTTACCATTAAATTACAGTTTACCAATCCATAACATAAACAGGAAAAGAATGCTCCCAGTAAAACACTCAAGTTAGTGAATTTTCCCCTCTGTCTTTTAAAGACTCTTACAATTAATGTGGGCCTTGGTAAAATTTGAGTTAGATGTAAGATGTGGGCATTGTTTTTGTTTTGTTTTGTTTTGTTTTGTTTTTAGTTGTGGGAGATGCCTTTCTTCCTCTTTATGCAGAAGACAACAGCCCAGGTCTCTTGTGCTGGTGACAGCAGTAGGCCAGGCCTGGGGAAGTGATCGCACTCAGTCAGCCTCCTGTGTTACTTCATGCAGGGGGATGGAGACTCCTGTTCATTGTAACTACTTGAAATAAAAGGAATTAAAAGTTGGGAATAGGACCAATCCAACATATTCTAACACATTTAATAGTTTTAATAGCTTATAACTATTTGTAAACATGTTTAGAAGCTCAAAGATCTCTAGCAAATAAAATAATTTTAAACCTTTTTAATTTCATAGACCCAGTTTCTAGTTGTATGCTCTGTTAACATGATTTTTAAAAATCTGGATAACTGGCCGGGCTCGATGGCTCAGCCTGTAATCCTGCGCTTTGGGAGGCTGAGGCGAGTGGACTGCCTGAGCCCGCGGGTTCGAGACCTGCCTGGGCAACTTGGCGAGACCTCATCTCTACAGTAAATCAAAAAATTAGCCAGGTGTGCTAGCGCGTGCCTGTTGTTCCAGCTACTTGGAAGGCTGAGGCGGAAGGATCGCCGGAGCCCAGCAGGTCAAGGCTGCGGTGGCCAGGAGCGGCCACTGCACTCCAGTCTGGGCGACAGAGTGAGACTCCAACTGAAAAAAAAAAAAATCTGGATAAAGTAATATGGATGTCAGGAAGAGTAATGGATTATTGCCATGGCCTTTCTCTTTACCAGGGAGGTAAATCTCTGGGTGATACTCTGAGACCCTGGAGCGCGTGGAGCCTGCTCGGCCTTTGCCTTTCTTGCCTGCATTCTCCTGTGGACGATGATGAGTTTAAGACTAGCTGGTCAGAGTATGCAGAGGGCAAGAACTAAGTTGATGTCAAGCTTTAATATCAATGTTTTTGCCACTAATATAGGAAGAACAAAAGCTAGCAGTACACTGCAAAATCCAAAAGCATTCTACCTGTCAAAGCATTTTAGGACTTTCTAAATGGACTATTTAGTCTCTTTTGAAAATATAACAGCTTTAATCATTCTGAATCAAAGACTTTAATATTTTTTCCTTTTTTTTCTTAGATCCCAATTTCGTTCGGACATTTCTTACAACATACAGATCCTTTTGCAAACCTCAAGAACTACTGAGTCTTATAATAGAAAGGTCTGTCCATTTAAAAAATATTTAAATTCCTTATTTTTAAAAAGAGATCTTATGCTTCTCAGAAATATGTTAGATAAGCTTTAAATTATAGTTTATGAGCTCTTTTTCAATAAATAAAATCTCTCTTAGATGATTATTTTACAATAATATGTTAGCTTTCATTATTTAAATACAAAAACAGGTATTCTTTTTTGTACATAAAAACTCAATATTTGAAATTTCACATTTATAGAATTAATCAAATTAAAGATCTATGTAGAAATGTATAATTTGGACTATGGAAATTTAAGTTTTGATGATTTAGATGTTCTAAACAGAAGTTTTCAAATATACCTCATATTGAGTACAGTGGAGCTTGTTGATGAATAGATACTGACATCAAGCAAAGTGTTTCATGCATCCACATGAAGAGTGGTCTACTTTTTAGTACTACCCTTACAAATTATTGTGTTAGCTGATTTAGAGTAGTTCTACAAACCAAAAATGAACATCAGTGCCATAACGTTACAGTCACATTTATTTTTAGAATTTGCAAGTATTCTTTATTATATTTCTCGTTAGTTATCTATATTGGCCAAGTACTAATTTCTTTTTAAAAATTTAAAATAATTTTATTAGCTTTTATGTTATAGAAGTCTCACTTGTTTTCACTGATGTGTATATTCTTAGTAATTTTTTTACAGTTTTCTTTTGATTTTGCTGACTTATGAAAAGATTTTGGTTTTCTATTTGTATAATTTGTTATAATTAGTATTTCCATTAATGTATTCTATTTTATGTTAGGTTTGAAATTCCAGAGCCTGAGCCAACAGAAGCGGATCGCATAGCTATAGAAAATGGAGATCAACCCCTGAGTGCAGAACTAAAAAGATTTAGAAAAGAATATATACAACCTGTACAACTGCGGTAAGCATTAAATAAATAAGTGAAGTAAACAAGTCTTTAATGAACTTCTGTTTCAAAGTTGAAGCATATAAGGACCTCTCGCAAGCAAGGAGGAGGTAAAACGTGAAGAAATTGAATTAAATAAGAGTAATTATCAGCTATCATTTTATGTCTTAATTAATACAGAATTTTGAGAGTGTTAGGCATGTGGCAAGATTATTTAATTTGGTTAGCATTATTCTGTTTTTATTTGTGCACTCATTGTGATAAACATTTATGTTTGAGTTCCTAAGTAATTCAATTCTATGTTAATGCCATAGAGTATTAAATGTGTGTCGGCACTGGGTAGAGCACCACTTCTATGATTTTGAAAGAGATGCAGATCTTTTGCAACGAATGGAGGAATTTATTGGAACAGTAAGAGGTATGGTTTTTTAAGTGCCTACTTTTATAGATAATAAAAGTACCAATTACCATCAACTGATCATTATTGCTCACGTTGTAAAAAGATGGTTATAAATAGCACCAGCGAAACCATTTGAAAAAGTTAAAAATTTTCATCAAACAACATTTAGACCTAAAGACTGCTCAATAGTCACCCTTTTGGCCCAATGTATTTTCATTTAGTAAATCAACTTACTGATTATTTTAGAGTTGATTAGAAAAAAGCCTCAATTTAAGCCAAGTCTTTACACTTGTCTGTTTTTATTGCCATTGTGCATCCTAAATGAGAACCAGAAAATAAAGCGTTGAATAATGGTACTTTCACGTATGGTTCAAAACAGAGCCACATCAAAACTCACACTCACATGAAGGAATGAGTCCTCTGACACTGCCTGGTTTATAACATGAAACGTTAATTAGGTTAATAATGAATGTGTATGATTTAGCCTTATAAATCTTTTGAAATAAAGTTCAGAACAGTAGAGGTGGAAAATCTCTACAAATAAATTACTTTATAATTTTATTTAGAAAGGTTCTGGAATAATACATTCCAAACTATCAACCATGGTTACTCACATGAGTAAGAATGAGATTGGGATGGGGATGGGAAGATGGTAAAGGAGAACTTGGGTTTTTCATTTTGATCACTTGAACTCGTTATAGCAGAGATATACTCAGGTATCACTTGTGTGATTTTAAGCCACTTAAAAATATAAAATATTAAATAAAGAATATTTAAATGTCATTTAAAATATAATGTATTTCAGGTAAAGCAATGAAGAAATGGGTTGAATCCATCACTAAGATAATCCAGAGGAAAAAAATGGCAAGAGACAATGGACCAGGTCATAATATCACATTTCAGAGTTCGCCTCCCACAGTTGAGTGGCACATAAGCAGACCTGGGCATGTAGAGACTTTTGACCTGCTCACCTTACACCCCATAGAAATTGCTCGACAACTCACTTTACTTGAATCCGATCTATACCGGTATGTAATTTGACATTCAAACTGAAAAATCATTTCAAGACAGATAATGTTTAAAATGAAATTCTAGTTTCTGCCTTAAAGGTCTGTCCTAATATATACATGTGATTATTACATAAAGCATTTAGTAATAAGGCCTGCCAGGCAGTCCTGTTCTTTCACACCCTCGGTCCCCCAGCTCTGTCCAAATTTATGCCTTCTCTCTTTCTGTGGTCACCCAAGCTGGTGAAGTGAGGCTCAGATGCTGGCTTGGTATACTGGAGCAGTGTTGACCTCCTGGTGCAACTTTTATTCTTCTGCCTCTTGGTTTCCTCAAGAGTCAAATGGGGCTAATGCTAGAACATCCTCTTGGGGCTGCCTGAGGTTTCCAGTGGTCAGTCCATGTACAGTGGTTAGAACTTTGCCTAGCACAGAGGAAGGCTTAGTAACTGTTCGCTACCGCTGTTGTTGTGAACTTAAATCATGACTAGTTATAGTTTTTTTTAATCATTCCACGTTGATGTAACTACTGTCTCAAAAATGTCTGTTTCTTGTTTTAAATGAGGACTATTTAGAATCTCAAACTAAATTATGTATTTTTAAATAATTAAATGAGAAAAGGAGCTAAATTTATGGATCTCCTTCCACCAAAGGTCATCATATGTCTAACAATTATTGTGTTAGAATCTATTTTATTTATTTCCCAGGATCCTCTGGTGGTAGGGTATTTTTCTCCTTTCCTTTAGACAAACATGTAAATAATTAGAGATTTATGAATTGCATTGATTACTGTGCCCTCTTTGCACTGATATTATAACAGATATTATTATGTGAATGATTACTTTGTTACCCTAATTAATAATATTTATTTATTTATTTATTTATTTTTCATTCTTTTTTTTTTTGAGTTGGAGTCTCACTCTGTGGCCCAGACTGGAGTGCAGCGGCACGCTCCCGGCCACCGCAGCCTTGACCTGCTGGGCTCCGGCGATCCTTCCTCCTCAGCCTTCCAAGTAGCTGCAACTACAGGCGTGCGCTACCACGCCCGGCTAATTTTTTTTTAATTTACTATAGAGATTAGGTCTCGCCAAGTTGCCCAGGCGGGTCTCAAACCCACGGGCTCAGGCAATACACTCACCTCAGCCTTCCAAAGCGTGGGATTACAGGCTGAACCACCGAGCCCGGCTAATAAATAATATTTATAAGTGCTAGGAAATATATTATGGCGAAATCTCAGCCTTGCCCAAAGCAAAATGCTACTATAAAAGCAATAAAGTATACAGGTATATCCATAAAATAGTTGTTAAAAATATCTGTAGAAAAGATGCATAATTATAATTTTATTGCTATACTTTGTTTTCATAAACCTTTCTGTTGATATAAGAGGAACGTTACATAGAAGTTTAGTTTTTATGTATCTCATGTCCTTAATAAAACAGTGTCTATACTAGAGGAAGAAGTATCATGTAGCATTGTGTCTTGATGGTTTTAGAGCTGTACAGCCATCAGAATTAGTTGGAAGTGTGTGGACAAAAGAAGACAAAGAAATTAATTCTCCTAATCTTCTGAAAATGATCAGACACACCACTAATCTTACTCTGTGGTTTGAGAAGTAAGTACTCCTAGCATTCTTATATTCCTCGTCAGCTATGTTATGAATTTCAGTGCAGTTTTATTTCTGTTTCTCTAATGTCTCTTTGTTCCTCTGATCCTTCCTTCTTTTGAAGTGAATGTTTTTCATTGAGTGAAAATGACAGTGCTTTTCTAATGCAGCATTTTAAATTCACTAATTATTTTTTTTGAGGTTCTGTTAGTGATTGTCTTAGGGTTTACCAAATACACCTTGAGAATCAGGTTCAGATTTATAATAGCTTAATTCCAGTGATATATAGAAATGTTACTCCTGATTAGCTCAATTACCTTTCTCCCCGTTAGTGATATTATTGTAATACATATTTACACCTAATTAATGATACAAATCAAACATACATTGTTACAATTGTTACCTTGCCATCATCCTCTTAGCCCGTTGCAGCTTTGGTCTCACCCATCTCCTTTGTGCTTATTGGCAATATATTACATTTCTATGTATAAGCCCAACAGTACATTTATATTATTTTGTACAGTTACTTTTTAAATCAGGTAAGAGTAGAAACAAGAAAAAATATGCATTTATATGCATTTATGGTGTCTTTTATAATTCTATAATTACCTTCACTGATGCTTTTTGTGTTAATTCAGGTTACTCCCTGGGATTACCTACTTTCAGCCTGAAGAGGGTCCTTTGGTGACCCTCTATGGTGGGTCAGCTATCAACACATTCTTTCAGTGTTTATCTGGGAAAATCTTTATTTTACCTTCATTTTTGAACAGTCGCTCTACCTTCAAGTCAACTAGATTTTTCTTCTGTCGTTTCAAACCTACTTTTGAGTTCCTTCAGTAAGCTTTTTAAATTTCAGTATACTTTACTTTACTATACTTTTCAATTCCAGGATTTCCATTTGGCTCCTTTTTCTAGTTTCTATCTCTTCAAAGATATTCTTTCTTGGATGCACATTGTCATCAATACCTTCCTTCTTTATCTGCTTTCCTGTAGTTCTACGGACTGGCTACTGCGAAATCTTTTTTGGTTAACTCTGTCTTCTGGTTGCCCTCACAGGCAGTTTCTGTCCCTGCTTTTTTCCCAGCATATAGGTCATACTTTCCTTTTTCCTTGCATTCCTCATTATTTTTGTTGAAAATGTGACATATTAGATAATACATTGTAGCAACTCTGAGTTCTGGTCCCACTCTCCACCCCAGTTTCCAGGGCTTGTTATTGTTGCTTGCTTGTTTATTCTTTCATTGACTAATTGGATGATTTTACACACACACACACACACACACACACACACACAATTAAGCTGGTATGTTAACTCAGAGAGATGCAGATTTGGGTATGCCCAGTTACCCTGAGAAGGCAGTGGTACTAATAGGGTTCACATCCATTCCTTCCCTGACCACACACACCCAACTGTTGAAGTCCACTAATTACTGGCTGATTGCTCTGTTGTTTTCAGCAGTTCCCTGGCAGCATAAATTGCCACACAAAATAATCCAATCAAATTGTGGTGCCTTTGCAGGACTGGTTTCTGAATCCAAGAGGGCTCTTATTACAGCCTTCACTGCTCTTGCAAGCACCCTTAGGTTTAAACTTCTCCACACTCTGTTGCAAATAAGAGATTGGAGCCGTCTGTTTGAAACAGGGCTCTGGGGCTGGGGACAATGGCAAGCTTCTCTCTGCAGGACATTCCTGCTCTAGGAGCTGAACAGTGGAGGGGGTGGGGGTGGTGGTTGGAAGTGGGAGTAAATGGCAGGTGACGGACAGGGCTCTGAGGTCTTCCTACCTGCCTCCTCTGGTGTGGAACCACTGCAGAGGAAGGGCTGCTTTCTCAGTATTTGCAACACATCACACCCTAGGTGGAGTCTCCATCCCTGAAGTGAGAGTTTGGCAAGGGCGAGATGAGGAATCCAGAGTCCTGTCGTGGAAGGAAAGCCCCCAGCTGGGAGCTCTGGCTACAGGAATCTGGAGTGGATTCTCAGTTTACCCTGCTGAGCTGGAGAGACGAGGGCGGGCATAGTCCTGGCTCAGATGCCACAGACTCTCTCCCTCTCTTACCCATTCCTGTAGATTTTCCTAAACAGGTGTTTCCTCATTGGCCACCTGCTCTCAGGGCCATTACCAGAGACTTTAAGTGTTTTTTAACATAATCTTCACTGGTTTCACTCAGGGAAGAATCTCACTATCATGCCAGAAGTCCAGAATTTCAATGCAGTTGTATAGTTGGGGGCAGAGATTAGAGTTTTGTGTAGTGGTCACATTTTTTCTGAGTAAAGACAATATGACTAATATTTTATAAAGGCAATATGAGATTTCCAGAGATCTTATTGGGATTATCAGAAGAAATGACCAGCGATCTAAGGGAATGACTGGAAGCTGAGCTAAAATGTCGGACAGCAGTTCCTTCATGACAAGCAGCATTCCAAGGCACAGGAAGCGAGGATGTCCTTCTACTGATGTTCTTAAACTTAACATGCCTCTAGAAAGTAAACTTTTAGAATTAGCTTCCTACATATTGCTTCCAGATTTCTTCCTTAGCAGTTAACTACATTTCAGTATGCGGAAGTTATTTTTTCAACAAAAGTGATTAGTAAATTTAAAAATTTCTCAAATACTAGAAACAGTAAGTGCTCACTAAAGAATTCTTTTTTGAACTTAGCACGCTTTCTTTTTAGCTATTTACTAGGATATCACACACACACATACACACACAGTATATTCCAAGGATTCTTGGTATTTAAATGTAAAGTACTTTTGTTTTCACTGACTTTTTTTCCCAAGTAATATACATTTTATTTGTAATGGTAAAAATACTTTAATTGACTTTTTAATACTTAGTGCTTTTCTTAAGAGGTGTACCTGGAAAGTAGCCAATTATTTCTAAATATGAGAGAAATTAAGCATTTGTCACTAAAATCTTGCAATTAGATGAAGAGTAAGAAGCAATGGGATTCTTGGATTCTAGTATTGATTCCTCTAGAACACACCCACATCACAGAGAGTTACATACATTCAACGATATTAGCCTCATCAGTTAATTCTAATGCTGATACAGGATGCACCAAATACAGTAGGAACAAATACAGTTGGCTGTACCAGGGAGGGACAGCCCACCGGACTGGAGGCATCGCCTTATCTTTCATCTCCTTCTGTCTACCCTCTAAATGTATGTGCTGTGGTTACACTACAGCCACTGCCTCCCATATCCATGTTATCTTATTTACTAAATTCTTTAAACCATAGCTATATTGGAAATACTCAAATCTTTTTTTGTTTTTGATTCCCAGATGTATTGTCGAAACTGAAAATTTAGAAGAAAGAGTAGCTGTGGTGAGTCGAATAATTGAGATTCTACAAGTCTTTCAAGAGCTGAACAACTTTAATGGTGTCCTTGAGGTTGTCAGTGCCATGAACTCATCACCTGTTTACAGACTAGACCACACATTTGAGGTAGGTTTGTTCATGTGTTTTTAAAATGAACTTTCATTCTCTATTATAAAAATTAGGGTATTAACAATTATGATCTTTAATTTTTAAATGTCTCGTCTGTCTTTTCAGTAGATGGAATTAACCAAATTTTGTAATGAACTGGTTGTGTTTTTCAAATTGGGCATTCCCATTTACAGGTCTCAGCCTAAGTTAAAAAAGAAAAAAACCGAGCATTTAATTTGGAACGTAATGTACAATTAAATGCTCAAATAATTATCCTAGGAATGGCAAGATAAACTAGATCTCTCTCTCTCTCTCTCACGCACGTGTGCTCTCTCACTCACTCTGTCTGTACTGGGGTCTATGAAGAAAGTTTCTTTCAAGCTGTATTACAGTTGTAGAATCAAATTGATACTGTTTCATCCTTATTGTTAGCCTGGTATCCTTGGCAAGACTGTTGATTCTGTTTGTACATTTAAGCCTCCCAAATATTTCTGTTCTTGTAGCAAATACCAAGTCGCCAAAAGAAAATTTTAGAAGAAGCTCATGAATTGAGTGAAGATCATTATAAGAAATATTTGGCAAAACTCAGGTCTATTAATCCACCATGTGTGCCTTTCTTTGGTAAGTATTTCTGATTTTTATTGCATAAAACAAGACATTAATTTCATTAAATGAGTGATTACACGTGTAACATACCAGCAGAAAATACTTATTTAACAAAATTTAGCACCTGAATCTCCTCAGAATTTTTCTCTATTAGGCCTTATTAAGATCAAGTCCAATACATACATTTCATTTTCTATTTTCATCTTGGGCAGCCCCTAGATATATATATACATATATATGTATATATATATACTTACTTGGGTTTTTATATTCATAGAAGCCTTTTATACCAGTGCCATGCTTTTAATGACTGTCCCTTTATAATCAGCAATTCTCAGTTGAGGGTCCTTTTCGTGCCCCAGGGAACATTTAGCAATGTCTTGGGTACATTTTTGTTGTCCTAGATGGGATGGTGCTGTGGGCACTTCACGGGTCCAGGACAGAGATGCCGCTGGCAGCCTGCAGTGAAGGACGGTTCCTTCGACAGAAGGTCAGGGGTGCTGAGGCAGAGAAGCCTTGCTCTGAAGTTGGCTCTGTAGGGTTCCTCCAGTATTTTCTTTGACAATTGTGTCTGTTTATTGTTCCAAATGAATTTTATAAGTCTGGGAGGCCTGCCCCCAGATACAACTGGCATCATCTATCAACTAATTTGGAGGAACATATATGGTATCTAGCATTTCCCCTTATTCCTTTCCCCAGATATATTTAGTTTGAATGGTATTCATTCAGTTACCCTTAATTTCAAGAATGTTTAATTTCCTTGGGTTCTCTAAATGTTTAACTGTTTCTACAAATAATGATACGGTGTATCTTCCTTTGACCTTATTTCCGTGTTATGCCTTATAGAATTGGTAATTAACTTCCCAAACAAGGCTTAAAAAATAATGGTAAAAATAAGCAGCTCTGCTGCTTACAATAAATAAAAAAATCAGCCGGGTGTGGTAGCGCGCGCCTGTAGTTCCGGCTACTTGGGAGGCTGAGGCGGAAGGATTGCCGGAGCCCACCAGGTCGAGGCTGTGGTGACCGGGAGCAGCCACTGCACTCCAGTCTGGGCGACAGAGTGAGACTCCAACTCAAAAAAAAAATAATAAATAAATAAATAAGCAGCTCTGTTTTAAACTTAGTCAGCAGAGATAGGTATAATTTTCCTACTTACTTAAATTAGATGCTTTTTATCATGTTAAGAAAGTATATTCTTTGCTACAGAATTGTTTCATTTCATTATTTAAAAAATACTAGCATTCAGTTACATCTATAAACATGTTTTTTAATTACGACATTTGCAATATATCTTTATCATTTCTATGTTTACTTATTTGTTTTACTTTAATTTGCTTTTTTCTTCAAAAACATAAGATCTTTAATTATGCTCTGCTGATCTTATGGGGGTTTCTTGTCATATATTACTTTTTAAATCATTATTGATTTCTAGTTTTTCTGAGGATTTTCTCCCCCCCCCCCAAGCTCTTGACAAAAATATTGAGTCCACTTATTTTCTCTTTGTGGTAAAAATACTGCAGCCTGTTTGTTCCTAAATGTGGTGACTGTGATACCCGCTCTCATACATGGGAGCTGAGAAGGATCTGGGTAGGGCTGACATTCACTTCATTCCATCTGTCAGCAGATACTTCTTGTGTACCAAGTAAGTACCAGGCCTATGTCAGGTGCTTAGAAAAGTGGAAAATACACGGTCACTGTGCTCACTGAGCATACTGTCATGCCACACATGAATCCAGTGGTCTTGGGTACTCAAAGATGGAAAGAAGCCGCAGAGCCCACGCCTGGCCTCACTGTTTGTCCCTGCTATCCCGTCACTCTGACCCTTGGGGACTTAGTCATCAAACTGAACTCTCTACTCGCTCAGACCCTGAGAAACTTAATATAACTGATCTTCATAACTTATTCTTAAGTGAAAAGGGAAGTTTCAGGCCCATATTTAGAATATGACTCAATAAGGTGTTTTAAGGTGAGCTGTGTGATTCAGTGATGAACACAAGCACGTGTGTGTAGTTTGACAGGTACACACATATCCCCCCCTGCCAGCCTTCCTACCCCTTCTCTCATCTTCCTGGTTATTGAGCCACTGCCCTTTAGAGCAGGCTATCTATTCCTGTCCCTGGTCAGTTCTGCTGCACTATGAAGAGCATTGCCATTCTTAGGCTAAAGGTTATCAGCCCCTGAAGTTAGTCAGGCCACCTTTTATGGCTCTGACCCTGACCCAGTGAGTAGAGCCAGATGTTAATTGCCGCTTCTAAAATCCATCCTGTCTGTATGGTAATGTATAGAAATCCTTCCCGATTCTTTAACTCTGGATCCTGCTTTTCAAAACCCTTCTATGGGGGAGGACTAGGAGTAGCAGCTGACGCTTTTACTTCCTCTGCTATCTTACAGAATTCTTATTCAAGTCTTTTGCTGACACTGCTACCACTCACAGAATAAAAGTAGGACAGTTTCTCCTTCAGAGCTCTGCCAGACTTCTAGTCTACATCCCAATTTTTCTCCATACTCTAAGATGATCTGCTCACCGGTAGGACAGATATGTGGGCAAACTGACCTTACCTCTAAGGCAAAAGGATGTCCCTTAGCCAAGCGCGTCATCTGCACGGGCATCCAAACCTACAGCAGTGGCTTTGCTCTTTCTTCTTGCACAGCTTTGATCTTGTGTCTGCCTCTGATTTTTATAAATGGTCTCATCTCCACTCTTGCTTTCCAGCTAGTTTAGAATTGACTCACTTCCTGGTCTACCTTTCAAATGTCTCTCTTCTGTTTTAAAACAATATGCTGCTTATATTCATTCAAAACAGCACACCTGTCGATGCCTCTTGGTGCTATACCCAGGGCTAGGTGCTGAGAACAGACAAGCAAGACACAGTTCCATAGCTTCTGCTCCCTTGAAAAGCAGAAAAATAAATTACAGTATTGTGTGGCACGTGCAACACTGGACTGGAGAAATGTGGACAGAATGCTATGGGAACCCAGAGCCCTGAGCAGCCAGTCTGTCCTGGGAAGGCTAGAAAGGCACCAACACAGGGACCTGACCCTTTGCCATTATCTGTGTCATTATGCTCTACCACCCCTTCCCCGAGAAAAGATACCTCCAGAGCAGGGAATGTCAGATGAGCCGTTGGAGTCAGGAATAACTAGACCTGCTTCTGTTTAAAAAGAAGCTTTAGCATATAACACTCAAGTCTCTACTACATATTCATATTTATATATACACACACACTCACTTTTATTCAAAAATTGTGTATGTGTGTAGAGGGAGGGAAGGAAGGTGTATGTTTAAACATTTTTTACGATGTGATGTAAGATCAACAAAGCTTGGACATCTCTGCTGTGGTCAGTTCTTTTAATTAGCCATCAGCTGAGGGCAAAAAACAACTTCCAAGTGTTGTCCTGGAGACTGCCCCAAAATCCTACTTGTAAGCATTTTCATAACCTCACTCAAGTGTGCTTTTAACAATATGACGTCCCATAACCTTATTATTTCCCTGTGTTCCCGGTGTCAGTCATCTCACCGTCACCTGTTCACCATCACTTTGTACCCAAGCACAAAGCTGAGTGTCTTCCTTCCCGCTGCCCCCATCTCCTCCCCAAGCCAGGTCATCAGTTCTTGGGGAGTCTACCCTTTCCCTCTATCCCCACAGACCCCTGGGGAAGCCCTTTCCTCTCACCAGGACTACCATTTCCCTCATAACTGCTCTTTCTGCTTCTGGTCTTAACTCCTTGCAACTGGCTTCACAGTACAATTAGAGGAATCCTTCTAGAATGCAAAGATGCTTATAATCCTCTAGTTACCTCCTTGATAAAAGCTCAGCTATTTTTTAAAAGGCACTTCATGACCCCGTCCATACGCTAATGCCCACAGACTCATCACAGGTAGGCCATCAGTGCCTGACTAAATGGATAGTTGATTTGGGCAGTGTGAATGTGATACCCTTATGGACTAGCTTGTCAGACGGAAGTGGATCATGAGCTAAGTGGATCATGAGCTTGTATAGAGAAGAGTATGATTGGCCAAAAGTCACAGAATCCAGTGGCAGGCAGATGTAAAAAACAGAAGAACCTGTGCTTGTTGGAACATGCAATAACTATCCTGTGAATTGCCTTGGTGCTGAGAAACAGCCAGGGAACTAATGTACTCAATACCTGGATGCTTTTTAATACCAAACAGGCATTGATCTCAGTCATATTTCATTACTGCGGATTTGTTCAAGACTGACTTGAGTCATTTTATCTTTTCAAGGATGTGGCCAAAAAAATCTAATACTCAAAAGAATGCCTCTACCACAGAAGCATTTAGAACCGCTCCAACCTGGAAGGTCTTTCCCAGGTTTATCTGCAGTACCTAAGGCAGTGCTTGGCATATGCAGGGATTCAGTGCTTGTGCTTCCTGTGTCTTCCCTCACAGCCTGCCCCTCTTCCTCCACCCCACACACCAAACCCTGAGGTCCAGCCACACCAGACAGCATATCATCTCCAAGTGGACCTTTCTAGCTTTACCGTTGTGTCAGCGCCTTCACACATGCTGCTCTGCTTACTTAGAACACCCTCCACCTCATTCTATACTGTAAACTTTGCATTTTTTTAGACTTATCCTCAGCGCCACCTCATCTGTGATGCTGTTTCCAGTCCTGTGAGCTCAAGGCAGAGTTAGGACTCTTCCTTTGTGCTCCAGGGCATCTCAGCATGACTACTGATAGTACACCTCCTGACATATAGCACTTACCAAGCTGTACTGCAGGAGCCCACAATTCAGAGCGCAGGACGCCTTGAGGCCAGGGACTCCTTGAGCTCTGGCCTGGAAGGTCTTTCCTAGGGTTATCTGCAGTACCTAAGGCAGTGCTTGGCATATGCAGGGATTCAGTGCTTGTGCTTTGAGGGAATGAACTCAGATATTCACATGCCCTTTCCCCCCAGAGCATCACGGGCAGTACTTTGGGGGGAAAAGCAGAAGCCTAAGAGTATTGGGCAAGATGTAACAGCAGCAGCAACAGTCACCACCACAGTTAAGGACTGCTTCCTTTTGTCAAGCCCTACTCCAAGCCTGCACATGAATTTACTCATTTGCTTCTCAAAGCAACCGTCCTGTCCTCATTTTCCAGAGAACACTGAGGCACAGAGAGACTAAGCATGTGCCAAGATCACACATGTAGAGTGGGCACAGCCGACTCTGGAAGCTCTGTGGTAGGATGAAGAGGAGCTCAAGTGCTCCTGGCACCGGAGGGCAGTCTGAGAACCCAAGCCCCTATCCCTGCGTTCCTTCTTCTCATCCAGCACACAGCCTGCAGTGATGGGGACGGGAACCCGAATCCCAGGTTGTCACTAGGTCCACTGAAGACCAGAATACATACAACTCATATGCAGCCCTCAGTCTGACAGGTTCGCAAAACCCTCCACGCTCCATGAGCGAGCCTATCCAGGTAGCACTGCCTCTGAACTGCAAATCTGGACAGGCTCTTCTGGGTTCCAAAGACGATGAGTAAGAAGAAGGTGTGACCCTCCGAGCTGAGTATTTTCCTGGTTTGCTAAAAACATGTGTCACTAGTGACAGAGTTGTTCTTGAAGTCCCTTTAACAAAACTATGATTTATGTTAAATAGCATAGTGGTTTTAGGGGTCTGGAAATACGATGATTCTTCCTTAAAAATCTATTAACTAGCCGGGCTCGGTGGCTCAGCCTGTAATCCCGCGCCTTTGGGAGGCTGAGGTGAGTGGATTGCCTGAGCCCGCGGGTTCAAGACCTGCCTGGGCAGCGAGACCTCATCTCTACAATAAATTAAAAAAAAAATCAGCCGGGTGTGACAGCACATGCCTGTAATTCTGGCTACTCGGAAGGCTGAGGCAGAAGGATCACCGGAGCCCAGCAGGCGAGGCTGCGGTGGCCGGAAGCGGCCACTGCACTCCAGCCTGGGCGACAGAGTGAGACTCCAACTCAAAAAAAAAAAAAAAAAATCTATTAACTTCATTAAACTTGGTCTCCCTTTTTCTTGGATATTTGTAAAATGTAAGTCTTTCACAGAAGAATTCACACACGAATCTTCCCCTTGCTCTTTCCTTAGCTTGTTGTTTTTCATAGTGTGGAAACCTGAGCCTTGTCTTTGCTGACAGTGACTTAGATAGTACAGCGGAATACGCCCACAGTTAATGGAAAGGAAAAGCTGGCTCTCTCCTTCTTTATCCTTGAAATAATTTCATTATCTATTTTAGGAATTTATCTCACTAATATCCTGAAAACAGAAGAAGGCAACCCTGAGGTTCTAAAAAGACATGGAAAAGAGCTTATAAACTTTAGCAAGAGAAGGAAAGTAGCAGAGATAACCGGAGAGATCCAGCAGTACCAAAACCAGCCTTACTGTTTACGCGTAGAATCAGACATCAAAGTAAGTCGAATTAGTTAAAGACATCTATTTCTGATTAGGTTTAAAGGAGAGTTTATTTTGTAGGGGGGGAAAAAGGAAAATAAAGCTTAAAATAAATAATCTAAATTTTCTTTGGTTAACTGTTTTTTTAAAATTATTTCCATCAATTTCAAACTGAATTTATATTTAACATTAATAATTATTTCTTTGTATTTATTTTAGAGGTTCTTTGAAAACTTGAATCCAATGGGAAATAGCATGGAAAAAGAATTTACAGATTATCTTTTCAACAAATCCCTAGAAATAGAACCACGAAACCCTAAGCCTCTCCCAAGATTTGTAAGTATTCATATATTTATATTTCTTTTACATTCATATACTTTTTGTAATTGCCATGTGCATCTGGTGATGTCATCACTGCCATATGTGTTATAAAGATGAGTTTTCTACATATGCATCCTGGGATGAAGTGTGCATGTGACGGTTGAAAGTAGCGAGAAAGGCTGGGCGTGGTGGCTCATGCCAGTAATCCCAGCACTCTGGGAGGCTGAGACGGGAGGACTGCTTGAGCCTGGGAGTTTGAGACCAGCCAGGGCAAAACAGTGAGACCTCGTCTCTATAAAAAATCATAAAATTAGCCAGGCATGGTGGTGCACACCTGTAGTCCCAGCTACTCAGGAAGCCGAGGTGGAAGAATTACCTGAGCACAGGAGGCTGAGGCTGCAGTGAACTGTGATCATGCCTGGGCGACAGTGAGACTCTGACTCAAAAAAAAAAAAGTAATGAAAAAGTGCTTCATATATATGCCCAGGAATATCCCACTTGGTTCCAAATAAATAAAGGTTAATATTAATTTGAATAAATTCTAATAGGATAGATGATAAAATTGAGCAAATAATGTTTTTTATTGTTTTTGGTTTTACCCAAAAAGCTGTTATACAGTATTTTCAGGACAAAAACTGTAATGATTCTATACTGATTCATATAATGAATCTGTTTATTGGTGAGTTTTTTAAAGTAGTGGCTTATTAGATCTTTGAACCATGAATCATGAGCCATCATATATCAAGTGTGGCTAGTGCCACTTTCTTTAGGAAAATCATGTTCCCGTTGTTGCTGTTGTTGTTGTTATGTCAGAGGAGTCTCACTCTGTCACCCAGACTGGAATGCAGTGACAGTGAATGAATCATGGCTCACTGCAGCCTCGAACTCCTGGGCTCAAGTGATCTTCTCACCTTAGCCTCCCAAGAAGCTAGGACTACAGATGTACGCCACCATACCCAACTAACTTCTTGATTTTTTTTGTAGAGACGTCTCACTATATTGCCCAGGCTGGTCTTGAACTCCTGAGCTCAAATGATCCTCTTGCCTCAGCCTCCCAAAGTGCTAGGATTACAGGTGTGAGCCACCGTGTTCAGCTTCCATTGTTTTTTATTACTTGTCAGTACCTGGCAAAATTTATATAAGAATCATCATCCTACTGATCCATGTTCTTTCTTATCCATAAGAAAGTCAAAGCCAGGTGTGGTACGTAGGCTACAGTAAACTATGATTGTGCCACTGCACTCCAGCCTTGGTGACAGAGTAAGACTTTGCCTCTTAAAAAAATAAAATAAGTCAGGAAGTAAACGTAAATGGCTTCTAAGGAGCCAAGACAAACCTTATAATGTCTGTGAGCTAAAGTATATGCAGTTGCCTTACAAGAAAATTTCTCAAGCCCTAAAATACTTTTTAGTAAGCGGTATTAAAGACAGAAAATTGGAAATAGGTCTGCTTCTATGAGGCACACTGATATCACTGAGAAATGATTATTCTGCAAGGAAAATGTCATAAAATCAACATCCACACAGAAATGAAAACTCAGGCAATTTAATGTATGGGTGAATAGCACAAATGGTCCCAATGGCATCACTGTATTGCAGCATAGTAAGACACAGTAAGTTACACTGTTTTAAAAGCCAGGGAAATATACATGTTAGAAAAAATTTCTTCCCAAAATATTAAAATAACAAATACTCTGGTATCTGTAGGATTAAAACTCAGTTACTTAAAGAAATGTATCCCCACCAGGCATGGTGGCTCACACCTGTAATCCCAGCACTTGAGAGGTGGAGACAAGAGAACCTGCCTGAGCCCAGGGGTTCGAGACCACCCTGGGCAATTCGGCGAGATCTTGTCTCTACAATAAATGAAAAATGTAGCCAGGCGTGATGGCGCATGCATGTAGTTCCAGACTTGGAAAACTGAGGCAGAAGGATCGCCTGAGCCTAGCAAGTAGAGGCTGCAGTAGCCATGAGCTACACTCCAGCCTGGGTGACAGAGTGAGAGTGAGGCTCTGACTCAAAAAAAAAAAAGAAAGAAGAAAATGTATTTCTTAACAATTTAGATACCCAAGGCTTTGGTAACATGAAATGTTAATGCTTTAACTTAGATACTTTCACTTGAATCATTATGTTGTCATTAGTGATTTATGATTCTCCTAGATATGGGTTACATTTTACCAGGCACTTATAGAAACACTTCTTCTACGGTGTTTTAAGTATTGTGTTTCTTTTGGTATGTCTACAGCCAAAAAAATATAGCTATCCCCTAAAATCTCCTGGTGTTCGTCCATCAAACCCGAGACCAGGTACCATGAGGCACCCCACACCTCTGCAGCAGGAGCCAAGGAAAATCAGCTATAGCAGGATCCCCGAAAGTGAAACAGAAAGCACAGCGTCTGCACCAAACTCGCCAAGGACACCACTAACGCCGCCTCCTGCGTCTGGTGCGTCCAGTGCCACCGATGTTTGCAGCGTGTTTGATTCGGATCATTCGAGCCCTTTTCACTCAAGTAGGTGCTAAACTTTTCATAGCATTAAGGCATTTGCTAGTATCCTATGTGCTAACGGTTAATGGTAAAGAAGAATCTCTTGTGATTTTTATTTGCGTGTGGCTATGCCGATAAGTCTGATACTATTTCAAAAGATGTCATTATAGAAGTGTAAGACAAATTCTAAACTCCATCAACTTACAGTTTTTTTTTAAAAAGCTGCTAGGACAGCCCTCTTAAATTTATTATACATTACTGAAAGGCCTGGTGGTAAAATTGGTATTTAAAACTTCATTTGAGCATTTCAAATGCGTCCTTCATATCCAGAGGAAACCAAGATCATTCTTAAAATCTGCAAGGTACATCAGTCCATTGTTTTTTTGTTTTTTGTTTTTGTTTTTGAGTTGGAGTCTTACTCTGTCACCCAGGCTAGAGTGCAGTGGCATACTCCTGGCCACCGCAGCTTCGACCTGCTCGGCTCAGGTGATCCTTCCAACTCAGCCTTCCAAGTAGCCGGAACAGGCACACACTACCACACCCAGCTAATTTTTTGATTTATTGTAGAGACGAGGTCTTACCATGTTGCCCAGGTTGGTCTCGAGCTCAGGCAATCTTCTCGCCTTGGCCTCCCAAAGTGCTCAGGCAATCTTCTCGCCTTGGCCTCCCAAAGTGCTGGGATTATAGGCTTGAACCACCGTGCCCAGCCATCAGTCTATGTTTTAAATGCTGCCTCCTAAATTATTATGCAGGTTGAATATCCCCAATCCAAAAATCCGAAATCCAGAATACTCTAAAATCTGAAACATTTTGAGGGCCAACATGATGCTCAAAGGAAATGCTCATTGGAGGATTTCAAATTTCAAGATTAGGGAAGCTAAATCAGTGAGTATGATGCAATATTCCAAAGTTCAAAACACTGCTGGCCCCAGGCTTTTCAGATATACTCCTCACCAAATTCTGCAGTGCTTAAATTAGCAGTGTATCGAATTTAAACTCCTGCTTGACCCTTCCTTAGACTACTCTATGATACCTCGTGGCACCATGCTAGTCACTGCCTGTGGTTCTCAGCACAGCCATCCACATCTCACAGACTGCACACAATTACTCATCCTGCTCTTACTGCTAGACCTGCACTGTCCTATAGGAATATAATGTGAGCCACATGGATAGCTTTACATGTCTAGTAGCACATTAGCAGAAGCAAAATAATTTTAATAGTATTTTTTATTTAACCCAGCATATAAAATATATTGTCATTTCAACATGAAACCAATATAAAAGTTTATTATTGAGATAGTTTACATTCCCTTTTTGTCCTAGATCTTTAAAATTCAGTGTGCATTTTGCACTTATAGCACATCTCAATTCGAAGAAGCCACAGTCAAATACTCCATAATCACGTGTGGCTGGTGGCTGCCAGCTGTACAGCTCAGCCCTCGCCCTCTGAAGAGACTACCTCTTAAATCTAGATCACCGTAAACGTTCTGGTCAGTTTCATGTGGCGCTTCCGCACTCATCGAAAAACACACAGCCTTTCCGCTTGTTCGCTATTACGCCCGACTGTGAATCCTGGCCCCTTTAACCCTCTCATGACCATTTCACATGCTCTTCCCTTGGCTTAGCTCAATGTGCTGGTCATGCTCTACCCTAACATTTGACATAGGAGACTCTAATTCTGGAGGCAGCATGACATTATCACGGGGAGGAGGTGGAGAAGCACTGACCTAGGCCATAGAAATCTTGTCATCCCAGTCTGCTAATAAGCCTTCTGATTTCAGATAAAGTACTTTTTCTGTGCCTCTTGGGGCCCGAATTAGATTTTTAAGATTTTCTTAGGTTGGAAGAAACCTAATTAAAAATCTGCTTCAAATAAGTATTTGGCAGTATATTATTTTGAGATTTGGTCCAGAATCCTATTTCTTTATTCCTGTAGCACATTCACATTGGTAGTTAACCCAACAGTCTGTCTTGTCTTTGTACCACCCAGTGTGCATTTGTCTTCAGAATATGATGACTTGGCTTTATTTAGTGACTACAGATGAAGGAGTCACGTTATACACATAATAAGCTGCCAGAGATTTTTGGTAAGTTCAAATAGACACCAAGTAAAAAAATTCCAATTCTCCCCAACTTGCCAACTCCCTAAATTAAGTAATAAAATGAAATCAGTACTTTTTCAGTATACCTGACCTAAAATCATTATTTATTCTGACACATTTAACTGTTTGCAGGATTTTTCTTTTTCTTAGAGCAGATAGCTATAGGTCTATAGCATAATGATTCTCAAATAATTGAATTACTGAAACCACATGAAAGCCATCAATTGCAAATTCTGCTTCCCTATAGTTTAAGTAGCTAAAAATGGAATAGGTGGAAAAACAGAAGATAAGCACATTAAGTTCTCTGCTAGTGCTGAGTCTTCAAACGATTAGTCCAATAGGTAAAAAGATTCGTTCTGGGCCGGGCTCGGTGGCTCAGCCTGTAATCCCAGTACTTTGGGAGGCTGAGGCAAGTGAATTGCCTGAGCCCATGGGTTCAAGACCCATCCGGGCAACTTGGTGAGACCTCATCTCTACAACAAATGAAAAATTAGCCAGGCGTGGTAGCACGCACCTGTAGTTCCAGCTCCTTGGAAGGCGGAGGCAGAAGGATTGCCAGAGCCTGGCAGGTCGAGGCTGCAGTGGCTGGGAGTGTGCCACTGCACTCTAGTCTGGGCAACAGAGTGAAACTCCAACTCAAAAAAAAAGAAGATTCATTCTGAAATGCAGGTTCTAAACCAGCACTTTTCATATGTGGCAGAACAGGATGAACTTACACTGCTGGACACGGAGAAAACACCATTTCAGGAGTTAGACTTTGTAATCTTAGACTTAAGGGTTTCCTCAATTTCTTAATGATAAAGCAAACTCCTACTACTACTCCCTTTGCATTTAGTAAAAACTGAAAATAACTGAAATTTTAAACCAGCATAATAGAAAACCACCCCCTACTTCAAGTGCATGAGAAGTCTGCTCCTCTGCTCTGGACTCCACCCCTGACAGAACTGCCATGCTGTGGGATAACCAGGCCTCCAGCTTGCTGTCCACTGTGTTGCTGCCACAGTGAATCCTGCTTCCCCCAGGGCCTGGCAGGAAAGCACCGCCTTGGCTAGTTTTATGTCAACCGAACACATTCCACTCAATACAAAGCAGCAGAAAGTCTAAGTTTTTCAGAAGACAAGGCTTGATGAGAATTTTGTGTCAGTTACACGGTTCCTTTTTACTCTTACAGTAGTATAATAATCTACTTTTAAACCTGTAATTCTTTCAGCTAGTATCTTTTGCATATCTTTCTCCTTGCTAAGCACTTACACAACTTCTCTAGGAAGGTTTACAGTCTTACTGAGAGAGTAAAAATAATCATAGCACAAAGAGAATCATAGTTAAGTGCTAAAAGAGTGGGAAGACAAGTCCTATATAAGTTTACAGGAAGATGGCCTCAGAAGGGGTACAAATGGTCCTGGAAAGCTCTGTGGTAAAGACAGACAGGGAGGGAACTGGCTACCTACTCAGGGCCACCACATATGCCCAGACATTCAGAGCCCTGCTCCACACCAGACCCTGGCCAGGTCCACCTTTAAGGTGATAATGACTGTAGCTGAGAAGAGAGAAAAGACCAATCAGCTCACTGCTGTGTTTCTGCTGCTGCAGCAGAGGGAACAATGCTGCCCTCCTGCTTGAGGTCTGACCTGGTCTGTGTGCTGGATGGAATTGTGTCTCTGTCCCTTCATAGGGGAAGCCTGAACAAGGAAAAAAGTGTGATAAGCATTTCAAGATGGCAGGCAAGGCTTTTCTGCAAGGAAGACTGTTGTAGGTCATAAATTTCTCATCTCAAACACATTTGCCTTAACCAGGCTCTGGTGAGTTATCCATTGTTTATATCACTTTTTTTTCTACAGAAAACTGGAGAGTGTCTTCAACAGTGGCTTCAGCTCTGACTGGACAGTAGAATTCCTAGGGAAGCTTAAAAAAAAAAAACGTAGGCCTAGCCCACAGTAGACTGGCATGGGTATCTGAGCATTGGTAGTCCTTTAAAAATTCCCCAGGGGAGTCTAGTGAACAGACAAGATTTAGAATCATTTGTCATCTAGGATTTGTACTTAATAAGTTAATATTTGTAACTAATTGGATTTCACACCTAAGTCATTATCAATAAATGTGTTCAGTATCTAGCTAACAAGAATTTCTAGCATACATTTCTTGATTCGAGCATATAAAACTCAATTTTTAATATCATTTTCTAAGCAGTGAGACCAAGCAACAAGTATAAAGTAAGAAATCAAAGACTGGGCATGGTGACCCACACCTGTAATCCCAACACTTTGGGAGGCAGAGGCAGGAGGATTGCTTGAGCCCAGGAGTTCAACATAGTGAGACCCTCATCTCTACAAAAATTATAAAAAATTCGCCGGACATGGTGGTACATGCCTGTAGTCCCAGCTACTTGAGAAAAGAAATCAGAGAAGTGCTCCAAATTTACTAAATGCATGAACCTATGACTGTGCTATCTATAAATATGATCCAAGCCAAGTTTACCTCTGTGTACCAATTGTGTATGTACATGTATAATTATTCTTCCAAGTCTGCAGTTGGAACCGTCATGAACGCTATGTTTCGACTGTATCCCTAGATTGTATAAGTGTGCTATCCTGTTGTTGAGGTTTATCTCAGGAGCTATGACTATTTCCTTTTTCAAGAAAAGTGGAGAAAAAAGATTACAAAACTCTATTAAATCATCCAGAAAGTCTTGGAATAAAGACTAAAAACTCTTAAAAAAAAAAGAAGAGAAAGAAAGGAAGGAAGAAAAGAAAAAAAGAAAAGAAAAGCGGGAAGTAGACAGGTCAACATGAGAGCTGGCTCTTCTCTTAATTCCTATTATGTCAGACCTCTGACTCCCTATTACAACCCAGCAGTCGATCTTCAGTAATAGGTGCCTAATAGGACAGAAAATCACAGGCAAAGCAATAGTCTCATGTAATTTCAGAGCATAAATATGGATGTAATCTCTGAGAGGTAATTTAAAAGAATTAGCTGGATTGCTACACTTAGTAATCATGGGTTCCCAGTAAATTATCAGCACATATGGAAAAGAGATAGTGGGACAGATTATATGAAATGGAGGCTGCCAAGGAAATAAGATCATTGCACCAAGCAATCAAGTTTACAGAAGCCTTGCCGATTGAACCTGGAATGTAAAATTCTTCTCCTCCTGATCAAATATACTTGAATAAACAATGTTTCAAATTTTTGAAGTGATTGCCTTTCATGCCAAAAAAAAAAAAAAAAGTGATTGAGAGAAAGAAGTCTGAAGTTTCAAAAATCAGCTCAGTCTAGTGTTTATAGAAATTATTTTGAACATATTTCTTCTATATGTTGTTAATATGAGGCAGTGTAACATAAACAACTATACTAATTTATAACCAGGATAGATCATCTAGCCTTTTTTTCTCAATTTTCCTACTTTAATGCTCTTGGAGCTTTGGTTTTTTATTTTCATTTTTAAGAAAAGAATATTATTGAGCCGGGCTCGGTGGCTCAGCCTGTAATCCCGCGCCTTTGGGAGGCTGAGGTGGGTGGATTGCCTGAGCCCGCGGGTTCGAGACCCGCCTGGGCAACTTGGCGAGACCTCATCTCTAAAATAAATCAAAAAATCAGCTGGGCGTGGTAGCGCGCATCTGTAATTCCGGCTACTTGGAAGGCTGAGGCGGAAGGATCGCCGGAGCCCAGCAGGTCGAGGCTGCGGTGGCCGGGAGCGGCCACTGCACTCCAGTCTGGGCAACAGAGTGAGACTCCAACTCAAAAAAAAAAAAAAAAAAAGAATATTATTGAAATTAAACATCTTAAATTTATTAGTGAATTTCTTATGTAAAATGAGTCTAGGCACCCAATGCTTATTGACTTAAAAAAAAAAGGATTTATGAATATAAAAGGAAAAAAGCTGTATCACATTCAAGCCTGTTTTAATATCCAAAGCTCTACTTATTTTGTGATGAGAATATATGCCCCAAAAACATTTTCAAAGATATATTAATATTAGTAAGAAATTCTCTTTCATTTTTCAACTTAAATGAAATAAATTACAGTGCTTGTTTCACAAGTTTGAATTTTCAAAATGATCTTTAATAAACGACATATTTCTTTATGTCAAACTGAATTCTTTGCTTGAATTGGGTTTATGTATTTTTTAAAGTCTTCCAGTATTTAGGACATTTTTGTTTTTTGATGAATACTTTTCTTTTAATTATTATGACATGAAGTATTAAATCTAAAAGAAATCTTCAAAATTCCCAATATGATATTAACTATTTTCCTCCTCAAAAGTAAGTAGTAGTAATGAGCTTTGATTACAACTGTGACAGCATTCTTTAAAACCAGAATGAAAGAATAGCATTTTCATCATAAATATAAGTTTTTACACAGATGAGTTGACTACATCAATAAAAGAAAAAAATCTACTTTTTCTTGTTTCCTTTCACAGGCAACGATACCGTCTTTATCCAAGTTACACTGCCCCATGGCCCAAGTTAGTATATTTGGCTTAAGACTCCTAATTCTTGCTTTGGCTTTAAGAATCAAACCAAGTGTCACTTTTCTTGCTGAACTCTTCTTGGGTCTGCAGCACTGGGACATTGCTTGCAGTGTCCTGGAAGCGAGGCCTTCACTTGTGCTATCTTTTGGTCATAAATGATTTGCTTAAATCTATGTATTTTTCACGCTTTTTGTGAAACCTTTGATCTCTTTTAAAAGAGCATATTAAATAAGTGGCTTCCACATTTAACCATGTCTCTTTTCCACCTGTGGAGTTCTAAATATATTATAATGTTCAACTTTGAAAAGCAAGAGCATGCATGCGCGTGGGAATGCTGGCAGCTATGTGTGATTTCTAAGGCACAAACTACACCCAGCCTGGTGTGGCAGAGACTGTTGGCAAATAACTGCGCTGACTTTAGAGCAACTGTCTTGAAATTGGAACTGTTTAAATTGTAGCATAAGCTGGGCTCGGTGGCTCAGCCTGTAATCCTGCGCCTTGGGAGGCTGAGGTGAGTGGATTGCCTGAGCCGGCGGGTTCGAGACCCGCCTGGGCAACTTGGTGAGACCTCATCACTACAATAAATCAAAAATTTGCCGGGTGTGGTAGCGCGCACCTGTAGTTCCAGCTACTTGGAAGGCTGAGGCGGAAGGATCGCCGGAGCCCAGCAGGTCAAGGCTGCGGTGGCCGGGAGCGGCCACTGCACTCCAATCTGGGCGACAGAGTGAGACTCCAACTCAAAAAAAAAAAAAAAAAATTGTAGCATAAATATTAACTGATAAACAAAGTTCCACTATAGCTATTTGCTTTTAATTTTAACGTAAACTAACAATTCACTAAATTCAATTATTTTAAGCTAATAGATTAATCTTTTTGCTATTCTTTCATACAAGTGATTTCAAAATGTGTGCAATGAAAAACATTAGTTATAAACTAAATTAACTGTATATAGTCTCATAAGAAAAAAGATAGATGATCATTTGAATGATCATTTGAAAGATGTTGATCATTTGAATAATATCAGTACACAAAATACTTCCTTTAAGGTCTCTGTTGTTGTAACATTTAATTGACAAAAAACTTAATGCTTAAAAGGGAAAAAAACCTGCCAAGTATAATTTTGAATGATTATTTCCTTCAGTTTTTTATATCATTTTACAGGATTCATAAACTAGCTAATAACTTACATAAGTATTGTCTACCAAATGTCATTATTTACATGCCTACCCTATGTTCTTGTCACCATAAATGTCTGTAAAATGGGTTCCAATTAGAGGCTTTCCTTACCTTTCTTGTACCAGTTCACCAACTTCTCTTAAGTCAGGTTCACCAGATTTTAGTGTAGTTTTGTTATCATTACTAGGGCTGCTTCGGTTGTCTTGACAGCTCCCTCACAATTATAGAGAGAATGATGACCCTGATTTTGCTTATGGCCTGGGAGAACCTATACCTCCGCAAAACGAGGGAAGCCCCTCCCCACATACTAGATTCTTCCCTTCATCCTTTGAGAGAATTGCTAGGAGAGATACTGGAGAGAGTGGTTATGACCAGGAACTGTTCCCAGGGACTCTCCTAGAAGGGCAGGGAAATCCTGTACTCATAAAGTCAAAGAAAAAAATTAGCCCATCACAAAGCTTAAAAATGACAACAGAGACTTTCCCTAATTTGCTATCTCTCCCAGGCATCTGCGAACCAAACCCAATTAAAATTCCAGTAATAAACAGGGGGAATATGTTTTGTTCAACCAAAATAACAGAGTATTTTAAGTAGCTTTTTCTAAAATTTCTGCTAAAAATGTCTGCATGCTTTTATAGCAGTTTGCTTTAATATATGAGATACCATCAGGTATTGGTTTACTGAGTTGCTTGTGGCACTTCACATTTCTTTTCGTAAATATAAGCAGTTTCCAGCTAAGCCTGTTCAATCTTAGTAAATGAAATGAATAAAGTTTCTGTGAACTCTCAAAAAATTGAACATCCTACAGGATCTGCTTCAGTGTCATCTATCAGCCTAACCAAGGGCACCGATGATGTGCCCGTCCCCCCTCCTGTTCCTCCTCGAAGACGACCAGAATCTGCCCCAGCAGAGTCTTCACCATCGAAGGTAAAGTAGAAAATCGGTTATCTAGAAATTGGAACCATTACAGTTACATTGTGATAAGTTGCTTATGTCTAGCTGAGTTCTTGCTGGGACGGGCTAGCATTTCAGAGTATCTGGGCTTAAAAGTTTAAACAAGGATTCAACATGGATTTAGCATGCAGTAACGTTTGTTTCTTTTCTAGGCAGCTTTTGGGTATGTTTTCAAAATCCTTGTGAATTTAAAGCAATGAGTATTGTAAAGGAAGAAAACAAGGCTCAGCCTATAAACTGAGAGTAACTTAGCCTCAAGCAGTTCTTTGAAAACAGAGAGACAGAAAGAGAGAGAGAGCGCGCTGATGCCTTGGATGAAGGCACATTATAAGTGAAACTGTCTTAAGCATAAGCTAAAAATACCTCATCTGAGCCCTTCGCAGAGAATCTGCCATGCTTTTCGATGAAGTTTTCATGAAAATTCTGGGTTGGAAAAGACCCTAGAGGCTCAAAATAGCTGTTTTTTCCCCACTTGTTTTCATTGTGGGGGGGGCAGCTGGTAACTGAATTCACTGATTCTTAAGCTGGGCAGAGGGCAGAGCACCCGAAAGAAGCCACTCCGCGCGGAGCTTCATGGGGCGTTTGTTAGAGAGGACATCTGGCACTGAAACCAAGAGGTAACCTAGGCTGAGTCGGAAGCACTCTCACGTTAGCCTGAGCGATAGGCAAGCAGTTGTAAACAACGTTTCGAGAGAAAAACTGAGGGTGAAAAGTTGGGCAAATCGTGTTCTACGAATTGGCAGAGGCCCCCGGTTAAAAGCCTGTGCCAGAATCCCCAGCCACACCCGCGTCCTGCCAGCAGCGTGTCTGAGAACCCCAACTTAACTCTTCATATGCAGGGTGCTACGTAAAGTACTTTAGTAATGAGTGTGTGCTTTCTTCTTCGTTTCCTCTGTCAGATTATGTCTAAGCACTTGGACAGCCCCCCCGCCATCCCTCCCAGGCAGCCCACGTCAAAAGCCTATTCGCCGCGCTACTCGATCTCAGACCGGACCTCTCTCTCAGACCCTCCTGAGAGCCCCCCCTTGCTGCCACCACGAGAGCCCGTGAGGACACCCGACGTTTTCTCCAGCTCGCCACTACATCTCCAGCCTCCCCCCTTGGGCAAAAAGAGTGACCACGGCAACGCCTTCTTCCCCAACAGCCCCTCCCCCTTCACACCGCCTCCTCCCCAGACGCCGTCTCCTCACGGCACGAGAAGGCACCTGCCGTCACCCCCACTAGCGCAGGACGTGGAGCTCCACGCCGTGGCCGGGCCGCCTGTTCCTCCGCGGCAGAGCACTTCTCAGCATATCCCCAAACTCCCTCCAAAAACTTACAAAAGGGAGCACACGCACCCCTCCATGCACAGAGACGGCCCGCCCCTGCTGGAGAATGCCCACTCCTCCTGAGCGCCTCTGTCCCGGGACGTGTGTGGTCCCAGCCCAGATCCATTGCTGGCGATGGATGCACTGAGTGTGCCAGCACTGAGGAGCTAGAGGAGAACTCCAAACACTAAGGACTCTGCGTCAAGACGCAGTGTGAGACCATGAATTTTAACCTGGACGTGACTATCCGATGAAATGGTGTTCCGGTTGCGAGTACGGAAAGACTGATCGAGAGGAACTGGATGACTGGTTGCACCTGAAAATCGCGTCACGGGACGTTTTCCGGCCAATAGGCAGGAGTCCTCTTTTGTGAAGTGATCTTTATCGTTAAAGGGATGGAAAACACAGTCTAGTGTCCAGCAGGCCCACGTGATGACAGTTTTTGTAATTCAAAATATTATGCACTTTTAAAAAAATCTTAAACAGGGATCTTAATATCCTCCTTTGTTTTCCTTTGCTTTACTCTTCTACTTTAGAATATTTTCTTAAAAAATCACTCAAAGGACTGTGAGGAAAGGCTGTGGTACCTGACCTTGCCGCAATCAAGGCCCAGCACTGTACTACAGTCCTGTTTACAGATTATTACAGTGACTCGAATGGGTACCGAGGCTTCACCAAAGAGGTACTTTTTTGTTATTTTTTTTTTTTAAGAATAATTACACCAATTTTAAGAGCATTCCCCCCTCCTACCCCACACACCCAAACAAAATGTGGTGGTGTTGCCTTCAAACAAGAGAAGTTTTGTGTCATTAACGTGACAGAAGAACTTTTTAAAAAATGTAACTGTCAAGTATACTGTGTGCATCTAGGAGACTGTTAATCTCTGCTAGATTGTCATTCTCCCTGTCTCCTACAAAGGTTTACTGGTCATCCATGCCATGGCTCATAGCTGTCCTCTAACCGCACCATGGAAACGCAGGCACGTGATGAGGAAAGAAGCACTTGCTGGGCCTCCCTGACACCACTCATGTGTTACTAGTAGCTGGGTAACCGGCATACCCAGAATTACCTTGCATTGCCTAAGTCATGTGTATATAGTGAATGTTATATAATATACCTGGCAGGTCTGTTTTAATTTAATTAAATAAAGATACAAATACTTTGTTTGGCTGGCATATATTAAATTATTATATGGAGAAAATGGTCGATTCTTATTTCTTTCAGTTGAGAAACACACAAAAACACTAAGCATAAACGCACGTCTCGTGGTACGCCCTGGTCTCCAGTTCTGGATATATATGTATTGATCTTAAAGAATGATCTAAAGTCGCAGTTGGGCATGTAGGAAAATACTTGGTTAGAATAGGGTGGGTATCTCTTAAGCAGAACTTCATTTTTTAAGTTCCTACACAACATGTATACAGTTGGTTAAGGTTTATATTGAACATTCTGCCTTGCTTGAAGTCTTCTGCTCTGTCAGAACTATTCATACCAGAACATCTACCTGCATCATTACTATCTTAATGTGGATTATTCCTTAAGCCTATGGACTGCTCTTCTGAGTCTAACAAATACTGTGACTGAAATGCATGCATCTTGTTGAAGAGAAGACATTTTCTTAACCTCCACTAGGATGTCTGTGAAATGTGCAGTATTGCATCCTTAGAGAGTCATCAGTTCATCAGTATCTGCATGTGTCTTCTGATAATGAAGTAACATTTCAGCAATTCTGTTAACCACACCATTAGAGACATTTTTAGAAGTGCTGCAACATAGTGGAAACCTAGTACTTTAATAATTTCCTGTGATATTTATTAGAGCATTAAATGTACATCACGACAGTACAGTACATGATCCTTTAAGATCAGAAAGTATGTTAATTGCACCATCTGTCCTATCTTTCCTTATTTATTTGAGTTGAGTTCTTTTTGTTTAATATCTGTGCCATTCCTGTTACGATAGCCATTTTTCTCTTTAAAAAATGATTTCCCTTTTAAAAGTGTCCTGAAAAATTAATTTCACATCCCCTCTTGGATGCAAATTGTCCATGAGACCATGCAACATTATTTATCTAAGCATGCTTACTAGTGCTGCTACAATTAATCATGCTACACATTCCAGAATCTTCCATGACTTTCTGTTTGGCCGGTTTCATTGTCCCTGGGACTTTCCTTTTTATGACTTGATTGCTTTTGTATTGCCCCACCCCCACTTCAAATGAGAACCTGAGAAAAGTCACATTGGAGCCCATTCAGTATCTCTCCAGCTAGTGTGTTAGTCTTCAGCAAGGTGATGACCCCTTTTCAACCTTCCTGATCCTATAAAGAGGAAAAACTCAGATTTGGGGTTCTGATATTTCTCCCAAAGGGAACCATTCCATCCCGTGTTCCAGGAGACCACTTCACTGTGCAACAGTTTTATATGCATCGTGAATAGAGGATATTTTTATTCTGAAGTGTGACATTTGGGTAAAAATATTTTCTGCAGTGGTAACTGACTTAAAAAATTCCAATTGGATGTCCTTAGGTGGAGGTGAGAAAACCGTATCCTTGCCTTCTCAATGTGAAACATTAACCAGTTGACAAATGTTTCCTTTGTAGTAAAATATACTTAATCAGGGACAAGAAGTGGCAGAAAAGATAACTGCATCATTTCAAAATTCTGCTTTTGAATCTAGGACATTACAAAGGAGTCAGTGCAGCATGACTTTTTGTTAACCATGTTCCAAAATGTGGAACATTTCTTTTAGAAATGGAAATGTTCCCAAATGTTTCATTATCTTTGAATCACAAAATGAAAATATTTCAAGGCTGAATTTATGTAGTGGGCTGGTAACCAATATAAATAGAAAGGCAAGCTTTTCACATGTAAGCACTTTTTAAAACAGGAACAGATTTTTTTAAAAATAGGTTTCTAAATTTATTAAAAGATTGAAGCTATGTACTCTTCCCAGTCCTCCAAATGTATTTTAAGACTACAAATGATCAAGAAATATATCAACATTAAAAGTTTCCTTAATTAAAGGTTATTGGCATCAAATTATATGTTTAGTGGGTTACTATTCTCTAACAATTCAAGGATGCTTTAATGGCTCTGAATTTAGCAAAGAGCATGCCACACTAAGGCTACAATCCACAGAAAAGTCTAGTGAACAAGTAGTGTGTCAGCTGGAGGCCATGTCATGGTTCTAAATTCCTAATGGTTTTTCTTCATAAATCAAAAATTACCTTACGTAAGCCAAAAATTAGCTGGTATATATGATGAGGATCTTAATTCTCAAGCTTAGCTTACTTTAATCTTGTTTTTCATTGTTTGTCTTTTAATATGACAGCTTAAATTCAGATCTTTAAGTGGCTCAGCAAAATAAATGGGAGGTGTCCCAATTCATTAGTGTTGTACATAGTGAGGAAAACCTTTTTATTCCACCAGATTTAGAAAGAATCATATATTTCTTGGTATCCTGCTGCTGTAGATAGGTTCACGCATTCTTTTAACCTGTATTATGTGACTGTACAAGTAGGTCCTGTTGTATTGCACATCAATCTTTACCAGTAAATAAACATCAAAAGGTTAATATTGGTTTGGCTGAAAGAGAATTATGCAGTAAAATTATTTTTAAGAGAACATGATTGGTTTTATTTATTCAACACTTTTCTCTTTTGAAACATCTCACTATGAATTTTTAAGATCATTTCTAAATTCCTTATACATGAGCCAGTGAAATACTTTGAGCTCTACTTAAGCATGAAGTCTATACAATAAATCTAAACAGCAAAAGCACTTGTAACTTGTTTTGTAAATTTCATGCCTTATTTTCCATTTTTGACACCGTAAAGTGCATTTTCTGTCGACTGTGAGCAAATTTCCCTTTTGCCTTTAATGAAAATAGTGCATTAAGTAGCCAATTGCTGCAGAATTATAAAGCAAGTTAGCTGCAAGTGGGTCATATTGGACTACCACTCAAAGAACAAACGCTTAACGGATGGAAGGTACAGGCGGTGTGGCTTAGGGAGAGCACCTGTGCCAGATGCATGCCACTTTGAGTAGCTGCCAAATGTGCCTTTAATTAAGAACATCTCTAATTGTTTTCTTCAGATCAAGTCAGCATTTGGGGGCGGGATTAGGGCAGGGGACTCTGGGGTGCAAATATCTGGTGAAGCCACCAGAGAATTTGTTTGTCAAAGTGACATGTATAATTTTAGTTGAGACGTGTTTGTGTATATATGTGTATTTGCCTTTGTTTAGTAGCACAGTTATTTGCTAAAATAATGTCCAAAAGTTGCTGTCAGTCTTACTTGATGTAAGAACAAAGTGTGGTCTCGGCATCTGACACGGCCTTTGTACCTAACTTGTCCGCAGGTGGTCTTTGTATTCTGTGTGCAGCAGTGTTTGGTTTGCATTTAAAGCGAAAATAATGGCTGTTCTTTTTCCGGCATTACTAAGATAAACTGAAAAATAATAAAGAAAAATGCCTTACATAGCCCACAAGTGTATTATTTTGCATGTGCTTATTTTAGAAGGAATAATGTTCAAGTCGTTAGTCATCCTCAATTAGCTCTGCCTGCCATATAGGAATGTTTTGCGTTTTGCCATGGTCTGACTTTGGAGGCACTTTTTCCTGGATCAAGTCAATATAAAAGGATAAAAGAAGTTCCATATTTCCTTATGTGTCAAATCCTATGGGCGTAGTGAGTGGGAGTCCCTTGGGATGAGAATTAGTAATTCATAGTGCTCTTGAGAGTCACCTGGATGCTTTCAGAAGACAGGCATGTGTATTCCACAAGAGTTTTAAGAGGTCACACTTCTCTGACAGGCAGCTTTTGCTGAGACCTGCTGGAATGAGACAGCTTGACCTTTAGCAATTCCCTCAAAGCTTGGCTTGCATGAAAAGACACGTTTAAGGTTTCAAGTAAAGAATTAACGCAAATGTGAGGTCAATCAAGATGAACTAGAATGTAAAAGTTGATGAATCTGGGCAGAGCATGGTGGCTCATGCCTGGAATCCCAGCACTTTGGCAGGCTGAGCCAGAAAGATCACTTGAGTCCAAGAGTTCGAGACCAGCCTGGGCAACACAGCAAGACCTCCTTTCTACAGAAAAAAAAAAGATAAAAAACTTAGCTGGGCGTGGTTGTACACAGCTACTTGGGAGGCTGAGGCGGATGGATCGCCTAAACCCAGGAGGTCGAGACTGTGGTAAGCCATGATTGTGCCACTGTAATCCAGCCTGGGCCACAGAGTGAGACTCCAAAACAAACACTGATGAATCCTTAGAGAGCCAATCCCCCTATTTAAAAAGGCAAGCGAGACCTGGAGAAATGAGATGACTTGGCCAACGTCACGTGGCTGTCAGTGGCACCTACTCCACTTTGGTCCCTAGTCTTTGGAGGACTGTTTTCAGGAATATCTAAAAGTAATTAGTTTAAAGACATGCTATCCTTGATTTATACAAATTCATTTGGTAGACAACATGAAATCCAAGCATGGATTATTGAGGTATTCTAGGTAATCAATTTCACAGCTACAGGAAAGCAATGCTAACATTGTTGTCAGTTTAACTTGAATCTGAATTTGCTTCTGAAATGTCACTTTTGCATTTTAATCAAGTGATTTGCTTTTTTGCTTATTTTAATCCTGTAGGATCACCACAGATTCAGGGCACTTGTCTGTGGTACAGCCACAGCTAAGTCTGCCTTTTTACAGATAGATACACGTGGCCTCCACAGGCAAGGAGGGCTTTGATAGAGTTCAATTCCAAATAAGTAGTTGATGGCCATTTTAGCATTTTAGGATTCTTGATTCTTAATGGAGGCAAGAAAAAGTATAGCCCATTTAGAAGCTAATTTCTCTACCCTAGTTACTCATCAAGAAAAGGAAGAATCGATGTGACCACATAAAGCAAGCAGGTGCTTTGGAATCATATCTGTGTTCCATTCCTTATTATATTAGTGACTTTTGAGAAGTTATTTAACTAATCTGAGTCTGTTTCTCAGCAGTTACAAGGAGGGTAGCAGATCTACTATTTGGGTCTGAGGTTTAAAAGTACTATGTATAAAGCACAACGCCTTTCTCAGAGTCAAAGCTTATCAAATGGTAACTAAAGTGATGAGTTTACCTGCTTTTAAATCTCTTTTTAGAGGTTGGTTGTTTATCTAGAAGACCCCATAATTGGATTCCTTACTGTCTGTCTTCCTTTGCTGTTTATCATCACTTGATTTTGAGTGACCTTAGGTTATACATATTTGATAAGGGCCCATCTGACTAGACAACATTCAACAGATACTTATTGTTCCAGGTATAGTACTGATATTAGGAATATGGCAATGAACAAAACATCATGGCTTTTATAATCTGGTGAGGAGACGCAGACCATAAGTAACAAGCATAATAAACAGGTATACTGTGTGTTAGAATGTTGTAACTTATGAACAAAAAAGGATATAGTAACTGGGAATGTGGGGGCAGGGGAGGTGACATTTACACTGCATGGTCAGAAGTCGGCATCACAGAGAAGGTGACATGAAGAGAGGTGTGTGGGAACATATCTGGGAGAAGATACGCCACATCCCAGGGAACAGTCCGTTCCGAGGCCCAGAGGCAGGAGCATACTGGGTATATCTGAGGAACACCGAGGTTGCTTGTGCCTGGAGAAGAATATACGTGAGTGGGATAGAAGGAGATGGCATCAGAAGTTGAACAGGGTCCAGGTCACCTAAGCCTTTAAAAGCCCTTGTTATGACTTGGACTGCTTTGAGGGAAACAGAGTCCTTAGGAGGTTTGAGCACAGGAGTGTCAAGTGACGTGATCTGATTTACTTCTAACAGGATGGCTCTGGCTGCCCTGCCGAGAATGGTTAGGGCTAAATGGTGGGAACAGGGCGGCTAGCCCAAGAGCAAGTGGTTTGGACCAGAATGATGGCAGTGGAGGTGGTAAGAAGTCAGAGTCTGGGTATATTTGAAAGAGCCAACTTGCTGATAGACTAGGTGCAGAGTGTGAGAAAAACAGAATTGCCAAGGGTGTCTTCAGGCTTTTGGCCAGAGCAAATAGAAGGATAAAGTTTTGTTAACTGAGGTGGGAAGACATGGGTGAAGTAGACCACATTAAGCTCAGTAAATATATGAGACAGGTCGAAGAGGTGTCAAAGAGGCAGTTGGAGAGGCTGGTCTGGAGTTTGGGAGAGTGGTCCAGGCTAAAGATGACAACTGGAAGTCACTTTCGTAACGATCATATCTTGAAGCCAGCAGACTGAACAACAAAGGAAGTGAGTATCAACTGGAAAGAAGCAGAAATCTAAGCAAAGGAGAATTCTGGGGCATTCTGACATTGAAAGAGGAAGAAGAGTCCTGCAAAGTTGCATGTGACTGGAGGCCCAGCTACTTGGGAGGCTGAGATGGGAGGACCGCCTGAGCTCCAAAAAGTTTGAGGCTGCAGTGAGCTATGCTCGCACCTGTGAATCTGCACTCAAGCCTGGCAACCTAGCAAGATCTCGTCTCTAAAATGGAAAAGAGAGAGAGAAGCAGGAGAAAGGAAACCAGCAAATAAACCAAGAAGAGACTGCCAGTGCAGCCAAGTGAAAACCAGGAATGTGTTATGTCCTTGAGGCCCAGTAAAGAAATTACTTCAGAAGGAGGACGTGATCATCAGCCAGTCAAATCCTCCTTGGCAGGGAAAGTCAGATGACCGAAGATGGATCATTCCTTTGGGAACGTGGGCATGACGTCACTGGTAATCTCAACACAAGGCGGGGAGTGATGTGGGCAAAAGCCTGGGCCTCATGAGCTTAATAAAGAATGGCGAGAGAGGTGCAGGAGCTGTTTCCCCTCAAGTTTTATGATAAGGGGAAGCAAGGAACTGCCCGAACAGTCAGAGAGGATTTCTTTTGCTTTAAGGATGGGAAAAATAAGAGCACGTTTGTATGCTGAAGGGTTTGCTCCAGTTGAAAAAGAAAATGTGACCATGGCTGGGGTGGGACACAGTGAGCAGAGACATCCGCTTAGACACAAGCCCTGATGGCATTCACCAGTTGTCCTGACAGTAGAGCCGCTGTCCTCGGCTTGAGGACACGAAAGATGGACTTGCATACATGAGGAGGAAACCACGCATGTACCTGTGCCGCTGGGAACTCACATTTAATGTTAGTAAGTCTGAAAGGAAGGGCAAGAAGGATACAAATGATAAGGAGCAAGTATGGATGACTAATAATGACATGCACTTAAAGATGCTCTTGGGAAACATCAGATTTTGGAAAACAAGTTATTTGTTTGGAGATAAAATTTGTGACTACTTTGAACATCTAACAACTTCCCAAAAAGGTGTTTTGAGCATTGCCTAAATTCCTACCTTTATGTTCTTGTTAAAACTCAGGTCTAGTGTCGCACAAACTTTGTTTTTTCTCCTTGAGATATACAGGTCTCCGCCAGTTTTCCCAACTTTCTTTTAATTCATGTCCCTTTTTAAAAAACAGTGTCTCAGCCTTCCTTTTTCTCCCAACCGATCCCCACCCTGAGAACCTACAGGCCCCCATGTCATGAAAATCAGGGCTGAAGCCGTGAGTGCCGCCCTCGCACCTTCTGTCAGCTCTCTGGAGGAGAAACTCCCAACCATCTGAAGTATGATGGTTTCAAGCTCAGGAAGAAAGTTGCTAATGGTGATGTTTCAAGAGCAAGTTTAGTCTGAAGACTAGACTTAATTTTCTTATACAACTGAATGTAGGACATTCAATTTGTCATTTTTCTAAGTGCATGCAACTGAGTATCTGGAATACTCAGTCGACTTTATGGTTTATAAAGGGCACTGATCCTGTGCATATGTCTCTTTTTTATTCAAAATCTTACTGTATAAGATAGTAAAGGTCACAGATGATTAAGAATATAAAAATAGGCAGGGTGCAGCCAGGCTCGGTGGCTCAGCCTGTAATCCCGCGCCTTTGGGAGGCTGAGGTGAGTGGATTGCCTGAGCCCGTGGGTTCGAGACCCACCTGGGCAGCAAGACTTCATCTCTACAATAAATCAAAAAAATCAGCTGGGCATGGTAGCGCATGCCTGTAATTCCGGCTACTTGGAAGGCTGAGGCGGAAGGATCGCCGGAGCCCAGCAGGTGGAGGCTGCAGTGGCCGGGAGCGGCCACTGCACTCCAGTCTGGGCAACAGAGTGAGACTCCAACTCAAAAAAAAAAAAAAATAGGCAGGGTGCGGTGGCACAAACCTGTAATCCTAGCACTTTGGGAGGCCAAGAGCTCAGGGGTTTGAGGCCAACCTGGGCAACTTGGTGAGACCTCATCTCTGCAGTAAATAAAAAAATATATAGCTGGGCGTGGTAGCGTGCGCCTGTAGTTCCAGCTACTTGGAAGGCTGAAGTGGAAGGATCACTGGAGCCCAGCAGGTCGAGGCTGCGGTGGCCGGGAGCGGCCACTGCACTCCAGTCTGGGTGACAGAGTGAGACTCCAACTCAAAAAAATAAATAAATAAATAAATAAATAAAAATAAAGCCGGGCGTGGTAGCGCGCACCTGTAGTTCCAGCTACTTGGAAGGCTGAGGCCTGCTCCAGCAAGTTGAGGCTGTGGTGGCCTTGAGTGTGCCACTGTGCTCCAGCCTGGGCAACAGAGTGAGACTCCAACTCAAAACAAAAAAGAACATAAAAACATTCACTTGGGTTTCCATGAACTATTTGTTTTCTGTGTCTCAGGGTAAGTATAATCAGTTCTTTATCCTGCCCTAAAATTCAATCTATGAAAAGAATTCGAATGCTGAAACTTATGTACTAGATTGTACCATTTATTGGGCTAAGAGGCAATGGCTCTAAAATCAGTGGGTCAAAGAATTGCATGACTGCATTTAAAAGGCAGATCTTAATTTGCCCCTCCCCCAAATATTCAAATATAGCGGGACTAAAATAATGCCCAGAAATCTGCATTTTTTTTTTTTTTTTTTTGAGTTGGAGTCTCACTCTGTCACCCAGACTGGAGTGCAGTGGCCGCTCCTGGCCACCGCAGCCTCGACCTGCTGGGCTCCGGCGATCCTTCCGCCTCAGCCTTCCAAGTAGCCAGAATTACAGGCATGCACTACCACGCCCAGCTGATTTTTTGATTTATTGTAGAGATAGGTCTCACTGCCCAGGTGGGTCTCGAACCCGCGGGCTCAGGCAATCCACTCACCTCAGCCTCCCAAAGGCGCAGGATTACAGGCTGAGCCACCGAGCCTGGCTGAAATCTGCATTTTTACTAGTGCCCTCAGGGAAGTGGCATATGAGAAAGACTTAAAGGATGCCAGGAAATGAGACATGCTATGGAAAACACCATTCAAAGGGTTTCCCTCACATCCTAGTTTTGAGTCCCAGACTAGTTTAAACTATTTGTTTCATAAAGGACTATTCCACCAGAGAGAACCCTAAAGTGTCCACAAAACCTGGTCTCACAGGTTCCACTTTTGTATCCAGAGAAGTGGAACAGTCCTTGCTTGGGCTTGTAGACAGCTCTCGCAAGGCTGCTAGGGTCCTTTTGGACCCCTAGCCTGTGAAAATATCCATTTCATCTGTCGGTAGAGTGCTGCTTTCTGCTTCTCAGCCCAAATACTTCTCGAAGACATCTGTGGTCACCTCTGTCAACTGCACTTCTCCAGAGGGCTGGAGGTCAACATTTCATTAAAGGTCCCAGCTCCCCTGTCAATTTACAGTACTACCCAGAAAGATTATTAAATGAGCCAGGATAACAAAAAAAGTAGCAAACTTTTTAAATTGGAGAGATGTGTTCTAATGCTGTGAAAGTGGCAGTAGCGCCCTTAAATGTATCTGAAGACAACTGTATTTTATTTCCTTGGTAATATTTTTTTCTTAAAAAAAAAAAAAGGCAGGGACGTCAAGTGACAACCCTGAAGCTCTTTGTTAAATTAAGAGTAGAAATTAATTTCTATAGCCCTCTACCAGTTACAGCACCACCATGAACACGGGCATCAACTATTTATTGAGCACCATGCATTCTAAAGGTGGAAGCGAACAGAAAAAGATACAGTGCAGTTCTTGTCCATGAGGGGACTTGCATTCTTATTGGGAAGATAAGACAAATACATCAAAAAATCAAAGAGTTACACCACAAGAGTTCACAAAAAGATGAGGAGGCTTAAACTGGATTTTAAGATTAGCAGAAAGGAAGGAACCAGAGAAAAGGCATGAAGCAAAAGTGAGCTGGGGCAAGGCGCATGGCTTACTGGGAAACAGCAAAGGCCCAGTTCAGTTGAGGTAAATTAGTGCACCCAGAACTGCCAAGTATGAAACGGCAGCCAGAACGAAACCTTGGAGCCCTACTGGAGAAAAAGCCTTGAATGTCAAGTCAAGGAGTTTGGAATTTGACTACAGACAAGTAAGAACAGTTGAAGAGTTTCACGCAAAGCAGTATTGGGGAATATTAATGTGTTAGAGACACGGAGGATAGAGAGTACTTAAAGGCAATTAGAAAGCTACCCGAAAAACCCAGATATTAGGTGATGGAGACCCATAGAGGAAGTAAACATCATTAATTATGACTAGTTGCATAGGTTTATTTCATAAAATACAACTGAATTGAGTTGTTCTACAGCTGTGGCATCAAGATTTTTCAGAAGATGCTATCAAAAAGCAACTTGGGAGGTGTTTTTTTTAAGCTTTCTAAGAATTGATTGTTTTATGATAAACAGAATATGAAGAGAAAAGGAATTTTATTGTTGTTTACATTTTATCTACAGTGTTTCACTTTCTACATCCAGTTGGTTTGGCATTGTGCTTTCAAGCACTGCCCCAAAACTTTGGCCTGATAACAGAGAAAAACTGAATTCATTAATTTCAGGGAAATGAAAATTTTGGCTTAAACTGAAATAGTGGAAACTCTGAAAACTTGGCAGTGATCCTTTACATGTTGCAGACATGTTCAAAATGCTAATGGATGCATTCCTAATTTGTCATCAGACAAAGGAGAAAAAAACACTTATAAGTGAAACTCTGCCTATTTTTTCAGCAAAGGCATCAATAGAGGAACAGCCTCTTAAGTCAGGTTGAGCACCAAGATTCTGAACGAACAGAAACCAAATATTCCTCGTCATAGGCAACTGTCTGGGAATAAAGACCAACTGTTTGCACCTAAATATTTTTCTATTACAGATCGGATGTTTGGGGCACATCCAGGATACTAACCATCTTGGACAAATCCATGTGGAAACAAAGCACATTTTATTACCTACAGCCAGGCAGGCCCCGCTGCATCTGAGCTACAAGAGCTTTGCTTCTTTACAACTTACTTCTGGGAAAGTCAGCTACTGCATCCCTGGGCTTCCATTCTGACCTGGTGTTTGTAGCAACCACTGTGCAGAGCCATGAAAACACCGGTGCTGTGGCAACCTTCTTCCCAGACTGAAAAAAAAGCCTTTTTAAGAGGATGTAGCTAAACCAGGGCTTTTTCCTAGTCCATCTGGTCACGAATGTGAGTGACACCCAAGATCACCAGTAGATCTTGAACACTGAATACTCAATGAAACATAGATTCTGGCCTGTTTCCATCCTCAGCACAACCCACACAAGGGAAATGTTACTTTGGTCCTCCTAGGCCCACCTGCTTCTATAGAAATCCATGTTCCCTTTACTGATTTCCATTACTGTAGAACAAGTTTGGAAATACTGTGTTTTTAAGCAGTGAACTTTCTGTATCACGGTTTAAGCACAAATTCTCCATAATGCAGATTTGCAACATATAAAATATAGTCCTGGTGATTGATCCTTCGCCTTAAGGGACATTAGATATTGCCCTGGGGTTTTGCAAAGACCCAAAACTGGTCCCTAGTATGATGAACATTATCTAAGAACACTGGGGTGAATGAATAAGCTAAATGCCTAGGAAGCATAAAATTCACATCCATGTTAAACATGAGCATGCTTAATATAATCCTTGGGGAATGACTTCAAGGTAGAAGTTTTCATTCTTAACAAACGTTTATTTTCCTCCACATGTATTATGTTTTTCTGGAATGATGTGAAAAGTCTTCGTTTCCCTTTTCCCAAAATGTTGAGATTCAAAAAGTCAGGTCTTAACCATATACTAATCTTCATCTCTTCAATGTCTTGTATGTTGATTTAGTTTCATATGTAAGTATTTATACTAGTTTTCCTCAGGGATTTACACATCAATATATATATATATATATGTATATATATATTCCTACACAGATATATACACGCTTGTTATCCTCGTCTTACCACTTGACAATACAACTTTAAGTGTTTTACACAGCTGTTCCTTGGTCAAGGTCATTTGCAAGAGCAAGTCGGTTTCTGAAGAAATCTTGTTTGGTGGGTGAAGGATCCATTGAGGGATTCTCATTAGTTTTTTCCCTGTATTCTGATCCACTGGACCTAAAATCTCAGCACACAGATAAAGTACAGGTTGATTTGGTTTTAATTGTTTTCAAATATTTTATCTATCCCAATTGTTTTGCATTTGTAAAACAGTTGCTTCCTAGATCTGGAATAATTTTTACTCCCCTGAATTTAATGACTCAGGACATGTGTATCTACAATTTGCATCAAACATAAAGAGAATATCTTTCTAATGCTTTATGGGGACAACTGTGACAATTGTATATGTCAGTGTAAGATATTGTGTAATAACATAATAATAGGGGAATAAAAGCTCAGAAAATTCAAGAAGTCCTATTTTTGATTTAATGAAGTAACGACTCCACAAATTGCCAAGGCCCTTAACTTAAAATGGGTGGAACTCATTGTTCTCAACCAAGACTATCGAGGGCCTTTACTGAGTTTGGCATTACATTACAAACTCTTGCTTTTGCTAGTTTGCATTTTTAAATGAAAGATTTATTGAAGCCAACCACAGATGTATGCTACATTTGGTAGAATGCAGAAATTTGTACAGTAATCAGATTGCAGAGATACTGTAATCTCAACCACCACAAAGAAGACCAAGGCCAATCAATAGTCAACAACTCCACTCAGTCCACTGGAGTCCCCAGTCGAGGGTGCCTTCTTCCTTTATCTTGGTTAAGCCACTTGGGTAATCCACTCCAGCTCTGCACCTTCTCCAGTTTGTTCATGTCAGAAGTCCCTGGAGGGAGGAGGCTTTCTGGAAATAACCTCTGAGAAGCCAGGCTGGGGCCTTTCGGCTAGCTTAAACTCTGAGCTAGAATGAGTAAAACTAGTCCAGACACTAAGAACCACTCTCAAAAAACCTCATGCAGGATGTACGAAAGTGATGTTTGACATGAAGTTCTTTGTCCAAAGCTCCTACACAACTGAACAAACTCTTGGTGTATGAGGCTGAGTCAGGTCTGCTTCCACTGTCCACAGAGGAAGGGCAAGTGGCCTCCACATCCTGTCATTAGCACTGGCCCACTATTGTTGAGTGCTCATTGCTGCTATTAGCTAAGTTAATTATGACTATCATTGACTGAGTTACCTGGGCAGGATTCAAACATCCCTTCACATTATTCAAGAAAAGAAGCTGGATCCACATGGAGACTAAAAGCCTGATGTCTGGAAACCTGATGACTGACTAGATACCTTCACCTTTCCCCCTGAGATGTGAAACCAAGGAGCACTTTCCACTCCACCCCAGCTCGCTCTCTCTCTCAACTCCGGCACATGTGGGTACCATCAAACACAGTGGGGCCAGGTGGGGCCAGGTTCTCTCCCTTTGCAGGAACCCCCCTGAACTCCCCCTTGAAACAGCCTCCACATGCCCCACCCTGACCCTCAGACCTTCTCTCTCAGAACTCCCACCTGCCTCCAGTCCAAGTCATCCCTGCCTGGTACAGCTGTGCCCAAAACGTTAGAAGCAGTGTTTTGACCATTTCCTTCTTTCCCTGTATCTTCTGGTATCCAGAACGCTAAGGGTGCCTACGGTTTCGGGGGCAGGAAGCAGGGAGCAGGACCTGAGTGGGCTACTATTTCTTCTGAATTGTTCCCCCACAGGACAGTTTCTCAGCAGAAAGTCATTAGTCAGAACTGGAGTCTTCACCTAGCATTTCCCCTTGGCTACCTCTGATCTCTCCAAAACCCAGCATGGCACACTTTGACGGTTCCAACATGCAACTGTTTAGTGTTTACCTGAAAATGGGAAAGCTCTGATGTCACCACCAGCCCCAAGGACCACAGAAATCTTCACCCGTTGCGTTCCCATTTCTGAAACAAATGCCAAAATCGCCCTGTCTAGTTTTCAAAATCCACAAACTCAGCTTCATTTTTTTCTTTTAACTGCTCTTCTCACAAATTGTACCTTCCCTATGTCTCCAAAGTCTGAATTTCTCTGCAGTTCTTGATATTAGTGAACTATTAGCTAATGGATAACTTGCTAATCCTTTTTAAAATCCAGCATTCTACTGTAGCCCTGACTAAAAGCTCATTTTCATCCTTTTACAGAGATTTTTAACAGCCCTCTTTATAATGCTAATGATTACATGCTATATGGCCCTCCTGGCTCTTCCAAAGGCGTGACTGCAGGGCTCTGAAGGAATGCATCCCCAAGTAACCCTGCCAAAACCTGCAGTCTAGGAGAAGGGGCCAGCCAGTGTGCTTTTATTCCCTTTCTCTATAAAACAAACGGCTTTTGAGCTCCTGGAGCCATTCTGGCTGGCTGCAGGGCAGATCTGAGCAGACACTAAAGGGACAGGCAGGTGAACACTCCCTGGGGAAGGGCACAGTGGCCTTCTCACAAGCCGTCCCAGCATCTGACGGAGAAAGGAAAAGACAGCAGACCTGTTGCTAACTTTCCTTCCGCTCTAGTGACAGAGACAAACAGTAAGTTGGGCGGATCACACGAGTCTAGATTTGCTCCAAATAAACCCTGAGGGCTTGTTGGAGCTGGGGACAGGGCTGGCACTCTGACCGGAAAGACTGTCCTGGGGCTTTAGGGGAGATGCGTGCATCGTCAGAAGCTGGAGCAGGGCACACCCCTCTGTCAGTCAGCCCTGGCAACCAAAGCAACAGCCCCGCATGCCTCCACCTCTGCTTCCACTCAGGTGACACTTCAGATGTGAATTACAAAGGACAGTGCCAGTACCGGTGGCAGCAATATGACTGAGGCAGGAGCGCCTGATCTGTCACGAAAGACAGGAGGACTAAGTGACTCCACTGGCCCTTCATCTAAGGAGAATCCCAAAAAGCCACAAGAGGCCTGACAGCCGTAAACCAACATGACTGTGGAGAACCCGCAGCAAAGGAGCATTCGCTCAGTAAGTACTTTCTGAGTGCTCCACGCCTTGCACCTGGGTTGTCCTCATGTTGGACTGTAAGCTCCTAATGGGCAGGAACTATTTCTCTTAATTCTTTTGTGCTGAACAGAATCTAGTACACTGAAACCCTTCTCTGACTGAGAAACATCTGTAATCAGAGTCAGGTAAGCTAAAATGTTTGTCCCTTCAACTGTCCCCTCCCATTTTAAAAGTATATAGGGCATGAAATGGGAAATGAGCGAGAACCCCAAAGTGGGCAGAATGGGGGAGGAACTTGAGATGGGCTTTGAGGAGAGAGAGAGCAAGGTGAGGAGAAAATCATCATCGGAGGCTTTCGGGGTCCCTTCTACGACACGCCTGCTCAGTAGCTGAAGCTGGGTGTGTACGACAGTTGCGAGGATGCCAAATGAAGAGGACTCAGTGATGCTCGTTTCTGGCTATGGAGCAGTGTAGAAGTGCTTTTGCATACGCATGCACTGTGTGTGTGTTTTAGAGAGAGAGAGAGAAAGAGATTAAGAAAATAGGTTCTGATGTGATTGGTGAAGGGAGGGTGGTGACTGGGATGGAGACGCCCAGAGGCATGTAAGTTTATCAAGCGCTAGTGAGGAAGAAAACGGGCAAGGAAGTAGACTCAGTCATTTGGAAGCCAGTCTTCATCTGCCACCCACCCAAATTAGAGGATCAGAAGAGAGTACCGTCGGCATTCCTACTCCTAAACTGTCTTCCGTAATCCTCTTCCCCACTGCCACACTCCACTGCTAAGCTAAGTGCCAGACTTGCAGGTAAAGATGAAACATCTGCCTCGGATCTCATAATCGTCCAGGCTTAAGTCTTTGACAGCCTTGACGCAGACCCTGCTGGAACAGGATAGTTTGCCTTCCATCCTGCTCAGAGACAGGGGAAGAGTGTGTTGCCTAGCATCAGCCTATCACATGAGGTCTGCTCCTGGCTTCTAAGACTCCTCATTGTAATGTTTGAAGTCATTGGACATTTTCAATCTTTAAGACATGAAGCCTTTCCTCTGATCAACTCTGGGCAGCTTTCAGGGACATGCAACCTGGTATCTACCCAGGACGCATGTGCCTGAGATGGAAGCAATCAGAAGGTAATCCTTTCCCCAGCTACTGTGGGCGTTTTTCAGGTTTGTGTTTCTGATGTCAACTTGACTCTCCCTTTGGGATCCTCGTGGGGCTGAGCATTCGGCCCTCCCAGCCTCAGAGGGAAGAGAACCCTTTCTCGGGTTTTCTGCTGCATCTGGCTCCATGCCTAGCTTCATCCCGAAGCAGCATTCTGGGTGTGTGGGGCCACCAGCCAAACAAGCCCCTATGGAACAAAAAGCGCATCAGTGTGGACAGGACTGAGCCTCCAGAGGGCTGAGGGGGAGAAAGGCAGCGAGCCCAGGACTGGCGAGGGTGGCTTTTCTGGCACTGGCCTTTGGCTCGTGAGGCCAGGCTCTGCAAGAGATCTAGCTCCCGGGACCAGCCACCCCTGGAAGTCACAGGGCTTGCTGCCAGCCTGACCTCCTGACACACGGGAGGGGGACGGGCTGAATGTCTCTCTGGTTCCTTCCTATCCACGTGCCTGGCTTCAGGTGCAAGTTCCTTGCCAGGCAGGGCCTGTGTCGTTCGCAGTTCCTACAGAGTGCCTTGCATGGTACTCATAAGAAACCGCGCAAGGCAGAGGATGATGTGTTCTCCTCTGAGTGCAAAGCCGGGGCTGCGCTGGGGCCTCCTGCCCTTCCTGTCTACCTCAACTGGAGCACACGCCCGAGAGGTAACCAGCTGCTTCTTTCTCCCATGCCGGGTCCCCAGATCGCCCACTGCGACACCCTGAACCCCGATGTGTTCATGCCCCAGGCCAGACCTAAGAAGCCAGAAAAGCCTACCGGGGAGGGAGTCATCTGTGGCTCCCCTTTTACCTCCACTCAGATGACACTTCGGGCCTGAAGTACAGAGGACAATGCCAGTATCTGGCCGCAACGTGACTGAGGCAGGAGGAACTGCTCTGTGACAGAAGACAGCAGAACTAAGGGAGTCCACTGGCTCTTCATGTGAGGAGAAGTCCCCAAAGTCAAAGAGGCCTGGCAGCCGTGAACCAACACAACTGTGGAGATCCCACAGCAATCCCCTCCCTTATGCCAGGGCTGTAGGGGCTATGGAAATGGCAGGCCTGGCCTTCCACACGGAGGGGGTTTACAATGATAGGTCCCAAAGTCATATTCACTTCTGGTTTCAGGTGATAAAAAGATGTGAGTACTCAGATTGAGCTGTGACAAACTCAAACTACAGATAAAACAAATCTCCACACTAGAAAGAACTCTGGTAACTTCTTAAGCAGTCCCCACCCTGCATGGGAATCGCTTTCAGAGCATCCCTGACCGTGCCATCCAGCCTCTTTAGAAGGGAACCCGTTCCCTCAGGAGGCAGCCGGCGCCAGCGCCAGACTGCTGCCTTTTTAGGAAATTTTTCCTCGCACCCACTGCTCCTGGATCTGCCCTCCGGGCCCAGAGAGGACAGATCCAGTTCCTCTACCAGCAGAACATTTTCTCACACCTCTCTGGTAAATGGTAATTTGTAATCCATTGCTCACTGTTCTCCAGTTGACAGCACCCAGTCATTACAAACAACAGTGAGAAAAAGTGGCTGTTGGTTTAGGGAATACTGTAGTTTTTCAAAAAAGATAGGCTCAAGCAGTGCCTTTGGGAGTTTGAAGTCCTTAGAAGGATTTAGGAGCCTAAATCCCAAGGTCAGGCTGGACAGTCATCTGCCTCTAGGTCCTCCTACCCCTGTCAAACTTGACAGAGGTAGACACGGGGCCAAGCAAGAGCTAAGTACAGAATTGTAGAGACAGGGATACAATTCTCAACTCCTCAACCCCTGCATCAAGCAGTCTGAGGATGCAGCAACAGCCAAGCGTGCATGCACGGGGTTCCTCAGCAAAACCGCGAGGGGACGGGGCCATGGCTAACGGCAGAACCAGGATCTTCCTTCCTCTCCCTCTTCTCCAGCAACAATGGCCAAGACCGACAGCCAGAGAACCACTCATCTTAGTGCCACTCTCCCGGCGGGAGGAGGATCAGACAAACCATCACGAAGTCCTCACTCCAGGCCTCCCCCAGGTCCTCCATCAAGGCCATTATCTGAATCAGCCGTGATGCTACCTGCAAGGAGAAAGGGATCTCCCTGTGCTCCTGCACGTTTCAGCAGCTCTCCAAAGGTAGCAATGATGCCTCTATTTAACTTGTCCATCCATTAAAAGATGAAGACTTGCTATTTAAAACCGACTACAAGAACCTCCTCTCCCAAGAGAAACTAAGGGGAAAATCTCGCTAAGGGATCAGGAGGTAGGAGAGGCCCTCCTAAGGACAGCAGTCTCTCAGACAGGCAACAGCTGGACTGGCTAAGCCCTCTGCAGTCAAACATCAGTGCTCACCTCTGTCTTCCTTACACTTCATGCTGGGGTTTGGCCACTGCCTCCCGGACTGTAAGACAGTGCTGGCCAAAATGCCTGGTGGGTGATGCTTCCCACAACAACGATTTAGAATCTCAGAAGGACCACAGAAGGAAAACGCCTTGTGTTTGCCTCCTATGGAGGATGGAAATTCCATTAAAGTGACCTTTAACTAGGCCTCAAGCCAAATCCATTCATTCAGGGAAAACACTAGCAGAAGTCCCAAGGAACGTGCTCTAGCACCCGGAATGACAACAGGCCCCTCCAGGCAGAAGTGCTGAGATGCCCTTGGAGAATTTCCCACAGGTGGGAAGATTCTGAGGGAGCAAACGTCACACCCAGCTCCAGCAGCAGGTCCCACTCCTCCCGGTCTGCAAGGGCTCTGATTGTCACTAGCTCATTTCTCAGGCGACCATCTCTGCTCACTCCTCATGGACACAGGACTTTGGAAACAAGTAAGGAGGGATAGAAAACAGAAGAGGCAGGGGAGAGAGCCGAGTCTGCATCTACCCTGGGAGAGTACAATGAGGAACATCTTCACCCCACAGAATCGTGGCTACTGGGTGCAGGCACTGAACTCGAAGCGGCTGTGTGAGACCGCTACTTGGTACTTATCATTGTTAAGACCTCAAGACTTAGCCCAAAGGGAAACGAGTTACAATGCTGTCTTGTCTAAGGGCTACTCACTTCTTTTTAAAGAGCTTGCGGAAGGAGCTGCGAAAGCCCCCTTTCTGGTCTTGCCTGGGATTCTGATCGCTGAAAGATGTTTGTTCACTTTCTCTTTCTTCCTTGGGACAGAATCTTGTGGTATCTTCTAAATGCATCTCCTGAAAACACAAAAGAGGGATTTTTTTAACTCCTTTCCAAAGTTCTGATGGATCCTGACTGTGGGACAGTTTTTTGGCTTTGGGACTTTCCTGTCCTACCCCAAAAGACTCCCGGGGGGCACCCAATCCCAATGACAGCAAGGCTGGGCTAAGGAAGAAGTGGGTAGGTGGAAAGAGGGTGACTTTCTGTTGAGTGTACTCTTGTCTACGTATCAAGGCGAATAGTCTGGAGTAAGATATGATATGACAATCTCTAATGATAGAAAATAAAGACATTTAGCTAATATTTAGAAAGTACAGAAATAGAATTCTTATTTTGGCACCTACACTATCTTGCTGAAAAACCAGCAGAATTCCCCTCATGCCTCCAGGTGTTTCTCTTTCTACAAAATAAGAACGTTCCTTAATTGTAGCACTAGTTTTCAACCAATATATTCTTAACTCTCCATTTTAGAAATGAAGGAGGAAAGGACTTTTTGAGAGATCGGGCCTGTTTAGAAGTAAACATCAACTAATATTTCCAAACTACAAATATGCCTTCAATAGTTTTCACAATTCTTAAACCATGGCATTTGGAGTGAAAGGTAAAATAAATTAAAAATAAGGTTGTATCTTTTGTGAACTCTCTAGTTTCTTTTTAAATGTGAAATGTACATATATATTTATATGCACACAAGCTAGATATGCATATATATCTATTACATATAAACAAAATGTGTACCTTGAGGTGACTATAATTTAAAATCAACCTAAAAATAGCTACTTAATTTTGAATAACAAAAGAACCCAAGAAATCAAAGCAAAAACCACATCAATGATGAGATGGGCTGACTACTTGCTGACAGAGAAGCAAAGTGTGAGGGGGAATTTTTTTTCAGGAAATATATGGGTCTGACTTTGAGAATTTAACTTGGGGTGGTAGCAGCAGATCTAGGAATTCTCTGAGATTCTACTAAGATACACAGCTAGATCATGGAGATTGACTTTTTTTTTTGAGTCGGAGTCTCACTCTGTTACCCAGACTGGAGTACAGTGGCACGATCACAGTTCACTGCAGCCTCGACCTCCTGGGATCAGGTGATCCTTCCACCTCAGCCTCCTGAGTAGCTGGAACCACAGGTGTGTGCCACAACACCTGGCTCATTTTATTTTTGTAGAGACGAGGTCCCACCATGTTGGCCAGGTTGGTCTCAAACTCACTTCTGAGCTCAAGATACCCTCCTGCCTCGACCTCTCAAAGTGCTGGGATTACAGGCATGACCCACCACACCCAGCCAAGATTGACATCTTGAAGGCTTAGTGCAGTGTTTCTCAAAGTATGGGTCTAGGACTCTTGATGCAGATTCCTGAGCCCTACCCTAGACCTGAACCAGAATCTCTGAGTTGGGCCTAGGTAATCCTTATGCACACCTAGATTTGAAAACCAGTGGCTTATGGCATGCTTCTGCCCACCTGCACTGTGTCCACATCAATTACCTAGGAATCTTCCCAAATTTTGATTCAGTAGGCCTGGGGTGCAAATTCTGCATTTATAACAAGTTCCCAGGCAATGCATTTATTATTAGTCCAAGGACTACATTTTGAGAAGTGGGCTTTTAGATACTATTTAGTGGCTGAATCTATTGATAGTTTAAGAAAAATCTTTCTGTGGAACCGTTACCTCAGTACTAGCTTGCATTCTGATAGCATTCTTTTTTTTTGAGTTGGAGTCTCACTCTGTCGCCTAGACTGGAGTGCAGTGGCCGCTCCCAATCACCACAGCCTCAACCTGCTGGGCTCCAGAGATCCTTCCACCTCAGCCTTCCAAGTAGCCGGAATTACAGGCATGCACTACCACGGCTGACTGATTTTTTGATTTATTGTAGAGATGAGGTCTTGCCTGCCCAGGCAGGTCTCGAACCTGCGGGCTCAGGCAATCCACTCACCTCAGCCTCCCAAAGGCGCGGGATTACAGGCTGAGCCACTGAGCCCGGCTGTCTTATAGCATTCTATGCTTCACAAAGTATATTCACAAACTTATCTTCTGTGGCCTGACCCTCACAACACCCGTGAGGCAAGTAAGTTATAGGGGGTCTTATTTTTATAGATGAGAAAACTGGAGGCACAGAGATGCCAAGTGAATTTTCCAAAAGCACACAGCTACTGGGCAGCAGAGCCAGGACTAGAACCGAGATCTCCTGAGACCCCGTCAGGTGTCTCCCTAAAGCATACTGTGCTCTTTCTTGACTCTTAAAAGACAGAACACTAAGGACTAGGCCTACACTAGCTCTGCTGGGCAGTGGTGAAGGATACACAGAATGTATTTGAAGGGATAGAATGGTAGTTTTGCACTTCTCAAAAGCAATGAGCTGACACCTTTAAGGACGGGGCTTTTGAAGGGCTTACTTTTGCAATACCATCCCATGACCACCTCTCAAGCACATACAAGCATGCATACACGTGCCCATGTACGCATGTACACAAACATGCATGCATGCATGCATGCACACACACATATACCCACCCACACACAGCTCTGCCCACCTGCACCTGCATGCCGCCTCTCTCTAGGACACCTAAAACCCAAGTCTTCTGCGTTTTTAGAAAGAAAAATTGTGTCCACAAATAAAAATAAGCAATGGGGACTTTGTTTGCAAGCTTGAAAGTTTTAATGATGATGCTGGATAAGAGGCCTTTTGAACTGACTTCCATTTGACACTTCCTATGTGTCTCTCTTGAACTAACCTGTCTTACGCCGTCAGGGGATGAAACTTGCCGTCTAGTGTGTGCAATTAACAGCTCCTGATACACTGTTTACTGTTAATTGGTCTGTCCAGTAAACAGTAGTAAATATATTACCCACTGTTTGCTTCTCAGGTATACTGTTTTCTGATTAATAGTTCTTGCCTAATTGTTGAACTCCACATTTTTTCATGTATCAACTAGGAGAAAAAAAGGCATTTTCTGAGCATGTGAAATAAGGGTCCTTTACAGCACAGACTACACTAGTGAGGTTTTGTCGAGGTGGCAACAAACCTCCAAGGCTTTTCATGAGCCAGCCTCTTCCTGTTCCTCTGGTCTAATTTCCCACCCGCACAGGATGCCAAGGAAAGGTGTCCTTTGCTATTTGATGCTGAGGAGTCTTTTTTCACACTTCCCTACCTCTCTCCTCCTCTAGCCAACTTCTAGGCAGTTTTTGAAATCTGATTCAGACATTCAGTGTATCTAGGGGTTTTAAACACCCCTCCCGTGTGATCCCAGAGTTTGTTGTTACAATTCTCTGTCTCTGTGTCTCCTTTCTGTACTGAGTCAGGTGTCCCGGAGGAGAGACTGATTTACTTCTGAATTCTCAGCAACTAGCACAGAGCCTGGCGCAAGGCAGACACCGTGTTTGCTAAAAAATGAATGAATGAGTCAGTGATCATCAGTCTGTTCTCATTCACTTGAAAATGAGAATAGGTGGAAAGGCACAGTCAGAGCCACCGTGCTACTCTCTGTTCGTCAGAACTGTGTTCCAATCACATACACAGATTTTAAGCATTTACTCAGAAACGATGAGCCCTCTCACGGACACACACTTAGACACCTCTTTAAATGCCCCCGAGGCTTGCAGACTCCGAGGTGAGGCATCAAAATATCTCGACATCCGAAGCCAAAGAAGGTGTTTTGCAGCCAGTGCTTCTTTGCCTACGTGGGGATGCCCCGTCCCGACGGAGTTTGCAAATGAACGCGACGCGCTTCTCCCGCGAAAAGAAAAAGCGAGCGGAAATGAACTTCGCTTTGCTGCAGACTTCGCAGGGAGTCTACGGTGCGAACCCGCGGGAGGGCGCAGGCTGGCCGCGGCGTTCGCGAGGACTCCAGCGCTCAGGCAAGAGGGGCGCCCGGCCGGCGGGGGCAGCAGGCGGGCCGGCCTGCGCGCGTGCGGGCTCCGGCAGGAGCGCGACTCGAGGCGCCACGAGTGCAGCGGGGCAGCCCTCTGCGAGCGTGTGTGTGAGTGTGTGTGAGACACACACACAAAGCGGGCCTGGAGGGCCGGGGTCGGCCCTGCCGCCATCCGCGGGCACGTGCGCCGCGCCGTCTGGGCCCCGCCCCCCGGCCTCGCCGCCTCCCGGGCCCCGGCCCCGCCCCGCACCGCCCCGCCTCGCCGGGTGAACTCGGGCCGCTCCCTGCCGCCGACGCCGTGGGTTTCGGTTCGGTGCTACTTTACCCTCCTTACTTCCAAATAGGTCTGCTTTTCACTTTGGGACCTCTGCTGGGGGAAGAAGGTCCGGGGCGCGCCGCGGGCGGCGGCGGCGGCAGCGGCCGGGCCGTGCGCCTGCGCGGCGCGCTCGGCCTTGAGCGGCGCGCGGCCGCCGCTGCTGCTGCGCGTGCTGTAGAGGCGCGGGGCCGCGCCCTCGGGCGGCGGCGCGCGCGGGAACTCCTTGAGCGAGCGGCTCAGCGGCTTGGCCTTGCCGTGCGCCTGCGCCTCCAGCTTGTAGGCGCCGCTGCCGCCCGCCGGCGACGTGGCGCTCTTGGGCAGCGGCGGCAGCGGGTGCTCGGGCCGCTCGGCCTCCACGGCGAAGCTGACGGGCCGCAGGAAGCAGATGTCCAGGCTGGACTCGGACGAGGCGGGCGAGCAGTTCTCGAAGAGCGCCGGCGCCTGGTAGGGCTCCTCGTCGTAGGGCGCGGGCAGCGCGAAGATCTCGCCGCCGTACTCGAACTCCTCGTAGGCCGCGGGCACGAAGCCGCGGCCGTCGGCCAGCAGCTCGGCCGGCGCGCGCAGCGAGCGCTCCACGTTGCCCAGCGGCTCGGCCGCCGCGGGCTCGAAGTCCATCTCCGGGATGGCCTGCAGCGGCCCGGCCAGCGCCTTCACGTCCTGCTCGGCCGCGCAGAACTGCGCCGGCGCCAGGAGGCTCTCGGGCCGCTCGTGCTTGCGGCCCTCCACGTCCCAGTCGCCGGGCTTCCCGGGCGGCGCGCCGTCCAGCAGGCCCTGCGGCGGCTGGCCCTTCTTCGCCGGGGGCATCAGGTGGCTTTGGGGGGAAGCGCAACAGCGGGCGGGCGAGTCAGCGCGCACGGGCCTCGCGACGCACCCTGCCCGCCGCCCCTCCCCCCCCCGGCCCCGCCGACCAAGGGGCGCCCGCGGGGCCCCACGAGGCCCTGGCCCCAGGTGCGAGGGGCGGTGGCAGCCCGCTGCGCGGAGTAGTGGCGGGCAGGACCCTCCCCGTGGCCGGGCCGCGCCTCTGGCCCCTCCTTGCGACGCGCTTCTCTCCCTGGCCTGCCCTGGCCGAGCTGTGCTTGCCCTGGAAACTCGGCAGTTGCCCACCTCGGGGGTCTTAGCACGCAAAACTAAGCTCGATAACTATGAATATGGACGGTGTTGGGTGGGCCTCATTGTACTCTTCTGTGCACACTTGAGATGTTCGTCGTGCGTTTTCAAAAATATTCCTTATGGCCAGACAGCGTGCTGTATAAATCATCTCGGGCTTCCACCCACAGAGCACTACCAAGATGTAAAAGCTGTCTGTCGCTCTGAATGTGCCCAATTTCATGGGGGGTGTTCGGGTTTTGGAATCATGGGTAACGGATCATTTACATAGTTTACAAACTGGGATCGAATACCATCAGGCGGGGTGTGGCTTTCCAGTTGTGCTGGACTTTCACTTGCCAGACAGGTGTAAGTGGACACTGACCAGAAGTGGTTATTCGGCTAGTTTATGTATTAATATTCCAATTCTACCGCAAAAAATGCATAAAGAATGCAAATGTAAATGCTAACATAGTATCTGACCCTGGTGGTCTTAAGATGAAAATGAGGATTCACTTTTACAGGTGTGAAAAGAAACAGTGAGATGAAATACTGATGTGACTCGAATTCTGTTTTAACTTGGAAGTTCGTGGGGTTTTATTGTCCCTTCACAGAGTGCAATGGCAGCCATATTGTTCACTCTGGGTGTAATCTCTAGGGTTTCATTTTTTGGCTATATTTGTTGTACTTCACAGAAGATACCGTTGAGTTACTGCCTCAAGAGTTGAAGTGATCCACAAAGTAAATATCTACTTTCTGCCTTTCTTCCCACTCTCTGGACCTGCCCCCTTAACTTTAATCCTTCCTCTGGGATCCAAGCATCCGGCCAGATGCTAGGCCAGCACACATGGGCTGGATAGGGCAAGCGGGGAGGAGTAGTCCTGTGGATCACACTCCTAATTGAGGCTGGCCTGCCAGCGCCCACAAAGACTGGCCCGGACCCACCAGCATTGCCAGTAACCCTTCCACAGTAACAAGTGCTTACGTGACAGCAGGGCCAGGACTGGGACCGGAAGGGTAGGGCTGCAGCATCTCGTCTGAGTGGATCCCACTGTCACGGACAGCCTCAGGGCCTGCTGTGGGGGAGGCATCTTGCCCGGTATTTGCACATTGGGAAGCCAGCCCTTTGTACAGCTTTGCCATCGAAGACCTAACAGGATAGAAGTAATAATTATCAGGCTGTACAGTAGGAAACCGGATCTCTGAACACACAGATTATGCCAAGAAAGAGCTGTCTCTCGGATGAATCCTCCTGTGGAAGTCTTTCTATCTCCAGGGCCCTCTGCAAACCAAGTCGTTTACATAATACGGTAAAAGCTGGCCATGAGGCAGGAGCAGGGAAGCTGATAAACTGGCTGAAAAGTTGGCAGAAGGAGTTGGTAGGGAGAGAGATCTATCAAAGGAGCCTTCACTTGGGAGGGTCTGAAGCACCCACAGAAATGATTCTGTTTTCCTCCACGAGTTAGGAGGAAGTTGAAGGAAATCCAGGTCATTAGGAAGCTCTGCCATATATACGAGGGGGAATTCAAAAAATCCCAGAATCTACTTGTAAAAAGGTGTGTTTTCTTACATCTTTACACTTCAGTCACCTTCAAAGTACTCTCCGTTTGATGTAATAAACCCATCGAGACACTTTTTCCACTGCTCAGAAGAGTTTTTGAACTCATCAGTTTTGATGCCTTTTAGTGCTTCTGCTGTTTTTTGTTTCACCTCTTCTACCTCAGCCAAACTTTCCCTTTGAGAACTTTTTTCATCTGGAGGAGAAAAAAAATGTGGGGCTACCCCTTCGGGTCCCCTCCCACTGTGGGAGCTTTTCTATCCTCTCAATAAATCCTGTTTTCTCACTTAAAAAAAATGTTGCTCAGGATAAGATTGGGTAGATAGAGAGGGTGGGGCATGGGGTCATGCCGCTTTTGGCCAAAAACTACTGAATAGTCAGGGCTGTGTGGGTAGGTGCGCTCCTAAATCACCCATCATGAAATGGGCAAATATGTTGAATGAATCTCCAAAAACAAATCACTGAAGCCAAACGCAGCCTCTCACAACAATGCTAGCTGGTACGCTGATGCCAATGGGTTCCAAGAACACTTACCTAGCAAGGGAAGTCTGTACTACAAGGGACCTGCCCTCCAGAAGATAATTGCAGGGTCTTGGGGGTCCCATATGAGATAAGAGGGGGTCTGCTTAGGCAGTGGAGTGAAGGGGCTTTTTTGCTAATTTCCTCCAGGTAGTAGGTATCTCCCTCTGTAGCCAGCCTGGCCATCTCTCTTCCCTTCCCTTCCCCTTCTCTCTTCCCTTCTACTTCCCATCACTGCATTTCAGCCACTTAACACACAGTCCATTTACTTGTGACAGACACCCATAGTGACAAGTCTGTATCCCTGTTCTCAGAAGCCTTTGGTCCACCCCCTAGACTGCACCATCAGAACCTTACTTCTTGAGCTTTTTCCGTTTCTGAATAAGCAAGTCCTCATTGCACTGGAACAGCAGGGTGTAGTGTGAGATAAATACTCGGAGGCGCTGAACACACACCAGTAGCAGATAATAGTCAGGGTGTTCCTGCTCTGTGAACTTCAGGACATTCTGGATGAAGGAAAAAAGGAAGCACTTTGCATAATGAGAATGAAAATTTGTCTCTTCTGCATCTTATCTTGAACCGTTGGGCGAGTTTGTTAGCCGTTTAATCCACACAACCAGCAACAATATGTATGGTCCATTTAATTATAAGCTGAAAGGTCAAATTTGCTCTGTGTCCATCACATCAAGGGGAAATAAGTCACTAACGCTCCTGTTTGAGCTGGATGTGAACATCAAATAATTTCATCTGAAAAGTTAGAAGCATCTACTAATTAGATCTCTGAAGTAATGGAGGCATTCTGACAGTGCCTGTCTATGAGCAAGGCCGTGACTCACATGAGTCAGACTAATGATGAGAACGTCAGGCATCAAGGCGGCCAGGTAGGGGGTGTTTGTGGTCAAGCTTGGTGGCCCCTCCTGTGATACTGCCTGCTGTGCTGCAGAGCAACATGCGTGTGACTTGGATTTGGGAGAGCGAACATTTACTCAGTACTTCCTATGACTGGGTACTAAGCCTTTTACGTATATTATCTCATTTAATGTTTACCACAGCCTGCTTAAACGGGCACATTTATGACCTCCATTCAACAAGTTGGGAAATCAAGGTACAGAGAAGTTAAGTGACCTTCATGAGGTCACACATCTAGTGAGTAATGAAGGCAAGATTTGGACTCAAGTCAGACAGCAGAGCCAGGGCTGCTTTGCATATTCTACTGCTTGTGAGGCCTGGGTTTCAGTCCTAGAGTTTTCACCTACTAAATGTGTTAACTTGGGCAGTTCGCTTAAGTTCTTTAGCCCTTTATTTTTTCATGGAAAAAAATGATACTACCCATTTCATGGGCTTGTTGAAGAGACTAAGATCGTTGTGACAAAATGCTTTTAGGATCTAAAACCATATAGAAGTGAAAGTCTTTTCAGTATTGATACTGGGCTACTTCTACCTGAGATAATCCCAAGCATTTCTAAGACGCTTTCACTGAATTACTGAAGAAGACCACTCAGCAATTCCACCAGGACAGGCGGGGAGTGGGAAGGAGAGAGACTGAGGGTGGGGAGGAGACAGTGATGAGCCCCTCCTTCAACTCTCCTTTCTCTAAGATGCTACAGCTCTTGGGAAAATGGTGTGAAAAAGTCGGCTCATCAGCTCATGCCCATTCTGTGACATAAAGCCTAGCACTGGGTGACAGAACCTCAGACCCAAGCCAAAAGAAAGTCGTCAGGACTGCGGTTAAGTGGGCAGGTTAGATGTTTAGAGGTGGCATTTAGGTGGCTGAAGATCCAAGCAGAAGAGGCTGGATGGGTGCTCAGAGTCTAGCAGAAGTGGTGAGAGAAACATCCTGGATCAGCCGAGGTGGACATCACTGGTAAATAAAGATAGAACTTCACAAGTAGACATCATGAGCCAAAAATTTATAGAAATAGAGATTTTAGCTCATGCCACAGGATGTTATGGGGCACGGGGAATCCTAACAATCTAAGCCAGGTACACATGTTGAAATAGAATGATGCTTGAGCCTGAACAGCATTTCTTAGTTGGAAGCCACAAACCACAGTTGAGCAGGGACATAGTTTGGTGGCTTGCCTGGCCATGCCTACCTGCAGATGTATCAGATACTCGGGGATGCGCTGGACGATGTGGAAAAACAGAGTGTAGATATCAGATTTAATCTCTTCGTCACCCTGAATGAAAGAAAGGCGGAGTCACTCTTCCGTGGCCCTCCTGCTCTGGCAGCAGAACCCGAGTCATCCCCACCAGAGTAGGAAGGGTCGACTACCAGAGTATTCCCTTCCCAGAGGCTGTCATAATGCACCAGTCCCTTAGAGAGGCCATGGGTGCAGGGCCACACCCAAGCAGACGACGCTCCTCCAGCAGGGAGCATGCCACATTCATCTTCTGCACCTGCCTGAGTTTCCAACCTGTCCTCTCCTCCCCCTCATCTTAGCACAGCACTAGACAGAAGGAGGCATGCAACAAGTTACATCAGATGGCGTGAATTCATTAAGGTTGTCCAGCAAGCATCATTATGGGGCTTCACTAACAGGCTCTGAAGGGTGGCTGGGAGGCTCATGAGAGGGTGGAAGGGAGTGTGATTAGAAACCAGGCAGCGGACCTGGCAGTGGAACACACGTGGGACCTTCTCCACACCCCTTCCCTCTCCCCTCCTTCCTTTCCTTTCCCTTCCCCGGATATTTGCTGGATGCTGACATGTGGTGGACATCTGTGCTGAGCTGGGAGTGGGGGGTGTTGAAGCAGAAAGCTAGTAAGGCAGAGCCCCTCGTCACCTGTGAAACATGATGACCTCTCACCTATGGGGCTCCTGATACAGGTTTTTCCTACTGACCTACAGTAATTCGAATGGTTTTACATGTGACTTTGCTTACTGAGCACCAGCTATATCACTGCAGCAGCAGAACTTTAAAGCACCAGGACTAGAATTCCCTTAGGATCTGATAAGCTGACAGAGGACAATTGAGTTTAATATTCACATTTGTATCTTCTGAGCCTAAAAAACACCTATCATTTGCAGTATGTACATACAACGTGGGACACCCAAATCCCTGAAATTTGTTTATAAAGATTGTGTATTCCTACGTGTTTAAATTTCGAACACCAAAGTATTCTCTTTGATGCAATATACCTATCGAGATGTTTTGTCCACTACCCAAAATAGTTTTTGAACTCGACCATTTTGATGCCTTGTAGTGCTTCTGCCATTTTTTTATTTCACCTCTTCCACATGGGCAAAACGTTTCCCTTTGAGGACTTTTTTCATCCAGAGAAACAAAAAATGTTGCGCAGGACAAAATCGGGTGACTAGGGAGGGAAGGGTATGAGGGTTGTGTCATTTTTTTTTGGTCACAAACTACTGAACACTCAGTGTGGGTCAGTGTGGGCAGATGTGCTTGTAAATCACCCATCATGAAATGGGCGAATGCGTTGAAAAAAAAATCTCCAAAAAAATTCACCAAAGCCAAACGCAGCCTCTCACAACAACGCTAGCTCATACACTGATGCCGATGGGCTCCTAGAACACTTAGTGGGAGAAGCCTGTACTATAAGGGGTTCGCCCTCTAAAATATGATTCTGCTTTTTTGGAGGGAGTTGCCCTCATAAGTGCCGTCTAAAGATCTCTCCGCAGAACACCTATCATTTGTCTGTCACTCCAATGGAGCAGAACAGAGGGTCAGTAAGGCATGGCAAAGGCCCACTCAATGACACTGGTCCTTGAGTGGGCTCCTTGAACCCCAGTAGGAGGACAGTGGCTCTGTTCAGGCCATTCCCCAGCCTGGAAAATGAGCTCAGAGTACATGGACTATATTGACTAGGTGAGCAACATCAAGTAGATGACGTGTTCAGTTTCACAAAGGATGGCACCTCGAGTTAACTTACCTCCTTCAAAACCACAACATGAACCAGAGAGATGCACTCAGGCAGGTCCCGCAGGTAGGCTACATAGTAATCCAGGAAGTTATTCTGTAAAACAAACAAACAAAATGCATGGGAAGACCTGAAAACAGGAATGATAATATTTTTAGAGTCGTGTATATTAAAAAAGAGTATGTTGAGCCCGGCTCGGTGGCTCAGCCTGTAATCCCACGCCTTTGGGAGGCTGAGGTAAGTGGATTGCCTGAGCCCGCGGGTTCGAGACCCGCCTGGGGAACTTGGCGAGACCTCATCTCTACAATAAATCAAAATGAGCTGGGCGTGGTAGTGCGCGCCTGTAGTTCCAGCTATTTGGAAGGCTGAGGCGGAAGGATCGCCAGAGCCCAGCAGGTTGAGGCTGCGGTGGCCGGGAGCGGCCACTGCACTCCAGTCTGGGCGTCTGAGTGAGACTCCAACTCAAAAAAAAAAAGAGTATGTTGCAGAGATGATTTTAATCATTCACGTAATGTGTTCTATAATATCTTTGGGTTTTTTTTTTTAATTCATGCTGAAAAAGGTTTTGAGGAGGGCCAGATGCAGTGGCTTACACCTGAAATTCTAGCACTTTGGGAGGCTGATGTAGGAGGATTGCCTGAGCCCAGGAGTTCGAGACCAGCCTGGGCACATAGCAAAGCCCTTGTCTCTACAAAAAAAATTAGCCAGGCATGGCAGTGCACACCTGTAGTCTCAGCTACTCAGGAGACTGAGGCAGAAGGATTGCCTGAGCCCAGGAGGTCAAGGCTGGAGTGAGCCATGATCAAGCCACTGCACTTCAGCCTGGGCAACAGAATGAGACTCGACTAAAAAAAAGCAAAGCAAAATAAAAAAGCTTTTTGGTTTTAAGGTAAATATCCCTACAGCTCAGTAATAAAAACTCAACAGCCCTGCATTAATGAGAGAAAGTGAAATAATAAGCCAAAGGAAGAGAGAGGGGACATGTAAGTTGAAAAAGTATCGTTATATTGTTCAATAAGAAAGGTGCATATTTCATTTTGATAATTCCCTTTCACTTCAATAACCTGCATCCAAATGAGAGGCCTGCGCCCAGTCCACCTCATATTATCTAGACCAGTGATTCTCAAGTTTTCTAACGAATTGTGCCTTTCCACAAATTGCACATTTGTCTAGGCATTTCCCCTCAGGAAAGATAATTCTCAGCTTCCACAGTTATAATAACTTCAGCTAAAGAAAGCATACTGAGCACGAGGGAGTCAAGGTGACATTAGAGGGCGAGCAGCATATCCACTCGAGCCTACGCAAGTAGATAATGTGTAAACTTGATTGTTACCCACAGTTGAGAATCATTAACTTTACAGAAATTGATTGCAGGCAAAAACTGGCTTGCAGACCAATTGCAATTAGCCCACACAATATTTTAAAAATAAGAAAAATGCCACACAATTGTGGATTTTCAGCTATTCTAAAAATACCAGAAGATCTGGCAACTCCGGTCCTTTTCCCCCCCATGATCATTGGATCCATCTGAGCGGCCAGTCCTTGTAGAACAATTCATGTGCCCATGTCAGCACATCCCACCGGTCCATACTGGCTCACTCCATCGTTTATGTCACTATCTGGCCCTGTGAGTATCTGAATCTGCAACTTGGATCATATTTATTTGTAGACTATTATAGAGACTTCAAGATGCAGCACTTTTTCTTCAAGAAGCTGAAAACCGGTCAGGTGCAGTGGCTCATGTCTATAATCCCAGCATTTTGGGAGGCTGAAGTGGGAGGATCACTTGAAGCCAGTAGTTGGAGACCAGCCTGGGCAACATGACAAGACCTCATCTCTACAAAAAAATTAAAAAAGAAATTCGCCAGGTGGTGTGGTGCACGCCTGTAGTCTCAGCTACTCGGGAGGCTGAGGCGAAAGATCACCGGAGCTCTGATAGTCAAGGTTGCATTGAGCCGTAACTGTGCCAACTGCACTCCAGCTTGGGAAACAAAGGGAGACCTTGTCTCAAGAAAGAAAGAAGAGAGAGAGGGAGGGAGGGGGGAGGGAGAGAGGGAGAGAAAGAAAGATTCAAGACAAATAGCCACCCATCCATATTTTTAAAAATCTCTAAGGAATGAAAAATGTGTGTGAAAATCCACACATATATACAAACTTTCACATATTTATATGTATATATGTGAGTTTTATACACACACACAGATATATATACAGACATCTATATACACACGTGCATACTGAGTAGAGGTAGTTGTCGTGTAGTGGAAAGTTCTGCACTAGAAGTTAGAAGACCTAGTTTAGGGCACTCATCAGATCTCCAGCGACCTGGCTCACGGGGTGATTTGTTTAATCTGCCTGCACCTTACTCCGTGATCTGCCCATGGAATGAAGGAGGTTAGACAGGATCTAGTGGTTCCTCTGACTCTGGGATTCGCTGATTCCAGATTCTCCACCAAGAGAAGTAGAAAAATGAGACACAGACCATAGACTTGAAGTCTGGGGAGGGGGACCCCTCCTTACCTCATCATTTGTCAGCTTCAGGAATAAATCTCCAAGAACACCTTGGCGTGGCCACTTCAGGACTCGCTCCTGCAGGGCGTGAAGCAGATCCAGGTGCTGTTGGACAAGGTACCGTAAAGAGCCGGGGAAGAGGCTTGAAACAGAACAGAGATGGCATCACACAACCCGGGTGTGGGAAGAAAGGGCCCCACGAGCACACTCAGCAGGCCCCATTCCCAGCCATCCCGAACCCCAGAGGCACAGGTCTGCACTGAGGGTGTTTTGTTAAAGTTTGCAGATATCCTCAGACTGACAAGAGCCTGAGGGCTCCTGGGAAAATGTGTATTGAACTAATAGCACATGGCTGTTGTGACCTTTTACAGCTCACCTGGGACAATCGCATTCATATGACAGTCAGTGGAATTCTAAGGGAGAGCTTTTTCAGTGTTTTAAAGTTATTCGCAGGTGACGCGCGGAATTGCCTATTCTAATGAGTGTCATCACTAAGGGGGCACTTGGTCATTCTCAGCTCCTGGGGAAGAGACTGTGACTTAGGTAGGCAGAAGAACTAGTTTAAAGCTGGCAACTAAAAGCTCAGGGAGCTGGGGATCTGGGAGGATTTCCTTTTCCCTTTCCTTCGGTTTTCAAGAGGAATACCAGGCCAGGACAGAGTCTCTCCTTGGGGGCACTGACCAGGTCCAGTGTGCTGTTCCCCGGAGTTTCACAGAGCACCCTCACTACCCTTCCATCCCTCTCCTTTTACTCCCAATGTGCCTCGTGTTTTCAGAAGAGGAGAGAGTCGGAGAAGGGTGAGATGGAGAGGATAGAGAGAAGTGAACCTGGGAGGAAGAAGGGCAGATGGATGGAGAAGGGCTAGGTGACCAGAGGCCTGGAGAATGAGGAAGGAAGGAACAAAAAGAAACAAGTCTGACTGGGCTGCAGTGTGCACTGGAGCTCCAGCTTGGTGACAGGGGAAGTAAAGGTAGTTCCTTGGGCTTGCAGTACCACAAGGGTAACCAACATGAAAGAGATGCCCTGTTCATGAGAGCTGACTTTAGCTAAACATTTCCCCAGGGTCTAATGAGAGATTATCAATGGACAAGTGGGTGCTTTGCCAACAAGCAGAACTTGGTTGGAACGGTGGGAAGGACACCAGATTGAGAGGAAGTTTTTTCAACTCATTTCCAAGTAAAGCCAAGTCTCCCTTGTGACTGTAGCTCTGAAAAGACTCAAACACCAGAACTGAGTCCCCAGCCCCTCAAGGAAACCTTCCACTCTCATCCTCCACCCCCTCCACTTTCTGTGCCTGGAGTCTCCATTGTGCAAAGCTGACTGACCCCTGACACAAGGAGGGAAAGCTCTTACGGCCGGAGCGATGGAGCTGTGGGCTTAGAAGATCCCAGTCATCCCTGTCAGAGAGGAATTGGGAGGGATGGCTAAGAGGCAGCAAAAACATAAACTTGATGGAGGAAAGCACAACTGATCATACTGAAAGAGCAAAATGTTCCAGCAGCAAAAGATGTAGGTGTGAAAGATTTCTCCCTACCCAGAGGCTATACATGACTTTGGGTGATAATTGGGTGTGACACGGAGATGTCAGGCACCATGGTGAGATCTGTGTGATGAGTTTCCCATACAGGGATGTAATGCATCTTGGATTATTGCTTTTCTTTTCCTCCCCTCCCTTCCCATTTTCCTCCCTCCCTCCCTCTCTCCCTCCTTCCTTCCTTCTTTCCTTTTTCCCTCCCTCTCTCTTTCTGTCTCCCTTTCCAGAAAGCTACCTTCTACCACACTGTGACCAATGTACTCAAAGAAGGGGTACAAAGCTGGTACCAGCATCCTCCCGGATGATCTATCCACTCGGGTGATGGAGATTTCAGGGTGGGGTCAGAGAAGGCTACTGCCCCACCAAGTGCTCGGAAGCACACAGGATACATGAAGAGCAACCTACAATGGCCCCTGGTGTTCACAACACAGCAAATTTAGCAAAGATGGAGGAGATGCCTCTCTTGTCACTGGGAGCTGAACTTAACTGGATATTTCCTAGGGTTAATGGGAGGACGCTGGTAGGTTCTATAGGCAATAGTGAAAACATGTTTTAAGCAGTTTTTAATTTAACAGGGATAGCATTGGAAATGGAGGAGGAGTATGAAATCAGGAGTCAGAGACCAGAGGGAGAGGGAGAGGGAGAGACCCATTGCACCGATTTCATTCTTTTGGGCAGCTCCAGACCGGACTCCCAGAAGTAACTTTTTTATGCGAACAAAGCATTGAAGACTTGGCTTTTTGTATTCCTCACTGGGATGAAATTATGGCAACACTTTGACTCTTTCTAAAGCCTCCAACGTGATTTCAACTCCCAACAAGATAATTTGTTTGTTTTTTGAGTTGGAGTCTCACTCTGTCGCCTAGGCTGGAGTGCAGTGGCACACTCACAGCCATCGAAATCTCATCCTTCCGCCTCAGCCTTCCAAATAGCTGGAACTACAGATGCACGCCACCATGCCCAGCTAGTTTTTGTGATTTATTGTAGAGACAAGGTCTTACTATGTTGCCCAGGCTGGTCTCGAACTCCTGGACTCAGGCAATCCTCTCGCCTCGGCCTCCCAAAGTGAAGTGTTGGGATTTCAGGCTGAGCCACTGCACCCGGCCAACAATATAGTTCTTAAAGAGTGAGGGAAATACACTCAACGCAATCAAGGAAAATCCAGTTCCAGTTCCAAATGAACCACTTAGCTCTTGCCAGGTCAGTGTGAAGCCAACCAACTCCTGTGTTTTAGCAGCAGAAGGATCCAGTCATATTCAATGGGCATGATGATGAACCATGTGCCACCTGGTGGTTGTAGCACAAAGCATGTTGAGCTCTTTGCAGAGTTTAGCTTATCAGGCCAACTGACTCAATAGAAAACCAAACCTCACCATCACACAACAAATTCATGTAACAAACCATCACATATACCCCTTGAATCTAAAATTTTAAAAATAAATGAATCACCAGGCATGGTGGCTCACGCCTGTAATCCCAGCACTTTGGGAGGTAGAGGTGAGAGAATTGCCTGAGCCCAGGAATTGAGGACCAGCCTGGGCAACTTGGTGAGCACTCGTCTCTACAATAAGTCAAAAAATAAGCCAGACGTAATAGCACGTGCCCGTAGTTCTGGCTACTTGGAGGGCTGAGGCAGAAGGATCGCCTGAGCCCAGCAGGTCGAGGCTGCAGTGGCCATGAGCGTGCCACTGCAGTCCAGCCTGGATGACAGAGTGAGACTCTGACTCAAAAATAAAATAAAATAAAAATAAATTAATCAAAAAAATTTTAAATATGGCTCATGTCTGCATCCCAACATTTGGGAGGCCTAGGAAGGAGGATTGCATGAGCCCTGGGATTTAATACCAGCCTGTAACATAGCGAGATTTTGTTTCTACAAAAAAAATTTTAAAAATTAGCGGGGCATGGTGGTACGCACCTGTAGTCCCAACTACTTGGGAGGCTGAGGCGGGAGGATCGCCTGAGCCCAGAAGGACAAGGTGGCAGTGAGCTATGATTGTGCTACTGCACTCCACCCTGAGTGACAGAATGAGACCTGGACTAAAAAAAAAAAATAATGAGTCAATTCACTTAATGAGAAATTGACATTCTAAGATCTGACTCCCAGAGCTGAAGAAATAAAAGCCATTTCTGAATTTTTTTTTAAAAGGCGAATTGCCCTTCTCCGCAAGTGTTCAGACAGAACTGTTGAATCTGGAGGTCCGAGCTCTATTTGGGTGAGTCAGACAAAGTAAAGCCCAGACCTCAACTCCTGTGGCCCTTCAGCCACTGATCAGCAGCCCACAAGCTCAGCCTGGGCTCTGACTGGCAGCACCTTCAGCCCTTTCAGCCAGGGTCAGGGCTGGCTTCCAGTAGGTTGAACAGGCTCTGGAGGAATTCATGTTTTTCTAGGAAAAGCCTCAAGTTTTATTTCATAGGCACCCCGGGGTTTGAATGTCACGTTGTAGTTGTAGCGGTTGTTATTTTCCAGCAGGGTCAAAAGGGCTGAAGGCCTGCGGTTTGAGATGGAAAAGACAGCAGATGCTAATAAACTTACCGTCATTTCTGCGTGGAGAAAAATGCCAAGAGAAAAAGGAACAATGTCATTCCGCTGTGTATTTCATTCAGCAGGCCTACTTACATGCACACGGAGGTCTCAGACAAGCTGAGAAAAAGAAGGAATACAGTGCGCGAAAGAGGATAATGGAAATCTCAGCTCAGGGTAGAAAAAGGACAACACTGCCAAGCTCAGAACCAGAGATTGTGTATTTAGTACTAACAGAGTACTGGGCTGAAACTTTCTCTGCTTGGTCTATGCAAGGAAAAAAAGTAAGCCTCACAAATAACCAACATGAACAGCATTTTCACGGATATGACAAAATAACTATTCTCTTACTTTGAGGAGTTTATGCTAGCTGTGATTTTTTTTAACCTTGTAGGATTTGGTAGAGAGACCCACCCCTTTCTTAGTGATGGGGCACGAGAGAACATCTTAGAAAAAGAGAGACAAAAAGTGAACAAGTGCTTTCCAAGAACTTAGAAATGGAAATTCACAAGAAATAAGCACCCGTGAAGCAGCTTCCAGTCCCCACTCTTGGTGCTTCTCATGATTTCTGCCAGCTGAAGTTTTCTTTTAATTTTTGCATCATATCGTTAGTGCTGTTTGACTACTTGGAAATCCTACAAGCTTTCAAGTGTGGGGTCATTGTGTTTGTTACCATCTTGTTTGCTACCGGAACCCCTCTCCTGTTCCAGAAATTAGGAGCAGGAAAGTTGATGCTTTCTCCCACAGGCGAGTCACCAAGAAAACCTTTGAGTCTTCAGAAAGAGATGGTCCCACTCCAGGCTGGTGAATTCCACGAGCATACAAAACTCCATTTGCAACCCTGTCAGATAAGAATAACCAGGGCTGTGTTTTCTTTTTGCTACAGGAAATAAGAGGTGGACTATTCCCAAAAAAGTGAACAAGCGCTCAACTGTTCAGTGAGCTGTGAATATAGCAAGCATCCCGGCTCGACAAGCCAACTGAGATCGGACGTAAAAACTTGCAGGCTGCTCAAGATTGAAACAAGATTTTTGAAACAGAGAGAGACAGAAATGTTCCCGGCTCTCTGAGAAACTTCACATGTTGCTGTTAGCCAAAGTGGTGTCCTTGAAACCACAACGTCCTTAGAGAAGTGATACAATGTCATACTGCAGTAGCACAGGGACAGGGACGGGCAGGCTTAAGTTGGAATATTCTGGCACTAATTGGCTATGTGACTTTAAACTTCTCTGGATCTTAGTTCCTTCCTCTGTAAGGTGGGAGGGCTCTGGTAAAGGTTTCATGAGTTATAAATTAAGCGCCTGCCAGAGCACCTGGTTACTTTCTTTAAAAGTAAACAATACTCTCTCTTTCCCCACCCTGCCAGATTTTCAGAGACTGGGAAGAGATGCTGCGGCTTAGAATCTTCAATGAGGAGGAAACAAGGTCAGACCAAAAGGTAGACTCGCCTTTCAAGTTCATTGACGTAAACTGAACAGGTCTTTAGCAACAGGAAGACCGCAGGAGAGAGACTTTCCAGAGGCCTTAAGTCATAGCTGGGAGGGCAAGACAGGCTGGTCTGAGGTCTAGGAGGGGGATTGCAGAGACTAGATGAGGAGGGAAGGACCAGTGAGGCTCCGAGTGGCCACTGAGAGAAGGAGAAGCCAGTGCAGAGCCTCTGTCAGCCGTAGCTGGAGCTGTTAGCATTTTTCTGTTCATTCTGTTCCTGTTGCTCTCTATTTTGTTTACCTAAGTTTCGCAGTAAGGTAATTATCAAAAATGGTCAAGCCACATGTGGGTTTGTCAGGGAGTATCTCCTCACCTCAGTCGTTTAGACAGGAGTAGCATCATGTTTGCTGATGGGGTATATTGTTGGAGGCTGCAAAGTCAGGTAGTTTTGGGGGGTGGTCAGGAGCAGGGAAATATAATTAGGGGCATCCCTAGGTAGATTCACACTTATAAACCACCAGTGTCTATTTCCTGATGGAACGTTTAAAGTAATAATGCTACATTTGTCCCTAATAGTCCATTCACTTCGATTGGTGTTTTCCTCAAAAGATTCTGGATGATTACATCTTCAGAATATTGGTCTTTTTTACCAAGTCTTACTTTTCTGCTTTCCCTCAACAGAGACGGAAGCAGAAAAAAATCTGAAGACTATGAACAGATATATGTCAAGGAGTGCAGTAACACTGGGGCTAGTGCACTGTTGTAAAACATGGCAGACCCCATGGAAGCATTGCTCACAACACACACACACACACACACACACACACACACACACACACACACACACACACACACAATTTTCCATGCATTCCCCGCTATTATGAACAAATAATAAGAAAGGTCCGAGCGCAGAGTTCTAGCAGCCTGTATCATTTGTCTCATGGCCACTTAGTGCTTCAGACTTCCACGAAATTCACTCCCTCGTGCCTCTGTGAGACCCATGACCCATGGGGACAGGCTGATGGCAACAGAGAGCATTGCCTCCCTCGCTGTTGCATTTATTCTCCCTTTCCGTTGTTAAGAGACGTGTCAGGAACACTGAAAGCCCAGCAGATTCTACTCGTTTTCTTACCTGCTGAAAGCCCTCAAGTGGGAGACTTGCCAAGGGTTCCCAGCTGCTGTTGTTGCTGAATGTGTTCATGTGTTGGAAATGTAGCCCCCAGTGTGGTAGCATTGGAAGATGAGGCCTCGTGGGAGGTGTTTAGGCCGGGAGAGCTCCACCCCTTGAATGGATCGCTGCTGCTATGAAAAGGGCTTGGGGGAGTGGGCTTTCCTGCTCCCTCCTGCTCTTCTGCCTTGTGAGGATACAACAGTGAGGCGCCATGTTGGAACCAGAGACCAAGCCTGCCAGTGCCTTGATCTCAGACTTCCCAGGCTCCAGAATGGTGAGAAAATAAATTTCTGTCCTTTGTAAATTACCCAGTGGGTGGTATTCTGGTATAGCAGTGCAAAATAAACGAAGACACCTGCCATCACTCCCTTTTCCCTTTTCAAAGATTAATATTCTGGAACTCTTTATAGGCCCCAGAAATCCCGAAGTGGAAACAATAAGCAACTTACCTTAAATCCCAATCAATCTGAAAAGCAAAGGCAATGAATACATGGATACCTTCTCTCTTTGGAATTCCTTTTTCCATCTGACCCCTGGAACGTTGCCTTTATCTTCAGGATCAGAGAGATGTTAATGACATATTTTCTTTCTGATTCAAGCAGTTCCAGAGCCACGGTCTGTCTTTTAGCTTTTAAAAAAAAACAACAAACCCAAGAGGGAATTTTTGTTAACCATTTCTTCCTGAAATCCTACTAAATGAAAGAAAACAATAAATAAAAAGAGCCATCTGCAAATTTTTGAAAGATAGAAAGCAGAACAGAGGCTCAGTAAATCATGCGGAAGAGGAAAGGGCATGCAACCTTGGTGTTCCCATCTGCAGACAGGGAATCTGCTGAGAAGATCAGAGAAGCTCAGGGATTGGAGATTCCAGGCATGATAGAAAGAGCAAATGAGGGGCAATGCTGAAAATAAGAGAAATCGTTCAATGTCTGCCTACGGTGCCATTGAACCTCACCCGTGCCAAATGGTTTCTCGCTTCCACCCCTTGGGAAACAGGAAAAGTGAAACTAGAGAAGCCCTACTCTCTGGGATCTGGGCTAAGGACTTCTGACATCCTAGAGGGCAGAGTTGAGACACCAACATAAAAGTAAGAGGACTCAGGAAAGGCTGCATGCTGAACAGTGAGACTCCCCGCAGCCACTTTCCCCTGCAGGTCCCAGGAAGCCAGCCCCCAGGTCTGCTGGAGACTGGCGGGCCATCCACTGGAGACACTGAACTTCCCAAGGACAAAAGACCTACAGACACTGCCATAAAGAGGTCACCTATCAGAAAGTTAATTTGCCACCTGATTGGCCTATCTATAATGCAGCCTGCTTGGCCAATACAAAATTTCTAGGGTTTTTTTTTTTAGGGTTCTTTCTTACGTATAAATAATTGTCTAAGGATGCTCAGACATTTGAGCAAAGCTTATACCACAAAAGAAAGAGAAGAAAAAAGTATATACACATAGGGTTCTTAAAAGGAAAGATGCCCTGAAGAAAAAGAGATAATGCAGGATATAAAATTTAAAAATTGTTAATTTTATAATTAATATTCTCGAAGAGAAATTAGAAAAATATTTTAACCATTTAAAAATTACAAGATACTGTTTTTAAAAAGAGAGAATGTCCCCAAAAGGAGAAACTTTTAAACATTTTTAAAAGATAGAAAAAAATTTAAATGGCAGAAGATAAACGCAAATAAACCCCCCCCAAAAAAATGAGGAAAGAGACATATTGAGGAGAAGATAGTAATTGAGAAATCAATCTAAGAGATCAAACATGAAATCAGTAGAAGTTTTAAAGAAAAGAAAGAAGGCCTGGCACGATGGCTCACACCTGTAATCCCAGCACTTTGGGAGGCCAAGGTGAGAGAATTGCCTGAGCCCACAGATTCAAGATCAGCCTGGGCAACTTGGCAAGACCTCATCTCTACAGTAAATCAAAAAATTAGCCGGGCATGGTGGTGCACACCTGTAGTCCCAGATACTTGGAAGGTTGAGGTAGAAGAATCTCCTGAGCCCAGCAGGTCGAGGCTGCAGTGGCCATGAGCATGCTACTGCACTCCAGCCTGGGCAACAGAGTGAGACACCAACTCAAAACAAAAAAAGAAAGAAAGAAAAGAAAATAGATGAGAGGGTATTATTAAAACAAAAACAAAACCAAAAAAACCTAGGACATGTATTTCCAGAAGAAAGAGCCAGCATAATTAACAAAAAGGTCTCACATCATGATAAAGCATACCACATCACTGTGAAACTTTAGCACACCAAAGATAAAGAGAAGATCTTCAAAGTTACCAGATAGAAAAGTAAGTAGCATACAAAAAACTGGGTATCAATAATGACATTAGAAGCTAGAAGACAATGAAACAATTGCTTTCAAATGATGAAAAGTGGTTTATATGTAGCCAGATTATTGATCGAGTATATAGAATCTACTGGATGGTGGGCTTCATCAAAACAAGAAGTAAACCAAGAAGGGCACAGAAAATGAAGATATCAACAACAAACAAGCAGGAATCAAACATGGGAAAATATAAAGAGAATTCTTAAGAAGACTGAAAAGTTCCAGAATGATGGCAGAGCTACAGGTCAGAGCAGAATAGGATGACCAAGGTCTCTAGGGCAAATACTTTAATTGTAACAACAAAAAAAAAGTGGGCCAGGTGTGGTGGCACATGCCGTAATGTCAGCACTTTGGGAGGCCAAAGTGGAAGGAGTGCGTGAGCCCAGGAGTTCAAGGTTACAGTGAGCTATGATCAATAGTCATCAGGGAAGAGAGAATTGAAACTACAATATGATACCAGAACACGCCTTTGAGAATGACTAGAATCTAAAAGATGACCATGCTAGCGCCCCCATGCATGGCTGGCGGGGCATGCAACTACCTAACCACTGTGGAAAACTGCTTGACATCATCTCCTAAAGTTAAACATAATCCTAAACTATCATCCAAAGATTTCACTCCTAGGTATACACCCAAGAGAAAGGAGTGCATACATCCAAAAAAGGAAATTTGTACAAGAATATTCATAGCAGTTTTATTCATAATAGCCCCAAACTGGAAACAAACAGATGTCCATCAACAGAGAATGGATTTTTAAAATTGTGGTAAATTCATTCAATATGATGAATAAAAAGGAATGAACTGCCAAACGAATTGCATGCAAACATATGAATGAATCTTCTAAAGCTTTATGTTGGGAAAAGAGGCCAAGCACAAAAAAGTATATGCTGTATTATTCCATTTATATGAAGTTCAAAAACAGACAAAACTAATTTATGGTAATATAAATCACAGGAACAACTCTTTGGGTCAGCATTGACTGAAAAGGTGTCTGAGAGAACTTTCTGGGATAATAGAAATATTGTATATCTTGATCTGGGTAGTGATCAGAGGGGGCCCCCAAAATGGAATCTATTTATAAAAAACTGTGTATTTATTCTTACGTGTTTTAACTTCAGTCACCTTCAAAGTCCTCTCTGTTGGATGCAATACACCTATCAAGATGCTTTTTCCACAGCTCATAACAGTTTTTGAACCCATCCACTTTGATGCCTTTTAGTGCTTCTGCTGTTTTTTGTTCCCCTTCTTCCACATTGGAAAAACGTTTCCCTTTGAGGGCTTTTATCATCCGGGGAAACAACAACAACAAAAAAGTTGCTTGGGGCGAGAGTGGGTGAATAGGGAGGTAGGGCACAGGGGTCATGCTGTTTTGGGTCAAAAACTGCTGAACACTCAGCGTGGTGAACCAGTCACCTGTTTGTCACAACTCAGGACATTTCTTCCACAAATCGTGATGCAACCTTCTCAAAACTTCCAGATAAAAACTTTGGTTGACTGTTTGATCCAGAGAAAAAAATCTCAAGTGTACTATAAGAGGCCTGCCTTCCAAGAGATAATTCCAGGGTTTGTTTTTTTTTAACCCATCCTCCCCTTGTATGTAAAAAGCCAATGAGCTGAAATTTTTTTTTTTTTTTTGAGTTGGAGTCTCACTCTGTCGCCCAGTCTGGAGTGCAGTGGCCGCTCCTGGCCACCGCAGCCTCGACCTGCTGGGCTCCGGCGATCCTTCCGCCTCAGCCTCCAGAGTAGCTGGAACTACAGGCGCGCGCTACCACGCCTGGCTAATTTTTTGATTTATTGTAGAGATGAGTTCTCGCCAAGTTGCCCAGGCGGGTCTTAAACCCGCGGGCTCAGGCAATCCACTCACCTCAGCCTCCCAAAGGTATGGGATTACAGGCTGAGCCAACGAGACCGGCTGAGCTGAAATTTAAGCTCTGTGAATGCTATGTAAATTAAAGTACAATAAAGTACTTTAAGAAATAGCAGCAATAAAGTACTGTTTAGAAATAGCAGCATAAACTTTTTTTAAGAACATGAAAGGGAGGACGATCACCAACCCTGCCCAGGCATTCCTGCCCTCTGCCCAAAGAAACCATGAAAGCAAGTACCAGAAAAAGGAGTTACGGTGGTTGCCGCCCTTCTTCATAACAAACCTTTTAGTGCTATTTAGTTTTTCATGTATTTGATTTTTTAAAATATTTTTAAAAAATCACCTCACCCCAAATAGTTGGGGGAAATGGCACTGTCTGACATATTTAGAAATTATTTATGAGGTGAAGGAAAAGAAGGAGAGAGAGAAGGAAGGAGGACAGCCCTGTTGCAGAGTCTGACATGTTGGTGGTAAACATCTGATGAAAGAGTTATAGATTCATATGAATATTCAAATACTCATACAGGTTCCACATCACTGGCTGAATAGTTTCCAAGATTCTGCCCTCTTCTCCACCAACCTCATGCCTTTTATTCCCCAAAGCACTGCATTACTAAATGTCACCAACACCCAGAAGCAAGATGGTGGTCCCAACTGGCCAAGGGACCCCTAGTGATTCCCTTCACCTCCATAGGCTTTGGCTGCTCCATTCGGAAAGGCACCCAGAGGTGGGGGGGGTCTATGTGCCCACTGACTCTAAATGGCTGGGATCCTAGTCCTTGGGTTCAAAGCTCTGGAATGTCCTGTTCTTTCAACTATTGGCCTGCAACCCCCTGGGACTTACCAGCTAAAGAGCTTTCACACAAGACATTTTCCAAGGAGCTGTGTCTACCCTGGCCGGCTTCCTTGAGTTTATCTGGGTGGTCCTTCGTGACGTATTCCTCGCCCCATTCCTTCCCCTCCTTGGGCTGCCTCCACATGCCAGATGGGAGATGGCCCTTGGGCTGGATGTCAGCTGAGAGGCAAGACTTGAGGTTTTCTTCTGCTTCGGGGGTTGTGGGGTTCACTCCTGAAAAACAATACAAAACAAAACCTGCTGTCAAGATCTGACATTTGAAAAAATTGTATATGTCTCTGCTTGGACACAACTGTTTCCTAAAAATTGAATACATCAATGAAAAATTAAACAGTTTCACAGCTGCAAGAGGGCATCTCTCTCTCTGCTTCTGGTCTATACATCCTCTATACTTTGAACATAGTCTTTACTAAATAAGCAGTTTAGAAAAAGTAAATTTATGGCCGGATGCAGTGGCTCATGCCTATAACCCTAGCACTTTGGGAGGTGGATGCGAGAGGATTGCCTGAGCACAGAAGTTCGAAACCAGCCTGGGCACAACATGATGAGACCTTGTCTCTACAATAAATCACAATATTAGCCAGGCATGTGGTGCACGTCTATAGTTCCAGCTACTTGGAAGGTTGAGGCAGAAGGATCGCCTGAGTCCAGCAGGTCAAGGCTGCGGTAGCTATGAGCTTGCCACTGCCCTTCAGCCTGGGCAACAAAATGAGACTTCAACTCATAAAAAGAAAAGTTAACTTATAAAACAGTATAACTAATGTGCAGTAATATGTATTGACCACTCATATCGACTTCCTTTCAGGTGAGCACACCAGATAGGTGCTTGGAGCACTCCTGGGAAGAGGATGCGGAAAGAACAGGAGGAAGGGTGACAAAGACAAGGCCTTCTTTTCCATTTTCCCCTTTGATGCTAATGATAGTTGCAAAAAGAAAATAGGAAGAAAGAGAGGGAAGTTAAAATAATTTATAAAATTCTAGTGAGTTGTCAATTCCGTAAATAACTTTTGAATTAAACTATACAGTACTTGATCCAAGGAACACTTACATTCACCCATGAGATTTCAGCAGATGTTCATTCATTAGTTGCCGAAATAAGCCAGAAAGAACCAAGAATACTGGTTTTGTCTTAAACTTCTCCAGTCCTTCTCTCGACTTGGGTTTAAATGAGTCATTGACCTGACCTAGCACATATCTTGGAATCGTAGTAGCCATAATGCTTTATTTTGCATGGGTTCCCTCGTGCCTGGCCTGGAACTGAGGGAATAGAAGCAGGGAAGACAGGAGAGGGGAGGAGCGGAATTGCTGAAGAAAAGGGAACTAACACAAGAACCACTTACCAGGACCCATCATTCCCTTCACATTACTGTCTCCCACATGAACGGATCTGGACTCCTGGGCTGCAGAGAAAGGAAAGCTTTCATTCAAGGTTCATTCCACTCACACGGACCAAGTACCTTCTTTGAGTCAGGCATTGGGGACACACTCACATTCCAGAGTTTTGTGGGAGAAACAGAACAGGAAAAAAAAAATTACAGTGTCTTGTGGCAAGTGCTATTTTCTCAGCTGTTAAAAGATATAATAGTGGTATTGATTACAATAAGAATTAGTTAATAATTATAAACTGCTTGAAGTAGTAACTGACATACTGTCAGAGCTAAATTGTTGTTTCGATGATGGCAGTGGTGACGATGGTTATGATGAGAAGAGACAGAATGATGCTACTAAAATATAGGTCAAACTCTGTCACTCCTCTGCTTAGCCCGCCAATGGCTTTCCACATCAGTGCAAAAGACAAAATCCTTAAAATGACCACATAGCCCTAGAATATATGCCCCATACTCCCACCCACTCTTTCTTTTCTTTTTTTTTCTTTCTTTCTTTTTTTTTTTTTTTTCTTTGTAGTAGGAGTCTCACTCTGCCACCCAGGCTAAAGTGCAAGGGTACAATCATAGCTCACCTCAACTCTGGCCTCCTGGGCTCAGACGAACCTTCCACTTCAGCCTTTCAAGTAACTGAGACTACAGGCACACACCATCATGCCCAGCTAATTTTTTTTCATTATTTTTTGTAGAGACAGGGTTTTACTATGTTGCCCAGGCTGATCTTAAACTCCTGGGCTCAAGCAATCTACCTGCCTCAGCCTCCCAAAATGCTGGGATTACAGGCCTGAGACCCTGCTCCTGGCCTCTTTCTTTCTTTCCCTTTCTTTCTTTCTTTCTTTCTTTCCTTCCTTCCTTCCTTCCTTCTTTCTCTTCCTTCCTTCCTTCCTTCCTTCCTTCCTTTCTCTCTCTCTCTCTCTCTCTCTCTCTCTCTCTCTTTCTTTCTTTCCTCTGCCTCTTCTGTTGTTTCCCTTATTCCCACTGCTTTAGCCCCATTGGTCTTCTTGCTGTTCCTTGAACATGTCAGTTATGTTCCTTCAGGACCTTGGCACTGGCTGGTCTCTATTTTCTCTATCCATGACTGGACTTCCTCACTTCATTCAGGTCTTTACCTGGCACCCCATCTAAAATCACAATCCCTCTTTACTTGTTTTTTTTTTTTTTTCAGTTGGAGTCTCACTCGGTCGCCCAAACTGGAGTGCAGTGGCTGCTTCCGGCCACCGCACCTCGACCTGCTGGGCTCCGGCGATCCTTCCGCCTCAGCCTTCCAAGTAGCCAGAATTACAGGCATGCGCTACCACGCCCGGCTGATTTTTTGATTTATTGTAGAGATGAGATCTCGCTGCCCAGGCGGGTCTCGAACCCGCGGGCTCAGGCAATCCACTCACCTCAGCCTCCCAAAGGCGCGGGATTACAGGCTGAGCTACCGAACCCGGCTCTTTACTTGTTTTTTAACTTAACTTATCACTATCTAACATACTACAGATTTTACTTATCTTGTTTCTTGTCTGCTTCCCTCCAAACAAAGGCTCCATAAAGATGGGAATTTTTGTTGTTTTGCTCATCACTATACCCCAACTAAGTGTCCAGGATGGGTGGATGGATGGGTAGGGGTATGGATGTGGATGGATCGATGGATGGATGGATAGATGAATGGATAAGTAGATGGATGGATGAATGGGTAAGGAGATGGATGAGTGGATAGGTGGATGGATGGATAGGTGAGTGGATGGATGGATGGATGGTTGGATGGATGGATGGATGGTTGGATGGATTGATAGATGGATAGATAGATGAATGGATAAGAAGATGGATGAAGCCCGGTTCGGTGGCTCAGTCTGTAATCCCACGCCTTGGGAGGCTGTGAGTGGATTGCTTGAGCCCATGGGTTTGAGACCTGCCTGGGCAACTTGGTGAGACCTCATCTCTACAATAAATCAAAAAATTAGCTGGGTGTGGTAGTGCATGCCTGTAGTTCCAGCTACTTGGAAGGATCACCAGAGCCCAGCAGGTCGAGGCTGCGGTGGCCGAGAGCGGCCACTGCACTCCAGTCTGGGCGACAGAGTGAGACTCCAACTCAAAAAAAAAAAAAAAATAGAAGATGGATGAATGAATGGGCAGGTGGATGGATGAATGGATGGATGGATGGATGGATGGATAGGTGAGTGGATGAATGGATGGATGGATAGCTGGATGGATGGATTGATGGATGAGCTATTGGGTGCCATAAACATGCACTAGAGGAGCACATGATCTGGATTTGGTGGGAGGAAGATTGGATACTAGGAAGGATGACGTTAGTAATATTTTCTACAATCGCGTTATTTATTTATTTTTTGAGTTGGAGTCTCACTCTGTCGCCCAGACTGGAGTGTAGTGGCCACTCCCGGCCACCGCAACCTCGACAAGCTGGGCTCCAACGAGCCTTCCTCCTCAGCTTTCCGAGTAGCCGGAATGACAGGCGCGCGCTACCATGCCCGGCTAATTTTTTTGATTTTATTGTAGAGATGAGGTCTCACCTGCCCAGGCGGGTCTCGAACCCGCGGGCTCAGGCAATCCCCTCACCTCAGCCTCCCAAAGGCGCGGGATTACAGGCTGAGCCCCAGAGCCCGGCTATAATCGCGTTATTTAAAGTGTGACCCATGGATCAGCAGCACTGACATCACATGGAAGATTGTTAGAAATAAAGGATCTCAAGCCCCAGTCCAGACCTGCTGGATCAGAATCTCAACAATGTTTGATCAGTCTCGCATGAAAGGCCCTGATCTAGAGAACTTGGAGGATGAAGAGGAGCTGGAGGGTGACAAGTAGAGGGAAGAGTAAGTATCAGGAAAGCCAGAGGCCACAGAATGCATGGTGCATGGCAGGGCCTGAAAGAGTATCAGGATGGCCTGGATGTGGAGAGGGAGGTGGAGGGTGACAAAAAATTAATGGGAGGAGAAAAACAGAGGCTTATTAATCCATGGCCTTATAAACTGTGGTAAGGAGTTCGGACGTTATTCTTAGGGCAATTAGGAATCAACAAGAGAATCTAAGAATGGGCTAAGTGAAGTGGCTCACACCTGTAATCTCAACACTTGGGAGGCTGAGGCCTCACTTGAGGCTAGGAATTTGAGACTAGCCTGGGCAACATAGTGAGACCCTGTCTCTACAAAAAAAAAAAATTAAAAATTAGGCGGATGCAGTGGCATGAACTTGTGGCCCTACCTACTCAGGAAGCCAAGGTGGGAGGATCACTTGAGCCCAGGAGTTCAAGGCTGCAGTGAGCCATGATTATACCACTGTACTTCAGCCTGGGTGACAGAGTGAGACCCTGCATCTAATTATAAGGAGGAAAAAAAAAAAGAATCTAAGGCATAGCCAGAAAGTAAAGGAAAAGTAAAAAAGCACAGTGTTAACCAAAAGAAGAGAACATTTCAAGAAGGCAGGTATCAAGGGTATCAAAAACTATGAAGATAAAAAGGAAACAGTGTCAGTGGAGCGATAAAGAAGGAAGCCGCCGGGTGTGGTAACTCACACCTATAATCCCGGCACTTTAAGAGGCCCAGGTGAGAGGATTGTCTGAGCCCATGGGTTCAAGACCAGCCTGGGCAACTTGGTGAGATCGCATCTCTACAATAATTCAAAAAATAAACCAGGCGTGGTAGCATGCGCCTGCAGTTCCAGCTACTTGGAAGGCTGAGGTGGAAGGATCGCCTGAACCCAGAAGGTTGAGGCTGCGGTGGCCATGAGCGTGTCACTGCACTCCAGCCTCGGCAACAGAGTGAGACGCCAACTCAAAAAAAAAAAGAAGGAAACCAATCGTGAAAAAGTTGAATGAATAGGAGGTAAAAAAGAGGAGATGAACGGTGGAACCATATCTACCTTTTTAAATATTGTATTTTAAAGATGGGTACAATTCAGGATTAGGTAACAAGTGGACATCATACAGGTAAAGTTTGGGCCTCCCTTTGGTCCCCACTTTGCCCGGTTTGAGATCAGGTACCCTAATTGATGTTGTGTCCCCTCCCACCCCTACCCTGGCAGTACACCACTACTGCCAATCGCTTTCTTAGAGTATTATGGTAAATGTGGAACCATGTCTTTCAAAAAGGTTGGCTTTCAACTGCCTTAAGCAAGAGCAGGTCAGGAGTGGGAGGCTAAGTATCTTCTTAATGTGTCTTGAGTGGGAAAAGGAACCCAATGTAAAGATATTATTGGGCTTATAAAACGACATTATCAAACTTGTCAGTTAAACAAGTATAAGGCATATAAATGAAGCTTTCACATCAGAGGGCTCCTATAAGGAGCTGCCTTCTCAAATGGAGGGTCAGCCATTGAGGTCAGCAGCCTCAGGGGACCCAGCTATCCCCACACCTCAGCGTTCATGTCCTTGCGTAATCCCTTCCCTTAGGCGAAGGCTGGATTTAGCGATTAGCATCTAATAAATATAATCCAGCAGAAAAGATGAACTGCCACTTTCAAGATGAGGTTATAAAAAGACTGTGGCTTCTATCTTGACCACACTCTTACATCACTTGCCCTGGGGAAGATCAGCTGCCGTGTGGTGAGGCAGCAATTGGCAGAGGCCCATGTCTCAAGAGCTGGAGCCTGCTAATGACCATGTGTGCAAGTGTGGAAGCAGTGGAAGTAGCCATGGCCACCACCTGGACTACAGCTTCATGAGAGACCTTGCTCCAGATTCCTGACTCAGCAAAACTGTGAGTCATGAATGTTTGCTCTTTGAAGCTACTGAATTTTGGGGCAATAGATAACGGTTACATCATTTTATCATAAAGAGTGGGTTAGCCGGTCCAGTGCGGTGGCTCACTACAAAGTGCCAGACTTCGGGAGGCCAAAGCAGGAGGATGGCTTAAGCCCAGGAGTTTGAGACCAGCCTAGGCGACATAGAGAGACCTCATCTCTACTACTACTACTACTACAAATAATAATAATAATAATAATAATAATTAGCCAGGCATGGTGTGGATGCCTGTAGTTCCAGCTACTTGGGAGGCTGAGGTGGAAGGATCGTCTGAGTCCAGGAGTTTGAGGCTGCAGTGAGCCATGATTGTGCCACTGCACTCCAGCCTGGGTGACAGAGTGGGTAAGCCAACACTTCCTGAAAGTTTGGTCCGTCAACCCTGGGTTTTACTGCAATCTTCCACGAATGATATCCAAAATGTCTTATTAGGGCACATTGTTCTTAAATTTCTGCAACCACTCAGTAGAATAAACGACAATCACGTCTATTAGCAGGGAAGGAAGGAAGAGTTGCCACTAAATAGATGATAAATCCACGTGGGCACTGGTCACTCGGATCGGCTGTATCCAGTGGACTCAACAAATTCTGTGATTACTCCTCTCTGAGGGAGCTGTTCATACATTGCCTAAAGACACAGACATTTGCTCTGCCAATATAATTTTTAATCTTTTATCTTGTGAGCATCTGTAGCTGCCCAGACCTGGCACTGGTCTGACTTTTACTTTCCAGGCCCTTCCTGTGCTCTTTCTTAACAAGGATCATCCTCCTAGGTCTCGCTCTCCATGTCCTGGAGGACAGAAAACAGAGCCATCTGCAATGGCCTCTCTCCTTGGGTGAATTCAGTGAGTTTTCCCATGCTGTGCTTATCAGTCTCTAGAACAACTTGTTCCAATGCGTAACAAATAAAAATCTAGAAAGCAAATCTGTACATGCCAATTAAAAGGCACTTGACTTTGATTTTAAGATGCAATTATTCAGAGCACACTTAGTCTTTGAATCTATAAACCAAAATGCTCATAAGCCTTAAGGATAGGAAACCACCAACCCTGCTTTTGAGGTACTGCACTTGGTTGAGAGATCATTGAACCCATCTTCTGAGGACTTCCTATATGAAACCAAAATAAGAGGAAAAATCATCTAAACAATGTTAATACCTACATTCGTTTTTCTCAGTATAGCAGACATCCCATGGAAATCCAGTTTCTTTCATATTGCCAGCATGCAGTTTTGTTTTGTTTTTTAAGAGATAGGGTCTTGCTCTGTCCCCCAGGCTGAAGTGCAGTAGTGTGATCACAGCTCACTGTAACCTTGACTTCCTGGGTTCCAGCGATCCTTCCACCTCAGCCTCCTGAGTAGCTAAAACTATTGGTGTGTGGCACCACAACCAGGTAATTTAAAAAACTTTTTTTTTTATAGAGATGGTGTTTCACTATGCTGCCCAGACTTGGTCTCAAACTCCTGGCCTCAAGTGTTCCTCCCACCTTAGCCTCCCAAAGTGAGCATCTGGCCTAGTGTGCCATTTTCTAACATCTGTTCCGACATCCCTAAGGTCAGAGAAGTGGCTGGTGATTGCTTCAGGCCATGGACAGCACTATTTTTGGTTTTCCAGAGAAAGACAATAGAATGGTTTATTCGAGCAAATTTTTTTTAACATTTTTCCTTTAGGGTTGGTATAGTATTGATGACGCAATAAAAGATTTTTAATCTAGTTAAAACTTAGAAGTATCCAGATTAGCATTTTCCCAAAAAAGAAAATCTTTAAAATTGGGCAGACTTTTGGGGTCACTTAGGTGCTCTGAATTCTTCTAAGTTCCAATTACAAGAGGGAAAATTCTGGACAATATACCAGTTTCCTCTAATAACGATGGAGGACTCAAGCCCCTTCTAGCTATGACTTAAACCCTAGGAACTAGGGGAAAAACCCTTGGTATTCAGTAAGATTCATGTTCTGTACCTTTTTCGTAGGCCTGGGAGGGCAAAAGATTGGGAAAGTCTTCACTTGGAAGGACAGGCTCAGGAATGTTGATTGAACGGAAGGGGCTTCCTTGAGCTTGCTGTGCAGGCCCGGCCTGGGAGCTGTGTTCTTCTTTTTGAGTTTTCCTGGGAAAGAAAACAAAGACAAAGGAAAGGACAATGACAAAGGAAAGACAAAGCCAGTTTGGCTCTTAATATCTGATAGGTTAGGAGGTGCTTCAGTTCAAACAAACTCAAGAAAATATCTAAATGATTCGGTGGAACCATAGAAGTTGCTGTTTTTGTAAATGTGACATGGTCAAATATTAGCAATTTATTTGGTTCTACATAATTCATCACCTAAACTGGAGAAGAAACATCAGATACCTACAAATCACTGTCTAATGAGAATACCCACATTCTTATTTTTTGTTACTGGCTTCCCTATCTCAGACTCCTTAGAATTTGCAGTGGGACAGTTTGCTTGGGATAACTTGTATTCTCTTAACAAAGCAACTCAAAGTTACCAGAAAGCAGCTGGTCTTCAACTGAAAATGGTAACTCCTTTTTCAAGGTCACACAAATATTATTCCCATATTTCTATTTTAAATTTGGCAATGTTAAAAACATACGTGTAGCAGTAAAGATTATTATGTTGCCGGGCTCGGTGGCTCAGCCTGTAATCCCACGCCTTTGGGAGGCTGAGGTGAGTGGATTGCCTGAGCCCGCGGGTTCGAGACCCGCCTGGGCAGCGAGACCTCATCTCTATAATAAAAATCAAAAAATTAGCCGGGCATGGTAGCGCATGCCTGTAATTCCAGCTACTCGGAAGGCTGAGGCAGAAGGATCGCCGGAGCCCAGCAGGCGAGGCTGCGGTGGCCAGGAGCGGCCACTGCACTCCAGACTGGGTGAGTGAGTGAGACTCTGACTCAAAAAAAAAAAAAAAAAAAAAAAAGATTATTATGTTTAGTGGTGAAACGCTACTGGATTCAACCTGGTTGAGACATTGTTTAACATAACTTTATTTTCAACTGTAGAAGTAAAATAATAGTAGCATTAGAGAAATTTTAGAAAACTATTAAAAAAGAACATCGTTGGTAGTTATTTTACCACAACAGTCATTATTTTTCTTTCTTTTTTTTTGAGTTGGAGTCTCTCTCTGTCACCCAGACTGGAGTACAGTGACCGCTCCCAGCCACCACAGCCTCGACCTGCTGGGCTCCAGCAATCCTTCCACCTCAGCCTTCCAAGTAACTGGAACTACAGGCGTGCGCTACCATGTCTGGCTCATTTTTTGATTTATTGTAGAGATGAGGTCTCCCCAAGTTGCCCAGGCGGGTCTCGAACCCACGGGCTCAGGCAATCCACTCACCTCAGCCTCCCAAAGGCGCAGGACTACAGGCCGAGCCACCGAGCTGGCTCATTATTTTTAAATATATCTTTCTGGCTGTTATTTTACCTGTTTTTACAGTTGTAACCAAAGCATACACACTATTTTGTATCCTTTTCATCTCACACATTGTTAAATACATTTTTCCTTGTAATAGTTATCATTCACTTGTTTGTTTGTGTGTTTGTTTGTTTGTTTGAGTCAGAGTCTCAGTCTGTTGCCCATCCTGGAGTGCAGTGGCACAATCACAGCTCACCACAGCCTAGACCTCTTGGGATGAGGCCCTCCTTCCACCTCAGCCTCCCAAGTAGCTGGGACTACAATTACGCCACCACGTCTGGCTTATTTTTTGATGTTTTTGTAGAGATGAGGTCTCGCTATGTTGACCAGGCTGGTCTCAAACTCAGCTAAAAGTGGCCGCGTGCAGCGGCTCAGGCCTACAATCTCAGCAGTTTGAGAGGCCGAGGCAGGAGGATTGTAGCCCAGACAATCCTCCTGCCTCAGCCTCTCAAACTGCTGAGATTGTAGGCCTGAGCCGCTGCACGCGGCCACTTTTGGTATTAACCAGCTTTTATGGCTCCATGGCTCACCTCCATGGCGTGCTGAGCTGTGGGGCACAGTGACCAACTATTTAGATACTGATAGTGAGGAAGGTGTTTCCAGCCCTTCTACATAAGCCATTGTTTATGGGTTTGCCTTTGGTAAATGTTTTTAAGACACTCACTTGGCTTTAACTTTTCTAGATTCTCTTCGCTTCTCCTGCTGCAGCTGTTCAATTTTCTGCTGCATCTCCTCTTGTTTGGAAGTGATGGCCTGGATCATTGACATGGCATTACTTAGCTCCTCCTAAAAATAAGAATTGCTATGTTTTACACTTATTGGGACAGGGGGTAAAAGTACACAACATAATCGAATACACCATAACGTTTTTTTTAATTCTCATTTTCGATTCAGGGGGTACAAGTACATGTTTATTACATGGACATATTGCGTACCAGTGGGGATTGGGCTTGGAGTGACCCATTCCTCAGACTGTGAACATTGTATCCAACAGGTAACTTTTGAACTCTAACCCCTCTCTCCGTCTCCTCCCTATATGGATGTCCCCAGTGTCTATTCTTTCTATCTTTTTTAACATTTAGCTCCTACATATGAGTGAGAATGTGTGAGGTTTGATTTTCTGTTTCTGAGTTAGTTCACTTAGGATAATGTTCTCTAGGTCCATTTTCTGCAAAAGACATGACTTTGTCCTTTCTTATGGTTGCCACCATAAACTTTTAATACATATCTATTGAATGGATAAATGAGAGATGAAAAATTGGCTTCCACATGACCTCTAATTGTAACACAGACCCCCCTCCCCCCAAAAAGAAAATCGTGAAATAGAGATTTTTCCATAACTGGTGAATGAGCCAGAGAAAACATTTTTATATTTGGCTGTTATGGGAAAAGGCACGTTTTCTACTCCTGCTACCAAGACCAAGATTCTCTTTTCAGCCGGAAAACTGAAGAGGGGCCTACCTTGAAATAGTTTAATGAGTTCTTCATCTCAGTAACTTTTTCTTCCATGGAACATTTGCAGCTCTTAACCTTTTCTTCCAAAGCATATTCTCCATGTTGAATTCTTGACAGTTCTTGCATTGCTTCTGTGAACCCGGTTTTGAGTTCAGAGGCTAGGGCCTGCAACTAAATAATCAGGAAAAGTGAATTCACTTTGCTATAAATTCTTATAGAAGGCACCATCGGCCCTTGGGGTTTTCTCTTGTTTGGGAATCCAGGCTCCTGAAAATCTACAGACCTCATTTGCTAGTCTACTGAAGTGTGGACAACTTAACCTTGGCCATATCCTTCTAGGGAAAACAGGGTCTTCTTGACACAGCACATGCTGAAGCTTGGTAAGTGAAAGCAAGCAATTAATTAAGTTTATAAGTACTCCTGCAAGCTTCTATTTACTCTGAAGCCTTTGATTAAAATGAAATTGACTTGAAAAGAAACATATGTATGTGAAAGACTATCTTGATCCAGTAGAGAAGAAGGATGGGTCACATTCTTTCTGGTTGGTATGAAAGACAAAAAAAATTCAGTTCTTCCCTTAAGAAGTTAAAGGATAGAAAGAGTAATAGCCAGGTGTAACTGATAATTACTTTGAAAGGGAAGAAGTTTTTTATTTATAGCCTTAGATGATATTGTAGAAAAGAAGGAAATGGACTTTTTTTTGTTTTTGAGTCAAGGGTCTCACTCCGTCACCCAGGTTGGTGTGCAGTGGGACACTCACAGCCACTGCAGCCTCGACCTGTGGGCTCAGGTGATCCTTCCACCTCAGCCTTCCAAGTAGCTGGTACTACAGGTGTGTGCAACCACGCCTGGCTAATTTTTTAATTTATATAGAGATGAAGTCTCGCCAAGTTGCCTAGAGTGGTCTCGAACTCCTAGACTCAGGCAGTCCTCTTGCTTCTGCCTCCCCAAGTGCTGAGATTATAGGCGTGAGCCACAGCTCACAGTGGAAATGGCCTTTTTGATGACGGTATGCTTTAATCCATAAAGAAGGTACAGAAGTATCTGGTAGAACATGATAGGAGCTCAGTTGATGTTTATGGTGGTGCAAGTCATCTTCAGCTGTCAAGCCTGGTCATGCAGGAGTGCACACAATGAACTTCTGCAGTCAGCTTCCACATCTGGCTCTCCCCCGCAAGTACTAAGACAAGCTGGCTGACTTCTGTGTAGCACTCTCCTCATCCATAAGATGCTATCATATCTGTTTCCCTGGGCTGTGTTGAAAGTGTGTGAACTTAAGCCAGCCACATGCCACAGACATACTCGGTACACGGGTGTTCAAAACATTTTAATGCTTCTCCCCCTTTACAGGGAAAATCCAAAAGTTAGACACAAACAGAAATGTGGAGAAAATGCAACAGTCCTAAATATCAGTTTTATTTATTGAGCAAATGAAAAAAGCATTTTCAACAGACAGTAGGTTAAGATACTAATAACAATACGATAAGATCTCTTTCTTGACATTGACCATCTTCCACTCTGCTAAGCAGAGGAACCCTTAGCTCCGCTTCTCTCTTTAAAACAGAACCATTTAGGTTCATTCCACAGTCAAGTATTCTTATTTGAAAGGAATGAAAACTAAAGTCCAGGCTCCCTAACACAGTTTTTTCTAATGTGTATTTCTAAACATTTTCCGAATCAGATCATCCAAGTGGTTCCAATCTGCATTGGCACCGCCCGCTACACAATGACTTAGTCTCCTGAATCATATTTTTAAAATACAAAGTTTTGTAGCTCACTGCACCTCACAAAGGAATTCTTTCTGGGGCTAGGAGTAGGGAGAAATGAGGAACCAGAGAGATTTTTTTTTTTTTTCTGACTTGGAGTCTCACTCTGTCACCCAGTCTGGAGTGCAGTGGCCGCTTCCGGCCACGGCAGCCTCGACCTGCTGGGCTCCGGTGATCCTTCCGCTTCAGCCTTCCAAAGTAGCTGGAACTACAGGCGCGCGCTACCACACCCGCTAGTTTTTTGATTTATTGTAGAGATGAGGTCTCGCCAAGTTGCCCAGGCGGGTCTCGAACCCACGGACTCATGCAATTCACTCACCTCAGCCTCCCAAGACGCGGGATTACAGGCTGAGCCACCGAGTCCGGCTCAGAGAGATTATTTTGAGGGAAAAAAAATCAGGGCCTGTCAAGTGTTTAGGGCCAGAAGACTGGGAAAACAACATGAACAATCTTTCTCCAGTCCCATCGTTTTTAATTAGAATTAATCTTTGTAATGGATTTTGGCACATGTCCTAATTCAGTCATCATGATGGATTAAACCACCAGATCAACAACTTCCTGGTAATTTTCATTATGTAAATTCATCTTCTGTGAGCAAAATAAACAAAACTGATGGCTATAGAATGGCAAAGCAAAAACTTGCTCAAGTTTTAAAACTGAAGAACAGAAACCCGATATCTTAGGTTTCCTGCTTGGAAGAAGAAAAAAAAAGGAACCACTATCTAACAGAAATAGGTTTCGTGATCCCTGCTCCCTTAGGTGCATGTGTGGAGTTTTCCTCAGAAAGCCAAAACCAGCAGCACATCCTAGGGACAAGACCTTCCCTCACCTGTAAAACCTCAGCTCTCAAAAAATTAAAAACTGGAATTTCCCCATAACAGCCAGGTTACACGGGACTCTGGTAATTCTGAAGCTATTGTGTGTTTACGTGCCATTTCCTCCCCATATGTTACTTTGAGCCCTTGGGGTACCTGAAATGTTACTGCTTTGTAAACAGCTCACAAAACTGGCCAGCTAGGGAAAGGAAGCCATTTTGACACAATCACACACCTAAGACTGCATGTCACTCACTTTTAAGATGCTGAGGGCTCTTAATATCTTTAACTGCCACAGACTGGGTTTCCCATACCAACCTGACACTCCCTTGTGAATAAAAAATACTCTAAAGACATGGTCTTATCATCTTTTTTTCCCCTATTTTTTATTAGAGACGAGGTCTCATTATGTTGCCCAGGCTGGTCTCAAACTCCTGGGCTCAAGCAATCCTCCCACCTCGGCCTCCCAAAGTTCTGAGATTATAGGCGGGAACCACCATGCCAAGCCTTCTTAACATCTTTTCTCAGCTGTCTCTTCGGCTTTCTTATTTGATGGCCCACAGCCCACCCCAAGGACTAGAAACGGGTGTCTACCTTGTTCTCCAGCGAGTTGAACACGTTCGTCATCTCGTTGATTTTTTCATGAAGCTGCTCTAGAGAGATTATGATCCCTCCATCCTGCCGCTGGAGGCGGGCTCCCACGGAAGACGGGTTCAGGGGAGGCTTGTACTTGGAAGCCTAGGGCACCACAGAGGGCATCTTAGGCTCAAATCCATAGGGGAGAGGGCTCCGAATTCCTCCCATTTCCTGCTCTTAATCTCTGTTTCTCATTTTCTTTCCTTCCTTGGCGTCTTAACTCTTTTTAAGACGAATCTTAGCGTTATCTGATTTTCTTTCCCACTAAACATCCCACAGTCCTCGGACTTAATTTCCACAAATTCCAACGTTTGCTTTACACAGACTTCCCCTTCCTTTCTGCCACATTATCAAGGTCAGGAGGCTGCTCCAAGACAATTTCAGGGACTGGACTTGTGCCTTGGAAACTCTGCAAAGTCATGTCAAGGTTTGGGGAACCTCCTTAAGGCATGCCAAATTCTTTTAACTGGAAAAGAGCAAGAGCTGAGGAGTTTTGTAGTAGCACATACATGCTGGCAAGGATGCCAAGGTCATTTCTTCGACTTCCCCTAAACCCAGCTCACTGCAGAAGTAACGTAGTTTTTCTGCCAACTTCCATCTCCCAGTTTTAGCCCCTCTTTATTAACCCTAGAAATGCAATGATTTAAAATACGAGGTGGGCAGTAAGCAATCTGACTGTAGTGAGTGAGGTTCCCAAATCCTCCCTCTACACTCCCTGCAGAAGTTGACCCCAACCACCATCCTTACAGGCCCTCTAGAAGCTGATATGAAGCCTGGTGTGCTTTATCTCAAGGATCCTTGGATGCACAGCTGGCCTAGAAGAGTTCATGTCTCCGGGTGTTTGGAGAACATTCCTCACCCAGGACTTACAGATCCTAGCAAACTTTCAATGGCGGTTTTGACAATAAAACCCATTACGGCAGGACTAGTTCCTGTAGTTTTTCAATGAGAAGTCCTTTTGGCACTTAATTTATTGTCTAAAATTATTTTCATTACAGAGAAAAATGAAGAAAAAGAGAATCACCCCAATCTCATTATTTCATTCTAACCATTAATGTTCCTATTTTCTTCTATTTTGCTCTAGGCATATAAATGCAGATATTAACATGGCTGAAATCACACCGAAGATACATTTTGATTTTCCCCCTCCTTTTCCTCCCAGGATTCTAATAAGTCCATTTCCTTATCCTTCAAAAGTTTCTAAATGCCATTTTTAATGACAATATACTATTCAGTCCATCCTATGAATGTGACACACTTTACCTATCCATTACTCTTGTTTGAAAATTTGTGGTTTGTAATTTTTCAATATTATAGGTAATGCTGTCATAGTGTTTTTATTTAAAGTTTTATATGTATTTTAGATTATTTTCTTAGAATAAATTCTTTTTTTTTTTTTTTTTTTTTTGAGTCAGGATCTCACTCTGACACCTAGTCTGGAGTGCTCATGGCTCAATGCTGCCTCAATCTCCTGGGCTCAGGCAATCCTTCTGCCTCAGCTTCCCGCATAGCTGGGACTATAGGTGCACACCACCATGCCCTGCCAGATAAATTACTAAATATGAAATTACTGTGAGTCAAAGATGTTAGGTAACATTTGATCCAAAGGGAAAATTTACTACATTGCAGAGAGGTAATCCATTCAGTTAGTTAATAATTATACAAATATATTTGACCAGAGGGTTTGGAAAGTTGTAACAATATGGTTGTATATTCTTGAAACATTATATATGATATGCAATCTCCTAAATTAATGGACTTAGAAAAACATGTCTTGAATAATAAGATATAAAACATGGCTGAGCATGGTGGCTCACTCCTGTAATCTCAACACTTTGAAAGAGGATTGCCTGAGTCCAGGAGTTTGAGACTAGCTTGAGCAACTTGACGAGGCTTCGTCTCTACAATAAATCAAAAAATAAATCTCTACAATAAATCAAAAAATTAACCAGGCATGACGGCTCACACCTGTAGTACCAACTACTTGGAAGATTGAGCCAGAAGGATTGTCTAAACCGAGCAGTTCAAGGCTGCAGTGGCTGTGAGTGTGCCACTGCACTCCAGCCGGGGCAACAAGAGACAGACTCCGACTCAAAAAAACGAACCAAAAAAAGATATATAAAACTTAAGCCAGCCGGGCTTGGTGGCTCAGTCTGTAATCCTGCGCTTTGGGAGGCCTAGGTGAGCGAATTGCCTGAGCCCGCGGGTTCGTGCCCCCGCCCCCCCCCCCCCCACCCCACCCCACCCCACCCCCCACCCACCCCACCGGCAACTTGGCGACACCTCATCTCTACAATAAATCAAAAATCAGCCGGGCATGGTAGCGCGCGCCTGTAGTTCCAGCTACTTGGAAGGCTGAGGCGGAAGGATCGCCGGAGCCCAGCAGGTCGAGGCTGCGGTGGCTGGAAGCGGCCACTGCACTCTACTCAGTCTGGGCGACAGAGTGAGACTCCAACTCAAAATAAGAAACTTAGCCATAGACATGGAGGAAGCTGCAGTGTTTACATTCCTAAGGCTGCAAGAGAGCCTAAAAAGCAACTGCAGCTCAAATCATTAGTGTGAGCTTGGCTAGCACTAAATTGTGCCATTTCCATATCTATTGCCTTAATTGTGGGATTCCTTCTCATGTTAATAGGATTATACTTTTAATCCATATGCAAAATTAAGTAATCAAGGGTGAAACAATACCACCTGGCTCTGGAAAAGAGCTCTGATTCAATGACTTTGAAAGAGACATATGCAGTGAAGGAAGGATGAGAGAAAAAGGGAATAGGCTTGGGTTCAAATCAAAGGGAACATACCGCAAATCCAAGGAGCAGCTGGCGTACCCACACGGATTCGCCTGTTCTGGTGGTCGTTCTCCAGGAGAGTAGCGCTCACTCTCCTGTTGACTTCTGTGACCTGATTAGAGTTCCTGCATCGTATGGTCACCAAGGAAGTCAAGTCCATCCAAAGGATTTAGAACAGGGAGCCAATGATGGATTGACTATTTTAACGCACTTGCTGCATTTTAACTAATAGTTTTCCTAAAAGTTGCTTGCCAATTACACGCAGTCATCAGAACAAAATATTATTTTAGTATTTGCCAGTTAGGTAGTCAAAATAGAATCCTCCTTATTTTAATCGTTGCTTTTTTGAGCTTCAAGCTTTTCTTCTGTCCATTAGTAATTTGTAATTTTACTTTTGTAAATTGTCTGTTTGTGTTCTTTGCCCATTTTCTACTGGGGTCTTGGAAGTTTCCATTTTTATTGAGTTTCATGAACTATTTATACGTAAACCTTTAAAATACTTGTAAGTGTTGTTCCAATTTGTCTTTTTTTTTTTTTTTTGAGTCTCACTCTGTCACTCAGGCTGGAATGCAGTGGCACATTCACGGCCACCTCAACCTTGACCTGCTGGACTCAGGCGAGCCTTCCTCCTTAGCCTTCCAAGTAGCTGGACTACAGGTGCATGCCACCTGGCTAATTTTTTTTTTTTTAATTGTAGACACAAGGTCTCACCAAGTTGTCCAGGCTTACCTCAAACCCCTGGGCTCAGACAGTTCTTTCACCTCTGCCTCCCAAAGTGCCGGGATTATAGGCATGAGCCACTACGCCTGGCTGCCTTTGAATTTGTTTAAAATATTTTTAAGCTGGAAAATTTTTTAATTGTGATATGGATGAATTCCAAATCCCTTTCTTTGTGATTTCTTCCAGCACGTTTTTACTTAGAAAGACATTTCACATCCAGAGACAAAACAAATATTCACTTATTCTAAAATGTTGTGGTTTGATTTTTTGTGTTTAGCCCTTTGTTTTGATTAGGGGATAAAATAAGAATCTCTTCCTTTTTTCCCCCAAAGAACCAGACATTTCTCCCAACATTGTTTGGCACCAGAGTGAATCACTGTGTCAGACTTCTTAGCTCAGAGCAATATACACATCTCGTATATATTCATTGATTCAACTCATATTTGTTGAAAATGTCTTTATATGCCAGGCACTGTACTTCACACTGAGAATACAACAGAAAGCCAAATGGACTAAATTCCTGCCCTTAGAGCTTACATTCTAGATGAGGAGACAGGCAAAAACAAAAAGTTCATGTGTATAGTCATGTCAGGTAGGGCTGGGATCTATCAAGAAAATGAAATAAGGAGATAGAAAATGGCTGAAATTTTCTATTTGGCTTCAGATACCCTCCCTTCTAGCATGGATTTGATTCTGTTACAGCTGATTCCTCCCCACTTCCCTCCTTCCTCGTCCTCTTCTTTCTTTACTTCACCTCTTTCTTCTTCTTCTTTTGGTTAAATGTTGCTTGCAGGAACGCGGGGCTTAGGAAGTGTTTTTTTTAAAACAAGGATGGGGTTATGACCAGTTTCACTTCCATTGCCCGGTGTGTTCCACTGTGAACAGTTGTACTTGGATTTGTGATACAATAAGATAATGAGGCCACCCCCAGGGCAGCTATATTTAGCCAACATTCAGGGAGTGACCTACAAAAACTCTGTAATAGACTTGAAATCATACCTGAATTTAAAGCGGTACTCACACTCACTCAAATGCCACACGCAGGTCAGAACAGAGGGAAGGTGGGCAGGGAAAGCATTTGGAAGTCTCAGATCAGGGAGGCATCAAGTCAATGCTGAGTGAAGACCGCTCTGGCTTCCAAGCCTTGATTCAAGCTGGTCCTTCTGCCCAAAGTAAGCTTCCCCTCCCCACTTGTCAAATGATCTTGTCCTTATGTGCGGGTTCAAATCTTCCAGTCAATACTAATTCGTCCCTCCCCCGTGGAACTTGGTCAGTGCTTCCATGGTAATCCTTTCAACAACCTACCTTGTATGAGTTATTTAGTGTATGTATTTTTCAGGTTGTGAACACTTAAAGATCCATGAGAAAATCTATTTTATTAATTCCCCATTAGGCCATGCAGTAGACTTTGCACATCGTAACTGTTCAATAAAATATGCATTCAGTTGAAATGAGGCTGTTTCCTCCACCCTGTCCCACAGCCAGTCTGAGTCTAGAAGCAATGTGATTTTAACATGTCTTTATAAACCTGTGCTCGCTGGCCCCAGCTGGGCCCATAGCAATGCTCTCTTGTGTGATAGTTCTCAGAACGGGTTGTTATTCTCGCTTTACACTCACTTAAACTCAAGAAGTCTAAATAACATTTCCCTGAAAACATCTGCTCCTCTGGACTTCTATATTTCTGCTCCAGAGACCACTGTTCTTCCTAGTTCCCAGAAGCTCAAACCTTAGGGCCGACTTGGAAAGCAACACTTCTCCTATCCCCCACCAAGCGCTCCCTTCTCATGTTTTCCAGATAACACTGCCCGGGGTCTAGAGAGGTGCATGGGTTTCCCTAGCCCAAGCTGCTTTCATGTTACAAATGACATCAGAATGAACTTCCATGGTGTATAAGTACAGAAATGTACTTTAATTTTATAGTTGGGAAGCCTGGTGCGGTGGCTCACGCCTGTAATTCCAGCACTTTGGGAGGCAGAGGCGAGAGGATTACCTGAGCCCACAGATTCGAGAACAGCCCGGGCAACTTGGCGAGACCTAATCTTCACAATAAGTCAAAAAATTAGCTGGGAGTGGTGATGCGTGCCTGTGGTTCTAGCTACTTGGACAGCCGAGGTGGAAGGATCACCTGAGCCCAGCAGGTGGAGGCTGCGATGGCCGTAGGTGTGCCACTGCACTCCAGCCTGGGTGACAGAATGAGACTCCCACTCAAAATAAATAAATAAATATACAGTCGGGAGAGAGAAGCCAAATCAATAACTATTTTAAGAGCCAAAGCAGCCCGATATGACTCTTACAGCAAAGATGCTTTTACAGAACTTTCACCTTCCTTGAAATTAAATTACTCTCATTGCTTAAAAGGAGCTTAACCATTTTTTCCTATAACTATATTTGGACATTTGCAATGCTAATCCTCTTTCAATCCTTAATTCTCCCTGCTGAAATAGGAAACTAAAAACAAACAAACAAAAAAACAGATCTTGGCCCAACACAGAGGCTCACACCTATAATCTCAGCACTTTGGGAGGCCGAGGCAGGGGGACTGCTTGAGCTAGGAGTTTGAGACCAGCCGGGGCGACTCAGTGAGACCTCGTCTCTACAAGAAATTGGAAAGAATTCAAAAAATTTAAAACATGGTGGCGTGTGTCTGTAGTGCCAGCTGCTCAGGAGGCTGAGGCAGGAGGATGGCTTGAGCCCAGGAGTTCGAGACCAGCCTAGACAACATAGCAAGACTTCATCTCTACCAAAAAAATAAAAAAATTCACCGGCAGAGGGGCACGCACCCATAGTCCCAGCTACTCAGGAGGCTGAGGTGGACGAATCGCCCAAGCTCCAGAGACTGAGGCTGCAGTGACCTGTGATTATGCCACTACACTCCAGCCTAGGCAACAGAGTGAGATGAGGGTTGCGGGGGGAAGGAAGGGAGAGGGAAGAAAAGAAAAGAAAAAAGAAAGTCAAACAGATCTTGCTCTCCCTTCCTCTCGGATGGAAATGTTGCTGCTCGGGATAATGACCATAGCAGAGGTAGCAACAGGCAAGAGAAGTAGAGTGGAGGTGAGGGTGGGACGCTGTGTTTTATAAACTGGATAACCCATCCTTCAATAGTCAGTTCTCGGCCAGGCACAGTGACGCGCACCTGTATCTCAGTTACTTGGGAAGCTGAGCTCGAGCCCAGGAGTTCAAGACCAGCCTGGGCTATGTAGTGAGGCCCCCGTCTCCAAGAAAAAATAAATTCTCTCTAAAGTACGTTAGAGTTGACACCCTCTGCCCTGCCTATCTTGCAGTCTTGTTAAGAGAACAAATGCAATGATGCGTGTGGAAGCAGTAGTGAGTGCTAAAATTCTCTACATGTCAAGAACAGTCATCTCGGTTACACATGGGAGCATTTAAAACACACTGTTGGTCTTTACCTGGTAAATCTGTGTGGAGGGATTATTCACCGGCATGTGTTCATTCTCTCCTGTAGGGAGAAAGAGCTTTGTTCAATCAACACAACTCATTCTGTTCCGTCCCGTTCTCCTCAGATGCATGCAGGGAACAAGGGAAGGCATAGGGTCCTATGTCTGTGTCTGCATGACAGGAAACCAGTGACTCAAGAGGAACAAAAGAGAAGTTGGTGTAAGTGGTTTTTGTATTCACACATTCTCATGACCAAACCATAAGTACCTGACATACTCTTCTGGTAGAAAACCATGTTCTAGCCGGGCTCGTGGGCTCAGCCTGCAATCCCACGCCTTTGGGAGGCTGAGGTGAGTGGATTGCCTGGGCCCGTGGGTTCGAGACCCGCCTGGGCAGCGAGACCTCATCTCTACAATAAATCAAAAAATCAGCCGGGCGTGGTAGCGCATGCCTGTAATTCCGGCTACTCGGAAGGCTGAGGAGGAAGGATCGCCGGAGCCCAGCAGGTCGAGGCTGTGGTGGCCGGGAGCGGCCACTGCACTCGAGTCTGGGTGACAGAGTGAGACTCCAACTCAAAAAAAAAAGAAAAACAAAAACCATGTTCTACCACAGAGGGATTGGTGGATCGGCCCAACCCAATGAGGAGTGCTTATGACATAACCAGAAGGGAACGTTCTTAAGGATGACTGACGTCTACCCAAGGGGACAGTTCGACAGTCGGCAAGGCGGCTTTTCACCAGGCACCGAGCAAAGGAGGCCTGGGCCACATGTTCCTGACTTCTCCTACCTTTGACCTCAAACTTCTGAACGTGCCCTGCCGTCACTGGCAAGGTCTGCTAAGGGACACTTGCTGTCTTGGGCAAGAGGGCTGGCAGAAGGGAATTGTCAGTGCAAAAGCTCTGGGAAGGATGCAGACAGAAGAAAACGGTATTGTCAACACCAGGGACTGAGAAACACAGGGCAAGGGTATAAAAACCATTTGCAACCTAGGGAGAAAAGAGGGTTGGCTTCTAATGCACTTTTCAGAACCACATTGGATTCTGCTTGTTGCTCATCCATTTAGCGACTTCTCCAATTTGTCACATTATGTGAATCAAGCAGTTTACAGCTGAAACCCCTGGTTGCAAACATCTGGTAGTGTGGATGTGTAAACTGTTCCCCTAAGATGTTCTGGTGCAGGAAACCCCTCCTTAGAGGAGCCAGCCTTAGTATGTTTGTTTCATAAATAACATATAGCCTCAGCCCAGGATTTACATACACAGACAGCTGTCCCTGTAAAATCCTGATGGTTTGAGTTGACCAAAGTCCTTCACAAACTCAAGTAAAGATTATTTAGCACATCTTTTTTTTTTTTTTTTTTTTGAGTCTCGCGCTGTCGCCCAGACTGGAGTGCAGTGGCCACTCCCGGCCACCGCAGCCTCGACCTGCTGGGCTCCGGCGATCCTTCCACCTCAGCCTTCCGAGTAGCTGGAATTACAGGCATGCGCTACCACGCCCGGCTCATTTTTTGGTTTATTGTAGAGATGAGGTCTCGCTCCCCAGGCGGGTCTCGAGCCCGCGGGTTCAGGCAATCCACTCACCTCAGTCTCCCAAAGGCGCGGGATTACAGGCTGAGCCAACCAAGCCCGGCTAGCGCATTTTATACAGTATCCCGACAGCCTGGTATAATGGCAAGAACCAGGACTTGGAAACAAAGACCAGGATTCTAGACCGAACCATGACACTTCATAGCTGTCATCTGACTTTTCCATGACTGTTTCCTCCTCTGTAAACGGGAGATGGTAACAGAATGTGCTTCTATACAGTTGCTTCTAGATGGTAAAGATTGAAAGACAAAGCACTTACGCTTCTAGCCTGGGCTAGAAGGTGTTAGATGTCTATTCGTTGACTCTGTCTTATTGTTCCGAGGCAGTCCTAAAGTTACTGCTAAGAAAAATAAGTAAACAACTCACACCAAATAATATGTAATACATATTTATATTATATATTTTATATAGTTCAAATATTATATATATTATACATATACCTGGCATTTTCTATTTTCCGGTACCAATCTATATTCTTCATGCTCGTTACATGATGACAGGGAAATGAAAATACTTAAGCTAACACATTGTCACATTTTGAGACAGTGGTGAAACCTATGTTCCTTGAATCCTGAGTCCTAAAGCAAGACATAGGGGAGATCTGACCTTGCTTTGTCTTGGTTTTTTCCATGGTGCCGGTTGCTTCTCTCCTCCAGCTTCTTCTTCAACATCACATCATCATTGTCCCGACTCAGGCCTCCTCCTCTCCCTTGCACCTACCAATGGAAATCAAGAGTCAGGGGTAGCAGGTAGAACTGGCGAAGAAACTGGACTTAATGTGCAGACTTTAAAAAATTGAAAAGGACACAGCTTGGCGTTTATGCAATTTCAGAAGAGTAAAAATATTAAATTGAATAAATATTTAACTTGACAGTAAATATCATTTTGTAAGTCAGTTTGAAATTCGTGACTCAAATTTAGGGTAGTTTTTGTTTTTGTTCTGTTTTTGAGTTGGAGTCTCACTCTGTCGCCCAGACTGGAGTGCAGTGGCCGCTCCCGGCCACCGCAGCCTCGCCTGCTGGGCTCTGGCGATCCTTCCGCCTCAGCCTTCTGAGTAGCTGGAATTACAGGCATGTGCTACCACGCCCGGCTGATTTTTTGATTTATTGTAGAGATGAGGTCTCACTGCCCAGGCGGGTCTCGAACCCGCAGGCCCAGGCAATCCACTCACCTCAGCCTCCCAAAGGTGCCGGATTACAGGCTGAGCCACCGAGCCCAGCTAGGGTAGTTTTTAAAAAAATGTTTAATGTTACAGTTGTGGGGTACAATTCAGGGTTAAGTATACAAATGTTCATTATGCAGCTACCCTTGTTGATGAGGTGTGCCCTCCTCCCCCGGCAGAATCCCACTACTGCCAATCCCACCCCTGCCCCGGCAATTTCCCACTACTGACAATCCTTTTCTTACAGTATTATGATCTTTCATGTTTTTTTAAATGTGCTACATTTTTTGGAATCAAGTCAACTCATTTAGACCCACTGATTTTAGTAGCACGTTGTAATTTAGGGAAATCATCTTAAGAAGAAAAAACTTGAGCAAGTATGAAGGCCAATACACCTGTTTCTATGTCATTAAACAGTTAAGCTCCTTAATGGCTTTGTCCCCATTTTCAGCATCTGGTAGAGTCCTTTGCACCCAGGAGATGCTTATAAAATGTGACCTTGCTATAGTGACCATTAGACACAAAACTGTGAGTTCAAAATTCAGTCTAACTAACAAGCAGTGTTGTGAACGCTAGTCCTCTTTTTAGCCGTCCAGCATTTTACCTCTTTCCTATGATTGAAAGGCAGAGTTCCCCTGCCTCATGAGACTTGATAGATAGATACCTCCCACTCTAAAGACTGCAAGTGCCAAGTTCTCTTCCCCTCCCTTGCAGCTAAGGCATGATAGACAGCATGACCTCTCAGACGCATCCACCCCAGTTGACACTGACAGTTGCAGAAATATTTCCTAAGGCAGATGTACCTATATTCTTTCTACCTTCTAAGAAATAAAGAGTCGCTAAGACAGCAGTGGTGGCAAGAATAATAGTGGTAAGTGTAGCGATGGTGACCCTTATCTGGTAAAGACAGTTTCCAAAACTTAGCTACACTAGGGATGCTTTCCTCACCAGAACAGTTGTACTATATGATTTGGGACATTGTTGTTGGCCACAAAATCCCAAACTGGGTTCTCCAGTCTCCCAGTGAATCTATGAGTTGCCCATCTTGTTTCAGCAAATTCCTTTGCTGCTTAAATCAGCCGGATTTTTCTGTTGCTTACAACTAAGAAACCTGATGGAAATCTAAATATGTTAACACTATCCAAAATTGAGAAAACACAACTTCAAACCTTGTTCATCCCTCTAGAAAAGATAAATCTAATCTATCACAACAAAATGTAGATCAGCAGTTGGCTAGGGCAAGAGGTGGGTGGATGACTGGGAAGAGGCACAGAGAACTTTCTGAGTATGATAGAAATTTTCTATTGCTTGATTGCGGTATATGGGTGCATCAATTCGCCAGAACTCATTGAATGTGTATTCTGAGTGGGTGCATTTTATTCTATGTGAATTCTACCTGAAAAAAAATTGACTTAAGACTTTTCATTCACATACTGCAGACTGTAAAGCAATAATCAATTGGCAAGGGTGGAAAGATACCCATGGATAAAAAGGCATTGGGGAACAGCTACACAATTATAAATGAGAAATATAAAGAAAGACCCAAAGTCAAAGCCATATGCTATTTGAACTCTTGCACATTTTTCATGTGAGAATGAAAGTAATGCCAAGATAGGGCATCTTTCCTAGTTATCTTGAATCTCTTTATATGGCTGTTACGAGCATTATTAAGAAGAAAACTTCCTTCTCTTAACAAGCATTCATATATTTGATATCTAATGCATTCCACGATGAATATAATAAGATCACAGAATGTTAAAGCCTAAGAGGCTCAGAGAAAATTATTTCATCCAACTTCTTTATTTATAGGTGAAGCAACTGAAGCCTGGAGAGAAGAGAAGTGACTAGTCCAAAACCACACAGCTTTGAATTTTTTTTTTTGAGTTGGAGTCTCACTCTGTTGTTCAGACTAGAGTACAGTGGCATGATCACTGCTACTGAACCCTCAACTTGCTGGGCTCAGGTGATCCTTCTGCCTCAGTCTCCCAAGTAGCTAGGACTACAGGTGCGTGTCACCACGCCTGGCTGATTTTTTTATTTATTGTAGAGATGAGGTCTTGTCATGTTGCCCAGGCTGGTTTCAAACTCCTGGCTCAGGCAATCCTCTTGCATCGGCCTCTCAAAGTGTGGAGATTATAGGTGCCCTGACTGAAAATTATTATTATTATATATCTTTTGAGTTGGAGTTTCGCTCTGTCACCCAGGCTGGAGTGCAGTGGCATGCTCACGGCCACCCGAGCGTCCACCTGCTGGGCTCTGGCAATCCTTCCGCCTCAGCCTTCCAAGTAGGTGGTACTACAGGTGCACGCTACTATGCCCAGCTAATTTTCTTTTTAATTGTAGAGATGATGTCTTGCCATGTTGCCCAGGCCGGTTTCAAACTCCTGGGCTCAGGCAATCCACTTGCCTCAGCCTCCCAAAGTGCTGGGATTACAGACTGAGCCACCAAGCCCAGTCAAATTAGGCTGGGCTCGGTGGCTCAGCCTGTAATCCCGTGCTTTGGGAGGCTGAGGTGAGTGAATTGCCTGAGCGACAGAGTGAGACTCCAACTCAAAAAAAAAATAAAATTATTTTTAGAAATACAATTTGGGGGGGGAAAGGTCTTGAAATATGTAATGCCATATCTTTATAGAATTTTTATGAGTAATTTATTCTTGAAGATTTACTTATCTAATCTATAACTAATTAAAAACAAAAAGCAGCCGGGCTTGGTGGCTCAGCCTGTAATCCCGCGCCTTTGGGAGGCTGAGGTGAGTGGATTGCCTGAGCCCGCGGGTTTGAGACCCGCCTGGGCAGCGAGACCTCATCTCTACAATAAATCAAAAAATCAGCCGGGCATGGTAGCGCATGCCTGTAATTCTGGCTACTTGGAAGGCTGAGGCGGAAGGATCGCCGGAGCCCAGCAGGTCGAGGCTGTGGTGGCCGGGAGCGGCCACTGCACTCCAGTCTGGGCGACAGAGTGAGACTCCAACTCAAAAAAAAAAAAAAAATCCAAAAAAAAAAAAATTAAAAAAAAATAAATAAATAAAATAAAAGCAAAAAGCAAAATAATGTATCATAGGTAAAATAAATATTTACACTTTTCTTTTTAATTGCAGAGATGAGGCCTCGCTATGTTGCCAAGACTGCTCTTGAACTCCTGGGCTCAAGCAGTCCTCCCACCTCAGCTTCCCAAAGTGCTGGGATTACAGGCATGAGCCACTGCCCCTGGCCATATTTACACATCTTGAGCTAGAATGTCTTCATGCTTACATATGTACATGTGGCCACTGATTTCAAGACATAATAAGAGGCATGTGATTGAGAGAAAGTAAATTAGAAATTTTATTTTATTTAGTTAATTACAAAGGCAACAAAACCACATCAGAGAAAATCTGGGAAGCATATAGGGGAGAAAATGACGACAATGCCTCTCCTTAAACAACCATCATGATCATTTGTTTATATTGTCTGTCAATTCCTTTTCCTCTGGAATGTTTTACATAATCGTTAATGGAGACAATCTATAATTTTGTGTCTATCTTTTCCATCTATGTTATAGCATAAGCATTTTACTTTTCTTTTAAAATTTGTATTATCGGTCAGGCGCAGTGGCTCACACCTATAATCCCAGCACTTTGGGAGGCTAAGGTGAGAGGATTGCCTGAGCCCGGAAGTTCAAGACCAGCCTAGGCAACTTGGTGAGAGCTCGTCTCTACAAAAAATAAAAATAAAACATTAGCTAGGCTATTTGGAAGGCTGAGGCAGAAGGATCACCTGAGCCCAGCAGGTCGAGGCTGTGGTGGCCATGAGCATGCCACTGCACTCCAGCCTAGGCGACAGAATGAGACTCCAATTCAAAAAATAAAATAAAATTTGTATCATTAGTATTTGTGTTGTTTTTATTGTGGCTGTTTGAGCAGAGGGTATGAGTGGTCCTCCCCAGTCCCAGTCGATGTTAACAATCTCTGGTACTCTCTCATTCTTTTTCTGTCCTCATATAATCACACACAAGCGTATATATACCAAATACACATATATGGAGTGGGGCTGTCATTGTAGGCTCATGCTATATCTCTCTGGATCTTACTCTCGATACATTGTGGTAATCTCTCCAAGTTAATCGGTATATAACTAAGGAGTTATTTTTATTGACTGCATAATATTCCACAGTACAAATGAACTGTGTTAATCATTCCTCTACTGATGGACGTTCCCTTTATTGCCATTATTGTGCCACTGTAAACAATGCCACAACAAACATCTTGGTACACAGAGCCGTACATATTGGTGTTTTTATTTATGTGGGGTTTGCATAGATGTGGCTAGGTTGCTTTCCGAAAACGCTATAGATTGCTCATTTTCCCCAGGAATGTTGCACGCATCCCTTTTTTCCTGCACCCTAGTTAATAGTGGATGGTAACACTTCTAGTTATTGTCAGTCGGATGGCTGATAAATGGCACTTCACAGTTACTTTTGCTGATTGCTAGTACTACTGAGTGAGTGTCTCTACCTATACTTACTGGAGGCGTAGACTTGCTCCTCTGGAAATTATCTATTCCTCGGATTTGCCTAATTTTCTTTTGAGTTGTCTGTCTTTTCTGTATCAATTAGTAAGAGTTTCTATATAATAGCTACTAACACTATTTGTCACATGCAATATTTTTCCCGTCTATCTTTTTGTCCTTTGATTTCATGGTCACCTGTGCTATTAAATTTTTTTAATATATGAAGTCAAATAGATATTTTTTCTTAATTGCTTTTAGGTTTCTTGAGTTCATTTAAAAGCACTCTGCAATCTCAAGGTTTTATATATATTGTAGGTTTTCCTGAATTTTCTTCCAAGGTTTTTCTAATTGTTTAAAGTGTTTAATTTGTCTGAAATTTGTTTTTATATATGGCATAATGGAATGTTCACCTTCCTTATCTGATGAACAGTCACTTGTGCCTGCACTGGTTATTAAATAAATAATTCTTTTCCTTTATGGAATTAAAATGTCAATTTTCAACACACATTAAATTTCCATATACACTGAGATCTATTATGGGCTCTCTATTCAATTCTGATCTATTTCTTTTTTTAAAAAAATCCCAGATTATAGATGTTCTTCAGTGTTTTAAAAAATATTTCGTGAGGCAATTCAACTATTATTCTTTTTTGTCATTTGCTTTTTCTGACATTTATTTTTCTATATGAACAAATTAACTCCAAGATCATTTTACCCATTACAAAAAAATGGAATTCTCATTGGAATTGCATTTGATTTATATATTCGTTGGGAAAATTTATATTTTTCTTATATAAAATCTTATCATCCAAGAACAATATAGCTTTTTCCATTTGTCTGGTCCTTGTTTTAGATCTTTCAGTGAGATTTTATATTCCATTTTCTTCTTAAAGCTTGCACTTTTTGTGGAATTTTAAAATATTTTATAGCTTTTATTGTTGTTGTGAATGATATTTTTCCCCATTTCCATTTCTAGATGTTTTGGTTTTGTTTTTTTGTTTTTTTTTTTTGAGTTGGAGTCTCACTCTGTCGCCCAGACTGGAGTGCAGTGGCCACTCCCGGCCACCGCAGCCTCGACCTGGTGGGCTCTAGTGATCCTTCCACCTCAGCCTTCCAAGTAGCTGGAACTACAGGCGCGTGCTACCACGCCCGGCTAATTTTTTGATTTATTGTACAGATGAGGTCTCGCCAAGTTGCCCAGGTGGGTCTCGAACCCGCGGGCTCAGGCAATTCACTCACCTCAGCCTCCCAAAAGCGTGGAATTACAGGCTGAGTCATCGAGCCCAGCTTGGCCTCTTATCTTTATTTTCAAATATTTATACTAGTTTTTTCATTGTCCTTATAATAATGTTTACTAATAATGTTTACTAATAATAGTGACAGTAGACATGATTATCCATCTTCTAATGTTAGCATAAGTGGTTTAGAGCCTTTTATAATGATATTTGCTATCTTTGGTAAGTGATCTACATTATACTTAAGTAATTTCCTTTTTTGTTCTATTTTACTAAAGCTTCTTATTAAGAATGGATACTCAGTGTTATCAGACTTGTTAGCTGCTATTGACAGATTTGGTTTTTGTCTTTTAGTTGGTTGTTGTAGTGAATTATGCTGATTCCCTAATGTTGATCGTCTATACGTGGCTGCCATGTGTGCTCGGTCACAAGATGTAGATCTTTTGATACACTCCTGAATTCTATTTGTTAATATTTAGACGTTTTTCATCTGAATCTATAATGATTTTGATCTGTGAAGGGTATACTGTTTTTTATTGTATTTAATTTTTTCATTAAGTTTATGATAGTGGTAATGAGAGTTTTCCTTCTTTTTCTTTTCCTTCCTTCCTTCCTTTCTTCTTCTTTTTTTTTTTTTTTTTTAATCAGAGTCTTACTCTGTCACCCAGGCTGGAATGCAGTGACATGATTACAAATCACCACAGCCTCCACCTCCTGGGCTCAGGCCATCTTCTGCCTCAGTCTCCTGTGTAGCTGGGCCACCACTACACCTGGCTGCTTTTTTTGACTTTTTATAGAGATGAGGTCTTGCTACATTGCTCAAGCTGGTCTTGAACTCCTGAACTCAAGCAATCCTCCCGCCTTGGCCTCCCAAAGTGCTTGGATTATAGGTGTGAGACACCACACCTGGCCCAAGATTTTCCATCTTTTTCTATAACCTAGAAAAACTCAATTACATTGGAATTATGTTACTTAAAAAGATAATTTTAAAAATAGCTATGAAATTATTGGTCTTGGTGTCTTTTTTAAAAAGTAGAAAGATCTTCAAAGCCTTTTCAAATTCTTCAAAAGTAATTGATCTACTCAACTTTTCAACTTAATTTTATCATTATATTTTCCCAGCAATGTATTTTTTTAAGTTTGTCAAATTTGTTGACAGCATAAGCATTTTTACATAGGCTATATAAGGAATTGTGGAGAGAGACTTAATATTTATTTAACAACTGTTATGTGTCAAAATAATGCTTTGTGTTTTATTTAATTAAATCTTCACATTGATTTTATTGAGGATGTATCATTAGCCCCATTTTATAGATGAAAATATTGAGACTTGGGAAAATGAGGTAATAGTATGCCCAGGATCATGAACTAAAAAACAGCAGAGGAAGCTAGAATCATAATTCAGGCAGGTTCGTGTTATTTCAGAACTGGCTCTTTTATTACCCTGGCTTTCTCCAAATAGTTTCCTAATCTTTATACTTAATTACTAAAAAATAGTTGTTTAAGGAAATGTGTCATTGTTTTCTTTTCCTTCTCCAGTTATTATTAGGGTAGTTTTATGTTCTTTACTATAATAAATTAATATTAAAAGGACTATAGTGCTTTTTTGTATTTAGGATATTTATTTTCTTCTTTTTTTTTTTTTTTCTTTGACTCAAGATCTCACTCTGTTGCCCAGGCTGAAGTTTAGTGGTTTGATCATGGATCACCAGTTTCAACCTCCTGGGTTTAGGTGATCCTTTCACTTCAGCCTCCTGAGTAGCTGGGACTACAGGTATGCACCACCACACCTGGCTATTTTTTATTTTTTATTTTTTTTTACCTTTTATAGAGACAAAGTCTTGCCACGTTGCCCCAGCTGGTCTTGAACTCCTGGACTCAATCAATCCTCTCTCCTCAACCTCCCTAAATGCTAGGATTACTGGTATGAGGTTTTTTGTTTTTTGTTTTTTTTGAGTTGGAGTCTCGCTCTGTCGCCCAGACTGGAGCGCAGTGACCGCTCCCGGCCGCCGCAGCCTCGACCTGTTGGGCTCTGGCGATCCTTCCGCCTCAACCTTCCGAGTAGCCGGAATGACAGGCATGCGCTACCACGCCCGGCTAATTTTTTGATTTATTGTAGAGATGAGGTCTCGCTGCCCAGGCGGGTCTCGAACCTGCGGGCTCAGGCAATCCACTCACCTCAGCCTCCTAAAGGCGCGGGATTACAGGCTGAGCCACCGAGCCCAGCTGCAAAAGGTACATTTTAAAAGGGAAAATGCCAGCAGGATTACATAGAAAAGTAGTCTGACTTATTCTGGAAAAAGTCTTACTTCAATTCTGAAGCTCTCTTTGAGATCTCACTTGTGGTCCACTCTTCACCTCGTATTGGCATACCCTCCCTCTGAGTCGTGCCATTCTTTTTTTTACTTTTTAACTTTTTAATTTTAAAGATGTGGGGTACAATTACGGGTGAGGTCTACAAATTCATTCGTAATGAATATAAATTCATTCATTATGCAGGTACCCACCTCGTCATTCTTTACTCTTTTTTTTTTGAGTTGGAGTCTCACTCTGTCACCCAGACTGGAGTGCAGTGGCCGCTTCCGGCCACCGCGGCTCCGGCGATCCTTCCGCCTCAGCCTTCCGAGTAGTCTTTACTCTTCCCTTGAATCACTGCCTGACTTTGAAGAAATAACCATCAGATGCTGCCACTTGCCTCTCGTCGAGTTAATGCGGCTTCTTTTCCTGCTTAATCATCTCTACAGCTGGACTGCTAGTCTCTAAACCACCCATCTAGGCCTTGGCAGGCCCTTGGGACAGATTGTTAAATTTCTAGAAAAAGCCTCTTGGTCTCTAAATCATGCGTGATCACTGTACAGAGCAATAGCTTGCAATTTGCACTTCAAAAAAATTTTTTTAAAGATGTGGGGTACAGGCCGAGCTCGGTGGCTCAGCCTGTAATCCCAGCACTTTGGGAAGCCAAGGAGAGTAGATTGCCTAAACCCGCGGGTTCAAGCCGAGCCCGGGCAACTTGGCAGGACCTCGTCTCTACAATAAATCAAAAAAATTAGCCGGGCGTGGTAGCATGAGCCTGTAGTTCTGGCTACTAGGAAGGCTGAGGCAGAAGGATCCAGAGCCCAGCAGGTCAACGCTGGGGTGGCCGTGAGTGTGTGCCTCTGCACTCCAGCCTGGGCCACGGAGTGAGACTCCAACTCAAAAAAAAGGATGTGGGGTGCAATTCAGGGTTAGGTATACAAGTGGTCATCGTACAGGTAAAGTCTGGGTCTCCTTTTGGTTCCCACTTTGCTTGATTTGGAATCAGGTACCCTTACTGATGTTGTGTCCCCATCCCACCCCTTCCACCCCCTAGCCCCAGCAGTTTCCTGCTAATGCCAATCCCTTTGCTTAGAGTATTATGATAAATATTCAGGGTCCACTTATGAGTGAGAACATGTGGTACTCAGTTCTTTGTTTCTGTGATAGATCATTAAGTATTAAAGACTCTAGATTTATCCAAGTTGCTGCGATGTCCAAAGTTTGCACTTTTTGAAGCCCTCGAGCTTTCTTGAGTTTATCTTGGGAGTAAAGAGGAAGTCACCAAGCTGATGAGGCTCTGGGTCTCTCTTCTCACTTCCTTCAACCAGACCCCCTCTTTTCTTGTCTGATTCACATATTACAGCTTTTGGGGAAGGATTTCCTCTTTAAATTGTTTTCTGCTATTTAAATACAGGTTCCAAAATTATTGATAGAGAGAAATAGGAATGTTGAAGCATTTACCTAAGAAGTTGTGGTCCGATTTTTGTAAAATTAATTCCGAAATTTTTAAAAATAATCACGTTCATAGAAACCTAAAGACTACTAACAAATCTCCTGGCCCTCCCCCAGACTGACCTAGAATGTGTACTCTCCTCCCCACATACACACATAAGACCACAAAAACTGAGGATTGTCTATTACTTTCCAATTACTGCTGTGACAGAAAAGGAAAGTTGGGCACTTTGGGGAATTAAAATTAATTGAAAGCAGACTTGAGTTAATTTCCATTTCAGTGTCCTTTATTGAATGGGTCTTTAGTGCACATTTCTAATTTAGTAGAATGAGAACTCTTTATGTCAGGGGGAGGGTGATGAGGAAATACTTTCTCCTGAAAGTAAAGTAATTCATCAGGACAAATCCTGCAACCATTTTCAGAGAAAAGAGACTTATTTATCTTTGTGATGTAGAACAATGCTTTTTAAATTATGAAAGGGCTATTTGCTTGTTTTTGTTCTATACAGTCTAAACAGCATTATTTTGTGACAGTAACACCTTGTTTACACACGCTTCATCGTTTTCAAAGCACTCTCACAGGCACTATCTCCCCTGGCCATCGTATATAAAGGAAATCACCGCTCACAACAATTATTTGCCCAAAGTTACACAGGAAGTGACTCCAAATAAGATCATTAGTCTTAGGCCGGGCTTGGTGGCTCAGCCTGTATTCCCGTGCCTTTGGGAGGCTGAGGTGAGTGGATTGCCTGAGCCCGCGGGTTCGAGACCCGCCTGGGCAGCGAGACCTCATCTCTACAATAAATCAAAAAATCAGCCGGCGTGGTAGCACACGCCTGTAATTCCGGCTACTCGGAAGGCTGAGGCGGAAGGATCGCCGGAGCCCAGCAGGTGAGGCTGCGGTGGCCGGGAGCGGCCACTGCGCTCCAGTCTGGGCGACAGAGTGAGACTCCAACTCAAAAAAAAAAAAAAAAAATCATTAATCTTCCTATTATTCAATACCTTTAAATGAACTGCTTCATAGCACAGCATTCCAAAGCACAATAATATAAGGACGCTTTTACTGTCGTGAAAAAAAGCTACCAGTCCCTATGTGGGCAGTGATAGCTATCCTAATTGAATGAATTGATATAAGGGAAAAAGTGTAAGCAAGTCTGATGAGAGAAGGAGATTGAGAGAAAGGAAGGAATACAACGTAGGAATTAGAAGGGGATGAGAAATATGATTTACCAAATCCTGTGTGCAACTTATTGCCAAAACTTTTTAAGAGCTAGACGAAGTGGATAATTTTCTAGGAAAAATTATTGAAATTTGTTTTTTAAATGGCAGAAATGTTTTTACCTAGAGCAACTATCTGTAGAAAATGTCGACAGAGATTATTAAATATCTACTTGCCAAATAAGAAATGACTTCGGATAATATCATAGGAAAGTTCTACAGCCAACAATGACTGTGTGATGTAACTCGGCCAGAAAATAGAATATATGTGTGCCGCTAGATCCATTCTGAGATTCTGATACCAAATTCTCTTGAGGATAGCCTAAATAAATAAATAAACAAATATTCTAAATAAAATGTCAGGAAACAAAAATACAGCTCCACGATCTGCAAAGTTTAGTCTAGAATACAAAATGAACTGATGCTTATAAATCTATTAATATAATTCGTTAGGCAACATAATGCAAGAAGACAAAGAGTATGTGACCCTTAAAAGCAAAATGCTTAGGAGACAAGACAAATTTGACAGTAAATAGGTACACAAGTGTTTAAATTGAAGCTACCTCAGTGATAATGTGACTTTTTAGACCCGCTGCCAAAAAAATCGCCCTTGCATGCACAGCAATTTAAAATGGCAAAGGCGATGAATTAACTAATTAAACAATTAAAATAGGACTCTGTTGTCACACATGCCAAACAATCAACGGCCTTATTTTTAAAATGGCATTTGGCCCTCAAGTCGGCCTGTTACATGGCCTTTACTTAAATATGGGAGCTGCCAGAAACAGGGTGACTCCTGCCACTGAACCAGGTCATAAGGCTGTCACCACACCCTTAGTTAACACCTGAGGGACCGTTCCCTCCCCAGTCTTGAGCAACTAAGAAGCAGAGAGGGTGTTTTCTTCCTCTTTCTACCTCCGACTCCTGGCACCGTTCTGAGCATGTTCTCAACAGATGTTTGTGGAAAGAACCTAACTTCTCATCTAATAGACCACCAGAGAAATAGGCTTTTTACCACAACTTCCTTCCCAACAGCAAGAACGAATTAGCGGTAAGTATAGAAAAGAGTTTGACCCAAAACACTTATTTTACTCTGTGAAGCAAAGTTCCATTGACAGAAATATATCCCTGCACGCAACACTGGGCTTGAAGAGCCAGGGGAAGGAGGGATTTCCCATGCGTGGTCCCACACCAAAACAGACTGTACTGAGGCCCCGTCACCGTGTCCAGTGAGAACAGGAGCTGCCGGGCTCGGTGTCTCAGCCTGCAATCCCGCGCCTTTGGGAGGCTGAGGCGAGTGGATTGACTGAGCCCGCGGGTTCAAGACCCGCCTGGGCAGGCGAGACCTCATCTCTACAATAAAATCAAAAAATGCCGGGCTCAGTGGCTCAGCCTGTAATCCCGTGCCTTTGGGAGGCTGAGGTGAGTGGATTGCCTGAACCCGCGGGTTCGAGACCTGCCTGGGCAACGAGACCTCATCTCTACAATAAATCAAAAAATCAGCCGAGTGTTGTAGCACATGCCTGTAATTCCGGCTACTTGGAAGGCTGAGGTGGAAGGCTTGCCGGAGCTCAGCAGGTCGAGGCTGCGGTGGCCGGGAGCGGCCACTGCACTCCAGTCTGGGCGACAGAGTGAGACTCCAACTCAAAAAAAAAAGAAAGAAAGAACAGGAGTAAAGGGTGGAAAACGGACCATCTCGCAACTCTGGAGCAACAGAAGCTTCCTTATGTCAGAAAATGGAGTCTCAGAGATTCCCCCCACCACCCTCATTCCCCCGGCATGTCAATTTTTGTTGCTGCTCAGCTAAGATCAGTCAAGATAGAGCAATTTGGGCGGACTCAGTAAGTGTCACCTTCAATCAGAAACAGCAAAACAAAACAACACCAGCATGCTATCACCCACACAACAAGCCACTGGCTAGAGTTAATTATTTTACGTTTAAAAATGCTTCAAGACATCAAAATCTATTACACGTTTTAGATCATATTGCTCCCAGGGGCTCTTCCGACTCATTTATGGCGTATCAGAGCCAGATTGTGTGAGCCTGAGAGTCTCATGGGCCATGGGTCTGGTCAGGAGGGTGCGCTCCATCTCTCTTATCCTGATTTGACTCTCTTTCATCTCGACCTTTCAAGCACATTCTCTTCCTGGATTCATCTGAGTGGCATTAAAAGCCTCTTGGAGACACTCTGTGCAAGATGTGGAGAGCTCCAGTACAAGGTAAATCTCTCCTTAAAAGGAAAAAAACAAGGGACTGTCGAGATACTATCCTAGGTACATCCCCACTGGAAGGGAGGAGAGATCCTGGGAGATTTGTGGAGGGAAAGAACCCTGAGTTCCAGAGAGAGCTCCCTGAATAAACGGATTGAATGGATTGATAAAAGGAAAAAAAGTGTTGGCAAGTCTGATGAGAGACGGAGATTGAGAGAAAGGAAGGAATACGATGTCGGAATTAGAAGAGAGATGTAACCACCCTGCAGCCCCAGGGAGGGCCCTCATTTGCACAGGAGACTATCACGGTGGAAAAACTTGATTGAGACCCCAGGCAATGTTCCTTCTGCTGGAGTAGAGGCAGCTGCAGGACTTGCAAGAACCAGGCGCTCTGAGTTAGCAGTACCTCGTGAAATAGATCATCGGTCACCACAGCCTATTTTAGGTGAGAGGGGAAACCGGGTTACTGCTGCCTCTCCTGGGAGAATGTTTTTTTACAGCTCAGATGAAACGACATCCAATTTGGATCTGCCTCTGGCGCTTTCAGAACAGCTGGGAAGGAGCATGGAGTAAAATCCAGTCTTCAGAATGACTGTCATTTCCCAGTGAACAAAAAGACTCCTGGCTAGCAAAGACTCCAAAAGCTGGAAATCACAGACAATCAATGACCTCAGTTAGGAATTAGCCCACAGCCCATGCACCTTTGACGGGGGTCGGTGATGTTCTCATGCCACTAAAACCACAGCATCCTCCACAGAATGGGTCCACTCAGAGGCTTCCGTGTTCCTGCCTGAGAGCTCAGTCCCCGCAAGTCCCCGCCTAAAGCCCTCTGGTTTCTCCCTATCCCAGTCCTGCTCAGCCTTCAGAGGGCAGCTCCGGCCTTGTGCGTTTCATAAAGCCAGCTGTGGCCACTCTGCTCACTGTCTTCCCACTCATGCAGGACCACCTCATCAGCCACCATGATCAGAGACTAGCCGCAGAAACCTAGACACAGAAGCAGTGTACTTTTTTGCTGATCAATACAAAGTGTAAATTCATCATTCGTTTGATATTATTTCTTTTATAATTTCAGCTTTTTTCGAACATGCCCTCCCTAACGCTAAGGCGCACTGAACCCAGCCAGTGAGTACATTTTCACCACTTCCGGTAAGTTTGGAATAGGGAGAAAAGACCCAGAGATGTTCCGGAAAGAGACTAGAACAAGCTGGGGTTGGTTTTGCTAAGAAATGATTTTCTGATTTCTAAATCTCTTGCTCCGCTATTTCAGTTTCCTCATTTGGAACAAGAATAAGTTAATAAAAAATCAAAGTGTTCCATCCTTCTGCCTCCACACTGAGTTGCACCCTTCTCCTGTCCCAGGTAGTTGGGTGGCCGTCCTGTTCCTCAGAACTTTTTTTTTTTTTTTTGAGTTGGAGTCTCATTCTGTCACCCAGACTGGAGTGCAGTGGCCGCTCCCGGCCACCGCAGCCTCGACCTGCTGGGCTCTGGCGATCCTTCCGCCTCAGCCTTCCGAGTAGCTGGAACTACAGGTGCACGCTACCATGCCCAGCTAATTTTTTATTTTATTGTAGAGATGAGGTCTCACCAATTTGCCCAGGTGGGTCTCGAACCCGCGGGCTCAGGCAATCCACTCATCTCAGCCTCCCAAAGGCACGGGATGACAGGCTGAGCCACCGAGCCCGGCTTCCTCAGAACTTTTAAAGTCTATGAGGAAAGATGCTGAATGACCTCACTTGACGTCTCTTCTGGGGCTGCTTATGCATGCTGCAAGGAAATCGCTCCCTGTGTGGGTTACTCTCATTCCATCCGGTGCTGATGTCACTCTGCATGAAGATAAGTGACTCTAACAGGGTGTCCACATGCTGCCCCCACCATTTCCTGCCTTTAATGCTCTCCACTTAATGCTTTCAGAGGTCTTTCATTTTGTCTTTTGATAATGCGATCTCTGACCATTTTCATGAGGCTTCCCATGATAGAACTAAGGGAAAATGTTCGCCGAAGAATTAGGGAGACCACATGCCTACTAGCCCACAGGGTTGGGGATGAGAAGAATAGTAGCCTGGGAGCCCATCCTGACTGCTTACTCACTGCACCACGGGAAAGCCAGGCAGCTGCTCTGGGCTTCCGCTTCCTCATCTGTACTATGAGGAGGCTCTCAAAACCCTCTCAGCTCTCAGATGCTGAGCCTAAAATCTAAGAAGGTAACGCTACATAGTACTTGGCAACATGACTACTTGGTGACATGGCAAACAGGGGCTCCCCTTCACCAGCCCTCCAGGCCCAGAGCTTCCATAACTGTTCTTTTATTCAATAATAATGATAATAATAATAATAATAATAATAAAGCACTGTACCCCAAGCTAAAAATATGCTAAGCTGTTCAGGATTTCCAAACCCCTAGTTCTTTCGCTATGCACTTGTACCTATGTTTTAGTATTCAGGTGTTTATTTATGTATTTATGTGTTTATGTATGTATGTATGTATGTATTTATATATTTGAGTCAAGGTCTCACTCTGTCCCCCAGGCTGGAATGCAGTGGCACTATCACGGTTCACCACAGCGTTGGCCTCCTGGGTTCAGGTGATCCTTCCACCTGAGTCTCCCAAGTAGCTTGGGACTATAGGCAAGCACCACCATGCCCAGCTAATGTTTTGATTTAGTGTACAGATGAGGTCTCGCCAAGTTGCCTATGCTGGTCTTGAACCCTTGGGCTCAGGCAATCCTCTCGCCTCAGCCTCCCAAAGTGCTGGGATGACAGGCATGAGCCACAGTTCCCAGCCTTGTTTATTTTATTTTATTTTTTTTGAGTATGAGTCTCACTCTGTTGCCCAGACTGGAGTGCAGTGGCTGCTCCCGGCCACCGCAGCCTTGACCTGCTGGGCTCTGGCAATCCTTCTGCCTCAGCCTTCCAAGTAGCCAGAATTACAGGCATGTGCTACCACGCCCGGCTGATTTTTTGATTTATTGTAGAGATGAGGTCTCGCCTGCCCGGGTGGGTCTCGAACCCGCGGGCTCAGGCAATCCACTCACCTCAGCCTCCCAAAGGCGCGGGATTACAGGCTGAGCCACCGAGCCCGGCTCAGCCATGTTTATTTTAAGGGAAGGAAACAACACTGACTTTTCCCCCCCCAGCCTCTTTTTTTTTTGTTTGTTTTTTGAGTTGAAGTCTCACTCGGTCGCCCAGACAGCCCCGACCTGCTGGCCTCCGGCAATCCTTCCGCCTCAGCCTTCCAAGTAGCCAGAACTACAGGCGTGCGCTACCTTGCCTGGCTAATTTTTTTGATTTATTGTAGAGATGAGGTCTCACCAAGTTGCCCAGGCGGGCCTCGAACCCACGGGCTCAGGCTGTCCAAGGCGCGGGATTACAGGCTGAGCCACCGAGCCCGGCTCCCCCAACCTCTTTTTAATGATAAATGAATATCTCTGCTTGCACGTATATTTCTCTCCAAAGAGCATTTTCATCTGGCTGTTCCATGAGCTCCTCAGACTCTACCTGCTGAAGTCACATTGGTCATCTTCAGCCTATCCAGCCTCCCTCTTCAGATTTGGCTAGCTCTATCCCTAATGCTACCACTGACCCTTGGAATGGTCTCCCATCCTACGATCGCCAGCCGTGAAGTTCTGGCGAGTCACCCTTTATACGGTTTCTTTCGTTTTCTCCATTGTCACCTCTTTAGTTTAATCCTGACTGCTTTGGGCCTAAACATCTAGAGGAGCTTCCTAATTAATCTGTCAACCCTCTTCACTGCCACTGGATTATTTTCCTTTAACCAGCACTTAGTAGCTGAGCATGGTGGTGCACACCTGAAGACCTTGCTACTCTGGAGGCTGAGGCAGGAGAATCGCTTGAGTTCAGGAGTTTGAGGTTATGGTGAGCTATGATCACACCACTGCACTCCAGCCTGGACTACAGAGTGAGAACCTCTCTCTAAAAATAAAAATAAATAACACTTAGATCATCTTTAGTACCTGCTCAAAAACTGCAATAGGTTTTTTTTCTTTTTTATAAAATAAAACATAGCTCTCGAGGTCCTCCACATTGCCCCTGACCTTCCCTTGCAACTCCGTGTCTGACATGCAGGAGGTCTTCCAGTCTCTTCTGTCTTATTCACCTCCTGCATTCCTACCAGGTAGCTCCCTTCCTGTTACCTGGTCTGCCCTCCTCACCCTACTCCAAGGATCAAATCCTTACTCGTTCTCCAAAGTCTAACTCAGGCCCATTCCCTTCCGGAAATTTCCTCTTCAATCCGACAGGGATTTATCCTTTCTTTCTTGGAATAACTGTAGAACTCAGCTGCAACCAAAACCAAGATTTTCTACTGCTAGTTATCTTATGTAAATATGTCATTTTCTAAGTTGATTCTAAACTTCTGGAGAAAAGCGGGGTTTGTCTTTTTTTCCCACCTCTTAGGATCCCTGGTACTCATTCTACATTCTTCCATGTTCTTCTGCTCTCTTGCACTTAGTAGAAGCTCAATAAAAGTTTATTGACCAGTCATCCTAGCACTTTGAGAGGCCGAGGCAAGGGAATTGCCTGAGCCCAGGGGTTCAAGAACAGCCAGGGCAACTTGGTGAGATCTCGTCTGCACAATAAATCAAAAAATTAGCCGGACATGGTAACACGCGCCCGTAGTTCCGGCTACTTGGAAGGCTGAGGCGGAAGGATGGCCAGAGCCCAGCAGGTTGAGGCTGCAGTGACTGTGAGCATGCCACTGCACTCCAGCCTAGGCAACAGAGTAAGATTCCTACTCAAGAAAAAAAAAAGTTTATTGACAAAGACAATAAATCTGCCCAAACACTGGAAATGATAGCCATTTGGCACATAATCCTCCCCAATTAATGAATTATTCATAATTAATTGATGAGGTGTTCTCTCCTCTAAAAACCTGGTAAGCCATAGTAATAGGTGTAGAGACTAAGGTTAAAAAAACAACAACAAAAAAAACCAAACCGGGCTCGGTGGCTCAGCCTGTAATCCCGCGCCTTGGGAGGCTGAGGTGAGTGGATTGCCTGAGCCCGCGGGTTCGAGACCTGCCTGGGCAACTTGGCGAGACCTCTTCTCTACAATATATCAAAAATTAGCCGGGTGCGGTAGCGCGTGCCTGTAGTTCCAGCTACTGGGAAGGCTGAGGCGGAAGGATCGCCGGAGTCCAGCAGGTCGAGGCTGTGGTGGCCGGGAGCGGCCACTGCACTCCAGTCTGGGTGACAGAGTGAGACTTCAACTCCAAAAAAAAAGAAAAGATCAAAAGAAATCCAGAACAGGAGAGTAGAACAAGGGAATGACATGTCCTATCTAGGCCCTCAAGGGCATTTTCAGGGGATAGAGGCATGAGATAAAATGATCTGGGCTGGGTGAGGTGGCTTATGCCTGCAGTCCCAGTGCTTTGGGAGGCCAAGGTGGGGGCTAGGAGTTCGAGAGCAGCATGGGCAACATAGTGAGATCCAGTCTCTACCATAAAACATTTACAAAAACGGATCTGCAATAGCTTAGCCCTTGTTACGTGTATTAGATTCTAACACTTTGGATTTAGAAGCAGTCTCAATCCTTTCCCTCTTTCACTCCCTTTGGAATGCACCTGGGAATCTCACTGCCTGGGACTGCTCACTTCTTTCTCTCTTTTTTTTTTTTTTTGTTTTTTGAGTTGGAGTCTCACTCTGTCGCCCAGACTGGAGTGCAGTGGCCGCTCCCGGCCACCGCAGCCTCGACCTGCTGGGCTCCGGCGATCCTTCCGCCTCAGCCCTCCAAGTAGCCGGAATTACAGGCGCGCGCTACCACGCCCGGCTGATTTTTTGATTTATTGTAGAGATGAGGTCTCGCCAAGTTGCCCAGGTGGGTCTCGAACCTGTAGGCTCGGGCAATCCACTCACCTCAGCCTCCCAAAGGCACGGGATTACAGGCTGAGCCACCGAGCCCGGCTCACTTCTTTCTCTTAACACCCAGAGCCTTGGCTGCGACCTAGCATCTGCCGTTCATTCCTTGGAGTCCATGCTACTGAACTGCTTCTGGACTCCTAAACAAATTAGATGACAGGCTGTGAATGAGCCAGTAGATGCAGGAGGGATCTAAAAAACAGAAAATCCCAGCCGGGCGCGTTGGCTCATACCTGTCATCACAGCACTTTGGGAGACTAAGGTGAGAGGACTGTCTGAGCCCAGGGGTTTGAGACCAGCCTGGGCAACTTGGCAAGACTTAGTCTTTTCAACAAATAAAAAAAAATTAGCCAGGTGTAGTTCCAGGTGTACTTGGAAGGCTGAGGAGGAAGGATCACCTGAACCCAGCAGGTCGAGGATGCGGTAGCCTGAGTGTGCCACTGCCCTCGAGCCTGGGTGACAGACAGAGTGAGACCTGACTCAAAAACAAAAATAAAAAACCCACCCCTATGGAAGCCAGATTTCCAGCCTAGTCCTAGCATCTTGAACTCTTTCCTGCATGTGGCTTAGTTTCAGTCCTTCCTGTAGCCTGCAGTGTAAGGAGAGAAATACTGTAGCTCTGGATGTCAAAGTCACATGCCAAACAGGTCCCTGCTTCTTACAATGTTGTAAATTCAGTTATAGTTTTTTAAGGTAGTGTTAATAGCTGTAATCAACATTAGTAAAAATTAAGCAAATAAGTAAATGTGATACATTTGAAAGTCATTAAAATGTTAAACAGGATGTTTTCAATGGTAGAAGCAGAGAAAAGCTCATTTTTTGAAAGTCCGGGGTCATGAGGGATGGGGAGAAAGGGCTAGTAGAAGCTCACGCTTTGGTCCATCTCCACCAAGGCCTACTCCTTTCCTGTCTCCTGTAACTTCAGAGTCTTTTCAGATTTCCAGTGTCCTGCTCTTTACCGTAAGGGTGAGAAAGATTTAAGTTCTCTATCTAAATGTCACCTTATTGGAAAGGTCTTCCATCCAGGCATGGTGGCTCACACCTGTAATCCCAGCACTTTGGAAGGCTGAGGCGGGAAGATCACCTGAGGCCAGGAGTTCAAGACCGCCTGGGCAACATAGCGAGACCTCATGTCTACAAAAAAAAAAAAAAAAAAATTAGCTGGGCATGGCGGCATGTGCCTATAACAGTCCCAGCTACTCAGGAGGCTGAGGTGGAAGGATCACATGGGTTCAGGAAGTTGAGGCTGCAGTGAGCTGTGACCATGCCACTGTACTCCAGTCTGGTTGACAGAGTGAGACCCTGTCTCTCTCTCAAAAAAAAAAAAATTTACAGAAGGGCTCTCTGTACAAGATCCAGTTCCTGTCCACAGCCCTTCAAAGAGGTAGTGCTGCAAATAAAATATAAATATTTGAACTGGAAAAAAAAAAGAAGAAAGAAAGGCACGGCATATATAAGAGTGGAGTTCCAGCCTCTACGCCCTGTCTCCCTTTTTTTTTTTGAGTTGGAGTCTCACTCTGTCACCCAGACTGGAGTGCAGTGGCCGCTCCCGGCCACTGCAGCCTCGACCCGCTGGGCTCCGGCGATCTTTCCGCCTCAGCCTTCCGAGTAGCCAGAATTACAGGCGTGCGCTACCACGCCCGGCTGATTTTTTGATTTATTGTAGAGATGAGGTCTCGCTGCCCAGGCAGGTCTCGAACCTGCGGGCTCAGACAATCCACTCACCTCAGCCTCCCAAAGGCATGGGATTACAGGCTGAGCCACCGAGCCCAGCCCTGTCTCCCTTTTAACATTTCTTTTCCTCCACAATACTTACCAGTCAGATGACCATCTTGGCCTGCCAGCCCCACCTCACGAGGGCTCAGACATTTGTGTTCACGCTGCATTCCCTGGTGTCTAAACCAGGGTCAATCTAGCACAGAAGAGGTGCTGAATAAATGAATGAGTCAATCTCATTGTTTGGAAAGACCAAATCAAACAAAACTATTCCCACCAGAGCTACTTGCGATATAAACTAAAGATTCAGTGCAGCGTGGCAAAGAAAATCAAACTAAAACATTATACTGAGATGAGACACAGTGCGGTGGATCATGCCTATAATCCCAGCACTTTGGGAGGCTGAGGCAGGAGGATCACTTGAGACCAGGAGTTCGAGAACAGCTTGGCAACATAGCTAGACTTCAACTTAACAAAAAATTGTAAAAGTAGCCAGGTATAGTGTCGTGCATGCCTGTAGTCCCAGCTACTGAGGAAGCCAAGGTGGAGTTGGAGGCTGTAGTGAGCTATGATTGAATGACTGCACTCCAGTCGGGGAGACAGAGCAAGACCCTGTCTCAAAAAAAACCAAACAAACATACACACACACACATACACGGAGAGAGAGAGAGAGAGATCAGTCAGCCAAACCCTTGTCACTTTACAAATAAAGAAAATGAGGTCAGAGAGGTTAAATGACTCCACTAAGTCATAAACTCCTGTTTTGAAAGAAAAAATAAAATGGTTCATGACAGAGTCTCAATTTCTTATACAAATATGGTAACTATGGAACCTGATAATACCACTTAACTTCAGTAATGCAGGCCTTGTAAGTAAGTGGAATGAAATGGTTGTCGGGGCCGGATCAGGCCCTTTACCCAAATACATCAACCTCACTCCTGCCATCAACACTCTGACTTTATCCCTTTGGATGGAGAGACTTTTTAAAGCACACCTTCCTCTATTGGCAGCTAACACTTCAGGCAGCTGAGAGCTGACACTGAGAGCCACGCTAGCTGTCAGGAGGGGGTGGAGGTGGAGAATCTGAGCTTTGAAGGGTGAAAGGCGCGGATTCAAAGCCCACATGCATGATTTAAACAGCTGGTTGACCTTGGGAAAGTGACTCAACCTCTCTTAGAGTCTGCTAGCTCAGTCTCTGCTATGCTCATAAGTTTCTGGTTGTGATCATGACTACATTTTGCTGTTTTGTTGAAGACAAAGATAGAAACTCAGCCCTTTGCGTGAGATAAAAGAAAAAGCAAATGCTGGAGTCTCCTGAGGAGTCCAGGTGGGAAGCCCTTCAAGGGTAGGAGGATGTTAAGCCTCTTCTATGGTCCCAAGCGGAAGTGAGCCCGCCAGGAACTGGGGCAGCAGCCTCAGCCCAGCATGGAGAGGAAGAGAGCCCACCGGCAACCAGTTTGGCAACGCTGGGCACGAAAATGGAGACAGAGCTGAGTGAAGGAGCTTCCCCTGAACGCATTTACCAGAAGCACCAAAACATCCCTGAAATGTGAGGTAGAAGACTAGCGGTATCGGGACTTCTCTTGAGGAAAGTACCTTGTGTGATTGAAAGCAATGTTCCAGTAGCCCCTGAGGGCAGGCGTGTGTGTGTGTTTGGGGTGAGAGTAAGGTATCCTAGACATAGGCTTGAGTAACAACACACGGTCACCCAAAAGCCCCTAAGAAGACTGCGTCTGTTTTTCTTGTGGGATTCTGTTTTGCTGAGTGAGACCAGGGCTGACCTGCTATTGATCCCTCACAGGAAGCTGAGTTCTGGTCCTGCGGGAAGGGGGAGCCCTCTTCCACCCTTCTTCCATGGAGGGATCCGTCTCTCTTCATTCAAGTGTGGAATGTTGAAAGAATAGCCATTTGAACCAGGCTCGGTGACTCAGCCTGTAATCCCGCGCCTTGGGAGGCTGAGGAGAGTGGATTGTCTGAGCCCACGGGTTCGAGATCCGTCTGGGCAACTTGGCGAGATATCAACAGATATCAAAAAATTAGCTGGGCATGGTAGCATGCACCTATAATTCCGGCTACTCGGAAGGCTGAGGCGGCAGGATCGCCGGAGCCCAGCAGGTCGAGGCTGCGGTGGCCGGGAGTGGCCACTGCACTCCAGTCTGGGCAACAGAGTGAGACTTCAACTCAAAAAGAAAGAAAGAAAGAAAGAAAGAATAGCCATTTGAACTAGGGCCAGATTCTTAGCCTGTCTTGGGTGCCTTGATGCAGCTCCGTCTGAGGGCCTTGATTGTAAATCCCAGGAGCCCTAGCTCACCAACTCCCGCTCATCAGTGCTCCCCATTTCCTCTGGGGCTGCTCTTCTTACCAGAATCCTGGAGAGGCTGCGGGGGGGGGCTCCCCGCGTGTCCCCGAAGCCAGTTAGACATTGGTTGACATGAGTTTACTAACCGTAACAGCTAGTGACTGGACTTGCTGAGCTTACTTGATGTGTTTATTTCAGAGTATTTCAAATAACACCTTACAGTAGTGAGACCATGTGATATGCATGTGTAGATGATCACAGTTCATGCCTTGCGACAGTCACTTTCATGCCTCTGTATCTTTGTTCTTTCCATCCTCTGTCCCTCAAATATCTTTCCTCATCTAATGAAGTATTTTTTTATCCCTCAAGGATCCATTCAAGCATCTCCCTCTCTACAAAGCCTCCCCGGATCCTCCAAGTCAGAATGAGTCAATCCACTTCTACCGAATTCTCATACCCCAGTATTATTAGTATCTCTTCCTGCTGGAAATTACAGGCAATAGTCTTTATGTCTGTTTCCCACACATTATCGCCATCCCCTGCCAGGGCAGAGACCATTTCTTACATATATCCATTGTACCTAACAGGTAACTGGTAGGTACAATGGGTATTCTTTTTAGAAAAAATTTCTTTCTTCTTTTTACTTGAAAAGTTGTAATTGTATATATTTATGGAGTATAGTGCAATATATATGTATACAATGTGGTATGATTAAATCAAGCTATTAACCTATCCATCACTCCTATTCTTATCATTTTTGTGGTGAGAACATTTGGAATGCCTGCCCTTAGCAATCTTGAAATATACAAAATATTATTAACTATAGTCACCCAGCTGTGCAACAGATATCAAAATGTACTCCCCCGTCTAACTGAAACTTGAAAACTTTGACCAATATCACTCTATGCCACCCCCCTTATCCACTCACCCTGACCGCCAAGTAACCGCCAGTCCACTCTCTGCTTCCCTTTTTTTTTGAGTTGGAGTCTCACTTTGTCGCCCACACTGGAGTGCAGTGGCCGGGAACCTCGGCCTGCTGGGCTCCAGTGATCCTTCCTCCTCAGCCTTCCAAGTAGCCGGAATTACAGGCATGTGCTACCATGCCCGGCTGATTTTTTGACTTATTGTAGAGATGAGGTCTCGCTGCCCAGGCGGGTCTCGAACCCGCGGGCTCAGGCAATCCACTCACCTCAGCCTCTCAAAGGCGCGGGATTACAGGCTGAGCCACCAAGCCCGGCTCACTCTCTGCTTCTATGAGTTTGCCTTTTCCAGTTTCCACATATAGATGAGATCATGCATATTTGTCTTTCTGTGTCTGGCTTATTTCACTAGGCATAATATCTTACCATCCTAAAGTGCTAAACTGGAAGCCTTATAGTAGCAATTTTACTCAATTTTTCAGCAATTTTACAAATCATTATATATTTTTATGCTCAGATACTTTATGGCAGGGGTGCAAAATTGACTTGCACTTTAAAGATAAATACATTAAATCATGTGTTCACATTTCTTTGACATGTAAACGTTTGAGAACTTTTTGCAATGGGCACTCGACACAAGTTTAAGTTTAATTTAATTTAATTTTAGGAGATGTTTATGGTTGTTGCTTTCTCTAAAGAAAACAACACAGAACTTTACTTGTCCAAATCAATAGCAAAGAGACTCTTTTTTTTTTTTAATTAATGAGCTGGAAAAGGGAAGCTGGAAAAATCAGTGCTGTTTTACCAAAGTTGTAAATTTTGTTTCAACAAAGGCTCACTATCTAAACATGTAGACTGACTGAGACATCTTCCAGACCACCACTTTTTGACAAAGATCAAATGCTTCTTTGTATTAAAAAAAATATAAGACACATCATACACACAAAATACCATATGCAATATATGTACAGTTTACTGTTTGAAACCCTTATAGCATCTGATATGTAAAAATTTGAGTTAAAAACAATAACAATTTATCAAATGAATAGTCTTGAGACTTTATGAAGCCACTACCAAGAAGTGAAAGGTAGGACTAATATTGGATTTTTAGTTAGGTCTATGAGATTAATTAAGTACAGGCAAATAGAAATGAACCAGCCACGACATTATTTGCAAACCTTGTTTTATTCTACACTGCTGAAAACCTAAATTACAAAAAAAAATAATAAAATTAGTATGCAGGTTGGTCATGGTGGCTCATGCCTGTAATTCCGGCACTTTGGGAGGCCAAGGCAGAAGGACTACTTGAGGCCAGGAATACAAGACCTCATTTCTACAAAATAAAAAGTAAAAAAAAAATCTGGGCATGGTGGTGCATGCGTAATCATTCACATATGCAGTAAAGTCTGATATAACATGGCTGGTTTATAAGGTGGCTATAAGCCCTAACTGCTAACCAATAAAGTAATCCCATACTTTGTTTATTTGATGGTTTTTAAACAAAGAAGAGTTACATAAATTCTACAAAGAAATTTATAACACTCTTGCTTCAAGAACGACCACTGGTTTAAACTAAGCCTTCAGTGTATTGAGTTCTTACTAGAAACAAATTATTTGCCATTTTCACTTACCTCATGCCCTGTCTCCAGCAGGAGACATCACATCATGTTTTTTGAAATCTTTCTGATTTCTCTGGCGGTTCTGTAAAAAACAAAATGTCGTTGATAATGACAGGTAGTTGCATTTTATACCGTCCCTTTTTCCCCTATAATTTTATAATTAAAAGATTTCATTGTCTATGCACTTATTGTTGTCAAAAATGTCTAATAATTCAGAAAGATATAAAGTAAAAAAGTAAAAGTCCTTGTTTCTTTTAGTCTTTTAATTTTTAAGTCACTTGGTATTGCGTAGGTACAAGCACCTCAGTATTTATATGTTTGGAGTGACTAATAAAAATAAATTCCTAGGCGTTTAAGAACAAAAATGAGCCGGGCTCGGTGGCTCAGCCTGTAATCCCATGCCTTTGGGAGGCTGAGGTGAGTGGATTGCCTGAGCCCGCGGGTTTGAGACCCACCTGGGCAACTTGGAGAGACCTCATCTCTACAAGAAATCAAAAAATCAGCCGGGCGTGGTAGCGCATGCCTGTAATTCCGGCTACTCGGAAGGTTGAGGCGGCAGGATCGCTGGAGCCCAGCAGGTCGAGGCTGCGGTGGCCGGGAGCGGCCACTGCACTCCAGTCTGGGCGGCAGAGTGAGACTCCAACTCAAAAAAAAAAAAGAACAAAAATGTACTCCAATATGGCTAAGGGGGCTTTGCTGAATCAGAAGAATTCAAAGCAGTCGATCTGACCCTAATATGTTGAAAGTCACATATCTAGAATTTTCTCTAATATCCCACATTAAATGAAATCACCTACTTCAAGTGACAAGTGAAATAAGGCTGTAATAGGTTTTTCTGCAGAAGCTAATTGAGGTGATCTACAACCAAAATAAGTACAAATCCAGGCCAGGCACAGTGGCTCATGCCTGTAATCCAGTTACTTTGGAAGGCTGAAGCAGAAGAATTGAGCCCAGGAGTTGGAGACCAGCTTGGGCAACACAGCAAGACTCCGTCTCTACAGAAAATCAAAAAAATTCGCTAGTCCTGGTGGCGTGCGCCTGTAGTCCCAGCTACCTGGGAGGCTGAGGCAAAAGGATTACTTAAACCCAGGAAGCTAAGGCTGCAGTGACCAGTGAATCATGTCACTGCACTCTAACCTGGGTGACAGAGTGAGATCTTGACTCAAAAAAAAAAATTACAAATCCATTTAGAAAATGTTCTTTGATTTGAACGGTTTTTGCCAGCTATTTTTTAATTTCTTTATTTATTTTCATTTTCTGCAGCCTCTTGGGTAGTTTGGCCAACTTACTGGAGATTTCTGGACCTCAGTTTCCTGATCTGTATAACTGTCATGGAAATAGTTGTGCTTTTCTCACAGTGTAGCTGCAAGGATTAAGGGACATGACAGCTGGAAGGAGGGGACTGGGATGGAAGAGAAAGGGGCAGAGACAGACTTAGTCACCTCTGTCATTTTGTCAAGGGTCCTTTATCCTAGGTGACTCTATGTCCACTCCCAGCTTGGCTTGCTTTATTTTTTTCCCATTAACTTTACTTAAAAGTTTTCTTAAAAGATTCCTTTTGTAGCCGGGCTCAGTGGCTCAGCCTGTAATCCCGCGCTTTGGGAGGCTGAGGTGAGTGGATTGCCTGAGGCTGCAGGTTCGAGACCTGCCTGGGCAGGCAAGACCTCATCTCTAAAATAAATCAAAAAATTAGCCGGGCGTGGTAGTGCACCTGTAGTTCCAGCTACTTGGAAGGCTGAGGCGGAAGGATCGCCGGAGCCCAGCAGGTCGAGGCTGCGGTGGCCGGGAGCGGCCACTGCACTCCAGTCTGGGCGACAGAGTGAGACTCCAACTCAAAAAAAAAAAAAAGAAGAAAAGAAGAAAAGAAAAAGATTCCTTTTGTGCATAATGTTGTACTTTGTCCTAAAGGATATGAGCGGCAATGTAAGGCCTGGAACCAGCTCAGTCAGACCAGACACAGCTAGTTGCCACCCCAGTATTCATTCTCCCCTTTTTCTTCTTCTTTTTTTCTTAGTCAGGCACAATTACAGCTCACCACAGCCTCGACCTCCTGGGCTCAGGCGTACCTCCCACCTCAGCCTGCCAAGTAGCTGGGGCTACAGGTGTGTGCCACCATGCCTGACTAATTTTTTGATTTTTTTGTGGAGACAAAGTCTTGTCATGTTGTGCAGGCTGATCTCGAACTCCTGGGCTTAGGCAATCCTCTCACCTTGGCCTCCCAAAGTGCTAAGAATACAGGCGTGAGTCACCATACCCTGCCTTCACCTTTTTCTTGAGTAAACAGTTAAAAGGCCTTATTCCCCCTTCCCTCACAGGAAGGTGTAACCACAGAGTAGATGCATGCAAAAAGAGTAGAAAGAGTGTGAGTGACCTCTGGCAAATCTCCTTAAAGGGAGAACACACCTTTTTTCCCCATTGCTCTTTCCTGCTGGCTGAACACCAATGAGATAGGTGGTGCCCTCGCAGCCTTCTTGGACCAAGAGATAGGTGGTGCCCTCGCAGCCTTCTTGGACCAAGAGGTGATATACGAAGGACGACAGAAGAGTGAACCAGAAGGACCTGGGTGCCTCACCACAAGGAACTGATCTGACAGCTCGGGACTGCCAGTCTCTCTGTTTTTTGTTGTTGTTGTTTTTGCCTCTCAGGCTGGAGTGCAGTGACATGACCCTGGCTTACTGTGGTCTCAACTTCCTTGGCTCAGGCGATCCTTCCACTTCAGCCTCCTGAGTAGCTGGGAATACAGGTCTGCCCCACCACACCCGATTATTAAGTTTTGGGGCTTATTATTATTATTTTGGTTAGGATCTCACTCTGTTGCCCAGGCTGGAGTGCAGTGGCATGACCCTGGCTTACACTGGTCATGCCACACTGCACTCCTGTTGTTTTTGCCTCTCAAGCTAGAGTGCAGTGACATGAGCCTGGCTTACCCTGGTCTCAACCTCCTGGGCTCAGGCAATCCTTCCACCTCAGCCTCCTGAATAGCTGGGAATACAGGCCTGCCCCCATCGTACCCGATTATTATTATTATTTTTTTGGTTTGGATCTCACTCTGTTGCCCAGGCTGGAGTGCAGTGGCATAATCCTGGCTCACCATAGTCTCAACCTCCTGGGCTCAGGCGATGTTTTCACCTCAGCCTCCTGAGTAGCTGGAACTACAGGCGCATGCCACCATACCTGGCTAATTTTTTAATTTTTATTATTGTAGAGATGAGTGTGGTCTTTCTGTGTTGCCAGGCTGGTCTCGAACTCCTGGGTTCAATTAATCCTCTCACTTGACCTCCCATAGTGCTGGGATTATAGGCGTGAGCCACTGCGTTCAGCCTTTTTTTAAAATATAAGAGAGAAGCCGGCTCGGTGGCTCAGCCTGTAATCCCAGCACTTTGGGAGGCTGAGGTGAGTGGATTACCTGAGCCCGCAGGTTCGAGACCCGCCTGGGCAACTTGGTGAGATCTCATCTCTACAATAAAATAAAAAATTAGCTGGGCATGGTAGCGTGCGCCTGTAGTTCCAGCTACTTGGAAGGCTGAAGCGGAGGGATCGCCGGTGCCCAGCAGGTCGAGGCTGCGGTGGCCAGGAGCAGCCACTGCACTCCAGTCTGGGTGACAGAGTGAGACTCCAACTCAAAAAAAAAAAATATATATATATATACATATATATATATATATATATGCGAGAAATACTCTTCTAGCTTGTTTAAGCCACTATTATTTTATTTTTCCGTCATATACAGATGAGCCCAGTCGTCACTGATAATACACTAGTCCTCTAGGAAGTTGTCTAGAACCAAGAATGTTTTTAAATTCTGGAGCGTTTTATCTCATTTCCTTGGAGCCCATGTGTACTTTCTAGACATTCACAACATCCTTTCTACTCAGAAGCCTATAGTGTGTTGTTCCAGCCCTTGCTTTAATCCTTTCTCCTTTGCAATGCCCATGTTTCAGCTGCTACTCGTTTGCGCTCTTCATATAGAAACTTGAAAATGGGGCCACTCCATTGGGGAAGAAAAAGGGAAAGTTTGGCTAAAGTTGAGTTTGGGGGCTTTCTTGTGATTTTAGGAAAAATAGAGTTTATGCGAATTCAGCAAGTATTTGTTAAGCATGTGCCATATAAAAGGCATTGTTCCAGGTGCTGGGATATATACGAGGACGCCATAGTTTCTGCTTACAGTCTAGTAAGAAAGATGAGATTCACAGACAATGTAACACATGATGGATTGCGACAAAGGAAACAAGAAAAGTGTCAATGTCCAGAACTTTCAGAGGAGAAAAGATGAGTTCTAGTTGCGGGGATTAGAGAAAGTTTCACACAGAGGACAGGATCTGAGCTTTGAATGATAGGTAGAAATTGTAAGAATAGGGTCAGCAAAGGAACGTCCATCACACAAAGCCTGGGACGACTTGGGAGTGTGGAGGATAGGGCAGAGGGCAGGGCCAGGCAGGTGGATTAGGGACAGAGAGAGGGCCATACATCTCTGCTCTGGAGCCTGCTCTGCTGTGGCGAGAATACAGAGTCATCTCCAGTTTTTAAGCAGGGGAGAAACAAGAGCACGCCACCTGGGCAAGAAGGTGACTTTGTGGCACTGCACAGGAAAGACCAGCTGCAGAAAGGCCAGTGGGTAAGCGCCTTAGCAACCCAAGTAAAGATGATGATGGCCTCAGTCAGGGAAGTGATTGCTAAACGGGAAAGGAGGGCACAAATGGGCAGGACATTTCAGAGGCTCCTCCGTGAGCCGATCGGACGCTTCGCCCAAGCAAAAGAGCTGGATAGTGGCACTCAGATTCAGAAGCAGAAAATACATTCATAAAGGAATATTTATAATTGCTCTAAGCCTGTCTGACCTGGGACACCCACAGGGGACTGACTGTACTGTACCAGTGAACTTGGTGTCTCTGTAATTTTCGCAGAGCCTTAACTTTTACTTCCCCCAGTGTCATTTCGGGGTGCACTGACAAACTCTCCCAGGAGATAGGGAGAGAGGATTGAGAAGCGGCTCGCAAAAGACATATAACCATCCTTTCTCTCCTGTTGTTCATCCTCTGCCCAGGTGTTAGGAAGTGGCAGGTGCTGGGGTACCTGACAGACAAGAATTTTCCGCATCCCCCCGATATCCCTCAGCCCTCCTTTACCATCTCCACCCAACCTGCCCACCCACACACTCCATAAGGAATCCAGGGAAGAAGTAAGAAGGGGTTTTTATTTATTTTTATTTTTAGAGTTGGGGTCTCACTCTGCTGCCCAGGCTGGAGTGCAGTGGCATGATCACGACTCAATGCAGCCTTCAGCTTCTAGGCTTAAGCGATCCTTCCGTCTCAGCCTCCAGAGCAGCTGGGACCGCAGGCGCATGCCACCATGCCCAGGTAATTTTTAAAATTTTTTTGTTTTTGTAGAGATGAAGTCTTGCTATGTCACTCAGGCTGGTCTCAACCTCCTGGGCTCAAACAATCCTCCTGCATCGGCCTCACAAAGTGCTGGGATTACAAGCATGAAGTGTTGTGCCCAGCTGGAGGCTTTTTAGAGAACACGAGAATTTCCCAATATTTGCCTCGTTATTGCTTGCTAAAATCATGCCAGCAGGAGAGCCTGAAGGATAATGGGAAGGGTTGGCAGAGCCCCCAACAGGGGTACTGTATCCTCAAATAGCTTTGTGGTAAGTAGGTCCCAAAGACAAATCCAAAACAGCTACTCTCTCATCCTCAGGGAAGAACTCCTACAGATTTCCTCAAGTGGATATATGTAAGCATCCAATCCGCTGCCACATTCTCTTTATTTTTCTGATTATTTTAGGAAGACTTGAACAGATGTTAATACCTATCTTCTAATAAGGGCAAGAACCCTCTCTTCTAATAAGAGCAGGAACAGATATCAAAATAATCGCGAAACTACTAATCAGAAAGAGTCTTCTCTGTGATGTTAGCAATTTATGATTTGTTGAGTTCATCTTATTTGGGGCACTGAAAGTGCTTTACAAATAAAATAATGAGGATTTTTTTTTCTTCTGTGTCTCCCAAGGTGATTCTTGGCACTCTTTGAAAGGCACAAGTGATTAGTCAAGACCGTGGAGACCAGCAGCAGCAATGTGATGGTTAAAATATGTCCCACTCACATGGGAATTGTGTGTGGTGGCAGGGGGGTGCATCTTCCACACTGTCCCTGAGAGAAGATTAGCAAGAATTATTAACTTTAAAATCCTTATATTTTATAAAAACCCAGAAATTAAGAGAAATATTGAACAACTCTTACTCCAGTTCCAAAATCAAAATCAAAGGTTCTTAGCCGAGGGTCCATGGATTGGGTTTCAGATTGCCTGCAAATCTCCTGAAATTGTATGCAAAATTTTGTGTGGTTTTATGTTATTTTGAAGAAAGGGTAGACTGACTTCTGAAGATTCTGAAAGTTACCCTCCTCACTAAAAGAGGTTAAGAACTACTGTCATTAAAGAAAAAGAAAAGAAGGAAGGGAGGAAAAGAGGGAGAGAGGAAGGAAACCGATCTTTGCACACACATGGCTTAGAGTTTACCAGTGACCTGCCATGTTGAAGTCTACTCATATCCAGAGAAGAGGGAAGCAAGGAGCGAGAACAAAGAAAAATCCAGGCGTCTCATCAATTCTGTCCCCAGTCAAGCCAACCAAATGTAAGTGAAATTTGTGCATGGCACTCATCTGTCAACTTTTAGCTTCAAAATGCAGCCTTTATATTTGTACTAAAAGTTAACAAAAGCAAGCACATCTTCCTTTCAAAAGCCTCTGCATTTTCAAATTAGTTTAGATTGTATTTTCAGAGCCGATGGAATAAAAATGTAGATGTTCATTACTTTGTGGAAACTGTTTAGAATAAATATGTGTCAAAAAATTTTTTCTTTAGTGTAAATTTCCGATCATTTGTGTTGAATCCTTTGGAAGTAGCCTTCAATAACATAGCTATGCCATTTGCAGCAGTATGATTTTGTATTGAAAGGAGCTATTTAAAAAGATAAAAGGGAAATACAAAGACAGATTTCTATATATTCAGAATATTACTGTTTCAGCATATAAAAACTCAAATAATTCCAATACAAATTATAATGGAATCTTATTCTCGCTTAAGTAAAGAAAGCTTTTAAGTAAAACTCAATTTTTCTCATTACACCTTCAAAATCCCATAAACTGTTTAAATTAGGTTTCACTAATAAATGCCCCTAAGTAATCAGCACACATTTTCAATCAGCACACTTTTTTTTTGTAAATAGAGGAGTGAACTCTGACAGAATCCTCTATTCTTTTTTCTGTATTAGAAAGGCGTAAACCAATCTCCCTCCATTCCTAATGTTTTTCGTTCTTTAATTATTCTTAATCCCAAAGAGGCATGTGCATGTTGGACTTATGCTACCTATCATATTCTCATTAGGACTGCTCTCGAAATTTAACTCAGTTTCAACTAAAAATATAAACATGCAGAACAACTGTTCATCAGTTGACATTTTCAATACATTTTCATTTGCAGCTTACCGGCAAAGGCAATTAAGACATAAAAATTAAGAAAGGAAATAAATTAGTGTCTTACAAATTGTTCTAACTTTTGAATAAAAGTTCTTTATTTGAACGGTTACCTTAAATAAATGCTAGCATATATTGAATTTTAATTAGTACACCATATGGTAAGGATGGATGAGTTTTCTTCTCTTCTAAAATTCCTTCCCCTTTCAAAGCCCCTCAAAACTGATGAAAGCTCATACTCACCCCATGTTGCTCATCGTCGTGGTTATATCCTCCTCAGATCAAGGCTTATCTGGGTTCTGAATTAAGTTAAAGGTTAGACATAGAAGCTGTGGAGAGGTTTGACTTCCCCTGAAACAAGACTGTCATTCGCTAACCAGGCTTTTAAATGAGGAAAACTAGTGTCTCTTCTAATTATATAAGCTCCAGGTCAAATTCTAGCATGAACTAATCAAATAACTGAACTGCATTGAGTTCCAAGGAGGAGATGGGAGAAATCAGCTTAAGAGGAATGTCTTTGTTATCACAGAAAACTGAAAAATTTGCACAATAAAAAGTTATTAATATAGCAAAAGAAAGGTAAAGAATTTAAGAGTGAGATGGCTTGCTCTTGCATAATTTGATACCTTAAATAATTTGAAGAAAACATTAAGAAAAATTAAGTTTGCAGCAAAGCAGATATTTTTCTATAAAATATTTTCTAGAAGTTTTGAATTTGAATGATATGTCCTAGTCCCTGAAAACCTCCTCTCACCTCTTTTGTCCAGTATTTGTCTCCTTACAGATTCCAATATAATAATAATATTTAATTCTACAAATATGCTAGCTAATGCTAAGTAACACATCCAACTTTTAAAATGTATCTTTGAATACTTATAAATAGGATCTTTAACATTTAAATATAAAGCTATTATTATGATAAAATAACAAAAATACCATTTCATTTCTACATTTTAAAATATATTTCACCCCAAATTTATGTTAGTTTGGCAAAAAATAAAATATACATTTTTGCCAGTGATATATTGGGAACTACAAATATTCAAAAGATTTTTAATAAAGAAATATGACAAAAGTTATTGATCGCAGATACTATTTTTTGTCAGTTTTAGAATAATAGCATTTCAGCAAGAACTCTCAGGTCTTTACTGTAATTTTTTAAATGTAGCTGACTTTAATGTTCTTTTTTTTTCATTTGTTTTATATAAAAAGCAAAGAAGCTTTCTGGATATAGAATATATGACAACACACAGACGTACTTTTTAAGACATTGAGATAAATTCACATATCATACATAAAATTTGCCCCTTTAAAGTGGACAATTCCATTGATTTTAGTTTATTTATAAGATTGTACAACCATTACTACTATCTAATACTAGAACATTTCCATCACTCCAAAAAGAAACTTTTTGGAGAGAATTCTTCTCTCCCCTAACAGTCACTAATTGATTTTCTGGCCCTAAGGATTCGTCTATTCTGGGTATTTCACATAAATGAAACTATATAGGGCGTTTCACATAAATGAACCATATAATACGTAGCCTTTTGTGACTGGCTCTTTTCACTTAGTTTTTGAAGTTCGTTCATGTCATAGTATCAGTACTTCGTTTCTTTTTATGGCTAAATAATATTCCATTGTGTGGACATACCACATTTTGTAACTATATTCATCAGATGATGGACATTTGGGTTGTTTCCAGTAGGGGATATTATGAATGTCTTAGTTTCTTCGAGCTGTTACCACAAAATACTTTAGGCTGGGTAATTTGTAAACAAAAGAGATTTACCGCTCAAAGTTCTGGAGGTTGAGAAGTCCAAGATCAAGGCACTGGCAGATTCCCTATCTGGCAAGGGCTTGCTCTCTTGTTCAAAGCTGGCATCTTCTTACTGCATCCTCACATGGTAAAAGAAGCAAGCAATCTCTCTCACACCTGTATTATAAGGGTACTAATCCCATCCATAAGGGCTCCGATATCATGACCTAATCACCTCCTAAAGGGCTCATCTCTTAATACCACCGAAATAGCAATTGGATTTCAACATGAATTTTGGAAGGACACATTCAGACCATAGCAATGAAAAATATTGATATGAACATTTGTGTACAAGTCAATTCTCTTGGGTACATTCCTAGGTATTGCTGAGTCTGTTTAATAGTTTGAAGAAATGTATTCCACAGCAGCTGCAGCATTTTGCGCTCCCATTAGAAATGTTTGAGAAGTCCAGTTTCTCCTCTTCCTTGTCAATCTGTGTATTGTCTGGTTTTGTTTTTATTTTTATTTTTATTTTTATTCATTTATTTATTTTTGAGTTGGAGTTTCGCTCCGTCGCCCAGACTGGAGTGCAGTGGTTGTTCCCGGCCACCGCAGCCTCTACCCACTGGGCTCCGGCGATCCTTCCGCCTCAGCCTTCTGAGTAGCCGGAATTGCAGGCGCATGCTACCACGCCCGGCTCATTTTTTGATTTATTGTAGAGATGAGGTCTCGCCAAGTTGCCCAGGCGGGTCTCGAACCCGCGGGCTTATTTATTTATTTATTTATTTATTTATTTTTTGAGTTGGAGTCTCACTCTGTCGCCCAGACTGGAGTGCAGTGGCCGCTCCCGGCCACCGTAGCCTCGACCTGCTGGGCTCCGGCGATCCTTCCACCTCAGCCTTCCGAGTAGCCGGAATTACAGGCAAGCGTTACCATGCCCGGCTGATTTTTTGTAGAGATGAGGTCTCGCTGCCCAGGCGGGTCTCGAACCCGCGGGCTCAGGTATTCTCACCTCAGCCTCCCAAAGGTGCGGGATTACAGGCTGAGCCACCGAGCCTGGCGGTTTTGTTTTTAATATAGCCATCCTAGTGGTTGTGAAGTGGTATCTCATTGTGGGTTTGATTTGCATTTCACTAAAGAGTAAGGCTGTTAAGCATCTTTTTGATAACTTATTGGTCATTTGTATATCTAATTTGGGAAAACGTCTGCTCAAACTCCTTGCTCATTTTATAATTGGGTTGCCTTTTTTATTGTTGAGTTGTAAAAGTTCTTTATGTGTTCTGGAAACTAGAACTTTATCAGTGTTATGATTTTTATTGTTATGGTTTCTCTCTAAATTTGTCTTGAGGTCTCTCTGTCATAAATGGCCATATGCCAAGATAGCCACTCTCAAGGGGAACCCTGGCAGAGGAGAAGGTCAGATTTGGGTGTATCAACTATGTGAGACACAACGAGGAGGTGAAAGCAAAATACATAAAACAGAAGGCATTAATCTTCCAAGTCCCAGGGAGGGTAGGGTTGCCAATGAGTAGTCTTGAAGTAGAGGGAGCCCAACCAGCAGGTGGGGACCTGTAGGTTTTATTATGGTCACCAGCAGTAGGATAGGTTGGGCTTGGGGTCAGTAGTATAAGACACAAGTGAACATGTGGACTAGATTTGCAAACAGCCATGTGGGAGGGAAAGTTTTAACTAGGCCAGGTGTGATAGGATATGATTGGGTTTCAAACGATTTGTCAGGCCTAAAAATGGAAGCTGAAGCAGAAACTTTAGGTAAATTTCTGACAATCAGACAAATGATTTGGAATATTTTCTTCCACTCTGAGGATTGTATTTTCACTTCATTTTCATTTTTATTGAGTTGGGGATCACTCTGTTGCCCAGGATGGAGTACAGTGGCACCATCACAGCTCACTACCGTCTCGACCTCCTAGCTCAAGTGATCCTCAGCCTCACCCTCCTAAGTGGTTGGGACTACAGGCACATGTCACCACACTTGGCTAATTCCTAATTTTTTGTAGACACAAGGTCTTATTATGTTACCCAGGCTAGTCTCAAACTCCTGGGCTCAAGTGATTCTCCCACCTCGGCCTCCCAAAGTGCTGGAATTACAGGTATGAGCCACCAAACCCAGTCATTTTCACTTTCTTGATAGTCTCCTTTAAAATGTGTATATATATATATATATATAAATATATATTTTATATATATATATATATATATTTTTTTTTGAGTTGGAGTCTCACTCCATCACCCAAGCTGGAGTGTAGTGATACACTCATGGTCACCCCAGTATTGACCAGCTGGGCTCTGATGATCCTTCTGCCTCAGCCTTCCAAGTAGCCAGAACTACAGGTGCGCGCTACCACAGCCAGCTAATTTTTTTTTTTTTTTTTGAGTTGGAGTCTCACTCTGTTGCCCAGACTGGAGTGCAGTGGCCGCTCCCGGCCACCGCAGCCTCGACCTGGTGGGCTTTGGTGATCCTTCTGCCTCAGCCTTCCAAGTAGCTGGAACTACAGGTGGGCGCTACCACGCCCGGCTAGTTTTTGATTTATTGTAGAGATGAGGTCTTGCCAAGTTTCCCAGGCAGGTCTCGAACCCGCAGGCTCAGGCAATCCACTCACCTCAGCCTCCCAAAGGTGCGGGACTACAGGCTGAGCCACAGAGCCCGGCTGCAGCCGGCTAATTTTTTTGATTTATTGTAGAGACGAGGTCTCACCATGTTGACCAGGCTGGTCTTGAACCCTCAGGCTTAGGCAATCCTCTCACCTTGGCCTCCCAGAGTGCTGGGATTACAGGCTTGAACCACTGTACCCAGCCAATGTATACTTTTTTTTTTTTTGAAAGCAGGATTTATTGAGAGGACAGAATAGCTCCCACAGTGGGAGGGAACCCAAAGGGGTTGCCCCTAATGTATACATTTTAAAGGTAGAAGTGACAAGAGTTGCGTCTTTGCCTTGTATCTGATCTTAGAGTAAAAACTTTTCAGTTTTTCACTTTTGAGTATGATGTTAGCTGTGGGCTTTTTATATTTGACCTTTATTTTGTTGAGGTAACTTCCTTCTATTCCTTATTTTTTAAATTAATAAATGGGTACTGCTAGGTGTGGTTGCTCATGTCTATAACCCCTGCACTTTGGGAGGCTGAGGTGGGAGGATTGTTTGAGCCCAAGAGTTCGAGACCAGCCTGAGCAACATAGCAAGACCTCATCTCTACAAAGAATAATTGGCCAGATATGGTGGCATAGGCCTATAGTCCCAGCTACTTGAGAGGTAGGAAGATCACTTGAGCCCAGGAGTTGGAGGCTGCGGTGAGCTGTGATTGTGCCTCTGCACTCCAGTTTGGGAGACTCTGGCTCAAAATTAACATATAGGTGCTGAATTTTGTCAGATGCTTTTTCTGTGTCTATTGAATTGATCATGTGATTTTTATTTTTTTATTCTGCTAACGTGGTATATATTACATTAATTGGTTTTCGTATGTTGATCCATCCTTGCACCCCAGGGATAAATCCCACTTGATCATCGTGTATGACCCTTTCAATGTGCTGTTGGAAACACGGGAAAATCCTCATGACGTGGGTCTTGACGACGATTTCATAGATGATGGCACCAAAAGCCCAGGCAACCAAAGCAAAAACAAACAAGTGCAACTACATCAAAATTTGCACAGCAAAGGAAACAATCGAGAGGGGAAAGACAACCTGCAGAATGGGAGGACACATTTGCAACCCATGTATCTTTTTTTTTTTCTTGAAAGCAGGATTTATTGAGAGGACAGAAAAGCTCCCACAGTGGGAGGGGACCTGAAGGGGTTGCCCATAAACCATGTATCTCATAAAGAGCTAATCTGCAAAATATACAAGGAACACTGGCAACTCAGTGGTTAAAAAAAAATTAATAACCTAATTTCAAAAATGGATTAAGGACTGGATAGCTATTTCTTTGAATAACACATATAAATGGTCAATACATATCTGAAAAAAATGCTCAGTGTCATTAAACATCAGGGAAGTGGAAATCAAAAGCATAATAGATACTATCTTACACCTGTCAGGACAGCTACTGTCAAAAACAAAAGACAGCAAATGATAAGGATGCACAGCGATAGGAAGTCTTGCTGCTTCACCCCTCCAAATCTTTGAACTTTCATCCTTCCAAATCTTTGAACTCTCCACTGCAAAAATGATGGCAGGGGAGTTCCCATAAGGGTTGCTAACTCTACTCTGAGATGGTTAGGATCCTAAGAAAGAAGCACTGAAAGCCAAGGTGATCAGTCCGAGGCATTTATTAGGGGAACTTCCTGACAGAACACCGCATCAACCTACCAGACAGATGGTAAGAGTTTGAGAAGGGTGTTTACCTTGGTGTGTCTGCAGTGAGGGATCAGGCATGGGTTTAAGGAATTTGACTCAGGGCTGGGAACAGTTTCCTTCAGCGTTCTGGGCAACAACTTAGGTACCTTATCAGAGACTGGGTATGCTCTTGCCATACTGGGAAAAACCTGTGGCTGGCTGGGTCACAGAGTAGTCAAGGAATTCTAAATTTTTGGACACAGAAAGAAAGTAGGAAAAACTGGGGGATCTGATTCTTTTTTTTTTTTTTTTGAGTTGGAGTCTCACTCTGTTGCCCAGACTGGAGTGCAGTGGCTGCTCCCGGCCACCGCAGCCTCGACCTGCTGGGCTCCGGCGATCCTTCCGCCTCAGCCTTCCAAGTAACCGGTAGCCGGAATTACAGGCATGTGCTACCACGCCCGGCTGATTTTTTGATTTTTATTGTAGCGATGAGGTCTCGCTGCCCAGGCGGGTCTCGAACCCGCGGGCTCAGGCAATCCACTCACCTCAGCCTCCCAAAGGCGCGGGATTACAGGCTGAGCCACCGAGCCCGGCGGGGGATCTGATTCTTACCCACTGTTGGTGGGAATGCAAAATGATAAAGTCACTATGATAACACTGTGAAGGTTCCTCAAAAGGTTAAAAATAGAGCTACCATATGAATCAGCAATCCTACTTCTGAGTGTTTATCTAAAAGAATTAAAATCAAGATCTCAAGGAGATATCAGCACTTTTTTGTTGAGCGCAGCACTGTTCTCAGTAGCCAAGATGTGGAAACAACCTAAGTGTCTAGTCGCAATGAATAAAGAAAATTTGGTATATATGTACAATGGAATACCATTCAGCCTTAATAAAGAAGGCAATTCTGCAATATGTGACAACATGGATAAACCTTGCAGACATTATCCTAAGTGAAATAATCCAGTCACGGAAAGAACAGTAGAGTATGATTCCACTTGTATAAGGTATTTAAAATAGTCAAATTCATAAAATCAGAGTGGAATAGTAATTACCAGGGGACTGGGGAGGAGAAATGAGGAGTTACTAATCAAAGGACATAAAGTTTCAGGCAAGCAAGGTGAATGCACTCTAGAGATTTGAAGTACAACACTGTACAGTACCTATAGTCATTGATAACATCTTGTACACTTAAAATTGTGTGAAAAGGGTAGATCTCATCTTAAGTGTTTTTATCATAATAATGGGGGAAAAAGTTCAGTTGGGAAAAATATTTTCATACTTGCAAAGGGCAAGTCAGGGAAAGGTTTTTTCTTCCAAAATAAACATGCAAAGCACAAACTAGGAGGAAAAGAAAAAAAGACAAAACTCAGGCAAAGGATTGGAAATTAATTTTCCAAGATCGGAATAGGTCTGCTGTACTGAATCACACAATTCATTTTAGACTAATTATAAGATCATGAAAATAAAGTTCAACAAGGCATAAGTGAGTGATGGTTTTATTGGCAAGCTGGCACTATAGAAGTAGTGCATGAAGTCACTTCAGATGACAGAATTCCTAGCTTTTCTTACAACTAGTGCTTCAGCTACCCACTTAATCTTCGGTGCAGAACATCTACATATGGAGTTTCAGTCTCAGACCTGGGGCAGCTGTAAAATGAAAGCTGCCACTCCATTCCAGTCCTTGGATGTCAGTATATTCCCCTTCACCTTCCACCCTGCAAGAGGGAAAAATAACCAAGATCAAGAATTGCCCTCCAGACATGAAACTGCCTACATATTAGGTACAATGTCTAAAGCATCATATCCTTCCACTTTCAAGCTGTGGTTTAAAACCCAGCGTCCTGCTTTCATATCCTACAAAAAAATACTATTCCAAACAAACCTTGTTATTATACGAGTTTTGGTGTCCAAGATTTTAGGATCACATAAGCTAACACAAAATCATAACAATCTATTTAAAAATGAAAAGTTTATATTGATTGTCTATATTAATTAGTTCATTTGCTTATTCAACAACTATTTCTTGACCATCAGTGATGGTTGAAGTGCTGTGCTCTGTGCTGGAGTTTTCTTGGACTCTGGTATGGTAAGAATGCACTTCACAGAAACAGACAGACCTTATCCCACAGGTTAGATTTTTCTCCCATTATTAACACCAACAGAAAAAATTTGCTATTGTCCAGACTGAGACTCAAATTCGGTGAACATTTTTCTGCCCTCCTCAAAATGTATTCACACCAATTGTCTCATAACAATTAGGCTGCATTTTCAATTTTGGAAATGATAGGAGGATATTTACAAATGTACTTGAACCTCTGGATGGCATGTCCTGGTCTTCAGTGTGAAGACTAAGTTTGAAAAACTGTACTCATGTTTCATTTCACTTTTATTTTTCCTATAAGCATATGCTCAGAAAGGACAACAGTAGGTACATTTTTACAATGTGAAAATTAACTACTTTTGCTTACATTTTAAAAATTAGCCTTCTAAAATGTACAAACGTCAGGTCAAGATGAAATAAACAATTATGAAATTACTCCCGAAGCTGCTTTTTAAAATGTATATTAAGATATCTCAAGTGAAAGCAATTTTTGGCCTACATCTTCTTAATAATTAGAATAAGCTTTCCATTTCCGAACTGACAGCCAAAAGGCTTATAGGAACAGAAAGGAAAAGACCGATAAGAGAAAAGTCTAAAGGATGATCACAAAGAGTGATACTCCCTATATTCCCCCCCAAACTCCCCACAATTTTAGAAACTAAATTGTATTATGAAAGAATATTTCACATTAACTAAATTGTATTTAAGTAAACATGCCCGAAAAGAATATTTTAGAACTACAGTGATTTTTTTTTTCTATTTCAAGTTTACCTATTTTCACTGAAATTTCCGGTATACTTTGCCCCCGTTGGGAATGTGTAAGTCCCCAATCCATGAAACATATTATCCTTAAATTGTCCTTCATATACTGCTCCTGAAAAATGTTCAAGTCTTCCCAAACCATTCATCTGTAACAAAGGGAATGACCTCAGAAACAAATCTTCACATCTTCCCCAGAACCTTTTAAAAATGTATACGTGTAAGTCGATCATCCCGTAGTTATTAATCAACTTCGTATCACCTTTAATTTCCATAGTAGTAAGACAATATTTTTATCATTGTCCTTAACCTTTATCTGCCTGTGAATCCCACTAAATCAAATGTTCCTGATCTGGATCATCTGACCATCTGGGGGCCCATGATAATGATAATAGGGGTCCTCAAGATACCTTGAATATGGCAGAAATCATCAAGGGCAACCAGTTTGGCTAGCTGAGAGAACTGTCCAAAGTACTTCTTCAGACTCAAACTTGGATTCAAGCAGACCTGGATACACATTCTTTTTTCTTTTTTGAGTTGGAGTCTCACTCTGTTGCCCAGGCTGGAGTGCAGTGGCACGCTCACGGCTACTGCAGCCTTGACCTGCTGGGCTCAGGTGATCCTTCTGCCTCAGCCTTCCAAGTAGCTGGAACTGCAGGTACACAACACCATACCCAGCTAATTTTTAAATTTATTGTGGAGATGAGGTCTCACCAAGTTGCCCAGGCTGGTCTCAAAACTGTGGGTTCAGGCAATCCTCTCATCTTGGCCTCCCAAAGTGCTGGGACTACAGGCATGAGCCACTGTGCCTGGTGTATACACGTTCTTGTTTTACCACTTACTAGCTGAGCAAGAAACAGCCTGGTTTCCCACGTTTGTAAAGTAGAAGTATTTGTAAAGTACCGACCTCATGAGGTTCTCAGGAGGTAATGGGTTTTGAGAAAACTATGTAATGGGCTCAGCTTTACTCAATGAATGGAAAATGAGAAAGATGTTGATGATGATGATTAGCTGTGCTTAAAGAGTTGAATAGTACTCATATGTTCATATATGCTAATGTAATCATTTGTTATTTTTATAACATGGTCTACTTATTGTACATGTTTTTGATTCACAGTGAAATGCCTGGACTCATTTAACCCTTAGGACTAATTATCCACTGTCACTATTAAAAACAATTATACCTTGTCATCTTTCCAGCTTCCTATGTAGACAATCCCATTAGGAGTGGTGTGGATACCCATTCCGTTTCTCTCATAGATTCCAGAAGATGTTCTTGTACAGTCACCATCTGAACAACAGAAACATACTGAAGATTGTAAATGGAAACTCTGTTTGACTAGGTAAGACAGTATTTATGTCTGAGCCTAATCATAACTGTGCCCCCTGGCTCTCTTTGACTGAAACCAGTAAGGCCAGAGATGAGGAGACCCATGGACCTACAGCAGCTGGTAACCAGATTTCCAGACTTACAGATCCCATAGGCTTCCAAGGCATACTGTTTAGACTTATCATTGGAGTTTTAATTTAAAAACCTGTTCATCTATTAGAATTTCTGTTATTTTATTTAATGGAGTTAATATCTCAGTAGTAGTTTTATACATTTTAAAAAATTCTTAAGCTATTAAATTTTCTGTATAGAAAAAGTAATTAAAATGTATGCTTACCATACTTGTCTCCATTTGGAAATATAAAGCTTATCTTATACACTTCTGAAGCTGTTTTAAAAGAGTGAAGAAAAGTCACATAGGTTTAAATATTTTTTTATGTCTTAAGACCTATAACCAATATGCGTTATACACTATCCAAATAGATTCACTTCACAAGATCACACGCATATCATGGTTACTTGGCATTTCCATGATCTAGTTTAGGGTCCTGGGGAAATAATTAATTTGGCCAGGATGGTCTAATTTATTTATTTATTTTAACAGCTTTATTAATATATAATTTCACACACCACAAAATTTACCCTTTAAAATATACAACTCAGCCGGGCTCGGTGGTTCAGCCTGTAATCTCAATGCTTTGGGAGGCCAAGGTGAGTGGATGGCCTGAGCCCGTGGGTTCGAGACCCGCCTGGGCAACTTGGTGAGACCTCATCTCTACAATAAACAAAAAAATTAGCCGGGTGTGGTAGCCCGCGCCTGTAGTTCCAGCTACTTGGAAGGCTGAGGTGGAAGGATCACCGAGCCCAGCAGGTCGAGGCTGTGGTGGCCAGGAGTGGCCACTGCACCCCATCTGGGCGACAGAGTGAGACTCCAACTCAAAAAAAAAAAAAAAAAAAAATATATATATATATACATATATACAATTCAATATTCTTTAGTATATTCAGAGTTGTTAAACCATCACAACCTAATTTTGGAATATTTTAATGACCCCAAAAAGAAACCTGGTACCCATTAGCAGTTACCATTTCTTTCAGCATCCCTCATCCCCCCAGGCCCTAGTTGCTGGCAAACACTAATCTACTTTCTGTATCAATGGATTTGCCTGTTCTGGACATTTTCTATAAATGAAATTATATAATATGTGGTCCTTTGTGACTGGGTTCTTTCAATGTTTTCAGGGTTTATCTATGTCTTATCATGTATCAGTACTTCATTCCTTTTTATGACCAAATAGATTATATAAAACACTATATGGAGATAACACATTTTGTTTATTTATTCACCAGTTGGACATTCAGGTCGTTTCTAGTTTGGGTCATTATGAATAAAGCTGCTATAAACATTGATGTACATCTTTTTGTGTGAACGTGTTTTATTCCTCTTGGATAGCCCATATGATCTATTGATTGTCCCACAGAAGTAAGATAGAGTGAGGAACCTCTGATTTGGCAGTAGGATGAAATGGAAAATAAAGATAGATAGCAAGTGGGAAAGTGGGGGTCCAAGAAGAATGAGAATGGACTAGAGACCAGGTTAAAAAGAAAAAGAAAAAGAAGAAGAAAGAAAACCACAAGTCTGAGGAGAATCTATGCCTCAGAACCTTGGAACATTAACTGGGCTAAAACATCAGAAATGAATTTTTTTCTAACAGTAAAGTAGGGGAGCACACCTCATCAACAAGGGTACTTGCATAATGAACATCTGTATACCTAACCCTGAATCGTACTCCACATCTTTAAAATAAAAAAAAAGTAAGCCGGGCTCGGTGGCTCAGCCTGTAATCCCGCGCCTTTGGGAGGCTGAGGTGAGTGGATTGCCTGAGGCCGTGGGTTCAAGACCCGCCTGGGCAGCGAGACCTCATCTCTACAATAAATAAAAAAATCAGCCGGGCGTGGTAGCGCATGCCTGTAATTCCGGCTACTCGGAAGGCTGAGGCGGAAGGATCGCCGGAGCCCAGCAGGTCAAGACTGCGGTGGCCAGGAGCGGCCACTGCACTCCAGTCTGGGCGACAGAGAGACTCCAACTCAAAAAAAAAAAAAAAAAAAGTAAAGAAAGCCTAAGTAGAGAGGATATGTGAACACTATCTTCTAGGACAGTAGAATCTACTGGAATATTATCAAAGTACCTGTGCACCAGAATCACCTGGGATGCTCTTAAGGTTCTTTGCCCTGTCCCACAGCTACTGAGTCAGAATCTCTATGGGTAGGGCAAGGGAAATGATAGCTCTAATTTAAAAATTAATTTAGGTGCCAGGTGAGAAAGGGTGAAGCCCCATCTTCTTGAGAGAACAGAGTTAATAATGCTATAGTTAAAGACTTCAAAAAACTATAATATCCTCAGAGAGAAAGGGAAGATATTAGTATCCTTGAAACAGGGACAGGTAGCTATGAAAAGAAAACCAATTAGCAATCTAGGAAATGAATGATACGATTGGTGAAATAAACTTCTTAGAAGGGGTGAATAGTGAGACAGAGACAACTGAAAATAGTTAGTGAACTGGAAGATCCAAAATGCTCACGTCAGATTGACAAAAATTCCAGAAGGAGAAGTAAGTAGAGTCTACAATATTTGAATAAATGGCCAAAAAGTTCTCAGAACTAAAGAAAATGAGTGCTTAGACTACAAATATGCTAAGTAAATCTCACACGTAGACAGACTACAGTACAATTTCACAGCATAGAGACAAAGGCCAGTTGGGTTAGTTAAAAACAGGCAAACAAAAAACAGATTAACTACAACAAAGTACTGACATCTGCAACAGTGGATGCTAAAAAAAAAAAAAAAAAAAAAGGCAAGATTTCTTTAACACTCTGAGGGAAAATTATTTTGAATAGTCTGTCCCAAGTCAAACATTCCATCTAAAATCATGGAAACTAAAGATTTTTTTGAACATGAAAGAATTCAGAGTTAAGTACCTACAGTTTGTCTCTGAAAGAAATACAAAAAGATGTACTCTAACATAGAGAAAAATGAATCCAGGAGAAAATAGAAATGCAAAAACAGAATAAGGAACAAAACAATTAGTAAAAACATTTTTATTTATTGAAACATCATTCAGTGTTAAGTACTGTTATTTTTTATATTGGGAGATATTTAAGAGTATGTTTTAAAATCGAATATGTAGCCGAGCTTGGTGGCTGAGCCTGTAATCCCGCGCCTTTGGGAGGCTGAGATGAGTGGATTGCCTGAGCCTGAGGGTTCAAGACCCGCCTGGGCAACTTGGCGAGATCTCATCTCTACAATAAATCAAAATGAGCCGGGTGTGGTGGCGCATGCCTGTAGTTCCAGCTACTTGGAAGGCTGAGGCGGAAGGATCGCCAGAGCCCAGCAGGTCGAGGCTGCGGTGGCCGGGAGCGGCCACTGCACTCCAACCTGGGTGACAGAGTGAGACTCCAACTCAAAAAAAACCCCCCAAAAAAACACATAAAATCGAATATGTAAGACCTATGCTTGGGTCAGATACAAATTTTTTTAACAAATAGAATCTGTAGTAAAAATTCAGGTAATATCAATATAGAAGTGGCTTGAAGGTTAAAGAACAATCTTACTAAAATTCTGATCTTGTTTAGGTGTTAAATATAGACACTATTAGCATAACCTTAGGAAAATATAAATTTAAGTATGTTTGCCTTCTTTTTAGTCGGGGTTCACTCTGGTTCCCAGACTGGAGTGCAGTGGCATGATCTTCACAGCTCACCACAGCCTCAAACTTCTGGGCTCAAGAGATCCTCTTGCCTCAACCTCCCAAGTAGCTGAGACTACAGGTACATACCACCACATCCAGCTAATTGTTTTATTTTTTTGTAAAGACAAGGTCTGATTATGTTGCCCAGGCTGGTCTTGAACTCCTGGGCTGAAACGCTTCTCCCATCTTAGCCTCCTAAAGCGCTGGGATTACAAGCGTGAGCCACCAGGCCCCGCCTGTTTGTCTTTTTCTCCTGTGATTTCAAAGATTTGGTCGTGGATAAAGGGTGAAATATGGAGGTCTAGAATAACTGCCATGTATGCTCAGAAATTAGTTATTTACATGTCTGCAAAGTTTGAAATTCCAAGGGGGAACAGGACACAGAGCTGCATTTTTTCTTTACTCTTTATTTCAATCGCTTTAGAGAGTCCAAATAGTATCGTTTGGGGTTACATGGATGCAATGGGCGAAGGAGTCTGGGTATTCAGTGAACCCACCAACCCCATCTGTGCACATTGCACCCAATGGGTCATTATCCCTCTACACCATCTTACCCTCCCCCTTCTGAGTCACCAATGTCCCTGTGTGTTTAACTAATGGCACTAACTCTGCTTGTCGTTTCCCACAGGTGCCATGCTGTGCTCTCTGGTGGGAACACCCTTCTCCTTGCCTGGTTAACTGCTATTCACCCTCAGGAGCTGGCAAAATAGAGTGTGCCGGTTAGGGACTCGTGCCCTGTCATCAGACTCCCTAGATTTGTCATCAGACCTTGAACTTCGGATAAATGTCTTAGCTATCCATGCCTCAGTTTGTTCATCCCTAGATGGGGCAAATTAAGTAAGTGACCTCATCTCTGCAAAGCACTTAGGCCAGTGTCTAAACTCTGTACGTATCAGCTACTGTTATCCTGTAGCCCCAGCTAAGCCATCGCTCTCCCGCAAGGCCTTTCTTCTCCTTTCTGTTTGGCCCCAGACTCCACTAGAAGCCTGCCTCCCCCGGCCCGTGCACTCTGGGTCTATCCCTATTATGGAACTCAGTGTTCTTAAAAAAAAAAAAAAAAGCTTCTGTCCAGGATCCCCTATCATATCCGGCTCCTCCAGGACAGGGATGGAGGGTGAGTCAACTCCCCTTTCTTACCCTACTGTCCAGTTCAGCGTTTAATACTAATAGGAACCGACTGTCGAATGAATGAATGAAGGGCGCTTGGGAAGCAATCGCTAAATGCCTGTTGAGCAGAGCATTGAACGTCATCATACAAGAATCTGGGCTGTTTTCGTTGCCCTTAGAAGGTTCCACATTGGACATTCTGGAATAGAGGTACAGGGAACCTCACAGAGACCGCTGGGCACCCCGGCGGAAAATGAGGCCCGGAGAGATCGGCGCGCGACTAAGGTGTCACAGCGGCGAATTCACGGCAGAATCCGAGTTGGAATCCAGCTCAGAATCCCTAACCAGGGGCGCTCTCCACGCCTCCTAGCCCTCCGTCCACCCCCAGTGTTGACGGCTAGGATGCATATATCGCGCCGGTGCGGGAGTCACCTGGGCCCAGCTCCGACTCCACGCGAGCTCTACCCACGGTGCCCTCCCGCCCGAGTCGCTGGGAGGAGGGCACTCACTTGTCGGAGAGGTGTCAGAGAGACTGTCGCGACTCTGCGAGTCCCCCGGGGCCGCCAGCTTTGCTGCCTGAAGGGAATCAAGCGCGGGTGGAGCGCCCGGTGCGACCCGGTTGCCAGGGCGACCGGGCACCCTTCACCTGGAAGCGATTACGCCGCGGCCGAGCTGAGCCAATCAGAAGGCGCCGGGGTTGTGCAGCTGCGGCGGGACCGCCCACGTGAGATCCGGGAGGGAGGCGGAGCCAGGTCGGGACCCGGGGCCTTTGGGCTGCGACCCCCGACAGCCGCCCCAGGAACCCGAGCTGCCAGCCAGGTACGGCCCCCACCTCCGCGGACAAGGGATGTGTGTTTGGGTGCGTGGTGGTCGCTTCGCCCTGGTCGTCCGTGTGGCTCCAGGAAGGGTCGCGCTCGGAGGAGCCCAGCGTGTCCCCCGCCTGTCTGCCTGGGGCCGGTGAACCCTTGGACCAGCAGGATCCCGGGCCCTGGAACCCGGTCACGCGAAGCTCTGCGGCGGAGGAGAGGAGTTCAGGCTTGGAGCTGGGTGAGGGGTGGGACGGAAGGGGCTCAGGCTCGGTTTCCTGTCGCTGTCTCCATCTCCATCTCGAATTGAGTGGCTCTTTGGGAAGAGGAGTGGGAACGATGTGTATTGGGAAAAAGAGATACGAGGTCTGGATGCCTGGATGGAGCGGGTTGCATTGTATTCAGAGATTCGCCTGGGAGGAGAGGTGGTGTGTAGTCAGTTTTCAGTGCCCTGGGTGCGAGACAAAGGTACTCTTAGAGCCCACATCAAGTCTCCATGTCCACGATGGAGAAAGAGTTGGAATCTTCCCAGGCTTGGTGGAATAGAATGTTGAAATCTATCCATGTGGATTACACAGCCTAATTCCAGATCCTTGGAAAACGTCTGGGAGAGTTTGCTGGATGCCACTGCAGTCAGCAAGTCTTCGCTGAAGAATTTGAGTGCATATCTCAGTTGTAAAGGTTGCTGTGAGACAAATCAGACCACAGCACCTTCTTGCTTTTTCAAACCCCCTCATGTTTCTCAGTACACACATTTACCTGGGCTGAGTGGTTTTGTTTTTGTTTTTGAGTTGGGATCTAACTCTGTCATCCAGGCTGGAGGGCAGTGGCATGATCACAACGGTCACGGCTCAGGGCAACCTCAACCTCCTGGGCTCAGGTGATCCTTCCATCTCAGCTTCCTCAGTAGCTGGATAAATTATCCACGCCTGGATAATTTATTTTTATTTTTAATTTTGTAGAGATAGGGTTTCACTATGTTACCCAAGCTGGCCTCAAACTCCTGGGCTCAAGCAACCTCTCCCCTGCCTCAGCCTCCCCAAGTGCTGAGATTACAGGCAGACCTGCGGTGCCCAGACACGGGCTGGGTGGTTTTGAGCTGAAGTTCTTGAGATCTGTTTGATTTCTATAACCTTTTCTCTTTTCCTAAATTTTACAAATAATAGGTAATTATTGATGCACATTCTTACAGAATTCAGCTTGTTTCACTGTTTTGGTTGCCTGTTAATGTTTTGTTTGTTTGTTTGAGTTGGAGTCTCACTCTGTCGCCCAGACTGGAGTGCAGTGGCCGCTTCCGGCCACCGCAGCCTCGACCTGCTGTGCTCCCGCGATCCTTCCTCCTCAGCCTTCCGAGTAGCCGTAATTAAAGGCATGCGCTACCACGCCCGGCTGATTTTTTGATTTATTGTACAGGTGAGGTCTCGCTGCCCAGGCGGGTCTCGAACCCGCGGGCTCAGGCAATCCACTCACCTCAGCCTCCCAAAGGCGCAGGATTACAGGCTGAGCCACTGAGCCGGGCTGCTTGTTAAGGTTTTAACGACCCTACATTTTTGTGCGTGCAGTTGACATTTGAACATGAATTTGAACTGCACAGGTCCACTTACAGGTGGGTTTTTTTTTTCAACCAAAAGGGGATAGGAAAGACAATACTCTTGGAATGTGAAACCCACATACAGAGGGCCAAATTTGTGCATATTTTGGCCTATGCTGGGGGGGTCTGGAACCAATCACCTGTGTTACTGAAGAAGGACTATATTTCATGACTCATTTACTCAGTTTGTTCAGGTTTTTGCTCAGAGAGGACTTACCTAACTATTCTGTCTAAAATAACAGACTTAGTTTTTTTTAAACTAATAATATAAATCTATTTGTTTATTGTCTGTTTTACCCTACAGAAGGCAAACTTAATGAGGCAAAAAATTTTTTTGTTCTGTTCTTTTTTCTTTCTTTTTCTTTTCTTTTCTTTCTTTCTTTCTTTCTTTTTTTTTTTTTTTTTTTTTGAGACAGGGTCTCCCCAGGCTGGAGTGCAGTGGCATGATCATGGCTTACTGCAGCCTCAAACTCCTGGGCTCAAGTGATCCTCCCACCTCAGCCTCCCAAAGCCCTGGGATTGCAGGCATGAGCCACCATGCCTAGCCTGACATTTTGTTTTCTTTGCTGTTATATCCCCAGGACCTGGCTTAATAGATATTTGTGGAATGAATAAATAGATGAATGAATTTTCATTCTCATGTAAGTCATTTATCTAACCTTCAGTCATTCATTTTACAAATACATATTTAATTTCTTTTATCTGCCACATACTGTGTTAGAGGTACAGTGGTAATCAAAATAGACATAGTCCTTGCCTTCAGAGAGCTTTCTAGGAGTGGTAAGGTAACAAACATAAAATAAACATACTATACATATGTATAATCATGAAGAATTTTGCAGAAAGGAATACCAAGAAACATAGTCTAATTTCCAGGTATTTGTGAGTTTCCCAAACTTTTTTCTGGCTTTTGACTTTTTAATTTCATTTTGTTTTGGTTGGAAAGCATACCTTATATTATATCAGTCTTACAAAATTTATTAAGGTTTGTTTTATAACCTAGCATATGGTCTATCCTGGAAAATGTTTTATGTGTACTTGAGAAGAATTTGTAGTTGTTGGGTGGAGTGTCTATAGATACCTGTTAAGTCTAGTTGGTTTATAGTGTTGTTCAAGTATTTTAGTTCCTTGTTGATCCTTTGTTTATTACTACAGTGAGGTATGGAAGTCTACTATTATATTGAACTGTCTATTTTTTCCTTCATTTCTGTCAGTTGTGCTTTGTGTATTTTGGTGCTCTATTGTTAGGTGCATATATGTTTATAATTGTTATCTCTTCCTGATGGATTAATGCTTTTGTCATTATGAAATGACCCTCTTTATTTCTAGTAACATTTTTTCCTTTAACATCTATTTTTTCTGATGTTAACATAGCCATTCTACCTTTCTTTTAGTTGTATGATTCGTCTTTTACTATTCATTTATTGTATCTTTGCATTTGAAGTATCTCTCCTGTAGACAGCTTATACTTGGAATATGCTTTTTAATCCAGTCTGACAATATCTGACTTTTTATTAAATTAATTCACTCACATTGATTTTTATTATTGCTAGAGTAGTAATTACATCTGTCATTCCATTCTGCTTTTTTATGTCTATATAACTTATCTCTATTTGTTCCTCTGTTCCTACTTTACTGCTTTCTTTTTGCATTTAGTCATTAGGTGAATATTTTCTAATGTAGTATTTTTGTGATTGCTCTGGAGCTTATCATATACATCTTCATTTATCAGAATCACCTTCAAATTTACACCAGCTTAATTCCAGCAATATTAGTATTATTTACCTGTATGCCCCAAAAGTTCGTGTGTTAGAGACTTAATTTCTAATGCAACAGTGTTGGGAGATGAGGCCTAATTAAAAATGAAAGGATTATGAGGGTAGGGCCCTCATGAGTGAATTAATGTCATTATCATGGGAGCAGGCTAGTTATTGTGAGGGGGGTTGTTATAAAGTGAGTGTGGCTCTCTAGTGCCTCTGTCTGTGTCATGCTCATTTCTGCCTCCCACCTTCCGTATCAGATGACCCTCTCCAGAAGCCAGTGCCATACTCTTGGACTTCCCAGTCTCCACTACCATGAGCCAAATAACTTCTGTTCCTAACCCTTAACTGTACCACACAATTTTAAAATAAAAAAATATATAATTTAAAATAATAAAAATAAATTTAAAAAACATATTGTTTATAAATTAGCTAGTCTTTGGCATTCTATTATAACAGAAAATGGACTAAGACAGATATATAGAACCATTACTGTACTCCTATATAGCTCTGTTTCTTTCCTCCCCTTTTGTGGTATTATTGTTCTAGTTATTATATCTATTAATGTCACACACCTAGCAACAATACATTGTTATAATTATTACTTTACCATCTATAGTCATTTTCTTAGCCCAATACAATTATGCTTCCACCTACCTGCTTTATGCTGCTATTGGCAAAAAAAATTTCACATATATTGCATTCCTAAATCTTAAAGGCCCAACATTGCATCATATACATATTATTTTATACAATTACTTTTTAAATTGTGAAGAGGTGAGAAAAATATGCATTTGTACTGTTTTTCAAAATATGTGTAATTACATAGTTAGCTTTACTAACACTCTTTTTTTATGTGGAGTTGAATTGTCTAGGGACACTTGCTGAAGAACTTCTGTTAATATTTCTTGTGAGGCATGTCTGCTGACAACAGAGTCTCTCAGTTTTGTTTGTCTGAGAAAGTTTTTATTTCACCTTCATTTTTGAAAGATATTTTCTAGATATTGGATTTTTGGTTAAACTTTTTTTTTTCTATGCATACTTTAAATATATATGTCATTACCTTCTGCTTTCCATTATTTCTGCTGAGAAATCAGCTGTTAATTTTATTGGGGTTCCTGTTTGAAGTGATGAATTGTGTTTCTCTGTTTTCAAGATTTTCTCCTTGTCTTTTGACCTTCATCATTCTTACTACAGTGTTTTTGTTTGTGGATCTCTTTGTGTTTATCCCAGTTGGAGGCCTTTGAGCTTCCTGCATGTGTAGATTATTGTTTTTCAATAAATTAGATAAAGTTTTCTACCATTATTTGAATTTTTTTTTCTGCTCCTTTCTCTCTCTCCTTTCCTTCTGGTACTCTCATTATGCATGTTTGGTGCCCTTGATCATGTCCCACATATCTCTGAGGCTTTTTTTTTTTCTTTTTTTTTTTTCCTCTCTCTGTTTTCTGCTTATATAATCAATGTCAATGTGTCTTCAAGTTAATTAGTTCCTTCTTTTGCCCATTCATATCTATTGTTGAGCTTCTCTAGTGATTTTTTTTTTCTTTTCAAGTTGGAGTCTCACTCTGTCGCCCAGACGAGTGCAGTGGCCGCTCCCGGCCACCGCAGCCTCGACCTGCTGGGCTCCGGCGATCCTTCCGCCTCAGCCTTCTGAGTAACTGGAATTACAGGCATGCGCTACCACGCCCGGCTGATTTTTTGATTTATTGTAGAGATGAGGTCTCACTGCCCTGGCAGGTCTCGAACCCGTGGGCTCAGGCAATCCACTCACCTCAGCCTCCCAAAGGCGCGGGATTACAGGTTGAGCCACCGAGCCCGGCTGTGATTTTTAACTTATTATACTTTTCAACTCCAGAATTCTCATTTTTTTTTTAACAATTTTTAAAATCTCTTTATTGATATTCTCAATTTGAAAAGACGCTGTCATCATACTTTTCTTTACTTCTTTTATTGTACTTTTCTTTATTTCTGTGAGCATACTTATAATGCCTATTTTGAAGTCTTTTTCTATTAAATTTGACATCTGGTCTCACAGAAAATTTGTGTCCTGTGGATCATACTTAAGTGTTTTTTGGTTTTGTTTTGTGTTTTGCATAAAACTGGACATTTTAGATAATATATTGTTGTGATTCTGGGTATTGATTCTTCCTTTCTGGAGCTTATTATTGTTATTTGCCTGTTTCGTTTTGAGTGACTGATTATTATTTTAGTGAAGCCTATTTCCCTTCTAGTGTTAAGCCTCTGATGTTGCCCCTCAGGGAGGTACGGCTTTGGCTATGCCCATGGATGATTGCTCAGTTGTTTTCAACAATGCCCTGGGGAGTAGATTTCTCTATAAACAAATCCAACCAAACTGTAACTTCTTTGAAGCAATCATTTCTGAAGTCTGGGTTTAATATTTGTTCTAACCCCAAGAGGGCTCTTCTCAGTGATCTTATTCCTTGATTGTGTCTTGCAAACTGGTTGGCCTACAGTCTAAACTGTTTCTTCATCAAATCCTTTAATCTGTCTTTCACCATAACCTCACTGTTCTTGAAAGCACCATTAGGTTTGAACTTCTCCAGACTCCAGTCAGATTCTTTGGAAAGAGATTAGGAGCTCTCTGTTTTATGGCCGGCCTCGTTTCTCTCCCGCCACCACCCCAGTCCCGCAGAATCTCTGAGCCAGGACTGTGTTCCTGATAGAGCACACGTAAAGTTAAATTTTGTCATGTCATGTATTAAATACAAGAAAACATCCCAACTGCAGTTTTTAAAATTATGTACTAGACCTAAACAAATCAGGATCTAGAACTGGGGCCCGGGCATGTGTGTTTTGAAACTTCTCCATGACTTCATGTGCACATCCTTGGTTAAGAAATCTGTGTCGGAGAAACTCACTAAATATTATTGCTGAGGAGAACTTGCTTGTAAATATTTAAAAAAAAAAAATAGAAGGGACCAGTCAGTTTAGGGGCAGCTTGAATTTTGAATCTGTTCCAGTGAGAAAATTAAAAAATAGAAAGGGGCCGGGCTCAGTGGCTCAGCCTGTAATCCCGCGCCTTTGGGAGGCTAAGGTGAGTGGATTGCCTGAGCCCGCGGGTTTGAGACCCGCAGGGGCAGCGAGACCTCATCTCTACAATAAATCAAAAAATCAGCGGGGCGTGGTAGCGCATGCCTGTAATTCCGGCTACTTGGAAGGCTGAGGCGGAAGGATCGCCGGAGCCCAGCAGGTTGAGGCTGCAGTGACCGGGAGTGGCCACTGCACTCCAGTCTGGGCGACAGAGTGAGACTCCGACTCAAAAAAAAAAACCAAAGAAACAAAATTCAACTCCAAGACTGGCCCTTTTTGCATCTGCATTTTCCTTTATTTCTTTAAAGAAGCCTGTATAATCTTGACTAGGGAGTTTTATACTTGTCTGGTTTTATGATGTGTGTATTAATTTTTTTTATCTTGCAGGTGAAAATGAGTTCTTCAGTAAGAAGAAAAGGCAAGCCAGGCAAAGGAGGTGGAAAAGGGTCTTCTAGAGGAGGAAGAGGAGGCAGGAGTCATGCTAGTAAATCTCATGGGAGTGGTGGCGGTGGCAGTGGTGGAGGCGGTGGCAATAGAAAGGCTTCTAGCAGAATTTGGGACGATGGAGATGACTTTTGTATCTTCAGCGAATCAAGGCGCTCATCCAGCAGGCTAGTATACTCTTTGAATTTTCAAATATAGAAATGGTATCAGTCCCTAACGTATGGGATGGATGACTGAGAGAGGAAAAAATGCCAAGTAATTCTGGTCAAGTTCATTGTAACTCTTATTTGTTACCTGGCCGTCCTCCTCTTTGTCGCCTTTTCTAAAGGCATGATGGTAAATGACAGGTTGTGTGTGTGTGTGTGTGTGTGTGTGTGTGTGTGTGTGTGTGTGTGTGTATGTCTGGGTTGAAATCTGAAGTTAACTTTAACTTCTACATGACACTGAATTGCTATACCCAATGTTACTAGGAAAGTAAATACTGGAAATAGTGAGAGTAGAGAAAATTATTTTAAGTATTCCTTAGGCATCATAGGTTTAGGTTAAAAGTGAACAACCAAAAGTGTAATGTGGCTGTAGTCTATTTTTTCTAGTTGATGAGCTATGCGTTTTCCAGCCAAATCAGCCATGAACTGATGGTGTTTCATGTGGTGACCAGTAACAGATGTCATATGGGTTCTCTCATATTTTTTTTAAACTAATGAATAAACTTTGGGAAGTCTGGTAACTCTAATGAGTATTTAATAAAAGCAAAGGTTTTGCTATTGCCAGGCATGGTGACTCCTGCCTGTAATCCCAGCACTTTGGGAAACTGAGGCAATAGGATTGCCTGAGCCCAGGGATTTGAGACCAGCCTGGACAATTTGGCAAGACTTCATCTCTACAATAAATTAAAAAATTAACTGGGCATGGTGGCATGTGCCTGTAGTTTCAGCTACTTGAAAGGCTGAGGCAGAAGGATCACCTGAACCCAGCAGGTTGAGGCAGTGGTAACCCTGAGTATGGCACTGCACTCCAGCCTGGGTGGCAGAGTAAGACTCTGACTCAAAAAAAAAAAAGATATTGCTATTTCATGTTGTGCAGTGTAAGTACAGTCAGGTATCACTTAGTGGGGAAACATTCTGAGAAATGCATCATTAGGTGATGTCATCATTGTGCAAATGTCATAGAGTGATTTACCTAAACCTAGATAGTAGAACCTACTTCATACCTAGGCCATATGGTCTAGTCTATTACTCCTAGCATGGTACTGTAATGAATACTGTAGTCAGTTGGAACACAGTGGCAAGTATTTGTGTATTTAAACAAAGCAAAAAAATAGAAACAAAAAAGGTACAGTAAAAATACAGAATAAAAGATAAAAAATGGTATACCTATATATATACCTATATAGGCCACTTACCTGGAATGGAACTTGTGGACCTGGAAGTTGCTCAGGGTGAGTCCAGGAGTGATTGTGAATGAACATGAAGGCCTAGGACATTACTATTCACTACTATCAACCTTATCAACACTGTACAATTAGGCTACACTAAATTTATACAAAAGATATTTTTCTTCAGTAACAAATTAACTTTCCATTTAAAAAACTTTTTAGCTCTATGTAATAACAGTTCAAAATACAAATATTTTATAACTGTACAAGATATTTTCTTTTTTTATGCTGTAAGTTTTTTTCTATTTTAAAAGCATTTTATTTTACATTTTAAACTTTTTTGTTGAAAGCTAAGACACAAGCACACACATGAGCCTAGGTCTACACAGCGTCAGGATATCAATATCACTGTCTTCAGGGGCAATAACGTATGGAGCTGTCATCTCCTGGGATAACATGCCTTCTTCTGGAATAGCTCCTGCAGGACCTGCCTGAGGCTGTTTTACAGTTCACTTTTTTTTTTAATAAGTAGAGATTACAAATGATGAAAAGTATAGTATAGATGGCCCTCTGTATTTGTGGGTTCCGCATCCATGGATTCAACCAACTGTGGATTAAAAATATTCAGAAAAAATGGACGGTTGTGTCTGTACTAAACACATACAGACTTTTTTTCTTTTCATTATTCCCTAAGCAATACAGTATAACACCTATTTATGTAACATTTACAATGTTTTCAGTATTATAAATAATCTAGAGATGACTCAAAATATATGGGATGACCATGTGTAGGATGTATGCAAATACTACCCCATTTTATAGAATGGACTTGAGCATCTGTGAATTTTGGTATCCTGAGTGGTTTCTGGAACCAGCCCTTCCCAGACAGCAAGGGATGACTATAGAGTAAATGCACAAAGCAATAACATAGTTGTTTATCTTAATCAAGCATTGTGTACTGTATATAATTGTATGTCGCGTACTTTTATATGCCTGGCAGCACAGTGGGTTTGTTTATACCAGCATCAGCACAAACACTTGAGTGATGTGTTGCACTGTGATGTTATGACAGCTATGATATCACTAGACAAGAGAAATGTTTCAGCTCCATTGTTACCTTATGGGACCATCATTGTATGAGGTCCAGTAATTAGGTTTATGAACCATCCTGGGAAAAGTGCTGTGTATCTCATTGCTGAATATCACTGTGGTCACCTTTGATACTCCCCTTGGGAAGCTATGCACTGATGCCAGCACCTAGTCCCCCTGTCAAAGCAATTTTGGAACTCTTTTTTTTTTTTGAGTTGGAGTCTCACTCTGTCCCCCAGACTGGAGTGCAGTGGCCGCTCCTGGCCACCGCAGCCTGAACCTGTTGGACTCCGGCGATCCTTCTACCTCAGCCTTCCGAGTAGCCGGAATTACAGGCACGTGCTACCATGCCTGGCTGATTTTTTGACTTAGAGATGAGGTCTCGCCAAGTTGCCCAGGCGGGTCTTGAACCTGCAGGCTCAGGCAATCCACTCACCTCAGCCTCCCAAAGCGCGGGATTACAGGCTGAGCCACCAAGCCCGGCTGGAACTCTTTTCTGGAATGGCCATGAGAGCTGTCATCGTTATTTATTGAGGGCTGACAATTAAGTTCTCAGACTTGCCACCATGTGCTTATGTTGACAGCATTGTATGAAGAACTATATTGGAACACCCTACTCACCTGATCTGGCCCTCAGTGACTTTTTTCTTTACCCGAAGATAAAGGAAATATTGAAAGGAAGACATTTGAGGCCAGGAAATGGAATCCTTGAGTGGTTGGGTTTTAACTTAAGACACTAACACCCCACATGTTCTCACTCATAAGTGGATCCTGACATTTATCATAATACTACAAGAAAGGGACTCACAGTAGTGGGAGATGGGGAGGGAAGAAGGGGCGGGGAGAGGAACATAATATCACTAAGGGTACCTGATCCCAAACCAGACAAAGCGAGGACCAATGGGAGGCCCAAATTTCACAGGTATGATGACCAGTTATGTACCTAATCCTGAATTATACCCCACATCTTTAAAATATAAACAAAAATATATTATTTTAAAAAATTAAAAGAAAGGAAAACATTTGATGACATTCAGGACATTAAGGGTCATATGATGCCAGCTCTGCGGGCCATTCCAGAAAGAGTTCCAAAATAAACAAACTTCTAAGACTGGATGAAATGTAATAGAAAAGATATCCTGGGACACTCTAGGTTTTAAAGTTAAGAGAATTTGGAATGGTCTCAACACTAAGAAATGATAAATGTTTGAGGTGATAGTTATCCTTATTTCCTGATTTGATCATTGCACATTGTATGCATGTATCAAAATCTCACATGTACCTCATAAAAATACACAATTATGATGTATCAATAAATTTTTTTAATTAAAAAAATAGATAAAGCTAAGAGAGAGTACAGGAAACAAACCAAGGGGATTGAGAAGGAGCTGCCAAGGAATTAAGTAGGAGGAAAATTAAGAATGTGACTTTTGGAAACCAAGGGATAAAAGAGTTTTCGAGAAGAGTGTTCAGTCAGATTGAATTGGATACTTACGGGGAATACACCTTTATTTAAACAAACAAACCCTCTTCTGATAGGTCAAGAAAAGCATACTGAGAATTGTCTATTGGATTTGGCAATGTGAATACCATGAGTAATTTTGACAAGAGCTGTATTAGCACAGTTGATGGAGAGGAAACCCTGACTGGAGTGTGTTAGTGCATTTCAGAGAGAAGAGGAAAGAAAGTAGAGAGAGATGATAATTTTGATCACCTATTTGAGGCGTTTCACTGAAAGGGGTCATGGGGGAAGGAGATATGGGCAGTAGCTCTAGGGAGACATGCAGTCAAGGGAGGATTTGGTTGGGTTTGATTTTTTTTTTTTGAGGTTGAAGTCTCACTCTGTCACCCAGACTGGAGGGCAGTGGCACGCTTCTGGCCACCGCAGCCTCAACCTGCTGGGCCCTGGTGATCCTTCCGCCTCAGCCTTCCAAATAGCCAGAACTACAGGCCCCCGCCACCATGCCCGGCTAATTTTTGATTGATTGTAGAGACGAGGTCTTGCCAAGTTGCCCAGGCAAGTCTCAGAGAACCCCCAGGTTCAGGCAATCCACTCGCCTAGGCCTCCCAAAGTACTGGGATTACAGGCTGAGCCACCGAGCTCGGCCTGGTTTGATTTTTAAGGGTGATAGGCATTCTGTGGCTTGTCTGAATGCTGTTGGGAGTGATCCAGTGGAGAGATCTGACCATGTGCAAGGGGGATGGTGCTGGAATGACTTTCTTGAAGAGATGAATGAGACTGGGCTATAGAATACGAATAGAGCCGGGCTCAATGGCTCAGCCTGTAATCTCACGCCTTTGGGAGGCTGGGTGAGTGGATTGCCTGAGCCTGCGGGTTCGAGACCCGCCTGGGCAACTTAGCAAGACCTCATCTCTACAATAAATCAAAATGAGCCAGGTGTGGTATCGCGCACCTGTAGTTCCAGCTACTTGGAAGGCTGAGGTGGAAGGATCGTCGGAGCCCAGTGGGTCGAGGCTGCAGTGGCCAGGAGTGGACACTGCACTCCAGTCTGGGCGACGGAGTGAAACTCCAACTCAAAAAAAAAAAAAGAATACGAATGGAAGGATTGACTTGAAGACAAAGGATGCTTCTTCCTTGGTAACAGGAAGGAAGGCAAAGCGGGGGAGTGGACAGATGAGTGGGGGATAAGACATGAGACTTCTCCCCCCTGTTTTACTAATCATGAGGAAATGATCAGACAGATCCAAACTGAGAATTTTTACTGGACAGTGGGCCCAAGCTCTTCAAATAGTCAATGTCAAGAAATAGGGGAACTGTTCTAAATAAAGGGAGTTTGAAAAAAGAGGTAACAGAATTTTTTTTGATTGGCTACTCAGTCAGAAAATCTTTAAAGGACACAGCTGAAGCAATTAGGAAATTTGAATTGGACTACATATTAGATGATGCGACTATCAATATTAGACATCTTGAGAGTGATAATGGTATTGTGGTTATGTAAGAGTTTATCTCTGTTCCTAGGAAACACATGCTGAAGTATTTAAGGGTGAAGATGATGTCTACAGCTTACATTCAGATGGTTCAGCCATGTATGTATATACATTTGTAGAGAGAAGAGCATATATGTAGTCATATATGTATGAGAGAGAGAGGAGAAAAAGCGTGTGTTAACAATTGGTGAATCTAGGTCAAAGGTGTTTATTTCTGTACCTTTCACATTTTTCATAACACAGGTTAGGGGAAATGAGAGATTTGGGGTAACGCTTCTTTTCAGAAATTGCAGCTAAGTGGTTAAAAACCACAACTGACTGTGTTTTCTCCTTTGCTATCTAATCTTGCAAGTGTAAATGTGTGGTTCTTATCAAAGTCTCAATAATATGTTGAATTCTTTTAAATATGGGAAATTTTTCTTCCATTTCTCTAGATTTGTGAAAATATATGATGAAACATTCCAAAAGAAAAAAATAATAATGAATAAAGGTAAATTTTAGCCAGGAGTGGTGGCTCATGCCTGTAAACCCAGCACTTTGGAAAGCCCAGGCAGAAGGATTGCTTGACCCCGGGAGTTTGAGACCAGTCTGGACAACATAGCAAGATCTCATCTCTATAAAAAAATAAAAAACTTTGCCAGGTGTGGTGGTGTGTGCTTGTAATCCCCACTACTTATGAGGTTGAGGTGGAAGGATCATCTGAGTACAAGGGGTTGAGGCTGTGGTGTGCTGTGATCACGCCACTGCACTCCAACCTGGGCTACAGAATGAGTTGAGATGCTGACTCAAAATAAAAAAAGCTAAACTTTAGAACTTATTATTTTAAATATTAAGAAGAGATCCTAAAAATATCTAAATTTCAACAATGAAAGATTGGTGAAGTAAATTCAGTACATCTATATCAACATGTAACTATTTAAAATTAAGTTACAGGAGAACATTTCTTTTTAGGGAGATGTCAGTGCTATTTTAAGAAGAAAATAAAGCAAATTATAAAAGATTATGTATGCTGTGAAATTTTATAAAATACATGTGTGAAAAAGAATAATGTGATTTGGGGTGACTTTTGTTTTCTTCTTTGTCCTTTTCCACGGTGAGCATGCATTTATTATTATTTATTTGTAATCAGGAAACAATGATAATTTGGGTATCTTAGAAATAGGGTCTAATATTTACAAGTAAGATAAAATTCAATTGTTTTCAGATCGGATACTTAATGTAGTATAAAATAAATACCCCTTTGCGTGTGGCTTTTTCAAAGCCCTGTATTACAGAATGAGTCAGCATCAGCATTGCCTTTTCCAGAGGAGATTTGGGTTGGTGAAGCCAGGTTTTTTGGTTTTTTTTTTTTGAGTTGAAGTCTCACTCTGTCGCCCAGACTGGAGTGCAGCGGCCGCTCCCGGCCACCGCAGCCTCGACCTGCTGGGCTCCGATGATCCTTCCGCCTCAGTCTTCCAAGTAGCTGGTACTACAGGCATGTGCTATCATGCCCAGCTAATTTTTGATTTATTATAGAGATGAGGTCTCGCCAAGTTGCCCAGGTGGGTCTCGAACCCGTGGGCTCAGGCAGTCCACTCACCTCAGCCTCCCAAAGGCGCGGGATTACAGGCTGAACCACCGAGCTGAAGCCAGGTTTTATAGTTATGAATCTAATCAGTTTTTTTCTCAGCAGTCCCAATATAATGAAGTCTGGTAGATACTGTAGAAAATGGCACATCTCTTCATGTTCATTGTCATCTTTTGTGAGATACTTGACAATCCAGTTTGTGTTATGTTTATCTGGAGACCCTGAAAAGTGTGTAACTTTGCTCTTGTGTCCTCTGCAGACCTAGCAACAGTAGCACAAGCAAAGGAGAGGCTCGCCCCAAGTGGAAACCCAAAGCCAAAGTGCCCCTTCAGACTCTGCACATGACTTCTGAGAATCAAGAGAAAGTGAAAGCTCTTCTCCGAGACCTGCAAGAACAAGATGCGGATGCTGGATCTGAGTAAATTGTTTTATTTCAGTAAATCCTTATATCAAGGAAGATGTATTGACGGCATGAAGGGCCTGTGCACCTGTGGGATACTGTATCGATACTGATCTTCTGTCTCTACAAAAAAGAAAAAGAAAAAAAAAAGAGGGGCTGCTGTAATCCCAGCACTTTGGGAGACTAAGGCAGGAGGATCACTTGAGGCCAGGAGTTTGAGACTAGCCTGGGCAACATAGCAAGACCCTGTCTCTAGTATTAAAGAAAAAATAATATTTAAAAATTAGTGGTCAGCCATGAACAGTTCATTTTCCACCCTACGTGCAAAGCTCTCATCTGTCTCAGATTTAGAAAAGGGGATTATGTGGCGAAACAAAAATTGGGGATAGTTTTTTTTTGTTTTTTTTTTTTTTTGAGTTGGAGTCTCACTCGGTCGCCCAGACTGGAGTGCAGTGGCCGCTCCCGGCCACCGCAGCCTCGACCTGCTGGGCTCCGGCGATCCTTCCGCCTCAGCCTTCCAAGTAGCCGGAATTACAGGCATGCGCTACCACGCCTGGCTGATTTTTTGATTTATTAGAGATGAGGTCTCACTGCCCAGGTGGGTCTCGAACCCGCGGGCTCAGGCAATCCACTCACCTCAGCCTCCCAAAGGCGCGGGATTATAGGCTGAGCCACCGAGCCCGGCCGGGGATAGTTTTTATTGAATGAGAGGTGAGCCAAGGTTTCTGGTCAAGAACACAGCTCTGGGGTTAGACTGCCTTTGGTCTCTAGTTGCTTGTTACTGCGTAACCCTAGGCAGTTACTAATTCTCTTTGAGTTTTAGAGGAGCGTCTGAAAAATGGAGATTCCAATAGTAGTTGGTAGGGTTTTAGGAAAGATGAAAAGAGTGAGTACATATAAAGCTCTTAGCACAGTACCTGGCATGTAATAAATGCCTGATAAATGTTCATTGCCAACATGTAAATTAAGAGTTCACTAAAAGATTAAATCAGCCACTGACTGTAGTCAGGATCCTATGTCCTTGACTCATTGAATTAAATTCTTTGCTAAATTTTTCTTTGAAGTCAGTAGAAATGAGTATTTAATATATGAACATGTTACCTTTGCTAGAAGAGGCATTTCTGGAGAGGATGAGGATGACGAGCCTGAGTGTTGTGATGATGAGCAGTACTGGCCAGCTGGACAAGAACCTTCCCTGGTTCCCGACTCGGAGCCTTTGGAATATGCTGGCTTGGCCTCAGTGGAACCTCATATTCCAGAACCAATTGTCTCTCCGTTTGCAGTGCAGAAACTTTCCAGGTGATTGCTTGCATGGCTTATGGGAGGCGGGGAAGAAGCTGAAATCATGTAAACCCAACTTCTCCTCCTCATGTAAATTCCTTTTGTGGGTTTCACCAGTGCCTAATATTCCTCGTATTCCATTTTATAGGATGGGGGATTAAGGAGGGCTTGGTATTATCAGGGACACTTTTTCAAAGTACAAGTCCTACCCACATTTAGTTTTAACTTCACATAAGCATCTTTAAATGAATTTGACCTCAGTGATGCAGTGTTTCTTTTTACCTGTCATTTTTGTCATGTTTTGCCCTTGACAGGTATGGTTTCAGTGTTGAACGCTGTCAAGCGGTCCTGAGGATTTGTGATGGAGATGTGGGGGCATCACTGGAGCATCTACTTACACAGTGTTTTTCCGAGACATTTGGGGAGAGGATGAAGATCTCTGAGGCAGTTAACCGTGTCAGCTTAGTGGAGTGTGTGGAACAGCGACAAGAAGAGGCGTTTGCTCTCAAGTCAATCTGTGGAGAAAAATTTATAGAAAGAATTCAGAACAGAGTCTGGACCATTGGATTGGAACTGGAGTATTTGACAAGTAAATTCTGCAAATCCAAGCAAAGGGAAAATACAAAAAATGTACAAGAAGCTTCACATGAAATCTGTAAATTTTACCTCAAAGGAAATTGTAAATTTGGGTCAAGATGCAAATTCAAACATGAAGTACCCCCAAATCAAATTGTTGGAAGAATAGAAAGAATTGTAGATGATTCTCATCTTAACACTAATGAAGATACATCTTTTTTATATGAACTTGAAATTCGATTTTCTAAAGACCACAAATATCCCTACCAAGCTCCCCTTGTGGCATTTTATTCCACCAATGAGAATCTACCTCTGGCATGTCGTTTACATATTTCAGAGTTCCTTTTTGGCAAGGCCTTGACATTTGCAGAAACTTCAGAACCTGTTGTATATTCTTTGATGACTCTTCTAGAAGAAGAATCAGAAATAGTCAAATTACTAACAAATACCCATCACAAGTATAGTGTCCCTCCTGCGAACTTTCTGCCAGTACACTCTAGGACCAGAGTAAATAATCCCACCTGTTATAAACCAGTGATGCCAAGTAATTCTTTTGTTTCAATCCAGATTCCAGAAGGTATGTCAGGCATTCATTGTGTGGAGCGGGGCATTCAGAATGATGGATTTAGAAGTCGAAGCTTCTAAGGCTGGTCTGGGATCACCCAATTATCTTGAGCAAGTTATTCAGTCCCACAGGCAAAAGGGAGTGAGAATTCCATGAACTATAATTGTGCCTGGCTTTAATTGTAAGGCCCAGTTATGTTGCTATGTCTGGGCTTCTAGAACAGATAGTTTGTAGTGATGAATAAGTTTGGTTGGTTGTTTGTTTTTTTATTTCAGTAGCATTAGGGAGTGCAAATAATTTTGGTTATATGGTTACATTGTATAGAGGTGAAGAAGCCTGACCTTTAAGTGTACCCATCACCCCTACTTGTGCACATTGTACCCAATAGGTGATTTTTCTTCCCTCTACCGCTTTCCGCCTCCTCTTTCTGAGTCTCCAATGTCCACTATACCATTTTCTGTGCCTTTGCAGATCCTTAGTTCAGTTCCCACTTAACTGAGAACATGCAGTGTTTGGTTTTCCGTTCCGTGTTAGTTCACTTAGGATGATGTTCTCCAGTTCCATCCAAGTTGCTGCAAAAGGTATCCCCTCATTCTTTTTGGTGATTGCGTATTACATAATGTATAGATACACCACATTTTCATACCACATTTTCATCTCACTGAGTGAGACCCTGTCTAAAAAAAAAAAGGGGGAATCATACAATATGCAGCTTTTTGAGACTGGCTTCTTTGACTTAGCATAATGTGTTCAAGATCCATCCATGTTCTAACATGTTTCAATACTTCATTCCTTCTTATTACTGAATAGTGTTCTATTATGTGGGACATGCAGTAATTTACTTATTGACTCATCATTGCATGGACATCAGTGGATCAGTTGATGGGCATTTAGGTTGATTCCACATATGCAGTTGTGAGTTGTGCTGCTATGAACATGCGGGTGTAGGTGTCTTTGTTACTGTCTTTGGGTAGACACCTAGTAGTGGGATTGCTGGATCAAATGATAGATCTGCTTCTAGTTCTTTGAGAACTCACCATGCTAATTTCCATAGAGGGTATACTAATTTACACTCCCATAACAGCGTACAAGTGTTTTCACAACAGTTTATTTAACTTTATAAAATCTGAGGGTCGGAAGGACTTAGGTGCCTTCTCAAGAAAATGTTCCATGTGATTCATTTGGTTTCATATGTTTAATTCTTGTACTCTATATGGCATTACTTGATAGTGAGTTTTTAGAGATACTTTTCTTTATATTCTATTGTCCATACCCTCCTGCCTTTGTATACTAGTCTCCCAAGATTTATTAGAGTAGAGCTATCTTTATCAGTCTATAAATCCTTACATAAAGAAATGCCTGTGTAGGCTTCTAGCTTTGTTCAGATCCAGGTTTGCTGTACAGATTCTTATATCACAAGTAAACCCCTCTCAGCTCTCATCAAAGAATTCTGTTATTTGTTGTCATCTTTCTTTGAAAGAAACAAAAGTGTGTACTATTTCACAAGAGTTCCCGGGCAAATGTCAATAAGTAGACAACAGTGAAACCGTGCTGAAATGTGAATGTTGGACAGTGAGCTGGGTTCAGTCATTAGCCACTGGACTCCCAAATGCCAGCAGCTTCTAGCGCATGGGATTCAAATATGTTCTTTGGGAAATGACAAATTATGTATCATGGACTTTTAAAAAAATAACTTTACTGAGATATAATTTATATACCATAAAAAATCACCCTTTTGCAGTGTGCAGTTCAATGGTTTTTAGTATATTTACAGAGTTAGGCAACTATGACTACCTTCTAGTTCGAGGACATTATTACCACTCCAAAAAGAAACCCTGTACCCAGCTGGGCTCGGTGGCTCAGCCTGTAATCCCGCACCTTTGGGAGGCTGAGGTGAGTGGATTGCCTGAGCCCACGGGTTCGAGACCCGCCTGGGCAACTTGGCGAGACCTCGTCTCTACAATAAATCAAAAATTAGCGGGGTGTGGTAGCACGTGCCTGTAGTTCCAGCTACTTGGAAGGCTGAGGCGGAAGGATCGCTGGAGCCCAGCAGGCGAGGCTGTGGTGGCCGGGAGCGGCCACTGCACTCCAGTCTGGGCAACAGAGTGAGACTCCAACTCAAAAAAAAAAAAGAAACCCTATACCCATTAGCAGCCTCTCCTAATTTTCCCCTTCCCCAGCCCCTGACAACCACTAATCTGCTGTCTGTCTCTATGGATTTGCCTGTTCCATACATTTCATAGAAATGGAATCACATGCAGGGAACAGTGGCTCATGCCTGTAATCCTGGCACTTTGAGAGGCTAAGGTGTGAGAATCGCTTGATCCCAGAAGTTTGAGACCAGCTTGTGCAGCATAGTGGGACCTCGTCTCTACAAAAAATTAGCAAGTTATCCTTGTGTGGCGTACAGGCCTATAGTCCCAGCTACTCGGAATGCTGAGATGGAAGAATTACTTGAGCCCTGAGGCTGAGACTGCAGTGAACCAGAATGGTGCCACTATGCTCCAGCCAGGGCAACAGAGTGAGACCCTGTCTAAAAAAAAAAATAAGGAATCATACAATATGCAGCTTTTTGAGACTGGTTTCTTTTTTTTTTTTTTTTGAGTTGGAGTCTCACTCTGTCGCCCAGACTGGAGTGCAGTGGCTGCTCCCGGCCACCGCAGCCTCGACCTGCTGGACTCCGGCAATCCTTCCGCCTCAGCCTTCCAAGCAACCGGGATTACAGGCATGTGCTACCACACCCGGCTGATTTTTTTATTTATTGTAGAGATGAGATCTCACTGCCCAGGCGGGTCTTGAACCCGCGGGCTCAGGCAATCCACTCACCTCAGCCTCCCAAAGGCGCAGGATTACAGGCTGAGCCACTGAGCCCGGCTGAGACTGGCTTCTTTTACTTAGCATAATGTGTTCAAGATCCTTCTGTGTTCTAACATGTTTCAATACTTCATTCCTTCTTATTACTGAATAGTGTTCTATTATGTGGACATGCAGTAGTTTACTTATTGATTCATCATTGCATAGACATTTGGGTTGTTTTGTGGCACAGAATTATGGGGACTCTTGCGAATTCCTTGAATATAAGTTCTTTTGCTTTGGTTTTGGTTTAATAATCACCACTTACACTTGCTTAAAGTTTATTTAAGGACACATTCCAAGTTCTCTGGCAGAAGTAGTAGTGATGAAATGAATGAACGTACTTTATTCAAGCTTTATCTTTTTCTCCTTTTGACATGTTTCGTTTTATTTCCTTCAAGTTAAAAAGGACTCAGAATCCGAGGAGGAGGTGGATGAGGATGAAGGTTCTGTCCCAGTTTTAGTAGAGAATGAAAGCTATGTGAACCTTAAGAAAAAGATGCCCAAAAGATATGACTGGCAAGCAAAGTCAGTATATGCTGAAAATGGTAAAATCTGCAAGCAGTTCCGAATAAAACAGGTAGGGGATGCTGAGGAAATGGCGGGCGTTGCCTCCCTGGTGTCTGGATGATGAATGGGGAGCTGGGAGGCTGTGGCCTCCCAAGGATCCTTTATTTCTCTTTTACCCTGAATGGTCAGTTTCTACATGCTACAACAACCTTGGATGCCTGTGCTAGATGACTTTGGAAAATCCTATAGCTGGTAAATATCAAACATACACATAATACCAAATATTCTCAAAATCATGTCCATTTGGTACTGTCATGGGCAGTCTGAATGTGAAATGAATTTAGAGCTGGACATGGTAGCACGCACCTGTAGGCCCAGCTACTCAGTAGGCTGAGGCTGGAGGATGTCTTGAGCCCAGGAGTGCAAAGCCAGCCAGGGCACCATAGTGAGATTCTGTGTCTAAAAGCAAACACTCAAACAAACAAATACTGTGATTTACATTAGAAAAATTAGTGTATAAAAAGAGAAGGATAAGGAGGAACTCTTACCTATTTCAAAGACTCATCAGATAAATAGTGTGTCCATGGTCACATAGCTAGTAAGTGGCAACATGGGAGTTCAAGCCAATTCTGTTTCTAAAGGACATGTTGGTTTTGCCTCATTCACACGATTATTTTAAAAAGAACTCATAGGCTGAGCATGGTGGCTCATGCCTGTAATCCCAGCACTTTGAGAAGCCGAGACAAGAGAATTGCTTGAGACCAAGAGTTCAAGACCAGATTGGGCAACATAGTGAGACCTCTTGTCTCTACAAAATAAAAATAATAATAACAACAACAACTCATAATTGAACTGTGAGGGCAAAGAATAGGTAGAACAAAGCACGTTGCTTAGCCAGTATGGGGACTGGATTAAATGCTGTCTAAGTACTCTTCCAATTCTAAAGTTCTGTGAGTCTGATTTTCAACACAAATAACACATATAACATATATCTATCACATCTAGAGTGAGATACCCATACAGCAGCAAAGCATATATAAATCACACTGTAAATAATAAGATGGTAGAAACAAAAAATTGCATATTCAATTTGATCAGTGTGATATATAAAAAGTTATATGCAGGAAAGAGGCATATTACTAAATTTCTTATGGTATTCAAAGTGTAGCCTTTAGTTTTAACAAGCAAGATAATGTTTATATCATTGGCCATTAGATGTAAAATTGATTTACATAGTTGTAGTGATTGGCCAAAAAACTCTTTTTGAGTACTTTTTCTATTATTGATGTAGGTAAGCATTAAACATCTGACATAATGTCAAGCTGTGCCGTCTGATATGGTAGTCCCTAGCCACATTTGGCTATTTAAATTTATATTCATTAAAATAAAAAAGTCAATTCCTCACTGTTCACATTTCAGGTTCTCAGTAGTCTCATGTGGTCAGGGATTGCTACATTGGACAGCACAGGTATGGAACATTTCCATCTACACAGAAAGTTCTGTTGGACAGTCTGTTGCTGAAACTCTGGCTAGAAGATCTGGGTTGGTGCTGTACAAAAGGGGTTTGTTTTCCTTGTAAGACTTTTCCGTTGAGTCAGATGTAGGAAAACTATATGGATTGTGCAGATTATTCTGACAGATTTTCTGAGCAGCCTTCTGACTAAAGTCACCTATATCCAATCCCAACAAGTCTCTGCAGTCTTTGTCTCTGAACAAATTGTTAAAGAAAGTGAAGAAGTGAGATTCTGGATCCCAGATTCAGAACTTTGTGAAAAGTGATTAAAAGTAACCCAACTGATGTCTTATCTTGGATTTATCAGGCTTCCAGACAGTTCCAGTCAATTCTGCAAGAAAGACAGTCACTCCCTGCTTGGGAAGAAAGAGAAACCATTCTCAGATTGCTGAGCAAACACCAGGTGGTTGTCATAAGTGGCATGACTGGGTAAGAATGTGGTTTACTCACATGTGGCTTCAATCCATACACATATGGACCCTGGTCACCATAACCAGCTCTACTCCTTACAAACCTATAGCTGGTGTTACTTGTACTGTTTCCTAGCAAATATTAAATAATATTTCACAGTGGCTATTATTGCAACTTCTACAGCCAAATTACAAGAAACAAACAAAACTCAGAGATTCATCTAGGAATTGGTAGACTTTGCACATCGCCTTGAGACAATATAAAGCAAAAGGTCTAGCTGAAGACATTTAATGAGCCCCATATTTAAGCTTAAAGGATGGTTCTAAAACATTTAGCTTGAAGGCTTTTAATCTACATTTATTCTGATTTCCTTAAAGCTTTTAATTTTTCTTTTAAGAACAACTTAAGGTACATTATTCTTCCTGCTTCACACTCTGTATGTTACACAAACCTATTTAGCAGAGGCAAGTTGTAGGCTTTATTTAGTTCTTTATTCAGGAGTATACAGTTTAATAATTGCAAATTAATGATAATGATTAATAATAATTACAAACTTAGTAATTACATTTGTGCCCACACTCACTGATAGAATAATAATCTTGAATAGTCTAGTTTATCTCTTTAACTTCAGTCTTATTATAGCTAATTTAATACACATCAAAGGGAAAAATATAAAATACTTTAATAATCATAAACTAATACTCCTTTTTGCTAGGATTTATATGTTAAATTTACATTCCTAGAAATGTTTACAGACCTTAACCTGATGTCTAGTCAATAGTCCTGATTTTACAAATGATACTTGGTTTGGCTGCCCTGTTAATCTGAGTGCAAATTCCTGGGATTTCTCGGCTCTAGGTGCTAAGTCAGTAGGTAGTTTTAGAAAATACATGAACAACTTTTATTCTAATTAACTTTATCACTGTCCTCAATGCATATATGATTGCTTCTTCAGTTAACTAGCCCTGGAAAACTTCATTTCAGGACTTATTTGTTTTAACATACAGATGTGGGAAAACCACACAGATTCCACAGTTTATTCTGGATGATTCTCTGAATGGACCACCTGAGAAGGTGGCTAACATCATCTGTACCCAACCCCGACGAATTTCTGCGATCTCTGTCGCTGAACGTGTTGCTAAAGAAAGAGCAGAGAGGGTGGGTCTCACTGTGGGATACCAGATCCGGTTAGAAAGTGTCAAGGTGTGTACGCTCTGCTTATTTCCAGTTAACAGAAATGTACAATTTTTAGATATAAAGAATCTTTGGGGTCAAGAGATTCATCGGCACTTTGGGATATATACTTTCAAGTTATTTTAAATTAATGACCATCTTCAGTAGGGCTGTAGTTCTTTTAGAAATATTTTGGTATAAGAACTCTTATTTGGACCTGGTGCAATGGCTCACTCACAAAATAATCTCAGCTTTTTGGGAGGCCGAGGCAGGAGGATTGCTTGAGCCCAGGCACTGTAGATCAGCCTGGGCAACATAGCAAGACCGTATCTCTACAAAAAATTAGCCAGGCATGATGGCACATACCTGTAGTCCTAGCTACTCAGGAGGCTGAGGCAGAAGGATCACCTGAGCCCAAGAGGTCAAGGCTTTGCACAACTGTACTCCAGCCTGGCTGGAAACAGAGTGAGACGCTGACTCAAAAAAAAAAAAAAAGAAAATATAAAAGAGAACTCTTACTTGGTTGTACTGTATTTTCTCTGTAAAACTTTTTATTCTTTATTGGCAGAAGTGATCTAGTAAATGCTGTTTTGCTTTTGAATCTGGGACTTAATCCATTTAACCAAATAAGGAACAGACAAATTCAGAATTAGTTTTATCACTCAGTGCCTTTTAGTGCTTTTTATGAAAATCTTAAAATTTTGATATGAAATAGAAAGGTGCCCAGGTGCAGTGGCTCATGCCTGAAATCCCAACACTTTGGGAGGCTAAGGTGGGAGAATTGCTTGAGCCCAGGAGTTTGAGACCAACCTGGGCAACATAATGAGACGCTGTCTCCACACACACAAAAAAAAAACTTAGCCCATTGTCGTAGTACACACCTGTAGTCCTAGCTTCTTGGGAGGTTGAAGTGGGAAGATCACTTGAGCCCAGGACTTTGAGGCTTCAGTGAGCTATGATCATACCATTGCACTCTTACCTGGATGACAAAGTAAAACCCTGACCCCCAAAATAATAATAATTATAATAATACTACTTAAAAAATAAGAAAAGAAAGGCTTTTATTATCTTGGCAAGAAACTATATACTTAGTATGTTTCATATTAAATGGAACTGCTGGTCTTTTCAGTATTCTTTATCTCTGTCAATTCAAGATAGCTTGGCAGTAAAGAGTCTCCTTTTTTTCAAAAATGTCATTAATGCTTTATGTTGCCGTCTTGTTTAAGTCCTCAGCCACCAGATTGTTATACTGCACCACAGGAGTGCTGCTGAGAAGACTGGAAGGAGATACAGCCCTCCAAGGAGTCTCCCATATCATTGTGGATGAAGTTCATGAGAGGACAGAAGAAAGGTAAGACCAAGACTTGCCCAGTGAACATCCACACACAGGGCTGGACATGTTTTGTTCTGCTTCCAATTCAGTTTCATAGAGCTAGGTATGGTAATTCAGGGAAGGCCTAAGTTAGAGAAGAGGAACTGCTTTCTTCATCTCCAGGGTCTGCAACACTAAAAGTGTCAGAAGAGGATGTGGTCATCACCAGAAGAGTCATCCCACTAGATGGGGTCATCCTGTTAGATTAGAAGGCATACCTCACACCATCCTGGGCAGTGTGCTAAGTGCTGTGCTTAGAAAAAACACAGGTGTAAGGCACGCTGTAGCCAGGGGAGTGGTCAGTGTATGCTTTCTCCTGTGTTCATTTGGTCAGTCATTCTGTCCTGACATTCATTCATATACTGTTGAGCCTGTATGACGTGCCAAGTGATAGATTAGTTGCTGGGGATGCAATTATGGTCCCTGCTCGTCTCTTACAGACTGGTAGGAAAAACAAATCATAAACAAGTAAACAGTTAAAAAAATAATTGTAGATGGGAATAAGTACAGTAAAGGAATAGGCAGAATGTTGCAGTTAGAGGGAGAGAACCATACATGGTCAGGGACCGTATCTCCGTAGAAGGACATTTAAATTGGATCTGAAGTATGACAGGTACTCCCATGTGACAGATGGGGACAGGGAAAGCATGTGTGCAGATAGTGCAGTAAGATGGCACTTTGTGAGTTCTGAAACGGAAGGAAGGCCAGCACAGCTGGTGGGCGGTGAACAAGGGGGAGGCGGCAGGAGGAAAAAGCAGCAAGAGCCAGATCTTCCAGGACCTCACGCTCCATGGATAATAAAGCATATGAATTTTATTTTATGAAATTAGAAGTTAGTAAAGGATGAGGCATAAAACACAAATTCTCGCCAGGTTTGGTAATGCATGCATGTAGTTCCTGCTACTAGGAGGCTGAGGCACCAGGATCACTTGAGCCCAGGAGTTTGAGACTGGTGAGCCGTGATGATGCCACTGCACTCTAGCCTGGGTGACAGAGTGAGGCCCCAACTCAAAAAAAAAAATCATAGTTTGTCATGTGGATTATGACATAGAGCAGTTAAAAAAAAAAACTAATGAGAAAAAGAGAGAAGATCCTGTGGAAATTATAAGGTTTTCCCAAAAGATACTATACTATTATGTATCTTGAGAAGAAGAAAGTCAGTAAACTTGGTGGATTGATAGGAAAGCAGAAAAGAGCTGATAGCAAAACTTAAAAATAAAAGACAACCCTAAAGAGAGGCCCCAGCTACTGCAGATTAAATGTTTTCAGGAACTGAACAGGGAAGACATACAAACAGAAGACTGTTAGAAGAAATAATATAACGTAGTGAGACCTCATCTCTACAAAAATAAAAAACTTAGCCGGGCATGATGGCATATGCCTGTAGTTCCAGCTACTTGGAAGACTAAGGTGGAAGGATTGCTTAAGCCCAGGAGGTAGAGGCTGCAGTGAGCTGGGATTGTGCCAGTGCCACTGCACTCCAGCCTGGGTAACAAAACGAGACCCTGCCTGAAAAATGAAAAAAAAAAAAACTAGTAAATAAGAAATATGAGCCGGGCTCGGTGGCTCAGCCTGTAATCCCAGTGCTTTGGGAGGCTGAGTTGAGTGGATTGCCTGAGCCCGCGGGTTTGAGACCCGCCTGGGCAACTTGGCGAGACCTCATCTCTACAATAAATCAAAAAAATAAGCTGGGTGTGGTAGTGCGCACCTGTAGTTCCAGCTACTTGGAAGGCTGAGGTGGAAGGATTGCCGGAGCCCAGCAGGTTGAGGCTGCGTCGGCTGGGAGCGGCCACTGCACTCCAGTCTGGGTGACAGAGTGAGACTCCAACTCAAAAAAAAAAAAAAAAAAAAGAAAAAGAAAAAGAAATATGAAGCAATTAGAAACCAAAGGAAGCAGTCTTAGATCAAAAGAAAAAGAAATAATTCCTAGAACAAGACAATAATAATTCTTAAATGACTATACAGATAGAATAGAAATCTTTAAGGGACAATAATTTTTTTATAGAGTCATCAGACAACAATGGAGAAAAAAATAAACAGTAATTAATGTCATGTTGCAGCTATTGGAAATCAGCGTCTGGAAGAATAATTTTTTTAAACAAATTCACTGACCGACTTGGAAAGGAAACCAAGTAAAACATTGTACTAGGCTAATAGTATTCAAATGATTGAATTATAAAAATAAATTTTAAATTTTAGGGAAAATTCTATCTGGTGTAATTTTGAAGAGAAAGAATGACTTTGCATTTCATAATATTTATGCTTCCACACACTTGAGAGGCAGAAACAGCCCTGGATCTGGTTCCTGTCTGCAGTAATATTCTCAGAAAGAGAAAGATTTTTATAAAACTAAGAATCTATAGAATATGAACAGTTAAAAATTCAAAAATTTTCAAAATGATACTTTGCACATTGGAGAAGGACATGCCAAACATTTACAAATACCAGTCTTCAGGAAGAGGTGTATAAAGTATAAGAAAAAGTAAGGGAATATTTGCTAGCTATGATTGAAAAGGCAGAAAATAGGAATAAAATCTAGAAACAAAGATCAGTAAAATCTGTGAACAAAGATCAGCAAAAAATATAGGCAAGATTAAAGGTTGAATATAGAAATATTACAGTTGTGTTAGTTAAAAGTTTAATAAATTTTCTGATCTTAAAGATATCATGATTATTCTAAAGCATTTAGTAGATACAAAAAATACAAGAAGAAGAATCTCTGTATCCTACAAAATAACATGTAACTAGTTACATGTTAGAATTTTGGCCGGTTTTCTTCTGGGAGTGTATTGGAAATTAATGCAGTGGCGGGAGAGATGTATTTTCGCAAACACTATTAGGATTATATAATTTTGTGTGCTGCTTTAATTTAATAGCATGATAATATGAACTATCTTTAAAATTATTAATAATTGCATTAGGAAATTCTGAAGTGTGGGTGTATCATAAATTATTTAACTATTTGCCTATTGTTGTTAGGTTATTTCCTTTTACCTTGAAAATGAAACAGTAATAGTAATAAATGTAATTAAATTAAGTTCTTTAAATTAAAGAGAACTAAGTAGTATAAAAACACATTCTCATTAAAAACACACACAATACAGGTAAAGTGAAAGTCCCTCCTAACACTCCTTACTCAGAGGTGGATACAGCAATAAGATTGGTAATGTGTCCTTTTATGCATTGACGTAGATACTTACTTTGTTAGAAATGGTTACTTTTACTTTCTGACCGTTTTTCCTTACACAGATGACATATTCACTTAGTAAGTCAATGAATATTGCCCAAGCACTTACTATATCCCAGGCATTGTTCTAGATACTGGAGTAGTGAAGAAAATAGGCCAAAATTCCTGTCCTTGTAGAGCTTATATCCTAGTGGGGAGCCCATTAATAAGAAAGATAAATAAGTAAAGTACAGAGTATATTAAGTGCTAAGAAGAAAACATAAAGCACAAAAAAGACAGTATGAAATATAAGGGAAGGCCAGGCACAGTGACTCATGCCCATAATCCCAGCACTTTGGGAGGCTGAAGTAGAAGGATCACTTGAGCCCAGGAGTTCAAAACCAGCCTAGGCAATATAGCAAGACCTCATCTCCACAAAAAATGAAAAATTTAGCTGGGAATGGTGGTGTGTGCCTGTAGTCCCAGCTACTTGGGAGGCTGAAGCGAGAAGATTGCCTGATCCCCGAAGGTTGAGGCTGCAGTGAGCCAACACCCAACACCACTCTGCCCTGGGCGACAGAGTGAGAACCTGACTTTAAAAAAAAAAAAAAAAAAAGCACATAGGCAGGTAATCCCCAGATTCTAAGCATTTTAGACAAGAGATATTTACCCTATAATAGTAAGACTTCATATCCAGGGAGTTGATCTATTTTTCTATGAGTGCTACAATTAGTTTTATAGATGTCTTAAGCACTCCTTGGCTCAAAATATATTCAAAGTTATTACTTGTCATTTATTGAATCTGTATGATCCTCAAGTGTTGCTTTTATTTCTTCCAGTGACTTCTTGCTGCTAGTTTTGAAGGACATTGTACTGCAGAGGCCAAATCTTCAAGTTATTCTAATGAGCGCGACTTTAAACACTGAGCTCTTTTCAGAATATTTCAATTCCTGTCCAGTTATTACTATACCAGGTGATTAAAATGCATCAATAAATGTATCATTCTAATAAGCAAATGTTATTAAAGTTTGTTTGAGACATAAATTAATAGATATTTATGCCTCTTTCTAAAGGAGAAGTGATTATAACAAATAAAATTATAGCCATATAGCGCAGTCAATAAGGAGGTAATGTATCTTGCCGGGAGATTTTAATTTTTTGTATGTGATTTTTTTAAAGCAAGTCTTGGTTACTTAGGATTTCTAGCATTTTGCTGTGTTTAACATCAAAATGTGCATTTATGGTGGTAGTCTGTCAAAGAGGGAAGTTGTGTCTGTGTATAGTGTATTTGTTCATTGCTGGATTTGGCTCAATTTCTAGATGTCGGTCCACTCGGAGAAATTGGATAGTCTGTTTTCTTTTGGTACTTCCATGGACTCATTGTGGAATTGACTTATCCTGAGCTTTGGTTTCTCTTTCTGCATTTGGATGTCAAAGGAACAATTTGGAAGCACTGACTGATAAATAATAGTATAATTTGTTCTAGTTATAGAGAATGTTGACAGATTTAAGGAAGAAACTTTGTGCTTGATGTAGAATATGATTGCTGAATATTGGAAAGTCCCTGTGGGGAACGTGGGAAGGGTGTAAAAGGTCTAACACGTAAAAAGTCTTCTTAGCGAGTTGTCATTTCTCTGCCTACACTCTTCTGTTCTCTTTACTAACCGAAATCTACACTTTTCAATTTCTGTCATCAACAACTTCTTTTCAAATACTTTTAAGACCATGGAACAAATAGTACATTATTGTGCCAAGCTTTGTTTTAAAAGAATTTTGTATATATAAAAACTAAGGTGGTCAAATGGGTGTTCTGAGGCTTATTGTTTTATCTTCTTGTTTTTCTAGGTCGTACATTTCCTGTTGATCAATTTTTTTTGGAAGATGCAATTGCTGTAACAAGGTAAGGAAGATAATAAGGGTCTTTGAAAACAGAACTAATATTTTACCCTCAGGGTGCTAGGATACTAATAGTATGTTAGTCTGTCTTCTATTTTTTTTTTTATACTTGATCTTAGCCAAAAGGCCATGAAACAATTTTCTTCTGATTTTTTTTGTTTTGAGCAGTTTGTTTTCTTCTTTCTTTCAGGAAACAGACTGCCGGTATTTGAATTCCTCTACTTATAACTGTAATTTTGGCAGGTAGTTTACTCTCTCTGTGCCTGTTTCATCATATGACTAAAACGGCATATTAATAGCTACTACTTTATGGGGTAGTTATGAAGATTAATGAATGAATTAATACTTAAGGGGGCTTAACTGTGCCTGGCACATAGCTCATGCTCTTATAAATGTTAGTTGTTATCATCGTTATTCTACCCTCTTGGAGTTTGCAGTATAGTCTGAATGCTAAGATGTCTGCATAGGAATTTCAGGACTAGGTAGAAAATGGTTAAGTCCGTTGTATACAAACACTGCTCTCCTGTGAAAGCCCTCCTTCCTCTTCTTACTCTTTGATCTTGAGGATTTCCCAAGATTTTATCCTTGCACTCTTCTCACCGTTAAACTCTCCCTTGGCTGCCTTCGGTTTACATGATGTCAGCTGTCATCTCTGTGCCAAAAATTCCCAGATCAATGTTTCCACCCTTGACCTCTGAGCTGCAGAAGGAAAACACCCTGATATCTGACCCCTGAAACTAACTCAGAAGTCTTCTCCTTTCCACTCCTTCCGTCTCTCACAAGCCACCCTCCTAGTTTCATGTTTATTTTGTGGTACTGTTTTCTCAAGCTGAAAACCCAGAACCAGTGGCTCTCAAATTTGAGTGTGCAGTAGGAATACTTAGGAAGCTTATTGAAAGTTATTTTTTGAGCCTTATTCTACTCCCATTGAATATGAATTTCTGAGGAGATCATTTTTAACTAATTTATCTGTCTTTTTTTTCTCATTCTTTCAAACTCCAGAATTCTCTTTAAACATAGAATTGGTCCCGTTCCTCCCTTCTTATAAACTTTCCTTGGTTTCCTATTACCCACACTCTGTGGACACTCTAGGCCCATGTCTTCTGACCCCAGCTGATGTCTAATTCCCATCCTACTTTATTCTCCTTTCCATAAGCTTTAACTCCATCCGTCTACTTGCTATTTCTCCAATATGCCCTAGTACCAATACTACTTTATCTTTAGTAATGATGTGGTTTCTGCTCCCCCTTCCCTATCTAGTCATTCTTTAACACCCAAGTTGAATGCTACCTCCATGAAATTTCCTTTCTTCTATTAAAAATGAATTAATTCTTCACTAGAAGTCACAGGGTAATGCTTTGAATGACATTTATTTCTGTCTGTCTTGCAGTGTGATGAGTTGCTTTGGTCTGTTCTTGCTCGTTTGTAGATTTCTTGAGTGTATTCATTTTTATATACACCACTACCACCACAGTCCCTGGTACAAAGTAGATATTCAGCAAATGTTCAGTGAGCACATTAATGTTGAACGTGAAAAGAGAGTATAACATTTCATGGAGGGAAGGAATTGGAGGAGGTCAAGATTCATGGGTTTTTAAACCTTTTTCATTTGAAAGCTACAGTATACTTTCTGCAAATGAAATCTTACAGGAAATCATAAAGAAATGAGAGCTAAAAAAAGAAAAAGAAATGTGAACTAAAACAGGAATGTTCTGACTGAAAAAGCAGAGGACAAAGCCCCTTCTTGCTTACTCTGTGCCTACCCCTTACCTTTCCTTGTGGCTCTAGGGAAAATTTAAGACTCCAGAATAAAAGGAAAAAAAAAAAAACTCCAGAAAAAATAATTCAAACCATTTATCTAGGCTAATTTCCTAAACGATGAGAAAATAAAGCCTTCAGAAACTGACTTGTTAGACGCGTCGTGCCAGGCTGGTTGAGTTGTAGATCTAGAACTCACATCCAGAGCTTTTGGTTTCAAATCTAGTGATTTTTCCACTTTGCCATGATATCTAGTAGTATTATCATTAGCAAATACTAACTTAATTAGGAAAAGTTTTGAAATGTCTTGAGAGGTTCTTATGGAGATGTTCAGTCAACAACTGGAAATTTGGATCTAAACTTAGTTGCAACAAAGAGGATTCCCAGCTGCCTGGGAATTATAATTGAAAACAGGGGAATGGAGAAGATTGCCAAAGAAGAAAATAAAATGAAGAGGTTGTCAGTAAGGGTGCAGCTCACATGTTCTGTGCGTACCCTTGTTCTTGGACAGAGCTTTTCTCTGAATTCTTAACTGGTTTTAGATAACATCAAAAGCATCGCAGTGTGGTCCCAACGAGAAAGGGGGTGCAGCCAGCGGAATCCTAAGCTGGTGGAAGAAGGGCGCCCGACTGGGGCAGACGTAGAGCCACGCTCTGCTGAGGGAGCACTTGAAGCGGGTGGGCTCTTCGCGCCTCACCAGGAGACCTACGACACGCGAGCACATCCCCTTGTCTTTCTTTCCCAGGTATGTGTTGCAGGATGGGAGCCCGTACATGCGTTCCGTGAAACAGATGTCAAAGGAGAAGCTGAAAGCACGGCGCAGCAGAACTGCTTTGGAAGAAGTAGAGGAGGACCTGAGGCTCTCGCTTCACCTCCAGGACCAGAATTCTGTCAAAGATGCAGTGCCAGATCAACAGCTGGACTTCAAACAGCTCCTGGCCCGCTACAGAGGTGATATTGTCTCCTGGGGGACATTGGAGTGATTCCAAAGATTTCAAGTATCGGTCCCCACCATAATTTGGAGGAGGACAAAGTATGACTCTTATCTCATAGTTACAATGCCTTTAATTCATCAGAATAACTTTACACTTAGAAAACTAGAAACTTAGCCGGGCTCGGTGGCTCAGCCTGTAATCCTGCGCTTTGGGAGGCTGAGGTGAGTGGATTGCCTGAGCCTGCGGGTTCAAGACCTGCCTGGGCAACTTGGCGAGACCTCATCTCTACAATAAATCAAAAAATTAGCTGGGCATGGTAGCACACGCCTGTAGTTCCAGCTACTTGGAAGGCTGAGGTGGAAGGATCGCTGGAGCCCAGTAGGTCGAGGCTGCGGTGGCCAGGAGTGGCCACTGCACTCCAGTCTGGGTGACAGAGTGAGACTCCAACTCAAAAAAAAAAAAAAGAAAAGGAAAAAGAAAAATAGAAGCGTGAATACATAGTTAGATTTATAATTATTTATGTGTTTATCAGTTGTTTTTTTCTGATGATAAAAGAATTATATGTTCATTGGAGAAATATTAGCAGGCTGTACAATATAAATTATATTCTTGAGTACTTTGTAACTTTTTATTTTGATGAGATTTCAAACTTACAGAAAAGTTCACAAGACTATTCAGTCAACTCTCATATATTAACATACCCTTATCCCTGATCCACCAACTGCTCATACTTTTCTCATTTGCTTTATTGTTTCCTCTGTGTATATTTTTTTCCTGGATCTCCTGAGTAAATTGCAGATTTGAAGCCCCTTTATCCCAATACTAAATTTAGGATGTATTCCCTAAGAACAAGGGCATTGCCTTACATAACCGCAGTACGGTGATCAAAATGAAGACATTTAACAGTGATATAACACCGCTATTTAATCTACAGTCCCTACTCGGATTGTGCCAGATACCTCAACATGTACATCACTGTGGTTCAGGGTCCTACCATGGGTCTGTATTGCATTCTGTCACGTGTCCTTGGTCTCTGTAGGTCTGGAACTGCTCCTCAGCCTGTATTTGTCTTTTAAGACCTTGACATTTTTAAAGATTATTTTGTAGACTGTCCTATCATTTGGGATCGTCTGATGTTTCCCCATGATTGAATTTAGGTTCTGATTTGGGGCTGGAATACTACAGAAACAGTATTGGGTTCTCAGCACGTTATATCAGGAGGCACCTGGGCACATGGTGTTGGCTTGTCCCATTATTCATGATATTAGCCTGACCAGTTGGTGAAGGTGATGTTGGCTAGGTTTCTTCCCTATGCAATTGTTATTTGTTCGGTTTATAGGTAGTTTGTGGAGAGATATTTGAGACTTTTTTTTTTTTTTTTTTTTTTAGTCAGAGTCTGTCACCCAGGCTTGAGTGCAGTGGCACACTCACAGCCACTGCAGCCTCGACCTGCTGGGCTCAGGCAATCCTTCTGCCTCAGCCTTCCAATAACTGGAACTACTGGCATGTGCCACTATGCCCAGCTAGTTTTTTTATTTATTGTAGAGACAAGGTTTTACTGTGTTGCCCAGGCTGGTTGGAAACCTGTGGGCTCAGTCAATCCTCTCTCCTCAGCCTCCTAAAGTGCTGGGATTACAAGCATGAGCCACCATACCCGGCTATTTGAGACTATTTAAGTATCCTGTAATATCCCACTAGTTTTAGTGTTATTTATAGGTTTGTTTTTTTGTGGGTTTTTTTTCAAACAAAGTTTACTTGAGAAGGAAGAGAGAAAAGAAAGGGAGACATGCCAGAGCTGGCATGAGTGAGAGAACTGCTTATTTATGGGTTTTTAAAAGAACATCTAGCCGGACACGGTGGTTCATGCCTATAATTCCAGCACTTTGGAAAACCGAGGCAAGAGGATTGTCTGAGCCCAGGGGTTCGAGATCAGCCCGGGCAACTTGGCAAGACCGCATCTCTACAATAAATTAAAAAATTATCCGGGCTGAGGTGAGAGGATTGTCTGAGCCCAGGGGTTCGGGACCAGCCTGGGCAACTTGGTGAGACCTCATCTCTACAATAAATCAAAAAATTAGTCATGTGTGGTGGCACACAACTGTGTTTCCAGCTACTTGGAAGACTGAGGCAGAAGGATCACCTAAGCCCAGCAGGTTGAGACTGCAGTAGCCATGAGTGTGCCACTGCACTCTAGCCTGGGCGACAGAGGGAGACTCCAACTCAAAAAAAAAAAAAGAACATCTTGTGGGGGTCTACACTGCGCTGAGCTTTTATACACGTTGTTAGGAGCTCCCTCCTCCCATGCCAGACTCCAGCCAACTCTTCCTTTGTTCCCATGTGGTCTTCTACTTGTGTAAGCTGGGCTGAACCCAAGGAGACCCCAGGATTACCACTTTGCTTTCTTCCTTAAAGCCTAGACTAGAGACAGGTCTCAGCTGCCCCTGGTGCTTTCTTTCCCTGGACTGCCAGCCCTGTTCCTCTTAGTTCTTCCCAAAAAGAGGTGTTTACCTTTTATGAGTAAGAGCTTTCAATACCCATCACTACTTATGGAAGATAAGGGGCAAGGGAATTTTCCTTTTTCTTCTTCCACCAAAGACTATTCCCAGTTTTGGATGAAAATGTAATCATCAAGGAATTAAGGCATTAGCCTTAATTGCTCTGTTATTTAGGAAGAGATGCATAGCCCCCAAACATGGTTTCATTCACTCTTCCACATATTCTGAGACGTAAGGAACAGAATAGACTTATATCTTATACACCTGGGTTCAACTCTGAAGGCTCTCGTAAGACCAGCTAAAGACTTTGAGCAAGTTCTTTATCCTCTCTGTGCCTCAGTTTCCTTACCTATAATATGGAGTTATTTAGAGGATAAATACAAGGATACAAACCCACAAGAATAGTGCCCAGCTAGTAAGTACAGATTTGTGATTCTAATTAAAATATGTCTGGCTCAAAAATTCATGTGCTTTTTGTACAGCAAACAATTCTTGTTCTTTTTGTACATCAAAAAGAAGCTGATAACTCCCATTTCTTTAGTAAATTATGGAACAGGAAAACCTCTTTGGTTTCTTGTTCAAAACTTCAGAATTTTCTTTAAGAGTGATAACTGACTCTAAGCCATGCCTTTCTAATTTCAAGCACAGAGGTTACTAAAGTTCAGAAAGTACCTTTGGGACCTCCTTTCTAAGGAAGGAGGATAGGGAGTGGAGGTTGGGACAGAGGCCCTGCTGCTGGCCTCTGTGTGATGCTGGGCTGATGGCTTAGCTTTGCTGAGCTTCTGGTTCTGTTTTTTTTTTTTAAGTTTCGATCTAGTTGATCTCCGTGCTCTCTTTCACCTTTCAGAAAATTAAGTAATGTTCCTTAACTTAGTTTTAAATACTTTTTTCTAGTGTTTTTTGTTTTTTTGTTTTTTTAAAAAAAGGCAGTCCTAGCCGGGCTCAGTGGCTCAGCCTGTAATCCCGCACCTTTGGGAGGCTGAGGTGAGTGGATTGCCTGAGCCCGTGGGTTTGAGCCCCGCCTGGGCAGCGAGACCTCACCTCTACAGTAAATCAAAAAATCAGCCAGGCGTGGTAGCGCCTGCCTGTAATTCCGGCTACTTGGAAGGCTGAGGTGGAAGGATCACCGGAGCCCAGCAGGTCGAGGCTATGGTGGCCAGGAGCAGCCACTGCACTCCAGTCTGGGCGATCGAGTGAGACTCCGACTCAAAAAAAAAAAAGGCAGTCCTGCCAAGCACAGTGACTCACACATATAATTCCAGCACTTTGAGAGGCCAAGGTGAAAGGACTGCCTGAGGCCACAAATTTGAGACCAGCCTGGGTAACTTGGCGAGACCTTTTCTCTATAATAATTCAAAAAAATAGCCGAGCATGGTGGCACACACCTGGGGTTCCAGCTACTTGGAAGGCTGAGGTGGAAGGATCACCTGAGCTCAGGAGGTCGAGACTGCACTAGCTGTGAGCATGCCACTGTACTCTAGCCTGGCGACAGAATGAGACTCTGACTCAAAATAATTAACAAATAAAAAGCAGTCCCTTTAAGTATAAAACAAATTCGTTAAAACTGCCAGACTGTAAATTTTTTTTAATGATTTTCTCTTTTTTTTGAGTTGGAGTCTCACTCTGTTGCCCAGACTGGAGTGCAGTAGCCGCTCCCAGCCACCGCAACCTCGACCTGCTGGGCTCCAGCGATCCTTCCGCCTCAGCCTTCCAAGTAGCCGGAATTACAGGCATGCACTACCACGCCCGGCTGATTTTTTGATTTATTGTAGAGGTGAGGTCTCACTGCCCAGGCGGGTCTCGAACCCGTGGGCTCAGGCAATCCACTCACTTCAGTCTCCCAAAGGCGCGGGATTACAGGCTGAGCCACCGAGCCCGGTTTTTTGTTTTTTTTTTTTGAGTTGGAGTCTCACTCTGTCTCCCCAACTGGAGTGCAGTGGCACACTCCCAGCCCCCAACAGCCTCGACCTGCTGGGCTCCGGCGATCCTTTCGCCTCAGCCTTCCAAGTAGCCGGAACTACAGGCATGCACTACCACGCCCAGCTTTTCTAATTTTTTATTTATTGTGGAGACGAGGTCTCGCCAAGTTGCCTGGGCAGGTCTCGAACCTGCAGGCTCAGGCAATCCACTTGCCTCGGCCTCCCAAAGCGCTGGGATTACAGGCTGAGCCACCAGGCCCAGCCTAAAATAATTTTTAATTCTCTGCATTTTTTCGTTTAGTAGATCCCATTCCTCTTTGAAAAGTCTGGTTTTTTTGAATATTGGCAAAGAAAAGCGCCTCCCACTCTGCCTGCTTTGCCCAGCCACGGCCTTGTTTGTGCAGCCTGTTTCTTCCTTTCCATTTTGACCAGCTTGGGATCCACTCTACTAGGACACATTGTTCAGAAACTGCTTCTGTCCTTCAGATTTCTCAGCATACTATGGAAGCTTCCCTTCCCGGATACCATCTACCGCTCGTTTATTACAGTTAGGCTGCAGTTAGGTATGGGCCATAGGAGGACCCGAGAAGTGTTTGAAGATTAGACACCTCAAGAGTTGAGGCTTGTGGTATAACCCACAGAACTGTATCTTTTACTAGGCATGGATATCTTAGAAGGATATCTTAGAACTGAGAGTCTGTGAATAGACTTCAGAGGTATTGGTCAGGTGAAGCTCATTAAAATCTTACATATTTTTCAGGGAAGATTCATAACTTACCATTTTCTCAAAGGAACCCAAAGGCTAAGAGTCATTCTTATGCAGATGCTGGTGAAAGCTGTGGTCTCTGTCTGCTGATTTCCGTAGGTTATTGTTACCTGGACTTCCAACTGATCTCACTCATGATTTGACTGAATCTGGAAAGCATTTCTAAAATGTATTTTGACTTTGAATTTCTCTTCCAGGACTTGAATTTTCATAAATGTGTGATAGGTGAAAAAGTAGGGTTAAAAGTGTCCCATCTAGTAGCCAAGCACAGTGACATGTGCTTGTAGCCCAGCTACTCGGAAGACTGAGGCAGGAGGATTTGCTTGAGTCCAGGAGTTTGAGGCTGCAGTAAGCTATGATTGCGCCCTTATACTGCAGCCTGGGCAGTGGAGCAAGATCCCTTCTCTTGGGGGGGGAAGTGGCTCATTTAGGCCTTTCCAACGGGGGCAGGAATCTGCTCTTCGGGTCATTGTTCAAACAAAAATTACTTCTGGTGAGACTGTATTTCTTGAGAGACTAAAAGAAAAAAGTTCATTTTAGTACATTAAGTATGAAAATCTGTTTTATTAAATCAAAGTAGCACTCACCTGGTTCACAGGCATATTGTCTTCAATAAAGTAAAATTATTCTTCTGATTTTTACCTTTCTTCCAGGAGTCAGCAAGGCAGTCATCAAAACAATGTCCGTTATGGATTTTGAAAAGGTTAATCTTGAATTAATAGAGGCCTTATTAGAGTGGATTGTGGACGGAAAGCACTCCTACCCTCCAGGTAACTGCTGCTTCATTCAGGCGGGACTGGTCCACAGATTAAACACTAGGTTCCTGGCTAAATGGGAGTCCGGTCATGAGTGTTTGGATCACATGCAAACTCCTTGCACACAAAGACCATGGGGAAGTGAGTTAAGAGCACAAGCTTTGGAGTCTAATAAACTTCCCAGCTCTGCTAGTCAAGGAATCTTGTAACCTTGGATAAAGTCCTTATCTTTTCTGTGCATCAGTTTCCTTGTTGTAAAATGAAGATAGTAATAAATCCACTTACATAAAGCTATTTTGAGGATCAAAGGAAACTATCTGTAAAGCACTTAGCACAGTGCCTGGCATATAGTTAAAGCCCAGTAAATGCTACCCCTAATAATGATAATACTGTAGTTATAATAATACAGCTGACCCTTGAACAACACTGGGGTTAGGGACACCAACCTCTGCACAGTCAAAAACTGGGTATAACTTTTGACTCCCCCAAAATGTAACTACTAATAGCCTACTGTAACTGGAAGCCTTACCAATAACATAAACAGTTGAAAAACACATATTTTATGTTATAGGTATTACATACTGTATTCTTACAATAAAATAAGCTAAAGAAAAGAAAGTGTGGCCAGGCTCAGTGGCTCAACCTGTAATCCAGCACTTGAGGAGGCCGAGGCGAGTGGATTGCCTGGGCTCATGGGTGTGAGACCCACCTGGGCAACTTGGTGAGACCTTGTCTCTACAATAAATCAAAACTAAGCTGGATGTGGTAGCGCATACCTGTAGTTCCAGCAACTTGGAAGCCTGAGGCGGAAGGATCGCTGGAGCCCAGGAGGTCGAGGCTGTGGTGGCCGGGAGTGTGCCACTGCACTCCAGTCTGGACGACAGAGTGAGACTCCAACTCAAAAAAGAAAAGAAAAGAGTTATTAAGAAAATCATAAGGAAGAAAAAATATATTCGCTGTTCATGAAGTAAAAGTGGGTCATCATAAAGATCTTCATCCTCATCGTCTTCATGTTGAGTAGGCTGAAGAGGAGGAAGAGAAGGGTTTGCCCTGATGTCTCAGGGTGACCAGCAGAAAAGGTGGAGAAAGTGAGAAGATGGGAGGCAAGAGAGGCAGGCATCACTCTGTGTACTTTATAGAAATACATCATAATATTGGCCTGACTTTTCTTTTTCCTTTTTCTAAAAATGTTTCTGGAAGTACCAGACCTCTCATCATTTGCTTTAGTTTCAGTGCCCATCGAACCATGATATAAAAGAAGTCAAAAGCAGTCTTGGATAATCAGAACCCTTCTGCCAGATTGTCCAATGCCAATTTCTTTCCTGGCACTGCTGCTTCTCCTCTTCTTCACCATCTCGCTGGTTTGGAAGCACTCATCTTCATCAAGTTGTCTTCTGCTAATGCCTCTGGTGTGGCGTCTATAGCTCTGGAATTTCTCTAAGGGTCGTATCTTGAAATCCTCACGAACACTCCTAGTCTTTTATCTAAAATCTCTTTCATGATTTTCTTCAACTCAATTGTAAATCCTGTGAAGTCATGCACATCTGGACACAGTTTTCTCCAGCAGGAACTTATTGTTTCAAGTTTAATGGGTCTCACAGCTTTTTCTGTTACAACAATAGCATCTTCAATTGTGTAATCCTTCCAGACTTTCATGACGTTCTATCTATCAGGGTTCTCCGTAGCATTGACAGTTCTAACCATAGAGTACCATGTGCACTGAGCCTTAAAGGTCCTTCTGATCTAAAGGCTGAATTGAGAGTTGTGTTTAGGAGTAAGTAGAACACTTCAGTGTCTTCGTTATATAACTCATGGCGTTCTGGGTGGCCAAGGGCACTGTCAAATATTAAAAAACTTTGAAAGGCAGTTCCTTACTGGCAAGGTACTTCCTGACTTCAGGGACAAAGCATTGGCAGAACCAGTTCAGAAAAGCAGTTCTCATCGTCCAGGACTTCTTGTTATACAACCAGAAGACTGGCAGCTAGTGGTTATCTTTTCCCTTCAAGGCCTGGGGTTGGCAGCTTTGTAGATAAGGGCAGTCCTGATCATAAACTAGACTGCATTTGCACAAAACAGTAGAGTTAGCCTATCCCTTCCTGCCTTAAATCCTGGTGCTCACTTTTCTTCCTTACTAATAAAGTGCCCTTCTGGCATTTTCCCCCCTAGAATTGGGCTTTTATCTGCATTAAAAACCTATTCAGGCAGTGATCCTCAATGATTTTCTTAATGGCATCTGGCAACTCATCTGCTGCCTCTCAGAGAGGCAGTAGAAATAGCTTCTCTTGTTACTCTGATATTTATTAAGCCAAACCTCTTTCTAAAATTATCAAACCATCCTTTGCTGGCGTTAAATTTTTTAGATATTGATCCTTCACTTTTTTTCTTTAAGTTGTCATATAATGACTATGCTTTTCTCAAGTCATGTTAGAATCTATGGGTATACCTTATAGCAACCCTGCACTCACATAAAAGCTGCATTTTCAATGAGATTCATAGGTATTCTGCAAAAAGCACATGGTTTTTCTACCTGCTGGTGTAGCTGCAGTGATGACTGCAATGGGCCTTACACTGGATTCCTCTATCTTGAAATGACAGGCACCCACAGCTGCAGACCTCAGTCTACAGTACATACCAAGCAGTTTAACTTGTTCTTGTAATGTCATGACTTCTTGGCTTCCTTTTTTTTTTTTTTTTTTTTTTGAGTTGGAGTCTCACTCTGTCACCCAGGCTGGAGTGCAGTCGCTTGTTCATGGCCACTGCAGCCTCAACCTGCTGGACTCAGGCAATCCTTCTGCTTCAGCCTTCAAGCAACTGGAACTACAGGTGTGCACCTCACCACGCCCAACAAATTTTTATTTATTTATTGTAGAGACAAGGTCTTGCCATGTTGCCCAGGCTGGTCTCAAGCCCCAAAGTGCTGGGATTACATGCATGAGCTACCACACCCAGCTTTCTCTGCTTCTTAGAAGCACTTTCAGCATCACTAGTGGCACTGAGTATGGGTCGCATGGTGTTATCGCATGGGTCGCAAGGTTTATGGGATAGCACTAAACACATTAAAAAACATGTAAACCAGGAGAGGTTACCTTTTACTGAGATATGCAATTTGCTGGAGAAGCAAACTACACATACGGAGATGATTAATGTCACAGTATGTTTTAAGTGGACACTCGCAACATATGAGCTCACCACAGTAGCAGCAGGAAGTAACTATGAAATTTTTAAAAATAAAATTATTACAGTAGTACAGTGTGCATGCTACAGTTAATTTTATGCATTTTTATATTCATTTACATTTGTGTTGACTGGCTAGCACCCTGTAGGTCTGTGTTTGTATCTAAAGTTTTGATAAATTTTAACTTTTCGTAAGAGATTTGTGTATATTTTATGATAGCAAATGATAAAATAGAGTAGGTATATGGAGATTTACATTTATGGATTCGTGACATACCTAACTTTTTCTAAATTTTTAATATATTTCTGGGCTACTTAGTTCATCTGCTAGCTTTTTCAAATTGTAGCAAATCTCCAAAATAGTTTTCATCTTTATTTTTTATTTTTTTTTGAGTTGGAGTCTCACTCTGTCGCCCAGACTGGAGTACAGTGGCCGCTCCCGGCCACCGCAGCCTCTACCTGCTGGGCTCCGGCGATCCTTCCGCCTCAGTCTTCCGAGTAGCCGGAATTACAGGCATGCGCTACCACGCCCGGCTGATTTTTGATTTATTGTAGAGCTGAGATATCTCGCCAAGTTGCCCAGGTGGGTCTCGAACCCGTAGGCTCAGGCAATCCACTCACCTCAGCCTCCCAAAGCACTGGGATTACAGGCTGAGCCACCGAGCCCGGCTCAAAATAGTTTTCAATATACTTACTGGAAAAAATTTGCCTATGAGTAGACCCATGTAGTTCAAACCCGTGTTGTTCAAGAGTCAGCTGTATATTTACTATTGCTATTATCATGATTACTTCTACCGTACTATAACACAGAATAGTCACTACTTTTCCCTACTCAGTGTCTTCTTGTCCTGGCAGTCTGTAAAATCTCACTTGCAGTCCCTTATTTCTAGAACGCATACTATAAGTGTTCTTGTAACTGAATCCTTCACCTCTTTGGGTTTCTGCTCAAATCCTACTTTTACAAACTACCCTATCTGTTGTTTTGCCCCTCTACCTTACTCTATCACGATAATATAAAATTATTTTCATTGTAATACTTAATACTCTCAGAAATTAGAAGTTTGCTTACTAATGATCCCCTTCAATAGAATGTAAGCTCCTTAAGAAAAGGATTTCTGGCCTGGCTCAGTGGCTCAGTCTGTAATCCCAGCACTTTGGGAGGCCGAGGCGAGTGGATTGCCTGAGCCCATGGGTTCGAGACCAGCCCAGGTAACTTGGCAAGACCTCATCTCTACAATAAATCAAAAATTAGCCAGATGTGGTAGCATGTGCCTGTAGTTCCGGCTACTTGGAAAACTAAGGCAAAGGATCGCCAGAGCTCAGCAGGTTGACACTAGGGTGGCCGTGAGCATGAAACTGCACTCCAGCCTGGGCGACAGAGTGAGACTCCAACTCAAAAAAAAAAAATAGGATTTCTTCTTCACCATTGTGTTTCTCAGACTCTAGAACAGTGCCTGGAACATTTAGGTACAGAGTAAATATTTATTGCATGAATAGATGAAGGGCAGCAAATGTTGGGCAATTGTTAAATAGAATAATAAGTCAAAAAATCACTCTGTGCTCATAAAGTACTTAAGGGCAATAAGAATGGCTGTTCCCTTCTGCTTAGGTTTTATTCATGATATGGTATTTTGTAAATGAACCATATAAAATTATTAAAATGCCTTGTTTCTTTTCTCTTGGCAAGTAGTCAGTGTTGGCTAAGGCATTATCACTGGACTGAATATCTTATTTCATCCCAAAGGAGAGGAATATTATTGAAAAAAATCTAGCATAGCAGCCAAAAAGAAATGTTAAAAAATTACTTGAATTCAAAATAGAGTAGATACAGTGATTAGGGAGTCAGTGATTTATTTGTGAACACAAGAGATATCCCTGACACAGCTAGCCAAGCCCTGAGGGCAGGGCAGCTCACAAGGCTTAGAGAAATGAAGACAGCATTTTTTTCTGCCCATATAATTTTACCACTCTTAAATGTTGTGGCTTTTTTTCCTTTTATTTTATTTTTTGCTTATCTTCTCTTAATAAAATTTTGTGGCGCTTTAGCAGAGAGCGCCGTGGCATGCACACAGAAGGAGAATGGATCTGGTGCCCCAGCCCTTGGTTTGTGCTTATTCACTCTGTGGCCTGAGTCCTTTGTGGAGTGCTAGTACCCTTCTTAATGGCGGCCACAAAGATGAAACGAGACCATGTCTGCAACGTTCAATGAAGTGTACAATGAAGTGATAAAAACCACACTCCAGGTTTTCTCCTGAGCTTCTTCCTTCAGTGTCCATTTTTGCAATAATTCAGATTCCTTATTTACTTAGTGGGGAGGCTGACTGTGACTAAAGAATGGACCATAGGTTCCTTGTGGGCAGACCCTTGTTTATGTCCCCTTGGCTTAATGCACAGCTGACACAGCATCCAGTCCTCGTTGGTGGGACTGAAGGGGGCTGGTGAAGACAGGATCGGTTTCCTTCTGAGTAAGCACAGAAGAGGTGACTATCGCTCAGTGACCGCTCTAGGCCCAGAAATACACTATCATCAGTTATCACTGCTTATTTTCTTTAACATAAAACTTAAAAGTTCATGAACTGTTCATATGACATGGTTAGTTAATGTGCTGTCTCTAAAATCTGAGTTTAGAGTACCAGATTGGCTAGCTGATTACAGTTTCTTTTTCTCATTCCCAGTAAAATATTTATGGATTTTATTTATTAATAGAGAGAAGAGTCTTTCTGTCTTATAAGGTTAGAAAGATAACTCTTCCTATAGAAATAGAATGTCAAGGCCAACATGGTGGCACATGCCTGTAATCCCAGCTGCTCAGGAGGCAGAGATGGGAGGATCACTTGGGCTCAGGAGTTGAAGACCAGCCTGGACATAGTGAGACCCCATCTCTAAAAAAATAAAGAAACAAATGTTAGCAGCCAGTGTATTGAAGAAGTATGTGTGTGAGTTTAAAGAGCTTAACTAATGTTACTTTTAGGCATTATACTTTTCTATAACTCAGTTTTCCTTGTAGAAGGATAATAGTACTCCATTTTGTCTTTATTAAGTTAGAGGATGTAGGGAAAACATAATTTATTTACATCCTTGAAGACTTTACAAAGAAAACTGATGGTTCTCAGATTATTACATTTTTGGGTTTAAAATAGCTTTCTAGTCCATATTAATATTTCCTTTTTTGCATTTATCATGTTGGTTCTTTTTATATACCCAGGTGCTATACTTGTATTTTTACCTGGACTAGCAGAAATCAAAATGCTCTATGAACAGCTACAGTCTAATTCTCTTTTCAACAGCAGACGTAGTAACCGGTAAGCTCATTGCTTTCTATATTCCTGATCATCCATTGCAGTTAGCTACTAAGATGAAAAAAGACTAGAAATGTCTTTTTTGTGGTCATTACCCTCTTTAGACACTGTTATTATTCATCAGGCATACGTTTGTTTATGCTAGCTGGAAATGAACAGACCTATTTGTTCCAGGAAGTCCGTTATTCCCATTTTATTAGAGAAAGTATTTCTCTGCTTAGCATAGTGACTCAGCAAACTTGCTGTAATTCCAGTTGCCAGATTCCTAGGGAGGGGGGAGGGGGGGAGGTAGGGGAAAGCCATTGTTAGTAACAACAAAGTCCTGCTGTTTTAGTGGTTCCTATTCCAGCAGCAAGACACACGGGCTTGGTGGCTCACGCCTATAATCCCAGCACTTTGGGAGGCTGAGGTGAGAGAATTGCCTGAGCCCACGGGTTCTAGACCAGCCTGGGCAACTTGGTGAGACCTTATCTCTACAATAAATCAAAAAAATTAGCCAGGCATGGTGGTGCGTGCCTGTAGTTCCAGCTACTTAGAAGGCTGAGTGGAAGGATTGCCTGAACCCAGTCGAGGCTGCGGTGGCCATCATTGTGCTACTGTACTCCATTCTGGGTGACAGAGTGAGACTCCAACTCAAAAAAAAAAAAGATACACTGAGTATGTCTTCACATCTAATGCAGAAACTCTTTGTCAAATAAACACTGCCTAGAAATGTAGGAATGACGTTTCTGAGCTTACATCGCTGTCTTTGCTTCTCTTTCTCTGAATTTAAAGGTAAGGAAAAACATGATTCTTTGCTGGTTAGTTTGCTCTAAACTTGCTACTTGTAGAATACCAGTTATTTATTCCTCTCGATTATTTACTACTGAATCACATGCCAGCATTTTTCTCAAGTTGGTCAAAGCTTTTTAGTTCCTAGAACAGAGTAGGAATCAGGAAGAACCTTCCCATCTGGAAGAGCGAGGTCTTGAGGACGGGCTGTAGAGAAGCCGCAGCCGCGGACACTGGAGGGATGTTGTCAGCGTTACGGGCATTCATCCACTCTAACCCAGTTTCAGTGCCTGGTGCTGGAATACTTCCTGTGCTTTTGTTTCCTTTTAGATGTGTGATCCACCGCTACACTCATCTTTATCCAGTGAAGAGCAGCAGGCTGTGTTTGCAAAACCTCCTGTAGGTGTAACTAAGATTATAATCTCCACCAACATTGCTGAGACGTCCATCACCATCGATGATGTTGTCTATGTTGTTGATTCTGGGAAAATGAAAGAAAAGAGGTATTCTCTTTGGGTGACATAAGAGAGGGGCTAAAGGTGCCTCCTTTAGGGAGGCACAGCTTTTTTTTTTATTTTAAAGACGTGGGGCACAATTCAGGGTTAGGTATACAAACGTTGATTATGTAGATACCCTTGTTGATGAGGTCTGCCCCTCCTCCCCTGGCAATTTCCCACTACTGCCAATCCCTTTCTTATAATATTATGGTAATTGTTCAAGGTCCAGTTATGAGTGAGAACATATGGTACTCAGTTCTTTGTTTCTGTGATAGATCACTGAGTATGATCGACTCTATATCCATCCAAGTTGCTGCAAAGTCCATATGTTTGTCCTTCTTTATGGCTGCATAATGGGAGGCACAGCTTTTAATGGCGAATGCTATTAAGCTGAATGGTTTGCAGTTTGACAAAAATACTTCATGAAACTGGATGTGTGAGTGATTCTGTAGCCAAGACCATGGATCTGAAAGTCAAATGGGTGGGAAAGTTTAAGGTTTCTCCTTGGAAGTAATGAACTACTTTTCCTGTCTTTTTCTCACTTGATTTTATATGTGCTTAGATGAAAAACAGTTGAATAAAGAGATTGTGGGTAGTGGTACATATCACCACTTAAATCAACACTAGCTGTTCCCCCTAGGGACTCAAGTATCCCAGAGTACACAGGGCACGGTCCTTATATTGGGAGCCAGTTCACCTAGTATGTCCATGCACAGTAGTCTTGGCCAGGATCCTGTAAAATAACTATTGTGTGTTTTCTTTTCTGTATAGATATGATGCCAGCAAAGGGATGGAAAGTCTAGAGGATACTTTTGTTTCCCAAGCCAATGCTCTGCAAAGAAAAGGCCGAGCGGGCCGTGTGGCCTCCGGGGTCTGCTTCCATTTATTCACCAGCCATCACTACAGTCACCTGCTGTTAAAGCAACAGCTACCTGAAATACAAAGAGTGCCGCTGGAGCAGCTGTGCCTAAGGTTGCCTCTGGATTTTTGTGTACTGCTTCCAAAAGGTCTAAGTGTGTCTCTTGCCCCATTAAGTTCCATGTTTTCCTTTTCCTACCAAAAGACATCTTGCTAAGAATGGATATGGATAAACTCATTTGTGAAGAAAGAGTTCTTCAGTGTTGCCTTCACCATACCTTTTTTTTTTTTGAGTTGGAGTCTCACTCCTTTACCCAGGCTGGAGTGCAGTGGCACACACGCTCATGCCCACCCCAGCATCGACCTTCTGGGCTCCAGCGATCCTTCCGCCTCAGCCTTCCGAGTAGCTGGAACTACAGACGTGCACTACTATGCCCAGCTATTTTTTATTTTATTGTAGAGACAGGGTCTTGGCAAGTTGCCCGACTGGTCTCGAACCTATGGGCCCAGGCAATCCACTCACCTCGGCCTCCCAAAATGCTGGGATTACAGGATGAGCCACCAAGCCCAGCCTTCACCTACCTTTTAACTCCTGTACATAAAGATCTCTTAAGTTGCAGAGCAGGGCCCTAAAATAGAGCTTCCGGATACATTTGTAAGTTAGGAAAAGAATCGAACTTATCCAGGAATTTCTGCTGGGGCAACACCAATATCAGCTTATCCCAGGAAAAAGTGAACAAAAGTCGAAAACTCCATTATTTGCCTAATGAACAAATGTCATAAAACAGGATTTAGTGAGAAAATGTTCAAACTCACTGTCATTAAGGCTGGGAAACTTTGATTCAACCTTTCTGAAAATTTGCTTGGTGACACATAAGAACTCTAAAACTGTCTATGTTCTTTGACCTGGTTACTACCTCAAGGGAGTATGCCCATTTAAATAACCGTAAGGGGAAAATAATAGCTTATACAAAGATGAAGTAGCACTTCTTTCAACCAGCGGGTGTATTTTGAAGCCTCTCGTTTCCCAGGCACTGGGTGAAGCATAGGGAAACCATAGGATACAAGAAGAGGTCCTGTGTTTGGGTGTCCATGGTCTGGGATTAAGGAACTGGGGAGAGCCTATGCCCTGAACTTAGGGGATGAAGGGATTTGTGAGCTTTGGGAGTTGGTTGACCCATGAAGGAAGACGAGAGAAGGGGAAAATGGAATGTGACTTTAAAACAACTCAGATAGTTAAGAATGGGAAAACAGGCAAGTTATATAGGCCAACATAGTTAACTCTTCTTTTTCCATTTGAAATTTAAGTGGATCACTGTCAATGTGTGTCTTTAGTGAAATACATGGAGCTAGGTACCAACTATGTATGCATTAACAAAAATGTAAAACTATATGCATATAAGTCGACTATATGTATATAAGTTTAAAAGGAATTATAAGTGAAGCAAATATAATTTTATCTGTTTATATTTTTATCTTTTGAAGAAATTGCAAAGTTCATAATTTAAAACAGTAGTTTTTCAAGAGCTGTCATAGGCAGGACATGATGCAGGGTAATTTTATAAACAATGACTGCAAGCAGGATGTGGTGACTCATGCCTGTGATCTCAGTACTTGGGGAGGCGGAGGCAAGAGGATTGCCTGAGCCCAAGGGTTTGAGATCAGCCTATGCAACTTGGCGAGACCTCGTCTCTACAATAAATCAAAAACTTAGCTGGGCCGGGCTCGGTGGCTCAGCCTGTAATCCCACGCCTTGGGAGGCTGAGGTGAGTGGATTGCCTGAGCCCACGGGTTCGAGACCCGCCTGGGCAACTTGGCGAGACTTCATCTCTACAATAAATCAAAAAAATTAGCCGGGTGTGGTAGCGCGCGCCTGTAGTTCCAGCTACTTGGAAGGCTGAGGCGGAAGGAATCGCCGGAGCCCAGCAGGTCAAGGCTGCGGTGACCGGGAGCAGCCACTGCACTCCAGTCTGGGTGACAGAGTGAGCCTCCAACTCAAAAACAAACAAACAAAAATCTTAGCTGGGTGAAATGGTGCTCGCCTGTGGTTCCAGCTACCTGGAAGGCTAAGGTGGAAGGATCACCTGAGTTCAACAGGTCAAGGCTGTGGTGGTCATGAGCGTGCCACTGCACTCCAACCTGGGAGACAGAGTGAGACCCTGACTCAAAAAAAAAACCCAAACACACAATGGCTGCGATTTCAGATGTGAGAACATGTGAATCATTTTCATTAAAAAAAATAATAAATACCTTTAATTGTATAGCAGTCATAACTATCTAAGCTAATCATTTTCGGTTTACTCTTTATTTTTTTAGAGTGGGGGGTCTTGCTCTGTTGCCTACACTGGATTACAGTGATGCAATCATAGCTCGCTGCCACCTTGAACATCCTGGCTCAAGGAATCCTCCTGCTTTAGCCTCCTGAGTAGCTGGGACTAGCTAATTTTTTTTAATGGTTTTTTAAAGATGGAGTCTGACCATGTTGCCTAGTGTGGTCTTGAACTCTGGGTCTCAAGCCTCCCACCACAGCCTCCCAAGGTGCTGGGATTCCAGGCACGCACCACCATGCCTGGCCAAGATCTACCCTTTCAACAGGTTTCTGCGTGCACAACATAGTCTTGTTGGCTGTAGCCACAGGGTTGTGAAGCAGCACTCTAGAACTTACTCATCCTGCATCACTAAAGCTTTATACCCGTGGGACAGCAACTCCTCGTCCCCTTCTCCCCAGCCCCGGCAGCCACCATCCCGCTCTCTGCTTCTGTGAGTTTGACCCTTTTAGATCCATCTTCTAAGTGGAATCACACAGTCAGTCTGTGACTGGCTTGCCTCACTTATCATCTTGTCCTCAAGGTTTCATCTATGGTGTCACTTGTTGCAGAATTTTTTAAGGCAGAACAGTAGTCCATTGTATCTATATGCCACATTTTCTTTATCCACTCATCTTTCGATGGATATTTCGTTGATTCCACATCTTGGCAATTGTGAATAGCGCTGCCGTGAACATGGAAGTGCAGATACCTCGGCAAGAACCTGACTTCAGTCCATTTGGATGTGTCCCCAGAAGTGGGATTGCTGGATCATCCTGGGAGTTCTACCTTAATTTCCTGAGAAACCTCCATCCTGTTTTCCATTTTTCCATTCCTACCATTTACATTCCCACCGATAGCAGCACACAAGGGTTCTAATTTCTCCAGTCCTTGCCAACACTTGCTATCTTTGTCATTTGAATTGTTTCATAGTTTGAAGCCACTGTTATAGAAAGAAGCATTTGAAAGTTTATAATTTCATTCTGAATATGAATGTACTTCAGGGTCTGAAAGTGAGTTTCTGGGGTGTATTGCTGGGACAACTAGAAGACTCGTGAGAAGTTTTTTTTGAGTTGGAGTCTCACTCTGTCGCCCAGACTGGAGCTTTGACCTGCTGGGCTCCGGCGATCCTTTCACCTCAGCCTTCCAAGTAGCCGGAATTACAGGCGGGTGCTACCATGCCCGACTGATTTTTTGATTTATTGTAGAGATGAGGTCTCGCTGCCCAGGCGGGTCTCGAACCTGCGGGCTCAGGCAATCCACTCACCTCAGCCTCCCAAAGGCGCGGGATTACAGGCTGAGCCACCGAGCCCGGCTTCGTGAAAGTTTTTAAAGTTCAATTTCAACGAGCATTGTGTGGTTTATAAAAGCCTATATCTGGGGAATTGTAAATTAGTCTCACTCAAGAAAGAAGTCGTTCCTCTGTGTCTTTCCACCAGAAATAAAATTGACAAATCATTATTTTGTTTTCTCTCTCAGAATTAAAATTTTGGAGATGTTCGGCGCTCATAATCTCCAGTCTGTGTTCTCTCGGCTCATTGAACCTCCACACGCTGATTCTCTTCGTGCCTCAAAAATACGATTACGAGACTTGGGAGCATTAACCCCTGATGAGAAATTGACCCCGCTTGGATACCACCTGGCCTCTCTGCCCGTGGACGTGAGAATCGGCAAGCTCATGCTGTTCGGGTCTATCTTCCGCTGTTTGGATCCTGCTCTCACCATTGCTGCCAGTTTGGCCTTCAAGTCTCCTTTTGTAAGTAAAGAACATTCTCTAAACTGGAGTCTGTGGAAACTGTGGAGGCGTCGGGGTATTTGAGTCCCCTAAAAATATGCTTGTATGTTGGATGTGAATTTTCCAGGGCATGATGCCATCAATCCTCAAAGAGATCCATGCCCCAAATAAAGGTGAAGAACTGAAGATATAACTTATGAAGAATAATCCAGGCTGGGTTTGGTGGCTCACCCTGTCATCCCAGCACTTTGGGATGCTGAGGCGAGTGGATTGCCTGAGCCTTTGGGTTCGAGACCCACCTAGGCAACTTGGCGAGACATCATCCCTACAATAAATCAAAAAATTAGCTGGGCGTAATAGCACACACCTATAGTTCTGATTACTTGGAAGGCTGAGGTGGAAGGATCACCAGAGCCCACCAGGTTGAGGCTGCGGTGGCTGGGAACGTGCCACTGCACCCAGTCTGGGCGACAGAATTAGACTCCAACTCAAAAAAAAAAAAAAAAAAAAAAAAAAATAATCCATAGCCGGGCGTGGTGGCACTCCTGTGGTTCCAGCTACTTGGAAGACTGAGGCGGAAAAATCGCTTGAGCCTATCAGGTCGAGGCTGTGGTGGCCCTGAGCATGCCACTGCACTCCAGCCTGGGCAACAGAGTGAGACTCCCACTCAAAAAAAAAAAAAAATAATCGAGATGTCCTTTTTGTGCTATACTTACACATTATAGAAAAATCAGAAAATGCAAACGAGCTACAGATGTATGACAAGGCAATAAGTACATTTTACCCCTTTTTAAAACAGCTTTATTGAAATATGGTTTACTAATCATGCAGTTTACCCATTTAAAGCATACAATTCAAGGCCAGCCTTGGTGGGTTTCACTTGTAATCCCAGCACTTTGAGAGGCTGACACAGGAAGATTGTTTGAGCCCAGGAGTTTGAGGCAAGCCTAGACAACATAGCAAGACCCCATCTCATAATATTGTTTTTCTTTTTTTTTTTTTTCCTTTGAGTTGGAGTCTCACTCTGTTGCCTAGACTGGAGTGCATTGGCTGCTTGTGGCCACTGCAGCCTCGACTCACTGGGCTCCGGCGATCCATCCACCTCAGCCTTCTGAGTAGCTGGAATTACAGGCATGCACTAACATGCCCGGCTGATTTATTTATTTATTTATTGTAAAGATGAGGTCTTGCCAAGTTGCCCAGGTGAGTCTCGAACCCGCGGGCTCAGGCAATCCACTCACCTCAGCCTCCCAAAGCTCAGGATTATAGGCTGAGCCACCAAGCCCGGCTAAGACCCCATCTGTATAAAAAAAAATTTAAAAATCAGCTGGGCATGGTGGGGCACACCTGTAGTCCCAGCTACAAGGGCGGCCAAGGTGGACAGATCACATAAGCCCAGAAGGTCAAGGCTGCAATGAGCCATGATCATGCCACTGGAGTGGCAGATCAGCCTGGGTGACAGAGCAAGACCCCAACTCTAGTAATAATAAGAAGAAATAAGAACGTTTCACCACCTTATAAAGAAACCCCTTAGCATTACTGCCCTTTTACCTTTTGCTGATATTCTGTGAAGATTTTTGCATCTAGATTCGTGAGAGATATTGGCCTATAGTTTTCTTGTAACGTCTTTGGTTTTGGTATCAAGATAAACGTCTTTGGTTTTGGTATCAAGATAACGTCTTTGGTTTTGGTATCAAGATTTTATGGCTACATAAAATGTGTTGAGATGTATTCCCTTATCCTCTATTTTTTGGAAGCATTTGTGAAGAAAAATGGTATTAATTCTTCTTATGTTTAGTAGAAATCAATGGTAAAGCCACCTGAGCCTGAGGGGTTTTTTTTGCAGGTAGTTTTTAAATTTCCAATTCAATCTCTTGACTTGTTATAGGTCTATTCAGAGTGTCTCTTTTTGTGTCAGTTTTGTTAGTTTGTATCTTTCTAGGAATTTGTCTATTTCATTTAAGTTATCTAATTTATTGCATGAAATTTTTCATAGCATTTATTTGTAATCCTTTTTGTTTCTGTAAGGCTAGTAGTAGTGTACCCTCTTTCTGATTATAGCACTTTAAGCTTCTCTCTCTTTTTCTGGGTTGGTCTGGCTACAGGTTGGTCAGTCTTTTTCTTTTCAGAGAACCAGCTTTGGGATTTATTGATTTTTTTAAAATTATTCTCCATTTTGTGTCTGCGCTTTATTATTTCCTTCCTTCTGCTTGCTTTAGGGTTTGCTTGCTCTTCTTCTCCAGCGGCTGAATGGGGAAGACCCGTTAAATGTGGAATCCCTAGGACGTCCTGAGCTTCGTTTCCTGGTCAGGCACGTGGTCTGTCCTGGAGGCTGCTGTGTGTACTTCAGAAGAGTGGGTGCCCTGCTGTTGACTGGAGTGTCTGCCTGCCTTTATTTTTTTTAATGTTTGAATTTTTTTTGAGTTAGAGTCTCACTCTGTCACCCAGGCTGGAGTGCAGTGGCACGCTCATGGCCACCGCAGCCTCAACCTTCTGGGCCCAGCGATCCTTCTACCTCAGCCTTCCAAGTAGCTGGAACTATAAGCACACACTACCATGCCCAGCTAATTTTCTGATTTATAGAGACGCAGTCTCACCAAGTTGCCTAGGCTGGTCTTGAACCCACAGGCTCAGGCAATCCTCTCGCCTTGGCCTCCCAAAGTGCTGGGATTACAGTCTGAGCCATCACACCTGGCCCTGCCTTTATTTTTACCACGACTTATCTTGCATAGATGGAGGAATAGATGGATGTAATCATTTTCTTCAGGTGTAATGTTACACTTCATAGAACTATAAACTCACGGATCTGAAAAAGGTCTTAGTCCAGCTCCTCACTTAACAACCCCAGTAAAACTAAGGACCAGAAGAGGTAGCAGCACTTGCTATGGGCCCGAGGTCAGTATCCACATTGCGAGCAAAACCGCTATTACCTTCTCTCCTGTCATCTAAATACATCTCTCACTGACCGTTTTCTTGTACTGGAATACAGAAAGACTCATTAGAAGTGTTGATGTCAGCTGGGCATGGTGACTGATGCCTATATTTCCAGCATTTTGGGAGGCTGAGGTGAGGATCGCCAGGTTTGAGACTAGCTTGGGCAACTTGGCAGGACCTCATCTCTACAATAAATCAAAAACTTAGTCGGGTGTGGTAGGGCGCGCCTGTAGTTCCAGTTCCTTGGAAGGCTGAGGCAGAAGGATCGCCAGAGCCCAGCAGATCGAGGCTGCAGTGGCCAGGAGCATGCCGCTGCACTCCAGTCTGGGTGACAGAGTGAGACTCTGACTCAAAAATAAAATAAAATAAAATAAAAAGAAGTATTGTTGTCTTCCTTGGTCAGAATTGAGCACCTGTCCTTTGCTGAGCTGTGTAAACATAACGTCAAAAACTAAAATTTAAGCTGGGCTCGGTGGCTCAGCCTGTAATCCTGCGCCTTTGGGAGGCTAAGGTGAGTGGATTGCCTGAGCCCACGGGTTCGAGACCCACCTGGGCAGCGAGACCTCATCTCTACAATAAATCAAAAAATCAGCCAGGCGTGGTAGCGCGTGCCTGTAATTCCGGCTACTTGGAAGGCTGAGGCGGAAGGATCACCGGACCCCAGTGGGTCGAGGCTGCGGTGACTGGGAGCGGCCAATGCACTCCAGTCTGGCTGACAGAGTGAGACTCCAACTCAAAAAAAAACCCTAAAATTTAGTTGTTGTGTTAGCTATAAAGTTATTCACATGTACAAACAGGGAGAAGCAGCATAGTTGACTTCCAGTGCTTCCAGTGGTGTCTAGCCAGGGCCCAGTGTAGCTGCTGGGAGGAACCACTGCAGCCCATGCTGGTGTTTCAGAGTCCAAGAAAGCAGAGAAATGTCACTGGATGAAGGAATCAGTATGGGTGAAGCCCAAAATGAACTTCTCTGCTGATTTTATAAATGTGTAGAAAAAAGGAAGACCTATAAATGTTTAAAAAAACAGGAGGAAAACATTATGGGTAGAGAAGCAGGGAAGACTCAAATGTAAAAACTGGATAGGAATCTGTAAAATAAAGATACCGTAGAAATAACGCAATTTAGGTTTCAGATGTAGCTTTATAATGCGTGACTCTTTGGTAACTCTTGCACTTGGAACTAAAAGACCCAGAGGAGCCCAGTTGGGGGGCGGGGACAGTGAGACTGTTGGCTTCCTAGCTGCTGCCGACTTTGCCTGATCGCTGACCCGCTGATTGCACGTCGTCACGCAAACGCTCTCGCAAGGCAGAATCTGGCTTCACCAGTGGGAAAGTGCCATTGGAAACCTCATAAAATGAGTCTTTTAAATCTGGTTTTCTTCCTTTAGGTGTCTCCCTGGGATAAAAAGGAGGAAGCCAATCAGAAAAAGCTGGAATTTGCCTTTGCAAACAGTGATTATCTCGCCCTTCTACGAGCATATAAGGTACGTGTCTAGCCTAACAGCTTGGTTTTATTACCAGAGTTGGCACTAAAGACAGAGTGAGTTCAGTTTGCTTTTTCTCCCAAATGTAGGGATGGCAGCTGAGTACAAAAGAAGGTGTGCAGGCAAGTTACAATTACTGCAGACAGAACTTCTTGTCAGGAAGAGTTCTGCAGGTGAGTTGCTCTGTGGCTGTTTGTTCCTTTGTTTTCTGCTGTAGGTCCCTAAAGGGCACTGCTGATGTCTCTCACCTGCCCTGTCTTGATGTGGAAATGTTATTTCTGGACTCTTTTGGCTTTGCCGGCTATGCCAGATGGACTCCTGCATGGTGACACGAGGTCTTCTGTGCTGCACCTAGCAACTGATGTCTTTTTCCTCTTTTTTGTGAATTGGTGTTTCCTTATATGGAGGTGGAATACAGGAGCTCAGAAGATGGCTGCTGACTGATGTCGGTGTTGTCATAGCTATCCCAGGCACTCTACACCTGGGTCCGTGAGCCCCTGAAATTGTTTGCAAAATTGTGTGTCTCCATGTGTTCAGTCTCCTGGAGAGAGGGATCTCAGCTTTCATCTGATTCTCAAAGGGGTCTGTGTCCGTCTCCAGTCCCCTAACCTTCTCCTCAAAACCAGAGAACTAATACTGGGCCAGATTCTCTTGGTTAATTTTTCTTATGTCTGCCAGAACCTACTGTGTATCAATAATGATACACAAGAAGGAGAAAGGTTTATTACTCTCTGTAATAATAGGCTGGGCTTCTGTCCTTTTTTGTCATCGTGGAGTGGTATGAGAAGCCAAATAATGATGGTGCATGTCTTGTAAAGCACTTGTTTTACTCAGTCTTTGGGGCTGGGAAGGGGAAGGGGCCCCCTTTCGTTTTAAACACTGATATGCCACAAAGTTGAACACAAAGCGAGTGCTCCTAGTACCTTCCATTACCTGGCAACTGTGTGTTCCTCTCTGTCTTCCAAGCCCTGGAAGAGCCAGGGACCTTACCTCTTGTGCTCAGCACTGTATCCCAGTGCCCAGCACAGAGTTGGCACTTAGTAAAGATTCACTGAATAATGTACAAATGAGCGAGTTTGCCCTTTTAAGATGAAGTGATAAACTCGCAAGACCACCCCATATTGCATTCATTCTTCTGCCTTCATTGGTACCACGGTGAGACTTTCTGCAAAGACAAAAACTGTAGTTTTATTCTAAGAGCTTCAGAAGCAATAATTGTCGATCTTGACTGCACAGTAAAGTCTCCTGAGGTGACTTTAAAAAATTAAAAATAAAAGAAAAATATTAATGCCTAGGTTCTACTCCAGGCAAGTTAAATCTGGATCAGGGGTTGGGAACTGGGCACCTGTTTATGGTCATTGTTGGGCTCAATGATTCTAATATGCAGTAGGGGTTGGGAACCACTTATCCAAAGGGGCATTTATGTGGTACAGTAGTAAATATTTATTTTTTTATTTGTAGAGACAGTGTCTCACTGTGTTGCCCAGACTGGTCTCGAACTCCTGGCCTCAAGCAATCCTCCCAACTCAGCCTTCCAAGGTGCTGGGATTACAGGCATGAGCCACCACGCCCGGCCTAAATATTTTCTCAAGTCATTAAGATTTTTAAGTGCAGACCTACCCCTCATTTGTGATGGGCACTGGGATACAGTGCTGAGCACAAGAGGTAAGGTCTCCGCTCTTCCAGGGCTTGGAAGACAGAGAGGAACACACAGTTGCCAGGTAATGGAAGGTACTAGGAGCACTCGCTTTGTGTTCAAATCAGACCTACCCCTCATTTTTAAAATGAGGATATTTCTTTTAAATTACATATCTTACGAAACTTCCCTATTATTTTTCTTCAGTTTATAGGTAAATATAGCTGTGATCTCTGAGGTCCATCAAACAAGAGTTCTCTCTTGTCCCTAAACTCCTTTGGAAGGTAGGATTATTTTTAGGAAGATTTCCACTGAAACTCTGTCATGAAGTAGAAACTCTGGTGTATTTAACTCCTAGTTACATTTGGCCATGTTATCCACATGAACTTGAGACATTCCAGGAGAAGACCTGAGTTGTTTGTCCCTGGGCAGGCGGGCAGGCGACAGGCTGTGTTGCTTAGTTCTCTGGCCTCCTTCCCTGTTGTCTGATATGCAGTCTGCATTAGACCAGAGGCCATGAGGGAAGGAGGATCGTGCTGTTCCTGTTCAGGTTTGTGCTCAGCCACGAGAAGGAGGGTCTAAAACCAAATCACTTACTAATGTCCCTGTTCCCAGGAAGAGGTGAACCAGTGGGAGGAACAGGGAAGGTTCTGCCGGTTCCACTGAGACAGAGCGAAGAGGCTAGAGCAGCTCTTGAAGTTTGTGGTTCCAGTCAAAATACACATCCTGAGCATTTCAGGGAAAATCAGACCTACCCCAAATCCAATGAAAGCGTTTAAAAATTTAATCTAGAGTTCAGTAAGTGATCCTCGGGCTTCTGTGCAAGCGTTGCACCCCGGGTGCCATCTGTAAGAGTGAGAACCACGTTTAGGAAGTGCTCGGATGAGATCACCTCCCACCTGTGTGATGACGCCACAGAACCAGCTGCCCACCACAGCAATCCACATCTGCAGTCACTCACCACTGGAAGACTGAGCACATGCCTTTGATGTACCGGTGCCCTTGCTTAAAGGTTTCTCCGTCTCTTTCAGGAAATGGCCAGCCTCAAAAGGCAATTCACGGAACTCTTGTCAGACATAGGGTTTGCAAAGGAAGGCCTCAGAGCAAGGGAAATTGAGAAGCGGGCCCATGGAGGAGACGGAGTCTTAGATGCCACCGGAGAGGAGGTAAAGAATTGCAGTTAGCTTTCATTTCTCTTTGATTAGCACATGGGTGACACTGACTTGGGAATACTTGTAGACGCTTGTCTTCACGTAAGCCCTGTGACCAGTGGGTTAGGGGCATCCTGCTTTTTTTTTTCTGAGTTGGAGTCTCACTCCATCACCCAGGCTAGAGTGCAGTGGCATGCTCACGGCCGCCCCAGCGTCAACCTGCTGGGCTCAGGCAATCCTTCCACCTTAGCCTTCCAAGCAGCTGGAACTACAGGAGCATGCTACCATGCCCAGCTAATTTTTTTTTTTTTTTGGTAGAGACAAGGTCTCACCAAGTTGCCCAAGCTGTTCTCGAACCTGTGGGCTCAGGCAGTCCTCTCACCTCAGCCTCCCAAAGTGCTGGGATTATCGGCTTGAGCCACCACACCCGGCCTGGCATTCTTGATTTTCTTCTTTCCAAAATAAGTGTCACCTAACACTCATAAAAACAAAAGGCTTTTTCTGTTCATTGTTGCTGGTTTTTTTTTTTTAAGTTTCACATTGGTTCTTGATAAATTCGTAAGAGGTCAAAAAGGCTCCCCAGTAATGTTTTATCAAACCAGCTAGCTTTGTTCTAAGCAAGGACAGTTTTTATATAGCTGTAGGAAGGGCACTAGTGCAAGATGAGTCTGACACCCTCTGTTCTGAGTGCAGTTGCTACTTTCGGAAGATTCTGAATGTCTCATGAACCAAAATGTTTCTCTCTACTGATGCTTAGGAACACTGGCTTTGTAACTAACTACCTTGCAGAAATCTAGAAAGAGTCATTGTGGGCTTCTTGCAGTGGGTTCTGTCTATGGTCCAACAGAGTTTTACTTAGAAAGAAATAACTTTTCTAGCAAAGAGATAGTCATTAGATGCTCTTTTTTGCTTTAAGATTGAGATCTATACACCTAACCCTTAACTGTACCCCACAAAACCATAATAAAAAATATTGATTATGAAAAAAAAAAAGATTGAGATTTAATGTAATATAATGGTAAATTCCAGGGCATAGACACCAGTAGCCCCATTACCTGGTAACTAATGCTGTGTTTTTCTCACAGGCAAACTCAAATGCTGAGAACCACAAGCTGATATCAGCAATGCTGTGTGCTGCTTTGTATCCAAACGTAGTGCAGGTAACAAACCATCTTTCCTGGGTCCTCTCAGTTTTTGTGTAGTTTATCTCCAAGGAATATTAGTGACGATGAGCACATTGGTCATCTGAAAGAGGTTCACACACGTGTGCCAGTACACACACACACACACACACACACACACACACACACAGCCTCTTAAACTAAGTATATGTTTCCAGTCCTTCAGTTCCCCAAATCTCCTTGGATACATCATTGAGGAACACATTTATTGCGTAAAAGTTGTTTTTTTGAGCCTCTGACTCAAAAAACTACAGGCGTGCGCCACCACGCTTAGCTAGTTTTTCTGATTTAGTGTAGAGAGGTCTCGCCAAGTTACCCAGGTTGGTCTTGAGCCCCTGAATCAGGAAATCCTCTCGTCTCTGCCTCCCAAAGTGCTAGGACTACAGGTGTGAACCACCGTACCCGGCCAAAATCTTGCTAATTTAAAAAGTAAAAAGATGTTTTGTCTTTTGTTGCTTTAATTTGCATCTCCACATCAGCAATACTGAACACAGCTTTTGAGTATGTATCGTTTGCCATTCACACCCTTCACTTACTTTTCTGTTAGGTTCTACCAGATCTATTTTTAGTCTTTCCTACTGACTTTTTTTTTTTTTTTTTTGAGTCGGAATTTCACTGTTGCCCAGGCTGGAGTGCAGTGGCACACTCACAGCCACCGCAGCCTCGACCTCCTGGGCTCTGGCGATCCTTCCACCTCTCCTTCCGCTCAGCCTTCCAAGTAGCTGGGACCACAGGCACATGCAAATAGACATAGATGTCCATCTGTCAGCCAACCTGTCCATAACTAGCTTTCTGTGTTGTTGGAATCTTGGTTTACTAAAGTTGCCCTCGAGGCCTCTACTCTGGACTGAAATCAGATGAGAATATTCAGAGCTTTTCCACAGGATTACCTGCAGCCAGGTCTTCTGGAACCTACCTGAGTATGCTCTTAGGCTCTTATCTGAGTTCTGATTATCCAGCCCTTCCCAGGGACCATTTCCCCCAAAGAATTTGACTTTAGCAGAGCACTGAATCATTTTTAAGGTCTTAACTTTCGTATTAAATTCTCAGTTAACATCTGATTTGTGTCTCATTTTCTGCCTGGTACTTGTATGCTTTTCAACCATTTGAAATGCACTTTGAAAATCACTTGGACCCTTCTGTAGTTCATCAGCCTGATGCTGGGTCCTCACACACGCGTGTGAGATGTGCCTCCCTCAGCCGTGTTGTGGCATCAGCACGTTACCCACCTGACATGGAAAAACAAGCATTTGGGTGTAGATTTTCTGGTTTTGGTAGGATACTATAGCTGTGGAAGGTGTTACCATGGGGGAAGCTGGGTAAAGGGCACTAGAAACTCTCTGTACTGTTTTGCAGCTTCCTAAGAGTCTATATTTATTTCAAAATTTAAAGAAAAAAGAATGTGGAGAAAAATAATTTCTTTAAAATGTAGAAACAGCTGGGCTCGGTGGCTCAACCTGTAATCCTGCGCTTTGGGAGGCCGAGGTGAATGGATTACCAGAGCCCGCGGGTTCGAGACCCACCTGGGCAACTTGGCGAGACCTCATCTCTACAATAAATCAAAAAAATTAGCCGGGCATGGTAGCACACACCTGTAGTTCCAGCTACTTGGAAGGCTGAGGTAGAAGGATGGCCGGAACCCAGCAGGTCGAGGCTGCGGTGGCTGGGAGCAGCCACTACACTCCAGTTTGGGTAACTGAGTGAGACTCCAACTCAAAATAAATAAATAAATAAATTAAATAAAATGTAGAAACAAAAACCATAAATATGGTATAAGGAATTTTAGGTGACAAATAATATAATCTTGAAACTAAACCAAAAATGAAAAGGTGATAGATCTGACTATATGTTTAAGAACTCAAAAAACAACAACAAAAAAATACCAAATCAAAGAAATTTGCTGGGTGTGGTGGCACACGCCTGTAGTCCTAGCTACTTGAGAGGCTAGGGCAGGAGAATCACTTGAGTTCAGGAGGTTGAGGCTGCAGTGGCTGTGAGTGTGCCACTGCACTCCAGCCTGGGCAACAGTGAAATTCCGACTCAAAAAAAAAAAAAAAAAGTCAGTAGGAAAGACTAAAAATAGATCTGGTAGAACCTAACAGAAAAGTAAGTGAAGGGTGTGAATGGCAAACGATACATACTCAAAAGCTGTGTTCAGTATTGCTAATGTGGAGATGCAAATTAAAGCAACAAAAGACAAAACATCTTTTTACTTTTTAAATTAGCAAGATTTTGGCCGGGTACGGTGGTTCACACCTGTAGTCCTAGTACTTTGGGAGGCAGAGACGAGAGGATTTCCTGATTCAGGGGCTCAAGACCAACCTGGGTAACTTGGCGAGACCTCTCTACACTAAATCAGAAAAACTAGCTAAGCGTGGTGGCGCACGCCTGTAGTTCCCGCTATTTGGAAGGTTGAGGCAGAAGTATCACCTGAGCCCAACACGTCAGGGCTGCGGTAGCCATGAGCATGCCATTACACTCCAAGCTATGAGACTCTGACTCAATAAATAAATAAATAGACAAGACTTTTTTTTTTAATTTTAATACAGCTGGTATGGTAGCATATGCCTGTAGTCTTAGCCACCTGGAAGTCTGAAGCAGAAGGATTGCTTGAGCCCAGAAGTTCAAGGCTGCCATGTGCTATTATTGCACCTGTGAATAGCCACCGCACTTCAACCTGGGCAACACAGCAAGACACTGTCTCTAAAACAAATAAGTAGATAATTTTTAAAATAAAAATTATAACACTAGTGCTGTCATGCGCCCCTAAAATGGACACTCTCACTCTGGGTGGGAATATAAATGTATATAGCCTTTCTAGATAGTAATTTTATTTATAGGGATTTATTATTAGGAAATAATTGCATATGTGGACAGATATAGCTAGGAGAATGTTCATTTCAGGACTGTTGTGTCTTTTGGGGTATTTTTTGTGTGCGTGACAGTCTTGCTCTGTCATCCAGGCTGTGGTGTGATCAGTTCACTGCAACCTTGAACTCCTTGGCTCAAGTAATCCTCCTGCCTCAGCCTCCTGAGTAGCTGGGACTACAAGCACACACCACCACGCTCAGCTAATTTTTGTATATATGTATTTTTGTAGAGTCTGTTGCCCAGGCTGATCTCAAACTCCTGGTCTCAAACAGTCCTTCCACCTCAGCCTCGGAAGGTGCTAGGATTACAGGTGTAATCTAACACACCCAGCCAGCACTATTTATAATTGCAGATAATCTAAATTTCCAATCATAGGGAATTTATTGATTACACAATTTTTTTTTTTTTTTGGAGTTGGAGTCTCACTCTGTCGCCCAGGCTGGAGTGCAGTGGGACACCCGCGGCCACCCCAGTTTTGACCTGCTAGGCTCTGGCAATCCATCCTCCTCAGCTCTCCAAGTAGCCAGAACTATAGGCACACGCCCCCACGCCCGGCTAATGTTTTTATTTATTGTAAAGACAAGGTCTCGCCAAGTTTCCCGGGCTGGTCTCGAACCCCGCAGGCTCAGGCAGTCTTGCCTCGGCCTCCCAAAGTGCGGGGATTACAGGCTGAGCCACCGAGCCCAGCCGATTACATTATAAATCCTTACAACAGGAGGCTATACATGCTCATCAAAAACTATGTCTTAGCCGGGCTCTGTGGCTCAGCCTGTAATCCCACGCCTTTGGGATGCTGAGGTAAATGGATTGCCTGAGCCCTCGGGTTCGAGACCCGCCTGGGCAACTTGGCGAGACCTCATCTCTACAATAAATCAAAAATCAGCCGGGCGTGGCAGCGCGCACCTGTAGTTCCAGCTACTTGGAAGACTGAGGCGGAAGGATCGCCGGAGCCCAGCAGGTCGAGGCTGTAGTGGCCAGGAGCGGCCACTGCACTCCAGTCTGGGTGACAGAGTGAGACTCCAACTCAAAAAAAAAGAAAAAAAAAGAAAACTATGTCTTAGAAAAATATTTAGCAACATGGGAAAAATGTTCTAATATATTGTTTTAAAAAGTAAGTTATAAAAAGTAATCCTATGTATATTTTATGTTATGTGTTTATAGTTTTCTCTATTTCTATATAGAAACACAGATCTAGAGAAAATTAAAATGACATTTATCAAAAATTTTTTTTGAGTCAGAGTCTCACTCTGTTGTCCATGCTGGAGTGCAGTGGCACATTCATGGCCACCGCAGCCTCAACCTTCTAGGCTCAGGTGATCCTTCCAACCTCAACCTTCCAAGCAACTGGAACCGTAGGCATGTGCCACCACGTCTGGCTAATTTTTGGATTTATTGTGGAGATGAGATCTCACGAAGTTGTCCAGGCTGGTCTTGAACCTGTGAGCTCAGGCAATCCTCTCACCTCGACCTCCCAAAGTACTGGGATTACAGGCTTGAGCCACTATGCCTGGCCATTTATCAAATATTAATATTAGTTATTTCTCTTTTTTTAAATTTGTTGCGATTGAGATGGCATCTTGTTGTGTGGCTCCTGCTTCAAGTGATCCTCCTGTCTCAGCCTCCCACGTAGCTGGAACTACAGGCATGTGCCTGCACCTGGCCATTGTTCCTTATCTCTTAATCATGTGATTGCTGGGCGCTGTGGCTCAATGCAGTGACATTCCAGTCTAGGGGACAGTGAGACTCCTACTCAAAAACAAAACAAAACAAAAAAATGCGATTACAGGAGAGCTTTATTTTCTCTTTTTTACCTATTACATAATAGGTAAACATGTATTTTATATGGTAAACGTGCTATTTTGGCAAATATATATATATAATTTTTGTGCGTATGTAAAATAAGTTTTCCGTTACGTTTTTACAAATGAAATCATCTGTTGTTCTGAAAGACGTTCATCTGGAAGTGGGTTGGGCTTGGGCTGATACTTGGATCTCGAGGTCTGTGTTGCCAGCTAGACTCTGCACTGCTCATCCGCCCAGACTACCCAGTGTCAACTAGTTTCCCCCCCGACCCCTGTGTGACTGCCGTGCGGTGTTGTCACCAGACCTACTGCACCTACATTTGTACTGTCTTGTGGGAAAAAAAATAATAATAATAAAATAAAATAAAATGTGTTTGTACTGTTTTCAGTGAGTGAGGGAAGAGACGCAAAGCCATTCAAGCAGGACTGGCTTTGTGCCCAGGGACACTTGCTATAGGGAGAATCGACATTATATCGATTATACAAATGCTTGTTGTTTAGGTGAAAAGCCCAGAAGGGAAGTTCCAGAAGACCAGCACTGGAGCCGTCAGAATGCAGCCAAAATCGGTGGAGTTGAAGTTTGTTACCAAGAGTGACGGCTATGTGCACATCCACCCTTCCTCGGTGAACTACCAGGTCAGAATGGGAATGGGCGCATGTCCACGTGGCAGGGTTGGCAGGGGGACACAATTCCTCACATTCAACCAAAGCTTGTTCTGTCACGCGTGGTCCCCATAGCACACTGACTAGGGAAGGTTGAATAGGTATAAACAGACTGGAATTGGGACTATTTTTGGAAGGACTATTTCCATTTCAAGAGAATTCTACTGGATACCAAAACCGCTCAAGCTGCTTTCAGATGTAAAGTGGTTTCTTTGCAGTGGTGACTGCAGTCATGAGCTCATGACATCACTGAATCTGTGCCCTAAAAGGGAATGGGTGACCTGTTCTTGCTGGCCCCGCTTCCTCAGCACTCAGCCTGCCCCTGCAAGGCTTCTGGCCCGCACTGTCTTCATCTGAGGCTTCCCATTACAGGTCAGACACTTTGACAGCCCCTACCTGCTGTACCACGAGAAGATCAAAACCAGCCGAGTGTTCATCCGAGACTGCAGCATGGTGTCTGTGTACCCGCTGGTCTTATTCGGAGGCGGCCAAGTGAATGTGCAGCTTCAGAGGGGAGAGTTCGTTGTCTCCTTGGATGATGGTTGGATCCGTTTTGTAGCTGCTTCACATCAGGTAAAGGGATAACTGGTCTGGTCTGTGAGGCTCGGGCCATGAGGGACTTTGACACGATGAGTATAGGACATTCCTTTAGAGACCAAGGACAACAGAGCTAACTAAGAGTGGATGATGGTGCCAGGTGTGGTGGCTCATGCCCACAGTCCCACACTTTGGGAGGCCAGGTGGGAGGATCGCTTGAGCCCAGGAGTTCAAGAACAGCCTCGGCATCATCGCAAGACCCCATCTCTACATAAAAGAAAAAAGGAAAAAAAATTAGCTGGACACGGTGGCATGTGCCTATATTGGGAGGCTGAAGCAGAAGGATCGCTTGAGTCTAGGAGGTCAAGACTGTGGTGAACTGTGATTGTACCCTTGCACTCCAGCCTGGGTGACAGGGATCCTGACTCAAAAAATAAAATAAAATAAGAGTGAATGATGGTCTACAGTGAGACACTAAGAAAGTGAGGCTGAAGCGAGGCCAGGAGTGGAGCCCTAGGGAGAGTTCCAGGAAACACACAGAAGGGAGATGGGGTGGACTGAAGTCAGTGAGAAGGGTTAGGGCAGAAGCTGTAAAGCAAAGGTGCTGGACCTTCCTTATTAATACATGTTCACCATGGAAAAGTCAGAAAATACAAGCAAAAACAAATAACATCACCCAATTCCACCACTGCCATTAAAACACAAGATAATGGGTCTGAATTCTCCTTTTATTCTCAGGTCTCAATTATTCACTATATGGAGTCTCTGTGGAAAACATTTCGTGGGGAATATATGTTAAGAAATAAAAATTCATTCTTAGCCAGATGTGTTGGCTCACACCTGTGATCCCAGCACTTTGGGAGGCAGAGGTGAGAGGATTGTCTGAGCTCGGGTTTGAGACCAGCCTAGGCAACTTGGCAAGACCTCGTCTCTATAGTAAATCAAAAAATTAGCCAGGCGATGTGGCGCACGCCTATAATTCCAGCTACTTGGAAGGCTGAGGCGGCAGGATCACCTGAGCCCAGCAGGTCGAGTCTGTGGTGTCCGTAAGCGTGCCACTGCACTCTAGCCTGGGCAACAGAGTGAGACTCCGACTCAAAAAAAAAATTCATTCTAACATTTGCATCTGTTAGAATTCTGTGTTGCAAAAAGCACAAATACCAGCTCAAACATAAAAGAAAACTGGCACTTTAACTCCAAAGTCTAGAGCAGGGGCTATCCCACAGCAGTATAATGTGAGTCGCTTATGTCATTGTCATTGTTCTATTAGCCACATTAAGAAAAGTACAAAGGCAAAGGTGAAATTGATCTTAACATATTTTATTTACCCTAATATATCCAAAATGTTTTAATTTCAAGAGGTAATCAGTATCAGAAAATTATTGATATAGTTTATATTGTCTTTTCATACTAAATCTTCAAAATCTGCACATCTCAGTTTAGACTGATCACATTTCATGTGGTCATTAAGTAAGCCACATGTGACTGGTAGTTGCCATATTAGACAGGACCGGTCAAGAGAGCCAGGCAAGGTTGGTTTGATTTAGCAGCTCAGTGAGACAAAAGCCTGGCTAACCTAGTAGGAAAATGGCTGCAGTAGCACCTGGCATCATGTCTATGCAGCAAACAGTCCAGAAGGGGAGACAGAAACTTTCTTGCCTAAAAGCTCCATCAGTGCTCCCCTGCTAAACCAATTCCTGTAGCCAGAAGGCTGTCCTGGACTCGAAGGCCACAGTGCCTGAGCCATCACTTGGGAAAGGCTCACAGCATGAACCTCTGAGTTAGAGCAGTTCAAACCACACAGTGGCTGCACAGTGAGGAAGGGGCAAACAGAGAGATTAGGAAGACATCCACACGGCCACTGTGTCAGCAGAAGCAAGATGCCAGGAACACATAAGATATAACCCAAAGCTAAAGAGCTTTCATGGTTTGTGTAATCTGCACCTTTTTAAATTCCACACATTCCTGCTTCTCCCCTTGGGGCAGATTGCACCAGTTGACTAAGCTTTACTGTGGAGAATAAGACTTAGAGCCATACTTTCAGGATGAGTCTTCAAATGGGATGTGACAGGAACCTTTTTATGATGGGCCTCAGTCTATTACAGAATGGAAATGTTCCCTCTTTTGCCTCCCACTGGGGTTAGGATACGACGGGCAACCCGCACCGTGACCATCACAGCAGGGCCTCCCTCTGGTGCCTCCCTGTGGCTGCACACGCTGCTTACATACTGGCTCTCGTTTCAGGTGGCTGAACTAGTAAAAGAGCTTCGCTGCGAGCTCGATCAGCTTCTCCAGGATAAAATTAAGAACCCAAGCATAGATCTGTGCACGTGTCCTCGGGGGTCGCGGATCATCAGCACGATCGTGAAGCTGGTCACCACACAGTGAAGACCCATCAGGAGAGCGCGCGCCCCTCACCCACACTGGCCCTCGTGGGAGAAGACAGCACCTCTCCCTGGAACACACCTGTGCGCACTGCCCTGTTGGGGGGGGCAGGAGCCCCCACAGTGCTGGGGCCGCAGACCTGGGGGTCAGCTTCAGACTCTTTCCACAAAGCCTCAGCACTCCTAGCACAAATGTGGAGGTCAGTGGTGACAGTCGAAAACCCAGCTTGCCTGGCTTTTTCTCTGAGACTGTTCTTGAGTGAATGAAATTCACCTGATAACACACAAGTGAATGTTGAATACAGTTCTGTTTTAATCTGTGTATTCTTTTTCCTTTTTCTCCTGCTTTTTACTGGGGTGAGACGGGGCTTAGAAATTCCCATTGGGATTTTTCTGTCATAAAGGCTCAACTGAGAGAAGCCAGAACAGAAAAGGAAAAGAAAAAAGGGAAAAAAATCATGTCAACAAGAAAAATTAAAATTTCATTTAGACTATGACTACTGAGCAAACTTGATTTGGGAGGGATTTTTATTTTTACTCATTAAAGGCCAACTTAAGAAAACAAGCTTAATGAGTTGTTTCTTGGTATATTAAAATGCAAGCTGGTCTTACCCATAACTCCCTAGTCTTTTTTTTTTTTTTTTTTTTTTTTTTTTGAGTTAGTCTCATTCTGCTGCCCAGACTGGAGTGCAGTGGCACAGTCATGACGGTCATGGCTCACAGCAGCCTTGAGCTCCTGGGCTCAGGCAATCCTTCCACCTCAGCATTCTGAGTAGCTGGGACTACAGGCTAATTTTTTTTGATGTTTTTTATAGAGATGAGGTTTTCCTGTGTTGCCCAGGCTGGTCTTGTACTCCTGGGCTCAAGCAGTCCTCCTCCCTCGGCCTCCCAAAGTTCTGGGATTATAGGCGTGAGGCACCATATCCAGCCTGCACCCTATTCTTAAAAGCAGGACAATATGGGTGTCCTCATTCTCCAAGTTCTCCATTTAGGAATATTTATTTTCTCTTATGAACTCACCCGGATCCAGTGGCCATATTTCATATTACTCAAAGGAGAAGTTTAACAGTGTTCCCAGGGCAAAGCTGGAATGTTGGGATAGGCAAGGTCACCACGCTAGCAGCAGGCTTCCTGCTCATTTTTTTTTTTTTTTTTTTTTTTTTTGAGTTGGAGTCTCACTCTGTTGCCCAGACTGGAGTGCAGTGGCCGCTCCCGGCCACCGCAGCCTCGCCTGCTGGGCTCCGGTGATCCTTCCGCCTCAGCCTTCCAAGTAGCCGGAATTACAGGCATGCGCTACCATGCCCGGCTGATTTTTTGATTTATTGTAGAGATGAGGTCTCGCTGCCCAGGCGGGTTTCGAACCCACAAGCTCAGGCCTACTCATTTTCAACTACCCCCTGAGTCAGTGGGCACTAGAAGTTTCAAAGAATATAAATACATTTCCATTTTCCCTGGACATTCATCAGTGTGGCCAGGAAGGATCCCAGATTGCTGAGTGGAAAGAAATGCCTGTGTGTTTGTCTAGACCTCAGGACAGAGTCACCACAGATTTCATATTCTTGGCAGAATTCAAACTCATCAGCCAAACCACCTCAGTGAAGGAGGTTTCACTTTCCAAGGTCTCCTTTTAGTCAGGTCTTCAGGAAATCCAGGCTGTGTAAAATGATCGTTGTCACGTCTGCTTCAGCTTTGGTGCACTTGAAGAGCTTAGGCTCTCGGCAGCATTTTTAAAAGGCATCAGTTTGTGACATCGCTTGAAATAAAAAGCATGCATATGCAGAGACCCACAGAATCCAAGCGGAAGCAGGATCCTATTACAGCACTGATTAGGCTGAGACCTTTAGAAGGAATGAAGGAAAAGCTGCAATTGCACTCTGAAAAAAAGTGGATTTTTTTTTTTTGAGTCAGAGTCTGACTCTCGCCCAGGTTGAGTACGATGGCAGGATCACAGCTCATCACAGCCTCCACCTCCTGGGCTCAGACAATCCTCCTGCCCCAACCTCCCAAATAGCTTGGACTACAGGTGTGTACCACCATGCCCAGCTGATGTTTTAATTTTTTTGTGGAGATGAGGTCTCACTATGTTGCTCAGGCTAGTCTCAATCTCCTGGACTCAAGCAATCCTCTCACCGTGGCCTCCCAAAGTGCCCGACCTAAAAAAGGTTTGTTTGTTTTTTTTTCGAGTTGGAGTCTCACTCTGTCACCCAGACTGGAGTGCAGTGGCCACTCCCGGCCACCGCAGCCTCGACCTGCTAGGCTCCGGAGATCCTTCCACCTCAGCCTTCCAAGTAGCTGGAACTACAGGCGCGTGCTACCACGCCCGGCTAATTTTTTTTATTTTTATTTTTATTGTAGAGATGAGGTCTCGCCAAGTTGCCCAGGCGGGTCTCGAACCCCTGGGCTCAGGCAATTCACTCACCTCAGCCTCCCAAAGGCGCGGGATTACAGGCTGAGCCACTGAGCCCGGCCGTAAAAAAGTTTTTTAAAACCAGTTTTGATTCGTGTTGCTACAGTGGTGCTCATGCTGCCCTGCCTGAAGCCATTTCCCACATGGCTGGGAACACAAGTCTTCAGCAGAGCACACAGCAGGAGGTAGTTAACACCAGGAGTTTCCATCCAGAGTGGTCTGTATTGTGTGCAGCCGGGAAGGCCGAGTATTCTGATGGGGGTGGGCGGAGGAGGTGAGGGGACAGAAGCGTTCTGAAGGAGGTGGGCAGAAGACGTGGAGGGGGCTGAGCTTTCTGATGGAGATCGAGAATGTGGGGGGAGCTGAGCGTTCTCATGGAGGTGGGCAGAGGACAGGGTCATTACGAGTGTTTTGATGGAGGTGGGAAGAAGCTCTGTCCTCTTCCTCGAGTTCCACATCAGATTATTACAGCTTAGATTCCCAGGCCCATCATGGATTGATCTTCATCCTCCCATCCTATTATCTCAGCAGCAGCTGAATTGAAATACTCTATCTAAGCCCAGTGTGTGGATATGTAGGCACATGGTCCATGTTCTTTCTTTTTCCTTTCTAAGCAATGACTTGAACATGTTCCTCTGAGGGCATCATAGACTAAAATCTTGTGAAAGTTCCTCGTAAAGTTAACGTGTAGCAAACGTAAGACATCAGACCCGAGAGTGTGACTTTCAGTGCAGCCCAGGCTGGCTCTGGGGACTCCACCTGCAATGTGTTCTCTCAATGGCGGGGCTCAACGCGGGTGAGTTTGGGCTTTCCCATGATGAGCATGTTCTTTGGCTGCCGCAGGAAGAATGGACTTGCGGAGGCAGCGGGACGTGCCCACTCTGCCTTTATTGTGCTTGAACACGGCTAGGCAGAGGCTGGCTCTCCCCCTCTAAATCATGCGGGGAATTAAGCATAATTCCTACAGCTTATTCTCCCCACATGCAGAGAGAAAGTTTGCTTTAAAATCTTAGGCAATTAATAAACACAAGGCTGGCTGTTGTCTTCAAAAGTGAGATCCTGAGCAGGAAACTGTGTGTGTCAATATTGGATGCTTACAGCACAGGGTGGCCAGATGGACGCAACGCCAAAACAGCCCACACAGTCCACTGTCCCAGCAAGTCTCAGACTTCTGGAGTGCTGGGCTCGAGGCCTTTTGGTGTCATCAATATAAATCTGTGAAATGACGATGAACAGTTCACCACAATGATCAGCAACATAGACTTTTTCCATTTCTAGGTTCTCATCCCTAAAATGATACATCAGAGAGATCGGGGCTCAGATAGGATTTGTAGCTGATCACTGAGCTTTAGATTTTTTTTTTTTTTTTTTTTTTTGAGTTGGAGTCTCACTCTGTCGCCCAGACTGGAGTGCAGTGGCCGCTCCCAGTCACTGCAGCCTCGACCTGCTGGGCTCCGGCGATCCTTCCACCTCGGCCTTCCAAGTAGCTGGAACTACAGGCGCGTGCTACCACGCCTGGCTAATTTTTGATTTATTGTAGAGATGAGGTCTTGCCAAGTTCGCCGGGCAGGTCTCAAATCCGCGGGCTCAGGCAATCTACTCACCTCAGCTTCCCAAAAGTGCGGGATTACAGGCTGAGCCACCGATCCCGGCTGAGCTTTAGATTTAATCATTTGTTTTGAGCCGGGTGCAGTAGCTCACGCCTGTTGTGATCCCAGCACTTCGGGAGGCGGAGGCAAGAGGATTGCCTGAGTCCAGGGATTCTAGACCAGCCTGGGCAACCTGGTGAGACCCTGTCACTACATAAGCGAAAAAAATCAGGCGTGGTGGCACATGCCTGTAATCCCAGCGACTCCGGAGACTGAGGGAGGAGGATTGCCTGAGCCCAGCAGGTTGAGACCATGGTGGGTGTAAGAGTGCCACTGCACTCCAGCGACAGTGAGGCTCCGACTCAAATAGATAAATAGATAAATAAATAAATAATTTGTTTTATCAAATAACAGAAAAAGGGAGTTCTTTTGGGAATCACTCATGCGCCCTATGTATGAGCCATCGGAACTGGGAGGAATCAGTGTTTCATAACGACACAGGACTGTTATAGCCGAAGTGCGAGAAAGAAGTCGTCAGTGCACAGAAAGTCGAATCTGAGTCCTTTATTAGCCGGCAGTCGAGAGTGGGCTTGGTGCCACACAGACCCAAACAGAGTGAGCAGGGGGTTTATGAAGGCAAAAATCACAAAAGCTGTCCAGTTATGATTACATTTCTTGGCAGAACATTTGACAGTGGCTCACGCCTATAATCCCAGCACTTTGGAAGGCCGAGGTGAGTGCTTTGCCTAAGCCCACAGGTTCGAGACCAACCTGGGCAACTTGGTGAGACCTTGTCTCTACAATAAATAAAAAAATTAGCCAGGCATGCTAGTGCACGCCTGTAGTTCTGGCTACTTGGAAGGCTGAAGTGGAAGGATCGCTGGGCAACGCTGGGGTGGCTGTGAGCGTGCCACTGCACCCCAGCCCAGGCAACAGAGTGAGACTCCAACTCAAAAATAATAATATGTCATCATGTAGTCAGTAAGGATTTTATTTTTTTTGTATAAAATTTAAATTTTATGATCATGTCTGGACCTTTTTCTACTTAACACAATGGAAATAGCCGGGCTCAGTGGCTCAGCCTGTAATCCTGCGCCTTGGGAGGCTGAGATGAGTGGATTGCCTGAGCCCGCAGGTTCGAGACCCGCCTGGGCAACTTGGCGAGACCTCATCTCTACGATAAATCAAAAAAATTAGCTGGGCGTGGTAGTGCGCGCTCCTGTAGTTCCAGCTGCTTGGAAGGCTGAGGCAGAAGGATCGCCGGAGCCCAGTAGGTCGAGGCTGCGGTGGTCAGGAGCGGCCACTGCACTCCAGTCTGGGCGACAGAGTGAGACTCCAACTCAAAAAAAACAAAAAACAAAAAAAAACATACAATGGAAATGTTTATTTTTTGCCCCCAAAGGAAACATTTCTGAATCATCACTATGTTGCACAGTAAAATAGAAATATGAACTTCAGATACTCAGTCAAGTTTCTAAAAAATGCAAGTAACAGACACAAGTTAACTTCTAAAATCTGAAGTCATCGGCTGAGGTGAGTGGATTGCCTGAGCCCGCGGGTTCGAGATCCGCCTGGGCAGCGAGACCTCATCTCTACAATAAGTCAAAAAAATCAGCCGGGCGTGGTAGCGCATGCCTGTAATTCCGGCTACTCGGAAGGCTGAGGCGGAAGGATCGCCGGAGCCCAGCAGGTCGAGGCTGCGGTGGCCGGGAGCAGCCACTGCACTCCAGTCTGGGCGACAGAGTGAGACTCCAACTCAAAAAATAACAATAATAATAAAATAAAATAAAATCTGAAGTCATCAACATGATTTTGTAATGCTGTATCTCAGGGTATACCTAAAAATTCATTATTATTCAGATAAAAATTCATTATTAGTCACATTTTAGAAAAGCCTCTTCCCCACCACAACTTCCTGAGATCTATGAAGAAACTGCAGTCTGGTGATCAGACTCCATGTAGAACTGGCAGTTTTGTTATCATAGGGAAAAAACGGTGACTGATGTATGTGTCAATTAGCTGTAGTCTGCTGATCTGATTAGAAGCCTTGACAAATGCCTGGTGGCGATTGCAAATAACTGCCAAGCATGTAGGGATGATATACTAGCACACGGTTTTCGGATCAGCTCTTGTACAAGAGTAAAGGAACGAAAACATCTGTTAGTAAGGCATCAGAAAAATAATTGTCCACAATCAAGAAGGCAGAGAGAGTAACCGAGCTTTCAAAGAGTATGTATGTCCACATGGTTCCTTCAAGGGGGTCCTCAGGGTGCTGTTGAATGTGTTCCAAGGCGCCTGTTTTAAGTCTCATTGATTTCAAAAAACATAGTAAAATGCTGCTGCACTTGCTAACAGATGCAATACCGCTCTGATCCATCCCGTCCACTGACGGAAGTCCATCATTCTCCACGCTCTGTGCCTTCCTGACCCGGGTGGCTAGCCCGCCTGCCGTCCCGGACGCCACTCAAATATTTTCAACAAGAGCACTTCAGTGAGGTGGTGTGATTCTCTGACGCAGAAAGTGCAGGTCCTAGCGCCTCCTCCATCCCAGGTTTTATTGAAAATGCCCTGGCACAGTTATTTTTTCTTCTATGAATTTATACCATAGTGATTGTCCATGTCTGGTTTTCTTCTACAATAATTAAAGACAGGTGAGCAACTCATTTGTGTCCTGAGATTCCACTGTGTGTAAGTTTCACTTCACTCCACCCTTGGGTTTAAAATATGACAACGTCTGTTTACCTTTCCGATTAGACTTCATTTGTCCCTAGAGATTGATTAACTATAGCAAATACGGGACCCTGCCATGTACAAAGACCATAAAAAAGTTTCCTCTCAGGAGAAAAGGTCATTTTTATTCACTTTAAACTAGTGGTTCTTAACTGGGGGCAATTTTAGCCCCCAGGGAACATTTGGCAAGGCCCAAAGAAACTGTCGGTTGTCACAACGTGGGAAGTGGAGGTGCTGCTAGCATCTTGTGGCTAGAGGCCAAGCGTGGTCCTGAACATCCTAAAGGCACAGGGACACCCCCACAAAAAACAACCAGTCCAGAATGCCAGGACTGCCAAGGTAAGGGACCAACAAAACGAGATAGGTAACCACGGAGAAAATCTGACTGCTAGCCGGGCTGGGTGGCTCAGCCTGCAATCCCACACTTTGGGAGGCCGAGGTGAGCAAACTGCCTGAGCCCGCAGGTTCGAGACCCGCCTGGGCAACTTGGCGAGCCCTCATCTCTACAATTAATCAAAAAAATCAGCCAGGCGTGGTAGCGCACACCTGTAGTTCCAGCTGCTGGGAAGGCTGAGGCGGAAGGATCGCCGGCGCCCAGCAGGTCGAGGCTGCGGTGGCCGGGAGCGGCCACTGCACTCCCAGTCTGGGTGACAGAGTGAGACTCCGACTCAAAAAAAAAAAAAAAAAAAACCTGATCGCTATTGGCAGATATAAATTATGCCCATAGACATCTCAGAAAACAAATATATTTTGGACAACGGAAAGTGAAAATCTCTGTGAAATCAACTCTAATAAGCATATTCTGCGTGACTAAGAGCTTGTGAGTACATTGTGTTTTTACCAAAAATACTGACTACTTGGCCAGGAGTGGTGGCTCATGCCTGTAATCTCAGCACTCTGGGAGGCTGAGGTAGGAGAACTGCTTGAACCCGAAGTTCAAGACCAACCTGAGCAACATAGTGAGACCTCATCTCCACAAAATATTAGCTGGGTGTGGTGGTGCACGCCTATAGTCCCAGCCACTTGAGAGGCTGAGGTAGAAGGATCACCTGAGCCCAGGAGATCAAAACTGCAGTGAGCCATGATTGTGCCACTGCACTCCAGCCTGGATGACAGAGTGAGACCTCGACTCAAAAGAAAAAATATTAGCCGGGCTCAGTGGCTTACCCTGTAATCCCAGCACTTTGGGAGGCCGAGGTGAGTGGACTGCCTGAGCCCACGGGTTCGAGACCCGCCTGGACAACTTGACGAGACCTCATCTCTACAACAAATCAAAAAAATTAGCCGGGCGTGGTAGCACGCGCCCGTAGTTCCAGCTACTTGGAAGGCTGAGGCGGAAGAATCGCCAGAGCCCAGCAGGTCGAGGCTCCGGTGGCCGGGAGCGGCCACTGCACTCCAGTCTGGGCGACCCAGTGAGACGCCAACTAAAAATATATATATAGAGAGAGAGAGAGAGAGTACTTAATAATTTAAGGAAATCATGTGTACAAACGGGAAAAGCCTTGCAGATGAATAGGGATATCTTTACTTTAAAAACATGTTCTAGCCGGGCGTGGTAGTGTGCACCTGTAGTTCCAGCTACTTGGAAGACTGAGACAGAAGGATCACTGGAGCCCAGCAGGTCGACGCTGGGGTGGCTGTGTGTATGCCACTGCACTCCAGCCTGGACAACAGAGTAAGACTCCAACTCAAAAAAATAAAAATAAGAAATAAAAAATAAAAGCATGTTCCACCATTAAATTTTGTTCCAGCTTTTTAAAACAATCGCTTATTTTGAAAACATGGAGATGTCACTTATATTTGGCTGCTAATACTTGCCACTGCAAAACTCATTAAAATGTTTAGTGCACACACACCCTTACTTATCTTTGTGTTAACTGAACAAAGTCCAACCTAGCAGACTTTGGCCAATATGCTAAAACACAAATAGTGTTTGTTTGTTTAACTAGGAACTTGTGTTTCTAGACTCTAACCCTACTCCTGTAGTATGAACCAGAAAAATCAGGTTGTTTTAGGACTGATTATTAGGATCCAAACAGAACGGCAAAGATGTCTCTTGAAGGCCAATTGGGGCAGGCTACATGATAGGCACAAAGAGACTATCCTACCTGATAAGGAAAGAAGCCATTGAGTATAGACCCAGCCCAAAGCAATCGGTCATCAGAGCGCTGCTGTGAACGCTGCCCTTCTGTCTCGGAAACTCACCTGTGCACTGTCCCACTTTGGCTCCAGCTGTCACTGATCTCTCCAGCCCATTTATCTTCAGACCATCCTCTCCTGCAGTCAGCATGACTCCACGGGCTTAACTGAAGCACGCGATCTGATCAGTTTACAAGGAAGCTGTTTCTCAGGGTGCTACAGGGGAGTTGGCAACTCATTCTGGGGTTGCAAAAGTGCCTCCCACATCAATTTCAACTTAGCTAACGTATGTAAGCAGGTGCTGTGTGCCAGTCTGCCTGTTGGGAACTCAGAATACAGAAATAAATGGGTACAGGAGAAACAAGAGAACAGAGAAATATGTTTACTTGAATATATTCCATTTGGAACATAATCTGGTCTCTGGAAGGGCTCTAGAGGATGGAAGTCTGGATGCCTGTTTGTTGAAATTGAAAGAAGGGAGCTAACAACTTTAACCTGGTCTCTTCAATGTATTAAGATTATTTTTCCTTTGAGACAGGGACTCCCTTTGTTGCCCAGGCTGAAGGGCAATGATGCAATCAACAGCTGGCTGCAGCCTTGACCTTCTGCATCAAGGCTTAAGTCATTTTCCAGCCTCAGCCTCCCAAATAGCTAGGACTACAGGCATGTGCCCCCATACCAGGCTAATTTTTTTTTTAATAAAAAATTTTTTTACAGATAGAGTCTCGCTATGTTGCCCAGGCTCATCTTGAATTCCTGGCCTTGAGCAATCCTCTCATCTTGGCCTTTTAATTGTGATTTTTTTTTTTTTACAGACTCTTGTTACAGTCAGCAGTTAGGGTGTGCTGCTTTAACTCTTTTGCGCAAATTTCTGCATCTGACCACAAGTTGCACGAAATACATTTATGACCTAGTCCCTCTTCAGTCTGTATCTGGGTAAAGTTAAGCACGGAGAGAATACAAAAGTATTTGCATAATAAATGAGTGCAGCAGCCAGAGCGGTGGCTCAAGCCTGTCATCCCAGCACTTTGGGAGACCTAGTTGAGAGGATTGACTGAGCCCGTGGGTTTGAGACCAGCCTGGGCAACTTGGTAAAACCTCATCTCTACAATAAATTTTTATTTTTTAATTAGCTGGTCATGGTGGTGGCACATGTCTGTAGTTCCAGCTACTTGGAAGGCTGAGGCAGAAGGGTGGCCTGAGCCCAGCAGGTCGACGCTGGGGTGGCCGTGAGCATGCCACTACACACCAGCCTGGGCAACAGAGTGAGACGCCAACTCAAAAATAAATAAATAAATAAATAAGTGCAGCAAAGCCATGTGATATAAGAATAATATACAAAAATGTCTTTTTTGGTAGCATGAATTAGTACTTCTTTCCCAATATACACAGACACACTACATTTTGTTTACCTGTTTATCATTGATGGATGTTTGGGGTGGTTCTACTTTTTAACTATTATGCATAATGCTGCAATGAACACTCATGTACAGGTTTTGGTGTGAATGCATTTTCAGTTCTTTTGAATACGGTAAGTCACCTACATACAAACAAGTTCCATTCTGAGGGCACATTCGTAAGTCCAACAAGGTTAACCTAGGTACCCAACTAACATATTCGGTTCTACCAGCTACATCACCACAGCTTTCATGTTTGCTTCCAGATATCCTGGGCTTGAAATAAAAATACTGTACTACAGCACTCTATACAGTACTATACAGTAAAGTACACAAAAAGCACAACAAAAGAAGTTTAAGACTTACATACTAAAGATAAGATATTAAAGAAGATCTAAGAAATGGAGAGGCAAAAAAAAAAAAACAAGAAAAGAAAAGACAGTCTAGGCGGCAGAGTGAGACTCCAACCCAACCCAAAAAAAAAAAAAAAGAAATAGAGAGGCATTCCAGGTTCATGAAATAAAAGGTTCAATATTATTAAAATGACAACTTTTCAGCCGGGCTCGGTGGCTCAGCCTGTAATCCCCCGCCTTTGGGAGGCTGAGGTGAGTGGATTGCCTGAGCCCGCGGGTTCGAGACCCGCCTGGGCAGCAAAACCTCATCTCTACAATAAATCAAAAAATCAGCCGGGTGTGGTAACGCATGTCTGTAATTCCGGCTACTTGGAAGGCTGAGGCGGAAGGATCGCCAGAGGCCAGCAGGTGGAGGCTGCGGTGGGCAGGAGTGGCCACTGCACGCCAGTCTGGGTGACAGAGTGAGACTCCAACTCAAAAAAAAAATGACAACTTTTCTCAGTTGATTCATCAAAAAGCACAACCACTTGTGGAGGATGCAAGCACGTGAACTGACTTACATGACTGGACACATGAATGCACATTCCTATCTTTGCAAACTCCCAACTTGAAGGTTCATATGTGGAGGACTTGCTGAATATATCTAGGAGTGATATTGCTAGGTCAAATAGTAACTATGAAAAAAATCAACTATTTCTATATACAGTAGCAGCAATTAACAATTTGACCCTGCCTCTACGAAAAAAGTTTAAAATGCCCTAGGCATGGCAGCTTGTGCCCGTAGTCCTAGCTACTCAGGAGGCTGAGGTTGGAAGAGTCCTTGAGCCTGGGAAGTCCAGGCTGCAGTGAGCTAATCCATGTCACAACACTCTAGCCTGGGCAACAGAGCAAGACTCTGTCTCTAAAAACATAAAACGAAAAGCAATTTGAAAATGAAATTGCGGGGCTCGGTGGCTCAGCCTGTAATCCCGTGCTTTGGTAGGACAAGGTGAGTGGATTGCCTGAGCCCGCGGGTTCGAGACCCACCTGGACAACTTGGAGAGACCTCGTCTCTACAATAAATCAAAAATTAGCTGGATGTGGTAGCTTGCACCTGTAGTTCCAGCTACTTGGAAGGCTGAGGCAGAAGGATCGCCGGAGCCCAGCAGGTCGAGGATGTGGTGGCCTGGAGCAGCCACTGCACGCCAGTCTGGGCGACAGAGTGAGACTCCAACTCAAAAAAAAAAAAAAAAAGATCAGGCACGATGGTTCATGCTTATGATCCCAGCACAATTCCCCAAAGAATTGCTTGAGCCCAGGAGTTCAAGACAAGCCTGGGCAACATGGCAATACCTCGTCTCTACAAAAAATTAAAAAAAAAAATAGCCAGGCATGGTGTCACACACCTGTAGTCACAGCTACTCAGGATACTGAGTCCAGGAGGTTGAGGCTGCAGTGAGCTGTGATCGTGCTACTACACTCCAGCCTGGGGGACAAGGCAACTCCAATTTAAAAAACAAAAACATAGTACTTTCACTTCTGGGTACTTATGCTAACTCATCTTTGATAATAGGGAAATGTTTTAATATGTTGTGATTTATCAACACAGTAGATATTGTCTTAAAATTACGAAGGCTACAGAAACAAAGAAACTACACACATTGATTACAATCATGTAAAAGTTTTTTGTTTTGTTTTCCAAGTTGGAATTTCACTCTGTCACGCAGGCTGGAGTGCAGTGGCATACTCATGGCCACCGCAGCCTTGAACTGCTGGGCTCAGGTGATCCTTCCGCCTCAGCCTTCCAAGTAGTTGGAACTACAGGCATGTGCCATCATGCCTGGCTAATTTTTTGATTTATTGTAGAGATGAGGTCTTGCCAAGTTGCCCAGGCTGGTCTTGAACTTATGGGCTCAGGCAATCCTCTCACCTCAGCCTCCCAAAGTGCTGGGATTAGAGGCATGAGCCACCACGGCTGGCCCTATAAAAGTTTTAAAAGGGCCGGGCTCGGTGGCTCAGCCTGTAATCCCAGCACTTTGGGAGGCCGAGGTGAGTCAATTGCCTGGGTCCGCGGGTTCGAGACCAGCCTGGGCAACTTGACAAGACTTTATCTCTACAATAAATAAAAAATTAGCCGGGCGTGGTAGCGTGCGCCTGTAGTTCAAGCTACTTGGAAGGCTGAGGCGGAAGGCTGAGGCGGAAGGATCACCGGAGCCCAGCAGATGGAGGCTGTGGTGGCTGGGAGCAGCCACTGCACTCCAGTCTGGGCGACAGAGTGAGACTCTGACTCAAAAAAAAAAAGTTTTAAAAGGATTATAAAATAATATGCCGCCGGGCTCAGTGGCTCAGCCTGTAATCCCGCGCCTTTGGGAGGCCGAGGTGAGTGGATTGCCTGAGCCCGCGGATTCGAGACCCGCCTGGGCAACTTGGTGAGACCTCATCTCTACAATAAATCAAAAAATCAGCCGGGCATGGTAGCACATGCCTGTAATTCCGGCTACTTGGAAGACTGAGGCGGAAGGATCGCCGGAGCCCAGCAGGTGAGGCTGCGGTGGCCGGGAGCTGTCACTGCACTCCAGTCTGGGCGACAGAGTGAGACTCCAACTCAAAAAAAAAAAAAAAAAAAGTGCCAAAGCAAAAAGCAGGTATGAGTACTGTAATATATATATATTTTTGCTTGAAAAACAATTAACTGAATAATTTGTAAATGCAGTGTGTGTGTATGTGTGTGTGTGTGTGTGTGTGTGTGTGTGTGTGTATTTGAGTTGGGGTCTCACACCGCTGCCCAGGCTGGAATGCAGTGACATAGTCATGGCTCACCACAGCCTCAACCATCTGGGCTCAGGCGATCCTTCTGCCTTAGCCTCCTGAATAGCTGGGACTATAGGCGCATATCACCACACCCAGCTAAATTTCTTTTTTCTTTTTTTCCAAGTTGGAGTCTCACTCCGTGGCCCAGACTGGAGTGCGGTGGCCGCTCCTGGCCACCATAGCCTCGACCTGCCAGGCTCCGGTGATCCTTCCGCCTCAGCCTTCCAAGTAGCTGGAACCACAGGTGTGCGCTACCACGCCCGGCTAATTTTTGATTTATTGTAGACATGAGGGCTCACCAAGTTGCCCAGGTGGGTCTCAAACCCGCAGGCTCAGGCAATCCACTCACCTCAGCCTCCCAAAGCACGAGATTACAAGCTGAGCCACCGAGCCCGGCCCAGCTAATTTTTTAATTTTTTTTGTAGAGAAAAGGTTTTGCTGTGTTGATCAAGCTGGTCCGGAACTCCTGGCCTCAAGTGATCCTCCCACCCCAAGGGGATGGAGATTCCAGGTGTGAGCACCCAGTCCTGAATAATTTTTTTTTTAATAAAAGAAAAATCCATCTGGGTGTGGTGGTGACGGCTCCTGCCTGGAATCCCAGCACTCTGGAAGGCCAAGGTGGGAAGACTGCTTGAGCCCAAAAGTTTGAGACAAACCTGGACAACATAGCTAGTCCCTGTCTCTTAAAAAAGTTAATAAATAAAATAAAAACAATTTTTTTTTTTTGAGTCGGAGTCTCACTCTGTCGCCCAGACTGGAGTACAGTGGCCGCTCCCGGCCACCGCAGCCTCGACCTGCTGGGCTCCGGCGATCCTTCCTCCTCAGCCTTCCGAGTAGCTGGAATTACAGGCATGCGCTACCACGCCCAGCTGATTTTTTGATTTATTGTAGAGATGAGGTCTCGCTGCCCAGGCGGGTCTCGAACCCGCGGGCTCAGGCAATCCACTCACCTCAGCCTCCCAAAGGCGCGGGATTACAGGCTGAGCCACCGAGCCCGGCTTAAAATAAAAAATTTTAATAATCCCTTTCATCCTATAAGATTACTTTAGCAATAAAAACCAATGGTGTGTGGAAATAGAAGCAATTAAATATATAGTCAGCCCTGCATCTCCACATCTGGGAATTCAACCAATTGTAGATAGAAAATATTTGGGGGAAAAATGGATGATTGTGTCTGTATTAGACATGCACAGACATTTTCCCCTTGTCATCATTTCCCAAATAATACAGAACAACTAGTTACAGAGCATTTGTATTGGGAATTATAAGTAATCTAGAAATGATTTAAAGTGTATGGGAGATGGGCACAGGAGCCAGCATCATGGCTCATGCCTGTCATCCCAGCACTTTGGGAGGATGAGGCAAGAGGACTGCCTGAGCCCAGGGGTTCGAGACTAGCCTGGGCAACTAGGCAAGACCTTGTCTCTACAATAAATCAAAAAATTAGCTGGTGAGGTGGCACACACCTATGGTTTCAGCTACTTGGAAGGCTGAGGCAGAAAGATCGCCAGAGTCCAGCAGGTCGAGGCTGCGGAGGCCGTGAGTGTGCCACTGCACTCCAGCCTAGGCGACTCTAAATAAAAATAAAATACAGTATACAGGAGGGTGTATGTAGGTTATCTCCAAATGCTACACATACCATTTTATATAAGGGACTCGAGCATCACGGATTTTGGTATCCGAGGGAGGTCCTAGAACCGACCCCCCATGGATACTGAGGGGCAGCTGTGTATAACTGTAGTCCTTCACTGCCTTGATTTCTCCAAAAATTTGAGCACGAAAGAGTCAGTAGTCCCTAGCCCTGTCTGACATTCTACAGTCTACTTTAAGAGGCATTATGAAATGTTCATCCATTCTCATAAAATCAAAACAATTGTGGCCGGGCTCGGTGGCTCAGCCTGTAATCCCGCGCCTTGGGAGGCTGAGGTGAATGGATTGCCTGAGTCCGCAGGTTCGAGACCCACCCAGGCAACTTGGCGAGACCTCATCTCTACAATAAGTCAAAAAAATTAGCTGGGCATGGTAGTACACGCCTGTTTCCAGCTGCTTGGAAGGCTGAGGCGGAAGGATCGCCGGAGCCCAGCAGGTCGAGGCTGCAGTGGCCGGGAGCGGCCACTTGCACTCCAGTCTGGGCGATGGAGTGAGACTCCAACTCAAAAAAAAACAAAAACCAAAAAACGACTGTGAATGTTTTAAATATCACTAAATACTATTGATAATCTTTTATTTTTATTTTTATTTTTTTGATAATCTTTTAACCTTAATTCACGGAATAAAGCAATGCTGTCACATCTTTAGAGGGAGAAAAGTGGAGAGATTAAGGAACTCAGAAGAACCACAGAGTGGCAAGAAATCAGTGCAAAGGTTGGAAAGTTTGCTTCTAAGGAGACAAAAAATACTCAGTAAAAATCAAAACAACCTTTTGTTCTAAAGAGTATTCTTGATACCGTGTTCAGAGACTGCCCTGGCTGCCACCCAGAGCTGGCAGTTGACAGAGTCCACTTCGGGGAGGAGGCCGCCTCTGGGGAACCTGGAACCACATATGCGGACGACCCCAGGAGGCATCTAAAAACAGGTGAGCTAGACTCCCGGGGAGACCTTCACTGAGGACCCAGCCAGGGCACCTCCCTGAGCAGCCGGTTTCCATGGCAAAGCCGGCTCATTTACCCTTCCCAGCACTCAGGTTTTGTTTGCAGGCAAATTGTTTAAACAGGCAGAGGACTCAGTTGCCAAGAAACAGCCTATGTCGCCCGCTCATTAGTCTGCTAGCAAATAATCCTCCCAAAATCAGTGCAGCAGACTGACGCTGTGGACCATTTCCTACATGGCTTTGCCCTTTCCAAGGGCCTCCCTCCATCCTGTCAGAATTATTTCCATGCTGAACTCAGCTGGTTCATATTCCCCTTCCTCTATTTGCTTTCTCAAGACATTCCAGGGTTGAACGGGAGCATCTTAGTCACAAGGAGAAAGGTTATGTGCTAAATTTTGCTTTCAGCCTGGGAACAGTGACTCACACCTGTAATCACAGCACTTTGAGAGGCTGAGGTGGGAGGCTTGCTTAAGGTCAAGGACTGAGTCAGCCTGGGTACATAGCAAGACCACCAACTCTAAAACAATTAAATAAATTAAATTTTGCTTTCAGTATCATGAAACTCTTGGCCAGGCTAGGGTGCCGTGGCATGCTCAGGCTACGACAGCCTCAACCTGCTGGGCTCAGGCAATCCTTCCACCTCAGCCGGAACTGGAACTACAGGTACACAGCATCAAGCCCGGCTAGTTTTTTGATTTAGTGTAGAGACAAGGTCTTGCCAAAGTTGCCCAGACTGGTCCTGAATCCCTGACCCCTGGGCTCAGGCAGGTGGCGTGAGCCACCATGCTTGGCTGGGATCATGGAACTTTAAAACTGCGAAAGGGAGACTTTTTGTCCCCTTAAAGTTTCTTAAGTGCTTTTACAAGTGTGGTCTGGGATCAGTAATTTCCCTAATACCTGGGAGTGGGTTGGAAATGCAAATTCCTGGGCCCCCACTCAGAACTGCTGCATCAGAATCCCATTGGGAGGGGGTGCAGCAATCTGATTCCAAGGCTGGCCAGTGTGAGAAGCCGGGACTATACTACAAAGTGCCACTAGGCGACCACTATGCAGGACCACTATGCACTAACTTATCAAACTCCATTCAAAGGACCTGAAACTGAAAGTTCTAAAATATTTCTACTAAGGGGTACAAATTCAGGCCAGGTGTGGTTGTTCATGCCTGTAATCCCAGCACTTTAGAAGGCCAGTGGGAGGATTGCTTGAAGCCAGGAGTTCAAGACCCCATCTTTACAAAAAAAAATCCAAAAATAAGCTATGGGTGGTGGTGGGTGCCTCTAGTTCCAGATACTTGAGGGGCTGAGGCAGCAGAATCACCTAAGCCCAGGGGGCTGTGGTGAACTGTGATGGCACCACTGCACTCCAGCCTGGGAGACTCAAAATAAAATGTACCTATCTCCCTTTCGTATGGATGACCAAGGGACCTACACATGAGAAAACTGAAAGCGCTGTTGACCCATCCAATCACTAGTGCACCAATCACTAGTGCATCCAATCACTAGTCTAGGCCAGGGGCAGTGGGAATGAACAGGGCCTGCTGCAGCCTCAGGCCTGGCCAGATCCAGCCTGCTTGGGGAAGCCCGCCTTCACTCAGGCAGGCCACGCTTGTTCAACGATGTCCTAGGGCAAACTCCTTCTGTCCAGGATCACATTTCTGTAAATACCCGTTTAATAGCCAGGTGTGGTGGCTCATGCCTGTAATCCTAGCACTTTGGGAGGCAGAGGCAATTGCCTGAGTCTAGGAGTTTGAGACCAGCCTGGGCAACCCTGCAAGACTTCGTCTCTACAACAAATTAAAAAAAAAAATCAGCCAGGTGTGGTAGCACATGCCTGCGGTTCCAGCTACATGGAAGGCTGAGGTGGAAGGACGGCCTGAGCCCAGCAGGTCAAGGTTGCAGTGGCCGTGAGCATGCCACTGCACTCCAGCCTGGGTGACAGAGTGAGACTCCAACTCAAAAAAGAAAGAAAGAAAGTTACAAGATTTATGTGTTAAGATTTTACTACATCAAAAGCTTAAACCAGCCGGGCTCGGTGGCTCAGCCTGTAATCCCATGCTTTGGGAGGCTGAGGTGAGTGGATTGCTTGAGTCCGCGGGTTTGAGACGCACCTGGGCAACTCGGCGAGACCTCATCTCTACAATAAAACTAAAAAAATTAGCTGGATGTGGTAGTGTGCACCTGTAGTTCCAGCTACTTGGAAGGCTGAGGCGGAAGGCTTGCCAGAGTCCAGCAGGTCGAGGCTGCAGTGGTCGGAAGCGGCCACTGTACTCCAGTCTAGGCGACAGAGTGAGACTCCAAATCAAAAAAAAAGTTTCAACCAAAAACGGATATACACTGACTCAAATACTTCATTACACCAAAATAAAATAAAAATAAAAGACAGGCATCTTAAAAACAGCCACATATAGTTAGTACAGGGTACTTAACAAAACATTTATTTTACCTTAACATTTTGTATTGAATCTGATATTTTTCCCCAAATACTTTTCTTACCTAACAAAAATGGGGGTGCATCACGAAAAGACACTTATAACCCTGAGATTCCTGTGTTAATTTTGTTACACGGGATGCTATTCTCACCCCAGTTTGTTAATTTACCAAGGAAATTAACACACATAATCCATTCCTGCTGGACGTGGTGGCTCACACCTGTAATCCCAGCACTTTGGGAGGTAGAGGCAAGAGGATTGCTTTGGAGACCAGCCTGGGCAACTTGGCAAGACCTTATCTCTACAATAAATCAAAAAATTAGCTGGGCGTGGTGAGGCACACCTGTAGATCCAGCTACTTAGAAAGCTGAGGCGGAAGGATCACCTGAGCCCAGCAGGTAAAGGCTGTATTACCCTGAGCATGCCAATGCACTCCAGCCTGGGTGACAGAGTGAGTCTCTGACCCCTGCCCCTAAAAAAAAAATCACTCCTTTGATTTTACCAAAACAACAAAGAAAGTACACACTCTCTCATGTGCCTTTAAAGTCCTGTAATAGGATGAACTTACAGTAAAAACATTTTGTGGAAAAAAAAAAGAAGTCAATTTCAATCAGCGAGTCCACAGTTCTTGACCTCTCACTGGGAAGCTGCAAGATGTCCGTGAATAAGATCCTGAACACGGGACAAAATGATCTCATTGGAGCTGCTGCAGTTCTCTGGGTCATAGGGTGGGTCTATGGTCAGGACCCCCGCCACACAGAGCGTCCTCTGTGCCTCTCCCTGCTCCGTGACGGGGATATGGTTCTTCTCCAGCCACTGCTTCAGGCTGGCCTTCCTCTCTTCCAAATCCTTGGGGCTGTATGCTTCGCAGGCTCCAGACGTGAACAAATGCATCAGTCTCTCCTTCACTCGATGGTCGCCCTCAGTCACAGTTTCAACAGTCTGCACAGCATGACCCATAATTCCAGTCACGGACGTGCTGCCATCTTTAGGGAAGTTCACAAGGACGATACTTGGGAGGAAAAGCAAGGTCAGAACAGATTTGCAGAAGAAAGACCTAAAGGTTCATAAAACTAGGGAAGAAGTGGGGTTATGAGAGGCACCTTCAACCCAAAACAGTCCCTTCCATAATGGAAATTGATCCTCTCACCACCAAGTGCCGTCACCGGTTCAACACACATTCTAAACATCTAAACTTATCCTAAAGCTAATTATTACAGGATACAACTCAAGCACAATTAAAGAGTTAGGAATGCTTTATTTTTATTTTTATTTTTTTTTAGTTGTAGTCTCATTCCGTAGCCCAGGATGGAGTATAGTGGCACACTCACAGCTACCTCAGCATCGACTTGCTAGGCTCTGGCGATCCTTCCACCTCAGCCTTCCAAGTAGCCAGAACTACAGGAGTGTACTACCACGCCTGGCTAATTTTTTTTTTTTAATTTATTGTAGGGACAAGGTCTCACCAAGTTGTTGCGGCTGGTTTCAAACCCACAGCCTTAGGCAGTCCATTCACCTCAGCCTCACAAAGTGCTGGGATTACAGATTGAGGCACTGCACCCAGCCAAGTTAGGAATGCTTTAAATGTGTATGGGAAAAGAAGGCAGAGTACAGATTTAAAGTTTAGACTTAGCCGGGCTCGGTGGCTCAGCCTGTAATCCTGCGCTTTTGGGAAGCTGAGGTGAGTGGATTGTCTGAGCCCGCGGGTTCGAGACCCGCCTGGGTAGGCGAGACCACATCTCTACAATAAATCAAAAAATTAGCAGGGCGTGGTAGCGCGTGCCTGTAATTCCGGCTACTCGGAATGCTGAGGCGGAAGGATCGCCAGAGCCCAGCAGGTCAAGGGTGCGGTGGTCGGGAGCGGCCACTGCACTCCAGTCTGGGCAACAGAGTGAGACTCCAACTCAAAAAAAAAAAAAGTTTAGACTTAAAAACCAACAGTAACTAAATAACTCCTCTGCCAAGCAGACCAAGGAAATAACAAAGCATAAAACTGATGAAACAAGCCGGGCTCGGTGGCTCAGCCTGTAATCCCACGCTTTGGGAGGCTGAGGTGAGTGGATTGCCTGAGCCCGCGGGTTCGAGACCCGCCTGGGCAACTTGACGAGACCTCATCTCTACAAGAAATCAAAAAACTAGCCGGGCATGGTAGTGCGCGCCTGTAGTTCCAGCCACTTGGAAGGCCGAGGCGGAAGGATCGCTGGATCCCAGCGGGTGGAGGCTGTGGTGGCCGGGAGCGGCCACTGCACTCCAGTCTGGGCGAAAGAGTGAGACTCCAACTCAAAAAAAAAAAAAAGTTTAGACTTAAAAACCAACAGTAACTAAATAACTCCTCTCCCAAGCAGACCAAGGAAATAACAAAGCATAAAACTGATGAAACAATCCGGGCTTGGTGACTCAGCCTGTAATCCTACGCTTTGGGAGGCTGAGGTGAGTGGATTGCCTGAGCCCACGGGTTCGAGACTCGCCTGGGCAACTTGACGAGACCTCATCTCTACAATAAATCAAAAAATTAGCCGGGCGTGGTAGTGCACGCCTGTAGTTCCAGCTACTTGGAAGGCTGAGGCGGAAGGATGGCCGGAGCCCAGCAGGTTGAGGCTGCGGTGGCCGGGAGCAGCCACTGCACTCCAGTCTGAGTGACAGAGTGAGACTCCAACTCAAAAAAAAAAAAAAAAACTGATGAAACAGAAAACAGTCAATACAAGGATCGTCAAATCCAAAAGCTGTTCTTTGAAAAAATAGACATAAAAAATTCAAAAAACTCAAGCAAGACTAATAAAAATAAAGAAAGCATATATAAATAAATACTAGGAATAAGACAGCCAAGATTAGCAGAAAATATTAAGAACAAGGTCGGGCGTGGTGACTCACACCTGTAATCCCAGCATTTTGGGAGGCAGATGTGGGACGATAGCTTGAGCCCAGGAGTTTGTGGCCAGTCTACACAACATAGCAAGACCTCATCTCTACAAAAAATAAAAAAATTAGCCAGGTATAGTGGCACACGCCTATAGTCCCAGCTACTCAGGAAACTGAGGTAGAAGGATCACCTGAGCCCAGGAGGTTGGAGGCTGCAGTGACCCTTGATCATGCCACTATACTTCAGCCTGGGTGACACAGGAAGACTCTGACTCAAAAACAAATAAACTACGCCAATAATTTTGAAACAGAAAACTTCCTAGAAATATAAATTACTGACTCAGAAACAAGAGAAATAGAAGCTTACAGTCCTATAATCTTTAGCAAAAAACGAAAAACTAGTTAAAAATATTCCCATGAGCCAGGCTCGGTGGCTCAGCCTGTAATCCCGCGCCCTTGGGAGGCTGAGGTGAGTGGATTGCCTGAGCCCGCAGGTTCGAGACCCGCCTGGGCAGTAAGACCTCATCCCTACAATAAATCAAAAACTCAGCCGGGCGTGGTAGCGTGCACCTTAGTTCCGGCTACTCGGAAGGCTGAGGCAGAAGCCCAGCAGGTCGAGGCTGCGGTGGCCAGGAGTGGACACTGCACTCCAGTCTGGGCGACAGAGTGAGATTCCAACTCAAAAAAAAAAAAAAAAATTCCCATGCAAAGAAGGCCCAATTTTACTAGCAAGCTCTATAACATTTTCAAGAATAAGGTTAATCGTGGAGTTTCACACCAGTAATCCCAGCACTTTGGGAGGCCAAAGCAGGAAGATAATTTTTTTTTTTTTTTTTTTTTTTGAGTTGGAGTCTCACTCTGTCACCCAGACTGGAGTGCAGTGGCCGCTCCCGGCCACCGCAGCCTCAACCTGCTGGGTTTTAACTACAGACCTTCCACCAGGCTCCAGCGATCCTTCCACCTCAGCCTTCCAAGTAGCTGGAACTACAGGCGTGCACTACTATGCCCAGCTAATTTTTTGATTATTGTAGAGATGAGGTCCCGCCAAGTTGCCCAGGCAGGTCTGGAACCCGCAGGCTCAGGCAATCCACTCACCTCAGCCTCCCAAGGCACGGGATTATAGGCTGAGTCACCGAGCCCAGCTAGGAAGATCTTTTGAGGCAAGGAGTTTGAGACCAGCCTGTTCAACAGTTAGACCGTCTCTATTAAAAAATAAATAAGCCGGGCAGTTGGAGCCCGGCAGGTAGAGGCTGCGGTGGCCGGGAGCGGCCACTGCACTCCAGTCTGGGCGACAGTGTGATATTCCAACTCAAAAAAAAAAAAATAAGCCGGGCTCGGTGGCTCAGCCTGTAATCCCGCGCCTTTGGGAGGCTGAGGTGAGTGGATTGCCTGAGCCCGCGGGTTTGAGACCCGCCTGGGCAGTGAGACCTCATCTCTACAATAAATCAAAAAATCAGCCGGGCGTGGTAGCGCATGCCTGTAATTCCAGCTACTTGGAAGGCTGAGGCGGAAGGATCGCCGGAGCCCAGCAGGTCGAGGCTGTGGTGGCCGGGAGCGGCCACTGCACTCCAGTCTGGGCAACAGAGTGAGACTCCAACTCAAAAAAAAATAAAAATAAAAATAAAAATAAATAAATAAATTCAAGATCAAACATTTCTAACCTAATCAAGTGTTTCCAGAAACTACAAAAGGGGCGATGCCTCAATTCATTTAAGAGGCTAATATGGATGGGTGCAGTGGCTTACACCTGCAATCCCAGCACTTTGGGAGGCAGAGGCGAGAAGACTGCTGAGCCCACAGTTCGAGACCAGCCTGGGCAACATGGTGAGACCTTGTCTCTACAATAAATAAAAAAAAAATTAGCCAGGCGTGGTAGCGTGCCCATAGTTTTGGCTACTTGGAAGGCAGAGGTGGAAGGATCGCCTGAGCCCAGCAGGTTGAGCCTGCAGTGGCTGGGAGCACACCACCTCACTCCAGCCTGGGTGAGAGTTAGACTCCAACTCAAAAAAAAAAAAAAAAAAAAAAAGAATTTTAGCCAGGAGTGGTGGCATGCGCCTGTGGTTCCAGCTACTTGGCTGAGGCAAAAAGGACGGCCTGAGCCCAGCAGGTCAAGGCTTTGGTGGCCATAAGCATGGCACTGTACTCCAGCCTGGGCCAACAGAGTGAGACTGACTAAAAATATATATATATTTATATATAAATACATACATATATATACATATATATATATTTTTTTTTTAAGAAAAATGCCTATGTCCCACTTCTATAAACTTGTCTGGTCTGACAGGCTGATCCATAGTTGGAACAGCACTTGGATTCAAAGGCTATTATATGCTTATTTGAGAATAAACAGCCTTTCACCCATCTGCTTTTAGTTTGGCTGTAACACACAGGCAGCACAGAGGGGCACCAGGACTTCGGGGAAGCAGGACGCATACTCACTTGGCAGAGACTGGGTCTGTAGTTAAAACCCAGCCTTGATACTCGTGCTTCTCACTGGCTGTCACCCTGACCTCTTTGTAAACATAATCTTGCCATTCTAAGGGGCCTTTCTTCATCCATTCACTCATGGTTGCCAGCTGGCTGGATCTGAAACAACCACCAGGTCGGGTTAATAGTTATGTTCCACCTAAGCAAAGGTCTTACCCCTAATCTCCACCTAGAGGCAGAGAACAGCTGTGCTTTGCCTCAAGTTCTTAGTAAGTTGCCTAAAGCAGTTAAGTATTAATGTATGTACATGGAAATGACGCTGTGGGGAAAAGAACACGTGTATAAAGACTACTTGAGAATTATCTTTAATGCATCAAGAAGAGGGGCCAAGCTAGGCTCAAGCCTGTGACCCCAGTATTTTTGGAGGCACAGGGAGGAAAACTACTCCAAGTCAGGAATTTTTTTTTTTTTTTTAGTTGGAGTCTCACTCCTTCACCCAGGCTGGAGAGCAGTGGCACACACACGGTCACACCAGCGCCGATCCGTTGGGCTCCCACGATCCTCCAGTCTTAGCCTTCCAAGTAGCCGGAACTACACCGCGCCCGGCTAATTTTTGATTTATTGTAGAGACGAGGTCTCGCCAAGTTGCCCAGGCGGGTCTTGAACCCGCGGGCTCAGGTAATCAACTCACGTCGGCCTCCCAAACTGCTGGGATTACAGGCTGAGTCACCGAGCCGGGCCTGGGCCAGAAATTTTAAACCAGCCTGGAAAACCCAGCAAGACTCAAACTCTAAAAAAAAAAAAAAATTTGTTTTTTAAGCCTGTCGCAGTGGCTCACGCCTGTAATCCCAGCACTTTGGGAGACGGAAGCGAGAGGGCTGCCTAAGTCCAGGGGATGGAGACCATCCTGGGCAATTTGGCAAGACCTCGTCTCTACAATAAATCAAAAAATTAGCCGGGCATGGTGGCGCGCGCCTGTGGTTCCAGTCACTTGGAAGGCTGAGGCGGAGGGATCGCCTGAGCCCAGCAGGTGGAGGCTGCGGTGGCCGTGAGCGTGTCACTGCACTCCGGCCTGGGCAACGGAGTGAGATTCCAACTAAAAAAAATTATTTTAAATCTAATAAGTAAATAAATACAGTGTTAAATCAGAAGGAATACAGTTCATTTGTACATTCGGTGCGAAGCTACGGGAACCCCGAGCGGTCGCGGGCAGCTGGGACGACCCCTCCGGCGCGCATCGGTCCCTTCCAGTCCCACCCGGATCCCCGGCCTGCGGCTGCCTCCCGATTCCCCCGCTCCGCCCCCCCAGCCTCCCAGCTCCGCGGGGTCGCCCCGCCGAGTTCACCTAGCCCGAAGCCGGGGCCCCCTGCGCTCGCCCAAGGCTCGCTCCTGGATTGCCGCCTCCGGGGGGACCTCGACCGCGACAACTGACTCAGGAGGCCACGCGACACCTAAGACGTGCTCCGGCCCCGCGGCGCTCCACGGCCGGTCCCGGCAGACGGGGACAACACCCGCTCGGAAGCGCGCGGCGCTCGGGCACTGGCGGCCATGCTGCTCGGGGAGAAACGCGCGGGGCCCAGCATGCCTTGCGCCGCCGTCACGTCCTCTCCCAGCATCCCTCGCGGCGTGGTCCCTCTTGGGGCTTCGCGGGGCGGGACCCGGGGCCGAGCTTTTCCGTGGTGAGGGTCATAATGAGCCGCCAAGTTCTCCAGGGCCCCCCTCTCTATCCCACGATGGACGTCTCAAATAACCTTTTTTAATTGATAGGGACGTCGCCCCGCTCTTGCCCAGGCTGGACTTGAAGCCCCGGCCTCAAGCGGTCCTCCCGCCTTGGCGTTCCGAAGTGCTGGGGTTACCGGCGCAAGCCACTGCACCCAGCATTTTACATTTTTATTATTTTGAGTCGGGGCCGCGCTGTGTCGCCCAGGCTGGAGTGCGGTGGCACGATCTCAGCTCGCTGCAACCTCCACCTCCTGGGCTCAGGCGATCCTCCTCAGTCTCCCAAGTAGCTGGGACTACAGGCTCCCGCCACCACATCCACCTAATTTTTTAATTTTACTTTTAATTTTGGCAGAGGCCAGGTCTCCCTATGTTGCCTAAGCTGGTCTCAGATACTCGGACTCAAGCAATCCTCCAGCCTCAGCCTCCCGGTGTGCTGAGGTTATTGGTATGGGCCGCCGCGCCCAGCTTTTTTGTTTGTTTTTAAGAGGTCCTCAATGATAGTAGACCTGGAAATACAACTTTGGTCGTAGAATCAAAGCACACGAACCCTCCGGGTAAGTCCTAAAGCTTTAAAAGTGTGAGATGCCCTGTGGGGTGAGCATATTTCTTGTTTGTTTGGCCTTTACAGAGCAATTAAATTGCCTGCTTCTTTGGGATGTGCACTTAGTACAGTCTTAGGGCAGATGCAGAGAGGCGCGAGATGGGTTGACTCCCACCTAGCAGGTCACTCTGAGAAACCCAGAAACCCACCAGGGAAAACGCGCACAAGATTTCTTTCCGCCACGGGTATCTGGGTCACGTAATTGGCTTCTGTTGTGTTGGTCCAGAATCCTTTTTGGGATTATGATCCTGAAAAACGGTATAAAGTGGCAAACGCCGAGTTCCTCCAAACGTGAAACTCAAGGGAGATTTATAAAAACTGAATTAAAAGACTGTCACTGTAATTCCAGTACCTTGGGAGGCGGAGGCCAGAGAATTGCCTGAGCTCAGGGGTTTGAGGCCAGCCTGAGGAACATGGCGAAACCTCGTCTCGACAATAAATAAACTTTTTTAAAAAATTAGCTGGGCGTGGTGGCACATGCCTGTGGTTCCAGCTACTTGGAAGGCTGAGATGGAAGGATCACCTGAGCCCAGCAGGTGGAGGCTGCGGTGGCCCTGAGCATGCCACTGCACTCCAGCCTGGGTGACCGAGTGAGACTCTGACTCAAAAAAAAAAAAAAAAAAAGACTATCAAATGAAGGTATAGAAACATCCAAAATTAGCTGGGTGCGGTGGCTCAAGTCTCTCATCTCAGCACTTTGGGAGGCAGAGATGAGAGGATTACCTGAGTCCAGAGGTCAAGACCAGCCCAGGCAATTTGGCAAAACCTCGTTTCTACAAGAAATCAAAAAGTTATCTAGGTGTGGTGGCACTCACCTGTGATCCAGCTACTTGGAAGGTTGAGGCAGAAGTCTCGCCTGAGTCCAGCAGGTTGAGGCTGCCGGTGGCCGTGACCATGCCACTGCACTCCAGCCTGGGTAAGAGAGTGAGTCTCTGACTCAAAAACAAACATACAAAAAAGAAACACTCAAAATTCATCGGCTGTTCCCATACTGCTTAGGATTTGAGTTCCATATAATCCTCATAGCATGTTGTTTCTTATTGTCATCATTGCAAATGCCTCTTCCACAGATTTCATTCATCGAATGATTGGCTGATTATATTAATGTGACTTTAGTGAATTAAATTAAATGTTGTCAATTAAAGCTCTCTGTACATCTAGAGTGCTAATATAAACACCAGTTATTATTATAGTGTGAAGGAAAACATTTCACCTCGTAAAAATTCAGTCTAAAAAAGCTACAACCGATTTATGACTGTTTATTTGCATTTTAAGCTTCATTCTGTACTTGTAATATGAAAGACTTTGGCCTTTGTTTCACATAGACAGATAGATGATAAATAGATGATATAGATACATTGATAGATAATAGATGATAGATAGGTAGATGATAGATGATGGATAGCTAGATGATAGATACATTGTAGATAATAGGTAGACTGGCCAGGTGCGGCAGCTCACACCTACAATGTCAGCACTTTGGGAGGCCAAGGTGAGAGGATTGCCTGAGCCCATGGGTTCGAAGCCAACCAGGGCAACTTGGCGAGACCTCATCTCTACAAAAAATCAAAAATTAGCTGGGGGTGGTGGCAGCATGCCTGTAGTACCAGCTGCTTGAAAGACTGAGGAAGAAACAAGATAATAGGTAGATAACAGATAAATGATAGCCAGATGATAGATACATTGATAGATAGATGATTGATAGATATAGATTGGTAGCTGATAGTTCAGTAGGTAGGTAGGTAGGTAGAGAGACAGGTGATAGATAGACGTGTATCACTCTACAAGCAGAAGCTAGTTCAAGGTAAACTTAAGTTATGATGAGATGGGGCAATTTCCCTCTCCTCTTATCCCTCCCTTTCACCTCTTGGCTAAATTGAAGGCTCATTCCCAGAAGCTGCTGAGGCGGATCACAGACTTGCAGCAGGCTGGGGCCCAGCCCACTCCCTAACACAAGCTCTCTGAGAGGCTCTCTCCATAGCTGGTGGTCACCGAGTTCAATTGGAGCCCCCTCCTTTCCAAGGTCAGCCCCTACCCTTGGTCTCCAGTGCCTCCCTCACTCCAGCTGGGGTCCTTCATCTCACATTCTCTGCTTTCCTTTTTTTTTTTTTTTTTTTTTTTGAGTTGGAGTCTCACTCCGTCACCCAGATTGAAGTGCAGCCTCAGCCTTCCGAGTAGCTGGAACTACAGTCACGCGCTACCACACCCGGCTAATTTTTTTATTTGTTGTAGAGATGAGGTCTCACCAAGTTGCCCAGCGGGTCTCAAACCTGCGGGCTCAGGCAATCCACTCACCTCAGCCTCCCAAAGCACTGGGATTATAGGCTGAGCCACCGAACCCAGCTTTTCTCTGCTTTTCTACCTCGCCCATCTCCATCCAGAGTTTTCTTTCCCATTCAAACACACACACACATACACACACACACACACACGCACGCACACACACACGCACGCACACACCTTTAACCCCTTCCTCTGCCAAGTCCAAAATGACTTATTTTAGATTTTCAAGTGCATTCCATTTAATTTTAGCAAGAAATATTTTTTCTAAAGGAGCTCCTAAATGCCCTGAAGAAGATCAGAATTTAACAGAGCTGTCAATCTTCTTATACTGTTTACTGTTCTTTGTCGTGATGTAAAAATAGAGCAGCCCTGCCCTAGCCAAACTCTCACAAATTGCAATTCAGTATTAAAAGCAGGTAGAGCTGGCTGTGGTGGCTCATGCCTGTCATCTCAGCACTTTGGGAGGCGGAAGCAAGAGGATTGCCTGAGTCCAGGCGTTCAAGACCAGCCTGGGCAACTTGGTGAGATCTCGTCTCTACAATAAATCAAAAAATTAACTGGGCATGTGGGTGTGCACTACAGTTCCAGTCACTCCGGAGGCTGTGGCAGAAGGATCGCCTGACTCTAGCAGGTCAAGGCTGCAGTAGTTGTGAGTGTGTCACTGCACTCCAGCCTGGGTGACAGAGTGAGACTTGACTCCAGAAAAAAAAAAAAAAAGGTAGAAATGAGGAGGGGTGGTGGAAATTTACATAGTACGTTTCAATATATGTTCAGAAATAAAGAAGACCTAGGCCATTGTGGCCCTAGATGTTATATATGTTCTGACGATTTCATTCATTCAACAAGTAGTACCCACTAGAAGTGTCTGTTCTTTATTTTTACGCATATTCATCAAGCATATGTTGAGGTACTTATACATGCTGTGCTTTCTGTCATGAAATAGGATTCAAAAACTAATTTAAAAAATACTTCTTGCCTTTGGGGAGTGGAAAACTCTGGAACATGCAAACAGGTGGGCCACATTCTTACTGGAGGTGATATGAATGGGAAGGGATGGGGAGCCAGTACCTGGAAAGCTTCCTTTTTTTTTTTTTAATTGAGTTGGAGTCTCATTCTGTCTGCCAGGCGGAAGTGCAGTGGCATGCTCACTGCCACTGCAGCCTTGACCTGTTGGGCTCAGGCGATTCTTCCACCTCAGCCATCCAAGAAGCTGGAACCACAGGCGCACACTACCAACCCAGCTAATTTTTTGATTTATTGTAGAGATGAGGTGTTGCCTAGTTGCCCAAGCTGGTCTCGAGGCCGTGGGCTCACATCCATACACAATCCCCTCTCCTCCACCTCCCAAAGTACTGGGATCACAGGCATGAGCCACCAGGCCTGGTGGGAAACTTCTTTTTTTTTTTAGATTAAAAATGTGGTTTATTTAAAAGTAAATCAGAGCCGGGCTCAGTGGCTCAGCCTGTAATCCCACGCCTTTGGGAGGCTGAGGTGAGTGGATTGCCTGAGCCCGCAGGTTCGAGACCTGCCTGGGCAGACGAGGCCTCATCTCTACAATAAAATCAAAAAATTAGCCGGGCATGGTAGCACGCGCCTGTAATTCCGGCTTCTCGGAAGGCTGAGATGGAAGGATCACCGGAGCCCAGCAGGTCGAAGCTGCGGTGGCCAGGAGTGGCCACTGCACTCCAGTCTGGGCAACAGAGTGAGACTCCAACTCAAAAAAAAAAAAAAAAGTAAATCAGAGAGAGAAAGAGAAGAGAGAGAAGTTTCACCTCCCCAAGTTGGGGGAGGGGACCAAAGCCAGGTGACTGCCATAGCTCAAAGAGCAATGGCCACACTGGGGTCTAGCAAGACAATGGCCCAGAAAACTTCTTAAAGAGACGGCTCCTATCTGGGCATGGTGGCTCATGCCTGTAATCCCAGCACTTTGACAGGCCAAGGCGGGAGGATTGCTTGAGCCCAGGAGTTCAAGACCAGCATGGGAAACATGGTGAGACCTGGTCACTCCAAAAAATCAAAAAATTAGCCAGGCATGGGGACACATGCCTATAGTCCAAGCAACTTGGGAGACTGAGGCAGACGGCACTTGAGCACAGAAGGTGAGCACTGTGATGAACCATGATCATGCCACTGCCTCCAGCCCGAGTGACAGAGTGAGACCCCCAACTCCACACAAAGCAAAAAAAAAAAAGAGATGCAGAAAAATTGGATGTGGGGACAACAGGCAAGTATAGTGCATATTCACCATGAACTGTATGTAAAATATTCCCCCTCCATGCAAACACAGAGTGTTAGGAACACAGAATATTAGGAAAAAAGATTCCAGACAACAACCTCTAGGAGAAGATCCAGTCTTAGAGAGTTGGTTACTGTTACCTGCCCTGCCCAGCCCTGTCCAGACAGGAGGTTTTACAACCTCAGAAAGGGAGAATTGGAGCAGTGGAGTGAAGACAGGATTGTTTTCGTAGGTGAAAGTACTTTAGCCAGTGTTGTGACTGCACCTATAGTCCCAGCTATGCAGAGGCTGAGGCAGGAGAATCACTTGAGACCAAGAGTCTGAGGTTACGGTGAGCCATAACTGCACTCTAGCCTGGGCAACAGATCAAGACCCTGTCTCTAAAATAGGAGAGAGAGGGAGAAAGAGAGAGGAGGGAGGGAGGAAAGAAAAAAAACCACTTTTTTCATTCCCAAAAGGAGAAATGGGATTTAAAAAAAAAGTATGAGAGTTTTAAACACTGCTTCTGTGTCACTGCTTCTCAAATATGCCCAGACAATAACATTTGTGACTAAAAATCAGTGCCATTTTTAATTTGAGTCTCTCATTCAGTGAAGCAAACAATGAAGTGCTGAGAATATACATGTTTTACATAGACTTTATTTCTATTTGAAAAAAATGTGACATTAACCATTTGTACTTTTCCCAGGAATTGCCTTGGATGTTCACCACTGAATTACTGTTCCTAAAGACTATTGTAGTAGCCATACAGGAAGTAATAAAGTTCTAGCCTAGGCTGATAGCAGTAGAAGTGAAAAGCAAAAAGAGGAATACATTGGACAGATATGTCAAAGGAAGAACCAACAGAGTTTGGTGGTTGTTTGGACTGGGGCAAGGGTATGCTAAGAACATTGAGGGCCTGAGGCATTTAACAGAAATTCTGTTTGGTCTTTTCTTCATTCATAAACCCCTCCCTTCCTCTTCATTGTTTTTCAGGTTCTCGGGCTCTTCAAATAGTTATCATATTTATTAAAGTAGATGAGAAAAGTTATTTGTGGAATAAGAAGTGCTTCAATAGCACTTTATCTGTGCCATGGTACAGGAAGCGTTTATAAACTGACATTAAAAGTTAAACTAGTGGTAGCGCATGCCTGTAATTCTGGCTACTTAGAAGGCTGAGGTGGAAGGATCGCCGGAGCCTGGCAGGTCGAGGCTGCGGTGGCCGGGAGCGGCCACTGCACTCTAGTCTGGGCGACAGAGTGAGACTCCAACAAAAAAAAAAAAATTAAACTAAATGCATGCAATTAGATTTATAATTCCTTTGCACAAGGAAACTGTCTATTATCTGGGTGATTAAAGAATAGGAACAGCTCTGCCGGGCGTGGTAGCTCGTGCCTGTAATTCCGGCTACTCAGAAGGCTGAGGCGGAAGGATCGCCAGAGCCCAGCAGGTCGAGGCTGTAGTGACTGGGAGTGGCCACTGCACTCCAGTCTGGGCAACAGAGTGAGACTCCAACTCAAAAAAAAAAGAGAGAGAGAATAGGAACAGCTGAACTGCTAAGCTAGGCAGCAAGACTGAAATGAGATTATACCGTAGTAAGTGGAAACTTAAGCATGACGTACCTTGCTTGGACGTTCAGTAGCCCAGGGCCGACAGAGAAGGCATAGAAGAAATGTGGGAGGGAGTCTCAGAGACCTAGAACTTGGAAACAGGAGCTTTCCTGAGGGTCTCAGCCCCGCCTGGAATAGATGTTCCTAAAGTCATCAGCCTCCCTATGTCCTAATTCCCTGCTCACCACACTTGGGACTCCATTGGTTTTCCATATACAGTAAGTCCCCTACATATGAACGAATTCTGTTCTGAGAGTGTGTTTGTAACTCCAATGTGTTCCTAAGTCCAACAAAGTTAGCTTAGGTACCCAACTAACACAATCAACTATATAGTACTGTCCTGTAATCAGTTTCTAAAACTTTTCACACGAATAATACATAAAAAACAAACACAGGCCAAGTGCAGTGACTCAAGCCTATAATCCCAGCACTTTGGGAGACCTAGGTGAGAGGATTGCCTGAGTCCAGGAGTTCAAGACCAACCTGGGCAACTTGGTGAGACCTTGTCTCTACAATAAATCAAAAAATAAGCCTGGTGTGGTAGTGCACATCTGTGGTTCCAGCTACTTGGAAGGCTGAAGTGGAAGGATCGCCTGAGCCCAGCAGGTCGAGGCTGTGGTGGCCATGAGCATGCCACTGCACTCCAGCCTGGGCAACAAAGTGAGACTCTGACTTAAAATAAATCAATAAACCACAAAATAAACCATTTTCAATCTTACAGTACCTTGAAAAGTGTGGTATATCATTATTGCGTTGCATATCTTAGCAGTACCAGGTACATCACTGTTGCTTTTATGCTTGATTTGGACATCCTGGGCTTGAAATAAAAGTACTATACTCTATACCAGCGGTCCCCAGCCCCCGGGCTGTGGACCAGTACTAGTTCATGGCCTGTTAGGAACTGGGCCACACAGCAGGGAGTGAGTGGCAGGTGATTGAGTGAAGCATCATCTCTATTTACAGCCATTCCCCATCACTCATGTTACCGCCTGAGCTCTGCCTCCTGTCAGATCAGCAGTGGCTTTAGATTCTCATGGGAGCGTAAACCCTATTGTGAACTGCGCGTGTGAGGGATCTAAGTTGCATGCTCCTTATGAGAATCTAATGATGCCACTGATCCACACAATAAATGTAACATACTTGAATCATCCTGAAATATCCCTCACACCTGCCTCTGGTCTGTGGGAAAATTGTCTTCCATGAAACTGGTCCCTGATGCCAAAAAGGCTGGGGACCGCTGATCCATACAATACCGTACAGTAAAGTACACAAAAGCACAACCACTTGTAGAGGATGCACACACGTGACAATATATGCCAGACACATGAACTAACTTATGTGATTGGGCATGCAAATACTCAATTGCATTTTTGGAAGTTTGCAACTTGAAGTTTCCTATGTAGGGGCCTTACTGTACTCTGTTGATCAGGAGAGATGGTGCTCCAGACAGAAACATGAGCACTTTCTAGTCAATAGAAAGGAAAGGGCCAAAAGATACAAGCTAGGGACCATGGGTCATAACTGGCTGTGCAGCTAGGTTTAATGTGACCTGAACCATGTTAACCTTTTTTTTAAGCTTGTAAGAGGTGGGGGCCATACGGTATTCCCAGGCGGTCTCCTATCCAAGTAGTAACTGGGTCTAACCCTGCTTAGCTTCCTAGTTCCTGCCAGATCCAGCACTTTCAGGCTGCTATGGGCCTGGACCCATATTAACTTTTTAAAAATTTTTGGATGCAATTGGAGAACATCATTTTAAGGGAACTAACATGGGAACAGAAAACCAAATGTCTTGTGTTCTCATTTGTGAGTAGGGGCTAAACTAAGCATCTGCAAAGATATAAAGAATGCTACAATGGACACTGGAGACTCAAAAGTGGGAGAAAAGGGAAGGGACAAAAAAATCACCCATCAGGAACAATGATGACAAGCGTGAGACTCCAACTCAAAAAAAGAGATTGTCAAATAGATAAAAACACAATACAACTGTATGTTGTCCAAGAGACATGCTAAAAGGTCACAGATAAGTGACTCTGGTAAGGTCGCAGAACACAGGCGCAACACAAAAAAAATCCATTGTATTTCTACATTCTAGCAACAAAAAATTATAAAATGAAATCAACTTCATTTACAATATTAATAAGAAAATAAAATATTGAGGTGAGTGGATTGCCTGAGCCCGCGGGTTCGAGACCCGCCTGGGCAGCGAGACCTCATCTCTACAACAAATCAAAAAATCAGCTGGGCATGGTAGCGCATGCTTGTAATTCCGGCTACTCGGAAGGCTGAGGTGGAAGGATCGCCGGAGCCCAGCAGGTCGAGGTTGCGGTGGCCGGGAGCGGCCACTGCACTCCAGTCTGGGCGACAGAGTGAGACTCCAACTCAAAAAAAAAAAAAAGAAAATATTAAGTAATAAAAAAATTTTCCTTGATAGCCTTTGATGGGCGTGTTGCTGATCCTTTCTTTTTTTTTTTTTTGAGTTGAAGTCTCACTCTGTCACTCAGACTGGAGTGCAGTGGCCGCTTCCGGCCACTGCAGCTTCGACCTGCTGGGCTCCGGCGATCCTTCCGCCTCAGCCTTCTGAGTAGCCAGAACTACAGGCATGTGCTACCAGGCCCAGCTAATTTCTGATTTATTGTAGAGATGAGGTCTCGCCAAGTTGCCCAGGTGGGTCTCGAACCTGCGGGCCCATGCAGTCCACTCACCTCGGCCTCCCAAAGCGCTGGGATTACAGGCTGAGCCACTGAGCCCAGCCTACTGTTCCTTTCTAATGGTTCTCTACCACTTTTTTTTTTTTTTTTGAGTTGGAGTCTCACTCTGTCGCCCAGACTGGAGTGCAGTGGCACACTCACAGCCACTGCAGCCTCGATCCGCTGTGCCCAGGCAGTCTTCCTCCTCAGGCTTCCAAGTAGCTGGAACTATGGGCATGCGCAATCACATCTGGCTGACTTTTTTGATATATTGAGATGAAGTCTTGCCAAGTTGCCCAGGCTGGTCTTGAACCTGTGGGCTCAGGCAGTCCTCTCACCTCGGCCTCCCAAAGTGCTGAGATTATAGGCGTGAGCCACCGTGCTCAGCCTTTTCTTTTCTTTTCTTTTTCTTTTACTTTTTTTTTGAGTTGGAGTCTCACTCTGTCACTCATGCTGATGTACTGTGGCATCTCACAGTCACTTTAGCTTCAACCTGCTATGCTCAGGTAATCCTTCTGCCTCAGCCTTCCAAGTAGCTGGAATTACAGGCGTGTGCCACCACACCTGGTTAATTTTTTGATTTATTGTAGAGACAAGGTCTTGCCAAGTTGCCCAGGCTGGTCTTGAATGCCGGGGTGAGGCAGTCCTCTTGCTGTCACCTCCCAAAGTGCTGGGATTACAGGCGTGAGCCACCACGCTCAGCTTCTTTTTTTAGTTGGAGTTTCATTCTGTTGCTCAGGCTGGAGTACAGTGGCACAATCACAGCTCACTGTAGCCTCAACCTCCTGGGCTCAGAGGATCCTGCCTCCCAAGTAGATGGGGCTATAGGTGTCTACAACCACGCCCAGCTATTTTTTTTCTTTCTCTTGTAGAGATGAGGTCTTGCTATGTTGCTCAGACTGGTCTCAAACTCCTGGGCTCGAGTGATCATCCCACTGTGGCCTCCCAAAGTGCTGGGATTATAGACCTGAGCCACCGCACCCGGCTCCATGATTTCTTATTAGATCCTCATACAGTCTTCTCCAGGTGATTCCTTTTTTATTTTCATTTTTTTTGAGACAGGGTCTCACTCTGTCACCCAGGCTGGAGTGAAGTGGCGTGATTACAGCTCACTGTAGTCTCAACCTCCTGGGCTCAGGTGATCCTCCTGCCTTCCTCTCGGGTAGCTGGGACTACAAGTGTGTGCCACCACACCTGGCTAGTTTTCCTATTTTTTGTAGAGACAAGGTCTCGCTTTGTTGCCCAGCCTGGGCTCAAGCAATCCTCCTGCCTCGGCCTCCCAAAGTGCTGGGATTACAGGCGTGTGAGCCACTACATCCGGCCTTGATTTCACTGTTGCCTTGCCCTTCCCCCTCCCCTTTTTTCTTTTCTTTGCATTTTGAAAAAGTTTTATCCTTAATTTGAAGAGATTAAAACTAAGAAGCAAAACACATGAATTTCAAATACTTTTCCTCTGCCAATGAGCAAAACTAGGGACGAAATGAAAACAAATCGTAGACTGGATAGTCGGGTCAAAATCGCTAAGAGGAGATGTCCATTCACTTTGATATTAGAAGTACACATAGGCCAGGCTCGGTGGCTCAGCCTGTAATCCCGTGCCTTGGGAGGCCAAGATGAGTAAAATGCCTGAGCCCGCGGGTTGGAGACTCGCCTGGGCAACTTGGCGAGACCTCATCTCTACAATAAATAAAAAAATTAGCCGGGCATGGTAGCACGCGCCTGTAGTTCCAGCTACTTGGGAGGCTGAGGCGGAAGGATCGCCGGAGCCCAGCAGGTCGAGGCTGCGGTGGCCGGGAGCGGCCACTGCACTCCAGTCTGGGCGACAGAGTGAGACTCCAACTCAAAAAAAAAAAAAAAAAAAAGTACACATACACCAAGGTTCTTTAGGGAGAGTAAACAACTGGCGATATCATTACAGAGGAAGAAGAGAGTAAAAGAGGTGTAGAGAAAGCCGGGAGTTCCATAGGTCCTCCCGAATTTCTGTCAAAGTCGCTGCTTGAAAGTGGCAGGGACACAGCAGCAGCCCCTGTGCTCACTGCAGGAGGGAGGTTGGCCTTTGAGTCCATAAATCAGGGTGCTGTGATGGAGGCTGTCTCAGTGGAGGGTGGGGAAGTTTGTGGTGCCCAGAGCAAGAGCCTGTGGTTCTTTGACACCTTGAGCTTTGAAAAGTTCTCTGAACTGTAGGAAGTGGAGAGTTAAATTCATCTTTGGAAAAGCCTTTCCTTTGTTATGAGAAAGCCATCCCAAAGGGCCCTTTCACTTACAGGAACTGAAGCAAGTTCCTGTGTTTGGGGAGCAAACTGACATGGCAATGAGTCTGAAAGTGCCTGTTCTAGAATTCTGGCTGTAGTTGTAAATAGTTGGGTTGTGTCGCAGTTTGGTATTAAAGTACCTGCCTATCACTCACAAGCAGGCCTTATAAGAAAGGGATTGGCAGTAGTGGGAAACTGCCAGGGGAGTGGGGCACACCTCATCAACAAAGGTATCTGCATAATGAATGTATACCTAGCCCTGAATTGTACTCCACATCTTTAAAATTAAAAATTAAAAACAAAATACCTGCCTAATTGTCGTAGCTCAGAGTTTTCCTAGATTCCAAATGAAAGTATAATAACCAGGCACGGTAACTCACGCCTATAATCCCAGCACTTTGGGAGGCTGAGGTGAGAGGATTGCTTGAGCTCACAGGTTCGAGACCAGCCTGGGCAACTTGATGAGACCTTATCTCTACAATAAATCAAATATTAGCCAGGCATAGTGGCGCATGCCTGTAGTTCCAGCTACTTGGAAGGCTGAGGTGGATGTATCCTCTGAGCCCAGTAGGTCGAGGCTGGTGGCCGTAAGCGTGCCACTGCACTCCAGCCTGGGCAACAGAGTGAGACTCCAACTCAAAAATAAGTAAAATAAATAAGATGAAAGCATATTATAATGGTTTAAGGTTAGAAAACCTTAAGATAGCCTTAAGAACCAGAAATCAAGATGAGGGAAGCTCCCAAAGGCAGATGGAATCCTCTTGATTCCACTTCATCCATATGAACAGAAATTTCTCCACAAATGTGGTGAAATGAATGTGTCTGCCCTTCACAAAATGAAATTGACAGTAGATACTTAAATTCCTGTTGATTGATGTGAGAGTTCATTTGCTAGGAAAGAACTGAGTTCAACTTGATCTAAAAAGTCCCTGAGAAGAGTTCGCTATTTAAACTGGCTTCCAGGGTGGGATTGGCAGTTGAGGGAAACTGCTAGGGGAGAGAGAGACATACCTCATCAACAAGGGTACCTGCATGATCAATGTTTATATACCTAACCCTGCCACATCTCTATAATAAATAAATAAATAAATAAAGTGGCTTCCAGTTGGGTGCTGTGACTCACACCTGCAATCCTAGTACGTTGGGAAACGGAGGCGAGAAGATTGCCTGAGGCCAGGAGCGGCCACTGCACTCCAGCCTGGGCGACAGAGTGAAACTCCAACTCAATAAATAAATAAATAAATAGATAGATAGATAAGCGACTTCTGCCTCAATGTACACACTCTGATTTGATGGAAAGGCACTAGCTGCAGGCTTCTAAGTTTCCATCTTTTAAACCAGTGAAAGAAAGGAAACCAAACTCTTCAGTTTAACTTCAGCCCTATCGATAACCCCCCTGGAAGCTTTCTGCAGTAGAAGCTGCAGGTTCAAGACCAGCCTGGGCAATATGGCAGGCTTCATCTCTACGATAAGTCAAAAAAATTAGCTGGGCATGGTGGTGCATGCCTGTAGTTCCAGCTACTTGGAAGGCTGAAGCGGAAGGATCACCTGAACCCAGCAGGTCGAGGCTGAGGTGGCCATGAGGCCTTGAGCATGCCACTCCAGCCTGGGCAACAGAGTGAGACTGTGACTCAAAAATAAATATGAGAGGCTGAGGTGAGTGGATTGCCTGAGCCCACGGGTTTGAGACCCGCCTGGGCAACTTGGTGAGACCTCATCTTTACAATAAGTCAAAAAAATTAGCCGGATGTGGTAGCGCGCGCCTGTAGTTCCAGCTACTCGGAAGGGAGGCTGAAGGATTGCTGGAGCCCAGCAGGTCAAGGCTGCGGTGGCCAGGAGTGGCCACTGCACTCCAGCCTGGGCGACAGAGTGAAACTCCAACTCAATAAATAAATAAATAGATAGATAGATAAGCGACTTCTGCCTCAATGTACACACTCTGATTTGATGGAAAGGCACTAGCTGCAGGCTTCTAAGTTTCCATCTTTTAAACCAGTGAAAGAAAGGAAACCAAACTCTTCAGCTTAACTTCAGCCCTATCGATAACCCCCCTGGAAGCTTTCTGTAGTAGAAGCTACAGTGGGCCCATTGCAAGCCCGGAGACCAGAGTCTTGAAGGCTTTGGTCTGTGACACTCCAAAACCTTGGTTGGCCACAAAGTTGATGAATCTCTGGATGCAAACTGCCCATTTCCCCACTTGCCCCCATCACCAGAGTATTCAACATGTGCTCACCCTCCCACAAAGGAAAGCCCGAAGCCTACGCGATCCCAGTCACTGGATTTCAGTCCCTGGAAGGTGGGGATCGTGCCCTGAATCCCATCCATCAGCTCTTCTTCTTGAACCTGTGGCCCTATCGAGGCAGGGATGTGACAATAATACAATTAATTGTATTAGGAAATTCATTAGGACATCTTTGCTTCAGGACTTGAGAAAGGTGCAGTGGCAGCCCATGCCACCTGCCCCCATGTCGGCTGCACCTGCATGAATCGCCGCTGCCTGACCCAATGCTTGCCGGTTTATTTCAAGTCTATCACGAAGGCTACAGCCGAACACATGCATGGGGCGCGACAGGGAAGGGGCTTCCTGGCACCGCCCTCCAGAAACCTCCATGCGCCCAGCCATCTGGCTGCGCCGCCTTGTCTCCTCTACCCTGGGCCTTGCTACCGCCTGCCGCTCATTGTTATCTACAGGCATGTTTTGGCAGCTGCTGGTTGTAGGTTGGTCCACCTGACAACCCCTGCCACAACCCCCTCGTGACGTGGGCTTGAAAGCAGAAACTTGTTTCCCTGGCGGGTGGGAGTGGCCCTGGGACAACGTCTAGCTGTGGAGACAGACACAAAGTCTCTAGGAAGACTGTCCCTTCTGAAATAAAAAGGTCAAGGCTCCCAGGAACGTGCTTCTTGTTCCTTTATTGTTCCTCCTCCAGTCTTCCTGGCCTTGACTTTGGGCCTGGAGGGGGAGGCCTGGATGGGAAGCAGGACAGAAAAGGTTGGGCTTGGTTGCTCAGCCTGATATCCCACGCTTTGGGAGGCCGCGGTGAGTGAATTGCCTGAGCCTGCGGGTTCGAGACCTACCTGGGCAACTTGGTGAGACCTCATCTCTACAATAAATCAAAACAATTAGCCGGGTGTGGTAGCGCACGCCTGTAGTACCAGCTACTTGGAAGGCTGAAGTGGAAGGATCACTGGAGCCCAGCAGGTCAAGGCTATGGTGGCTAGGAGTGGCCACTGCACTCCAATCTGGGCGACAGAGTGAGACTCCAACTCAAAAATAAAAAATAAAAAAAAAAAGAACAGAAGAAAGATGAGAGGAAACTTGCCAGGCCTGAGCTGCTACCTTCAGAACTCTTTTGTTTGGGACAAATAAATTCTTGTTTTTACAAAACTCAAAACCACAATTTAGGCAGAGAGTTACTTATTTCATAAGTGACCAACATAAAGTGAGAACGAAAAAGCAAATTAACAGGCCACATCTTACATTGGCAAAGCAGGTAACAAAGGACACGGTGACTCACACCTGTAATACCAACACTTTGGGCGGCTGAGGCGGAAGGACTGCTTGAGCCCAGGAGTTCAAGACGAGCCTAGGCAACATTGCGAGACCCTGTCTCTACAAAAATAAAAAAAAATTAACTGTGGTGGCACATGCCTGTAGTCCCAGCTACTCAGGAGGCTAAGGTGGAAGGATCACCAGAGCCCAGAAGGTGGAGACTGTGGTGAGCTGTGATAGTTGCACTGCACTCCAGCCTGGGCGACGGAGTGAGACCCGACTCAAAAAAAAAAAAAAAAAAAAATTCTCTCCAATGAGAATGAAGAACAATACATTAGTGGTATTAGCAGTAATAATAATAAATGTTTATCAGCTCATTTGTAATACAGCAAAACCATAAGATGGATATTATTCTTATTCCTATTATATAGCTGAGGAAACTGAGGCACAGAGGCCCATGGCCACACAGCTAGTTGGTGACACGTCTGGTTAGCCAGGCCAGAACCTGTCCTCTTAACCACTAGGACCACACTAACTAACTAATGAGGGATAACTCAAGGACAACTGTTCACTGGAAAGCCCATGTTCAGTTTATGAGGAAATGCCTTTAAATCAAGCCAAAACAGCTAAAGCCAAGATAGCAGCTCCTTGTTTTGGTCCACCTGGCTGTTTGGACATCTGGAGAATGAAGGGAATGCTTTGCTGATGTTTGTAGCAAGCCAAACTTTCTCAGCAACTTCTGTTTCAAACAGTAACTGCACGGGGGACACACTCAGCTAGACTTAACAGTCTGGAAGTTAGGGCCTGACTTTATCCTTGAGACAGGTAACACGATGCCAAGCCCCATCTCCATAGCTGCCACTGACTATGAGATCTGCCCCTCACCATGGATAGAGGCCAGCGGTTTAGTACCTTGAAGAGCTGGTCTTAACAGGAACGACTCCCTAGGGAGGGTACCTGGAGAGAAGGTTGCTTAGCAGCTAAGCATGTCCCTCCCAGTCAGTGCACCCATCCTCTTGATCTCCAACTGTCTTCCAAGAGTCTGTGTGTGGGTGTGGAAAGGGGAGAGGGCTTTCTTCTCTGTCCTGTGGTAAATTTGAACTTCGAACTGAAAGAGGGTAAAAAAATACTACTGATTACACAGGAAGGACACAATCCTCTCTGGTATAAAACGACAATAAAAATGTGTATAAAGGAAAACCATTCAAAGTTTATACTATTCAGTGCATCACTGCTGTAAAATGTCAGCAAGACACTGGAGTCTTTTTTTTTGAACAGTTAAATGAAAACATTTATAGGGCACTAGGATCCCTGATGAGCTACTTTCCGATTTTATTTGCAAGTCATACATTATCGAGTGAGATGTTTGAAAATACTTCTTGAACTTTGAAAATGTTCTCTAACGTAACTGATGACGTCACAGCATGGGGAGAGAGTGTGTTTTATAATGCACACTGTTTGCCTTTTCTTTTTCAAGAATGTGCTTCACTCCCTCTGCCAACCTAAGACATTCCATCTCACAGTCCTGAGAAAGAGGTGACGGTCATGGCCAATTCCTTTCTTACTTGTTACTGGCCAGATTCTTGACAGCCGCCTCTTGGATTTTTTTCCACAAAGAAATTATTTTTCTACCTGTTAATTACCTCATTGATTGTAGCTATTTCACTCATACTAAACAAAACCACACTGTGTGTGTAGATCAGTTTTTTTTAGCTATTTCTTCAAGGGCTACGTGAGCCCTAAACTGTAACCGGGTTTCCATTAAATAGTCTCTGTAGTTTTTTATGTTGTGTAGGTTTTTTGTTGCACTGGCATAATCTCCTCTCAGATAGTGTAGAATTCCCAGTTCATAGTAACTGTATGGCACCAAGTAGTGGTCATATTTTAACAATTTCTCCTTCTGAATGACATGATTAAAGTAATGTTCAGCCTTCGAATATTTGCCTAGGTGTTTCAGGCACACACCTTTCAGCAAATTTAACAAACTCATGTCATCTGTGGCATACTCATTATTTGGATTTTCTTGTAAGAGTTCTTCTCCTTTGTCAGTTATTGATAACCAGCTTGAAATAAGCTCCGTTTTTTGGCTCATGACTTGGAAACCACTCCAGGCATAAACGAATTCCAGAAGGGGCTGGGCTGTAAACCAGCCTACAGTCGTACCGTAGCGCTGACCCTTCACAGCAATAAATTTTTCTATGGGCACAGAATTGCCTAGAAATCTGGTTCTCAGGCCGTCCACTTGCAGGAAGAGAGAGTTCATATCCTCATTTACTGATTTCACGAAATCAGCAGGAAGCAAGGGCAATAGGATAGCTTTACTGTACACAAACGTGGCCTTGGACCACCTGCTGTGTTGAGATAGGCGATGGGCATAGTGGTAAGCCTGCTTCCAATCCTGCAGGAAAATACGGCACCATATGAGTTCCCAGTAACAGAGGTAATGAAACTGATTCCATTCATTCTGAGTAAAAATGCACTCGTGTAGTTTCGCCTCTGCATTTTCAAACTTTCCCTTTAGCATACTAGAACGTGCATGGAAAAATTTAAGTATGACACAGTTTGGAAATTTCTGGAGGTAGATTAGGAGGAGATGCTCACCAGCAGAACTGTTACCCATTTCAACACCATAAGATATGCTGATATAATTGTAATAAAAGAGGAGAGTGAAAACACTTAAGAAATTATTGATATGCATTTCAGATGTACTCTCATGAAGCAAAGCCAAGCCTACCTCTCTGTCACCAGAGTATCCAACCACATTGAGTAGTCTAAGTGTCTTTGGTGGCACAAGAGAAAGCATCAAGTTGAATGCTCCAAGTCCAAATTGTATACCTCCAACCAGGTGTCTGTGGGCTTTGCTTTGGTCGTTAGGTATCTGTGTTAACACTTGTTGACAGTCTTTGTATATTTGGTAACTTGCCCCAATACTGATCCCGCCTTTAAGAAAGCCAAGCATGCTTTCATCCTGTATAAATGTTATGAAGGACTTCAAGATCAGACACTCAGCATAACAGACTTCCGCATGCAATTCCTCTTCGCTAACAGCCTTTATTCCTTCTTTGCTCACTAGATGAGATAATGGCATTACTCTAGGTTTTTTCCGGAAACTGTTACAGGTTTTCAAAGCTTCCTTTACAATGGCCATTCCAATCTGTTTATCCTGTGGATCAAAAGTCAGGATGGCCTTGACAACCATAAGGATACCATACATGAGCGCATGGTATATACTGGTTTTAGACCATGGATGAAGGAGATTTATTGCATCGGAGAATCTGTTGTTTAGAAATAAATACAATGCAGTTGTGCATTCTTCCAAGGAAGTGACTAGATTCATTGTTGTTGCCACAGGGATGGTTTCGTGAGCGTCTTCAAACTTGTCCTCCTGATCATTGTCTTCTTTGCCTAGACCAAGTGGCATATTTGTTTCCCCACTTGGAGCTGGGAACTGTCCAAAGAAGAGTGATGTGGATGCTATGAGGGTCGCTCCTGATCTCCTGACCAGGGTCACTTACTTCATCCACACAGGGCTCAGTCTGAGGTGTTTCTGCTCAATCATAGGCAGGCAAATGGCTAGCTGTGAGGTGCGGCCTTAGGACTTGGTCATCTATGTCAGACAAAGGGGGAAAAAAAGATAATTTTATTTACCCACAAGATGCATTTCTGAAAAGTTCAAATCATTTGGAATGAACTACAGAAAACATGTTTTTTAAAAAAAACATCACACAGTGGCTCACACCTGTAATCCCAGCAATTTGGGAGACCGAGGTGGGAGGATTGCTTGAACAGGAGTTCAAGACCAGCCTGGGCCACATACTGAGAACTTGTCTCTACAAAAACTAAAAAAAAAAAAATAATAAAAAAATTAGGTGAACATGGTGGCGTGTGCCTATAATCCTAGCAACTCGGTAGGCTGAGGCAGGAGGATCACCTCAGCCTCGGAAGTCAAGGCTGCAGTGAGCCTTGATCATGCCACTGCACTCCAGTCTGGGCAACAGAGTGAGACTGTTACTCAAAAAAAAACAAAAAAGTTGGGTACAGTGGCTCATGCCTGTAATCCCAGCGCAGTTCAGGAGTTTGAGACCAGCCTAGGCAACTTAACAAAACCTCGTCTCTACAATAAATCAAAAAAACTAGCTGGGCATGGTGATGCACACCTGTAGTTCCAGTTTCTTGGAAGGCTGAGGCAGAAGGATTGCCTAAGCCCAGCAGGCCAAGGCTGTAGTGGCCATGATCGTGTCACTGCACTCCAGCCTGGGCAACAGAGACTCCTACTAAAAAAAATGAATAAATAAGTAAATAAAGCCGGGCTCGGTGGCTCAGCCCGTAATCCCGCGCCTTTGGGAGGCTGAGGTGAGTGGATTGCCTGAGCCCGCGGGTTCGAGACCCGCCTGGGCAGGCGAGACCTCATCTCTACAATAAATCAAAAATTAGCCAGGCGTGGTAGCGCACGCCTGTAGTTCCAGCTACTTGGAAGGCTGAGGAGGAAGGATCGCCGGAGCCCAGCAGGTCGAGGCTGCGGTGGCTGGAAGCGGCCACTGCACTCCAGTCTGGGCGACAGAGTGAGACTCCAACTCAAAAAAAAAAAAAAAAAGTAAATAATAAAAACACTGCAAAATAAATCCTTTGTAAACAGTTCTTTTGTAACCATCCTTCCAATATAAATTTCCTAAGATGACGCTTTTTTGTTTTTTTCTTTCTTTTTTTTTTTTTTTTGAGTTGGAGTCTCACTCTGTTGCTATGTTGTCCAGGCTGGAGTGTAGTGGCACACTCATGGACACCCCAGGGTCGACCTACTGGACTCAAGCAATCCTTCCACTTCAGCCTTCCAAGAAACTGGAACTACAGGTATGCACCACCACGCCTAGTTAATTTTTTGATTTATTGTAGAGATGGGGTCTCATCAAGTTGCCCAGGTGGTCTCAAATCCGTAGGCTCAGGCAATCCTCTCACTTCAGCCTCCCAAAGTGCTGGGATTATAGGCATGAGCCACCACACCCAGCTAGGTCACACTTTTTTGAATGTGTGCTGTAGAGCTGTACTGTGATAGCTGTAAGATGTCTCTGTTGGAATGCCATGGGGGAGCAGAAATCTGGCTGGAAAGGCAAACATATTTATACAGTTCTCTAGCTGAGACTAAGGAGGGGTGACTTGACCAGAGCAAAGAATAAAAGTGATGGGTTTAAAAAATGCAGCCCATGCTATTCTTAGTACCATCACTGCGCCTGCATATATTTTGGTCGAAAACTAATTCTTGGCTAGACGAGGTGCCCCATGCCTGTAATCCCAGCACTTTGGGAGGCCAAGAGTTCGAGACCAGTCTGGGCAACATAGTGAGACTGTCTCTATAAAAATAAATAAATAAAACTAATAATTAATGAAATAAAATATTATGGCCAGTTGTACAGGACTTTGGACATGGAAAGAGCTGTGTAAAACTAGAAAAATTTCCTTGCATTGCTGCCGTTGGAAAAAAGGAATTCAGATGTAACATTTGGTACCCAGCATTACTACACATCTTGGAAGGAAATCTTTTTTCTACTGGGGGTTATTTAACACCTGGAAGGTGAGGTAAGAGTGGGCACAATGAAAGACCAATTACAAATAGCAAGCCAGTCAGGCTCGGTGACTCAGCCTGTAATCCCGCGCCTTGGGAGGCTGAGATGAGTGGATTGCCTGAGCCCGCGGGGTTCAAGACCTGCCTGGGCAACTTGGTGAGACCTCATCTCTACAATAAATAAAAAATTAGCCGGGTGTGGTAGTGCGCACCTGTAGTTCCAGCTACTTGGAAGGCTGAGGCGGAAGGATCGCTGGAGCCCCAGCAGGTCAAGGCTGCGGTGGCTGGGAGCGGCCACTGCACTCCAGTCTGAGTGACAGAATGAGACTCCAACTCAAAAAAAACACAAAAACAAATAGCAAGCCATTTAATTTATTCATAGCATAATAAATCCAAGTAATCTATTTTTAAAAGTAGAAGCAGCAAACATGACTCTTTAACAGTAATTATTACAATGCTTCAAAATAATTGCAGGTATACTTTAAAACCTAAATTTTTTATTTTGATAAGTTAAAAGACAGGAGGGGGAGGGAGAGCAAAGCATAAAGGAAAAGAAAAAGAGACAAATGTAGAAGGAGATGCAGATTTTTACACATAGGGACAGAGAAAACAAAGAGGGAAAACATTATATATGAGGAGAAAATGACAGAGAGGACAGCCTCAGAGTGTCGTTGTAGGGAAAAACTTGTTTCACACCAAAAGGTTCAGTTATGTTTCCGCTCATTAGCAATGGTAATAAGTGAACTCTGAAAACTAAGTCAATTATACATTTATCTGAAAGGCTCAATCCTGACTGGAAAAGTCCTGTAGCCCATTTGGAGGGAAATTATCCCTGGGGCGGCAACAGTAGTGGCTAGATCAAGGTTATCCAGGAAACCCAGGTCACAGCAGGATTAACCCAATGACAAAGCTGCCTTTCCTCTGACCTAAACCAAAATGCTTTCGAAGTGTACTCGGGAGAATCCCTATTCTCCGCTCAAGACAGCGCCAATTTTGCTTTTTCTGAAAACGTCCCTCTGTGTCTGCATAACCCTCCCACAGCACACTGCAGGGATCTCTACCAGGGTTTCTCTCACTGCACTGTCATTGTTTATAGGGCTGTTTTTGCCACTAGCCTGGGAGCTTCAAGGCATGATTTGTATCTTATTCAGCTTTAAATCCCAGTTCTAGTACACTCCCTTGAACAAAGTAGGCATTTGTAAATGTCTGCTAAATGAATTCAGGTGTCCACAAAGTATTTCTAGGAATTTCCTGAAAACAAGTGATGAACTCAACTTTCTGCTCCATAATTGCTAGGTTCTCTACTCCCGAAGAGCACGTAACCATAATAGCCAGGCACGTTGGCTCATGCCTGTAATCCCAGCACTTTGGGAGGCTGAGGCGGGAGGATCGCTTGAGTCCAGGCGTCCAAGACCAGCCTGGACAACACAGCAAGACTTCATCTCTACAAAAAATAAATGAATAAAAATATAACCATAATAAATTCTCTGTAACAAAATTTATTTGTAGTTTTTCCTCTAATATTTTTAGCATTGGGGTTCTTCCTTTTTTTTTTTTTTTTTACCACTTCAAGGATTAATACTTGTATAGTCAATAATAAAAATTTTCAGAGATTTGGGGGAGGGGATACTTAGTCCCTATCTTTAATGCTCCCATAACTGGAATTATCTGCTAGAGAAAGGAATACTCCCTACTGGTGGACTGACTTCTGGCTGGGAGTTGACAGAAAAAACTGGAAAAGTGTAGCTCTAAGCCATCTGGCTTTCTTTAAAAAAAAAAATTGTGGAGATGGGTCTGGCTTTGTTGCCCAGGTTGGTCTCAAACTCATGGCCTCAAGCAATCCTCCCACCTTGGCCTCCTAAAGTGCTGGGATTACAGGCATGAACCATCACACTTGGCTTGCACTCCTTCTTTTGGAGTCAGCCTATCCAAAGTCCCATTCCAAAAAAAACGGGAAGAGTTTGTTTTCTTCTCTCCACTGTGCCTGGGACCTGGTGGATAAACCCGTTTAATTAAGGAAGGAAGCATTAGTGAACTCACATGGCAGCCATAGTCACTGTCAACCCCATCAAAGGCCATATTCTGGTCTCCTTCCACTTGACTCATGCGTCTATATCTCACTGGTTCTGAACTTAGGGGAAGGAGAAGGATGCTTTCACTGACCTCTAAACCATCTCATCTTCCACTCCTGTATTTCCTATCTAGATGGTTGGCAACATCCTGCGCCCTAGGCTCCCTCTCCTCTCCTCCCACATCCTGTCTCCAGTGAGCAAGCCGTGTCAATTCTATCTTCCTGTCCTCCACATCAACCCGGCACACTCATCTAACAACACATCACATGGTAAGAGCACAAACTGTCACTGAGTGGACTGCTTAGGTCTGAATTCTGACTTTGCCGCTGTCTCAGCCTTCCTGGGTCTTCTGTCTCCTCACTTGCTACCAGGGCTAACGGTGCCTCTACCAGCGACTGGTTGGGGGCATCAGGGGTAGTGACGCATGTAGCGCAGTCAGCACAGCGCCTGGCCGAGATAGTGAATCCTCGGTACATCTGAGCCTGTACCCTCCCCCAGGGCACATGGCCTGCATGCAGAAGGTGCTCACAGAGTCGTGTAAACATGGTTTGGGGTGCAGACAGACTGCTCTGTGCAGGAGCCCCAAAGCTTTTGGCAACAGAGGCAGACACACTTTTACCTAAAATGGTCTCGCTGTCTGAAATGTCTTCCTACCTTTATCTGCCTGTCCAAGTGTTCTTTATTTGGAAAGACCAATCTAGTTAGACAAATGGATTAGGGGAGGAAGATCAGTCCGTTGGGGGCTTAAGTAAGGAAGGGAAGGAGAGGTTGGAGACCCAGAAAGGAACGAGTCAATAAACAGGAGGCCAAAGGGGATGTACAGAACACAGGTGGAAGGAGCAGACCTGAGCAAACCCCTTCCACGAGCACAGAACAGGTGTCCTTCTGCCCACGCTTAGTGCGTATTTATTTATAAATTTATTTATTTATTTTGAGTAGGAGTCTCACTCTGTCACCCAGGCTAGAGTGCAGTGGCACCCTCACGGCCACCGCAGCCTCGACCTGCTGGGCTCTGGCGATCCTTCCACCTCCGCCTTCCAAGTAGCTGGAACCACAGGCATGCGCCATCATGTCTGGCTAATTTTTTGATTTATTGTAGAGACAAGGTCTCACCAGGTTGCCCAAGCTGGCCTCAAACACCTGGACTCAGACAATCCTCTCACCTCAGGTTCCCAAAGTGCTGGGATTACAGATTTGGCCACCATGCCCAGCCTGTTTTTGTTTTTTTTTTTTAAATAGCAGTGGGGTCTCACTATATTTCACTATATTGCCCAGACTGGTTTTGAACTCCTGGGCTCAAGCAATCCAGTTGCCTCGGCCCCCAAAGCGCTGAAATTTTAGGTGTGAGCCACTGCACCTGACCTCAAAGATGTCACGGAGGGAGTTGGCTGGCCACTCAAGCAAGGATGGTCACCATATTCCAGAGTCTTGTCCCTGACTTTGCAGAGACAAAATTTCAATTCTGAGCCGGGCTCGGTGGCTCAGCGGCTCAGCCTGTAATCCCGCGCCTTGGGAGGCTGAGGTGAGTGGACTGCCTGAGCCCCCAGGTACAAGACCCACCTGGGCAACTTGGCGAGACCTCATCTCTACAATAAATCAAAAATTAGCCATGCGTGGTAGCACGTGCCTGTAGTTCCAGCTACTTGGAAGGCTGAGGCGGAAGGATCACCGGAGCCCAGCAGGTCGAGGTTGTGGTGGCCGGGAGCGGCAACTGCACTCCAGTCTGGGAGACAGAGTGAGACTTCAACTCAAAAAAAAAAAAAACAACAAAAAATTACTACTACTACCAGCTAACATTTATTGAACACCCAGTATGTGTTAGACACTATGCAATATTATTTACTTGATTTAGCTCATTTGATCCTAATAACAACTCTCTGAGATGGGTACAATCATGAAACCCCATTTTGCAGATGAGAAAGCTAAAGTAGCAGGAGATTAAATAACTTGGTCAAGGGTAGACAGCTACTAAGTAGTAGAGCCAAGTTTCAAACCCAGCTCTCAAATTTTATGAGCTTATGCTCTTAATCATTATACTACACCATGTCTCCTAAGAAAAGGATTTAGCCGGGCTCGGTGGCTCAGCCTGTAATCCCGCGCCTTTGGGAGGCTGAGGTGAGTGGATTGCTTGAGCCCACAGGTTCGAGACCTGCCTGGGTAGCGAGACCTCATCTCTACAATAAATCAAAAATTAGCCGGGCGTGGTAGCGCATGCCTGTAATTCCGGCTATTCGGAAGGCTGAGGCGGAAGGATCGCCGGAGCCCAGCAGGTCGAGGCTGCGGTGGCCAGGAGTGGCCACTGCACTCCAGTCTGGGCAACCGAGTGAGACTCCAACTCAAAAAAAAAAGGATTTAGTAACTAAAGTCATTTTTATTTTATTTTTTTGAGTTGGAGTCTCACTCTGTCGCCTAGACTGGAATGCAGTGGCCGCTCCCGGCCACCGCAGCCTCGACCTGCTGGGCTCCGGCGATCCTTCTGCCTCAGCCTTCCAAGTAGCTGGAACTACAGGCGCACGCTACCACGCCCGGCTAATTTTTGATTTATTGTAGAGATGAGGTCTCGCCAAGTTGCCCAGGCGGGTCTCGAACCTGCAGGCTCAGGCAATTCACTCACCTCAGCCTCCCAAAGGCGCGGGATTACAGGTTGAGCCACCAAGCCCGGCTAAGTCATTTTTATTAATTTATAGAGGATATGCATTTCCAGGGACTAGAAGATCAATATCAAAACATCAACAAAGGGAAGTCAAGGACCTTAAACAGTATTTCTCTAACTACAGCCAAGAGTTGATTAACAAAGTAGGTTCTAAGGCTGGGTGCAGTAGCTCATGCCTGTAATCCTACCTCTTTGGAAGACTGAGGTAGGAGGATTCCTTGAGGCCAGGAGTTTGAGATTAGACTGGGTAAAATAGCAAGAACCTGTCTCTACAAACAAATAAAATAAGTAGCCAGACATGGTGGTATGTGCCTGTAATCTCAGCTACTTGAAGGCTAAGGTGGAAGGACAGCTTGAGCCCAGGAGCTTGAGGCTGCAGTGAGCTGTGATCATACCACTTGCACTCTAGCCTGGGCAACACAGTGATATGCTGTTTCTAAAAAAATAAAATAAAAACAAATAAATGAAATCCCATGCCTAGGGAATCAGCATCTTCGAAGTAGAGGCTTTGAAGTCTGTACTATCAATAGCACCCCAAGCAATTCTATGCACACTAAATTCTTGTGCAAAATGGTCTTGAGGGATTTCACTTGAAAGGCCCAAATAGCCGGGCATGGTGGCTCACGCCTAAAATCCCAGCACTTTGGGAGGCTGAGATGAGAGGATTGCTTGAGCCCACAGGTTCGAGACCAGCCTGGGCAACTTGGTGAGACCTCATCACTACAATAAATCAAAACATTAGCCGGGCATGGTGATATGTATCTGTAGTTTCAGCTACTTGGAAGGCTGAGGTGGAAGGATCACCTGAGCCCAATAGGTTGAGGCTGTGGTGGCTGTCAGTGTGCTACTACACTCCAGCCTGGGTGACAGAATGAGACTCCAACACCCCCCCACCAAAAAAAGAAAAGAAAAGCCCAAATAATTATCCCTAATTTTTTTTTTTTTGAGTTGGAGTCTCACTGTGTTGCCCAGGCTGGAGTTCAGTGGTAGTTCACGGCCACCACAGCCTTGACCTGCTGGGCTCAATGATCCTTTTCCCTCAGCCTTCCAAGTAGCTGGAAGCAAAGGTGCGTGCCACCGGGCCTGGCTAGTTTTTAATTTTTTTAATTTATTGTAGAGACAAGGTCTCACCAAGTTGCTCAGGTTGGTCTCAAACACCTGGGCTTAGACAATTCTCTTGCCTCCGCCTCCCAAAGTGCTGGGATTACAGGTGTGAGCCACGATGCCCAGCTAAGTATACTTTTTAAATGACTTGAATAGTCCTAGTTACAAGAGTTCCTCCTTCTAAAATAGCACTGAACAAACTGTTAAACTCTCTTATCTTTAAAATTTTGTAGGGACAGGGTCTTCCTATGTTTCCCAGGCTGGTCTCAAACTCCTGGACTCAAGCAATCCTCTGGCCTTGTCCTCCCAAAGTGTCACACCCGGCCTAAACTATTAAACTCTGAAGTCTAAAGTAGTCTAGTCCTCTAGCTAAGAAACCAAGCCCCTCCATTCAGATTTTTTTTTTTTAGAGAGGGAACAACACAATTGATTAGTTTAGGGCTCAATGATGTCCTGGTTTCACAGTTCTTTTTTTTTTTTTTGAGTTGGAGTCTGACTTTGTCGCCCAGACTGGAGTGCAGTGGCCGCTCCCGGCCACCACAGCCTTGACTTGCTGGGCTCTGGCGATCCTTCCGCCTTAGCCTTCCAAGTAGCTGGAACTACAGGCGCGCGCTACCACGCCCAGTTAATTTTTGATTTATTGTAGAGATGAGGTCTCGCCAAGTTGCCCAGGCGGGTCTCGAACCCGCAGGCTCAGGCAATCCACTCACCTCAGCCTCCCAAAGTGCTGGGATTACAGGCTGAGCCACCGAATCCGGCCAGTTTCACACTTCTTAACTGAATCTGGCATCCTCAGAAACCCTCACTTCCCTAGGTTGCCTGACACTCCCAACCCACCCCCCCCAGGTCATATTTCTATCAGTGGGACACTCCTGAATCACATTCTTCCTCTTCCTAGTTTCACTCTCTGACATTGGTCAAAGCACTGGAGTTCTTTAACCGTCGCTTTCTCCACCACTCATCTCTGAGTACTGATTGTAACCCAGTACTTGGCTGATGAGAAATTAATTTCTTTATACAGTATGAAAAAACTATGAACATGCCTCTATAAGCCTTTCCTTCCCAGAGTTTCCTAACAGCATTCTAAAGAGAACAGATGATGAAATGCTGAAAAAGAAAAGCTGTAGTTGAACATAGCTGTTTGGAGTGACCCACAGCACATGTCCAAGTACATATTAAAGACCAATATTTTAGCCGGGCGCAGTAGCGTGCGCCTGTAGTTCCAGCTACTTGGAAGGCTGAGCGGAAGGATCGCGGGAGCCCAGCAGGTCAAGGTTGCGGTGGTCGAGAGTGTGCCGCTGCACTCCAGTCTGGGCGACAGAGCGAGACTTTCAACTCAAAAAAAAAAAAAAAAAAGACCAGTATTTGTTACTACTATTTCTATTAAAATAGATATATGTACAAAAGGCTTACATTTGCTTTGCTTTGCTTGTTTTAAGGTTTTCACATTCAAGTGCAAATGGTGACAGTCACTTAAAAGCAAAACTAAAATGGTGAAGGAAGTAAGATTTAAAAATGAACTTTTTCTTTAAATGCCTCTCTGGAAATACTGTATGTAGGAAATGCAGATACATTTGGAAAACTGCTGTAAATGGCTTATGAATTACTCCACTTTCTAAACTAATAATATTGTCAATATTTAGCAATATTCATATTAAGAATTACTCAATATTTCCTATTAGAAATTATAGTATTTGTTGAATTAAGTAGTTCTCATATTCAAACTGAATCTGGGACTGTAATCTAAATTTTTTTTTTTTTTTGAGTTGGAGTCTCACTGTCGCCCAGACTGTAGTGCAGTGGCCGCTCCCGGCCACCGCAGCCTCAACCTGCTGGGCTCCGGCGATCCTTCCGCCTCAGCCTTCCCAGTAGCCGGAATTACAGGCATGCGCTACCACGCCCGGCTGATTTTTTGATTTATTGTAGAGATGAGGTCTCGCTGCCCAGGCGGGTCTCGAACCCACGGGCTCAGGCAATCCACTCACCTCAGCCTCCCAAAGGCGCGGGATTACAAGCTGAGCCACCGAGCCCGGCATGTGGTTAAAACGTATACGTTCATAGCTTTGCCTGGAGAGAATTCATGCTTTATTTACCAACTAGGCCTCGTGTCCCTATTCTTTGCATTCCACACCTATACCCACCAAGTGAAGTTACAGAAGATAAAAAAATAAAATAAAAATACAAACACCTAAGAATTTCCTCTTTTATGGGTAACTTTCCAACTCGTGTAGATTCCAAGTATTTATGATGTAAGGTTTATGGTTTCTGTGGCTTTAGGAAAAAAGAACTTAAATCTGTATTTGTAGATCTGGTGTCCGGCAAATACAGTGTATGAAATCATCAAAACTGGAAGTTAAGCAGTTCTAACGTAGAGAAAAGTTAGTCGAGTATCTGATGGACGTCTCCCCTGCCTGGCGACCCTCAAAGGTGACTCAAGGGTCCGGGTCCTCGGGACCTGAGGATTGGTGGATCGCATGCGTTGCAATACAAGGCAGGAAGCCCTGGAAGGGAAGACGTTACTCTGCACTTTAGACGCAAATAGTGTCTGATTTGTCCCTGGCCACGATGCTCGGAGGACTCGGCGCTTTGTCACAATTGCAATATAACCGTGGGGGGGGGATAAAGCCCCACAGCCCTAATCCTTTGTCCTCCAGACTCCAAGAACTCCGACTGCGGTGGTGACAGATTGGTGACCGGCTCTGAAGGGGCTGGGTGGGAGGCGGGTGCAGGGCAGGTGCCGCCACGCGTCCCGGGGGCCGTCATTGCCCTCGAGGCCTGCGGTGCAGAGACCACCACCCAGAAGGGCGGGGACCGCGGAGCCTCCACCCTGGCCACACTCCCGGTTACCTCGGAGGAGCCCCCAAGATCACTGAGCAGCTGCCCGGGTCAGGTCCCCCAGCGGAAAGGCGGCGACGGCCGCGACATCAGCGGTCAACTGAACAGCCTGTCCCGGGCCGGTCTAGGCACCCGTGGTGAGACCACTAGCGCGGGGGGTCCCCAGGTTGGGGAAGATGGAGGGGAGCACGGAGGGGCGGGGGAAGGGAAGGAGGACAAGGAGGGCGTAGGGGAGGGGGCGGGCCACCTCGGGGAAGGCCACGGGTTTACCGCCGAGATCGTGGCGTTCCCATGGAAACGTATCCCTCCGCCCGCGCCCGGCGCGTTCGCCTCTTTCAGTTCTTTCCGCGTCGCCTCTCGGCTGTTTCCGCCCAGCTCCTTTGTGCCGCGCAGAGCGGCGAGACGACGCATGCGCAGAGCCGCCGCCGCCGCGTATATAAGCGCGAAGCCGGCCTCGTCGCTCAGTGCCGCCGGGACCGTTGGCAAGGGAGGGTGTGTGGCAGCTCCCGTGTGACTCGAGCCCTGGGCGCCGCGAGCGAGCGAGCCGAGCACGCGGGCCGTTCATCATGTCGCGCTACGGGCGGTACGGAGGAGGTAGGTGGCGAGGGGCCGGCGAGGGCCGCGGACGGGGGCGCGGCGGGCGCGGCGAGGCCGTGGGCTTGGCGCGGCGGTTGGAAGACGGTTATTCCGCGTGCGTAATGGCGGCCCCGGCGCACGCCGCACGGAGCCGGAGCCGCGGGGGCGGGGTGTGCCCGGCCGGCGGGGGGTGGCGGGCGTGCGCCTGGGCCGGGCTCCGCGGCCCGGCGGCCTGACGGCCCGCGCCCGCCCAGGGCCGGGCCGGGGGACGCGGTGTCCCCCGTCGCCCTCCCCGGGGCCGCCCGCCCGCCCCCTCCCCCGCCCTCGGTGGCGGCTGCCATTTTGCGCGCACTGACGACCGCGGTGGCGCATTTCCTTCGCGCTTTCCCGCCACTTCGGGGGGCCGCGGCGGGCGCGGGCGCGCGCGTGCACCCGAGTCGGACGTTCGGGCGAGTGGCGGAGCGGGCGCGGAGACCTAACGTGCGCGACTGGCGGCGGTTTCTTTTCTCTCGTAGCTGTTTCGGGCGCGGCTGGTGGCTCTGGGGCGGGGAGCTGGAGGCCCGGGCGAGCCTGCGCCTGGGGCGGCTGCCGCGGACGACGAGCGCCGGCGCAGCCCTGCTCTCCCGGTCCGGCCCCGGCCGGGGCCAGCCCGCCGCCGACGCCGCCGCGGGCCCGCGCGCCCCCAGCGCGCCCGGGGCTGCCGGGACTCGGGGCGGGGCCGGGCCGGGGCCCGCCCCACGCCTCGGAGTGTCCCGCCACGCACCTTGGCTGGTGTCTCGGAGGTTCCCCCCGGGGCAGAGCGGTCCGCACTTTGTCCCAAGGCCGGGTCTGGGCTCTGCTGGCTTTCAGACCTCGAGGGAGGGCGGCAGACAGTGCTCTCTGCACAGTCTTGGAGGATGACCGTTTTTTGTGCTTTTTTTTTTTTTTTTGAGTTCTCATTCCGTCACCCAGGCTGGAGGGCAGTGGCACCCACACGGCCACCGCGGCCCGGACCTGCTGGGCTCCGGCGATCCTTCCGCTTCAGCCTTCCAAGTAGCCGGAACCACGGGCGCGTACCGCCACGCCCGGCTAATTCTTTGGTTTGTTGTAGAGATGAGGTCTCACCGAATTGCCCGGGCTGGTGGCGAACCCCTGGGCTCAGGCACGCCTCTCGCCTCCGCCTCCCAAAGTGCTGGGATGACAGGCTTGAGCCCCCGCGCCTGGCCGGAGGATGACCCGTTTTAAGGCAAGGACTTCATGCGAGCACAGGCCAGATGGGGCATAACATGCGTCTTCTATTTGCATTTTTAAACAGAAACCAAGGTGTATGTTGGTAACCTGGGAACTGGTGCTGGCAAAGGAGAGTTAGAAAGGGCTTTCAGTTATTATGGTCCTTTAAGAACTGTGTGGATTGCCAGAAATCCTCCGGGATTTGCCTTTGTGGAGTTTGAAGACCCTAGAGATGCTGAAGATGCTGTGCGAGGACTGGACGGGAAGTAAGTGAAATTCATCTTGTGAAACTCCCTTCATTAGCTCAAATAGAGCCGGACTCGGTGGTGGGCTGTGGGTGCTGAGCTTGGATTCTGTAGAATGGACCTTAAATAGCTGATCATCATGCTGTTAAGACAGGAAGGTTGGAGAGGGTGGCAGAGACGGGCATAGTGAAGATAGCCAAGGCTTGTGAGGGAGAAGGAGGGGTTGGAAAGAGTCCGTTTTACATACAGGATTCACAGATCTATCTATGTTTAACTTCAGGTTTGTCCCTTTGTTTATAGGGTGATTTGTGGTTCCAGAGTGAGGGTTGAACTGTCAACAGGCATGCCTCGGAGATCACGTTTTGATAGGCCACCTGCCCGGCGTCCCTTTGATCCCCAATGATAGATGCTATGAGTGTGGCGAAAAGGGACATTATGCTTATGATTGCCATCGCTATAGTCGTCGAAGAAGAAGCAGGTATTTATTCTAATAAAGGAATGGTTGGTATTCTAGTTAATCAAGTAATTCTTTTATTAGCAAGGCAGAAATTAGTGTTTTTCTATAAACTTGAATGTTAATTGTACAGGTGTATTTTACAATTTTTGTTTAATTACAAATGTTAATATATTAATAATCAACCTGGTCAAAACCTTTCAGGTTTCTTCGTTTGAGTCAGTCGCCTTGATTCAGAATGTCACGAGCCTTATGATATCATGCTGAGGCGCCTTGCAAATCCGACAATTAAGATCCTCCTAGACCTTGAGGTGATCAGCATAAGAGGCCAGATCCCCTCGAGTCATCTACACCTAGCTTCACCTTATTCATTAAAGGGCAGAAAATTTGAGACGGTGATCGCCGTAACAGTAAATTTGGCTTACAATTGGGGCCCCCTCCGGTTTAGAAAGAGGAACACCAGATTGACCACATTCCCAACTAGAAAAATCTTCTTGCGTCAATCAAGCCTCACCTGGCTCATTTGGCTGTCAGTTTGATCGTCGTTAGATTGAAGAAAACATCTAGATGCAGCGATCGGCTATAGATACTTCTAGATCGTCTAGATCTGCTAGACCATGGGCCAAAGAGGGTCGACCTGCAAACTTGCAAGGTTTATTTTAAATACACATTATAGTGTTTTATATTATGTAATTCTAAGATGTAATTCAGTTTTTAACAAATCTTTTTTTAGGTAGTTTAAAAAAAAAAAAAAAAAAAACAACTAATAGGCCCAGAATTTATTTCCAAATGAGACACTAAATTTAAATAGTTTTGAGATTTGATTTCAGCAGAGGCACACAAACTCTAAAAACGAGTTATCATCTAACATTTTGTTTTTTCTAACTTGAAAAATAGGTCACGATCTAGATCACACTCTCGATCCAGAGGAAGGCGATATTCTCGCTCACGCAGCAGGAGCAGGGGACGGAGGTAAGAGATCCTGTTGAATTCAAGTCACAGTACTTAATAAAGAACTTTATTTGGAAATGGACTTAAAATTCCTTGATTTAATTTATAGGTCAAGATCAGCATCTCCTCGACGATCAAGATCTGTGTCTCTTCGTAGATCACGATCAGCCTCACTCAGAAGATCTAGGTCTGGTTCTATAAAAGGATCGAGGTATTTCCAGTATGTAACACTTTTCTCCTCATTGGTATTTGGATTGTCACATCTTAACGGCAGCGGTGGAGTGTTAGAACATAATTAAAATGGATTGCTTCAGTCCGGGCGCGGTGGCTCAAGCCTGTAATCCCAGCACTTTGGGAGGCTGAGGTAGGGGATTGCCTGAGCCCATGAGTTCAAGAATAGCCTGGGCAACTTGACAAGACCTCATCTCTACAATAAATCAAAAAATTAGCTGGGCGTGGTAGCCCATGCCTGTAGTTCTGGCTACTTGGAAGGCTGAGGTGGAAGGATTGCCAGAGCCCAGCAGATTGACGCTTGGGTGGCCATGAGCGTGCCACTGCACTCCAGCCTGAGTGACAAAGTGAGACTCCCAACTAAAAAAAAAATGGATTGCTTCAGAGGATAATTTGAGGTATAAAAGTTGAATCTATACATGACTTGTAAGATGGATATCACTATCCTAGTTTTACGGATGAAAAAAAAGTGCTATGAAAGATTTTAAGGCTTAGAAAGAGAGTGGACTAGAGACGAGTCAAAAGCCACAAATGATCCTAATAATGAACACTGGAGTAGGCATGTGGCTATAAGCTTCTCAGGTGTCGGTTTTATGTCCATTGTATAGGCAAGTCATACTGGCTCTGAAATGTGGTGAGTTGCTTGATTCCTGATAATGCCCATTAGAACCAGGAAGAGATTCAGAAGCATGTTGAAACATATCTCAGTTTTGGAATAATGGGGGTGAATTTGAGACACTGGAAAGTTGTCTGGGGTGGTAGTGTACGAGTGGATGAAGGTGGATTTTAACTAGGCAGTTTACACTAAGAACCCCCAGCTTTATTTTGTAGAAGGCCTTTAAAGGTGATAAAGAGTTGTGTATGTTAGTCTGATCTGTCTGACAAATTGATGTGTCTGAACCATGATAACTTACTGATGGTCCAAGCATAAAGCCTGAGTGGTAGTTTTTCATTGGGTGATAAACCTGAAGAATTGTGGTCTCAGTTTAGGGGCCTTCGGTTTTTGTTTTTGTTTTTGTTTTAATTTTAAAAGACCATTTCTCACTGGTCTAGACCCAGGCTAGAGTACATTGGCTATTCATAGGTGAGATCACGGCTTGAATTTGAACTTCTGGGCTCATGTGATCCTCCTACCTTAGCTGGGTCTACAGGTGTGTACCACAACACCCAACTCAGGGATCTGTGGTCATAAATGAGTCTAATTTGAAAATCAAGTCATATAGTAGTCTCAAAAACCATCTATTTCCCTCGGATATTACACAGGTTTGAGAATGGTGTTTCTCTGTACAGGAGGTGACGTCCAATTGAGGGTGATAGGAAAAAGCACTTAAATGGTGGTTCCTTATAGCTCCATAGCAGCTTATTTGAAATGTTATTTGAAATGATCATTTGTCCTACCTGAGACTGGTCTAAGAAGACAAGTGTTGCATCTTACTCAGTTTTAGCCCCTCTGTTCTTAACCCATCTAATGAAAGGTGCTCAGTGTTCGTTTAAGGGAAATTCCTGTAGACTAATTGGCATAATTGTGCTTTTACTTTTTCTTTTTATTAAGATCCCGGTCGAGGTCAAGATCAAGATCCAGGTCTATTTCACGACCAAGAAGCAGGTAGGGTAAATTCTGATTAATGCTATTCTAGTTATATGGCACCAATATCCAAAGAGTTCAAAGTGTTATGAATTGTTGGACCTTGGAGTGTTAATTCTAAGAGTAGGTATTAAGTGGGAATACATTACCTTGTTAATAAACCAAACTGGAGCTTCATTTATATTTGGCTTGTTACTGGCTGACTTCCTGAACAAGGGAATGTAAAGCTTTAGTGAGAAAGAAGTTTGACTTTGGGAGTTGTGGTAAGAGGCCCTTGTTAGAACTCTCAGGTGTATGAAGAAGCATCCTGATGATAAATGTGTTAAAGCAGAATGTAAAAAGATGAATCGTGATCAAATACAGTTGTTGGAAGATTGGCCTTTGCTAGCAACAACTGGTAGACTTTTCAGTTTAACTGCAGTCTTGACATTTGCAGCTTAGCACAGTTGGGGGATTGTTTCATGGTATGGTGACTATAAGAAAGGGATTGGTTAGTACTGTCTCTTAATAGAATTTCTCATGTTTTGACAGCCGATCAAAGTCCAGATCTCCATCTCCAAAAAGAAGGTAAGCTAAATAATGTTTTGTTGCCAAATCTCCACCTGTCCAATGTGGCCTCTGCAGAATTGGTTTGCTCACTATTTACTTCACAGTCTTTGAGCTCTTTGGAGAATTGGTGCTATATAGATGAAAACCCTAAATATTAAGTTTCTGAAGTGATTGCTTTTCTTTTACATAAGTTTATACTTTTGGAAATATTTAGCCATAAAATATTAAGGTGATTGTTAAGATGTACTTAGTACTATGAATGGTTGTAGAAATTTTAAGAAAATGCTTTTCCCTCCACATATGGACATTAGTAAAAAGGAAGTGCCTACATGAGGAAAAGAATAACTCTTGAAGTTATTTGCCTACCACTGCTTGGTGGCCAGAACGCTTCAAATAGTTATCATATTTAACTTAATCTTGTAATTTTGACAAGAAAGGTATCAAGTAGCCTAATTTTAAGCAAGAACAAAAGATGGATATATTTATCTCTGGTGTCAAAATCTTTGCTATGGGAGCTTAGTGCCTTTGGGCACCTTTGAATTTATTGAAATTGAGTACATTGCACATTGAGTACATTGAGAAGGGTAAGCTTCAATAGCACTAATTGGTTGCAAACAATGTTTTTCTTTTTAGTCGTTCCCCATCAGGAAGTCCACGCAGAAGTGCAAGTCCTGAAAGAATGGACTGAAGCTCTCAAGTTCACCCTTTAGGGAAAAGTTATTTTGTTTACATTATTATAAGGGATTTGTGATGTCTGTAAAGTGTAACCTAGGAAGGATAATTCAACCATCTAATCAAAATGGATCTGGATTATTACTCTGTAAATTCACAGCAGTAAGATAATATAAATTTTTGTTGAATGTATTAACATCCTATGGTCTGAAAATGTGGGTTTTTATTTGGCACATTTAAATAAAATGTTTCTAACTAGATTTTTGATTTGTGTTCAATATTAATACTTCTTGATTTGGTAAGCATCGGAGTCATGTCATAATTGTTAACCATATTCATACAGACCTACTATTCAAAGTTTAATGATGCTGATTAAGTCTTGAACATCAGTAACTGTTCTATACTTAACACTTGGCCAGGATCTTAAGGGACTGAAAATTCCATTTTACTTGTAGACTTTTGGGTGAGATGATCCTGAGTCCCCTGTAACAGTATGATTGCATCATGACAAATCCCTAAATTAACTAAACTATTTGAAGTTGGTGTTACTAGTTTTAGTCACCCTAGTAATTAATGGTCAAGCTAGAGGGACCGCTGATTTGCCTATAAATAAGCATGAGCTGGAACTAAGCAAAGCTTATCAAAGTAAATGTGGTATGAGAAGTAGGGAGAAACTGATTTCTGGAGGCTCTTTTAGGAACTAATTGCAGTTTTTCAGGATATTAGATGGGATAGTGTCAAATTAGAACTCCGTATTTTGGGGAGTTTTTTGTTTTCAATTTTATACCAAAAAAATGCATGTGTGAGGAATTGTCTGAATTTGGGACAAAACATCTTCATGTAAACCAGCTTTGCAAAATTTTCCAGCCCACATACTCCTCTATTTCTCCAAATGGATTGCCTTATTCTGAGCAAAGACCTGTTCGTTGTCAAGCTAGGTTTGTAGTTCCCGACCATCAACATTCTATTTTGCCAGGCTGGTGCAAAGTAATTAAAGATGTTAATCAGAAATGTTAATGAGACTTAAGTGGTTTTGTAAATTTCACTTATATTTAGCAATATTTCATGTAGCTAAACTTTTTTGGTAGCATCTGGTAGACCTTAGAATGTATAGCCAGTAGGTTCTTTATTCAGACTTTAAATAATCCTAAGAATAGTAGAGCAGTAACAGTTACTTTTGAGTTTTCTGGTCAAGCTTTAACCAGGCATTCTCTAGCCTTGGGGTGGAAAAAAAAAAAGTGCTGGTGACACAGGTGTGTGTCTAGCCTTGCCCACTTAATGCTTTTTTCCAGCAAGGTCATTGGCTAGTACTACAAATTTATATGGTAGTCTTGAGTGACCACTAGTATGTTGGAAGTATTTGGATTCTTTGTTTTTGGAATTTTGACAACTGGCTGAATTATATGGTTGGTAAAAAGCTTTGTGTATAATCGGCAGGCTTATTTATCTGTTGCAATTGGTTAGCTTTAATTGTTCTGTATTATATAAAGAAGTTTACTCAACAATAAATCTGCAGAGACTGAACAAACAATCCTGAACTCAATTTTTGGAAATGGGAGCTGTGAGCCAAAAATAGTCATTCATTCTGTAGCTTTAGGATGGGCGACTAGCAGGCAGCATCCTAGAATCATCCTAGAAAGGAGAAAAGGGTATGGGGGTGTAGGAGCAAAAAGTGGTTTTCACCAAGCACAGAAAGTTCTGCCACCTTTATGGGGGAAAGGGCCATCTAGACCAGTACCGTGTTCCTTTCTGCTTGGGGGATGCGTTGCAAACGGATGAACTTCAGTGTATCCTCCCCTTGTTTTCTGTGGTTGGGATTGCCAAGTTGACTGGCTTGAAAAATGCTGACCTATAGTCAGTCATTCCTTCTAAATTTTCAGCCGAGTGCTGAGTGGTAGCTAATTGAACACGTCAGTCACTGTTTTGGATGCTTTAGAGGTAAAATTTTGGGGCTTCTCACTTGGGTATGCCTCTCACAAGGGTATATGTAATCTCCCCTTGATTTCACAATGGTAGTTCTCTGTTGGGTTTTGAACTGTTAATGAATCTCAAGTGAAATGGCCCTGTCTTACTGTGTTCTCCTGAGGATGGAATAAGGAGGGGGTCTTGATTCCAATCAACTTGGGATTTGGTTCAATGCTGGGGCAGGATTAAGAGTCTTATTTTCATGTAGCCTGTCTTGAAGTCTTAACATGTTTTCCAAGACAAGCTAATAAGGAACTGGAAGCTGTGAAACTCAAGGAGTTGTCACTGAAGGAGAATGATCGGCACATAACCTCACAGCAGCTTACATCGGGCATTGGAAAGCAGAGCTGGTCTAACAGCAGATCCTAGGCCTGGCTGATCTTGGAGTGCTTGGAGGGTGGTTAGAACCAGAGAAGCAAAGAAATGATATTACTAAGTGTATATGTGAAAGTATTAAAACTTCAGAACTTCCAAGTGAAAGAAAACCATCTATGCAGGTCCAAAGCCTGTGGAAAAGTAATAGTTTCAACAATATCTGCAACAGTCAGGTGTAAACCCATTAAAACTTCCGTTTTTCATGCCTATGTTTAGTCGAGCTGTCAAAGGACAATAATCACCACAAAATTGTCCTGATGACCCCACCTCAGAAGAGGAAATGGGCTCAGAGAAATTCACTCAGGTTTATCACCTGGTAGGAGGCAGAGAATATTTATTTATTTATTTATTTTGAGTTGGAGTCTCACTCTGTCGCCCAGACTGAAGTGCAGTGGCTGCTCCCGGCCACCGCAGCCTCGACCTGGCTGGGCTCCGGCAATCCTTCCGCCTCAGCCTTCCGAGTAGCCGGAATTACAGGCACGTGCTACCATGCCCAGCTGATTTTTGATTTATTGTAGAGATGAGGTCTCGCCAAGTTGCCCAGGCAGGTCTCGAACCCTTGGGCTCAGGCAATCCACTCACCTCAGTCTCCCAAAGTGTGGGATCGCAGGCTGAGCCACCAAGCCCAGCTGAATGATACATATTTTTGAGTCAGAGTCTCACTGTGTCACCCAGACTGGAGTGCAGTGGCACGCTCACGGCCACCATAGCCTCAACCTGCTGGGCTCGGGCAATCCCACCTGCTTCAGCCTTCCAGGTAGTCAGGTAGCACCATCACACCCAGCTAATTTTTTGATTTATTGTAGAGACAAGATCTTAGGAAGTTGCTCAGGCTGGTCTCGACCTCCTGAGCTCAGGCAGTCCTCTTGCCTCCACCACCCGAAGTGTTGGGATTACAGGCGTGAGCCACCACACCTGGCTATACCCTTGTTTTTTAACAAGTCAGTAAAGCACCTTACTGCTCTGTTAAGGCAAATGGAACCATATTATAGAAAAATCAGAATACCAGAAAAAAATACATGCTGTAGTCCTACTCACTGTAGATTATACTATTGTTAACAGTCTGGCTACCTTCCAAACTTAGATGTTGGATCAGAGTAATTCTGGAGCTTTGTGAATACAGTAGCCCATTCATTGAAACCCTTAGGTCCACGTCCCAAACCTAGCTCTCTATCCACAGGCCACTGGCCCAGCCTATTTGATTTTATTTCACTTTGCACTTGGCGATAGACTTGAGGTGTGTACAGTGAGAAACCTCTCTATCCCTGACTCAGCTGTCTGGTTCTCTCTAAGAGGCAGCTGTTGGGACCAGTTAGGTAGCCTGCTGGAGAGTCAGCAGCCATGTAAGCAAATATACACAGACGTTTTCTATTTAACACAAAATATAGCATACTAGATGCACCTCGCTTGTCTCAGTATCTTGGCAATCTTTTTTTGTCACCTGTTTGTCCAGAGGAAATCTCGTCATGTAAGTAAAAATGATACTGGCTCTTGATAAATGCTGCGGACTATTTAGTTGACTGGGTATTGCATAATTTGTACAGTAAACTTTGGTGCCCTTCAGTGTGCGCCACCGGATAGCGGGATACAAGAAGTGAACCAAGCTTTTCCTCATGGAGCTTAAGTTCTTTAGAGAAATGACGGAGTCAGCATCAGGTCAGTACGGAGAAGAATGAAGGCAGGGTAAGAGAGAGGGACTCGGTGGCTGGATTACAAAGGGTGGTCTCAGGCCTCTGCCAGGGACATTTGAACAAGTGAAGGAACAAGCCACGTTGGCCTCAGAAAAGAGTTCTAGTCTGAGGACACAGAAAATGCAGAGGCCCGAAAGTGGTTTGTGCTTTGGAGGGCAAAGGGCAGAGCACCTGGGAATGGGGGTGCAGGATGGAGAAACGGGCCTTGACAGGCCTTGGAAAGCACCCACTTTTTTACCCTGGAGGTTTGCTTTTATTTTTCTATTTTTTAAAGACTTTATTTTAGTTTTTCAGTAGGATTTTCATTCTGTTTCCCAGGCTGGAGTGCAGTGGCACACTCACGGCCACCGCAGCCTCGACCTGCTGGGCTCAGATGATCCTTCCGCCTCAGCCTTTCAAGTAGCTGGAACTACAAGTGCATACCACCCGGCTAATTTTTTCATTTCTTGTAGAGACAAGGTCTTGCCAAGATGCCCAGGCTGGTCTCGAACCCCTGGACTCAGGCAGTCCTCTTGCCTCTGCCTTCCAAAGTGCTGGGATGGTCAGGCATGAGCCACTGCACCCAACTAGGACTTTATTTTTCTTAAATAGTTTTAGGTTCACAGCAACACTGAGAGGAAGGTAGAGATTTCCTATAAACCCCTTTCCCACACATGCATAGATGTTCTCATTATCTCCCACCAGATTGATATGTTTGTTAAAAACGATGAACCTGCATTCACACCATTGTCAGCCAAAGTCCATCACTGACACTACATCCCATCCTTGGTGCTGCACATCCTGTGGGTATCATGGCACGTGTTCATCATTAGAGCATCGGACAGGGTGGTTTCACTGCTGGAAGGGACCCTTCCTGCTGTATCCTTCGTCCCTCCAACTCTTGGCCCCTGACAGCCACTGATCTTTTTACTATCTCCATGGTGTTGCCTTTTCCAGAATAGAGTAAGTTGAAATACAGTATGTAGCCTTTTCAAATTGGCTTTCTTTCACCTAGTAATATGCATTTAAGTTTGTCTTCTGAGGGTTTGAAAGGCTCCCCCTTTTTTAGTGCTGAATGACATTCCATTGTCTGCTGTACCACAGTTTATCCATTCAACTACTGATCTTAGTTGCTTCCAAGTTTTGGCAATAATGAATAAAGCTGCTGTCAACATCTTTGTGCAGGCCTTCGTGCAGACATGTTTTCAGTTCCTTTGGGTAGATAACAAGGAGCATGACTGCTCGATTATTGGTAAAGAGTATGTTTTGCTTTATAGGAAACTGCCAAACTGTTCCAAAGAGGCTGTACAATTTGACATTCTTTTTTTTTTTTTTTTTTTGAGTTGGAGTCTCACTCTGTTGCCCAGACTGGAGTGCAGTGGCCGCTGCTGGCCACTGCAGCCTTGACCTACCGGGTTCCGGCGATCCTTCCACCTCAGCCTTCCGAGTAGTCGGAATTACAGGCATGCGCTACCACACCCAACTTATTTTATTTTATTTTTTATTGTAGAGATGAGGTCTCGCCAAGTTGCCCAGGCAGGTCTCGAACGCGCGGGCTCAGGCAATCCACTCACCTCAGCCTCCCAAAGCACGGTATTATAGGCTGAGCCAGCGAGCCCGGCTTTTAGCCCATATTTTGATTGGGTTGTTTTCTTCCTGGAGGGATTTTGAGCAAAGGAGTAACAAATGGAACCAGTTTCCTGTTGATGGACTGGAGGGTTGTTTCTAAGTACTGTTTCACTATTGCAGGAATAACCTTGTATGACACATCATTGCCCAGGTGATGAACATGCACATGTTGGATAATCCCCAGGTATTGCATTGTTGGGTCACAAGGTATGTGCATTTATATATTTGCTAGGTGCGGTTGGTTTGCCTTGGTGGTAGTGTGTAGGTATGCCTGTCTTCCTGTACATGCCGACATGAAGGACTATCAAACTTGGTGATCTGTCTGTCTGCATTGGGGTCTTTTGTTACCGAAACTGGAGTGCAGTGGCGTGATCACAGCTCACCGCAACCTCAACCTCCTGGGCTCAAGTGATCCTTCCACTTCAGCCTCCTGAGTAGCTGCGACTACAGGCACACACCACCACACTCAGCTAATTTTTGTATTTTTTTGTCGAGACAAGGTCTCACTATGTTGCCCACGCTGGTCTCAAACCCCAGGTTCAGGCAGTTCTCTCGCCTCAGCCTCCGAAAGTGCTGGGATTACAGGCGTGAACCATAGCACCCAGCAGGTGAATGAATGGATTCTAATCCACTAAACCAAAAATATATAAAACTGGAGACTTGCCTGGGCTTGGTGGCTCAGCCTGTAATCCCAGCACTTTGGGAGGCCAAGGTGAGTGGATTGCCTGAGCCCACGGGTTCAAGACCAGCCCAGGCAACTTGGTGAGACCTTGTCTCTACAATAAAAAAAAATTAGGCATGGTAGCGCATGCCTGTAGTTCCGGCTACTTGGAGGGCTGAGGCGGAAGGATCACTGGAGCCCAGCAGGTCGATGCTGGGGTGCCCGTGAGCGTGCCACTGCACTCCAGCCTAGGCGACGGAGTGAGACTCCAACACAAAAAAAATGAGCCTCTTCTCTTCTGTGAGCCCTTTGCAGTTGGCATTTCAGTGAAGAGCCCACATTTCCCATGTTGTTGCTTGCGAGACAAACTCCTGTCGGGATCAGCTACAGGGAGTTTTGGTCCTTAGGCTGCCGTTGACTGTGTCCAGCTCTACTCTGCAACTCCAGTGCAAGGTTTTTCTGTCCTCATCTGAGTTATCTCTGGGTTCTGCTGCTCAGAAAGGGTGTGGAAAATGTCTGTGTAGAAAGTTAGCTGAAGAAAAGGTTCGGTCTCACCTCCCAAGAGCTGGCAAGCTGGTGGGTGAGCCTGGCCTTCGGGTCAGCTCCTGGGTCAGCCACTTCCATTTGATGTGACTGTTAGCTGCCTAGACTGTCCTGTCCCCCTGTACATCCCCGAGTTTTGTGTCTTAATGACTGAGGCTGGATGTGAGCCCATGCAAGGATCCTCATCTGTTTTTTATTTTGCTTTGTAATGTATCTTTTACAAAATTTGGATTCCAGATGATTCCTTTCATTGCTCAGGTTTCAGACCAGATGAAAAGCCTGTCAATAAAGAAGATATCTGATCAGGCACAGTGGCTCATGCCTGTAATCCCAGCACTTTGGGAGACAGAGGCAAAGGATTGCCTGCGCTCAAGGGTTTGAGACCAGCCTAGGCAACTTGGTGAGACCTCATCTCTACAGTAAACCAAAAAATTAACCAGGCATGGTGGTGCATGCCTGTAGTTCCAGCTATTTGGAAGGTTGAGGGGGAAGGATAGCCTGAGCCCAGCAGGTCGAGGCTGCAGTGGCCATGAGTGTGCCACTGCACTCCAGCCTGGATGGCAGTGAGACTCCTACTCAAAAAAAAAAAAAAAATCTGCCTGGGCACGGTGGCTCATGCTTGTAAATCCTAGCACTTTGGGAGGCCGAGGTGGAAAGATTGCTTAGTCTAGGAGTTTTGTTTTGTTTTTTGAGTTGGAGTCTCACTCTGTCACCTAGACTGGAGTGCAGTGGCCGCTCCCGGCCACCGCAGCCTCGACCTGCTGGGCTCCGGCGATCCTTCTGCCTCAGCCTTCCAAGTAGCTGGAATTACAGGTGTGCGCTACCACACACAGCTAATTTTTTATTTATTGTAGAGATGAAGTCTCGCCAAGTTGCCCAGGTGGGTCTTGAACCCGCAGGCTCAGGCAATCCACTCACCTCGGCCTCCCAAAGTGCTGGGATTACAGGCTGAGCCACCAAGCCCGGCCTAGTCTAGGAGTTTGAGACCAGCCTGGACAACACAGCAAGACCCCATCTCTACAAAAAATAATTAAAAATCAACTGAACATGGTGGTGTGTGCCTGTAAATCCCAGCTACTCAAGAGGCTGAGGCAAGAGGATCGTCTGAGCCTAAACAGTTGAGCCTACAGTGAGCCGTGATGGTGCCACTGCACTCTAGCCTGGGTGATAGGGTGAGACCCTGACTCAAGAAAAAAAATGCCAGAGGTAAAGATGGATGAAATAAGCTATCTTGCCAAGTTATCACCAGAATTCTGTAATAAGAATGAATCTTGGCTGGGCTCAGTGGCTCAGCCTGTAATCTCAGCGCTTTGGGAGGCTGATGCTGAGTGGATTGCCTGAGCCTGCAGGTTCGAGACCTGCCCAGACAACTTGGCGAGACCTCATCTCCAATAAATCAAAAATTAAAGCCGGGCTCGGTGGCTCAGCCTGTAATCCCGCGCCTTTGGGAGGCTGAGGTGAGCGGATTGCCTGAGCCCGCGGGTTCAAGACCCGCCTGGGCAGCAAGACCTCGTCTCTACAATAAATCAAAAAAATCAGCCGGGTGTGGTAGCGCATGCCTGTAATTCCAGCTACTTGGAAGGCTGAGGCAGGAGGATCGCTGGAGCCCAGCAGGTCGAGGCTGCGGTGGCCGGGAGCGGCCACTGCACTCCAGTCTGGGCGACAGAATGAGACTCCAACTCAAAAAAAAAAAAATTAACTGGGCGTGGTAGTACACGCCTACAGTTCTGGCTACTTGGAAGGCTGAAGCGGAAGGATTGCCGGAGCCCAGCAGGTCGAGGCTGCAGTGGCCAGGAGTATGCCACTGATCTTCAGTCCGGGTGACAGAGTGAGACTCCAACTCAAAAAAAAAAAAAAGAATGAATTATTTCCTTTGCCTGATAAGACGGGCATGCAGTGTTTACATTTGCAGAGTGTGGGCTAATTAGACCAGTATGATCTTGTGAAATATGTATTTGGTCCCTGTTCCTGACAAAATGCTTCTCAGCCCTGATTTTTATGCTGCTGAGATGACTGATGGCCTCTTGACAGCTTCAGGATGCGGGCCGGTCATTTTCAGGCCCACTCTCCAACCTCATAGGAGGAGAGAAGGCAGAGGACTGAAGTGACCTCGATCACCAATGGTCAGCGATCCCGTCAACCACGCCTACATAATGAAGCCTCCATTAAGCCCAAAAGGGCTGGGCCTGGTGGCTCTCGCCTGTAGTCCTAGCACTTCGAAGGGCTGAGGCAGGAGGATTGCTTGAGCCCAGGAGTTCGAGACCAGCCTGGGCCACATAGCGAGACCCTGGCACTACATGAAATGAAAAATTAAAATTATCTGGGCGTGATAGCACACACCTGTAGTTTGAGCTACTTGGAAGACTGAGGCAGAAGGATCACCTGAGCCCAGCAGGTTGAGGCTGCGGTGGCCGTGGGCGTTCCACTGTGTTCCAGCCCAGTGACAGTGGGAGACTCTGACTCAGAAAAGAAAAGAATAAAAAATTAGCCAGTTGTGGTATGTACCTGTAGTTGCAGCTACTCTGGAGGTTGAGGCGGAAGGATCGCCTGAGCCCAGCAGGTGGAGATTTTGGGGAGCCACTGCACTCCAGCCTGGGTGACAGAGTGAGACTTCATCTCAAAACAAAAACAAAAGGACAAGGTAAGAGAGCTTCCGGATGACCAAACGTGGGAAGATCCTGGAGGGGGGGTGCCCTGAGGGAGGAAGAAGCCCCTGCCCCTTCCCACTCGCCTTGTGCCTCCATCTCTTCCATCTGGCTGTTCATCTGTGTCCTTTGTTTTTTTAGAGTTAGATTCTCACTCTGCCGTCCAGACTGGAGAGTAGTGGCACACTCACGGCCACTGCAGCCTCGACCTGCTGGGCTCAGGCGATTCTGCCTTAGCCTTCCAAGTAACTGGAATTACAGGCACACACCACCACGCCTGGCTAATTTTTTTATTTATGGTGGAGAGGAGGTCTCGCCAAATTGCCCAGGCTGGTCTCAAACCCCTGGGCTCAGGTGATCCCTCTCACCTCGGCCTCCCAAAGTCCTGGGATTATATAGGCGTGAGCCACTGCACTCGGCCGTAACATCCTTTCTAATGCACAGGTAAGCCTCAGTAGTTTCCTTAGGTCTATAACTGCCTCTAATGAATGTATTGAAACCTGAGGAGGGGGTCAGTCAGAAGTATGAGGGGGCAGGACCCAAAAAACCCTGGAATTTATTTCTAAAGAATTGTATAATTTTTTTTTTTTTTTTGATTTGGAGTCTCACCCTCGCCCAGTCTGGAGTACAGTGACACGCTCACGGCCACCCCAGTGTCAACCTACTGGGCTCCGGCAATCCCTCTGCCTCAGCCTTCCAAGGAACCACAGACATGCACCACTTCACCCGGCTAATTTTTTGATTTATTGTAGAGACGAGGTCTCGCCAAGTTCCCCAGACTGGTCTTGAACCTCAGGACTCAGGCAGTCCTCTCACCTCTGCCTCCCAAAGTGCTAGGATTACAGGTGTGAGTCTCGGCCTAAAAAAATACATATATATTTTTGTTTGTTTTTTGTTTATTTATTTATTTATTTATTTGAGTTGGAGTCTCACTCTGTAGCCCAGACTGGAGTGCAGTGGCCGCTCCCGGCCACGGCAGCCTCGACCTGTTGGGCTCCGGCGATCCCTCCGCCTCAGCCTTCCAAGTAGCTGGAACTACAGGCGCATGCTACCATGCCCGGCTAATTTTTGATTTATTGTAGAGATGAGGTCTTGCCAAGTTGCCCAGGCGGATCTTGAACCCGCGGGCTCAGGCAATCCACTCACCTCGGTCTCCCAAAGTGCTGGGATTACAGGCTGAGCCACCGAGCCCGGCATTTTTGTTTATTTTTTAAAGAAAGCTGGAGTAAGGTATTAGAAGTGTTGAGTGTTGTGTGTGTGATTCTAAGGAGGAAAGATGTTTGTGGGGTATTTTTTCCCTCATAGAACCAAGGATCCGCACATTATTTTGCACAGGCCACATCTGGCCTGTTACTGTCTTCATGCAGCTGACAAACTAAAATAGTTTTCCACTGAAGTCGTTGGAAAAAAATCAAAAAGTATAGCATTTCATAATGTGAAAGTTATGTGAAATTCAAATTGTAGTGTTCATAAAGTTTTATTGGCACACAGCCATGATCATTTGTTTGCCTAGTCTATGACTGTTTTGGGGTGCAGAGCAGAATTGCGTACTTATGTCAGACTGTAAGCCCTACAAAGCCGAACGTATTTACTCTTATTTCCATTTTACAGAAAACATTTGCCAACCCTTGCTTTAGACATTAATCTTCAACTTTACAATCGTCCAAATAATTAACTGGGTGCAGTGGCTCACGCCTGTAATCCTAGCACTTTAGGAGGTGGAGGTGAGAGGATTGTCTGAGCCCAGGGGTTCGAGACCAGCCTGGGCAACTTGGGTGAGACTTTGTGTTTACAATAAACCAAAAAATTAGCCAGACTTGGTGGTGCGTGTTTGTGGTTCCAGTTATTTGGAAGGCTGAGGCGGAAGGATTGCCTGAGCCCAGCAGGTTAAGGCTGTGGCGGCCATGAGCACTCTAGCCTGGGCAACAGAATGAGACTGAATCAAAAACAATAATAATATTGATAATTATCTCTGGAGTTCTTGGACACCAAGATTATTAGTAGGATTGCCAGGTCCTTTCCAAACACTTGAAGAAATGCACCATGAAGCTAGGGACAAATCCTATCTATTTATACACATACCATGATGTTGAATGTTAAAAGGCTATTAGAAGGGAAAATTGTTTCTCTAGGACAGTGGTTCTGATTCCTTTTTTTTTTTTTTTGAGTTGGAGTCTCACTTTGTGACCCAGACTGGAGTGCAGTGGCCGCTCCCAGCCACCGCAGCCTCGCCTGCTGGGCACCAGCGATCCTTCCGCCTCATCCTTCCAAGTAGCTGGAACTACAGGTGTGTGCTACCACGCCCGGCTGATTTTTGATTTATTGTAGAGATGACGTCTTGCCAAGTTGCCCAGGTGGGTCTTGCACCCGCGGGCTCAGGCAATCCACTCACCTCAGCCTCCCAAAGGCGCAGGATTACAGGCTGAGCCACCGAGCCCGGCCTGATTCCTACTTTTGTACTTGGGTAACCCAGAAAGCTTAAACACATTCTTTTTATTTTTAAATTATTTTTAGAGACAGGGTTTCACTGTATTGCCCAGGCTGGAGTGCAGTGACTAGATCATAGCTCACTGCAACCTCAAATTCCTGGGCTCAAGTGACGCTACCTCAGTCTTCCCAGTAGTTAGGAATACAAGTGCCTACCACCACTCCCGGCTAATTTAAAAATTTTGTACAGCTTTGGCAGGTGGGGGGTCTCACCCTGTTACCCAGGGTGGTCTCGAAGTCCTGGCCTCGAACAATCCTCCCATCTTGGCCCCTCTAACTGCTGGGACTGTGGGTCCAGTCAAAAAACATTCAGATGAAATCAAAATCACTGAGGGTGAAGCCTGGGTTTTCATAAACAAATCTCCCCTGGTGATTCTTTTTTTTTTTTTTTTTTAAGGAGTTGGAGTCTCACTTTGTCACCCAGGCTGGAGTACAGTGGCATGCTTACGGCCACTGCAGCCTTGACCTACTGGGCTCAGGCGATCCTTCTGCCTCAGCCTTCCTAGTAGCTGGAACCACAGACACAGGCATGTGCTACCACACCTGGTTAATTTTTTGATTTATCATAGAGATGAGGTCTCACCAAATTGCCCAGGCTGGTCTCAAACTCCTGGACTCAGGCAATCCTCTCACCTCGGCCCAGCAAAGTGCTGGGATTACAGGCTGAACCACCGTGTCTGGCCCCCTGGTGATTCTAATATGCAACCAGTACTGAAAACCACTGTGGTAGGCCTCCCGCTGTCCTAGTTATTGGCTACTTGGCCCGGCTTATCGCTATTATAATAAGGAAGTTAGCAGTACTCATCTGTGAGGTGAAGAGTTCTAGGCCAGTGCAGTGGCTCACACCTGTAATCCTAGCAATTTGAGAGGCCGAGGCAGGAGGATTGCTTTAACCCAGGAGTTCGAGACCAGCCTAGGCAACATAGTGAGACCTCATCTCTACAAAAAAATATTTAAAAATTAGCTGGACATGGTCGCCGGTGCCTGTAGTCCCAGTTACTAGGGAGGCTTAGGCAGAAGGATTGCCCTGAGCCCTGGAGTTTGAGGCTGCAGTAAGCCATCGTCACGCCACTGCACTCCAACCTGGATGACAGAGTGAAACTTTGACTCAGGGAAAAAAAATGGTGAGGGGTATTTCTCTAGATTTTCTTGATTGTCTCTTACCAAATGACCCCACCTGTACTGGAATGGAATCTTTCTATAAAAGATGCAGAAACTGCACTTTAATTTATATTAGCGCCAGTAGAGGTCACTGTACTCAAATAAATACTCATTTTCTAAAAAATGAACATTCTATTCAGAACATTTGGAGTAGTGTTTACCAGAACTATTGGGTTATGCCTGGCACTCAGGCAGTAGCTGCCCTGGCCTCTGGCCACAAAAATGACTGGTTTCAAGCACTGGGGGCTCTATGATGAGGTGCAAACATAAATGTGCCATTGTTATATCTTGCTGACTTGTTGGTACTTTTTATCATTGTGAAGTATCTCCGTCTCCAGGAATATTTATTATCTTAAAGTGTGCTTTGTGCTGGGCACAGTGGCTCACGTCTGTCATTCCAGCACTTTGGGAGGCAGAGGCAAGAGGACTGCCTGAGTCCAGGAGCTTGGGACCCGCCTGGGCAACTTGGCGAGACCTCGTCTCTACAGTAAATCAAAAAATTAACTGGGCAAGGTGGTGCACACCTTAGTTCTAGCTACTTAGAAGGCTGAGGCAGAAGGATCACCTGAGCCCAGCAGGTGGACACTGGGGTGGCTGTGAGTGTGCCACTGCACTCCAGCCTGGGTGACAGAGTGAGACTCCGACTCAAAAGAGTCAGTTTTGCTATTTCTCGCGGCCACTCTAGCTCTCTCTCTCATGATTACTGTTAGTGTGGTATATCTTCTCCATTTACTTCCCACTTTTTTGTGTCCAGGGCAAGTCTCTGCAGAAAGCAGGTGGTTGTGAATCTTGGTTTGTAATTGTTTGACAAACTGCCTCTTGGAATATTTAAACCATCTACATGTAATGGATTATTGGTGTAGTTGGGTTGGATTTGCCTCAGGCTCCCAAAGTGCTGGGATTACAGGCATGAGCCCCTGCACCTGGCCAGTTTTTTTTCAAATACTTTCTCAGTCCCTCTCCTCCTTGGCCAAAAACAAAACCATGGCATTTGAAACAACATGGATGCTGCTATGCCTGATGTGGTCTCACAGGTCTCTGAGGTTCTCTTTCATTTTCTACAGTCGCTTTTCTGTTTTTCAGATTGAGTAATTTCTGTTAATCTTACTTTTACGTTCACTTATTCATTCTTCTGCCATCTCAAATCTATTTCTGATGCTAGTTAGATATAGAGCTAGTTAACTTTTCATGAGTCGTTGTACTGTCTTTTTTTTTGAGTTGTAGTCTCATTCTCACCTAGGCTGGAGTGCAGTGGCATGCTCACGGCCATCCCAGCCGTGACCTGCTGGGCTCAGGAGATCCTTCCACCTCAGCTTTCCAAGTAGTTGGAACTACAGGTGTGTGCCACCATGCTGAGCTCATTTTTTTTATTGTAGAGACAAGGTCTCGCCATATTCCCCAGGCTAGTCTCGAACCTGTGCATTCAGGCAATCCTCTCACCTCCGCCTCCCAAAGTGCTGGGATGGCAGGCATGAGCCACCATGCCTGAGTAACTGTACCGTTTCCAACATCAAACTTGTTACCTGGTTCTGTTTTATAATCTCTGCTTAAAAAAATTAAGAAAAAAAATTTTTTTTTGAGTCATTGTCTCACTCTGTCACCTAGGCTGGAGTGCAATGGCACGGCCCTGGCTCACCACAGCCTCGACCTCCTGGGCTCAGGCGATCCTCCCTCTTCGGCCTCTCTTTTTAAATTTTTTTGGTAGAAATGAGCTCTCGCTATGTTGTCGAGGCTGGTTGCTGAGCTCCTGGGCTCAAGCAGTCCTCTTGCCTCACCCTTCCCAAGTGCTGGGATGACAGGCATAAACCACTGTGCCGGGCCAAATGATTTTATGATTACATCTTACCTTGCAAAATTTTATTTCTTGCTGAGGCCTTCAGTGACTTCATCGTAAAATTCCATAATTATACTCATGCAGTCCCACTACATGTCTCATGACCATGTGATAGGTCTCTTCTCAAGCAAAGTTCTCTCTTGTGTGTGTTTCATGAAAAAGGGTAGATTAAAGGAATTTCTCTGAATTTTTCCCTTCCTAAGATTTTTTTTTGACAAACAGCCTTTTTGCCTTCTTTTATATTATTGTTTTTTTGAGTAGGAGTCTCACTCTGTCACCCAGGCTGGTGTGCAGTGGCATGCTCATGGCTACTTCAGCGTCGCCTGCCGGGCTCAGGCGATCCTTCTGCCTCAGCCTTCCAAGTAGCTGGAACTACAGGCACAGGCTACCATGCCTGGCTAATTTTTTGTGATTTTTTTATTGTAGAGATGAGGTCTTGCCAAGTTGCCCGGGTTGGTCTCGAACCTGCAGGCTCAGGCAATCCACTCGCCTCGGCCTCCCAAAATGCTGAGATTACAGGTGGAGCCACCAAGCCTGGCCTTGCCTTCTTTTATAAACACAATTAATTAAAGTGCCAGCAACTTATTTCACCCGCCTCACATAGATGAGATGAATGTCCTCCCTCGGCTAGAGAGACTTGGCTTATTATAAAAATAATTCTCGGCTGGGCTGGCTAGCCAGAGGTGCACGCTGGCAACCCAGAGATCTGAGTAGATTGCAAAGAATTGCGACACACAGAGGTGAGAGAAGAAAAGATTTATTTAAGAAAAGTTCACCCCCCCAGACAGTGAGTGGGTCTACACTCTAGGTGAGTGTGGCATCGTAGCCCCCCAAGTCTTGGCTTAAATCTGTTTCTTGGAGATGTTGCACGTGACTGCTCCTGACTGCCTGCCCGTGACTTCCTTATCGACCACCTGTGGATGTCTTGGAGATCCTGTGACACAGAGAGCCATTAATGTCCGCCCACATCATCATAACCCCTAGAGAAGGGTGTGACAAGGATTCTAATGCTCCTGCACCTTCCCGAACGACATTCCTTGGAGCTAGTGGAGGGTGTACCTCCCCTTTTCTCCTAGGCATTCCCATTGGGTAGCTTCAGGGATCCTTGGCTTCCCTGTAGAAAGTGCCCAATTTACTAGAAGATTGAATCCCCACCTGCTCTCCCTACTTTTGTGATTACAAGTTTCATGACTTTTACAGTCCTTGCCCAATGCACGATGTCTGAGGCCTTGTAAATTCCCTTTACTCTAGGCAAGCTTGATTGACACTATGAGATACCTCTGATACCTGGCACCAGAAAGTCTGTTCCTAAAAAGACAAAGTCGGCAAAGTTAATTTTACTTAAAGTATGAATTTCTCCAAAAGCATAGCTTCTACTTTCTCATCATTGTGTCAGCGTTTAAGAACAAGATGAAAAATGGCTTCCCACTCTCGGTCTGTCCTTTCAGTTGTTGCAATTTTTTTTTGAGTCAGAGGTCTTACCCAGGCTGGAGTGTCGTGACACTATGTAGGGACTCGCTGCAGCCTTGACCTCGTATGCTCAGATGATCCTTCTGCCTCAGCCTCCTGAGTAGCTGGGACTACAGGTATGCCCCACCATCCCCAGGTAATTTTTTAATTTTTTTGTGGGAACGAGGTCTCACTACATTGCCCAGGCTGGTCTGGAACTCCTGGGGTCAAGCGATCCTCCCACCTCAGCCTCCCAAAGTGCTGGGATGACAAGCGTCAGCCACCAGGTCCAGCCAGTATCTGAGGTCTCTTATCGGTTGTTCACAGAGGAAGCACGGCAAACTCACTGGGTAGCTCCAACCTGGGAGATGCCGGGTCTCTCAGTGAACAGCACAGCAGAACCCAGAACATACCACATACTCGGCCACGGCCCAGAGGCCCGCCCCGACCAACTTAAAGACGCATGAAGGAGCTGCACGGAGTCTTCTGAAGATGCAGGTCTTGGTTTTATTTCAATGGGCTGTAGTGTACACAAGTAGGAAATGCATGGATTTAAAAATCACCCACCCACACCATCACCGGTGCTTCGATGATCCAGGAAGGCACTCTAGCCTTGTCTCCAGACACAACCTCCGCCCCAGGCCATGTGGAACCCCTCCCAGGGGCAGAAGGGGAGCCCTCTCATCCTCCCCCAACTCGGATCCCAGCCCCAGCACCTGGCTTTCCGCCTGGGCTTTCTCAGTGAACCCCGAAGGCAGTGAATCTAAGACGGATTCTTTTTGGATATTTTGATCTTGCACTTTTCTGTTTGCTTCTTTGTTTTTTAGAAAGCAGGATGGTCTGGAGCTCGTTGTGAGAAAACGATCGGTGATCAGACGGATGATCCCGCCAGCTACCGTTCGGATGATCAGAATCCAGAAATCTCTGTTCCAGCTTCCCAGGCGTGACCTCGTCTCTGGACAGGAGGCTGCCCGGGCCGGGTCAGGTCTTCACACTTCCTCAGGCCACAGAGAACTTGAACCAGGTGGTGTGGTCATACTCCTCTCCAGGCCTCAGCAGCACAGGCGGGAAGTGGGGCTGTGGGAGGGAGAGGGAGGGAACGGCACAGGTGACCCCTGGCTGGCCCACGGGCACCCTTCCCAGTCAGAGTGTGCTTCTGGGCAGGCCCCTCGACTGGTGCCCTGTGAACCGGCACCAGCACGGGACCTGTGGGTGACTGATTTGCAATGAGCTGAAGAACTTAGAATGAACATCTCCTACATAAGGATGGCACGGTGGCTCACACCTGTCATCTCAGGACTTTGGGAGGCTGAGATGGGAGGATTGCTTGAGGCCAGGAGTTTGAGACCAGCCTGGGCAACACAGCAAGACTCTATCTCCATAAAAGATAAAAAAAATTAGCCGGGCACAGTGGTACGCACCTATAGTCCCAGCTACTCGGGAATCCAAGGGCGGAGACTCCCGTCAAGGCTGTAGGGAGCTCTCATTGTCCCACCGAACGCCAGTCTGGGCCCAGTGGCTCAAGCCTGTCATCCCAGCGCTTTGGGAGGTCGAGGTGAGAAGATCACCTGAGCCCAAGGGTTTGAGACCAGCCTGGGCCACTTGGCGAGAACTCGCCTCTACAATCAATAAAATAAAAATTAGCTGGGTTTGCTGGCACATGCCTGTGTTTCCAGCTACTTGGAAGACTGAGGCGGATCGGCTCCCCTCCCCCTTCCTTTTCTTCCCCCCCTCCCTCTCTCTCTTTCTCTCTTTCTTTTTTCTCTTTCCTTTCTCTCTTTCTCTTTTTTTTTTTGAGTTGGAGTCTCACTCTGTCGCCCAGACTGGAGTGCAGTGGCCGCTCCCAGCCACCGCAGCCTTGACCTGCTGGGCTCCGGCAATCCTTCCGCCTCAGCCTTCCGAGTAGCTGGAACTACAGGCGTGCACTACCACACCCGGCTCATTTTTTGGTTTATTGTAGAGATGAAGTCTCACCAAGTTGCCCAGGCTGGTCTCGAACCCGTGGGCTCAGGCAATCCACGCACCTCAGCCTCCCAAAGCGTGGGATTACAGGCTGAGCCACTGAGCCTGGCTTCTTTCTCTCTTTTTTAAGAGACCGGATCAGCCAGGCACAGTGGCTCATGCCTATAATCCCAGCACTTTGGGAGGCCAAAGTGAGAGGATTGCTTGAGCTCACAGGTTTGAGACCAGCCTGGGCAGCCTGGTGAGACCTTGTCTCTACAATAAAATAAAAAATCACCGGGTATGGTAGTCTGTAGTTCCAGCTACATGGAAAGCTGAGGCAGATGGATCATCTGAGTCCAGCAGGTCGAGGCTGTGGTGGCTGTCAGCATGCCACTGCCTTCCAGCCTGGGCGACAGAGTGAGACTCCAACCAAGAGAAATTAAAAAAAAGAGACAGGTTCCCACTCTGTTACCCAGGCTGGAGTGCATTGGTATGACTGCAACTCACTGCAGCCTCAACCTTGCAGGCTCAAGGGATCCTCCAGCCTCAGCCTTCCAATGAGCTAGGACTACAGGTGTGCACCACCAAACCTGACTAATTAAAAAAAAAAATTTTGTAGAGACATCTTGCTATGTTGCCCAGGCTGGTCTTGAACTTCTGGCCTCAAGCAATCTTTCCACCTCAGCCTCCCAAAGTGCTGGGATGACATGAAGGCGCCACCACGCCTGGCTGGGTGTTCTATGTGTGTCACGACTGGGAGAAGAGAACAAACATGAACTTCTGACTCACACAACCTGACCCGAGTGTCTGGACCTCTGTCAAAACATGACCTTGGACACGAGACCACTGTGACATGTCGACTTGTGCCTTTACCTGGTTGACCGCATCGGGCCAGTTCTGGGTCTCGAGGCAGAAGCCGGAGTGCTTGGGGTAGACCGCTCCGCCCTTGCCCCTCAGAGTGGCGTCCAGGAAGTTGGCCGTGTAAAACTGGACCCCGGGCTGGGTGGTGTACACCTCCAGCACCCGCCCGCTGCCAGCATGACGCACCCTGGAGACAAACGCCAACCGTGTGAGTGAGCGGGACTGGAGACTGGGGTGGGGGAGGGGAGGGGACACCCGGGAAGCAGCCCCGAGACTGGGATCGGATGCAGCCACAGATCAGGGCAAGAAGAACATGATGGAAACGTCTCCCAGTCTCCGAGGCTGGGCTGAGGACCCTCGGAAGCAACCTCTCACTCTGATCTTGGCAAAACAGACCCCCACTAGCTGGGGAACAGGGTTGGGGGAGCAACCTTGTTGGAGGTGGGTGGTGTTAGGGTCCTGAGGGGCTGAGATTCTCTTTTTGAGTCGGAGTTTCACTCTGTCGCCCACGTTGGAGTGCGGTGGCACGCTCATGGCCACCGCTGCCTCAACCTGCTGGGCTCAGGCGATCCCTCCGCCTCAGTCTTGCAAGGAGCTGGAACCACAGGTGTGCGCCACCGTACCCAGCTAATCTTTTGATTTATTGTAGGGATAAGGTCTCACCATGTTGCCCAGGCTGGTCTTGAACCTATAGGCTCAGGCAGTCCTCTCACCTCCGCCTTCCAAAATGTTGGGATTACAGGCATGAGCCACTGCACCCAGTCTGGAGTGCGGCAGGTTGATGATGGCTTGCTGCAGCCTCCAACACCTGCATTCAAGTGATCCTCCTGCCTCAGTGTCCTGAGTAGCTGGGACTACAGGCACATGTCCCCATGCCTGTCTAATTTATTATTTTTTTTTTTTGAGTCGGAGTCTCACTCCATCGCCCAGGCTGGAGTACAGTGGCACACTCACGGCCATCCCAGCATTGACCCGTTGGACTCCGGCAATCCTTCAGCCTCAGCCTTCCAAGGAGTCGGAACTACAGGTGTGCGCTATCACACCCTGCTAATTTTTTATTTATTGTAGATACGAGATCTTGCCAAATTGCCCGGGCTGGTCTTGAACCCGTGGGCTCAGGCAATCCACTCACCTTGGCTCCCTAAAGTGCTGGGATGACAGGCTGAGCCACTGAGGCCGGCCTATTATTGTTTTTTTTTATAGAGACAGGGTCTCACTATGTTCTCATGCTGGTCTCAAACTCCTGGCCCCACGCTATCCTCCTTCCTCGGCCTCCCAAAGTGCCAGGATTACAGGCGTGAGCTACCACACCTGGCCATAAATCCTCTTATTGATATGTCCGGAGGAAAAGTGCCCCTAGCAGGAGGTGGTGGTGTCTCTTCTTCCCTGCAGAGGCAAGAAGTGAAAAGTACCTGACCTTGCGCAAAAATGCTTCTCCTTCGATCCCTTCAGACAGAAATTGTGGTCAAATCCGTTGATGTGGAACCCCTGCAGGTGTCCACCAAGCACCACGGGCTTCCTCAGGTCGAATGCTGTTCCTTGCACGGGAGCCACTTCTCCTGGTGGAAGGAGGTAGAGGATGAAGCTGGCAAGTGCCCACACCAAGTCTTTGTCCCAGTGTCCTCAAGACCCATGGTTCTATGACTGACTTTTGCCCCGACTTGCGCAGGAGATGGGGGCCTGAATCCTAGGAAGGGGAAGGAATTTTTCCTTATTTTTTTTTGAGTTGGAGTCTCACTCGGTTGCCCAGACTGGAGTGCAGTGGCCGCTCCCGGCCACCGCAGCCTCGACCTGCTGGGCTCCGGCGATCCTTCCGCCTCAGCCTTCCAAGTGGCTGGAACTACAGGCGTGCGCTACCACACCCGGCTGATTTTTTGATTTCTTGTAGAGATGAGGTCTTGCCAAGTTGCTCAGGCGGGTCTCGAACCCGCGGGCTCAGGCAATCCACTCACCTCAGCCTCCCAAAGGCGCGGGATTGCAGGCTGAGCCACCGAGCCCAGTTGGAATTTTTCGATTTCCTTAACTGGAATATGCTCTGATGGCAGGCCCAGTGCTGCGGCTCACGCCTACAGTCTCAGCACTTTGGAAGGCTGAGGCGGGAGGAGTACTTGAGCCTGGAAGTTCAAGACCAGCCTGGGCAACATAGCAAGACCCCAATCTCTAAAAAATATTTTTTAAAAATCAATAGGATGAGTAAGGAAGGTAGAAGGACATTCCATGTGGAGGAAACAGCTTGAGTACAAAGTGGTGTGTGTGTGTGTGTGTGTGTGTAGGGCAGAATGCCTCAGATGAGGAAAGAGGTCAAATAATGTTAGGCGGGAAATGGTGGCTCACACCTATAATCTTAGCACTTTGGGAGGCCAAGATGGGAAGATTGCTGGAACCCAGTAGTTCTAGACCAGGCTGGGCAATATAGCGAGACTCTACAAAAAATAAAAATTAAGCCGGGCTCAGTGGCTCAGCCTGTAATCCCGCGCCTTTGGGAGGCTGAGGTGAGTGGATTGCCTGAACCCGCGGGTTCGAGACCCGCCTGGGCAGCGAGACCTCATCTCTACAAGAAATCAAAAAATCAGCCAGGCGTGGTAGTGCATGCCTATAATTCCAGCTACTCGGAAGGCTGAGGCGGAAGGATCGCCGGACCCCAGCAGGCGAGGCTGCGGTGGCCGGGAGCGGCCACTGCACTCCAGTCTGGGCGACAGAGTGAGACTCCAACTCAAAAAATAAATAAATAAAAATTAAAAAATAAATAAATAAAAATTAGGCCGGATGCGGTGGCTCTCACCTGTAATCCCAGTACTTGGGGAGGCAGAGGCGAGAGGACTGCCTGAGCCCAGGGGTTCAACACCAGCCTGGGCAACTTGGCGAAACATTATCTCCATAATAAATAAATGAATAAAAAACTAGCCAGGCATGGTGGCACATGCCTGCAGTTCCAGCTACTTGGAAGGCTGAGGCGGAAGGATCGCTGGAGCCCAGCAGGTCTAGGCTGCGGTGGCCATGAGCATGCCACTGCACTCCAGCCTGGGTGATAGAGTGAGACTCCAACTCAAAAAAAAAAAAAAAGGATGAAACCTTGACTCTAAATAAATAAATAAAGTGAGATTATGAAGTCACCTCTCTGAGCCTGGGTTTTTCATCGGGACAATGAAGTTGGGTCACTGACTTTCAACCCCCACACCCTCTTCCTGCAGAATTCTTTATTTAGGAGGAAATCTCTGTAGGAAGCTCTATATATAAAACGTGTTTGTATATAATATTTGTACATGTAGACATAGACAGTTGGCCCTCCATATCCATGGGTTCCATGTCTGGATTCAACCACAAATGGAAAATATTTGGAAAAAAATACAAACTAATAAAACAAAATAGGCTGGGCTCGGTGGCTCAGCCTGTAATCCCAGCACTTTGGGAGGCCGAGGTGAGTGGATTGCCTGAGCCCGCAGGTTTGAGACCCGCGTGGGCAACTTGACGAGACCTCATCTCTACAATAAATAAAAAATTAGCCGGGCATGGTAGCGTGTGCCTGTAGTTCCAGCTACTTGGAAGGCTGAGGCGGAAGGATCGCCGGAGCCCAGCAGGTCGAGGCTGCGGTGTCCAGGAGGGGCCGCTGCATTCTAGTCTGGGCGACAGTGAGACTCCAACTCAAAAAAACAACAACAAAAAAAACGGTACAACTATTTACATAGCACTTACACTGTATTAGGTATCCTAAGTAACCTAGAGATGATTTGGTAGGCCACAGTGGCTCACACCTATAATCCCAGCCCTGTGGAAGGCAGAGGTGAGAGGACTGCCTGAGTCCAGGGGTTTGAGACCAGCCCGGGTAACTTGGTGAGACCTTGTTTCTACAAGAAATCAAAAACTAGCTGGGCATGGTGGCTCGCAACTGTAGTTCCAGCTACTTGGAAGGCTGAGGTGGAAGGTTTGCCTGAGCCTCTCAGGTGGAGGCTTAGATGGCCATGAGCATGCCACCGCACTCCAGTCTGGGTGACAGATTGAGAGTCCGACTCAAAAAAATACAAAAATAAAAATAAAAGTTTTCTTATTGTCCCAGAGCTGACCACATACACACACACACACACACACACACACACACACACCCTCCAAAAGATAATTCTTGAGTTTTTTTTGGGGGGGGGTCTTCCCTAATATATGTAATATATATATATACACATATATATATATATATATATATACACACATATATATATATATATTTCCCATCTCTTACAAGAAAGTGATTCATATATTTAAAGGTAAGTTCAAGTGTTAGGTGGTTGGCCAACTCTTTTAGGACCATTTTTTTCCTTTCATGTGGTCAGACGGTGATATTTTAGGAACTTGGTTTTTACTATTTTTAGGGGAGAGATACAGCATGCAAAGTAGTGCCAAAATCTTAGGAAACTAAGAAAAATCAGGAAGTTGTACTTTACCATTTAAAGAATTAAATAAGTAAAAGAACTGAATGTTAATCATCTAAAGCATCTGGTTCTACTCTTTCCTTCCTTCTTCCTTTTCTTCTTTCTTTCCTTCTTTTTTTTTTTTGAGTTGGAGTCTCACTCCATTGCCCAGGCTGGAGTGCTCACAGCCACCCCAGCGTCAACCTGCTGGGCTCCGGTGATCCTTCCGCCTCAATCTTCCAAGTAGCCAGAACTACAGGCACGGGCTACCAAGCCCGGCTAATTTTTTATTTGTTGTAGAGACAAGTTCTTGCCAAGTTGCCTGGGCTGGTCTTGAACCCTCAGGCTCAGGCAATCCACACGCCTCGGCCTCCCAAAGTGCTGGGATTACAGCTCAGCCACGGAGCCTGGCCCCCTCTTTCCTTCTTTCTTTCTTGTTGGAATCTAACTCTGTCACCTAGGCTGGAGTGCAATGGCACACTCACAGCCACTGTAGCCTTGACCCACTGGGCTCAGGTGGTCCTTCTGCCTCAGCCTTCCGATTAGCTGGAACCACAGGCACATGCTACCAAGCCCAGCTAATTTATTGTAGAGACAAAGTCTCGCCAAGTTGCCTGGGCTGGTCTCAAACCAATGGTCTCAGGCAATCCTCTCACTGCCACCTCCCAAAGTGCTGGAATCACAGGCATGAGCTGCTGCACCCAGCCCCTTTCTTCTCCTCTTTCATTTTTTTCTTTTTTTTTGAATTGGCATCTCACTCTGTCACCCAGGTGGGAGTGCAGTGGCACAATCAGGGCTCACCACAGCCTCGACATCCTGGGTTCAGGCAATCCTTCTGCCTCAGCCTCCCAAGTCTGGAACTATGGCACCCCCCGCCCCCGTATCCAGCTCATTTTTTGACTTTTTATAGAGACGAGGTCTTGCTATGTTGTCCAGCCTGGTCCCAAACTCCTGATTTTAAGTGATCTCCTGCCTTGGCCTCCCAAAGTGCTAGAATTACAGGTGTGAACCACCGCATCTGGCCTGGTTCTACTTTTGTGGGTTCCTAAATACTGAGCGGAAACACAGATCTATGTGAGTGGAAGAGAACATCTTTTGTTTGTTTGTTTGTTTGTTTGTTTGAGTTGGAGTCTCACTCTGTCACCCAGACTGGAGTGCAGTGGCCGCTCCCAGCCACTGCAGCCTCAACCTGCTGGGCTCCGGCGATCCTTCCGCCTCAGCCTTCCGAGTAGCTGGAACTACAGGCGCGCGCTACCATGCCCGGCTAATATTTTGATATATTGTAGAGATGAGGTCTCGCCAAGTTGCCCTGGCGGGTCTCGAACCTGCGGGCTCAGGCAATTCACTCACCTCAGCCTCCCAAAGCGCGGGATTACAGGCTGAGCCACCGAGCCCGGCTGAGAACATCTTTTTTTTAAACTCAGAGATGCAATCCTCCTGACAGGTACTCAGCGCGAGGCATCCGGGTGAGACACCGAGGCCTGGGCGATGCCATCCTGGCACCTGGGTGTCAAACAAGGAAATGTGGGCAACACATTCAGGAATCCTTGTCCTGTGACCAGGGTCAGCTTAAGGAAAATTGAAGTAATATACTTTTTAAAAACAATTCTGTAAAAGCATCTACTTCTTTTGCCCTGGTTCTTCTTTTACAAAAGAAAAAAATTTTAATACTTAATATTTCCACATGCATTCAATTTATTTTTATTTTAACAAAAAGAATTTTTTTTGAGTTGGGGTTTCATTTTGTTGCATGGCTCACCACAGCCTCGACCTCCTGGGCTCAAGTGATCCTTCCATCTCAGCCTCCTGAGTAGCTGGGACTACAGGTGTGCACCACCATGCCCGGCTAATTTATTTTTTATTTTTGTAGAGACGAGGTTGTCTTATGTTGGTCTCGAACTCCTAGGCTCAAGCAATCTTCCTGCCTTGGCCTCCCAAAGTGCTGGGTTTACAGGCGTGAGCCACTGTGCCCGGCCTGCATTTTGTTTTAGTGGATACATCTCTATCAGTATTTAATGCCCCTTCTCCCAGATGGAATTTGCTCTGAGTTTCTCCTTCCTCCTTGCCTTCTGAATTAGGTTTCTGGCACCTTGACTTAAGGTGTTCTTTCCTTTTTTTTGAGTCGGAGTTTCACTCTGCCACCCAAGCTGGAGTATAGTGGCATACCCATGGCCACTGCATACTCATGGCCACTGCAGCCTCAACCTGCTGGGCTCAGGCGATCCTTGCACCTCAGCCTCCCAAGTAACTGGTACCACAGGCACGTGCCACCACGCCTGGCTAATTTTTTGATTTATTGTAGAGATGAGGTCTCGCCAAGTTGCCCAGGCTGGTCTCGAACCCCTGGGCTCAGGCAATCCTCTCACCTCAGCCTCCCAAAGTGCTGGGATTACAGGTTTGAGCCACGGCACCCAGCCGACTGAAGGTATTCTAATAAAGACATTTGTCGCCCAGTAGATGGTGCTGGAGACAACAACAGATAGAGGTCGACTGAGCCCAGTCCTCCAAATACTGCTCAGTTCTGGGACAATAAACAGCTGAACTTTCCGGATTTCTAAAGCCAAAGGCCAGATCCTGGATGGTGGTGATCCACCTGGGTGCTTTCATCCTGTGAAGTTTTCTTGATAAACTACCTGCAAGGCTGACTTGAAACAATGGAACTTTTTTTTTTTAAGAGACAGGATCTCTCTATACTGTCCAGGTTAGATATGAACTCCTGGGCTCAGACGATCCTCCTGTCTCTGCTTCCCGAGTAGCTGAGACTACAGGTACACATCCAACTACAATTCTTTTTTTGAGTTGGAGTCTCACTCTGTCGCCCAGACTGGAGTGCAGTGGCCGCTCCCGGCCACCGCAGCCTCGACCTGCTGGGCTCCGGCGATCCTTCCGCCTCAGCCTTCCAAGTAGCCAGAATTATAGGCATGCGTTACCACGCCCAGCTGATTTTTTGATTTATTGTAGAGATGAGGTCTCGCCTGCCCAGGCGGGTCTCGAACCCGCGGGCTCAGGCAATCCACTCACCTCAGCCTCCCAAAGGCGTGGGATTACAGACTGAGCCACTGAGCCCGGCTCCAGCTACAGTTCTTTATAAGACAATTGGACTAGCCGGGCATGGTGGCTTGTGCCTATAATCCTAGCATTTTGAGAGGCAGAGGCAAGAGGACTGCCTGAGCCCAGGGTTTGAGACCAGCCTGGGAAACTTGGCAAGACCTTGTCTCTTGGCTAATCAAAAAATTAGCCGGGCGTGGTGGCACATGCCTGTGGTTCCAGCTACTTGGAAGGCTGATGCTTGAGCCCAGCAGGTCGAGGCTGTGGTGGCCGTGAGTGTGCCACTGCACTCCAGCCTGGGTGACAAAGTGAGACTCTGACTCAAAAACAAACAAAAAGTAACATAAAATGTCCATCCAAATCCTGGCTGGTAGCTCACACCTGTAAATCCTAGCACTTTGGGAGTCCTGAGCAAGAGGACGGCCTTAGCCCGGTGATCTGTTCCCCATCACTCCTCCAGTCACGGTGACAGGGAGGCCCAGACCCAAAAACAATTTTTATCAATCCATTTATTTCCCCATGTAGACTTTTATGTTAATCTTTTCAAATGTGACTGGGTGCGGTGACTCACGCCTATAATCCAGCACTTTGGGAAGAGGAGGCTAGAGGATTGCCTAAGCCCACAGGTTCGAGACCCGCCTGGGCAACGTGGCGAGACCTCATCTCTACAATAAATCAAAAAATGAGCCGGGCGTGGTAGCACGCGCCTGTAGTTGCAGCTACTTGGAAGGCTGAGGCGAAAGGATCACCGGAGCCCAGCAGGTCGAGGCTGCGGTGGCCGGGAGCGGCCACTGCACTCCAGTCTGGGCGACAGAGTGAGACTCCAACTCAAAAATAGATACATAAATAAAAAATAAAACAATTTGACTTGTGGAGGGGAAAAGCAGCTATTTTCATGGACACAGGAAGATTTTACAATACTTAATTCTAGCCGGGCTCGGTGACTCAGCCTGTAATCCTGCGCCTTTGGGAGGCTGAGATGAGTGGATTGCCTGAGCCCGTGGGTTCGAGACCCGCCTGGGCAGTGATACCTCGTCTCTACAATAAATCAAAAAATCAGCTGGGCGTGGTAGCGCAGGCCTATAATTCCGGCTACTCGGAAGGCTGAGGCGGAAGGATCGCCGGAGCCCAGCAGGTCGAGGCTGCGGTGGCCGGGAGCGGCCACTGCACTCCAGTCTGGGCGACAGAGTGAGACTCCAACTCAAAAAAAAAACTTAATTCTTCCTTAACGTCATACATGACAGTCCTGGGGTAGTTGTCGCTGGTCCACAAGATTGCTTCCAATTACTTCTCTTCAAGATGACTGTGGGGAACCAAGAAAGCCATGCCATTTTTAAAAATTGTTTTATTTTACTTTCTGAGTCAGAGTCTCACTCTGTCGCTCAGTCTGGAGTGCAGTGGCACGCTCACAGCCACCACAGCCTCGACCTGCTGGGCACAAGCGATCCTTCTGCCTCAGCCTCCCAAGTAGCTGGAACCACAGGCGCGTGCCACTGTGCCCAGTTAAGCCATGCCGTTTTCATCAAGTAAAGACACAGGTCTGTTTTCCTGATAACGAGCAATCCACCCGCCAGTTTTTGCTCCGTTTTTTCCTCCTATGAAGAAGCTGCTGTATTTGCTGCCTGAAAGAGTGAAATGCCAGAATGTGGACACTTCGGCCACTGCAGGCAGGCAGCTGGGCGCTGGCTTAATTTTTGTTATAACTACCCATTATCGGTATACTTCAGTCAATAATATTTTATTGTGTAATCGGCTCTGCTAACTTCCCTGATCTGAAGCAAGTTTAATGAACTCCACGGTTTAAAGTCACCAATGAGTAAAACCAGTAAAATTGTAACCTCCCCCAAGGAACGGGCATTAGGATTTTATAATTAACATCTTGCTCAAAGGAGAAGTTTCTAGCTATCTTGCCTGACAAACCGTTGGGACACATTAAAAAAAGAACTATGGCCGGGCATGGTGGCTCACGCCTATAATTCCAGCACTTTGGGAGGCCGAGGTGAGAGGATTGCCTGAGCCCACAGGTCCGAGACCCACCTGGACAACTTGGCGAGATCGCATCTCTACAATAAATCAAGAAAAAATTAGCCGGGCCTGATGGCGCATGCCTGTGGTTCCAGATACTTGGAAGGGTGAGGCGGAAGGATCACCTGAGCCCAGCAGGTTGAGCCTGTGGTAGCCGTGAGCATGCCACTGCCCTCCAGCTTGGGCAACAGAGTGAGACTTCAACTCAAAAAAAAAAAAGGAGGCCAGGCTTGGTGGCTCAGACTGTCATCCCAGCACTTTGGGAGGCCGAGGCGAGTGGCTTGCCTGAGCCTGCGGGTTTGAGACCAGCCTGGGCAAGCAATTTGGCAGGACCTCGTCTCTACAAAAAAAAAAAAAGAAATGAACCGAGCCGTTATGATGACTCCAGCCCTCCTACAATCTTCCCATGAATGACACTTTAATTCCTTTTTGTTCCCTAAGTCCAAGGACATTCGAAGCTTAATTTTGTGCCTTGAAACTGTGTTTTACAAACCTTGGACCACTGTCCCTGCCTGGGTAGCCAATTATCTGGCCGCTGCCATCATGAACAGCTCATTGCCATAACAACAACAACAACACACACACACACACACACACACACACACACACACACACACACACACTCCCATCACATTTCCCAGGAATGCTCCTGCCCGGCAACAACAACAACACACACACACACACACACACACACACACACACACACCCATCACATTTCCCAGGAATGCTCCTGCCCGGCAACAACAACAACACACACACACACACACACACACACACACATCACATTTCCCAGGAATGCTCCTGCCCGGCAACAACAACAACACACACACACACACACACACACACACACACACACACACCCATCACATTTCCCAGGAATGCTCCTGCCCAGCTTCAAACATTCAGGGCCAAAGGCTTTTCAATGCTCGGCTCCCTCTTCAATTTTAAGGAGGTAGATCACCCTTTTCTTCTAATTTACTTTCTAAATAAACTTTCTTTTCTTCTTGAGTCGCAGTCTCACTCTGTCACCCAGGCTGGAGTGCAGTGGCACGCTCCGGGCCACTGCATTCTCAACTTGCTGGGCTCGGGCGATCCTTCCACCTCAGCCTTCCAAGTAGTGTAACTACAGGCGTGCACCACCACGCATGGCTAACTTTTTGATTTATTGTAGAGACGAGGTCTCACCAAGTTGCCCAGGATGGTCTTGAAACCCTGAGCTCAGGCAATCCTCTCGCTCCCAAAGTGCTGGGATTACAGGGGTGAGCCACTGTGCCTGGCCTAATTTACCTTCTAAATAAACTTTTTCTGACCTACTCCTTGGGCAATTCTTTGAATCTTTTTTTTTTTTTTTGAGTTGGAGCCCACTTGTCACCCAGAGGAGTGCAGTGGCCGCTCCCGGCCACCGCAGCCCGACCTGCGGGGCTCCAGCGATCCTTCCGCCTCACCCTTCCGAGTAGCCAGAATTATAGGCATGCGCTACCCCCCCCCGGCTGATTTTTTGATTTATTGTAGAGATGAGGTCTCACTGCCCAGGCGGGTCTCAAACCCGCGGGCTCAGTCAATCCACTCACCTCAGCCTCCCAAAGGCGCGGGATTACAGGCTGAGCCACCAAGCCCAGCAATTCTTTGAATCTTTCATGTGGTCCTAGCTCTCACAACCCCACCCTGGCTGGTCTAACCTAACATTTGGAGGGGCTGCTGCAATATATATATATTAACCTAACAGTGCCTTACACATTACATGGAAATATTTGATCAATGATATGCTAGAACATCTTCAGGAGGATGGTAGAAATAAATATGAGGGACAGATTTCAGGATGACAGAGCACGGGGCAAGAGAGAGTAAGACTTCAAGGAAGACAGAGAAGACTTGCCTTCAAGTTAGAAACTTGGACTTTCTTTTTTTTTCTTTTAGTAGGATCTCACTCTGTTGCCCAGTCTGGACTGAAGTGGCTCACCGCAGCCTCAGCCTCCTGGGCTCAGGCACTCCTTTCACCTCGGCCTCCCAAGTCATTGGGACTACAAGGTTCATACCACCATGCCCGGCTAATTTTTAAACTACTTATCTATTTTATTTTATTTTTTTGAGTTGGAGTCTCACTCTGTTGCCCAGGCTGGAGTTGCAATGACATGACCACAGCACACTGCAGTCTTGACCTTCTGGGGTCAGCTGATCTTTCTGCCTCAGTCTCCCAACTATCTGGGACTACGGGTGACCGCCACCATGTCTGGCTAATTTTTTTTTTTTTTTTGAGTCGGAGTCTCACTGTCGCCCAGACTGGAGTGCAGTGGCATACTCCCAGCCACCACAGCCTCGACCTGCTGGGCTCCGGCGATCCTTCCGCCTCAGCCTTCCAAGTAGTCGGAACTACAGGTCCGCGCCACTACGCCTGGCTAATTTTTTTGATTTATTGTAGAGATGAGGTCTTGACAAGTTGCCCGGGTGGGTCTCGAACCTGCGAGCTCAGGCAATCTACTTGCCTCGGCCTCCCAAAGTGCTGGGATTACAGGCTGGGCCACCGAGCCCGGCTGACTCTAAGACTAGTTTTATCTGCTGCTGTCACTCACCAGTCGAAGCGTACCAGCTTTCAAAAGCTTCTCCAGTGTCAATGAGCTTTCTTTCAAGACAATATGTAACATTTCTCTTTCTAATAAAACTCCCTACCCTCACCAGTTCTTCAGACATACTGAAGACCCGCCGGTCTGTGTGATGCCGTTCTCTGGTTCCCAAATAAAACATTAAATTTGGCCAGGTGCGGTGGCTCATGCCTATAATCCTAGCACTTTGGGAGGCCAAGATGGGAGAATCACTTGAGCCCAGGAGTTCTAGACCAGCACAGGCAAGATAGTGAGATCTCATCACTACAAAAAATAAAAAATTTAGGCCTCACGTGGTGGCTCATACCTGTGATCCCAGCATATTGGGAGGCCGAGGTGGGAGGATTGCTTGAGTTCAGGAGTTCAAGACCAGGCTGGGCAACATAGTAAGACCCCATTTTTATAGAAAAAGAAAACTTAATTTATAAATATCTTTAAATATTTGTGCCCTATTATCTTTGTACCCTCTGGGCAAGAAGCATAGTCTTTACTTGATTGAAAAACTGATTACCCGGGTCCGATGGCCCAGGCCTGTAATCCCAGCACTTTGGGAGGCAGAGACGAGAGTAATGCCTGAGTTCAGGGGTTCAAGACAAGCCTGGGAAACTTGGCGAGACCTTGTCTCTACAAGAAATCAAAAAATGAGCTGGGCGTGGTGGTGTGCGCCTGTAGTTCCAGCTACTTGGAAGGCTGAGGCCGAAAGATGGCCTGAGCCCAGCAGGTTGAGGCTGTGGTGGCCATGAGCAGTGTGCTACTACGCTCCAGCCTGGGCGACAGAGTGAGACTCCGACTCAAAAAAGAAAAGCTCTAGAAAGGACCTTGGGAATTACCTCATCCACAGCCCTCCCTCTGCAGAAGAGGAGGCTGAGCTCCAGGCAGCTGAGGGGACTTGCCCAAGGTGACACGTCTCCACGGAGTCAGTCTCCAGGCCCCTCTTAGGCACTTTCCTCTCACTCCGAGGCGTCCAACCTGGCTTTGGCCCCTGCCACCCCCGAGCCCCCAGATGTTCTCGATCTTCTCACTAAGAATTTGGAAAATGAACACGCAGTTCTCCTGGCTTTGGCTTATCTGCATATGAGTTGTGCTTTGGTGCTAAGAATAAATGATGTCAGAATAGCTCTCAGTGCCGAGAGTGAGAAAGTGAAGCGGAAGAGGAGAGCGTGCCCTCAGAGAGGATGTCACTCGTTGAGACTTGAGTTCTGAAGCAGCCCGAAAGCCGGAGGGTGAGCAGGGAGAAGCTGCTGTCGGAGGAGAATCTCCTGTCTCCTGAAGGCTGACTGGGTGTGTGTTGAGGTCTGGACAGCTGTGCCTGGTTCATGGGGCTTCTGGCCCAGCGATGTGGGGTCACAGCTCTGGGGCAGAGGAATCACATTTCTGCTGCCCCGTTTCTTTTTTTTTCTTTTGAGTCAGAGTCTCGCTCTGTCACCCAGGCCAGAGTGCAGTGGCATCTCACGGCCACGGCAGCCTCGACCTGCTGGGCTCAGGCGATCCTTCCGCCTCAGCCTTCCAAGTAGCTGGAACTACAGCATGCGCCACCACACCTAATTTTTTGATTTACTGTAGAGACGAGGTCTCAGCAAGTTGCCCAGCAGGTGCCGAACCTCTGGACTCAGGCTATCCTCTCATCTCGGTCTCCCAAAGTGTTGGGATTACAGGTGTGAGCCACCGCACCCGGCTTGCTGCCCCATTTCAGAGATCAATGACACACTTGAACATCTTCAGGAGGCAAAATCTGACCACAGGCAGCATGGAGGGCCCACTAGAGGTTTTCATGAATTTAGAGAGACCAGAAGCCCATGTGGTGGCTTTGGAGAAGGTCGGGGGTGAGTTTAACCAGGGCTGGGAATGTTAGGAGTACACAGAGAGGAGGGAGCGGACAAGAGAGAGGAGAGCACATGATGGGGACCCACAAAAACCCAGAGTTATCTTTAGGAGGGCAGGCCCCTTGTGGTACCCCTGCCAGGTAAGTGTTCCAGGACCCCATCGGCATCCGTGTACCAGCTAGTGTTGTTGCAAGAGGCTGCGTTTGGCTTCAGTGAATTTTTTTCTTGGAGATTTTTTTTTTTTAAGTTGGAGTCTCACTCTGTCACCCAGACTGGAGTGCAATGACACGCTCCCGGCCACCGCAGCCTCAACCTGCTGGACTCAGGTGATCCTACCGTCTCAGCCTTCCAAGTAGCTGGAACTACAGGCAAGCGCCACCACGCCCAGCTAATATTTGAATGATTGTAGAGACGAGGTCTTGCCAAGTTGCCCAGGCTGGGCTCGAACCCATGGGCTCAGGCAATTCTCTCACCTCGGCCTCCCAAAGTGCAGGGATTATAGGTGTGAGCCACCATGCCCGGCCTGGAGATTCTTTTAATGCATTTGTCCACTTCATGATGGATGATTTACAAGCACACCTGCCCACGGCAAAATGAGTGTTCAGCAGTTTTTGGCTAAAAACGCCATGAACACAGCCGGGCTCGGTGGCTCAGCCTGTAATCCCGCGCCTTGGGAGGCTGAGGTGAGTGGATTGCCTGAGCCCGTGGGTTCGAGACTCGCCTGGGCAACTTGGCGAGACCTCATCACTGCAATAAATAAAAAAAAAAAAAATTAGCTGGGCGTGGTAGCGCACGCCTGTAATTCCGGCTACTCGGAAGGCTGAGGCAGAAGGATCGCCGGAGCCCAGCAGGTCGAGGCTGTGGTGGCCAGGAGCGGCCACTGCACTCCAGTCTGGGCGACAGAGTGAGACTTCAACTCAAAAAAAAAAAAAAAAACAACACCATGAGCCCTATGCCCCATCCTCTCTATTCACTGATCTCACCCTGATTTTTTTTTCCTTCCCTGTGTGAAAAAAATCCTTAAAGGGAAATATTTTGCCAGTGTGGAAGAGGTGCAACAAAAAACAGCAGGAGCACTAAAATGCTTCAAAATGGACAAGTTTAAAAACCGGGCTCGGTGGCTCAGCCTGTAATCCCAGCACTTTGGGAGGCTGAGGTAAGTGGATTACATGAGCCCGCAGGTTCGAGACCCGCCTGGGCAACTTGGTGAGACCTCATCTCTACAATAAATCAAAAAATTAGCTGGGCGTGGTAGCGCGCGCCTGTAGTTCCGGCTACTTGGAAGGCAGAGGCGGAAGGATCGCCGGAGCCCAGCAGGTCGAGGCTGCGGTGGCCGGGAGCGGCCACTGCACTCCAGTCTGGGTAACAGAGTTAGACTCCTACTCAAAAAAAAAAAAAAAAACATTGAACAGAGCAAAAAGTGTCTCAATAGGTGTATTGCATCAACCATAGCATACTTCGAAGGTGACTAACGTTTAAGCACATAAGACTAAATACACATTTTTAATAAATAAATCCTGGGGTTTTCAGGGTCCCCCCCTCATATGAAGTGGATGATTCTCAGGTCGGGGACAGTGGCTCACACCTGTAATCCCAACACTTTGGGAGGCCAAGACGAGAGGATTGCCTGAGCTCAGGGGTCGAGATCAGCCCGGGCAACTTGGTGAGACCTTGTCTCTACAATAATTTTAAAAAATTAGCCAGGTGTGGTAGTACACGCCTGTAGTTCCAGCTGCTTGGAAAGTTGAGGTGGAAGGATCACCTGAGTCCAGCGGGTCGAGGCTGTGGTGGCAGTGAGTGTGCTGGACGACAGAGTGAGACTACGACTCCCCCCCCAAAAAAAGAAAGAAACAGATGATTCTTATGATGAACTTCTATTTTGGAAATTTTATCATTATTATTTTTTTTTAGAGACGGGGTCTTGCTATGTTGCCCAGGTTGGTCTCAAACTCCTGGCCTCAAGTAATTCTCCCACCTTGGCCTCCCAAAGTGCTGGGCCTGTCATAATGAACTTCTGAGCTAGGTCAGGGTCAGGGGAAAGGGAAGCAAGGATAGCGGAAGGGACAGCGAGAGGGTGTAGGACCAAAGTTCTATCAGTTCTTGCGGTGCTGAAGAATGACTGGAGCTGAACGACAGACCCCTTGCAGAGTGATCGCCGGAGGTTACAACGAGGGGAGAGGGCAAAGTCAAAGCTATGGCCTTGTGGCCACAGGAGTGAGGCCTGAGAAAGCTGGAGGACAAGCTCCTCGGGGGAGAGGGTCTCGGGAAGCTAAGTGGTCAGGCCATCATCACTGCGGGTAAGGACATGGCCAAGAACCATGACAAGAGTGGTGTTGGCCGGGCTCGGTGGCTCAGCCTGTAATTCTGCGCTTTGGGAGGCTGAGGCGAGTGGATTGCCTGAGCCCGCGGGTTCGAGACCCACCTGGGCAACTTGGCGAGACCTCATTTCTACAATTAAAAAAAAAAAAAAGAGTGGTGTTGGAGCGACAGTGGGTCAGGAATGAGGGGAAGTTCCTGGGAGGGGAATCTACAAGTGACCTCAACAGAGAGCGTACGGGGGGTGGGGATGTCACTCTGGCCACCACGACTGCCTCGTTTTTGCAAGAAGATGATGTACATCTGGTTTAGAAACAGAACTTTCTAATCAGATCTCCATCACAAAATATTAAATTCTCTTCTCTCTTTCTTTTTATTTCTCGCGAGGCAGGGTCTCACTCTGTTGCCCAGGCTGGAGTGCAGTGGCATGATCACAGCTCACTGCAGCCCCGACCTCCTGGGCTCAAGCGATCCTTCCACTTCAGCCTCTCAAGTAACTGGGACTACAGGGTGTGTGCCACCATGCCCAGCTAATTTAAAAATTTTGTTAGAGACGAGGTCTTGCTATGTGGCCTAGGCTAGACTTGAACTTCCAGCTCAAGGGATTCTCCTGACTTAGCCTCCCATTCCGAGGAGCTGGGATTATAGGTGTGCACCACCATGTCCAGCTCGGTATACTTTTATTTTTTTGTTTATTTTTATCTATTTTTTTATTTTTGGTTATTTTATTTGGAGTTCTCCCTCTGTTGCCCAGACTGGAGTGCAGTGGCACAATCACGGCTCACTGAAGCCTTGACCTGGGCTCAGGCAATCCTCCTGCCTCAGCCTCCCAAGTAGCTGGGACTACAGGCACATGCCACCATGTTTGGCTCATTTAAAAAATTTTTTGTAGACATGAGGTCTCACCACATTGCCCAGGCTGGTGTCGAACTCCTGGGCTCAAGCAATCCTCTCGCCTTGGCCTCCCAAAGTGCTGGGATTGCAGGCATAAGCCATGGCACCTAGCCAGATCTTCCTCCTCCTACTATTTGCATTCTTGACAGAGTTATAATTACCTGCTCTCTGTAAGTGAAGGAAAAACTCACCGCCTTCATAAGACCCATCTGCCTGGATGCATGTCTCTCATCTTACATAAGGGACTTACACGCGCATTCTATTATGAGGAATGTGGCCTTTCCCCACGACTGCTTGTGACAGACTGCATTTCCCAAAGATGGCCGCACCAGTCTAGCTCCCATCCCACATGCTGTCCTTATCAGGCAATGTTGACACTCCCTCACAGGGAGATGGGGTCTCTGTTTCCTTCTTTGTAACCTTTGCGACTGCCTTAACCAACAGAACGTGGCACAAGCGACACTGTGTGATTTCTGAGGCCGGGTTATAAAATGCAAAGAGGCTTCAGCCCCAGTCCCTCTCTCTCAAGACATCTGCCCTTGGAGCCTAGCCACCGTGCTGTCAGGAAGCTCAAACCCCGTGAAGAGGACATGGGTGGGCTGTTCTGGTGGACAGCCCTGGCTGGGCCCCCAACTGCCAGAAGCATGAGTGAACAAGCCTTCTGATGGTTCCAGTACTGATCTCATCTATTAGCTGAGGCCCCACAAATCCTGTACAAAGACAAGATATGCCCTGTCGAAATTCCTGAACGAGGCCGGGCGTAGTGGCTCACACCTGTAATCCCAGCACTTTGGGAGGCTGAAAGAAGAGAATCGCTTGAGCCCAGGGGTTTGAGACCAGCCTAGGCAACATAGTGAGACCTCTTCTCTACAATAAATTTAAAAAATTAGGCCAGGCGCGGTGGCTCATGCCTGTAATCCCAGCACTTTGGGAGGCCGAGGTAAGAGGACTGCCTGAGCCCAGGGCTTTGAGACCAGCCTGGGCAACCCAGAGAAACCTCATCTCTACAAAATTTTAAAAGGTGGCTGGGCATGGTGGTGCATGCCTGGAGTCCCAGTTACTCAGGAGGCTGAGGCTGCAGTGAACTGTGATTGTGCCACTGTACTCCAGCCTGGGCAACAGAGTGAGACCCTGACTCAAAAAAAAACAGAAAAAAAAATTCCTGATCGAGAGCAACAATGAGAGATAATACCCAGAGGTTGGAGTCACTTGCCACATAGCAATAGATCACTAATATAGGGTAGTTAAAAAAAAAAAAAAGAATGCAAAACCTTGCCATCACCTTTGCCTGAGGAGGAAAAAAAAAACCCACAAATTTGTCAGTTCACCCGTTTCTGAGCTTCTTCTATGTACCAGGCATTAAACTGACCTCAGAAGGCCTCGAATCTGGTGGAAGAGACAGATTAAGACAATAAAAACGGGGAGGGGGGCAGGATTGACAGTTGAGGGAAACTGCCAGGGGAGGGAGGGGCACACCTCATCAACAAGGGTACCTGCATAATCAATGTTTGTATACCTGACCCTGAATTGTATCCCACATCTTTAAAAAAGAAAAAAAAAGTAAAAAAAAAAGACAATAGAAACTTACAGGACAGTGTGACAAAGGCAGCGAGAGGGCCATTCCTGGGGCTCTGGTGAAGCAGGAAGTGGCAACGACTGACCCGTGGGTGTCGAGATGGGAGCTGGATCTTGAAGGCGAAGTCGGGATTGGCCAACTGGACCCAGTGAGAGGCCATCGACGCAGGGCTGGCTCCTCCCACCCATGCAGGCATATGAGGAGGACTCCAGAACCCGGAATTTGTTTATAAAAAATGGTGTTTTTATTCTCTCTCTTTTTTTTTTTAGTTGGAGTCCCACTCTGTCACCCACACTGGAGTGCAGTGACAGCTCCCGGCCACCGCAGCCTCGACCTGCTGGGCTCCAGCGATCCTTCCGCCTCAGCCTTCCAAGTTGCCGGAATTACAGGCATGCGCTACCACGCCCAGCTGATTTTTTTTGATTTATGGTAGAGATGAGGTCTCGCTGCCCAGGCGGGTCTCGAACCCGCGGGCTCAGGCAATCCACTCACCTCAGTCTCCCAAGGCGCAGGATTACAGGCTGAGCCAATTTATTCTCACATGTTTACACTCAGTCACCCTCAAAGCCCTCTCCGCTGGATGCAAAACACCTAGCAGGATGGTTTTCGCACTGCTCAAGACAATTTTTGGACTCGTCCATTTTGATGCCTCTTAGTGCTTCTGCCATTTTTTTGTATCACCTCTTCCATGTCGGCAAAACGTTTCTCTTGGAGGACTTCTTTCATCGGGAGACCAAAAAGAGTAGCTCGGGGTGAGATCGGGTGAATAGGGAGGGAAGGGCATGGGGGTCATGCTGATTTGGGTCAAAAATGGCTGCACACTCAGTGCAGTGTGGGTAGGTGTGCTTATAAATCAACCATCATGAAATGGGCAAATACGTTGGGAAAAAACCTCCCTCCCCACCCCAAAAATTCATTGAAGCCGAATGCAGCCTCTCACAACAATGCTAGCTGGTACACTGATGCCAATGGGTTCCTAGAACACTTACCTAGCAGGGGAAGCCTGTACCACAAGGGGCCTGCCATCCTAAAGATAATCTCGGTTTTTTGGGGTCCCCCTTTGTATTGTGGATATAGAGACGAGGCACATTTATATGACACACATCCAATGGGCTCCTAGCGCGGACTTAATTTGGTGGGGGGGAAGAGACTTAACAAACAGATAGAAGGAGAACTGGATCTGTGAACTCCTGACCAAACACTGACCACGGCAAAAAATTTTTTTTTTTTTTTTGAGTTGAAGTCTCACTCTGTCGCCCAGACTGGAGTGCAGTGGCCACTCCCGGCCACCGCAGCCTCGACCTGCTGGGCTCAGGCGATCCTTCCGCCTCAGCCTTCCAAGGAGCTGGAACTACAGGCACGCGCTACCACGCCCGGCTAGTTTTTGATTTATTGTAGAGATGAGGTCTCGCCAATTGCCCAGGTGGGTCTCGAACCCGCAGGCTCAGACAATCCACTCACCGCAGCTTCCCAAAGCGCGGGATTATAGGCTGAGCCACCAAGCCCGGCGCAAAATGTTTTTTTGTAACATCTGGTCATGAACGCTTTCTCGGTGTCTGCCTGCGGACATTCACCCAGGGTTAATTTTTTAATTCAAAGCTTTTAATTTCCCATGGTCTGCAATAGTTCTTTCCCCTGTCTGATGGCCCTCATGCCTGACTCTCTGAGAAGAGGAACAGATGGTCACTATAAGAGTCACTGAATCTCCACGTTCATTCATTTTTAGACCTAGCCTTCTCAACAGAGCTTATTTCTAATTCATCTTCACACAACCCAATACACAGTGCAGAAATAAAACCACACTCTTGCCAGATACTTCTTAGCACAGGTTCATTCTGTCTATAGTAACAATTAAAAATTGTTTCATGGCCAGGTGAGGTGGCTCACACCTATAATCCCAGCATTTTGGGAGGCCGAGGTGAGAGGACTGCCTGAGCCCATGGGTTTGCAACCAGCCCGGGCAACTTGGCAAGACCTCATCTCTACAATAAATCAAGAAAAATTAGCCGGGGATGATGGCGCAGGCTGAGGCGGAAGGATCGCCTGAGTCCAGCAGGTCGAGACTGTGGTGGCCATGAGCCTGTCACTGCACTCCAGCCTGGGCAACAGAGTGAGACTCCAACTCAAAAAAAATTTATTTCATAAATGACTTGTCTATTTCATTCCCTAATTTATAATTATTTTTATTTTATTTTTTATTATTATCTGTAGAGATGAGGGTCTCACTATGTTGCCCAGACTAGTCTCGAACTCCTGAGCTTAAATGATCTTCCTGTCTTGGTCTCCCAAAGCACTAGAATTAGATGTGAGCCACTGCACTAGGTCCCCATTAAAAGAAATTTTTTTGGAGTTGGCGTCTCACTCTGTCGCCCAGACTGGAGTGCAGTGGCCACTCCCGGTCACCACAGCCTCGACCTGCTGGGCTCTGGCGATCCTTCTGCCTCAGCCTTCCAAGTAGCTGGAACTACAGGCGCGCTCTACCACGACTGGCTAATTTTTTTTTTCTTCTTTTGATTTATTATAGAGACGAGATCTAGCCAAGTTACCCAGGAGGGTCTTGAACCTGCAGGTTCAGGCAATCCACTCGCCTTGGCCTCCCAAAGTGCTGGGATTACAGGCTGAGCCACTGAGCCCGGTCAAAAATTTTGTTTAGAGACAAAAAAAGAAAAGAAACCTGGCATAGACTTCCTAGAAAAATTTTGGAGATAGGTGGGAAATAAATTTTCTTCAATAATTTTTTTTCTCATTGAGGAGAACATAAGTGGAATCAACTTCCCCATTTATAAAACGGAGTTAATATTGGTAACTGCCTGGCATATAGTGTGCACACTCTCTCTTCTGCATAAACACACACAGGCACACATACTCCCTTAATACAGAGAACAGGTATGAATCATAGCATAAACCTCTCATGCAGACCAGGCACAGTGGCTCATGCCTATAATCCTAGCACTTTGAAAGGCTAAGGCGGGAGGACTGCTCAAACCCAGGAATTCAAGACCAGGCTGGGCAATATAGCAAGACCCCATCTGCACAAAAAGTCAAAAATTAGCTGAGCATGGTGGCACACACCTGTAGTCCCAGCTACTTGGGAGGCTGAGGTGGAAGGATCGCCTGAGCCCAGGAGGTTGAGGCTGCAGTGAGCCAAGATCGTACCACTGCACTCCAGCCTTGGTGACATAGTGAGAACCCAACTTAAAAAAAAAAAATCAGCTGGGCTCGGTGGCTCAGCCTGTAATCCCGCACCTTTGGGAGGGTGAGGTGAGTGGATTGCCTGAGCCCGCGGGTTCGAGACCCGCCTGAGCAACTTGGCGAGACCTCATCTCTACAAGAAATCAAAAAATCAGCCGGGCGTGGTAGCGCATGCCTGTAATTCTGGCTACTCGGAAGGCTGAGGTGGAAGGATCGCCGGAGCCCAGCAGGTCAAGGCTGCGGTGGCCGGGAGTGGCCACTGCACTCCAGTCTGAGCGACAGAGTGAGACTCCAACTTTAAAAAAAAAAAAAAATCCCTGATTTCTAGGCTGGAGAATATGATTCGTCTATACTGCTACTCATGGCAAAACATGTTGTCCCCTCAAAGCCTGACGCTGAAATGTGCACTTGGAATGTTGGAGTCACATAACCTCCAGTGTTTGGTCAAGAAATGCAGTCAAGGAGTCTATGGGCAGATTCTTCTGACAGTAACGTGGCAAAGGATTTGCATAATATACCAGGCTCCCTCTGGACTGTTTGTGAGTCCTCCATATTCTTTTTTTTTTTTGAGTCAGAGACTTACTCTGTCCCCTAGGCTGGAGCACAGTGGCACACTCATGGGCACCACAGCCTTGACCTGCTGGGCTCAGGCAATCCTTCCACCTCAGTCTCCCAAGAACATGGAACCACAGGTGCACACCACCATGCCTGGTTAACTTTTTTATTTATTGTAGAGACGAGGTCCCACCAAGCTGCCTAGGCTGGTCTCGAACCCCTGAGCTCAGGCAATCCTCTCGCCTCCACCTCCCAAAGTGCTGGGATTACGGACATGAACCACCGCACACGACAGTGATTCCTCCATATTCTTGCCACATGTATATAAAAAAACCAAACCATGAAAGGCTCGGGAGTTTGTCTTAATCTGAGCAAATCAATAGCTTTCAGAAACCGCAGGAAAACAAAACATCAGAGAGAGTGAAATTTGTCCCTAATGACAGCTCAGAAAATAGGGCTGATTAGGCAAACCGTGTCTCCCTGGGTTTCGGAGAGGGGTCTCCCTAAGTCATGATCACCCCTCGCGGGTACCAGCTTCCCAGAAGCCTTGTGGAGCTCACCACTTGGCATCAAACACAACAGAATGGGTTTTGAGTCAGGAAGCCTGGTTCTGAAGCCTGGCTTTAGACCTTGTGGAAGCCGCTTAAGAGTCTCTGATCCGTGGTTACTTCATCTGTAAAATGGGGAGAACAAGAGACTCTACATCATAGGATTAGTGTGACCGTTAGCCAAGCTGAGACATATAAAGTGCTCGACACCCTCCTCCCTCAGCAAGGAGGGGGTACCCAGGATCACCGCTGTTAGGATGGAAGGTGGCGGAGACAATGATAGCATCACTTTGGAGGCAGGACCCTGATGCCAGATTTTTTTTTTTTTTTTTTTTTGAGTTAAAGTCTCACTCTGTCACCCAGACTGGAGTGCAGTGGCCGCTTCTGGCCACCGCAGCCTTGACCTGCTGGGCTCCGGCGATCCTTCCGCTCAGCTCAGCCTTCCAAGTAGCTGGAACTACAGGCGCGCGCTACCACACCCGGCTGATTTTTTATTTATTGTGGAGATGAGGTCTTGGCAAGTTGCCCGGCGGGTCTCGAACCCGCGAGCTCAGGCAATTCACTCACCTCAGCCTCCCAAAGGCGCAGGATTACAGGCTGAGCCACCGAGCCTGGCCCAGATTTTTTTTTAAGCCAGTGTCTCACTCTGTCAATGAGGCTGGAGTGCAGTGGCACGCTCCTGGCCACTGCAGCCTTGACCTTCTGGGCTCAGGCAATCCTTTGACCTCAGCCTCCCAAGTAGCTGGGACTACAGGCGTGTGCCACCACGCCTGGCTAATTTGATATAGACAAGGTCTCTTGATGTCGCCCAGGCTGGTCTCAAACTCCTGGGCTCAAGCAAGCCTCCTGCCTCAGCGTCCCAGTGTGCTGGGATTACAGGTGTGAACCACAGCACCCAGCCCCAAATAACAATCTAAAATCGAGGCCAGCCCCAACATCCCTTCTGAGGAGGCTGCTGCCCTGAGCTTCTCCTTTATGGAGATATTGGCACCACCATGGCTACTCAGCCACTTAGGGTTTAGTTGGAACGTACAAGGCTTGCGTTTGTACTGCTGGGTCAGAGGCAGGAAGGCTTGAAAGCCAGGGACGGCCTCCTAGAACTGCCAGGATTAACTGGCTGCCCTCTCTGGGATGTGTGTTCTGCAGATCCCACAATCTGTCTGTTCCTTGCATCCGGCCCTGCTCGGAGAGGTGATCTCACAAACCCTAACTTTGGGAGCTGCTGTCTGTCTTGAGAATAATTCTGGAATGCAGACCTGGAAGGACGGAGGTTCACCAGGAACTAAATACAAGCCAGGCCCGACCACCCTCTGTGCTTCTCTGAGTGGGTCACGAGGTTGGAGGCTCAGGGAGCGTCAGAAGATGGGCAGCATCTGGGCTCCAGCAGGTAGAATCTGTAGGGAATTGCCAAGTGGCCTCTACCTTGTGGATGACCTGGATGAAGATATGGACGGCATTCTTCTCAAACTACACAGACAGCCTGAAGCTAGGAGGCAGACACGCTTGGGTGACGGAACCAGGAATCCAAAACATGGTGCAAAGCAAGGGTACAGCGCTGACTGCAAGATGAACTTTATGAATCGTGGGATGTGGTCTTGTACTCATGTCAAAAACAAAACAGCCGGGCACAGTGGCTCACACCTGTAATCGCAGCACTTTGGGAGGCCGAGGCAAGAGGAATGCCTGAGCCCACTGGCTGGAGACCAGCCTGGGCAACATGGTGAGACCTCATCTCTACAATAAATCAAAAAATTAGCCGGCCGTGGTGGCTCGCACGTGCAGGGACTTGCAAGTCTGAGGCGGAAGGATCACCTGAGCCCAGCAGGTTGAAGCTGTGGTGGCCGGGAGCGTGCCACTACACTCCAGCCTGGGCACCAGTGAGTCTCCGACTCAAAAAATAAATAAAACAACAAAGAAGACAAAAGCAACCAACCAAAGGATACTTTCTGGGTTAGATCATAACTGTAACCCTGGGCACAAAACATGATCTTGTGAGGTCCCACTTCCTCGCTTGTAAAATTGGGATAATAATAGTCCCTACGCCATGAAGTTATGATGAGAATCAACTCAGTCAATATAGGCAAAGTGCTGAGCCCAGTAATGATGACAAGGATGGTGATGGCAGGTAGGGTGTGGTGGCTCATGCCTATAATCGCACTTTGGGAGCTGAGGCGAGAGGATTGAGGGTTTGAGACCAGCCTGGGCAATTTGGCGAGAACTCGTCTCTACAATCAAAAATTAGCCGGGCGTGGTCGCATGTGCCGGTAGTTCTGGGTACTTGGAAGACTGAGGCGGAAGGATCTCCAGAGCCCAGCAGGTTGACCCTGGGGTGGCCATGAGCGTTCCACTGCACTCCAGCCTGGACAAGAGAGTGAGACTCCGACTCAAAAAAAAACAAACAAAATAGGCAGGGCGCGGTGGCTCATGCTTATAATCCCAGCACTTTGGGAGGCAGAGGCGAGAGGGTTGCATGAGCCCATGGGTTCGACACCAGCCCGGGCAACTTGGCGAGACCTCGTCTCTACAATAAATCAAAAAATTAGCAGGGTGTGTGGTTCCAGCTCCTTGGAAAGCTGAGGCAGAAGGATCGCCGGAGACCAGCAGGTCGAGGCTGCAGTAGCCTTGAGTGTGCCACTACACTCCAGCCCGGGCAATGGAGTGAGACGCCCACTAAAAAAAAAAAAAAAAAGCCGGGCTCGGTGGCTCAGCCTGTAATTCTGCGCCTTTGGGAGGCTGAGGTGAGTGGATTGCCTGAGCCCACGGGTTCGAGACCCGCTGGGCAGGTGAGACTTCATCTCTACAATAAAATAAAAAAATTAGCCGGGCATGGTAGCGCGCACCTGTAATTCCGGCTACTCGGAAGGCTGAGACGGAAGGATCATCGCAGCCCAGCAGGTCGAGGCTGTGGTGGCCGGGAGCGGCCACTGCACTCCAGTCTGGGCGACAGAGTGAGACTCCAACTCAAAAAAAAAAAAAAAAGCAAAAAGAAAAAGGTGACGGTGATGATGGCTAACACATGGTGCTTGCCATAGGGCTTCCCACCAGGCAGTCTCATTCCAGAGCCTACGCTCTTAACCATCATGCTGTGCTAACACTCATAAGTGTTAAAGTCTAATTATCATAGCTACCACCGACTAGGGAGAGACGTGGCTGGCCACAGCAAGGATGAAGATGACATCAGGATGTAGGCTGGCAGCAAGTTCAACAGGAGTCGCAGGAAGACTGTCTGTCATGATGTGGTGACAGTCCCGAGCGACTGGTTGCAGCGTGGGCATCCCAAGAGGAGAGGCTTAACGGCACCCAGAGCAGGATCAGAGGAAAAGGGCCAGAATGGCCGCACCAGGGCATAAGAAGAACAGCCACGGGGCCTGGGATGTCTTCCCTGAAGAAAGACTCAGGGCTCCTGACAGCTGTCTTCTGAAGCCTGACACCTGCTCTTGGGAAAGAACGCCCAGAAGCGGGCCGAGGGAGCGTTGACTCCAGGTCAGCAGACTGCTCAGTGGGATGGCCTTTCTGCCGTGCTGACCCGGGATGAGACTGAGCATCCTGTCCCAGGGGTAGTCCGGTGCTGGCCCAGCCCAGAGGTCTGGGACTCAAATACCGGACTGGTGGGAGGTGGTGGGAGAAGACGAGGCCCTTCCAACCATGGCATTCCGGGATTCCGGGTCCATGGCCCATGCGGCAAAAGTAACAAAGCAGGTTGGCCGGGTGCGGTGGCTCAGCCTGTAATCCCAGCCCTTCGGGAGGCTGAGGCGAGAGGATTGCCTGAGCCTGCGGGTTCAAGACCAGCCTGGGCAACTTGGTAAGACCTCATCTCTACAATAAATCACAAAAACTAGCCGAGTGTGGTGGCATGCATCTGTAGTTCCAGCTACTGGGAAAGGCTGAGGTGGAAGGATCGCTTGAGCCCAGAGGGTCGAAGCTGCGGTGGCCGTGAGTGTGCCGCTGCACTCCAGCCTGGGTGACAAGAGTGAGACTCCAACGAAAAAAACCAAAACAAAACAACAACAGCAAAACAAAGCAGTTTGTTCCCTTTGGGGACACACTGTGCTATCTTGGTTCTTTCTCATCTCTCTCTTTTAAAAAAATTTTTAGCTTGTATTATCCTGGGAGGTCATTGGCCAAGAGCAGCTCTGTATAAAATGATCTATAGAGAATCGCTTTCTGTTTTTGTTTTTTGAGTCAGGGTCTCACTCTGTTGCTCATGGCTCACGACAGCCTCGACCTCCTGGGATCAGGTGAACTTACCGCCTCAACATCCTGGGTATCTGGGACTACAGGCATGTGCCACCGTGCCCAACTAATTTTTTGATTTAGTGTAGAGATGAGGTTTCCTTATGTTGCCCAGGTTAGTCTTGAACTCCTGGGCTCAAACAATCCTCCCACCTCGGCTTCCCAAAGTGCTGGGATTACAGATGTGAGCCACCACACCCAACCAGAGAATTTTTTTTTTTTTTTGAGTTGGAGTCTCACTCTGTCGCCCAGACTGGAGTGCAGTGACCGCTCCTGGCCACCGCAGCCTCGACCTGCTGGGCTCCGGCGATCCTTCCGCCTCAGCCTTCCAAGTAGCCGAAACTACAGACGCGCGCTACCACGCCCGGCTGATTTTTGATTTATTGTAGAGATGAGGTCTCGCCAAGTTGCCCAGGCGGGTCTCGAACCCGCAGGCTCAGGCAATCCACTCCCCTCAGCCTACCTAAAGGTGCGGGATCACAGGCTGAGCCACCGAGCCCGGCTGAGAATTTTTTTTTAATGAGAAAAGCCGAGCTGGGAGTGTGAAGTGATGGAGAATCCAGGTAACTAAGGTAGTACCACGAGGACACGCGGTAATTGGGGAGGGAAAGCAAGAGGGGAGAAATCGGTGCTTAAAAGGAAGAAAGCAACAAAAGGTCACTTGAAGCTGGCTGGAAGCTATTTAGAGTCTTTGAAATAGCTAAGCAAAGCGCAATCGTGAGGCCTACCAGCGGGTGATAAGGACCCAGGGACTCCCTGCCAGCCCACCGAGGCTGCACCCTCATCTTCCCAAATTCCCCAAGCCCGATGTGGAGACCTTCGGGCTTGGGGAGGCCCAGGTGGGCCTCTGCGTTCACCTCTGAAAAGCCAGCGGGGAGGGGCTTGGGGCCTGGTGCAGGGCGGCAGGAAGAGGGGCTGGAGTCTGGTCTCCATGGGGACGCCCCAGCTGTTTCCAGCCCAGCTGCTCCAATTCTGTCTGCTTCTCTATCTAGTCGGGTTCAGAGGCATCAGCTACATTTGCATACGGAGTCCGCATATTTGCATACGGAAGCCTGCGGTGACGGGCAGGGAGGGTCCCAGGTACTCATTCGACGCCTGATTAAGCCATCTCAGTACCTCATCTCTAGAATGCCCGTTATGATTTTAAGAAACAACATAAAGAGAGTGATAATTAAAAGTAACACCCCAGGTGGGAATTTTTCTGCATTCCAGCGGTTGGCACGTTGAACACCTCGGGATTTTGGGGGTGAGGTATCACCTCTATGTGTGCTCACAGATCACACCACCTCAAAGCTTGTCTGGGCTGCAATTTTCCCCTTTCTTCTGCCGGTGCTTTGGGTTTGCAGCTTTATTCTACCGCTGTCTTTTTTTTTTTTTTTTTTTCCTCTTCACAGAGCATTTTCAGATTTTACTTTGACTTGCAGCGGGGGCGGGATAGGACATGACAGCCCAAGCATAAAACACGAAACCCAGCCGCAGGTTGTTTTCAGGTGAAGAGGCAATTTTTCACTTCACAGTTAGGCCCGTGGGAGGCATTTTCATGACGGGGTATTTTTTCTTTCCTTTTTAGTCAGAGTCTCACCCTGTTGCCCAGGCTGGTGTGCAGTGCCATGATCACGGCTCCCTGCGGCCTTGACCACCTGGGTTCAGATGATCCTTCCTCCTCAGCCTCCCAAATAGTAAGAAGCTGAGACTACAGGCGCGCACTACCACGCCTGACTCATTTATTTATTTTTTTTTTTTTTATTTTTTCTGTCGCCCAGACTGGAGTGCAGTGGCCGCTCCCGGCCACCGCAGCCTCGACCTGCTGGGCTCCGGCGATCCTTCCGCCTCAGCCTTCCAAGGAGCTGGAACTACAGGTGCACGCTACCACACCCGGTTAATTTTTGATTGATTGTAGAGATGAGGTCCCGCTGCCCAGGCGGGTCTCGAACCCGCAGGCTCAGGCAATCCACTCACCTCAGCCTCCCAAAGGCGCGGGATTACAGGCTGAGCCACTGAGCCCGGCGACTAATTTATTTTTATTCTTATTCTTTTGCAGAGAGGAAGTCTCACTAGGTTGCCCAGGCTGGTCTTGATCTCTGGGCCTCAACGTGATCCTCCCGCCTTGGCCTCCCAAAATGCTGGGATTATAAGTGTAAGCCACCACACCAGGTTTTTTCTATCTTAGAGCCCTATCAGGATGGCATTGGGGATTTGCCATTTGCTAGAAAGTTCCGCCTTTCAGTTGCCCACTGTCTGACTGCAGCCCTCTCGCCCTCCTCTCTCTCGTATGACGCAGGGGGCCTTCCTTCGAGACTTGCTCCCCTCTGAGACTGCAAGGCCCCCGGAGCCGCCATAATTCCCTGGTCTTCAGGGTCCCCTGCCACGTGTCTGCCACTTCCCTTGTGCCCTTCACTGCCTAGGTGGGGCCCACTGTCTAGGACCTGAGGCGTTCGGTTAGTCACACTCACCCCTGCCCCTCCTAGCTGACTAAACCTGACTTAGATCATCCCACAATCCGTCTTCTCTGCTCCTGACTCCACGCTGCTGAGAGAAACTGAAGGAACCCACAGAAGCACTATGGAGGCCACCACACAGTCACGGTCTCAGTCCTCCACTGGAGTCTCCGCACCCTCTGGCAACCATTTCATGTGTCCTAAATCCGTTCCTTTCCCCCTAGATAGACCCCTTTACTTGGCCAGGCGTGGTGGCTTATGGCTGTAATCCCAGCACTGTGGGAGGTCGAAGTGGGAGGATTGTTTGAGTCCAAGAGTTCGAGATCAGCATGAGCAACATGGCAAGCCCTCGTCTCTACAAAACATAAAAAAAATTAGTTAGGCGTGGTGGCCCACGCCTGTAGTTCCAGCTAGTTGGAAGGCTGAGGCGGAAGGACCTGAGCCCAGAGGGTTGAGGCTGCAGTGAGCTGTGATTGTGCCACTGCACTCCAGTCTGGGCAACAGAGTAAGACTCCGATTCATTAAAACACCCTCTCTTATTCCTTCCACAGTTTTTGTTAAAGGCATTTGCAATACCAGTCCCTTCAGCTAACTCACTGTGGTGACTCTTAGGATGCTGGGAAAGACTCCCCGCCCTGGGCTAAAGTCAAGGAATCCAAATCTCTGCGGTGGGACCCAGGGGCTCTGCATTCAAGAAAGCCACGCAAGTCAGGACAGTCATTGGCCTATACCTGACTCTCTCCTCACTTCTGGTCACCATCCGGCACCCTCTGTTAAATGTGTGAGACGACCATTTAGACAACCACGGCCACACATTCTTCCCAGGTCTCCTTCCACTTCATCTCTCTGGAGCACTGGCATTGTGGGTCACTCCAAGATGTCCGGACACCCTTTTTCCTTCCTTGCCTTCTGCCCCTGACCTTTTTCATGGGCACCTTTTCATTCATTCATTTATTTATTTTGAGAGAGAGGTGGGGTCTCACCCTGTCATCCAGGCTAGAGTGCAGTGGCATGATCAGCGCTTACTGTAGACTCCAACTCCTGGGCTCAGGTGATCCTTCCACCTCAGCCTTCCAAGTAGCTGGAACTACAGGCATGCGCTACCAGGCCCAGCTAATTTTTTTGATTTTATTATAGAGATGAGGTCTCGCCAAGTTGCCCAGGCGGGTCTCGAACCCTCAGGCTCAGACAATCCACTCACCTCAGCCTCCCAAAGGCGCGGGATTACAGGCTGAGCCACCGAGCCTGGCTGGCATCTTTATTTTTATTTATTATTGTGTTTTGAGTTGGAGTCTCACTCTATCATCCAGGCTGGAGTGCAGTGGTATGTTCATGGCCACCGCAGCCCCGACCTACTGGGCTCAGGTGATCCTTCTGCCTCAGCCTTCCAAGTAGCTGGAACTACAGGTGCGCACCAACACACCCAGCTAATTTTTAAAAATTTATTGTAGACACAAGGTGTCACTGAGTTGCCCTGGCTGGTCTTGAACCCCTGGGTCCAGGCAATCCTCTCACCTCTGCCTCCCAAAGTGCTGGGATTACAAGTATGAGGCACCATGCCTGGTCCCTTGGCACTTTAAAAAAAAAAATTGAGTTGGAGTTTCATTCTGTTGCCCAGGCTAGAGTACAAGTGTCACACTCACGGCCACCACAGCCTTGACCTGCTGGGCCCAGGAGATCCTTCTGCCTCAGCCTCCCAAGTAGCTGGAACTATGAATGCCAAGTCCCACGCCAACAGTTGCAGGGGGGTAATAATATTCAGTCAATCTTGCCAGGTCAACCTCCTGGCTTAAAATGCTTCAAAGCCCTTCATGATGTAAAGATAAAATCCTGGTCACTTGGCATGACACAAAAGACCAACCATAACTGTACTCACCTGTGGGGCTGGGCAGGTAAGGTGCTTGGGGTGCAAAATTTTAAGAGGCACACTCTGTCGGGAGCCAATCTTGCACATGCATGACCCTGAGAGTGAGTGTCACCTTAAATTTTGCACCCTACTCCCCGCCCTGCCTAACTGCCTCTCTGGCTTTTTGGCTTGACAGTCCACCATGACTCCCCCATTCTGTGCCTTGGTACCCTCACTCTCCTTGTTGCTAGAGCCCCACAGACACCGAGAAGCTTCTCCCAGCTCAGGGTGGTGCTGAGACCCTGGCCATTCTGCTCCCTCCACCTCGTGGGCATTCTTTCTATCACCACCCTGACCAGATAGGTTTTCCCCCACCCTGTGAGCTTCTCAAGGGCAGAGATAGTCTTCCATCCTCTGTATACAGCCAGTGTCTCAGGCAGCATGGAGTAGTCAGTAGGCACTCCATAAATGCTAAGGGAAATGAACACACATCTGCTCTGAGAGCTCACTTGAGCCGGTCTCAGGTCCATCACTCAAAGCTCACAGTTCCACGAAGCCCCTTCAGAATGGGGATCGCTAAGGACTGCCACGCACCAGGAATAAACTGGAACGAGCCCCTGTCCACACCTGGGCTGGAGGAGGGTAGGTGGACCATCAACTCCCCAAGGGTGGTGGTCAGTACTCTTGCAAATAACTTCCCTTTGGGACAGACTCACTTGATGTCAGCCTGCAGTTTACGCAGGATGACACGCTGTCTGGCCACAAGCTAATTTCTGAGCTTTCTTCCTGCCCGGGTTCCATCGTGTGGGCTCCCGTTCGCCAGTCTTGTAGCAGTGATGTGTTTTCCAGCAGGAAACACAAGGAGCTTTAGCAGTTATTCTGGAGGCTAAAAAAACTGATCTTAAGCCAGGCGTGGTGGCTCACGCTTACAACCTCAGCACTTTGGGAGGTGGAGGCTAGAGGACTGCCTGAGCTCCAGGGTTCGAGACCAGACCGGGCCACTTGGTGAGACTTTGTCTCTGCAATAAATAAAATAATTAGCTGGGTGTGTGGTTCCAACTACTTGGAAGGCTGAGGCGGAAGGATCGCCTGAGCACAGCAGGTCGAGGCTTTGGTGACCGTGATTATGCCACTGCAATCCTGGGTGATTGAGACTGCGGCTAAAAAAAAGGGAGGAAAAAGTACGTTCTGTACATTCTTTTTTTTTTTTTTTTGGAGTTGGAGTCACTCTGTCACCCAGACTGGAGTGCAGTGGCCGCTCCTAGCCACCACAGCCTCGACCTACTGGGCTCTGGCGATCCTTCCACCTCAGCCTTCCAAGTAGCTGGAACTACAGGCGCGCGCTCCACACCCGGCTCATTTTGATTTATTGTAGAGATGAGGTCTCGTCAAGTTGCCTAGGCAGGTCTCGAACCCGCGGGCTCAGGCAATCCACTCACCTCAGCCTCCCCAAGGCACGAGATTACAGGTTGAGCTACCGAACCCGGCTTCATTCTGTACATTCTTACCTATGACCTTACTTTTTTTTTTGGAGACAGGATCTTGCTCTGTTGCCCAGTCTAGAGTTCAGTGGCACAATCATAGCTCAATGCAGTCTCACACTCTTGGGCTCAAGTGATCCTCCCGCCTCAGCCTCCTGAGTAGCTGGGACTGCAGGTGTGTGTCACCACACCCGGCTAAGCCTTACTTCTTTGAGGACAGGACCATGCTAGGTCCAGGCTGTGTTTCTACTTTGCTTGACGCTGCTTCCCCAGGGCTGGGACACTACTTGGCACACAGGGGGTAGTTGATAACACCTGGTGAAGAACTGGAGGAGAAGTGAGGGGCAGAGGCGGGGCTGGAGGGTCTTGACTCCAGGACTGCAAAGCTGAGGGTGACAGGAACACAGTGCTCTGGCTTTCCAGGTACAGAATGGGCGCAGCATGCCCGCCTGTGCTGCACTCCATGGATTGATGCCAGGCATGAGGATGCCGGAAGGTAATTTCATTTAAGCAGAAAGAGAAGAGTGGCCCCTCACCCCCAGTCCTACGCTGCTGTGCTGTTTCTCGGGGCAGAGCCTGGGAAGCGGCTTTTCTTTTCTTTTTTTTTTTGGAGTCGGAGTCCCACTCTGTCACTGGCTGGAGTGCAGTGGCACAATCACGGCCACTGCAACCTCGACCTTATGGGCTCAGGCGATCCTTCTGCCTCAGCCTCCCAAGTAGCTAAAACCACAGGCAAGCGTCGCCACGCCCTGCTAGTTTTTTGATTTATTGTAGAGACAAAGTCTCGCCAAGTTGGCCAGGCTGGTCTCGAACCCCTGGGCTCAGACAATCCTCTTGCCTCCGCCTCTCAAAGTGCTGAGGTCACAGGCGTGAGCCACCGCGCCCAGCCATCTTGGTTTTCTTTATACCAGTTCTCACACAGTGTTGCATTAATAAATCGTGTTTAAAACAAATGTAGGAGGTTCAGGTGGCCTGGGTAACAAAGTGAGACTTTGTCTCTACAAAATAAAGGAAGGAAGGAAGGAAGGAAGGGCAGGTGGGCAGAGAAAGGCTGGCGGTGGGGTAAGGAGGCGGTAGCAGTTCCTAGGTTCTATTGACTGGCCATTACTTGGTTTCATTTTTTTTTTTTTTGAGTTGGAGTCTCACTCTGTCGCCCAGACTGGAGTGCAGTGGCCACTTCTGGCCACCGCAGCCTCGACCTGCTGGGCTCCAGCGATCCTTCCGCCTCAGCCTTCCAAGTAGCCGGAATTACAGGCGCGCGCTACCACGCCCGGCTGATTTTTTGATTTATGGTAGAGATGAGGTCTCGCTGCCCAGGCAGGTCTCGAACTCGCGGGCTCAGGCAATCCACTCACCTCAGCCTCCAAAGGCGCGGGATTACAGGCTGAGCCACCGAGCCTGGCTGGTTTCATTTTTTATTTAGCACAGGTTAGTTTTCTAGGTTCAGCCCCAAGAAAGCAAGCCTGCAGCTCCCTTCTAGATCCCTACCTCAGATCTGTAACTAAGTCCTGAGAGATCGCCCAAGTGAGACATGTGGAGGGGTAGCCAGGGGACCCTGGGCGCATCCCGAGCTCTAAACGTCTCGGAATTACAAACCCACTTGCAAGAAAGAATCTGCTGTTTCCAGAAAGTGGGGGGAGATTTCTGAGGAGAAAGTATGAGTCTTGAAGAAAGAGTAGGAGTTCATACAGCAAAAAGATGGGTGCCAGGTAGTCCCCGCAGGCTGGGGGCAGGGGGGATGTGCAGAAACAGGATGGGTGTCAGTGAGGCGCAGAGAGACAGCCTGGGGCGGAGGCTGGTGTCTGGCCTGGGAGCCATCTAGTAGAATTTTTTTGGTGCTGAGGGACTGCTCTCTCTTTATTAAAAACAGTCATTTCTCTAAAGGAAGTACCATGGCCTTCCTTTGGTACAGTTGTCTGACCCTTGTCCATCATTCCTTCAAGTACCCTCATTAGAAGAAGAGTCTCCTAAACCGGGCGCGGTGGCTCATGCCTGTAATCCTAGCAATTTGGGAGGTGGAGGCAAGAGGATTGTCTGAGCCCATGGGTTCAAGACCAGCCTGGATAGCTTGGTGAGACCTTGTCTCATCAATAGATAAAAAAACTAGCCGGGTGTGGTGGTGCACACCTGTACTTTCAGCTACTGGGAAGGCTGAGGCGGAAGGATTGAGGCTGCAGTGGCCATGACTTGTTACTGCTCTCCAGCCCGGCAACAGAGTGAGACTCCGACTCAAAAAAAAAAAAAAAAAAAAAAGAAGAGCCCTGCATTCGCCTGCCGATGCCTTGTCGATCGTAAAGGACATTGAACTTATTCGTGAACTGGTTTGTGGTGCTGTATGTTCATGGTAATGGCTCTGAAGCAGGCCAAAAGCCCCATGTCATTGCATGGATCATAAAAATCTGTCTTGAACTTGTCTGTGCTAAGCACTGGGGAGCAGTGGCACAGACCACAGGCCTCCCACGGGATCTCATGGTTCAAGCAGGCCTCTCCTGCATCAGAGGCCTTGGCACACTCCAAGATGAGCTTGTTTGATGCAGCTATGCAGCATCTTGATGGCACTGGAGTTCTCTCCACTGCCTGTAGCTGTCATTCGGGCCACGTGGTCCACAACCAATGCTTTCAACTTCCTCTGTGGTCAGGGTGTAGGTCAGCTCAGCAAACAGCATTGCGGCCTCTCCGTTGATTAGATCAATGACAGATTCAGAAACGGTGACTGGAAGATCTGTGTGCTTGGTCATGGGGTTCAATTTAAGAAAGAGGGGGCTCTCAGTGATCTCACACACCTGCTTATGAACGTGCATGTCGGAGGGGTCGGGTGGCCCCCGTGTGGTATGCCAACCTAGAAACTCCAGCTCCTCGAATACCTGTTTAAACTGTTCCTCCTTGGTGTAATAATATTCCTTATCATTGATGATCTACTCTTCGAGTGTGAGACAGCAAATCAAAGGAGCTCATCCCCTCCACGTTCCGGCCCTCCTGCTTCCTAATTAGAGCTCCAATCATATAGGTCACCCCGCCTGGGACAGCACGAGCATCCAGTGGTCTGAGATGCTGAGAATGCCAAGGAAATGGAGAGCGACTGAAACACTCCCAAAATACTCCAGAGGCCAACACGCTGGGGACCACTGCTGCATACACCTCCATCATGCGCTCCCTCCGGTCCCACTGTCGCCATTTCCCCCGTGCCTGCTAGCCCCGGCCCTGTCCCCTTCCTCCTAGAAGAATTTCTAAGTTGGAGATTATCAAAACAAGATTTGCATTTTTTTTTTCTGAGTGGGAGTCTCACTGTCACCCAGGCTGGAATGCAGTGGCACGTCATGGCCATTGCCGCCTCAACCGGATGGGCTCAGGTGATCCTTCCACCTCAGCCTTCCAAGGAGCTGGAACCACAGGCATGTGCCACCATGCCCAGCTCATTTTTTTTTTTTAAATTGTAGAGATGAGGTCTCGCCATGTTGCTCAGGCTGATCTCAAACCCCTGAGATCTGCCAATCCTCTAGCCTCTGCTTCCCAAAGTGCTGGGATTACAGACTTCAGCCACCATATCCAGTTAGGGTTTTTTTTTGAGTTGGAGTCTCACTCTGTCACCCAGACTAGAATGCAGTGGCCGCTCCCAGCCACCGCAGCCTCAACCTGCTCGGCTCCAGCGATCCTTCCGCCTCAACTTGCCAAGTAGCTGGAACAACAGGCGTGTGCTACCACACCCGGCTCATTTTTTGATTTATTGTAGAGATGAGGGCTCACCAAGTTGTCCAGGTGGGTCTCGAACCCACGGGCTCAGGCAATCCACTCACCTCAGCCTCCCAAGGTGCGGGATTACAGGCTGAGCCACTGAGCCCGGCTTTTTTGTTTTTTTTTTTTTAAGAGGCAAGGTGTAGCTCTGTTGCCAGACTGGAGGTCAGTGGTACAATCATAGCTCACTGTAACCTGGACCTTCTGGGCTCAAGCGATCCTTCCACCTCAGCCTCCCAAGTAGCTGGGACTATGCCACCATACCTGGCTAATTTTTTACATTTTTATTTTTTGTTGATACAGGGTCTCTTCTGTTGCCCAGGATGTTCTTGAACTCCTGGGCTCTAGCGATGCCCCCTCCTTGGCCCCCCAAAGTGCTGGGATTACAGGCCTGAACCACCACACCCAGACTAGAAGATAGATTTTTTTTTTTTTTTTTTTTTTTTGAGTTGGAGTCTCACTCTGTCACCCAGACTGGAGTGCAGTGGCCGCTCCCGGCCACCGCAGCCTCGACCTGCTGGGCTCCGGCGATCCTTCCGCCTCAGCCTTCCGAGTAGCAGGAACTACAGGCGCACGCTACCACGCCCGACTAATTCTTTTGATTTATTGTAGAGATGAGGTCTCACCAAGTTGCCCAAGCGGGTCTCGAACCCGCGGGCTCAGGCAATCCACTCACCTCGGCCTCCCAAAGCGCAGGATTACAGGCTGAGCCACCGAGCCTGGTTGGAAAACAGACCTTAAGGTAACTCTTTTTTCCCCCCAGTTAGAGAGCCATTGTCCAGATCATGAATCATTCGTTCATTGACCCCAATTTATGAAGCTCATAATGGAAGCCAGGCACTGATCTAGACAGAAAAGAGGGTCTGATACAGAAGAGTGACAACAGAGTCGCAGTCCTACAATCAATAGTACACACTGAGGAGACAGATTGGAGAACTTAGAACCTGGTGACTGGTGATAGGGAAGAGGGAGACGGAAAGGAAAGCGCCTGAAAGTTGATGGATGCTTGAAACAAATCCTATGTCCTGTATTTTAGAATTATATAAAGTTTAAAGGAATGTTCTGTCAGGAGCTCCAGAAAGATGAAAACCCAAATGCTAATACGTAAAAGATCAAACGGTTTTCACTTGCAGCTTCTTTGAACCAGGAGACTACTTTGGATTTGGTTCTCCGGGGTAGAGAAACAGACCTGCCCGAGGGAGGTAATTATATCATCTGCTGAATTGTAGACTCAACTGCCCGAGGTGGAAATAAAATGCACAAGAGTCTTGCTGGGCTTCTCTCCACAGCCTTGCGGTAAGCCTTTCCTACCAGAATTCTAATTTTGTCAAACGGGGTTGCTTTCATGTAATTTTAGAATGAGATTTTAGAAACGAAGAGCAACCAGAACAGCAGGTGAACACAGATGGGCTGGGGGACAGAGAAGACTGGGTAAATTTTGTAAGAATAAAAAAGAAGGGCTGGGTGTGGTGGCTCACGCCTGTAATCCTGGCATGTTGGGAGGCCCAGACAGGAGGATTACTTGAGCCCAGGAGTTGGAGACCAGTCTGGGGCAACACAGTGAGATCTCATCTCTACAAAAACACAAAAATTAACTGGGTGTGGTGGTGCGCACCTGTAGTCTCAGCTACTCAGGAGGCTGAAATGGGAGGATCACCTTAGCCTAGGAAGTCCAGATTGTAGTGAGCTGGGATTGTGCCATTACCCCTCAGGCTTGGGGACAGAGTGAGCCCCTGTCTCAAAAAATAAAATAAAAATAAAGAATAGTAGATTTTACTAATGTTACTTTATTTTTTATTTTTTGAGTTGGAGTCTCACTCCATTTCCCCGGCTGTAGTGTAATGGAATACTCACAGCCACCCCAGCCTTGACCTGCTGGGCTCCAATGATCCTTCCTTCTCAGCCTTCCAAGTAGCCGGAACTACAGATCCCGGCTGATTTTTTTTTTTTTTTTTGAGTTGGAGTCTTACTCTGTCGCCCAGACTGGAGTGCAGTGGCCGCTCCCGGCCACCGCAGCCTCGACCTGCTGGGCTCCGGTGATCCTTCCGCCTCAGCCTTTCAAGTAGCTGGAGGTACAGGCGCACGCTACCACCTCCGGCTAATTTTTGATTTATTGTAGAGACAAGGTCTCACTAAGTTGCCTGGTTGGTCTCGAACTTGCAGGCTCAAGCAATCCACTCGCCTCGGCCTCCCAAAGTGCTGGGATTACAAACTGAGCCACCGAGCCCGGCCCTAATGTTACTTTAAAAAGCAAAGACCTAGCTAAAGCACTCATTTTTGCTTCGTTCATTCTTTATCTACTACCACAAATAAAGAGCATCAAAATTAAAAGAAAAAAAAAACGACATGTACCATAAATGCCTTTAAAGACCTCTCCTTAGCCAGGCATGGTGGCTCATGCCTGTAATCCCAGCACTTTGGGAGGCCAAGGCGAGAGGATTGCCTGAGCCCAGGGGTTTGAGACCAGCCTGGACAACATGAGCTCCTCTCTCTAATAAATCAAAAGATTAGCCGGGCATGGTGGCACGTGCCTGTAGTTCCAGCTACTTGGAAGGCTGAGGCAGAAGAATAGCCTGAATCCAGCAGGTTGAGGCTGCAGTGACCAAGAGTGTGCCACTGCACTCCAGCCTGGGTGACAGGGTGAGACTCCAACTCCAAAAACAGAAAGAAACACACCTCCTTGGTAACACACCATGTTGTATGCATCATAATGTCTTGCTGGGCAGGCTGCCAGGCTCACCTCTAATCTCACAGTTCTGTAAGGTGAAAGGGTGAAATATGACATTTACAGTCCTGGGAATGAATTAATCCCTGGAGAAGCCGAACGATTGGATTTCCTCATCTGCTCACTTCTAGCTGACTGAGTACCTGAGCAGGGGACCAGGGACCTGTTTACTCTTGTTGCCACAGGGCAGGGCACAGAACCATGTCCTGAAGCGAAATATCACATGTCACATGTCACGTGTCCCAGACAAGCAAAAACCCATCACCACTAGACCAGCCTAACAAGAAATGCTCAAGGGAGTCCTACACCTGGAAGCTCAATGACAAATCACTATCATTGAAAACTTGAAAAAGTAGCCAGGCACAGTGACTCACACCTGTAATCCCAGCACTTTGGGAAGCCGAGGCAAGTGGATTGCCTGAGCCTGCGGATTCGAGACCAACCCGGGAAACTTGAGGAGACCTTGTCTCTACCAAAAAAAAAATCACTGGGCATGGTAGTGTGCGCCTGTAGTGCCAGCTACTTGGAAGGCTGAGGTGGACGAATTGCCGGAGCCTGGCAGGTTGACGATGGGGTGGCCATGAGCGTGCCACTGTACTCCAGCCTGGGAGATGGAGTGAGACGCCAACTCAAAAAAAAGAAAAAGAAAAGAGAAGAAAATGCGAAAAAGTACAAAACTCTTTGGTAGAGCAAATATACACACAAGAGAAAGAGAAAAGGATCAAACCTTATCACTACAGAAAACCATCAAAGGACAATGAAAAAGAGTAAGAGGAAAAAAGGAACAATGTCTACACAAAACAAGCAGAAAATAATGAACAAAATGACAGGAGTAAGTTCTCACCTATCCATAATGTAAACAGACTAAATTGCCCATAAAAGATAGAGACTGACTGAATGGATTTTTAAAATGCCCTGATTGTACGCTCCCTACAGGAAAGTCACCTCACCTGTAAAGAACCATATAGACTGAAAGTCAAGGGATGGAAACAGTTATTACATGCAAAGAGAAACCAAAAGTGAGCAGGAGCAGCTATACTTATATCAGATAAAAGAGACTAAGTCAAAAACTACAAAAAATTGACAAAGAAGGTCATTATATAAGAATAAAGGAGCACTGGCTCACGCCTAAATCCCAGCACTTTGGGAGGCCAAGGTGAGAGGATTGCCTGAGCTCACAGATTCGAGACCAGCCTGGACAACTTGGCGAGACCTCCTCTCTACAATAAATCAAAAAATTAGCCGGGCATGGTGGTGTGTACCTGTAGTTCCAGCTACCTGGAAGGCTGAGGCAGAAGGATCACCTGAGCCCAGCAGGTCGAGGCTGTGGTGGCCAGGAGCATGCACTACTGCACTCCAGCCTAGGCGACGAAGTGAGACTCAAAAAAATAAAAAAAAAAAAACTAGTACATGGAAATTAAGCAACATGCTGATTGGTCAATGAGGAAATTAAGAAGAACATGAAATAATTTCTTGAAACAAATGAAAATATAAACACAACAAGACTGGGCGTGGGAGGCGCATGTCTGTAATCCCAGCACTGTGGGAGGTCCAGGTGGGAGGGTTGCTTAAGCCCAGGAGGTCGAGACCCCATCTCTAAAAAGTAAAAAGAAAAAAAAAAAAAAAACACAACATACCAAAACCCATAGGATACAGCAAAAGCAGCATGAGGAGGAAAGTTTATAACAATAAATGCTTACATCAAGAAAAAGTGGAGGCCAGGTGCAGTGGCTCACACCTGTAATCCCAGCAGTTTGGGAGGCCAAGGCAAGAGGATTGCCTGAGCCCAGAGGTTCGAGACCAACCTGGGCAACTTGGTGAGAACTCGTCTCTACAATAAATCAAAAAATTAGCTGGGCATGGTGGCGTGTGCCTGCAGTTCTAGCTACTTGGAAGGCTGAGGCAGAAGGATGGCCTGAGCCCAGCAGGTCAAGGCTGCAGTGACCATGAGTGTGCCACTGCACTCCAGCCTGGGCAACAGAAGGAGACTCAGATTCAAAAAAAAAGTAAAAAGATTTGAAATAAACACCCTAAAGCTGCATCTCAAGGAACTTAAACTAAACCTAAAATTAGTAGAAAGAAACAAATAATAAATATCAGAGAGAAAATAAATAAAATTGAGCTAAAAAAACAAAAGGTCAATGAAATGAAAAATTAATTTTTTTTGAAAAGAACAAGGTCAAGCTCGGTGGCTCAGCCTGTAATCCTGTGCTTTGGGAGGCCAAGGTGAGTGAATTGCCTGAGCCCGCGGGTTCGAGACCCGCCTGGGCAACTTGGTGAGACCTCATCTCTACAATAAATAAACGGGAGCGCCCACTGCACTCCAGTCTGGGTGACAGAGTGAGACTCCAACTCAAAAAAAAAAAAAAGAAAAGAAAAGATAAACAAAACTGAAAAACCATTAACTAAACTAACCCTGAAAAGAAGAAAAAAATCCAAATAAATAAAATCAGAAATGAAAAAGGAGACATTGTAACTGATACCACAGAAATACAAAGGATAAATAGAAACTATTACGAACAACTATACACCAACAAATTAGGAAAACTACTGGAAATTTTTTTTGTTTCCTTTTGAGCTGGAGTCTCACTCTGTTGCCCAGGTTGGAGTGCAGTAGCATGCTCATGGCCACCACAGCCTCAACCTACTGGGCTCAGGTGATCCTTCCGTCTCAGCCTTCCAAGGAACTGGAACCACAGGCGTGCGCCTCCACACTGGGCTAATTTTTTGATTTATTGTAGAGACGAGGTCTCCCCAAGGTGCCCAGGCTGGTCTCGAAACCCTGGGCTCAGGCAACCCTCTTGCTCCTACCTCCCAAAGTAGTGAGATTACAGGAGTGAGTCACTGCACCTGGCACGTGACTATGATTAACAGCAACTTATTGTATATTTTCAGGTAGCTAGGAGAGCAGATTTTGAAGCTTCCTAACACAAAGAAATAGTAAATGTGTGTGGTGATGGATATGCTAATTACCCTGATTTGATCATTACACATTATATAAATATATCAAAACATCATATTGTACCCCATAAATAGGTATAATTTTATGTGTCAATTAAAAATAATTATAAAAGCAAAACAATAATAAATCAGTGCCTAAAGCTAGGTGTGGCGGCTTACGCCTGTGACCCCAGCATTTTGGGAGGCCGAAGTGAAAGGCCTTCCTGAGCTCAGGGATTCGAGACCAGACTGGGTAACTTAGCGAGACCTCATCTCTACAATAAATTTAAAAATTATCTGGGTGTGGTGGCATACACCTATAGTCTAAGCTAATTGGAAGGCTGAGGTGGAAGAATCGCCTGAGCCCAGCAAGTCAAGGCCGTGGTGGCCGTGAGTATGCCAGCGCACTCCAGCCTGGGTGACAGTGACAAGAGTGGGACTCCGACTCAAAACAGAAAAAAAAAATGCCCCAAACAAAACAATGCCTGACACGGTAGCACAAATAAATTCTGGCACTGGAGTGTTCTCTGTCTTTAGACAGCCACTATATACCTGTCCTTTCTGGTAAACGACAAGGACAAGCCTGACAAAAATAAACACAACAAACAGACTCAGTTATTTGGAAGGCAGAAGCAAGCGGAAGGATCGCTGGAGCCCAGCAGGTCGAGGCTGCAGTGGACAGAGTGGCCACTGCCCTCCAGTGTGGGCGACTGAGACGCCAACTCAAAAAAAAAAGAAGACCTGGAGAGGCTCAACCATAGACAATGCTCTCACTCTGTGTAGGAGTAAATGCTCTCCAGGTGGCATTTTAAAAATATTCTGCATGTTTTACCGCAATTTTATGTGTGTGAGTTGGGGTCTCACTGTTGCCCAGGCTACAGTGCAGTGGCACCATTACAGCTCACTGCAGCCTTGACCTACTGGGCTCAGTCAGTCCTCCCGTCTCAGCCTCCTGAGTAGCTGGGACTATAGGCGTAGGGTGCCACACCCAGCTGATTTTTTATTTGTAGAGACAAGGTCTTGCTATGTTGCCCAGGCTGGTCTTGAACTCCTGGGCTCAAGAGATCCTCTTGCCTCGGCCTCCCAAAGTGCAGGGATTACAGGCATGAGCCACCGCGCCCGGCCAAATTCCATTCTCTTGTTCAAATTATTTTTTATTTTTATTTTTCTCACGCAGAAAAGTAAAGATGCCAGAGTCTTCCAGTCCAACAACGCAAAAGGAATATTATTTGCCTGTATCAGGAAGCCCCCAGAGCTGACAGATGACAGGGAAAAATGAGGGTGACTTTTGGCTACTTGAATGGGCCCTTTGAAGGCTTCTGATACCCCCACAGTTGCTGAGGCTTTTCTGCTGGGGTTTGGGAAAAGGATAACCTGTTGATACTCAGGAGAGCAGGGAAAGCGGGAGAATGAAGAAGTCACATGGTACAGGCTATTGTCTTTGTGCTCCACTGGCTGAAAGGGCTGGAGACATTTTTCACGCCCCAAAAATCTCCAGCAGGAAGAAAAGCAGGTGCTCAGGGCCGCCAGTGGCCTGTGGGCCCTACCAGGGGTGGAGGTCTAAACAGAGGCCCTACATGTAGGACATGAGGGAGTGTCATAACATTGTGCTTGCTTTGGGCTCCCTGTAATTGCATGCCACATTGGGTACCCATTCCTTTCCTTTCCTTCTTTTTCTTTTTTTGTTTATTTTTTATTTTTTATTTTTTTTTTTTGAGTTGGAGTTTCACTCTGTCACCCAGACTGGATTGCAGTGACTGCTCCCGGCCACTGCAGCCTCGACCTGCTGGGCACCGGCGATCCTTCCGCCTCAGCATTCCAAGAAGCTGGAACTACAGGCACATGCTACCACGCCCGGCTAATTTTTTGATTTATTGTAGAGATGAGGTCTCGCCAAGTTGCCCAGGCGGGTCTCGAACCCGCGGGCTCAGGCAATCCACTCGTCTCAGCCTCCCAAAGACACAGGATTACAGGCTGAGCCACCAAGCCCTGCTTGTTTTTTTTTTGTTTGTTTGTTTGTTTTTTTAGCTAGAGTCTCATTCTGTCACCCAGGCTGGAGTGCAGTAGCACACTCACGGCCACCACAGCCTCAACCTACTGGGCTCAGGTGATCCTTCTGCCTCAGCCTTCCAAGTAGCTGGAATTATAGGCATGTGTCACCACACCTGGCTAATTTTTTTATTTATTGTAGAGATGAAGTCTCACCAAGTTGCCCAGGCTGGTCTCGAATCTGCAGGCTCAGGCGATGCTCTCACCTCAGCCTCCCAAAGTGCTGGGATTATAGGCATGAGCCACCGCGCCTGGCCTCCTTTTTATTTTTATTTTTTTGAGTCGGGGTCTTACTCTGTCACCCAAGCTAGAGTGCAATGGCATATTCACAGCTCACCATAGCCTCAACCTCCTGGGCTAGGTGATCCTTCCACCCCAGCTTCTTGAGTAGTTGGGACTACAGGTGTAAGCCATCACACCTGCCTAATTGTTTTGATTTTTTTGTAGAGACAAAGTCTTGCTATGTTGGCCAGGCTGGTCTGGAACTCCTGGACTCAAGCCGTACTCCTGCCTCGGCCTCCCTAAGTGCTGGGATTACAGGCGTGAGCCACCGCACCTGGCCCCTTTTCCTTTCTATGTGATAATATAGCAGAATGTGGCAAATGCTCAAATATATATTTCTTGTGTGATCGACTGAATGAACGCAGAAACACATGAGCAGCTGCTTCGGGGTCAGCAGTTGGCCCCATGGCAATCACCTGGGATGACAAATTGTCTCCCACTAACCCTGTGGCAGAAACGGGGGCTGGTAGCAGTTAAAGGTATTTCCTTTTGAAAGTTAAGCTGCAAGCTTTAAAGACCTGCCAGGCCGGTTTTGTTTAAAAGAGCCAAGTAGCCAAGGACTGGCGGCTTTCACGGAAATGCAAAAGAGTAACTAATTCACAGACTTATCCAAAACCCCTCTTTTGAAGTTGACGGTTTACAACCCTGCTTGCAGACCCTGCTGCCCTGCAGTTCCTGGAGACCATTTCTTCCTTGAAAGATCTGATTTTTTTGAACCTTGTAAATTCCAAAGAGAATATGTAATCGCTCAACACGACCCCCTCCCTTACCTAAACAAAGGTATAAGACCCCTCTTCTTCTGTTCTGCAGGGCTCGATGCATTAGCCCTCGAGCCCGCCGGCGTAATAACAGTTGCCACTTCTTATAATAGTCTCAGTGTCACGGCCTCTCTATTTCCCACTACAATAATACCAGAGCAGTAAGCAGGAAACAAAGGGAAGTATAGGACTTTACTGCTCCCCAAACACCTCCAGGGGGAGGTCCCCTCTTACTGAGTATCAAAGCCACAGGACTACATAAAAGGTGCTACATTCTTAGGATGACGGGTTTCCCTAGCACCTGAAAAGTTATTTACAAAGTGTCTGTCACCAGGGTGAAAAACACCCCAAGTTTAGATACGAGTCAGTGTTTCTTTCCCTCAAGAATAGCTCAGGTTACAGCTTTTGTGAAGAGCAAGCAAAAACAAAAAGTTGGAAAACATAAATTCATAGCCACAAAACGGGGAGGCGCTGCTAACACATCTTTGTCTCACAGGAAAACACACTCTTAGAAGCAACCCTACAGGATTGGGTTGAAAGTCAACAGGAGGCCCATCTAATGAGCTCCACAAACCCATCTTGTCAGGCCAGGTGTGTGGCAAACCCATGCAGAATTCAAGGAATGCAGATGATCTGATAAAAGGCCTCAGGTTAAAATGCTGCCCTGGGCTTTCCCAAATCCAGCAGGCATTTTCCCCCCATGAACCACATTTTCAGATCTGGTGTCCTTATCTGTTCTTGTGACACTGGGTGTATTTACAGAGTGTTTGGTTTATTTTCTGCTACAGTGATGATAATAGACACTTTGGTCTCTAGGAGCTCCAAGTAAGATTAATGAGAGGTTTTTACAACCTTAGGAAGAATAATAATAATAAAAAAAAAAAACCACAAGCCAGGCTCGGTGGCTCAGTTCGTAAACCCACGCTTTGGGAGGCCGAGGTGAGTGGATTGCCTGAGCCCGCGGGTTCGAGACCCACTTGGGCAACTTGGTGAGACCTCATCTCTACAATAAATCAAAAAATGAGCCAGGCGTGGTAGCGTGTGCCTGTAGTTCCAGCTACTTGGAAGACTGAGGCGGAAGGATCGCTGGAGCCCAGCTGGTTGAGGCTGCAGTGACCAGGAGCAGCCACTGCACTCCAGTCTGGGTGACAGAGTGAGACTTCAACTCAAAAAAAAAAAACCCAAAAAAACACACACACATTAGCAAGGATCTGGGGTAGGAAGCAGAGAACCAGGATGCTGAGCACAACAACAGACTAACGGAGTAAAAGTCATTCATAAGCAAGAAGATTGAAGTTAGAGGGAGAGAGTCGTCTACAGCCGATTTCTGCCGGCTTCACCACAACCAAGCAGCGATCCCTGGGAAAGGTAGGGAGGGCAGAAGGGTCAAGAATGAACTCTTTATGTGGCATCCCCCTGGATACATGAGGCACCCAAATATCAGCAACCGCTCCAGATAACTGAATGCCGCCCAGGTAAACAGTGAAGCTTTTCTTCTACTATGTTTGTGAACATCCTATCAAAGATGGTTTTCCAATCATCTTCGTCAGAGATAACCAACATACATTCCTAAAGAAAGTGAACATTCCACATAACTTGGTCATAGCATGATTTTGCAGATGAGAAAACCAAGAACCAACATGACAAGGGATGTGTCACCAAACTCTGTTATGTTGCAACAGAGCAACCACCTTAGAGAGTACTTTCCCTTCCTTGTCAGGTAAACAAGGTCAGATCTTAAATCCATGCTCTTCAATTTCAGGAAAACCCCTCCCTTCCTCCCTTTCTTCCTGGTTTCCCTCCTCTCTCCTTCTCCTTTTTTTTTTTTCTGAGTTGGTCTCACTCCGTTGCCTAAGCTGGAGTGCAGTGGCCCTCTCACTGCCACCACAGCCTCAATCTGCTGGGCTCAGGTGATTCTTCCGCCTCAACCTTTCAAATAGCCAGAACTACAGGCACGCACTACCATGCCTGGCTAATTTCTTGATTTATTGTAGAGACGAGGTCTCACCATGTTGCCCAGGTTGGTCTCGAATCCCTGGGCTCAGGCAATCCTCTCGCTTAGGCCTCCTGAAGTGCTGGGATTACAGGCCTGAGCTTGTTTCTTAAGCACTTCTGAGAAAAGAGAAAGAAAAAAAAATATGCTACCCTTTCTGTTTAAATGTCACTGGGTAAACAAGTATAACATGGAGGACTGGCTGGGGGCTGGATAGGCAGGAGAGAGAATGACACATCTTTCAGAACGTGCAGCACCTTACCGACTTTCTTTTTTTGGGTTGGAGTCTCACTCTGTCGTCCAGACTGGAGTGCACACCACAGCCTCGACCTGCTAGGCTCCGGCCATCCTTCCACCTCCGCCTTCCAACTAGCTGGAATTACAGGCATGCGCTACCACGCCCAGCTGATTTTTTGATTTATCGTAGAGATGAGGTCTCGCTGCCCAGGCGGATCTCAAACCCGTGGGCTCAGGCAATCCACTCACCTCAGCCTCACAAAGGCGCGGGATTACAGGCTGAGCCACTGAGCCCGGCTTTACCGACTTTCATGATAGAACTCCACTTGTGAGCTACTTAGTTCGCTTTCTTTCTTAACAATCACAAAAGAGCAGCCACCACTCTTTTTTCCTTGCAGTTTACAACATATAGCTTGGATAAAATCAGTCTGCATCTAGCTCCAGGATGCAATCAGTCTGCATCTAGCCCCAGAAGGGCCGCTTACTCATGCCTGTCTATTGAGTCATGTGAATATCAGTCATGTAAATATCAGCATGTGTTACCAAGACAAACAGAAAAGATTTTCTTCTCAGCCCTGGAGTCAGGAAAAGACTCAAAAATTGTCATCCCAGCTGGGTAAAGTGGCTCAGCCTGTAATCCTGCGCGTGTGGGAGGCTGAGGTGAGTGGATTGCCTGAGCCCGCGGGTTCGAGACCCACCTGGGCAGCAAGACCTCATCTCTAAAATAAAAAAAATCAGCCGGCATGGTAGCGCATGCCTGTAATTCCGGTACTTGGAAGGCTGAGGCGGAAGGATCGCCGGATCCCAGCAGGTCGAAGCTGCGGTGGCCGGGATCGGAGCCCCTATGTGATGGAGTGAGACTCCAACTCAAAAAAAAAAACAAAAAAAACCTGTCATCCCAAAACATTTAGGACACGCATCTCAATTTCTCATTATGACTCCAATTAGTTTTGCAGTCACTATACGTATGGGGGTTTCTTATTCTTTTTTTTTTTTTAATGTTGGAGTCTCACTCCATCACATAGTGGAGTGCAGTGGCATGCTCCCGGCCACTGCAGCCTTGACCTGTTGGGCTCAGCGATCCTTCCGCCTCAGCCTTCAGAGTAGCTGGAAATACAGGCATGTGCTATCACGCCCAGCTATGTATGGAGGTTTCTTTTCTTTTTTTTTTTTTTTTTGAGTTGGAGTCTCACTCTGTCGCCCAGACTGGAGTGTAGTGGCCGCTCCCGGCCACTGCAGCCTTGACCTGCTGGGCTCCGGAGATCCTTCTGCCTCAGCCTTCCAAGTAGCTGGAATTACAGGTGCGCGCTACCAAGCCCGGCTAATTTTTTGATTTTATTGTAGAGATGAGGTCTCGCCAAGTTGGCAATCCACTCACCTCGGTCTCCCAAAGTGCGGGATTACAGGCTGAGCTGTGGCAGGATGCGGCAAATGGTCAAATATATTTCTTGTATGATTGAGTGAATAAACACAGAAACATGTAGCTGGTTCAGGATCAGCAGTTGGCCTCATGGCAATCACTAGCCCAGGGCAGGAAAGGAGTTGATAGCAGTTAAAGGTATTTCCTTTTGAAAGGCAAGTTGCAACTTTAAAGACCTGCCAGGGTGCCAGGCAGGTTTTGTTTGGGAAAGGCCAAATGGCCCAAAGACTAGCCATTTAATGGATATGCAAAAAGAGTGGCTAATTCACAGACTTATCCAAAATCCCCACTTCTGAAGTTGACAGTTTACAAGCCTGCAGTTCCGGGAAACCATTTGTTCTTTGAAAAATCTGATTTTGCTGAGTACAACCTTGTAAGATTCCAAAGGAAATATGTAATCACTCAACGCGACCTCCCTCCCTTACCTAAACAAGGGTATAAGACCCCGGGTCTCTGTTCTGGGGTACTCGAGTTGGACGCATTAAATTCTTGAGCCCGCTGTGCTAGCCAGTGTAATAAAGTGCCACTTCCTATAATAGTCTCGGTGTCATGATCTCTCTATTTTTCCTGCTATAGAGCCACCGAGCCTGGCTATATGGAGGTTTCTAACACCTGCTGTGAACTGAGGTGCTGTTTAGTTCGAAGGCCCACGTGTTTACCTTGTTCCTTGTAAAAATGGTGAACCAGTAGTCAGAAACTCAACCCATTAAAGAGGCCAACCTAAAACAAATATCCTTACCTGGTATAACGTGGGCAACCAATATATAACCCCTGGTATAACGTGGGGGTAAAGACAGGGTCTTGCTGTGTTGTCCAGGTTGGTCTTGAACTCCTGGCCTCAAGCATTCCTCCTGCCATGGCATCCCAAAGTGCTGGGATTACAGGTGTGAGTAATCACATCCAGCCAGTAAACTTTTTTTTTTTTGAGTCAGAGTCTCATACTGTGGCCCAGGCTGGATTGCAAGTGGCATGCTAATGGCCACCACAGCCAGGACCTGCTAGGCTCAGGCAATCCTTCCACCTCCGCCTTCCAAGTAGCTGAGACTACAGGTGTGTACCATCACACCCAGGTAATTTTTTTTTTATTTTTTGAGTTGGAGTCTCACTTGGTCGCCCAGACTGGAGTGCAGTGGCCGCTCCCAGCCACCGCAGCCTTGACCTGCTGGGCTTCGGCGATCCTTCCGCTCAGCCTTCCAAGTAGCTGGAACTATAGGTGTGCACTACCACGCTCGGCTAGTTTTTTATTTATTGTAGAGATGAGTTCTTGCCAAGTTACCCAGGCAGGTCTTGAACTCATGGGCTCAGGCAATCCACTCACCTTGGCTTCCCAAAGTGCTGGGATTACAGGCTGAGCAGCCACCGAGTTCGGCCTAATTTTTATTTTATTTTATTTTTTTTTGAGTTGGAGTCTCACTTGGTCGCCCAGACTGGAGTGCAGTGGCCGCTCCCAGCCACTGCAGCCTCACCTGCTGGGCTCCGGCAATCCTTCCGCCTCAGCCTTCCGAGTAGCCGGAATTACAGGCATGCGCCCTCGCCTGGCTGATTTTTTGATTTATTGTAGAGATGAGGTCTCGCTGCCCAGAAGGGTCTCGAACCCGCGGGCTCAAGCAATCTACTCACCTCAGACTCCAAAAGGCGCGGGATTACAGGCTGAGCCACCGAGCCTGGCTCGGCCTAATATTTTGATTCATTATATAGGTGAGGTCTCTCTATGTTGCCTAGGCTGGTCTGGAACTTCTGGGCTCAAGCAATCCTCTTGCCTCAGCCTCCCAAAATGCTGGGATTATAGGTGTGAGCCACTGCACCCGGCCCAGCCAGTAAACTTAAAAGTAATATCTTATCCAGGTTTTTTTAACCTTGAAATTTTCGAATAATTTTAGGTTCACAGAAAGGTGGTAAAAATAGTACATTTCTACCCTTCATCCAGCTTTACCTAATGTTAACATCTTACAAAAACACAGTACAAATGTCAAAACTAAGACATTAACATTGGTATAATTTTATGAACTAAATTACAGACTTTGTTAAGATCTGACCAGTCTCCCTGCTAATGTCCTTTCTTGGGCTCTGAGATCTAATTCAGGATCCCACATAGCATAAATAATTTAAATTCACCAACCTGTAGGAATCAAGGTTTCATCGACAGGCAAAAAAGTATCAGCATCTATGGTGATTTCATGATCATATATATTTGGAGAACCCTGGGGGGGAAAAAGTAGGGGAAAGAAAATTAACTGCTTAGTCTTATTTCATACAGTTGCTTTATAACTTCTCTTGCAAAAGTATTTTCAGGCACTGACAAAAACTTTAGCAATCCCATTTGACCAGTGGTAATAATTAAATATGATCATTTGGTAGATAGGGCCTTGAAGTAGCAACCGACACATTTGGAAGAAACTTGCAAGTATTCATGCATTTTCTTCTTTCTTTGAGTTAGTGTCTCACTCTGTCACCCAGGCTGGAGTGCAGTGGTATGATCATGGCTCACCGCATGAGCCAGGGCTCAGTCAATCCTCCTGCCTCAGCATCCTGAATAGCTAGGACCACAGGCACCCGCCACCAGGCCTGGCTAATTTTTTTATTTTTGTAGAGATGCGGTCTCGTTATGTTGCCCAGGCTGTTTTCGAACTTCTAGGCCATCTTCCCGTCTCAGCCAACCAAAGTGCCAAGATTTCAGGTGTGGGCCACCGTGCCCAGCACATTGTCTCTGCTAAGTGGAACATGAAGGTGAAAAGTCAGAGACCACTGTGCTGTGAAAGCCTTTTGGACCTTGGCTTGTTAGCGGAGGCCTTTCTTCTACACTCACCATAGGTCAGACAAATAGAAGAACAAGGATCAGTGACCAGGAACACACAGGTCCTGGGAGGCCAGGGCACCGCTCTGGGCTCACTATGTGGGGGAATATTTGGCACTCCTCTCTGGTCCAGCTCCCCTTAGAACAGTGGTCCCCCAAATTTTTGGTATGGGGGACTGGTTTTGTGGAAACCAATTTTTCTATGGATGGTGGTGGTGGTGGGGTGTATGTAATCAAACCTCACTGCTAATGTGAACCTGTATTTGAAGCCACTCCCAGCACTAGCATCACCACCTCAGCTCTACCTCAGACCATCAGGCATTAGATTCTCATAAGGAGCAGGCAACCCGGATCTCTCGCATGCGCAGTTCACAATGTGGTTCACACCTCTATAAGAATCTAACGCTGGCTGGGCTCGGTGGCTCAGTTTGTAATCCCAGCACTTTGGGAAACCGAGGTGAATGGATTGCCTGAGCCCGTGGTTCGAGATCCACCTGGGCAACTTGACGAGACCTTATCTCTACAATTAAGCAAAAACTAGCCAGGCGTGGTAGCGCATGCCTGTAGTTCCAGCTACTTGGAAGGCTGAGGCAGAAGGATTGCCAGAGCCCAGCAGGTCAAGGCTGCGGTAGCCAGGAGCATGCCACTGCACTTTAGTCTGAGTGACAGAGTGAGACTCCAACTCAAAAAAAAAAATAAAATAAGATAAAAGTATATTATAATGGTTTAAGATTAGAAAACTTTAAGATAGCATTAAGGGCTGGGCTTGGTGGCTCACTCTGTAATCCTACCATTTGAGGAGGCCAAGGCGAGTGGATTGCCTGAGCCCGTGGGTTCAAGACCCACCTGGGCAACTTGATGAGACCTCATCTCTACAATAAATCACAAAATTAGCCAGGCGTGGTGGTGCATGCCTTTAGTTCCAGCTACTTGAAAGGCTGAGGCAGAAGGACTGCCTGAGCCCAGCAGGTCGAGCCTGCGGTGGCCGGGAGGGTGCCACTGCACTCCAGTCTAGGCGACAGAGTGAGACTCCAACTCAAAAAAAAAAAAAAAGAATCTAATGCCGCCGCTGATCTGACAGAAGACAGTAATGCAAGCAGTGGACAGCGGCTGTAAATACAGATGAAGGTTCTCTCACTCACCTGTTGCTCACCTCCTGCTGTGCGATCCAGTTTCTACTGGACCACAGCCCGGGGGTTGGAGACCCCTGCCCTGGAAGACCCACTCCCCACTCCATGACAAAAGCCCCGGTGTCAGAACTGCGACTCCTACTTTTGAGAATTTGCCCACCTCCATAAAGATACAGCCTGGTTTTGGTGTTGGGTTTTTGTTTAGTTTTGGAGTTGGGGGTCTCGCTCTGTCACCCAGGCTAGAATGTGGTGGTACGATCACAGCTCACGGCAGCCTCAGCCTCCTGGGCTCTGGCGATTTTTCTGCCTCAGCCTCACGAGTAGCTGGAACCACAGGTGTGTGCCACCACACACAGGTAATTTTTGATGTTTTTGTAGAGACGAGGTCTCACTATGTTGCCTTGGCTGGTCTTGAATTCCTGGGCTCAAGCAATCCTCCCACCTCAGCCTCCCAAAGCGCTGGGATTACAGTCATGAGCCATCACACCTGGTCAGCCTATCCTTTTACAAGAGTCAAAGGTTGATACAGGAAGCACTTGGTCAGCATCAGGGGCCTGGGCTGTAGTTCCACCTCTCGCCAAGTAGCCTCAGGGAATTCTTAGCCTCCTAGAATATCATTTCCCTTGGTGTAAAATTGGGCGAATGATGCCCCTAACTTTTCGGGGGTCCTCGTGAAGAACAGCTTAGTGAAGGCGTGCTGTGCTATCTGAAAATTGGAAAATGCTTCACATTGTCAACAATAACCTATTTTAAAGTGTCACAGCAGGCCGGGTGCGGTGGCTCCCGTCTCTGTAATACCAGCACTTTGGGAGGCGAAGGCAAGAGGATTGCCTGAGCTCAGGAATTCGAGACCAGCCTGGAAAACTTGGGGAGACCTTGTCTCTCCAATAAATCAAAAAATTAGCTGGACATGGTGGCACGTCCCTGAAGTTCTAGCTATTTGGAAGGCTAAGGTTGAAGGATCGCCTGAGTCTAGCAGGTCAGGGCTCTGGTGGCTGTGAGCATGCTACTGCACTACAGACTGGGCTTTTAGAATGACAATCAGACTAAAAAAAAGTGTCACAGCAGAAGATGAGGAAGCGAAACTATGTTGAGGGCTTCTGCTCGAAACTATGTAGAGGGCTTCTGCTCGGTGAATGCTCAAAAACAAGCTAAACAAATGGTTCTCAACTGGGAGGATTTTGCCCTGCAGGGGACATTGGGCAATGTCTGGAGACATTTTCGATGGAACTTGAGGTGATGACACTATTGGCAACTCAGAGGAAAAGGTCAGGGACGCTACTGAACACCCATAATGCATAGGACAGTCTCCACCTGCTGCTCCTGCAACAAAGAATTATCTGGTCCCAAATGTCAATGGTGCTGAGGTCAAGAAACCCTGAGCTGAGCTAGCCTGTGCCTTTGCCGGGTTCCTGAGAGGTAGGCAGGGAGGGGCAGAGGGCTGCAGCTTAGCTGGAAAGGGCGTCATTCTGAGAAGAAAGCCCAAGATTTCAAAGACCATGGGAATCCCTGTCTAAACACAACCCAAGTCAGTTTAATGACACGACACAAAGGCTCTATGCCTGAAGAGTTACAGTGCTCTGCTCTTCTCCCCGTGGGCACATGTGGGCAGGGAGGAGGAGATGAGAACCAGGCCCGTGCAGGCACCTTGTCGGCCCCCTCGCTGGCCTGGGAAGGCAGGGCCAAGATGGGAGAGGTCAGCACTCCACCTAGGGCAGTGCTGGACCAGAGAGGGTGTTTCTGCTGTGTGGCTCTCTCTCCTGCCCTCCTCTCGTGGGCTCAGGGTGGTACCAGCACTGAAGAGGCCTCTGGGACTGAGGGTGGCAGAGGTGAGGGAGGAGATTGGAAGATATCGTGTTTCCCTGGCCCTCTTTGGTCCATAATCAGCTCAGCACAGAGGGCCTTGGGTCAGCCCAGACAGAGGTTCAGAAGGCAGGTTCAAGGCCGTGGTGGCCCTAAACCAAAAGCTACAATCCACGTAGGGAGTGGAGGTGTCTCAGAAAAGGAGAGCAGGCTGGGTATGGTGGCTTACGCCTGTAATCCCAACACTTTGGGAGGCGGAGGTGAGAGGATTGCCTGAGCCTAGGGGTTCGTGACCAGCCTGAGCAACTTGGTGAGACCTCGTCTCTACAATACATCAAAAAATTAGCCAGGTGTGGTGGTACATGCCTGTGGTTCCAGCCACTTGGAAGGTTGAGGTGGAAGGAGCACCTGAACCCAGCAGATCGAAACTGCGATGGCCGTGAGCGTGGCACTGCATTCCCAGCCTGGGTGACAGAGTTAGACTCTAACTTAAAAAAAAAAAAAGGATAGTCCTTCCTTTGCACAAATAAGCTCCGAGGAACACAACCTCTCTGTCTGTCAGTGAAGGAAGCTTTCAGGAGAGGAGGTCATTGTCTGGACTCCAGGCCCAGGATTTATTCAGGTCTCCACTCTGTTTCCTGGGTGCCTGCTGCCTTTCTGTTTAATTTCCTTTTAAATAAATACCTATTTATAACCAGAACACTGTTCTGACTTTTTTTTTGAGTCAGGGTCTCATTCTGTCACCAAGGTGGAGTGCACTGGCACGATCACAGCTCACTGAAGCCTCAACTTCCTGGGCTCAGGTAATCCTTCTGCCTCAGCCTCTTGAATAGCCAGGACTGCAGGTACACACCACCACGCTTGGCTAATTTTTTTGATTTTGAGTAGAGACGAGGTCTGGCTATGCTGTCTAGGCTGGTTTCGAACTCCTGGGATCAAGCAATCCTCCCACCTTGACCTCCCAAAATGCTGGGATTACAGGTGTGAGCCTCTGTACCTGGCCCATTGTTCTGATTTATATTACCATAGATTAGCTCTGCCTGTTCTAAAACTTTGCACAAACAGAATCATACAGTATATATTCTTTTCTCCCTCGCTGCTTCCCACAACATCATGCTTTTGAGCTTGTCCATGTTAATTGTGCCAGTAATTAGTTCCTTTTTTCTGTTGAGTAGTATTCCATTGCATGACTATGTCACAATCTGTTTGTCCATTTTCCCGTTGATAGGCTTCCGGGTTGTTTCCAGTGTCTTACTACTATAAATAAAGCTGCTTAGAAATTTCCATTTTCCCAGTCGGGCATTGTGGCTCATACCTGTCATCTCAGCACTCTGGGAGGGGGAGGTGAGAGGAGTGCCTGAGCCCAAGGGTTTGAAACCAGCCTGGGCAACCTAGCAAGACCTGTCTGTACAATAAATCAAAAAATTAGCCGGGCTCGGTGGCTCAGCCTGTAATCCCGCGCCTGGGGAGTCTGAGGTGAGTGGATTGCCTGAGCCCGCGGGTTCAAGACCCGCCTGAGCAACTTGGCGAGAACTCATCTCTACAATAAATCAAAAATCAGCCGGGTATGGTAGCGCACGCCTGTAGTTCCAGCTACTCGGAAGGATGAGGCGGAAGGATCGCTGGAGCCCAGCAGGTCGAGGCTGCGGTGGCCGGGAGCGGCCACTGCACTCCAGTCTGGGCGACAGAGTGAGACTCCAACTCAAAAAAAAAAAAAAAATTAACTGGGCATGGTGGCGTGTGCCTGTGGTTCCTGCAACTTGGAAGGCTGAGGCAGAAGGATCACCTGAGTCCAGCAGGTCGAGGCTGAGGTGGCTGTGAGCATGCCACTGCACTCCAGTCTGGGTGATAGAGTGAGACTCTAACTAAAAAAATAAAAATAAAGGAATTTCCATTTTCAGTGTGTATTTTCTAGCCGTCGGGAAGGAAGAAAATGACTCCATATGGAAATCACCCTCCAGATAAGCCGATGATCTGAAATTCTAGGAAGAGAAGGAGAAGGAAAGATAAGAAGGAAAGGAACATTCCCAGGTGCCCACTCCCACAGGTCGCTGGGTCACCAGGCAGCGCAAACATTCCTTTGTCAGGGAAGCACACTTCGCACTGCGACTCTTCTAGCCTGGAACATTGCCACAAGCTCCTCGTGTAGAATGTGACTGGGGGGATGACCTCCCTTCCAGGCTGATGAAACACCCTCCTCTCCCCGCCCCCCGTCCCTGCACGAGATGCTGAGTCATCAGAAGACCTAGAGGCCTCCAAGTTCAGTGTTTGTTTTGGTTAACTTTGCTTGGCAGCTACCAGGTTCTAATATTAACCATTTACAGAGCCTGTTATCATTCTCATGGGGCTTTAAAGTCCTTTTTGTGACCTGTCACTACTACAGCCTTTTTTGTTTTTTGAGTCAGACTCTGACTCTGTCGCCCAGGCTGGAGTGCAGAGCCACACTCATGGCCACCGCAGGCTTGACCTGCTGGGCTCAGGTAACCCTTCTGCCTCTGCCTTCCAAGCAGCTGAAACTACAGGCATGTGCCACCATGCCCAGCTAGGTTTTATCTGGATTTATTGTAGAGGCAAGCTTTTGCCAAGTAGCCCAGGCTAGTCTCAAACCCATGGCTTAAGCAATCCTCTCACCTCTGTCTTGCAAAGTGCTGGGATGACAGGTGTGAACCACCATGCCCGGCCTTTTTTTTTTTTTTTTAACTGCTGGAGGTCATAATCCACATGATAGACTATGATTTTTTTTTTTTTTTTTTTTAGTTGGCGTCTCATTGTGTCGCCCAAGCTGGAGTGCAGTGGCACGCTCAAGGCCACCACAGCCTCAATCTGCTGGGCTCAGACAATTCTTCCGACTAAGCCTTCCAAGTAGCTGGAACTACAGGCATACACCACCACACCCGACTGATTTTTTTTTCTTTTAATTTATTGTAGAGATGAGATCTCACCAAGTTGCCCAGGCTGGTCTCGAACCCATGGGCTCAGGCAATCTTCTTGCCTCAGTCTCCTAAAGCGCTGGGATTACAGGGGTAAGCCGCTGCGCCCGGTTTACTACAGTTCTTTTTCCTATATTTTTTTTGTTTGTTTGTTCGTTTGTTTTTGAGTTGGAGTCTCTGTCGCCCAGACTGGAGTGCAGTGGCCACTCCCGGCCACCGCAGCCTCGACCTGCTGGGCTCCGGCGATCCTTCCGCCTCAGCCTTCCGAGTAGCCGGAATTACAGGCATGCGCTACCATGCCCGACTGATTTTTTGATTTATTGTAGAGATGAGGTCTCGCTGCCCAGGCGGGTCTCGAACCCGCGGGCTCAGGCAATCCACTCACCTCAGCCTCCCAAAGGCGCGGGATTACAGGCTGAGCCTCCGAGCCCGGCATTACTACAGCTCTTAACACAGCTCTTCTTGCCTCCAGCAGGAAGGGACAGACACTATGGGTCACTACCCAAAAGCCGCGGCAACTCTTTTACTAGGACTCCCCTTTCCCTGGCAGAAATCTGACTTGTTGATATATCTTATTTAAGGAAGGGGACTCCCTCTGCATTCTTAGAGGATGAATTTTGATTGGTCTAAGCCAATCATGTATCTTGTTGACGATTGGGTTAGGCAGAACATGGGCCAATGACATGTGAGAGGAAGTCAGCTGGAGGCATCTAGGAAAGGTATTGCTTGTTCTTAAAAAGAGAACATACTGGGCACAGTGTGTCACACCTATAATCCCAGCACTTTGGGAGGCCGAGGGGGAAGGATCACTTGAGCCCAGGGGTTCAAGACCAGCCTGGGCAACACAGCAAGACCTCATCTCTACCAAAAAACAAAAAAATTAGCTGGGCCTAGTGGTATACACCTGTAGCCCCAGCTACTTGGGAGGCTGAAGCAGAAGGTTCACCTGAGCCCAGGAGGTTGAAGTTATGGTGAGCTGTGATCTTGCCACTGCATTCCAGCCAGGGCGACAGAGCGAGACTTCCGACTCAGAAAAAAAAAAGAGAGAGAGAAAGAAAATATTAGAGATATGAAACAAGGGATAGATCCTTTTGTCTGTGGATGTGTCTATATGAGGAGGTGATTCCTGGAGCTGTGGCAACCATCATGAGGGGACAGCCTGAAGAAGAAAGTCAAGACATTGAGAAAGCAGACAGGAAGATGGGAGAATTTGGGTTCCTGATGACATATCTACTGGGTCACACCAGAACCACAGCTACTGCTTTTTGTCTCAAACTTCCCCAGAGTTGCTTTCCTGGCTCTTTAGATAAAGATTCCGTAAACAGCAAGTTCTTTACATGCGAAAGAAGGACCGGAAACACAAAACCAAAACCAACCTGCAGCCTACCTACCTTTTCAGTCCTTAGACAAACACAGTTCTCCCCTCCCCCAAGACCTCTGACACTCAAACTTAGAAGTGGTGAGTCAGTGTTTGGACCCCAAGTAGAACAAAAATGCTGCTTGCTAAATTTAAAAAACCAAAAGGTGAAAATATATAAGAGCTGACTACTTTATTTCTTTCTTTTTTTTTTAACTTGGAATCTCTGCCACCCAGACTGGTTGGAGTGCGGTGGCACGCTCACAGCCACTGTAACCTCGACCTGCTGGGCTCAGGTGATCCTTCTACCTCAGCCTTCCAAGTAGCCGGAACTACCACACTCAGCTAATTTCTTTATATATTGTAGAGACGAGGTCTTATCAAATTGCTCCGGCTGGTCTCGAACCCCTGGACTCAGGCAATCCTCTCGCCTCTACCTCCCAAAGTGCTGGGATGACAGGCATCAGCCACCATGCCTGGCAGAGCTGACTACTTTAAATATCAAGTTTTTGTTTTGTTTTGTCTGAGTTGGCGAGTCTCACTCTATCGCCCAGGCTGTAGTGTAGTGGCATGCTCACGGCCACCCCAGCATTGACCTGCTGCTGCCTCAGCCTTCCGAGTAGTCGGAACTACAGGCGCGCGCTACCATGCCTGGCTAATTTTTCGACTTATTGTAGAGATGAGTTTTCACCAGGTTGCCTGGGCTGTTCTCAAACCTGTGGACTCAAACAATCCCCTCACCTTGGCCTCCCAAAGTGCTGGGATTACAGGCTTGAGCCACCACACCCAGCCTGTTTTATTTTTTTAAGTCAGGATTTCACTCTGTCATCTGGGCAGAGTGCAGTGGCACAATCACAGCTCAACACAGACTTGTTCTCCTGGGCTCAGGCGATCCTTCCGCCTCAGCCTCCCAAGTAGCAGGGACTACAAGTGCCTACCACACTTGGCTAATTTTTTGTTGAGATGAGGTCTCGCTATGTTGTCCAGGCTAGTCTCAAATTCCTGGGCTCAAGCAATCCTCTTGCCTCGGTCTCCCAAAGTGCTAGGATTACAGGCATAAGCCACCGTGCCTGACCTAAATATCAAGTTTTGAGCTGTGAATATTTCCCTGGAGAGGATTTGAGACAGATGGCAGTGCTTCCCAGAGTAAGACAAGAGATGTTCTAAAGACACAGAGGTCCTCGACCCCAGGCCTAAGATCATTCTCTCCTACCTGAGTGACCAGAAGGCTGGTGGTCCCCAAGCCTCATCCCTGAAGCCAATGGCTGTGGAGTCATGTGCACTTGCTAAGATACAGAATGAACATCACTAATCAGAAAATCCAAAATCCAGGCTGGGATTACTTGTAATCCCAACACTTTCGGAGGCCAAGGCAGAGAATTGCTTGAGCCCAGGAGTTTGAAGCTGGGTGCATTGTGATTGTACCAGTGCACTCCAGCCTGGGCAAACAGAGTGAGATCCTGACTCAAAAAACTAAAATACAAAGAAAATCTAAAATCCTAAATGCTCTCAAATCTGAAGCTTTTTGGGTGTCAATATGACGTCCGGAAGAAATGCTCACCGGAGCATTTAGGATTTCTGATTTTCAGACTAAGGCTACTTAACCGGTAAGTATATATACTGTAAAATATTCTAAAAATCTGAAACCCAAAACACTTCTGGTCCCAAGCATTTTGGATAAGGAATATTCAAGCTGCGGTATTCAGAGGAAGTTTACACTGACCACCCTTCTGCGGGGGGGGGGCGGTCTGTGATCTGAGAACCTCTTGAGACTCTGGAAAGATTCAGAAGTACCCTGCCACTGCAAGTCCCTGTAGGATTGAAAGGGAGGGAGAACGGAAGGAGCCTTAGTAAGCCTCTGTCCCAGCTTGCCTCCTTCACCAGGACACACTGGCAGATGGAATATATCACACCGAATTCCTCTTTCTATTTCTGAATGGATTCTTGAAGATTTCACCCACCCCACTAGAAAAGAGAATGTCCTAAATAGACAAAAATGTGGAAAACAGAGAAAACTCACCAGTTTACTACCTACATAAAACAATATTTTGTTCTATTTCTGTCATTTTTTTTTCTGAGCTTACTTTTAACAGCAGAGCCTCTTACACTTGGGTGTTTGTTTTGTTTTCGGCTTTTGGTTTTGTCTTTAAGATCTCAAGAAGGAGGGTGGGAGTTTCTAAAGATAAGAAACAATGGGGCATGGTGCCTCATGCCTACAACCCCAGCACTTTGGGAGGTAGAGGTGAGAGGACTGGCTGAGTCCAAGGGTTTGAGATCAGACTGGGCAACTTGGCGAGACCTCATCTCTACAACAAATCAAAAAATTAGACAGAGCCGGGCTCGGTGGCTCAGCCTGTAATCCCGCGCCTTTGGGAGGCTGAGGTGAGTGGATTGCCTGAGCCCGCCTGGGCAATCCACTCACCTCAGGGGATTGTTCGAGACCTGCCTGGGCAGCGAGACCTCATCTCTACAATAAATCAAAAAATCAGCCGGGCGTGGTAGCGCATGCCTGTAATTCCGGCTACTTGGAAGGCTGAGGCGGAAGGATCGCCGGAGCCCAGCAGGTCGAGGCTGCGGTGGCCGGGAGCGGCCACTGCACTCCAGTCTGGGCGACTGAGTGAGACTCCAACTCAAAAAAAAAATAGACAGGCATGGTGGCGCGCACCTGTGGTTCCAGCTACTTGGAAGGCTGAGGCTGAAGGATCACCTGAGCCAGCAAGTCGAGTCTACGGTGGCCACGAGTGTGGCCTCACACGCCAGTCTGAGCAAGGCAACATATTAAGACTTCCACTCAAAAAGAAAAAAAAAAAAGGAAAGGAACAATCAAGTAAAGGATCATCTTTGTTATTTTTTTTTTCTTTCAATTTGGGGTCTCACTCTGTTGCCCAGGCTGGAGTGCAGTGGCACAATCATGGCTTACCGCAGCCTTGACCTCCTGGGCTCAGGCCATCCTTCCGCCTTAGCCTCCTGAGTTGAGAATACAGGCACGTGCCACCACATTCAGTCAATTTTATTTTTGTTTTTAATAACAATGAGGTCTCATGATGTTGCCTAGCCTGGTCTCCAACTTCTGGCCTCAAGCAATCCTCCCACCTACTGGGATTATAGGTGTAAACTACCGCACCTAGTCCATGTATCTTATTTTTAAAGGAAGAACTTTGGAAATTACAGAAGAACCAATTAACTCTGCTATTTGAGAAGATTCTAGGGGGAAAAAAACCCAGCAGATCATCAGCAAATTCCTAAAGGAGTGCAAAAATACAAGCTATTACAGGGTGACTGTGAACATCAGCTTGTGGTCGGAAAATCATGCCCAAGTGATTCAAGTACGTGGACAGATAAAGAGGAAGTGACAGATAAAAACTTAGAGTTCAACCAAGCTGCTTCTTCTGTCTGTGACAGCCTCCTCTATGAACTGAGCTATTGTCATCAGGAGGGAATCAAGGCATTTAGAGGGGATCCCATAAGGGGGTCGCCATGGCTCTGTACCACACTCTCAGGGAGATGTCTCAGAAGTCTTCCTGGTGTTTTTATCTCTGTGCTGGGTTTTCTTTCTTTCTTTGTTTGTTTACTGAGTTGGAGTCTTACTCTGTCACCCAGGCTGGAGTACAGTGGTAAGCTCATGGCCACCACAGCCTCGGCCTGCTGAACTCAAGCGAGTTCCGCCTCAGCCGTCTCAAAGCAGTTGGGACTACAGGTGCTTGCCACTAGGCCCGGCTAGTTGTTTAAATTTATTGCAGAGACGAGAATTCACCACATTACCCAGGCTGGTCTCTAACTCCTGAGCTCAGAAAAGCCTCTCGCCTAGCCTCCCCAAGTGCTGGGATCACAGGCGTGAGCCACTGTGCCCAGCCTGTTTTTGCCTTTTTTAATCACTCAGCTCACAATGTCAGTGGGTTGATTTTAGTGTCTTCACCAACAACTTTATATAAAGTGTTTCTATCAGCGGCTGACAGAGACTAGGTAGCTATTATTATGAAATTAAGAGTATGCCTGAAACCGGGCTCGGTGACTCAGCCTGTAATTCCGCACCTTTGGGAGGCTGAGGTGAGTGGATTGCCTGAGCCCACGGGTTCGAGACCCGCCTGGGCAACTTGGCGAGACCTCATCTCTATAATAAATCAAAAAATCAGCCGGGCGTGGTAGCACGTGCCTGTAGTTCCAGCTACTTGGAAGGCTGAGGCGGAAGGATCGCCGGAGCCCAGCAGGTCGAGGCTGCAGTGGCCGGGAGCGGCCACTGCACTCCAGTCTGGGCGACAGAGTGAGACTCCAACTCAAACAAACAAACAAACATACAAGAGTATGCCTGTTAATCTAACGGAAACACGGATGTACTGGGAACTTATGTACAGGGGCTGAGTCACGCACATTTACAAAGATCCAAGTATGGAAGGCACCTTTTCTTTTTTGGAGTCAAATTCTCACCATCACCCGGGTTGGAGGTAGTGGCACGCTCATGGCTACCACAGCCTGGACCTGCTGGGCTCAGGCAATCCTTCTGCCTCAACTTTCTGAGTAGTGGAACTACAGGTGTGAGCCACCATGCCTGGCTAATTTTTTTATTTATTTGTAGAGACAAGGTCTCGCCAAGTTGCCCAGGCTGGTCTCGAACCTCTGGGCTCACTCAGGCCATCCTCTTGCCTCCGCCTCCCAAATTGCTGGGATGACAGGTATGAGCAACTGTGCCCGGCCAGAATAATAATATAAAATTTTATAATTGACTGATAATAATAATAATAAATTTGGGGCAATAGAAGCAGAATAAGGGAATTGATGCAAGCTCACAGAGGGATGAGAGGGAGTTCCTGAAATAGCTAGTGACTTGCTGGAAGCATCTGGAAACCAGGCGCATCTCTTGGCAGGACCATGTCCTCACGCTGTCATTCTCTACAACTTCCTTTTTTTTTTTTTTTTTGAGTTGGAGTCTCACTCTGTCGCCCAGACTGGAGTGCAGTGGCCGCTCCCGGGCCCCCGCGCCTCGACCGCTGGGGTCCGGCGATCCTTCCGCCTCAGCCTTCCGAGTAGCCGGAATTATAGGCGCGCGCTACCACGCCCGGCTGATTCTTTGATTTATTGTAGAGATGAGGTCTCGCTGCCCAGGCGGGTCTCGAACCCGCGGGCTCGGGCAATCCACTCACCTCAGCCTCCCAAAGGCGCAGGATTACAGGCTGAGCCACCAAGCCCGGCTACAACTTCCATTTACTAAGCACCTACAATGAGCCCTCTGCTAGCCCCTTTTTATCATATGGGGGTGACCCCATTACTGGAGCAACTCCACACTGGGTTGTTCTCTCCAGTCACAGCCTAAGATCATTGCACCCAGCACGCTGGTTCCACCAGGAGAGAAGGGGCAAGTCTACTCACCTGGCCCGCCAGGTTGAAGTAAGAATGGTTGGTGAGATTGACGGGTGTGGCCCGACTGGTCTGTGCTCTGTAGTTGATCACAAGTTCGCTGCCCTCCAGGGTGTATGTCACCCAGACTTTTAACTCTCCAGGGTAGCCCTCCTCACCATCTGGACTGACGCGTGAGAACTCGACGCCATTGGACAGCACCCGAGGGGTCCAGAGCACCTGGGGAAAAAAGCGTTTTCAAAACTGCATAATCATTCCAATCCCAAGGTCAAGGCCATATTTCAGTATTTATTTATTTTTATTTATTTATTTATTTATTTATTTTTGAGTTGGAGTCTCACTGTCGCCCAGACTGGAGTGCAGTGGCCGCTCCCGGCCACCGCAGCCTCGACCTGCTGGGCTCCGGCGATCCTTCCCCCCTCAGCCTTCCAAGTAGCCGGAATTACAGGCAGCGCTACCCCGCCAGGCTGATTTTTTTGATTTATTGCAGAGATGAGGTCTCGCTGCCCAGGCGGGTCTCGAACCCACGGGCTCAGGCAATCCACTCACCTCAGCCTCCCAAAGGCGCGGGATTACAGGCTGAGCCACCGAGCCCGGCCATATTTCAGTATTTAAAGACAACCGATTCCAGTGAGAGAATGGTTATATAATCACCGAGGCTTCTGAATGATAGTTTGGATTTTAATTATTCTAAAATTTTTTCTTATGCGGAAAAGTGAGCCAAGTGTAGTGGTACATGCCTGTAATCCCAGCTACTCGGGAGGCTAAGGTGGGAGGATCACTTGAGTCCAGGAGTTTGAGGCTGCAGTCAGCTATGATCACACCCCTGTATTCTAGCCTGAGTGATAAAGTGAGACCTTGTCTCTAAAATTTTTTTTTTTTCTAGAGTTGGAGTCTCACTCTGTCACCCAGACTGGAGTGCAGTGGCATGCTGCCAGCCACCGCAGCCTCGACCTGCTGGGCTCCGGCAATCCTCCTGCCTCAGCCTTCCATGTAGCCGGAACTACAGGCGTGCGCTACCATGCCCGGCTAATTTTTGATGTATTGTAGAGATGAGGTCTCGCCAAGTTGCCCAGGCAGGTCTCGAACCCGCGGCCTCAGGCAATCCACTCACCTCGGCCTCCCAAAGTGCTGGGATGACAGGCTGAGTCACCGAGCCTGGCCAAAAAAAATTATTTTTTGAGTTGGAGTCTCACTCTGCCACCCAGACCGGAGTGCAGTCGCTCCCGGCCACCGCAGCCTCAACCTGCTGGGCTCCGGCGATCCTTCCGCCTCAGCCTTCCAAGTAGCTGGAACTACAGGCGCGCGCTACCACGCCTGGCTCATTTTGATTTATAATAGAGATGAGGTTTTGCCATGTTGCCCAGGCGGGTCTCGAACCCACGGGCTCAGGCAATTCACTCACCTCAGCCTCTCAAAGGTGCGGGATTACAGGCTGAGCCACCGAGCCTGGCTACATTTTTTTTAATTAAAAAAAAAAAAGAAAAAGAAAAATGGCTTTTGCAAGAAATCAAATTTTTCCTCCTTACCCACTCACACCCCCCCCAAACTCTTACCCTGAACTTATACACATGTCTACAATATTTTCTTCTTTCCCTTCTTTGTTTATTTTTTTGATTTATAAAAACTTTTGGAGCCTCATTGTGCTAAATGTCACATAGTAATATCTGCTAATAGTACTTAAAAATAACTTTAAGCTGAGCGTAGTGGTTCACGCCTGTAATATCAGCACTTTGGGAGGTGGAGATGAGAAGATTGCCTGAGTCCAGGGGTTCAAGACCAGCCTGGGCAAGTTGGCAAGACCTCATCTCTACAATAAATGTGGTGGTGCTCACCTGTGGTTCCAGCTACTTGGAAGGCTGGACGGAAGGATCACCTAAGCCTAGCAGGTCGAGGCTGCGGTGGCTGTGAGCATGTCACTGCACTCCAGCCTGAGCAACAGAATGAGATTCTGACTCAAAAAAAATTAAAAAAAAAAATGACTTCAATATAAATCAGCCCCTCTCTCCTGGGGGTACAATATACACATATTCATTTAAAACACACCAAGGTGCCGGGCGCAGTGGCTCATGCCTGTAATCCCAGCACTTTGGGAGGCCACGATGCGAGGATTACTTGAGTCCAGGAGTTCGAGACCAGCCTGGGCAATATAAAACCTTGTCTCTACAAAAAATTGTAAAAATCAGTCAGGTGTGGTGGCTTATGTCTGTAGTCCCAGCTACTTAGGAAGTTGAGGTCGGAGGATTGCCTGGGCCCAGGAGGTCGAGGCTGCAGTGAGCTGTGATCGTGCCACTATACTCCAGCCTGGGCAACAGAGTGAGACTCTAACAAAACAAAACAGAACCAAAAAAGCAAACAAACTCCAAGGTTCTTTATGTTTTATAAGCAGAGTTGAAGACCAACAAAGCACTTGTTCCTTTAGGAAGACTTGTAAGCCCACAAGTCAAGAGTTCCGATTTGGGGGCCTGGTTTGTCCCAGGCTCTTTGTGTGACTTTGGGCATCAATTGCTCTCATAAGGTAAAGGTGTTGCAAAAATGATCTCGAAGAGTCCTTCTTTTTCTAGATAATATGATTCTAGGAATGGCAAGAAAAATATGAGGCAAAAAGTTTTTACTTTTAGATAGATATAGGGATTGGAGTCTTGGACGAGCATAGTGGCTGCTTGCAATTCTGCCCTCGAGCTCTGTCACAAACTGCATGTATGACATTAAACAAGATTGTTTCTTTTTCTTCTTCTTTTTTGAGTTGAGCAAATTGAGTCACGTGGCGTTGACTTGGCACACGCCTCTAATTCCAGCTACTTGGAAGGTTGAGGTGGAAAGATCGCCTGAGCACAGCAGGTCTAGGCCGCAGTGGCCAAGGGCCTGTCACTGTACTCTAGCCTAGGTGACAGAGCTTCTTACAATTTTACAGTTCCATCCTTGAGGCCCTAAGGTGAGGTGTGAAGTGTGAAACTCCCCTCCCCTGCAAAGTGGGAGGTGGAAGTGGCAAGTTAACTTCACCAACTCAAAAGAAAAAAAAAAAAAGAAGAAAAAACAATCTCGTTTAATGTCATACATGCAGTTCATGTCAGAGCTAGAACTGAAACTCGGGTCCAGCTGTTCCCACTACTCCATGTCTTAGTTTCAGTGAAAGTTTTGCGCCTTTTTTCTTTTTTTGAGAAGGCGTCTCACTCTGTTGCCCAGGTTGGAGTACAGTGGCATGCTCTCGGCCACTGCATCCTCAACCTACTGAACTCAGGCGAGTCTTCCGCCTCAGCCTTCCAAGTAGCTGGAACCACAGGCATGCGCCACCACGCCTGGCTAATTTTTTGATTTATTGTTGAGACGAGGTCTCGCCAAGTTGCCCAGGCGGGCCTCGAACCCACGGGCTCAGGCAATCTTCTCACCTCGGCCTCCCAAAGTGCTGGGATTATAGGCATCAGCCACCGTGCCCGCCCCCTCTCCTTTTTTTTGAGTAGGCATCTAACTCTCACCCAGGCTGGAGTGCAGCAGCACGCTCACAGCCACCGCAGCCTCGACCTGCTGGGCTCAGGTGATCCTTCTACCTCTGCCTTCCAAGTAGCTGAAACTACAGGCATGCTCACCATGCCCAGCTAATTATTTATTGTAGAGATGAGGCTTCACCAAGTTGCCCAGGCTGGTCTTGAACTCGTGAATCAGGCAATCCTCTCACCTGGGTCTCCCAAAATGCTGGGATTATAGGCGTGAGCCACCACGCCGTCTTTTTTTTTTTTTTTTTTTTTTTTTGAGTAGGTGTCTCACTCTGTCACCCAGGCTGGAGTGCAGTGGCATGCTCACGGCCACCGCAACCATAACCTGCTGGGCTTGGGTGATCCTTCCACCTCAGTCTTCCAAGTAGCTAGAACTACAGGCACATGCCACCATACCTGGCTAATTTATTGTAGCTAATTTATTGTTGAGTCGAGGTCTTGCCAAGTTGCCCAGGCTGGCCTCGAACTCCTGGACTCAGGCAGTCCTCTTGACTCTGCCTCCCAAAGTGCTGGGATTACAAGCATGAGTCACTGCACCTGGCCTTGTTCCATTCTTCAACAGAATCCATCTTCAACAGAAAAACTGAGGCTAAACGCTCTCATTCCAAATCGACTTGAGAGACAATAACCTCTGTGGATCCCAGAAATGATGAGCTCTGGCTCTGCCCACCTGCTCCCAGCAAAGCCAAGCTCTCACGGACACTGTACTTGCTGGGAAGGGGAGCCCAGCAGGAACGGAGGCCTTGGCCTTCACCTGCGGTGAAAGCAGCTGGTATGTAAAACACATTCACTGAGCTTGGTAAAAAATTAATTTTCCATCCTAATTATCTCCCAGAAATGTTGAACTTTCAAGACACTCAAAATAGATAGCCTGTCACATGTGTAATTACAAACAAAAAAGAAAAAAGAATATCCCAAATGGAAACCTTTAGGAATTAAATATTAGAAAAAAAAGTTCTTAACTTGTCACCTAGTTTTTCTTTCTTTTTTTTCAAGAGGCTCACTCTGTCACCCAGGCTGGAGTGCAGTGCCACTCTCACCACCACTACAGCCTTGGCCTGCTGGTCTCAGGCGATTCTTCTGCCTCAGCCTTCCAAGTAGCTGGGACCACAGGCGCATGTCACCACGACTGACTAATATTTTGATTTATTGTAGAGCCGAGGTCTTGCCAAGTTGCTCAGGCTGGGCTAGAACCCCTGGACTCAAGTAATCCTCTCGCCTCCACCTCACAAAGTGCTGAGATTACGTAACCATCATGCTTGGTTTAGTTTTTCTTTTGTAGAGAAAGGACACAATGGAAAGATTTCTGTGTAAACCAATATTATTGGCTAAGTATAATTCCTATCACAAAAGGATTTCCCTGACATTATAGTTTCCAAATGTTCAGAAACTTTGCATTTCTGTGTCTTCTTATGCCATTTAGGGTCTTGCTCTGTCACTCACACTGGATTGCAGTGGCATGATCATGGCTCACCGCTGCCTCGACCTCATAGGCTCAGGCAATCCTCCCATCTCAGCCTCCCAAGTAGCTGACAGGACAGGCCATGCCTGGCTAATGTTTTCATTTCTTTTTTTTGTGGAGACACTGTCTGCTGAGTTGCCCAGGCTGGTCTTGAACTCCTGGGCTCACGCAATCCTCCTGCCTCGGCCTCCCAACGTGCTGGGATTACAGGTGTGAGCCACCGCGCCTGGTCAATATCCACTTATTCAATGAAATGCTATCTGTTCTTCGAGGGCAGTTCAAATCTCACCTCCTTGGTTGCAATTCATGGGTTCACACCCAGGTCCTACAGCATACTGTCAGCCTCTGTCATGGTGCCTGTTGCGGCTGGCCTAGGATGGTTATTTTTTTTTTTTTTTTGAGTCGGAGTCTCACTCTGTCACCCAGACTGGAGTGCAGTGGCCGCTCCCGGCCACCACAGCCTCGACCTGCTGGGCTCCGGCGATCCTTCCGCCTCAGCCTTCCGAGTAGCTGGAATTACAAGTGCGCGCTACCATGCCCGGCTGATTTTTTGATTTTTATTGTAGAGATGAGGTCTCGCCAAGTTGCCCAGGCGAGTCTCGAACCCACGGGCTCAGGCAATCCACTCACCTCAGCCTCCCAAAGGTGCGGGATTACAGGCTGAGCCACCGAGCATGGCTTAGGATGGTTATTTATGTGAGATTCACCTTGCTCTCTATACTGGAGCCTCAGGGGTCCCCAGCCTGCTGTCCTCCCTGGTTCACAGAAGGGGCTCGCTAGGCGCACTGCATTGAAGTGTTTGTATACTCCCCCCTCTATGGGAAGCCCCCCACGTGCCCCCCTGCTATGCATACTCCCTACATGTACCCCTCCCCTACTACGTGTACCCCCCGCTACACATACACCCCCCTCACTATGCGTACCCCCACACGCAGCCCTCCTGCCCCACGAGTACCCTCGCTATTTCTGTTCAAAAAGGAAACACATCTTAAGCAACACCACAGGACAGACCACAGGGAACAGGGAGCGGGAACAAACAGGACCAAGGTTCTGTGCGCAGCTCTGTCCAGGCTGGGCCTTGCTTCCTGCGGTTGGGTTTGCCCCTGGACCTGGCACGTTCTAGAAACTCCCTACCCAACACGGCAGAGCAGGTGCTCCCCTCTGCCTCCCTGGTGTGAGGAGCCCCCCATCCCAAGGGAAGGGCAACCCTGGGCAGTCTGGTTCTAGGCCACAGATGGGAAGCTGGCTAGAGGGGCCTCCAAGCCACCAAGCTCCTTCAACGGGACAGGAGGCGATCAGAGGCAGAAAAGAAGAAACTGTGGCCATGAGCTGCCAGACATGTTCCTGTCTCTTCTGGCTCTTCTCTAGCAAATAGCCTGGGTGGTGTCATTTAAAGGAAAATGCACAGCGGAGAGCAATCACTAGGGTTAGCCTGCTGATTCCCGTGGAGTAGGCAGCAGGAGGCCAGGGAATTCCACCTCGGGGAGAAGTTGTCTCATCAATTTGCTTTCTTGGCCTTGTTTTCCAGGGATTCACTCGGAGAATGGGAAGTTTTTCCTTTTTTAAATTTTTTTTTTTTTTTTTTTTGAGTTGGAGTTTCACTCTGTCGCCCAGACTGGAGTGCAGTGGCCGCTCCCGGCCACTGCAGCCTCGACCCGCTGGGCTCCGGCGATCCTTCTGCCTCAGCCTTCCGAGTAGCCAGAATTTTAATTTTTTTTAGTTGGGGGTCTCACTCTGTCGCCCAGATTGGAGTGCAGTGGCACGCTCCCGGCCACTGCAGCCTCGACCTGCTGGGCTCCGACGATCCTTCCGCCTCAGCCTTCTAAGTAGCCAAACTACAGGCGTGCGCTACTATACCCGGATAATTTTTTTTTTTTTTTTTTTTTTGAGTTGGAGTCTCACTCTGTTGCCCAGACTGGAGTGCAGTGGCCGCTTCCGGCCACCTCAGCCTCGACCTGCTGGGCTCCGGCGATCCTTCCGCCTCAGCCTTCCAAGTAGCTGGAACTACAGGCGTGCGCTACCATGCCCGGCTAATTTTTTGATTTGTTGTAGAAATGAGGTCTCGTCAAGTTGCCCAGGCGGGTCTCGAACCCGCGGGCTCAGGCAATCCTCTCACCTCGGCCTCCCAAAGTGCTGGGATTACAGGCTGAGCCACCGAGCCCGGCCGCTAATTTTTAAAAATTTATTGTCGAGACGAGGTCTCGCCAAGTTGCCCGGGTGGGTCTCGAACCTGCGGGCTCGCAATCCACTCGCCTCGGCCTCCCAAAGTGCTGGGATTACAGGCTGAGTCACTGAGCCCGGATGGTTTTTTCATTTTAATTTCATCTGTAGAGATGGGGTTGTGGTATGTTGCCCAGGCTGGTCTAACATTTCTTGCCTCAAGTGATCCTCCTGCCCTGGCCTCCCAAAGTGCCAGGATTACAGGCATGAGCCACCACGTCCGGACAAGAATGAGGTAATTTCGAAGCATGAAGCATCTCAGAAGAAGGGATGGCCTTGGTGTGGTCCTAGGCTGCATAGGGAGGGAACTTAACGGCAGGTACAGGAAGGTGTGTTAGACTGCGTGCCCATGCAGCTTTAGAGGACACTAGTAGCTAACATGTAGGAAAGGCTGTGGCTTTTTAGAGCCTCTATTTTCCCATTGGTGATAATACAGGGTTCTACTAAGGGTCAGAGACAACATATGCCCACGCCTTGTGCAAGAAGTGGTTGGTGTTGGCCAGGCGTGGTGGCTCATGCCTATAATCCCGGCACTTTCAGTGGCTGAGATGGGAGGATCGTTTGATCCCAGGAATTTGAGACCAGCCTATGTAACATAGCAAAACCTCATTCCTACAGAAAATAAAAAAATTAGCCAGGCGTGGCGGCACATACCTATAGTCCCAGCTACTTGGGAGGCTGAGGCAGAAGGATTGCCTGACGCCAGGAGGTTGAGGCTGCAGTAAGCCAGGATTGTGCCTCTGTACTCAAGCTTGGGCAACAGAGTAAGATCCCAACTCGAAAAAAAAAAGGGAGGTATTACCAATCCATGTCGCTTTGACCAAGCTCCTGACCTCAACACTGTAAGAAAGTCGTTCCCTGTCTCTCCTGAGTCTAGGACTGTCATCTGTTGTCTCAGGGCTCCCTGCCCGTCACAGCAGATGAGCTACAGAAGGGCGGGCCCTGGCACGTGGCTGTCGCACCTGTCCCCCTACCCACAGCAGTAGATGCCCTCCCGTGCCCCCCTGGCCACGTGTGTGCTCTGGGGCCCACGACTGCGCCTGGGAAACAGAAGGCGTGCTTCATGGACCGTGGTGATGTGAGCCAAGAGGGTGTCCATCCCCGTCTCCACTCACCTTATCAAACCCTCGGACCCCTCCGTGGAGGCTGTTGGGCTCCTTGTTGATGGCCAGGTGATACTCTTTCCCGTCTACCTTGAAGGCGCCCTTGGCAATGCGGTTGGCCACCCTCCCGACCACGGCTCCAAAGTAGGGCTGCTTTTGGAGGTAACCTGCAAGAACAAGGGTGGCAGCGCTTTTCAGACTTCAGACCAAAGGTGAGGCACACGCCCCGGGCCCCACCTTCTTTTGAGGGATGCTGCATGAGGTAACGGCCTGGGTATGTCCCAGTCCTCACGGAAGCATAGGGAATGGCACTTGTTACATGGGACTGATTCCCTTCCAAAAGTAACTCATGTTCATTATAAAAAATTGCAAGGACCCTTCTAAAACACAAAGAGAAAGCTTACATCCTAGACTGGGCAACGTAGCGATACCTTGTTTCTACAAAAAATAAAGAATGGCCAGGTGTGGTGGTGCATGCCTGTAGTCCCATCTACTCAAGGAGGCTGATACAGGAGGATCACTTGAGCCCAGGAGTTGGAGGCTGGGGTGAGCTGTGATTGTGCCACTGCACTCCAGTCTGGGCAATGGTGTGAGACCCTGATTCAAAAAAGAAAAAAGCAAAACAAAACAAAAAACTTAAATCCACTTTAATCTCATCGCTAGAGAGAACCACCGTTAATATTCTTACATACACGCACCCTTCCATCTGTTAGTATGCGCATGCTCTTCTTTCCTTCTCTCGATCTTAGAACAGTAGTCACCCCTTATCCGAAGGGGGTAGGTATGTTCTAAGACCCCCAAGCAATGCCCGAAACCTCAGATAACACTGAATCCTCAATGTACTGTGTGTTTTCTTCTATAATGTGCCTGTGATGAATTTTAATTTATAAATTAGGCACAGTGAGACATGAGCAATAGTAACTACTAATAAAACAGGCTGGGCGCAGTGGCTCATGCCTATAATACCAGCATTTTGGGAGGCTGTGGTGAGAGGATTGTCTGAGCCCACGGGTTCGAGACCAGCCTGGGCACCTTGGTGAGACCTCATCTCTACAATAAATCAAAAAATTAGCCAGGCGTGGTGGTGCATGCCTGTAGTTTCAGCTACTTGGAAGGCTGAGGTGGAAGGATCACCTGAGCCCAGCAGGTCGAGGCTGTGATGGCCGTGAGTGTGCCACTGCACTCTAGCCAGGCGACAGAGTGAGACCCCCATTCAAAAAATAAAAATAAAAAATAGAACAAGTCGGGCTCGGTGGCTCAGCCTGTAATCCCACGGCTTTGGGAGGCTGAGGTGAGTGGATTGCCTGAGCCCGCGGGTTCGAGACCCGCCTGGGCAGCGAGACCTCATCTCTACAATAAATCAAAAAATCAGCCGAGCGTGGTAGCACATGCCTGTAATTCCGGCTACTTGGAAGGCTGAGGCGGAAGGATCGCCGGAACCCAGCAGGTCGAGGTTGCGGTGGCCGGGAGCGGCCACTGCACTCCAGTCTGGGTGACAGAGTGAGACTCCAATTCAAAAAAAAAAAGAGTTTTGTGTTTTTCTTTGAGACAGGATCTCACTCTGTCACCCAAGCTGAGGGCAGTGGAACGATCCTGGCTCACTGCAGCCTTGACCTCCTGGGCTAAAGTGATCTTCCCATCTCAGCCTCCCGAGTACGTGAGGCTACAGGCATGTGTCATCACGCCTGACTAATTATAAAATTCTTTTTGGAGAGACAGGGTTTTGCTGGGTTGCCAAGGCTGGTCTCGAACTCCTGGGCTCAAGCGATCTTCTCACCTTGGCCTTCCAAAGTACTGGGATTCCAGGCATGAGCCACAGCACCTGGCCCTACCATATTCCTGTTGATGGCTATGTGTTACAGTGATGAATCTGAACTGCTTTTGGGCTTTTGGGCGAAGGCTGCCGTAAAAATGCTGTAAAAATCAACGTGGAGTCTTTGTGCAGTGCTTACAGTTCTGTGCGTGGGCATATTATAGCACTGTCCTTCTCCTAAATTCCTCTGCACTTTGTTTACAATGGAAGAGATTAAGGTCTGGAGATTGGCCAGGTGTGGTGTCTCCTGCCTGTAATCCTAGCATTTTGGGAGGAGGCCAGAGGATTGCCTGAGTCCAGGGTTTGAGACCAGCCTGGGCAACTTGGCAAGACCTCGTCTCTACAATAAATAAAAAAATTAGCTGGGTCTGGTGGCACCGGCCTGTGGCTCCAGCTACTTGGAAGGCTGAGGCAGAAGGATCCCCTGAGCCCAGCAGGCAGAGGTTGCGGTGGCCGTGAGTGTGCAACGTACTCCAGCCTGGGCAACAGAGTGAGACTCCCACTCAAAAAAAAAAAAAGGCTTGGAGATAGTCTTCTGTGATGTCACCAAGATTACTCTCCATCTTTCCCTACCAACCTCTGAGCTCCAGTCCCTTTCCCACGATGCTCTATGTGTCACTTCTACTTCAGATCAGCAGAGAATGGGACTCCGGCATATGAACTATTTTTCCACGGCCGGAGGGCCTTAAGGATACAGACCCTGAACTGATAAGGCCAGTTACAGGTCACAGGCTCCTTTTACTCAGCTGGCTGGGTGCATATTGAATATTAGGCCTTTCCTCCCAGCCTCTCCTGCAGGGGTCTCTGGGTCCCACCTGTGGACTGTCATAATCGCCAAGTGACCCCTACTGACTCTTTCCAAGACATAGCCACTGACTTTCCTTTTCATTACCTTATTTATTTATTTATGAGAAAGTTTATTAGGAGAAGAAAGGGAAAAAGGAAGAATCATGCCAGGAAGACCTGACATGAACGAGTCTTTTGAAAGAAGTCTCACCTCTTCCCTTTTTTTGGAGGACTCAAAAATCACTACTGCCCAACAGATATTTAGAGAAAACCTCAGCTTTTCTTTCCAATTTTTGAGCTTCTGTAAAGCAGATGAAGCCAGGTGTGGAGGCTCATGCCTGTCATCCCAGCATTTTGGGAGGCTGAGGCCAAAGGATCACCTGAGCCCACAGGTTCAAGACCAACCTGGGCAACTTGGTGAGACCTTATCTCGACAATAAATAAAAAAAATTAGCCAGGCGTGGTGGTGCCAGCCTGTAGTTCCAGCTACTTTCCAAGGCAAGATGGAAGGATCACCCAAGTCCAGCAGGTTGAGGCTGCAGTGGCCATGAGCATGCCACTGCACTCCAGCCTGGGCAACAGAGTGAGACCCAGACTCAAAAAAAAAAAAAAAAAAGCTTAAATCCACCTAAGTCTTATCACTAGAGAGCAGCACTGTTAATCTTCTTATGTACATTCACTCTTCCATCTCTTAATGCATGCATGTATATGCTTTCTTATAAGCCTAGGATCTTAGTACAGTAGCCTGAAACCTCCGATAACACCGAATGCTCTGTGTACTAGGGTTTCTTCTACACATACGTGCCTTTGAAGTTTAACTTACAAATTAGGAACGGTGAGAGATGACCAATAATACCTAATAATAAAACAGAATAATAGATGGGCACAGTGGCTCACACCTGTCACCCCAGCACTTTGGGAGGCCAAGGCGAAAGGACTGCCTGAGGCCACGGGTTCGAGAGCAGCCTGGGCAACATGGCAAGACCTTGTCTCTACAATAAATCAAAAAATTAGCCAGGTGTAGTGGTTCCTGCGTGTGGTTCCCAGCTACTTGGAAGGCTGAAGCAGAAGCATTGCCTGAGCCCAACAGGTCAAGGCTGCAGTGGCCGTGAGTGTGCCACTGCAATCCAGCCTGGCCGAAACAGTGAGATTCCGACTTAAAAAAAAAAAAGAGACCAGGTGCGGTGGCTCAGCCTGTAATCCCAGAATTTGGGGAGGTGGAGACGAGAGGATTGCCTGAGCCCAGGGGTTCGAGACCTCATCTCTACAATAAATCAAAAAAATTAGCTGGGGCGTGGTAGCGCGCACCTGTAGTTCCAGCTACTTGGAAGGCTGAGGCGGAAGGATCGCCGGAGCCCAGCAGGTTGAGGCTGCGGTGGCCGGGAGCGGCCACTGCACTCCAGTCTGGGCGACAGAGTGAGACTCCAATTCAAAAAAAAAAAATTAAACCTAAAGAACAGCAGAAGCCACTAATCCTGTCTCTCAAAAACCCTTTATTTAGAGTAAGGGTCTCACTGTCACCCTGGAGTGCTGTGCCCCGATCAAGGCTCACCACAGCCTCGAACTCCTGGATTCATGATCCTTCCGCCTCAGCTTCCCAAGTGGCTGAGATGATAGGCGTGCGCCTCCATTACTAGCTCATTTATTTACTTTCTATAGAGATGAGATCTTGCTATGTTGCCCAGGGTGATCTCAAACTCCCAGGCTCATGCGATCCTCTCATCTCATCCCCCCAAATTCCTGGGATTACGGGTCCACGCCCAGCCATCCACTTAATCACAATTCATCTGTTTCGGGTGAGGAATTAGGCCTGGAGAGGTTAAATAACTTGCCCTGGGTCACACAGCTTTAAGGGAGAAAGCAGAGATTTAAACTAGGTAATCCTCAAAGTTCCCACCAGGGCACATTCCCCCCCGCAGCCTCCCACCTAACCCCTTTTCCCCCACCCCCTCCTCTGCACCAAGGTTTTCTACAGGCACTAAGTTTATTTTTTCTATTTTTTCCATAATGGCTCTCATGGCAGTAACAGCAGGTGTTTGCCAGCAACTGGGGGGAATGAAAGAAAAGAAGGGTCACTGATTGGGCTGGCAGGCTTATTCCAGTGACTCATAAACACGTGTTCTCATCACAGGCAGTGAAAGAAGTCATGAGGATTGGAGGTAACATGTGCAGATGGAAAACATTTTTAATATTAAAAAGTGGAAGCCGGGCTCGGTGGCTCAGCCTGCAATCCCGCGCCTTTGGGAGGCTGAGGTGAGTGGATTGCCTGAGCCCACGGGTTCGAGACCCGCCTGGGCAACTTGGTGAGACCTCATCTCTACAATAAATCAAAATTTAGCCGGGCATGGTAGCGCACGCCTGTAGTTCCAGCTACTTGGAAGGCTGAGGCGGAAGGATCACCAGAACCCAGCGGGTCAAGGCTGCGATGGCTGGGAGCGGCCACTGTACTCCAGGCTGGGCAACAGAGTGAGACTCTGACTCAGAAAAACAAAAACAAACAAAGAAAAGTGGGTACACTTGTATGCAAACAAACATGAAACCCTAAATGAAATGGAGGACTTGCCGACATCACACAACCTCCCCAGGTTGGAAAAAATGGGCGGGGCATGATGGGGCATGCCAGGAATCCCAGCACTTTGGGAGGCTGAGGCAGGAGGATTGCTTGAGCTCAGAAGGACAGAGTGAGACCCTGACTCAATTAAATAAATAAACACACACACATACAATGGCAGAAACACTCACAGGAGGCATTACTAATTTTTCCAGGCTGTAACTAAACCATGTAAACTGAATGATGGTATAATTTACCTCTTTAGAATTCTACAGAAGAAAAACCTCATTTTCCCAGGGAGAAACTGAACCATTCTGCCCTCCGGGGATGGCCGTCGTCCAAGCAGCTCACAGAATCTACCTGGGAAACTGAAGCACGTCTGCATCCAACCTGGCAGCTATAAAAGGGCCGTGTCGCATGGAATTACCCACGCTCAGCCGCTTCCCGTGGCTCAAAACATGTTTGGGACATGGTAGTGCCAAGATAAACCCTTACTCTGTCAAGTCATATTACTTGAAATTATTTACCTGTCTTTGCTTATATATACTTACAAACCCAGACAATTTAAAAGAATAAACTGTGGACTCCTTCCTACCCCTGTTCCCTAGCACCCCAGTGTTCTTTCTTTCTTTCTTTCTTTCTTTTTTTGAGTTGGAGTCTCACTCACCCAGGCTGGAGTGCAGTGGCAGGCTCACGGCCACTGCAGCCTCGACCTGCTGGGCTCAGGCAATCCTTTCGCCTCAGTCTTCCAAGTAGCTGAAAATACAGGCGTGTGTGCCACCACACCCGGCTAATTTTTTGATTTGCTGTAGAGATAAACGCTCGCCATATTACCCAGGCTGGTCTCGAACTCCTGGGCTCAAGTGATCCTCCTCAATCCTCTTGCCTCTGCCTCCCTAAGTGCTGGGATTATAGGTATGGGCCACGGCACCCACCCAAGGGGATTCTTTCTTAAGGACAGGAAGGGGATGAGTCCCTTCCTGCCCTTCATAGGGATCACGGCCCACACCCCTATAACAAAGACAGGTTAATAACAGAAAAGCAGAATGGATTTTTTGGATTATGGTTTTATGTGACACAGGAGCCTTCAGAAGGGAGACCCAAAGCTACAGAGAAAATGATCATTTTTATAGCAGTATGAACAGCTGTGCAGAAATATGATCGGGTGCCTGTAATCCCAGCACTTTGGAAGGCCAAGGTGGGAGGATCACTTGAGCCCAGGAGTTGGACATGAGCCTGGGCAACATAACGAGACCTTTTCTCTACAAAAATACAAACATTAGCCAGGTGTGGTGGCATACATCTGTAGTCCCAGCTATTTGGGAGGCTGAGGCAGGAGGATGGCCAGAGCCCAGGAGGTCAAGGCTACAGTGAACTGTGATCATGCCCCTGCACTCCAGCCTGGGCAATGGAGTGAGACCCCCCAACTCAAAAAAAAAAAAAAAAAAGAACTATAATTGGACCGGCCAGGCATGGTGGCACACACCTGAAATCCCAGCACTTTGGGAGGCAGAGGCCAGAGGATTGCCTAAACCCAGGGGTTCAAGACCAGCCTGGGCAACATGGTGAGAGCTCGTTTCTACAATAAATCAAAAGATTAGCTGGGCGTGGTGGCGCGCACCTGTGGTTCCAGCTACCTGGAGTGCTGAGGCAGAAGAATCACCTGAGCCCAGTAGGTCGAGGCTGTGGTGGCCGTGACAATGCCATTGCACTCCAGCCTGGGCGACAGAGTGAGACTCCAACTCAAAAAAGAAACAAGAAAAAAAAAAAAGAAATATGATTGGACCAAAAGGGTGTGATCCAATGGTAACAGACCAAGTGGGAAAACTCAGCAAGGCCTTTCTAGATTGTTCTTGACCTCTGCAGCATTCCTTCCTCCCAGGTATGGGGCAGGACCCTCTGGAATGGGACCAGCCGGCACACGGAAAGGCAGAGTGGAAGGCAGGAATATTATTTCTAGGATTTATGGCTGGCTTTGGGGAAAGGAGATTCTAGTTGCTTTGGCCAGTCTTGGGGAAGAGGGAATCCAGTTCCATGGCTTGCCTTGGGAGAGACTGAGGGGCGAGAGACAGGAGGTTGGGAGAAGGTCAAGGACTTTGTGTCTGAGGCTGCAGCTCAGGCCTTCACTTAGGTGTCGTTTTCTGAGACCCAACAGTGTCATTTCATACTTTTCTGATTGAGAAGGTCTTATGTATTTTTGGTAACACCAAAAGACTCTACAAAAACCAGAAAGAAGCCAGGCTCGGTGGCTCAGCCTGTAATCCTGCGCCTTTGGGAGGCTGAGGTGAGTGGATTGCCTGAGCCCGCGGGTTCAAGACCCGCCTGGGCAACTTGGCGAGACCTCATCTCTACAATAAGTCAAAAATCAGCCGGGCGTGGTAGCGCGCGCCTGTAGTTCCAGCTACTTGGAAGACTGAGGCGGAAGGATCGCCAGAGCCCAGCAGGTCGAGGCTGCGGTGGCCGGGAGTGGCCACTGCACTCCAGTCTGGGTGACAGAGTGAGACTCCAACTCAAAAAAAAAAAAAAAAACCCAGAAAGATGGGGTCCTAGAGAGGGAAGTAGGGTCCACTTAACAATACCCTCGAAAGCAGATGAATATATCAGAAAGTGTTACTTAATGTTCTAAGGGGTTTTTCCTTCAGCTTCTTCTTTTGACTGTGGCTTTCCTTCCTTTTAAAATGGAAAGCATTTTATAGCATAGGAATGAAAATGCCCATCTTAGCCAGGTGCAGTGGCTCATGCCTGTGATCCCAGCACTTTGGCAGGCTGAGGTGAGAGGACTGACAGAGGCCAGGAGTTCAAGATCAGCCTGGGCAACATAGCGAGACTCTGTCTCAACTAAAAAAGAAAAAAGAAAAAAAGAAAATGAGGAACAACTTTCAGACTCCTCAAGAAAAAAGCAAAACTAACTTTTCTGTTGACCTCCAAACCACGAGCCAAGTTACATATCTAAAGAACCAAACAAACAGAAGGACACACCCAAAGGAAAATCTCAAACCATCTCTCTACAATCAGCAGAATCTGTCCATGCCCACCCCTGACCAGAGGGCATGCGTTCTCAGTTTCCTTTTGGCAACTTCATTTCAGACCTCACTTTCCATCTAGTTACACTGTAGTGCCAAGAGTGGTGGCTCACACTATAATCCCAGCACCTGGGTAGGCTGAAGCAAGACGACTGCCTGAGTCTAGGGGACTGAGAGCAACCTGGACAGCTTGGCGAGACCTAGTCTCTACATTAAATCCAAAAATTAAGCCGGGCTCGGTGGCTCAGCCTGTAATCCCGTGCTTTGGGAGGCTGAGGTGAATGAATTGCCTGAGCCCGTGGGTTCCCGCCTGGGCAACTTGGTGAGACCTCATCTCTACAATAAATCAAAAAAATTGCCGGGTGTGGTAGCGCGTGCCTGTAGTTCCAGCTACTTGGAAGGCTGTGGTGGAAGGATTGCCTGAGCCCAGCAAGTTGATGTGGTGGTGGCCGTGAGTGTGCCACACTGCACTCCAGCCTATGTGGGAGAGTGAGACTCCTACTCAAAACAAAACAAAACAAAAAAACAGGGCATGGCTGGGCACGGTGGCTCAAGCTTGTAATCCCAGCACTTTGGGAGGCTGAGGCGAGAGGACTGCCTGAGTCCAGGGGTTGGAGACCAGCCTGGACAACTTGGTGAGACCTCATCTCTACAAGAAATCAAAAAAATTAGCCGAGTGTGGTGGTGTGGCACTTGTAGTTCTAGCTACTTGGAAGGTTGAGGGGGAAGGATCTCCTGAGCCCAGCAGGTCGAGGCTGCAGTGGCCATAAGTGTGCCACTACACTCCAGACCTGGCAACTCTGACTCAAAAAAAAAAAGGGCAGAGGGAAGAATTAGGAGTCACCCCTCCTCCCTCCCTCCTAAAGGATCTGGCAGTTCAAAGGTTGCCCCAGGGTAGCTGGAGTTTATATTACCCTCTGCTGACTTTGATGTTATTGAGGCAAAACTTGAACGGATAATCAGAGGACAAGTTCTACAACTGTTTCTTTTTTTTTTCTTCTTCTTTTTTTTTTGAGCCAGAGCTTCACTCTGTCGCCCATGCTGGAGTGCAGTGGCACAATCATGGCTCACTGCAGCCTCAGCCTTCTAGGCTCAGGCAATCCCTCCTGCCTCAGCCTCCTAAGTAGCTGGAACTACAGACGTGCACCACCATGCCCGACTAATTTTTTTTTGGCAGAGACAAGTTCTCGTTAATTTGTCGACGTTGGTCTCGAACTTCTGGGCTCAAGCAGTCTTCCCACCCGGGCCTCCCAAAGTACTGGGATCACAGGCGTTGAGCCACCGCTCCTGGCCAGTGTTTTTGCTTTTCTTTCGAGTCGGAGTCTCACTCTGTCTCCCAGGCTGGAGCGCAGTGGCACTCTCCGGGCCACCGCAGCCTCGACCTGCTGGGCTCCGACGATCCTTCGGCCTCAGCCTCCCAAGTAGCCGGGACTACAGACGCGCGCTACCACTCCCGGCTAATTTTTGGATTTATTGCAGAGACGAGGTCTCATCATGCCTTTCTGTTTTTCTTTCTTTCCTTATTTCTTTTTTTTTTCCCAACACTGGATGGCCCTGAGTTAGCTGGATCCACGCACCCCCGAGTCAGACGGTCCCAAGCTCGGGGACTTTCCCCGCACTGCGGGTGGCCCGAGGGATCCGGGCGGTGCGCGGTGTGGGCCTGGGCCGCCGCAGCCGGGGGCAAGAGTCCAACCCACCTTCCAGCTCGTCAAAGCCGAGCACCACGTCTGAGGCTCTCCCCTGCCTGTCTTTGACCTCCAGGGCTGTGACCGTGCAGCCCCAGGAGATGATGTCCACTCTCAGCTGGTCCGATCGCAGCTGGAACCTCTCCACCGTCCCTGCCCCCGAGGGCAGCTCCCCGAACACGGCTCTGGCCACCGACACCATAGGGAAGTCTCGGGGTGCGCGTCCACTCCCGGATCCTGGCGCTCCAGCCTCGGAGAGCAAAGTTGCAGGGGGAAAGGGCGTGGCTCGGCCCAGGCCCCGCCCCTCCGCCCGCCGGGATTGGGGGCGTGGCCGCTCCTGCAGGAACCTCCCCTGGGGCCTTCCAGATCGCTCCCTGGCCCGAGGGTAACCCGGAGGCGAACTTTCCAGGCAGACCGGCCCTTCTTTTCCTGGGCTCGCCTGGCTGCATTGCATGTCGGGAGTGGTAGTCCTGGGGGGGGGGATATTGCATTTTGGGGCTGTAGTCTTCCTAAACCCCAGTCTCGCGTTTGCAGGGTTCTAGCTCCTTCTCCCGCGCACTTTCTCAGCAAGCAGCGAGTCGGTCGTTAGTGATGGTGGCTGACTACCGGACAGAGCGCCAGACTTGGAGACAATGAGATAGATCTTGGGAGGAAATTCGGGTTTAAAGTGAACTCTTGGATCCGGGGCGTAGGAATTACCGTGGCCGTTTAGAGAAGGGTACATCACTGCAGTCACCCCTTCACCGCTGACTGCCGGAGCATCTGTTCTTTATGCCCCATGGGGTGAAGTCCTGGACAGGATTCTGTGGGAGCTACTGCCTGAATGCTCTCCTGACTGCCAGCCCAGAGGAGAGGCCCAGATAGGGCCCGGTGCACGGATCAGGCTCGCCTTATGTGGGGAGATTAGAGACAGCCTCGAACTTTATTTCTTCCAAGGGCCTGGGAAGGGGCCTGGTTATCTACCCTCTTGCTCCCAAAGTCCAAAGTTCCTTTAAGAAGGGATTCAGGGCCGGGTGCAGTGGCTCACACCTATAATCCCAGCACTTTGGGAGGCTGAGGTGAGAGGATTGACCGAGCCCATGGGTTCGAGATCAGCCTGGGAAACTTGGCAAGACTTCATTTCTGCAATAAATAAAAAAAATTAGCCTGGTATGGTGGTGCATGCCTGTAGTTCCAGCTACTGAAAGGCTGAGGTGGAAGGATCACCTGGCCCACTGCACTGCAGCATGCCACTGCACTCCAGCCTGGGCAACACAGTGAGACTCTGACAAAAAAAAGAAAAAAGAAGGGATTCGGCCAGGCTCAGGGGCTCCCACCTGTCATTCCAGCACTTTAGGAGGCCGAGGCAAGAGGATTGCCTGAGCCCAGGGGTTCCAGACAGCCTGGCAACCTGCCCCCACCTCCTCCTTCCACCCAGAACGGCAAGGGTGTGCTGTTCCAGGTTCTGTCACACCCTGGACTCAAAACAACTATGAAGCCTGAAGCTCAGGCAATCCTCTCGCCTCCGCCTCCCAGAGTGTTGGGATGACAGGCATGAGCCACGTCACCTGACTTCCCTGGGTTTTTCTAACGCAGATTATCCAGGACCAGATTTAAAGAAATATGACTCTAACATTTGATGACTAATCGCAGATATCTTCCCAAAATAGGCTCTGATGGCAGAGGACTGAGATAAAGCTATGAAGAGCCTTCATAGTACTGTGAGATCAAATACAGGCATTTATGCATTTCCTCGCAAAGTCTGGTGACTCTGGAGATGTACTGAGCCTAGGAAGGCAGAGGGTGCTTACCCAAACCATCTGCATAATCATAATTATCCATCTTTCCTTGAGGCTGCTCTTGGCTGCGTTCCTGGATGCTTCAGAGGGCATCCCACTGGCCAGTGGTGAGCGTAGAAATGCATCTCTGAGGAGGAAATTAAGAGAACTGGGATCATGTTCCTGAAATCAGCTGCTAATAAAACATAATCACTGTCTTCTGCCTCTTCCGCCTGTGCGGTTTAAAGAATATTTAGCGTTCTTACCATAAAGCCTCAATTCTCCATCACGAGGCAAGGGAATTCTGATAGCAAAGGAAAGAAAGAGCTTGTGATAGGCTTCAGTGACACTTGACATAGAATAACAAAAAGACCCAAACCAGGCAAGTTATAGATGTTGCCACACTCACTCAAGAACTGATAGACACTTTTTCCTGCTGCTTTGCTGGAAATTCTCATAAACCCTATGCGTCTCACCAGCCCACTTAACATTTGTGACTGATTCATACACAAGCCCTTTGACAACGCTGTGTTAGCAAGGATGTCTTAGAATCTCTTCTGTGAGCAGGAAGACCACGTTGTTTTTTTTTTCCCCCTCAACCTTCAGTTCTCAATGTTCTGCCAAGCTCATGTTGTTACAGAAAGAACCAAATGCATCTGAGTGGCCATGCTTAAATGTCTCTAGGGAAAGTCTTGTCTGCTTAGTGGAAAATAAAACACAACCATGATGTCTCCTTAAGATGTAAGAAGGCTGGGTTCGGTGGCTCAGCCTGTAATCCCGCACCTTTGGGAGGCTGAAGTGAGTGGATTGCCTGAGCCCACGGGTTCAAGACCCGCCTGGGCGGCGAGACCTCATCTCTACAATAAATCAAAAAATCAGCCGGGTGTGGTAGTGCATGCCTGTAATTCCGGCTACTCGGAAGGCTGAGGCGGAAGGATCGCCGGAGCCCAGCAGTTCGAGGCTGTGGTGGCCGGGAGCGGCCACTGCACTCCAGTCTGGGCGACAGAGTGAGACTCCGACTCAAAAAAAAAAAAAAAAAAAGATGTAAGAAGTAGGGTGGGGCGGGATGGCTCATGCCTGTAATCTCAGCACTTTGGGAGGCCAAGGAGGGAGGATTGCTTGAGCCCAGGAGTTTGAGACCAGCCTAGGTAACAAAGCAGGACCTCATCTCTATAACAAACCAAAAAAATTTGCTAGGTGTGGTAGCACGCGCCAGTAGTCCCAGCTACTTGGGAGGCTGAGGCGGAAGGATTTCCTGAGCCCAGGAGGTTGAGGCTGTGGTGAGCCACGATCGTGCCACTGCAGTCCAGTCTGGGCGACAGAGACCCCGACTCAGAAAAAAAAAAAAAAAGTAAGGCATACACTTTTTGATTTCTTTTTACTTTTGCTTTGAAGGATTTAACATCTCAAATAGGAACTACCTTGTACTTAAATCTCTGACAGGCACAACCCTGATTTTTCTTAACCAAAGATCCCATTTTCACCTCACAGCTCTAAAAGAATATTTGCCCACTAAAGAGAGAGACAGAGAGAGAGATAGGGAAAAAAAATCCTACATCTGGCGGGAAATCCCTCCACTGCCGGAAAGTCAGATGCAAGGTAATCAACTGAAAAGTGAAGCCCTGTCAAATCCTAGGAGGTATTATCATAGGCTGAAAAGGGGCCATTTTGGTTGTATTAGAACAGTCATTTAGAAAGACTTAAACACTTGTATTCTTTTGTAGGTGAGTTGGGTTAAATGTAAAAGCCGCTTGGATTTAAAAGTGCACATTTTTCCTGTTTGCACCCTCTCTTCTCTTCTCCTAGCATGGCCTTGCCCAACTGGCCTATCTTATCTAGCAGCCAACGCTGGTGCTGAAGAAGAAACAGCTGCGAAACCAGACCACCTAATATCAGGAGAGGACTCCAAGGCCAGCAGGAGTGTGTCTGAAAGCCTGGAGTGATGGGGAAACACTTCTTATCAACAGGGTGCCTGAATGAAACGTAACTGTACACCTAACCCTTAACTGTACCCCACAAAATCATAATAAAAAATATTGATTAAAAAAGAAAAAAGAAAAGGAAAGAATTCTGTATAGTGAAAGTAAGGTCCTTCCACTGAATTTTGAAAAGTAAAAACTGAAATTACTTCTGTAACATCGGACACTGTTTCACCTCCTTCCCTAACCAGAATAACTTTATTTTCAATACAGATTTCCTGAAAGGATATACAACACGCATTCCTTTGGATTACTTAATCATTCTTTTTGGCAATGTCCTTTCATTGTGATTCTACCTAGGATTAATTTTTTAAATAAATGAAAATAAAACTGAAAAAAAAAAAAGAAAGCCTGGAGTGGGCATTGCTCACCTCCCTCCATCTGTGAATACAAGGATATTGGACTGTTATGGGCCAGGGCTCTGAGAAAAAAAGATTGTTGCAATTTTTTTAGTTGTGTTTTAGTCGGAGTCTCACTGTCACCCAGGCTGGAGTGCAGTGGCACACTCACAGCCACCACAGCCTCGACCTGCTGGACTCAGATGATCCTTCCACCTCATCCTTCCAAGTAGCCAGAACTGCAGGCACGCACCACCATGCCTGGCTAACTTTTTGATTTATTGTAGAGATGAGTTCTCACCAAGTTGCCCAGGCTGGTCTCGAACCACTGGGCTCAGGCAGTCCTCTCGCCTCTACCTCCCAAAGTGCTGGAATTACAAGAGTGAGCCCCCGTAACTGGCAACAATTAAGTTTTAAGACAATTTAAAGTTATCCTCTTAAATGTTATGGTTTTCTTTTCCTTCCAAATAGTGCAATTGTCTACCCTTTCCTCTAAAAAAATAAAATAAAAGAACATATTGTAAATTCCAAAATGTTATCCAAAATGTCAACATGACCAGGAGACTTTGTGTCATGTCAGTGGTCATGTGTCAAAAATTGTTCATATAAATCTTAAGTCATGCTAATACTGCACGAAGGCTTTAAACTCAGGGTGGATAAAGGGCTATAAATTTTGGATATAAATACTAAAATAAAATTGTGTTGCTTGGAGCAGACTTTTTTGGCAATGATGCTGACCTGTCTCCCTATAACCTGGTTGTAGAAATTAAACACTCCCTTTTCTTCCAGTCTCTGTCTCTCATATTTTAATTGACGCAAGAGATAGCAACCGGTTTATTGGATCGGGCAGTAACAGTATTTCTTTCACAAGGTCAAGGAAGCAGAGGTTGTGACATTAGTGTAAGAGGGAATTATTCAAAGTGGTATCGTTTCCTCCAGCCATACGGGGAGATGTCTGGGTGGCCACCTGCAGGATAAGGTCTGTCTCTTCTCAGATGAAGGCTGGTCCCCAGAACTAAGTGCTTGGGGAGTCCAACAGGAGGAATCTGGGCCCTTTGACCTTGTCCCCACCTCGTCCTTCAACCCAGAAACCGCAAGAGTGTGCTGTTCCAGGACCTGTCACACCCTGGGCTCCTAACAACGACTCTGAAGCCTGAAGCCATCGACAAGCTGATTGGCAGAGAAAATTCTCTGAGCTGCAGTAACAGAATGGAGTCACAGTTTGTCTATAAAAAAGCCTGGAATGTGGAACAAGTTTTGTGCAGTCAGGTCGGTCCACAACCACGCTCCCGTTCTCTTTCCCACTTCTCTGAACTCCAACAGCTTTTTTTTTTTTTTTTTTGAGTTGGAGTCTCACTCTGTCACCCAGACTGGAGTGCAGTGGCCGCTCCCAGCCACCGCAGCCTCCACCTGCTGGGCTCCAGCGATCCTTCCGCCTCAGACTTCCAAGTAGCCGGAATTACAGGCGCGCGCTACCACGCCTGGCTAATTTTTTATTTTATTTTATTTTATTGTAGAGATGAGGTCTCGCCTGCCCAGGCGGGTCTTGAACCCGCAGGCTCAGGCAATTCACTCACCTCAGCCTCCCAAAGGCACGGGATTACAAACTGAGCCACGGAGCCCGGCTTGTTTGTTTGTTTTTAAGTGGGGATCTCACCCTGTCACCCAGACTGGAGTGCAGTGGCATGATCATGTTTCACTGCAAACCTTAACCTCCTGGGCTCTGGCAATCCTCCCTCCTCAGCCTCTAGAGTAGCTGAGACTACAGGTGTACACCACCACGCGGGTTAATTTTTTTGATTTTTTTTTTTTTTGGTAGAGACAAAGTCTCACTATGTTTCCTGGGCTGGTCTCAAACTCCTGGGCTCAAGCAATCCTCTCATCTCGGCCTCCCAAAGTTCTGGGATTACAGGCATGAGCCACTGTGCCTGGCCGCCAATAATGTTTATTGTTGGTTCTCAGTGGAAAGGAGACAGTATCCAGTCTCAAATCATCCCTTATCTTTCCATGAGTACATTTTGTTGTTGTTGCTTACTCAACTATTGACTCCCTGACTCAATATTTTGACTTAACATATCTTTGTAACCCAAACTGATTAAACTTGGTTTCAAATAAAAACTACCTATACTGTTAGCCTGAGCAGAATAGCAAGACTGTGATTCTTCTAAAAAAAAAAAAAAAAAAGCTGGGCTTGGTGGCTCAGCCTGTAATTCCAGCACTTTGGGAGGCCGAGGTGAGTGGATTGCCTGAGCCCGCGGGTTCGAGATCGCCTGGGCAACTTGACGAGACCTCATCTCTACAATAAATCAAAAATTAGCCGGGCGTGGTAGCGCACACCTGTAGTTCCAGCTACTTGGAAGGCTGAGGCGGAAGGATCGCCGGAGCCCAGCAGGTCGAGGCTGTGGTGGCCGGGAGCGGCCACTGCACTCCAGTCTGGGTGACAGAGTGAGACTCCAACTCAAAAAAAAAGGCCAGGTGTAGTAGTCACTTGGGAGGCTGAGGTAAGAGAATCACTCAAGCCCAGGAATTTGAGGCTGCAGTGAGCCACTGTACTCTAGCCTGGCTGAGAGTGAAATCACATCTCTAAAATAAAGAATAGGCTGGGCACAGTGGCTCACGCCTATAATCTCAACACTTGGGAGGCAAGAAGATTGTCTGAGATCAGTTCGAGACCAGCCTGAGTAACATGACAAGACCTCGCCTCTACAATAGATAAAAAAATCAGCCAGACATGGTAGTACATGCCTGTGGTTCTAGTTATCTGGAAGGCTGAAGTGGAAGGATTACTTGAGCCCAGAAGGTAGAGGCTGCTATGGCTGTGAGTGTGCCACTGCACTCCAGCCTGGGCAACAGAGTGAGACAAACTGATTTTTTTTTTTTTGAGTTGGAGTCTCACTCCTTCACCCAGGCTGGAGTGCAGTGGCATGCTCACAGCCACCCCAGCATCAGACTGCTGGGCTCTATCGATCCTTCTGCCTCAGCCTTCCAAGTAGCAAGAACTACAGGTATTCTTGTAGAGACAAGGTCTCACCAAGTTGCCCAGGCTAGTCTTGAACCCATGGTTTTAGGTAATCCACTCGCCTCAGCCTCCCAAAGTGCTGGGATTATAGACTGAGCCACCGAGCCCAGCCTAGATCAGTTTTAAAGACATCTACCTGTACAGACCTTGAACAACTATCGTCATACTATAAGAAAGGGATTGGCAGTGGTGGGAAGCTGCCAGGTGAGGGGAGAATGGTATTGGTAGTAGAGGGAAACTGCCATGGGAGGTGGGGGGCAGCTGTACTGAGAATCAGGAATACCTGGGAGAATCCCTTCAAGTTCACAAGAGGTAGACTTCTGGTTCAATTTAATTCAAGGTCATTAACAATTTTAGAGCAGCTACGGAGGAAGGCATTATGGGGGCATGTAAGAAGTTATCTAAGAAGATGGATTGAATTTGGAGGCGTGGCATGTTGTTCATTCATCAAATAATCAATGAGTAGATGCCAGACACCGTGCTAAGTGCTGGTTATACACTGATAAGTAAAACATAGTCTTTGCCTTCAAGGAGCTTACAGTCTAATTTGAAATAGTCCTCAACTCTGTCCTCCATAAAGACTTCAGTAAAATCTTCAACATTCATTACCAGCCAATGCTGGATGAAACAAAGTACTGGGACTGGCCTCAAAGTATTTGGAATAGAATTCCCTAATACCAAATAACATGCTCAATGAATAGTTATTTAATGAATATATAATGCATTTATATATACAATGCTGTAATAGAAAATTGGTTCTATTTTTTTTTTGAGTCAGAGTCTCACTCTGTCACCCGGGCTGGAGTGTAGTGGCATGCTCACGGCCACCACAGCCTCGACCTGCTTGGCTCAGGCCATTCTTCCACCTCAGTCTTGCAAGTAGCTGGAACTACAGGCATGCGCCATCATGCCTGGCTTATTTATTTATTTATTTATTTATTTATTTATTTATTTATTTATGTATTGTAGAGACCAGGTCACCAAGTTGTCCGGGTTGGTCTCAAACCCCTGAACTCAAGCAATCCTCTCGCCTCAGCCACTGTGCCCAGCTATATAATTTAACATATTACAGCAATGTAAAGTGTTCATCTTCTAATTTTTAGGTAATTTCAAGTTTTAAAACATTAGTGACTGGGCACATGAGTCACACCTGTAATCCCAGCACTTTGGGAAGCCAAGGTGAGAGGACTACCTGAGCCCAGGGGTTCGAGACCAGCACGGGCAACTTGGTGACACCTCTTCTCTACAATAAATAAAAAAATTAGCCAGGCATTGGTGGCATGCATCTGTGATCCCAGCTACTTGAAAAACTGAGGCCAAAGCATGGCCTGAACCCAGCAGGTTGAGGCTGCAGTGGCTGTGAGTGTGCCACTGCACTCCAGCCTGGGTGACAGAGTGAGACTGTCTGACTCAAAATAAATAAAATAAATGAAATAAAAAATTAGTTTGTTGAATAGGTCACATTGGGCTCACAAGGGCATTGCATTTACTTACTGCAGGTTTAAAAAAAAAAGAGTCGGAGAAGGAGAGTTAGTCCTTAGCACCCACAGAGCCTGGAAGCAGGGTGCTTATCACCTCTGGGCCCATTGTGTGTTCATTTGCTTGCTATTCTATGTCTCCTGCCTGGAGAGTGAAAGCCCCAAGAGAGCAGAGCTGTCACTGCCACCTATCTGTCCCTAGAACACATTAGGAGATCACTAGGAAATATTTGGGCCATGACTGATTGACTGCTAGAGAGGTGAGAGTCTCTCTCACCCACAGTCAAGGATGTCTCACTTGGCGAAACCACTGTGAAGGACAAGCTGTCAACATCTAACACAGTCAATCTGCAGGTAACCCAGCAACAGCCACGACTCAGCATTTGCGTTCCTGGTAATAAAGTCTGACTGATCTTTTGCCTACGTGTATAAGAACATTTGTAGCAGTGTTATGTATAAGAATAAAAATTTTAAATCAAAGACCATTCGTTGAAGAGTGGATAAGTAAATTGCAGCATGCCCATGCAATGGAACATGACCTAACAGGAAAATGAAAGTATTAGGGCCTCACACAGCCTTCTAAGTAGCTGGGACTGCAGGTGCACACCAGCACACCTGGCTAATTTTTAAATATTTTTGTAGAGATGGAGTCTCGCTTTGTTGCATAGGCCAGTCTCAAACTTCTGGGCCCAATCGATCCTCCTACCTCGACCTCCCAAAGTGCTGGGATTATATAGGTGTGAGCCACCAAGCCCAGCCAAATTTCTTTCTTTTTATTATTATTATTTATTTTAAGGATATGGGGTACAATTCAGGATTAGCTATACCAATGGTCATTGTACAGGTAAAGTCTGGGCCTCACTTTGGTCCCCACCTCACCTGGTTTGAGATCAGGTACCCTTATTGATGAAGTGTGACCTCCACCTCCCCACCCCCGGCAGTTTCCCTGTACTGCCAATCCGAGCCTGGCTCCAATCCCTTTTTTATAGTGTTTTGTTTTTTTTTTAATTTTTAATTTTAAAGATGTGAGGAGCCAGGCTTGGTGGCTCAGCCTGTAATCCCAGCACTTTGGGAGGCTGAGGTGAGTGGATTGCATGTGCCCGCGGGTTCAAGATCCGCCTGGGCAACTTGGCAAGACCTCATCTCTACAATAAATCAAAAAATTAGCCGGGCATGGTAGCGCGTGCCTGTAGTTCCAGCTACTCCGAAGGCTGAGGCGGAAGGATCGCTGAAGCCCAGCAGGTCGAGGCTGTAGTGGCGGGGAGCGGCCACTGCATTCCAGTCTGGGCGACAGAGTGAGACTCCAACTCAAAAAAATAAAATTAAATTAAAAAACCAACAAACAAAAAAACAACACTGGAAGAGCATCATGGTTGGGGCTTCAGGTCAGGAGGGAAAGTGTCTTCAGCAGAGCCTTTGCCTGGGCTCAGCCAGGGTCCCTGACTTGAGTTCATGTGAGGACCTGCAGGTGGGCTACACCCTGTTCTAGACCAAAGGCCTTTGCCTCTGGGTCTTGCCCTGGGTCTTTCCACCGGGTGTGGTGTGAATGACAGTTGGAAGAAAGTCAAGGCCTGTAGGCAAATCCAGCCCTGCTTGATTGGGGGCTTGGGTTGACTTGAGCAGAGAAAATGCAAGCCTCGCTTCTCTTTCAAAAGCCTGATGCCGAATGTAGGTCAGAGAAGTGCAGCGGAATTGGCCGTTTCTTTTGGGCTTAACCACATTCTATAAAGAAGTGTGATTGCACCGCCCCTGGTGAAATCAGGAGGAGACGAATCTGACAGGGCTCCTGTGTGGTGGCTTTTTTCTGACACCGCTTCTGACACTCACTGTGTGTCATTTTCCCGCTCACCAACCCATTCCACGACAACAGTCGGGCAGGACAGGTCTCTGACACTGTCCACCTGGCGTTGGGCTCAGATCTCACACGTTGAAGGGCTCCGTCTCATCAAAGCATCACAAATGGGGTGTCCGGGCCACCCATGCTTCTGCCTGGCTGACTACACATTGGAGGGTTTCCATGACCTCCTTTCAGATTTGGTAATTCACTAGAGTGACTCACAGGAAAACACTTCAGCACATTCACTGGTTTATTAGAAAAGAGACAACCCGGAGCAGCCAAGGGAAAATATGCCCAGGGATGGGGGCAGGGAGGGCAGGGTTTCCACGCCCTCTCCAGGACCCCACCCTCCCGACACATCCATATGTTCACCAGTCCAGAAGCCCACGGAAGCCCTGTGTTGAAGGGTGTTTTATGGAGGTTACATGACACAGACATGACTGTGTAAGTCACTGGCCATTAGTAACCAAACTCAATCTTAACCCTCTCCCATCTCCCAACTGGGGAGTGGAGTTGAAATAAGAAACGGGATCACCCAAGGCTTTTTGAGCCAGCCAAGGTCAAATCCAACGGGAACAGTGGGGAAATAAATAGGAGAAGGAATATAAAAGGCTGCAGTCAGAACTTTGAGAGGGGGTCTGAGTAAAGTGGGACAGGTGCTGGGGGCTGGGTCGGGGTTGATCATTGAGTAGCGAGCCTGGCCCGCACACCTGGAGGTCAGAAGCTTAGAGGAAAGTGTACACCTGGCTGAACTGTGTTCTACTTTTATGTGGGTCTTCGTCCATCTCAGGTAGAGTCAGCAGTGTGACCTGACATGGGTGGAGAGGACAGGGAGAGGAAGGCAGTGGTGTTGCCAGGAGAAACTGGTCAAGTAGCCGGGCTCGGTGGCTCAGCCTGTAATCCCGTGCCTTTGGGAGGCTGAGGTGAGTGGATTGCCTGAGCCCACGGGTTCGAGACCCGCCTGGGCAGGCGAGACCTCATTGCTACAATAAAATCCAAAAATCAGCCGGGCGAGGTAGCGCATGCCTGTAATTCCGGCTACTCGGAAGGCTGAGGCGGAAGGATCGCCGGAGCCCAGCAGGTCGAGGCTGAGGTGGCCGGGAGCGGCCACTGCACTCCAGTCTGGGCGACAGAGTGAGACGCCAACTCAAGAAAAGAAAGAACAACAAAAAGAGAAACTGGTCAAGTGATCAGCAGGATGTGAATTCGCCTGAATCGAGGGTCTGGTCTTCAGCCCCTCAGCAAGAAACAGTGTTATCAGTGCCCCAGGATTTGTCCTACTTGGGGAGAGTAATCCCAGCTATGCTCTTTTTTTTTTTTTTTTTTAGGAAGCAGGATTTATTGAGAGGACAGAAAAGTTCCCACCATGGGAGGGAACCTAAAGGGGTTGCCTCCCCTCCCTGTTTTTTTGAGTTGGAGTCTCACTCTGTTGCCCAGGCTGGAGTGCAGTGGCATGCTCACAGCCACCGCAGACTCAACCTGCTCGGCTCAGGCGATTCTTCCGCCTCAGCCTTACAAGTTGCTGGAACTACAGGTGTGCACCACCATGCCCGGCTAATTTTTTTGATTTATCAGAGAGACGAGGTCTTGCCAAGTTGCCTGGGTGGGTCTCGAACCCCCGGGCTCAGGCAACCACTCGCCTCAGCCTCCCAAAGTGCTGGGATTACAGGCTGAGCCACCACGCCCTGCCAAGAATAAATAAATTTTTAATAAATAAATTCCAGGGTTTGGGGGGGGTCCTCTCGTAAAGTAAAAGCCTACCCTACTTCTTTAAAAGAGGTTATGCTCTTTTAGGACCTGGAATGTGCTGATCTTCTTTTCTAGTGTTGAAAAACTGGTAATGAGGAATTCAATGAATTAATAATCAAGGGTCATTTGGCGGGCATGAATTTGAGCCAGTCAGGAAATACACCAGGTCCAGCTGGGCTTGGTGGCTCAGCCTGGAATCCCAGCACTTTGGGAGGCCGATGTGAGTTGATTGCCTGAGCCCATGGGTTCGAGACCAGCTCGGGCAACTTGGTGAGACCTGTCTCTACAACAAATCAAAAAAATTAACTGGGCGTGGCAGCGTGAGCCTGTAATTCTGGCTACTTAGAAGGCTGAGGCCGAAGGATCGCCAGAGCCCAGCAGGTTGACGCTGGGGTGGCTGTGAGCATGCCACTGCACTCTAGCCTGGGCGACGGAGTAAGACTCCAACTCAAAAAAGAAAGAAATACCAGGTCCAAGGAAGGTACACACTTCCCAAGTTGGAGTTCCCCTCTGATGACCAGACTGCCGATGGGTTCAGCATCTTCCCTGGGCTGTGCTGGATATAACCAGCCAATGCCGGGAAACTTCAACTCTTCTGTATCAGAGTTGCCTAATTTAACTTGTGCTGAAACTTTTTTGTGCAGATAAACGGACCTTCTCATTATTCTGTCCACAACTGCTGTCTTCTCTTGAGTCCCCATTCACTGGGTTAGTTGGTGATGGTGGTGACATTGAACATGATCTAAATGTCCAGTCTGGGTTAAAGCATGGCAGTGCTGATCTTGGAAACTTCCTGTGGGTGTGTTTGGATTCTCTTAAAGATTCTCCGGCCACCCCTTCGGGTCCCCACTGTGGGAGCTTCTCTGTCCTCTCAATAAATCCTGGTTTCAAAAAAAAAGATTCTCCAGCTGTCAGACCACCTCCTCATCTTCCTGCTGCTTCTCCTAACACAAGAGCAGGTGCACAGAGAAAAGGGGGAGGTGTGGCTTGTGTGTCTCTGTCGCAGCAGGAAGAGCTCGGGTGCTCGCTGGGTCCCTGGACTGGGTCCTCTGCCTTCCCCGTCTCCTTGTCCACTGGTTCTCTGTGTGTCCTGCTGGCTCTGAGGCTGCCTACTGCAGCCGTTAACACATGGGCCCCAGCAATCTTGCAGTGTGGGAACGTTGGCTCCCTTTCCATTGCAAACTCAACACCACTTCTGCTCTGTCTGTGAACCCTGAGCCTCTGCTTTGTCCCCATGGGTCCCCTTCCCTGGTGGCCCTCTGCAACCTATACGGTGGGGGGTCTTCTCTGTTCGGACTCTCATCTTCTCTCATTAGTTGCATGGTGATGGTCTCCAAACAGCCTCTCTCCCCGCGGCCTCCAGCAATCTCTTTTTCTCGTGACTGCAGAGCATTTTTCTAAAATATCTGTATGAAACCAGACGCGGTGGCTCACACCTGTAAATCCAGCCCTTGAGGAGGCCAAGTTGGAAGGATCACTTGAGCAGGAATGTGAGATCAGCCTGAACAACAGAGCAAGACCCTATCTCTACAAAAAAATAAATAAAGATTATCCAGGCATGGTGGCTTATGCCTATATTCCCAGTTACTCTGGAGGCTGAGGCGGGAGGATTGCTTGAGCCCGGGAGTCCAAGGCTACAGTGAGTTATGATTATGCCACTGTACTCTAGCAAGACCCTGTCTCAGTAATAATAATAATAATAACATTAAAGTTTTTATTTTATTTTATTTATTTTTTTAAGCATTTCAGTTATTTTTAGTTAAAGAAAAAGCCTTTTCCAAGGGCAACAAAGCAAACTGAAAGTCAGAAGGAAGCTGGTTGTGGGCTGTTCACAAGCTCGCGCTCCAAAACCCAGAAGTGAGGAAAGAGGCACCCTCCCTGCTCCGTCCCAACTCTGGGGAAGATTGGTGCAGTAGGAGTCCTCTGGTGGGGCAAGCAGAGCTGCCAGCCCACCTGTGGTCACTGGATTGGTCTGACTGGGCTCTAAGGCGATTTCTACATGCCAGTGTGCTGACATGATTATTACTCTTGGGGGGATTAAATTAAGGAATGACACAGGTAGCCAGGCAAGTGCCTGTTCAGTTGGATTCTGAATCACAGTCAGGAAATAGCCTTTATCTGGTGCAACCATGATTTCATTCTTCTTCGAGCGAATTCGAAGGAAGGTGAGGTCATTCTGGGGGTCAATTTCATGCACGGTACTCTGTGCCTTCAGGATGAAGCTGTGCATGAGGTTGGCGTACTGTGTGGTGGTGGGATTGTCCATGGTACTCTTGATGAGAATGCCTTCCGTGTTCACCACGATGATTCCCTGCACTCCTTTCTGGCTCTGCCGTCGCTTCAGTGTCTCCTCCACTTCTGCCATCTCGCCCGGATCAGGTCACTCTGCGTTGCCGACGCCAACTATTTTATTTTTTAAATTGTGTAGAGATGAGGTCTCACTGTTGCCCAGGCGGTCTCAAACCTCTGGCCTCAAGCAAGTCTCCTGCCTTGGCCTCCCAAAGTGCTAGGATTACAAGTGTGAGCCACCACGCCCAGCCAACATAAAAGTTTAAGAAAAAGCCGGGCTCAGTGGCTCAGCCTGTAATCCTGCGCTTTGGGAGGCTGAGGTGAGTGGATTGCCTGAGCCTGCGGGTTCGAGACCCGCCTGGGCAACTTGGTGAGACCTCATCTCTACAATAAGTCAAAAAATTAGCCGGGTGTGGTAGCGCGTGCCTGTAGTTCTGGCTACTTGGAAGGCTGAGGCGGAAGGATCGCTGGAGCCCAGCAGGTCAAGGCTGCGGTGGCCGGGAGTGGCCACTGCACTCCAGTCTGGGCCATGGAGTGAGACTCCACCTCAAAAAAAAAGTTTAAGAAAAAATTGTTTCTTCAATAAATTGCATAATAATTTTAAACCCAATAAAACTATAAATGGTCTTTTTGGTGCAAAAGAAGCAGCCCTTGGACATTAAAATAAACCCATTTTGAGCCGGGTATGGTGGCTCATGCCTGTAATCCCAACACTCTGGGAGGCAGAGGTGAGAGGATTGCCTGAGTCCAGGGGTTTGAGACCAGCCTGAGCAACTTGTCGAGATCTTGTCCCTACAATAAATAAAAAAAATTAGGCCAGGCTCGGTGGCTCAGCCTGTAATCCCACGCTTTGGGAGGCCGAGGTGAGTGGATTGCCTGAGTCCATGGGTTCGAGACCCGCCTGGGCAACTTGGCGAGACCTCATCTCTACAATAAATCAAAAAATTAGCCGGGCGTGGTAGCGCACGCCTGTACTTTCAGCTACTTGGAAGACTGAGCGGAAGGATCGCTGGAGCTCAGCAGGTCAAGGCTGTGGTGGCCGGGAGCGTGCCACTGCACTCCAGTCTGGGTGACAGAGTGAGACTTAAACTCAAAAAAAAAAAAAAAAGATTAGCTGGTGTGGTGTTGCACATCTGTAGTTCCAGCTGAAGGGCCTTGATGGGAGGTGGGAGAGAGAATGGTGGAATGTCGGACGCTCTGGATTAAAAAACTCAAATCTGTCCTTGGTTTTGTGGCCTTAGTGCTTTAGTGCTGGGTGTGGTGGCTCACACCTGTATTTCCAGCACTTTGGGAGGCAGAGGAGAAGAGAAGTTTAGTTCAAGATCAGCCTGGGCAACTTGGCAGGACCTTGTCTCTAAGTAAATAAAAAATTAGCCTGGCATGGTGGCGTGTGTCTGTAGTTCCAACTACTTGGAAGGCTACAGGTCGAGGCTGCAGTGGCCATGAGTGTGCCACTGTACTCCAGCCGGGCAACAGAGTGAGATTCTGACTCTAAAAAAAAAAAAAAAATGACACAAATCCAAGAACATTCTAACTTCCCTTTAAAGGCATTCTTCCCTCTTTTAGATTCCTCCTTCAGAATAGATCTAAAAAAACATTTTTTTAAAATTGAGATATAATCCGCATACCATAAAATTCCCTCATTTAAAGCGGGCAAGTCAGTGGTTTCAGCGTATTCACAGTTGTGCAACCATCATCAAAATCCAAGTTTATTTATTTATTTTTTTGAGTTGGAGTCTCACTCTGTCACCCAGACTGGAGTGCAGTGGCATGCTCACGGCCACCGCAGCCTCAACCTGCTGGGCTCAGGAGATCTTCCCACCTCAGACTTCTAAGTAGCTGGAACTACAGGCATGCATCACCACGCCCAGCTAATTTTTGGTTTATTGTAGAGATGAGGTCTTGCCAGGTTGCCCAAGCTGGTCTTGAACCCGTGGGCTCAGGGAATCCTCTCACCCCTGCCTCCCAAAGTGCTAGGATTACAGGCAAGAGCCACCATGCCTGGCAAAATCTAAGGTTAGAACATTTTCATCATCCCAAAAAGTAACTCCTTCCCCCAGAACAGTCACTCCCATCCCCCACAACACCATCTCTAGGGCAACCACTAAATTAATATCTATTTGAGCACCAATATTTGCAAGACCTCGATCTTCTGTTGAAAGTCAGTAGAAAACACTATAAAAATGGGTTTCAGAGTAGGTACTACTTAAGTTTAAATATATCACAAGAGGCAATGTATCTGCTGTGGTAGAATTTTTTTGTGAAGGAACTAATTCCATACTGCACTCAATGAAAGCAGAAATTTCTTTTATTCATATATTTTTGTAGAGACAGGAGTCTTGCTATGTTGCCCAGGCTGGTCTCAAACTCCTGGCCTCAAGCAATCCTCCCGCCTCAGCCTCCCAAAGTGCTGGGATTACATGCATGAGCCATGGTGCTCAGCCTGAAAACAGAACTTCTAAGCACTTCATTGGTTTCCTCATTTTATCCTGAATAATGGTGCTGTTTTCTAAACCTTGGCTGTCTCATAGTTCAGCCTTTCTTTAAGGTAAGTGAGATTTATAAAGTAGACATAAAGTTCCAAAACTCAAAAACAAACTCGAGGTCTGATGATAGGAAAGCCTTCAATGAAAGGCAAATACAAACACTCCGCAAGCCTTGAAGTGGCCAGACAAGTTGCTAATTGCCAATGACCCTAGAGCCAGGAACCTTTTCTTCTAGGCTTGGATGTGTCCAGCGCTTGTCTGCTGTAAGTGTTATTTGCTTGAGATAATCTTCTGAAATGAAATGAGCAAACTAAGCCTAAGACTAGGAAGCCGCTTTCATTATTGTTGTGACATTCCCTCCAACTGTCTCGTCTTGCTGCACTGGTATCTGTTGTTTGTACTGAGATAAGAGAGAAAACAGGAAATGAGGTTGTTATCTCATACAGGCAAACAGCTACAACCCAGAGGTTTCAGGGCCCAGCCTTTCTAGCCAGAGGTTTGAGAAGCTCTGGGGGAAAAAAAATAGAATGTCGGCAACAGATAATACTAAGAAAAAAAACTGTGCTCCAACAGTAGTGAGTGCAGCACAGTGAGCTTTTAAAAATTATTTTTATTATTTTACTTTATTTTTTTGAGTTGGAGTCTCACTCTTGCCCAGGCTGGAGCTATAGGCGCGCGCCACCAGGCCCTGCTAAATTTTTTTGATTTATTGTAGAGACAGGGTCTCGCCGAGTTGCCCAAACTAGTCTTGAACCTCTAGGCTCAGGCAGTCCTCTCGCTTCTGCCTCCCAAAGTGCTGGGATGACAGGCTTGAGCCACCATGCCTGATCTTGAGCTGGCTTTTGATATCCGGCTCTGGACCACTTAAGGTAGAGAGACCTTACCCACAATGACTGCAGATGTGAATCTTATTAATTTGGTCTCCATCATGACCAAACAATAAGCTTCTTTTCCTCTTAGCTATTTTTTTCCTTTTGCCTTTAATAGCTACCACTGTAGCAGAAAGACATTTTGTGCCGGTTTGCTCTTCAAAATGACTCACTATAAAGTTAGCTTCAGTGTTATTTTTGAGATTTACACAAATCAGTTATTAAGTGGATGTTTTTGAAATCGAAGGACTAGTCTGATCAGGTGTGCCCAACTTGACCTGCCCTGCTAGCTTGATGCTATCTTTTTTTTTTTTGAGTTGGAGTCTCACTCTGTCACCCAGACTGGAGTGCAGTGGCCGCTCCTGGCCACCGCAGCCTCGACCTGCTGGGCTCCGGCGATCCTTCAGCCTCAGCCTTCCAAGTAGCCGGAATTACAGGCATGCGCTACCACGCCCGGCTGATTTTTTGATTTATTGTAGAGATGAGGTCTCGCTGCCCAGGCGGGTCTCAAACCCGCGGGGTCAGGCAATCCACTCACTTCAGCCTCCCAAAGGCACGGGATTACAGGCTGAGCCACCGAGCCCGGCTTGATGCTATTTTTTAACCTATATAGCTAAAAGTCACGCCACTCAATGCTATTACCTAAACGTTGGCTTCCTCATAGATAATACTTCTGACATATGTCACCATGGTAACAATGGCTTAAATTGTTTTTCAGGATCCTGGGGAGAGCCCCTGTCCAGGTCAGACCAGTTGAGACCACCAACACTTGAAGGAGACCTTTGCAAATGCCCATGAGGTGGCCTCTGATGTTAGAGGGTCCAAACTCCGCCCTGGGATCATGCTAATACTGCCAAGTTCTTCCTATTGACGGGCCATGAACCCGGACTACGCTGACTTCATTTCTCCCTGTTGTCATCACATTTCCCTACGCCTTGGATCACCCGACTTCTCTAACCGTGAAATAGCTCTAAGCCTGATCTTTGGGAAGGCAGATTTGAGAGCTGCCTCCTTGCTGGGCTGCCTTGTGAATAAATCTTTTCTCTTTTGCAAAACTTGTTGTCACAGGGACTGGTTTACGGTTCTCAGTCAGAACGAACCTAGTTGGTGTCACATCCTTTTTTTTTTAGTTGAATTCTCACTCTGTCACCCAGGCTGAAGTGCAGTGGCACGTTCATGACAATCACAGCTCACTGCAGCCTTGATGCCCTGGGCTCAGGTGATCCTTCCACCTCAACATCTCAAGTAGCTGGGATTATAGGTATGCAATACTATGCCCTGTTTTTCGTTTTTTGTTTTTTCTGTAGAGCCAAGGTTTTGCTCTGTTACCCAGGCTGGTCTTGAACTCCTGGGCTCAAGCAATCTGCGTGCCTCAGGCTCCCAAAGTGCTGGGATTACAGGCATGAGCCACCAAGACCAGCTGGTATCACTTTAATAACCAATAATTTAACTCTGAAGAAAATATAAGTCCCTATTTTTTTTTTTTTTTGAGTTGGAGTCTCACTCTGTCACCCAGACTGGAGTGCAGTGGCCGCTCCCAGCCACCGCAGCCTCAACCTGCTGGGCTCCAGTGATCCTTCCGCCTCAGCCTTCCAAGTAGCTGGAACTACAGGCGCGCACTACCACGCCCGGCTGATTTTTTGATTTATTGTAGAGATGAGGTCTCGCCAAGTTGCCCAGGTGGGTCTCGAACCTGTGGGCTCAGGCAATTCACTCACCTCAGCCTCCCAAAGTGCTGGGATTACAGGCTGAGCCACCGAGCCCGGCTTAAGTCCCTATTTTAACGTATTTTTATTTTACATACTTTATTTTTCTTTCTTTTTTTTTTTTAGTTGGAGTCTTACTCTGTCACCCAGGGTAGAGTGCAGTGGCACACTCACGTGCCACCACGCCTGGCTAATTTTTCTGATTTATTGTAGAAACAAGGTCTTGTCAAGTTGTCCAGGCTGGTCTTGAACCCATAGGCTCAGGCAATCCTCTTGCCTCTACCTCCCAAAGTGGGGGGATTGCAGGTGTGAGCCACCACATCCAGCAAGTGAGTGTCTTTTTAGTGTCATACGTGGGCAGATCAGTGTCTACAAGAGCAAAACAGCATCTGACAGTGCTGAGGAAATAGTTGCTCATGCACTATGTCATTATTACTAAAATTAATAATAAAAAAGAAATCTATATATATATTTTTGAGAAAGTGGGATTTATTGAAGAGACAGAAAAGCTCCCACAGTGGGAAGGGACCCAAGGAGTCACCCAATCAATGTTTAAAATAGTATTAGGTGCCGGGCTTGGTGGCTCAGCCTGTAATCCTGCGCCTTTGGGAGGCTGAGGTGAGTGGATTGCCTGAGCCCGCGGGTTCGAGACCCGCCTGGGCAGCGAGACCTCATCTCTACAATAAATCAAAAAATTAGCCGGGCGTGGTAGCGCGCGCCTGTAATTCTGGCTACTCGGAAGGCTGAGGAGGAAGGATCGCCGGAGCCCAGCAGGTCGAGGCTGCGGTGGCCGGGAGCGGCCACTGCACTCCAGTCTGGGTGACCGAGTGAGACTCCAACTCAAAAAAAAAAAAAAAAAAAAATAGTATTAGGTTTATTCTTGCATTCCAGAAGCCATTCTTTGATGTTGATATTCATTTTTGTCCTCAGCTAAATATTGATTTTGATTTATGGCCTTTATGCCAAAATGTGGGTTTTTTTTGGTACATTTCTCTTGGTGCTACCTACTTTGTGTGTGTGTCTGTGTGTGTGTGTGTGTGTGTGTGTGTGTGTGTGTGTGTGTGTGTGTGTCTGTGTGTATCTTTTTTTTTTGAGTTGGAGTCTCACTATTTTGCCCAGGCTGGAGTGCAGTGGCATGCTCATGGCCACCACAGCCTTGATGTGCTGGGCTCAGGCAATCCTTCCACCATTCAGCCTTCCAAGTAGCTGGAACTACAGGCATACATTACCATGCCTGGTTAATTTTTATGATTTACTGTAGAGATGTGTAGAGATGCGGTTTTGCCACGTTGCCCCAGCTGGTCTTGAACCACTGGGCTCAGGCAATCCTCGCACCTCAGCCTCCCAAAGTGCTGGGATTACAGGTGTGAGCCACCACACTTGACTTTTTTTTTTTTTTTAAAGAAACGGGGTCTTGCTATGTTGTCCAGACTGGTCTCTAGCTATCCTCCCACCACAGTCTCTCAAGTAACTGGGATTAGGTGCAAGCCAGTGTGCCTAGCTTAGTGTTAAATACTTTTTTTATTTTTTTGAGTTGGAGTCTCACTCTGTCACCCAGATTGGAGTGCAGTGGCCGCTCCCGGCCACCGCAGCCTCGACCTGCTGGGCTCCGGCGATCCTTCCACTTCAGCCTTCTGAGTAGCGGGAATTACAGGCTCGTACTACCATGCCCGGTTGATTTTTTTTATTTATTATAGAGATGAGGTCTTGCCAAGTTGCCCAGGTGGGTCTGGAACCCACGGGCTCAGGCAGTCCACTCACCTGAGCCTCTCAAAGAGTGGGATTACAGGCTGAGCCACTGAGTCCAGCTAGTGCTATATACTTTAAATTATCTTCTACAACCTGATATTTTGCTCAACTTTTTGTTTATGAGGTTAGCTCATGTTGTTATATGCAGTTGGCATTACTGAATTTCACTAGAGCTGTATAGTTTGGCATGCATTGTAAGTGTAATTCATTTATCCCTTTTATTGTTGATGGATATATAGTTTGTTTTCAAGTTGTTATAATTACAATGCAGCTATGTACCTTGTATATGTATCACCTTGTGAGTGTTTCTCTAATATCAAGGTCAAGGGTGCTTTTTTTGGGTGACCTTTTGAGTTCATAAAAGATAGATAAGCACTTAGAGGGAAAGCATATGGGTCCAGGAGATTAATTTTCTCTTGCTTCTCTTTTTTTTGTGTATGGTAGCTCGGGCCCTGTTTAAGTACATTTTTTTACAAAAAGTTTTTAAGTGAACATAAATCTTTATGAATGTATAATATACAACAAAATATTTAAAAGTATATATACATTGTGGAATGGTTAAGTCTAGCTGATTAACAAATGCATTATTTCTCATGGTTATTTTTGTGGTGGGAACACTTATCACCCATGCTCTTAGCATTTTTCAAGCATACAATGTTATCATCAACTGTAGTCACTATCCTGTACAATAGATCTTTTGACTGCATTCCTTGTCTAAGAGCCATTTGATGCAATGGTTGCCATGGTAAATACTTTTCATAAGAACTGAGTAATTGTTGAAAGCTGTTATGATTTACCATTATTTCATTTCAGAGTGATTTTTCTTTTTTTTGAGTCAGAGCCTCACTCTGTCACCCAGGCTGGAGTGCAGTGGCATGATCACGGCCACCGCAGCCTCAACCTGCTGGGCTCAGGCGATCCTTCCACCTCAGCCTTCCAAGTAGCCAGAACTACAGGTGTGCACCACCATGCCCGGCTAATTTTTTTATTTATTGTGGAGATGAGGTCTCGCCAAGTTGTCCAGGCTGGTCTTGAACCTTTGAATTCAGGCAATCCTCCCTCCTCTGCCTCCCAAGGTGCTGGCATGACAGGTGTGAGCCACGACGCCCAGCTAGGCTGTTTATAATAAGGCACCAGATCTCCAGCGGTTCAGGACAAAAGGGCAGCTGAGTTACGCTATCATGCAAGGAGTGTTTATGAATGCTCACGCTACCAGCATACGTAGTAGCGTCGTGATGAAATCATCCTTCATTCAAACTCTAAAAATTAACATTTCAGTGCAGTTCTGTAGCCGAGGTGAACTCCGCAGCTGTTCTATCAGCATCTGTTGCCAGGTGGCTGTGGCTTCTTCGATTCATCCATGCTTGATACCCAAAGATACCAAGATAGTGCGGTATCCTTAAAGAGAAAAAGACTCTATTGTAAAATGACAGCAAGAACTTCAGTGGCTAAAACCAGGCTTGAGAAACCTGAGGGAGGATTTTTGTTGAAACCTTATTTTCAAAAATAGCCAGCCCAAACAGAGCCCAAAATGTTCAGGTGCTTTCTATTTTTTTTTTTTTGAGTTGGAGTCTCACTCTGTCGCCCAGACTGGAGTGGCCACTCCCGGCCACCGCAGCCTCGACCTGCTGGGCTCCGGCGATCCTTCCGCCTCAGCCTTCCAAGTGGCCGGAATTATAGGCGCGCGCTACCACACCTGGCTAATTTTTTTTATTTATTGTAGAGATGAGGTCTCACCTGCCCAGGCGGGTCTCGAACCCGCGGGCTCAGGCAATCCACTCACCTCAGCCTCCCAAAGGTGCGGGATTATAGGCTGAGCCACCGAGCCCGGCTGGGTGCTTTCTATTTTAATCACAGGGCGAGAGACTTAAATCTTTTCAGATAAGTCTTTGTTTGTTTGTTGTTGTTTGTTTTTGAATTGGAGTCTCACTCTGATGCCCAGGCTGGAGTGCAGTGGCATGCTCACAACCACTGCAGCCTCAACCTACTGGGCTCAGGCAATCCTTCTGTCTCAGCCTCCAAGTAGCTGGTACTACAGGCACGTGCCACCTGCCACCTGCCCAACCAATATTTTGATTTATTATGGAGACAAGGTCTGGCCAAGTTGCCCAGGCTGGTTTCAAATGTGTGAGCTCAGACAATCCTCTTGCCTTCACCTCGCAAAGTGCTGGAATTGTAGGCAGGAGCCAGCACGCCCAGGCTTTTTTTTGTTTTTGTTTTTATTGTAGGGATGGGATCTTGCCAAGTTGCCTGGGCTGGTCTTGAACCTGCGGGCTCAGGCAATTCACTTGCCTTAGCCTCCCAAAGTGCTGGGATGACAGGCTGAGCCACCGAGCCCAGCCTTTTTTTTTTTTTAAATAGTGATGAGGTCTCACTGTTTTGCCTAGGCTGTTCATTTTTTTTTTTTTTTTTTTTTTTTGAGTTGGAGTCTCACTCTGTTGCCCAGACTGGAGTGCGGTTGCCGCTCCCGGCCACTGCAGCCTCGACCTGCTGGGCTCCAGCGATCCTTCCACCTCAGCCTTCCAAGTAGCTGGAACTACAGGCGCGCGCTACCATGCCCGGCTAATTTTTGATTTATTGTAGAGATGAGGTCTCGCCAAGTTGCCCAGGCGGGTCTCGAACCCGCGGGCTCAGGCAGTCCACTCACCTCAGCCTCCCAAAGGCGCGGGATTATAGGCTGAGCCACCGAGCCTGGCTTACCTAGGCTGTTCTTGAACTCCTGGCCTCAAGCAATCGTCTTACCTCAGCCTCCCGAAGTGCGAGGATTACAGGAGCGAGTCCCTGCACCCAGCCCACATAGGTAATTTTTATATCCCTAACTAGCTTGTGAAAACCAGGGACCATGTGTGCTTTTGTGCATCATCTCAGTATCCAAAAGGAAAACTCCTCAGTCTTTCTCCCCTGAGGAGAGACTCTCCCCTGAGGTTGTCCCAGGTCCATTTTGTATTTACAGGGCACGTGTTCACGACCACTGCAGACTCAACCTGCTGGGCCCCGGCGATCCTTCCGCCTCAGTCTTCCAAGTAGCTGGAACTACAAGTGCGAGCTTCCATGCCTGGCTAATTTTTGATTCATTGTAAGAGACAGAGTCTGGTCAAGTTGCCTGGGTGGGTCTTGAACCCACAGGCTCAGGCAATCCACTGGCCTCGGCCTTCCAAAGTGCTGGGATTACAGGCTGAGCCACCAAGAACAATTTTTAAATAAGGTAAGAATACAGACAAGTATAAAGTTTTCTCACCTCCTGGAGTTGAGACTTGCCAGCATTTGGCATATTTGCTTTTAGGCTTTATATGTATTTGTATGTAAGTAGTAAAATGTTCCCCAGCAAATTTGTTCTCCACCCCCATCACAGTCTCATCTCTGCTGCGTCCCCTGCAATGACCAACCACGAATTTCCTGAGACTCCTTTGAGTTCATTTTTCATTTTTCTTTCTTTCTTTCTTTCTTTTTTTGAGTTGAAGTCTCACTCTGTTGCCCAGGCTGGAGGCCGTGGCACTATCACAGCCACTGCAACCATGACCTACTGGGTTCAGGTGATCCTTCCACCTCAGCCTTCCAAGTAGCTGGAACTACAGGCATGCATCACCACACCCAGCTAACTTTTTGATTTATTGTAGAGATGAGGTCTGGCCAACTTGCCCGGGCTGGTCTTGAACCTGTGAGCTCAGGCAATACTCTCACCTCGGCCTCCCAAAGAGCTAGGATTATAGGCGTGAGCCACTGTGTCCGGCCTTTCTTCCTTTTTTTGAATCGGTGTCTCACTCTGTCACCCAGGCTGGAGTGCAATGGCATGCTCACAGCCGCTGCAGCCTTGACCTTCTGGGCTCAGGCACAATCCTTCTGCCTCAGCCTTCCTGGTAGCTGGAACTATAGGCGCAGGCCACCATGCCCGGCTAATTTTTTGGTTTATTGTAGAGATGAGATCTCGCCAAGTTGCCCAGGGTGGTCTCAAAAACCTGAGCTCAGGCAATCCTCTCGCCTCTCCCTCCCAAAGTGCTGGAATGACAGGCGTGAGCCACCATGCCCAGCTGAGTTCATTTTTCTTGCTTTTCCACAATTTTCTTTATTCTGTATCATGAGTACATCTCCTGCCTGCCTACCTTTCATGTATTATTTTGGATGCACTTCCGGTGCTCGCTCTTAACCTTGGGACATCCCATTTTCCCTGCTAGAATGGGACAAGCCTCAGGGCAATTGTCCCAGAGGCCAGGCCTTACTGAAGTTGCTCTGTGAAACGCTATTAGATTCAAGAAGGTCTGCCGGTCGCGGTGGCTCATGCCTGTAAATCCCAGCACTTTGGGAGGCAGAGGCGACCTGAGTCCAGGGATTCGAGACCCGCCTGGGCAACTTGGCAAGACCTCGTCTCTACAATAAATCAAAAAATGAGCCAGGTGTGGTGGACCAGGTGTGGTGGAACCATGCCTGTGGTTCCAGCTACTTGGAAGGCATAGGTGGAAGAACCGCCTGAGCCCAGCAGGTCGAGGCTGCGGTGGTCGTGAGTGTGCCACTACACTCCAGTCTGGACAACAGAGTGAGACTGACTCAAAAAAAAAAAAAAAAAGATTCAGGAAGGTGCCTTTTCCTAGGCATAGTCTGATGTCTCCCTACTACAATTTTGTACCTTGGTCTTCGGTTACATATTCGTAGAGCAGCTCAGTTAATCTGGGTGCTATTGCCTTGGGGCTCTGTGAATAGAATTCCAACTTGTCTTTGGATTTGCTAACTGATCTCATTTTCCACTTGTATGGCTGCTAGGAAGCACAAAGCCAAATAGACAACCTGCCTGTGTTAACAGGAAAGGTTCTGATAGCATGGCTTTTGTATATTGGCTACATCATGTCTTTCTTTTCTTTCTTTCTTTTTTTTTTTTGAGTCGGAGTCTCACTCTGTTGCCCAGGCTGGAGTGCAATGACACGCTCACGGCCACCGTAGCCTCGACCTGCTGGACTCAGGCCATCCTTCCGTCTCAGCCTTCCAAGTAGCTGGAACCATAGGTGTGTGCTACCATGCCTGACTAATTTTTGGATTTATTATAGATACGAGGTCTCGCTATGTTGCTCAGGCTGGTCTCAAACCCTGGACTCAGGAAATCCTCTCGCCTCCGCCTCCCAAAGTGCTAGAATTGCAGGTGTGAACCACTATGCTGGGCTCTTTTCATTATTTTTCTTTTGAGTTGGGGTCTAACTCTGTTGCCCAGGCTGGAGTGCAGTGGCATAATCACAGTTTATTGCAGCCTTGATCTCCTGCACTCAGGAGATCCTTCTGCCTCAGTCTCCTGAATAGTTGGTCTCAAACCCCTGGACTCAGGAAATCCTCTCGACTCCGCCTCCCAAAGTACTGGGATGATAGGCGTGAGCCATCGCGCCCGGCTATGGCTTTATTTCTAATTAGAACGTACCATTTCTCTTACTGCTTGTTTTAATGTTTTTATCTTGTATAATTTATCAATCTCTCTGGGCTGCTTCACATTTTCCAAGTCAGGAGGATAAAAATCTCTAGCGGGTGGGAATTTTCATTGCTCTTGATTCAGGAAAATGCAGTGAATTACCAGGTAAGAGAAAAATAAGATGTATAGCTAGGAGGATTAATTATTTCTGGTATTGAGATACCCATTAGATGTGGTATATATCTTCATTTATTATATTTCTATGAATACCTTGTGAATCTTTTTTGTCTAGTAGCTAAACATATTTTGAATGCTTTAAGTGAAACCCTCATGAAATATGATTTGAAGGGTGTGTTATGCTACAGAAAACAAAATAATACCTGTGTGCTGTCACTTTAAATATTTTTCTTTTTCTTTTTTTTGAGGTGGATGTCTCACTCTGTCACCCAGGCCGGAGTGCAGCGACATGATCTCAGCCACCGCAACCTCCACCTCCTCTTTCCGCCTCGGCCTCCTGAATTGCCAAAACTACAGGCACTCGCCACCATACCTGACTAATTTTTTCCGCCTCAGCCTTCCAAGTAGCTGGAACTCCAGGCGGGGGCCACCTCGCCCAGCTAATTTTTTGATTTATTGTAGAGACGAGGTCTTGCCAAATTGCCTAGGCTGGTCTTGCAACTCCAGACTCAGACAATTCTCTCCTCACCTAGGCCTCATAAAGTGCTAGGATCACAGGTGTGAACACCACACCTGGTTAAACTCTCTTAACGAGGATTTGTTGATTAAATAACTGTCCACATTTGACCTCTGGCTGGGAACAAGAATGTGAAGAAATACAAAACAGATATGCTGGAAAGGATGGGAAGGGACAGAGGAAAATGAAACTTCCTGGTAATTTTGCCTGGAATGAGCCCTTACACAATTAAAAGTGGTCCTTCCTCTCCTCCCTCTAGAAGTTTAAGAACTTCTTTCATTCTCTTCCTTTTTTCCATCTTCCTTCCAAATATGAAGTTCAAAAGTTTTGAGTTCATAAATTTTTTTTTTTTTTTTTTTGAGTTGGAGTCTCACTCTGTCGCCCAGACTGGAGTGCAGTCAGCCACCGCAGCCTCGACCTGCTGGGCTTCGGCGATTCTTCCGCCTCAGCCTTCCGAGTAGCTGGAACTACAGGCGCATGCTACCACACCCAGCTAATTTTTTCTGATTTATTGTAGAGATGAGGTCTCTCCAAGTTGCCCAGGTGGGTCTCGAACCCGTGGGCTCAGGCAATCCACTCACCTCAGCCTCCCAAGGTGCAGGATTACAGGCTGAGCCACCGAGTCCGGCTGAGTTCATAAATTTAAAAAAAGAATTATGATAAAAATCGACTGAAAGGGGAAATAGACATGTATACTACATAGGAAACTTCCCCTAAAGGAAATTTTTAGTAAATCTTCTCCATTGAGTCTGTATATTAGAATTTTTTCCTTCAGAAATTATTCATTTAAATTATTGTATTTTAAAAGTCAAATTACAGTCTGGCACCGTGGCTCACGCCTGTAATCCCAGCACTTTTGGGAGGTGGAGGCGAGAGGATTGCCTGAGCCCTGGGTTCAAGACCAGCCGAGACAACATGGCAAGACCTCGTCTCTACAATAAATCAAAAAAATTAGCTGGGCGTGGTGGCACTCACCTGTAGTTCCAGCTACTTAGAAGGCTGAGGCAGAAGGATTGCCTGAGCCCATCAGGTCAAGGCTGTGGTGGCCATGAGCGTGCCCCTGCGCTCCAGCCTGGGTGACGGTGAGACTCTGATTAAAAAAAAAAGGCACAAACCTCTAAACTGTGACTTTCCAAAACAATGAGGTTTCCTAAAGTGAGATGATACCTCCAAACCGGTGGCACAAACTTCAACAAATTCTTCTCTAAACTCATCAGCATTGCTGAAAGGACTTCTGCCAAGTTGGGTCAGATAGCAATCAAATGCATCAAGGCCCGCACGACCTTAATGGGCTCTATTTCTTATTTTAGCAAAACCACATTCTGTTTTAGAAGGGTCAGACTCAGAGCCAGGGTACAGCTTCTTCTTCATTGGTCTTTTGTGAGCTTGTCACCTGATCCAGGAAATAGTAAGGTCAGCGGGTAATTTGCTTTATCTGAACACTTTGCAATTTCATCTCAAAGTCCCTAATCCTTTGGGCCAATCTTTCATGGGTTTATATTGCTTTTTCTCTGATGAATGATACTAAATCGTATTATTTTGAAAATGTGTTGGCTATTCTGAGATGTAAAAAAACTTTTAAAAAGATGTTTCTTTATATACTGCAGATTTGTATTGCCTTTGGGGGGGATTGGAGTCTCACTGTTGTCCAGGTGGAGTGCACGGCCACCACAGTCTCGACCTGCTGGGCTCAGACGATCCTTCCACTTCAGCTTTCCAAGTAGCTGGACTACAGGCGTGTGCCACCACACCCAGCTAATTTTTTTGATTTACTGTAGAGATGGGGTCTCGCTGTGTTGCCCAGGCTGGTCTCGAACCCCTGGGCTCAGACAATCCTCTCACCTCGGCCTCCCAAGTGCCGGGATTACTGGCATGCATGAGCCACGGTGACCGATCCATAATGGGATATTTCCTTTTTTTTTCTTCACTGTCGCCCAGGCTGGAGTGCAGTGGCATCACAGCCACCGCAGCCTAGACCTGCTGAGCTCAGGTGATCCTTGTGCCTCAGCCTTCTAAGTAGCTGGAACCATAGGCGCGCGACCATGTGTAGCTAATTTTTATTTTATTTTATTTTTATTGACTGTAGAGACAAGGTCTTGCTATTGTCCACACTGGTCTTGAGCCCCTGGGCTCAGGCAATCCTCTCGCCTCTGACTCCCAAAGTGCTGGGGTTACAGGCATGAGCCACCATGCCCAGCAACCTAATTCCTTTTGACCTTTTTCATTTTTCCCTCTTGGTGCATAACTGAGTCATGTGTAGATAAAGTTTTGTGAATACACACACTGCTTTTGGGAAAAGACCTGGTCCAAGATTGTTTTGTCCTTCCCAAAAGAAGGCTGGAACAAATGGAGAGGCAGACCATATTCTTGGGTATGAAGGTACAACAGCATAAAGATATTGGCTCCCAGCCGGGCTCGGTGGCTCAGCCTGTAATCCTGTGCCTTTGGGAGGCTGAGGTGAGTGGACTGCCTGAGCCCGCGGGTTCGAGACCTGTCTGGGCAGTGAGACCTCATCTCTACAATAAATCAAAAAAAAATCAGCTGGGCGTGGTAGCGCATGCCTGTAATTCTGGCTACTTGGAAGGCTGAGGAGGAAGGATCGCCGGAGCCCAGCAGGTCGAGGCTGCGGTGGCCGGGAGCGGCCACTGCACTCCAGGCTGGGCGACAGAGTGAGACTCCAACTCAAAAAAAAAAAAAAAAAAATGATATTGGCTCCTTGATGATTGGCAGCACCCATCAAAATGACACATGGAGATACATTTGACTTGGAAGTTCACCTTTTTTTTTTTTTTTTTTTTTGAGTTGGAGTCTCACTCTGTCACTCAGGCTGGAGTGCAGTGGCTGCTCCCGGCCACCGCAGCCTCGACCTGTTGGGCTCCGGCGATCCTTCCGCCTCAGCCTTCCGAGTAGCTGGAACTACAGGCGTGCGCTACCATGCCTGGCTGATATTTTATTTATTGTAGAGATGAGGTCTTACCAAGTTGCCCAGGCGGGTCTCGAACCCGCGGGCTCAGGCAATCCACTCACCTCAGCCTCCCAAAGGCGCGGGATTACAGGCTGAGCCACCGAGCCTGGTTACCTTTTTTTTTTTTTTTTTAAGTCAACTTCTTACTCTCATTCAAGCTGGAATGCAGTGCTACCATTATGGCTCATGGCAGCCTTGATGTTCCAGGATCAGGCAATGCTTCTGCCTCAGCCTCCTGAATAGCCAGAACTACAGGCATGCACCACCACGCCCGTATAATTTTTTGTAGAGATGAAGCCTCACTATGTTGCCTAGGATGATCTCAAACTTCTGGGTGGGCTCAAGTAATCCTCCCGCTTTGGCCTCTCAAAGTGCTGGGATTATAGGCGTGAGCCACTGAACCCAACCCGGATTCTACTTTAATAATAATTTCTAGAGATAGTATCTTAAGAAATATTATTCATTGCGTTTCTTTTTGCAATAACAAAGAAAACTTAAAGGCAACATACCTATCGATTAGTAGAGGCCTTGTTAAATTATTTATGGCAGAGTTTCACTGTGGAATACCATACAGCTTTAAAAGCATGAGTAAGTACCTTTTGTATTGATTTAGAAAAGAGCTATTAAATGACAAAAGCAAGTTGCTGGAAAAATGTGTATAGTGTTTTATAATTTATATAAAAAAGGAAGAGGGGCCGGGCTCAGTGGCTCAACCTGTAATCCCAGCACTTTGGGAGGCCAGGTGAGTGGATTGCCTGAGCCCGCAGGTTCGAGACCAGCCTGGGCAATTTGGTGAGAACTCGTCTCTATAATCAATCAAAAATTAGCTGGGTATCGTAGTGCGTGCCTGTAATTCTGGTTACTTGGAAGGCTGAAGTGGAGGGATCGCCAGGGCCCAGCAGGTCGACACTGGGGTGGCCATGAGCGTCCCACTGCACTCCAGCTTGGGAGATGGAGTGAGACTCCAACTCAAAAAAAAAAAAAAAAGGAGGAGGACAAAGATTATGCATTGCTTTGAGGAACAGTCCTCTGGAAGGCTGAACAAGGAGCTGCTGATATTGATGTCCTGTTTGGGGCTGGGAATGGAATCCAAGGTGACCCGGAACAGAGTGAGAGTGAGAACTTCGATTACGTATATTATTATACTTGTTTGATGTTTGGACAATGTGAAATGAATATATTATCTATAAATGTTAAATTAAAATAGAAATAGGCCGGGTATGGCGGCTCATGCCTGTAATCCCAGCATTTGGGGAGGCCCGGGGCCAGACGATCACTTAAGCACAGACATTTGAGACCAGCCTGGGCAGCATGGTGAGACCTCGTCTCTACAAAAAATAAACAAATTAGCCAGGTGTGGTGGCACATGCCGGCAGTCCCAGCTACTCAGAAGGCTGAGGCGGGAGGATCACTTGAACCCACTAGGTTGAGGCTTCAGTGAGCCATGATTGTGAGACCCCAATTCAAAAAGAAAAAAAAAGAAATAAAGAATGTGTTATTCTTTGTTAAGATGATACTATTGACCCACCATCAGTAAGACTTTCATTTTAGCTTAATTATAACAGTGACATATTTGCATTGAATCACACCACATTTCTTCCATTTTAAGATGTATTTTTCCCACATATTAAAATCTCTGAAATGAGTGATTTCCCCCTGTATACATATAAATATACCATACTTTATTTAACTATTTGGCTATCAGTGGACTCAGTGGGCATTCAGATTATCATCAGTTCTCTCCCTTCCTTTTTTCCTTCCCTTCCTTTCTTCCTTCCTTCCTTCCTTCCTTCCTTCCTCCCTTCCTTCCTTCCTTCCTTCCTTCCTTTCTTCAAGTCTTAGTCTCACTCTATCGCCCAGCCTGGAGTGCAGCGGCACAATCATGGCCTCCACCTGCTAGGCTCAGGTGATCCTTCAGTCTCAGCCTTCCAAGTAGCTGGAACTACAGGCACACGCCACCACACCTGACTAATTTTTCAATTTATTGTAGAGACAAGGTCTCACCAAGTTGCCCAGCCTGGTCTCAAACCCCCTGGACTCAGACAATCCTCTGACCTCCACCTCTCAAAGTGCTGGGATTACAGGCATGAGCCACCATGCCCAGCCTGCAGAAAAATTTTAAACTCTCATATGTTTAATTGCTATTTAGATTTATTTTTGTTTGATTTGTCTCTTCATGACTTCTATGTCATTTTCTAACAGTCTTAGTATTTATCTATTCAGTTTATATAAACTAAACACAATATACTCGGAAATGGCTGCTCACGCCTATAACCCCAGCACTTTTGGAGGCCGAGGATAGAGGATTACCTGAGCCCAAGGGCTTAACACCAGTCTGGGCAACATGGTGAGACTTCATCTCTACAATAAAAATTTAAAAATTAGCCTGGCATGGTGGCATGTACCTGTGGTTCCAGCTACTTGGAAGACTGAGGCAGAAAGATTGCCTGAGTTCAGCAGGTCGAGACTATGGTGGCCATGACCTGGCCACCGCACTCCAGCCTGGGTGATAGAGTGAGACTCTGACTTAAATAAATAAAATAAATACAACAATGATACTATAACTGTATTATTTATGCATTTACAACTTGTTTTTAAACACGTTTTTAAAATTAACTCAGATTATCATTTAGATGAAAAACATGAAGATAACATTCCAACAAAAGAGTCTATATAGGCTGGGTGTGGTGGCTCACGCCTGTAATCCCAGCACTCTGGGGGGCCAAGGTGAGAGGATTGCCTGAGCCCAGGGTTCGAGACTAGCCTGGTCAATATGGCATGACCTCACCTCTACAATTAAAAAAAAAATTAACTGGGCATGGTAATACGCGCCTGTAGTTCCAGCTACTTGGGAGGCTGAGGTGGAAGGATCACCTGAGCCCAGTAGGTAAAGGCTGTGGTGGCTGTGAGCATGCACTCCAGCCTGGGCAACAGAGTGAGACTCTAACTCAAAAAAAAAAGAGTCTATAAAGTATATTGCACAGTTTAAAGACTAATAATACAGTTAACTCCTCTGAACTCCGCATAGCCGAAGAAGTGGAACATTAGCAATGCCATGGAAGGGAGCTGTGTGCAGCCTTCAGTCTCATCCTTCCCAACCCTGGGGTTAAAAATCTAGAATTTAGCCGGGCTCGGTGGCTCAGCCTGTAATCCCGCGCCTTTGGGAGGCTGAGGTGAGAGGATTGCCTGAGCCCGCGGGTTTGAGACCTGCCTGGGCAACTTGGCAAGACCTCATCTCTACAGTAAATCAAAAAATTAGTTGGGCATGGCAGCGCGCGCCTGTAATTCCAGCTACTTGGAAGGCTGAGGCGGAAGGATCGCCGGAGCCCAGCAGGTCGAGACTGCGGTGGTCGGGAGCGGCCACTGCACTCCAGTTTGGGCGACAGAATGAGACTCCAACTCAAAAAAAAAAAAAACAAAAATCTAGAATTTGACACACATCGCTTCTGCACTAGACCGGAGTCCAGTCTCTTTCTTTCTCTCTGTCTCTTTCTCTCTTTCTTCTTCCCCCCAATCGCCGACGCCGTCTCCACCTTTGGGGTACCCTGAACCCGGCTGGAGCTGGTCCCTGGCAAGTGGCACCTGAACGTGGGACCTCAAGATTAATGAAAGAGCAAATGATAGAAGAATGGGAAGTAAAGGAGGAAGAGAAAGAGGAAGGAAAGAAGAGCCAAGAGGAAGAAAAGCAGAAGAAGAGAATTAATTTTCCAAAATATACATAATGATATAGTCGTAATTTCGATAAATAAGATTATCTCAAGTACTAATCTGGATCTCAATACAGATAAAGATACAGTTTACTAGAAGACATATGCAACTGATTAGATCTTAGAACCTCATTCCTTTCTGGTGACCTAGTAAAAACAGCAAGCCTCAGGTAGACCATGGAATTGATTTTATGTGTGGTGTGAAACAGGAAAAAAGATTTTTTAAGTATAGATATAATATTGATCTCACATAATGTATTAAAAAGACCATCCTTTAAAAAAAAATCTAGAATTTTATTTCTTGCTTTTCTTTTTCTTTTTCTTTTTTTTTTTGAGTCGAGATCTCACTCTGTCACCCAGACTGGAGTGCTGCAGCACACTCATGGCTCACTGCGGCCTCAAACTCCTGGTCTCAGGGGGATCCTTCCGCCTCAGCCTCTTGAGTAGCTGGGACTACAGGTGCTTGCCACCATATCTGCCTAATTTTTTTTTTTTTGAGTCAGAGTCTTACTCTGTCACCCAGGCGATCCTCCTGCTTCAGCCTTCCGGTAGCTGGAAATACAGGCAGGCGCCACCACACAGCTAATTTTTCTTGATTTGTTGTAGAGATGAGATCTCACCAAGTTGCCCAGGCTGGTCTTGAACCCATGGGCTCAGGCAATCCTCTCACCTTGGTCTCCCAAAGTGCTGGGATTATAGGCGTGAGCCACCTTGCTCGGCCCACCTAATTTTTTAAAATTTTATTTTATTTTTTTGAGTCTGAGTCTCACTCTGTTGCCCAGGCTGGAGGCAGTGGCACGCTCATGGCCACTGCAGCCTCGACCTGCTGGGCTCAGGCGATCCTTCCGCCTCAGCCTTCCAATTAGCTGGAACTACAGACATGCACCACCACACCCAGCTAATTTTTCTTGATTTATTGTATAGATGAAGTCTTGCCAAGTTGCTCAGGCTGGTCTCGAACCTGTGGACTCAGGCAATCCTCTCACCTCGGCCTCCCAAAGTGCTGGGATTATAGGCGTTAGCCACTGTGCCTGGCCCTTATTTTTTATTTTTTTTAGAGACGAGGTCTGGCTATGTTGCCCAGGCTGGTCTTGAAATCTGGGTTCAAGCGATCCTCCTGCCTTGGCCTCCCAAAGTGTTGGGATGACAGGCATGAGTCACTACGCCTGGACTATTTCATGCTGGTTTTTTTTGTTTTGTTTTTTTTTGTTTGTTTTTTTAGAAAGCAGGATTTATTGAGAGGACTGAAAAACTCCCACAGTGGGAGGGAAACTGAAGGGGTTGCCTCATGCTGTTTTTATGGTTTCACCATATACATATGTATCCCCCAATAACACAATAACATATTGCTTGATTTTTTCCTGTTTTTGGCTTTTGTATCAATGCAGTTGTGACGTATGCATGCCTTTTCATGATGCCAGTGCTGTCATGCATCAGTTTCTACATGAGTCTATTTCTCGGTTCTCCAGTTTGTTCTGTTGGTGTATTTGCCTCTGGTTAATATCACAAAGTTTTAAATGTTATAGCTTTATAATAAGTCAACATTCAATAGAGCTAATCTCTCCACTTGTTCTTCAGGCGTGTCTTGGCTGTAGTTGATACTTGGTTCTTCCACGTAAATGCCAGAAAAAACTTGTGAAGTCTAATGGAAAAAAAAAAAGAAAGACTGGGTGCAGTGGCTCAGGCCTGTTATCCCAGCACTTTGGGAGGTGGAGGTGAGAGGATTGCCTGAGCCCAGGGGTTCGAGACTAGCCTGGGCAACTGGGTGAGACCTCACCTCTACAATAAATCAAAAAATTAGCTGGACTTGGTGACACATGCCTGTAGTTCCGATTACTTGGAAGCCTGAGGCGGAAGGATCGCCGGAGCCCAGCAGGTTGAGGCTGCGGTGGCCAGGAGTGTGCAACTGCACTCCAGCCTGGGTGACAGTGAGACTCCAACTCAAAAAAAAAAGAAAGAAAAAAGGAAAAAAAAAGAAAACACCTGATGAAGTGTGTAATTCAGAATTGGATTTGATCTATAAATCAATTTGAGAGAACTAACATCTTCATGATGATCTATTTATGAAAAAGTTATGTTTTTCCATTTATACTTGTGGTAAATAGAATAATGGCCACTCAAAATGCCATGTCTTAATTTCTGGAGCCTGTGGATATGTTACATTACTTTTTTTTTGACTTAGAGTCTCGCTCTGTTGTAGTGGCATGCTACATTTTTTTTTTTTTTTTTTTGAGTTGGAGTCTCACTCTGTTGCCCAGACTGGAGCGCAGTGGCCGCTCCTGGCCACCGCAGCCTTGACCCGTTGGGGCTCCAGCGATCCTTCTGCCTCCGCCTTCCAAGTAGCTGGAACCACAGGCGCATGCTACCACACCCGGCCAGTTTTTTTATTTTATCGTAGAGATGAGGTCTTGCCAAGCTGCCCAGGTGGGTCTCGAACCCGCGGGTTTAGGCAATCCACTCACCTCAGTCTCCCAAAGCGCGGGATTACAAGCTGAGCCACCGAGCCCAGCTGTTACATTTTTTTTTTTTTAACAGACAGGGTCTTGCTCTGTCACCCAGACTGGGGTAAGTGGTGTAGTCATGACTCCCTGCAGTCTCAAACTCGTGGGCTCAAGCAATCCTCCCGCCTCAACCTTCTGAGTAGCTGGGGCTACAAACTTGCACCATCATGCACGGCTAATTTTTTTTTTTTTATTGTAGAGATGAGGTCTTGCTATGTTGCCCAGGCCGGTCTCAAACTCCTGGCCTCAAGAGGTCCTCCCATCTCAGCCTCCTCAAGGACTGGGATTATAGGCTTGAGCCACTGTGCCTGGCATATGTCACATTACAACTGAATTATCTAGTTAGGCCCAAGGTAATCACAGGGTTCTTATAAACGAGAGACAAGAGGACCGAAGTCAGAGAGAAGGTGGGAGGACTGAAGTAAGGTTGGAGTCTGAAGGTGGAAGAGAAGGGCCATGAGTCAAAAAATGCAGGCAGCCTGCAGCATCTGGAACAGGCAATGAAAAAGGCTCTTAGCCAGGTATGGTGGCTCATCTTGTAATCCTAGCACTTTGGGAGGCCGAAGGTGAGAGGGTTGCTTGAACCCAGGAGTTTGAGACCAGCCTGGACAACACAGCAAGACCTCATCTCAAGAGAGAGAGAGAGAGAGAAAGAGAGAGAGAGACGTTCTCCCTAGGGCTTCCAGAAGGAATGCAGCTATGACAACTTGACTTGTGTTTTTTTTTTTTCCAATCTGCATCTTACTCTGTTGCCCAGGCTGGAATGCAGTGGCACGCTCATGGCCACTGCAGCCTCAACCTGCTGGGCTCCGGCGATCCTTCCGCCTCAGCCTTCCAAGTAGCTGGAACTACAGGCGTGCGCTACCATGCCCGGCTAATTTTTGATTTATTGTAGAGATGAGTTCTTGCCAAGTTGCCCAGGCAGGTCTCAAATCCGTGGGCTCAGGCAATTCACTCACCTCAACCTCCCAAGGCGCGGGATTACAGGCTGAGCCACCGAGCCCAACTTGTCTTACATTTTCAATGTGAAATGTATTTTATTCATTTATAAAATAAATCAATAATTATTAACACCAATATCAAAAGTTTTTGCAAGTCTGATTTTGCTGTTGTTTCTGATGATTCTCACGTATGGTGGCTTGTATCCACATGGGCTTTATGATTTGGGGTTGTGAGGTCACATCTTTTGGAGCTTTGTGGAAATTCTTTGAAACCTGAGTTTAAAGTGTATCCCACCAACAGCTGGACTCGGTGGCTCAGCCTGTAATCCCGCGCCCTGGGATGCTGAGGTGAGTGGATCGTCTGAGCCCGGGTTCGAGACCCGCCTGGGCAACTTGGTGAGACCTCATCTCTACAATGAATCAAAAAAATTAGCCAGGTGTGGTAGCATGCACCTGTAGTTCCAGCTACTTGGAAGGCTGAGGCGAAAGGATCGCCAGAGCCCCAGCAGGTCGAAGCTGCGGTGGCCGGGAGAGGCCACTGCACTCCAGTCTGGGCGATGGAGTGAGACTCCAACTCAAAAAAAAGTGTGTCCCACCAAAGAGAATTTATACCTGCTAGGTGATTGCCCCGTAAGAGAAACCTGATTCCAACAATCAATTTACTAGCTAAAGGTAGGGTGCGGTGGCTCACACCTACAATCCCGGCACTTTTGGAGGCAGAGGTGAGAGGATTTCCTGGCTCCCATCTGTAATTCTAGCACTTTGGGAGGCTGAGGTAGGAGGATCATTGAACTCAGGAGTTTGAGATCAGCTTAGGCAACACTCTGAGACATTGTCTCTACACCCCCCCCCACAAAAAATTAGCCAGGAGTGGTGGCTCACACCTGTAGTCTCAGTTACTAGAGTGGCTGAGATGGGAGGATCGCTTGAGCCCAGGAAGGTTGAGGCTGCGGTGAGCTGAGATCGTACCACTGCACTCCAGCATGGGTGACAGAGTGAGACTCCAACTCAAAAAAAAAAAAAAAAAGGTGAGAAATACTGTTCTAGACTAGAGGATGGATACTCTCCTTTTTGTAGACGCCCTGATGATGTTATCCTTGAATTGGTATACACTGGGCTCTGGTTGGGGGAGAAATACACGCATATAGACACACACACACACACACACACACACACACACACACACACACCAATCACACACATCAAACAGGATCCATTTTTCTCAGTTCCAAAAAAATATTAAATGTGTAAGTAGTATCTCAGTCATAGTACTAATGCCGGGTGATGAACTAAGGTCAAGAATGTCTGCTGGGCACGGTGGCTCATGCCTGTAATCCCAAAACTTTGAGAGGCAGAGGTGGAAGGAGCCCTTGAGCCCAGAAATTCAAGACCAGCCTTTGAAACAGAATTTGTCTCCACAAAAAGGTAAAAATAAAAAAAAGTATCCTGGTGTAGTGGCACACACCATTAGTCCCAGCTACTTGGGAGGCTGAGGTGGAAGGATCACTTGAACCTAGGAGGTCAAGGCTACAGTGAGCTGTGATCGTGCCACTGCATTCCAGCTGGGGCAAGAGAGTGAAACCCTGATTCAAAAAAATATGTGAAGAAACAGAGAAAGAGAAAGAAAGAGTGAAAGAACGAAAGAAAGAAATGATGCCAGTTGCATTCATTACTTGGTGTTTTTTAAAAAACAGTGATTTTTACCTTTATATAGGGCCGTTTGAACTTGGCTGTATCAATATGGCTGCTTAAAAATGTCCTACTGAGCCGGGCTTGGTGGCTCAGCCTGTAATCCCGCGCCTTGGGAGGCTGAGGTGAGTGGATTGCCTGAGCCCACGGGTTCGCGACCTGCCTGGGCAAATTGGTGAGACCTCATCTCTACAATAAATCAAAAAATTAGCTGGGCGTTGTATCATGCGCCTGTAGTTCCAGTTACTTGGAAGGCTGAGGTGGAAGGATCGCCGGAGCCCAGCAGGTTGAGGTTGCGGTGGCCGGGAGCGGCCACTGCAATCCAATCTGGGCGACAGAGTGAGACTCCAACTCAAAAAGAAAAACAAAAAAAATTAGACAGGCATGGTGGCATGCACCTGTGGTTCCAGCTACTTGGAAGGCTGAGGCAGAAGGTTCGCCTCAGCCTAGCAGGTCGAGGCTATGGTGGCTGTGAGTGTGCCACTGAACTCCAGTCTGGGCAACAGAGTGAGACTCCAACTAAAAAATAAAAAAGAAAAGATAACACAATGGGAACAGATATAGCTGGAACTTTCTTTGGCTCCATGTTTTCATCTGTGACCTTGAACAAAATGTGAGTCCTGAAACTGCAACAGCCATCTTGAGGAAAAATGGAGAAAACACAGAGATGCTGTCTCTGTCATAACAGATACTCAACCAATGCCTGCAGCTGCTCCTGCAACTTCATGTTATGTGAGAAAAACCAACTGCTGTTTGTGGAAGCCGGTGTAGTCTGGCTTTCTGTTCCTTGTGGATGAATGTAACCCTAATGAATGTGAGAATATGACCACAGCAGTGCTATTTCCACTGACCAAACAGTTTCACAAGCAGAGACTGGAACTATACTTGACTCTGTCCAGGGTCAGAAGCTCTCTGGTTTCTGGCATCTGGATTCTATTTTTCTTTGTTTTGATATGTGTCTTTCATGTTGCAGGTTTTCTGGAAACGTCTGGGATTCTCTGATGGTCATTAAATTCTTTCTTCCTTTTTTTTTTTTTTGAGTAAGAGTCTCACTCTGTTGCCCAGGCTGGAATGCAGTGGCATGCTCATAGGCATGAGCTACCGTGCCCAGCAAGGCCACAATTTTTTTTTTTTTTTTGAGTAGGAGTCTCACTCTATTGCTCACAGTCACTGTACCCCCTCGACCTGCTGGGCTCAGGTGATTCCTCCACCTTAGCCTTCCAAGTAGCTGAAACCACAGGCGTGAACCACCATGCCCAATTAACTTTTTAAAAATTTATTGTACAAAGTCTTGTCAAGTTGCCCAGGCTGGTCTCAAAGCCCTAACTCAGGCAATTCTCTCACCTCCACCTCTCAAAGTGTTGGGATTACAGGCATGAGCCACACATTTTTTTTTTTTTTTTGGAGTAGGAGTCTCATTCTGTTGCCCAGGCTGGAACGCAGTGGCATGCTCAGGGCCACCGTAGACTCGATCTGCTGGGCTCAGATGATTCCTCCGTCTTAGCCTTCCAAGTAGCTAGAAGCACAGGTGCATACCACCATGCCCAACTAATATTTTTATTTATTTTACAGACGAGGTCTTGCCAAGTTGCTCAGCTGGTCTCAAACCCCTAACTCAGGCAATCCTCTCCACCTCCCAAAGTGCTGAGATGACAGGCATGAGCCACCTTGCCTGGGAAGGCCATGAATTTTTAAGAGTGCCTTGAAAAGAAGATCTTTGGATGCTCTCGGGGCATCAGCCAGGTTTGTTGTCCCTAAAAAGCTTTTCTGCAGGCTGCTTGTGTGGCGAGCCAGCCTTATGACTGGGGAACCCTGAAATGTCAGAGTCTGGAGGTCTTTTTCCTGGGTCTATTTAGTTTCTCCAGAGAAGAACCTCTAATTGTTTTGGTCTGTGGGGGGGTAGGCATATGCTTGATTGCTGGCATTCTGTGAGCAGGAAAGGGACATGACTGAAACTTCCACAGTTCAGTCTGTCGCCTCTTACATAATACGCCAGTTTCCAGCTCGATGACTTGTCCTTTGTGTGGCTTAGCCTCCAACTCCAGAGACTCTTAGGTTCATTTCTTCAGAATATGACTTCGTTCTTCTGTGGGGTGCTGAGCAGAGAGGGGTAACATTTGTCTGAGTGCTTGAGAGTCGATGGTGAGCTCTGGGACTGGAGGTCCAGCCCTTTTCCACACACGCAGATCTCTGGCACTACTGATTCTGGAGTTACATCTTCACTTCTGTCTTCTGTGGTTCCTGCTGCCTCCAAGCACTGAGAGTCTCTATTTCTCGCTTGTGACTCATTGAAACGCCCTCTGAAATCATCGATTTCCACTTCCTGTTTTCTGTGAATCAGTTGTTACTTCCCCATTCATTTCCCATCTTTCCTAAGTTTGTTGAATGTTCTTTGTTCCTGTTTCTTCTCCAACTTTCTATTGGGAGCGGATACCTTTTTTTTTTTAGAAGGCGTCTCACTCTGTTGCCCAGGCTGGAGTGCAGTGGCATGTTCACGACCACAGCAGCATTCAAAAAACCTGCTGGGCTCAGGCGAATCTTCCATCTCAGCCTTCCAAATAGCTGGAAATACAGGTGTGAGCCACCACATTCAGCTAATTTTTTGATTTATTGTAGAGACAAGGTCTTGCCATGTTGCCCAGGCTGGTCTCGAACCCGTAGGTTCAGGCAATCCTCTCTCTTCCTCCCAAAGTGCTGGGGTTAGAGGTGTGAGCCACCACACCTGACTGGGAGCAGATACCTTTTTACTGTCTGTTCCTTTATTGTTATTTCTCTGGTTTTTGGGAGGAAACCCTGGAGTGTAGGTACCATGTTTTCCGCCCTTTTTCTAGTTAACCTTATTTTGAATTCCCACATTTATGGTGGTGAACATTGGTCTTCATCTTATTTGTGTCGCTATAGCGGAATACCACAGACAGTAACTTACAAAGAACAGAAACGTATTTCTTACAGTTCTGAAGTCTGTGAAGTCCAGGTTTGAGGGATCTGTATCCAATGAGGGCCTTCCTGCTGTATCATGGCAGAAAGGCAAGCAGGCATTCAAAACAGAGGGACAGGTTGGGACCCAAACATATCCATTTATCAGGAGCCCACTCCCAAGATGATGGCATTAACCCATTCATGATGGCAAAACCCTCATGACCTAGTCACCTCTTTTTTTTTTTTTTTGAGTTGGAGTGTCACTCTGTCACCCAGACTGGAATGCAGTGGCCACTGCAGCCTCGATCTGCTGGGCTCCTGTGATCTTTCCGCCTCAGCCTTCCAAGTAGCTGGAACTACAGGTGCGCGCTACCACACCCAGCTAATTTTTTTGATTTATTGTAGAGATGAGGTCTCGCCAAGTTGCCCAGGTGGGTCTCGAACCCGCGGGCTCAGACAATCCACTCACCTCAACCTCCCAAAGCATGAGATTACAGGCTGAGCCACCGAGCCTGGCTTCTAGTCACCTCTTAAACATTCCCCCCTTTTATTTATTTTTATTTTTAATTTTTTTAAGTAGGAGCCTCACTCTGTCACCCAGGTTGGAGTGCAGTGGCATGCTCATGGCCAATGAAGCCTTAACCTGCTGGGGTGAGATGATCCTTCCACCTCAGCCTTTCAAGTAGCTGGAGCCACAGGCACACCACCATGCCCAGCTAACTTTTAGATTTATTGTAGAGACAAGGTCTCACCAAGTTGCCCAGGGTGGTCTCGAACCCCTGGACTCAGGTAATCCTTTCGCCGCTGCATCCCAAAGTGCTGGGATGACAGGCGTGAGCCACCACACCCAGTCAAGATTCTCCCCCCCGCCGCCTTTTTTGAGTTGGATTATCCCTCTGTCGCCTAGGCTGGAGGGCAACGGCACACTCCAGTGATCCTTCTGCCTCAGCCTTCCAAGTAGCCGAAACTACAGGCATGTGCTACCATGTCCGGCTAATTTTTGATTTATTGTAGAGACAAGGTCTCACCAAGTTGCCCAAACTGGTCTCGAACTCGTGGGCTCAGGCAATCCACTTGCCTCAGCCTTTCAAAGTGCTGGAGTTACAGGCTGAGCCTCTGAGCCTGGCCCAAGACTCCCCTTTTAATACACTGACAATTAAGTTTCCAACACAAGAGCCGGGCTCGGTGGCTCAGCCTGTAATCCCGCACCTTCGGGAGGCTGAGGTGAGTGGGTTCGAGACCCGCCTGGGAAGGCGAGACCTCATCTCTACAATAAATCAAAAAATTAGCTGGGTGTGGTAGCATGCGCCTGTAGTTCCAGCTACTTGGAAGGCTGAGGTGGAAGGATCGCTGGAGCCTAGGAGGTCGAGGCTGCGGTGGCCAGGAGCACTGCACTCCAGTCTGGTCGACTCCAACTCAAAAAAAAAAAAAAAAAGTTTCCAACACATGAACTTTGGAGGACATAGACAAACCACAGTAGCATCCCAATAATTGGCTGTAGGAATAAAAACTCCATGAAGAATCAAACAGTTCTGTGGATTGTAGCAGGATTTCAAATCACTTATCAGTGAAAGAAACCCCATCTGACAGGCTTAAGCAAAAGAGGAATTTATTAGTTATGAATGTAGTAGGTTTGAGGAGTTGGATGAACAATTTGGATCTAAGGGAGAAATTCAGATAAAATCTATTACGTAGAAGGAAGAAAAGCTATCTAGTTAGGTAATAGAAGTAAACAGGGTTAATTAGTAAATTCATGGCAAAATGAACCTCAGTTTTAGAAAGAGACAAAATAGGTGAAAAACCGGCAGGAATTGCAGAATGTCAGTATTTTTGTGAACATAAACACCAAGGGAGCCGAGAACATGTGGGAATTTAGTCTGGTAGGGTTCAGGTTGCATTCAAGTTGTGGTGTGCTGGTTTGTTATGTTTCCAGTTGTTTTGACAATGGGACACCCTTTCCATGATAATGACAAAGACCATATGCACGTGAAATAAACGCAGGGAAAACTACAGGTGACCTCCCTAGCTGAATCTTGGGAGACTGTCTAGAGAGGAATTTTGAAAGTGATTTGTACCACAGATAAAAGAGTAACATCAAGGAGGAAAATCATCTCTATTTTTTTAAAAATTCTCCTCACTCTGTCGCCCAGGCTGGAGTGCAGTGGCATGTTCGCGGCCACTGTAGCCTCGGCCTATTGGGCTCAGGCGATCCTTCAGCCTTCCAGGTAGCCGGAACTACAGACGCGTGCTAATTTTTTGATTTATTGTAGAGATGAGGTCTTGCCAAGTTGCTCAGGCTGATCTAGCACCCTTGGACTCAGGAAATCCTCCTGACTCCACCTCCCAAAGTTCTGGAACTACATGTGTGAGCTACCGCGTCTGTCTGATTTTTTAAATTTTTGTAGAGACAATGTCTTGCCATGTTGCCCAGGCTGGTCTTGAACCCTTGGACTCAGGTAATCTTCTTGCCTCTGTCTCCCAAAGTGCTGGGATTACAAGCATGAGTCACCATGCCCGGCCAATTTCTGTTATGTCTTAAGGATTGCTTAGACCCTACAGGCTTGAGAGTGAGTACTGGTGTTTCCAGCCTGTGGTCTCTCCTCCTGACTTTGGTCAAAGTTTACAAAGACAATGAATTCTATGCTTTCATTTTCATACTATCTCACCAGTTGTTTTGTGGGCCTGGAAGAAACCCCAGGAACCCAGAACAGGCCCACGGTGGGAGTTTTCACTTCTGGTGAGTTGGGAAAATTGGTCTGGATTGGAGCAATCAAACCCACTGTGCCTGAGTGGATGGCAAGAGGGGGGAAAAAATCAGCGTGGAGCTAGCTACAGGCGAAACTGGACCCAGGGGTTCAAGTGATGTCTTAGGGTTCTTTCCCTACCTCCCAGCTTGACTTGCCTCTTGTGGTTGCATGCTGGGCTTTTCTTTCGTTTTTTTGAATTGGAGTCTCACTCTATCACTCAGACTGGAGTGCAGTGGCCGCTCTTGGCCACTGCAGCCTTGATCTGCTGGGCTCCAGCAATCCTTCCGCCTCAGCCTTCCAAGGAGCTGGAACTACAGGTGCGCACTACCACGTCCAGCTAATTTTTTATTTATTGTAGAGATGGGGTCTCGCCAAGTTGCCCAGGCGAGTCTCGAACCCACGGGCTCAGGCAATCCACTCACCTCGGCCTCCCAAAGCGTTGGGATTACAGGCTGAGCCACCAAACCTGGCCCATGCTGAGCTTTTCTAAACCCAGACTCCCATGTTCCCAGCTGAGTAAACCCCATAAAAAGAGCAGACTTTCAAGTAACCTTATCTAAGATCATATAGTGACTGAGCAGTAGATTGGTAATTTAAGACTGATCTGTTTCAAATCTCTTGCTCTTTTTAAAAGATGCATTATTGAGATGTAGTTTTGAGGAGATCAGGGGTATCCAAATAGGAAAAGAGGAAGTCAAGTTATCCCTCTTTGCAGACAACATGATTTTATAACTTGAAAACCCAAGAAACTGGGCTCGGTGGCTCAGCCTGTAATCCTGCGCCTTGGGAGGCTGAGGTGAGTGGATTGCCTGAGCCCGCGGGTTCGAGACCCGCCTGGGCAACTTGGTGAGACCTCATCTCTACAATAAATCAAAAAATTAGCCAGGTGTGGTAGTGCGCACCTGTAGTTCCAGCTACTTGGAAGGGTGAGGCGGAAGGATCGCTGGAGCCCAGCAGGTAGAGGCTGCGGTGGCCGGGAGCGGCCACTGCACTCCAATCTGGGCAATGGAGCGAGACTCCAACTCAAAAAAAAAAAAAAAGAAAAGAAAAGAAAACCCAAGAGAATCTGTCAAAAACCTCCTTGCACTGATAAAGGACTTTGGCAAAATCTCAGGGAACAAAATCAATGTGCAAAAGACAGTCACATTTCTATACACTGACAATCAACAAACAAAAACCCAAATAAAAAGCACAATCCCATTCACAATAGCCACCAAAAAAATCAAATACCTTGGCATCTTCCTAACCAGAGACATGAAAGACCTTTACAATGAAAACTACAAAACACTGCTCAAAGAAATCAAAGGTGACACAAACAAATGGAAAAATATTCCATGCTTATGCATTAGAAGAATCAACATTGTTGAGATGTCCATCCTAGCCGGGCTTGGCGGCTCAGCCTGTAATCCTGCGCCTTTGGGAGGCTGAGGTGAGTGGATTGCCTGAGGCTGCGGGTTCGAGACCCGCCTGGGTGGTGAGACCTCATCTCTATAATAAATCAAAAAATCAGCTGGGCATGGTAGCGCATGCCTGTAATTCCGGCTACTTGGAAGGCTGAGGCGGAAGGATTGCGGGAGCCCAGCAGGTCGAGGCTGCGGTGGCCAGAAGCGGGCACTGGACTCCACTCTGGGCGACAGAGTGAGACTCCAATTAAAAAAAAAAAACCAAAAAAACTCAAAAAACAACAGATGCTGGAGAGGATGCAGCAAAAAGGGAACACTTCTATACTGTTGGTGGGAGTGTAAACTAGTACAGCTGTGGGGCGTGGATGAGTACTGTCCAGACAGCAGATCTCGAGCAAAGGCAAAGACCCCAGCGAAAGCAAAGTCCCTGCTTGGTTGCTCCATACCCTGGCCAAAGAGAGCAAGGGATGCAGCCTGCTACACGGAACGGCATCTCAGAGCCCACACATCCGGGTGCACATAGTATAGATAAAGCCTTGGCAATAACAAGATAACCAAGGAACAACTTGCCATTTAGGTAGCAACAAAATTCCGTTATAGCTCCCTCATAGACCTTAAAATTCTCCCAAACTCCTTTGTGCTTGATTATAAAATAAACGTGCTGAGCTAGTTTGGGGCCACTTCTTCTCCATCAGAGGAAAGTGTCCCACCTGGCCTCAACTTTTTTTATGTCTTTGTGTCTGTGTCTTTCTTAATTTTCATCGCTCTCTCTTGGGACCCCAGGCAACCGCGTGGGCCTGAGGCATACAGCCTCTGTGGAAAACAGTGTGGTGATTCCAAAAAGATCTAAAAATCGACCTTCCATATGATCCTGCAAGCCCCTTACTGGGAATATACCCGGAAGAACTCAAATCACTCAATGAAAAAGATACCTGCACATGTATGTTTATCATAGCATTGTTCACAATAGCAAGAACATGGAACCAACAGTGTTGTCCATCAAAAGAAGACTGGGTAAAAAAAATGTACATATACATGATGGAATATTACGCAGTCATAAAGAAGAACAAAATCATGAACTTCACAGCAACTGAATGGACTTAGAGTCTATAATACTGAGTGATCTTTCACAAAAACCAAGAACTGAGTATCACATGTTCTCACTCATAAGCGGATCTTGAACAACCATCTCAATACTATAAGAAAAGGATTGGCAGTAGCAGGAAACTCCCGGGTGGGGGGCGGGGAAGCAGGATTGGCAGAGTGGGAATCTGCCTGGGGAAGGGGGGGCACACCTCATCAACAAGGGTGCCTGCAAATGAACATTTGTATACCTAACCCTGAATTGTACCCCATGTCTTTAAAATAAAAAAATTAAAAAATAAAGAGATGTAGTTGCTATACAAACAACTGCATGTATTTAGTGCACGCAATTAAACAGGTTTGACCATACACCCATGAAACTATCACCATAATCAAGGTAATAAATACAGCCATCACCTCCCCTTTCCCCCAAAAAAGCATACTTTCCCAGTAACTCTGACAATACACTCCTGAGGGTGATTTCGAGGTGTTCCTCTTGGTCACAGATACTGTATATCTCTGAAACAATCATCAAGACTAGAGAAACAGGAAACCCCGGTTGGGTGGGTCAGGTCACTTGTCCACTCTTGCGATAATGGCCATATGGTCCCCAGTGAGAGCTCAGTTCCAACTGAGACGCTGGATTGGAAAGAAGAGTTCTAGACCGAGGAGGAGGAACCAGACTGTTAAAAATTTGATCTGTTCATCATACATTCATTTAGCACTGATGGATTAGAGTTTCAACCTTGTGCGTGACCAGCATGGTCCCTAACAGATCACATCATTCAATAGAAAACATTCTAAACTTGCAGGATAAACATGGAACCGATTTGTTCTATGCAGTTTATTTTTTATTTTTGAGTTAGAGTCTCACTCCAGGCTGCTCACTGCAGCCTCAGTCTCCTGAGCTCAAGTGATCCTTCTGCCTCCGTCTCCTGAGTAACTGGGACTACAGGTGTATGCCATCATGCTTGGCTAATTTTTAAACAATTTTTCATAGAGACGAGGTCTTGTTATGTTGCCCAAGATGGTCTCAAACTCCTGAGCTAAGGCAATCCTCCCATCTCCTGAGACCAGCCTGGGCAACATAGGAAGATTCCATCTCTACCAAAAAAAAAAAAAAGTCTACCTATGAGAAAATAGCATTTGGTTTACATTTTATTTATAATAACTTTTTTTTTGAGTTGGAGTCTCAGTCACCCAGGCTGGAGTGCAGTGGCACGCTCACGGCCACCACAACTTTGACCTACTGGGCTCAGGCCATCCTTCTGCCTCAGCCTTCCAAGTAGCTGGAAATATAGGCACACACCACCATACCTGGCTTATATTTTGATTTATTGTAGAGATGAGGTCTAGCCAAGTTGCTCAGGCTGGTCTCGAACCCCTGAGCTCAGGTAATCTTCTCGCCTCTGCCTCCCAAAGTGCTGGGATCACAGGCGTGAGCCACCACACCCAGCTTGATAATAACATCTTATGGATAGTCAACTTGGCTGAAGTATTGATTTGATAAAACAAGAAACCCCTGTAAACATACAACTGGACATGGGTGGGGGTACTTCTTGTAAATCTGATGTAGCCTGAATGTTCCCATACCTAGTCAGCCCATGGGAACCAAAAAAGTCACATTAGCAATAAATGCCTACCTGAAAGGTGTCGGCAGCCTCCCTCACTGACCCTTCCCCATGAATCTGAGAGTTGTGAGCGCGTTCTTGCGTATTCTTAGGAACCAGTCTGCTTATGTTCTCAGGCAGGTCCAGTCTCTGGGTAGAGGCTTCTTGTTCTAATATCAGGTGCCTGGAGACACTGACCCATTGATGGGGCCTGCCTGGTAATTTCTGCTTTCCTCCTGCCCCATCCCACACAGCACTCGCTAGACTGCTTTGTTCCACTCGTTTGGAGGTGAAGACAATGTCCCCGGTCTACTCTGTCCTTTATTACCTGGGTCTATAAGCAGTGCTAGGTATGCCAGGTCTGACAGTGGAGTTGGAGAAAGCGCCTTCGACATCTGACTCTCATACTGCTTTTCGTTTTTGTTTTTTTTGAGTTGGAGTGGCACGCTCACGGCCAACGCAGCCTCAGCCTGCTGGGCTCAGGTGATCCTTCCGCCTCAGTCTTCCAAGTAGCTGGAACTACAGGCATGCACCACCACATGCAGCTAATTTTAAAATTTATTTTAGAGACAAGATCTCGCCAAGTTGACCAGGCTGGTCTCTAACCTCTGGGCTCAGACAATCCTCTCATCTCGGCCTCCCAAAATGCTGGGATTATAGGTGTGAGCCACCATGTCCAACCTCACACTGCTTTTCAAAAGGACCAAATGTGGCTGGGTGCAGTGGCTCATTTTGGGAGGCTGAGGTGGGAGGATTGCTTGAGGCTGTGGTGAGCCATGATCATGTCACCATACTCCACCCTGGATGACAGAGTGAGACCCTGACTCAGAAAACAAAACAAAACAAAAAGACCTCACGAGTCTATGGGGTCAAATGACTGGGATGGAGACAAGATGGAGATTGCGAGGCCATGTTTCCTCTCCACTCTCTCTGGATTCTGGTTCAAAGCCTTCTTCTTCTTCTCCCTTTCTTCCTCACCTCCAAATTCCTCAGGGCTCCAGGCATGGCTCTCTAAGTCAAGCAAATACTCCTGTGCTAGCTTACTCAAACCAATACGAGTTTGCACCCAGAACAAGAAAGGGAGTGTGTCAATCATGTCCTCTTTCCTCTCAGCCTGGGTTTGGGTCCACTGGGCCATCTGCTTCTCACATATATGCCATTGAGACTTTCAACAACAGTTTGAGAGTGTCTGTTCTAATGGAGAAGGAATGGAATGGCTATATGGATATTGGCAATGATGCTATTTCCCCCCAATTCTACAGTGTTAGAATAGCCCACACTCTGTTCTGTATGACCTACTTGTGTTTCTCATATTCATAACTGAGGTCTATTTCTTGTGCTCACAGTCAGTAGATGAAAGAATGGGCTGGGCGTGGTGGCTCGTGCCTGTAATCCCAGCACTCTGGGAGGCAGAAGCAAGAGGATTGCCTGAGCCCAGAGATTCGAGATCAGCTTGGGTAACTTGGCAAGAGACCAACTACAGGTGCGCCACCACACTCAGTTAACTTTTTGATTTATTGTAGAGACATGGTCTCACCTTGTATCCCAGACTGGTCTCGAACCCATGGGCTCAGGCAATCCTCTCACCTCAGCCTCCCAAAGCGTGGGATTATAGGTTTGAGCCACCTTGTCCAGCTACATTACGTTTTTACTAAAATCCAGTGTTGGAGATCAGTGATGGAATAATTCCGAATTCATTTTTTTCTTAGACAAAATTTCCTTTGAAATTCCTTCCGAATTTGGGCAAGCTCCAAGAAGCATTTGGCAGAATAAAAATTATGCCCAGTACTGAGTCATTTTGCCTTTCTCCGTTTGAATCACGTATCAGTTTTGGCTTTATGTTAAATATGATTTTGCTATCACTGAAACAAAGTTTCTTTTGATGATATTATAATGGGAAGATTAAAATTATCTTTAATAATGAAAATGTGTATTACCTTTTAAAGATTAAAATTCCTTTGAAGAGTTTGTGAATTCTGATTGTACTCGATTTTAATTTTAACTCTCTTTAATTTTTATTACAAAAATATTAAAGAGAATATCTTATAACTCCAATGACTTCATCATTCTATTAATGTCATAGAATCCACACCCATGGTTCTCAACTGGGGGCAATTTTGCTACATGAGGAAGAATTGGGAAGGTCTGGAGACGTGTGTGTGTGTGTGTGTGTGTGTGTGTGTGTGTGTGTGTGTGTGTGTGTGTGTGTGTTGTCAGAGACTCACTCCATCACCCAGGCAGTGGTGCAGTGGCATAATCACGGCTCACCACAGCCTCAACCTCCTGGGCTCAGGTGATCCTCCTGCCCCAGCCTCCCGAGAAGCTGAGATTACAGGCACATGCCACCATGACTGACTAATATTTCATAGAGACAAGGTCTTGCTATGTTGCCTAGGCTGGTTTCAAACTCCTGAATTCAAGCAATCCTCCTACCTTAGCCTTCCAAGTAGCTGGGACTGTAGGCATGTACTACCACACCTGTCTACTTTTCTTATTTTTTGTAGGAATGAAATCTCACTATGTTGCCCAAGCTGATGTCAAACTCCTGGGCTCAAACAATTCTCCTTCCTCGGCCTCCCAAGTTCTGGGATTATAGGCATGAGCCACCACGCCCAGGGGGAGACATTTCTGATTGTCACTTACTGGGGTGGGTAGGGCTGGCACCCAGAGGATATGGGCCAAAGATGTTGCCAAACATTCTATAAGGTACAGCCCCTCTCAGCTTCTGGTTCATGATGACAATGGTGTCAAGGTTGAGAACTTCTGGTACACACATGCACACACGCATTTGTAAGAATTAGGCTTTTAAAAACTTTCCATTAAATAATAAGTCTCTTTTTACTGTCACAAGAGTCTTATAACTACCCCTTAGTACATGCAGCTAATTTTAAAATTTATTTTAGAGACAAGATCTCGCCAAGTTGACCAGGCTGGTCTCTAACCTCTGGGCTCAGACAATCCTCTCGTCTCGGCCTCCCAAAATGCTGGGATTATAGGTGTGAGCCACCATGTCCAACCTCACACTGCTTTTCAAAAGGACCAAATGTGGCTGTGTGCAGTGGCTCATTTTGGGAGGCTGAGGTGGGAGGATTGCTTGAGGCTGTGGTGAGCCATGATCATGTCACCATACTCCACCCTGGAGTATCAATTTATGCAATGATTTCCCTACTCCTAGATGCCACAGATAATGTTATGAACAGCTCTAAGCATATGGCTTCAATATTAGTTTGGATTAAACTTAAATTCTCCTGAGTAAAATTACTTTGACAAAGGGTATTATCATTTCTATGGCTTCTATACTTGGTATAGGGATCTTAGAAACATTAACTATTTTTATTTTTATTTTTGTTTTTGAGTTTGAGTCTTACTCTGTCACCCAGGCTGGAGAGCAGTGGCACACTCATGGCCACCGCAGCCTCGACCTGCTGGGCTCAGGCCATCCTCCCGCCTCAGCCTTCCAAGTAGCTGTGCCACCATGCCCGGCTAATTTTTTGATTTACTGTAGAGAGGAGATCTTGCCATGTTGCCCAGGTGGGTCTCGAACCTATGGGCTCAGGCAATCCTCTTGCCTCCACCTCCCAAAGTGCTGGGATTACAGGAGTGAGCCACCACACCTGGTTTACATTCATTATTAATAGCTTACCAAGGAGACTGAAGATCCCCTTTGACTACAGCGTCCGATGCTGTCATCTTGTGGGTGGGTAATAGTGGTGGAGAGGATTCCATCTGACCGCTTCTGCTTTTGAGTAGACAGTGTGACTCCACGCACAAGGAGGACATTGCTTTATCCTTATTTATGTGACTCACTGCGCATGAAATTTCACATAAGTCTGGGGGGTGGGGAAAAGAAGTGTCATTTGTCTTAGGCTTCTTTAAGATGTGAGTAGCTAACATGGATGCAGAGTAGGTTGCATCTCTTTTTTTTGTTTTTGAGTTGGAATCTCACTCTGTCGCCCAGGTTGAAGGGCAGTGGTACCCTCATGGCCACCGCAGCCTCGACCTTCTGGGCTCAGGCAATCCTTCCACCTCAACCTTCCAAGTAGCTGGAACCACAGACATGCACTACCACTTCCAGCTAATTTTTGATTTATTGTAGCGATGAGGTCTCGCCAAGTTGCCCAGGCTGGTCTTGAACCCGTGAGCTCAGGCAATCCTTTCACCTTGGCCTCCCAAAGTGCTGGGATTACAGGCTTGAGTCACAGCACCTGGCCGAGGGTTGCATCTTATCATCCTTATATCAGGGCCCACCACAGGGCCAGCGTGAAGATGTATATCATAAACATTCGTTGAATGGAATCATAGTTGTGTCAAAAGAAACTAAGTGGATGTAACTCACTTTATCAGGATGGATAGCAGCACAGAAAGCTTGTGTTCCCATAAAACCATGGTTTTATGGGAACACATAAAAACCATCATGTTACGATTGTTTCTTCTAGTTATCATTATACTTAATGATTTAAAGATTGTTGCTTTCGCTATTAGACTCTGTTAGAAATATCTGCTAAAGCTGGTGGTGGAAGCCAAGGTGTCAAAGGTCTAGAAACAAACACATTGTTCTTTCTTTTGGCCAGGGTGAAGAAACACACTCTAGAAAGATAACATTGGTTTTTGTGTAATGTAACAGGTATTAACAAATTGATTTTTTTTTTTTGAGTTGAGGTCTTATTCTGTTGCCCAGACTGGAGGGTAGTGGCATGCTCACGGTCACCTCAGCCTCTACCTGCTCGACTCAGGTAATCCTTCTGCCTCAGTCTTCCAAGTAGCTGGAACTACAGGCACGTGCCATCACACCCAGTTAATTTTTTGATTTATTATAGAGATGAGGTCTCGTCAAGTTGCTCTGGCTGGTCTTGAATCCGTGGGCCCAAGCAATACCCTTGCCTCAGCCCCCCAAAGTGCTGGGCTTACAGGCATGTGTCACCGCGCCCAGCCGAACACTGTTTTTGAAGCAAATGTTGCAGAGATGTACCATTATTCCTACTCATATTCTGTTGGCAAGGACTTCACAGCTACACCTAGCTGCAAAGAAGACTCAGAGATATAGTTTCTAACTGGGTGGCCCAATGCCCTGCTGAAACTTTATTACTACAGAAGAGGTCTGGTGAAGATGGAAGCGTCGTGAGGAGGGGTTTAGACTGATTTCGTGGTTGTGGGTATCTAAGAATGGGAATCAATTCTTCCACAGTGTATCAGTAATGTCACTTGGGTTGTAAATCAATGAATCTGCCTCAGCGTTGTACTGTGATGCCTGGCATGTCCCACCTTCCTCCAAAGATCCAAAATGCCAGGAAGTAAAAAAATAGGAATCAAGAGAGGCCTGATGCTTCAATCCATTTAGTTTCTGTATCATTTTTCTTTTTGACCCATTCTTCTCGTTCTTATATCTGAATCTCTAAGACTGCGGTTTGAGAATCCGGAGGTCATTGGGCAATTTTCCTTCTTCACGACAAGACTGAGCAGAGTTCACCTTTGAAAGATGTGAAGTAAATGAAATTTGTCTCGGTAATCTCAGCTTTCTCCACCCTTCTTTCCTCTTCTGGTGTCTTTCTCTCCTGGATACAATTTACAGTGCTCTCATGGTGTCCTGACCATTCATAGTGCCACACAGGGTGACACAGGACTGTTCTCCACATCAGGTGAGGCTATAAAATTCTCTTTCTTTTCTCACCCAATAATTATCTTTCCTTAGTGCCCTACATCTAGCTGGTTGATGGGGCGGGGAAATGGGAAGCAGGGAAGGGGCTTGGGGAGTGGTTGAAATGTTCTGTTGTGAAAAGAACCAACAAGGTTAAACTCTGGCCTTACCTAGTTTAAAAGGACTAGAGTTTGTCTTACTGTCTGCAGGACCAAAACTGAAAAAAAAGATGCCTAAATTGCAAGATATACACATTAGTATTCATGCAGAAACACTTCCAAGAAGCATCTTTGTAAATTTCACTTCTTCTTCTGCAAAAGGCATTGCACTAGAGAAAGTCAATCGACTAACTTTCTCCCTTCTCCCTTCCCATGGTCCCTTCCTATGCCATTTGCAGAACAGCATGGCACTCTGATTTCAGATTGAGATAAGATGATGTATTAATACTTTTTTTTTTTTTTTGCTCATTGGAATCTTACAATAAATCTTTATTTACAAGAGTTCATTTGGTGAAATCTTAGTTCATTATTGCTATCTTTAGTACTCTTAATTTGTTGCAAGAATATTTCATGGTTTTTTTTCACTTTTTGCTATAAAATAAGAGATTCTAAATAAAGCATACATGTAGGCCAATACTTGGCCAATACTCAATAATGGACATGTTTTATTCAAGTAGTGCAATGCCTCCCACCTCATGGCACAGGTAGAAAACATTAATATTTGTATGACACGTTGGTGCAAGCTGGAGTCAACTTGCCCTGGGACTTTGCCTGTTCCTGACCTCACTTTTGCCCCAAGGGTCAAGGGGAACATTATCTTAGCATATTCCATTCACTGGACAGCCTGGTTGGAGACAGCTTATCTAAAATACGGCTGTTCAATATGTGGTCTTCATGTCAGTGGCATTCACATCACCTGGGAGCTTATTAAACATGTAGAATTGTGGCTGGGTGCTGTGGCTCATGCCTGTAATTCCAGCACTTGGGAGACCAAGGTGGGAAGATCTCTTGAGCCAAAGAGTTCAAGATTAGCTCGGACAACATAGTGAGATGCTGTTGCTATAAAAATAAAAAATAAAATTTAATAAAAAGAAAGAAACATAGGATTGCAAGCTCTATCCCAAGCTACTGAAACAGAGTTTTCACAAGATTTCCAGATGATCTATGTGCACATTAAATTTCAAAAGCACAGAGCTAGAGAATAGTGGGTAATATGAGTGGGATGTTGAACTCACTGGACATTAACAGAATAGCAACTGATGGCCAGATGCAGTGGCTCACGCTTGTAATCCCAGCACTTTGGGAGGTGGAGGCAAGGGTTGCCTGAGTCCAGGGGTTCGAGACTAGCCTGGGCAACTTGGTAAGATCTCGTCTCTACAATAAATCAAAAAATCATCCGGGCGTAGTGGCACGTACCTGTGGTTCCAGCTACTTGGAAGACTGAGGCAGGAGGATCATCTGAGCCCAGCGGGCAGAGGCTGCGGTGGCTGTGAGGATACTACTGTACTCCAGCCTGGGAGACAGAGTGAGATGCCGACTCAAAAAAAAAAAAAAAAAAAAAAAATAGCAGCTCATTAAAATGTTCTGTCCTTCTGGTGGAAGTTGCGCTAAAAAAGGGTACTACCTGGGCTCTGAGGTTTGTTTGTTCCTGTAACTTCTCCATCATCATGAAACTTCCTCAATATATACAAACAAGGTCTTTTAGTATTCTACAAATGTGCAGCACAAAATATATGGCCTGCTTAAACATTCAGGTTCTTTAGGTGAGTGTGAAGGATAAGGAGGTGCCCAATAGCCATTGCTTCCTCCTTCAAGTGTGCTTTTCTGACCTGCAGAGATGGGGAAGCCAGAAATTGCATCCTCTAGACTCTGTTGCAGCAATTATTATGTAAGCACTTAGGTTACTACAATCAGATGCTTTTGTAAGCTCTGGAAGGCTGTTTCTGCTGCTAGGCATGGCTGTGGATACATTTTTTTCCCTTCTGTAACAGTAGAACCAGAGGCCCCAGAGTTCAGGTATTAGTTTCGTGAATATTAGGAAGCACAAGTGGTGTGTCCAGTGCAGGTTACAGTTGGTATGGTGTAATTCTGAGGCTGGCCACAGAAGGGGAAGCTTACTGATCTTGGTGGCTTCCAGACTGTGGCTGCAGAGGTGCAGAGATGGAGCTGTCAGTTTCTCAATGAGGAAGAGCACAGTGCTATAGGTTTTCTAGGTCTGACTTGTTTTGAGGCTCGTTCCATGAGTAGTCTCAACCCTTTAAGTGCTGTGATGCTTTTAGCTTAGACTAACTGGAGTGGATTCTGTTGTCTGCAACTGAACTTTGACTCATATAGTCTGCTCTATCTGTTCTCAGGATCACCCATGTATTCATTGATATTTTAGCAGATATTTCCTGAGGGTCTTCAATGAACAGGTGTTGAGGTTTTTTTTCAGAGGTGTAAAACAAAAGTTAAAAAAAAATTAACCTAACCCTAACCTAGGAAAAGTAGTCCCATCCAAATAGGGCAGAAAAATTAAAAGTTCCAATTCCAGTGTAGTCACCATAAATAGTTCCTGTGTCCTTGTTGGTATAGTGAAAAGAACATGGGGATTTAGAGACAAAAGATTGATCTTTTTTTGTTTTTGTTTTGAGTAGAGTCTCATGCCATTGCCCAGGCTGGATTGCAGTGGCACGCTCACAGCAACCCTAGTGTCAACCTGCTGTATATATTGATATATTGTAGAGACGAGGGCTCACCAAGTTGCCTAGGCTGGTCTCGAACCCCTGGACTCAGGCAATCCTTTCACCTCAGTCTCCCAAAGTGCTGGGATTACAGGCTTGAGCCACCATGCCCGGTCAAAAGATTGGTCTTTCTGAACTTCATCTGCCAAGTGGAGACAGTAAGAATCAGCCCCGCCTACCTTATAAGGTTTCAGTGAGGCAATGTACGTGACACTGCAGTGTGTTACTTACACAGTGCTGGTTATTTATTTGCAGTTAGCAATAATAGTAACTTTATTCTACAAAGTTTTCAACCTCAGATAGTTAAGATAGCACGTCAAAGAAAACTATTTTTGTTTGTCTAATTCCTCAATTCAGTGGGAATTTTGATTTTCATATCATGGTGTGTTTAAAGCTAAATCATAGAGTAACTTTGTAAAGATGCTGTAAAGACATTATCACTTTTGAAAATGTTCACAATAGGAAATCTTTGGTTAAGCTGCCTCTCTCACATTTAATACAATTGGCTGATTTACAAATTGAACTCATACGTATTTTGGTATATCCAGTAGACAAAATGACCCATATCTGTTTAGTTCTTTGAAAAATTGAGTTATGTTATCATATTTAAAAAATGATTTCAGGCTGAACTCGGTGGCTCAGCCTGTAATCCCAGCACTTTGGGAGGCCTAGGGGAGTGGATTGTCTGAGCCTGTGAGTTTGAGACCAGCTCGGATAACTTGTTGAGGCCTTGTCTCTACAATAAATCAAAAATTAGCCAGGTGTGGTAGCATGCACCTGTAGCTCTGGCTACTTGGAAGGCTGAGGCAGAAGGATCACCAGAGCCCAGCAGGTCGACAATGGGGTGGCCGTGAGCATGCCACTGCACTCCAGCCTGGGTGACAGACTGCAGAGACATAATTTGCAAAGTATCCCTGCTTTGTTTCACATGCTTTTTTCTGGAATTAGAGAAAGATAAACTTAATTAGATCAAGAAACATCTAGTCAGACAATGTACTGGCTGCTGAGATGGAGTTGAGTGAGGTAGAGTCATTCCCTATGCTCCAGTTCAGTGCAATACCATCCAACGTCGTGGCCACTTTTACATGGCTATTGATCACTTAAAGTATGTCTAGTGTGATGCAGACATTGAATTTTAAGTTTTATTTCATTTAAATCAAATTAAGTTAATTTTTCTTTTGAGTTGGAGTCTCACTCTGTAGCCCAGACTGGAGTGCAGTGGCCATTCCCGGCCACCGCAGCCTCAACCTGCTGGGCTCCGGTGATCCTTCCGCCTCAGCCTTCCGAGTAGCCGGAATTACAGGCGCACGCTACCACACCTGGCTAATTTTTGATTTACTGTAGAGATGAGGTCTCGCCAAGTTGCTCAGGTGGGTCTTGAACCCATGGGCTCAGGCAATCCACTCGCCTCAGCCTCCCGAGGCACAGGATTACAGGCTGAGCCACCGAGCCTTTAAATTAAATTAATTTAAATAGACACATGTGACCAGTATCTACTAGATTGGAAAGCACATGTCTAGGCCAAACCCCAACAGCAGACATGTGGTTACCAAGTAAGGAGATATAGGCATAGCACTTTTTGTTGTCTTTTAAGATAAAGATGAGCCGGACTTGGTGGCTCAGGTTGTAATCCCGCGCCTTTGGGAGGCTGAGATGAGTGGATTGCCTGAGCCCGCGGGTTCGAGACCCGCCTGGGCAGGCGAGACCTCATCTCTACAATAAATCAAAAAATTAGCCGGGCGTGGTAGCGTATGCCTGTAATTCTGGCTACTTGGAAGGCTGAGGCGGAAGGATTGCTGGAGCCCAGCAGGTCGAGGCTGCGGTGGCCGAGAGCAGCCACCACACTCCAGTCTGGGTGACAGAGTGAGACTCCAACTTGAAAAATAAAAATAAAATAAAATAAAATAAAATAAATTAAAGATGGCCTGTTCATTTTCTGGGTTTGGGGTATGGATGAGCCAAGTGTTGCAATGGTTTGAGAAAATAAATAGCAATGAGGGAAACATTGATACAGTTCTGTTTAAAATCTGTCTTATTGATTCAAGTGTCTCCTAACATATTCAGAATGCAAAAACTTTGCCTAGTCTTCAGAACACTGAAGACAGCAAAGGTCAAAAAACTGAGGTCTAAAACACCTGGTTTATGTGTTATCTTTTGCAGCCATTTTATTTTTAAAGTCTAAGTCTCACATTGGCACGCTCACAGTCACTGCAGCCAAGGCCTGTTGTGCTCAGGCGATCCTTCCACCTCAGCCTCCTGTATAACTGGAACTACAGGCATGTGCCACCACTTCCGGTTAATTTTTGATTTATTGTAGAGATGGGGGTCGCGCCAAGTTGCCCTGGCTTGTCTCAAACTCCCAAACTCAGGCAATTATCTCGTCTCCACCTTCCAAAGTGCTGGGATTACAGGTGTGAGCCACCATGCCTGGTGCTAGAATGAATTTTTTTTTTTTTAGTTGGAGTCTCACTCTGTCGCCCAGGCTGGAGTTCAGTGCACACTCATGGCCACCCCAGCATTGACCTGCTGGGCTCAGGCGATCCTTCCATCTCAACCTTCCAAGTAGCCAGAGCTACAGGCGTGCGCTACCATGCCCGGCTAATTTTTGTGATTTATTGTAGAGACAGGTCTCGCCAAGTTACCTGGGCTGGTCTTGAACCGCCGGCTCAGGCAATCTGCTTGCCTCAGCCTCCCAAAATGCTGGGATTACAGGCTGAGCCACCAAGCCCGGCCTACTAGAATGAATTTTACCTGTCATCATCTGCTATATGAATAAGCACTTCTCGGGTTAACCTTTTACATTTGCAGATTTACGGCAATTTTTTTTTAAAGAGGCCAAGCATGATGGCACCTGGACCCAAAGCAGTGGCGTGTGACAACTCCCCAAAGAGCAAGCCCTCTGTGGTCATACTCGGCTACACTGTGAGTTGACAGTGCTAATACCATATAACATACTTAAGGCAGGAAGCATCGGTCTGGAACTGCGGCTTCTTTTGACCATAACTAAACAAATGTGGGTTGAATTAAAAGGGCTCGTTTCTACAACAGTGCCATGGGGTTCTTTCTTGGTGATCTCTGTCAAAGAAAGTGGTATCGTTGGAAATGGTGCAGTCTGGATTCAACAAAATTTCATAGAAACTGATTTGTTTCTGAATAGGTGAGTTTCATTTTAAACATGTTGTCTTAACCATCTTACACCACTATGGCTCCTGTCCTTTGGAAATGTGGCTCACATTAAAGTGTACATGAAGGTTTTATTTGCGTTTTACAGGAGTTGAGGCAGGAAACAAAAGTTCTGTGCGTCCAGTTAGATGACAGCATATTGTAAATTAAGTGTGGCTAAGAAAAACTCATAATTTGCATCGTTAGCTATTCAAGTCATACATCCAGAAAATGGTGACATTTTTTCACATAATTTCGGAGACTTTTCTACAGAAATTAAATTTAAAAATTAACACTAAAATGGTGCATTATATTTGTCATTTCCTGTGGAAGTAAATTGAATTTCCTTATACAAATGCAAAGGATGAGAATTATAAAAGTAGCTAGCCCTTCCCAGAATTACAGCTGCATAAATCCCGGTAGATATGAGTAGATGAATTAGTATCATGGTGAGTGACTATACATTAGATCTATGCTTCCATGATAGTAAATAACAGCAGAATGGAATAATCCTTTTTCTTCTTTTTTTTTTTGAGTCAGAGTCTCACTCTGTCTCCTAGACTGGAGTGCAGTGGCATACTCACAGCTACCGCAGCCTTGGCCCACTGGGCTCAGGCAATCCTTCCTCCTCATCTTCCAATAGCTGGAACTACAGTTACATGCTACCACGAGCCTGGTTGATTTTTGATTGATTATAGAGACGAGGTCTCACCATGTTGCTCAGTCTGGTCTCAAACCCCTGAGCTCAGGCAATCCTCTCACCTCTGCCTCCCAAAGCGCTGGGATTACAGGTGTGAGCCACCGTGCTCAGAGGAATCATCCTTCTAATGAAGAACACTGGTTCTGGAATCCAACTGCCTGGCGTCCAGTCCTGGCTCTCCAGTTTATAACTGCAGCTCTGGGGCAGGTTTATTAACCTCTTCTAGACTGTTTAATTGTATAATGAGCAGAGTAAATAACGCTTCTGATAGAGGGTTTTTGTCAGAATTTACTGACAAGACTCTTTCAGTGGTTAGCACAGTGACTGGCATGTGACGTGTGGTGGTTATTATTATTGCATGTGCATTATTACATATGAGGGGGGACCCAAAAAACCCAGAATTCATTTATAAAAAATGGTGCACTTATTCTTGCATGTTTAAACTTCAGTTACCTTCAAAGCACTCTCCATTTGGTAGAATACACCTATTGAGACACTTTTCCACTGCTCAAACAGTGGAAAACTGTTGAACTTGTCTGTTTGAATTCAAACTGTTGAACTTGTTGGTTTGAATATCTTTTAGTGCTTCCGTCATTTTTTGTTTCACCTCTTCCACGTTGGCAAAACGTTTTCCTTTGAGGACTTTTTGCATCTGGGGAAACAAACAAAAGTCGCTCAGGGTGAGATCAGTGAATAGGGAAGGTGGGGACAGAGGTCATTCCGTTTTTGATAAAAAACTGCTGAACACTCAGCACAGTGCAGACAGGTGTGCTCATAATGGGCAAATTCATTGAAGAATCTCCAAAATAAAAAAAGTTCACTGAAGCCAAACATGGCCTCTTACAACAAGGCTAGCTGGTACACTGATTCCAGAACACTTACCTAGTGGGGGAAGCCTGTATTATAAGATGCCTGCCCTCCAAAAGATAATTCTGGTTTTTTGGGGTTCCCCCCCATATAGGTGCCCTGTAGCCTATCTCTTGGGTATGAGCTTTGTTTCCTCAACTTGATCGCAAGCTTTGAGAGGGCAGGGACCAGCTCATAATTTACGAGTCCCCTCAATGTCCTATAAATTCGTTTACAAAGGTCGGTAATGAGATTTAAAACTAGGCCATGCATGGTGGTCCTGACGGTAATCCCAGCATTTAGGGAGGCCCAGACAGGCAGATTGTTTGAGGCCAGGAGTTTGAGACCAGCCTGGACAACATAGCAAAACCTCATCTCTACAAAAAAAAATTTTTTTTGAGTTGGGAGTCTCACTCTGTCGCCCAGGCTGGAGTGCAGTGGCCACTCCTGGTGACCGCAGCCTCAACCTGCTGGGCTCCGGTGATCCTTCCGCCTCAGCCTTCCAACTAGCTGGAACTACAGGCGCTCGCTCCCATGCCCGGCTAATTTTTTTGATTTTATTGTAGAGATGAGGTCTCACCAAGTTGCCCAGGCAGGTCTCGAACCGCGGGCTCAGGCAATCCACTCACCTCAGCCTCCCAAAGGCGTGGGATTACAGGCTGAGCCACCGAGCCCGGCTAAAATTATTTTTTAAAACAGAGAGATATTAAAACTAAAGGGCAATTTGGGGCTAGATGATGAAAGTCCTTGGCTCTCAGCTTTCCTGCTCTCCTACCCTAGAGTAGCCCCCGCTTGGAGTGGCAGCAATGGGAGCCCTTGGTTGCTGCCTCTCTACTCAACAGTGACCAGTCCAACCAACCACTCAGAAAACTGGTCAAAGGCCTGAGGCTGTCATGCCCAAGAGAATCCAGGGAGTCATGGCATCTGGGAACTATTTCGGCACTTCTTATTTCTTTCTTTCAATTTATTTTTTTTGAGTCAAGAGGCTCCCTCTGTATCCCAGGCTGGAGTACAGTGGCATGCTCACGGCCACGGCAGCCTCGACCAGCAGGTAGCTCCAGCTCTTCAGGAAGCTGAGGCGGGAGAATCTCTTGAGCCAAGGAGGTCGCAGCTGTGGTGAGTTATGATGGCTCCAGGACACCCAGCCTGGGCAACAGAGTGAGATCCTGGCTCTAGAAAAATTTTTAAAATTTATTTTTGATATTAGCAATTTGGTTTGTTTTTTAAAATATATATTTTATTTTAAAGATGTGGGGCACAATTCAGGATTAGGTAGGACAACGTACAGGTAAAGTTTGAGTCTCCCTCTGGTCTCCACTTTGCCTGGTTTGAAAAAAAACATTGTTTTAAAGAAAAGAAATGATAACATGAAATTGATTTACCAGAAGAAAAAAAAACAGCATTGGGATGAAAGATGAGATTTTTAGATGGAAGGTTTAAAACCTCTCCAACCGGAGCAGGGGCGAGTCCCCTGCACCGTCAGTGAAGAAGGGTGCAGCGCACACTTGAGTGACAGCCGGTGCCCCCGCCGGGTGCCCGTGCAGCGCGCCGCTGCCGCCTCGCCCCTCGCGGGCACGCAGTCCATGCGGGCAGTTGTTCTGGAGGGTCTAGCCGGGGGCTGCCAGAGTCCACCCACTTGTATCCGATCTCGCACGACATAGTGGGAAGGCCGATGTCGGGGTTCCAAACCTCTTTCTCCCCTGGCCTCTTGCAGTTTTAAGGGCCCCGGGGGGGGGTCATGTCTGCACTCCGCATCCTCTTTTGAAGAAGACAGGTCATCCAAGCATTCAAATTAGCGGCAGGGCGGTTAACACCCGCAGCCGCGGCCCCGCGGCACGGCTCGTCGCTCGTCCCGGTCCCCTCCGCGCCGGGCCCGGGCCAGGAGGCCAACAGCGCCCGCGGGACCGCAACGGCTCCCAGACAGCGCGCGGCGGGGGTTGCGGGGCCGGGACCCGCAGGCCCGCGGCGAGTTCAGACGGCTCAGGGGGGAAAGGGGGAGGCGAGGCCGGGCGCGCGGGGGGGGGGCGGTTGACGGACAGCCCTTCCAGCCAACAGGAAGCCTCTTCGGCTTTCCCCCGCCAATAGGGAGAAGAGTCCAGGCGGTGGGGGAGGGGCGCTTCCCGCGGCTGCGGCTGGATTTGATCCAGCGCGGCGGCAGCGGGAGGGCGGGGGCGGAGGCTCGGCCTGGGCGACGGGGAGCGGATCGGGGGAGGAGGGAAGACCGGAAGCCGCGGCCGCGTCCCCCATCCTTAGATTCGCTCCCTCCGGCTGGGAGCGAGGACGGAGGAGCAGGGCGAGGCTGCATGCCGGCTGGGCGCTGAAGGGGAGCGGCCGCTCCGGAGCTCCTCCCGGGGCGCCCCCTCGCCCGCGCTCTCGGACCCCGGACCCCGGGCTCCCGGGCGCGCAGCCCCGGCGGACGGTCCGGCCGCGGACACCTTCCCCGTGGCGGGGCCTGGCCGGCGGCACCCGAGGCCCGCGCGTCCCCCGCCCCCCAGCCCGCGCCGGCCCGCCGGTCCCTCCGGCCGCCGCCATGTCCTCCTCCTCCTCCTCCCCGCGGGAGGCATACGAGGAGGACCGCGAGTACGAGAGCCAGGCCAAGCGCCTGAAGACCGAGGAGGGCGAGATCGACTACTCGGCCGAGGAAGGCGACAACCGCCGGGAAGCGACGCCCCGGGGCGATGGCGGCGGCGGCCGGAGCTTCTCGCAGCCGGTAACAAAGCGCGGCGCCCGTGCTCGGTGCCCAGCGGCTCCCCGGGACGCGGGTCTCGGCCGGGGCCTCCCGGCCGCTCCCGTGGCCCCTCCTGCCCCGGCGACCCGCGGCCCGCGCCGGCCCTGCCGCCCGGGGCTCCGTTGCCCGCCCCGACCTGCTTCCCGCATCCCGGCTGCCCTGCCGGCCGCAGGCCCCGCCGCGACCCCGCCGCCCGGCCCTGAACTTGGGGAGGGTCGCGGGGCGGCGCGGCCGGCGGGAGGCCAGGCCTCCGTTCCTGGGGGCTTCGGGCCGCCACGAGCTCTTTGTGAGTTTAACTCCTCGGGCTCGGGGCCCGAGTCGCGACCCCAGGCTCCCTGCGTCCCCCCTGCCCGCAGCACCCGCGCGCTGGCCACCATCCCCCAAGGGCTGCGTCGGTGCCGCGCCGGGCTCTCTTCGCCTGCATGGGTCTCGGGGACATATCCTCGCCCCCAGCCTTGGCACCCCCCTTCCCCTGAAAGGTGTCATTTTAGCCGTCTGAGTCTCTGCCAGCCTGGCTTGCTTGCTCTGCTACCCAGTTTTGAGATGATCGCTCAGTACGTTTTTCTTTTTTTAACCTCTTTGGTGACAAATATGTGTTGGCAGGGGTTAAGACACCCCTCCCTTCCAATAAATCCTCAAATGGCTAAAGTTCCTCGTTGGCAATTTATTCCTGATTCGCCCTACGGAAGGAGGACCCGAACCCAGGGCTGCATTGGACACATTCCTGGGGTCTTGTCTCATCAGAAACGTTAGCTGGAGGCCCAAGGAATGGGAAATCCGATTTATCCCCTTCAAACGGCTACTCGGTCTCGGTTCACGAAGACCTCAAGGAAGCAGAGCAAACGTTGTGCCCTTTTTTGGCGCACTCGAAGTGTCTTCACGACTTAGGTGTTTTGTAAACATTCAACACATTTGGATTGTGATCACTTCGGCGCTCTTACAACAGAAATCTCGAAGTTGTGCACATGTATTCTGCTGGTAGATTAAAATGGTTTTGACCTTAACTTTTTTTGGTATAAAAGGCAGCTTAGAAATCTTTTTTTGGTGTTTGAATTTTTTTTTTTTTTTTTGAGTCGGAGTTTCACTCTGTCATGCAGTCCGGATGGAGTAGCATGCTCACGACCACCGCAGCCCCGACCTGCTGGGCTCAGGCCATCCTTTCGCCTCAACCTTCCAAGTAGTTGGGCCTCCGGACACGCACTACCAAGCCCAGCTAATTTTAATTATTGTAGAGAGAGGTCTCGCCAAGTTGCCCAGACGTCTCGAACCATGGACTCAGGCAGTCCTCTTGCCTCTGCCTCCCAAAGTGCTGGAATTACAGGCGTAAGCCACTATGCCCAGCTTGGTGTTTGAATTTTTAATTATTTAATTTTTTTTTTAGTTGGAGTCTCACTCTGTCGCCCAGACTGGAGTGCAGTGGCCACTCCTGGCCACCCCAGCCTCGACCTGCTAGGCTCCGGCGATTCCTTCCGTCTCAGCCTTACGAGTAGCTGGAATTACAGGCTCGCGCTGCCACACCCGGCTAATTTTTTGATTTATTGTAGAGATGAGGTCTCGCCTGCCCAGGCGGGTCTCGAACTCACGGGCTCAGGCAATCCACTCATCTCATTTTATGTAAAACATTCTAGTCAGTAGTCCCCCACCGTTTGTTTTCAATTACCAAAATGAGAGCTAAGTTTGCAACACATTAAAAAAAAAAGAACCTTTTCTTCCTCTAAATACAAGGCTTCTTATGGTTAACCATTACTTTTGATTTTTGTACCTGGCTATTTGAAATATTAAAAATGTAACTTGGAAGTGTGAGTAAAGAAAATGCATTTTTTCTTAGGAAGTTTTAGTTCAAAGCCAGCTCTGTTGTGGAAGTGGGGAAGGGATATTCTAACCGATGCTTAGGTGTGTTTGGACAAAATACCTGTTTTGCCAGAAGTCTTGCTTGGGTTTTTGTGCAGTAGCCTGAAATGTCATCAGGTGTCTTGGAAAGATTCTTAAGTCAGTTTATAAAAATTTGTCTTTGAAAAGATATAAAGCATTACACCAATAGTGTTATTTTGGATGTTGGGAAGAAAATAATATATAATATATGCAGGGTGAATTGTGTGGAATAGTGAAAATAACACTGAGCAGGACTTGAGAAAGTCAGTTTACTACTCTGAGTTTGCTTAGTCTATAAAGTAGGAGGTTTTGTACTACATGCCTTTCTTACCTGAAGCTGCAGTCCAGTGATTAGTGTCGTGCTGCTTTTAGATGACTCAGGCAGGAACTTATAGATGCTGACTGAGGTGTAAATTCTAATTTTTTGTTTGTCTTACTGCTGTGTTTCTTAGGAAGGGGAGAGTTGTTTTTATTTAACAGTGGATCCAATATTGTACTGTGAAGTCTAAGGAAGGCTTATTTTTCTTGTTTTTGAACATTTTTTGTAATGTGATTTTTGGCAACTATGAACACCTGTACATAATAAAATTCTATTATTAGGGTAGGCACTCTCTGGACAGAAATTGACAGTCTAGCGCTTCTTTAGGCAGAAGTTTGGTAATTCATGTAACTAAAATGGATTTTCACAATTTCTGTGGTCCTTCAGCCTGGAGAAAAAATACTTTTATGGTCAGACTGTTAAAGGAAGTGCAATTAGGTACAATGATGGCAGTCTCTTCAACATGAGTGGTAAGTGAGTGATGTACAAAGTAAGACTGTGAAGATCGTGCTCCTGTAGTTCCAGCTACTTGGAAGGCTGAGGTGCAAGGATTGCCCGAGCCTAGCAGGTCAATGCTGGGGTGGCTGTGAGCGTGCCACTGCACTTCAGCCTGGGCGACAGAGGGAGACTCTGACTCAAAAAAAACAAAAACAAAAAAAGATTGTGAAGATTCGGTTTTTTATGATTAAGGTCCTTGAATGCTTTAATAATATAGTAACTAACTTTAAAGAGGAAAGTTAAGAAAAACTTTATGACTCTACAAATGCTCTTAATTTATAAATGAATGGATCGTTGTGACTGATCATGTTTTTAAGTTGTAAAGAGAAATGAGAGAGTTAGTACTTTGGACATAAAAAATAAGATGCCCTTCAAATTTGTGTCTTCTGTTGTGTCTTTTTTTCTTTTTTTTGAGTTGGAGTCTCTGTCACCCAGGCTGGAGTGCAGTGGCACACTTTTGGCCACTGCAGCATTAATCTGTTGGACTCTGGTGATTATTCCACCTCAGCCTTCCTAGTAGCTGGGACAACAGGCACGTGCCACTATGCCCAACTGATTTTTTAATTTATTCTAGAGACAAGGCCTCGCTAAATTGCCCAGGCTGGTTTCAGATTCCTGAGCTCAGGCAGTCCTCTTGCCTCAGCCTCCCAAAGTGCTGGGATTATAGGCATGAGCCACTGTGGCGCTTTGTTTTAATAGAGCAAAATTCCTAGGTTTTTCAGATTGACTGAGCCGTGTTGTTGAACAAGCCCTGACTATAGAGGTGCTTGCTATGTATTATACAATTCCTTTATTCTTGTGGAGTAAATAGTGTTAAATTTAGCAGGCATGACCTTCAAGATCATATTAATAGGAAGTTTCTGTATCTCCTTTTAAGAAGGCAGCTTGGCTTGGAAACATAAGGGCCTCACTTGTTAAAACTTCTTGAGGAGGGGACCCCTTTGGGTCCCCTCCCACTGTGGGAGCTTTTCTGTCCTCTCAATAAATCCTGCTTTCAAAACCAAAACCAAAAAACCTCTTGAGTTGAATTGGTGGGGTGCTAATTTATTTCGGAGATTTAAAATTTTTTATTTTGCTTTATTCTGCTAGTGAATACACAAGCACATCAAAGATTTTTATAGTGGTTTGTTTGCTGATGAGGTGGCAATTTAACTTTCTGAACTTTTTATTTTGAGACAGGGTCTTGCTCTGCCTCTCAGGACTGGAGTACAGTGTCGTTATCATAGCTCACTGTGGCCTTCAACTCCTGGGTGCAGGCAGACTTCCTGCCTCAGCCTCCCTACAGGTGTGTGGCACCACACTTTGCTGATTTTTTAATATTTTTGGTAGCAATGGGGCCTTGCAGTTTTACCCAGGCTGGCCTTGAACCCCTGGGTTCAAGCAGTCCTCCTGCTTTGGCCTCACAACTTGCTGGGATTACAGGAGTTTGCCACTGTGCCTGGCCAAGTTTCTCAACTTTTATAAACAGATTTGAAAGATGGCAAGATACCAAATAAAATTGCAGCTCTTGGGATTGTTTGTTTGTTTGTTTGTTTGTTTGTTTGTTTTGAGTTGGAGTCTCACTCTGTCACCCGGACTGGAGTGCAGTGGCCGCTCCCGGCCACCGCAGCCTCGACCTGCTGGGCTCCAGCTATCCTTCCGCCTCAGCCTTCCAAGTAGCTGGAACTACAGGCGCACGCTACCACGCCCGGCTAATTTTTTGATTAATTGTGGAGATGAGGTCTCGCCAAGTTGCCCAGGCGGGTCTCGAACCTGTGGGTTCAGGCAATCCACTTACCTCAGCCTCCCAAAGCGCTGGGGTTACAGGCTGAGCCACTGAGCCGGGCTGCTCCTGGGATTTACAAACAAAAGATTTTATACTACATAGAGAATCCAGTTTGAATTCGGGATATACTGTGCTACTTGCATGATCGAAATTACAGAAATGATAGGAATATTACTGTGGCTTATTGGGTGCATATGGGATGGGAGTTGGGATGAGGTTGCTTAACTCCCAGGAGAGAAGTTTCCAAGGTAGTAATGAGTCTAGTAAGTGCCTTGGAACTGAACCTCGGGGACGTGATCCTGGGGCGAGTGTAGAGCCTTCTTCTCCTTGGAGAGTCGCGTCTCGGGTCTCTAGCTACTCTGCTGCGGAGAGTGAAGACTGTGGGCCTGGTTTGGGGAAAGAAATGAAGGGGGTTTGCCCTGCTTTTCAGTTTTGTCTTCTTATTATTCTTTTTCTTTTACTCTCTAGCCCTGACATCTTTTGGATTGAACAAGTGATTGTATTTCTTGAGGTTAAGTGCGTACGTGGAAAGGGCTGTTAGCAGAGCCGGCAGCATGGCGAGGCAGTGTGGTGGCTGGGCTGCCAGCAGGCTTTTTGAGTTAACCTCTCTGGGACTCAGTGAGGTCTGTGGTCTCTTCCCTCATTACAAAATAATGATTGAGTGTCTGCCATGTGCCGTTCTCAGTGGCAGGCTATAAGAGTGAACACGTATTTTAATATCTAAAAAGCTGTAATTCTGTATCATATAGTGCTTTTTTCCCCTCCATGAAATTGAACGCAACTTTTAGGGCTTGCACCCATAGCAGCAACTTAGATGAGCTCCAGCCAAACAGAAAGAGGATGGGGGCAGGGGCCCATGTAACTGTGAAAGCCAAATTGTGGCGGTTGTTTCAGGCCCGGCTGGATCCAGGGATTTGGGTGATGTCATAGGGACTTCACTGCTTCTCTGTGTCAGTTCTCCCTTCTGTGTAGTGACGAAGCTAGGCTAATGTCACTGCAGCTAGCGGCTAGAGAGCGCTCTCTCTCGCTCAGCCCATATTTATCCCTTCTTATCAAGCCTTTTTGATCTTTCCTCTTCCTGCTAATCACTGGGCCGAGTCACTGGGGAGACATGACTATGTGAGAAGAAGGGTAAGGACTTTGGGGTAGGCAAAATCAAATGATTTCTACCACAAGAGCCAAACAAAGCAAACAACAAAACAAAACAAAACAGGGTTTCATTTTGTTGCCCAGGGTAGACTGCAGTGCCACAATCTCTGCTCACTGCAGCCTCGAATTCCTCGGCTCAAATGACACTCCTGCCTCAGCCTCCCAAAGTGCTGGGATTACAGGCATGAGCCACCACGCCTGGCCAAAAAAGTTTTAATTTTTATTATTTTTTAAAATTGTATTTTTAAAAATATCACTATCTTCTTTATTTGTTTATTTTATTTATTTTTATTTTTATTTTTTTGAGTTGGAGTTTCACTCTCACCCAGGCTGGAGTGCAGTGGCATGCTCATGGCCACCGCAGCCTCGACCTGCTAGGCTCCGGAGATCCTTCCACCTCAGCCTTCCAAGTAGCTGGAACTACAGGCACGTGCCACCATGCCTGACTGATTTTTTGATTTTTTGATTGTAGAGATGAGGTCTTACCAAGTTGCATAGGCTGGTCTTAAACCCGTAGGCTTAGGCAATCCTCTCACCTTGGCCTCCCAAAGTGCTGGGATTATAGGCGTGACCAAAGTTTAATTTTTTTTTTTTTTTTGAGTTGGAGTCTCACTCTGTTGCCCAGACTGGAGTGCAGTGGCCTCTTCCCGCCACCGCAGCCTCGACCTGCTGGGCTCCGGCGATCCTTCCGCCTCAGCTTTCCGAGTAGCCGGAATTACAGGCATGCGCCACCACGCCCGGCTGATTTTTTGATTTATTGTAGAGATGAGGTCTCGCTGCCCAGGTGATTCTCGAACCCGCGGGCTCAGGCAATCCACTCACCTCAGCCTCCCAAAGGTGCGGGATTACAGGCTGAGCCACCGAGCCTGGCTCAAAGTTTAATTTTTAAAAAGTTATTTGGAGCCGGGCTCGGTGGCTCAGCCTGTAATCCCGCGCCTTTGGGAGGCTGAGGTGAGTGAATTGCCTGAGCCCGCGGGTTCAAGACCCGCCTGGGCAGCGAGACCTCATCTCTACAATAAATCAAAAAATCAGCCGGGCATGGTGGTGCATGCCTGTAATTCCGGCTACTCGGAAGGCTGAGGCGGAAGGATCGCCGGAGCCCAGCAGGCCGAGGCTGCGGGGGCCGGGAGCGGCCACTGCACTCCAGTCTGGGCGACAGAGTGAGACTCCAACTCAAAAAAAAAAAAAAAAGTTATTTGGGACGGGCTCGGTGGCTCAACCTGTAATCCCAGCACTTTGGGAGGCCGAGGTGAGTGGATTGCCTGAGCCCGCGGGTTCGAGACCCGCCTGGGCAACTTGGCGAGACCTCACCTCTACAATAAAGCAAAAATTAGCCGGGTGTGGTAGCGTACGCCTGTAGTTCCAGCTACTTGGAAGGCTGAGGCGGAAGGATCGCCGGAGCCCAGCAGGTCGAGGCTGCGGGGGCCGGGAGCGGCCACTGCACTCCAGTCTGGGTGACAGAGTGAGACTCCAACTCAAAAAAAAAAAGTTATTTGACTCAAATGATTTATACTACATGAGCCCCCCCCCAAAAGCTTATTTTTTAAAAAGTTATTTGGCTCATGGATTTTTTTTTAAATCCTCGCTCTGTTATGCGATCAAATGTACCTACAATCTTTGCATGGGAAAATTAGAATTTCTCATATTTTAGGTCTACTATATTGTTTCCTTAGAAAAAGAAAAAGACCAAGTAGACGGATGTCATTGTTTAATTTAGTAAAAAACGTGTTGGTTAACTCTGAGCATAGTATGAGTTAAAACAATATTTACAGCCGCCCCTTAACACTTTGTCTCTTGGTCTGTAGGAAGTGCCCCAAGTAAGGTAGGGGATGGTTGTATATGTCTGGAAATACTATACTCGTTTTTTTGGCACTATGTTGGTAAATTCTCATGTGTCCAGAAAAAGATTACTGAAATGGAGAAGTCACTTGAAATCACGTCATAAGAGGGTGGCAGAAGAATCTGGAGGATATTTAGCCTGAAGACTAAACTTAAGTATGATTTAAGAACTCATTGCAGATTCAGATTATTGGAAGGGCCTCGTGTAGACGAGGGAAATGTAGGTGAGGCAGGGGGCAGCTAGCATTTACTGAACCCTTGTTCAGTGACTACATCTAGCACTGTGCCTGACATTTTATATTTGTTGTTTTGTTTATTGATTGTAGTCTTGCATGATAAGGAATTTGGTTTTAGCAGAGAAACTGAGGCCCAAAAGTTAAAGTAGCTAGCTAGCCTCAGATCATTTTCCAGTGTGTGTCCAAAGACTGAAACACTGGGCTGACTCCAGAAGCCATTCTGGGTAGGAAGTTACAGAAGACAGATTTGGATGCATATTATGAAGACTTTTCTAAAAGGTATGGATTACCTCGTGAGGGGTTGTTTCCTGTCATTGGAGGGGTTACGGAGAGACTGGGTTGTCGTTTGGCAGTGGTGTCAGAGAATCAAGTGCTGATTTGAGGCTGGTCTTTTTCAATTCTCTAGTTATAGGAGGGCAGGAACAGTTGTTCACTGGCTGTCAAGCATGTCTTGTGCCTGGAGATACGGGGAAAGGGGAAGACAGCAGACAGCGTTAGGGACGTTGTGCCTAGCCTTTGTGAGTTCACAGTTTAGTTGTTGCTTTGTGTTCTGGGAAGAGCTCATGGGCCCTTGTCATTCCTTTTAGATGGAAGCTTCATTTCTATTCTTCTGAGCTTCTCTTCTCTTCAGGAGAGTCTGGTTTTTAAACTGCCATAGTCAAAATTTACATGTAAAATTGGTATTTCTGTGAAGAGGCAGTTGCGTGAAAAAGAAATTTAAAAAATAAAGAAAAAATTGGCCGTTATTAGAGTTTGTCCTTGGGTTGCCTTTTGAGGGGCTAGGAGTTGAGAATGGTTTTGACTGGATTGGTCGAGAGGCTGCAGTGGAGACTGGATAACGCCTCCACTGTCTCTGACCCAGTTTACCTAAACAAGGGCTTATGCCGTCAAAGACACAGTATGTGTACTTGGCTGGCGTGCCTTGTTTGCTGGATTTGCACCTCCGTGTTGTTTCTAGCCTGGTAAGTAAGAGATGTAATAGGAAGGAGAGAATTTGGGCTTCTGTGTGAGAAAGGATTAAAGAAAGACAAGCTGGAGAAGACATGACCAAAATACTAATGTGTGGATAGAGGTCAACAGCACTGACTCATCTACCAGTTAGGAATCAGATTTACAGGCTGATGCTTCAAAGAGGTCATTTTAGAGTAGGTAAGATAATCTCTACACAATGATGTCAGATTTCTTGTCCTCAGTATAATAGTACTGATAGAGAAAAGAATTGATTTGAGAGTGTTGATATATTTTAGGAAATGGCAGAGATAGAAAATTGTCTAAGCTCTGGAGGGAGTGTTAGAAATGTCGGTTGAGAAGACAGCTTCAGTGTATCATTAAAAAAAAAAATTTTGAGTCAGGGTCTTAACTATCACCCAGGCTGGAGTACTATAGTGGCGCCATCACGGCTCACCGTCTCCAACTCCTGGGCTTAGGGTATCCTCCTGCATCAGCCTCCCAAGTAGCTGGGGCTACAGTGGCAGGCTTCTACACCCAGCTAGCTTTTTTAGTTTTTGTAGAGATGAGGTCTCACTATGTTGACATGGCTGGTCTGAAACGCCTGGCCTCAAACGTTCCTCCTGCCTTGGCCTCCCAAAGTGCTGGGATTACAGGTATGAGCCACCCCGCGCCTGTTGAGATTTTTCTTTTTCAAATAAAACAAAGTGCAGAAAGAAAGATAAACTTCTATATTAAAGAAAAGAGGATATAATTAGGGAAACGTCCAGGGTAGATACTATTGTGAATGGCAGGTTCACTGAGTGGTAATACAGGAAACCTTGAGGTTGAGAGCATTGTGTCTTCCCCTAAGTGCCAAATTGATTGTATGTAACATTCTTCCACCTTTTAGGGAATGACTTTGGTTTCAATCTATTCCATTTAGGAAATATAATTAAATAATAATATATTAAAATGTGATCTTCTGAGGGATTTTTAAATTGGTCCAGTAATTGTTTTCTTTCTGAGCAGGCCAATTGGAAAAATAGTCCTTTTTTTTTTTTTAACACTTTTATATTCAGGATAGTGGTTACTCATAATGGGCAGGGACAGGTAGGAGGAGGGTAGAGTTTATTGGTAATGTTTTATCTTGGTGGGGTGGGCTCAACTTCCCAGCACTTTGGGAGGCTGATTGCTTGAGGCCAGGAGTTTGAAACCAGCATGGGCAACATAGGGAGACCTCATCTCTATAAAAAATCAGTCAGTCAACTGGATGGTGGGTTCATGGGAATTTTTTTACATTGTTCTTCATACTTTTCTGTAGGCTTTAAATATTGTATAATAAAATAATTTTTACAACTTTTCATTACATAAAATATTCAATTACATATACCCTTTATCTTGATTCAGCAGTTTTTGACATTTTGCCATTTGGGGTTTTATCTCTCTGTATCTCTGTATTTTTCTATACTTACATTTTCCCCTAAATTATTTGAAAAGAAGTTGCAGATACCATGACACTTCATCCCTACATATCCCAGCATTCCTAAGACGGAGTGAGTATTCTTCTGTGTATCAGTTACCATGTCCATACTTGAGACAGCAGTAATTCTGTTATGTTAATCTAATACCCTGTATCTGTGTTCAGATTCTTCCAATTGTTCCTAGTATCTCTCCTACAGCAATTTTCTATCATAGAATGAAGGCTAACATCATCCTGCAAATCCTCAGTTTCAATTACATTTTCCACTGCTTTCTGATCCTAACCTTTGGGGAGAGCCCAGGCCCATGCAGTTTCTGTGGCCTTTCCATTTTGCCTTTGCCTCCTGATTTCTAAGGGTGTACTGGAATGAGCATCTTAAGTATGTCTTGCGGTTTATTATTGTCTAAGTGTTTGTGAGTAAAACTTGTTACAGTTTAAAGGTATCTCTAAATTCGGTGTTTAGGTGTCATTTAGAGCTCTTTCTGCTTTTTTGTTCTTCAGTTATACTTAAGAATTTAATGATGGGTCCGTTGTGGTGGCTTATGCTTGTAATCCTAGTGGTTTGGGAGCCCAAGGCAGGAGGACGCTTAAGGCCAGGCCAGTCTGGACAACATAGTGAGAACCTGTGTCTACAAAAAATAAAAAAAATTAGCTAGGCTTGGTGCTGTGTACTGGAGGCTTGAGACTCAAGAGGCTGGGGTGGAAGGATCTCTTGAGTCCAGGAATTTGAGGCTGTAGTGAACGATGATTGTACTGCTGCACTCCAGCCTGGGTGACGGAGTGAAACCCCATCATCTCTTAAATAAATAAATCAATAAAAATAATTTAATGATGACAATGCACATTTGATTTTTGAGTTCTACCTAGGCAGAATCTCATTTGTTAACTCTGCTTAAGAGAGTATTGGTTTACATAGGGCACAGTCAGACTGATTTATTTCAAACTTAGTGGCATGTAATGAATGTTTACCCATAGGAAAGATAGCATAAGCAATTCAAATGAAATTCCAAGGGCTGAATTAGTAGTGGCAAAGGACCGAATTTATTTTTTGAACTTGATGGGATGTAACCTAAGGGGAATCTCGTGGTTACTTTATATATTTAAATCAGTTCCTTTCTTTAAACTCTGACATAATTTTTTATTGGCAGGTTACTCCGTGTTATATTTTCCTAAAAGTCTTTATAATAAAGAAAAAATGGCAGGTTATTTAAAGTAGCCTTAGAGAGATCTACTTTTCTTAAAAAAGTTGTTAAACTTTCATGGTAGAATGGTGCTTTCAGATTAGTCTATAAGGGGAAAAAAACCCTGTGTTTAATAGCTTTCCTTTTCTTTTTTTTTTTTTGAGTTGGAGTCTCACTCTGTCGCCCAGACTGAAGTGCAGTGGCCGCTCCCGGCCACTGCAGCCTCGACCTGCTGGACTCCGGCGATCCTTCCGCCTCAACCTTCCAAGTAGCTGGAACTACAGGCGTGCGCTACCACGCCTAGCTAATTTTTTATGTATCGTAGAGATGAGGTCTCGCCAGGTTGCCCAGGCGGGTATCGAACCCGCGGGCTCAGGCGATCCACTCACCTTGGCCTCCCAAAGCGCTGGGATTACAGGCTGAACCACTGAGTCTGGCCATAGCTTCTCTTTTCTAACATGGGTGTTCATGGAAGTCATTTCTGAAGTTGACGGGAGAGGAGCGCCTGGTGGCATTTGGAAATGGAATTGTTTGTCTTACTAGAACTTGAATAAGTTATTTGCATTTTCCAAGTATTTCTTACAGATACTATACTACATTTTAAAATAAACTTTAAGGGCAACCCCTTCGGGTCCCCTTCCACTGTTGGAGCTTTTCTGTATTCAGAAAAAGCCTGCTTTTGAAAAAAAATAAAATAAAATAAACGTTAAGACCACACTCTCATATATTGAAACATCCTGGCTGGCATACTCAAAGATGCACAATATTCCATTAGATGCCCAGGAGGGCTTACATTTTTTTGAGTATTCCTTGGCTATCAGCAAAGATTTCTTGTATGGGTTTAAGTTGTCATGTGTACTAAATGAGTAACTTCAACCAAGGACAAAAGGTGGTAATAAATCTCCTACATTATGGGCAGAATAAATATATAATCTTTATAGTAAGAAAAAAATTTTAATTGAGACTTTCTGTTCACTTAAACTACTTGAGCTTTTGATTTTATGAAAGTAAAACTATGAAATTATAAGTATTAAATATACTTCCAATTGTAGCATGACCTGTGTATCTGTTGAAATTTTTTTTGTTGAGGTTTCCTTGAAGTTGAAATAAGTTGTTAAATGTTTTTGTGTTTCTCATTGAGATAGAATGCTTCCAGCTTGTGAATTGCAATTTGGCTGGGTTTTTTGTTTTTGTTTTAAAATGTTTGCTTTTTGATGTAGGGTTCAATTTAGTAAAAGATACAATTTAGACTCCTAAAGTTTTTAACCAGAAATTATTTTCTCTTGCTAGGAGGCAGGTGGAAGTCATCATAAAGTTTCTGTTTCGCCCGTTGTCCATGTTCGAGGACTCTGTGAATCTGTGGTGGAAGCTGATCTTGTGGAGGCTCTGGAAAAATTCGGGACAATATGGTGAGGACAACTGGGGTTTCGTGCGATTGAAAACAGTGTGGCGGAACACGCCTTGCTAGCTGGCTTGCCACAAGCCTTGGTGTTTGGCATGGTATATATTGTTTGCCTGTGACTGTGTTTCTCTGGAACCTCTTAAGCCTGCTATTTTTAACCTTCCTGGGTGATGCACGGGTATATTTTTGTGGCTCTGTGATAACCTCTTGCTCCCTATCAAAGTTGAGTATGAAATTATGTGCATTTTCCGCCTGATTTCCAGCTGGGCCCATGGTTCCTGCTCAAACACTGCTTCAGACCCGTGAGTTGATTACACCCTTTGTCTCCAGCGTCTCCACACTGATTTGATGTTTTTGTTTATTTTGGAATATTTAGGACTTCATTGACAACTAAAGAGAGTAGATTAAGGGTAGACATTAGCTTAGGTTTTTCCCTCTGCCTCTCTCCACCGTCATCCTCAACACAGGAGGACGACATCTGCGAACGAATGCGGGGGTTTCTCCCCACATACCAGGCAGCGGACACCAGCTGGGTATCCTCCAATTCAGCTCCAGCACTGGATAGTGTCAGATTCCACAGGGTGAGGGCTCAGTCCCATAGGACTGTTCCCCCTAGACATCAGTCACAAGTTTCTGTCACCGACCAGTTTCAAGTTGAGGTTCCCACCACTCTCTCTTTGGGCTCGATTAATTTGTGGGAGCGGCTCACAGAACTCAGGGAAACCTCTTTACTGGTTTATTATTAAAGAGATTGCAAAGGATGCAACGAAGAAATACGTGGGGCGCGGTGTGGGGAAGGGGTGTGGAGCCCCCTGCCCTCCCAGGTGCCCCTCTCATGAGGCTCCCTGAACCCAGTTCTCTTGGGTTTTTATGGAAGCTACATGATGGCAGAAACTTTTCCCCTTAGGCATAGAGCGGGACCCTCTCTGGGGAGGATCTTAATAAGATCCACAGTCAGCTGTGGGGGAGTCAGAGTCCTGCCTTGAGGCAGGTGAAAGGAGGGCAGGAAAAGGTCAGAGCGCTTCTGTTTCTGAGGCCTGCCCCACCCCCACAGCATTGCCATAAAAGACAAGGGCTGTGGGCAATGAACACCATTGTCTGTAGCGCAGCACCAAGGTGTGTGCTACTTTGAGTTCTCGATGCAGGACATGAGCAGTTTTTATCCCAAGTTCTCTGTATTCTCTCAGGCTCCCCTTTCCTTTTCCCACAGCTCTTGTATGCTTAAGAATATTAATTTAGGCCAGGCTCGCTGGCTCAGCCTGTAATCCCGCACCTTTGGGAGGCTGAGGTGAGTGGATTGCCTGAGCCCGCGGGTTCAAGACCTGCCTGGGCAACTTGGCGAGACCTCATCTCTACAAGAAATCAAAAAAATCAGCCAGGCGTGGTAGCGCATGCCTGTAATTCCAGCTACTTGGAAAGCTGAGGCGGAAGGATCACCGGAGCCCAGCAGGTCGAGGCTGCGGTGGCCAGGAGTGGCCACTGCACTCCAGTCTGGGTGACAGAGTGAGACTCCAACTCAAAAAAAAAAAATTAGTAAAGATTTTTTAATCTGCGGAGTTAAAGCATTGACACAACCATGCCCCCATGCCCCTTAGCCTTTTTGTTTCTTTATCCTTTTCTCTCTTTGGTCTTCATTCTTTTTCTTAATGCTTTTTTTTTTTCTTAAACTCCTGAGCTCAAGTGATCCTCCCACCTTAACCTTCTGAGTAGCTGGAACAACAGGCACACGCCACCATGCCTGGTTTCATATGAATGCTATTGGAATTATAGATGTGAGCCACTGCTCCTGTTCCAACTTTTCTACAGCATTTGTTGTAGAGATGAGGTCTCAATTTGTTGCCCAGGCTGGTCTCAAACTCCTGTCCTCATGCCTCAGCCTCCCAAAGTGCTGGCATTACATGCGTGAGCCACCGTGCCTGGTTACTTTAAATTTGAATGATTTGGGTAGAGAGAGCTAACAAGCCTCCTAGACCAACAGATATTGCCTAGCTGCTATGTGCCAGCATCTGTTTCTAGCTTCTGAGGATATAAAGATAATGAGGCAAGGTCTATAGAAAACCCAGTAATACTTTCCTTTTATTGAGGGCCTAAAATGTGCAAGACTCTGCTTGGCAGTTTGTATGCAGTAACTCAAATCTTGACAACAGTTCTCCAAGTTTTACAGATGAGGAAGCTGAAATTCATAAGAATAATAATTGGCCAGGCTGTAAGGTGACCCGTTTCTTCTTCTTTTTTTTTTTTTGAGTTGGAGTCTCACTCTGTCGCCCAGACTGGAGTGCGGTGGCATGCTCCCGGCCACCGCAGCCTCAATCTGCTGGACTCCACCGATCCTTCCGCCTCAGCCTTCCAAGTAGTTGGAACTCCAGGCATGTGTTATCATGCCTGGCTAATTTTTGATTTATTGTAGAGAGGAGGTCTCGCCAAGTTGCCCAGGTGGGTCTTGAACCCGTGGGCTCAGCCAATCCACTCGTCTCAGCCTCGCAAAGTGCTGGGGTTATAGGCTGAGCCACCGAGCCCAGCCAGATTTTAAAACATTTTTAACATTCTTGTTCCTCTGACTAGAGGACATGTTATTTCCTGTGTTGTGATCTGTGTGCTGTGATTCCTCTTTCTCCTTTTATTTATTTATTTTTCACCTCATGTATTAAAATATATTCCCTCAAAGAAGAGTATACCATTTGTTTTTGGTTTTAGCTACTTTGTTTCTCTAGTGAATAGTATACTATGGAAAAGTAAACACCTTACCCTCCTGACCACCGGCGATCGTGATTGCCATATCTAGTGAATAACTTTCCATGGATTCTTTAATATTAATTTAAAGATGTTTTGGAGGAGGTTATTTGTATAAACTTTGGTCAGTCTGTGGAGCATCTATTTATTTTTTGGTTCTCTGTTTTTAATGAGATAAATAAAAATATAATCAGTTTTTAGTTTTTAGTGTGGACATCTATTACTTGGAAAATTCCAGAGAGGTAGTAGTTTCTGCTATTTAGTAGGGATTCTGTCTGCCAGCCTTCTGTGGAGGCGTCTCTCTGTTGTATCCTGATATTTTCTAACACTGCATGGGAGTAGTAGCCTGAAGCATGCACTGGGTTGTGTCATTAGTAGCTGGTAACTGGGAATTGTGTTTGAGGAGGGCGTGAAGTGGATAAGCTTAGTTGCAAGATAAGCTCTCAAATGTGTGCAGCCTACTAGTATACCACAATTACTTGGAAAATTTAAGAGCTGACTTATACTGGATATAGATAGAATACTAATCTGAATGATTTAACACATTTTTATTAAAGTCTGTTTTTACTTGATTGAGAGCAAATCATGTTAATTGAACATGTTCTATTTGTGTATTCCTTCTCGGTTGCCCGTTTCAGCTATGTGATGATGATGCCATTTAAACGGCAGGCTCTAGTGGAATTTGAAAACGTAGATAGTGCCAAAGAATGTGTGACATTTGCTGCAGATGAACCCGTGTACATTGCTGGTCAACAGGCTTTTTTCAACTATTCTACAAGCAAAAGGATCACTCGGCCAGGAAACACTGATGACCCGTCAGGAGGCAACAAAGTTCTTCTGCTGTCCATTCAGAATCCTCTTTATCCCATTACAGTGGTATGTTTTGGCAGGACAAAGTGGTATGTTTTAGCATGCACCACTACACCAGGCTAATGTTTTGATTTATTGTAGAGATGAGGAATCGCCAAGTTGCCCAGACTGGTCTTGAACCCGTGGGCTCAGGCAATTCTCTTACCTTGGCCACCCAAAGGGCTGGGATTATAGGCGTGAGCCACTGTGCCCAACCTGTAGAATTTTTAAAAAGGATCCATGTCCTGAACCGGTTGAGTTTTCTTTCTACTCACATGCTATTTCTTTTTTTTTTTTTTTTGAGTTGGAGTCTCACTTAGTCGCCCAGCCTGGAGTTCAGTGGCCGCTTCCGGCCACTGCAGCCTCAACCTGCTGGGCTCCGGCGATCCTTCCGCCTCAGCCTTCCGAGTAGCCGGAATTACAGGCATGCGCTACCACACCTGGCTGATTTTTTGATTTATTGTAGAGATGAGGTCTCGCTGCCCAGGCTGGTCTCGAACCCGCGGGCTCAGGCAATCCACTCACCTCAGCCTCCCAAAGGCGCGGGATTACAGGCTGAGCCACCGAGCCCGGCTTCACATGCTATTTCATAGTAAGCTAGTAACAAGGACACTTGATTTTTGTGATGGATAGAAGAGTATCCCAGTAAGGGAAGTTTTTGTTGGTATGATATCTAATGGGGATATGATACTGGGAGATAAAGCATAAGGTATTTCTTAGATTTAATTAGATCTTTGGCATCTACTTTTGTAATATGTATAGACTTATTAATAGTATTAAGATATTTATAATAGTTGGTATTTTTGGGAAAATATATAACTAATCTAGTATAGGTACTCTGATGTGTTTTTGTTACATCCCTAGTGTGTAACAATTTAGCTGTATAATTACAGATGCTCAAGAAATTTCTTGGCCAGGTGCAGTGGCTCAAGCCTATAATCCCAGCACTTTGGGAGGCCAAGGCTAGGGGATTGCCTGAGCCTCAGGGGTTTGAGGTCAGCCTGGACAACTTGTTAATACCTCGTCTCTACAATAAATCAAGAAATAAGCTGGACACGGTAGCGTGTGCCTGTAGTTCCAGCTACTTGGAATGCTAAGGTAGCAAGATCACCAGAGCCCAGCAGGTTGAGGTTGAGGTGGCTGTGAGCATGCCACTGCACTCCAGCCTGGGTGACAGAGTGAGACTCTGACTCCAAAAAAAAAAAAAAGAAAAGAAAAGAAATTTCTTGGTAGCTGAGTAATTACTCTCAAGTGGATATTTAGAGTCCCTCTTAGATGACTGAGGCATCTTGTTTGGTGACATCTAACTGTCTGATCTTCCATAGATCTTTTCTCTTATAGCCATTGTCCCTTGAAAAATGAGTACCAGAGTTATTCTAATACTTTTCCTTATTACATACTTATTGCTATAACTCAAGTGATTATGATACTAAACATTTCAGGGTCACATTTGGTAAAAAAACAAATTAATTATAGTTCTGGGTTATTAATTATGCATTGTCAGAGGTTATTTTAGTCATGTTAAAATAAAAATTGAGGACTCATTTAGGAGAAAAATAGGTAATAGTGCTTCTTCACTTCTCTAATGTGGGCATATGTATAGGAGGTGGGGAAATAACTTTAGATTTATTGAAATGTAACAACTTAAAAATTAGTTTAGTGATGAATAGAAATGACATTTTGACAGTTGTTGGTTTTTAGGTAAAACAAAATGAAGTGTAGCTTTACTGTTTTTCTAAATGTGAAATGTGAAGCAATCTTGTTTTTTTCTTCATAGGATGTCTTATACACTGTATGCAATCCCGTTGGAAAAGTGCAACGTATTGTTATTTTCAAGAGGAATGGAATACAAGCGATGGTTGAATATCCTTTATTTGTGAAATTGTTATTGATGTGCATGAATGATACATAATTCATATGGATCTTATTTTTTCCTGCTTAAATATATATATATTTTTTACTTTATTTTTTTATTTTAAAGATGTGGGGTACGATTCAGGGTTAGGTATACAAATGTTCATTATGCAGGTCCCCTTGCTGATGAGGTGTGCCCCTCTCTTCTCTGGCAGTTTCTCTCAACTACCAAGCCCATTCCCCCTCCCCTGGCAGTTTCCTACTACTGTCAATTCTTTTCTTATAGTATTATGATAATTGTTCAAGGTCTGCTTATGAGTGAGAACATATGGTACTCTGTTGTTTATTTCTGTGATAGATCACTGAATATGATGGACTCTAAATCCGTCCAAGTTGCTGCGAAGTCCATATGTTTGTCCTTCTTTATGGCTGCATAATATTCCATTGTGTATATGTACCACATTTTTTTAATCCACTTCAACTTCAGTGGGCAGCATGGTTGGTTCCATGTTTGTGCTATTGTGAATAGAGTTGCAACAAACATGCGCGTGCAGGTATCTTTTTTTGTAGACTGAGTTCCTCTGGGTATATTCCCAATCCTGCAGGGTCATATGGAAGGTCAATTTCTAGTTCTTTCAGAAATTGCCACATTGTCTTCCAAAGAGGCTGCACTAGTTTGCATTACCACCAACAGTTTAGAGTTTTTCTCCGCATCCATGCCAGCATATGTTATTTGTTTTGTTAATGATGGCCAGTCTTACTGGGGTTAGATGGCATCTCAGTGTGGTTTTGATTTGGATTTCTCTGATGATTAGTGAAGCTGAACCCTTTTTCATGTGTCTGTTGGCTGCCTGTGTATCTTCTTTTGAGAAGTGTCTATTCATGTCTTTTGCCCACTTTTGAAAGGGGCTTTGTTTTTTTTTTTTTTCCTTTCGGCAAGTTTGATTTCCTTGTAGATTCTAGATGTTAGACTTTTGTCAGATATACAGTTGGCAAATATTTTTTCCCATTCTGTGGGCTGTCTCCCTGCTTAAATATTTCTAGGCAAGTGGCGGTTACTTTCTTCCACAAAAATCTTGGCTTAGTTTTTAAAAAATGAAACTGTAGTACACATAGAGAGTTTTACTATTTCTGATAAGAATAACTTGCTACCACAAAACAGACCAGTGTTTCATCTTAAAGTGTAAAATAACACTATTTGATGATATGTACACTTGTATCTTTAGAATTTATCCCAAATGAACTTTTCTGACTCCCCTTTAAAATAGTTTGGAAGTAACAAACTTTAGAGTCAGTAGATTTTTTCTTAACCTTTCTTTGCTGAACCTTTTAAATTTTATTTATTTTTATTTTTGATTTTTGTAGAGACAAGGTCCCGCTATGTTGCCTAGGCTGGTCTCAAACTCCTGGGCTCAAGCAATCCTCCCACCTCGTCCTCCCAAAGTGCTGGGATTACAGGTATGAGCTACTGCACCTGATCTGACACAGAACCTTTTAAATGGTCATGGTTTATATAAGACTTACTTCTCTATATTAAACTTGTTATATGTTGTAAAATAAGCAAGCTACAAAATAGTACAGATAGTACAAGCCCATCTTAAAAACATATATATTAATAAAGAAAAAACCCTAACTGAATGTGTACATGCATAGGAAGAGGTAAGGATGTAAGCATACTCTTTAGCCATGCTTATTCCTGGCATGGTGTTTTTTGTTTGTTTGTTTTTTTACTCTGTATACTTTTGTAATTTGATTCTTAAAAAAATTATGGATATAAATGATTTTTTAAAAACTAATAAAATTTAGATAGTTGAATGATCCTATAACCTTGCCTTCTCAGAAATATATAAAAATCATGTTTGTTTTGTATTATTTGGTTCTTTGTGAAGTTCATCCTACTTCAAGAGTAGAATCTTTTTTGTTTCGGGGTTGTGAGTTGTCCCTTTGCCAGGAAATGGGACCGTGCTCCGTCCCATTGTGAAGTGCTTCTGATGACTTACAAGGAATAATGTAGATAGTTTGGTTGTAGTGTCTTCTTTGGTGCTCTGATTTTAAAAATATATTCTCTACTAGAATTCATCTAGAAGTTTTATTTGGTAAAACATTTCCAGAAGTAAGAATTACTTGATTATTTTTAGTCCTGTTCTTTGGGAATGGGAGATGATTAAACATCAGAGACCTCATACCCAGTTTCCTTAATAGAGCTTATGTTTGAATCAATCCTTTGTGCCCAGAAAGCTAAAGCAGCACTCAATGGAGCAGATATATATGCTGGATGTTGCACACTCAAAATTGAATACGCAAGGGTAAATATTTTTTCAACGCTTTGTCAAAGACCTCTTTATGTTTTGGGTATGCAGTTTGAACGTAACTTTCTTTTCCATCTTAACAGCCAACTCGTCTAAATGTCATTAGGAATGACAACGACAGTTGGGACTACACTAAACCATACTTGGGAAGACGAGGTAGGTATTTTCTGCATTTTGGAATGTACTTCATAATCTGCTGACACATTTTTACGTGCAGTTAGATTCCTGTTTCCTGAGACGAGCTAGTTAATTCAAACGAAAACCTTGTTGGTGAATGCTCTTGTTGCAAAAGGCCATGTAATGCTGGAAAATAACCTTGACTCTTAGCGCCCCCTACTGGTATGTTCTGAGCTATTGCTATTTAGTTCAACAAGGAGCCCACACATACAGGCACGCCCGCAGTTCAAGGACTTGCATTTCTCCAAGCAGCTCTCTCTCTTTGGAGGAGAGGAAACTGATTCAGAATATTCCTTACAAACTGCAAACTTGCACACTGCTTCTCTATGGAAAGGACCTTTCCCCCAAGCTGGACGAGGCATTAAGAAGGATAGAGGACTCCAGCAGGCTGACTCTACACTTCATCATGCACCACATCGGCATCAGCAAAAGCCCTCTGAAAACTCAGACTCGCAACTCACCTTGACTGCATACTGCATGCACCATCACCCCACGTTTGCAAAGGAAGACACTTACCAGTACTTCAGACTTGCATGGGATCAGCACCATGATAGACTGTGCCCATTCATTCAAATTGTATGTATATATTGATCTGATTTCCCGTAAGGTTTCAGCTGTAGAAGTTACGACTTTCACTCACGGAAACCAGACTTTGTCTGCAATGTTGTAAATCTTAATGGCCGTTACTGTAACTGTTTGCAGCTTAGATTCAAATTGTTAATTGACAAATAACCAGGACCAGTCTATCAACAGGTCTTGGGAATTGGTAACACTCAACCAATCCACACAGATGTTAAAAATAAAAGAATTAGAAAGGTGCACCCTTGCTGCACTTCAGTTTGCTTTTTTATTTCATTTTTTTCTCAATTGTGAACATTGAACAGAAATTCTAACATAATGAAAAGGTGCATTATTTGTAAAAGATGTTTTTCTGTGTGGTTTGATTTTTGTAAAGTGGCTGTTTATAAGTTGTCACTTTTTGTAACTAAGGTTATCACTTATGTTAATTTGTGTACTTAGAAAACTTGACATTTCAAATGTAGGTGACAGCAACATGTGTTCAAGGAAGAATATATTTCATCTTGATAAATCTGAAAAGCATTTCATTTGAGATGCTTTTTCATCTATAAATGCTAGATTTCATGAGCTTAAATTTGACTGATAAAATTGTTCAACTAATTGTGTGGCAATTCTGGAATATACAAATTAAAATGTGGATCTTGTAAAAACAAGGGGGCTGCAGTATTGGCTACATTTCAACTACAATATCAGTGTTTGAGTCATGGGTTATAAGATGTACAAGCTCAAGAGAAGTATGTCTGTAAAAGTCAATGACTATAAAAACATTTGGTGGCATCCCAAATATCTTGGGCAGTGGCTACTCTTTAATGCATGTACTCTAGCAAAAAAAAAGTAAGAGGTGATGTGATGATCCTTTGCATGGTCAAATATTTAGGACTTGTGGATGATTGGCTCCTTACACTCTCAATTCCCAGAAAGCCTCTTGCCTTCTGCATGAAGTTGCAACTAGGTTTGTTCTATAATGCAGCCTTGGCTAGACCCATGCTTTCCATTCCTTTTGGAATCTGCTTGCCCCAGACTTGGAGCAGTGACCCCTTAGCACTGAAACAACAGGACAAGTGGTAGATGAGAAATCTCTCACTTCTTTCAATTTTACAATCAGTCATTGCCCACTCGGGTTTGTATTTGAAATAGTGAGTGTGGTTTGTATTTGAGTTTGTATTTGAAATAGTGAGCGTTTTTCTTGATGTCTCTTACAACTTTTATAGATATGCTTCTTATTTTAGCAATGTTTAAATCTATTATTTTAATAAGTCTGAGGTTTACACAACTTAGGTTAGTTCTTCATACAATTCTAGTCAGATAAATTTAGAAATATGTAAGAGTGATATTTAAATAGTGAAATATAATGAAAGAAAGTAAAGCAATTTTAGTCGATTATACTTTCAAAGAACAAAATTCTTGTTTTCTAATTCCTTATAGATGGATATTTGTCTAGCAAGACAGTAGCAGCTTACATTTTGTTCCTGTAGTGGTCTTAGCTTGCTCTTAAGTTGATGGATATTGAAACTGTGTTTAGTTGCTATCTGCAAATAAAGACCTTCATAAATTTTTTTACCCCCCCAAAAGAGCTCTTTTAAAAACATAACTTCATTTTAAAAGTCCTTTTCAGCCCTAATTACATTTTAGTGGAAAGAATCCTTAGCCTGAACTTCAAGGAATCCCTCCAGAAATGTTAAGCAAAACTTGTGTATAGGTGCATCTTTTGGGTGGAGAAGGTATATAACTTCCATCAGATTTCAGTTGAATCTATGAAAGTTTGCAAACCATTGTTTGGATACTGGTATTTCAGTATTTGACTTTTCTGCTTGCTTCTGTTTTATTTGATTTTATATTAAGTAGTGAATGCTTCACATAAAGTGAATGATTGTTATTATTTTTCTTTGAATAAGGATTTTGCTCTGTCATCCAGATGGAGTGCAGTAGCAAGATCATGACTCACTGCAACCTTGACTCCTGGGCTCAGGTGATCCTTCTGCCTCAGCCTCTTGAGTAGCTGGGACTACAGGTGCATGCCACCATGCCCTGATAATTTTCAAATTTTTTGGTAGCGACAAGGTCTCACTATGTTACCCAGGCTAGCCTTGAACTCCTGGGTTTAAGCAATCTTGCCTCAGCTTCCCAAAGTGCTGGGATAACAGGCGTGAGTCTCCACACCCTGCTAAAGTGAATTATTAATTAGAATGGCTGAAAGACACCTTAAAGATGAAATCTACTCTGACTTCTTCATTTATGAATGAAGATTGTGAGTTTCTGTGACTATACAGCAAACTAATGGTTAAGTTGGAGTCATCTAATTCCCAATCTAGTTCTCTTTTCTTTATAGCACACTGTTAACTGTATTGATAAAACTGAGTCATGAAGACATTATGGTGGTTTTGGTTTTATTATTCCAAGTCAGATAAGGAATTGTATTTAGTGTCTGGTGGCATATGCTTAAGCAGAGGCACATTAACAGAATGGTTTGGCAGACTGGATTGGTCCAAGAGGGTGAGACTTACATGCTGAGAGCTGCTGGAAGCCATGTAATGGAAGGAACTGTGAATGTTTAGACAGAGAAGAAATGACTTTTGGGAAATAAGGGGAGGGTCATACTAACTTTTCAAGCATTTGGAAGAGTTTTTAGACCAAGACTTAAGTGTGATGCCCCAAACGGGTAGAATATGGGTAGAGGATCAATTTCTGTATAGCATAGAAATTAATTTTCTTACAATAGAGGACCACCTGGAAGTATAAGGGAAGGTAGTATGTACCTTGTAACTGGTTTTAGGTGAGCAGAGGCTATGTAGTCTCAGTTGATAGGAATAATGTCAAGGGAACTTTTTCACTGATCCTGTTCCATGCTATGATAATTTGGAATAGGTGATTAAAACTAGACTTCTCTAGACTGAAGTGAAAATTAAAGTATTTCTCATCTCCCATGAACGTCATTTGTTTAGATGACTAAGGATGTATGGAAAGCCTCTCTGAATTTTCAAAGATTGGAATGACCAGATTCTTAAGATACATCTTTTTAAAAATCTTATTGAGCACTATGATTTGATCAGCAGACTTTCTAAAAAAAGTGTCGTATAATGATTTTTAAAATTTACTAACCATCATAGGAAGTGCTACTTTAGAAACCTGTAATTTTTATTGATGTCTCAAATTAGATTTGGGAAAATTGGCATGCCTTTCCCAAAAACGTAGCTAGAATAAAAATTACCCTGTAGAGTATTGTAGTATTCTCATCCAATAATGTAGCCTCCTTGGTTAGCTTTATCTTGGCATCTTTAAACTTTGGGGGTTGCTCAGTCCTGCCTGGTGTTAAGGTCAATAGATGATGACCTATCCATGATATAACGTGAGCCAGTGGTGTGCACATTTTCAGCTCTCAAGTCAGTAGGTGTTTGTAAAAATGTGTATATACTTATAAAATACTCTGTGTTTACTGATTGTGAAACCATGTAATACAGGTTGTTGTTGGCTTATGCTGAAACTTCTTGAAAGAAGCCCACTTTGAAAATGTGTTGCAGTTGAAGCTAATAGTATGATTCAGGTACTGTCTTTCAAAAGTACTGCACTTAAAGCTTGTTTTAAAGACATGCATTGGTAAAGACTTCTGTACAGTGTCAAACTCTAGCATCGTGTACACTCATTTTCTGACAAGTATCCATTCTTCCCTTAAAGTTGAAAGTGTGATTGTATGTGGCATTTGCCAAAAAGATATTTTCAAGTTGAGTGGAATTTGTTAGATAGAATTATTTTTTTAAAACTTTTGATGTTGTATTTAAATTGGACATGAATGGATGTTTAAAGTTAACCAGGAATCATATTTCTTTTATGAATTGTTGTAATGGATGTTTTGAATGGGTGTTTCCCATGTGAGAACTCTGTTAAGTACTTGGGTCACAATTGTTAAAACCATGTTTCTACTTTTGTGTCAGATAGAGGAAAGGGTCGCCAGAGACAAGCCATTTTGGGAGAACACCCTTCTTCGTTTAGACATGATGGCTATGGTAAGTTTGTCAAGGCAGAAGGAAAGTAGTACAGATGAACTGTTAGACTTGCATTTCTGATGAAGAATGGCACATTTTTTGTCTCTGTATTTTTCCTGCTCACCTGACTTGCTTTATAGGGGATCAGTTCCTTATAACGTATTCCTCAGGAGTTGTCCAAAATCTCTTGTTTCTTAGGATATTGCTAAATCAAAGACTCCTTGAGATAAATGAGAGCTGTTGGTTGGGGATTGAAAACTTCTTTGGCATTATCTTTTGTTTTGGTTTTGATTTGTAATGGGCTCTGACCTATAAGAGACCCAGAAAGTTTTATTGCTCAGTAAGTGTAGTTTTCATTCCAGCAGTTATTGAGCAAAGAGAAGTTTTGGGTAATTAAGGCAGAACGAGTGGAGTATTTGTCAGAAAGGATTCATGCTTCTAGGTTAGCCTCTTAACCTCTTTTATTTCCGTAGTTAGTATTTTGGCTTTGACTAAATTGTTCATATTCTCCTTTTAAATCTTTTCAGCTTTTACTGTTTACTACGTTGGCAAGTTAAGATTATAAAACCTAGAATAATAATCTTCCCTGGGAAAAAGTTGGATATCAGACTCTTGTTCTTGTAGGCAGATGTTGAAAATTGCTATTGATAAGACTTGTAACAGCCTATCAATTAAGAGATTTTTTAGTTTTTAATGGTATGTATTGACCCCACCTATTTTGTGTTGAAGTTCAATATTATTAGAATTGGCAGAAAGTTGAAGTTGCTGTATGGCCGTCTTGGGGTTTATCATAGAAATCCCCAGTGTTGACTTTTTTTTTTTTTTTTTTTGAGTTGGAGTCTCACTCTGTCGCCCAGACTGGAGTGCAGTGGCCGCTCCCAGCCACTGCAGCCTTGACCTGCTGGGCGCCGGCGATCCTTCCGCCTCAGCCTTCCAAGTAGCCGGAACTACAGGCACGCGCTACCACACCCAGCTGATTTTTGATTTATTGTAGAGATGAGGTCTCGCCAAGTTGCCCAGGCGGGTCTTGAACCCGTGGGGCTCAGGCAATCCACTCACCTCAGCCTCCCAAAGGCGTGGGATTACAGGCTGAGCCACCGAGCCGGGCCCCAGTGTTGACTTTTATCCTAAATGTTTCAAATTGCCTTCATATTCACCACTTTAATGACCATTCTTAGCTGTGAGTTTAGCTTTTTTCCAGTGTCTTGTTTTTGAACTCCAGGAATTTATTCTGCATGTGTGCATGTGTGTGTGTGTGTTCAAACTTCCATAGTAATCGTGATGTGATCTCCATGTTATGTCAAGACACTAAGTGGTATAGAATGAAAATCTTACTGTAGTTGTTTTAGTGAGTATGTACCTTGATTATTTTTCTTTGTTGTTCCTGTAACAGAGTAAATATGAAGTATGGTTGTACAAGTAGTTCTGAACCTACAGATAAGAGGCACTTACTGGGAACTTATTGTGCTTTGTGTAGTGGAGGATTACAAAAGATGACTAATTATGAGTTTGCAGTAGAGTTCTGGAGTTAAATGTGTCATGGCAGCCATCTGAAGGCTAAAGCTTGCTAAATATTTTGCCAAAGGAGACTAGAAAAATCTAAGAAAGAACAAATGAAGGACAAGGAACTCTACTGTACTAGTGTTGAAACAGATGATATTCTTAGCATGGAGTTTGCCTCTATTTATAAAATATATGTTACTTAAAAATTGTATAAACAAAATGTTCTACACCCTACAGTGATGTTTTACTTTTAAAAAGTCTACCGTGAGATCCTTTGGTAGTCGTGGGGTTGTGTGGGGTGTCCATTCTGAGCTGTACCCACTAAGATGTTTAACTCAGGGTTAATTCATTCCGCTTTCCTAGGAAAGTAAGTTGAGTGGGGGTAGGAGGAAGGAGTGAATCAAAGGAGGTGGAGAAGTAAGATGAGAATATGGGGGAAACGCAAAAAAGACAGGGGTGTTGGCTGGTGATCTGAGCCTTTTTACAAATACTGCAAATCACAACTATATATATCCCTTCAGATCAGTGGTTTAGCAAAACAGCTTTATTTGCAGTTGGGGGTTACATTGTGGGTGACTTTTCCTATGTGAAGGAAGGAATTAAAAAGTTCATTATGGTTCAGGACCCATAGATTCCATCAGATTGAATTTGGCTTATAGCAGTATAAAATCTTTGCGGATAATCACAGTTCTTTAAATCTTTTAATTTGGGAAGCCCAACCCTATGAAATGAACTGGTTGAATATATATATATTGGTTGAATATCCTTTATATTTGAACACTGGCAAAAATGGATATATAGACTTCTTGCTGTGAGCTCAAGAAAAGTGTATTTATTAATTGCTAACATCTTTGGATATGGTTTCTGGACCAAAGATTTTAAAGTTTGAGAGATGGGAAATGCATTCAGAATGTTAATATACCATTTACATAGCATTTTCCCATGTAAGTGAATTTTTAAAATACCCGAAGTATTTGTTTTTTAATCACCCAGACTTTTTGCATCATCAATTTACTACATAAAGCTTTTAAAAGACTTCTGATTTTTCTTATCTTAATATAATAATTCAAATAGTATAGATAACAATTTCATCCTGCTGGCCCAAAGTCATAATTACAAACAACAATTTCATCCTGCTGGCCCAAAGTCATAATTACAAACAATCAGTTATTCTCTTGCACTGTTTTGGTTGTTACCTAGGGCGGTGGGTGTCAAGGTATTTGGACCTCAGCCAGCGTAAGGCAGGGTGAAAATTTCCACTGCCCACCTACCTCGTGTTTCTCTATGTGAAAAGAAAATGTAATGGTAATAGTGGTCTCATTACAGTGTAAGCACTTAGTAGGCGGGGGAGCAGTGTAACATGTTATATGTGCTTTTGCAATAGGAATAAGAGTGTATTTGAACCTTGGTGTGTGTATAACAGTCAATATCAGAGACTGAAATACGTATAGTTACTAACATCTCACTCATACTGAGTTATATTGGTTGTTTTGGTAAACTCCCAGTTGCCAGTAAGAAGAGCAGTTAAAAACCATGACCAATTTGAGGAAACACTGATGATGATTAATCAAAGTATGCCTCCCTAAAACCACAGAAGTTCACACCGTGTGTTTGTGCGCGCATGCCTGTTGGTGGTGTTGCTGTGTTATGAGTGGCAGCTGCATTTGGAATCGTGCAAATTGGGAGTCCACGGCAAGCTTTCAGAGCATGGCATGAAACCAAAATGCAGTAGTTTTTAGTACCTCACTTAGTAGATGGACGACAGGTGTCCCTTAGGCCATGAAAATGAAAGTCAGTGACATGGCAGACTCTTTACTTCTTGAGAAATGAAGACAGGACTTGGGTTTTGTGCACCAGGAGGACCTTTGCCTGCGCCCCAGACTATGCTTTTGTAACCCCTGACTCAGGAGCCCTTAAGTGGGGGATTTGTGTCTCAAAGCTGCGTTTCCCTCCTAGTTGCTGCTTCCGAGTTCCTCTGCTTCGCAGTGTTGGTGTGGGTGTCCCTGTGCCTGCTTTTAGCATCACGGTTTCTCCTTACTCGCCCATGTCTTTCGATCCCACACTCCAGTTTTATTTTTTGTTACTTCTGTCGTGGATTAAAAAAACCGATAAATTAACATTGTTTAAAACGACTCTAAAGTTATCTTGATTCTGAATGAGGATTCTCAGTGTCAGAGGCGTAGATGTGTGTGTGTGTATGCATGTTTCTGTTTTAGATACTCAGGCATTTCCTTCTGGGTTCTTGATACTGTTTCAAAAATGGAGGTTGCAGAGTAATAAGACACCCATGTGTGGATAGGCATTAACTAAACCTGGGGTGTTAGTTTCCCTAATTAGAATTAGGGGAATAGGATACCAACCTGAAAGTACATTATGGTAAAATAGATTCAAGGAGACAACTTTTCAGTGGAACTGAAGGTGTTCTTTTTGTTCTGTCTATATAGAGGTAGCTTCCTAGAGTTCACTGTATGTTTTAATATATTACTGCTTCAAAAGGCATTGGCAGGAAGTTTTTTTTTTTTTAATTTGAGGTATAATTTATATGCAGTAGCCCAAAATGTTACATTTTCCTGCCCTCCTCAACCTTTTTTGTTAGACTGCCATTTTTTAAAACTGTTCATTCATAGCCTGATGTATGTAGGTATAGTTCAATATATATTAGATCTGGTACAAGTAAATATAATTTCCCATAGGTTATATTTAGATATTCATGCATTTGTGTTTTCTTTGTATATCAAACCAGCTAATGTTAAGGTTTTTTGGAGGGTGTGGTGAGGTACTAAAGTATTTGCAAACAGAAATGTGTGTGTGTGGCTATTTATTGATTGATTTTGATCATTTGTATAGGATCCCACGGCCCATTACTGCCTTTACCGAGTCGTTACAGAATGGGCTCCCGAGATACACCTGAGCTGGTTGCCTACCCATTACCACAGGCTTCCTCCTCTTACATGCATGGAGGAAACCCCTCTGGTTCTGTTGTCATGGTCAGTGGATTACATCAGCTGAAGATGAATTGTTCAAGAGTCTTCAACCTGTTCTGCTTATATGGAAATATTGAAAAGGTAAGTTTCATTTTATATTACTTTGTTTTGCTGGGAGATGCAGTAGGAATTCTGAAAAAGCTGCAAGGATGAGTCTTCTCCTTATATCAGGCACATCCACATTCCTTGTGCAGTGACCCACAAAAAATCCCTTATATAGGAATTCCAGAGATGGTTTTTTGTTGGTAAGCAGTAAGTATGGGTTGTTGGTACTGAAATATTTGATAATTAATATAAAAGGAAATCTAAAAGGGTAGTTTAATCAACTGCTAGAGCATTATAGAATTTATAGAGTATTATTTGTAGTATATATTTTGGTGATCATTTCAAACATGTTGAACTTTAGAATTTAACATGCTGACCTTTAGAATTTGAAAGCAGTTACTTTCATGGAGTTAAGGGTATATATAAACATGTCTCAGAGCTTGTCCGGAAGTTGTAAATTTCAGGAGCATTCTAAGATTTATACGTGTGCCTCCTAAATACTAAGGTTCTAGTGTCTTCTGAAGTACAAAGTGCTTTTGGCTCAATCAGTATTTGAAACTGATCTACTTTGATACATGTGTCCAGAACTTTCTGCCCAGAGGTTTACATACTTTGAAGGACTTTAGAAATTCTAACTTTGTTTTTTCCAGATAACTCTGTGGTTTACCCAAAGCTGTGACATTTTATTCATTGACATCTCACAAATACCTAGAGTAGTGCCTGGCATACAGTAGTAGCTAAGTGATTTTTGAAAGAATCATGGGCAATTCAACTAGGAAACTGAATGGTAGCCTTACGTTACCAGTGTTTGAGACACTTGGTAATTTGAATTTCAGTACTATAGGAATGTTTTTTTCCTGTTTTAGGTGATTTTAGTGTTCTTTTCACAGCAGTAAGAAAGAACAAGCATGTGAGTTACAAGTGTGTTGGTGCATTCAGTTTTTAGTTCATCACTTCTAAAGCCTCCTTGACTGAGAAAGCAACTCCTCTGAATTCTGAAATAAGTAATTCCTCAACTGTTGGATAACGGTTACAAAAAAAAAAAGAATAAAAAGAAAAAAACTCTATGTTTGGTCAGGGGTCCAACATTTGGGATGTTTCTGTTTATATAGCTGGCCAGTAATACACAGGCTAGGCTTAGTAAGATGGGGAGATATGGTTCAGATTATCTTCACACAGACATTTCTCTTGGACCTGGGTGTTTAGTTAAAGTGTAGGAACTGCCTGTTTGATAACTAAGTGAGCTTTAGTGTATATTTTAACTTTCTTTACAGAATGTTGTCTTTTTGTGCTTTTCACATATGTAGATGATAAATCAGGCCTTTTAATTAACATCTTTAGAGCTTTGTCTTTTGTGTTTTGAACTAATTGTTTCATGTGATTTAGGAACCCAGGTAATTTTTTCTAATAAAGCTTAAGTTTTATGTATGTTATTAGACTAATTCTAGTTTCTTTCACTCTGAAAAGTTTTTATTTTTTAATTTATTTTTTGAGACAGAGTCTTGTACTGTTGCTTAGGCTAGATCATAGTTCATTGCAGTCTTGAACTCTTGGGTTTGAATAATACTCCTGAGTAGTTAGGGATACAGGTGTGCGCCTCCACACCTGGCTGATTTTTTTAATTTTTTGAGGAGATGGGATCTCACTGTGTTTCCCAGACTGGTCCGACTCCTGGCCTCAAGTGATCCTCCTGCCTCAGCCTCCCAAATTGCTGGAATTACATGAACCAGTGTACCCTAAAGTTTTTAAACATTTTAAATGATGTTATAATACATTAAACACAAACCATTGTAACCCTTTAAAGATCTATTTGTAGTTAATTTTTCCTAACTTTCTTTTGAAGATTACAATCTCCAGATACAGGAACTACATACAATCTCAGAACAGTCTCCAAATACAAAAACTACAAGAGTACAGTGCCATAAGTACATATTTAACATGTATATGTAGTCACTATTAGATTTGTAGGCTGTTATTGGATTAAATCAAGGAGGAAGAATTTGACCCATAAGAAGATAAGTCATTTCAAATAAAGCTGAAAAATCCTGCCACGACTGAGTTTTGTTCAAGTGTACCCATTAAAACTGGTAGTTAAAGTGATAGAAATAAATGCCGTGTTACATTTGACCTGTAAATATGTTCTTAGTATTCCTTTGAGGTTAATAGATGAGAAGGAAGCGTGTTCAGTGGGCATGTATGTTGACGGTGCAGTAGTCCCGTGCATAGTCACGCTTTCTGTGACTTCAGTCATCTATGGTTATCTGGTCCAAAAATAGGTGAGTATGGTGCAGTGTGATATGTTGAGAGAGAGAGAGAGCACGTTCACATGCCTTTTATTACAGTCTGTCATTGTAATTGCTCTGTTATTAGTTGATAATTTCTTATTGTGCCTGATTTATAAATTAAACTTTATCACAGGTATGTATGTGTAGGAAAAAGCATACTGTATAGAAGGTTTGGAACTGTCTTCAGTTTCAGGCATCCACTGGGGGTCTTGGAATGTATCCCTCAAAGAGAAAAGGGAGATACTGTGGTAATAGCTGTTTAGGGACTTGCCAAGGGCTAGCCACTATGCTGAATGATTGCCATACTTTGTTTCATCTAACTCTTATAACATTTTACGCTAAAATTAAGAGTAGTCCAAGCGGGTCAGAATAGGCTCTGCCCAAGATATCATGAACACTCGTGAAGTATTGCTTGTTTTTTAACCTTTCCCTATATCACACAAGCCTTCCTATCTCAAGATCTTTTTGAATTCTTTCTTTCTTTCTTTTTGAGTTGGAGTCTCACTCTGTTGACCAGACTGGAGTGCAGTGGCTGCTCCCAACCACCGCAGCCTCGACCTGCTGGGCTCCAGCGATCCTTCCGCCTCAGCCTTCCAAGTAGCCGGAACTACAGGCGCGCGCTACCACGCTCTGCTAATTTTTTGATTTCTTATAGAGATGAGGTCTTGCCAAGTTGCCTAGGCAGGTCTCGAACCCGTGGGCTCAGGCAATCCACTCACCTCAGCCTCCCAAGGTGCAGGATTACGGGCTGAGCCACCGAGCCCGGCTTCTTTTTTTTGTTTTTTTTTTGAGTCAGTCTCACTCTGTTGCCCAGGCTGCATGCAGTGGCATGATCATGGCCACTGTAGCCTTGTCCTGCTGGGCTCAGGCGATCCTCCTGCCTCAGCCTTCCAAGTAGCTAGAACTACAGGTACACGTCACCACACCCAGCTAATTTTTTTATTTACTGTAGAGTGAGGTCTCGCCAATTGCCCAGGCTGGTCTCGAATCCCTGTGCTCAGGCAATCCTCTTGCCTCCGCCTCCCAATGTGCTGGGATTACAGGTGTGAGCCACCGTGCCTGTCCTGTTTTATATTATTTCTTATATTGCATATTGATATTGCCTTAACAGAATTCTGCATAGTTTGTAATTACTGTTTGTTCTTTTTCAATTTTTGGCCTAGTTACTAGACTATTAGGTTCAGCCGGGCTCGGTGGCTCAGCCTGTAATCCCAGCGCTTTGGGAGGCCAAGGTGAGTGGATTGCCTGAGCCTGCGGGCTTGAGACCCACCTGGGCAACTTGGCGAGACCTCATCTCTACAATAAATCAAAAATTAGCTGGGCGTGGTAGTGCATGCCTGTAGTTCCGGCTACTTGGAAGGCTGAGATGGAAGGATCTCCGGAGCCCAACAGGTTGAGGCTGCGGTGGCCAGGAGCAGCCACTGCACTCCAGTCTGGGCGACAGAGTGAGACTCCAACTCAAAAAAAAAGAATATTAGGTTCAAGATGATGTCTGTTACATTCACCAATAAATCCCCAGTACCTAGCACAGTACTTATCAAAGCATAGTAGACACCTAGTAAATATTTGTTCAATGAATAATTATTAATGAGTCTTGCCAGATGTTGTCATTGTCTACATTTTACAGGGACAATCTGTGGCTCAAAGAAGTTCAGAAAACTGCCCCCAAATCACACAATTAATGAGTAACAGAGCTAGGATAAGCCTGTGCTGTTCTTCATTGTGCTATACAGTAGAATTAATTTTCTTTTTTTTTTTAACTGTTGCATTTGGAATTAAGAGTGTTTTCATAACATGGCAGAATATAGTTAAGATTCCAGGTGATCATCTGTATTTGACTTTAACCACACCACTTAGATCACATTGTCTTTCAAAAATTCTGGTACTGCAGAAGGGAATTAAATGATCACCTTTTTGGAATTTTTGTATTTACAGGTAAAATTTATGAAGACCATTCCTGGTACTGCACTGGTGGAGATGGGTGATGAGTATGCTGTAGAAAGAGCTGTCACACACCTTAATAATGTTAAATTATTTGGGAAAAGACTTAATGTTTGGTAATTACTTAACTGATACATTTAAAAAATCTTTGTCCTTTTTATTAGATAAAGACATTAATGTCAACATCATAATATTTAATGTAACCTAGGGCACATCTGAAACTGGCTGCGTAGTTTTGTCATTTTGGACAAATGTTAGGGTATATCATTCAAATTTTGCTTATTTATACCTAGTTTTTCATTTTATGATCATCAAATGTGTTAAAATGGGCAAATTTTTATGTTAAAGTTTTCTAATATGAGAACATATTCAAAAGATTTGTTTTCTAATTGATGCCTAAACTATAAGCGATTAATTGTAACCCATAGCCGGGCTTGGTGGCTCAGCCTGTAGTCCCAGCGCTTTGGGAGGCTGAGGTGAGTGGATTGCCTGAGCTCGTGGATTCAAGACCCGCCTGGGCAACTTGGCGAGACTTCATCTCTACAATAAATAATAAAAAATTAGCCGGGCGTGGTAGCGTGCGCCTGTAGTTCCAGCTACTCGGAAGGCTGAGGCGGAAGGATCGCCGGAGCCCAGCAGATCAAGGCTGTGGTGGCCAGGAGCGGCCACTGCATTCCAGTCTGGGTGACAGAGTGAGACTCTGACTCAAAAAAAAAAAAAAAAATTGCCATCCAAACTACATCCTGTATTTAAATAGCTGCGTATGCCTTTTGTTGTGGTCATTCGTCCATGCTCAATAGGCTAGCGACTGAGACTGACCACCTGCTGCCGCTTTTTATCTAACAAGGTATGTTCTGTGTGCTTTTCCAATCTTCAGTGTCTCTAAACAACATTCAGTTGTTCCAAGTCAAATATTTGAGCTGGAGGATGGTACAAGTAGCTATAAAGATTTTGCAATGAGCAAAAATAATCGCTTCACAAGTGCTGGCCAAGCCTCCAAGAATATAATCCAGCCACCGTCGTGTGTTTTGCATTATTATAATGTTCCACTGTGTGTCACAGAAGAGACCTTCACAAAGGTAGGCACTTTTGTGTCTAGAATGTTGCATTTTCTGTCTTAACATATATAGATTAGGCTCATTTTGAAGTCTTCTCTGCCTATGATATTATTTGTATTCTGTTATTTATTTGGAACATTATAGTTTATCCTTGGATCATTGCACTTTTCTGGCATCCATTCTTTTGGGTTTTTTACTTTTTTTTTTTTTTTTTAAGAAAGCGGGATTTATTGAGAGAATAGAAAAGCTCCCACAGCAGGAGGGGACCTGAGGGGGTTGCCTTTTTGGTCTTTTGATGGTTTGTGACTCAATTCTTTTCAGAGTTGGAATTGGAATGAGATACTCTTGCATTCATAAAGTTATTTTGCCATGTTCTTAAATCACATCCATAACAACATTTTATATCTCCTTACCTTTTTCCCTGAGGAAATGCTAAGTAGAAGCTGTGAGAAATGCTTCAGAAAAGAATTGAGTTTTTGGACTCCCTGCCTTAATTAGTAGATAAATCCTGTTCGGCTCTGAGGATATATATTTTAGTTAACAAATCTGTGACTCTGTGGTTTTATTGTATAGCACTAAGGTTTTTATATAGTTTATAGAATTTTACTATTTTGAATTGATTTTCTCATACAGCTTGCTATTGATCCCAAAACATAGTAGATTTGATTCATCCATGCTGGAATAAAAACTTACATGCTGCTATGAAATTTACTTTCTACAAAAATAGTGGGAATGTTATTTTGGCCGTATCTTCAATGAAGTTTTATTTTCTTTGGCAGTTGTGTAATGACCATGAAGTTCTTACATTCATCAAATATAAAGTGTTTGATGCAAAACGTAAGTGAACAGTCCCTCTAAAGTTTTCTGGTTAAGGTGATGACAAGCACATAACAACTGGGCTTGTGGTTTTTGTTTCGTTTTAGCTTCAGCCAAGACACTTTCTGGGCTGTTGGAATGGGAGTGCAAGACGGATGCAGTCGAAGCCCTTACAGCACTTAATCACTATCAGATAAGAGTCCCAAGTGAGTAAAATGCTTTATTTTGTCATAATTATCTAGTGGAAGTTACCCTCAGAAATTTGACCATGATTTTATTTTTTTATTTTATTTAATTAATTTATTTTTTCTTTTTTTGTGTGTTACAGAGGGATCTGTAATGGGAAAAAAGAGAAAGAGAGAGTAAGAGAGAGAGAGGAAGTGGGAGAGAGGTGGGGAGAGAGCTGCAGGGAGGGAGAGAGTGACAGAGAGAGACAGAAAGAGAGACTGAGAGAGCATTTTTTAATTTTATGTTATTCTTTTGAGTTGGAGACTCATTCTGTCGTGTAGGCTCGAGTGTAGTGGCACGCTCACAGCCACCCCAGTGTCAACCTGCTGGGCTCTGGCGATCCTTTTGCCTCAACCTTCCAAGTTGCCTGAACTACAGGCGCACGCTACCACTCCCAGCTAGCTTTTTTATTTATTGTAGAGACGAGGTCTCACCAAGTTGCCTGGACTGGTCTCGAACCCACGGGCTCAGGCAATCCACTCACCTTGGCCTCCCAAAGTGCTGGGATTACAGGATGAGCCACCGAGCCCAACCCATAATTTTAAAATAACACTTACTAGATTATTTTTTTAAGTACAGAGAAGTACAAAGAAAGAAAAAGGTATTATTTATTGTGGGATATAACAAATCACTATAAAATTAAGCATCTGAAAGCAGCAGACATTTATTCTCTTACTGTTTCTGAGGGTCCATAATCTGTGTGCAGTTCACCCATGGTCTGGGTGGTTCTGGCTGGCTCAGGCTCTCCTGTGAGGTTGCAGTCAGGTCTGCAGCCAAACCAAGTGTGTCGGCCTTCTCCTGGCTGCTGGCTTTCCTCAGAGCATGACCCCGAGGTAGTGTTAAATACCTAATTGGAAGTCACATAACGTCACTGAGGTTGTGGGTTTTTGGTCCCACAGATCAACTATGGTAGCGTGCAGGCGTTGCTGTGCAAGGGTGGGCGTGTTCAAGGGCCATCTGGGGGCCAGCTTCCGCAGGTCCTGTCACTCATTTTGGGGAAAGCAGTACACACTTGGGACTGGAAAGCTCAGGCAGTGCATCTCTACAGCTTCTGCCACCTCCAGCCCTTCTCGGCTCATCCTTGTCCTCCCTAGTGCTTTTACGATTGACATCTCCATTTTGAAGACATACACCAAATGGGTCCTCTCTACATACTCCTGTGTGCCTTGCTATTTTCGCTTAGTATGTCTTGGAGCTATTTCCATTATTGAACATTTTGCAAAGCTTTTTTTCCAGCATTTGCAGGCTAGCTCTTCATAGTAGAGAGGATCACAGTTTATCTTATTCACCCATCTTCACATTGATGAGCATGCTGGTTGTTTCTGTTTGTGCTTTCTGTTGCAAGAAACATCCTTATAGTTGCACTTTTTAGTGTGCATTGGTAGGGCAGTCATTCCACAGCGGAGGGCACAAAGGTGTATACTTTGGTAAAATGTTGCTAGATTGTATTTTAGAAAAGGCTGTACCAGTTTACATTACCATCTGTAGTGTTTAAAAATGCCCATTGGCCAACACTCACCAACAATGTTCTCAGGCATTCAAATTTTACCAACATAATAGAAGAAAAGTGGTATTCCATTGTTTTAATGGATCGTGCTAATTCAAGGTGATTTTGAACATTGGATGAAGTGAACTGTTAACTTTGTTTTTTGCTACAGATGGTTCCAATCCCTATACATTGAAGCTTTGCTTTTCGACATCATCCCATTTATAAGAAGAGACGGGCATGTTGGAGTTTATCTTCATGTTTCTTACGATTTTAAAGCTACACTTCATTAAAAATAACTAAATGGTTGATCTCATGTTGCCTTGCTTATTACTTTAAGATCCTGGTCTGTAATAAACATATTTTGCCTTGAGTAAATTTGTTGTAAACTTAAATATTGAATTGTTTTCATTTTAAGATAGAATATCCTAATGTAGACTATCTACACCTTTATTGTAGATTAAAAAAATATATGATTTCTAACCTTATTACTGTAATTTTTCTTCCACAGTAAAACTATATTTGCATTCTTAACGCTAATTATCTGCAAGTATTTTTCCATTGTGTATGAGATTAACATAGGTGAAAGTATTGCATTTTAATATAGAATGCCTATTATGTGTTTAGGTGTTTAAGTATGTTGCAGTTACTCATATTAAACATAACTTGTATTTATTATTTTAATCCAGTTTGAGAGTAACATTGCATATGTTGAATCTCAAGTACTACAGATACAGCTGATTTTGTATTTCCTAAAGGCTAACAGACATATGGATACACTTGTACAGATGCACTCCAGCTTATTTAAATTGGTGTTTTTTTTTAAGTCATTGTCCATTTGTATTGACACGCCTCTGTTTCTAGTTCCAGTTTGGAGGTTTTATAAAGTTATAACAATGAGTTAATGTGTTTATCTTTGTTGCATGTGATTTAATCTCGAAAATACATCTAGTGTTTGGCATTGAGATTTTAATAGAGGTTATGGTTAACAGTTCTCTTGGAGATGGTAACCTGGGATCCATGGGTGGGCTTCAGAGCATCTGTGAACTCTCTAAAATTGTATGTAGCATTTTGGGTATTTGGATTTTTATTTTTTACTCTTGGATCCATCAGTAATATATGTATTTTTCTATATGGTGCAAGATTTAAGGATCTAACTTTATTTTTATTCCAAACAGATAGCTATTTGTCTCAATACCATTTATTAAACATTCTTTCTCCCACTGGATCTGTTTTTTTTTCTTTTTAAAAGAATACATTTCATACATAATCAAGTAAGATTTAAGGACTAAACAGGGTATTAAGAGACTATAACACAGTTGTTACCAAGTTCACAGCTTTTTAATAGTAGAAAACTGAAGTGGCTATTTTGTTTTACCTTTAAAAGAAGGGAGACTGTGTCATGTGCCGAGAATAACCTTGATGTCTGGAGTTGACAGTCGTCAGTTGTGTGATCTTGAGACTTTTAAAGAGATTTGTAAATGAAAGTCTTGGTTTCACATTTTAATGTAAAAAAAATCCTTAATCCTTTTAGAAATGAGGGCAGAAGTTTAAAAAGTTAAGAGCTGTTGAGTAGAAAGTTTAGATAGAAACTAAACACACATTAACACTCATTTCCCCTTGAATTTTGATGGCAGTGGACCTGTGTTTCTTTAGCCCTCTAAAGATCTAGAAAAACTTAAATTCAACCTAGAAATATTTCAGACCATTGTCGTGAAACCTAGGAAGTTATGCCAAGGGTGACATGTGTGAACTGTGAATGTTCGGTTCTGGGCCATGTGTGTCTCACTCGTTGCCAATGTAATGCCTGAGTTTATCGAACTTCACAATAAACAAAGCCCCCCCACCCCTTCTTTGACCTGTGTTGCAAAATTGAAATGTCTTAATTTGGAAGGGTATCTTGTGGGCTTATGTAATAGTTGTTTCCTTCCCCCTCCTCTGAAAACTCACATGGGTTGTCAGTGTTCCAGATTTTTGTGTGCATAAAATACTAGGAAATAGCCAGGCTCGGTGGCTCAGCCTGAAATCCCTCGCCTGAGGAGGCTGAGGTGAGTGGATTGCCTGAGCCCATGGGTTCGAGACCCGCCTGGGCAACTTGGCGAGACCTCATCTCTACAATAAAGCAAAAAATGAGCCGGGTGTGGTAGCGCGCACCTGTAGTTCCAGCTACTTGGAAGGCTGAGGCGGAAGGATCACCGGAGCCCAACAGGTCGAGGCTGCGGTGGCCGGGAGCGGCCACTGCACTCCAGTTTGGGCGACAGAGTGAGACTCCAACTCAAAAAAAAAAAAAAAAGATACTAGGAAATAAACCTGTAGATATTGGCAGGGCGTATTTAGTGTTGAGCTTTAAGTGTTTTTGACTTTTAGATATGACTTCTGTCTTCAAGGCTCTCTCTCCCCCGAAACAATAAGTGGGTTTTTAGGAGGGAGCTGGTTGGTAAGTGGGGACTTGTGATGTGTGCACTGGTGTGTGACCCTGAACTTCTGCTGTCACTCACTCCCTGGGCTTCCCTGCTGGGAATGGAGTTTGCTTTGTGATCACTGCCTCTTGTCTTAGACAACAGTCTCTGTGCCATCTTTCCACTTTTAGGAGAACGTGACAAAGTAGATTTTAGAGCTGTGAAGAAATAATACTAGCTTTGAGTTTATTTTTAAATGAAATAGCTTTATTTTCTTTCTTTTTCTTTTTTTTCTCGTGGGCCAGAATCTCACTGTCACCCAGGCTGGAGTGCAACAGCACACTCACGGCCACTGCAGCCTCGACCTGCTGGGCTCAGGTGACCCTTCCTCCTCAGCCTTCCAAGTAGCTGGAACCACAGGTGCACACCCCCAAGCCCAGCTAATTTTTTTATTGATTGTAGAGATGAGGTCTTGCCAAGTTGCCCAGGCTGGTCTCGAACCCCAGGGCTCAGGCAATCCTCTCATCTTGGCCTCCCAGAGGGCTGGGATGACAGGCGTGAACCACTGTGCCTGGCCCCAAAACCCTTTTGATTCATTGAAATAATGGGCCCTTCTCAGTAACTGGAAGTATGAGCTGTATTAGCCCAAACACTTTTAATTGCTTTGGTAAATGGTTGGAAGGCAAAATTGTGGTGGCCTGTCTGGGGGCTGGGGGAGGGGAGTGGCTGATAACTGGCTACAAGATTTCCTTTGGGTGTGATGAAAGTGTTCTGAATTAGATAGTGGAGTTGGTTACACATTGTGAATGTGCTAAATGCCACTGAATTGTACAGTTCAAAATGGTAGAAGTAGTAACTGTATTTTACTACAACAATACAAAGTATGTCTAGCTTTCAGTTTGAGAGCTAACATTAGTGTCTCAGGGCTTTCATGTAGCTGCCAGATACACTGAGGAAGGTGTGGTGGGGGGTGGGGGGGAAATCTGTGCGTTGGCTCACCCACACACCAGCAGGAAATGCACCTCCATGTCTGGTTTATGGTGGATTGCCATGGTGGCTGGCTACTTCTGTCACCTTGGACTATGGGACTGTCTTCCTGGGCCAGAGTGATATGCTCACAGTTGCTTCGTTTAGCTTCTGCTGGGACTCGCCCCTGGCTGGTTTTGAGCTACCCTCAATGAGTCTCAGCCTTTAGGAGGGTCTATTCAGGTATGTGCTCACATGTTCCTGAAAAATTCCTAGAATATCCAGTGTACTCAGTTTCATCGAGTCTTTGGCCCACGTGATAACATAAATCGCTGCTTCAAAATCTTGAAGAGGGGAGGGCACAGTGGCTCATGACTATAATCCCAGCACTTTGGGAAGCTGAGGCAGGAGGATCACCTGAGCCTAGGAGTTTGGGACCAGCCTATGCAACATAGCAAGATCTTGTCTCTACAAAAAAAAAAGATAAAAATTAGCCAAGCATGGTGGTGTGCGCCTGTAGTCCCAGCTACTCAGGAGGAGGCTGAGGTAGGAGGGTGGCCTGAACCCAGGAGGTCGATGCAGCAGTGAGCTATGATTGTGCCACTGTACCTGGGTGACAAGAGTGAGACCCTGACTCAAAAAAAAAAAATTGAAGAGGAATTCAATAAGAGACTGGTTTATGTAACCATAAATGCATAAAAACCAAATTATGTATGCAGTGTATTTACCAAATCCTTTTGAGGGCTCTAGGCTGCTTTTTAAAAAAGTCTAAAATGAGACAGCAAATGCATTTTTATGCACCTGTGTGATGCATCGGCCTGTGGGATGACCACAGTGCTTTCCCAGCAGAAAACGTGACGGGGTGAGATTCAGGATTAAGGAAGGGCAGCGCTGACTCTGGTCCTGGGCAGCTCAGCCCCCAGGTCTGGTTCCTTGTCTCCAGAATGTTGAGTTCCAACTGGGCAGCCGGGCTTGTCCAAACATGGTTTCTTTCTTTTTTTTTTTTTTTTTTTGAGTAAGAGTCTCACTCTGTTGCCCAGGCTGGAGTGCAGGGGCATGCTCATGGCCACCACAGCCTCGACCTGCTGGGCTCAGGCAATCCCGCCTCAGCCTTCCAAGTAGCTGGAACCACAGGTTCAGGCAATCCTTCCGCCTCAGCCTCCTGAGTAGCTAGGACTACAGGTGTGTGTCACCACGCCTATCTAATTTTTTGACTTATTGTAGGGATGCGGTCTTGCCATTTTGCTCAACCTGGTCTTGAACCCTTGGAATCAGGCAATCCTCTCACCTCCACCTCCCACAGTGGGATTACAGGTGTGAGCCACTGCACCTGGCAGCATTTGGTATTTTTTTTTTGTGATGCTTCTCTGGTCCAGCAGTGACTATGTGTGGAAAGGGGCAATTGAGATTATTTGGGTAAAATAACTAAAGCTGTTGAGTCAAGGTTTTATTTTTGCCTGAATTGTCCAGATAGGCTTCTTAAGTGGCTCACGTTGATTTAATTATTATCTTTGTTTCCTAGTAATTTTGCTTCACGGTAAGAGATTTTAGTGAATAATGAAAGGATCAAACCACCTGCTAGTCCCTGCAGTGTGAGACAATGTTGCAGGAGGATCCTTACAGCTGGGGCAGCTTGGAGGGGTGGTGTGAACCCGGCACTATCTTTTTTTTTTTTGAGTTGGAGTCTCACTCTGTCTCCCAGACTGGAGTGCAGTGGCACACTCCCGGCCACCGCAGCCTCGACCTGCTGGGCTCCGGCGATCCTTCCGCCTCAGCCTTCCACGTAGCTGGAACTACAGGCGCGCGCTCTCACGCCCGGCTTATTTTTTTTTAATTTATTCTAGAGATGAGGTCTCGCCAAGTTGCCCAGGCGGATCTTGAACCTGCAGGCTCAGGCAAATCACTCACCTCGGCCTCTCCAAAGCATGGGATTACAAGCTGAGCCACGGAGCCTGGCCGAACCTGGCACTTTTTATGCCAGCATTCAGGAAACTAGTTGAGAAAATTGTCCTTAAGCAGTAGTGGTTCTGTCTCATGGATTCCCAGCAGACACCAACAACTTCCTACTCCAGGTGGATGGGGACGGGTTACAGGTTGGTGGCCAAGTAGGTGGCACACATGTGGCACGCCTGAACCCCAGGTGTGTGCCATCATGCCCTGCTAATTAAAAAAAATTTTTTTTAAATAGAGACAAGGTCTTGCTATGTTACCCAGGCTTCTGGGCTCATGCAGTCCTCCCACCTCAGCCTCCCAGGATGCTAAGATTACAGACTCGCCTGGATTTGGATATCTTGAAATATGTGTTTTTCAAGGACTAGCCTTTATGAACTTGAAGAAATGGGTGTACCAAATCCTAACAGAGACGGGAAAAGAGTAATTAGAACTTTAATTTCGGTTCCTCACCTTCCACCCCCCTCCCACCCCCTTCCTGCAGTCGTGTGGCTTTGAGAAAAGTCTGAAGGTCAGGCATGGTGGCTCACGCCTATAATCCCAGCACTTTGGGAGGCTGAGGTGAGAGGATTGCCTGAGCTCACAGGTTCAAGAGGGCAATTTGGCGAGGCCTCATCTCTACAATAAACCAAAAACTTAGCCAGGCATGGTGGTGCATGCCTGTAGTTCCAGCAACTTGGAAGGCCGAGACAGAAGGATCGTCTGAGCCCAGCAGGTCAAAGCTGTGGAGGCTGTGAGTGTGCCACTGCACTCCAGCCTGGGCAACAGAATGAGACTTCAACTTAAAAAAAAAAAAAAAAATCTCAACTGAGCATTGTGGTCACAAGAACATCTCACTGTGCCGTTGGCCATCTAGTGGTGAGAGGAAGTGATCACAGGCATTTTAAAAAGTAGGAGAGCTTGCTGGGAAGTCCAGGATTACAGTCCATTGTCTTAGTTATTACCAGCCAGAAATCCTGTTTTCCTCCTGGAATCTTGCCAGCTTCCCAAGAGGCTGTGAAGAGATATCTTGGTGCTGGCTTTTCCTGCGGGAAAGAAGCATTTTTAATGTAAGGCCCGTGTACGTGTATCCCAAAATGATGCTTTGGAGTTAAGAGACAGAAACAGAACTCTACATTCTGGTCCTTTTTGATGACTCAAACATTATTCTCAAAACTCGGGACTTTTTCTTTTCTTTTTGAGTGGGAATCTCACTCTCTGGCTCAGGCTGGAGTGCAATGGCACCTCATGGCCACCGCAACCTCGACCTGCTGGGCTCAGGTGATTCTTCTGCCTCAGCTTCCAAGTAGCCGGAACTACAGGCACGTGCCACCACGCCCAGCTAATTTTTTGATTTATTGTAGAGATGAGTCCTCGTTGTGTTGCCCAGGCTGGTCTCAGACCCCTGGGCTCGGGCAGTCTCTTGCCTCAGCCTCCCAAAGTGCTGGGATTACAGGTGTGAGTCACCCATCATGCTCTGTTTAGGGCTTCTTAAAACCTAGCTTCTTATTCTAGCTTTGCCACTAATGAGCCATGTGACCTTGATTGAGCAAGTCATTTAAGGTAACTTTTATTTTATTATTTATTTATTTGAGTTGAGATCTCACTGTCCCCCAGGCTGGAGTACGGTGGTGCGTTTTAGGCTCACTGTGGCCTTGACCTCCTGGGTTCAGGCAATATTCCCACCTCAGCCTCCTGAGTAGCTAGGACTACAGCTGTACATCACCACACCTGGCTAATTTTTTAAATCTTTTGTAGAGACAAGGTCTCACTATGTTGCCCAGGCTGGTCTTGAACTCCTGGGCTCAAGCGATCCTCATGCCTTGGCCTCTCAAAGTGCTGAGATTACAGATGAGAGCCACCACACCTGGCCAATTTTTAAACGTTAGATTCCTTTTGTGTGAAATGGGAATAGTAATAATATGTGACCTCCATATCTCACAATGAAAGAATATGTAGGACTGGTGTGGTGGCTCATGCCTGTCATCCCAGCACATTGGGAGGTGAAGGTGAGAGGATTGCCTGAGCCCATGGTTTGAAGACCAGCCTTGGCAACTTGGCGAGACCTTGTCTCTGCAACAAATGAAAAAAATTAGCTGGGTGTGGTGGTGTACACCTGTGGTTCTAGCTACTTAGAAGCTGAGGAGGAAGAATCACCTGAGTCCAGCAGGTCAAGGATGCAATGGCTGTGAGTGTGTCACTGCACTCCAGCTTGGGCAACAGAGTGAGATTCTGACTAAAAAAAAAGACTATGTAGAGAAGTCCTTTTGGTGATACTCAGTACGAATCTCTAGGAGAGATGACTTCACTCCCAATCCTGAGGGTTCCCACACCACCACGGTAGAAAATGTCAGCGGCCACAACCCAGTCCTGCCTCAGCCTCCTGAGTAGTTGGGACTACAGACCCATGCCACCATGGCCAGCTTTTTTTTTTTTCCTGAAGACTTGCCTCATTTATATAGTAGCAACAAGAGCCCTCCCAAATTCTAAAGGCATGCAAAGTTAATATTCATTTTATTATTAGAATTAAGGGAAATTGATGATAGAACTTTTAGTATTTTATATACATATGTTATATTCTTTTTTTTTCAGAGTCAGAGTCTCACTCTGTTGCCCAGGCTGGAGTGCATTGGCATGCTCACAGCCACTGCAGCTTCAACCTGCTGGGCTCAGGCGATCCTTCCACCTCAGCATCCAAGTAGCTGGAACCACAGGCATGTGCCACCACACCCAGCTGAATTTTTTGATTTATTTGTAGAGACGTGGTTTTGCCAAGTTGCCCAGGCTGGTCTCAAACCCCTGCTCGGGTAATCCTCTCGCCTCCACCTCCCAAAGTGCTGGGATGACAGACGTCAACCATCGCACCCGGCAGCATCTCACTTTCTTTTTTTTTTTTGAGTTGGGGGTCTCACTCCGTCACCCAGGCTGGAGTGCAGTAGCACGCTCACGACCACCCCAGCATCAACCTGCTGGGCTCCGGTGATCCTCCTGCCTCAGCCTTCCAAGTAACTGGAACAACAGGCGTGCGCTACCACACCCAGCTAGTTTTTTATTTTATTGTAGAGATGAGGTTTCGCCAAGTTGTCCAGGCTGGTCTCAAACCCGTGCGCTCAGGCAATCCTCTCGCCTTGGCCTCCCAAACTGCTGGGATTACAGGCTGAGCCACTGAGCCCGGCCAGCGTCTCACTTTTTAAAAAGTTTTTTGTTTATCCTAGATGAATAGCTCTTCTTTCCTCAAAGCCCCAATGCTTCTTCCACCCTCAGCTGCCCACTCTCTGGGGGCTTTTTGAGGTCTGCGATGCGGCCTGGGGAAGATGCCCCCTCCAGCGTCAGAAAAGCACAGGAAACTGGTTTCCATGTTGGTTTCCATGCCCCAGAGCGTGAGGGCAGGGTGTGCAGGATGTGGACGGACGTCTGGCTCCATGCCCTCACGCTGCCCTTTGTAGCTCTGTAAGCCTGGGCAAGTCCCTTCGATGGCTCAGCCTCCGCCATCCGTTCATCTATGACGTAGGATGTTCACTCCTCCTTTCTCCATCTCATGTATCCAGTGAAGCCTCCATTGAGTGGCATGGAGCAGGCCTTGGGGACCATTGCAGTGACCCTATTTCCGTCCCCCCAGGACTCTAGGAGGGCAGGGAGCTTTGGATTCCCTGTCCCCTGACTCTCAGCACCTCGACCGTACGTGTAGTCTGGGTCTCCTCCATGAAGCTGCTGCCACAGATGAGGGCTGCTGCCATCTGGGCCAAGGCCACGGACAGCCATGCCTTGCCCTGTGACTGGCTGGAAGCGCAAGTGTGCTTATCAAGGGCGAATCACAAATCTCGAAGGAAGTTCTGATACTCAGGACCACAGACTGAAGATCAAACACTATCTTGACAGGCCACAGCCCTGGGTCAGAAACAAGATGAAACCCAACTGAGATACGAACATGTTCCTCATTTAACTCTAATGTGAATAACAAAAACTAACATCTGTTGAGCACTTGGGTATGTTAGGGGTGTTGTTCAGTGTACATGGCATGCAATTTTTCTGACATTCAGAGGCCATGATTATGATGATGGGAAATTTAAAGTAACCTGGTTAAGGCTGCTCAGAGACTAGAACCAGAATGGTTTTTTACTCTATTTTATCATATATAGAATAATTAATTACTATATATAAATTATATATAAAATACTAAAACTTTATCATATAGTTTTGTTATATAGTATATATTATTATATGATTTTAAAGATGGAGGGTACAAGTAATGTACGTACCAGTGAAGTTTGGCCTCCAACTGGTCCTCACTTCCCCTGGTTTAGAACCAGGTACCCTTTGTGTTTTTATGTGCCCCCCCTCCCTTCCTCCCTCCCCTGGAAGTTTACCGTGACTGCTGGTCCCTCCCTTGAGTTCTTTTGATTAATGTTCAGGTCCCACTTATGCGTGAGAACATGTATTGGGTTGTTTGTTTCTGTGATAGGTCACTAAGAACATGTCCAGTTCCATTCAATTTGCTGCGAAGTCCACGATTTTGGCCTTCTTCATGGCTGTGTAATATTCCATCGTGTTTATGTACCACATTTTCTTTACCCAGTCTATTTTTGACGGGCAGTAGAGCTGGTTCCATGTTTTTGCCGTTGTATGTACAGATGTCTTTTTCGTAGAACAATTTGTGTTCCTCTGGGTATATTCCAGCAGACTACTGGGTCATATGGAAGGTCAATTTCTAGTTTCTTTAGAAATCGCCACACTATTTTCTATAGACATTGGACTAGCTCGCACTCCCACGAATAGTGTAGAGGTGTCTAATTTACTCTGCATCCTAGCCAGCATCTGTTGTTTTCTGATGTTTTAATGATGGCCATCCTTACTGGGGTAAGGTGGTATCTCAGTGTGGTTTTGATTCACATTTTTTTGATGATTAGTGAGGCTGAGCATTTTTTCATGTGTCTGTTGGCTGCTCATATGTCTTCTTTAAGAAGTATCTATTCATGTCCTCTGCCCATTTTTTAATAGGGCTGTTTTTCCCCCCCTTTCCACTTGTTTGATGGAACCAGGAGTCTCACCCCTGAGGTTTGGCTCCAAAGTCCACACGCCCCTCTTACAGGGATATCCCCCCGGGGTGATGTCCCCCAAAGATGTCCACGTCCTAATCCTCAGAACTTTTGATATGTTACCCTCATGGGAAAAGGGACTTTACCGATGATGTGAGTCAGGTGACAGACCTTCAAATGTGGAGAGGACTGGGTTACCCAGGTGGCACAGCCTCTTCATATGAGTCCTTAAAAGAGAGACACTTTCCTGTCTTCTGTGACAGAAGAGAAGATGGAAGGAGAGAACTCATGAGAACTCAACCTGCTGGTGCTGGTGTGAAGGTAGAAACCCAGGAATGTGGGCAGCTTCTAGAGGCTGGACACAGCCCACAGCGGACAGCCTGCAAGGAGATGAGGATTTCAGTCCTATAACCTCAAGGAACTGAATTCTGCCAACAATCGGAACAAGCAAGGAAGTGTCTTCTCCCCTGGAGTCTCGAGAGAGGAGGCTTGATTTAGCTAAGTGAGACCGGGCTCAGACTTCTGATATGTGATAGTAAGTTCATGTTGTTTAAGCCATTATGTCTGTAGTAATTTGTTAGGGCAGGAATAGAAAACTATTTAACACAGCTGCCTTTGTTTTCCAACAGAAACCCACTAGGGCAGCTGGGGGCTTTTACTGATCGAAGTCCAAATCTGAGACCACATTGTGATGAGGACATAACAAAACAAGGAAATATCTCATACCTTACTATTTCATAGAGGGGTCAGTTTCTGGAACATTGGGTCAATTTTGAATGCCATTTTTTTTGAGAGCCATCAACAAAGTAGAGTGAATCAGTCAATGTAGTGACTAGCCCAGGAGTATAACATCTTAATACTTCTGAAATTGATGCATTCTATACATACCTAGCTCTATCCTATTCCAATAGCTTCTGAGAGTACTGATGTATTTCATCAGAGTACACAAGATAGATTTTTTTGTTGTTGTCATTGCTGTTACTCTTCTATTTCAAAGGTAATCAGGCAAAATTCAAAGATCTCCCAGACACAGATGATGGAAGTCTGCCGAAATCCCAACTCCTAACCACTGAACAAGTCTGCAGTTCTTCCTCCAACCTCTTTGTTTGTATGTGTACTAACCAATCTACGTGTGTGTACATTTTTAAAAATTATAAAAGATCGCTGGGCGTGGTGGCTCAAGCCTGTCATCCCAGCACTTTGGGAGGCTGAGGCGAGAGGACTGCCTGAGTTCAGGGGTTCCAGACCAGCCTGGGCAACTTGGCAAGACTGCGTCTCTACAATAAATCAAAAAATTAGCCGGGCATGGTGGCGCATGCCTGTGGTTCCAGCTACTTGGAAGGCTAGGCAGAGGGATCACCTGAGCCCAGCAGGCCGAGGCTGTGGTGGCTCATGCCTGGAATCCAACCTGGGTGACAGAGTGAGATTCTGACTCAAAAACAAAACAAAAATAAAAACATAAGCTTGACAGATAATGAATCTTGCTTGGAAAGGCAAAATCTATGTCAAGGCTCTACAAATATTTCCTCTCATGGTTTCTTTTTCTAAAGTTCAGATTTTTTAGCCACTTGGGAATTCGTTTTTATGTACTGTAGGTGAGGATTTCATTTACATGTTTTATGTGTGCATAATCAATTTCTTGAATAGCCCTGCCCAGGGGGTGACTTTACCACCTCCTAGATCCTCACCAGTTCTTGGGTCTGGTTTCAGAAACTCTGAAACTCTGTTGTAGATCATGTATCCTGGGCCAGTGCCATGGTTTTCACTTGATATCTGGTGGAGTAAGCCAACCTCATCCATTTTACTTTTCACATTTTTCTTGCCTATTCTCAAGTACTTATTCTTCTAGATTAATTTAAGGATTGACTTGTCAAGCATACATGAAAAAGTCCTGAGAATTATCTTTACAATTGTATTAGATTTTTAGATTACTGTGAGACAAACTCATGTATTTTGTGTGTATGTGTGCCGGAGTCTCACTCTGTCGACCAGGCTGGAGTGTGGCACACTCACGGCTACCACAGCCTCCACCTGCTGGGCTCAAGCAATCCTCCTGCCTCAGCCTTCCAAGTAGTTGGAACCACAGACGTGCAACACAATGCCCAGCTAATTTTTTGATTTACGGTAGAGATGCGATCTCACCAAGTGTGCCCCGACTGGGCTCGAACCCCTGAACTCAGACAATCCTCTCACCTCAACCTCTCATGTGCTGGGATTACAAGCGCGAGCCACTGTGCCCAGCTCAAATTCGTGTATTTTTAGTTTTAATTCTGCCTAGAAGATTCAAGTAATGTTTTACATATTTCAGCATATTTTTATGATTTTCTTTATATAGAGTTTATATATTTCTTATGAAAATTACTTTTATATTTTTCATCATTGTGAATTGAATCTTTCCCCCATTATATTTTCTTTTCTTTCTTTCTTCTTCTTTTTTTTTTTTTTTTTTTTTTGAGTTGGAGTATTGTTCTGTTGACCAAGCTGGAATGCAGTGGCATGCTCATGGCCACCACAGCCTTGACCTGCTGGGCTCAAGGAATCCTTCTGCCTCAGCCTTCCAAGTAGCTGGAACTATAGGCACTTGCTACCACGCTCGGCCAATTTTTTTGATTTACTGTGGAGACGAGGTCTCTCCAAGTTGCCCAGGCTGGTCTTGAACTCCTGGGCTCAGAAGTTGGCCTGTTAAATTTGGTTAACCTGATAACTCACTATTATATTAATTTGCATATTTTATTGCAATAAAAATATTTAAAAATTAATTATATCTAATACATTTTCATACATTTTAACTATATTTCTTTTTCTACTGAGTATTCACCTTTTTATTGATTTGTAAGTATTCTTTTATTCTTTTATATTAGGGCCATTATGTGTGACATGTTGCAATTATTATTATTATTATTAATATTATTTTTTGAGTTGGAGTCTCACTCGGTCACCCAGACTGGAGTGCAGTGGCCGCTCCCAGCCACCGCAGCCTCGACCTGCTGGGCTCCGGCGATCCTTCTGCCTCAGCCTTCCAAGTAGCCGGAATTACGGGCGCGCGCTACCACGCTCGGCTGATTTTTTGATTTATTGTAGAGATGAGGTCTTGCCTGCCCAGGCGGGTCTCAAACCCGCGGGCTCAGGCAATCCACTCACCTCAGCCTCCCAAAGGCGCGGGATTACAGGCTGAGCCACCGAGCCCGGCTGCAATTATTATTATTATTTTTTTGAGTTGGAGTCTCACTCTGTCGCCCAGACTGGAGTGCAGTGGCCGCTCCTGGCCACCGCAGCCTTGATCTGCTGGGCTCTGGCGATCCTTCCGCCTCAGCCTTCCAAGTAGCTGGAACTACAGGCGCGCACTACCACGGCTATTTTTGATTTATTGTAGAGATGAGGTCTCGCCAAGTTGCCCAGGCGGGCCTCGAACCTGTGGGCTCAGGCAATCCACTCACCTCAGCCTCCCAAAGCACGGGATTACAGGCTGAGCCACCGAGCCTGGCTGCAATTATTTTTTTAAACCAGTTTGCTGTTCTAGAAGGATTATAGTAATAGGCCAAGCAAGGTGGCTCAAACCTGTAATCCTAGCATTTTTGGAGGCCAGTGTGCAAAGATCACTTGAGCCCAGAAGCTTGAGACCAGCCTGGGCAACATAGCGAGACCCTATCTCTCTCTAAAAAAAATTTTTTTTAATTAGCTGAGTGTGGTGGCACATTCCTGTAGGCCCAGCTACTCAGGAGGCTGAGGTGGGAGGATAGCTAGAGACCAGGAGGTCAAGGCTCCAGTAATCATACAACTGTACTTGACAGAGTGAGACTCTGTCTCTAAAAAAAGGAAGGAGCCGGGCTCGGTGGCTCAGCCTGTAATCCCAGCGCCTTTGGGAGGCTGAGGTGAGTGGATTGCCTGAGCCCGCGGGTTCGAGACCCGCCTGGGCACCTTGGCGAGACCTCATCTCTACAATAAATCAAAAATTAGCCGGGCGTGGTAGCGCGCACCTGTAGTTCCAGCTACTTGGAAGGCTGAGGCGGAAGGATCGCCGGAGCCCAGCAGGTTGAGACTGCGGTGGCCAGGAGCGGCCACTGCACTCCAGTCTGGGTGAGAGTGAGACTCCAACTCAAAAAAAAAAAAATAAAAATAAAAAAAGGAAGGAAGGCAGGAAGATAGCTACCTACATTTTCTTATATATCTACAAACTATTTTTTTCTTTTCTTTTTTTTTGAGTTGGAGTCTCACTCTGTCAGCTGGAGTGCAGTGGCTCTGGCAATCTTTTTGCCTCAGCCTTACAAATATCTGGAACTACATGTGTGCCCGGCTACTTTTTTAATTTATTGTAGAGATGAGGTCTTGCCAAGCTGCCCAAGCCTGTCTGGAACCCCAGGGCTCAGGCAGTCCTCTCCCGTCAGCCTCCCGAAGTGCTGGGATTCCAGACGTGAGCCACCATGCCTGGCCATATATTCTATTAAAATCACTGATTTGGCCAGGCGTGGTGGCTCAAGCCTATAAACCCAGCACTCTGGGACGCGGAGGTGAGAGGATTACCTGAGCCCAAGGGTTCGAGACTGGCCTGGGCAACTTGGTGAGACCTCGCCTCTACAATAAATCAAAAACTTACCCGGGCGTGGTGGCGCTCACCTGTGGGTCCAGCTACTTGGAAGGCTGAGGTGGAAGGATCGCCTGAGCCCAGCAGGTCGAGGCTGAGGTGACCGTGAGGTGCCACTGGACTCCAGCCTGGGTGACAGAGTGAGACTCTGATTCAAAAACAAAAAAAGAAAAGAAAAGAAAAGAAATCACTGATTTGAGTGAACCAGACTCCACCTTTCAGCTTCACTCTCTCTCTTAGACTTGACTCTGCAGTCTCACTGAATGGGTAGGGGGCCAGGGCTGCTACTTTAAGTTGTTACTTGGTCATTCAAAACTGTTTTGGCTTCTAGATAAGTGTGGATCACACACTTGTGCAAAGGATAAACATGCCTTAAATCCACCCAGGACAGGAGCAACCTACAAATTAGTGAGATAAACAAACATTGGAAAGCAGAAAGCAGAAATCAGTGACTTCAGAAGTATCAACCTAGGCTAGGCGCTGTGGCTCACACCTGTAATCTCAGCACTTTGGGAGGCCGAGGCAGGAGGATCGCTTGAGGCTATGAGTTCAAGACTAGCCTGGGCAGCATAGTAAGACCCCGTCTCTACAAAAAAAAAAAAAAAAAAATTAGTCAGCTGTGGTGGTGCGTGCCTGTAGTGTCAGCTACTCGGGAGACTGAGGTGGAAGGATCACCTGAGCCTAGGAGGCGGAGCCTGAGGTGATCTGTGATTGGACCACTGCACCCATCTGGACAACAGAGTGAGACCTTGATTCAAAAACAAGCAAACAAACAAACTTAGTTGGTAGAGAAAATGCCAGAAGGCATGCCAGTTTACCCAGCAGAACTCAAGGATTCGGGAATCGGAGGCACCAGTTACATCATGCAGCTGCGTCCAGAGGGGCTTCTAACAGAGTAATTAACAGGGTGACTGCTGAAAGACTTTCTTTCTTTCTTTCTTTTTTTTTTTTTTTGTGAGTTGGAGTCTCACTCTGTCGCCCAGACTGGAGTGCAGTGGCCACTCCCCGCCACCGCAGCCTCGACCCGCTGGGCTCCGGCGATCCTTCCGCCTCAGCCTTCCAAGTAGCTGGAACTACAGGTGCACTACCACGCCCGGCTAATTTTTTGATTTATTGTAGAGATGAGGTCTCGCCAAGTTACCCAGGCGGGTCTCGAACCCACGGGCTCAGGCAATCCACTCACCTCAGCCTCCTAAGGCGTGGGATTACAGGCTGAGCCACGGAGCCTGGCTGTTGCTGAAAGACTTTCTAGGGAAGAAGGAAACCCCAGATTCTCATCCACTGGTCACCCTCCTGGATGAATGCCTTTTCCTTACCTCAGAACAAGAGAGGAAGTTTATTTTCTTGAGAAATTCCCTCGGAGAAGCCCCTGATTCAGAAACAAAGGCAGAGGGTTGGAGAGCTGAGGCTGCATCCCCAGAATGAGAATGAAGTGAGAATGCACCTACAAAGACAAGAGACTTCCCCAGCCCCGACTTCCTCCTTCTAACCAGACTCCTGGCAGGCAGCTTAGGGCTCTCGAAGCAAAAGACAGGAGATTCTTCTCCAGGGAATGTGTCTAACCCAAGGCAAAAAGGCTCCCGGTTGGAACATGGTGGGGTTTCTTGGGATACGGGCAGGTGGGCCCCTGGCAGAGAGTGGGCCTCCTTACCCAAGAGAGCAGAGCTTCTGATTGGCTTGCAGGTGTCCCCCTGCTAAAAGTCAGTCCTATGACATGAAAGATAGGAACTTTTAGAGAAAACATGGACTGCGCAGGGAGGAGAAAAAAACTTAAAACAAACAAAAACGTTTACATTCTTAGAGAAATGAGATCTTACATGTGTAAAAGAAGAATGGGGTGCTTTGATTTTATTTATTTACTTTTATTCTTTTTGAGTCGGAGTCTCACTCTGTCACCCAGGCTGGATGGCAGTGGCACTCTCAAGGCCACCACAGCCTTGACCTGCTGGGCTCAGACAATTCTTCCGCCTCAGCCTTCCAAGTAGCTGGAACCACAGGTGAGCGCTACCATGCCCAGCTAATTTTATTTATTTATTTATTGTAGACATGAGGTCTTGCCAAATTACCCAAGCAGGGGTTCACCTGGGCTCAGGCAATCCTCTCGCTTCTGCCTCCCAAAGTGCTGGGATTACAGGCATGAGCCACCACACCCGGAATATGGGATGCTTTTAAACAAAAAAGGACAGGGAACCATAAAGAAGTGTAAAACTTAAAATAAAAATAATTAAAGTCAATGAATATAAGCAACAGATAATCAGAAATCAATTTTTAAAAAAATATCACTTATGGCCAGGCACAGTGGCTCACACCTGTATTTCCAGCACTTTGGGCCAATACAGGAGGATTGCTTGAGCCCAGGAGTTCAAGACCAGCCTGGGCAACATAGCCAGACCTCATCTCTACAGAAAACCAAAATATAAGCCAAGTGTGGTGGCATGCACCTGTAGTCCCAGCCATTCTGGAGGCTGAGATGGAATGATTGCCTGAGCCCAGCAGATCGACACTGCAGTGAACTATGATTGTGCCCCTGTCCAGCCTGGGTAACAAAGTGAGACTCTATCTAACTAAAAAAAAAAAGCCCACAAAAACTTACAATAGCATTAAAAATATGGATTGCTCAGGGATAAATCTTACAAAAAGAATGTAAAAGCTGCACATTGAAAACTATAAAACATTACAGAGGGAAATTAAAGACCTAAATAAAATGAGAGATATATCTTGTACATGGGTCAAAAGGCTCAATATAGTTAAAATGTTAATTCTCCCCAAAATGACCTATGGATTTAATGAAATCGTTATCAAGATCCCAGCAGATCTTTTTTTTTTTCTTTTAGGTAGAATTTAAAAGCTACTTGTAAAAATTCATGTGAAATACAAATGACATAGAACAGCCAAAGCAATTTTGAAAAATAACAAATTTGGATTTTTTTTACATCATCTCATTGTAGGCTCACAGGGCAGAGGTGGTGAGGGGTCTCTTTGGGGCCTCTTATAAGGGCAGTAATTCCATTTATGAAGATTTCACCCTTATTTCTACCCATAAGAAAATCGCTCTATTAAAACTTGACAGAGCTGGGCTCGGTGGCTCAGCCTGTAATCCTGAGCCTTTGGGAGGCTGAGGTGAATGGATTGCCTGAGCCCGCGGATTTGAGACCCGCCTGGGCAACTTGGCGAGACCTCATCTCTACAATAAATCAAAAATTAGCTGGGCGTGGTAGCGCCCGCCTGTAGTTCCAGCTACTTGGAAGGCTGAGGCAGAAGGATCGCCGGAGCCCAGCAGGTCGAGGCTGCGGTGGCCGGGAGCGGCCACTGCACTCCAGTCTGGGTGACAGAGTGAGACTCCAACTCAAAAAAACAAAACAAAACAAAAAACTTTACAAAAATTAGCTGGGCGTGGTGGTGCGTGCCTGTAGTCCCAGCTACTTGGAAGGCTGAGATGGAAAAATCGCCTAAACCCAGCAGGTCAAGGATGCGGTAGCCGTGAGTGGGCCGCCACATTCCAGCTTGGGTAACAGAGTGAGACTCCAATTAAAAAAACAAACAAAAAAAAAAACAACAACAAAAATTTGACAAAAAGATTTAAACGGACATTTCACCAAAGAAGATATACGAATAACCGATAAGTATACCCAAAGACCATTGCATATACTTATTGCATTGTGAAGATACGCTTAACATCACTGGTCATTATTCATTAGGAAGATAAAAATGGCTGGGCACCATACTATAGCTCATATCTGGAATCCCAGCACTTGGAGTGGCTGTGGTGGGCAGATTGCTAGAGCTCAGGAATTTGAGACCAACCTGGGTAACGTGGCGAGACCGCATCGCTACAAAAACTTCAAAAAATTAGCCAGACGTGGTGGCATGCGTCTGTAGTCCCAGCTGCTTGAGAGGCTGAGGCAGAAGGATCACCTGAGCCCAGGAGGTCGAGGTTGTGGTGAGTTGTGATTGTGTCACTGCACTCTAGACGGAGCGACAGAGTGAGACTTCTACTCAAAAATTAAAAATAAAGAAGTAAATAAAAATGAAAACCACAGTGGAATACCTCCGTATGTATTAAAATGGCTAAGTTGAGTGATCATACTAGGTCATGGTGAGGATATGGAGGAACTAGAACTCTTGTACACTTCTTGTAGGAATGTATAATTATATAATCGCTTTGCAAAAACAACATGGAAGTTTCCTAAAAGTTAAACCACACACCTACCATATGATCCAGTCACTCACTTCCTAAAGAAAGTTTATGTCCATGCAATGACTTGTACATCAATATTCATAGCAGCTTTATTTGTAGTGGCCCCACACTGGAAACAATCAAATGTCCGCCAACAAGTGACTAAATGAACATAGGGTGTGTCTTCTGTGCCACAAACCTTCCCAGGGTCAAGGGCACTCTACCTCCCGCTGCGAGGAGTGTCAGAATCATATTGTAAGAAGAGCATGTGGGGTGGGAGGGATTGTTGTGATCATCTCTGGAGAAGAAAATATGCACAGGGTATGATGGATGTCCTCTGGAAATGCTACTCCTTGTTAAAGCCCTACACTGTGTGTCAGACTCAGAACACAAAGAATCATTGTCCCGTAGCGGGAACAGTTTTTCTGTTTGTCGAGAGCCCATTGACTAGAACAGCTCTGCTTCTGCTTAACGAAAGCTCTTTTCTGAGAGGCGACAGAGTGTGTCCTATCATGAACTGAGCGCTTTTCAAGAACTGCCTGAGCTCACAGAAATGCAGTCCAAGATGTGGCTTGAAGATCAGACGTGAAATTTCTGGATAGCTGTCTACTCATCATAGCTACTGTTAGCATGCACTGCACATCATGGCTACTGTTTCCAGTGGATATTTCTGGTTGCCAGTCATATCTGTGCATGGCATGGCCAAACTTGTTGCCATTGCTGAGTTCTACAACCACTAGACTTTTCTAGAAGGTGCTCATGCTCTTGATGGAGATATTGCAAATGAACCCGGAATTTGGGCCCAGGTGGCTATTAAACTGACTTCTTAATTTGAAAATGGTAATCAAAGGAAAAGGAGTCGATATTTAACTTGCCTTTCCAATAGGAACTGCTTCTCATGGTCAGCAAATGGTCCCAGATGAGGAGGAAAAATGTCTCTTGTACTGAAGTAGAAAGATGGATGGAACCAGCGAGTCAACATTCTGCAACACCCTGAACTCAGGCAACAAGTACCGATGGTGTTGAAGCCATCAGGTGTATGGTTGATGGGAAACTGAATGGGTATATAGAGCCAGAATGTTAGTGTCAATTTTTTCCTAGTTGCAAGAGTAATTGTCCTGCCATGGGATCCAAAAGTCATCACTGGCGGGTGTGGTAGCTCACACCTGCAATTCCAACACTTTGGGAGACTGAGGAGGGAGGATTGCTTGAGTCCAGGAGTTTGAGGCCAGCTTGGGCAACATAGTGAGACCTTGTCTCTAGAGAATAAATGTTTTTAAAAAGTCATCACTTGGCCGGGCTCGGTGGCTCAGCCTGTAATCCCAGCGCATTGGGAGGCCGAGGTGAGTGGATTGCCTGAGCCCGCGGGTTCGAGACCCGCCTAGGCAACTCGGTGAGACCTCATCTCTACAATAAATCAAAAAAATTAGCCGGGCGTGGTAGCGCATGCCTGTAGTTCCAGCTCCTTGGAAGGCTGAGGCAGAAGGATCGCCAGAGTCCAGCAGGTCGAGGCTGCGGTGGCTGGGAGCGGCCACTGCACTCCATTCTGGGTGAGAGTGAGACTCCAACTCAAAAAAAAAAAAAAAAAAAGAAAAGTCATCATTCTCATCCAGTGGTTGATCCTAGCATCACTGATTGTGGGTCAACCAGACATCACATATTTCCTAATATAATATAAAGATGAAGTAAACAACATTACCTATGATGCATATCCCAAGTAGACTATCCAAATTTAAATCTAACTTCAAGTTGATAAGAAATACAAAAAACAAGCCGGGCTCGGTGGCTCAGACTGTAATCCCGCGCTTTGGAGGCTGAGGTGAGTGGATTGCCTGAGCCCGTGGGTTCGAGACCCGCCTGGGCAGCGAGACCTCATCTCTACAATAAATCAAAAAATCAGCTGGATGTGGTAGCGCGTGCCTGTAATTCCGGCTACTCAGAAGGCTGAGGTAGAAGGATTGCCGGAGCCCAGCAGGCGAGGCTGCGGTGGCCGGGAGCAGCCACTGCACTTCAGTCTGGGCAACCGAGTGAGACTCCAACTCAAAAAAAAAAGAAAAAAAGAAATACAGAAAACAGAGGACCAAACTAATTCACAACATAGAGAAGTATCCAGAAAAATCCCAAAGATGGCTCAGCCTATAGTCTATTAACACATCAGTGTCAGAGAGAGGCAGGTGAGAGTTAGGAGTGGGAAGAGAGAGATGGAGACACTGTTATTAGTTTAGAAGACTATTATAATGCAATATGTAGTCTGATTAAGTCAGATATCTAGGATGTTTCAGGGATGACGGAGAAAATCTGAATATGGATTGGTAGTAGAAAAAATGAGTTGACTTATATGGAAAAATAGAAATCATTACATTAAAAATTCAGGTTATATTGGCCAGGCATGGTGGTGAACCCCTGTAATCTCAGAACTTTGGGAAGCCGAGGTGGGAGGATCGCTTGAGGCCAGGAGTTTGAGACCAGCCTGGGCAACATAGTGAGACTCCATATTTACAAAAAATACAAATTCAGGTTATAAGATGGCATAAACAGTATAGTTTAATTTCATACAAAAAATACAGAAGTGCATACATGTAAATTGCTCTTCTAAACTGAAACACTCCCAAGGATAAGATGAGGCATCACTGACTTACACCAGGGTGACAGGTGTAGCCTGGCTCTTGGGCGGGGTGGGGGACGGCCACCCTACAGGCAGCAAACTTCAATTGAGCAGAACTGCCTGGGAGTGACGGTAGAGGGCGTGTGAAACGAGGATGCCTAGGCTCTGTCCTAGAGATCCTGACTCAGCAGGTCTGGCGTGGGCCCCAGAATCTGCCTTTTCCGTAAGTGACCAGGTGATTCAGATGCCGGGATTGACAAGGGGGCGGAGCTTGGCCAGAGCAGTGTCTGTTGACATCACCTCTAAGCAGGGATCGGTTACTCCCTGTGGACATGTTTCTCTGAATTTTCCTTCTCTCTTCTTGAGTTAATTGCTCAGAAATCCATCTGTTGCCCATTGAAAGAGACAGAAAAGCACAGTGGCTAAATGAGCGGTCTTTGCAGTTTGATCACACTGGTTTTGAGTGCCAGCTTTGGTAATGCGTGCTGTGTGACATTGGGTACGTTGTCTTTTTTTTTTTTTTTTTGAGTTGAGGTCTCACTCTGTCACCCAGGCTGGGCAACATAGCGAAAACCCGCATCTACAAAAAAAAAAAAAATTGTTTTTTAATTAGCCAGATGCATTGGCGTGTATCTGTAGTCCTAGGTCCTTGGGAGGCTGAGACGGGAGGATTGTTTGATCCCAGGAGTTAGAGGCTACAGTGAGCAATGCTTGTGCCACTGCATTCCAGTCTGAGCCACAGAATGAGACCCTGTCTCTCTTTTTTTTTTTTGAGTCAGAGTCTCACTCCGTCACTCAGGCTGGAATGCAGAGGCACGCTCATGGCCACTGCAGCCTTGACTTGCTGGGTCAGGCAATCCTTCTGCCTCAGCCTTCCAAGTAGCTAGAACTATAGGCATACACCACCATGCCTGGTTAATTTTTTGACTTACTGTAGAGATGAGATCTCGCTGTGTTACTCAGGCTGGTCTCAATCCCCTCAGCTCAGGCAATCCTCTCACCTCTGCCTCCCAAAGTGCTAGGATCACAGGAGTGAGCCACTGTGCCCAGCAGATTCACTGTCTTTTAAAAAACAACAACAGGCCGGACGTGGAAGTGAAAGACTGAGGCAGAAGGATTGCCGGAGCCCAGCGGGTCGACACTGGGGTGGCCGTGAGCATGCCACTGTACTCCTGCCTGGGTGATGGAGTGAGTTTCAAACTCAAAAAAAACCCAACAATAACAACAAAAACCCCCCCAACAACAAAAACCTAAAACACACAGTCTGAATATACAACAGTTATGCCGGTTATTTTATTTTATTATTTTTTTTGAGTTGGAGTCTCACTCTGTTGCCCAGACTGGAGTGCAGTGGCCGCTCCCAGCTACCGCAGCCTTGACCTGCTGGGCTCTGACGATCCTTCCGCCTCAGCCTTCCAAGTAGCTGGAACTACAGGCATGCGCTACCACGCCTGGCTTATTTTTTGATTTATTGTAGAGATGAGGTCTTGCCAAGTTGCCCAGGTGGGTCTCAAACCCGTGGGCTCAGGCAATCCACTCACCTCAGCCTCCCAAAGGCGCGAGATTACAGGCTGAGCCACCGAGCCCGGCTTATGCCTGTTATTATGATCATGTTACTATCATTGAACAGGCAATAAATTCATTGTGCTAATCCTGGATGTACCAGGTAGGTGTCACTTGCCTTTCAGCATAGCGTGTCTCCTGAATCACTTCATGGATCACTTGCAAATGCTCAGGGGACAGTTTCCACCACACATGGGCGTCCTGATTGCTCCGTGGAACTCTCTGGCACAGATGCCTGGGTCCTTGGGCTTGGGAGGCCTTGCGAGTCTGGTTACTCTGAAACGGAAAGCGAGGACAGGGCCAGAAGCAGCTTCTTCAGGCGTCCTTTAATCTTAGTTTGTCCTTTCCAGCTACGTTTTATCTCTTACCCAACGTAAGTCTCCGAAGGCAAGAGTTTCCTGGCAGCATCATTATGGCTGCCCAATAAGGGGAAATACTTTCCTTTGACAGATTCTTGCTGTTTTCTTAGCAGGTGGAGACGTCTGTGCTCCGCGGCTGCTGGGGAACTGTTTTCTTTCTAGGTTTGCTCTTTCCATTTTGAGATGGGAAAACATTCACAGGAAACAGCTGGGAGTTCCATCTGTTCTCATTTGGGAGGGGCTGGCTTTGTTTTGTCTTGTGGCTTTGTTTTCTTTCTCCTTTGTACGTCCATTCTGGGTCATTATCCCTTCTGTTTTTTGAAAAGTCCAAATGCATCATTTGACGGATAACAAAACGCTTGAAGCAGGGTCTGTCCTGGAAGCACCGGGACTTCGGGTGCTGTGTGGACTGCCTCTGGAGGGGCCCTGCAGGTCTATCCTTCCGTCCACGTGTGAGCGAGTGGTCGGGAGCCTGCTCAGGTATGTTGATTTCACTCCATCGGCGACCCAGGGGCAATATTACCCCAAAGCTAGAGGGCCCAAGTTTCAGCACCCTTCACTTGTCAGGGGCGGGCCCCTTCTAAGGCACCAAGAGGGGCCTAGCAATGTGTTTGTAGAAATAGCAAAAACAAGATATTTATGTATCGTTTTCCATTAAATATGATCTTAAACATTTTATAAATGTTAGACCCTACACATGTGTCCACCCCTGACCAGGGCCTGCTCTCTGGTCACACCTGATGGCTTTCACCTTGACATAACCCGAGCCAGCAGCCTCACCTCCAAGTCAGGGCACCCTGAAGGCCAAGGCCACATGGGAATGGACGCCAGGAAAGAGCCTTGGCAACTTGATGTGCTGCTGGACACAGGAAACCGCCAGATGGCGTAAGAGCAGCCCTCTGGGGAAACACTTTACAGTCAAGGGTCTGGCGGGAGGTCTTGTTCCTTCTTCAGACCGGTGGGCAGCAATCAGCCCTGGTCAGTTATCCGTTTCAAAGTCTTCAAAGAAAATGGATTACCTACTTTAACCTTTTCCTCAAATAAAAATGTCTTTGCCGCCAGGCGCGGTGGCTCACACCTATAATCCCAGCACTTTGGGAGGCAGAGGCCAGAAGATTACCTGAGACCACGGCTTCGAGACCAGCCCGGGCAACTTGGCGAGACCTCGTCTCCACAATAAATTGAAAAATTAGCCAGGTGTCGTGGTGCACACTTGTAGTTCCAATTACTTGGAAGGCAGAGGCAGGAGGATCGCCTGAGCGCAGCAGGTCGAGGCTGCGGTGGCTGTGAGCATGCCACTGTTACAGCCTGGGTGACAGAGTGAGACTCTGACTCAAAATAAAAAATACTCTGGTCTGTGTGCTGTGGCCCAGCCACCCTGAACCCTGGAGGGTCCATGTCCTGGATTGGAGAGAGCCCTGGGTGGGTCCTGGCTTCAATGCCTCTGCGAAGTCACCATGGCCTTTGGCTAAGTTATTCTTTCCATGAAACCTCATTTTGTTTGTTTATTTATTTCACTGTTTGTTTATTGACTTAGAGTCAGGGGTCTCGCTCTGTCGCCCAGACTGGAGTGCAATGGCATACTCACAGTTCACCACAGCCTCGACCTCCTGGGCGCAGGCAATCATCCTGCCTCAGCCTCCCCAGTAGCTGGGACTACAGGTGCATACCACCACCCCGGCTCATTTTTTTACTTTTTTGTAAAAAGAAAAATTAGCTTGCTGTTGCCCAGGCTGGTCCCAAACTCCTGGACTCAAGCGATCCTCCCGCGTCGGCATCCCACAGTGCTGAGATTACAGGCGTGAGCCACGGCACCTGGCCTGCTCACCTTTAATGTGAGGGTGTGGGATTAGGTAGCCTCACCCCAAAACTTAAATCATGCCGTGGTACAGAGGTATAATTTAAATGATTTCTATGGCGTTACAGACATTCCCCGATGGGTATTACCGTGGGAAAACATGATATATGTGTCGGGAGGGAAATTGACATATGGAGAAAAATTGGACCATCTGGGATTAGGAAGTTTAAGAAACGATCTCCTCCTGCTCCGTACGTGTGCCAAATGTGAACCTCTTGTCCTCAGAACTGTGTTCCTTTTAGCAAATAGAAGAAGACACGACAAGCGTCTCCAAAATTAAAAGATACTCATGTTACGTCAAACATGGGACGTGTGTAGGTGGCGATGTGCTAGGTTGTCTGAAGTGAATTTGTATTTAAGACACGGCCTTTGTGATTGAGGAGACGACTCAAGCAGGACCAGCCCGGAGGAAACAGCTAACACAGCAAAGCTGGTAAGAAAGAGCCGGAACCCCTGGCTACGATGGCCAGATTTAATACATCACAGGGCATCTTTTCCTCGGAGCGTCCTGCCATCACCAAGCAGAACGAGCCACAGCCATGCACACTGACTTGGAAAGGCAGGAGACATATTGCTGAGTGAAAATAAGCGAGTGGTGGAATCATATCAAAATATGTTGTTGTAAAAAGCAAAAATGAGACTGTAAATAGGTAATTCTGTTTGTATAAGCTTGGAAGACATATGGAAGATGCACGCCAACTTGCTAATACCGGCGACTTCAAGAGAGTGGGACTGGACAGGGGAGAGAATCTGTGTCTGTATCTGTCATCTATATCTCTCTATATATCTATATTTTACCTCTCTATAATTAAGTTGGCTTAAGTTGTTACAATGAGTGTGCGTTATAATTTTTTTTTAGTTGACGTCTCACCCTGTTGCCCAGGTTAGAGTGCAGTGGCACACTCATGGCCACCGCAGCCTCGACCTGCTGGGTTCAGGTGATCCTTCCACCTCAGCCTTCCAAATAGCTGGAACCACAGGCATGCACCACCCCACGTGGCTAATTTTTTTATTTTTGGTACAGACGAGGTCTCACTATATTTCCCAAGCTGGTCTCAAACTCCTGGGCTCAAGTATCCACCACCTCAGCCTTCCAAAGTGCTAGGGTTACAGGCGGGAGCCACCATGCCTGGCCAACCAGACTCAGGGCTTAAGTAGAACCGTGGGGAGGGACGGAGACAGGGCCCACGAGATGTGGGAACTGTAACACCAGCCGCATCAAAAGGGTGGAAGGGACGTGCCAAAGAGAAGAATGGCCCGGCACTACTGACTGTTGGCGGTAGACTCTTGTTTAACATACGGTTTCACGGAACAACATCAGACAAGGCTCCTGCCTGGGGTGAGTATCCCCCACATTTCAACAAGTCAGAAGACCCAACTTCAACCACAGGTGGGTTCCTGGTGGGTTTGGGCCAGAGGCCTTGGGATGTGGACTGAAGGCAGAGGAGTGGTCAGGCAGCCATTGCTTCCCCAGGTGTGAGAAAGTCCTGTGCAGGTTTGCGCCTTTTGTGAGTGAGGGGGGACGAAAAGTGACTCGTACCCTGAAGGAGCGAGGGGTGTGGTGTGGCGGAGGGTTTCTTTGGGACGTCCTGGGGGAGGGCATGCTGGTGAGCTGGGCCAGAGGAGGAAATGTCTGAGTTCCACGGTGCCCACCAATGCGGACTCCACCCCACAGCGATGGTGTGAGGAGAAACGTGGACCCTGTGACCAGTCCTAGCTCTTCTGCTTACAAGGTGTGTGGCCTGGAACAAGTTTCTTTCTCGAATTCCCAGGCTCCAGTAACCCTCCAAAAGGAATGAACTTTTTTTCTTCTCCTTCCTTCCTTCCTTTCTCTCTCTCTCTCCTTCCTTCCTTCCTTTCTTTCTCTCTCTCTCCTTCCTTCCTTCCTTCTTTCTTTCTTTCTTTCTTTCTTTCTTTCCTTTCTCTCTCTCTCTCCCCCTCCCCTTTCCTTTCTTTCCTTTATTTCTACTGGGATCTCATTATGTTTCCCAGGCTGGTCCAGAACCCCTGGCCTCACGCGATCCTCCCGCCTTGGCCTCCCAAAGTGCTAGGATTACATGCACGAGCCACCATGGGCTGCCAGGAGCAAGTTTCTTAACCTCACTGAGGTGCAGCAGCTGTATCTGAGGGATGGAGATAGTGTTACCCACAGGCTTGAATACAGTGTGAAAAAGCACCCAGCCCCCCGTGCCCAGGGTAATGGCTACCCCATGAGTTGTGTTTGGTCTCTCTCCTGCCCAGTCGGCAAAGGACAGCCACTGTAGGTTCCTGGAAGGGAAGTGGCCAAGGAGAGTGGGCATTTAGGAAGACAGACCTATGGTGGTGTGCAACAGGCCTCTCGGGGAGGTGACAGGCAGACCTGGGCACAACGGCTCATGTGGCACTCGCTGACCCCTGCAGAGATGGCTTCATGTCCTCCCAGGCAACACCATTGTCCTGGCTGGACACGGGCAGAGAATGAATGACAGCGGCATGCCACGCAGCGTATCTGGCTGGATACGGGCAGAGAATGAATGACAGCGGCATGCCACGCAGTGTATCCTCTAGATGCCTTCAGCGGGTAGCAGAGAAGAGATGCAAAAGTTAGATGCTTCTAGAAAGGCAGCCGAACTCGGCTGGTATGGGTGACAAGAAACAGAGGCCCTCAGAGTGCAGCAGTCAGCGAAGTGATACCCTTTCCTAACAAGTGAGCTCAGGACCGTGACATTCTCCCCTGGGGAGTATCGCTTGAATTTTGAGCCCACAGAAAACAGATGCTTCAGATGGGCGGGGTGCCATTTTGTGTGCTGGAGGCCCACTCAGGCCTTTTCCTTCATATTCTTTTATTTATTTTTGCCTTGTCTTTTCTGAGTCGGGGCCTTACTCTGTCACCCAGGCTGGAGTACAGTGGCATGATCATGGCTTGCTGCAGCCTCCATCTCCTGGGCCCAGGCGATCCTCCCACCTCAGCCTCCCCAAAACCCCCAGGTGATTGGTGAATAGTGTAAAAAATAAAACCACAAACATGTAAATCAGCCACAGGTAGTGTAAAAGAGAGCGAGGTTGTGGCAACAGCAGGCTGCCTCAGGGTTTCAATCAGCCAATCAGCCAACACTTACTGGGCACCTACTTCCCACAAGACTGGGCACAGAGGGACTTAACGATGAATTGACTGATATCCATCTTCTTTTTTTTTTTTTTTCCTGAGTTGGAGTCTCACTCTGTCGCACAGACTGGAGTACAGTGGCCGCTCCTGGCCACCGCAGCCTCTACCTGCTGGGATCCAGCGATCCTTCCGCTTCAGCCTTCCAAGTAGCTGGAACTACAGGCGTGCGCTACCACGCCTGGCTAATTTTTTGATTGATTGTAGAGATGAGGTCTCGCCAAGTTGCCCAGGTGGGTCTCAAACCCACGAGCTCAGGCAATCCGCTCACCTCGGCTTCCCCAAAATGCTGAGATTACAGGCTGAGCCACTGAGCCAGGCTTTGATCTGTATTTTCATGGAGCTCGTCATCTCACCGAGAGGCTGACAGGTATGTCAGCAAATTTTTTGTGTTTTTTTTGAGTCAGAGTCTTACCCTATCATCTTGGCTGGAGTGCAGTGGAACGATCATAGCCACCACAGCCTCAATCTCCTGGGCTCAGGCTATCCTTTTGCTTCAGCCTCTCAAGTAGCTGGGACTACAGATGCACCACCATGCCTGGTTATTTTATTTTTTTGTAGAGACGAGGTCTCGCTATATTGCCTAGGCAGGTCTCCAACTCCCGAGTTCAAGCATTCCTCCTGTCTTAACCTCTCAAAGTGCTGGGATGACAGGCATGAGGCACCACTGAGCTTATCTTTCTCTGAGTGCAGGAATCTGACTAATTAGGAGAAATCTCCTTCCCTGGAGGGATAGTTCAGCCCAGGGTGTGTCACCATGGATAAAAGCACACCCTCCAGGGCCTCACTAGGAAGGAACCAGAGGTGGAACACCACGCTCCCTTCCTTAGGGAGAGCACACACATCTCTTGAAAGGTGGAAATGCTTTCAAGCAAAGAAAACACTGCTCCGTATTTGTCGTTAAGTGATTCAATATTCAGTCTCCATTTCTGTGTCAAATGCTGGCGTGGAGAGATTTCTATTGTCGTGGGAAACCTACGGACTGATACATATATCAGATTGTGCATGGAGGTTTAAAAAATACTGTATTTTTTAATACAGTATTTATGAATGAAAGTATATCTAATCTGGAATTTGCCTTAAAATAACCCCACTGACCGGGGGTGGGGGAATTCAGCATAGATGAAGCAGAATAGGCCACGTGTTGATAATTGCTAACCCATGTGGATTATTAGACTATTTTGTCAACTCTTGTAAATGTTTGAAAATTTCCATATGTATAAACAGTTAGCTGAAATCAAATCAAACTGTGACTGTCTTCTGAGTGAAAAAGTTTTGTTTTTTTTAAATTAAAAATATGGAGCAACCCCTTTGGGTCCCCTCCCACTGTGAGAGCTTCTCTGTCCTCTCAATAAACCTTGCTTTCTCACTTAGAAAAAAATAAAAATAAAATAAATAATTAAAATTAAAAATATGTTTTAAACTGGGCATGGTGGCTCACGCCTGTAATCCCAGCACTTTGGGAGGCAAAGCCAAGAGGATTACCCGAGCTCAGGGATTCGAGACCAGCATGGGAGACTTGGTGAGACCTTGCTACAATCAATCAAAAAATTAGCTGGGTGTGGTGGCACTTGCTGTGATTCCAGTTACTTGGAAGGCTGAGGTGGAAGGATTGCCTGAGCCAGCAGGTGGAGGCTGCCGTGGTCATGAGCGTGCCACTACACTCCAGCCTGGGCAACACAGAGAGGTCCCGACTAAAAAAAAAAAAGAAAAAATCATAAAAGCTGCATAATGAAATATAAAATATAGCTACATCATTGAGGCTTACTATATGCTAGGCATCTATATTTTATGTATATTTGATTTTATGTATTATACACACATAATTTTATATATACTCATATAATTTGCATATACATACATAATTTTATCTGTGCATATATTAAATATATATTTAACACACACACGTGTCCACGGTGTATCAACTCATTTCATGCTTGCCAACAACTCAGGGCGTCTGGCAGCGGGTTCCGTGGGTTTCAACAGCCAAGGTCACGAGGTGGGACTTGAACTTGGCCAACTGCACGCAGAGTTCACACGGCTCCTCCTGAGGTCACCGACAAGGCTCCCGGTGACGGCTGATGTTTTGTTCCTGAACTGATCTGGAAGTGATGGGGACGTGGAATCTTTTTTTTCAGAGACCGCCCGGCAGGGTTGCTGACGCCACCTGCGCCCGTGGGCAATTTGGGCACCGCGCGGGACTCCGGAGCCCCTGCAGCGCGGGCGGGCGAGTCGGCGCCCGTGACCTTGGCATCTGATCTTCGCGCCTCTGTATGACTGGCGTGTGGCGCCGCCTGGTGGCCGCGAGCCCAGGAGCTGGAGCAGAAGCCGTGCGGGGCCTCTCGGCGGGAAGGCGCCACGACCAGGGCGGCGGGACGGGGACAGGGACCGCCTGGAGCCCTCGCTGGGCGTTGTCGCCGCCACAGAGCCCCAGGTGCTCCCACCCGTTTGCGCCGCGCTGTGTCTGTGGGGACAAAGCACAAGGGGGTCCGAGTTCTCGAAGTTCCAAGCCCAAGGCAGAGGGGCACTGACCTTCACCTGGAGGGTCTTCATGTCGGCATTAACTTGACCATGGGATACTGTTGCCCAAGAACTTTGAAAATGAGCTCTCCGACATTTCCGAGTACTTAAAATCCATGTATGTATGTACATAGGTCTATGTATCTTTTTTTTGTTTGTTTTGAGTTGGAGTTTCCCTCTGTCACCCAGCTGGAGTGCAGTGGCACACTCATGGCCACCGCAGCCTCCACCTGCTGGGCTCAGGCGATCCTTCCACCTCAGCCTCCAAGTAGCTGGGACTACAGGCGTGCACCACCATGCGTGACTAATTTTTAAATTTTTTGTAGAGATGAGGTCTCCCCAAGTTACCCAGGCTGGTCTCAAACTCAGGCAATCCTTTTACCTCAGTCCCCCAAAGTGCTGGGATTATAGGTGTGAGCCACTGCGCCCAGCCTCTTTCTTTATTTTTTATTTTTTTCAGTCGGAGTCTCGCTCTGTCACCCAGGCTGGAGCGCAGTGGCACGCTCCCGGCCACCGCAACCTCGACCTGCTGGGCTCAGGCAGTCCTTCCACTTCAGCCTTCCAAGTGGCTGCAACCACAGGCGCCTACCACAATGCCCGGCTAACTTTTTCATGTATTGTAGAGATGAGGTCTCACCAAGTTGCACAGTCTGGTCTCAAACCCCTGGACTCAGGCAATCCTCTTGCTTCCCCTTCCCAAAGTCCTGGGGTTATAGGTGTGAGGCACTGCACCTGGCTGATCTATGTATTTTTCTTTTCTTTTTCTTTCTTTCTTTCTTTCTTTCTTTCTTTCTTTCTTTCTTTCTTTTTTCTTTCTTTCTTTCTTTCCCTCCTCCCTCCCTCCCTCCCTCCCTCCCTCCCTCCTTGAGACAAGGTCTCACTCTATTGCCCAGGCTGAATGCAGTGTCATGATCATAGCTCACTGCAGCCTCATCTCTTGGGCTCCATCAATCAAGTAGCTGGGACTACAGGTGTGAGTCACCACACCTGGCTAACTTTTATACTTTTTTGTAGAGAGGGGAGTCCCACTATATTGCCCAGGCTGGTTGTGAACTCATGGCATTAAGCAATCCTCACTCTTTGGCCTCCAAAAATGCTGAGATTACAGTCTGAGCCACTGTGCCCAGCCTATGAATATTTCTTCGTATCCTCACTTCTTTCTAGAAAGAACCTTAGAGCTGGAATGACTGCAGATAATATTATTGTTTCTTCACGACAGCCTCTTAGGCTGTGAAGAACACATGTGAGAAGACCCCAGTCCATGTTCTGCCGGATAGACACCACTCGAGTGGGTGGAAGGCTGTCCTGGGCAGCACCTGAGAACCTTCTCCATAAGGTCTGAGACTCCCGGAAGCTGGCAGACAAACCCTTCTCCTGGTGCTGAAGGAAAATGGTACAATGGTAGAGACAGAAGGATATTCTGGGGCCCTGGCGGGGGACTCCGTATTCATGTGCTCCAGAAAGTGCGTCCCCCATCAGAGAAGGGGGCTGGGAATCAAATCAACCCGCTCCCATAAACCCACCCAGAAGACCCATAAGGCCTGCAGAACTCTCCGCCTGTGGCCTTTTCCTAGGGTCTGCACTGCTTCCGGGTCAGCACAGCCCAAATGAAGCTTGTCTCTGGGTCCTTCAGTACACAGGCCATAGGTCACGTGTCGCCACCTCCTGTCACATGCAGCAGGTCCTTGATACCATGGAGAGAGGGCAGTCCCTCCAAGGCTAGACCTTATCCTCATCCAGGCCTGTCTGAAGATAGCGCAATGGAGGCCCACATCCATGAAGGCTTTCCCTGGCCTAGGACTAGACTTGATGTCTAGTTGACTTTGTGGATACTGTGTTATTGTGACTGCAGGTACACTTTTCCATGAAGAGGCCAGGCTCTATCTGAGAGGGGAGGTTGTTCATGATGTCACTCTAGTGAGGAGAAAAAACTTTTCTCAAATTTACACCTGAGCAGGAAAACTTGGGCAGGCCACAGAGTCTGGGGGAGGGGAGTGTCTCACTTTGTCTAGAGGGTGAGGATGTCAGGACTCCAGTGAGGGAACTCTTGGCGGCTGGCCGTGATGATGTTGACCTCCCGAGGAGGGTACCCGAAGATTTGGGCCAGGTCCCTAGGTCTCCCAGATAGTGAGTGAGTTGGGTTAGGGTCTGTGACCTCCCTGGACAGGTGGGCAAGATTAGAGCAAGTCCCAGTGCTGGAGAAGCCACTTGGCTTAGCAGAGCCCAGAGAAAACCAATGGACTAGGAAGGGTGATGTCTACCATGAGGCTATGCTGTGGTCCAAGAGTCTGTGTCCCTCCAAACTCATATGCTGACATCCTAACCCCCAAGGGAATGGTATTCGGGGCTAGGGTTTTGGGGAGGTGATTAGGTCATGAGGGTGGAGCCCTCAGGCATGGGATTAGTGCTCTTCTAAAAAAGGCCCCTCACTCCTGCCATGTGAGATGACGTGAGAAGACAATTGTCTATGAGGTAGAGGGTCCTTGCCAGACACAGAAGGTTGATGCCTTGATCTGGACTTGCCATCTCCAGAACTGCGGGAAAGAAGTTTCTGTTGTCTGGAAGCCACCCAGTTTATGGAATTTTGTCCCAGCAGACCGAACTGATCAAGACAAAGTATAGCCGTAACAGTCCTGGTACCAGTGTGGTATTGTCTTGACAACGGAAATGAGGCGACTCAGAGGTTAGGGGTAGAGTCGGGGCTCTCTGGATCGGCATCCCTTCCTTTTTGACTTCTTCTGATGCTAAACTTTGCAGGATCTAGAGTTAGTTTTATTCAGGAAGTAGTTTTTCCTTGGAATCAATGAACGATCGCTCCTTAAGTACTTAGAGTATGTGTGGAAGAGAAGATATTTATTCCACATGGAGTCAAAGGTGGTAAAAGACAAAACTTGGATGAAGGAATAAGTTACAGGGAAGCAGATTTGGGCCTTAATATTTAAATCACTCCTCTGGAGATATTTGAGAAGTTGCTGTGGCTGTGGCAGTGCCCTGGAGAGGAACATTCTGTCGGGAAGGCTGCATTCTTGCAATTCCTTGCGCCAGCTTTCTGAGACAGTCTGGTTTTTAATATTTTGCCTGCAACTGTGTCCATAAACAATCGCATGTTCCAGAAGCTCTGATATGCCCATATCCACTCCACATCCCCTGAAAGACCTCTTGTTTTTCGAAACAAAATACGAATGTGTTGTCTAATCATTTCCTGATTTGCGGTTCAAGATTCAGGCACAGTGCTGGGGTCTCATCCGACTCTGAGGGCCCGCAAGTCTGCTCTCCTGAAAAGAGACGCAGCAACCATTTTAGACCACCCGGTGTGCTGGTGAGAGGACAGGAGCCAGGATCGAGGACCTGACCTCACTCTGGATTATTCGAGAGTTTCGTGAACCCCGGCTCGAACTGATTTCCCCGATAGGACACAAGACTCATCTGTTGGTCTAGAGCCACCTTGCTCTGTTTGGCTCTGCCTTCCCAATGACTCCTCCTCTGCCCTGGATGCCTCTCCCTGTCCTGAGCTTATCTCACGGATAAGCCAGGGTGCTGACTTATCTGTGAGTTGGGGATGCCCCTGCAAGCTACAAGACAGTTCACTCCCAAGTTGGGCTGGGGGGTTTTTCTGGAGATGAGCCCTCCCCTTTGGCAAGGACAAGCCCTGTCATCCTCTGATATCTGCTGCAGCCTTAGAGGTTCAAGTTCCTGAGGGCGAGAGGCAAGGCCTCTGAATCCCCAGGTTGCTAATCAGGTGCTTCACCCTGTGGGCATTTGGTAGATATTTGCGGCCTGTCTTTTTCTCCCACATAAAATCTCAAGATTCCATCCCCCGAGGAGTCGATCTCCCTTACCACGTCTCCTCCAAGCTCAGCTTCGGAGACCAGGCTTTGGGAGAGGCATGTGTCTCCACATAGATGGCTCTGTTGGGAAATTAACACAGATTGGATTCGAGTACCTGGATACCATGGTGATAGGTGCCATAGAAATTGAGAGGAGCCAGGAGGTGGGACCGAGGAAGGGCGAACCCAGAAGCAGCGTTCTGGGGACACTGATGCTTATTTTCAGCTGGCTGCATTATCGGTCATATCCTTCCTGCCAGTCTCTCCACCCCTGGGGACACAGTGCTTTCTGCTTCCCCACGTGCTGTTCTTTCCAGGTCTTGGGAGGAATAGAAACAATGTGTGCATATGTGATTTTTTTGTGACTCGGGGTCTTACCTCTGTCACCCAAGTGACACAATCACAGTTCACCACGCCTTGACCTTGTTCATCCTATAAAGACATCATGTTACTGCTTCTTACATGTGTGGACCGCTTGACACTTTTCATATATACATATTTTATTTTATTTTATTTTATTTATTTATTTATTTTTTGAGTTGGAGTCTCACTCTGTCACCCAGACTGGAGTGCATTGGCCACTCCCGGCCACCACAGCCTCTACCTGCTGGGCTCCGGCGATCCTTCCGCCTCAGCCTTCTGAGTAGCTGGAACTACAGGCACGCGCTACCATGCCCGGCTAATTTTTGATTTATTGTAGAGATGAGGTCTCGCCAAGTTGCCCAGGCGGGTCTCGAACCTTCGGGCTCAGGCAATCCACTCATCTCAGCCTCCCAAAGCGCTGGGATTACAGGCTGAGCCACCGAACCCGGCCTATAATTTTATTTTATTTTATTTTTCAAGACAGGATCTCATTGTGTTGCCTAGGCTGGTCTCGAAGCGATCCTCCCACCTTGGCCTCCCAAAACGCTGGGATTATAAAGCTTGAGCCCCCTGTGTTCAGCCCTACTCGATGTATTTCCATGCATGTCCGTACACAATCTCTCCTGCGCCTTTGTTAGGGCCAATGATACTCCATGGTTCTGAGGTTCAGAGATGAACTTGTCCAAAGTCACAGAGCACGTGAGGGGTTTGAGCCAACCGCAGCGCCCTGTTTCTCACATGGTGTAGCCCTGGGAATTCCTGGGGCTGTACAGATACCCAGTGCCTTTTGGTCAGTGCCATCAGGTTAGAATGAGCTGTGTGGTGTGATTTAAGTGCCTGGAGAAACAGTGGGTGCTTCTGCATGAAGCTCTTGGGAAATGCATGGACTACAGGAGAATTGTGCTGATTTTATGTCTCGAGACAAAGGAAAACACAAGCTGCAAAACTAGTCTCCTTCCCCCCCCCCGCCTCAGGTTTATTTATACAAATGGCACAGGAAGACACCAGCCCCAAGCAGATGGCAGCCCAGCGGTCATACCAGTCCTTTTGTCTTCATGTTGGCAGACAGAGGCCTCTACCCTAGAGCCTTTGTGGGGATCTGGGAACCTTTGGGAGCCTGAGCAAGAGCTGGAACTGAAGCTGGAGCTGCTCCTGAAGCTGTGGCCTAGGCCTTGGCTTGATCCTTGTCTTTGGTTTGACCCTTGGCCTCGGTTTGATCCTGGGCCTTGGCTTGATCCCGGGCCTTGGTTTGATCCTTGGCCTTGGTTTGATCCTTGTCTTTGGTTTGATCCCAGGCCTTGGTTTGATCCTGGGCATTGGCTTGACCCTTGGCCTTTGTTTGATCCTGGGCCTCGGTTTGATCCTGCACCTTGGTTTGACACTTGACTTTGGCCGGCAGAGCCTCAGACCCTTTGCAATGTGGACACGAACTCGCTTCCCAAGCTTGGAGTGGATAATGTGGGTGAGTTGATCAAGCTTGTGGCTGGGCCCTTTGGGATCTTGGGCTTAACCTCCTTGGGCTTTATGAGGGCCTTGACAGCCTCAGCATGTGCACTCATGGCGTTGATATTGCTGGCCTGCATCTTCTGGTCCTTATCGTGTTTCTGGGCAAAGCACACGTTCCTCAGGAACTTGGGACCCACCCCCTTAAAAGACTCATATCTTTGTGATCAGGGTTTCTTGATGCCATTTCTGGGCCATTTGTGTGTGGTGTGGTTCTTGGATTTGGTAGTCTGCATGTGTACATGTCTACATGTCTGTAACCCATGGCTCCTTGCCTTTCAAGACACTGATAGTCATTCGAAATGGCTCCTCGCCTGCATAGGTGGACCTCAGAGTTCTTGGCAAACACTAGTCCTGTCTACACCCTCAAAGCATCATGGGACAGGCAGAACTCAGACTGAGCCAAATGCAGTGTGGAGTCCTGGATATGTCTGGGCATGTTCCCACGCCATTTCTAGAACTTTCCTTCATGCACATTTCATGTAGCTAGAGGGTAATACCTACCCTGGGCCTGGGCTTAGACTTCCCTCTCCCTCTTGACTATTAATCTTCACTTTTCCAAATCTGAGCGATCCTTTGAGGCTCAGCTCAGATGTCCCCTTCTGAAAGAAGTTTTTCTTAATTTCCTACTATTGAAAATTGCAAGTGACTGAGTGCAGTGGCTCATGCCTATAATCCCAACACTTTGAGAGGCTAAGATGAGAGAATTGCTTGAGCCCAGGAGTTCAAGACCAGCCTGAACAACACAGTGAGATCCTGTCTCCAAAAAAACGGGGAAAAAAAATAGCCAAGCATGGTGGCACATGCCTGGAGTTCCAGCTACTTGGAAGGCGGAGGTAGGAGGATTGCTTGAGTCCAGGAGTTTGAGTCTGCAGTGAGCTGTGATTGCACCACTCCATTAGTAACCTCTGACTCAAAAAAAAAAAATTGAGCATGATCTCCCCCTCCTCGGACTGCCTATGACACCACTAGTTTGATCGAAAGGTGAGCACCAAGGTCAAGGTCTCTCGATTGAATGTCAGAACTGGCCCCGCAATGACTAAATCCAGCTCTGAGGTTTGACGAAGGAGAGGGTGGACTGACCTGGTTTTCGGGTGAGGGGTTAGTCACGCCCTTCCTTAAAGCTGAGAAATGAAAGGGATTTAAGAGAACCATAAGGAAAAATCCAGGGGTGATTGCAAGAAGAGGTGCTGTGCTTCCAGGCGAGTGAACTTACTATCCTTACTGGAACTTACTATTTTCCTTTGAGGTGTGGGCGGAGGCAAGAGGGAGACAGTGGCAGGGATTACCTGGCAGCGCAGCCCGAGTTTTCAGCTCAGAGGCATGGGCGGTGGATCCTTGCAGCCTCACTCTGCGAACGGGGAGACCCCTGTCCCTTGCCTGTCCCTCTTCCTGGCTCAACACACTCTGGAGGGGCTGACCCTAGACAGTGGAGGGCTGATGGGTCAAGAGAAGGTCAAATCCCAGAGTCACAGAAGACCCAGTCTGCACGTGGGTTGGGGAGAGGGTGGAAAGGAAGTGGTGAGACTTGAAGCTTTAGGAAGCTCAGGACTGAGTCTTACATCGGAAGTGACCACAGGTGGCCAGAAAGCTGTGGAATGTGGCAGATTTGTGACGAAGGGACCCTCTGTTGGGAAAAGGAGAATGGACCCATCTGGACTAGTTGGGGACAGTTATAGGACCAAAGTTGTGTTTTCATCCCCAAATGTGTTAAGATTATTCAGTCAACTCCCTAGAATTATTTTTGTACCAGGCTTATATTTTTCTTTTTAAAAAAATTGTGGTTGTAATCCCGCGCCTTTGGGAGGCTGAGGTGAATGGATTGTCTGAGCCCGCGGTTCGAGACCCGCCTGGGCAACTTGGTGAGACCTCATCTCTACAATTAATCAAAAATCAGCCGGGTGTGGTAGCTCATGCCTGTAATTCCGGCTACTCGGAAGGCTGAGGCGGAAGGATCGCTGGAGCCCAGCAGGTGGAGGCTGCGGTGGCCAGGAGCGGCTACTGCACTCCAGTCTGGGCGACAGAATGAGACTCTGACTCAAAAAAAAAACAAAATAAATAAATAAAAATAAATAAATTAAAAGAAGCCATCCTATTGGGCATGAGGCGATAGCTCACGATAGTTTTGATTTGCATTTCCCTAATGATTGGAGACAGTGAGCATCTTTTCATGTGCTTTTGATCATTTGTATGTCCTCTTTGGAGAAATGCCTATTCAAGTCCTTTGCTTATTTTTTTTTCCATTGAGTTATTTGTGTTTTGTTGTTGAGTTGTAGAAGTTCTTTATATATTCTGGATATTAACCCCTTACCAGGTATATGATTGACAAATATTTTCTCCCATTCCATAGGTTGACTTTTCATTTCTTGAGGTTGTTCTTTGATGAGACTTTCTGGAGTTTTCTGGAGGGCAGGATTGTATTTCTGGGAACTTCTCGGCAAGTGATGGTGGAACAAAGCAAGGAACATATACTGAGGATGATCAGGCAAGCGTATCTTGATGAGGAACTTCATTTTTCTTTTTTTTTTTTCTGAGTTGGAGTCTTACTTTGTTGCCCAGGCTGGAGTTCAGTGGCGTGCTCATGGCTACCCCAGCGTCAACCTGCTGGGCTCAGGCAATCCTTCTGTCTCAGCCTTCCAAGTAGCTGGAACTACAGGCGTGTGTTACTACGCCCGGCTAATTTTTGATTTATTGTAGAGATGAAGTCTCACCAAGTTGCCCAGGCGGGTCTCGAACCCGCGGGTGCAGGCAATCCACTCACCTCAGCCTCCCAAAGGTGCGGGATTATAGGCTGAGCCACCAAGCCCAACTTTTTTTTCTTTTTTCTTTTTGGAGTCGGGGTCTCACTCTGTCACCCAGGCTGGAGTGCAGTGGCATGCTCACAGCCACCACAGCCTCGACTTGCTAGGCTTAGGCGATCCCATCTCTGCCTTCCAAGTACTGGAACCACAGGCACACACCACCATGCTTGGTTAATTTTTTTTTTTTTTTTTGAGTTGGAGTCTCACTCGGTTGCCCAGACTGGAGTGCAGTGGCCGCTCTGGGCCACCACAGCCTCGCCTGCTGGGCTCCGGCGATCCTTCCCCCTCAGCCTTCGAGTAGCTGGAATTACAGGTGCGCGCTGCCAGGCCCGGCTAATTTTTTGATTTTATTGTAGAGATGAGGTCTTGCCTGCCCAGGCGGGTCTCAAACCCGTGGGCTCAGGCAATCCACTCACCTCAGCCTCCCAAAGGCACGGGATCACAGGCTGAGCCACCGAGCCCGGCTGGTTAATTTTTTAAAAAAATTTATTGCAGAGACGATGTCTCGCCAAGTTGCACGGCCTGGTCTAGAACCCCTGGGTTCAGGTAATCCTCTCGCCCCCCCACCCCAAGTGCTTGATTATAGGTAGGAGCCACCATACCCTGCTGGGACTTAACTTCTGATGGACAAGGCGTCCCCGGGTGGAGATGCAGGCTGGGAGTCGGCCTGTACTGCGTGGTCTTCCTGCCTCTTCCCATCCCATCCTTTCTGCTCAGACTCTGGGTCCGCTCAGCGGGTCTCCAATATGCAGGCCTCCACTGCAGGCTCCTTCCAGTCAGTGGGTACCAACTGAGCTGGGGGTAAGGAGGGAGAGTGAGGCTAGGCCCCGCCCTCCGCATGCACTTCCTGCAGGAAGAACCAGCATGCTGGGCATTGCCCTGGATTTTGTTTAGCGGCATGAGCGCCTCCTAGGGTAGGGTGACTCCCGTGAAAAAAAGGCAAAGAGAGGCACCTAACCTGGGCCACGGGAGGAGCAAGGTTTCCTGGAGGAGGCAGCACCCAGCAGGGCGGGCCCTCAGGGCCGCCTGTGTTCATGTCACCACCTGGAGTTGCTGAAACTCCAATGTCTCTGCAGGAGGGGTAGGGGAGGCGACACTCCATGGTGTCATCCTTTCTCACTAACCTGCTCACTATTTAAAGGTGCAAGCTGGGCTCGGTGGCTCAGCCTGTAATCCCGCCTTTGGGAGGCTGAGGTGAGTGGATTGCCTGAGCCCGCGGGTTCAAGACCCGCCTGGGCAGGCGAGACCTCATCTCTACAATAAGTCAAAAAATGAGCCGGGTGTGTAGCGCGCACCTGTAGTTCCGCTATTTGGAAGGCTGAGGTGGAAGGATCGCCGAAGCCCAGCAGGTCGAGGCTGCGGTGGCCGGGAGCGGCTACTGCATGCCAGTCTGGGAGACAGAGTGAGACTCCAACTCAAAAAAAAAAAAAATCATTCCAGGCGGTTGATTGAAGAACCTCAGCACACCTCATTTCTCTTGGAAAACGAAAAGGAGCAATATGCACGCTGATTGAGTCATTCTAAAAATTAGATGCTAAAAAACCAGATTGATCGCATTTAATAACATATTGTGCTCGCACATGTGCTGGTCACTGTTCTCAGTGTGCTGCTTGTCTCGCACTTGATGATTCTGCACAACACTCTGCAAATGCTCCCTCTCCTTCTCCTTTCTGTAGATAGGGAAACTGAGGCACAGCGAGGTTAAGCAACAGGCCCAAGGCCTCAGGGGAGGCAGGAGGTGCCTGGAATTCAGACCTGGCAGTCTGGTCCTGGGGCGTGAGCCCTTGACCTCTGAGGCTTTGGTTTCTGCGTGCCAGGAACGGTCTTCCATGTCAGTCAACTTGACCAGCAGAATATTGTCAGACAGCCATTTCTTTCTCTTTTTTTTTTTTTTTTTTGAGTAGGAGTCTCAGTCTGTCACCCAGGCTGGAGTGCAGTGGTATGCTCACAGCCACCACAGCCTTGACCTGCTAGGCTCATGTGATCCTTCTGCCTTAGCCTTCCAAGTAAGTGGAACTACAGGCATATGCCACCATGCCTGGCTAATTATCTTTTATTTTTTATTGTAGAGACGAGATCTCACCAAGTTGCCCAGGCTGGTCTCGAACCCTCAGGCTCAGGCAATCCTCTCACCTCAGCCTCTCAAAATGCTGGGATTAGAGGCATGAGCCACTGCACCCAGCTGACCTCCATTTCTTAAAGGGCTCCAGTTCGCCACTTGCCCCTTCTGAAAAACTCACTGTTGACTCGGGTGTTCCATGTAGGACACAGCGTCCCACAGCCCTGGGTGCATCTTCTGGGGTGTCATTCACCACTTGGCTTCTGTGACAGGTGCCTGGGAACCTCACTGAATGGCACACTTAAAAACCAACCAACCACCACCAACAACAACTCATAAACTGACGACTCACAATAAATTCAAAACTAAAAAGAAAAATACACCATAGACATAAGGGGGAGACATATCTGACCGAGAAAAGATTTCAACAAGCAAACAGCTGAGTGTGAAGGATTGTTTAAGGCCAGGAGTTTGAGACCAGTTTGGACAACGTAGTGAGACCCCATCTCCACAAAATTTTTTTTTTAATTGGCCAAGTGTGGTGGGGTGGGCCTGTAATCCCAGCTACTCAGGAGGCTGACAAAGGAGGATCACTTGAGCCCAGGAGATCGAGGCTGCAGTGAGCTATGATTGCACGACTGCACTCCAGCCTAGGTGATAGAGTGAGACTGTCAAAAAACTGAAAAAAATAAATAAAATGAAGCAAACAAAAACTAAGCATAACTGCTCAATAAAATACACCATAATAACAAACCATAACCATAAACTGTCAGTATAAACCATGCAACTCAATAAAATCACACTAAAAATTAATAACATTGCTGGGCTCAGTGGCTCAGCCTGTAATCTCGCACTTTGGGAGGCTGAAGTGAGTGGATTCCTGAGCCCGCGGGTTCGAGACCCTGCCTGGGCAACTTGGCAAGACCTCATCTCTATAATAAATCAAAAATTAGCCGGGCGTGGTAGCCGCGCCTGTAGTTCCAGCTACTTGGAAGGCTGAGGCGGAAGAATCGCCGGAGCCCAGCAGGTCAAGGCTATGGTGGCCGGGAGTGGCCAATGCACTCCAGTCTAGGCGACAGAGTGAAACTCCAACTCAAAAAAAAAAAAAAAAGAAAAGAAAAGAAAAGAAAAACGTCCTCCAAGGGAACCATTTTTGCCGATGTGGAAGAGATGAAAAAGGAAATGGCAGAAGCACTAAAAGGCATCAAATAGACAAGTTCAAAAACTGTTTTGAGCAGTGGAAAAAGCATCTCGATAGGTGTACTGCATCCAACGGAGAGGACTTTGAAGGTGACTGAAGTGTAAACATGTGAGAATAAATACACCATTTTTAATAAATAAATTCTGGGGTTTTTTGGGTCTCCCTCATAGCACGTTTACTCTTGAACCTCATGTTTCTCTCCTGGCGTGCACTCAGGAGTCATCCTTAGCCTGTCCTAGCTGTACCGCAATGCACTGTGAGTGTACCCTGTAACTTATTTGACCAGCAGCCAGCTGATGGATACATCTGTTTTCTCTGCTTTCACCCACAGTCCTGCGCCATTTCACAATCGTGGTAGTTCTATCTGGCATAGACGATTGCTCTGGTTGTAGGTCAGAGGGCCCAGGCACGTGTCATGTTGCTGGACATTTCACAATCTTCCTCCACAGAGACTGTACGATTTTGAATTTCCATCGGCGATATGGGAGAATATTACCCCAGAGCCTCACTGATATAGACTGTTGGATCAAACTTTTGGGCATGTGCCTATCTGAAAGATAAGACGTGCTATTGCAGGGTACGGTAAGTTTGCGATTCTCTTGTCATGAGCAGCAATAAACCTATTTTCATTCATTTCATTTGCTTTTCTTTTTCTGTGAAATGTCCCTTCATATATTTTGCCCATTTTTTTATCAGGTGATTGGGCTTTTTCTTCTGAGAAGTTCTGGAGTTATTAAGGATATTTACCTTAACAATAATTTACCTTAGCTGTCTGGGATACAATTTGCAATTATTTATCCCAACTTTTCTTTTTTTGAGTCTAAGTCTCACTCTGCCACCTAGGCTGGAGTACAGTGGCACACTCACGGCCACCACAGCCTGGATCTGCTGGGCCCAGGCGATCCTTCTACCTCGGTCTTCCAAGTAGCTGGAACTACAGGCACGCACCACCACACCCGGCTAATTTTTTGATTTACTGTAGAGACGAGGGTCTTGCCAAGTCGTTCAGGCTGGTCTCTAACCCTTGAGTTCAGGCAATCCTCTCGTTTCCGCCTCCCAAAGTGCTGGCATTATAGGTGGGAGCCACCGTGCCCAGACTTCTACTTTTACTTTTAATCATCCCATTCTTGGCTGGCACGTGTGATCAGAGGACTCTCAACTCTGCAGCAAGACATAGCCAGCCCTCCACAGAGGGGGCACAACAGCTGCTTCGCACCTCCTGCCTGGCAGGGTCCCTGGGGGACGAGCATCCGGCTTGGATGGATTTCCGCTAAGGTCTTCCAGACACAAATCTTCCTCTTCTTCTTCCTCCATCAGTCAGAACAAGCAATGACATTGACATTGGCAAGGAAAGGTATCATGGGGAAGGGACAGGCAAGCCAAAACCAGTTACCTGACTGCCTGCCGGGCATGAGTGCTTTATGCTTTGAGTGCTTTATGCTTATTTTTTTTTTTTTTTTTTGAGTTGGAGTCTCACTCGGTCGCCCAGACTGGAGTGCAGTGGCCGCTCCCGGCCACCGCAACCTCGCCTGCTGGGCTCCGGTGATCCTTCCACCTCAGCCTTCCGAGGAGCCGGAATTACAGGCATGCGCTACCACGCCCGGCTGATTTTTTGATTTATTGTACAGATGAGGTCTTGCTGCCCAGGCGGGTCTCGAACCCGCGGGCTCAGGCAATCCACTCACCTCAGCCTCCCAAAGGCACGTGATTACAGGCTGAGTCACCGAGCCTGGCTGAGTGCTTTATATTTAAAAAGGCCCCATGTTTTGGCTCATCTTTTTGATTTTTTTTTTTTTTGCGTGTGTGTGTCTGGTGGGATGAGAGGCTTCTGTGGCTCTCCCTCCTCTGTGGCTCCCTGGAACCACTTATGGGCCCTGCAACCATGCCATTGCCTCTGGGCTGTGCTGATGCCCAAGGCCACCCCCCGCCTCCTGCTTCATGTAATGTTTTCCCACTTTAGGGCAGGGCAGTACGCTGATCATCCCCAAAGAGAGTTCTCTGACTTCCTGAGACAATCATTTTGAACAGCTCCCACTTGTGTCTCACCTAAAGCACGCATGCTGCAGACTAGAGAATGCCCAAATGCCATCTTTTCCCTTGACTCACAGCCGAGACTGTTCCCCTTGACACGGCGGGATGGGCAGAGCCCTGGCTGCATCACCACCCACTGATGACTTTGGGCAAGGGATTCGCTGTGAGCCGATTTCTGCATCTCCACATGGTGGTCGTGGGGATGAAACAACACAGGCAAAGTGCCCAGCTCGTGGGCAGAATGCGACCTAGGTGAGATGCTTTGATGTGTTCAAACGCCTCTGTTGGTGTAGCCTCAGCCTTCGGGGTTTGAGCCCCCTGACCTGACCTGCTTTCCAACACTTTCATCAATCCCCCCTTTTGTTAAAAAATTATTTTTAAATTAATTCATTAATTTTTATTGCTGGATTGATTGGCAGAGATGAGATCTTACTATGTTGCCCAGGCTGGTCTCAAACTCCTATGCTCAAGCAATTCTCCTGCCTCAGCCTCCCAAAGTGTTGGGATGACAGGTGTGACCCACCGCACCTGGCCCAGGCCCCCTCTTCTAGTACCTCACTGTCCACGAAGGCACTGAGCTCACCCCAAAATCCTGAAGCCTCTTCTGAACATGCACAATGGAAATATTATTTTCCAGATGAGGTTTCTTTTTTCTTTCGTTCTTTCTCTTTTTTTCAGTTGGAGTCTCACTCTGTTGCCTGGGCTGGAGTACAGAGGCACAATCACAGCTCACCATGGCCTTGACCTTCTGGGCTCAAGAGAACCTTCCACCCTCAGCCTTTGGGTAGTTGGGACTACAAGCACGTGCTACCACACCCAGTGAATTTTTAAATTTTGTTGTAGAGACGAGGTCTTGCTATGTTGCCGAGGCTGGTCTTGAACTCCTAGGCTCAAGCAATCCTCTCGCCTCAGCCTCCCATAATGCTGGGATTACAGGTGAGTCACCGCACCCGGCCAGGGGAGGTTTCTGTACCCAGAACTGTCTACTAGGCCTGAGACAGCCGCGGGGAGACAGCATCCCCAAGACACTACCTGCAGAGCAGGGATGGACACACACAGCTGTGTTCACAATGTTGTCCTCAGTTACCAGACACCAGTCTCCACGGGAATTAGCAGGAAGCCTCTCGAATTTCAGGGTGCATATGTCTATCCAAGGTTGCGTTGTCTGTCTCTCCCTTCGCGGACCTGCACCATATCCTCCCAGAAATAAGTGACCCAGTCTCCTTGTGGAATGACCTACCCAGAAAGCACTCCTCTCCGGGGACAGGAGAGAACTGGGGTAGTGCGTAAGGGACTGGAGAGGCTCTCATGAATTAAGCAGGGCACATGGCTGGTCAGGAGCCAAGTCATTAATGTCTCTGTTGATTTCCCTTTGGAGCAATCAGGAGCTGTTTTTCTCTCATCGTTGGTCTTCTCTCCAGCATCTCGTAACCTTTTGAGAATCAGGATGGTGGCCCACAGGAGCTGGTATCCATACCTCCTACAACCTTATTTCAGGGTCCCCCTCCTCCCTCCTTCTTTATCCTGGGCAGCTACTCTCAGACCCACGTCTTCAGGCTGTCTCCCCATCTCATTCTCCTCTGAGGTTGATTTTATCCATGGTCCTACCCATAGTACGAGAGGGGATTAAAAAAAAACAACCCAGAATTTATTTAGAAAAAATCGTGTATTTATTCTTACGTGTTTAAACTTCAGTCACCTTCAAAGTACTCTACATTTGATATAAAACAGTTTTTTTTTTTTAGCTGGGCTCTGTGGCTCAGCCTGTAATCCCGCGCCTTTGGGAGGCTGAGGTGAGTAGATTGCCTGAGCCCGCGGGTTCGAGACCTGCCTGGGCAGTGAGACCTCATCTCTACAATAAATCAAAAATTCAGCCGGGCGTGGTAGCGCATGCCTGTAATTCCGGCTTCTCGGAAGGCTGAGGCGGAAGGATCGCCGGAGCCCAGCAGGTCGAGGCTGCGGTGACCGGGAGCGGCCACTGCACTCCAGTCTGGGTGACCGAGTGAGACTCCAACGCAAAAAAAAAACCCAAAAACCAGTTTTTGAGCTCATCAGTATAGATACCTTTTAGTGCTTCTGCTGTTTGTTGTTTCACCTCTTTTACATCATCAAAACATTTCCCTTTGAGGACTTTTTGCATTTGGGGAGACAAAAAAAAGTTACTTGGGGGTAAGAATGGGTGAATAGAGAGGGTGGGGCACAGGGGTCATGCCATTTTTGGGTCAAAAACTGCTGAACACTCAGTGCGGTGTGGTGTGGGCCGGTGTGCTCGAAAATCACCCATCATGAAATGGGCAAAATTCCACTGAAGCCAAACACAGCTTCTCACAACAGTAACTGGTATACTGATGCTTATGGTCTCCTAGAATACTTACTTACTGGGGGAAGCCAGTACTACAAGGGGTCTTCCCTCCCAAAAATAATTCCGGGTTTTTTTGGGTCCCCCATGTCCTTTGCATCTCACTGTCCTAGCACCAAACTAGTGTTAGCAAACTAATTATTAACATTTCCAAGCCAAGTGAGAGATGACCAGAGAGTCCTCCAGATACCCTGCTGAGTTCCTCCTACAAGTCTAGACACACCATCCCCTAACTCTGGGATTCTGATGCTGGAAATTTCTTATAACAGGGGAAATGACTCAGGGTCAATGGGTCATTCAAGTGTCCTCATCTTTTCCTGGATACCAAAGTTCTCCATGCATGAACTACAACATTAGGAGATGCCCATGATGCTCATGAGTGATGAGCTGAACACCGTGCTCTGGTGATCACGAGTGGTACCGCAACCAAGTAGGTCACAACAAAAGCTATCTGATGCCCGCTTCCTTTCAGCCCTCATGACAATTAGCTATTGAGGAAGAGTATCTTTCCATTTGGCTCTTCTGTGAGAGTACAAGTCAGAGTTTCTTTTTAAAAAATGCATAATAGTGGTCTTCAAAGGATGGTCCTGGACCCCGCAGCATCAGTATCACCTGGGAACTTGCTAGAAAGGCAGATTCTCAGGCTGCACCCAAGAACTACTGAATTAGAAACTCTACAAGCCAGGCGCAGAGGCTCATGCCTAATATCCCAGCACTTTGGGAGGCCGAGGTGAGATGATTACCTGTGCCCATGGTTTCGAGACCAGCCTGGGCAACTTGACAAGACCTCATCTCTACAACAAATCAAAAAAGTAGCCGGGCAAGGAGGTGCAAACCTGTAGTCTCGGCTACTCGGAGCCCAGCAATTACTCTACTGTTGGAATCAGGCTTGGAGGCTGCGATGCACTCTCAAGTTTGGCAACCACCAGTGTAGATAATTAACTGACTGATAGTTGATTAACCAGTGAATAGGCTATTACCCGCTCTAGTTCTGAGTCCTGGCCTGTTCTTTCTTAGGTCTCCCAGAGAAAAGGAAACTCTTGTCAATCTCATCTCTTGTTCTATCCAGCTTGCCTTGCTTCTCCCAGAGTAGTGAGTTAAGGTGGAGTAGAGGCAACCGGCCTTAGGAACAGAAAGAAACGCAGAGAGAACCTTGGAAGGAGCCTATTTGGTCCAGTTGTAAACAGGCGGCGCATCTGGGCCTGAGTCCTGCTGAACTCAAACCCAGCCCAAGGGGAGGTGCAGGCTACCTTGAGAACAACAGGGTCCCAGGACAGATTCCTTGTCTGACCCGTCTTCCCCCATCCATGGAACAAGAAGAACCATAGCAATGCCCTTTCTTGGTGCCTAGTCTGGTTTAAAAGCATGTGAGAGACAGGACTCATCCTTATGAAAAGGGTCCACTATGGTACGGCCTCTCCCTTGACAGGGAGGTGATAGATAGAAGAAGTTGGAACGATTTCTGCCAAAAGGAGGCATTTGGAATCAGAATGGTCCCCATGGACCGAGGGTGTCTTGAGATCTGTGTGGCCATCCCAACTGGCCTATGTTTGCCACTCACAACCCTTGGTGTGGGGGGCACTGTGATTAGCCGATGCACAGATGAGAAGACTGAGGTGTAAATGGGTCGAGTCTACTGCCTGTTGGAAAGAGACAGAATGGTGCTTCAATTAAGCAGCCTCAAAAGCCCATGTGCTGCGTGCCTGTAGTTCCGGCTAATTGGAAGGCTGAGGCGAAAGGATCGCCAGAGCCCAGCAGGTTGACGCTGGGGTGGTCGTGAGTGTGCCACTGCCCTCCAGGCTGGGCGACGGAGTGAGACTCTGACTCAAAAAAAGAAAAAAGTAAAGAAAAGAAAAACCTCATGTGCTAATCTCCAAGCTGCCATCTCTCCCAGGGGCCAAGGGACCAGAACCACCTTTTATTAAGTAAAATTTCAGCTTCTCTGGTCCTTCTTTCCTTATTGAATCTCCCTCTTCCTCCTCAGTTTGTCAATAGTCTGTCCTCCAACCCAGCTGAATGCTTTGTTTTTGAAGGTCTTCACAGGCTGTCCTTTGCCTGATCCATCCGTAATAACCCTAAAAAATAATCAGACAGGGACTGAGTGTGGTGGCTCATGCCTGTAATCCCAGCACTTTGAGAGGCCGAGGTAGGAGCATTGCTTGAGCCCAGAAGTTTGAGACCAGTCTGGGCAACATAGCGAGACCCCATCTCTACAAAAAAATTGAAAAAATTACCCAGGCATAGTGGCATGCACCTGTAGTCCCAGCTACTCAGGAGGCTGAGGTGGAAGGATCACTTGATCCCAGGAGGTTGATAATGAGGGCTATATGCATGTGTGGAAACCGAGGTACATGGGATATCTCTGTGCCTTTCACTTGATTTTTCTGTGGACCTAAAACTGCTCTAAAAAATAATATATATATATATATTTTTGGGCGACCGAGTGAGACTCCAACTCAAAAAAAAAAAAAAAAGTTAAGGAAAAAAAAAAGAAATGTGCAAAGGAGAAGGCAAGAGACCCTGACAATCCCATCACCTAGAGCAGTAGTCACCAAACCCAGTCTATTCAGAAGATAAGTTCACACATCTACCGCCAATAAATGTATGCCATATTTATTTATTAATTTTTAAACATTGTGGTAGGATTGTGGGCTACCTTTTTTTTATTTAACAGGAGCTAGACAGATACGGACTGCTGTACTTCTCTTACTCAAAGAGATGTGTTTTTTTTCCTCTTCCCAGATCAAAGCTAACAAGAGTCAGGCTAGTTAAGCAATTTTGTCTTTTCTCCGGTTACAGATCTGATTTCCCGAGACACAGCGGGTGTCTCTTGTCTGCTGGGCTTCAGAACCAGCACATTCAGAAATCGGTCGCTCGTGGAGGCACAGACCACTTGCTGCTGGCTTTTCATGTCTGCTTGGCTTGTTGTGTGTAAATGACCCTCAAAACCTTTTCTTGCCCCTTCCTCCTAGATGTTTTAAATGGAATATCTGGAGCTCCAAGCCCAGATTACAACCTGTAGATGAGAAGAAACAGCTGGACTAGAAATGACATAAAGTGAAGCCCATCCCAGGTGCTGGATCAGGACTGAAATGGAGTCTTCCAGCTGCAAGTGTGCAAGTGAGGTCGGAGGCCGTCCAGGCCAATCCTCTCGTCTTACAGATAAAGAACTGAAGGTCTGACCCCTGGCTCTCTGTCACCCCTAAATTTAGAGACAAACCAAGAGCCAGGAACCATATTCCTCATCTCCCAGGTCAGAGGCTGAGGGTAATGGCCAATGTTGGTACCTTGAGCTTTAAACTTTTTCTGAACGTGTTTGAATTTTATCTATCTGTCTATCTATGTATCTATCTATCGAGATAGGGTCTCACTCTGTAGTCCAGGCTAGAGTGTAGTGGCACGACCATAGCAAACTTGGACTTTTGACCTCAAGCAATCTTGAACTTGAACTTTTGACCTCACTGCAAACTTGAACTTTTGACCTCAAGCAATCTTCCCTCCTCAGCCTCTTAAAACACTGGGATTATAGATGTGAACCACTGTGCCTGGCATTTCAAAAAACTATTTTATTTTTACCCTATGATCAGCTGACAGAGGATGAATGTGTTTGAATTTATTCTCTCATTTCATCTTCTTAAGACGTTGCATTTGGCAAATGAGGAGAAATCAGGCCAGAAAAAGTAAATGCCCTCTCCGAGGTCATTCACAAAGTTAGTATCTGGGTTGTAAATGGACTCCTAGGACTTAAGTTTTAACAGTACCTAGTTTTAACAGTAAATAGAACACTTCCTGCGTATCGCAAGAGCAGAGCTCTGTACTAGTTTAAAAAGTTGGTCATTTGTTTGTTTGTTTATTTATTTTTGAGTCAGGGTCTCACCCTGTCACCAAGGCTGAAGGACAATGGCACAATCGTGGCCCACTGTAGACTCAACCTTCTGGGCTCAGGCAGTCCTTTCACCTCAGCCTCCTAAGTAGCTGAGACTACAAGTGCATACCAACTTGCCAGACCAATTTTTTGATATTTTTGGGGGGGTGGGTAGAGATGAGTTCTCACTATGTTGCCCAGGCTGGTCTCCAACCCCTGAGCTCCATCAATTCTCCCTTGTCAGCCTCCCAAAGTGCTGGAATGACAGGTATGAGTCACTGTTTCCAGCCTTGAATCCACACTATTATTGCCCAAAATTCATAGTTAACATTCGGGTTCGCTCTTACTGTGCGTTCTATGGTTTTGGGCAAATGTATGATGACAGGTACCTGCCATTGTAGGGTGTCATCGGGTAGTGTCACTGCCCTAAGAATCCCCCAAGTTCTAGTTATCTCTTTCTTTCCCAGTCCCTGGCAACCACTGATCCTTTTATTTTCTCCATAGTTTGGTCTTTTCCAGAATGTCATATAGTTGGAACCATATAGTACGTAGCCTTTTCAGATGGGCTACTTTCACCTAGTAATATGCATTCACGGTTCCTCCGTGTCTTTTCAAGACTTAACAGTTCATTTCTTTTTAGCGCTGCATAATATTCAATTGTCTAGACACAGCACCGTTTACATATCAATTCACCTAAAGGACATCCTGGTTGCTTCCGAGTTATGCAGTTAAGAACAAAGCTGCTAAAAGCATTCATGCTCAGGTTTCTGGGTGAACATAAATTCTCAGCTCCTTTGGGTAGTTATCAAGGAGTGTGCTTATTGCCTTGTGTAGTAAGAGTATGCTCGGTTTTGTAAGAAATCGCCAAATTGTCCCCCAAAGTGATTGTCCCATTTTGTATTCCCATGAATGAGAGTTCCTGTTATTCCACATCCTTGTCAGCACTTGCTGTTGTCGGTGTTCTGGATGTTGGTCATTCTGACAGGTGAATAGTGGTGTCTCATTTTTTAAATTTGCATTCCCCTATGACATATGATATGGTGCATCTTTTTATGTTCTTACTTGCCATCCATGTATCTTCTGTGGTAAAGTATTTGCTAAGGTCTTGACCCCCTTTTGAACTGGTTGTTTGTTTTCTTATTGTTGAGTGTTAAGAGCTCTTTGGATATATTTTGGATAGTAATTCAATATCAGATATGTCTTTGGCAAATATTTTCTCCCAGTCTGTGGCTTGTCTTTTCATTCTCATGGCAATGTCTTCTTCAGAGCAGCCGTTTTTAACTTTCATAAAGATTAGCTCATCAATTCTGGCTTTCAGAGATCATGTCTTTGGGGTTGTATCTAAAAATTTGTCACCAAACCCAAAGTATCTAGATTTTTTCCTGTAGTATCTTATAGGAGACTTATAACTTTTTATGTTACATTTAGGTCTGTGATCCATTTTGAGTTAGTTTTTGTGAAGGACATAAAGTCTGTGTCTTAATGCAATTTTTGTCTCAAACTCCTGACCTCAAATGATTCCACTCCAAAGCACTGGGATTACAGTCGAAAACCACCAGGTCCAGCCAACATTTTTTGAATGTGGTTGTCCAGTTGCCCTAGCGTCCTTTTTGAGAACACAGTCTTTTCTCCAGTGTATTGCCCTTGTTTGTTTGTTTGTTTGTTTTTGAATTGGAGTCTCACTCTGGTGTCCAGACTAGAGTGCAGTGGCACACTCCTGGCCACCGCAGCTTCCTCCTGCTGGGCTCTGGCAATCCTTCCACCTCAGCCTTCCAAGTAGCCAGAACTACAGGCACATGCTACCACACCTGGCTAATTTTTGATTTATGGTAAAGACAAGTTCTCGCCAAGTTACCCGGACTGGTCTCAAACCTGTGGGCTCAGGCAATTTACTCGCCTCAGCCTCCCAAAGTGCTGGGATTACAGGCTGAGCCTCCAAGTCCGGCTGTATTGCCCTTTTTGGTTGAAGATCAATTGACTATATTTACGTGCATCTATTTCAGGGCTCCCTATTCTGTCCCACTGATCTCCTAGTCTATTCTTTTTTTTTTTTTGAGTTGGAGTCTCACTCTGTCACCCAGACTGGAGTGCAGTGGCCGCTCCCGGCCACCGCAGCCTTGACCTGCTGGGCTCTGGCGATCCTTCCGCCTCAGCCTTCCAAGTAGCCGGAATTATAGGCGTGTGCTACCACACCCGACTAATTTTTTGATTTATTGTAGAGATGAGGTCTCGCCTGTCCAGGCGGGTCTTGAACCCGCGGGCTCAGGCAATCCACTCTCCTCAGCCTCCCAAAGGCGCGGGATTACAGGCTGAGCCACTGAGCCCGGCTATCCTTGTCTATTCTTTTGCCAATACCACACTGGCTTGATTATCGTGACTTTATAGTAAGCCTGGAGGTCTTGTCGTGTCAGTCCTCCACTTTGTTCTTCTCTTTCAATGCTTTGTGTGTTCCACCACTATTTTCAAGGAACTTAAAAAAAAATCTGTCCTCTTTTTCAACCCTTGCCATCCGCCCACTGTCCTCTAACTCAGCCTCTGTCGCTTGCTCACTGGGTGATCTTTGCTATTCTCTGCTTTCATGAAGGAAAGAATCCCCATTGTACAATTATCATGACTTAGAGCTGATCCCGAGCAGAGTGCAGCCTCCTGGACACAGGTGAACACAGAGCAGAGGGACTCAAGCATCCCAGCAGAACAGGCTGAATGAGCACTTACCCCTCCCTCCCTCCTCAAGGCTGTGCAGTTCATAGGGCCCTGAGCCTCACAGCCATCTGGGAGAAAGGCAGTTTCTGGTAGTGGCATCCCTAGTTCCCCAGGATGAAGACTCTGGCTCAGAGAGGTCAAATGCATTTCTCATAGTCCTCTGGCCAGGACCCTAATGTGTTTAGCTTGAGTTCAGCATTCTTGCGTGCAGCTTGGAAGGTCAGGAGAACCAGGGTCTCTTTCTACATAAAACCAGAGAAAGATCTGGATCACCAGGCACTCCTCAGTGAAGGGAGAAATCCTGGCTTGCTCTTGGGGTAGAGGCCACTGAATTAAGGGACACCCATCTGGAGCTGGACAGAGGATTCTGGACCAGAGAAGGCCTGCCGCCCATGGGTTTCGTGGGCTTATGGAGCTCTCAAGTCCCAGTCAGTTCCTAGCAGGAGTTGATTACATTGAATTCCAAAGTAAGCTGAATGATCAGAACTAGACCCTGTTTGAGAATGGGTTCCTACAAATTTAGCTACTGCCAGGCATGATGGCTCATGCCTGTAATACCAGCACTTTGGGAGGCAAAGGTGAGAGGATTACCTGAGCCCACAGGTTCAAGTCCAGCCTGGGCAACTTGGCAAGACCTCGTCTCTACAATAAGTCAAAAAATTAGCCAGGTGTGGTGGTGCATGCCTGTAGTTCCAGCTACTTAGAAGGCTGAGGTGAAAGGATTACCTGAGCCCAGCAGGTCAAGGCTGGAATGGCCTTGAGTGTGCCACTGTACTCCAACCTGGGCAACAGAATAAGACTCCGACTCAAAAAAAAAAAAATTAGCTACTTCCCTGTGCTTGCTTGAAGTTTTCAAGTTGTGTTAACTATTGTCTACTGATTGCTTTGACATTCATTCTCATTTATTAACTCATTTGTAAGTTCTTTCATTTATAAGGGGAGAGCTGAGTCTCAATGGTCATGCCTGCGTGGGTACAACAGTGGTTGGGTGGCAGAGGCTGGGGGGCGGCCAGAGGGCGGCGACTGCGCCAGCCTGAATCTGGAGAGCAATTTATGGCTTCTGGGGAAAGATATGACAATTAGCGAGGTATCATTGGAGTACATAAAATATAAACAGCTATGAACATGCTAATCTCTGCAGTAGTTGGGGACTGACTGATGATGAGAATATTTAGCTATGACTACCAGAATATAAGGTAACTGACATGCAGTGATATTGTCATTGTCTGTTACTTACCCACAGCTGGTCCGTTCGGCTCATTCGGGTCCACCTTTGTCTTTTCGCTGCTGCTGTCTCTCTGTTTATGGAGTTAGGCACTTAAAAATCATTTGTAGAATTAAATTATTGAATGTGACAGCAGGCAGCAGACACTCTTGCTGCTGTCTTGCCCAATGTGCCCTTCACAGCATGTCTTCCCTTTAATCTACTTTCTTTTTTTTTTTGAGTTGGAGTCTCACTCTGTCACCCAGACTGGAGTGCAGTGGCCGCTCCCGGCCACCATAGCCTCAACCTGCTGGGCTCCGGCGATCCTTCCGCCTCAGCCTTCCAAGTAGCTGGAACTACAGGTGCGTGCTACCAAACCCGGCTGATTTTTGATTTATTGTAGAGATGAAGTTTCGCCAAGTTGCCCAGGCACGTCGTGAACCCACGGGCTCAGGCAATCCACTCACCTCAGCCTCCCAAAGCGCAGGATTATAGGCTGAGCCACCGAGCCCGGCTTAATCTACTTTCTTAACTAAAAAAAAAAAAGTATTGAATACAATTGATGATAGAAATGATTTAACATAAAAATGTCATCTCCCGGATAAATTGGTTTCATCTTGAATCCATTTTGTAACAAGACAGTGATGAGTATGTTAATGAGTGAATGCCTGAATAAATCAACAATCAAAACAGTAAGAGAAACAAATAGGAAACAAATATGTCAGTAGCCTCTCGGTCCTGGTGGAATGAGGCTCTAAGCATCCCTTTCTTCAGAAGGCTGTCATCCATCCCAATTGTGATGGAGACCAAGGGAACAAGACTGAGATCATCATCTTGACTCACCCAGGAAACACTTAGTGCTGCTGTGCCCTGATGAAATGAATAAAATATGAAATATCTAGTCTGAAAGACCTATAGTAACCTTTAATAGCTAACTTGACATAAGTAACTCCATTTTGTAACAGATCTTCCATGTTAACCTACGAATAACCCCCTTATGTAACCTTCCCATAATCATCCCACACATCCGTATTCTTGTACCTTTTGGTGGTTGAAAACTCCCTAGTTGTGTAAATTCTGTAACTGTCTGTACCCCTTACTAATCAAATGTATTGCCAAGAATTATCGATCAAACTGTATAGCTTATGTAATTTTTAGCTTTAAATATCCACTACTAAAATGGGCTCGGTGGCTCAACTTGTAATCCCCCGCCTTTGGGAGGCTGAGGTGAGTGGATTGCCTGAGCCCGCGGGTTCAAGACCTGCCTGGGCAACTTGGTGAGACCTCATCTTTACAATCAATCAAAAAATTAGCCGGGCATGGTAGCGCGCGCCTGTAGTTCCAGCTACTTGGAAGGCTGAGGTGGAAGGATCGCTGGAGCCCAGCAGGTCAAGGCTGTGGTGGCTGGGAGCATGCCACTGCACTCCAGTCTGGGCGACGGAGTGAGACTCCAACTCAAAAAAAAAAAAATATATATATATATATATATATGTATATATCTTCACTACTCACTCTGCCACCAAGAGTTATTTGGGACACTAGTCCACTCTCGGTCGCTGGCATTAATAAAGGACTCATAATCTGACCTTCTCTGTGTGTTGGTGTCATTTCTCGCAATCCAACTGTAACACTGAAGCCCAAGGCTGCAGCATGGAGCCAGGAAAACTGAATCTGGCAGAAGGGTGCTCTGAGCAATGCTTGCCATCTCAGGGATCCTGATTCTTCCTCCTTCCTACAAGGGCTGTGGCCATATTCCATGTCCCAGGAGCATATTCTCACCTGGGCCTCTCATAGGACTGATCACAACCCCCATGCCAGCTTTTCCCTCGACTGACTTTCTTCTCCAATGGCCTCGTCTCATGGTATCCTATTGTTCCTTGGGAACACTGTGTAGGACCGGGTCAATCTAACTGAAAGGGACAGCCCCCAAGAGACACAGAATCTTGTGGTGAGAATGTCAGACATAACTGAAAGCCAGAGGAGAAGGCATTTCTGGGACGATGCCACCAATTCCTTCCTTCTATGTGTCAATTGTTGATAGAGACCAGACCAGGTGCTGTAGAAGGTTCAATGCAGTAATTAGCCAAGCGTGGTGATGCACGCCTATAGTACTAGCAACTAGGCCGGAGGATCGCTTGAGCCCAGGGTTCGAGGCTGCAGTGAGCTATGATTGTACCACTGCACTCCAGCCTGGGTGACAGAGCAAGACAAAACAAACAAACAAAACAAAAAAGACACAGAACTCTTCTAGAACCTTACAAAAAGAATGGGGAAACCAACACAAACACACAGATCATGATAATAAAGACAGTGTAGAATGGGGACATTTGCTGGTGTCTATAATATGCCTCCTTTGTGCCTCTTTTTTTCCCGCTAACCACTTTCCTGTCCACCATTATCTGATTGTACTTTCCAGCTTGTGGACATTACCCAGAACGGCAGTTCCTGTGAAAAGCAAGAACAAGAAAAACCACAGCTGTTCAGCCAATTCTTGTTAACACCAGACACTAGAAGGGTCACACAGGTCAGTGAACAGTTGCTCCTGGCAATTGAAATAATTAATTTATCTTCTGAAAGGAAAAAAAATAAAGAGGTCAGGACTGCCCTGGAGCTAGATTAAAAACTGCGGGCCACTGCCTTGCTAAACTCTGGTGTGGCCATGTGCTCCTTGAGCTATGGCTGGTGCCATGCTTCCTGGCTTTAAAACCCTCTCCTACCTTGGGGAGGTGAATCTCCTCTTTCTTTCTCTCAAATTTACTCTCTAAATAAACTATATTCTCTAATCTAAACTCTGTGCTTGTCTCTGAGTGTTGGCCTCCTTTCCAATCTGTGAAAGGTGAATAACAAACTTTCCTTCTTTCTACTTTCTTAAAAACAAAACAAAACAAAACAAAAAACTATGGAGTTCCCAGCACTCTGGGAGACTGAGAGGATCGCTTGAGCCAGGAGTTCAAGACCAGCCTAGGCAACATGGCAAGACCTCATCTCCACACACACACAATTTTTTTTTTTTTGAGTTGGAGTCTCACTCTGTCGCCCAAGTTGGAGTGCAGTGGCACACTCACGGCCACCACAGCGCCAACCTGCTGTGCTCAGGCAATCCTTCCACCTCAACCTTCCAAGTAGCTGGAACTACAGGTACGCACTACCATGCCCTGCTAATTTTTTGATTTATTGTAAAGAAGAGGTCTCGCCAAGTTGCCCAGGTTGGTCTTGAGCCCGTGGGCTCAAGTAATCCTCTCTCCTGTCACTTTGGCCAAAGTGTTGGGATTATAGACTTGAGCTACCACATCTGGTCAAAAAATGTTTAAAAAATGAGCTAGGTGTGCTGGCGTGTGCCCGTAGTCCCAGCTACTTGGGAGGCTGAGGTGGAAGGATTGCCAGAGCCCAGGAGGTTGAGGTTGTGATCATGCCACTGCACTCCAGCCTGGGCAACAGAATGAGACCCTCACTCAACAAAACAAAAGAAAAAACACAAACAAAAACACTAAAAAACTGCAGGGTTACCTGAGGCCTGGAACCAGGTTGTCAGGACAGGAGAAGGGTTATGACCTGGGGGTGGGAGGCAAGGACAGCAAAAACTCCTAAAAGGATGCACACAGCATATCTCTGCTCTTCTGTATCCTGCTCATGACTTCAGGAAGTTGCGGTGCTTCTCTGAACTTCAGTTTCTTCACTGGCAGCCTGGCCGTAGTATCTGTTAGGTCACAAACCCCGCAGGGCCTTCAGAATGTTAGGTCAGACCACCAGGGGGTGACTGGTGTCTGTGATCCAGTATTGTGTGAAAGAAGCAAATAATTGCCCAGAAGTTAGATTAGAAAATATAGTTTATTTAGAAAGTAAATGAGAGAGAGAAAGGAGATTCACTTCTTGAAGGTAGGAGAGGAGGCCAAAGTTTAGGACACATGGTGGCGGCCATAGCCCCAAGAGCACATGGCCACACCAGAGTCTAGTAAACTGATAGCGGCTGACTACTTGCGGTTGAATCCTTTTAATCCTTCCCTTTGATGAGGGAAGGTGGATAAGGTGGTTGGATGGTGGTCTGCTCCACCTCATCATGGAGGGCCAGGTCAGCGAAGGTACTGACATCAGGTGATAGCAGGCAGATGGGAGGGTTAGTCACATGACTGCTGCCATGGTGATACAGTCTGTCTGTGTCATGAAGGGCTGATTAGGTTAACTTGAGTCTGATGAGTAGAGGCAAATACTTGAAATAGAAAAGCTAATTAGTACAAAACAAGCTGGGGGGGGTTATAAAACAATGATCAATAGCTACCTCTGAGAAACCAGTTCCATTCTTGGCTATTGATTAGAGGGTAAGATAAGTAAACTGCTAGAAAACCATGAGATTTTGGCCATATTAAAATGGCTGCTCACTGGGTTTATTAAATCCATGTTATGTCTTTTCAGTATCTATTCTATCCACCTGCCAAGGTTGTCGTGAGAATAAAATGAGTTCATGTATGTGAAGTTTAACCTGAAGCTGCCGCCTGACACATCTGAAGTTCAGCCTAGATGTTTCTCTGTGCATAGCGAACTGTAACCTAGCTGGATACGTAAACAGACCATCACCTCAAAAGTGGCCAGCTGCTCAGACTGGGTTCAAATATGGCAAAGGCTGAGCTGTAACCAATCCAGCTGTTTCTGTCTCTCACTTCCAGTTCTCGTTGGTCACTTTTGTTTCTCTTTTTCTACCATGTGGCTGCACTGGAACCTCTCTGAACCTATTCTGGTTTGGGGTTGCCCTGTTCTCAACTGTTCTTTGCTCAGTTAAACTCTGTGAAGTTTAATTTGTCTAAGGTTTTTCTTTTGACACGTATACACATAAAGGCCATCCTGAGCACATAATGCAATACTTAGGGCAGCCTCTCATTTCAGAGGAACTCACATTTCTTAGCTCACTGGAAAAGAAGTGAGGCTGGCAAGCGTCCCACACCCATTACACTGGAGGAGTGACTCTGCCGTTTCTCCACTGTCCTTCCAAGGACTCGAAATGGCTCTGTCAGGCAGCCACTCTGGTGTGATGTACATGATTTGATTTTAAGTTAATCGTCTCAACCACCCCACAAAGAAGGCATTTTCTTCTTACACAGAAGATGAAACCAAAACTCAGAAGAGTTGGCTCCACCATGCCTGAGTTTGCACAGGGATTTGAACTCAGATCTGTCCGACGCGAGGCTCATTTACTTTCCACTGACTCTCAGCTTTGAAGGATGTGGGAAGAGAACCTAGGCCTTCCCATCAAGCCATCAGGACTCTGTGCTCCCAGGTAGGCCATGGAAAAATGAGGGAGGAGGTCATGGAATCGCTCGAAAAGTCACCCTGTCTCTGGGCGTGGTGTGGAGACAGCTGGCATCCACTGAGGCTCCCGTGCCCAACAAATGGGCATCAGCTCTTCACCTTCCTCTCCCCGTCTGTCTTTCTTCAGCATCACTTAGGATGACCTCAAAGTCAACAGCCACAGAACACGTCTTCTTTGGGTCTCTGGAGGCTGCCATCTGTCCCCTCAGCCATCAGGCCAGATGGACACAGGCCAAAACCCTGGTGGGGAACAGCTTGAGAGTCGAACATGGGTGTCAGGTGGACCGAGGCGGGCTTCATTCTAACTCCATTCTTAGTGCAGTGCCGCCGCCTCTTTCTGGCCTGCTTTCTGATGTCCCCAAGGCCTTTTCAAGTAGAGGGAGTAGAAGGACAGAGTGGAAGTGGCCAATCAAGAAATGCCATCGCCTAATCAGGTCATCCAGGCAGCCCCTTGCTTAACCCAGCTGGCTCTGAGCCTTTTGCCTGGGGACCGGTCTGTTTTGTAACAGTAAAGCTGACCTCAAGCTAGGCCACTCAAGGCTGGATCTTTATTTGATCTCAACCAGTGCAAGGGCTATCTCCAGGGAGAGCTCTCTTGCTGGCAGGTCTCAGAAGGGGCCGTTGATATTGTACATGTGATAGAGGTTTAGGAACAAACTCTAGCAACTCAGACAGTGGAGTCAGTGAATGGCATTTCTCAAGGCATTTCCGGCTGCTTGGACTGCTTGGACAGCCAAGGGTAAGCACTGGTGGATGGATTTTCCTCCAGGACGGAAGTATCCGAGTTTTCTAGAGATGTGTAAAAAAGAACCTCATAAAATGTATAGGAGAAGGCATCAAGGTTACTAGATAGAAGATCATCATATAAGAACAATTTGCATTTTTATGTACCAACCACAGTCAGAAAGCAAAACATGTTAAAGCTAACATCTATAAGAGAAACAAAAGCTATAAGTTACCAGTGGAAGCTAAAGCAACTCCATCTTGAATGCTAATCCACCATGTTGACTTCTGATCAACCACAGTTCTGGGAGGGCCTCCAGGGTTTCTCATTTGTCTACAGTTCCCTGTGTACCAGCAGGTTCCTACGGATAATCTTGCCCTGAGGTCAAACAACCTTGATGTTATCGTATTTCAGTTATCCTACCCATTTCTTCTGAATCAGTTGGTCCCTGTGATTTATAAACCCTGGGTCTGGGGGATAATGGTCTGGGGATTCGCCATCTTGTCTAGCCACTGCCCAAGACACAGACATGGCTTCTGCTTGTAAGTTCCTATTCAATGTTTCTTTCCAAGAAGCTGGATATGCCAGCCTCTTGCTTCAGCCTTTCAGTTTCCTCAGTCATTGGGCACAGGTTTGCATAGACCTGTTCACTGCAGAACATTACCAGAAATAAATCTAATTATACACACACACACACACACACACACACACATACACACACACACACACACACACACACACACACACACACACACATGTGATGCTTGTTTGCTTCTTTGAGTTGAAATCTCACCGTCTCCCATGCTGGGGTGCAATGGCATGCTCGCGGCCACCGCAGCCTTGACCTGCTGGGCTCAGGCAATCCTTCCACCTCAGCCTTTCAAGTAGCTGGAACTACAGGTGTAGGCCACCAGACTCAGATAATTTTTTGATGTATTGTAGAGATGAGGTCTTGACAAGTTGCCCAGGCCGTTCTCGAGCTCCTGGGCTCAGGGAGTCCTCTCGCCTCCCCCTCCCAAAGTGCTGGGATTATAGGCATGAACCGCCACGTCTGACTATATATGATCTTTATAAAGAAAATTATAAAACTTCACTTGGGTATTCTTCAATAGATAGATAAGACATGTTCTGATACAAAGATTCACTGTCAAAAGGTTTCAGTTCTTCCCCAATTAATCTATAAATTCTGTGTGACTCCAACCAAATCCACATAGGGTTTGTGTGTGTGTGTGTGTGTGTGTGTGTGTGTGTGTGTGTGTGTGTGTGTGACTAGACAAGATGATGCTAACATTATTGTAAAAAAAGGCCCAAAACTGCTAAGAAATTTTAAAGACAACAAGCTGAGCAACTAACTATATAACATTCTAAGACATATTAAGTTAAGACTTTGGAATTAGCACAGAGACAGACAAATACAGCAACGAAACAGAATAGTGAGTCCAAGAGTAGACCTCTGTACATGTGAAGACTTGATATGTAGCAGAGGTGACACGGAGATCAGTAGAGAAAGAATGAATGATTTCATTCTTGGCATCAGGAACTTGGTAATCCACATTGGAAAAAAAAACAACAACATTAAATTGTAGGGGAAAACATTTTTTAAGTGGAACTTTCAGACTTCTAGAAGAAAATATAGAAAACTTTCAAGATCACAGCACAGGCAATAATATCTTAAAACACAAACTGTTCAGACCCTAAAGAAAAGAGTGGTAAATTTGTGTGCTTTCAAATGTAAAGCTTCGTTTCCTGAGAAAATGCCATGAGGGAAAATGCAAAACAAGCAAACACAACCCAGAGTGGGGGTGTGCTGCCTGACCCCTTTCAACATAGACACACTTGTGAGGTGTGTGATTGGCTGGCAGTCTGGGGCAGCCCTACCTTGAGACTCACTGCTGTGTTCAAGCTGAGGCCAAGCTTGCCCTGGCCCGATCCCAGCCAATCACTTAGCTTGCGGGGAGCTCCAGAGCTGAGACATTCCTGCTCAATGTGCGGCTCCTTTAAAAGGCAGATTTAAACCGGGCTCGGTGGCTCAGCCTGTAATCCCGCGCCTTTGGAAGGCTGAGGTGAGTGAATTGCCTGAGCCCGCGGGTTCCAGACCCGCCTGGGCAGCGAGACCTCATCGATACAATAAATCAAAAAATCAGCTGGGCGTGGTAGCGCATGCCTGTAATTCCAGCTACTTGGAAAACTGAGGAGGAAGGATCGCCGGAGCCCAGCAGGTCAAGGCTGCGGTGGCCGGGAGCAGCCACTGCACTCCAATCTGGGTGACAGAGTGAGACTCCAACTCAAATAAAAAATAAAAATAAAATAAATAAATAAATAAATAAATAAATAAATAAATAAAAGGCAGATTTAGCCAGGCTCGGTGGCTCAGCCTGTAATCCCGCACCTTGGGAGGCTGAGGTGAGTGGATTGCCTGAGCCCGCGGGTTCGAGACCTGCCAGGGCAACTTGGCGAGACCTCATCTCTACAATAAATCAAAAAAATCAGCCGGGCTTGGTAGTGCGCGCCCGTAATTCCGGCTACTTGGAAGGCTGAGGCGGATGGATCGCCGGAGCCCAGCAGGTCAAGGCAGCGGTGGCCGGGAGCGGCCACTGCACTCCATCTGGGCGACAGAGTGAGACTCCAACTCAAAAAAAAAAAAAAAAAAGGCAGACTTTCCTCTGGGGCTCCCCATTAGTCTGCCTGACTTCCCCAGAGCTACCCTGCAGATGGAGGCTCTTCCTACCTAACCCTCCTTTCTTCTCTCTCCATTCACAGGCATCAAGACCTGCCTTGGGGCTGAAGACCCCCCCCCGCCATGCCTGCTCCCTTCCCATTATCCTGCAGGAGCGTTACCCCCAATTATTGTCTTATACGTCTGATTCCATTTTGATGTCTGCTTCTTGGAGGACATGAATAGACATAGCCTAAAAATAACAAAGGACTGGTATCCAGAAAGTGTATGTAGAAACTAACTGTAGTTGGAAAAGAAAAAGACAATCAACTGAAAACTGGGCAAAAGATATGAACAGGCAATATACAGAAGAAGAAACTTAAAAGGCCAATAAACACATGAAAAGATGCCCAATCTTTTTTTTTTTTTTTTGAGTTGGAGTCTCACTCTGTCGCCCAGACTGGAGTGCAGTGGCCGCTCCCGGCCACCGCAGCCTCGACCTGCTGGGCTCCGGTGATCCTTCCGCCTCAGCCTTCCAAGTAGCCGGAATTACAGGCATGCGCTACCATGCCCGGCTGATTTGTTTTTGATTTATTGTAGAGATGAGGTCTCGCTGCCCAGGTGGGTCTCGAACCCGCGGGCTCAGGCAATCCACTCACCTCAGCCTCCCAAAGGCGCGGGATTACAGGCTGAGCCACCGAGCCTGGCTAGGATGTCCAATCTTAATAGTTGTCAGGAGGATGAAAATTACAGTAAGTCTCCAACATATGAATGAGTTATGTTCCAAAAGTGTGTTTGTAAGTCCAATTTGTTTGTAAGTCCAACAAAATTAGCCTAGGTACCCAACAAACACAATTAGTACCAGCCACATCACCACTGCTTTTACACTTGCTGCCAGACATTCTGGGCCTGAAATAAAGATACAATACTACGCATTCACTACAGTACTGTACATTAAAGTACACAAAAGCACAACCACTTGTAGAGGATGCACACGTGACAATGTATGCCAGACAAGTGAACTTATGTGATTGGACATGTGAACGCACATTCATATCTTTGAAAGTTCGCAACTTGAAGATTTGGATGTAGGAGATTTACTGTAAAGCAAAACAAGATTCTATTTTATATCCGTAAGACTTGTACAAACGAAAGACTTTGCCAAAATATCCGGAAAAACATGGAGCAACGTATGCGCTGTGGGTGGGAGTATAAATTGATGCAACTATTTTTTTTGTTTGAGTCAGAGACTCATTCTGTTGCCCAGGCTGAAGTGCAGTGACATGCCCATGGTCACCGCAGCCACAACCTACTGGGCTCAGGTGATCCTTCCACCTCAGCCTTCCAAGTAGCTGGAACTACAGATGCACACCACAACATCTGGCTAATTTTTTGATTTATTGTAAAGATGAGGTCTCACCGAGTTGCCCAGGCTCGTCTCAAACCCTGAGGCTCAGGCAATCCTCTTGCCTCTGCCTCCCAAGGTGCTGAGATGACAGGCTTGAGCCACTACACCTGACTGATGCAACCATTTTGGATAGCAATTTAGTAACTCTCCATCCAGCAAAGATGTGGAAGTACTTACCTACCACTTCTGCTGAAGAGACTCTCCCAAATTTGCATGAGGATATGTCAACAATACATGCAGAATTATTTGAAAGTAGAAAAAAACCAGAACAACCTAAATATTTCCAAAGAGAAAAATGGATGAATACATTGTGGAATAGCCATACAACAGAATATTATATAGCCTGAACATAAATGCTACCAAAGCAAGAATTTCCTCACTGAAAGGAAGTGAACAATGGGCTTTGAGTTGTGAAAAGTCCTACAATATTTATTCTATTTATTCTTATTTATTTATTTATTTTTGGAGTTGGAGTCTCACTCTGTCGCCCAGGCTGGAGTGCAGTGGCCGCTCCCGGCCACCGCAGCCTCGACCTGCTGGGCTCCGGCAATCCTTCCGTCTCAGCCTTCCGAGTAGCTGGAATTACAGGCATGCGCTACCATGCCCGGCTAATTTTTTGATTTATTGTAGAGATGAGGTCTCGCCTGCCCAGGCGGGTCTCGAACCCGTGGGCTCAGGCAATCCACTCACCTCAGCCTCCCAAAGGCGTGGGATTACAGGCTGAGCCACCAAGCCCGGCTCTATTTATTTTTTAAAAGTAGAAAGAGAAGAAGAGGGAGAAAGAGACACTTGTTTATCGTCTAGTCTGCAGAAACTAAATTAACAAGTACTTTTGAGATAATTTGTATTGGCCACACTAATTCTTGCAGGAGACAGATTGCAATTTCATAAATCCTTCATCTATTAATAATAGATTTAAGACTGGGTGTGGAGGCTCAAGCCTGTAATCCCAGCACTTTGGGAGGCCGAGGCAAGAGGATTGCCTGAGCTCAGGGGTTCAAGCCCAGCCTGTCTCTACAATAAATCAAAAAATAAGCCGAGCATGGTAGCATGTGCCTGTAGTTCCAGGTACTTGGAAGGCTGAGGTGAAAGGATTGCCTGAGGCCAGCACCTCTGAGGCTGCAGTGGCCATGAGTGCAGTCTCGACCTCCTCTCCAGCCTGAGAGATAGAGTAAGACTCCAACTTAAAAAAAAAAACAAAGAACAGATTTAACTAGGTGTGGTGGCTCATGCCTGTAATCCCAGCACTTTGAGAGGCCGAGATGAGAGGATTGCCTGAGCCCAGAGGTTCAAGCCCAGCCTGGGGCAACTTGGTGAGACCTCGTCTCTACAATAAATAAAAAAAATTAGCCAGGCATGGTGGCGCACACCTATAGTCCCAGCTACTTGGGAGGCTGAGGCAGAAGGATCACCTGAACCCAGCAGGTCAAGGCTGCAGTGGCTGTGAGCACGCCCCTGCACTCTAGCTTGGATGGACCGAGTGAGACTTTGACTCAAAAAAAAAAAAAAGTACAGATGGAAAAGAGTCATCTATTAACAGTTTTTTTCTTATCAGTCCCAACAGCTGTGGAAGTGCTAGAAGTTTGGTGGCGTACTCTTTTTTTTTTTTTGAGTTGTAATCTCACTCTGTCACCCAGGCTGGAGTGCAGTGGCATGCTCACGGCCACCTCAGCGTTGACCTGCTGGGCTCCCGCGATCCTTCCGCTTCAGCCTTCCAAGTAGCCGGAAGTACAGGCAAGCGCTACCATGCCCGGCTAATTTTTGATTTATTGTAGGAACAAGGTCTCGCCAAGTTTCCCAGGCTGGTCTCGAACCCGCGGGCTCAGTCAATCCACTTGCCTCAGCCTCCCAAAGTGGTGGGATTACAGGCTGAGGGTGGTGCACTCTTAAATGTCTGCCTTGAGCAGGCCTTGTGTTTGGAAATACAAAAAGGAGGGGAGGGAAGAGGCAGGGGGGTGGGCTGTGGGGGTGGAGTGGAAAGGGATGTCTCCCCCTCCACTGTGCGCCCTTCTGAAGAACAACCTTGTCACCCAGCCTTCATCCAACCTGACATCCAGCTGCTGCCTGGTGTGTGCTGTCCTGGAATTCTCATTACATCTCGAATCCAGCTCCAGCCAGTGATGGAATTACAGCCTGCCCCGCCTGTGTGACCCGAGAAGGGAAATCTCTGCTCTGGATCCCAGCTTTGGAAAACCTTTTGGGCCTCTCTGCCAGGGCCTTGTCCCCAGTTGCCTTCCTGATCTGGGACCAAGTGACAAGCACCGAGCTGTTTACTGTCCCCTCCCTTCTCACTGGACCGTGGCCACTGACTTTGTCACCACATTCTCCTGTCAAGCCAGAGACAGGTAATAAGCACAAATAAAAGACAAGACCCAGGGCTAGTGCCGAACAGAAGCCAACCAGATAGCGTCTGGCACACAGGGCGTTCAATCAAAACACGTGATCTTTTATTTTTAAAAATATTATTCGGAAAATATCTATGAAGCCTTACAATGGACTTGAGGGCCAGTGTGGAAGATTTGACCCTGTTCTCAAGGGGTTGCAGGCTCAGAGCAGGAGACAGATACCAGAAGGCCACCCAGGGGGCTTTAAACGGCTCCTGGGTGCGGTGTTTGATGGCCCCGGGGAATGAAGTCTATGCTACTACAGCAGTGCCCCCAAACGCCACCTGTACCCTCTCCAAGGCAGGCCTTGCTGCTGGCTGGTAGTCCCTGCAAGTCTACCCCCGCCCCCACCCTTCTCTGTCCATAGGTCTTGACCCATTTCTGCCTACTTTTCTTCTGGTTCTAGTACTCAGATGGAAACCGTCCCCCCAAAGTGACAAGAATTGCATGCCAGGTGCAGGAAAGAAATATAGTTATAATTCAGCATTAATCAGGCTGCACTTTGGCCCACTTCCTATTGCTGAAAAATCACATGGCACTAGACACTGACGATTGCATCCCCTTTGTTCCCATAGACAGGGTCTCTGGCACTAGGGTCATGAGACTTTAAGAATCAAATGGCTGAAAAAAAAAAAAAAAAAAAATCAACCAGCTGGATGTGGTGGCTCACACCTATAATCCCTGCTCTTTGGGAGGCCAAGGTGAAGGATTGCTGAGCCCACAGGCTCGAGACTGGCCTGGGCAACTTGGCAAGACCTCATCTCTACAATAAATCAAAAAATTAGCTGGGCATGGTGGCGTGTGCCTGTAGTTCCAGCTACTTGGAAGGCTGAGGCGGAAGGATCGTCTGAGCCCAGCAGGCCAAGGCTATGGTAGCTGTGAGTGTTCATTGCACTCTAACCTGGGCGACAGAGGAGACTCTACTCAAAAAAAAAGAAAAAAGAAAAGAAAAAGAAGAAAAAAAGGAAAAAAAAGAAAAAGAGAAAGAATCGACCTGATCCCCTTTGCTCCCAGAGACAGGGTCTCTGACGTTAAAACCGTAAGTCTTTTGTTCCTTAAGATGCTTTATCAGCCCCAGAATTCCAGCAACCAGTTTGAAGGCCCCCACAGAGGACCAAGATTAACATGAGAATACAGCCTCTTTCAATCCCTGTCACGTGACTTCACCCCCTTTGACCAATCAGTGATCTCCATTGGGGGTCCCCTCAGAACTCTAAAAAACCCTAACCCTAAACTCCTCGGAAAAATAAATTTGAGGCTGTCTCCCATCTCCTTGTTCGGTGACCCTACAATTAAATCTCTTTCTCAGCCAGGTACGGTGGGTCACACCTGTAACCTCAGCACATTGAGAGGCGGAGGCAAGAAGATTGCCTGGGCTCAGGGGTTCAAGACCAGCCTGAGCAACATGGTGAGAACTTGTCTCTACAATTAAAAAAAAAAAAAAAGAAAAAATTAACTGAATGTTGTGGCACACGCCTGTGGTTCCAGCTACTTGGAAGGCTGAGGCGGAAGGTTCACCTGAGCCCAGCAGGTCGAGGCTGCAGTAGCCATGAGTGTGCCACTGCACTCCAGTCTGGGCAACAGAGTGAGACTCCAACTCAAAAAAAAAGCCCTACCAAATCTCTTTCTCTGTTGCAACCTGGTGTCTGGGTGCACTTACTCACTGTGTGCATGGGGCAACAAGCCTACCATGGTTACGGCAAATTGCCACAGTTACAGTGGACCTGCCAGTGGACCTGCTGGGCTACAGTAAACCTACCTGGTTACAGCAACCCACGATGATTGTAACAAGCCTAACGCAGTTATATAGCAACCCTCCTGTGGTCCCGGAGGGGGCAGCCTTCCTGACTCTCTACCTGGCACTGGCAACTTAGCTTAATTTTACCATTGCAGGAGTCAGAGTCCCGGCCTCACTCCCCAGCTTTACAATACTGTTCTCTCTACCCGGAATGCCCTTCCAGAAGGAGCCTCTGGGTCTGCCTGACTCAGCTTTCAAAGCACTTTTGCAAGACGTTCCAACCCTGGAGAGGGTTTCATTTTCTGCATCACATGGATTGAGCATGACTGCTTACTGGCTTGTGTTCCTCTTCTTGATCACCAGTTCCTTGTGAGCAGGGACCTTGGTTTATTCATACCAGCGTCCCCCACTCTGAATATCCTTCACGGCTTGATCCTTTTTTTGCTAGATGGGGCTCTGCTGGATCATACCACCGCGTCTTCCCTCCGAAAGCATGGCAAGCTCTTAGCAGGCAGAAGCCCTGACAGGCAGTGGCTAATGAGCGACAGGTGAATGGTAATGTGCACACCCATGTGCTCCGCTTACATAACGGCCGCCTCCTGTTCTTCCTGCCTCTAGTCTTTGCACTAGCCCAGTGCATCCTCTTCTCCATGGCCTGAGGCGGCAGGGCTCCACCTCTGGCCTCCTAACAGATACCTGTGCTTGGCCCTGTGTATCTTGCTTGACAGCCCGAGCCAGGTGACCGGCAGGAGGGTACCTCCTGGTTCTGGAATGTCTTGGCAGGCCTGGAACCCAGGCACGAGCACACCTGCAGAATGTGTGCCTGCAGGGAAGGAGGGCTGAGGACCAGCAGCATCGCTGAGGCTCCAGGGCTATATTTGTACAGGGTGGGAAGAAGAATCAGGCTTGAGAAATGAAACAGGAAGGTGGGCGAACCATCGAGTGACCGCCGGTCAGTACCACCCTCTGAGCTCTTAAGCAAGACCAGTTGGTGCAGGTCTTCAGGACGCCAATTACGACAGGACAGCCCCGTGGGAGCCGCGTGTGGCCAGGCCCTGTCCCCACGTCTCTATTGACTGTTTGCACTTCCCTTAACCTGGAAGAAGGCAGGTGGAGCTGATCAGATTACACGCCGGCCCCTGGCGTCTGCTTCTCACCCCCAAGGTTAAAATGGTTGATTCCCATCAAAGCAGGACTGGATAAAAAAATGTGGTGCATATACACAATGGAATATTATGCGGCCATAAAGAAGGACAAACATATGGACTTTGCAGCAACTTGGATGGATTTGGAGTCAATCATACTCAGTGATTTAACACAGAAACAAAGAACAGAGTTCCATATGTTCTCACTCATAAGATGACCTTGAACAATTATGATGCTATAAGAAAGAGAATGGCAGTAATGGGAAACTGTCGGTTGGTGGGGGATTGGCAGTTGAGGGAAACTGCTAGGGGAGGGAAGGGCATACCTCATCAACAGGGGTACCTGCATGATCAATGTTTGTATACCTAACCCTGAATTGTACCCCACAGCTTTACAATAAAAAATTTTTTTAAATGCTTGATTCCGTAATATGCATTCATAAGCCTGGAAGTTTTGCGCTCTATGACATAGAAACCTCGTCTATTTCTGCAAAGGATGTTTAACTACAAAAGCCAAAAAAAAAAAAAAAAATAGTCCAATATATACCGAAAGGGTGATATTGAAGACTTTGATAGCGCAATGAGCCTGCCGTTTTGCTAAAGCAGTGGGTCTCAAGCAACCTCACATCCCCAACCCCAGAGAGGCTATTAAAAAACAGGGTGCTGGCCCCATCCCTCAAGTTTTGTTTTTGTAAGTCTGGGTCAGGCCAGCGTTTGTGGTTCTAACAAGTTCCCAGGTAACACTGATGGTGTCCAGGGATGCTGCTTTGGGAATTGCTTTCCCCTTCCTTCCTTCCTTCCTTCCTTCCTTCCTTTCCTTCCTTCCTTCCACCAAAAAAACTTATGTAGAGAGAAATAAGCAAATAGGCTGGACATAGCAGCTCACGCCTGTAATACCAGACCTTTGGGAAGCCGAGGTGGGAGGATCACTTGAGGCCAGGAGTTTGAGACCAGCCAGGGTCACATACCAAGACCCCCCCATCTCTACAAATAAAATTTTAAAAGTTGGCTTGAGCGTGGTGGCACACACCTGTATAGTCTCAGTGACTTGGGAGGCTGAAGTGAGAGGATCACTTGAATTCAGCAGTTTGAGGCTGCAGTGAGCTATGATCATCCCACGGCACTCCAGCCTGGGCCACAGAGCAAGACCTTGTCTCTGAACAACAACAAACAAAACAAATAGACACAAAGGGTAGGTGTGAGCACCTGGCCTCAGGCCGCTCATGGAAGACTCCAGATATTTTCATTGGCCCTTGTGTCACGTCACCATCCTCCAAGGTGATTTTCCAAGGAGATCCTGGGATCCGCCGCCTTCCCCTTCGTGGTCCTACGAGGCTACACCCCTACGGCTGTCTGCTGTCCCCAGTCGCCAGGCACACAGCTAAGCGAGGACAAATCTTGGGGCATAGACCCCCAAAGGCTGTTCAGAAGTCTCCATGTGCATCAGCCTAAAGCCTGAGCTGTCACGAGTTCATTCCAGCCTTTCTGGTGACCCGCTCCTCTCCATGCCCGCACCCTGTCTTTGAGCCTTCCACGGAGACTCCCCGGGCTCAACTCTGCCGGGGTGACAGCATGGTACTCTCCTCCTCCAGACAAGCCTGATGCCCTTCCAACTGGGAACCAGGCCTGCTCCAGGCCACTCTGGGGTATAAGGAAGTCCCTCCTCCCCTGAGGCTGAGTTCTTACTTTCTAGGCAGTCACTTCCCATCTGTCACTGTAGTGCCACCCGCCCCCCACCGACCCACCCCACTTTCCTAGGGTGGATGAACAACTTGGTAGAGGGAGGGTGAGGGGTAAGTACAAGGGGTTGGAAAGATGGGGGGTGGATATCATAGCTGTTGAAATATTCATCATGGGAAAATCAGATCCTTGGTCTCTGTCCCTTACACTTAAAAAAAAAAAAGAAAAAGAAAGTGCCAGGCATGGAGGCTCATGCTGGTATTCCCAGCACTTTGGAATGGCAGAGGTGAGAGGATTGTCTGAGTCCAGGGGTTCGAGACCAGCCTGAACAACTTGGCAAGATTTCATCTCTACAGTAAATTTTAAAAATTTTTATAAAAAATATGCAGTGTTGTTCACAATAGCAAAAACATGGAACCAACCGTGCTGGGGGGGTGGGATTTGTAGTAGTGGGATTCTGCCAGGGGAGTGGGGTGCACACCTCATCGATAGGGGTACCTGCATAATGAACATTTGTATACTTAACCCTGAATTGTACCCCACATCTTTAAAATTAAAACTTAAAAAAAAAAAGAAAAAATTAGCTGGGCGTTTTGGCACGCACCTGTGGTTCCAGCTTCTTGGAAGACTGAGGTGGAAGGATCGTCAGAGCCCAGCAGGTCAAGGCTGCCATGGATGCGAGTGTGCCACAGTATTACAGCCTGCGTGACAGGGTGAGACTATGATTCAAAAAAAAAAAAAGAAAATGGTGTTGTTTTTCTTTGGGGTGGATTTCCATGACTGGTTCTGTGTTTATGGTCTCTAAAGGTCTTAATTGAGTTGCTCAAGTCTTGTGACTACAGGTTGTGTTTCGGTGAGAGAAACTTGTACATTGCTTAGCAGACTGTTTTAATTATTTTCCCCCTTAGATACATGGTTTCACTCTGTCATGTAGGCTCTGGAGTACAGTGGCATAATCAGCTTACTGCAACCATAAACTCCTGGGCTCAAGCGATCCTCCCTCCTCAGCCTTCCAGGTAACTGGGGCTACAGGTGTGTGCCAACATGCCCAGCTAATTTTTTAGAGAGATGAGGTCTCACTATGTTGCCCAGGCTAGTCTTAAACTCCTAGCCTCAAGTGATCCTCTGGCCTTGGCCTCCTAAAGCGCTGGGATTACATATGTAAGCCACTGCACCTGGCCTGTTTTAGTCTGTTCAAGTATTTGTTGAAGGAAGGAATGAGTTCTGCTCACGTGATTCCATGGGTTTTAGCTTAGCTGGAAAGCAGGTTTCACAATAACAGTATCACAATTCACATAGACCTTACCTCAGTAAACATCTTAAATTAAAAAAAAATTTTTGACAGAGTACGGTGGCTCACACCTATAATCCCAGCACTTTGGAAGGCTGAGGTGAGAGGGTAGCCTGAGCCCATGAGTTCGAGACCAGCCTAGGCAACTTGGCGAGACCTCATCTCTACAATAAATCAAGAAATTAGTCGGGCATGGTGGCACATGCCTGTAGTTCTAGCTACTTGGAAGACTGAGGTGGAAGGATCGCCTGAGCCCAGCAGTTTGAGGCTGCGGTGGCCAGGAGCATGCCACTGCCCTCCAGCCTGGATGACAGAGTAAGACTCCAACTCAAAAAAAATTTTTTTGAGGTTAAAATAGTAAAATCAGCAAAACATTTTTTAGCTCCACAGAAAAGACCTCAGTGCCTGCTCCCATAAGCTTCGTATAAAGAGGCTAGCTTTCTCCTTGAGCAATATGATAGAAGTCACATGGCCGGGCCTGGTGACCCGGCTCATTCGACCCAAGTGCCCATCGGCCTTTGCCTAGCACTGAGACTTTCTGGGATTGCACATAGGTGGCCTTGGGAAGGCTCGAGGACAGAGCTGTTTCTACCTCAGGGCTTGCTTGTGAAGCAGCAGTTGAAGCTAGGGCGGTGGAGTCCAAGGTCTAGCTTGGGACCTGCTTCAAGGACAGAGGCCTTCATGCATCTGAGCAAGTATCAGGACGGTCTCTGCTGCATACCACTCATAGCTCCCACCGGGGCATCAGGAAATCTAAGCTCTGAGTCAAGGAGGTCATGCTGGCTGGATACCAACTTGTCATTGATGACAGACTGTGGTCCAGTGTGGAAATCCCACTACCAGCAACTAAACCAATGCAAAAGAGTCACTCAGGGTGCAGTGGCCACCCTCTTCCTCTCCAGGCCTCCTGCTCCAGAGGGGATCTCTCTAGGGTCACCTGGATAATCGTGTCTGGACAGTCTGAGTCAGAACCATGGCAGAAGCAACTGGATGTGAAAAGTTTGAACACCCTTCCCCCCAGCCCTTTACCAAGCCGACTGGTCAACCCAAAGAGGCACCCAGATCCTGGGGCCTTCTCTGTTCAGGTTGCTTTCTTGGCAGAAGCAGAACAAAGTCATGCAGGCTGGGTGCACTCCCCTCTCACCTCTGGGCACACCAATGGCATCAGTGATAACTACTCCCAATAAAGGGCTTTGCTGAGAAGAACAGACTGCATTCTGGAAATGAAACTCCCTTTAAAAATGTCCATTCTAGCCAGGCGCATGGCTCATGCCTATAATCCCAGCACTTTGGGCGGCTGAGGCAGGAGGATCGCTTGAGGCCAAGAGTTCAAGATCAGCCTGGGCAACAGAGCAAGACCTCATCTCTACAAAAAATATAGAAAAATTAGCCAGGTGTGGTGGCATGTGCCTGTAGTCCCAGCAATCCAGGAGACTGAGGCAGGAGGATCACATGAGCCCAGGAGTTTGAAGCTGCAATGAGCTGGGATCATGCCACTGCCCTCCAGCCTGGATGGCGGAGTGAAAAACTCTCTCAAAGATTAAAAAAATTAAAAGTTAAAATGTCCACTTCATTCTGGACTCAAGGAGGGAAATTTCTACATTCCCAACCAGGAAAACGAAAGGCAAAGGAAAAGCTGGGGAGTCTCTTCTTTAATGATTTTTAAAGCAAAATTAATCACTCGCACCTTCCCAACAGAGCTCCGTGGGCCCTGAGATGTTTCCCCGACTTCTCTTTCCGACCCTGTGTCCCACGTGTGCTGCTGTGCCCTCTACAGCTTGTGTATACCCCCGACACCACGGAGTAGGGGCTTCTGCCAGCATGCCACAAAGGAAGCCATCCAAATCACTCTGGGACAGGCCACTACCTTTGCCTTTCTTTCTAAGGGGAAGAAATGAAGGCTTTTGGAAAGGAGGACATTGCACATGGTCTCACAGGTACTGCGGGTACATAGAAGGTCAGGCCCCTCTGCTGGAGGAAGGGATTGCACCCAGAGCCTCCCCTCACGAACGCCCAGGTCCCCAGCAAGGGTTGCCCTCCCATGTGCACAGGAAGACTGGTGGAGCCCACAGCAAGCACTTCTGGCCACAGGAAGGTGGTGCTCTTAATGATAATAGACACGTATTAAGCACTTACTGTATGCTAGGCACTGCTCTAAGCGCTTGACATGCGTTAATTTAATTAACAACTCGATGTAAAGTAGGTTGTTATTAGCCCTGTTTTACAGATGAGAAGACTGAGGCACAGAAAGGCTCAGGAATGTGTCCAGGGTCACTCTTGGAGGAACTGGCGGAGTCATGATCCGAACCGTCAGAAGCCCGACTCCAGAATCAGTGCTCCGCCGTTTCCTGTTCTTCACGGTCTGTTGAGGTTTTCAGAATAACTGTTTACCTAGTGTATTGTGTACTCTTAGGGACAGTCAGCACGGGACGACATCTGATTCCTTTCTACTACAGGCCTGGGAGACGGGTCGACTGAACAATATCGTCACCCTCAGATGGCAGGAAGCCAAGAGAGAGGTCAAGCATCTTTCTTGAGGTCACCTTGTTATTTAGTCAGAAACTACTCAGGGCTCCCGATTTTGAAGAGCTGATTGTTCTGTTGACCCACAGGGATCTCACCCTGTTGGATTAGAAGCAAGCAGTGATGCCAACACCCGGTTACAACCACTGGCCTCACCCACCCATTGGGACCCACTCACGGGGTAGAATGGAATAATTGCCTCTGGGTGCTTTGGCCGGGACTGGATGGGCCTGGTGTTTGGCGTGAGTGAGTGCTGGGTCCCTACATTCCGGGAGCCAGCCTGTGGCAGGTCCCGGCAGATGTGGAACCAGGGCAGGCCTTGCTTATTTATTTTTTTGAGTCAGGGTCTCATTCTGTCACCCAGGCTTGAGTGCAGTGGCACAATTACTGCTCACTGTGACCTCAACCTGCTGAGCTCAGGCTATCCTCCCACCTCAACCTCCCAAGTAACTGGGACTACAGGTGCACCCACCATGCCTGGATCGTTTTTTAAATTTGTTTTGAAGAGATGAGGTCTCTCTATGTTGCCCAGGCTGGTCTCAAACTTCTGAACTCAAGTGAACCTCCTGCCTCAGCCTCCCAAGGGGCTAGGATTACAGGCATAAAGCACTGTGCCCAGGCCAGCCAGGCCTTGTTTAGAGCATCCTGTCTTCATGGGTTGCTCCGGCACTTTCTCTGAAAGAGTTTCATGTCGTCATCCTGGCATGAGAGGCTGTCAGGCCTGGTCACTGTCATTAAGGAGGGCCCCTTTTCATTAGAGTAACTACCAGTCCCTGGTGGGTGGCTTCCCTCCCTTGGTCCAGTGTATGGGTTGCTTTTGGCCTGGGCAACTTTTTCATTCCAGGTTGTCCTGAGCAGGCAGATTTTATTCAAATGCAGGACTCTGTCCAGAACAATGTCACCAAAAGCACATATTGGGCCCCTTTTCTCAGAAGAGGGTTGAGAGCTTGGCAGGCGGTAAACCATCTATGGTCTATTAAACACAAATGCAGAGCTTAGAGGAGACCTTGGAAACCAGATTTTAAACTTAATTAAATTAATTAACTTATTTTTTGAGCCAGAGTCTCACTCTATTGCCCAGGCTGGAGTGCAGTGGCACGCTCACAGTCACCGCAGCCTGGACCTACTGGGCTCAGGCGATCCTTCCACCTCAGCCTTCCAAGTAGCTGGAACTACAGGCGCATGCCACCACACCCAGCTAACTTTTTGATTTATTGTAGAGACGAGGTCTCGCCAAATTGCCCAGGCTGGTCTTGAACCCCTGGACTCAGTCAATCCTCTCGCTTCTGCCTCTCAAAGTGCTGGGATTACAGGCATGAGTCACGGTGCCTGGCCACATATTTTTAATTTTATTGAAAATGCAGGGATTGGGCGCAGTGGCTTACACCTGTAATCTCAGCACTTTGGGAGGCCGAGGTGTGTTGGGAGCCGGCCACGGAGGCCCACTGAGCATTAGGGATCAGGGAGGGCCGTGGACCCTGAGATCGCTAGGATGTGTTCGGGAGCCATTGACCCCATTTTCCTCCACCTTTTACCATGCAGCGCAAGTAACCTAAAGGAACTCTGCTGATCTAAGCTGAAAGCTCTGTGACTGTGACAGGCATGGCTCACTCTAGAAACCCGTTGTTCCTGTTTCCCATAAACTGCGATTTTGGCTTAGGTATTAGATATAATTCAAATTCAGGTCACATTTGGGAGCCTTTTATATGGTACAAGCTTCTTTATAAGATTTAAAAGTATATGTATAGAATTAGTATATACTTATGGAGAGCTGTTTTCAGCTTTTCAATGGTATAAATGACTATCTAGAGTTATCAGAAATGACCCAGCACAGAGTTTGGGCCAGGCCACATTCCTGAGGGCCCAGCGCATACTTTGGACTGGGCTGCATTCTTTTAGTTTAGCTACAGTTAGTGTAGGGTTTTTTCTACCTATTATAGAAATTGAATTTATTTTATTCATAGAAAGTTTTGTAGAATAGGTCATGCTAACGTCAGGGAATCATGTTAGGTCAAGCATGATCAATCATGACATTTTGAGGTTTAATAAGAATACAGTTAACTTTAGAAATTTCATTGTCTCCATTTTCTACTATTGTGGTTTTTGGTCTTGGTACATTTACAGTTTATATTTGGGTTTTATTTTTAGAAGTTTTGTTGTTGATGATCAGCTTTATATATTAGGATTAGGAATTAGAAACTTTCATAGAAATTAGGATAGATATGTAGGACTTTAGAATAGCCATTTTGTTAAGAGATTGTAGTCTATTGTTCCAAAAAGTGGCCCACTGTGAACCTTGGACTGGGCCACATCCTGTAGAGCCCAGCGTGATCTTTGGACTGGGCCACATTCTTTAGGAGTTGGCTTAAGCTTCTGTAGCATTGTGTAAGTAGTAGTAGCATAGAATAGAAAGGTAATAAGATTTAAGTTAGTCATCATGGGTGTTGTGTGCACATGAGCTTCAGAAGTTATTGATTATCAGAACATCATTAGGCTAGTAAGGATTGTGCACTGCTTTTGAAGAGCATTAACTAGCAAAGGGAACAATAAGACAATCTTGGGGTTTGTCCTTCCTCATACCTGAGAAAACATCTGGCGGGTGGGGGACGCCCCTCCTGCACCTGGCTTTGTGTTCACGTGAAAGACTTGTGAGACTGTCTGTGTAAAATTTGGGGATAAATACCTGTTGTCACTTTCAATAAACGGCTTCTGCTCATTTCACTGAACAGTTGTCCACTTTCTTTCTTTCTCTTTCTTCCTCTTTATATCTATCCTTCCATATTTCTTTCTTTTAATATCTGTCCCTACAGATTCGTGGACGCCACCACATCTTCCAAGAGACTTCCCAAAACTTGCAGGGGCTGGCCCCCCGCAGAGGTGGGAGGATCACTTGAGACCAGGAGTTCAAGTGTAGCCTGGGCAACATAGCGAGACCCCATCTCTAAAAGAAGGAAGAAGCTGGGCTCGGTGGCTCAGCCTGTAATCCCACGCCTTGGGAGGCTGAGGTGAGTGGATTGCCTGAGCCCGCGGGTTCGAGACCCACCTGGGCAACTTGGTGAGACCTCATCTCTACAATAAAAAAATCAAAAAATTAGCCAGGCGTGGTAGCGTGTACCTGTATTTCCAGCTACTTGGAAGGCCGAGGTGGAAGGATCGCTGGAGTCCAGCAGGTCGAGGCTGAGGTGGCCGGGAGCGGTCACTGCACTCCAGTCTGGGCGACAGAGTGAGACTCCAACTCAAAAAAATAAAAAATTTAAAAAATTAAAAAATAAAAACAAAAGAAGGAAGAAAGGAAGGAAAGAAAAAAGGAAGGGAGGGAGAGAGGAGAGAAAGAAGGAAGAAAGAAAGAGAGAGGAAGAAAGCGAGAGAGAGAGAGAGAGAGAGAGAGAGAGAGAGAGAGAGAGAGAATGCAGACCAAGTTTAGAAAGTCAAGACATTTGCTCATGGTCACCGGGATCGATCTTCCATAGCCAAGCTGGAGCAGAACTCTGGGCCCAACACACTACCCCTGCCCTGGGGGTTGTCAAGGTGTAGACCATCTATTCAGACAAGCTGCTAAGATTAAGTAGAACAGGATGCAGAGTCACTGCCCACTTTGCTGGATGCTTGCTTAGTGCTGCTCAGTATTTTCTTTTTTTTTTGAGTTGGAGTCTCACTCTGTCGCCCAGACTGGAGTGCAGTGGCCGCTCCTGGCCACCGCAGCCTCGACCTGCTGGGCTCCGGCGATCCTTCCGCCTCAGTCTTCCAAGTAGCCGGAACTACAGGCACACACTACCACGCCTGGCTCATTTTGATTTATTGTAGAGATGAGGTCTCGCCAAGTTGCCCAGGCGGGTCTCGAACCCATGGGCTCAGGCAATCCACTCACCTCAGCCTCCCGAGGCGTGGGATTACAGGCCGAGCCACCGAACCCGGCTAGGATTTTTTTTTTAAAGCAGGGCTGTCCTGGCTGTCAACATTTCCATGTCTTCTCTCCTCCTGCAAATCCCCAGTGTGCAATTTGAGATGCTTCCCTGACCTCATCTCAATGCAGGCACAGTTCAGAAAGGGTGAGAAGGCATGAGGAAACCCCAAACCACGGAGCCAGGAATCCGCCTGTGAGAGGGAAGCTGCTGGAAGGGCCCAGCAGGCTGGTAGGGATCAGCGACCGCAGGTCTGCGCCACGACCCTGCGACCCAGCGCCAACCCCACTTCCTGGCACTGTCAGAGGCATGCTTCAGCCAGAGGGCACACCAGAACCTGTCAGGCATGGGACACCAAGTAAACAGCCCCGAGGAATGTCTCTGACTTGAATTTCAGCTCATTTACTTGGAAGCATCTGTCCCCTCCGGTGGGTGGGGGTAGGGAAGGCTCAGATGACGCTGTCCTTCTGTTAAGGAGGCAGTGTGGACTTGGGGTGCAGTGGCTCTCAGGCTGTTTGGTGGCAGTACTGCAGGGACAGCGGGAGAAGGGAGTCCACGGGGAAGCCATTCCCTCCACCCCATACCCCTGGGCCCTTGGCTGCTCCAAACTGTGCAGTTCTGCCTTATGTCTTCTTTCAAATGAACATTCCAAGGCTAGAACTTCTTGAGATGCATCAATGCAGCAGGGAGACAGAGGACAAGAGCCAGTGAGCCCCTAGACATACCTGCCACCAGCTTCCGTGACCTTCGTCCAGGCCACTCCTTCCCGGGAGCCTGTGCTCGGTCACTTCCGCTGCCAGGAGTCTTCGCTGGGGCTCTGTCCTCTCTTTCTTCCTGGGAAAGGTGTCAGGGCCACCGTCTGGGCAGGTGGAACATTGTCACCTCCAGGAACCCTGCTCAACCCTCCAGTCTCCCCCTCCCGCCCCCAGCCTGTCCTTAAAGTCCTTTGTCACATGAGTGCAAAGATGTGACATTAACTGGAAAGATACCAAGGATGGTTAAGAATCAAGATATTATTATCACACACATCGACAAGGAGAGGGAAAGGAAGGATTCAGAGTCTTTGACCCCTTGGCATTTACTGTCTGGTCAAGCAAGCATCTTCGATTAAGTAGAAAGGGAGGCAGGGAGTTTGAGGCTGCTGGTACCAGTGAGGTCGAGCACGCTAATCAGAATGGGGTGAGAGCCAGCAAGGACATAATTACTACTCGGATGCCAGAGGAGATTCCTGGGGCCAACGGGAAGCTTGCCGTGGCAACACACACTGCCCAAAAGGTCGGAACCGGCAGGTCAAAGTGTGCTCTGATGCCAACCTGGGACTGACAGGTCTCAAAAAAAAGGGCCGGCGCCTTTGCTGATTGCTGACTTCCCAAACACAAGCTCCCGCTCCGAATTCCATGACCGGCTTGATCCCTCTCCTCCCCCAAGTGCTGGCTTGTTCTGTGAGGATCTCTATTAAAGGAAAGTTGACTTTTCAAAACAACATTCGGCCGGGTGTGGTGGCTCACACTTATAATCCCAGCACTTTGGGAGGCCGAGATGAGAGGATTACCTGAGTTTATGGGTTCAAGACCAGCCTGGGCAACTTGATGAGCCCTTGTTTCTACAATAAATCAAAAAATTAGCCGGGTGTGATGGCGCGCGCTTGTAGTTCCAGCTACTTGGAAGGCTGAGGCGGAAGGATTGCCTGAGCCCAGCAGGTCGAGGCTGAGGTGGCTGTGAGTGTGCCACTGCACTCCAGCCTGGGTAATGGAGAGAGACTTCAACTCAGAAAAGGGGGGGGGGGGCTAGGCCCAGTGGCTCAATCTGTGATCCCGGCACTTTGTGAGGCCGAGGTGAGAAGATTGCCTGAGCTTAGGGTTCGAGACCAGCCTGGGCAACGTAGTGAGACCTTGTCTCTACAATAAATCACAAAAACTAGCTGGGTGTGGTGGTGTGCATCTGTAGCTCCAGCTACTTGGAAGGCTGAGGGTGGAAGGATTGCCCGAGCCCAGCAGGTTGAGGCTGCAGTGGCTGTGAGTGTGCCACTGCACTCCAGCCTGGGTGACAGAGTGAGACTCCAACTCAAAAAAAAAAAAAAATTTCCTGGTAGTAGGTGTGCAAGTGGTGGGCTTAAGGATCTGGGAAGTTATAATGGTGACAGGGAAGCTGAAGTTGAAGAGGTAAACTTAACAGAAGGATGAACAGGGTAGCAGATTCGGATGATTTAACAGTAGCTTTTGGAGACTACGTATGCCCTCAAAGTAGAGGCCGTGGAAGATAAAAATCCAGGCCTGATCTTTCCATGAAGATTCTTTGGAGCAGATGAATTTCAGCCCTGGGGGGTAATAACATAGTAATCCAACTCCCTTTCCCCCATGACTAAAAATAAGGATGATTAAAGAATGGAATCTCAGCTCTCTGACATCCCAGACAGGGGGCCTTGTCCCCCGGCTTGCAAACTGAGCAAGACAAGCACCCCGGGGAGAAAGAATTTATAAATATCTTCACTGTTTTCCACCTGTCATTAAGGTAGTAAGGTTGAGGACCGCAAGGTCATTGTTGCATCCCCGCGGGGGCCTCCTCTGGCAACTGCTTTCTGGGTGGGTCAGCGTACATGCTCAACGTGACTCCCAAACCTGTGGCCCTCTCTGACCACCGTCCTTCTGTCCCCAGATCTACCATAGCAGGTGACAGTTTGCATGTCCTCCAGAATCCCTCGGGCCGGTCACCAATGCCTGCGGCAATCTTTGGAATGTCATCCTCACCGCTCAGCCTCCTATCTCCTTGTGGCTCTCACTGCATCTCTGTTCGGTGCCCACCTTGCCATGACAATAAAGAGGAGGCGGCCCTGGACACGCGAAGTTGTCACTCCATTTGGACACAGCAACATCATTCCAGCCAACGGAGAAGCCAAGGAGTGTCTTCTTGATGGAGACCAGTCAGTGGGATGCATGAATCCTTAGCGCCAGGCGCAAAGGACTCTGATCAGGGTCCAGGCCGGTACTGTGGTCAAATGGGGCAGTAACACACTGTCCAGGACCAGGGAAGGGGGAGAGGGAGAGATATAGACACATCTGGAAACATCCTGACCTAGCCAGCAAAAGACAGCTCTACACACATGTCTCATGATTGTGTGTGTGTGGTTTTAGCTGCTTTTGCATTCCCCTGTATTAAATTATCGGAGACTTTGGAATTACAGCTGGTATAAGGCATACATTCCTTTGTGTTCTGTATGTCTTCTTTTTTTTTTTTTTTGAGTTGGAATCTCACTCCATCGCCCAGACTGGAGTGCAGTGGCACGCTCCTGGCCACCGCTGCCTCGACCTGCTGGGCTCCGGTGATCCTTCCGCCTCAGCCTTCCAAGTAGCCGGAATTACAGTCATGCGCTACCACGCCTGGCTGATTTTTTGGTTTATTGTAGAGATGAGGTCTCGCTGCCCAGGCGGGTCTCGAACCCGCAGGCTCAGGCAATCCACTCACCTCAGCCTCCCAAAGGCACGGGATTACAGGCTGAGCCACCGAGCCCAGCCATCTCTGTCTTCTATCAAAGGTATGCAGGTGAATACTGTCTCTGACCCCTGTCGGTTGGTTAGAACCAAACTGCACAAAATCTTGTGAAAGTAAGAACATATCCGCCAGGTTGGTGGCTCAGCCTATAATCCCAGCACTTCAGGAGGCCGAGGCGAGTGGATTGCCTGAGCCCGCAAGTTCGAGACCAGCCCGGGCAACTTGGCGAGATCTCGTTTTCACAAAACATAAAAAAATTTAGCCAGGCGTGGTAGTGTGTGCCTGTAGTTCCGGCTACTTGGAAGGCTGAGACAAGAGGAATGCCGGAGCCCAGCAAGTCGACGCTGGGCTGGCCGTGAGTGTGCCACTGCCCTCCAGACTGGGCAACAGAGTGAGACTCCAACTCAAAAAAAAAAAAAACGCCTTCTTTTCACTACATCTTGTTCTCGTTGAATTCGGTTTATAAGTGATGAGCAGCTGAACTTGCTATTGGTTACATCCTCAAGGCTTCTTCTTGGCTCCAGTCATTGTGGAGAACCCAGGCAGACAGAATCCCCCACCTCCCATATACCTGAGATGCCTATGGGTGGGCTGACCCTCGGGGCCATCCTGCGAGAGAATGAGGCTCTGCACATAGCTGCCGAGGATCTGGTTTGGGTAACAAGGAGGCTCATGACATTCGGTGCAGAGGAAGGAGACTGATCTGGAATCTGAACTCCATCCCCTACTAGGCATGTGATCTTACCCATGTTCCTTAAACTCTGAGTCTCAGTTATCTTATTTGGTGCAAGACGCAGAATTGTCTAAGGTGTCCCTGGGAGCCTTCTCTAGGTTGCTTGGACACTTGAGCCAGCTGGGACCGGGTGGGTGATTTCCACCTTCTCCCAGGTGGGTGATTTCCACCTTCTTTCCACCTTCTCAGATGCAGGAGGGGCTGCATCTGAACTTAGCCCAGTGCCCAGTGACAAGAGGGTCGCTACGGTCCTATGGGCCCCAAGTTCTAGGCAGCTGGCATTTTCAGACAACTCCTAGAAACAACTGGCAAATCCAGACTGCCTGGCACCACTGTTGAGTTTGTTTTTACACTTGTAGTCTGTGAAGGAAGAGAGATGGTTAGGGTGGGGGCTTCCATTGCCACACCCCCTCATGTCGGCCCAGCAGCTGTCTGGCCCTGCCCAGCTCTCTGAAGGAGGGTGAATGGGTCCAGGGACCTCTGCCTCCACCTATTTTGCGGATCCTTGCTTGCTAAGTCTACCTTTCTCCCCAATAAAGCACACTCCTTAACCCATGCCTTGTGACATCGTGGAATTTGTCTTATTTTTGTTTTGTTTGAGTTGGAGTGCAGCGGCACGCTCCCGGCCACCGCAGCCTCGCCCTGCTGGGCTCCAGCAATCCTTCTGCCTCAGCTGTCCAAGTAGCCGGAACTACAGATGTGCGCTACCACACCAGGCTAATTTTTGATTTATTGTAGAGACGAGGTCTTGCCAAGTTGACCAGGCGGGTCTCGAACCCGCGGGCTCAGGCAATCCACTTGCCTCGGCCTCCCAAAGCGCTGGGATTACAGGTTGAGCCACCGAGCCTGGCCGGAATTTGTCTTGAACCCTGGTAATAGGGTCCCAACTCTCATGACACCTTGTTCATAGAGATGGGGTTTATAACACCTTAAAGGTAAAAATCCACTAGACAGTCAGGCACAGAGACGACAGTCTGAATGACAACATGAAGTAGCGCCTGGGCCTGGCCTCTTCAGGAAATGAAGGTCAATGCCAATGTGGCTTTGGTGTTGGATGCACAGTGGGGGTGGGACAGGAAACTGCAAAGGGACCTGGCAAAGGAGCCTTTCTTTATTTTCATTTCTGTAGAGAGAGGTCTTGCGATGTTGCCCAGGCTGGTTTTGAATTCCTGGGCTCAAGCAATCCTCCTGCCTCAGCCTCCCAAGATGCTGAGATTATATGTGTGAACCTTTGCGCCCAGCCTGAAGGAGACTTTCTTCCCCTGAGGGTAAATGACTGCCTCCCCAGTCTCATCTTGGGAACGACAGGTTCGGTCTCCCCTGTCCCCAGGCCCTGGTCCCCAGAAACTACTTCTAGTGGGTTGTGTGAAGGTAGACTGAGGATGGGAATAGTCGTTAGGAAGCAAAGGCAAATTGTGATGAGGGCCCACGTGGAACCCTGAACGTGATGTTGACAAGACGGGCCTTTTGGGAGAATGAAGGGGGTTCCGTGCCATTACTTGACAGGGAGGAATGGGACCAGCAACATGTCCCATAGATGTCACTTTTCTTTCTTTTTTCCCTTCTAGGGGATAGAGGTACCCAAGGACCATAGAGGCCTCTCTGGGAAAGGAACTGACCAGTTTTGTGAGACCAAGATGGAGGCCTCGCTCCTTGGGTGCTGGACGCTCCCTGAGCCCCCTCACCTGGCTTGGTGGGGACCCCCTCTCGGCCCACCTGCCCATACCTGCTCGTGTTGAGCCCCACCCCGAACCCTGTCCTCTTTGTTAGAAGACAAAGAATGCCAATAACCATTATTATTTTGGAACCTTGTAAGGTTTGCCTAAAAAAAGAATCTGTTCTCAAGAAGAAGAATCAACTGCGGAAGGCGGAACTGAGGTTTGGCATGGCCACAGATCTATCTCTGATCTAGATTTTTTTTTTAAGTCATCCCTGCTAAGCAAGTAGGGGTCAAGGTGGAGAGGGGTAGGGTGGGAGGTGGGGCGTGAGACAGGCTCAGCGTGCGCTGGGAAGAGGCTGGTGTTTATACGCCTGTAGAGTTCTCATTGAACTCCCAAGGTCATGGGAGGTATCAGTGTTCCCATTCCATAGCCCAGAAAACCATGGATGTTATCTATATCTGACACTGAAGCCCAAGGCCTGCCCCCAGAACTCATCCCCGGGATAGGCAGGAGCCAGTGGTCTGGGTGTGATTCCCAAAGAGGCACACACTCTGTCATGCTGTACTCGCGGCTCCCGAGAATTCCCATGTGCCCACTCCAATGCGTTGTTTGACCATTCCCATGATAACCATTGTTAAGATAATTAATATGAAACAAGGTGGGTAAGAAAACTCCCTACAGGCCAGGCATGGTGGCTCATGCCCGTTATCCTAGCACTTTAGGAGGCTGAGGTAAGAGGATCACTGGAGGCCAGAAATATGAGGCTGCAGTGAGCTATGATTGCGCCATTGCACTCTAGCCTGGGAGACAGAGTGAAATCCTATCTCTCTCTCTCTCTCTTTTTTTTTGAGTTGGAGTCTCACTCCATCAGCCAGGCTGGAGTGCAGTGGCACGCTCAAAGCACCCCAGCATCGACCTGCTGGGCTCACGCGATTCTTCCGCCTCAGCCTTCCAAGTAGCCGGAACTACAGGCGCGTGCTACCACGGCCAGTTAATTTTTTGACTTTTTGTAGAGATGAAGTCTTGCCAAGTTGCCCAGGCTGATCTCGAACCCGTGGGCTCAGGCAATCCACTCGCCTCGGCCTCCCAAAGTGCTGGGATTACAGGCTGAGCCATCCAGCCCTGTCTCTTAAAAAAAAAAACAAATAAAAAGCAAGAAAGAAAACCATGACATCAGAATAAATGGCAACCTAATTTTTATCAGGAGTAAATTTTTTTAACTTTTGAAATATATTCATTTACTAATAGTATCTATACAGCACACATATATGTTATTCACAAATAGAAACAATATACTGGCAATTACTTTAAGTTTCAGATATTTTTAAATTTTTATTTTAAAGATGTGAGGTACAATTCAGGGTTAGGTATACAAATGTTCATTATGCAGGGACCCTTGTTGATAAGGTGTGCCCCGCCCCCTCTCTGGCAGTCTCTCTCAACTGCCATCCCACCCCCTCCCCTGGCAGTTTCCCGCTACTGCCAGTCCCTTTCTTACAGTATTATGGTAATTGTTCAAGGTCCGCTTATGAGTGAGAACATGTGGTACTCAGTTCTTTGTTTCTGTGATAGATCACTCAGTATTATAACCTCTAAGTCCTTCTGAGTTACTATGAAGTTCATAATTTTGTCCTTCTTTATGACTGCATAATATTCCATCATGTATATGTACCACATTTTAAAAATCCAGTCCTCTTTTGATGGGTGGCACGGTTGGTTCCATGTTTTTGCTATTGTGAATAATGCTGCAATAAACATGCGTGTGCAGGTATCTTGCTCACAGAGAAATTTGAGTGCCTCCGGTTCTATTCCCAGAAGGGGGATTGCAGGGTCGTATGGAAGGTTGAGTTTTAGATCTTTTAGAAATCACTGGCCAGGTGCGGTGGCTCAAGCCTGTAATCCCAGCACTTTGGGAGGCTGAGGTGAGGGGATTGCCTGAGTCCCTGGTTCAAGAACAGCCTGGGCAGCTAGGCGAGACCTCATCTCTACAATAAAATTTAAAAATTAGCTGGGCGTGGTATCACGTGCCTGTAGTTCCGGCAACTTGGAAGGCTGAGGGAGAAGGAATGTCTGAGCCCAGCAGGTCAACGCTGGGATGGCTGGGAGCATGCTACTGCACTCCAGCCTGGCAACACCATCTGCTTTTAACCACCTCCCCTACCCTGACTGCTCACACCAAGCCAGAAAATGAACTCTGATCCTAAAAATAGATGGAGATTTAGATGTTCTGGTGGAAGCTGACTGAGGCTTGACCTCTCAGGAGAACCTGCCTGAGGCCTTTATCTCTTCAAAGCCCTAAATGCCGCCCCTCTCTCTCTTTGCAAACAGCCAAGCCCCCACAGAGGGCAGTACCTGGGACTACGAGCATGATCCACCACACCCAGCCATATTCAGGTTCTTGACACTATTATGAAAAGGAATTCGGGATGAGTCAAAGTGAGACAAAAACAAGGAAGGTTCATTATAAAAGCGAAAGTACACACTCAAGAGAGAGACTACGGGTATGCTCGAGAGAATGAGCTCACCTATTAGGGTCCGGGGTGTCCTTTCATACCTATCTCTAACTAAGGGGTGGAATATTCATATCAGGAGTTGGAATATTCACGGGTGGAGCTTTCCCAGAATTGGGTTCCCTCCCCTTCCTGCCCACAGTCAGTCACACCTGGAATTCACGGCATGGGAGTCGTGTCATTTAGTATGCTAAGGCATTACAATAAGGGTTATAATGAGCTTGGAGGTTACTTGCTGGTCAAATCTTTGCCATGTTGGATTAAACTAGTTTCTTACACATTTTAATCTCTGGCTGACAATGAATCTTATAACAGGTTTCCAGAGACTCTGATAAGCGGGTCCTTGTCTAGTGAGTCATGTGATTTTTTTTTTACTGATGCCTGGAATTTTCTGTTCTCCTGTGACTACCCAGCACTATTCCTATCTCAGAGCCACCACAACTTGGGGGTTCTAGGGAGTTTTCGTGGAGAAGGTAGGCCATGCAGCTGGCCCAGGAAGGATCATTCTATTTTCACAATAAGATAGGCAGGGAGGGGAACAGTTGTGGTTGAGCCATCCGTGAATTGCTTTGGAACATTTTTCTGTTCTAGCTGGTGTGAAAGAAAACAGAATCTCGGGACCCCAACTCACTCAGTTAAGCCTTGGAACTGAGTCATCCCGAAAACCCCAAACAAACTATCTTCCTTTAATTCCCAAACAGATAACTGCAGCGATAGAAGACCACACACCTCCCCAGTGGCCTCCCTCACAAATTGCTCACAGAGATTCCTTATGGGCCCCCAGATCTTTCAGAATCCACATCCCCCTGTGGACTAGCCCTAAGCAGAATTCACTTGGATTCCACCCTAACAATGTAAATGAACAGTTTGCCTTCTCAGGTATGGAACAAGGACAAGGACAAGATTAGAAATCATGCCTCCCCCAGCCAGAGACAATGGCACAATTAACTTCTTCCCCAATTCTGTCTTTCCACATGTTTACTTTATCTTATGTGAAATGTGGATTTACTGTGAGATGAACTGTCTCACAGGAATGGACTGTTCCTGTACCTCTCCATATGTAAAATGTAGATTCAATGAGCCTAATCAAAGCCTTCACAAGAATGTGGCTCCTTCCTTACTGCCTAACCTCACCCTTTTTCTTCCACAGCATCCACTCTCTCCCTTGAAGCCCTCAAAACCTGCTTCGAAAAAAGGCCTGGATCACACAGATGATGCTGTGATTTGTGTTCTTTTTTCAGGACGAATCCTCAATCTTGGCAAAAGAAACCTCTAAATGGATTGAGATCCCTCTCAGACACTCTTGGGTTTATACTGGATCAATCCCCAGGGGCCGGAACTCTTGCCCTGTACTGCAGGGATGCAGGGAGGTTTCCTGAGCAGAGACTCAGACAGAGATTAGGAAGCAGGATGTTTACTAGAGAGTTGCCTGTGGAAGGGTGGAGAAGGCAAGGGAAGGAAGCTGGGCTGGCGGGGCTTTCGCCCATCCCAGCTGGGGCGAGGGGGCCTGGCTTTTCTCCACACACCGGTTGGTCACTGATACCGGCTGCCCTTGACAGGAGGTCACTGGATACCGGCTGCCCTTGACAGGAGGCACGATGTTGGGTGAGGCAGAGATCTTCAGCCTCGATAATCCTGAAAGAGAGTTGACAGCTGAGACCAACCAGTTGACGACCTCCCCAGCATCTGGACGATCAGCTTTCCTTTCCCAAAGGCGGATCTAGGCAGTGCATCATGGGGACCACCAAGCACTGGCTCCCTGGGGGTCTCCCTGCTGTGCTGTGTGTTCAGGGCTGAGAGCAGTCAGACTCCCTGGGCCTCAGAAACAGCTTGAATATGTTGAATAGTTCATATGTGCAGCATCTTTGATATTATCCAGGAAGACAAATTTATTCATTCTTTTTTTGTCTTTTTTTTAAAGACAGGTCTCATCCTGTCACCCAGAGCAGTGGCATGATCATAGTTCACTGCAGCCTCAAACTCCTGGGTTTAAGTGATCCTCCTGCCTCAGCCTTCCAAGTAGCCTGACTAATTAAAAAATTTTAAGCCAGGCTCGGTGGCTCAGCCTGTAATCCCGTGCCTTGGGAGGCTGAGGTGAGTGGATTGCCTGAGCCCATGGGTTCGAGACCCGCCTGGGCAACTTGGCGAGGCCTCTTCTCTACAATAAATCAAAAAATTAGCCGGGCATGGTAGCGCACGCCTGTAGTTCCAGCTACTTGGAAGGCTGAGGTGGAAGGATCACCGGAGCCCAGCAGGTCGAGGCTGCGGTGGCCGGGAGCGTGCCACTGCACTCCGGTCTGGGTGACAGAGTGAGACTCCAACTCAAAAACAAACAAAATTAATAAATAAAATTTTAAAAAAATCTGAAAATAGGCCAGGCTCACTTCTGTAATCCCAGCACTTTGGGAGGCCGAGGTGAGAGGATTGCCTGAGCCCAGGAGTTCAAGGTGATGAGCCAGGCTGGTGGCGTGAGCCCGTGGTTCTAGCTACTTGGGAGGCTGAGGTGGAAGGATCGCCTGAGCCCAGCAAGTCAAGACTGCGGTGCTGAGGGCGTGCCACTGCACTTCAGCCTGAGTGACAGAGTGAGTCTCTCTCTCTCTCTCTCTCTCTCTTTCTCTGTATATATATATGCACCTTCTGATATTATTACTTTTTAGTGGAATCCCCAGAGAAAATGTCAAGGCCTCATAACCTTTTGGAGCAAAATGAGCACATCTCTAGCCCGTGGGCAGGTCAGAGGCAGGAGTGGTGTTGGTATCAGTGGAGAAAAGCAAAGGCCACAGCTGTCCATCCCGCAGCTCCTGCTCCAGCTGCTACCCGTCTCCATCTTTCCTGGACTTTCTCACTCCAGCACAAGTAGTTCACGCTGAAGGAGCTGGTGGGCTGATCTCAATAAGCCGGTGACCACTTCTCCTGTGTGTCCAGAAAAATGATCCAAGTGGGTTTTTGGCAACATTCTTGTATCCCTTTTTCTTGCAAATTATAATTTAAATGGATTTAGACAAGAAGAAAAGACATTGGCTCATGTACCTAAGAAGCCCAGATGGTGTCAGGTATGGCTGGATTCAGGGTTCAAAATGTCTTAAGATCCCAGTTCTCTCTGTCTCTTGGCTGTGCCTCATCTCAGTTGGCTCCATTTTCCAGACAGTCTCTGCTCTTGCCATGGAATGTATCTGTGACAGCTCCAGATTTTACTGTGTTCAGTTGGAAAGGGCAAGCCTCTTTCTCAGGAAAAAAAGTCCTGAGGTTTGAACAGGCCCACTTCATGTGACTACCTGAGCTTGTGACCGTGGCCAGGGGATGAGATATGTTTCTTGGCATGCACTGGACCCCTGAATTCAAGGTGGATGTCCTCTCTCTTTAAACATATGGACTGAACTTGGGTGTGGTGGCTCATGCCTGTAACCCCAGCACTTTGGGAAGCTGAGGTGGGAGGATCTCTTTTTTTGGGGGGGAGGATCTCTTTAAGCCAAGATTTTGAGGTCAGCCTGGGCAGCATAGCAAGACCCCATCTCTACAAAAAATTTAAAAACTTAGCCAGGCATAGTGGTGCCTGCTTATATTTCCAGCTACTCAGGAGACTGAGGTGGGAGGATCACTTGAGCCCAGGAGCTTGAGGCTATAGTGAGCTATGATCTCATCACTGCACTCCAGCCTGGGCAATAAAGAAAGACCCTGTCTCAAAAAAATAAACAACAGAAAGACCCAAAAACATCCCCCCAAAAGCATATGAACTGACCCAAATTAAAGTTAGAATCTATGGCTAGAAAAGTGTGGCAGACACAGTAAATTGTTGTGCTAGATCTGGTAGGGCTGGAGTTCAGTGTCCTTTGCCTTCTTCTGTTATGCCTTCCTGTACTGTGGGGGATTAAGCGCTGACAGTTACATTTTCCAGACTCTCTTGCAGCTATGTTTCCTGCTGTGGTTTGGTTCTGCCCACTGGTGGTCTCTGGGGAAGTTTGGACTGCTGAAATGAGGAGGGGTCATGAGTCTCCTGGAAAATTTGGCTGGGGAGGTGTTTGGTTTTTCTACAGTAGCCAAGATGGAGATCTTGTGTCCAGTCCCTGGGCCTGTGGGTGTCGAGAGGCAGGACAGGCCACCCATGGGCTGCTGTGTACCACAGCTTTGCCCTCGGCTTTCTGAGCACAGACCAAGCAGCAGCTTACCTGGTGGCCCAGGTCTGCAGGGGTACTTTAAGATTTCTTCAGCCTCCACCATGATTTTGCAGGCCAGTTAATATTTTGAAACAAATTCCTCCTGCTTCAAGCAAGAATAAAGCCATTCCCTGTACCCGAGCCCACTTGCCCACCCTACGGCTGTCTTCTCCATGCCCTGCCCCTCACCCCATCCTTCTTCCTTGCTGGCAGGGCCCATTACCCCCAGAGAGGCTGAAGATATCTTTTCCAGCTGGTCTACGTGGAGTGGGTGTGTGCGAGCAGAGCAGTCCTGAATGTTTTCTACTCCAGTAAGAAGAGACATTTGAGAAGGATCTTCCATCCTGCTTTCGGACGTGGCTGGGAGAGAACGAGTTGTGTGGTAGAAAAGCAGCCCTGTGATACCCCGTGGCAGCCTGAGGACATCAGTCAGCATAAGGAAGATGGAGGGAAGGAACTGGGACGTTCTGAGTCCCTCATGGTGTTGAAGGGCTGCTCAGTGAACAAACCTTGGAACTGGAACTTGGATGAGAATGTGTTATTGTTTAAGCCACTGTCAATGGGGTCGTGTGGTTACCTGCAACTGGAAGAGTCCTGATAGCAATCTCTACCATGTCTGCACCTACAGCTTTATCTACATATATCTATATCCATGTCTATAGCCACGTCTATGTCTATATCTGCATCCACATCTATATTCATATTTTTATCTACATATATCTATATCCATATCTATATCCATATCCATGCCTATGTCCATGTCCACTTCCATACCCATCTATATCTATAGATCTATATCTATGTCTGTGTCTATATCTATGACTATATCTATATTCATGTCTATGCCACATCTGTATCTGTATCATCTACATCTGTATCCGTACCCATGTCCGTGTCTATTTCCATATCTATATCCATATCCATATCTATATCTATATCCATGCCTATATCCATGTCCATACCCATCTATATCTATAGATCTATACCTGTGCTCATGTCTATATCTGTGACTATATCTCTATCTCTATCTCTATATCCATATCATGTCTGTGTCTATATCTTTCTCTACATCCATTTAGATCTATATCTATGTCCATGTCTATATCCATATCTACATTCATGTCTATGCCATATCTATTTCTGTATCTGTATCCATATCCATGTCCATGTTCATGTCTATTTCTATATCTATATCCATATTTATGTCAATATCCGTATCTATCCATATCCATACCAATATCTATCCATATCCACATCTGTATGCATATCCATACCCATACCCATATTCATATCCATATCCATGTCTATATCTTTATCCACATTCCTATCAATCTATATTAACATCCATATCTATATCTGTACCCAGATCCATAGCTATCTATTTATATCCGTACCATATCTATATCCATATCCATATCCATATCTATATCCATACTCATACCCATATATTATACATCCTATCATAGCCGTATCCATATCTACATTCATCCATATTTGTACCCATAGCCATACTTATACCCATACCCATATCCACCCATATTCATAGCCATATCCATCCATATCTATATTCATATCCATACTTATACCCATACCCATATCCATAATCACCCATATCTGTATCCATATCCACATTAGTATCATATCCATAGTCATTCATAGCCATATTCATATCCAGATCCAGATCCATCCATATCTGTATCCATATCCATACTTTTTTTTTTGAGTTGGAGTCTCCCTCCATCACCGGGCTGGAGTGCAGTAGCAGGCTCACAGCCACCCCAGCGTCAACCCTCTGGGCTCAGGCAATCCTCCAGCCTCAGCCTTCCAAGTAACTGGAACTACAGGCATTTGCCACCATGCCCGGTTAATTTTTTGATTTAATGTAGAGATGAGGTCTTGCCAAGTTGCCCAGACTGGCCTCAAATCCCAAAGTGCTGGGATTACAGGCTTGAGCCCCCACTCCCTGCCCCCCATCCATACTTATACCCATATCCATATCCATAGCTATATCCATCCATATCATATTCATATCCATATCCATTCATATCTGTATGCATGTCCATATCTATATCTATCCATATCCATACTTATACTCATATCCATATCCGTATCTGAGGATAGACATGGAAGGGATGGGGGGAAGAACAAACTCCAATTCAGCAAATGTTGTTAAATGTGGATTTAACAACAACTTTGGTAAAGGCAGGGCCACAGTCTTTGGGTTGATTTGAGAGACTCAGATGTTGACCTTTTGGCTTCCTTAGTGTTGAGGCCATCCAGCCTGGCAGAAGGGATGGTCAGGACCTCTCAGTGGGCTGACGAGGTACCGCTCACACTTCCCACTGTCAGTTATACCTCATGAGACGGTGCAGTTCTTGCCGTGCGTGTCCGGGGCTCTTCGTGCTTCTGCTCCCATGTGGTCTTCACATACAATCCAGGCAAATACTATTCGTCCTGGATTTCTGATGAGAGAACTAGGACACAGACTTCAATTACTGGGCCAATCTCGCACAGCTAATTAAGGGAGGCACAGGCCTGGGACCCTGCTCTGATTTAATTTCTACTGCACCATGTGGCTGCCTCAAAACTTGGACAAACTGATTTCTCCAACAGGGAAACTGAGCTGTGGGTTCATCTGCCTCGTCTCGAAAGGGGCCAGGGGCTCCATGAAAGCCAAGACCCTTCATGCCTCACGGGGAGACCCCTCAGGTCTCCCTGGGACCATCACACTTGCTGCCTTGGCGCTCAGCAGATGCTGGGAACCTCTTGCAAGACTGCCCTTCGGCTCGTTTGTCTGCAAATCAGAAACCTCCAGCACACTCAGCTTAGCGGGACTTGGGGTGAGTCTGGGAGTGTGCCGAGCAGGGTGATGTGGAGTGTCTCACAGATCATTTAAGAGCTGAAGGGAGCCAGGCTCGGTGGCTCAGCCTGTAATCCCACGCCTTTGGGAGGCTGAGGTGAGTGGATTGCCTGAGCCCGCGGGTTCGAGACCCGCCTGGGCAGCGAGACCTCATCTCTACAATAAATCAAAAAATCAGCCGGGCGTGGTAGCGCATGCCTGTAATTCGGCTACTGGGAAGGCTGAGGCGGAAGGATCGCCGGAGCCCAGCAGGTCGAGGCTGCGGTGGCCGGGAGCGGCCACTGCACTCCAGTCTGGGTGACCGAGTGAGACTCCAACTCAAAAAAAAAAAAAAAAAAAAAAGAGCCGAAGGGGACCCAGTCTCCCAGGGAAGGGGCTGCAGACCCTGCCGTGGTGCCAGCCACCATGCCCCAGGCCCCTCCAGGAGTGCCGCCCCCCAGTTTCTTCCCCGGCTGCCTGGACATCTCTCTGCCTAATCATCTCCTCTCCTCTGGCTATTCCCAGCCTGTCTGGCCTCCTCCAAATCTCTGGGAGAAAGGGACATTCAACAGAGCAGCGTGAAAAATGACACCATCTCAAGGCAAGCTCTCACTGTCTAGCTGACAGCCAGGTGGCCCAGCCCTTGCGTTCCACAGATGGCCTGAGGGCCTAGGTCACTGCCAGGAAAACCACCCCCCACTTCAGTCAGTTGTGGATGGGAGGGGAGGGCAAGAGCGCAGGGTCAGATGGTGTCAACTCCGGGATCCCGGTCAAGCTTTTCATCAGGGCCAGTTCCCGTAGGAGGATGAATCTGGTCACCTCAATCCCCTGCCTGGGCTCTGAAGACCACTCTCAGATTTTCTGGGAGGCTGTGTCTTTGCCAGCCGCCTGGATGAGCTCTGAGAATGGAGTGCGGTTCTCCAGACTGTCACCCTGGGTTGCAGCTGAGTAGATGAGGGGTTCTGCTCTTCTGGCCTGCTTTCTTCTTTCTCCTTTGTGTCCACTGGGCCTCACTGTGTGAGGGTCTGGCACACAGAAGATGCCAAGAGTGTCTGGGAATGCTTTGCCCGACCCCACTGCCGTTCTTCCTTTGTCTGAAGGGAGACAAATCAAATGAGACTTAAAGACTTAGTGAACGTTCTAATCAGGCGCAGGGGTTCATGCCTGTAATTCCAGGACGTTGGGAGGCTAAGACGGGAGGATCGCTTGAGGCCAGGACTTTGACACTACCCTGGACAATATAGTCAGACCCTGTCTCTAAAAAAAAATATAATAATTACAGGCCGGGCGTGGTGGCTTACGCCTATAATCTTAGCACTTTGGGAGGCCGAGGCGAGAGGATCGCCTGAGCCCACAGGTTCGAGACCAGCCTGGGCAACTTGGCAAGAACTCATCTCTACAATAAATAAAAAAATTAGCCAGGCGTGGTGGTGTACACCTGTAGCTCCAGCTACTTGGAAGGCTGAGGCAGAAAGATTGCCTGAGCTCAGCAGATCGGGTCTGTGGTGGCTGTGAGCGTGCCACAGCAGTCCGGCCTGGGTGACAGAGTGAGACTCTGACACAAAAGAATAAAAAAAAATTACAAAAATAAAATAAAATAAAATAAAAAATAGACACATGAACATTCCTTCTTAATCTCTCCCAAAACCTTTTCAACTCCCAGCAGCTCCTGTTCCACATTTTCTTCCCAGTCCCCGAAACCCTCAGCTCTTAGGCTCAGCCTCAGAAGTTGCAGGGCCATAGCTGAGTAGAGGGAGGAGGAGGAGACCCTCGGCCCTCCTCATCCAGGCCCCATAAAGTCAAAGGAGGCGGCAGACAACCCGTGAGCCCAAATGAACTCGAAACCTAAGAGGGTCTGGCCACTGGGAGGAATTAGACTATTTTTAGATGGACTATTTTAACACCATCCCCACCTGCCTGGCATTCATATTTTTCATGCTTCCCCGAAACTCCCACTTGTCAGGATTCTGTCTCATTTAATTCTATACTGATGCTAAGGGTGGGACACGGCCACGTGGCCTGGCCCCTGGGTTACTGCAGGACCCACTGCTGACCGTCGGCTGGCCCTCTTGCTCTCAAAAGACGTCAGCGTGCAGTTTTTGTTCATTCATCGGTGTTGTCCCTCGTCCTGCTTTTCATAGCTGTCTCCCCACTAAGCCCAGAAGTGGGATTAAGGTGGGTCGTTGGGGTTTCATAAAGGCTTTTTGGTTTTTTGTTTATTTGGGGATTTTTTTGGAGTCAGGGTTCTGTCTCACTCAGTCACCCAGGCTGGAGTGCAGTGGCACAATAACGAATGACTCACCCTAGCCTTCTGGGTTTAGGTGATCCTTCTGCCTCAGCTTCCCGAGTAGCTGGGATGACAGGTGCATACCATCACACCTGGCTAATTTTTTGATTTTTGAAGAGACAAGGTCTGACCATGTTGCTTAAGCTGGTCTCGAACTCCTGGGCTCAAGCGATCCTCCTGCCTCAGCGTCCCAAAGTGTTGGGATTACTGACATGAGCCACCACGCCCATCCTAATTTAAAAAATTGTTTTTGTATAGACCCAGTCTCACTATGTTGCCTAGGCTGGTCAGGAACTCCTAAGCTCAAGTAGTCTTCCAACCTTGGCTTCTCGGAGTGCTGGGAGTCCAGGCGTGAGCCACCACACCCAGCTCCTTCGTTGTTAAATAAAAATCTAAGAGACTATTTTTCTCATGAAAAATAGTCCAAACTGACTTGAAGGCAATTCTCAATTGTAGGTGGTTGTTTTTTGTAACAAACTCGTGGTAGAATCACTGAAACAGTGATCTGCACCCACCATAGGACAGTCCTCGTGTGGGCATGTAAGTACTAGAACATATGTTTTTAAGCTTCACAGGCATGTTCTGGAGTCTAAATTGGATGGGATCCAGTGATTTGGTGTCTTCTGCTTCTCTTCCTTACTCTCTACAAGGGGCAGCTCTCAGGGTCTCATCGGCAAATTTCCCCATCTGCAAATGCTTTTTCTTTTTGCTTAGCTCATTTGAATAAAGGATTTGGCCAAGAAGTGTCACTGTGAGGTTGAGGCTGTGGTAAGCCGTGAGTGGGCCACTGCACTTCAGCCTGGACAACAGAGATCCTGACTCTAAATAAATAAGTAAAAACAAAAATAAAAAAGAGGGGTCACTCCTCAGCATGGTGCTGAACCTTAGTCACTCCTCTTTGCAACAAATAGCTTTTTTTTTTTGAGTTGGAGTCTCACTCTGTCACCCAGACTGGAGCGCAGTGGCCGGGAGCCTCGACCTGCTGGGCTCCAGCGATCCTTCCGCCTCAGCCTTCCGAGTAGCTGGAATTACAGGCATGCGCTACCGTGCCCAGCTGATTTTTTGATTTTTATTGTAGAGATGAGGTCTCGCCAGGCAGGTCTTGAACCCGGGGGTTCAAGCAATCCACTCACCTCAGCCTCCCAAGGCATGGATTATAGGCTGAGCCACCGAGCCTGGCTCAAATAGCTTTTTAAAAACGAAATTTCATCCAGGAGCAGTGGCTCATGGCTATAATCCCAGCACTTTGAGAGGCTGAGGTGAGAGGATTGCCTGAGCCCGTGGGTTTGAGACCAGCCTAGGCAACTTGGTGAGACCTCATCTCTACAATAAATCAAAAAATTAACCAGGGGTGGTAGTGCATGCCTATAGTTTCGGCTACTTGGAAGGCTGAGACAGTAGGATTGCCGGAGCCCAGCAGGTTGAGGCTGCGGTGGCTGGGAGCATGCAACTGCCCTCCAGCCTGAGTGACAGAGTGAGACTCCCACTCAAAAAAATAATAATAATAAGTAAATGAAATAAATTTCTGCAGCCTGGGCAACATATCAAGACCCTGTTTCTACCAAAACAAAAACAACCCCCCCACACATACACATAATTAGCTGGATGTGGTAGTATGTGCTTGTAGACTCAGCTACTTGGGAGGCTGAGGCAGGAGGATCACCTGAGTCTAGACTGAAGCTGCCGTGAGCTATAGTTGAACCACTGCTCCAGCTGGAGTGAGAATGTGAGACCCTGTCTCAATAAATAAATAAAGAGCTTTCTCAGCCGGGCTCGGTGGCTCAGCCTGTAATCCAGCGCTTTGGGAGTCTGAGGTGAGTAGACTACCTGAGCCCACGGGTTCGAGACCCTCCTGGGCAACTTGGCGAGACCTCATCTCCACAATAAATCAATTAGCCGGGCATGGTAGCGCGTGTCTGTAGTTTCAGCTACTTGGAAGGCTGAGGTGGAAGGATCGCTGGAGCCCAGCAGGTCGAGGCTGCGGTGGCCAGGAGCATGCCATTGCACTCCAGTCTGGGCGACAGAGTGAGACTCCAACTCATAAAAAAAAAAAATAGCTTTCTCAAGGTAGAATTGACCTACAATAAACTCACATATTTACACATATTTAAGTGTACAGTTTGTTGAGTTGTTGACTGCACTCCAGCCAGGGTAAGAGTGTGAGACCCTGTCTCAATCAATCAATAAAAGCTTTCTTAAGCTAGAACTGACCTACGATAAACTGTACATACTCAGGTGTACAGTTTGGTGAGTCTTGACACATGCTTCATTTATGAAACCACTACCAAAAATTGAAATAATAAACACACCCATCACCTACCAAAGTTTTCCTGTAAGCTTTCTGTATTCCATCCTTCCTATCCCGTGTCCTCGTCTACCCTGTCCTAGGCAACCCTTGGTCTGCTTGAAAGAAATAACATCTCATCTCATTTAAAAATCAAATTGTCCTAGCTGGGCACAATGGCTGACGCCTATAATCCCAACACTTTGGGTGGCAGAAGCAAGAGGATACCCTGAGCTCACAGGTTCAAGACCAGCTTGGGCAACTTGGTAAGACTTCATCTCTAAAATAAATCAAAAAAATCAAATGGGCGTGGTGGTGTGCGCCTGTAGTTCTAGCTACTTGGAAGGCTGAGGCTGAAGGATTGATTGCCTGAGCCCGGCAGGTCAAGCCTGCAGTGGCTGTGCACGTGCCACTGTGCTCCAGCTTGGGTGACACAGTGAGACTTCGACTCAAAAAAAAAAAAAAAAAAAAGAAATCCAAAGTCATTTTTCGCAGCAGCAGCACACAGGAGCAGATGTGTACCCTCCAAGGAAGAGACATGCTCATTTGGATATGAAAATCCTGGTGTGGTTTTAGAAGAATTAGCTGCATTATTTTAATCTTATTTTGTACTTTATAATATTCCATTAACCCAAATTTAATTGGCCAGTTCTACAACCACTGTGGTAAAGCTGACATTCATCTTTTTTTTTTGAGTTGGAGTCTCACTCTGTCGCCCAGACTGGAGTGCAGTGGCCGCTCCCGGCCATCGCAGCCTCGACCTGCTGGGCTCCGGCGATTCTTCTGCTTCAGCCTTCCAAGTAGCCAGAATTACAGGCATGCGCTACCACGCCCAGCTGATTTTTTGATTTATTGTAGAGATGAGGTCTCGCTGCCCAAGCGGGTCTCGAACCGCGGGCTCAGGCAATCCACTCACCTCAGCCTCCCAAAGGTGCGGGATTATAGGCTGAGCCACCGGGCCCGGCTTATCTTTTTTTTTTTAAGTTGGAGTCTCACTCCATCGCCCAGGCTGGAGTGCAGCGGCACACTCAGGGCCACCCCATTATTGACCTGCTGGGCTCCGTCGATCCTTCCACCTCAGCCTTCCAAGTAGTCGGAACTATAGGTGCGCACTACCACACCCGGCTAATTTTTTGATTTATTGTAGAGATGAGGTCTCGCCAAGTTGCTTGAGCTGGTCTTGAACCCTTGGGCTCAGACAATCCACTCACCTCGGCTTCCTGAAGTGCTGGGATTACAGGCTGAGCCACCGAGCCTGGCCATTACATTCAACTTCTCTGAGAGAATAACTTTCCTTTCTCCTACACTTGTTTCTTGTGCCCAATATCTAACCTCCTCCAGCTGGTGTCAAGCCTACCTTCTTTTTTTTTTTTTAATTTTATTTTATAGATACAGGGTCTCACTCTGTGTCCCAGGCTGAAATGCAGTGGCATGATCATAGCTCTCCGCAGTTTCAAACTCTTGGCTCTAGCAATCTTTCTGCCTTGCTCTCCTGAGTAGTTGGGACTACAGCTCAGATAATTTAAAAAATTTTTTTGTAGAGATGGGGTCTTGCCATGCTGCCCAGGCTGGTCGCAAACTCCTGGCCTCCAGTGATCTTCCTGCCTCAGCCTCCCAAAGCATTGGGATTACGGGCGTGACCCTCCGCGCCTGCCATGATGCTATTTCTTCAATAGCTGTCAGTTTCATCCTCCTTTCCCATCTCCCATCAGTCCCTCTGGGCTGGCCCTTTGACTTCCTCGGCTGGGTTACTTTGCATCTGTTGGTTTCTTCACGAATTCTCCGGCTTCCATGCTTCCCTCTTTCATCCTCTGTGTGGCAAGGTAATCTTTATAAAGGGCAAATCTGATCAGAGCATTCTTCGGTTGTAAACACTGAAATACACAACTTGATGTGTGCACTGTCTGCCTCCTTAGAGCCTCCTGACAGCAACCCACTCCACCCTGCCTTTCTGGCTGCACCCAGGAAGGATTTTAATAGTGTTATAGAGAGTATTTTAACCATGCACAGAGAGTATAGCAGCCTCCAGATTTCTGCCCAATTCCTTCCTTCCTTCCTTCCTTCCTTCTTTCCTTTCTTCTATAGAGACAGAGTCTTGCTATGCTGCCCAGGTTTGTCTCAATCTCCTAGCCTCAAGTGATCCTTCCACCTCCCAAAGTGTTGGGATTACAGGCATGAGCCACCCAGTCCCTTGCAGCATTTTTACTACAGTCACAGCCTGGCCAGCACGGACGGTCATTTTTTGATCATCACTGATTTCAGGACAGAGACCATCTGTGTCTTTCATCAGAACCCCTGGTGCCTGGCACCTGTGCTTGCCAATTGGAAGGAGCCAACGCAATCTGTCTCATCCTTAAATTGATGTCTAACGGCATCTGGGACCACGTCATGGGCGAAGGGGACGCAATGAATCTGGAATCCCTGGTGCTTGACGGGAGGTGTGTGTGGCTTGACGCGGCACTGTTGACCTGTTGTTTTTTTTCCTGGCCAGGCGCTCTTTTCTGAGCCCACCTCACTGCTTTGCTTTCTTCAGGCCTCTGCCCTTTGACTAGCAAGACCTTCTCTGACCACCGTCTGAGGAACAGTAGCCATGTGCCCCCAGAAGCCCCTGTGTTCCTCTAACCTGCCTTTCTTCCTCCTTTGGCCTTCCTGCCCTCTGACATGCCGTATATCTTGTTTATCGTTTGCTGTCTGCTCATCGTTACCATTAAAATGTAAACTTCAGCCAGGCTCGGTGGCTCAGCCTGTAATCCCGCACCTTTGGGAGGCTGAGGTGAGTGGATTGCCTGAGCCTGAGGGTTCGAGACCCGCCTGGGCAGCGAGACCTCATCTCTACAATAAATTATAAAATCAGCCGGGTGTGGTAGCGCATGCCTGTAATTCCGGCTACTCGGAAGGCTGAGTCGGAAGGATCGCCGGAGCCCAGCAGGTTGAGGCTGTGGTGGCTGGGAGCAGCCACTGCACTCCAGTCTGGGCAACAGAGTGAGACTCCAACTCAAAAAAACAAAAAATAAATAAATAAAAAAAATAAAATGTAAGCTTCATTAGCTGGGCATGGTAGCATGCGCCTATAGTTCCGGCTACTTGGAAGGCTGCAAAAGGTTGATGCTGGGGTGGCCGTGAGCATGCCACTGCACTCCAACCTGGGTGATGGAGTGAGACTCCAGCTTAAAAAAAAAGGAAAAAAAAAAAAAAGGTAAACTTCAGGTGTGGTGGTTCATGCCTGTCATCTCAGCACTTTGGAAGGTTGAGGTGAGAGGATCATTTGAGGCCAGGTGTTTGAGACCAGCCTGGGCAACATAGCTAGACCCAGTCATGATGGCATGTGCCTGTGATCCCAGTGCTTTGGGAGGCTGAGGTGGGCGAATTGCTTGAGACCAGAAGTTTGTGACCAATCTGGGCAACATAGTGAGGCTCTGTCCCTAGAAAAAAAATGCAAGCTCTTCAGCATTTTCTGTTTTGTTCCCTGATGAATACTTAGTGTAGGGTACAGTGCCTGACACATGGTAGGTGCTTTTGTGAATGTGCTGAATGAACAAATAAGCATGGAGATTTCCAGGGTTTATTCTCATTATAATGGAACTTGTTAAATAATAGCTTATGGACAGACACAGTAGCAAACTGAGGTTAACAGGGATCGTTTAGGGAGTTCCAAGGGTGAGAATAGGCCTCTCTCAGCCTCGAGCTATTAATATATTTTAAAATTTATTTATTTATTTATTTATTTTTGAGTTGGAGTCTCACTGTGTCGCCCAGACTGGAGTGCAGTGGCCGCTCCCAGTCACCGCAGCCTCAACCTGCTGGGCTCCGGCGATCCTTCCGCCTCAGCCTTCCGAGTAGCCGGAATTACAGGCATGTGCTACCACGCCAGGCTGATTTTTGGATTTATTGTAGAGATGAGGTCTCGCTGCCCAGGCGGGTCTCGAACCCGCGGGCTCAGGCAATCCACTCACCTCAGCCTCCCAAAGGCGCGGGATTACAGGCTGAGCCACTGAAACTGGCAAAAAAGTTTTATTTTTAAAAGGGTCATCACCTTGTGTCTGGAATGCCAATAATGTATGTGAAGAAACAAGATCAGAGCAAACAAGCTGGGCGCAGTGGCTCACACCTGTAATCCCAGCACTTTGGCAGGCGGAGGTGAAAGGACTGCCTGAGATCAGCCTGGGCAGCTTGGTAAAACCTCATCTCTACAAAAAAAAAAAAAAAAAATTAGCCGGGCGTGGTGTTCCAACTACTTGGAAGGATGAGGCAGAAGAATTGCCTGAGCCCAGCAGGTTGAGGCTGCGGTAGCCATGAGTGTGCCACTGCACCCCAGCCTGGGTGATACAGTGAGAAAAAAAGAAAGAAAGAAAGGAAGGAAGGAAGGAAGATGAATTCTAATAAATCTGACAGTGAGAGAGAGAATCAGAGAGAAACAGAGACAGAAAGAGAGAGAGAGAGACAGAGACAGAGGCAGAGTGAGACAGGGACAGAGTGAAACAGAGTGACAGAGATAGAGAAAGAGACAGAGAGAGAGAGACAGAGAGGCTCAACTACGCCAGCCTTTTGATGCTACCAACAGATCTTTGGTGTTTATTCTAAATTTGGCAAAAGTGACTGCCCTGAGCTATAAGAAAAAGCAAATGGCAACTGAAGCTGCAAGCAGAGCTTTAAGAAGCAACCCCCAGCGGGGCTCGGTGGCTCAGCCAGTAATCCCGTGCCTTTGGGAGGCTGAGGTGAGTGGATTGCCTGAGCCCATGGGTTTGAGATCCCCCTGGACAAGTTGGCGAGACCTCATCTCTACAATAATTCAAAAAATTAGCCGGGCGTGGTAGTGCGCACCTGTAGTTCCAGCTACTTGGAAGGCTGAGGCGGAAGGATCGCCGGAGCCCAGCAGGTCGAGGCTGCCGTGGCTGGGAGCGGCCACTGCACTCGAGTCTGGGTGACAGAGTGAGACTCCAACTCAAAAAAAAAAAGAAAAAAAGAAAAAAAAAAAGCAACCCCAAGAACCATGCATGATTTCAATAAGATCCAGCCCTACCTCACAGGTGGTTTGTGGGCCTGGGTCTGGGTTTGCTCCCTGCCTGCCCCAGGCCCGGGCAAGACACTTCTTCCTTCTGGGCCTCAGTGCCTGCCAGTGGGGTAAGAGGGAGTTGTGGAAATTCATTTCCAAGGTCTCTTCCACCCATAAAGCTCTATGACTCTGTGTCTTGACCAGGGTTTTCAATTTGTCCTCATTAATAAAGAGAGTCAATTAACCAGGACATTAAATTCCCCGAGTGTTCTGACTAATTGGATCCTTACTAAAATAGCTTCCCAATTTTGTTTACTACATTAAAAAAATCAAAGTTTTTTTGGCATTATTTTATACCTTCAGGGAATATAAAAGCATTGAACTGTAGCACCTAGAAGCTTGTCTAGAAGTTATTCCTTAGAGCAGAGTTTTCAAAACATTTTGATGGTGATCCACAGCTACAAATCAGGTAAATATTTTTCTTTCTTTTTTTTTGAATCAGGAGTCTCACTCTGTTGCCTAGGTTGGTTGGAGTGCAGTGGCCTGGTCATGGCTCGTGGCAGTCTCAACCTTCTGGGCTTAAGTGATTCTTCCACCTCAGCCTTCCAAGTAGCTGGGACTACAGGCACATGCCACCATGCCTGGCTAACTTTTTAATGTCTTGCAGAGATGAGATCGTTATATTGCCCAGGACTCAAGCAATCCTCCCGCCTCAGCCTCCCAAAGTGCTGGGATTACAGGCATAAGCCACCGTATCTGGTCTAGTTTTATGTTCTGATTCTCACTATCTGAAATGTTTGTGATATTTCCTAAAAAGTGATCCTAGTCAGGACGATGGAGAGGAAAGAGCACTAGACCCAGCATCATTGTTTCTGACTTCTGGTCTAGGTTCTGTTATTATCTGGGTATGTAACCTTGGATAATTCACTGCACCTTTCAGAGCCTCAGCTACCCTCAAACATAGGGGTGCCTGACATATCTGAGTGCCTTTCTCCTGCACCCCCTATGATCAGGTGACCCCAAATACTTCCTGTTTTCATCTAGATTGCGGAAGGGGCAGCTGGCTGATCTGTCCCATCCTTCACAGGCACAAGGATACTGACTGTCATTATGCTTTATATCCACCTTTAGGGGCTGGGACAGATGGAATGTCCACAGAGCCTTCTGACTGCTGTGATTCAAGGGTTTTAAAGCCCCTCCCAGCTTTTGAAAGAATTATTTCTGGATCGAATATTACTTGGGAGAGTCTTGTCGTTTCTTAGGGCTTTCCCGTTACTCCTGTCTCCCACTTCCGGAATCAGGCGTACCCCTCGTTCCTGTGGATGTTGACAATTCTTGGAGTTACGCTGTTGAGCTATTTTCCATGTGAGTTTGTGTAACCCCAGATCCGAGAGGCTTGCGTGCCATGTTTACCTATTCCAAAGAAGTCACCCAGAGGTCCAGCAGGGAGAGACACTGGTTTCTTAGCACTTATGGGAGGCACCGATGGCGGCAGGTAGGTGAAAAATCTGTGCCAGCCAGGCTCAGTGGCTCAGCCTGTAATCCCGCGCCTTTGGGAGGCTGAGGTGAGTGGATTGCCTGAGCCCGAGGGTTCGAGACCCGCCTGGGCAGCGAGACCTCATCTCCACAATAAATCAAAAAATCAGCTGGGCATGGTAGCGCATGCCTGTAATTCCGGCTACTTGGAAGGCTGAGGTGGAAGGATCGCCGGAGCCCAGCTGGTCGAGGCTGCGGTGGCCGGGAGCGGCCACTGCACTCCAGTCTGGGCGACCAAGTGAGACTCCAACTCAAAAAAAAGAAAAGAAAAGAAAAGAAAAATCTGTGCCTTGGGACAGTACAACGGGCAGTTTTATAATCAAGTTAATGACTTAAATTGCTGCACGGTGTTTACGATTGCATTCATGAAGAGTGATGCCCACATTGCTTCCAGCGTCGTTCCATCTCCTGCACCCCATGACTCACTAATGGGAATATGCTTATCCTGCAGAGACCAGCCTTGGCCAGAGGCCGCTCCCCGGGGGAAGGGGAGAAAGAAGGCAGGGATGGGGGGAAAGGGTCTGTGTCAGGACAATACCTTAAAGTTTGGATGTGGGGAAACAGCATTCCTGGCAGTGTCAGATGGTCCTGAGGGGTGGACCACAGTGGATACCCCTGGGCAGCATCAGCGTGGAGGTCCAGGGGGCCATGGGGATCACTACAGGCAGGATTGTTGAGCTGATACCTGGGCAGAATGGGACCCAAGGTGGCCTCAGATCTCCTCTTTGCTTGTGAATTTTGTTTTGTTTTGTTTTGTTTTGCTTTGTTGGGGTTTTTTTGAGTTGGAGTCTCACTCCATCACCTAGACTGGAGTGCAGTGGCTGCTCCCGGCCACCGCAGCCTCGACCTGCTGGGCTCTGGCGATCCTTCCGCCTCAGCCTTCCAAGGAGCTGGAACTACAGGTGCGTGCTACCACGCCCGGGTAATTTTTGAATTATTGTAGAGATGAGGTCTCGCCAAGTTGCCCAGGTGGGTCTCTAACTCGCGGGCTCAGGCAATCCGCTCACCTCGGCCACCCAAAGTGATGGGATTACAAACTGAGCCACCGAGCCCGGCCTGCTTGTGAATTTTTGTTTCTGGTTTCGATTTGGTGTTTGCACCCACATGGATCTGAGGAATTGACAACCATTCTTCAAAAACATTCATGAAAACTACCTTCGTGGTCCAAAGGGCAATCTTGATTCCAGCTTCCTGCAGTTAATGATGACTAAAGTCTGGTGTGTTGTGTATTTTCTTTCTGGACAAAAAAGAACAGTTTCTTTTCTTTCTTTCTTTTTTTTTGAGTTGGAGTCTCACTCTGTCTCCTAGGCTGGAGTGCAGTGGCATGCTCACAGCTACCTCAGCCTCGATCTGCTGGGCTCAGGCGATCCTTCCACCTCAGCCTTCCAAGTAGCTGAAACCACAGGCATGCGCCACCACACCTGGTTAGTTTTTTGATTTATTGTAGAGATGAGGTCTCCCCAAGTTGCCCGGGCTGGTCTCAAACCAGCGGTCTCAAGCAATTTGCTTGCCTCCGCCTACCAAAGTGCTGGGATTGCATGTGTGAGCCACCATGCCCAGCTAACATCCGTTTCAATTAGCTTGGGCACAGAGGAGAACCCAGAGACAGGACTGGAAACCCAAGTGTGGAGAGCGCGGTGCACAGGGCCTTGGGGCCCAGGGGCCCAGGGGCCAGGAACTGGGGTGTGCTGGGCTCTTGTTTCTACTCATGTTTCTGCCTCAACTTCATCCTCTGTCACCTGGGCCAGCTTCCTGCCACAGTGGTAAACGGGGCTGCATCAGCCCTAGGGATGCTATCACTGGAGATATACTGACCCATTTTCTTAGTCCCAGGATGAAAAAGGCTGGAAGGACCTTGACTCTCCCCACCCCAGACAAATCAACAGGGGAGGTGGAGTTCGGGGAAGAACATGGCAGCTTCTGAGGTAGATGTGTAGGCGGGAAGAACAAGCCATTCATCCATCCCCCCATTCATTTAACAATTCTTTTTTGAGTCAGAGTCTCACTCTGTTACCCAGGCTGGAGTGCAGTGGCTTGATCACAGCCACCACAGCTTCAAACTCCTGGGCTCAGGTGATCCTTCTGCCTCAGCCTCCCGAGTAGCTGGGATTACAAATGCACACCACCACACCTGGCTAATTTTTTTTGTAGAGACGAGGCTGTTGCCCAGGTTGGTCTCAAACTCTCCGGCTCACGTGATCCTCTCACCTCAGTCTCCCTAGTTGGGACTACAGGCACATGCCACCACACATGGCTGATTTTTTGATTTTGTAGAGCTGGGGTCTCTCTATGTCGTTTGGGTTGGTCTCAAGCTCCTGGGCTCAAGCCGGGTCTTCCAAATTTCTGAGATTACAGGCATGAGCCACCACACCAGGCATCATTCAACGCATTCTTCTTCTTCTTATTATTATTATTTTGAGTCGGAGTCTCACTCTGTCACCCAGGCTGGAGTACAGTGGCACGCCCATGGCCACTGCAGCGTTGACCTGCTGGGCTCAGGTGGTCCTTCTGCCTCAGCCTTTCAAGTAGCCAGAACTACAGGCATGTGCCACCATAGCTAATTTTTTGATTTATGGTGGAGATGAGGTCTCACCAACTTGCCCAGGCTGGTCTCGAACCCCTGGGCTCAGGTAATCCTCTTACCTCGGCCTCCCAAAGTGCTCCCAGCCTTATTTTTTATATTTCTTGATTCAACCCATTTTTATCGAACACAACTAAGAGGGACTAAAGTCTCCACTAATCAAGGAGGGGAACCCAGAAGCTGGCAGATGAAGATGAAGAGAAAAGGTGGTGGCCACCACGTGTCCCACCAAGAAGCAGAGTAGGCAGGACTGAGGATCTTGTGCCCTAATAAAGCCCACAGGTCCTTGGAAAGGGAGGCTTGCCGGGCGCAGTGGCTCATGCACTCCAGCCTGGGCTACAGTGAGACTCCAACTTAAAAAGAAAGAAAGAAATCAGGAGTTTCAACTGCCTGGGGTGGCTCGCCCCTGTAATCCCAGCACTTTAGGAGGCAGAGGCGGAAGAATCGCTGGAGACCAGGAGTTTGAAACCAGCTTGGACAACATAGTGCAATGCTTCCCCTTCCCCACCTCCCACTGTCTTAAAGAGAGAGAGAAAAAAAAAGGCCAGGCTCAGTGGTTCATGCTATAATCCCAGCACTTTGGGAGGCAGAAGCAAGAGGATTGCCTGAGCTCAGGGGTTCAAGACCTGCCTGGGCAACATGGCAACATAGCAAGATCTCGTCTCTACAATAAATCATAAAATTAGCTGGGCGTGGTGGTGCACGCCTGTAGTCCCAACTACTTGGAAGACTGAGGCAGAAGGATCACCCGAACCCAGCAGGTTGAGGCTGCGGTGGCCGTGAGTGTGCCACTGCACTCCAGCCTGGGCGGCAGAGTGAGACTCTAACTCAAAAAGAAAAAAAGAAAAAAAAAAAAAGAAAAGAAAGGGAGCCCTGCTATGGAAAAAACGCCACTGAGCTAAATGGTGTATTTCAGGATGTGGTTGCTTTACCCCGACTCAAGGTTCCCACCCTGCTGTGAAACCGCGACAGTCTGGGCACCAGCGGGGGTTCTGCAGACTGCGCTTTGATGGCTATGCCCCAGGGGAAGCCTTGCACGTTCTGCACAGGAGACACGTACAAGAATGTTCACAATAGCCTTGTGTATAAGAACGAAGAAAGGAAACAACCCTATCTTCTGTACATCATTGAGAAGTGATTGTGGAACAATTATATGATGATAGGACAGCAAAAGAGAGTAAGCCACAGCTGCACACATTTCAAAAATACTGTTGAAGGTCAAGTGCAGTGGCTCACATCTGTAATCCCAGCACTTTGGGAGGCCAAGGCAGGAGGATTGCTTGAGCACAGGAGTTCAAAACCAGCCTAGGCAACATAGTGAGACCTCATCTCTGTAAACAGTCAAAAAATTAGCTGGGCATGGTGACGCACACCTGTAGTCCCTGCTACTCGGGAAACTGAGGCAGGAGGATCACCTGAGCCCAGAAGGTAAAGGCTACAGTGAACCATGCACTCAGGCTGGGCAACAGAGTGAGACCTCAACTTAAAAAAAAAAAGGTAAATAGAAAACAATACTGTTGAAAAGAGGTTAGAAAGACTACAATTATGTTTTCAGTATATGAAGTTCAAAGCCAGGCACCACCAAGCAATATATCAGTTAGGGACCTGTAACAAATGGATTAAAAGTGTAGAGGAATGCAAGGGAATGACAGACACCTGTGTGAGATCAGTGGCTCTCCCATGGATGGGAAGGGAGGGTGAGACTTCAGGAAGGGTAGGCATGGAGGGGGCTGCAAAGCCATCACCCACACCCGGGTGCTGTGGACACGGGTGCCTGGTTTATATTATTATTCTTTAAGCTATATACATATAGGTATTTATATCATTATTCTATAAACTGTTTATATGTATTTATATGTGTGTGTGTTATGCACACTCTTTTTAAAGTACAATCCATTTCACAATGAAAAATAATTTTTTTTTTTTGAGTTGGAGTCTCACTCCGTCGCCCAGACTGGAGTGCAGTGGCATGCTCCTGGCCACCGCAGCCTCGACCCGCTGGGCTCCAGCAATCCTTCCGCCTCAGCCTTCCGAGTAGCCGCTACCACGCCTGGCTGATTTTTAAAAATTTATTGTAGAGATGAGGTCTCGCCAAGTTGCTCGGGCGGGTCTCGAACCCGCAGGCTCAGACAATCCACTCACCTCGGCCTCCCAAAGCATTGGAATTACAGGTTGAGCCACCAAGCCCGTCGAAAAATAATATTTTTTGAGACAGGGTCTTGCTCTCTCGCCCAGACTGGAGTGCAGTGGTGTGATCACAACTCACTGCAGCCTCCAGCTCCTGGGCTCAAGCAATCCTCCTGCCTCAGCCTCCGAAGTAGCTGGGACTACGGGTGTACGCCACTATATCTGGCTAATTTTTGTATATATATATTTTTGTATTGACAGGGTCTCACTGTGCTGTCTCGATCTCCTGGCCTCAAGCAATCCTCCTGCCTCAGACCCCCAAAGTGCTGAGATTACAGACGTGAGTCACTGTGCCCTGCTTCGAAAAAGAATTTAAAAATATATTTCGTCAAAGCCCAAGCTCCTCCACATCTCAGTGAAAGGTAGAGTCTGGTGCAGCAAGCATTCTGAGCCTCAAAGGAATAAGAACTTTTGCAGAAACAGTGCACTGATGGTTTGAAATGGCATCAGACTGAAAGTCATCAGGCTGACTAGTGGCCCCTGTCCTGTCCCCTGGCCTGGGCATCGGTAGCTGGACCGAGGGCATCCAAGTGTCCAAGGACCTCCTGTGCACATGTTCTGGGACCCCAGCTTCCCACTCTTGCCTCTTTATTCCTACACTGCAGCCCTCAGAATTTGACTGGCTTTTCAGTGGCCACTGTGAACTCCATTTCTTGTAAGTTTCCCATGGCTGTCTGCTGAGTGGGTTGCAATCAACCCAACTTTGCAAGTTTTGGGTCCCCAGACAAGTGCACCAGCCCATTTGGAGTTAAAAATATGTAAGCAATTTGGACGGCATAGAAATCTCTGCTAAAACCACTTCCAAAGTTGGGTCCCTCACCATCTGATGACCTTTTAAGGGAAGGTTTATCATTTGCCTGCTCAAGTTTACTTTAAATTCCGAGTGTTTGCAAACGCATTCCTCCTTGACAGCTCTGGTTGGAAATGTTTGGGTTTGTTTTGCTCTGGGTAAAACACGTGGTCAAGTCTTTTCTTTTTTTAACCCCTCACACTAGATAGTTTTTCTTGGCCTGCATTTCGGTGTCTATTAATCTTAGAGCCATAGGAGGTCAGAGTCTGAAGGAATCTTGGAAGTCACCCATCCAACTTCCCACCCAATGGGATAATTGTTCCTGAAGCTTCCCTCATTGCCAGCCTTGGGTAGCTTGCTTTCTAAGGGCATTGCTGGAGGAGCAGGGTACCATAGTTTCCAAATTTCCCGTAAAACTTTGCATAAGGCAGAGGCGAGAGGATTGCCTGAGCCCATGGGTTCGAGACCAGCCTGGACAACTTGGTGAGACTTTGTCTCTACAATAAATAAAAAAAAGGAGTTAGCCAGGCATGGTGGCGGATGCCTGTAGTTCCAGCTACTTAGAAGGCTGAAGCGGAAGGATCATCTAAGCCCAGCAGGTCAAGGCCCCCCTGCCTTCCAGCCTGAGTGACAGAGGGAGACCTCAACTCTAAAAATAAATAAATAAATTTTGCATCGATTTTCATTCATCTTGGAGAATCAGAAATCAGCCTGGGAAATTCCAAGTGTGCTAATTAAATTAAAATGAGCCCAGGCTCTTACAAAACCGGTTGTCGAGGCAGACAAGCCTTACATGGTCAAAGACCATTTCATCTGTTTAGTATAATCCCATCCTGGATTAGATAGCAAAGGATTAGACACATCTACCATCTTAGAAACAGAAGCGGAGGAGGCGGGAGGGTTTGCCTGGGAGTCCTGTGTGTGCATTTTCCTCTGACTCGGTATTTTTGCGCTCTTGTCTCCTTAAAGGTATAGAAGCGAAGAGCACAGCCATCGCCCTGCTGACAGAAGCAGGACTGTCACCCCACCTCTACTCTGTCTTCCCACCTACCGGTCATTTTTTTGGGCTGCCTTTTCCCATTAGGCTGGACCCACCCCAGTTTTTTTTTTTTTTGAGTTGGAGTCTCACTCCGTAGCCCAGACTGGAGGGCAGTGGCATGCTTCTGGCCATCCCAGCCTCGACCAGTTGGGCTCTGGCGATCCTTCCACTTCAGCCTTCCGAGTAGCCGGAATTATAGGCACTCACTACCACGCTCGGCTAATTTTTTTGATTTATTGTAGAGATGAGGTCTCACCAAGTTGCCCAGGCGGGTCTCGAACCCATGGGCTCAGGCAATTCACTCACCTCAGCCTCCCAAAGTGCTGGGATTACAGGCTGAGCCACCGACCCCAGCCTTTTATTTTTTTTTTTTTTTGAGTCGGGTCTCACTCTGTTACCCAGACTGGAGCATAGTGGCACCATCATGGCTCACCACAGCCTCAAACTCCTGGACTCGGGCGATCCCCCAGGTAGCTGGGACAAGTGCACATCCCACACCCAGCTAAGTTTTTAATTTTTTGCAGAGATAAGGCTGTTGCCCAGACTGGTCTCAACCTCCTGGGCTCAAGCGATCTTCCCGCCTTGGCCTCCCAAAGTGCTAGGATTACAGGTGTGAGGAATTATACCCGGCCTCACCCCAGTTTCTGAGCCCACTGAGAGAGGGTGCAATTGTGTTATTCACTGCCCCTTCCACCTGTCTCCCCACCTGGGTTCTGCCCTGGGAGAGCTGGGAGCCCAGCCATGACTCCAGCTGTCATGGTGGTCAAGTGGGGTTGGCCAGGAGCTGTACCAGGACCTCAGTGGCACAGGCCTTTCAGAGTTAGGCGATAGGGGAGCGGCCTGGGAAAGCCCAGATCAATTCATAGGAGCAGCTGGGTGGTTTTTTTGTATCATCTCTCTTTCATGCAAGCTGGGAGAGTTTCTGGGCTACAGAAGGTAGTAGAATATTTACTTTAAAATTAGGGCTGAGTTGGGTTCGGTGGCTCAGCCTGTAATCCTGAGCCTTGGGAGGCTGAGGTGAGTGGATTGCCTGAGCCTGTGGGTTCGAGGCCCGCCTGGGCAACTTGGCGAGACCTCATCTCTACAATAAATCAAAAAAACCAGCCGGTCTTGGTAATGCGCGCCCATAATTCCGGCTACTCGGAAGGCTGAGGCAGAAGGATCGCCGGAGCCCAGTGGGTCGGGGCTGCAGTGGCCGGGAGCGGCCACTGCACTCCAGTCTGGGCGACAGAGTGAGACTCCAACTCAAAAAATAAATAAATAAATAAAATAAAATCAGGGCTGGAAGTGGTGGCTCACACCTGTAATCCCAGCACTTTGAGAGGCTGAGTCAGAAGGATTGCTTGAGCTCAAGTTCAACACCAGCCTGGGTAACATAGTGAGACCTCAGCCGGGCTCGGTGGCTCAGCCTGTAATCCTGCGCCTTTGGGAGGCTGAGGTGAGTGGATTGCCTGAGCCCATGGGTTCGAGATCCGCCTGGACAGCGAGACCTCATCTCTACAATAAATCAAAAAATCAGCCAGGCGTGGTAGTGCACGCCTATAATTCCAGCTACTCGGAAGGCTGAGGCGGAAGGATCGCCGGAACCCAGCAGGTCGAGGCTGCGGTGGCCGGGAGCAGCCACTGCACTCCAGTCTGGGCGACAGAGTGAGACTCCAACTCAAAAACAAACAAACAAAAAACATAGTGAGACCTCATCTCTACGAAAAAAAAAAAAAAGATGAGCCAGGTGTGGTGGTGTGCATCTGCAGTCCTAACTACGTGGGAGGCTGAAGCAGAAGGATCACCTGAGCCCTGGAGGTTCATGCTGTGGTGAATCGTGATGGTCCCACTGCATTCTAGTCTGGGTGACAGGGTGAGACTCCAACCAAAATAATAATAATAATAATTTAAAAACTGGGGTTAGGAAGCTCCAATAGGGGTGGGGAGAGAACAAGGAAAAGTGCGATCCCATCCTGGACACCCAGCGTGCCAGGTCCAAGCAGCACAGGATGCTCGGGTAGGTTTGGTCATGGCTGTGATGAGGCCTGGTTGGCGGGACAGGGCCTGACAGTAGAAGATGCCCAGCACTGGGGACCTGACCCTTCACAGCGTGATGCCCGGGTCGAGCCTGAGGCTGGTGGGATGTTGGGGCCACAACCCGATGCTCGGGGCAGGCCAGGTGCCCTGCAGGCAACCAGAGACTGGAGCCTCCTTCGAGGTTCTGATCCTGCTGTGCGGCGCCTCCCCAGACTCCCCATCTCCTCAGCACACTAGGCCATGGAGACTGACATGGGGCTGATGCACTGACAGACAGGTCAGGGACTGGGAAGGAGACAAGGCTGGGTGGGGCCGAGGGAGGCGGGTGGGCGGGACCAAGGAAGACTGGGAGGAGCCCAAGGGAAGATAGTGGGAGGGGCCAGTGGAGGCTGGGCGGGGCCAAGGGAGAGGGCTGGGAGGGGCTAAGGGAGGAGGGTAGGAGGGGCCAAGGGAGGAGGTTGGGAGGGTCCCAGGAAGGAGGCTGGGAGGGGCCCAGGGAGGAGGCTGGGAGGGGCCAAGGAAGACTGGCAGGAGCCCAAGGGAGGATAGTGGGAGGGGCCAGTGGAGGCGGGGCGGGGCCAAGGGAGGCTGGGGCTGATTCCCTGAACCGCTGTGTTTGTGGGCGAGGCAGTTGTGGTAGGAGAGACAAAGGGTTGGGTAGCTGACTGGGATGTTGATTAGGAAAAGGTGATAGGATTACACCTATCTACATCTCTGGATTCTGCAACACATAACAGAGCCAGAAGACCCGACCTCCTCAGTCCATGCAGGCATCCGTTTGCATAAGTCATTTGCATGTGAGGAGAGAGGAAGGCGAGGGAGGAAGAGGGGGAAAGAGTTTTGCATAGATGAAAGACCGAGTTTGGACGGGCTAATCCCAGCACTTTGGGGGGATGAGGCGAGTGGATTGCCTGAATCCGCAGGTTCAAGACCAGGCCGGCAACTTGGCGAGACCTCGCCTCTACAGTAAATCAAAAATTAGCCGGGCGTGGTAGCGCGCGCCTATAGTTCTGGCTACTTGGAAGGCTGAGGTGGAAGTATCGCCGGAGCCCAGTGGGTCGACGCTGGGGTGGCCGTGCAGGTACTGCTGCACTCCAGCCCGGGTGATGGAGTGAGACTCCGACACACACACACACACACAAAGACAGGGCCTTTCTCTGACCTTGTCTCCCAGTGGCAGGTAGCAGCGTGCAAGGACTGAAGGAGATATTTCTACAGGGCCTCGAGGACACAGAGGCCACAGCTGTCTGCTTTGGTTCCAAAGTGATTCCAGGGACACTGAGCGGAGAAGAAGGGCATTGTCCCCACACCGCTGTGCAGCAAAACATCTCTCTGAGCATGAGAACAGCAGGGAGCACGACTGCATTGGCTGGTAGAAACAGCAGCCTGGCAAGAATATGGATGTAATCCCAGAGGGCAGCCTGAGGGTAACCGTCGCAGGTTCAGCCACTTGCCTCTTGTACTCTGAAATAAACAAGCATAAGATGCCACGAAAGGAAGGTGATTTTATTCCCAAAGCCAGCAGATGGGGGACATGGCCAGGCTCATGCCTCAGAGAAACCACTTCAGATTTTTAGGCTGAGTACAAGGGTTTAAAGAGAGACATTGTAGGTGTGGCACAGTGTATGTCTTGATGACTTATCTTGGGTGGTGGTCCTCCTGGAGTCCGGTTGGTGTTATCTTAGCTTCAGTCAGATTATGGGTCAACCATCTCTTGACTGTCTCTACGGGGCAGGGTCTCACAGTAAGGCTGTTTTAAGATTTACCCTGGGATTTCTTTTTTTTTTCCTTCTCTTGTAATTTTTTTATTTTAAAGATGTGGTACAATTCAGGGTTAGGTATACAAATGTGCATTATGCAGGTACCCTTGAGTCCCTGGGATTTCTAAGCAAGCATAGGGTCAGGTGCAAGGGAGTGTTTGGTAGGGAAAAAGAGAAGTTTCTGAAACATGTTTCAAGGCTTAAAGATGAAAAGAGAGGGGAAAAAATGTTAATAAACATTTTAAGGCTGAGGTGCTTGGTTACACAAGGGCACGCCAGACCCCTTCCCAGGCCCAGAGCGCTGGTGGGATTTGAGTGAGAGTGGAGGGCAGGAACCAGTGACATCCTGGACACACCTGTTGTTTTCACCTGGCTGGTTTCCACAGCCCAGTAGGATGTGGCCACACCCTGTTCTGGGCGATAACAAAAAGTGCTCTCTCAGCATCTCTGTACTCACTTCATAACAGCCTTGGAGAATTCAACCCCACACCTTCTTAATTGCATAGAACTTTTCTGAGTCTGAAATTATCTTGTTTTTCTTCCTTCAATCCAAGGGTCAGTCATTTTTTATCTGTAAAGCGCCTGACAATAGGTGTTTTTGGCTGTGTGGACCATACAATCTCTGTTGCAACTGCTCACCTCTGCCGTCACCCCATGGCAGCAACCAGAGATATGGACTAATAAGATGATATTACTATAACATTTTATTTAGCTGGGCGCAGTGGCTCACGCCTGTAATCCCAGGACTTTGGGAGGTGGAGGCGAGAGGATTGCCTGAGTCTAGGAGCTCAAGATCAGCCCGGGCAACTTGGTGAGACCTCGTCTCTACAATAAGTTAAAGAATTAGCTGGACATGGTGGCACGTGCCTGTAGTTCCAGCTTCCTGGAAGGCTGAGGTGGAAGGATCACCTGAGCCCAGTGGCCAAGGCTGTGCTGACCATGAGCATGCCGCTGCCCTCCAGCCTGGGTGATAGAGTGAGACTTCTACTAAAAACAAAATCAAAACATTGTATTTATGGGCAACGACATTGGAATTTTGTATTATTTTTCACAAGTTACAAAATATTCTTCTTTTAAAAATATTTTTCACAAATCCCAAAACATGAAAAACGTTACCTTGCAGGGTACAAACACAGCCCATGGGCAATTGTTTGCCAATCTCTGTGAAGGCAGGAATGGCTCGTCACTGTGTCCCTAGCACAACGTCTGACATATAGTAGGTGCTCAGTAAACACTTGGAGAAGTAAACCTCTCTGCTTACAGACAAGGAAACCGGGTAGGTCAACTCAAGAGGTTAATCAACTCTCTCCAGTGTGGGGCTAGAGTTCACACTTCTGTGGTCATTGGGGAGTTGGAGAATTAGGCGATTGGTGGTCCTTCCAGCTCTGTGTCCTGCATACCTTCTACAAACCACAATGGCAGCCTTCCCAGAAAAGCACGGCTGTGTCGCTCACAGAGTGTCAGACTGAGAATCTCACTTGAGCCATAAGTCAACCAATGAGAAAAAAACCTGTAATGCCACCTCTCATTGTAATCAAGCAATACGTGGATACGTGGCTTTAACTCCTCGGTGGTTTTTTTTTTTTTTTTTTTTCTGCTAGCTGGCGATCATACCAGTGCCAGTTTACCCTGGAAGACAGTTGTGGAGATAAAGTCAGGGGCTTTGCAGATGTTCAAAAGTCACCCCAAAGGCTGAGGCACGTGTATAGTCTTCAGACTGAGCATTTTCTTATCATCACAATTAGTTGTTGCTGTTGTTTTTTTTTTAAGCCCATGACTTCGTGTCAGCTTGGGTCTACATAAGACTTAAAAAAGTCTTGCTGTCCGAGCATGGCGGCTCACACTTGTAATCACAGCACTTTGGGAGGTCTAGGCGGGAGGATCGCTTGAGGCCAGGAGTTGGAAACCAGCCTAGGCAACATAGTGAGAACCTGTCTCTGTTATTAAAAAAAAAAGTAGAAGCAAAAACTGGCACTTAAAGGCAATCTGACCTTAAAACAGTCCAATTTCCTGGTCAAAAAACTGGTTCTCTCTTTCCCCCCACACACACCCTCCCCACTCCACCCTGCTCCACCCCATCCCTCCCCTCTTTGCCCCTCCCCTCCTCCTCTCCTCTGCCCACAACTGGTTCTCTCTCTTTTTTTTTTTTTTTTTTTTTGAGTTGGAGTCTCATTCTGTCGCCCAGACTGGAGTGCAGTGGCCGCTCCCGGCCACCACAGCCTTGACCCGCTGGGCTCTGGCGATCCTTCTGCCTCAGCCTTCCGAGTAACTGGAATTACAGGCATGCGCCACCACGCCCGGCTGATTTTTTGATTTATTGTAGAGATGAGGTCTCCCTGCCCAGGTGGGTCTTGAACCCACGGGCTCGGGCAATCCACTCGCCTCAGCCTCCCAAAGGCGCGGGATTACAGGCTGAGCCACCGAGCCCGGCTCTGGTTCTCTTTTAAAGTCAGTTCTTGTCGGTCTGCCTCTCCACCCTCATTCCTGTCAACTCCCACACCTGGTTTCAACTTAAGCCTCCATCTTGATTACCACACCTGTGCCCCATCTCCATGGCTCGAGTACAGGCTCTGTTCTCATTTGGCCGTAAGCCCGCCCTGCTCCCCAGGTGGTGAGGCTAGCCACAAACCACCCCGCATTCTGGGAGATAGACATGGGACCCTCTTCCTCTCGAATCTGCACCCAGGTTTCTCTCCCAACCTTGAGTCCGGGGGCGCTTCTTATATTGACGACTGTCCTGGGCCTTGGCCATGGGCTGGGCACCACCGTGATGCCTCCCAGCAGGCCTTGGGCTCTGTCTTAACAAACAGCAGAGCTGGAGATGGTGAGAAGCTCTCGCCCTCACCTTTCCCACAGCTGCCAGAAGCCGCCCAGCCCTCGGGTGTGGTGTCCCAGGGTTGGGCAGTGGACATCGTGGTCTGAGGACTCTCCCTTGTGGCTGATAGGTCTTGACTTTTCGGATCCTAGGAAGTATGGTTAATACCAATGCATTGCCCCACCTATTTTTTTTTAAAGTAATATACACTCAGTGTGAAACAGTTGAAAATATTAACAAGCGGCTGGGCACGGTGGCTCATGCCTATAATCCCAGCACTTCGGGAGGACAAGGTGAGAGGATTGACTGAGCCCACGGGTTCGAGACCAGCCTGGGCAACTTGGTGAGACCTCATCTCTAAAATAAGTAAATAAAAAATAAATAAGCCAGGCATGGTGGTGTGTGCCTGTATTTCCAGCTACTTGGAAGGCTGAGGTGGAAGGGTCACCTGAACTCAGCAAATCGACACTGCGGTGGCCCTGAGTGTGCCACTGCACTCCAGCCTGGGCGATAACAGAGTGAGACTCCAACCCCCTCAAAAAAAGAAAAGAAAATATCAACAAGCATAATGAAAACATAATCCACCGGTAACACTCTACCCAGAGAAAACACTAGTAGACACTTGAGAATATCCTTTGAGTCACTTTATATTCACAAGTTTTAAAAACATATTGTGTCGTATTGCAGTGCTGTTTTGTCACGTGATGTGTTTTTTTTCCTTAATCCACTGTGAGCACATTCCTGTGTCACTAAGTCCTCTTTTATAATATGACTTCTTATTGCTGTATAGTGTCCGATGATAGGCGTAGGCACGGCATAGTTAATAAACAATGAGTCTCTTTCTGGTTTTTCATGCCAAGGTCAACAACAGCCTTAGTTATCAGTGCTTTTACACAAACTCTTGCTGTTTCCTCCGAACTCATTTCTAGAAGTGGAATTAATTAGGTCAAAGGCTCTGCACATTTTTTAAGGTCAGACTGCCTTCTCAAGATGATCCGATTTTCCCAGAAAGTCCCTGTTACCCAACCCTTGCCAATGTATTACTGGATCTTTAATAACTTTTCATTTGGTTGGTAAAAGACATTACTGTTTGGAAGTTGAGGAGGCTGAATCTTTCCATGTGTTTTTTAGCCATTTGCATTTCTTTTGTGATGAATCCGTTGTGAGCATACATAATTATTTGCTCCTTCCTTCCTTTAATGTGTTGATTAGGAAGCTCTTAGGTTCACATTTTGACTCTACCAATAACTAGTTTGAGGTTCATTTCGTCAAACCTGTTTTATCATTGCTGGATTAGACTAATAATCCCTGCTGAATAGAGTTTGTATTAGGACTTAATGAGATGGCATATGTGAAGCAATTTCCACTATCTCTGGCACACAGGAGGTGCTTAATAAATGCATTCTCCTCCACTCCCCTATCATGAGCCAGTGCTGTTAGGAACTCAAAAATATATAAGATGCTCTACTTGTCTTCAAGCAACACACAATCCAACAGTGGCAATGAAATAGACACAAATCTCTGACACAGAGTTTAAAGATGGACAGTATTTTGACAAGGTGGGAAGATTTCCAGGGGAAGGTAGTGGCAGGTGTGTCTGGTGACTGGCAAGTAGATTAAGTTGACTGCAGAAGAAGGTCCACACAGATCAGTCTGAAAGTCTAGGTTAGGATTCCACTGTGAAGGGACTTTAAAGCCAGGATGGTTCATTTATATTTTCCCCCAAGGCAATGGGGAGCTATTGAAAGTTTTTGAAGCCAGCTTGGTGGCTCAGCCTGTAATCCCGCGCCTTTGGGAGGCTGAGGTGAGTGGATTGTCTGAGCCCGAGGGTTCGAGACCTGCCTGGACAATTTGGCGAGACCTCATCTCTACAATAAATCAAAAAATTAGCCGGGTGTGGTAGCGCGCGCCTGTAGTTCCAGCTACTTGGAAGGCTGAGGCGGAAGGATCCCCAGAGCTCAGCAGGTCGAGGCTGTGGTGGCCGGGAGCGTGCCACTGCCCTCCAGCCTGGGTGACGGAGTGAGATTACAACTCAAAAAAAAAAAAAAAGAACAGTTTTGAGTGGTGAAATAACACAATCAAAAGTGCATGGAGCCCTGCATGGTGGCTCACGCCTATAATTTCAGCAATTTGGGAGGCCAAGGTGGGAGGATTGCCTGTGCCCAGGGGTTCGAGTCCAGCTTGGGCAACTTGGTGAAACCTCATCTCTATAATAAATAAAAATATTAACCAGGCGAGGTAGTGCGTGCCTGTGGTTGCAGCTACTTGGAAGGCTGAGGTGGAAGGATGGCCTGAGCCCAGCAGGTGGAGGCTGTGGTGGCTGTGAGCGTGCCACTGCACTCCAGCCTGGGCAACATAGTGAGACTCCAACTCGAAAAAAAGAAAAAGAAAAAGTGTTTAAATAGCCTGTTTAAAAAATCTGCTGCTCTTTTCTGTGGGTTCCTCCCGTGATAAGATTATATATCCTACCCCACAAATCAGATTTCCCCACAAGATTGCTTTTTTTTTTGAGTTGGAGTTTCACTCTGTTGCCCATACTGGAGTGCAGTGGCCGCTCCCGGCCACCGCAGCCTCGACTGCTGGGCTCCGGCGATCCTTCCGCCTCAGCCTTCCAAGTAGCTGGAACTACATACAAGATTGCTTTGACCAATGAGATGTGAACAGAGGTTTCAAGAACCCCAGACCGGCCCACCACCTTGTCTCTCTTCTCTCTGAAACAAGCTGTTCGATGTCCCAGATTGTGCTGTTCTGTTAGTCTGGCTTCCAGAATGAAGAGAGCTGATCTACTTGGTGTATGTAACACAATAATAGCTGCGTGCAGTGGCCCACACCTGTAATCCCAGTACTTTGGGAGGTCGAGGTGGGAGGATTTTCTGAGGCCAGGAGTTTGAGGCTGCAGTGAGCCATATTTGCATCATGGCTGGGTGACAGTGTGAGACCTTGTTGCTAATAAGTGTAAAAAAAAAAAGAAAAGAAATGTTTGTTATTGTAAACCACTGAGATTTGGGGCTTCTCTGAGATAGTAGATTAATTTAGCCTAACTAACCAATGAAGATACCGTAAGAAAAAATAGAAATATTAGGAGAAAGCCAGGCTTGGTGTCTCGCGCCTGTAATCTCAGCACTTTGGGAAGCGGAGACAGGAGAATTGCCTGAGTTCAAGACCAGCCTGGGCAACTTGGCGAGACCTCATCTCTACAATAAATTTTTAAAATAAAATAGCCAGGCATAGTGCCATGTGTCTGTAGTTCCAGCTACTTGGAGGGCTGAGGAGGAAGGATCGCCTGAGCCCAGCAGGTTGAGTCTGCGGTGGCCATGAGTGTGACACTGCACTCCAGCCTGGACAACAGAGTGAGACTACGACAAAAAAAAAAAAAAAAGCCGGGCTCGGTGGCTCAGCCTGTAATCCTGCGCCTTGAGGCTGAGGTAAGTGGATTGCCTGAGCCCATGGGTTCGAGACCCACCTGGGCAGGTGAGACCACATCTCTACAATAAAAAAAAAAAAATTAGCTGGGCGTGGTAGGTAGCGTGCACGTGTAATTCTGACTACTCGGAAGGCTGAGGTGGAAGGATTGCCGGAGCCCAGCAGGTCGAGGCTGTGGTGACCAGGAGCGGCCACTACACTCCAGTCTGGGCAACAGAGTGAGACCACAACTCAAAAGAAAAAAAAAAAAGACGCCTGTAGTTTCAGTTACTTGGAAGGCTGAGATAGAAGGATTGCCTAAATCCAGCAGGTCGAGGCTGCGGTGGCTATAAGTGTGCCACTGCGACTCCAGCCTAGACAACAGAGTGAGACGCCAACTCAAAAAAAAAAAAAAAAAAAGATATATTAGGAGGAAGTGTCGTTTAGGGAAAAAGAGGTATGATTCAGGTATGATTCAAATAGGTATGAGTCAGTGTAAAACAAGAATTCTGAGGCAGCCTGTGACTACCTCAACAGGGTGTTAATCAGATGACTTAAAGATGGTAAAACTAAGACTTGGTGAGGTATTTGCCCAAGGTCACCCAGAAGCTGGAGATGGGGATTTGCAGGTCATGGGTGCCCACATTCAAGCCCCGAAAGTGAACGGTCACCAGGCAGGTCTGTGGCAGGAGTGCAGGGCAGGTAGGAGTCTAAGGCAGGTGTGTCAGAAAGGTGAGGGAGGAGCCAGGATGGGTCACCACAGTCAGTGAGCATCTGCAAAGAGAGCATACAATGGCACAGGAGTTTCCAGAAATGGAGAGAAGGTCTCAGACATCGCAATTACTACGTCACTGGTGACCTTTGAAAAGACATTTTTGTCCAGTGCCAAGAGGAGAGCCAGAAGGCATTTGAAGAGAGACTGTGAGTTGAGAAAGTGAAGGTACTTTTTCTAGAAATTTCTCCATAAAAGATGAAAAACACTGTTATCCCAGTACTTTGGGAGGCCGAGGTGAGGGGTTTGCCTGAGCCCACGGGTTTGAGAACAGCCAGGGCAACTTGGCGAGACCTCATCTCTACAATAAGTCAAAAATTAGGTGGGCATGGTAGCGTGTGCCTAAGGTTCTGGCTCCTTGGAAGGCTGAGGTTGGAAGGATCGCCTGAGCCCAGCAGGTCGACACTGGTGTGGCCGTGAGCGTGCCACTGCACTCCAGCCTGGGCAACAAAGTGAGACTCAGACTCAAAAAAAAAAAAAGATGAAAAACAAATACATGTGCCGCAAAGTTAAGTGAAGAATTTCTTTTCTTTTTTTTTTTTGAGTTGGTGTCTCACTCTGTCGCCCAGACTGGAGTGCAGTGGCACACTCATGGCCACCGCCGACTCAACCTGCTGGGCTCCGGCGATCCTTCCGCCTCAGCCTTCCAAGTAGCTGGAACTACAGGCGCGCTACCACGCCCGGCTAATTTTTTGATTGATTGTAGAGATGAGGTCTTGCCAAGTTTCCCAGGTGGCTCTCGAACCCGCGGGCTCAGGCAATCCACTCACCTCAGCCTCCCAAAGGCGCGAGATTACAGGCTGAGCCACCGAGCCCGGCTAAGAATTTCTTATTTTTATTTTTTTGTAAAGACAGGGTCTTGCTCTGTTGCCCAGCCTGGCCTTGAACTCCTGGCTTCAAGCAATCCTCTTGCCTCGGCCTCCCAAAATATTGGGATAAGTGAAGAATTTTTTTTTTTGAGTTGAAGTCTCGCTCTGTCGCCCAGGCTGGAGGGCAGTGGCACACTGCTGGCCACCGCAGCCTTGACCTGCTGGGCTCCGGCGATCCTTCCGCCTCGGCCTTCCAAGTAGCTGGAACTACAGGCGCGCGCTACCACGCCCGGCTAATTTTTTGATTTATTGTAGAGATGAGGTCTTGCCAAGTTGCCCAGGTGAGTCTCGAACCTGTGGGCTCAGGCAATTCACTCACCTCAGTCTCCCAAAGGCACAGGATTACAGGCTGAGACACCAGCCCAGCAAGTGAAGAATTTTTAAGATGGACACCTGTGTATGACTTTTAGCTAAGGGAAAAGAACGAAGAAAATGTGAGAGTCTGAAGACACTGGACAGCCCTGCAGGGTTGGGTAAGTGGGAGACAGAGTGAGACTCTGAGTCACCGCGGATCCTCCAGTCTCTGGCAGGCAGCCCAGTGTCTCCATTGGGTGGGCCCTTCTAGCCCCCTCAAAACCTTGTCAGGTACAGTGCCAGGGGCCGTCCCTTCACTCTGCCCCAATGTCCAATGCCTGGACTCCACTGTCCCTCACTCTTAAGTTAATTTCTGATCTGGGGGACCACTCCTCTCTTTCTCTCTGTCCCTGTCCCTGTCTCTCTTTCTTTTCTTTTCTTTTTTTTTGCGTTTGAGTCTCACTCTGTCGCACAGGCTGGAGTGCAGTGGCCGCTCCCGGCCACCGCAGCCTCGACCTGCTGGGCTCCGGCGATCCTTCCGCCTCCGCCTTCCAAGTGGCTGGAACCACAGGTGCACGCCACCACGCCCGGCTAATTTTTTGATTTGTTGTAGAGACGAGGTCTTGCCAGGTTGTCCAGACTGTTCTCGAACCCGTGGGCTCAGGCAATCCCCTCACCTCGGCCTCCCAAAGTGCTGGGATTATAGGCATGAGACGGGGACCCTGGCCTCTGTCTCTCTTTCTATCTCCCTCTCTCTGTCTGTCCCCTCCTTCCCTCTTCTGTCTCTCTCCCTCAGCCCCTTCCTCCTCCTCCTCACCACAGGCCAGGCAGACTCTGCTCCTGGGAACAAGAAGTAAAGGGACACTGCTTAGGAGGCCAGCGACGTGTTGAGGAAGAAAGGTGACAGAGGGGAAACACGGGGTGTGCCTAGTAGCCTTGCCTTTCCTGACAAAATTGGAGGGGAGGCCGGGACAGAGGGCAGGAAAGGGTCAGGAAGGGGCTCAGGGAAGCTGGAGAAGGTGAACTGTCCACGCAGCAGCCTCAGGTCAGCAAAAGGAAGAGAGGTCACGGGCAGAACCCCGTCAGCGTTTGATATGAGTGTGTACATGGGGTCAAGTTCTCTGGTCATCCTCTTCAGACTTGGGGGGTACAGAAAGAGGCAGGGAGGGGACAGAGAGAGAGAGAGAGAGAGAGAGAGAGAGAGAGAGAGACAGAAAGTTGAGAGAGAGAGAGAGGTGCTCCTTGAGATCAGATGTTAACTTAAGATAAGAGTGAGGGACAGGCCAGGTGCCATGGCTCAGCCTGTAATCCCAGCACTTTGGGAGGCTGAGTCTGGGGCTTTGAGACCAACCTGGGCAACTTGGTGATCCCTCATCTCTACAATAAATCACAAAAACTAGCCAGGCGTGGTGGCATGCATCTGTAGTTTCCAGCTACTTGAGGCTGAAGGATCACCTGAGCCTAGCAGGTCAAGGTTACGGTGGCCATGAGCGTGCCACTGCACTCCAGCCTAGGTGACAAAGACTGAGACCCCAATTTAAAAAAAAAAGAGTGAGCCGGGCTCGGTGGCTCAGCCTGTAATCCCGCGCCTTTGGGAGGCTGAGGTGAGTGGATTGCCTGAGCCCGCGGGTTCGAGACCCGCCTGGGCAGGCGAGACCTCATCTCTATAATAAAAGCAAAAAATTAGCCGGGCGTGGTAGTGCATGCCTGTAATTCCGGCTACTCGGAAGGCTGAGGCAGAAGGATCGTCGGAGCCCAGCAGGCGAGGCTGCGGTGGCCGGGAGCGGCTTCTGCACTCTAGTCTGGGTGACCGAGTAAGACTCCGACTCAAAAAAAAAAAAAAAAAAAGAGTGAAGGACAAGCTGGTGTGGTGGCTCACGCCTGTAATCCCAACACTTTAGGAGGCGGAGACAAGAGGATTGCCTGAACTCTGGGGTTAGAGACCAGTCTGAGCAACATGAAGAGACCGTGTCTCTACAATTAGCTGGGCGTGGTGGTGCATGCCTGTGGTTCCAGCTACTTGGAAGGCTGAGGCGGAAGGATCACTTGCCCAGCAGGTCCAGGTTGCGGTGGCCGTGAAAGTGCCACTGAAAGATGGTGGCGCACAGTGAGACTCAACACCCGTTAAGGCCAAGAGATTTAATGGGTCGAACCCAGTGGCTACAGGACCTGAGGGTCAGACTGTAGCGCCGAGGCAAGGGCGCTCCAGCCTTTATGGGGGCTTAGGGCGACCTGTCAGTCGATTATTGGTTGGCTGGTAGAGCTCCATCCAGGTTGGTGGGTTTTTCGCGGGCACGGAAAGGGTGTGGAGGAAGAACAAAGGAAGGCACCCTTTCAATCGCCATTTTAGTTTGCCGTGTCGCCGTTTCCAGGAAAGGGAGGGGATGTGGTTTTACTTGCAGCTTGGCGGTGGCCCTTCAGCCACTGCATTCCAGTCTGGGCGACAGGGTGAGACTCTGACTCAAAAAAAAAAAAGAGTGAGGGACAGAGGAGTCCAGGCATATTGGGCATCGGGACAGAGTGAAGGGATGGCCCCTGGCACTGTACCTGACAAAGATTTGAGTGGGGCTATAGGGCCCACCCAATGGAAACACTGGGCTGCCTGCTGGAGTCTGGTGTAGTCTGCACTGAGATATGGCCTTGGTGTCTGCTGTGGAAAGGAGAGGGAGATTTGTGAAGTTCCCAGGGTTAAGGACCCGTGAGGCTCGGGGACTGATGAGTTTGCTAACTACCGAAAGCAGAACACTGTTCCGAGAACAGTGAACCCTGGTGGGCCCAGAGGGGAAATGTGACTGGAGCAGGATTCCTCCTGGAAAGCAGAAACGGGATCTGGTACCAAGCGTCAGGAGTCTTTGGAATCAAGTGACACAGACTTACTTATACATGAAAAGCAGAGAGAGAGAGTGCAGGGGGGGAACCTTCTAGAAGAGTCAGTAGGAATGTAAGGAAAACTGTCCTTTCTCCCTGTGTGGGTGAGTGAGGAGGACAGCTCTAGGGTGGTGGTATGTTTCTTTTCTTTTCAAATTCAAGTTTGTTTCTTTTTAAAATATAGAGATGAGGTCTTGCTATGTTGCCCAGGCTTGTCTCAAACTCCTGAGCTCAAGCAATCCTCTTCAGCTTCCCAAAGTGCTGGGATTACAGGCATGAGCCATTCACATAAAGCACTTATGCAAAAAACAGGGGGAAGCCCATGGATATTTGTGTGTATTTGGATAGAATGCGTATCCAGAGCAATGGTTCCCCACCGCTGGCAGGCATCAGAATCACCCAGAGGGCTTTGAAAACGTGGATTTCTGGGCCCACTCCCAGAGTTTCTTTTTCAGTAAATTTGGAGTGGGGCCTGGTCATTTGCATTTCTAACAAGTTCCTAGGGGATTGTTCTGCTAGTTCAGGGACTAGACTGCTCTTGTGAGATACATAAAAACTGTTACTGCCGGGCTTGGTGGCTCAGCCTGTAATCCCGCCTTTGGGAGGCTGAGGTGAGTGGATTGCCCGAGCCCGTGGGTTCGAGACCCACCTGGGCAGGCAAGACCTCATCCCTACAATAAATTAAAAAATTAGCTGGGTATAGTAGCGTGCGCCTGTAATTCCAGCTACTCGGAAGGCTGAGGCGGAAGGATTGCTGGAGCCCAGCAGGTCGAGGCTGCGGTGGCTGGGAGCGGCCACTGCACTCCAGTCTGGGCGACAGAGTGAGACTCCAACTCAAAAAAAAAAAACAAAAAAAACCTGTTACTATGATCACCTCCAGGGAGGAGAGCCTTGTTGCTTGGAGGCAAGAGAGAGAAGGATTTTTACAGTGCACCTATTTGAACTTATTATCTACTCAGAAAGTAGCTAGATCTACAGGTGTGTGCCACTACACCAGGCTAATTTTTTTTTTTTTTTTTGCGTTGGAGTCTCACTCCATTGCCTAGGATGGAGTGCGGTGGCACACTCACGGCCACCCCAGTGTCTACCTGCTGGGCTCTGGCAATCCTTCCACCTCAACTTTCCAAGTAGCCAGAACTACAGGCAGGCGCCACCACGTCCAGCTAAATTTTGATTTTTTTGTAGAGATGAGGTCTCACCAAGTTGCCCGGCTGGTCTTGAACTCACGGGCTCAGGTAACCCACTGACCTTGGCCTCCCAAAGTGCTGGGATTATAGGCTGAGCCACTGAGCCTGGCCTAATTTTTCTTTTCTTTTTTTTTTTTTTTGAGTCAGAGTTTCACTCTGTCACCCAGACTGGAGTGCTGTGGCATTTTCATGGCTTATAGCTTCAACCTCCTGGGCTCAGGCTGTCCCCTTGCCTCAGCCTCCCCTGTAGCTAGGATTATAGGCTCATGCCATGACAAATTTTTTAATGTTTTGCAGAGACAGTCTCACTGTGTTGCCCAGGGTAGTCTTGAGCTCCTGAGATCAAGCAATTCTTTGGCCTTTGTCTCTCCAAGTGCTGGGATTACAGGGCTGAGCCAGACTTTTGTTATTGTTGTTGTTTAGGTGATGTTCCCCTGGCTTCAAGTAACCATTTAAAAATACACAACTCTGGCCAGGTATGATGGTTCACTCCCATAATCCCAGCACTTTGGGAGGCCAAGGTGAGAAGATTGCCTGAGACCACGGGTTCGAGACCACATCTTTACAATAAATAAAGAAATTAGCCGGGTGTGGTGGCATGTGCCTGTAGTTCCAGCTCCTTGGAAGGCTGAGATGGAAGGATTACCGGAGCCCAGCAGGTAGAGGCTGCAGTGGCCGTGAGCATGGCACTGCACTCCAGCCTGGGCGACAGAGTAAGACTCCAACTCAAAAAAATAAACAAATAAATAAATAAAAATAAAAGTATACAACTCACTGGCATTTAGTGCATTCATCATGCAGGGCACCCACCTCCTCACTCCAGGGGTAGAGGGCACTTTGCCGACCTTGGTGCCAGAGGTCTTTGAAATGAGCCTTTAGGAGAGTCAAGACGGATCTTTGAGGCCGGGGCAGACAGGAGTGGAAGGAAGCTGTGGGAGCAGAGTGGGTATCAATTGGTGGGGGATGGGCAAGCCTGTTTGGGAATCGAGGTGATGAGAGTCCAAAGAAGACGACACTAGCTGGAGATCTACCAGTTGGTAGGAGGAGGGACCAGTTTCCTGAGAGTCGAGCATGCAGACCCAGCACCTGAGCAAGACAACGTGCATGCACAGTGAACCCAAGCGGTCAGCCTTCACTCTGGCATTCCCAGTTGGCCGCCGCCTTGTTCTCACACGGGTCCCCATCAAGCAGGCGGAGAGGTGAGGTTCACTTCCAGGACGCTCTCTTAACAGGGAAGAAAATCTTTCCCAGAAGTCCCGGCTGACTTCTCCTTCCTTACCAGGACTCATTGACCTGCTTACTGCTTGGCCAGTTACTCGAAGCGCAATGGGATTATCATGACATCAGTCATTAGCTGGTGCACTTTGGGAGGCAGAGGCGAGAGGATTATCTGAGCCCCGGGGTTTGAGATCAGTCTGGGCAACTTGGCCAGACCTTATCTCTACAATAAATCAAAGCATTAGCCAGGTGTAGCAGGTGTGCCTGTAGTTCCAGCTACTTGGGAGGCTGAGGTGGGAGGATCACCTGAGCCTAGGAGGTCGAGGCTGTGGTGGCCATGAGCGGCGACTGCACTCTAACCTGGGCAACAGAGGGAGACTCTGACTCAAATTACAAATAAAAATAAATGAAATCAATCACCATTCCTCCCAAAGCCCAGCCCATTGTCATGTAATAAAAACCTAGTTCAAGCTGGGCTCCAGCCTGTAATCCCAGCGCTTTGGGAGACTGAGTGGATTGCCTGAGCCTGTGGGTTCGAGACCCACCCGGGCAACTTGGCAGACCTCGTCTCTACAATAAATCAAAAATTAGCCGGGTGTGGTAGCGTGCGCCTGTAGTTCCACCTACTTGGAAGGCTGAGGTAGAAGGATTGCAGGAGCCCAGCGGGTCATGGCTGCGGTGGCCTGGAGCATGCCACTGCACTCCAGTCTGGGCGACGGAGTGAGACACCAACTCAAAACAAAACAAAACAGCCTAGTTCTGTTAGCAAGGGAGAAGAGGGCAATGGCGGTTGGGTGGGTACCACCAGCATCTACTGGAGACCTCTGGCATCCCTCCAAGCTTTATTCAGTGGATTGAGGGGTGTGAAAGGAAGAATAAAGACAAGGATAGAGTTATAAAGTAAGCAGAAGCCGGGCTCCGTGGCTCAGCCTGTAATCCCGTGCCTTTGGGAGGCTGAGGTGAGTGGATTGCCTGAGCCCACGGGTTCGAGACCCGCCCGGGCAAGTTGGTGAGACCTAATCTCTACAATAAAAATCAAAAATTAGCCGGGCATGGTAGTGCGCACCTGTAGTTCCAGCTACTTGGAAGGCTGAGGCGGAAGGATCGCCGGAGCCCAGCAGGTCGAGGCTGCGGTGGCCGGGAGCGGCCACTGTACTCCAGTCTGGGCGACAGAGTGAGACTCCAACTCAAAAAATTAAAAAAAATAAAAATTAAAAATAAATAAAGTAAGCAGAACACACAGCCCCTTGGGGAGTTTTTTGTCTTCTTGACTTGGAGTTTCACTCTGTCACCCAGGCTGGAGGGCAGTAGCTCATGTGGTCCTTCCACCTCAGCCTTCCAAGTAGCTGGAACTACAGGCACACACCACCATGTCTGGTTAAGTTTTTGATTTATTGTAGAGACGAGGTCTCGCCAAGTTGCCTAGGCTGGTCTCAAACCTGAGGGCTCAGGTAATCCTTTCACTTTGGCCTCCCAAAGTGCTGGGATTATAGGTGTGAGCCACCTGCCTGACCAAGGAGTTTATAATATAACAGGGGAGATGGGACCAAGATGGAAATATGCCCAGGGGTGCAGATGGTAGAGAACAGGTGAGCAGACACAACCAATAGAAGGAAGCAGCGAAGGACTGAGGAATACCTGTGGGCTGGGAGTTGGAATGCCTAACGTGATGTGGTTTGAGCTATGTGACCAGGGATAAATTTGTTAACCTTTCTGCATCCATCTTTTGCTGTGAAGTGGGGTCTGCAAGATCTCACTATTATAAATTAATGGGAAAAACATGGAACCCACTGTGCTGTCCATCGAAACTGGACTGGATTAAAAAATGTGGTATATGTACACAATGGAATATTACACAGCCGTAAAGAAGGACAAACATATGGACTTTGCAGCAACTTGGATGGATTTGGAGTCCGTCATACTCAGTGGTCTGTCACAGAAACAAAGAACAGAGTACCGTATGTTCTTACTCATAAGCAGACCTTGAACAATTATCATAATGCTATAAGAAAGGGATTGGCAGTAGTGGAAACTGTCAGGAGAAGGTGGGGGTGGGATTGGCAGTTGAGGGAAACAATAAGGGTACCTTCATTATGAACATTTGTATACCTAACCCTGATTTGTACCCCACATCTTTAAAATTAAAAATTAAAAAAAAGAAATTAGCAGGAAAACAGTCTAGCAATTCTTCAAGTGGTTAAATATAGAATAACCATATAACCCAGCAATTCCACTCATAGGTATCTATCCAAGAGAAATGAAAATGTATGCCCGTACAAACACTCAAATACAAATACCTATAGCAGCATTATTCATAACAGCTCAAAAGAGGAAACAACTGACTAATGGATACATCTATGTGGTATATTTACACCATGGAATATTATTTGGCTACACAACTCTGAATATACTAAAAATCATTAAATTGTTCACTTTTTTTTTTTGAGTTGGGTTCTCATTCTGTCACCCAGGCTGGGGTACAGTGGCATGATTATGGCTCATCCCAGCCTCAATCTCCTGGGCTCAAGCAATCGTTCCGCCTCAGTTTCCTGAGTAGTTGGGACTACAGGCGACGCATGCTACCATGCCCGACTAATTTTTAAAAATTTTTTGTAGGCTGGGTGTGGTGGCTCACAGCTGTAATCCCAGCACTTTGGGAGACCAAGGCAAGAGGATTGCCTGAACCCGGGGGTTTGAGACCAGCCTGAGCAACTTGGTGAGACCTCATCTCTACAATAAATCAAAAAATTAGTCGGGTGTGGTGGCGTGTGCCTGTGGTTCCAGCTACTTGGAAGGCTGAGGTGGCAGGATCGCCTGAGCCCAGCAGGTTGAAGCTGTGGTGGCCATGAGTGACCAAAGGGAGACTCTGACTCAAAAAACAAAAAAAATTTTTTTTAGTAGAAATGAAGTCTCGCTATGTTGTGTTTTTGCCACTTCTGGGTTCAGACACTACAGCTCACCCCGTCAGCATCCTGGCCTGGGGCATTGAATGTGGCCACGAGACGCTCCACCACGTGGCTGGTGGCACTCTCACTTATGTGGCTTCCCACGGTGTCCACTCCTCATCTAACTGTTCTGCAGTGGGCAGGTCTATACAAACCTGACCCCCAAGGCCGAGGGAGTTGAGAAGCCACAAAAAGATGCTGACAAATCCCGCATCTCGGAAAGAAACATGGAAACATGAAATAAGGACTGATAAACCGAACCGTGTCTCGGACCACCTGAGGCTGGATCCTGTGCCCGTCCTCCAGAGAGTAGATCCTTTGTGCTTTTTACGTAAGTTTTCTTTCCTTTCCTTTTTTTTTCGAGTTGGAGTCTCACTCTGTTGCCCAGGCTGGAGTGTGGCGGCATGCTCGTGGCCGCCGCAGCCTCGACTTGCTGAGCTCAGGCGATCCTTCCGCCACAGCCTTCCAAGTAGCTGGAATCACAGGTGTGTGCCACCACGCCTGGCTCATTTTTTGATGTATTGTAGAGATGAGGTCTTGCCAAGTTGCTTAGGCTGGTCTCGAATTCCTGGATTCAGTCAATCCTCTGGCCTCCACCTCCCAAAGTGCTGGGATTATAGACGTGAGCCACACATCCAACTCAGGTGTCACTTTCAAGTAGCATCTCCCGGAAGGCCTTACTGGGAAGGGGGCGTGAAGGAGGTGGGGACTTGGTAAAGGGAACCGATTGTCATTACAGAGATGTGTGTGATGGTTCCTGCCCTCCCTCTGCCCTTCCTGCTGAGAATGCCTGTCTGACACCAGCCTAACTGTGGGGACCATGGGTGAAATACTTGGAGGCCATGTGGGTGCCTCATGTTCTGGTGGGTGGGGGTTAAGATTATCCTGGGGTGACCAGGGCTGCCAAGCAGGATGGGGCCAACTGGACAGGGCTTCCCAGAGGAGGTGGCTTTTGAAAAGCAACCAGACAGCCACGCTTACCCGGCAGGCAACACCTCGTGTTCAGTCTCTGGAGGTTTACTAAAAGGAGATCACTCCCCCATGAGAAAGAGTTCCCATCACTGTATCAGAGTCTTTCTCCCCCAAGCAGTGAGTCTGCAGATGACACTAATCAACCTTTCCAGGTCTCACTGCTCTGTTCAAACAAACACAAAGCCCTCCTCTGAATTCCCTGTCTGGAATCCTGCTTCCCACAGAGTCATTCCAAGCCAGGCTGGAGCTTTGCTGTCTTTTCGAACAGATTCACCTTTGTATTTATTTTTATGTTTTGAGCCAGGGTCAGTGTCACGATCATAGCCTACCATAGCCTCGACCTCCCGGGCCCAGGTGATCCTTCTGCCTCAGCCTCCCGAGTAGCTGAGACTACAGGTGCATACCATCACGCCCAGTTAATTTTTAAAATTTTTTTATTGTAGAGTCGAGGTCTTGCTATGTTGTCTAGGCTGGTCTTGAACTCCTAGGCTCAAGCAATCCTCCTGCCTCGGCCTCCCAAAGTGCTGGGATTACAGGCATGAGCTACCACACTCTGCCCAGAGTCATCTTTTTCGTCTGTTTACCCTCGACTAGAATCATCCACTCCTATCTGTCGATCAGTTGTCTTCTCCAAGCTCCTGCGCTCACTACAATTCCTAAGAGATCAGAAGGGGAAGCCCGGTAGACATTCTCCCGAATGCTGATGGAAGCGAATCAAGATGGCTCCTGGGTTGTTTGGGCCTTGTAAATTGTTATTATTGAGGGACTCTGAGCCTGAGAAACTGTATTATAGGTTTTTGTCATTTTCAAGAGCGATACCTTGTACACACCATGGTGCATGGAGACGTGATCTGACCTATAGCATAACTGAATCCAGAGTACCCAGCAGCAATTTGTAACCGGATTTTAATGTATCTTCTCTTATTATCCAAGAGGAACCTCCCACAGGAGGACTTGTGCTTCTTGGAGCCTGTGGTTGGGAGCCAGGAAAAAATCCAGGGGACTCTTGGATATGTCTTTCACTACATCCAAGAGACACATTTCATGTCTCCCCAGTCAGAGTGCTTAATTTCTTGGACTTGCACATGAGTATTGTTGGGGGATTTTTGGCTTGAAAGCCTTTTGAGAGATCATAAATTGAGAGGCAAATGGGTCTGATGCATCTTTTTTGCTTTGCAAAATTCTCACATGCAGTCTAAGTCAGTCACGCAAAGCAGCAATATTTGAAGACTGGATTTAATGCCTCAAGGGAAGCAGGTGGCAGGTAAGAGAAAATGCTTGTAAATATTAAGGGCACATCTCCCTGGCCTTAATTATACATTTCCTGGGTACTGATACCCATAAGTATCAGAACTCACATTCAACCAGTCAGCTGATGAAATATTCATGCATTCATCCACAATTTTTTTTTTTACTCAGAATCTCACTCTGTTGCCCAGGCTGGAGTGCTGTGGCATAATCACGATTACCATAGCCTCTACTTGCTGGGCTCAAGCGAGCCTCCTGCCTCGGCCTTCCTTTAAGTAGCTGGGACTATAGGTGCGTGCCATCATGCCTGGCTACTTTTTTATTTTTTTTAATTGTAGAGATGAGAGGTCTCACCATGGCATCCAGCATCTCACCATGGCATCCATGCTGGTCTCAAACTCCTGGGCTCATGCAATCCTCTCACCTCAGCCTCCCAAAGTGCTGGGATTACAGGCATGAGCCACCGCGCCTGGCCTCATCCACAAATATTTACCAACTATCTCCTATATAGAAAGCATCTACTGGCTGCAGGATCTTAATCCATGTCTTCGGTGAGCTTTTCGACTTGATGGGAGCAGCAGGCAGACAATCAAGAGAGAAGTCCATGCTAAATAAAGAGGAAAGAGGTGTGGGATTTCAACTGGTAAAATCGTTGCCTTCTCAATCTTATTATTGTCTCACACTAGGGTCTACTTTCCCAGGGAAGTAAGACCAGCTATCCTTCTTGATGTCTGCAGCAGGAAAAAGGAAGGTATTTATTTGCAGGGTGCCAAGCAAGGAAAATCAGGCAGCCTAGACTTAAGACCCCAGTGGCTTATGGGTACGGGTTTTTAAAGGCGGGGTCAACTCAGGAAAGTGGAAGTTACAGGCAAAATTGTAAATCAATACAATACATGGAGGCCACACATTGGTTTGGGCTTAAAAGGGCAAGATATCTTGATGCGGGGGCTTATAGGTCACAGACAGATGCGAAGATTTTCTGATTTGGTTAAGGAAGAGCAGCTTTGTTTAAAAATTTGTGCTGGGTGTGGAGGCTCACACCTGTCATCCCAGCACTTTGGGATGCTGAGACGAGAGGATTACATGAGGCCAGGGGTTCGAGACCAGCCTGAACCACATAGAGAGACCTTGTCTCTACAATAAATAAAAAATATTAGCCAGGTGTGATGGCGCAAGCCTGTAGTTCCAGCTACTTGGAAGGCTAAGGCGGAAGGTTCTCCTGAGCCCGGCAGGTCAAGGCTGTAGTGGCCATGAGGATGCCACTGCACTCCAGCCTGGACAACAGAGTGAGACTCTAATGCAAAAAAAAAAAAAAAAAAAAAAAGGCTGGGTGCAGTTACTCAAGCCTGTAATCCCAGCACTCTGGGAGGCCAAGGTGAGAGGATTGCCTGAGCTCACGGGTTCGAGACCAGCCTGGGCAACTTGGTGAGACCTTGTCTCTACAATAAATAAAAAACTAGGCCAGGCGTGGTAGAACACGCCTGTAGTTCCAGATACTTGGAAGGTTGAGGTGGACAGATCACCTGAGCCCAGCAGGTCGAGGCTGCGGTGGCCATGAGTGTGCCACTGCACCCCAGCTGGGACAACAGAGTGAGACTCCAACTCAAAAACAAAAAAATTTGGGGGTCAGCATAAAAGAATATTAGTGCTGGCTCTTGGGTGTGACTCTAGGCTCTTCAGGAAGAAATTCAAAACAAAGAATAGCGGTCAGAGTTCAGTCCCAAATTCAGAACAAAGAATAATGGTCGGAGTCCAGCCCCCCTTTCCCCTTTATCTAAAGTCTGTGTAACGGGGATCTATTTGGTGGGGGTCCAGGTTCCAGAAGAACAACTCAGAGATACATGTTAAGATGTTATCGGCCGGGTGCACTAGCTCAACCTGTAATCCCAGTACTTTGAGAGGCCGAGGCGAGAGGATTACCTGAGCCCAAGTGTTCGAGACCAGCCTGGGCAACTTGGTGAGATCTTGTCTCTACAATGAATCACAAAAGCTAGCTGGTCGTGGTACGGTGGCCGTGAGCATGCCAGTGCACTCCAGCCTGGGCAACAGAGTGAGACTCCAACTCAAAAAAAACACGTTATCTTTGATTTCTACAGGGAAGTCAAACATCTAGCTTCCTTGGTTATTGTTTTAGGTTAAGATTTCTTTTTTGCTTGTCAAATTGCTTATTTACTTCTCAGGGATGCTAGGTTCCTGGAATTTCCCTTGAGAGAGCTCAAGATTGTCCTTTACTTTCATGCTTGCAGAGAGGTCCCAAGACCCCTAAGAGGGGAGACTCTGCACCTCTCAATCTTGTCAGTAGACAATGGCTGTCAAAGGGGTATTTCCTCCACTCACCCCAGACCGACCTCACACTGGTGGGCCATTTGTCAAGTACTGACTGTGTGGCACACTTTACACATGCTTCATGGTCACAGCAGTTCTATGAAGGACATACTCTTATTAACTTCATTTTACAGGTGAGAAAACTGAGGATCAGAAAAAGAGAGTGGTTTTCTCAGGATCCCAAGGCTCGTGGTTGCAGGAAAGAGTGATCGCTAGGGCCAAGACCAAGGTCTGAGCGTTAGTATTCAGTGGTCTAACTCTTCCCTACACGGTGGCAAACTCAGTCATGATAATGAGCAGTGCTGAACTTTCTGCGGTTTAGACACTACTACTGCTGAGTGGCTGTTTCTGGACCTGCCCAGAATGGTGCTCCATGACAGGGGTCCAGGGGACAGGACCGGAAGACAGGTTCCAGCGGTAAAGGAAGGGAATAAAAATGGCTATTTGCGGGGCACAGTGGCTCACGCCTATAATCCCAGCACTTTGGGAGGCTGAGATGAGAGGATTGCCTGAGCCCACGGGTTCGAGACCAGCCTGGGCAACTTGGTGAGATGTCATCTCTACAATAAATCAAAAATTAGCCAGGAGTGGTGGCGCATGCCTGTAGTTCCAGCTACTTGGAAGGCTGAGGTGGAAGGATCACCTGAGCCCAGCAAGTCGAGACTGCAGTGGCTGTGAGTGACAGAGTAAGACTACAACTCAAAAAACAAGCAAACAAGCCAGGCTTGGTGGCTCAGCCTGTAAAACCATGCCTTGGGAGGCTGAGGTGAGTGGATTGCCTGAGCCCGCGGGTTCGAGACCCGCCTGGGCAACTTGGCGAGACCCTCATCTCTACAATAAACCAAAAAATCAGCCGGGTGTGGTAGCGCATGCCTGTAGTTCCAGCTACTTGGAAGGCTGAGGCTGAAGGATCGTCGGAGCCCAGCAGGTCAAGGCTGCGGTGACTGGGAGCGGCCACTGCACTCCAGTCCGGGTGACAGAATGAGACTCCAATTCAAACAAACAAACAAACAAAACACACCTATTTATTACTCTTACTGTATTTTCTTTTTTTGTGTCAGGGTCATACTCTGTCACCTAGGCTGGAGTATAGTGGCATGGTCATGGCTCACCACAGCCTCTATCTGGGTTTATGTGATCCTCCCACCTCAGCCTCCCGAGAAGTACATGCAAGCACACCTGACTAATTTTTAAAATTTTTTTGTAGAGACGAGGTCTCATCAAGTTGCCCAGGCTGGTCTCGAACTCCTAGGCTCAAGTAATCCTCCTGTCTCAGCCTCCCAAAGTGCTGGGATGACAGGTGTGAGCCACCGCACCTGGCTACCACTCTTGCTCTGAATATGATGACTCTTTTAGATTCTGATGTTTCTGGCAGGGTTCAGTGGATCAGCCTGTAATCCCACTTTGGGAGGCTGAGGCGAGTGGATTGCCTGAGCCCGTGGGTTTGAGACCAGCCCGGGCAACTTGGCGAGACCTTGTCTCTACATACATCAAAAATTAGCTGGACATGGTAGCATGCGCCTGTAGTTCCAGTTACTTGGAAGGCTGAGGCGGAAGGATCACCTAAGCCCAGCAGGTTGACACTGGGGTGGCTGTGAGTGTGCCACTGCACTCCAGCCTGGGTGACAAAGTGAGACTCTGACTCAATAAACAAACAAACAAACAAACAGATTCTGAAGTTTCCTCTAACCTTTCTGTGTTCCCTGGGGAAGACAGAAGTGAGCTGTTTTGCAGTGATTCCTTCATGTCATCGGACTCTGGCAATACAAGTAAAAGGTTCAGAAGACCACCCCTTCCCCACAGATGCTCTGAGAAATATGGGCTCTGCCACTGGCATCAATCTCTAACAGGCCCAGCTGCGAGATGGCTTCAGCTGCATTGGTTCTGGAGCCCCTCAGATGTAGGTCAAGCCAGGCACGGTGGCTCACACCTGTAATGCCAGCACGTTGGGAGGTGGCGGCAAGAGGATTGCCTGAGTTCAAGGGTTTGAGACCAGCCCGGGCAACTTGGCGAAAACCTGTCTCTATAATAAATCAAAAAAACTAGTTGGGCGTGGTGGCGTGTGCCTCTGGTTCTAGCTATTTGGAAGGATTGCCTGAGCCCAACAGGTCGAGGCTGTGTTGGCCGTGAGCGTGCCACTGCACTCCAGCCTGGGCAACAGAGTGAGATTCTGACTCGAGAAAAAAAATAAGTGGGTCAAGACTCTCAGGCTGGTTTCAGCATAGTTGTTAACCTTGGTGAAAGGACATGACATGGATTTAATATGCCCAATGAGCAGCCATTTTACCATTGCCTAAATCTCATGCTTTTCTAGCAGGTCACTTAACTTGACCTCTAATCACTAGTGAAGGACAGACCGGTTTTTCAGAGGTAGCTATTGATAGCTGCTTTACAACTACCCACTCCCCAGCTTGTTACTAATTAGCATTTTAGCTTTTTTTTTTGAGTTGGAGTCTCGCTCTATCGCCCAGACTGGAGTGCAGTGGCCACTTCCAGCCACCGCAGCCTCGACCTTCTGGGCTCCGGCGATCCTTCTGCCTCAGCCTTCCAAGTAGCTGGAACTACAGGCGCGTGCTACCAAGCCCGGCTAATTTTTTTGATTTTATTGTAGAGATGAGGTCTTGCCAAGTTGCCCAGGCGAGTCTCGAACCCGCGGGCTCATGCAATTCACTCACCTCAGTCTCCCAAAGGCACGGGATTACAGGCTGAGCCACCGAGCCTGGCTCATTTTAGCATTTCTATTCCAAGTATTTGCTTCCGAGTTAACCTAATCGTCCTTTGGTGACCTTTATGACACAGACAGACCCCACCACCATGGCAGTAATCATGGGACTAACCCACCCATCTGCCCGCTGTCCATCTGCTGAGATTAGCACCTGTGCTCACCTGCCCCTTTCGTGATGACACAGAACAGACCACCTCCCAATCACCTTCATGACCTGCCCCCATCAAAGGGAAGGATTCAAAGGACTCAGGCACGAGCAGCCAGCCACCATTGCCTTGCTAGATTCCGGTGTGGCCATGCGCTGTGGCCACTGCTGTGTTTCCTGGCTTTGGCCCCCTCCCTTACCTGGGGGAGGTGAATCTCCTCTCTCTCTCTCTCATTTACTTTCTAAGTCAGTTATATTTTCCAATCTAACTTCTGTGCCATCGTTTTCATCTTTCACATGGCACAGGATTGCACACCAGACATCCACACCCCCAGTGGGCCTGTCCTCACATTCTTGAGACCCTGCTGGGAGTATGACCTAACACATGACCTCCGTTGGCAGAGAGAGGGCATGGCGTGAAGACAGCAGTTCGTGTTTGGACAGATGAGCCCTCCCACAGTGAGCTTCTCTTCCCGACAGTCTCTCCCGGGCTAGGAGATGTGCATTTGTGCCAGAATTGTGACAGAGTTGGCTTGGTTGTCACTGGGGCAACACCCAGAAGACTAAGTGCCATGAAGGTGAGAAGTGAGGCCTAGAAGAATCTGAGGATGTAAACTATTTGAGGGCTTCTTGTGAAAGTTGTATCTAAGAGCCAGTGTCAGACTTCAAGTCCCTCCTCTGCTTCCACAGGGAAAGGGCTTTTGGCCTAGCTCTTCCTCTGTCTAGGCTGGCTCTTTTTGTATTTCTAGAACCTCTTAAAGGGGCTGGCATTCACAGGTGCTTAAGATAATGTTTGCCAAACCAACCCAGGAGGCACCTGGAGGAAGCAAGCATCAAGGCCATTTGGAAAATGACCTCTCTGTTTGGCAAGTCATGTCCTCGGAAAAGGAGAAACCACCTTAGATCTCAAAACTCTACTTTGGGGACAGTCTCCATGGGAGGATTTAGGTGCACACGGAATGTCCTGGGGCTGGAGTCTATAAGAACTTCATGTCAGGGTAAGAAAACTCTACAGCTAGATTTGGAGAGGCAGAGGAAGGATGTCCTTCTAAGATCAGAGTGAAAGAAGTGATGTGCTTTACTGAAAACTCAAACAGCCTCAAACCCAGTCCAGCAATGCTGTCAAACTTAAGGTCAAGGGCAGAAAAAATCTGGCCTTGAAGAGTAGAATCAGGGCTGGGTGCAGTGGCTTACATCTATAATTCCAGCACTTTTGGAGGCTGAAGCAGGAGGATTGCTTGAGCCTAGGAATTTGAGACCAGCCTGGGCAACATAGCCAGATCTAGGAAGGAGGGAGGGAGGGAGGGAGGGAAGGAAGGAAGGGAGACAAAAGAAAAATTATTCAAGCATGGTGGTTTGTGTTTGTAGTCTCAACTACTTGATAGGATGAAGCAGGAGGATTGCTTGAGCCCAGGAGATGAAGGCTGCAGTGAGCCGTGATCCTGCCGCTGCACTCCAATCTGGGCGACAGAGTGAGAGCCCAACTCAAAAAAAAAAAAAGAATCAAATGGAGCAGCCCTATGGGGGAGGGGTTCTGGAAGCTTCTAAGCATTCTCCCGAAGAGCACGTGTCCACCGATCTGAGCAACAGTGCCCACAGGAACACTCCAGATGCAGACATTGTGTTTTTCCTTTTGACAAACTTCTTTTCAACTTGCTCTCTGTAGGATTTCTTTGAACCCTTTATTTGCAGGTGCCTTAAAGACATCAAGCTGGGCCTCCACCCTTTAGAAGATTTAAAACTAACAGGTCTCCCAGGAAGAGCAGCTTTCTAGCCTGGGGCTTCCTGCCAGACCTCGTTTCCAGGTAGCTGGAGAGTCCTGAAGTCTGGACTTGCCTGGAAGAGCCAGGTGGGACCAGGCCTGCCAACCCTACCTTGCCCCACCTGCCAGCCTCCTCTGGGAGGGGCTTCAGTGCCTGGTTCCACTCTTCAGGCTCCTGGGGGGGAAATGCAGCCTGCCTGAGAGGTGTTCCTCCTACTGGTTTCAGCAAAGCACCTGGCAAAACACTGACATCCGTGTGTGGGGAGGTGCCTCTCCTTCCCTCCTCTTTCCCACAATCCTCCCCGCCCCCTCCTTCATTCCCTCCAGCCCAAGTAGACACAGCCCCAAGCCTGAACCTCACAACTGCCTGCAGAGAGAGTGTGTGTGCAGAGGAACTGCTCCAGATAAAAGTGTTCCTTGGGTCTCAGTGAGGCTGCCCTCAGGCAGAATTCTCACTGCAGTGCTGGTTCAAGATCTCTTCCTCCGGCTGGCAGCTGGGATGCAAGATCTGGACTTTCTTGCTTGGATGTGCAACTCGGGATGGGGTGGAATGACACTCAGCTAAGTCTCCCTCATGGCAGGGAAGCTGGTGGACACTGCTGAGGTCGAAATCCTTTTCCTTCCGAGGGCTACAGCACCTGAAATATTCATGAATCTTCCCACACTTTATTTATTTATTTATTTATTTTGAGTTGGAGTCTCACTCTGTTGCCCAGGCTGGAGTACAGGGGCACGCTCCCGGCCACCGCAGCCTCGACCTGCTGGGCTCAGGTGATCCTTCTGCCTCAGCCTTCCAGGTGTCTGGAGCTATAGGCATGCACTACCATGCCTGGCTTCGTTTTTTATTTATTGTAGAGACAAGGTCTTGCCAAGTGGCCCAAGTTGTCATGATGCGCTTTCGAGAACACATGGAGAAATATGTCATTCAAAGGTTAACAGTCAAAAAATAATTGAGGCTGCCCTTGTGCTTTGCTGAACCTTTGTTGCTGTGAAATTTGGGCTTCCTGGTTGGGCATCTGGAGATTTCCAACACTTGGTTGTTGAGGACAAGAGCAACCTCTTGCAGCTCCTGTAAACACTGTTTATCATCCAATATGTCCCGGTTATGGGTGAGACTTGGTTGCAGGGTAACGGGCAAGGACAGAGCCCATGCGGCCTCCACTTCCATTTAAAATGAATCATTGCAGCCTGTCCCCATAGTCAACAGGAATCCAATGTCTCACAAATAAAAGCAACTCTGACTTGAGCAGACACAATCCATTATCCTGCCATCTGCTGTCCTGGTTTCCTACAGGGATAATGAAAACGTAGAGACTTCTTAAAAGTGTGGCACTTAAGGAGCAAAGAATACACAGTCTTGAATCGATATTAGACTGGCTCGCTTGGATTAAACGCTGTAAAATCCAGCCTTGCGCCTTTGTTGTGCCCTTTTGCTGGGTTTTTTTATTTCTACCGTGTTGTGTTCTCCATGCTGATGAAGGAAAGTGACAGAACTCCTGTTTCTCTCTCCCTTATCTGCCATTTTTGAGGATGATCAGTTCTATACATTAGAATTCTTGGGGGAACTTTGGAAAAGCTAGGATGCCAGGACTATCTGAGTCTTTTTTTTTTTTTTTTTTAGAGTAGGCGTCTCACTCTGTCATCCAGGCTGGAGTGCAATGGCACACTCATGGTCTGCGCAGCCTCAACCTGCCAGGCTCAGGTGATCCTTCTGCCTCAGCCTTCCAAGTATCTGGAATTACAGGCGTGCACCACCACGCCTGGCTCATTTTTTAAAATTTATTGTAGAGATGAGGTCTTGCCATGTTCCCCAGGCTGGTCTCGAACCCCTGGACTCGGGCAATCCTCTCATCTTCGCCTCCCAAAGTGCGGGGTTTACAGATGTGAGCCACTGTGCCCGGTCGATCTGAGATTCTGATGGAGTTGGTCTAGGGGGTCGAGGCTCCAGTAACCTTGAAAAGCTTTCTAGGGGATTCTAGCGTGCGGTCAGGTTGAGACCACTGAACTGAGACTTGAAGAGTTAGGCCCACCTTTTTTTTGTAAAAACATTCATAGAGGTTTAATGTGTAGATACATGAGGGATAATAAGATGAAGATAGGCCAGGTGTGGTGGCTCACGCCTATAATCCCAGCACTTTGGGAGACTGAGGTGAGAAGATTGGCTGAGCCCACAGGTTCGAGACCAGCCCAGGCAACTTGGCAAGACCTAATCTCTACAATAAGAAAGAAAATAAAAAGAAATTAGCCGGGCGTGGTAGCACACGCAGCCTGTAGTTCTGACTACGGGAAGGCTGAAGCAGAAGGATCGCCTGAGCCCATTAGTCTGAGGCTGTGGTGGCCATGAGTGTGCCACTGCACTCCAGCCTGGGAGACAGAGTGAAACTCCAACTGAAAAAAAAAAAGATGAAGATAGCCAGATTCCTGCCTTCCAGAAATGATAATTTGGTTCACTTCTTCCTACTAGCGTCAGTGTTTGTGCCATGAAAAGAAGCAAACTCTTAAAAAACACAGCCGGGCTTGGTGGCTCAGCCTGTAATCCCGCGCCTTGGGAGGCTGAGGTGAGTGGATTGCCTGAGCCCGCGGGTTCAAGACCCGCCTGGGCAACTTGGTAAGACCTCATCTCTACAATAAATCAAAAAATTAGCTGGGCGTGGTAGTGCTCACCTGTAGTTCCAGCTACTTGGAAGGCTGAGGTGGAAGGATTGCTGGAGCCCAGCAGGTCGAGGTTGCGGTGGCCGGGAGCAACCACTGCACTCCAGTCTAGGCGACAGAGTGAGACTCTGTCAAAAAAAAAAAAATCAACCAAAAAAATAAAACACCTTCCTGTGTCTATTTGACAAAATTGCCCTAAGTATTAAAATGTGCACACTTTTCTTTAAGAAATTCTGTCTGGGAATTGATCCTGGAGACATTTAGTAAGGATATTCATCAGAACATTGTTGTGTGTGTGTGTGTGTGTGTGTGTTTGAGTAGGAGTTTCACTGTCACCCAGACTGGAGTGCAGTGGCCACTCCCAGCCACCGCAGCCTCGACCTGCTGGGCTCCGGCGATCCTTCCACCTCAGCCTTCCGAGTAGCCGGAATTACAGGCGCACGCTACCACGCCCGGCTGATTTTTTGATTTATTGTAGAGATGAGGTCTTGCTGCCCAGGTGGGTCTCGAACCCGCGGGCTCAGGCAATCCACTCACCTCAGCCTCCCAAAGGTGCGGGATTACAGGCTGAGCCACCGAGCCCGGCTTTTTTTTTTTTTTTTTGAGTTGGAGTCTCACTCTGTCGCCCAGACTGGAGTGCAGTGGCTGCTGCCGGCCACTGCAGCCTCGACCTGCTGGGCTCCGGCGATCCTTCCGCCTCAGCCTTCCAAGTAGCTGGAATTACAGGCGCCCGCTACCACGTCCGGCTAATTTTTTGATTTTATTGTAGAGATGAGGTCTCGCCTGCCCAGGCGGGTCTTGAACCCACGGGCTCAGGCAATCCACTCACCTCAGGCTCCCAAAGGCGCGGAATTACAGGTTGAGCCACCGAGCCCGGCTGTGTGTGTGTTTTTTTAAACGGAAATTTTGAAAACTACTAAAGTGGCAAGACATTCATATCTTCTAGAACAGGATGCATTACTAACTATAAGAAGGCAAAATATTTTTAATATATTTGGGGAAAGGTTCACAATATACTAGTGAAAAAATCAAATTCTAAAGTAATACAGTTATGTACAGTATGATCCTATTGAAGTAAATAAGTGTTAAGTTATTTTTTGTTGTTGTTGTTGAGTTAGAGTCTCACTCTTTTACCCAGGATGGAGTGCAGAGGCACACTCACAGCCGCCACAACCTTGACCTGCTGGGCTCAAAGGATCCTTTTGCCTCAGCCATCCAAATAACTAGAACTATAGATGTGTGCTACCACGCCCAGCTGATTTTTTGATTTATTGTAGAGATGAGATCTCGCCAAGCTACCCAGGCTGGTCTCGAACCTCTGAACTCAGGCAATCCTCTCACCTCTGCTGGGATGACAGGTGTGAGCCACTGGGCCCAGCTCGTAAGCAGTTTTAAGGCCTTTGGGAGCCCGTCTGTCTGCTTTGTATACCCTGTGAAACTTCTCCCAGTGTCTGCTGGCCATCATAGATGTGGTTAGAGAACCCCAAGATGTTATAGCCCTTCAGAACTCTCTGACCCAGACACTTCCTGCACCCTATGCGGCTGAGTGATGTCATCTGGACAAACAAGCCCCCTCTCTGATGCCCTGTCTCCTGGGAGCTCCCTGCCCTACTCTATAAGCCTCTGGACAGTCTCCTTTTGTGAGTGACTTCCCTCTCATGCAACCCTGTCGAGGAGCAGTTTCCCAATGCTTGCGAGTTACCACCTCCAGTGGGCGTGTCTTCTTCCTTGGTCAGCCCCAAAGCCCTCAGACCCCCTTCAGAGCTTGTAGAGATTATGGAAGGCGAGCTAAAGCCCTTCTAACCCCCACTTGATGCCACCACTGGCTGTGAAGAATGAATGACAAAGGTTTCTTTTTTTCTTTTTTGGAGTTGGAGTCTCACTCTGTCGCCCAGGCTGGAGTGCAGTGGCATGCTCACGACCACCACAGCCTCAACCTGCTGGGTTCAGGTGATCCTTCCACTTCAGCCTTCCAAGTGGCTGGAACTACAGGCACGAGCCACTACACCCAGCTAATTTATTGATTTATTGTGGAGACAAGGTTTCACCATGTTGCCCAGGCTGGTCTCGAACCCATGGGCTCCCAAAGTGCTGGGATTATAGGCATGAGCCACCATGCCCGGCCCTTTTTTTTCTTTTTTGAGTTGGAGTCTCACTCTTGTTGCCCAGGCTGGAGTGCAGTGGCATGCTCCTGGCCACCGCAACCTTGACCTGCTGGGCTTAGGTGATCCTTCCACCTCAGCCTTCCAAGTAGCTGGAACTACAGATATACGCCAACACACCCAGCTAGGACAAAAGGCTTCTTAATGCTGCCTGGATAGAACATCAATGAGAAGGGTGTTGCATTTGATTTCATCATTACATTGACCTGTACGCATTGCCAGCGCTCATCTATTTTTGATCCACAAACATGGAGAGTTCATATGGTTCTCGTGATATAGAGACCCACTATTGTCTGTCCAAATTGCCACAACAGCTAGAGAAGGGCATGGCAAGCCTCCTATGTGTTAGGGTACTGGACAATGTGAGGGAAAATGGATGGAGCAAGGGGCGCAGCACTGCCGGGGCCAGCAAGCCAGAGGGCCATGCTGGGAACCCAGAGATCCGAGTAAATGCAAAGAATTGCAACACACAAAGAGGTTAAGAAAAAGAAAAGTCTATTTAAAAATAAATTAGAAGCCAGGCTCAGTGGCTCAGGCTGTAATCCCACACCTTTGGGAGGCTGAGGTGAGTGGATTGCCTGAGCCCGCGGGTTCGAGACCCGCCTGGGCAACTTGGCGAGACCTCATCTCTACAATAAATCAAAAATTAGCCGGGCGTGGTAGCGCACGCCTGTAGTTCCAGCTACTTGGAAGGCTGAGGCGGAAGGATCGCCGGAGCCCAGCAGGCGAGGCTGCGGTGGCCGGGAGCGGCCACTGCACTCCAGTCTGAGCGACAGTGAGACTCCAACTCAAAAATAAATAAATAATAAAAAATAAAAATAAATAAATAAACAAAAATAAATTAGACAGAGAAAGAGAAGGAAGAGAGAAGATTCACCTCCCCAAGGTTGGGGAGGGGGACCAAAGCCAGGAAGCATTGCGACAGCCATAGCTCAAGGAACACATGTCCACACCAGAGTCTAGCAAGGTAATGGCCGCTGGTTGCTTGTGGTTGAGTCCTTTTTTTTTTTTGAGTTGGAGTCCCACTCTGTCGCCCAGACTGGAGTGCAGTGGCCGCTTCCGGTCACCGCAGCATCGACCTGCTGGACCCCAGCGATCCTTCCGCCTCAGCCTTCCGAGTAGCCGGAATTACAGGCATGCGCTACCACGCCCGGCTGATTTTTTGATTTATTGTAGAGATGAGGTCTTGCCTGCCCAGGTGGGGTCTCGAACCCGCAGGCTCAGGCAATCCACTCACCTCAGCCTCCCAAAGGCGCGGGATTACAGGCTGAGCCACTGAGCCGGCTGGCTGAGTCCTTTTTAACCATTCCCCTGGACAGGGAAGATCATTAAGGTGAGTGGGTGGTGGTCTGCTCCCACGTCATCACAAAGGGGCAGACAAGCACAGGTACTGATGATGTCAGGTGATGGACAGCAGGCAGATGGGTGGGTTAGTCACATGATTGTTGCCATGGTGGGGGCTTATCTGTGTCACGTAGTTCACAGAGGGCTGATTAGGTTAACTCTGGGGTGGGGTCCTGCAAGAGACCTGTTAGACATTTGCAGTTCACAAACTCAGACATTTGCAACTCACAAACGCTTATGACTTTGGCCTTGACAAGGAATCAAAAGTTTACTAGAGATTATTATGCTAAACAATGAATGGTGGGGTTGTCCTGGTCTTGCATCTGAAGGAGATTTACCTAGTGAAGATGGGATAGGCTGCTGTTTGTCCTGCAGTAGAATATCTGTAAGCTTTCTAATGGTTATGCTGAGGCAAAAAGACTAAAGAATAAGTTAAGTTTCTTCTAGGTTTCTATAGGTACCTTTCGCTATACATACCCACATTCCTGAGAGCTATCAAAAGGTGTGCTTCCCCTTGTCTCCAATGCACCCCAGTAAATCACTTCAAAGAATCCTTAACTTCCCTGCAGACTATGCCCAATTAGCTGAGAGATGTAAATCCCCATCTACTCCCTTTTCTTAAGTAGTCACAGGTTTGAATAATACAGTATCAAGGTAATCGCTAAGTCTTGTGATTTGTCTAACTTTTGCGTGGAACAACATGTAGTAACGTATGATGTCTTAGACCCTGTTCACTCCCTTTACTCCATGGCATATATATATTTTTTTGAGTTGGAGTCTCATTCTGTCACCCAGACTGGAGTACAGTGGCATAATTCCAGCCACTGCAGCCTCGTCCTGCTAGGCTCCAGCGATCCTTCCACCTCAGCCTTTCAAGTAGTCAGAACTACAGGCATGTGCTACCATGCTCGGTTAATTTTGGATTTATTGTAGAGTCAAGGTCTCGCCAAGTTGCCTGGGCTGGTCTCGAACCTGTGGGCTCAGGCAATCCACTCCCTCGGCCTCCCAAAGTGCTGGGATTACAGGCTGAGCCACTGAGCCCCACATCTATGGCATGTTTGATGAATGCCTCTGTCCAGTGTAACCAGTGCCAGCAAATGCTTACCCCAAATGTCATTATTGACAAAATGCAGCTGTAACTTAAATTCTATACAATGTTCTGCTAGTCATGTAGTCAATGTATAGGTATTCACAACCCTGAACTTATAAAGTGGTCAGTAAAGCTGAAGGGTGAGCACAACCTTTTGTGTGTGTGTGTGTGTGTGTGTGTGTGTGTGTGTGTGTGTGTGTGTGTGTGTGTGTGTCAGTCTCACTCTAACTCAACCTGGAGTGCAGTGGCATGTTCACAGTCATTGTAGCCTTGTTCTGCTGAGCTCAGGTGATCCTTCCACCTCAGTCTTCCAAGTAGCTAGAACCACAGGCATGCACCACCACACCTAGCCAATTTTTTGATTTATTGTAGAGACGAGGTCTCGCCAAGTTGCCCAGGTTCACCTCGAACCCGTGGACTCAGGCCATCCTCTCACCTCTGCCTCCCAAAGTGCTGGGATTATAGGCGTGAGCCACTGTGCCCGGCTCTTGAACCATTTTAAAAAGGCCAGAAGCCCAGCTCTACTCCCTGGATTCAAATTCAGAAATAAACCTCTTTTTATCAGTTATTGGAATCATGGGAGAGCAGTCGAGTGCTACTCAGATCATAACGCTAGTACTCTGGAGTTGACCTCTCTCTCCATCCCATCAGTCTCTAAAGCCTGATTATATTCCACTCATTTGTTTACACGTTCAATAAATACTTATTGTGCTCCCACATCGTGTGACAGGGTCTCTGCATCTCCTCCACAGTATAGGTTGTGTTGCCTCTAGCCCAGACAACGGCAATCTCCTGTTCCTTTTATTTCTGCCTCCAGAATCCAACTACTAGCAGACTCTATTGTGCCCCTGGATGACCAGGAAGAGGTTAGTTAGAAAATGTGAGCCTGGTGCGGTGGCTCACACCTGTAATCCCAGCACTTTGGGAGGCTGAGGCAAAAGGATTGCCTGAGCCCCAGGTTTGAGACCAGCCTGGGCAACTTGGTGAGACCTTGTCTCTACAATGAATCAAAAAATTAGCTGGGTATGGTGACACACACCTGTGATTCTAGCTACTGGAAGGCTGAGCGGAAGCATCACTTGAGCCCAGCAGGTCAAGGCTGCGGTGGCCATGTGCGTGCCACTGTACTCCAACCTGGGTGACAGAGTGAGACTCCAACTCAAAAAAAAAAAAATGTTGCTGGGCTCGGTGGCTCAGCCTGTGATCCGTGCTTTTGGGAGGCTGAGGTGAGTGGATTGCCTGAGCCTGCAGGTTCGAGACCCGCCTGGGCAGGCGAGACCTCATCTCTACAATAAATCAAAAAATTAGCCGGGCGTGGTAGTGCACGCCTGTAGTTCCAGCTACTTGGAAGGCTGAGGCGAAGGATTGCCGGATTCAGCAGGGCGAGGCTGTGGTGCCGGGAGCGGCCACTGCACTCCAGTCTGGGCAACACAGTGAGATTCCAACTCAAAAAAATAAAAATAAAAAAATAAATGCAAGCTGGCTCGGTGGCTCAGCCTGTAATCCCGCGCCTTTGGGAGGCTGAGGTGAGTGAATTGCCTGAGCCTGAGGGTTCAAGACCCGCCTGGGCAACTTGGCGAGACCTCATCTCTACAATAAATCAAAAATTAGCCAGGCGTGGTAGCGCACACCTGTAGTTCCAGCTACTTGGAAGGCTGAGGCGAAGGATTGCCGGAATCCAGCAGGTCGAGGCTGAGGTGCCCAGGAGCGGCCACTGCACTTCAGTCTGGGTGACTGAGTGAGACTCCAACTCAAAAAAAGTAAAAATAAAAATGCAGAATCCTAGGTCTCCCCATGGAATTCAAATCCAGTAGGTCTAGATTGGAGTTCAAATGATGCTTGTTCATTTAAAATAAGCATCCAGGGTGTTCTGATACAGGCAAGGTGTTTATCATTCTTTGAGAACAGTCACTCTGGTTTTCTGAAATGTAACCCTGTGTCACTGCCCAGCTTAAAGTTGCTCCCGGCTGGGCTCGGTGGCTCAGCCTGTAATCCCACGCTTTGGGAGGCCAAGTTGAGTAGATTGCCTGAGCCCACGGGTTCGAGACCTGCCTGGGCAACATGGTGAGACCTCATCTCTACAATAAATCAAAAAATTAGCTGGGCGTGGTAGCGTGCACCTGTAGTTCTGGCCACTTGGAAGGCTGAAGCTGAAGGATCGCCAGAGCCCAGCAGGTCAGGCTGCAGTGGCCAGGAGCAGCCAATGCACTCCAGTCTGGGTAACAGAGTGAGACTCCAACTCAAAAAAAAAAAAAATAGTTGCTCCCATCAATTGCTCCCTATTGATTGCAAGACGATGCCCCAATTCCTCAGCCAATGGGAAAGACCCTCCATAATCAGTTCCTGCCCCACTTTGGGGGGCTCCCTCCTGCTCCAACTTCCTCAAGAACTTGTTCTTGTTCTGTCAAATCCCCCCTGTTCCCCACACACCCAGGTCTGTACCTTGAAACCTGCCTGCTCCGGTCCTGCTCTTCAAACCAGACCCACCCCCCTGCACGGAGTGGCTGCCCCAGTAAACAGGTGCCTGCCTCTTCCAGTTCCCCCTTGTCCCTGTTCTGCCTGCTTCTGACCTCTGGCTCTTGCCATCCGACCTGGACTTGTCCGTGCTGACCTCTCAGCTCTCTGAAGGGCCTGGCTGGCACGCCTGCCTCTCCAGCCCTCCCCACCCAGCGAGCTCTGAGCTTCTGGCCATCTTGTCCTGGGGGGCCCCTCTGGCTCCCAGGGATTAGACATTCAGCAGCCCCGTGCTTTTCTCTTTCACCTGGAATGTCCTCTCCTCACTTCTCAGCCAGGGCAGCTTCTCAAGACTTGGCCTCAAAGCTCAAGGACATCCCTGCCAATGTTCCAGGGACAGTCAGCCACTCCTCTCTCTAGGCTGTCCTGGGACTCCGTGCACACCCGGAGTGCAGCTCTTGTCACATTATGGCTTTACACAACCACCTCCCCCTTGAGGCTAGGAACTTAATACACCCGCTGCTGCACCAGGTATGCAGTGAGCGCTTCCTAAGTGTTTATGCAACTGAGCAGAGGCTTTTTGACTTCCTCTCTGCCTCAGATTTACATTCTGCTTCCATATGCTTCTATGGGGGATACTAACCACAAATTGCACCATTACGTAACAGAATGAGGCCAGGCTTGGTGGCTCAGCCTGTAATCCCAGAGCTTTGGGAGGCCGAGGTGAGTGGATTGCCTGAGCCCGCGGGTTCGAGACCCACCTGGGCAACGTGGCGAGACCTCATCTCTACAATAAATCAAAAAATTAGCCGGGCGTGGTAGCGCGCGCCTGTAGTTCCAGCTACTTGGAAGGCTGAGGCGGAAGGATCGCCAGAGCACAGAAAGGCTGAGGTGCCTGCATCCACCGGGGTAAAGTGTGCCACTGACTAGCCGGGAAGAAAAAAGAGAAAAAAAGTGAAAAAAAAGAAAGAAAGAAAAAGAAAAAAGAAAGAAAAGAAAGAAAGAAAGAAAGAAAGAAAGAAAGAAAGAAAGAAAGAAGAAAGAAAGAAAGAAAGAAAGAAAGAAAGAAAGAAAGAAAAAGAAAGAAAGAAAGAAAGAAAGAAAGAAAGAAAGAAAGAAAGAAAGAAAGAAAGAAAGAAAGAAAGAAAGAAAGGCACAAATCCTAGCAAGGCTGAGGATCTGCCTTCCTGGACTGAGTCACGAAAAGCTCTTAGAGGTCTTTATGGCTTTATTGCTCATGGTTGCCTTATGACTTCGTAGACTGCTCACTTGGACATTCCTGTTTGACATCATCTTTGAATTAGTCTAACATTTTAGATTAAGCGCTATCTGAATGGTTTGCCCAGAGGTTAATTACCATGAGTCCCTCTGCAGCGTGTTACTAATTATAAACAGGAAGAAGCTTAGCGATGTTTAACATATGTGTCCTTAAAACCCAATATATAAAACTTAAAAGTGGGCAGGGCACGGTGACTCATGCCTGTAATCCCAGCACTTTGGGAGGCTGAGGTGAGAGGATTGCCTGAGCCCAGGAGTTTGAGACCAGCCTGGGCAACATGGCAAAACTTTGTCTCTACAATATGTCAAAAAATTAGCTGGGCATGTGGCACACCTGTAGCCCCAGCTACTTGGAAGGCTGAGGCGGAAGTATCGCCTGAGCCCAGCAGGTGAAGGCTGCTGTAGCCGTGAGCGTGCCACTGCACTCCAGCCTGGGCAACAGAGTGAGACTTTACTCAAAAAAAAAAAAAAAAAAAATTGAATAATGCAAAATCTTATTCTCACAGTTAACGTCAGCTTTTCCTTTTTATTTCTTATCTTGTTAGAGGCTGACCTGTGAAAGCACAGAGATCTATATTGTATAAAGACAGATTAGATCTTACCCAAGAGTTGTGTTTTGGGTTTATTTTTAAAATTTTGCTGGGTGTGCCAGGAAGAGCTTATTATAGGGGTTTCACTTGTGATCTGGCCCCTCAGCATGGCCTCAGAGGACTGCACTGGACCACAGTCAGGCTCCAGTGAATTCTGTTAAAAGTCACGAGGGACTGGGGCTCAGTAACCATGCCCTAGAAAAACACAAACCATGACCCGCATTACCTTGCAACAGACAAGAATTTTATGATATTCAGGAACAACGACTAACTTTGGCTTAGAGAGCAGGATATTTGTCATTTTTTTCCTGCGTGACTGAAAAAAAATACAACCATGAACAATGCCACACAGGAAAAAAAGTTTTTATTTAAATTTTTTGAAATATTTATTTTATTTTATTTTTTCCCTGGGTGTTTCGGGGCTTATTGGGGGCCAGGAGGCCTATTTATTCATTTATTTATTTTGAGTTGAGGTCTCACTCTGTCACCCAGGGTGGAGTGCAGTGGCACGATCATGGCTCACCACAGCCTCAACCTACTGGGTTCAGGCGATTCTTCCACCTCAGTCTCCTGAATAGTGGGGACTACAAGTGTACACCACCACACCTGGTTAATTATTCCGTTCTTTTTGTAGAGACGGGGTCTCGCTATGTTGCCCAGGCTGATGGTCTCCAACTCCTGGCTCAAGCAATCCTCTCCTCTCAGCTTCCTAAAGTGCCAGGATTACAGGCATGAGCTACTGTGCCCAGCCAATTTTACAAAAGTTATAGTTATTATTTTAGTAATTTTTTTTTTTTTTTTTTTTTGAGTTGGAGTTTCACTCTGTCACCAGGCTGGAGGGCAGTGGCACGCTCCCAGACACCGCAGCCTTGACCTGCTGGGCTCCGGCGATCCTTCTGCCTCCGCCTTCCAAGTAGTTGGAACCACAGCTGTGCACTACCACACCCGCTTTTTTTTTTTTTAATCATAGAGAAGATGCCTTGCTAAATTGCCCAGGCCGGTCTTGACCCTCTGAGCTCAGGCAATCCTCTTGTGTCGGCCTCCCAAAGTGCTGGGATTACAGGTGTGAGCCACCGCACCTGGCTGGTTGAGTTCTTTGATGGGAGAAGGTCGTTAAGGTGATTGGGCAGTGGTCTGTTCCACATCATCACAAAGGGCAGGTGAGCGCAGGTACTGACCTCAGCTGATGGACAGCAGGTAGATGGGTGGGTTAGTCCCATGATTGCTGCTATGATGGTGGGGTCTGTGTCATGAAGGGCACAACGGGCTGATTAGGTTAACTGGGGTCTTATGGGTGGAGGCAAATAGTTGAAATAGAAAAGCTAATAAGTACAAAGCAAGCTGGGGGGAGGAGTTGTAAAACAATGATAAATAGCTACCTCTGAGAAACTGGTTCTGTCCTTGGCAGAGATTAGAGGGTAAGTTAAGTGAACTGCTGGAAAATCATGAGGTTGCACAATCCCCTACTGTGGGAGCTTTTCTTCTGTCCTCTTAATAAATCCTGCTTTTTTTTTTTTTTGAGTTGGAGTCTTACTCCGTCGCCTAGACTGGAGTACAGTGGCACACTCCTGGCCACCGCAGCCTCGACCTGCTGGGCTCTGGCGATCCTTCCACCTCAGCCTTCCAAGTGGCCAGAACTACAGGCGTGCGCTACTCAAAAAATAAAAAAAGAACTCAACCACAAGCAACCGGGCGTCATTGCCTTGCTAAGCTACTGTGTGGCCATGTACTCTTTGAGCTATGGCCAGGCCATGTTTCCTGGCTTTGGCCCCCTCCCCTGTTTAATTTACTTTCTAAACAAACTATATTTTCTAATCTAACTCCTGTGCAATTCTTTGCGTCTTTCATGCGTCATCAGATTGCATACCAGACACCCACACCCCCAGTGAACCTGACCTAACATTTTGGAGGCCCCGTTGGGAGTGTGACCTAACAGGTGGGCTTCCTGATTTAAAATCTAATATTTTGCACCTGTAGTTCCGGCTACTTGGAAGGCTGAGGCAGAAGGAACGCAGGAGTTCAGCAGGTCGAGATTGTAGTGGCCGGAAGCGTGCCACTGCCTTCCAGCCTGGCCAACAGAGTGAGACTCCAACTCAAAAAAAAAAAAAAAAAAATCCAGCCGGGCTCGATGGCTCAGCCTGTAATCCCGCGCCTTTGGGAGGTTGAGGTGAGTGGATTGCCTGAGCCCAAGGGTTCGAGACCCGCCTGGGCAGGCGAGACCTCATCTCTACAATAAATAAAAAAAAGTTAGCCAGGCGTGATAGCGCGCGCCTGTAATTCTGGCTACTCGGAAGGCTGAGGCGGAAGGATCACCGGAGCCCAGGAAGTCGAGGCTGCGGTGGCCAGGAGCGGCCACTGCACTCCAGTCGGCGACAGAGTGAGACTCCAACTCAAAAAACCAAAACAAACAAACAAAATCCAATATTTTACATGCAGTGCTGGATTCTGTTTCCCGTGGAGCTGCTGAAAGTGCTGGTTGGATTGTTGTGGGCAAGATCATGGTCGTCTGCCAAGCTGGTTCACCCAGATTCATGAAGAAGAGGACTGTGTGTTTCACCTTCCTCCCTAGAAGCACACACATATACAGTGGTGTTTCAGGCAACCAAACCTTATGGAACATTTCCTTTACACCAGGCTCTGTGCTTGGTGCTGAACTGCAGTCTTGCTCCCAAGAAACTCAGAAATTTGTAGCAAAGATAGACAAAAACGGTGTGATACGGACTTGGAGGCAATACGGGTGTAAATGGTGCCCGGTGAAGCTTGTCTGACTCAGAATAGGTGTTCAGATCAGCAAACCTTTCCAGGAATCTCTTGCTCACACAAATTTTGAAAACTGGTTAAGCCAGTTGGAGCTAGCCAGGGGAAGGGCTTCCTGGGAAGAGGGGACAGCGTTTGCAGACATGCACGGTAGTGAAAAAGCACAACACATCTGGGAAATAGAAAGTGACCTATACAATGAGACCAGTAGGAGAAGTCCAAGGTGGGAGGGACAGGCGGGTCCTGCCTTGAATGTCCTTCGTTCTTCAAATGGACATTCAAGCAGCCAACAAACTAGGAAACAAACTAGGAAAGTGACCTTGGAGAGTTCAACTTTATCGTGCTTATTTAATGAGCCACAGAGGGTTCTAGATTGGGGCTGGAGTGTACATTTCATAAAGATATTTTGGAAAATCACATGGAAGAGGTAAAGGTGAGGAATAAGCTTAGAGGCAGAGCTCCTGGGTGCCCGGGGAGTAGCAGGAGGGGGTTGGTGAAGACAACAGAAAAGCGCAAAGAGCCGGATACAGTGGCTCACGCCTGTAATCCCAGCACTTTGGGAGGCGGAAGCGAGAGGATTGCCTGAGTTTATGAGTTCGAAGCCAGCCTGAGCAACATAGTGAGACCTCGTCTCTACGATAAATAAAAAATTAGCCGGGCATGGTGGTGTGTGCTTGTAATTCCAACAACTCGGAAGGCTGAGGTGGAAGGATAGCCTGAACCCAGCAGGTTGAGACTGCGGTGACTGTGAGTGTGCCACTGCACTCCAGTCTGGGCCACAGAGGGAGACTCCCACTCAGAAAAAAACACAAAGCCAAAGGGCAAAAGGCATCTCTGAAGACCAGTCTGCCCAGTGTCATGAAAGGCCTTCTGGCTGGGCTCGGTGGCTCAACCTGTAATCCCGCGTCTTGGGAGGCTGAGGTGAGTGGATTGCCTGAGCCCACAGGTTCGAGACCCGCCTGGGCAACTTGGTGAGACCTCATCTCTACAATAAATCAAAAAAATCAGCCGGCATGGTAGCGCATGCCTGTAGTTCCAGCTACTCGGAAGGCTGAGGTGGAAGGATCGCTGGAGCCCGGCAGGTCGAGGCTGTGGTGGCCGGGAGTGGCCACTGCACTCCAGTCTGGGCGACAGAGTGAGACTCCAACTCAAAAAAAAAAAAAAAAAAAGAAAGGCCTTCTGTGTGCCAGGTGCCATGTGAAGTGCTCTTCAGCCATTCATCCATCGCCTCAAATGATCCCCACATCAGCACCAGGAGAGGGCTATCAACTATTTCACATGTAGATGGTGACGCTGTGTATCATACAGCCATAAATGTTGGAGCAGAGATCTGAACTCAGCCCCAAATTAATTCCGGGGACCTATGAGCTTAACTTCTCTGTCATATTGCCTTTATTTATTTATTTATTTAGAGCAGAGATGGGGTCTGGCTGTGTTGCTCAGGCTGGTCTCAAACTCCTGGCCTCAAGTGATCCTCCTGCCTCAGCTTCCCAAAGCACTGGTATACGGGCATGAGCCACAGCACCTGGCCCATATTGCCTTCTGTTGAGGATCGGTTTCATCCAGAATACAGAAGAAAACCTTTTTCTAAGACACGGGGACTCCTCAGATTAGGCAGCTCGGAGTTTTTGTTTCATTTCATAGTGATGGAAAAGGGGTACTTCGTAGTACAAGCCAATCGTTGGAAAGAATTTCAAAAGTGGTTGTCTAAAATCTCCACCTTTGGCTGGTGCACAGCTGGGAGATTCTTCTTCTTCTTCTTTTTTTTTTTTTTTTGAGTTGGAGTCTCACTCTGTCACCCAGGCTGGAGTGCAGTGGCCACTCCTGGCCACCACAGCCTCGACCTGCTGGGCTCTGGCAATCCTTCTGCCTCAGCCTTCCAAGTAGCCGGAATTACAGGCAGGTGCTACCTCACCCAGCTAATTTTTAAATTTACGGTAGAGATGAGGTACCGCCAAGTTGCCCAGGCTGGGCTCGAACCCCCAGGCTCAGGCAGTTCACTCACCTTGGCCTCCCAAAGTGCTGAGATTACGGGCTGAGCCACAGAACTTGACCAGGAGATTCTTGTTTTCGTAGATGAGGCTGGGATTGTAGAGATCAGGAATGAGAGAAGGTAATAACCCTCATCTATTTTTTTTGGAATGGGAGTCACTCTGTTGCCCAGGCTGGAGTGCAGTGGCACTCTCACGGTCACCGCAGCCTCGACCCGCTGGGCTCAGGCAATCCTTCCAGGTAACAAGAACCACAGGCGTGCACCACCACACCCAGCTAATTTTTAAAAATGTATTGTGGAGACAAGGTCTTACCATGTTGCCCAGGCTGGTTTCGAACCTGTGAGCTCAGGCAATCCTCTCGCCTCAGCCTCCTAAAGTGCTGGGATTATAGGTGTGAGCCACCACGCCTGGCTGCCCTCCTCTATTTTGATACAACTGCAGCAGTTGCTTTCTTTGGAGGTTGTTAGGTCGTGCTGCGCCCCTGCCCCCACTGCCACCAAGGTGCCTCAGTGAAAGTAGCCATATTATAAAAGTGGACCAGTGGGTTCCTGGCAAGGATGTGGGGTGGCAGACTAGAAGAGAGTTGGGTGGAGGTCTGCTCTCCAGTGGATGAAGCTGCGATGAAACAGAAACAGCTGGTAACTGGGTTTTCCACCATGAGGAGAAGGCAGGGCTTCAGAGAAGAGTATGAACTTGACCTCCTGTAGGGAGAAGCAGGGACACGGCCCCTGGGTTTAGGTGTTTGTGGGTTTCAGCTGCCTCCAAGCCTGGGTTCTTTCATTCTACCTTGAACCTTATAAATGTCCCTAGTACCTGACTAATACAATCTTTGCTTTGCTTAAACTAGTTTGAGTTTGGCCCTAACGAATTCATCATCTCCATCCCCAATCCTCTGAAGAGAAATTGGCTCCCAGTTTCCAAAGTAGAATGATTTGGGGGGAGATAAAAGGTGGCCACCAGGTGCCAGGTTGACCTCAGCAGGGACAACTGTGTGTAAGGATTCAAATGGTGAGTAGGGAAATCTCATAGAAGCTATGCTTTTGGAGAAATGGACACTTTAGGTAAAATTAACTTTGCCGACTTTGTCTTTTCAGAAACAGACTTCTTGATGCCAGGTATCAGAGGTATCTCATAGCGGCAATCAAGCTTGCCTAGAGTAAAGGGAATTTACAAGGCCTAAGACATCATGCACTGGGCAAGGACTGTAAAAGTCATGACACTTGTAATTACAAAAGTTAGGACTGCTCAGAGGGGAAGCAGATGAGGATTCCATCTTCTAGTAAATTGTGCACCATCTACAGGAAGCCAAGGATCCCCTGAAGCTACCCACTGGGAATACCTAGGACATAAGGGGAAATACACCCTCCATTAGCTCTAAGAAATGTTTTCAAGAAGGTGCAGGAGAATTAGAATCCTTGTCACGCCCTTCTCTAGGGGCTATGATAATGTGGGTGGGCATTAGTGGGTCTTTGTGTCACAGGTTCTCCAAGACATCCACAGGTGGTCGATAAGGAAGTCACAGCAGTCACGTCTACCTGATTGCAACATCTCCAAGGAAAAGGATTTAAGCCAGGACTTTGGGGGACTACGACGCCACACTCACCTCAAGTGTAGGCCCGCTCCCTGTCTGTGGGGGGTGAAGCTTTCTTAAATAAATCTTATCTTCTTTTACCTCTGTGTGTTGCAATTCTTTGCAATTGCTTGGATCTCTGGGTTGCCAGCGTGCATCTCTGGCTTGCTGGCTCTGGCGGTGCTGCATCTCCCTGCGCCTCTACTTCTCCAGCCATCTCACCTTCACCCTATCCGTGCCCTAACACTGGCAGTTAGAAGCAAGGAAACAGAATTAGATACATTCTACCAGGGCCCAGGAACAAGACACAAAGCCCAAAGCGTTTCAAGCAGGATAGACGCCAAAATGGAGCAAGGAGTCAGAGTCAGGCAAAAAAACAAGGTAGACGGTCTAAGAATGTGGCTACCCATGGGACCGGCATGTCCAAGACTCATTGTATGGTCTGTTACCTGTGTGTACAGGTGGGCCTATTTAGATTAAACCCTCGTTCCAGCAACCACTCAGGGAATAGGTTACCCAATGTCTGTGAGTCATAGGCTTGGGGGTGGACCTGGTGTGTGCACAACAGAGAGGGTGAGGAGGAGAGTGGAAGGTAAAACAGTCAGATTCTTACACAGATACCTCGTCCCAGGAAATGATCCTCTTCCCCTTCTCCTGACCAGGGAAACCTCACAGCCAAGAAATGGAACACGACCCACCAGTGTTCCATTCCATGACAATTTACGTGAAAGCAACAGATAGGGAATTTCATACAACATCTTTATTTATCCAAACATTTTGGCTAGCGTGGGTGAAGATAACAAGCATGATCTGGGCTCTCTGGGGGCTCACCATCACACAACAAGATGTAGTTGCCCAAAAGAGTGAGTTTGGTTCTAACAGCCCCATCTGGCGCAAGCTAATCAAGCCAGTTGAATAAACAATGCTTCTCTTTGACACTCACTATATCAGGCATGATGTCTGCGTGTCTGTCTCTACTTGCGGTCAAAGGGTTTTTTGTTTTGGTTTTTCCTGATCTTGAGTGCAGTATGAAAATGATTGTTGAATCAACAAGCCCAGGGCTCCAAGCTGCTTTTTTTTTTGAGTTGGAGTCTCACTCAGTTGCCCAGACTGGAGTGCAGTGGCTGCTCCCGGCCACCGCAGCCTCGACTTGCTGGGCTCCAGCAATCCTTCCACCTCAGCCTTCCAAGTAACTGGAACAACAGGTGCGCGCTACCACACCCGGCTAATTTTTGATTTATTGTAGCGATGAGGTCTGCGCCAAGTTGCCCAGGCGGGTCTTGAACCCGCGGGCTCAGGCAATCCACTCACCTCAGCCTCCCAAGGCACGGGATTACAGGCTGAGCCACCAAGCCCGGCTCACACTGCTTTCTTGTAGCAATTTCTTGTAGCACTGGGTAGAGGAGGCAGCTGTTGACCCAAACAGTGATTGGAATCATGCTGGGAATTGGGAGAAAAGGGAATTTCAAAGGAAAGTCAAAGTGAACTGTCTAGGAGTGGAGGATGAGGGTGAGGAGGTAGCAGACCTCTGCAGGCCAAAGTTTCGTTCCTTTTGCTTTACCCTTGGTAGAGATAGCTATTGGGTAAGCTGCATCAGAGAGGTTAGGGCCTATTTGGAAGGCAGGGTTTTTTACACTGTTCTGATACTGAAAGGCATCCCTTTGTTTTGATGGGAGTGAGCAGTAAATAATGCAATGGAGACCGTGGCTGACTCCTTCCCCGTCAGCTCTGGAGAAACAGTGGGTTGTCAGTGATTCAACAGAAACCCGTTCTCTCCTCTTCTCCAAAAACAGGACGAGGCAGCAAGGAAAGATACTTGATCTCAGCAAGGATTTCCCCCTCACGGGTGACAGTGTCCCATAGCTGCAAGACAGATCTCTCCACCCGTCAGCTCACATCACAATCCTGATTAGAATTCTTTGGGCGTCCTCATTGGCTACAAGACAAGGTCTACGCTGCTAAGGATGTCAACAGCTCTCCCCAGTGGGACGCCATCTGCCCCGACAGCCTCAGATCCCAGGTCCCAGCCACAAACAGTTCCCAGATCACAGATGGCACTTGTCCCACATGTCTGTGTGCATGCTGTCCCCTGCACCCGGACAGATTCTCTCAGTCACCTTGGCTCACATCCATTCACCCTTTAAAACCCAGTTCAGAGGGTGTGGCTGAGAGGCCATTCTTGACTCTCATGACCCTTTTGTCCAGAGAGACCTCGCTTCCCTGGTTTTCCTCTTGCCCACACACAGTCCTTTATTATCTCATGCAGTACTTAAAATGACACTTGAATGTTCCCAACCCACATTCCTCCCAAGCCTCACTAGGTTGTGGGTACAAATGAGGTCACGTGAATAAACCCAAAGCCCACTGGCCATACATTCCCACCAGCATGGCAGCAGAACTCAACTCCTGTTTCCTTTTTTTTTTTCTTTTGAGTTGGAGACTCACTGTCACCCAGGCTGGAGTGCAGTGGCACACTGCTCCTGGGCACTGCAGCCTCTACCTGCTGGGCTCAGGCGATTCTTCCACCTCAGCCTTCTTAGTAACTGGGACCACAGGCATGCGCCGCCACACACAATTAATTTTTTGATTTACGTAGAGATGAGGTCTGGCCAAGTTGCCCAGGCTGGTCTCGAACCTGCAGGCTCAGGCAATCCTCCCGCTTCCACCTCCCGAAGTGCTGGGATTACAGGCATGAGCTACCATGCCCGGCCTTTTCCCCTTTCATTGAGTGTCTTTCAGAGGGTCTTTGGATGAGGTCTTAGGAGCGGGACCTCGTCACTCTGGGTAACTGCCTGTCTTAGTTCATTTTGCTGCTATAACAGAATACTACAGACTGGGTGGTTTATAAAGAAAAGAGACTTATTCCACTCACGGTTCTGGAGTTGGGAAGTCCAAGAACATGGCATGACATCTAGTGAGGATTGGGTAGAAGGCAGAAGTAAGCACCCCAGACTGACAGGTACTGAGGCTGGACTTGCCTTATAGTAATCCACTAGTGTTAACTAACCCCTGATAACTAACCCACTCCAGTGACTATGACATTAATCCAACCCTGAGGGCTCTGTCCTCATGATCCGGCCTCCTCTTTTTAGGTCCTGCCTCCCAACATTGTTGCACTGAGGATTAAGTTTCCAATATATGAAATTTTGGGGGACATATGCAAACCGTGGCACTGCCCATGCTGTGGTGAGTCCCCCTGCACTTCTGGGGTTGCCACAACACCCTTGGCCCCAAGAGATGCCGGCGTCTGATGCCATGCCAGCCCAAAGGGTGGTCACAGGCCTGTCCTCAAATCGATTTCACCAAAGGCTCTGGGAAAACAGGAGGAAGTCAAGGATGTCTGCCTGGCTTCTAGATGTGGCTTCTTCAGAGCCTACAGGCATAACTCCGATCCCCTGTTTCCTCACAGGCACTTCCTTGTTAAATGACAGACACCTCCTGGACCCTTCCAGACAGTATCAGCTTCCCGCAGCACCACCGTCAAAGTCACCTAGGCACGCACTCTAGTGGGCAATGTTTTCATAAAATACAAATGAATGTCCAGTGAGGTAGCCCTCGGGGCACCTATTTCGCAGACTTTTCCAGACACAGGCTCTGGAGAGGAAGCCCAGAAAACCCTGGAAGTTCCTGCCTTTCCTCTGTCCAAGCCCTCCTTCCAAGCTCTCATGGAATATTTTGGCTTCAGCCTCTTCCCAGCATGCTTGGCGGTGGGGGTGAGTTCGCCTCTCACTCACAGAATGGGGTGACCCATAGACCTCAGTGATGAAAAGCATATACAGCCCACAGCCAACTTCTGTTACTCTGTCATGTGTTCACGGATCTGCCTCCTGAGAGCAGGAGTTGGGTCTCAGTTTGTCTTCACTTCCCTGAAACACAGGATGACCGAGTGAGAGAATAGATGAATGAGACTCCGTCATGGCATCTGCTTTGTCTTTGTAAGTTAATTAATTATTATTATTATTTGTGCATTGGAGGCTTACTTTGTCACCCAGGCTGACACTCCAGTGCAGTGGCACACTCATGGTCACCGCAGCCTCGACCTGCTGGGCTCAGGTGATTCTTCGCCTCAGCCTTCTGAGTACCTGGAACTACAGGTATATGCAACCATGCTTGGCTAATTTTTTATTTATTCTAGAGATGAGGTTTCGCCAAGTTGCCCAGGCTGGTCTCGAACCTGTAGGCTCAGGCAATCCTCTTACGTTGGCCTCCCAAAGTGCTGGTGTTATAGGCATGAGCCACCGCACCTGGCCCAATTAATTAATTTTTTAAAGGGATTAGGTCTCACTGTGTCACCCAGGCTGGAGTGCAATGGCACAATCATAGCTCATGGCAACCCTAGACTCCTGGGCAAGCAATTCTCTCACTTCAGCTTACTGGCATTTGCTTTAAAAGGCATCAGCAATCAGGAGCGGTGGCTCACACCTGTAATTCTAGCTCTTTGGGAGGCCAAGGCAAGAGAATTGCATGAGCCCATGAGTTTGAAACAAACCTGGGCAACATGGTGAAACTGTGTCTCTACAATAAATCAAAAAATTAGCCGCACATGGTGACGCATGCCTGTAGTTTCAACCACTTGGAAGACTGAGGTGGAAGGATCACCTGAGCCCAGCAGGTCAAGGCTGTGGAGGCCTTGAGCATGCCACTGCACTCCAGCCTGGGCAAAACAGTGAGATTCCGACTCAAAAAAAAAAAAATATCTGCAGGTGCTTTCTGAAAACTTGCCAGATTCTCACATCTGCTCCCTTCCTTCCATCCCCTCCTTGACTCCCATAAGAACCCCTGCCATGGACCCTCCCAGCCCATCTCACCGGGTCCCCAGTAAGGCCAGGAGTGGCTTAGCTCAGTGTTTCTTACCATTGGCTGCACAGTGGAATCACGTGGAGAGCTTTAAAAATGTACGACACCTAGACCCCTCTCTAGACCAACTCAACCAGGTTTGCAGCCAAGGTTGAGAACCTCCACCTTCGCCCAGGCCACCAGAAAGTTCCATGTCCCATGCTGTGAGGCAGCAAGCTCTTCAAAAGCATCAGCTGTGTCCACAGAACTCTGTATCCACAGCACACGTCTAGAAGAGCATTACAAAAAACGGGAAGGGAATAAAAATAAAAACATTGTCATCCCTGGATAAGAGTCTGCCCTGTTGCAACACACTGGGAATGTGGACGGTGAGGTACTTGGTGTACCCCTGCTCTGGGACTTTGTTCCTGCAGTTCACTGTTGCCCAATCCTCCAAGGGCCTGTCAGGCTTTCAGCACGTGACCTGCTCGCCCAGGCTCTCGCAGCTACTGCACCGATGCCTACTGTTTACATTCCGCTCGTTGAAGACCAAGTTAGCCGCCCTCCTTGTCAAACCCAGGTGACCTGTCTTTTAATTGGCTCTGGTGTCCTCTTAGGAGGCCAAGCTGGGGTTGTCTGATTACCCAAGGGCCCTCTCTGACTTCGGAGGGCAGCTGGATCATTGCATAATGATAAGAGAGACATGGCCATGCCCCTGGGCTGGACCCATGGCTTCTGAGCACATAGAATGAATTAATTTTGACTTTTTTCTTCCCACAGAGACTGTGAGTCTCTGAAGCAGTGTCTGCTTAAAAATTTACTCATTAACCCTGTATTCACGGCTGTCTTTTCCTAGTTTCCTTCTACCAGGGAGGCCAAGACTTCATGAAACAGCCTTAGCCTTTGTTTAAACTTTTCTAAAGCATTTAAAAAAAATTTTGAGTCGGGGTTTCTGTCACCCAGGCTGGAGTGCAGTGGCATGATTATGACTCACTGCAGCCTTAACTTTTGGGCTCAGGTGATCCTTTTCCGCTCCACCTCAGCCTTCAGAGTAGCTGGGGACTACAGGTTTATGCCACCAAGCCTAGCTAATTTTTACATTTTTTAAAAAAGAGTCGAGGTCTTGCTATGTTGTCCAGGCTGGTTTTGAACTCTTGGACTCAAGCAATACTTTTGCCTCAGTCTCCCAAAGTGCTGGGATTACAGGCCACCACACCCACCCAACTTTCAGTCATTTTAATGGGAGTGCTATCCAGAGAAGCCAAGTCAAAAAGCAGTCACTGGCTGGGCTCGGTGGCTCAGTCTGTAATCACAGCATTTTGGGAGGCCGAGGTGAATGGATTGCCTGAGCCCGCAGGTTTGAGACCAACCTGGGCACCTTGGCGAGATCTTGTCTCTACAATAAATAAGTAAAAAATTAACTGGGCATGGCAGCACGCCTGTAGTTCCAGCTACTTGGAAGGCTGAGGCAGAAGGATTGCTGGAGCCCAGCAGGTTGAGGCTGCGGTGGCCGGGAGCGTGCCACTGCCCTCCAGCCTGGGGGACAGAGTGAGATTTCAACTAAAAAAAATAAAAAATAAATAAAAATAAAAATAACAGAAGTACTGGAGGCCAGGCCTGGCTAGTTCAATAGCATCCCCAGAGGGGGGCTCAGGCACTGGTGTCTGGAAAGTTCCCTCTGCATGCTAAGTGTAGTCAGGGTTGAGAGTCATTCACTAATCAACCCTCCTGGCTGGCTGGGCACAGTGGGTCATGCCTGTAACCCCAGCACTTTACAGGGCCGAGGCGGGAGGATTGCCTGAGTCCAGGAGTTCAAGTCTGCAGTGAGTGGTGATCATGACACCACTCTCCAGTCTAGGTGACAGAGTGAGACTCCGACTCAAAAACGAACAAATAGAGCTGGGCTCGGTGGCTCAGCCTGTAATCTCACGCCTTTGGGAGGCTGAGGTGAGCGGATTGCCCGAGCCCGCGGGTTCAAGACCCGCCTGGGCAGCGAGACCTCATCTCTACAATAAATCAAAAAATCAGCTGGGCGTGGTAGCGCATGCCTGTAATTCCGGCTACTTGGAAGGCTGAGGCGGAAGGATCACCGGAGCCCAGCAGGTCGAGGCTGCGGTGGCCGGGGTGGTCACTGCACTCCAGTCTGGGCGGCAGAGTGAGATTCCGACTCAAAAAAAAAAACCAACAAAAAAAACCGAACAAACATAACAAAATAAAACACCTCCCTTAGTTTTCACATGGGAAAATCAGGACTGAGGTGTTTGGGAGAAATTCTGAGCTGTTAGCCCTGCTTGAATGTCCAGGGTGTCCAAGGAGCCAGAATAAGAAATAGCAACCCGCAAGATTCTGCTCTTTTCTGTCAATAGAACTCTCTAAATTATTTGCCTGCTCCCCCATCTTCTTTCTACTCCTGGGGTTTGCATTTCTAAGACAGAAATCTCAGAGGATCTTCTTTCTAAACTCCCAAACTCAGCCTAGGCAACATATGGAAACTCATCTCCAAAAACAATTAAGAACTTAGCCAGGTGTGGTGGTACACACCTATAGTCCTGGTTACTTGGGAGGCTGAGGTGGGAGGATCCCTTGAACCCAGGAGGTCAAGGCTACAGTGAGCTATGATCATGTTACAGCACTTCAGCCTGGGCAACAGAGTGAGACCCTGTCTCAAAAATAAAATAAAATAAACCCCAAACTCTTTTATTTTTTTCAGTCAGAGTCTCACTCTGTCACCCAGGCTGGAGTGCAGTAGCACACTCATAGCCACTGCAGCCTCAATCTACTGGACTCAGGTGATCCTTCTGCATCAGCCCTCCAAGTAACTGGAACTACAGACATGCGCCACCATGCCCGGCTAATTTTTAACCCCAAACTCTTAATTTAGTCATTCAATAAATGTGCTAGAGCAGAGGACCCCTTGTCAGGGCCACCCAGCAGGTGGCTGTGTCCAGGGTTCCATTTCTGGTCCCCCATGACCGCAATCTGCTGAACTTGGGCTCTCACTGGGGGGCTACCAGGAACGTTGATCGTATTCAGCCCTGTTTCTTTTCTTTTTTTAGACTGCAAAATATAGTTTATTTAGGAAGTAAATTAGAGAAAAGGAGGAGAGAAGAGAGAGAGAGAGAGAGAGAGAGAGAGAGAGTGTGAGATTCACCTCCCCAAGTAAGGGAGGGGACAAAAGATTAGAAAACATGGCGGCAGTTATAGCTCAAAGAGCACATGGCCACACCAAAGCAACGGCTCAGTCCTGTTTCTTTTTTTAATTTTTATTTTTATTTATTTATTTATTTATTTTTGAGTTGGAGTCTCACTCTGTCACCCAGGCTAGAGGGAAATGGTATGTTCCCAGTCAACACAGCCTCAACCTGCTGGGCTCCAGCGATCCTTCCACCTCAGCCTTCCAAGTAGCTAGACCTACAGGCACGCACCACCACGCTCAGCTAATTTTTTTATTTATTGTGGAGGTGAGGTCTCACCAAGTTGCCAGGGCTGGTCTCGAACCCGTAGGCTCAGGCAATCCTCTCACCTCAGCCTCCCAAATTGCTGGGATATAGGTGTGAGCCACCGCGCCCGGCCCCAGTCTGTTTCAAAGTTGGTAGCTAAGACACTTAAAACAACTTGTGGGGGAAGCTAGAAGTTTTGGGGGGTTTGACCCCTTTTCATTTGTAGGTGCTAAATTATCATGGTGATGCCACGGGGGGGTGGAGCGGTGGCTAGGGAAGAGGTAACCTAGTCAGGTAAGGCAAGCAAAGGACCCACAGTAGTAAGTTTCGGGAGATGGGTTCTCACTGTCAAGGTCGTGCCAGGGCGCCCCTGAACGTTTGGGTCTAGGCGCCTCCTTTGCCTCACCCTAGATCCGGCTCTGAGGCCAGAAGAGGGAGGGGAAGAGAAGAGGAAAAATCCTATCCTAGCTGCCAAGCTAAATCCAACATTTATTCCAAGTTAAATATAAGTGGAAACACCGAAATGCCAGTCTTACCTGCCTTAGGCACCGTGTCCAGCTCAGAGACCAGTAACCTTGCAAGCAGAGAAGGCCGTTGCTGGGAAGCCCAAGGATGTCTCTGCAGCGCTGGGGAAAGTTCTGTGTTTCTCCATCCTATGTGTGGCCCACCGACTTCACTAGCCTCATGGAGCCTCTGGCGAAGGAGGCCCTTAGAGAGGCAGAGAACAGAGGCTTCTCAGAAGCGGCAAGTCTAAATGTTTAATCTGCTTCTCTCCCTTTGACTTGAAAACTTGCTTCAGACACAAGCCCTGGTCCTGAGCCTTCTTATTGTTTCCAGAATAACGAAAAGGAGTGTGACTTCAGGGCCTGGGAAAGTAAGTCTCTCCTCCAATACATGCAGGTGCTCGACCTTGGTGCCCTTGGCCTAATGTGAACTGAAGATTCCTTAAGCGGTTAGCAGACGCTGAACTATATTGGCTCTTACTGTGAGCCTGAGTGCCTGCCCCAACCTTGTCTGCCGTAAAGCAACTTCACGGCCAGGCATGGCAACTCACACCTGTAATCGCAGCATTTTGGGAGGCGACAGGATTGCCTGAGCCCAGGGGTTCGAGACCAGCCTGGACAACTTGTTGAGACCTTGTCTCTATGATAAATCAAAAAAATTAGCTGGGCGTGGTGGTACGCACCTGTAGTCCCAGCTACTTGAAAGGCTGAGGCAGAAGGATTGCAGGAGCCCAGCAGGTTGAGGCTGCGGTAGCTGTGGGCGTGTGTGCCACTGCACTCCAGCCTGGGTGACAGAGTGAGACTCCAACTCAAAAAAAAAAGAAAAGAAAAGAAAAGAAAGAAGCCGGGCTCGGTGGCTCTGGCTCAGCCTGTAATCCCGTGCCTTTGGGAGGCTGAGGTGAGTGGATTGCCTGAGCCCGCGGGCTTGAGACCCGCCTGGGCAACTTGGCGAGACCTCATCTTTACAATAAATCAAAAACTTAGCCAGGCGTGGTAGCACATGCCTGTAGTTCCAGCTACTTGGAAGGCTGAGGTGAAAGGATCGCCGGAGCCCAACAGGTCGAGGCTGCGGTGGCTGGGTGCGTGCCACTGCCCTCCAGCCTGGGCGACGGAGTGAGACTCCAACTCAAAAAAAAAAAAAAGAAAACCCAGATGCCTAGGCCACACCCTGGGACACTTAAGTCAGAATCTCTGAGGCCAAGACCCAGGCATTAGGAGTTTTTCAAGCCCCCCAGTTGACTCCAATGTGTACCAAGATCAAGAGCCAGCAGACTAGATGGTCTGTAAAATTCCTCCCACTCTCAAGCATGGGGCAAAACCCATGGTTTGGTTCATATCAATGAGCAGTGGCTGCGTTTGGGCATTCAAAGCCCTCTGGATGGAGTCTGAAAAGCACATCTTGGAGCACTGACTTTGGAGGACTTGGGGATTTAAGTTTCCTCATTCTGATCCTCTCTAGCCCTGCCTCACCTTCTTAGTATGTGAAGCCGGCAGGATTCTTCAAACAGAGAGACTCCCCACACTTCAGAACCGGCTCTCTTCTGGGTTGGAAGAAGTAATTAAGTGGACTGCAGGTCAGTTAAGGCAAAAAGGAGAAAGGTGGATCCGTGGAGTCAAGAGAAAACTTACCAAAACAAACGTGCCTAGGAAACATACACAGCTAGTTGTAAACATTTGAAAATACAGAAAAGTATAAATAATAAAATACAAATCCCTCATAATATCAATTTCAGAGATACAGACCATTAACAGTGTGGTATATTTGGTTTGTTCTCCCCCCCCCCTTTTTTTTAGTTGGAGTCTCACTCTGTTGCCCAGGCTGGAGTGCAGTGACATACTCACAGTCACCGTAGCCTTGACTCGCTGTGTTCAGGCGATCGTTCCACCTCAGCCTTCTAAGTAGGTGGGACTACAGGTGCATGCCACCACGCCTGGCTAATTTTTTGACTTATTGTAGAGACAAGGTCTGTCCATATTACCCAGGTTGGTCGTCTCACCTCTGCCTCCCAAAGTCCTGGGATTACAGATGTGAGCCACCGTGCCCAGTTTCCATTTTTTATTTACATAAAAGTGGGATACGGGTGAATAGAAAGTTCTGTGCCCTGCTTTGCTGCTTATTGTTGATGTTTTGCACTAAATTTTGTTAAAACCCTGATTTGAGTGACTACATAGTATTTTTTTTTTTTTTTGAGTTGGCGTCTCACTCTGTCGCCCACACTGGAGTGCAGTGGCTGCTCCCAGCCACCGCAGCCTCGACATGCTGGGCTCTGGCGATCCTTCCACCTCAGCCTTCCGAGAAGCCGGAATTACAGGCATGCGCTACCACGCCCGGTTGATTTTTTGATTTATTGTAGAGATGAGGTCTCGCTGCCCAGGCGGGTCTCGAACCCGTGGGCTCAGGCAATCCACTCACCTCAGTCTCCCAAAGGCGCGGGATTACAGGCTGAGCCACTGAGCCCGGCTTTTATTTTTATTTTTATTTTTTGAGTTGGAGTCTCACTCTGTCACCCAGACTGGTGTGCAGTGGCCGCTCCCAGCCACTGCAACCTCAACCTGCTGGGCTCCGGCTATCCTTCCGCCTCAGCATTTCAAGTAGCTGGAACTACAGGTATGCACTACCATGCCTGGCTGAGTTTTTTATTTATTGTAGAGATGAGGTCTCGCCAAGTTGCCCAGGTGGGTCTTGAACCCACGGGTGCAGGCAATCCACTCACCTCAGCCTCTCAAGGTGCGGGATAACAGGCTGAGCCACCGAGCCTGGCTTCTTTATTTTTTAAATGTATGCTTATAAATGGATATCTTTGACTAAACTGCCTTTATTATTTTTTATTTTTTTGAGTTTGAGTCTCATTCTGTCACCCGGGCTAGAGTGCAGTGGCACACTCGCAGCCACTGCAGCCTCAACCTGCTGGGCTCTGGCGATTCTTCCACCTCAGTCTTCCAAATAGCTGAAACTACAGGCATCAGCCACTGCCCAGCTAGTTCTTTGATTTATTGTAGAGACGAGGTCTCGCCAAGTTGCCCAGGCTAGTCTTGAAGCTGTGGGCTTGGGCAATCCTCTCACCTCCACCTCCCAAAGTGCTGGAATTGCAGGTGTGAACCACCATGCCCAGCTTCCAAAAGCCTTTAAAATCTCCTTTTTGTGGTGTGTGTGTGTGTGTGTGTGTGTGCGCACGCACGCCCGTGTGTGTCTCCTTCAGATAAGGCTGTTTCACGTGAAACAAAAATCCGCCTGTGCATATTGTTTGAGAAAGTTTCGCTTGTTTTCTTAGTGACATCCGGAGACCCTAAACATACCCAAACCCTTCCTGCTATTTAAATTCATGTATTTTGATCCAAAGATTTCATAATTCCACCCCCACACTGCCTATTCCCTAGGGTTATGAGAGAGAAAGAAAAATATTTTTCAAAGAGCCGGCATTGTATTCTTAGAATGTTCCCCTACAAAGCACTGTGTACACTTAGGACTCTGTATAAATAAATGACACAAATATAGATCCATTGGGGAGGGTTCTCTGTGGTTTTCTGCGGCCTGGCGCCACTGTTCTGTTCGCATGTGTGTGAATTGAGGCGGGTTTGTGCTTTGAGTCAGGCCCAAGGAGAGATGTAAACACCCAACATACAGATGACCCTTTTTTAGGATTTGAGGAAGAAGATGATTAAAAAGCGGGGGGAGGGGAGAAGGAGAACAGATAGAAAGAAGTAAGATGGTAGAGCCCCAACAAAGACTAGAACTCAGTCTAGTGATATTCAATTATCTGGGGATTCCTTTAAAATGCAGATTCTGGGTCAGGTGCAGTGGCTCACACCTGTAATCCCAGTGCTTTGGGAAGCCCAGGCGAGAGGATTGCCTGAGCTCAGGCGTTTGAGACCAGCCTGGGCAACTTAGTGAGACCTTGTCTCTACAATATATCAAAAAATTGGTCGGATGTGGTAGCACCAGCTTACTTGGAAGGTTGAGGTAGAAGGATCTCCTGAGCCCAGCGGATTGAGACTGCAGTGACTGTGAGCATGCCACTGCACTCCCGTCTGGGTGAAAGAGTGAGACTCCAACTAAAAAAAAAAAAATTGCAGATTCTGGTTAGCTGTGTGACTCATGTCTCTAATCCCAGGACTTTGGGAGGTCGAGGCAAGAGGATCGCTTCAGCTCAGGAGTTTGAGACCAGCCCGGGCAACATAGGGAGACTTTGTTTCTTTCTTTCTTTTTTTTTTTTGAGTTGGAGTCTCACTCTGTTGCCCAGACTGGAGTGCAGCGGCCGCTCCCGGCCACCGCAGCCTCGACCTGCTGGGCTCCAGCGATCCTTCTGCCTCAGTCTTCCAAGTAGCCAGAACTACAGGAGCACACTACCACGCTGGGCTAATTTTTTGATTTTAATGTAGAGATGAGGTCTCACCTGCCCAGGCGGGTCTCGAACCCGCGGGCTCAGGCAATCCACTCACCTCAGCCTCCCAAAGGCGCGGGATTACAGGCTGAGCCACCGAGCCCGGCTGACTTTGCTTCTATTAAAAAAAAAAAAATCAGAATTAGCCTGGCGTGGTGGTAGCACGCGCCTGTAGTTCCAGCTACTTGGAAGGCTGAGGCGGAAGGATCGCTGGAGCCCAGCAGGTCGAGGCTGCGGTGGTGGGGAGTGGCCACTGCACTCCAGGCTGGGCGACAGAGTGAGACTCCAACTCAAAAAAAAAAAAAAAAAAAAAAATCAGAAAATTAGCCAGGCGTGGTGGCATACTCCTGTAGTTCCAGCTACTTCGAAGGCTGAAGTGAAAGGATCACCTGAACCCAGCAGGCTGAGGCTGTGGTGGCCATGAGTGTGCCACTGCACCCCAGCCTGGGTGACAGAGTGAGACTCCAATCCTAAAAAATAAAAATGAAAATAAAAGATAAAATGAAGATTCTGACCAGTTCTGTGGCTCATGCCTGTGATCCCAGCACTTTGGGAAGCTGAGGCAAGAGGATCACTTGATCCCAGGAGTCTGAGACCAGCCTGGACAATACTTGGAGGCCTCATCTCTATAAAAAAATCAAAATAATTAGTGTGGTGGTGCACACCTGTAGTCCCAACTACTCAGGAGGCTGAGGCAAAAGGATCGATCGCCTGTGCCCAGAAAGTAGAGGCTGTTTCCTGGTGATCATGCCATTGCATTCCAGCCTGGGGGACAGAGTGAGACTTAGTCTTTTTTATTTTTTTATTTATTTGTTTAAAATTTATTTTTAAATTGACAAATAAGAGTTGTACATATTTATAGTGTAAAACATGTTTTTTTGAAACAGGTATACACTGTGAAATGGCTAAATCATGCTAATTAACTTCACATACTTATCATTTTTTGTGGTGAGAACACTTAAAATCCTCAATTTCAGAATACAGTACATTGCTTTTAACTATAGTCACCATGTTGTACTTGAGATTTCTCGAACTCCTCCTACACTGAAATTTGGATTTTTTCACCTATATCTCCCCAACACTCCCACCCCACCTCCTTGTCAGCCCCTGGTAATCACCCTTCTATCATTTGTCCTTTTAAATTGAACTCTGTTAGATCCCACGGACATGTGAGATCAGGCAGAATTAGTCTTTCTGTGCCTGGCTTATTTCACTTAGCATAATGTCCTCCAACTTCATCAAAACTGTCACAAATGATGAGATTTCCTTTTCTTTTTTTTTGAGTTGGAGTCTCACTCTGTCACCCAGACTGGAGTGCAGTGGCCACTCCCGGCCACCGCAGCCTCGACCTGCTGGGCTCCGGTGATCCTTCCTCCTCAGCCTTCCAAGTAGCTGGAACTACAGGCGCGCACTACCACACCCGGCTCATTTTTTTGATTTATTGTAGAGATAAGGTCTCGCCAAGTTACCCAGGCGGGTCTCGAACCCGCGGGCTCAGGCAATCCACTCACCTCAGCCTCCCAAAGCGCAGGATTACAGGCTGACCCACCGAACCCGGCTTCAGTCTTTTTTTTTTAAATTGGAGTCTCACTCTTGTCACCCAGACTGGAGTGCAGTGGCACACTCAAGGCCACTGCAGCCTCGACCTGCTGGCCTTGGGTTATCCTTCCGCCTCAGCCTTACAAGTGGCTGGAACTGTAGGCATGCACCACCATGTCTAGCTAGTTTTTGTGATTTATTGTAGAGACAAGGACTCACCAAATTGTCCAGGTTGGTCTCAAACCCCTGGGCTCAAGCAGTCCTCTCACTTTGGCCGCCCAAAGAGCTGGGATTGCAGGCTGAACCACAGCATCTGGCCGAGAATTTGTCTTAAACAAACAAATACATTAATAAATACAGTGCAGATTCTGATTCCAGAGGTCAGGGTGGGCCTGAGATTCTTCCTGTCTAACCAGCTCCGGGGAGGTTGCTGGTACAGCTCCATGGACCTTGACCTCAACGCAGGTTGAACACCTTTTTTAGCAGTAACATCAAGGCGTTCTCCCTCACTGCTGCTAGTCTCGTCTTCTGGGTCTCTCTCGCACCTGTTACCTCCTGAGTCAGCGACCGTGCTTTTTTGTGTGCTGTCTCAAAAATGAGGAAGCATCTACAGAACTTCTCTCAACAGTGTACAGGGGTCAACTTCTCTTTCCAAGTCTCTCTGGTAGCCTCTGCTTTGCTTCTACCATGACTTTTCATTTCTTGATCTCATCTACAATTCTTTTCTTGGCTTGCGTCATTCATTCATTCTCTTTCCTCTCTCTATTCAAAGTGGTTTTATTTCTCAGAGATTTTGTTGTTTTTGTTGTTTTGAGACAGGGTTTCACTATGTTGCCCAGGCTGGTCTCAAACTTCTGGGTATAAGAGATCCTCTAGCCTCGGCCTCCCATGTAGCTGGGATTAGAGGTGCACACCACTGTGCCTGGCTAATCTAGACATTTTATTTTATTTTTTATTTTTTAGTTGAAGTCTCACTCTGTCACCAGGCTGGAGGGCAGTGGCATGCTCCCGGCCACTGCAGCCTCGACCTGCTGGGCTCCGGCGATCCTTCCGCCTCAGCCTTCCAAGTAGTTGGAACTACAGGCATGCACTACCATGCCTGGCTGATTTTTGATTTATTGTAGAGATGAAGTCTCGCCAAGTTGCCCAGGCGGGTCTCGAACCCGCGGGCTCAGGCAATCCACTCACCTCAGCCTCCCAAAGTGCTGGGATTACAGGTTGAGCCACCAAGCCCGGCTAATCTACAGATTTTAATGCACAGTCCTGCACTAAGAACAGCTCCCACCATTTTTTCTGGTCCCACCTAGGGACAACATTAAAAATGATGTCTCCTCTTGGAAACCTGAAGCAGAAGGATCGACTGAGCCCAGTAGGTTGTGGCTGCGGTAGCCATGAGCATGCCACTGTACTCCAGCCTGGGTGACAGAGTGAGACTCCTACTCAAAAAAAAAAAAAAAAAAAAAAAAAGGTGTCTCCTAATAGTGGGCGAGTTTAGATCAGACTCAATTGATAACTTTTATTCATCTCCCAGACCACTTTTTTTTATGACGTAATAATGTTCATTACAATATATGGTTTCCAGAAAGTTTGAAGGAGCACTAATGTTTTCCCTCGAATGCAGTTTCTATGTCACTGTGATAAACAGAAATTTTCAGATTTGCAGTCAATAAAAGCCTCTAAAATTCTCTTTGGACGTGACTAATCCCTGAGGCTGCACAAACTCCCCATCCCTAAGAAGCTCACAGGGCCAAGTGTGTGATTCTCTGGCCTGAAAACAATGATTTGGGTGTGAATCACTGACTGCTGACACCCTCTCTCCAGACCCACTTGGGACCAGCAAACAGCGCTTAAGCCACAGAGCTGAACAGACCTTTTGGCTCTAAGTATCCATTTAACTTGTGAAACCTTAAAGTTGGTTTGGCAATGACCTCATTTGATTATTCCTCGGGATATTCCAAATGAATACAATGTTATACAAACGTTGACTTATGTAGCATTCCATCAAATGAAATTTCTTGTGAACTGGTATCTGCACCGATGTATGGTGTAATGGTAAATGATACTTTTCATCAGGAGCCTGGAGCACTTATTCGTCTCTGAATCATCAAAGCAAGCTGCAGGTTTTGCTGAATATTTTTTGGTGTTAAATATACTTGAAGTTGGCTTTTGGGAAATTGGCCATGTATGCCAAATAATAGCTTACAATGGCAGGTTAATCTTCAGTTTATTCAACGTCTTTTCTACTGTTTGTTCTGAGTTGGAGTCTCACTGTGTTGCCCAGGCTGGAGTGTGCAGCAGCATAATCACAGCTCACCACAGCCTTGACCTCCTGGGCTCAGGAGATCCTTCTGCCTCAGCCTCTCGAGTATCTGGGACTACAGGTGTATGCCACCACACCTGACTAATTTTTTTATTTGTAGAGGTGAAGTCTCACTATGTGGCTCAGGCTGGTCTCAAACCCCTAGTCTCAAGCAATCTTCTTGCCTTGGCTTCCCAAAATGCTAGGATTACAGGTATGAGCCACCATACCTGGCTATCTGTTTTTTGTTTTTGTTTTTTAAGTTTTCAAACAAAGTTTATTAGTGAGGAAAAGAGAAAAGGAAGAAGGAAGATTCATGGCAGAAAGACTTACCATGGGCAATTTTTTTTTTTTTTTTTGAGTTGGAGTCTCACTCTGTCGCCCAGACTGGAGTGCAGTGGCCGCTCCCGGCCACCGCAGTATCCACCTGCAGGATTCCGGCGATCCTTCCGCCTCAGCCTTCCAAGTAGCTGGAACTACAGGCGTGCGCTACCACGCCCGGCTAATTTTTTGATTTATTGTAGAGATGAGGTCTCGCCTGCCCAGGCGGGTCTCGAACCCGCGGGCTCAGGCAATTCACTCATCTCAGCCTCCCAAAGGCGAGGGATTACAGGCTGAGCCACCGAGCCCGGCTGGCAAATTTTTTAAAGAAGAAAAACCGTCTAACCAGTGTTTTATTTTTATTTTTGAGTCAGGGTCTCACTCTGTCACACAGGTTGGAGAGCAATGACTTGACCATGGCTCACCACATCCTTGACTTCCTGGGCTCAGGCAATCCTCCCACCTCAGCCTCCTGAGTAGCTGGGACTATAGGTGCTTGCCACCACACCCAGCTAACTTTTTTTGTTGTCGTAGTAGAGACAAAGTCTCACTATGTTGCCCAGACTGATCTAGAACTCCTGGGCTCAAACGATCCTCCAGCCTCGGCCTCCCAGTGTTAGGATTACAGGTGTGCACCACTGCACCCGGCTCCAGTGTTTTAAACAAGAAAATATTATAATCTACAATTTAAAGCTGATGGATTTGAGGTGATGTGATTTGCCCAAAGTCCTGTGAGGTAGTAAGCAGGTCAAGAAACCAAGTTTTCTTTTATGGTGGTTCTTTATTTGGGTAACCAAAACACCCACTTCTCTGACAACCATGAATGAATAAAGTCAACTGAATGTCATCCTGGGTCTAAAGTGTGACTACAAGCTAAGGACACAAATTTGGTTTTACTTCCATGTACACTGACAGAATTTGTGTAAAATTCACATAGAAGCCATTCTTTAATTTGTCTTTAAATGTCCACATGACTTTGTTTTTCTTTTCACACTTTTTATGAGTCAACCAAGAAGAAAAAATGACTTATCACTTCAGAGTCACACAGCCAATTTCTCTTCAATTTAACTCAACAAACATTGGTTAAGTACCTGTTTGTGTGGCATGCATGGTGCTGGGCACTGGAAATAGAGAGCATGATAAGACATGGTCATCTCCACCTGGAGGGATTCATAGACCTGTTGAATGGATGCTGAGGTCATCATCATGGCCCAAAGAGGGAATGGTCCAAGAGAGAGGCAGGTTAGTGGGGAGGGAGAGCTGGACTCTTGAGGATGAAGAAGTGATTCCCAGGTAGGTGAAGGGCAGGCATTATTCCAGAGGGAGAAAAGCTGGTATGTGGTCAAATAGCTGGGTCACCCAGCCACTAACAGACTAGATACCTGAAGGAGAAAATCTGAAGTCACATCCCGAGACAGGTGTGGTGGCTCAAGTCTGTAATCCCAGCACTTTGGGAGGCCAAGGTGAGAGGAATGTCTGAGCCCGTGGGTTTGAGACCAGCCCGGGCAACTTGGCGAGACCTCTTCTCCACAATCAATTTAAAAATAGCCGAGTGTGGGGTAGCACATGCCTGTGGTTCCAGCTACTTGGAAGACTGAGGCAGAAAGATCACCAGAACCTGGACGGTTGATGCTGGGGTGGCCGTGAGAGTGTCACTTCACTCCGGCCTGGGCAATAGAGTGAGACTCCAACTCAAAAAAAAAAAAGAGAGAGACAGGACTGAGCCAAGTTCTGTGTGTCGATGGTGATTGGAGTTTCTCGGACTAAAGGAAGACAAAGAAGAATGTTAAGTAGAAGATAGGCTGGGCATGGTGGCTCACATCTGTAATTCAGCACTTTGGGAGGCAGAGGCAAGAGGATTGCCTGAGCCCAGGGGTTGGAGACCAGCCTGGGCAACTTGGCAAGACCTCATCTCTACAATAAATAAAAAAATTAGCTGGGTGTGATGGTGCACATCTGTAGTTCCTACTTGGAAGACTGAGACAGAAGGATTGCCTGAGCCCAGTAGGTTGAGGCTGTGGTGACTGTGAGCATGCCACTGAACTCCATCCTGGGTGACAGAGGGAGACTCCAACTCAAAAAAAAAAAAAATTGCACCAATCCCTCTGTTAAGCAGACAGTTTCTCGCTCCCATTTCCACCTCTGTCTTTCCGTTTGGCTTCTCTATGTTGTTGTTGTTTTTTTTTTTTTTTTTTGAGTTGGAGTCTCACTCTTATCACCCAGGCTGGAGTGAAGTAGCATGCTCACAGCCACCACAGCCTCGACCTGCTGGGCTTAGGTGATCCTTCTGCCTTAGCCTTTCAAGTAGCTGGGACTACAGGAACATGCCATCATGCCCAGTTAGTATTTTTTATGATTTATTGTAGAGACGAGGTCTCACCAAGTTGCCCAGGCTGGTCTTGAACCCCTGGGCTCAGGCAATCCTCTCACCTTGGCCTCCCAAAGTGCTGGGATTACAGTCTGAGCCACCATGTCCGGCCTCCGTTTGGCTTCTTGAGTGTCCAATCCAAGACCTTGAAGTTTCTTCTCACCAACTCCACTTGGTTAACAGTCAGCTTCATTTGGCATTGGGTGTTCCAGATTATTTCCCTTCATGCCAGGGCACTTTGAGGTCAAGGGCACTCTGTCCTCACTCAGTTACTCCCAGTCTACTCCAGCGTTGTGGAATGGGAATCAGTCATGGCACCACATATTTGCTAAGTGTTTGATGAACAACAAAAACAATCTCACTCTGTTTAGCTCAATAGCTTAACAACTGCTTTGGGCATTTAAAGAAGACCCAGGATATTAGTTGAGGTTCTTCAGAGAAGTAGAACTGGTAGGGTGTGAGTGTGTGTGTACACGTGTGTGTATATAAAGAGATTTATAAGAAGTTGGCTCTGGCCAGACATGGTGACTCAAACCTGAAATCCCAGCATGTTGGGAGGTGGAAGCAAGAGGATTGCCTGAGCCCAGGGCGTCAAGACCAGCCTGGGCAACATGGCAAGACCTCGTCTCTACAATAAATTTAAAAAATTAGTCAAGCATGGTGGTGCACACATGTAGTTCTGGCTACTTGGAAGGCTGAGGCGGAAAGATTGCCAGAGGCTGAGGCTGTGGTGGCCATGAGCATGCCACTGCACTCCAGCCTGAATGACAGAGTGAGACTCTAACTCAAGAAGAAAGAAAGAAAGAAAGAAAGAAAGAAAGAAAGAAAGAAAGAAAGAAAGAAAGAAAGAAAGAAAGAAAGAAAGAAACTGGCTCACACAATTATGGAGGCTGCCAAGTCCTAAGATCTGCAGGGTGATTCAGTAAGCTAGAGACCCAAGAGAGCTGATGGTATAGTTACAGTTCAAGTTAGAAGAACTGAGACCCAGAAGAGCTGATGTTGCAGTCTAGTCTGAAGGGTAGCAGGCTTGAGATTCAAGAAAAATCTGTTTTTGGTTTGAGTCCAAAGATGGCAAAAAGCCAATGTCCCTGTTTGAAGGCCATCATGCAGGAGGAATTCTCTCCTACTTGGGGAGAGTCAGCTTGCTGTTCTTTTCAGACTTTTAATTGATTGGATGAAGCTTACTTGCATCAGGTAGGGGAATCTCCCCTTCTCTGTCTACCAATTTAAATAATACTCTTACCCAAAAACAAGCTCTTAGAAACTTCTCTCAATGTTTGTCCAAATATCTGGGTGCCCTGTGGCTCTTGCAAGTTGACCCATAATGTTAACCATTGTTCTCAGTACATCAATAATATTTACACACTATAAAATCATTAACAATTTGTGCAGAACATACAGGGTATATTTATTTCATAGGTATTTGGGATTCCGCAAACTTGATCATTTTTGTCAGCTAAGCTTTCTAATTAATTATATATATTTTTTGAGTTGGAGTCTCACTCTGTCGCCCAGACTGTAGTGCAGTGGCCGCTCCCGGCCACCGCAGCCTCGACCTGCTGGGCTCCGGCGATCCTTCCGCCTCAGCCTTCCGAGTAGCAGGAATTACAGGCATGCGCTACCACGCCCGGCTGATTTTTTGATTTATTGTGGAGATGAGATCTCGCCTGCCCAGGCGGGTCTCGAACCCACGGGCTCAGGTAATCCACTCACCTAAGCCTCCCAAAGGCGCAGGATTACAGGCTGAGCCACCGAGCCCAGCTTAGGACATAATTTTTAAATGTTTCCTTTGCACATTTTATCTCATTTTTTCTGACACTTTTTAGAAAAAGATATTTAAAACTGTCATTATCAGTACTACGGGAATCTAAGGAGGAGGAGGAGGATGGGGTTAGTTGCAACCAATGTTGGATCAGGGCTGGAGGGAAGAGAGTTGAGGACAAATGACTTCAGACACTCTTTTTTTTTTGAGTTGGAGTCTCACTCTGTCACCCAGACTGGAGTACAGTGGCTGCTCTCGCCCACTGCAGCCTCGACCTGCTGGGCTCTGGCGATCCTTCCGCCTCAGCCTTTCAAGTAGCCAGAATTACAGGCGCACGCTACCATGCCTGGCTGATTTTTGATTTATTGTGGAGATGAGGTCTCGTCAAGTTGTCCGGGCAGGTCTCGAACCCATGGGCTCAGGCAATCCACTCACCTCAGCCTCCCAAGGCGCGGGATTACAGGCTGAGCCACCAAGCCTGGCTAGACACACTCTTACCAAGGACCTGGGTCCATACCACTAAGCTAGGGGACAACCGAGGCTGATCCAAGCTGGTCTGGTCAGTGGAGGTCCAACCTGGGCTGAGGAGGCAGGGCACAGAATGGGATTTCTAAGGAGAATGTGGGTGCCCTATTCGTATGCAACATTTTTATTCAAGGGCCCATCTGTCTTGGGGAAGAGATTAGAGCAAACAGGGCTCCAGCCAATGGTACCAGGGTCCATGGATGGATCCTGGTTCCAACACGGAACTGGAAGGATATAATTGGGGCCAAAAGTCATGGTAGAGGACAGTAAGACAGTGGGCCACGTGGGATGGCTTGTGATAGGGAGGCTACAGCACCAGGCTCCTATAGACACATCTATTCTTGCCAGGACATTGAACACTGGCATGGGGCTCTTTCCAGTGCTCCCTCGGCAGCAGGGAAGGCTGCACATTCTTGGTTAGTCTGGACTCACACCAGCACAAGGACCAGAAGAAAGTCGATAGATCTTTTTTTTTTTTGAGTTGGAGTCTCACTCTATCTCTCAGGCTGGAGTGCAGTGGCAAGCTCAATGCCACCGCAGCCTCAACCTGCTGGGATCAGGTGATCCCTTCCACCTCAGCCTTCCAAGGAGCTGGAACCGTAGGCATGCCCGGCTGATTTTTTGATTTATTGTAGAGACGAGGTCCCACCATGTTGCCCAGGCAGGCTTCGAACCTCTGAGCTCAGGCAATCCTCTCGCCTCTGCCTCCCAAAGTGCTGGGATGACAGGCATGAGCCACTGCACCTAGCTGAGCCTATAGATCTTGAACTTCTTCCTGTTTTGAAGGGCTTTCCTCTCTATCCCCTGTCTATCCACATCTTACATTGACATTTGTTCCTTTACAGTTTACGTGAGAGCAGTTTCTTTCCTGCTGCCTCTGTCTGAATCTTACACCAGCCTCAAATGAGCAAATGAGGAATGAGCAAATGGAGATCGAATCACTTGACCAAGGCCACACACAGTGGCATTGCTCCCTCACTCAAGTTCAAGTCTTCTCACATTCTGAGGTCAATGCCACGGAATCTACAGGGAGCTGCTGGCTCAGAAAATCCGTGGATCTGGATGAAAAGACATTCAAGCTGGGCTCGGTGGCTCAGCCTGTAATCCCACGCTTTGGGAGGCTGAGGTGAGTGGATTGCCTGAGCCCGCGGGTTCGAGACACACCTGGGCAACTTGGTGAGCCCTCATCTCTACAATAAATAAAAAAATGAGCCGGGCATGGTAGTGCATGCCTGTAGTTCCAGCTACTTGGAAGGCTGAGGCGGAAGGATCGCCGGAGCCCAGCAGGTCAAGGCTGTGGTGGCCGGGAGTGGCCCCTGCACTCCAGTTGAGGCGACAGAGTGAGACTCCAACTCAAAAAAAAAAAAAGAAAAGACATTCAATTCATGGCTCTGCTAAGGTCCACAGCGGATGCTGGATCTTCACTTGGGCGAGCCCTGGGAGTCTCAGCCTCTGAACCAGGCTTTTCCAATCTCTTGTAGCTCGCTTCCAGAACACACTTGTTTCCACTTGTCAAGCCTACTTGCTCCTCCCTCCCTTGAATGATGTCTCTGGTTTGGACCTAAGTCCTCCAAATTTGTCTGCAAAGCCCATGCCTGTATCTGTGATGGAGTGAGATAGTGGACTTATCATCTCTAGATCCCTTCAGGTAAGAGTGTTGGGGGACGGGACTCGGTGGCTCACTCTGTAATCCCAGCACTTTGGTAGGCTGAGGTGAGTGATTGCCTGAGTCCGCAGGTTTGAGATCAGCCAGGGTAACTTGGTGAGACCTCATCTCGACAATAAACCACAAAAACTTGCCGGGTGTGGTGACATGTATCTGTAGTTCCAGCTACTTGGAAGGCTGAGGTGAAAGGATGGCCTGAGCCCAGCAGGTTGAGGCTGCAGTGGCCATGAGCGTGTCACTTTACTACAGCCTGGGCGACAAGAGTGAGACTCCAACTAAAAAAAATAAATAAATGATAAATAAAATAAATAAAAAATTAGCTGGGCATGGTGGCACATGTAGTCCCAGTTACTCATGAGGCTGAGGCAGAAAGATTGCCTGGGCCCAGGATGCCAAATTTGCGGTGAGCTGTGGTCATGCCACTGCACTCCATCTTGGAAGACAAAGTGAGACCCTGACTCAAAAAAAAAAAAAAAAAGAGTTATAAGAACATATGGAAGAATTAAGGTGGAGGTGGTATATAGTTGCTATTTTGTAAAATCCCGCACTGTGACCAATCATTCTAGCATCTTCCCCAAAAGATGACAAAAGAACAATCAGTAGCCTCATGTCTCTTTGGATTCTAAACCTTCTCTATGCAGAAGATTTATAGCCAGTTCTTTGACCTGACTGAATAAAAGAGTAATCCAGGCTTTCCACGGTTGCCCGTCATTTTAGTGGGAGACAGAGCTCTGGAGTAAAGAGATTCAGAGCCCACACCTGTCTCACCTGTGATTCAGTGTGTGACTTTACAAGAATTAGTCATCACCTTTGAGCACTCCCTGGGTGGCGTGGATATCCATTCCACATCTCTCAACGAGCAAAGACTCTGAAAAGGATCATCATAATGGCAAGACCACCTTCCTGAAGAGAGAAGTCATTTTTCATCATAAAAAAAAGCACAAGAAATTCCTCGTGAAAGTCAAAAAAAGTGGCCAGGTGTGCTGGCTCAAGCCTGTAATCCCAGTACTTTAGGAGGCTGAGGCGAGAGGATTGCCTGAGTCCAGGGGTTCGAGACCAGCCTGGACAACTTGGTGAGACCTCATCTCTACAATAAATTTTAAAAAAAAGATTAGCCAGGGCGTGGTAGTACACATCTGTTCCAGCTACTTGGAAGACTGAGGCGAAAGGATTGCCGGAGCCCAGCAGGTTAAGGCTGTGGTGGCCCTGAGCGTGCCACTGTATTCCAGCCCAGGAGAGAGAGTGAGACTCCAACTCAAAAAAAGGAAAAAATACAAAAAAGAAAGGGAAGAAAGTATGAGGCAGGGCAGGAATACTCATTACCCAAGTACGTGCTTCTTCCCCAGACTGGAGTGCAGTGGCCGCTCCCGGCCACCGCAGCCTCGACCTGCTGGGCTCCGGCAATCCTTCCACCTCAGCCTTCCAAGAGTAGCTGGAATTACAGGCATGTGCTACCACGCCCGGCTGATTTTTTGATTTATTGTAGAGATGAGGTCTCGCTGCCCAGGCGGGTCTCAGACCCGCGGGCTCAGGCAATCCACTCACTTCAGCCTCCTAAAGCGCGGGATTATAGGCTGAGGCACCGAGCCCGGCTTCTTGGTTTTTTTTTGAGTTAGAGTCTCACTCTAACTCAAAAACCATTGCAGCCTCGACCTACTGGGCTCAGGCGATCCTTCTGCCTCAGCTTTCCAAGTAGCTGGAACCACAGGCATGTGCCACTACCATGCCCAGCTAACTAAAAAAAAAACTTTTTGTAGAGACAAGGTTTTATCAAGTTGCCCAGGCTGGTCTCAAAACCCTGGGCTCAGGCAATCCTCTTGCCTATGCCTCCCAAAGTGCTGGGACAACAGGCGTGAGACCCAGTGCCAGGCTCTTCCTTCAGACTCTTTTTTTTTTTTTTTTTAGTTGGAGTCTCACTCTGTCGCCCAGGCTGGAGTGTACTGGCACGCTCATGGCCACCACAGCCTCGACCTGCTGGGCTTAGGTGATCTTTCTGCCTCAGCCTTCCAAGTAGCTGGAACTACAGATGCATGCCACCATGCCCGGCTAGTTTTTGTGATTTATTATAGAGATGAGGTCTCACTAAGTTGCCCAGGCTGGTCTCGAACACCCGGGGCTCAAGCAATCCTCTTGTCTCGGCCTCCCAAAGTGGTGGGATTACAGGCTGAGCCACCACACCCAGCTTTTTAAAAATATTTTGTGGAGACAAAGTCCTGCTATGTTGCCCAAACTGGTCTTGAACTCCTGGGCTCAAATAAACCTCCTGCCTTGGCCTCCTAAAGTCCTGGGATTATAGTGTGAGCCACCCTGCTTGGCCAATTTTTTTTTTTTTTTTTTTTGAGTTGGAGTCTCACTCTGTTGCCCAGACTGGAGTGCAGTGGCCGCTCCCGGCCACCACAGCCTCGACCTGCTGGGCTCTGGCGATCCTTCCGCCTCAGCCTTCCGAGTAGCCGGAATTACAGGCGCGCGCTACCACGCCCAGCTAATTGCTTGGCCAATTTATAACTGTTAATCTGTGGACTTTGGGGCCTAGGATGGGTCTCAGGCCAGACTGCTGATCACGGGATTAGGTACACACATCTCTGCAATAGCTGAGCATTAACTGAAGAGGTCTTAGAGGCTCACAGCTTTTTGATTGTGTTTGAAAGTGAACCAGTCTTTGACAAAGGAAGTAAAAGGCACTCTTATCACTCCGTGTCTTAGGTCGGGTGACCTGGAAGCCGAGCCCAGGTGAGGATTCAGGTGCAGCACTGCAGGAGAAAAAGCGCGCTTCAGCGGGATAGGACAGGGGCAGGAGATGGGCGAGAATGTGATCCCAGCTGGAGTCCAGCTTCGGTCTGGTCCCTCCAGAGCATGACTCGCCCCCTGGAGCTGGTCTCATCTTCAGGCAGGGATGCAGCCTTTTTTGCAGCGTGATACTCCCCATCAATCAAGCATTGGTTGACTGTCCTGGATGGGGGTGGTGTTGTAAACCCCAAGATGAGGGCTCCCATTCAGCTGAGGGTCAATCTCCAGAGAAGGGGGCAGCTGTGAGCCCTTCACAGCCATTTTTGTGGGGGCACTGACAGAGTCCCGCTACCACATGGGGGTGAATAGTGATCAACGCAGGCCACTGGGCAGAGCAGAGGTCATTAGAAATGCCTGTCATGTTCTGGCTACCAGGAATTAGGCTGAGTGGGTATTATTAGGAGACTGATCTAGGTTGGGTTTTTTTTGAGTTGGAGTCTTACTCTGTCACCCAGGCTGGAGTGCAGTGGCACACTCACGGCCACCGCAGCCCCGACCTGCTGGGCTACAGTGATCCTTCCACCTCAGCTTTCCAAGTAGCTGGAACTACAGGCACGTGCTACCAAGCCTGGCTAATTTTTTATGTATTGTAGAGACAAGTTCTCACCAAATTGCCTGGGCTGGTCTCGAACCCCGGACTCATGCAATCCATTCGCCTCGGCCTCCCAGTTGTGCTGGGATTGTAGGCTGAGTCACCAAGCCCGGCCTGATCTAGGTTTTATGGGTCCTGAAATTGTAATCTGGGGTCTTCTGTAAAGACAAGGACACAAAACTGTGATTTTAAATTAGATTTGTAGCCTGTGAAAGGGACTGGTCCTAAAGCTGAAGATTTGTTAGCTTCCTCTGTCTCTGGGTGTTTTGGTTCCTTCGAACAGAAGAGAAAACTGAGGTTCAGAATTTAAGTGAAATTGCCCAAGGATGTCAATTACAGCAGCGGCTAGAGATAGAGTCAGATACCTCCGGCGCATAGTCCAACACCTGCTCTGTGATAACACCAGCCATACCCACCACAGGGACTGCTGGGAGGGTCAGGCCAGGAGATAAGAAACAAGAACATGCTTCATAAGCACTCCCTGAAGTGCCATGTGGTTGTAAGACATGGTGATTAAATGGGCACTTGATCTGTGAGGCGGGATGTTGCCAACTCGAATAATTTGGTCAAAAGGGATATACTATATATTTTTTCTTAGTTGAGTTTTCGTCCCTTGCTTGCTGAGTGTGTACAATGATTTTTCTTTTTTCCGTTTCTGATTTGATTCAAAGTTGCAAGCTTCTAAAATTGGCATGAATCATAAATTAATAAATCTTCCAGGCTTGGGGCTACTTGCCTAGCATGAAAACAGAAAACTTTATCATAGAATACAGAGGCTTTATCATAGAAAACAAGAGCAATCCTCCTTATCATTCCACCAGAATGAACTATTGATAGACACTGAACAGTTCTTAAAAGGCAAGGCTGAGGAGATAAGAGAAGAAAGAGTGCTCTGTGGAATTTATGGTTCAGAGCAATGAGCGAGTGGGTTCCTAAAAACATTTCTCTGTCCAAAAACTGTTGCCAGTTGGCACAGCGAACTCTAAGTCCCAGATGCTGCAGCTTATACCCAAATGAGTTTTTACTCACCCAAGTTTTTATCAGCCATGGGTCCAGGGGGCAGGGCGGGAGGTCCACTCATCTGCTAAAGGTAAGTGGATGTCATTTGGTTGGGATTATGTTGACCCCTTGGCTACTTTTCTCCAGACTGAGCAGCTCTATTAAATTGTAGGACAGCAGCACACTGGAAGAGTTGAAAGCTTTGTTAAAAAAAGTCTCTTCTGCGCCGGGCTCAGTGGCTCAGCCTGTAATCCCGCGCCTTTGGGAGGCTGAGGGGAGTGGATTGCCTGATCCCGCGGGTTTGAGACCCGCCTGGGCAGGCGAGACCTCATCTCTACAATAAATCAAAAAATTAGCCGAGCGTGGTAGCACATGCCTGTAATTCCGGCTACACGGAAGGCTGAGGCGGAAGGATCGCCGGAGCCCAGCAGGTCGAGGTTGCGGTGGCCGGGAGCGGCCACTGCACTCTAGTCTGGGCAACAGAGTGAGACTCCAACTCAAAAAAAAAAAAAAAAAGTCTCTTCTTGGCTGGACACAGTGACTCATGCCTGTAATCCTAGCAGTTAGGGAGGTGGGGCAAGAGGATTGCCTAAACTCAGGGATTCGAGATCAGCCTGAGCAACATGGTGAGACCTTGTCTCTATAATTTCAGCTATTTGGAAGCCTGAGGCAGAAGGATTGCCTAAGTCCAGCAGGTTGAGGTTGCGGTGACCATGAGTGTGCCACTGCACGCTGACCAGGGCAACAGAGTAAGGCTCTGACTCAAAAGAAAAAGTCTCTTAGAGGGGCAGGATGGCTTACGCCTATAATCCCAGCACTTTGGGAGGTGAAGGCGAGAAGATTGCCTGACCTCAGGGGTTCGAGACCAGCCTGAGCAACATGGCAAGACTTCATCTCTACAATAAATAAAAAAAACCAGCTGAATGTGGTGGCACATGCCTGTAGTTCCAGCTACTTGGAAGGCTGAGGCGGAAGGATCGCCTGAACCCAGCAGGTCAAGGCTGCAGTAGCCATGAGCATGTCACTGCATTCGGGCCTGGATGACAGAGTAAGATTCCTACTCAAAAAAAAGGGGGGGGGGTCTTCTTTCAGAGGACTTTAGCTCACACTATTGAAGATCAAGTACAAGACTCCAAGACTTCAGAGTCTGCTCTGGCAGAAGGTGCTTCAGCTGAGTGCCTACCCGATGTGCAAATCCTTTGTGGGATATTTCTGGCAGGTGATCAGTCAGTCTCTAACGGAACCATTCCACGAAGCTACAGGGACCCGCTTTGCGATGCCTGCCTCCTTGCTGGGAGCATGGGACAACTTTTATTTCCTTGCCCTGAAATCTGCCACCTGCTCACTTCTACCCATTGATATTTCTTTTCTTCTCTTTTTTTTTCTTGAGTCAAAGAATCTCACTCTGTAGCCGGGCTCGGAGGCTCGGCCTATAATCCCGCGCCTTGGGAGGTTGAGGTGAGTGGATTGCCTGAGCCCACCGGTTTGAAACCTGCCTGGGCAACTCGGTGAGACCTCATCTCTACAATAAATCAAAAACTAGCCGGGCATGGTAGCGCGCGCCTGTAGTTCCAGCTACTTAGAAGACTGAGGTGGAAGGAGCGCCAGAGCCCAGCAGGTTGAAGCTGCGGTGGCCGGGAGCGGCCACTGCACTCCAGTCTGGGTGACAGAGACTCCAACTCAAAAAAAAAAAAAGAATCTCACTCTGTCACCCAGGCTGGAGGACAGTGGCACACTCACGGCCACCACAGCCTCGACCTGCTAGCCTCAGGCGACCCTTCTGCCTCAACCTTCCAGGTAGCCGGAACCACAGCTAATTTTTAAATTTATTGTAGAGATGAGGTCTTGCCAAGTTGCCCAGGCTGGCCTTGAACACGTGGGCTCAGGCAGTCCTCTCATCTCAGCCTCCCAAAGTGCTGGGATGACAGCTTGAGTCAGCTCCCAGCCCTGCCTTTTTTTCTAATCGGCTAATTAGCCCTCAACAACTCCTTGCATTTTCAGGCTCACTTGGGCTTGTCAACTTGCCAGTACGCCTATTAAGTTGTGGCTTTTACAAGTGTTCTCACCACCTCAGATACGATCTCATTAGTGGGGAGTAGAGTGAGATAATCCTGTGGACACCAGGAGCCTTTCACTGAAAGAAGGCTCCGTGTGTTCCTTTCAGTGTTTTCATGGAGAAAGTGAGATGCAAGGACTTTCTGTCCCCTGACTGTTCTTACTCAGACAAAGGGGAATGCCAAGATGTCACATTGCTGGTCTCGGACTCAGACACATCTGAGTTTGCATTTGGGTTTTACCACTTGCAGCCATGCTCTTGGGCAAGTTACTTATTCTTTCTGCATTTTATTTTATTTTATTTTATTTGGGGGGGGTTGGAGTCTCACTCTGTTGCCCAGGCTGGAGAGCAGTGGCGTGTTCATGACCACCACAGCCTCGACCTGCTGGGCTTACGCAATCCTTCCATCTCAACCTTCTAAGTAGCCGGAACTACAGACGCACGCTACAACACCCTGCTAAGTTTTGTAATTGACTGTAGAGATGAAGTCTCACCAAGTTGCCCAGGCTGGTCTCGAACACCTGGGTTCAGGCAATCCTCTCGCCTCAGCTTCCCAAAGTGCTGGGATGACAGGCTGAGCCACCGCACCCGGCCTCTTTCTGCATTTTAGAGTGAACAGCTGTAAATTGGAGATAATTCCACAAAGTTCTTGTGAAGATGAAACAAAATAATGTATGTAAAGTCCTCAACACATTTCCTGACCTGCACGTAGTAGACACTCACGACATGGGAGAACTATAATTATTTTTCATGCTCTCTGATTGGAGTAATATCAAGGGAGTCAGTTAGATTAAGGCCAGATTCGTACTTAATTAGAATGCATGATAGTTGAAGTCTGCTAATAAATAGACTCCCAGGGCTTCAGATGTGAATAAAATCAATACATATACTGCCTTCTTTTTTTTTTTTTTGAGTTGGAGTCCCACTCTGTCGCCCAGACTGGAGTGCAGTGGCCGCTCCCGGCCACCGCAGCCTCGACCTGCTGGACTCCGGCGATCCTTCTGCCTCAGCCTTCCGAGTAGCTGGAATTACAGGCATGCGCTACCACGCCCGGCTGATTTTTTTGATTTATTGTAGAGATGAGGTCTCGCTGCCCAGGCGGGTCTCGAACCCGCGGTATACTGCCTTCTAAAAGCAACGTCTAGCTGGGGGCAGTGGCTCATGCCTGCCATCCCAGCACTTTGGGAGGCAGAGGCGAGAGGATTGCCTGAGACCAGGAGTTCGAGACCAGCCTGAGCAAATGGCGCAAACTCGTCTCTATAATAAATCAAAAAATTAGCCAAGTGAGGTGGCATGTGCCTGTACTTACAACTACTTGGAAGATTGAGACAGAAGGATCGCCTGAGCCCAGCAGGTCGAGGTTGTATGACTGTGAGCATGCCCCTGCACTCCAGCCTGGGTGACAGAGTGAAACTACTACTCAAAAAAAAAAAAAAAAAAGGCCAGGCTTGGTGGTTCAGCCTGTAATCACAGCCCTTTGGGAAGCCGAGGTGAGTGGATTGCCTGAGCCTGTGGGTTCGAGACCCACCTGGGCAACTCGGTGAGACCTCATCTCTACAATAAATCAAAAAATGAGCCGGGCATGGTAGCATGCACCTGTAGTTCCGGCTACCTGGAAGACTGAGGTGGAAGGATCGCTGGAGCCCAGCAGGTTGGGACTGTGGTGGCTGGAGAGGCCACTGCACTCCAGTCTGGGCGACAGAGTGAGACTCCAACTCAAAAAAAAAAAAAATTGAAACACACCTGCTAGGTTTTGCTGCTCCTGCTCCTAGAGACTACAGATTAGGTCCTGGAACCATCTAACCAAATTTCTAGCAGACCAGAAGTGAAGCCACAGCACAGTCTCACACCAATTTCAGAACCACTGGAAGAGCAGAAATGGTATAAAATTGGAGGACACCGAGGCCTGTTGTGTGGGACTGGTTCTGTTTTCTTCCTTTGCACTTGAACACCTAGGCTCAGATCCACACTCAAAGAGCTCTGCCAAGTGCTTGCAGAGGACACCTAGAACTGACCGTCTGACATTAACCTTCCATTGACTTCAGACCAAAGAGAGAGAGTGGAGGTTTTTAGTTTCCAGATCCTCTGCTCCAAGGCATCTGAGCTCAGCCAGCTGAGGCTGGCCATCTCTTGGTTGGCCTATTTGATAACAGAGGATGTGTATGTTCAACTCATTTGTGCTGTAAAGCCTATGGAGAGTGAAAGGAGATACCTATAGAAACCTAGAATAAACTTAGTTTAGCATAGACTTTTTGCCTCAGCATAACCATTTTTGCTTAGACTTTACTCCTAACATGCTTTGAGTCCAGCACAGGTTAGACATACATGGATAAATTTCCAATAGGCAAGTTTTTAGGCAGTATTCAGACATTCTACTGCAGGCTAACATGGTAGCCTACCCCATTCCCTTGGCAAATCTCCATCAGATGCAAGACCAGGACAGCCCAACCATTCAATGCATGGTTTAACATAATAATCTCTAAGAAACTTTCAGGCCTCTTAGCTGGCTGAAGCCATAGAAATGATAATAACACTACCTTTTTGCTAAAGAAGATTGTGGATTGGAACTGTCTAAGTCATTTGCAGGAAAAACCCTCCCTTTGTCTTCTCCCATCTAGCCCATCACCATGGCAGCAATCATGTGACTAACCCACCCATCTGTCTGCAGTTCATCACCTGACATCAGTACCTGCACTTACCTGCCCCTTCATGATGACATGGAGCACACCACTACCCAATCACCTTAATGACTTTCCCCCATCAAAGGGAAGCATTCAACCATGAGCAGTCATTTGCCATTGCCACAGTCATTGCCAGAACATTGCTAAACCATTGCATTACTAGACTCTTGTGTGGTCGTGGGCTCTTTGAGCTATGACTGTTGCCATGTTTCCTGGCTTTGGCCCCCTTCCCTACCTTGGGAAGGTGAATCCCCTCCCTCTTTTGAGTTGGAGTCTCACTCTGTCACCAAGGCTGGAGTTCAGTGGCACACTGCTCACGGCCACCGCAGCCTTGACCTGTTGGGCTCAGGCGATCCTTTTGCCTCAGCCTGCCAAGTAGCTGGAACTACAGGTGCACACCACCATGCCTGACTAATTTTTTTATTTATTGTAGAGACAAGGTCTCACCAAGTTGCCCAGGCTGCTCTTGAACCCCTGTTCTCAGGCAATCCTCTTGCCCCGACCTCCCAAAGTGCTGGGATTACTTGAGCCACTGTGCCAGGCCCTCTCTCTCTCTCTCTCTCTCTAATTTACTTTTAAATAAACTATATTTTCTAATCTAACTTCTGTGCAATTCTTCGTATCTTTCATGCAGCACCCGATCACACACATAACACACCCCCCAGCGGGTCTGACCTAACATTCTAGGGGTCCCGCTGGGAGTGTGCTCTAACGGAGAGTAAAGGCATGAGGGTTTGGAATTGGGCCCTTGTAGAATCATCTTCTATTTATGTCACTGCTCTGATCACCTTGGAGGAGTAGAAATGGGCATGCTATCTCTCCATCTCCCTTCTTTGTTTTCAAACAGTAAGGCTGTTTCTTTTAAGGATCTCTCAGTTCCTTAAAAGGGGAGACTGAGGGTAGGTTGGGGCATGTGGACATTTCCTCTCACCACATTGTTTATAGAACTACTCTGTGCTTGGCCTTGGGAAAAAAGTTCTTCAGGTCATGAAGGGTAGGGATGAATGGAGAAATGGGTGTGAGCTAATGGTATGATGAAGCCCAGAGGGAGAGATTATGTTTTTAGGATCCAGGGATTTTAGGATCTTGTTGACTTAAAATACATATGGCTTCTATTGCCCATATGGTACATTTAAGATCAATCCCCTGAAACAGAAGTGAGCCATCTGCTGAGGTGAGATGTGAAACAAGGGGAAACCACATCTCTGGAACTTTCCCAACTTTCTTCTTTCCTTCCTTTTTCATGCCTCCCGGAATTCCAGGTTAGTCATTTAGATGAGGCATTTGATTAGGGACTTTAGAGAGTAACCCCACAGTCAGTGGCAAGGAGCTCTAAGGTTAGAACGTACATTGTTTAGACTTTTGTCCATGGCAGGGACACTGCTTGCTACTGCCAAAGAGGAACGGAGAAGAATGAACAGATTTCCTCCTTCCTTCAAAACAAATGACAGAAAAAACATGGGATATAAGTTAGGAGGCCTGGAGTTTCTACTGAGCTACCTCTCTGACACTGACCAAGATGAAAACCAGAAAGTACAAATGGGAGTAACCTAAACAGAGGAGGCACATGAAGATTGGGATTAAAATTATTGAGATGAGGCTGGGCACGGTGACTCAAGCCAGTAGATCCAACACTTTGGGAGGCCAAGGTAGGAGAATTACTTGAGGACAGGAGTTTGAGACTGCCTGGGCAACATAGTGAGACACTGGGATTTATCTCTACCAAAAAAAAAAAGTATTGAGGTGGAAGAGAAAACAATCAAGATAGGCTAGGTATTGTTTCTACTGGAAATATTAGGACTTGGGGTGACACCCATGGGCATGGGCACGGAATGGCAACTCTCCTTCTCCCCCCATCTCCTTTCGGTGCTCCTTGGATAAAAGTAGTAGGAGCTAGTGTTTATTGAGCACATGCTATGAGCCGGCACTATATTAAGAGCTCTACCAGCTGGGCTCGGTGGCTCAGCCTGTAATCCTGTGCCTTGGGAGGCTGAGGTAAGTGGAATGCCTGAGCCCGCGGGTTCGAGACCTGCTTGGGCAACTTGGTGAGACTTCATCTCTACAATAAATCAAAAAAAATTAGCCAGGTGTGGTAGCGCGCGCCTGTAGTTCCAGCTACTTGGAAGGCTGAGGCGGAAGGATCTCCGGAGCCCAGCAGGTCGAGGCTGCGGTGGCCGGGAGTGGCCACTGCACTCCAGTCTGGGTGATGGAGTGAGACTCCAACCGCTCCCCCCAAAAAACAAAGAGCTCTATCCATATTATTTCACTGATCTCTTACTCTAAACCTCTGTGGCATCATCATTTTTTAGATAAGAAAGCAGATGCAGTGGTTTGCCCATGGTCACACAGCTGAGAGAAATATAATTCACTTCCTCTGAATGTCCTTCTTAATCACTCTGACTCATATCTGCATTGTTTTGGTTTTTTGGTCTTTTTCTGAGGTTTCCACTTTAGCTATTTGCTAAGTTCATTAGCATATATGCAAATTCAAGTGCAACCAGCAGAGTAAACCCAACTAGATGGCAAACTGTGAAAATAAGAACTTTTTTTTTGGCTTGCCATGTTCATATACCCTGCCATACTATAGGCACTTTACACATATTTGTCATATGAAAGACTTGTTGAATGAATGACATGTCGACAGAAACTCAGGTCCAAGGATTTGCTTTTGGGCTGGATCAGGCCTCATGAAGTTCTAGGCTACGGATCAGCTGGCCATGGGAGGTGTCCACTGGGATTTGGGAGTCTGGGCAAGCAATTCACCCCAGGGCAGCCCTAATAGAACCATGCAGGATCCATCTAGAATGTGTGGCTGGGTCCTAAAGACTACTTGCGAGCGTGTATAAAATCCCAAAAGGTAGCATACTTGTTCAAGAATAGGATGTCTATCCTTGGTATTGGGACCACAATGAAACGTCTCCTAAGGATCCTTGGAAAGATGATCTTGCATAAGGAAAACACTATGTCTTCAGCTACATCTATGGGAAATGCCATGGGGCCATGTTTTGGTGCCTTTCTTTGGCTGCTCTCAGTAAAGGCGGATGGTGGTTTCCGGAAGTGCAATTGCAAGTCGCCAGCCCAAGTCATGGACATCACTGAAGAGGAGGCTCCCTCCCTGGTTTGACCCTCCCTTCTCCCTCTCTGACTCTTGCTGTGGGTTTGCATCCTGAGAGCCCCGATTGGGCACACCGGGGAGGCTTCATTCTGGAGTTGTTCCAAAAGCTGCACCAGAAATGTGAACACACACACACACACACACACTCATACACACTCTGAATTTTCTCTGGCCTGATACTTACCCCAAAAGATGTTAGATCTAAAAGACTATTCCACTTGGAGGAAGCCCAAAGCTATGAAAAATTCCTTCCTTCCTTCCTTTCTTTCTTTTCTTTCTTCCTTTCCTCTTCCTTCCTTCCTTCCTTCCTTCAAGTTGGATTCTCACTGTGTCACCCAGGCTGGAGTGCAGCGGCATGCTCACGGCCACTGCAGCCTTGACCTGCTGGGCTCAGGCAATCCTTCCGCCTCAGCCTTCCAAGTAGCTCGAACTACAGGTGCATGACATCACACCCAGTTAATTTTTTTGATTTGTTGTAGAGACGAGGTCTTGCCAAGTTGCCCAGGCTGGTCTTGAACCCCTGGGCTCAGGCAATCCTCTCACCTTGGCCTCCCAAAGTGCTGGGATGACAGACTTGAGCCACGGCCTCAAGCATCTTATTGCTTTCTAAATCAGATCATGGAAAAATGCAAAACAACCCAGCAACAACCACCCAGTTTGATGCCAGTGCCCTTTATTTCAATGCAAATGTAAGACCATCACAGTCCAAGAAAGAGAAAGGCAGCTGCTGGGGATCGGATCCCACAGAAACACTAGTCCTCCTCCTCCTCTCTGGCATGCTTTCCTGATGTGGCAGAGTTTTGGAAAAACCAGTTATTCAAAATGAACACTTTTGAAATTCTCAAGTCTGTGGGGAGTCGTACAATTTTCTTCAGAGCTACAAAAGAAATTTTAAACCTATCATTTTGTCATTTAAAGTCCCCAAACCCAGAGCCAGAATGATTAGAGATGCTGGCAGAGTTGCAGGGAAAAAGCCTCTCTCTCGCAAGGCTTTGTCCTGTTCCAGCGGGCCTGCCAGCTCTGCCTGGACGTTCAGTGAGAGGTTGAGTAATCCCCACACTCTGGGAGCCGGCCAAGGCTGAGGGATCCAACCTCCTACTCAGCCTGGCCCGACAGGTCTCCCAAGCAGAGACCCACCCACCCTGCTGTCTGTAGAACCAGCTTGGACCATATTCTGCTGGGCTTAAAGCTATCATCCACCCACCTCTTTGGCACAGGTGGCTACGAAGTACTCCTCTTCTCTTTTGGGTGCTAGCATTTCTGAGCGGTGTTTGGATTTTATCTTTCTCTTCTCTTTCATCGACAGCAAAAGAGAGGGAACAGAGGGGACAGCAAGGACGGTTGCACTAGTGGATGTGACCTCAGACCACGGCATGGAAAACATTGGTGACATGAAAGAAGAGTTTCCCTGCCTAGGAACGGACCTGCTCCCTGATTTTACTATAGGGAAATTGAGCAGGTCCAAGCTCCCTTTGAGCTGCAGAAAATAGACTGGACTGTCTCAGAGTTATGATCCAAGGGGATCAGGAAGATCCTGTCTCCAAGTATTTATCACTTAAGTTTGTCCACTGTTAAGACTTTGTTTCTTTTCTTCTTTCTCTTGGCATCCTTGACCTCCTGGGCTCAGGCAATCCTTCCGCCTCAGCCTCCCAGATAGCTGCGTGTGCCATAATGCCTGGCTAAAGTTTTGCGCTTTTTTTTTTTTTTTTTGAGTCGGAGTTTCGCTCTGTCGCCCAGACTGGAGTTCATCAGCCATTCCCGGCCACCGCAGCCTTGACTTGCTGGGCTCCGGCGATCCTTCCGCCTCAGCCTTTCAAGTAGCTGGAACTACAGGCGTGCGCTACCACGCCTGGCTAATTTTTTGATTTGTTGTAGAGATAAGGTCGCGTCAAGTTGCCCAGGCGGGTCTCGAACCCGGCAATCCACTCACCTCAGCCTCCCAAAGGCGCGGGATTACAGGCTGAGCCACTGAGCCCAGCTTGTGCTTTTCTATTTATTTATTTTTATTTTTTTTTAAGAGATGAGGTCTTGCTATGTTGCCCAGGCTGGTCGTGAACTCCCAGGCTCAAGCAACCCTCCTGCTGTGGCCTTCCAAAATGCTGGGTTTACAGGCGTGAACCACTGTTCCTGGCTAGGATTTTGTTCCTAATTGAAAGTTACCAGGTCTTAGCCGGGCTCGGTGGCTCAACCTGTAGTCCTGCGCTTGGGAGGCTGAGGTGAGTGAATTGCCTGAGCCTGCGGGTTCGAGACCCGCCTGGGCAATTTGGTGAGACCTCAGTTCTACAATAAATCAAAAATTAGCTGGGTGTGGTAGCACGCGCCTGTAGCTCCAGCTACTTGGAAGGCTGAGGCAGAAGGATCGCCGGAGCCCAACAGGTCGAGGCTGCGGTGGCCGGGAGCGGCCACTGCACTCCAGTCTGGGCGACAGAGTGAGACTCCAACTCAAAAAAAAAAAAAAGAAAGTTACCGGGTCTTAAAGAATATTCTACAGAAATGTAATTACCTTGTGAAGGGTTTTGCCTGAAGCATGATGGGTTTTCTTGTGGTGACAATTACTAGCAGGGAGGAAAAATTTCTGGGAGAAGATCCCCCAGAAAGGTCAAGGTTCAGGCTAGAAGAGAGGAAGAAGAGGGAGTTGAAAGAGGAGGAAACATTCGCTCTCTCTCCATATCACACTGCCTCCCAGTGCTACTAGCAGGAAAAATGATACCTCAGGGTCCCTCTGTGGCACCAGTGGGTTGAGGACACAGAGGCAGTTTAGTGAAGAAAAATGGAGAGAAAAGAGAGAGGAGAAGAGGAAGGAAGGGGAGAAAGGAGAAGGCTTCAAGTGAGGAAGTTTGGGTCTAGCCTTGGCAAGTTTGTTGGGAGGTCATGACCAGTTGCCCCCCAGTTATGGGGTGCTGAGTGCTAGTTGGTGTCTGAAGATGCTGGCTGAGTGGCGAGGTAGATGTGGCCCTGGCTCGGACCGCAGAGGTTCCAGCCCTTGTTCTGTAGTAACTGGGCTGAATGATCTTTTATTTTTCTGAGCTGAAGTCTCACTCTGTCACCCAGGCTAGAGTGCAGTGGCACCATCATGGCTCACCACAGCCTTGACCTCCTGAGCTCAGTCAATCCTTCCACCTCAGCCTCCTGAATAGCTGGGACTACAGGCACACACCACCATGCCAGCTAATTTTTGGATTTTTCTTGTGGAGATGAGGTCTTGCTAAGTTGCCCAGGCTGATCTCCTGGGCTTGAGTGATGATCTTGCCTCAGCCTCCCAGTGTGATGGGATTACAGACATGAGTCACCACGCCCGGCCAACCTCTGAAGTTTCTTATCCATAGCAGAAGGGGGCTGGCCATAGGGTCTCAAAGATTGCTTCCAACTGGAACAGTGCTTGTGTTGTGAAACAGCGAAGATTGTGAAAGCCCTGCTCTGTGACTCACAGGTAGGAAGCCACACCTCACCCAGAGAATATCCTCATGAACCAACAGGAATGACTAGCTGTGGAGGCCTCTGTCACCCCAAGTCCCCAACCACCCAGTCTCATTGTCAGTAGAAAGCTTGTAGGAAAGGAAAAGTGCTTGGAAACGGTTGCTGGTCTTAACTCCATTCTTAACCTTGAGATAAGAATGTCTTTGTTTGCGTTTCAAGCATGTCTGCAGTTATGTAACTCGCTTGTATTAAAACTCTCCCTGACTGTTTTATATTCAGCTTTCTAGCTGCCCTGGTTGGTGGCTTTAATTGAATAGGTGGCCTTGTGTTTATGCTAATTATTTTGGTCTTTCTCTTTCAGATCTTGACAGGATAATCACATCGGTTTGTTTAGTAAACACTAAGGCCAGCTCCACCATCCAGGGGCCTGGCCAATGGCTGGGGGCTGTGCTGGAAAGCCGTGCTTGGGTTCTGGACTTCCGGAAGAGTGTTATTCAAGAGAACTAGCCTCAGCCAGCCCCGATCTGCCTCCTTCCAAACCCACAGCTCCTGGAGAGCCGGACCACTGTGCTCTTGTTTTTTGTGCAACCTCTGGGGCATGATTCATTCAGCCTTGACCTTTCAGAGAAACCATCCCCGATGCCCCATCAAAGTCACTCTCTTTCTGCACCTGTCATCCTTTTAAAATTGCCTTCATAACACTTCCCCTTTACAGGCTCTAGCTTTACAGGGCATGAGGGATCAGTGAGAGCTTGACAGGAGAAGGGGGGAAGACCATTCAAGGCACAAGGAACAGTCTGTGCAAAAACACGGAGCCACGCAGGAATTTGTGTGGGCGGAGCTTTGCACAGGTGCAGGGAAGACAGCGGGGGATGAAGGAGAGGCTAGGAAGATTAGCTGGGGCTGACTGTGGCAATCCTGGGCCAGGGCCTAGTAGGGAGAGGAGATGGGAGGATGGCAGGTCAGAGAAATGTCAGTGTTGGGCTTCCCAGGTTCTGGCATTGGCCCGGGATGGGAAGACTCCAGGGTTATCACAGGGCAGCGTGCGTGCAAACCTCCCAGTCCTGACTTGTTACTGGAGCGACTTTGCCATGCTATTTGTACAGATTCAGGGGTAGGGGGGTTTGGGGAAAGTTCTTTTAAAGAAAAAGTTAAAAATTGGATGACAAGCCGAGCTCGGTGGCTCAGCCTGTAATCCCACGCCTTTGGGAGGCTGAGGTGAGTGGATTGCCTGAGCCCGTGGGTTCGAGACCCGCCTGGGCAACTTGGCGACACCTCATCTCTACAATAAATCAAAAAATTAGCCGGGCGTGGTAGCGCACGCCTGTAGTTGCAGCTACTTGGAAGGCTGAGGCGGAAGGATCGCCGGAGCCCAGCAAGTCGAGGCTGCGGTGGCCGGGAGCGGCCACTGTGCTACAGCCTGGGTGACAGAGTGAGACTCCAACTCAAAAAAAAAAAAAAAAAAATTGGATGACAAGAGTGCTGGGGTGCCCCCAGGGTCTTGGAAGGGGCTTGTCTAAGAGAGGCTTTATGGAGTCTACACCTTATTATCTTCACAGTGAAGCCACCTCTGCAGCCAATGTGTGGCATTTGTCCAAAATACAGAAGGTCCGCCAGGCTCGGTGGCTCAGTCTGTAATCCCGCACCTTTGGGAGGCTGAGGTGAGTGGATTGCCTGAGCCTGCAGGTTGGAGACCCGCCTGGGCAGCGAGACCTCATCTCTACAATAAATAAAAAAATCAGCTGGGTGTGGTAGTGCATGCCTGTAATTCCGGCTACTCGGAAGGCTGAGGCGGAAGGATCGCCGGAGCCCAGCAGGTCGAGGCTGCAGTGGCCAGGAGCGGCCACTGCACTCCAGTCTGGATGACAGAGTGAGACTCCAACTCAAAAAACAAAACAAAACAAAATACAGAAGGTCTGATGTGAGGCCTGACCGTGTGATCTCACAGTTGCTTCCCTGGAGAAAGGTCCTTTGCTGCCAGTTCCTCCTCTGTTTAAACTGGTCTTAGTCCTTTGGCCTCTTTTCTTTCTTTCTTTTTTTCTTTTTAGTCAGAGTCTTACTCTGTCACCAGGCTGGAGAGCAGTGGCACATTTCCAGCCACCGCAGCCTCGACCAACTGGGCTCAAGTGATCCTTCTGCCTCAGTTTTCCAAATAGCTGGAACTACAGGCACGTGCCACCTCATCCGACTAATTTTTTGATTTATTATAGAGATGAGGTCTCGCCAAGTTGCCCAGGCTGGTCTCGAATCCTTGGACTCAGGCAATCCTCTCACCTCGGCCTCCCAAAGTGCTAGGATTATAGGCATGAGCCACTGTGCCCAGCCTTGTCTCATATTCTTAAGTGTTGTAATTTCTCCTGTGAGCTTTGTTTCCACATGCAGGTTTCTGCCAGGCAGCCTAAACTTCTCTCATGGGTTTACCAGAGAATCAGGCTCATTATTATATAGGGAAAACAGTAAGTTTGGACAATAATAATACCTTCTCTCCTTGTGGTGGGGGATTTTGTTCCCTACTGTGAAAATGGAGAGGAACTTGAATTTTCATTTGGATTGAATGTCAAAAGCATTGACTGCTGCACAGTTTCATGTTTCCCCTTAAAGGCAAATCTATTTGATAGTGAATGAAGAATGAGAGTGACAACCTTGCTGTTTTTAAGAAAGAGGTAATAGGAATAATGTTTTTTTCTAAAACTGTCTACAGAATCAGTGAAAGAACAGAAAGTTCGTGAGCTGAGTCAAAGACGGTTGAAAGTCAATTTCTACAACTCTTCTGGACTTCAATTCTCCAGGAATAGAAATCTTTAGGAGATGATGCATTTGAACTACTTGAATGTGATCCTTCTGTGGATTTTTAAAAATCAATGCATAACATTTATTTATCTATTTATTTAGAATCGGAGCCTCACTCTGCCACCCAGGCTGGAGTGCAGTGACAGATCAGAGTTTACTGCAGCCTTGATCTTCTGAGCTCTAGTGATCCTCCCATCTCAGCCTCCCAAATAGGTGGGATTACAGGTATACGCCACGACAACTGGCTAATTTATTCATTTATTTATTTTGGGGGGTTAAGACAAGGTCTCACTAGGTTGCCCAAGCTGATCTTGAATTCCTGGGCTCAAACAATCTCCTGCCTCAGCCTTTCAAATAGCTGGGACTACAGGCGTACACCACCATAACTGGTTAATTTATTATTATTATTATTATTTTGTAGAGATGAGGTCTTACTATGTTGCCTAGGCTGGTCTGGAACTCCCCGGCTAAAGCATTCGCCTACCTCGGCCTCCCAATGCTGGGATTACAGGCATGAGCCACCGTGCCTGACCTGATAAATAACGTACATTTTATTTTATTTTATTTTATTTAGTTTATTTTTTTTAGTTGTCGTCTCACTCTGTTGCCCAGACTGGAGTGCAGTGGCTGCTCCCGGCCCCCGCAGCCTCAATCCACTGGGCTCCGGAGATCCTTCCGCCTCAGCCTTCCAAGTAGCTGGAACTACAGGCGCGCGCTACCACACCCGGCTAATTTTTAATTTATTGTAGAGATGAGGTCTCGCCAAGTTGCCCAGGTGGGTCTTGAACCCACGGGCTCAGGCAATCCACTCACCTCAGCCTCCCAAGGCGCGAGATTACAGGCTGAGCCACCGAACCCAGCTTGTTTGTTTGTTTTTAGTTGAAGTCTTACTCTGTCCCTCAGGCATGCTCACGGCCACTGCAGCCTGGACCTGCTGGGCTCAGGTCATCCTTCTGCTTCAGCTTTCCAAGTAGCTGAAACTACAGGCATGCACCACCACACTCAGCTAATTTTTTGATTTATTGTAGAGATGGGGTCTTGCCAGATTAGAATTTTTTTTTTTTTGAGTCGGAGTCTCACTCTGTCACTCAGGCTGGAGTGCAGTGTCATGCTCATGGCCACCACAGCCTCAACTTCCTGGGCTCAGGCAATCCTTCTGCCTCAGTCTTCCAAGTAGCTGGAACCACAGGCGTGCACCACCATGCCCTGTTAATTTTTTGATTTATTGTAGAAATGAAGTCTCGTCAAGTTACCCAGGCTGGTCTCGAGCCCATGAGCTCAGGCAATCCTCTCACCATGGCTTCTGAAAGTGCTGGGATTATAGGCGTGAGCCACCTTGCCTGGCCTTCAAGGTGATTTTTACCAATGTATTCTCCCATCACTGATGTATGAGAGGTCTAGTTGCTCTGCATCCTTGCCAACACTTGACATTATCTATCTTCTCACTTTAGCTATGCTTGAATATGACCCATGATGGATGTGAATATAGTTAAATTATAATTAATTTAATTATAATTTAGTAAATGGTATTTGTGAAATGATACGTGAGGAAACAAGACTAGATAGAGATTAGACCAATTTTGATGTCCAATTTTATTCTTGTTTAGTGTTATTCTCTAATTTCTGCATAAGGATAAGTTCAGCCCACTCAACAAGATGGGAGAGTTCTTAAGGTCAAGGGGTTTGCTGTAGGCTTCTTTTGTAGCCGGTAGTACAGTGCCGGGCATAAAATCGGTGCCCAGGAAATTCTGATTTGATTGAGCTGATGGAAATGACGGAAGCAAACACACCAGTGTCTATGGAATATCTCTCTGTTCAGTTTCCTGCCTAATCCCCTTGCTTTCCGGTACTTCCTAGGGTGCCAAGAGGACCAAGAGAGAGAAATTCTAGAAAATGTCCAACTCTTGTGTTCCTCTGGAGACTACATTTCAAGAACTTAAAATCATTAGGCGCTGCATGTGGTGGCTCATGCTTATAATCTCAGCACTTTGGAAGGCCGAGGTGAGAGGATTGCCTGAGCCCAGGGGTTGCCTGAGCCTGGACAACTTGGTGAGACCTCATCTCTACAATAATTTTTTTTTTTTAAATTAGCCGGAGCCGGGCTCGGTGGTTCAGCCTGTAATCTCGCACCTTTGGGAGGCTGAGGTGAGTGGATTGCCTGAGCCCGCAGGTTCGAGAACCGCCTGGGCAGGTGAGACCTCATCTCTACAATAAATTGAAAAAAAATCAGCCGGGCGTGGTAGCGCATGCCTATAATTCGGGCTACTTGGAAGGCTGAGGCGGAAGGATCGCCGGAGCCCAGCAGGTCGAGGCTGCGTGGCCGGGAGCGGCCACTGCACTCCAGTCTGAGCGACAGAGTGAGACTCCAACTCAAAAAAAAAAAAAAAAATTAGCCGGGCGTGGTGGCACACACTCGTGGTTCCAGCTACATGGAAGGCTGAGGTGGAAGGACCACATGAGCCCAGCAAGTCAAGGCTAAGACGGCCGTGAGCGTGCCACCGCACTCCAGCCTGTGTGAAAGAGTGAGACTCCAACTCAGAACAACAACAATAACAAAAATGCAATACATTTAAAAAAAAATTAGCTGGGTGTGGTGGTGCATGCCTGTGGTTCCAGCTACTTGGAAGACTGAGGCGGAAGGATCGCCTGAGCTCAGCAGGTTGAGGCTGTGGTGGCCATGAATGTGCTCCTGCACTCCAGCCTGGGCAACAGAGTGAGACTCTGACTCAAAAAAAAAAAAAAAAAAAAATTCTTTAGGTACAATGAGCCCTTCTATTTTCAATGGGATTTTCCTGAGATGTGTATGTTAGGCTTCCAGAAAGCTGAACAGACAGGAGACTTCCCTGGGTTGTCAGGACACAGCATTGTTTGTTCACTTCCATGCTTGAAGGGGTGCTTTGGACTCAAAGTGTCTGATCTTGTTACACTAACCTGGTTTCCCCGTGGCAGAATCCAGAGTGATAGAAATTGCTCCAAAGGCCACAATCATTTCTGAGATACTTGGCTCCCCTTTCTGCTGATTTTTAAAAGATCTGTCCTAATTTTCAAGAACTATTTCTGTCATCTCATAAGCTAAAGAATCTATACTCAATGGCCCATTTCAACATGCAGCATTGTGTCATGCTCTGCACGTTTTTGTTCATATTGAATGTTGGCTATTTCTGGGTTGAGATCTTAAAATGTGAAGTTAGTGTAGTTTAGTAGTTTTGTTTTTGTTTGGAATTAAACACTTGCTGAAAATAATTGGTGAAACTATCCCTCCTGGTCTTTTTTTCAGTTGTGGGACCTGACAGTCAGCAAGAAAGATGGAAAGATTTTTTTTTTTTTTTTGGTTTTGGTTTTGGTTTTCTATTGAGTTGGAGTCTCACTGTTGCCCAGTCTGGAGTGCAGTGGCACGTTCACAGACACCACAGCCTCGACCTGCTGGGCTCAGGAGATCCTTCCAATTCAGTCTTCCAAGTAGCTGGAGCTACAGGCTTGTGCTACCATACTCGGCTAATTTTTTTATTTATTGTAGAGACAAGATCTCACCAAGTTGCCCAGGCTGGTCTCAAACCCCTGGGCTCAGGCAATTTTCTTGCTTTGGCCTCCCAAAGTGCTGGAATTACAGGCACGAGCCACCACACCCGGTCAAAAGATGAGTTTTAATGGTCATAACCTGCCAGGCGTGGTGGCTTGCATCTGTAATCCCAGCACTTTGGGAGGCTGAGGTGAGAGGGCTGCCTGAGACCAGGAGTTCAAGACCAGCCTGGGCAACATGTAAAGACCTCATCTCTACAATAAATTTTAAAAATTAGCCAGGCGTGGTGGAGCGTGCCTGTAGTCCCAGCTACTTAGAAAGCTGAGATGAAGGCTCTCCTGAGCCCAGCAGGTCGAGGCCGCAGTGGCCATGAGTGTGCCACTGCACTCCAGCCTGGGCTTCAGAGTGAGACTCCGACTCCAAAAACAAAAAATAAACAAACGAAAAACCCAAAGTCAATCTGAGTCAGTTTTCAGAATGCATTTGGGCCACCTGCTGTCAGGCATATCAAGACAGGTTTTGTGTGTGTGTCTGTGTGCAGGGATAGTAGAAGAAAACAATTCCTGAAAAGAATATTGTGGTAAGGTCCTGAAAGCATATCAGATAGTAATCGTATACTGTCACTAATAGGAGCAGGCTTGTTCTGCAAGCTGAAATCACGATCAGCGGGTAATCAGATCTGGTGCTCTGGGGTTCCCGTGACACAGTGATTGTTGTAGACTAGACTGAGTAACAGTGGGATGTTTTATTCTCTCCTCTTTCTCTCCTATCAGCGTTGGCCAGCTTCCCAAGACGCATGGGGGAGAGGGAGGAGGGCGTTAGTTTCAGAGTGTTTTCTCTCTGGGGACGGGCTTCATGTCTCAGATCTGCTGATAGTTCTCTCCCTTTATCAAAGAATTTTCTTCTCTCTCTCTCTCTTTTTTTTTTTTTGAGTTGGAGTCTCACTCTGTTGCCCAGGCTGGAGTGCAGTGGCTGCTCCCGGCCACCGCAGCCTCAACCTGCTGGACTCCGGCGATCCTTCCGCCTCAGCCTTCCAAGTAGCTGCACTACCACGTCCAGCTAATTTTTGATTTATTGTAGAAACGAGGGGTTGCCTAGTTGCCCGAACTGGTCCTGAACCCCTGGGCTCAGGCAATTCACTCGCCTCGGCCTCCCAAAGTGCTAGGATTACAGGCTGAGTCACCGAGCCTGGCCGTTAACTTTTTTTTTTTTTTTATGGAGATAGGGTCTTGCTGTGTTGCCCAGGCTGGTCTTAAACTCCTGGGTTCAAGTGCTTCTGCCACCTTGGCCTCCCAAAATGCTGGGATTACAGACATGAACCACTGCACCCAGAATAATTTAAAATTCAAAAAAACCATAGACCAACTTTGTGAGTACCAAACAAAAAAAAATCTACAGGTCTCGCTGTATTAGGTCTCCCAAGCTGAGCCTCCTGGCTAAACTGACTCTGTGAAGGGAGAAATCCATCATTATTCAGGTCACTTCAAGTTATGGGGGACTGTATTGTAAGGATACATGTGACAAGAAGATAAACAGAATTCTCAGCCATACAACAAGGCCTCCTGGAAATCCAGAAACTCTGTAAGCATCCAAGGTCAAGGGAAGAACAAGAACAGAACATGGCTGGTACTTAGTGATAATTGGAAGGTCTTGTCATCATCAATGGTATAACCTATGCTTCTCAACTGGTGGCGTATTTCAGTATAAGCCACCTATAACTCACATTAATTTCTCTGATAGCCAGATGTGGTGGCTCATACCTGTAATCCCAGCACTTTGGGAGGCAGAGGTGAAAGGATTGTCCAAGCCCAGGATTTAAGAACAGACTGGACAACTTGGCAAGACCTCATCTCTACAACAAAAATAAAAAAATTTAGCTTGGCGTGATGGCACATGCCTGTAGTACCAGCTACTTGGAAGGTTGAGGCAGAAGGACTGCCTGAGCCCAGCAGATAGAGGCTGTGGTGGCCATGAGTGTGTCCTTGCACTCCAGCCTGGGTAACAGAGTGAGACTCCAACATACACACACAAAATTCTCAGCCAGGCTCGGTGATTCAGCCTGTAATCCCAGCACTTTGGGAGGCCGAGGCGAGTGGTTTTCTTGAGCCCACAGTTTCAAGACTAGCCTGGGCAACTTGGTGAGATCTCATCTCTACAATCTCTATAATACAAAAGAAAAAAAAGGTGGGCGTGGTAGCATGCATCTGTAGTTCCGGTCACTTGGAAGGCTGAGGCGGAAGGAGAGGCAGAAGGATCACCGGAGCCCTGCAGGTCGGCGCTGGGATGGCTGTGTACATGTCACTGCACTCCAGACTGGGTGGCAGAGTGAGACTCCAACTCAAAAAAGAAAGAGGGGGGCATTTTCCTTTTGATAGGTAGATCATGTGAGGAAAAGAGGAGATGGCAGTTCAGGGTGTGTCTGAAAGTCATGTCCAACGTTCTTCTCAACGACAGATGTTATGGGCTGCCTTTCCACCAGCCATTCCTCTCTTCTTCCTGCTGACAGTATTCCAATTTTGTTTAGGTATCAGGTGACTTATATGCTTCAGGGGAGGTTGGTTCCAACCCAAAGCAGAGTGGATCTTGATTACGTCAAACCAATTATGGTAAGTTCACTTTTCTTGCCAGAAATTGTCCTAGGAATTGGCTTAGAATTGAATGCAGAGCAATTCTAAGTATGTATGAGACTGAGCGAAAGTCTAGGGGGTGCTGGGAAACTTTCCTTCTGATGAGAAGCGAGTCAGGACAGGAAATGGACCCTCTTTTGTTCACAACTGTTGCATCTTTTTTTAGTTGTAGTCTCACTCTGTCGCCCAGGTTGCAGTACAGTGGCAAGCTCATGGCCACCGAGCCTCGACCTACTGGGCTCAGGCGATCTTTCCGCCTCAGCCTTCCAGGTAGCTGGAACTACAGGCGCTTTCTCCACCATGTCTGGCTAATGTTTTTATTTACTGTAGAGACAAGGTCTTGCCAAGTTGCCTAGGCTGGTCTCGAACACCTGGGCTGAGACAATCCTCTCACTTCTACCTCCCAAAGTGCTGGGATTACAGGTGTGAGCCACTATGCCCAGCACACTGTTGCATCTTTATGGGGCACTTAAAACTTGGGCAACCCATTTGCAGCTTGACAGGATATGAGAAATATATGGACAAAAGTCAACACGCAAGCCGGGCTTGGTGGCTCTGCCTGTAATCCCGTGTTTTGGGAGGCTGAGGTGAGTGGATTGCCTGAGCCCGCGGGTTCGAGACCCGCCTGGGCAACTTGGTGAGACCTCATCTCTACAATAAATCAAAAAATTAGCCGGGTATGGTAGCGCGTGCCTGTAGTTCCAGCTCCTTGGAAGGCTGAGGCGGAAGGATCGCCGGAGCCCAGCAGGTCGAGGCTGTGGTGGCCGGGAGCGGCCACTGCATTCCAGTCTGGGCGACAGAGTGAAACTCCAACTCAAAAAAAAAAAAAAGTCAACATGCAGAGGAAGAAAAAGTAAAAATTTGAAAGAAAAAAGAAGCAAACCAAATAAAACCAAACTCAGTGCCTTAATGATATCACTGAGAAGTGAGTGAACCAAGCTGAAACTATCCTACCTTTGAATTTTAGATCAGATATTATCCCAAGTCGTTTTGAGAGGGAGTTTCTTTTCCTTTTTTATTTTTTTTGAGTTGGAGTCTCACTCTGTCACCAAGGCTGGAGGGCATTGGCATACTCACGGCCACCCCGGCGTCGACCTGCTGGGCTCTGGCGATCTTTCCTCCTCAGCCTTCGAAGTAGCCAGAACTACAGGCATGTGCTACCACATCTGGCTAAGTTTTTTGATTTATTGTAGAGACGACGTCTCGCTAAGTTGCCCAGGCTGGTCTCAAACCCGCGGGCTCAGGCGATTCACTCACCTCAGTCTCCCAAAGTGCTGGGATGACAGGCTGAGCCACCGAGCCCAGCCGAGTGAGGTTTTCGATTACGCTCATCCTAATGCGTCCTAACTGAAACACGTATTATCCATTATCATTCCAAAGAACATGGAAAGAATCTAGATTTCTCCTCAAGATTAGATTGTAAAGAACTTACTAGAGGTGTGCTATGAGTTTTCATGTTGCTCTTTATGGTCAAAGAAGCCCCGTCAGTTTACAGCTGTCTGTGTATAGGAACTTGTGGAAGGCTTGGGTGTGATGAGAGGTCTTGGCTGTCTTGGGCATCCGTGGTAGGTTGGGAGTTTGTGCCCGACACCATCTCCTTAGGTACATTGTATAGGGAATCATGCACAGTCTTAGTTTTGCGATAGGGTCTTGCTCTGTTGCCCAGGCTGGAGTGCTGAGGCATGATCATAGCTCACTGCAGTCTTGACCTCTTGGGCTCCAGGGACCCTCCCACCTCAACCTCCTGAGTAGCTGGGACTACAGGTCTGAGCCATCACACCTGGCTAATTTTTTTTTTTTTTTTTTGAGTTGGAGTCTCACTCTGTTGCCCAGACTGGAGTGCAGTGGCCGCTCCCGGCCACCGCAGCCTCGACCTGTTGGGTTCCAGCGATCCTTCCGCCTCAGCCTTCCGAGTAGCCGGAATTACAGGCATGTGCTACCACCCCCGGCTGATTTTTTGATTTATTGTAGAGATGAGGTCTCGCTGCCCAGGCGGGTCTCGAACCCGCGGGCTCAGGCAATCCACTCACCTCAGCCTCCCAAAGGCGCGGGATTACAGGCTGAGCCACCGAGCCCGGCTGGTGCCTAATTTCTAACGCTCTCTCTGGATGCACAACGGGCATTTTCTTCACTTTAGTTAGACCTTCCTATGTCTAATTTCCTCTTAGTCCTTCTTTCCTCTTCTCAGTTGCTCACAATGAGATTCTGGATCCCACAACATTCCTTGTTCAGTCTTTTTGCCAGAGGCCTGTTGTTTCTCCTTCGCCCTTCCGGGCGCTCTCCTGACTTGCTTCTGGGAAATGTCATGTCTCTGTCTTCTGCACACAGGCTCCATCCCCACCACAATTCGCACCCTGCAGACCAGCTACCAGCTGCCTGTTCTCAGGCAAGCATTATGAGAGATACTAAAATCGCTCGGGGAAGTTCTCTTAACCGAAGAATTAGACAGAAAGATTCTGGGTTCCTTTACACAATTACAACTTCCTATTATTATTGTTATTGTTATTATTATTTGTAGAGACGAGGTCCCACTATGTTGCCCAGGCTGGTCTTGATGCTGGACCCAAGCAGTCCTCCCGCTTCGGTCACCCAAAGTGCCAGTATTACAGGCGTGAGCCACCATGCCTGGCCCAGCTGCAACTTTTACGAGACATTACCTGCGTCTCTTATAAAGAACAAGTACCCAACTTCCAGACATGGTGAGCTCCCCCAGGCTTTTCTTCATTGACCTGAATGTGATAAATCCCTCTCTGTTGCCATCAATTAAGAATGAAATAAAAGAAAACATGAATGTATGTGAAGAGAGAGCCTCAATATGAAATACAGGGGGATGTTGGTCTTGACCTTCAGATTTAAATACGCCCATGAGCTAGAATCTAAATATGCTGTTTTCCCATATGGACCCGCACATTTTGGGATCTACATCCTTAAAATAAGAATAGGAGAAAAATATTTAATACAAGCTGAAATTACTAAGTATGATTATTTTAAACATCTGTGATGGGGCCATCTCAACCTACCAAGCAGAGGCCAAAATATAGCCAGTGAGGGCAATATTTCTTGTTTAAGTCTCTTTTGATCCCTGTCTCCCTCCTCCCAGTATCGATTGACACTTGTTGTCACTGATGTACCTGGTTTTGTGCTGGGTCGGTCAAACATCTAATGCAAGCCAGGCACTGTGGCTCACACATATAATCCTAGCATTATGGGAGGCTGAGGCAGAAGGATCACTTGAGCCCAGGAGTTTGAGACCAATCTAGGCAACATAGGGAGACCTCATCTCTATAAAAAGTAAACAAATTAGCTGGGCTTGGTGGTACATGCCTGCAGTCCCTGCTACGCAGGAGATTGAGGCAGGAGGATTGCCTAAGCCTAGAAGGTCAAGGCTTCAGTGAGCCAAATTATGCCACTGTACTGCAGCCTGGGCAACAGAGTGAGACCCCAACTCAAAAACAAACAGCCAGGAGAGGTGGCTCATGCCTGAAGTCCCAGCACTTTGGGAGGTGGAGGCAAGAGGATTGCCTGAGCCCAAGGGTTCGAGACCAGCCTGGACAACGTGGTGAGACCTCGTCTCTACAATAAATCAAAAAAATTAGCCGGGCATGGTGGTGCACACCTGTAGTTTCAGCTACCTGGAAGGCTGAAGAGGAAGGATCACCTGAGCCCAGCAGGTTGAGGCTGTGGTGACTATGAGTGTGCCACTGCACTCCAGCTTGGGTGACAGAGTGAGACTCCAACTCAAAACAATAATAACAACAAGCAAACAAAAACCCCAAAACATCCAACACCCTTGGGGGCAGGTAGAATGAGTTGACAGCAAGGCCCCAGGAGTGGAGAAATGACAGAGTATCTGTTCCCTGCCTGTTCCCTTTGAGGGTGTTGGCGACCCCTGGTTAGAAGGGGAGGAGTCGGCTTCATAAGACTTTGAGGCATTCCAGCCAGTGGTGAGAGTAAGAAACAGCAAAACTATTCACAAGAGACTTCAGGAGTCTCAGATCAGGCAGAACTGCTTAGGAACAAAGCTTGGCTCTGTGCAGTGTTCTTCTTAGCTGTGGTACTCAGTGGACCAGAAACTCTGGGCATGAGCAGTCCACATGCCTGACACAGGCGCTGGCTTTCTCCCTGGGCTCGGTCAGCACCAGCAGGGCTATGACTCCGTCTTCGAGAGTGCTGGGAGACGCAAGTGCTGATGGAAGGGGAGATGGAGGGGATGGCAAGTCGGCAAGAGATGCACACTGGACATCAGCACTTGCTGAGAGGAAACCCACTGACCAATGGATGATACTGCTGTGTTGTACCCTCTTCATGGAAATGAAGTAAGTCAAGGTCAAATACATGGTCAAGGGCTGTTATTACAAATTCTGAACTGGAGTCTGGAGCCCTTGCTGCTCTAGTTTTGAGTTATCTTCAGCAAGTGCAGTTATTTTTTATTTTTTATTTTTTTCATTTTTTTTGTGTGTTGGAGTCTCACTCTGTCACCCAGACTGGAGTGCAACAGCCGCTCCCAGCCACCGCAGCCTCGACCTGCTGGGCTCCGGTGATCCTTCTAAGTAGGTGGAACTGCAGGCGCGTGCTACCATGCCCGGCTAATTTTTTATTTATTGTAGAGATGAGGTCTCTCCAAGTTGCCCAGGAGGGTCTTGAACAGGCGGACTCAGGCAATCCACTCACCTCAGCCTCCCAAAGCGCAGGATTACAGGCTGAACCACCTGTATGGAGCCTGTAATCCTGCGGAGCCTGGCTCCGGCACGTTATTTCTAAGGATGATTTTCCATGCAACAGGCTGGGTGTGGTGGCTCACACCTGTAATCCCAGCACTTTGGGAGTCTGAGGCAAGAAAATTGCCTGAGTCCAGCGGGTTCTAGATCAGACTGGGCAACTTGGCAAGATCTAGTTTTTACAGTAAATTTTAAAAATTAACCAGGCGTGGTGGTGTGTGCCTGTGGTTCAAGTTACTTGAAAGGCTGAGAGGGAAGGATCGCCTGAGCCCAGCAGATGGAGGCTGCGGTGGCCATGAGCGTGCCACTGCATTCCAGCCTGGGCGACAGAGGGAGATTCCAACTTAAAAAAGAAAAAAGCAACACCTGGCTATGCTGGGAATGAGCATGCCCTTGAAATGCTACAGAAACTTCCCGAATGGAATGGAGAATAGCAGAGGGCACAGGTTGAGGCGACCAGTGCAGTCCAGTGTGGCATCTACAGAGTAGTGATGGCGGGCGTGTGATGCTTCTCCAGAAACAGGTGTTCCTCCCTGGGCCAATCTGGGCTCTGGATTTGAGAAGCAGTCTACACCAAGTATGGAATACACTAGAGCGACACTGGCTGTATCATCTGAGTCCTGCCACAGATGCCATGTGGTGGTGGTGCTGGTGGAAAAGCCCAAAGGAAACACAAGCATGACTTTTTCTTTTTTCTGAGTTGGGGTCTTACTCTGTTGCCCAGGCTGGACTGCAGTGGCACCATCATGGCTTGCTGCAGCCTCAACCTGCTGGGCTCAGGTGACCCTCTCATTCTCAGTCTCCTGAGTAGCTGAGACTACAGGCATGTGTCATTACACTCAGCTAATTTCCAAAAATTTTTTTTTGTAGAGACGAGGTCTCGCTATGTTGTCCAGGCTGGTTTCGAACTCCTGGACTCAAGTGATTCTCCCGCCTTCGCCTCCCAAAGTGCTGGGATTACAGGCATGAGACACTGCACTTGGCCTCAGCAGTGGAGAGAGGACAACCCTTTACCTTTCAAAAGTTTGTTCATCCTGGAGGGGTCTAAACCCTAATCTAAGGAAGACTTGTGGCGGGGGATGGTCAGGCCAACCCCCAGAAATTAATTGTATTAAACACCTGGAATTCTTCAAACTGTTACAGGCGACAGAGCTTAACAGTTCAAATGTGAACTTCAGAGTTCTATGTTACAAACTGGTTAGCCTTGGACAAATTAATTAATTTCTCTTGGCTTCAGGTGTCTCAGCATTAAATCTCAAGTGGTCTAGTACCACAGTTGGTCACAGAGTTATTGTGAGGTTTAACAATAATAATAATAATATATTATTCTGGTAATGTGAATTCCCGGCACATGTTGGTGTCTGTGACATGCTGGATGTTACTATCAGTATTAGTTGAGGATTCAGGGAGTTTCCCCTGTGACTTGGAACTGTATTTTGGTGTTTTAGGCTCCATTGTTTTTACTCCCTGCTAGAACAATAGCGAAAGGAACAAGGCCACAGGTAGGGTGGATAGTGCCCTCGTGTGACTGCCTAGCAGGGGAAGGAGGCCTGAGATGGGTGTCTGGATCACTGTGCTCTGGGGTGGGGCCCTGGTGGTCTCTGCTGTGAGGCGGCTTGGCTGTCTGGTTCTGGCCCCTTGCATTCCCAGCAGTGGAGTTGGCACTGACCCACCTGGGCCTTGTTCTTTGGCTTACCCAGGATTGGAGGTTCCTTTTTGCTGACTCAGGTCACCTTGGGTGGCACACCTCTCTGAATCTTGCCTCCAGCCTCCAGCTGATTTCTGGCTTAGATCGAACACTTTGCACCACCATGATGACCTGATTCTTTTTTTCTTTTTTTTTTTTTTGAGTTGGAGTCTCACTCCGTCGCCCAGACTGGAGTGCAGTGGCCGCTCCCGGCCACCGCAGCCTCGACCTGCTGGGCTCCGGCGATCCTTCTGCCTCAGCCTTCCAGGTAGCTGGAATTACAGGAACGTGCCACCACGCCCGGCTAATTTTTGATTTATTGTAGAGATGGGGTCTTGCCAAGTTGCCCAGGCGGGTCTCGAACCCGCGGGCTCAGGCAATCCACTCACCTCAGCCTCCCAAAGCGCTGGGATTACAGGCTGAGCCACCGAGCCCGGCTGATGACCTGATTCTTAACTCAGCCACCTCCTCAGCCCTCAGTGGTGGATGTGGTGACCTCTGGGCTCCAGCCAAGGGAAGTCAGAGGGAATAACAAAGGTCCATTTCCGCCCAGTCACCATGCTCCATCATTTTTAACTTGTTGGAACATTTTTTTTCTTTTTTTGAGTTGGAATCTCACTCTGTTGTCCATGGCTCACTGCAGCCTCAACTTCCTGAGTTCAGGTAATCCTCCTGCCTCAGCTGCCTGAATAGCTGACACTACAGGTGTGTGCCGCCATGCCTGGCTGATTTTTTTTTTTATTTTTTGTAAAGACTAGATCACACTATGTTGCCTAGGCTGGTCTTGAACTCCTGGGCTCAAGTAATCTAACCAGCAAAATTTATTTATTTTCTTTTTTTTTTTTTTTAAGTCAAGTCTTACTCTCTACCCATGCTGGAGTGCAGTGGCATACTCACAACCACTGCAGCCTCGACCTACTGGGCTCAGGCAACCCTTCTGTCTCAGTCATATAAGTAACTGGAACCACAAGTGCGTACCACCACACCAAGCTCATTTGTTTGATTTATTGTAGAGACAAGGTCTTGCCATGTTGCCCAGGCTGGCCTCAAACCCTTGGCCCCTCAAAGTTCTGGGATGACAGGTTGAGCCACCGCACCTGGCCAATTGGTGATCAATTTCTTTCTTTTTTGTTTTGAATTGTAGTCTCACTCTGTCACCCAGGCTGGAGTGCAGTGGCACGTTCACGGCCACCACAGCCTCAACCTGGTGGGCTCAGGTGATCCTTCCACTTCAGCCTTCCAAGTAGCTGGAACTACAGGCGTGCACCACCACACCCGGCTAATTTTTTGAATTATTGTAGAGATGAGGTCTTACCAAGTTGCCCAGGCTGGTCTCGAATCTGTGGGCTAAGGCAATCCTCTCACCTCGGCCTCCCAAAGTGCTGGGATTGTAGGCGTGCGCCACCTCATTTGGTCAGTGATCAATTTCTTAAAGGAGTCAGGCCAACCTGTAAAGCAGTCCCCTCCATGAGTTCCACATGGGGAGAGGGCCACAGTGCTTCTCTGCTTTCGGTTTTCTCCTATTTAACATCAGCTTCTGGGATGGAAGCCCTGAAGAGGCAACCAGAGCACATGTATCTCCTGTCTCTCTATTCCTACGTTCTTGGACTTGAAGGTGACAGCAACATTAGACAGCAGTATGTGCGGAGTGGACAGAAAAGAATATTTAAAGTGTGTAGAGGGAGAAACTGGTCTATGGAAAATTCTGCCAATCGCTAGATGGGAAAATTTATAAAAAGAGGATTTTATCCTCATCAGTGATGATTAAAAATGGAATTTCTCTCCTGTCAAGAATATACTGCAAAAGTGCTGGATGTAGTGGCTCACGCCTGTAATCCCAGCACTTTGGGAGGCCGAGGCAAGAGAATTGCTGGAGCCCAGGGGTTTGAGACCAGCCTGGGCAACATGGCAAGACCTTGGCTGTACGATAAATCAAACAAATTAGCCTGGCATGGTGGTGCGCACCAGTGGTTCCAGCTACTTGGAAGGCTGAGACAGAAGGATCGCCTGAGTCCAGCAGGTTGAGGCTGCAGTGGCTGTGAGTATGCCACTGCACTCCAGCATTGGTAAAGAGTGAGACTTGACTAAAAAAAAAAAGAAAATAATTATATATATATACATATATTGCAAAATACAGCAGTATTTTGTCTCATGCATTTTCAATCCAACGAGTATTTGAGATTGCTAATAAAAAGAAAACTTGACATACCCTGAGATCTGAAACTTCTATGTGAAAGAGACCAGATAAAGGTTTTCTTAACTTTGACAATAATCCTAAAAATTTACATGATATTAACAATAAAAAGTTATGAAGCTGAACGAGACTTTTCTAAGTCACCAATTCATGAAAACTTCATTGACAAGGCTACAGGAAAAATGAAGTTGACTTTCTGTTCTCTCTTCAAAAGATTTCCTCAGGTTGGCATAATTTGAACAGCCAGTCAAAGACTAGATAGCCAAAAAGTCAGAAGAAAAACCATTTTAGGAAGTTGTGCCATGAAGTTAATCAAGACAAAATTATTTTTCTGTACATTTGTGGAATTGTGTAAGCCATAAAATGTGTAAGGTTGTGGGGATTACTTTTCCCATTCTAAATGAACATTTACTTTTATGTATGTATGTCTTTATTTTATTTGAAAGAAGTGGGATACAATTTAGGATTAGGTATACAAGTGATCATCATACAGTAAAGTTTTGGCCTCCCTTTGGTCCCCACTTTGCCTGGTTTGATATCAGGTACCCTTATTGATGTTGTGTGCCTCCCCCTTCTCCCCTCCCTGTAAACGTTTACTTTCATAATTTGTTTTGATTCATGATTTGTTTTTAAAGAAATTCCCCAAATCTGTGGGTGTTTTAGGGCCCCTCAAATACTGGATCTGTTCCTGAGGGAGCTACTGGCTCATAGTCTAATTTACAGCAACCACTGATGGACATTTGGACATACCATGGACGCTTGTCTTGCAGGTGAAATGGCATTTGTCATTTGTAGTACTGTCAAACAAAACAAAACAAAATTAAGAATCACTGCTTTACTAGCAGAAGAAAAGAAGCAACTTTATCAAAGAGTGATGACCACTTTCCGAATTCAATGTTTATCATTGCGATGTGTTTGCTTGTCCATTGACTATATCTATATTTATACAGTGGTTTGATTATCCATTGGTCTATAACAAATTACCCCAATACCTAATATCTTTTTTTTTTTTTTTTGAGTTGGAGTCTCACTCTGTCGCCCAGACTGGAGTGTAGTGGCCGCTCGGCCACCACAACCTCGACCTGCTGGGCTCCGGCGATCCTTCCGCCTCAGTCTTCCAAGTAGCTGGAACTACAGGCGCGCGCTACCACACCCGGCTAATTTTTGATTTATTGTAGAGATGAGGTCTTGCCAAGTTACCCAGGCAAGTCTCAAACTCATGGGCTCAGGCAATCCACTCACCTCAACCTCCCAAATGCGCGGGATTTCAGGCTGAGCCACCAAGCCCGGCTCCTAATATCTTAAAACAACAATCATTTCATTATGTCTTATTACATTTCTTTCTTTTCTTTTTTTTTCTGAATGATCGTCTCACTCTGTCATCCAGCCTAGAGTGCAGTGGCACGCTCATGGCCACCACAGCCTCGACCTGCTGGGCTCAGGAGTTCCTTATGTCTCAGCCTTCCAAGTAGCTGGAACTACAGGCATGCGCCACTATGCCTGGCTAATTTTTTTTGTTTTGTTTTGTTTATTGTAGAGATAAAGTCTCGCCATGTTGCCCAGGCTAGTCTTGAACCCATGGGCTCAGGCAATCCTCTCGCCTGCACCTCTCAAAGTGTGATTACAGGTGTGAGCCACTGCGCCTGGCCGACTACATCTCACCTTTTTGGAGGGTGACCAGAATAAGCTTGAAAGATAAATATTTGCCGGGCAGACCATGGGACAATGGCATTACGTGCAATATTTCAGGTTGGGCAAACAACTCTTAGGGGAAATGAAAAGAAGGAAGTCACATTCTGAGCATTTATACTTGAAGACAGACCCCTAGAATATTGGGGGAGGGGAGAAGTGGTGTGAGATTTGGGAGGAAATGTTTGAAGTGAGTGCAGATTTCACCATCAGAGTAGAATGACAAGACGATTCTAGTGCAGTGAATCCAAGGATTAAATAGGTTACAACAAGGACGCTGGATTCTAAGAACATTGTCAGGGTGGAGTGTCTGCCTCTCTACCAGTCAGCCAGTTTTTAGGAGTTTGGAATTAAGCTTGGGTGTGAGAAGAAAGGAAAGATTTGGCTTCTTTCCAGTTACAAATAAAGTATGTTCATGATAATAAGGCCTATACATATTGTCTAAATCTTCTTTTTTTTTTTTTAATTGGAGTCTCACTCCAAGATGGAGTGCAGTGTCACACTCACGGCCACCGCAGACTCAACCGGCTCAGACAATCCTTCTGCCTCAGCCTTCCAAGTAGCTGGAACTAAAGGCATGCACCACCATGCCCTGCTAATTTATTTATTGTAGGGATGAGGTTTTGCCAAATTCTCCAGGCTGCTCTTGAATCACTGGACTCAGGCAATCCTCTGGCCTCCACCTCCCAAAGTGCTGGGATTATAGGTGCAAGCCACCACATCCAACTTATTGTTTAAATCTTAAAAGAAGCCGGACTCGGTGGCTCAGCCTGTAATCCTGCGCCTTTGGGAGGCTGAGGTGAGTGGATTGCCTGAGCCCGTGGGTTCGAGACCCACCTAGGCAGGCGAGACCTCATCTCTACAATAAATAATAAAAAAAAATTAGCCAGGCGTGGTAGCGCGCGCCTGTAGTTCCAGCTACTTGGAAGGCTGAGGCGGAAGGATTGCCAGAGCCCAGCCGGTTGAGGCTGTGGTGGCCGGGAGCGGCCACTGCACTCCAGTCTGGGCGACAGTGAGACTCCAACTCAAAAAAAAAAAAATCTTAAAAGAGGCCAAGATATGCAGTTGCATCTGTGAAGTCTGGATTTCCCACTGACTTCAAAGGCATTCCTGAGGGAAGGCAAGTTATGAGAACAGGTTAGTCATGGTCCAGACGAGCCATGGGTGGTGAATACCATTTGCTACTCTGTTCTCAGGGGAGACTGGAGCACATGGCAATGCTTGCTTCACGCCCCAAGCACATTTTCTATATTACGGTGGTTACATTCACTCCCTCATTTATTTTTGAAAAAGTGATACAAGACATTATACGATGCCCAGAGAGTTCCTGCCAGTATTCTTTTGCATGGTGATTTTAATTATAAACCAGTATCTACCTACTGTTTCAAACACACTCAAGCAAGTCCAGGTCATGGATTTGGCCTTTTGTTGCTCCCACTATGAACTATTTTAGTGACTATGAGATACCCATGAACTCTATAGAAGTCAGTCCATTGCATCAGGGAGAGTGTCCATCATGGAGTTCATGGGTGCCCTTAGCCTGAACCTCATCCTCTCCAGTTATTGAGAATAGTCTGCTAGATAGCCAGAAGCCATGTTTCTAGCTACTTAGTGGTCTATATAAATGATTACAGAGTTTTCAGTGCCCGGTCACAAGCTGGTGTGTTATCTAAAGACACAAGGTTAAGAACATAGGCTTGCAGCTGGGCTCAGTGGCTCAGCCTGTAATCCCGCGCCTTTGGAAGGCTGAGGTGAGTGGAATGCCTGAGCCCGCGGGTTCGAGACCCGCCTGGGCAACTTGGCAAGACCTCATCTCTACAATAAATCAAAAAATCAGCCGAGCGTGGTAGCGCATGCCTGTAATTCCGGCTACTTGGAAGGCTGAGGCAGAAGGATCGCCAGAGCCCAGCAAGTCGAGGCTGCGGTGGCCGGGAGCGGCCACTGCACTCCAGTCTGGGCAACAGAGTGAGACTCCAACTCAAAAAAAAAAGAACATTGGCTTGCAAAGCAGACAGAAATAGGTTGAAATCTCAGCTCTTAAATTGACTGGTCATATGGCCTTGAAGAAATGATGCAAACTTTTAAAGCCTCAGATTTTTTTTTCATCCATAGAAGGCTGATGCCAATAATCCTTGTCTCCTAGAGGTAGGCTGTAGATTGAATAGGTCTGAAGATAAATTATGCTCTTCTCTTCAATCCCTTCTTAGTCTTGGAAGAGCTAGTTTATTGGAGCGATAATCATGCTGGTTGTCATTTGTTCCCATTTATTGCCAGCCACTGGTATAAATACCTTATCTATGATACTACATCACGATGAAAAGTGCTAGGAAGAGACCTTTACTTTACAGTAGAGGACACTGAGGGTCACAGAAGTTAATTATCTTTCTCAAGGTCATAAATCTAGGTGGAGAGTTGGGTGTGAACTCCAAAACTTGTGTTCTTTTTACTAAGCTATAGTGACACATGTATTCTGGTTTAAGTCATTGCTCTGGCAGATGAATGTGGGTTAGTTGGGTTATTATTTCCCTCTTATAAGGGATAGCTGTCCCTTGCACTAGAGAAAAAATGGACACCCAATTTTATTTGTTTTGTTTTTGTTTTTTTGAGTTGGAGTCTCACTCTGTCACCCAGACTGGCACGCTCCCGGCCACTGCAGCCTCAACCTGCTGGGCTCTGGTGATCCTTCCGTCTCAGCCTTCCAAGTAGCTGGAACTAGAGGCATGCGCTACCACGCCCGGCTAATTTTATTTTTGATTTATTGCAGAGATGAGGTCTTGCCAAGTTGCCCAGGCAGGTCTTGAACCCGCGGGCTCAGGCAATTCACTCACCTCAGTCTCCCAAAGTGCGGGATTACAGACTGAGCCACCGAGCCCGGCTGGACACCCAATTTTAAGTAAGTCCTGGTAGAAACCCATCCACCCATAGTGTTCCTTATGGAGCAACTGCCTGTCAAGATGCCCACAACTCTCAACATAAACGGTTGTGCCAGAGAGGCCCACACCTCTGTCCAGGCTCCTACAACAAGTGTTAACTCCAAGGATCCCTTGATGTTCTTGATTAACCTCCCTTAGAGGGTATAACTCAACGACTCTGACATACTAGCTTTGGATATAAATAAAATCTTCCATAAAATCTTCTAGTGCAGCCGGGCTCGGTGGCTCAGCCTGTAATCCCGCGCCTTTGGGAGGCTGAGGTGAGTGGATTGCCTGAGCCCGCGGGTTCGAGACCCGCCTGGGCAGCAAGACCTCATCTCTACAATAAATCAAAAAATCAGCTGAGCATGGTAGCACATGCCTGTAATTCCAGCTACTTGGAAGGCTGAGGCGGAAGGATTGCCGGAGCCCGGCAGGTCGAGGCTGCGGTGGCCGGGAGCGGCCACTGCACTCCAGTCTGAGGACAGAGTGAGACTCCAACTCAAAAAACAAACAAACAAACAAACAAAATCTTCTAGTGCATGCCTGTGATTCCGGCTACTCGGAAGTCTGAGGTGGAAGAATCGCCAGAGTCCAGCAGGTCGAGGCTGCGGTGGCCGGGGGCGGCCACTGCACTCCAGTCTGGGTGACAGAGTGAGACTCCAACTCAAAAAAAAAAAAAAATCTTCCAGCCTGGCGTGGTGGTTCAAGCCTGTAATCCCAGCACTTGGAAGGCTGAGGCGAGAGGATTATCTAAGTCCAGGGGTTCCAGACCAGCCTGGGCAACATGGTGAGATCTTGTTTCTACAATAAATCAAAAATTAGCCAGGATGATAGGCACAATTGTAGTTCCAGCAACTTGGAAGACTGAGGTGGAAGGATCACCAGAGCCCAGCAGGCTGAGACTGCAGTGGCCATGAGCGTGCCACTGCACTCTAGCCTGGGCGACAGAATGAAATTCCAACTTAAATAAATAAGTAAATAATAAATAAATAAAATAAAATAAAATAAAATCTTCCAATCAATTGATAACCCAGGCTGGGCACAGTGGCTCATTCCTGTAATCCCAGAACTTTGGGAGGTGGGGGCAAGAGAACTGCTTGAGTCCAGGGTTTCAAGACCAGCCTGGGCAACTTGGCGAGACCCCATCTCTACATTAAATCAAAAAATTACTGGATGTGGTGGCACATGCTGTAGTTCCAGCTACTTGGAAGACTGAGGCGGAAGGCTCTCCTGAGCCCAGTGGGCCAAGGCTGCGGTGGCCCTGAGAGTACACTGCACTCCAGTCTGGGTGACAGAGTAAGATTCCTACTCAAATAAATAAATAAATAACCCATAGTTCCTATTTTTGTTCATATCTATTCCAGTAGGAACTCTGATTTCCCTCTGTCTCTGAAAAAAAAAAAGTCTTCTCTGGGCCCTCCGCCAAAATGTTTAATCCCAAAAGAGGCAAATCAGTTTATTAGTCACACTCACTATGCAGCTTCTGGGAGGAATGGCCACCACCCCTGAGGTCAATAAAAAAGCGTGCAGAATCTATCATGACGATGCCTGTGATTGGGTCAAGTTCATTGTCTCCCAGTATACCTCTAATCCTGCTGTTCCCCGAGGCCGATTCCCCAGCCTGGTTCTGCTTTTTGTGACCCGGGCGGTGAAGCTGTCCTGCCTGTGTCCAGAACTCCACAGTTTCAGGGAAACTGCTCGTTCATCTCTGTCAGGAAATCACACATCTTCAGGGGCAACAGTTTGCAAGCCTGGTGTAGCTCACACAATGCTTCCAGACGACACATCACTCCACAGATAACAAGGCCTACAGAGATGCAGTTTGCCCCTGGCCTAGATGGCCTTTTCCATTCTCGGAAAGAGCAATTTGTCTCATTTCAGCACAGCAGTATCCAACACCTTTTCTAGCAGGAGTCATTGCTTCATATTTGTCTACCTGTTGGCCCCACCCATCCCAACTCTGCTGCATCTATCTGATGTCTCCCAAATCAAGGAGATGGTTTCCACTAACGGATAGCCACATTTCTACTTCCCACAGGGAGGAACGTTCCTTATGTTACTGACCGCAGGTTCTTAGGCGCTCATGTAATAGAAATATACACAGGCCAAACAGATCCTCAGATAAGGGTTTTTTTTGTTTGTCTGTTTTTTCACATACTTGTTGATGATCAGTATGCGTCCCAGACAAGGTTTTATTGTGGGCTTGAACAAGGGAGACAACTTAGGAGAGTCTCCGACAGCCTCCCTGAAGGGGGCTGGGGTCTTTTATTAGATAAGAGACAGGGTGTAATGTCAAAGAAAAGGTATGCCAACATGATCAGGGAGGAGCTTTAACCATGTAAGTGTAGTGTGGATACATACTTCATGTGATATGCCCCATCTATGTTGGGATTTTCATATTATAATAGCACAAAGGTTACAGCTGGAAACTCTTTAGTCCTTGTGGCCATGTGGGAGAGGAAAGGGCAGGGGGCTATGGTCCCAAGCAGGATTTATAGTGAAACATTGTTTATGTGAACAGGTTTTTTCCAGGTGGTGGTCTGTGAGATGCCTGCAGCCGGAGTGTTGTTGCAAAGTCTGGTGGTTGAAGTTTGTGAGGGAGGTTGAGTTATGCCCCTGTTCTGCCTTACACCAACCCGGTGAAGGCGAAAATGACTGCAGGGTGAGTTCTAGACAGTTCTCATACTCCCAGTACGCTGTGTCCTTCGACTCCCATAGGAGATGTGTAAGAAAGAATGTCTCCCTGAGGTTTGGTGGTGAAAAGTTTCTTCTAGAAATCACTGCCTTTTTTCTGGGCAGTCAACATTTTTGTCGTCTTTTGTTTTTTTGATTTGGAATCCCACTCTGTCGCCCAGGCTGGAGTGCAGTGGCACACTCACGGCCACCACAGCCTTAATCTGCTGGGCTCAGGCGATCCTTCTGCCTCAGCCTTTCAAGTAACTGGAACCACAGACATGAGCCACCATGACTGGCTAATTTTTTGATTTATTGTAGAGTTGAGCTCTCGCCATGTTGCCCAGGCTGGTTTTGAACCCCTGGACTCAGGCAGTCCTCTTGCCTCGGCCTCCCAAAATGTTGGGATTACAGACGTGAGCCACTGTGCCCCACTTGTCATTGTAAAAGTAAGGATTTGACTCATCTTGATTCAGGTGTAACAACCACAGACTGGGAAGGAAATGGCAGCCAAGGTGGACATAACACCAAAGACAAAAGTGTAGAACAGGAAAAGAAAAGAAAAACGCAAAAATATATGTAGCAGCAGGCTAGATTAATAGGTAGAATGGGGGTTCTTAAAATTGAAGGTAGAGTGAGGGAGACCAGGTCTCTTATTACATGCAAGATGATCTATGTCTCCCAAAAGATGCCTGCACTAAACAGTAGAGGGTGATTTGACACAGGTGAATGTTCTGGATTGGTAAGGATTCAGGCAGCTTTCGGTTGTTGTTGACTGTACCAGCTTTAATTTAGCAAATGTCCTATGTTGTCCTGTTTGTAAGCAGTTTCTTTTTTTTATATAATCAATATTTTTTATTCTGATATTGTGGGGTACAGTTAAGGGTTAGGTATACAAATATGCTTCGTTCAGGCACCCTTGTTGATAAGAGGTGTCTCCACGTAGCAGTTTCTTTTTATTATGTGTCTCAGAAAATTTGTTTAATGAGTGACAGTGAAAAAAAAGTCTTTGTGAGATAATGCTTTTAAGGCCTTTTTTTCTTTTCTTTATCTTCTTCTTTTTTAAATGTCATATTCTTTGGGCCAGTGATAAAGCAGAAAATGTCTTGAAAAAGTGAACTCTCCAAATTGTATATCACAAGAATATAAGAAGAATGTTACTTAACATGTTGATAAAGAATCTGCCATTAATATGAAGGAAGGGGCCGGGCATGGTGTCTCAAGCCTGTAATCCCAGCACTTTGGGAGGCTAAAGTAAGGGGATTGCCTGAGCCCATGTGTTCGAGACCAGCCTGGGCAACTTGTTGAGACCTCATCTCTACAATAAATCAAAACATTAGCCAGGTGTGGTAGCATGTGCCTGGAGTTCCAGCTGCTTGAAAGGCTAAGGCGGAAGGATTGCCTGAGCCCAACAGGTTGACACTGGGTGGCCATGAGCATGCCACTGCACTCCAGCCTGGGTGGCAGAGTGAGACTCCAACTCACAAAATATATATATGAAGGAGGGGGGAAGGGTAACTGATTTTTGGATTGTGGAGGTGGTTCAGGTCCCAGAATTAGAATCATAGTAACCCAAAGAATATTGCCAAAACATGGATGTAGCTGGGTGTGGTGGCTCTTGCCTGTAATCCCAGCACTTTGGGAGGCCAAGGCAGGAGGATCACTTGAACCCAGGAGTTCGAGATCAGCCTAAGCAACACAGCGAGACCTTGTCTCTAAAAAATAAAAAAATTAGCCAGGCATGGTGGCATGTGCCTGTAGTCCCAGGTACTTGGAGGCTGAGGTGAGGATCGCTTGAGCCCAGATTTTGAGGCTGTGGTGAGCCTGGGTGACAGAGTAAGTCCCCAGTTCAAAGCAAAATAAAACAAAACAAAAACATGGATATGGTTAGTCTCTGAGATTTGTGTGACAACCAAAACAAACTCCTGATTCTGTTGAAATATATTTGGATGCAGTCTGTGGCTTTGGCTTTTCTGTAAATCAGTTTAGTTCTTCCTTTTTGACTTTTCAGGGAAATCATGCAATTTCCAGAGCTCCTGGAAGGAGAAAGGAATAGAAAGTGAGTGATTATTAGGAGGAGTAAGGGAGACAGGGAGGCAAATTCCTCAGTTCTCCTGTCATAGAAACCTGAAGTGCAGTGATGACATTTTCACAACCAACATCTGAAGTCGTGGCTGAATACACAATGGGAGAGTATGTTTGAAATCAGAATCATCCAGAAAATTCAGATTGTATGGGTAGAAAAAATGCCAAGAGTCCTTCCTTCCTTCCTTCCTTCCTTCCTTCCTTCCTTCCTTCCTTCCTTCCTTCCTTTTATTGGAGTCTCACTCTGTTGCCCAGACTGGAGTGCAGTGGCATGCTCACAGCCACCCCAGCCTGCTGGGCTCAGGTGATCCTTCCACCTCAGCCTTCCAAGTAGCAGGAACTACAGGCACGCACTGCCATGCCTGGCTAATTTTTTTAATTTATTGTAGAGATGAGGTCTTGACACGTTGTCCAGGTTGTTCTTGAACCCATGGGATCAGGCAATCCCCTTACCTTGGCCTCACAAAGTGCTGAGATTACAGGCTTGAGCCACCATGCCCGGCCGAGTTTTCTTTCAATTCTAGAGACATATTTTGGGTATTTTTAGCAGTATTTATTTTTATTTTATTTATATTTAAAGACGTGGGGTACACTTCAGAGCTAGGTATACAAGTGGTCATCATACAGGTAAAGTTTGGGCTTCACTTTGGTCCCCTTTTCACCTGGTTTGAGATCAGGTACCCTTATTGGATAACATATATCAGAAAGGGATTTGGAAAACTGTGGATCATTTGTTTTCCTGTTTAAAAATAACTGGTATCGCTCGTGCCAATGTTCTCTAAGATTTTTTTCTTCTAGTCAGGAAGTCATTTCTAATGTCTGACTTAAATCTTTCCTCCTGGAATCTAGGCCTCTTTTATCACAGAAATTTGTTAAAAGTCCAAATGAGGCCAGGCGCGGTGGCTCACGCTTGTGATCTCAGCACTTTGGGAGGCCAAGGAAGGAGGATTGTTTTAGCCCAGGAGTTCAAGACTAGCCTAGGCAATGTAGTGAGACCTTGTCTCCACCAAAAATAAAAAATTTAGTCAGGTGTGGTGGCACGAACCTGCAGCCCTAGTTCCTCGGGAGGCTGAGGCAGAAGGATCGCCTGAACCCAGGAGTCTACGGTGAGCTGTGATCTTGTGATTGCACTCTAGCCTGGGCAACAGAGTGAGACTCCAACTCAAACAACAACAACAACAACAAAACATAATTAAGAAGTTCAAATGAGTATTTGCAAAGTAATTTTTTTTTGAGTTGGAGTCTCACTCTGTCACCCAGGCTGGAGTGCAGCAGCATGCTCATGGCCACTGCAACCTCAACCCCATGGGCTCAGGTGAGCCTTCTGCCTCAGCCTTTCAAGTAGCTGGAACGACAGGTACGCGCCACCAAACCCGGCTAATTTTTAAAAATTTATTGTAGAGATGAGATCTCATCAAGTTACCCGGGTTGGTCTCGAACCTGTGGACTTAGGCAATCCTCTCGCCTCGGCCTCCCAAAGTGCTAGGATTATAGGCATGTGCCACTGCGCCTGGCCTGCAAAGTAATTTTTTTTTTTTTTTTTTGAGTTGGAGTCTCACTCTGTTGCCCAGACTGGAATGCAGTGGCTGCTCCCGGCCACCGCAGTCTCAACCTGCTGGGCTCCGGCGATCCTTCCGCCTCAGCCTTCCGAGGAGCCAGAATTACAGGCGCGCGCTACCACGCCCGGCTAATTTTTTGATTTATTGTAGAGTGAGGTCTCGCCTGCCCAGGCGGGTCTCGAACCCGCAGGCTCAGGCAATCCATTCACCTCAGCCTCCCAAAGGCGCGGGATTACAGGCTGAGCCACCGAGCTCGGCTTTTTTTTTTGAGTTGGAGTCTCACTCTGTCGCCCAGACTGGAGTGCAGTGGCCGCTCCTGGCCACTGCAGCCTCTGCCTGCTGGGCTCTGGCGATCCTTCCGCCTCAGCCTTCCAAGTAGCTGGAACTACAGGCGCGTGCTACCACGCCTGGCTAATTTTTGATTTATTGTAGAGATAAGGTCTCACCAAGTTGCCCAGGCGGATCTCGAACCCGCGGGCTCAGGCAATCCATTCACCTCAGCCTCCCAAGGCGGCGTGAGATTACAGGCTGAGCCACCGAGCCCCGGCTTGTATCTTTTTTAACAGCTGCAAGGTGCTTGTTCATGAGGATTTATTATAGTTTATTTTAACCAATCACTTATGTTTGGACATTTAGATAGTTTCCAACTTTTTGCAACTGTAAATAATTTTGCCATGAATAGCCTTGTGCAAGTGTCTTATTTTATTTTATTTTATTTTGAGTTGGAGTCTCACTCTGTTACCCAGACTGGAGTGCAGTGGCCGCTCCCAGCCACCGCAGCCTCGACCTGCTGGGCTCCAGCGATCCTTCCACCTCAGCCTTCCAAGTAGCTGGAACTACAGGCGCGCGCTACCAAGCCCGGCAAATTTTTGATCTATTGTAGAGATGAGGTCTCGCCAATTGCCCAGGCGGGTCTCGAACCTGCGGGCTCAGGCAATCCACTCACCTCAGCCTCCTAAAGGCGCGGGATTACAGACTGAGCCACCGAGCCCGGCGCAAGTGTCTTATTTTGTGTTACTGGTGCTGTATCTGCAGGAGAAATGTCTAGAAGTGAGATTGGTGGGTGGAAGCATAAAAACAAATGAGCTTTGCTGGATAGTGCCAAATTCCTTTCCGAAGGGATTCTTCATTTTGCATTCTTTTTTTTGGAGTTGGAGTCTCAATTTGTTACCCAGGTTGGAGTGCAGTGGCATGCTCACGGCCACTGAAGCCTAGACCTCCTGAGCTCAGGTGATCTTTCTGCCTTAGTCTTTCAAGTAGCTGGAACTACAGACATGCGCAACCCTGCCTGGCTAATTTTTTGATTAATTGTAGAGACGAAGCCTCGCCAAGTTGCCCAGGCTGGTCTCTAACCCTGAACTCAGGCAATCCTCTCGCCTCTGCCTCCCGAAGTGCTGGGATTACAGGCTTGAGCCACCATGCCTGGCTAATTTTGCATTCTTTTTTTTTTTTTTTGAGTTGGGGTCTCACTCTGTTACCCAGACTGGAGTGCAGCGGCCGCTCCCGGCCACCGCAGCCTCAACCTGCCGTGCTCCGGCGATCCTTCTGCCTCAGCCTTCCAAGTAGCTGGAACTACTACAGGTGCACACTACCACGCCCGGCTAATTTTTTGACTTATTGTAGAGATGAGGTCTCACCAAGTTGCCCAGGCGGGTCTCGAACCCATGGGCTCAGGCAATCCACTCACCTCAGCCTCCCAAATAGCGGGATTACAGGCTGAGCCACCGCGCCCGGTTTCATTTTGCATTCTTACCAGCAACAAATAATAGTACCTGTTTCCCCCTGTCTCCTGGCCAACACAAATTTTTGCCAACCTGATGGGTGAGAAATGGCATCTGTGTTGTTTTAATCTGCATTTCTCTTATGAGTGAAACTGATATGTTTTCACATATTTAAGGTTCATTTTTAAAATGCTTTTTTGTGAATTGTCTGTATTTTTTTTTTTTTTTGCCTTTTTTTCCCCCTATAAGATTAAAAAACTTTTTTTTTTTTTTTTTGAGTTGGAGTCTCATTCTGTCGCCCAGACTGGAATGCAGTGGCCACTCCCGGTCACCGCAGCCTCGCCTGCTGGGCTCCGGCGATCCCTCCGCCTCAGCCTTCCAAGTAGCCGGAATTACAGGCATGCGCTACCACGCCCGGCTGATTTTTTGATTTATTGTAGAGATGAGGTCTCGCCAAGTTGCCAAGGCAGGTCTCGAACCCGCGGGCTCAGGCAATCCACTCACCTCAGCCTCCCAAAGGCGCGGGATTACAGGCTGAGCCACTGAGCCTGGCTTAAAAAACTTTTAAAGTTGCTTATTTGGTAGAATTAACTTTGGATACAATTACTTGAAGCCAAAACCCACAGCACCTGCTAGGGGATAAGCTGTGAATTCTGCCCTTCCAGAAACTCCCAGTCTCCAAGTTGACCACAATCGCAGAAGCTCTGCCTTCAAATGCCGATGCTGGCACGCAGGCAGGTTATTTTACCTCTCAATTCCTCTGTTTCTCCATTCCTAAAATGATGATAGTAATAGCACTTACCTCTTAGGACCCTTGTAAGGATTAAATTGACTTAGTGTATGTAAAGTACTTCGAATATTTACTTGGCAAACACTGTGATAAACATTCCATAAATGGTAGCTATTTACAGTCAAGAAAATGCTCTCAATACATGATTTGATTTGATCCTAGAAGAATGCTGTTATATGGTTATAAAACATGAAGGCTTGGAAGTTTATGTATCTATTCTGAGTCAGGGTCTCACTCTGTTGTCCATGCTGGAGTGTAGTGACAAGATAACGGTTTACTGTGGCCTTGCTCACTGCAGCATTGTACCCTTGGGCTCAGGTGATCCTCCCATCTCAGTCTCTCAAATAGCTGGAACTACAGGTGCACACCACTGTGTCCAGATACTTTTTTTATTTTCTGCACTGATGAGGTCTCCCTATGTTGCCCAGGCTGGAAGAGCTGGAGGTTTGGAAGTATTAGGTAAATGGGTGGTAGACTCAGAATTATAAGTCCTTCATTCATACATCTGTTCATTAGTTCATTCCAAAGGTGATTATTGAGGTCCTGCGATGTACCAGACACTGGTCTGGAGATATACCCTGAAGTGCTGGAGTGCTAGAATGTACCCTGGGTAAGACAGATCTCTGAGTTCCTGGGGGCTCACTGTCTTGTGGTGGAGAGGTCTATGTGGAGTGTAGAAAGAGACAAAAACCGAGGAAGTCCATTTGTTTATCTTGTTTATTATTTGGCTCTTCAGAACCCACCTCAGAGTCAAGATTCATTTTTTTGTTTTTGTTTTTGTTTTGAGTCAGAGTTTCACTCTGTCGTCCAGCTGGAGTGCAGTGGCACGCTCATGGCCACCAAAACCTTGACTTGCTGGGCTCATGTGATCCTTCCACCTCAGCCTTCCAAGTAACTGGAACTACAGGATCGCGCCATCACATCTGGCTAATTTTTTTTGATTTATTGTAAAGACGAGGTCTCACTATGCTGTCCAGGCTGGTCTTGAACCCCTGGGCTCAGGCAATCCTCTCCTTGGCCTCCCAAAGTGCTGGGATTACAGGCATGAGACACCCCGCCTGGCCAGATTTAAATTTGTTAAATGCAAATGAAGGAATGAATGATTGAGTGGTGAAAAACGAGGCTCGATACACAGGCAGAGTCTAAACTACGAAAGGCCTTGTCAAATATTCGAAAGAAATTGGACTTCATCCTGAATGGAAAAATCAACATGACTGGATCTGCGTCTAAGAAAACCCAAGCCATGTCTGTGTGGAGGACCCACAGGAGAACTTGGGTGCGAGAGAATGAAGACCCGAATCAAGCAAGCGGCTGAGGGACAGAGACAAGGTGAACTGGAGAGAGATGGGACGTGCTGGGTGGAGACGGGAAGTGGAAGGAGTCTGAAGGCAAAGCTGTGGTTTCACTGTGATGAGAAATCCAAGAGAGATTTTTTTTTTTTTTAGTCAGAGTCTCACTCTTGTCACCTAGACTGGAGTGCAGTGGCATGCTCCCGGCCACCGCAGCCTCGATCTGCTGGGCTCCGGCGATCCTTCTGCCTCAGCCTTCCAAGTAGCTGGAACTACAGGCGCGCGCTACCACACCCAGCTAATTTTTGATTTTTATTGTAGAGATGAGGTCTCGCCAAGTTGCCCAGGCAGGTCTCGAACCCGCGGGCTCAGGCAATCCATTCACCTCAGCCTCCCAAAGACGTGGGATTAGAGGCTGAGCCACTGAACCCGGCGAGAGATTGTTAAGGGGGAAAATAGAGAAGGCTTTCTAAACACGTGAACTTGGGGTGACTGGGGGATCAATGCTCATTCTCTTAACTGAGTTTGCATTTGGCTTCTCTATACCCCCTGGAGTCAGGAAATGTGTGGACCTGCCCAGGGCACTGTGGAAGCAGCGTGGAGCTAAACAGTGTCTAATAGCAGAAAGGACACCATTTGGGAGGCTGACTGGCCAGCAGTGCAGCCTTGGGAAGCACCTTAGCTCTGGGGTCCCCGATGGGGATGATCAGTGCTAGACTGACTGCTAATTCTAAAAGGAACTTTTCTTTTTTTATTGTGCTGAAGTGTCCTTCTGTTGCCCAGGCTGGAGTGCAGTGGCACTCTCATGGCCACCGCAGCCTCGACCTGCTGGGCTCTGGCAGTCCTTCCTCCTCAGCCTTCCAAGTAGCCAGAACTACAGGCACGTGCCAGCATGCCAGGCTAATTTTTTTTGACTTATTGTAGAGACGAGGTCTGGCCAAGTTGCCCGGGCTGGTCTCGAACCTGTGAGCTCAGGCAATCCACTCGCCTTGGCCTCCCAAATTGCTAGGATTACAGGCTGAACCACTGAGCCTGGCCATTTTTTGATTTTATTGTAGATGAGGTCTTGCCAAGTTGCCCAGGCTGGTCTCGAATCCCTGGGCTTAGGCAATCCTCTTGCCTCTGCTTCCCAAAGTGCTGGGAATATAGGCGTGAGCCACCGTGCCTGGCTTCTAAAAGGAACTTTAGTCATTGAAGACAAAAATACTCAACTTTGTGTCCACTCTCATACCCAAGATGATACCTTTCACGAAGCAGATCGAGGGCAATATCAAATGGACGTCGTGTGTGAAGATTACGAACCTCTTTATCAAGCAAGGAGCCAGTTAGGCTGCCCCAAGGACGATGAGCCACAATGGAGGGAGTTAGGAAGTCCAGGAGTTCCAAAGACAGAAAACAAATGAATCAACAAACAACCTTCCCAAAAGCTCAACACAAGACCCTTTAGAACAGTGCTCTGCGAGCTTCAGGGACACCAGTGCTTTTCCAAAGATCACGGCATGAAAGACCATGAATCTTAGACTCATGAGAAGAACTGGACAAGACAGTCGATTGGACACATGGACGTCTGTCTTTACTGGAGAAAAGAATTGCTAATGCAGCAAGTGATGTGGTCCAAAGACAAGAGAATAGGGGCCACATTCACAGACATCTCCACAGGTTGATGTTTATTTTAAAAAGTGACCTGAACTTTTTATATAGGATGTCACTGGATCCCCCACGAGAAAGTTCATTCCAGTTAGGGAAGGAACTGCTGTCATTCACCTCCCTCCCGAGTTGGAATCTCACTTTTTTGCCCAGGCTGGAGTGCTGTGGCATGCTCACCGCCACCGCAGCCTTGACCTGGGCTGGGGCGATCCTTCCACCTCAGCCTTCCAAGTAGCTGGGACTACAGGCGTGTGTCACCAGGACTGGCTAGTTTTCTGATTTATTGTAGAGGTGAGGTCTCACCAAGTTGCCCAGGCTGGTCTCGAACCCCTGGGATCAAGACAATCCTCTTCCCTCTGCCTCCCAAAGTGCTGGGATTACAGGCGTGAGTAACCGCGCCCGGCCTGAGATTCATTTTCTATTAGAGAGCTTTCTGCACGGTGCCAGGAACAGGACGGCAAGGGTATATCCAGTGAGCAGACAAAGGGAGGGTCTTCTACGTGGTTGGGGGCTGATGCAGACACCCTGGAGGGTGGTGGGGGAGGGGAAGCTCCAGTAGGGACTTGAGCGAGGAAGAAAAGATCAGGAGGAAAAGCGGGGCACCTGCCACAGCTGGGGGCCGGGGAGAGGGAGTGTGGGTGGGCAGAGAGGAGGGGAACAGCTGGGGAGGAGGAGGGGGGATGAAAAGGAGAGCTGGCAAGGGGTGCACCAGCAACCTCACGTGCAGGGCACACGGGTCGAGGATGAGAGAAGAGGTGCAGGGAGAGTTGGGTAGCTGAACTGAGAAGGAGGCGCTTGGTTCTCTGGAGACCCCGTCTGCGTTTACACAGACCCGGCAGCGCTTAGGGGGTGTGGTGCTCAGGGAGGTGGGGAGCCAGGCGGCGGCTGGGGGGACGCCCGGGGCCCGATTTCTCCCAGAAGTCGAAGGCCAGGAACCCCGGGCGGCGAGCTGGAGGGCGGAGGCGGGGCGAGGGCGCGGGTGGGCGGGGCGAGGGCGCGGGCGGGCGGTGCTGGCCGAGGGGCGGGCCGGAGGCGCAGGCTGCGGGCGGTGCTAGGACCCGCGGGCCGCCCCGCCGGCTCCCGGGAGGTTGATAAAGCGGCGGCGGCGTTTGACGTCAGTGGGGAGTTAATTTTAAATCGGTACAAGATGGCGGAGGGGGACGAGGCAGCGCGAAGGCAGCAGCCGCGCCAGGGGCTGCGGCGCCGGCGGCGGACCAGCGACCGGGCGCCGGAGTGAACCACGTCTCGTCCACGACCTCCCTAGGTACGGGCCGGCGGGGCGGGGGCCGCGGGGCCTGGAGGGAGGCGGCCGGGCTGCTCGGGCGCGCGGGCACCGGCGGGGTCGGAGTCCTCGGCCGGCCCGGGTCGCCTCCCGCCGCCGCGCCTGCCCGCCGGGCCTACCCCGGCCGCGCCCCGTGCTGCCGCCGCGCGCGGCCTCGCGGGGCGGCCCGAGGCCCGTGGCTCCCGAGGCTCCCGCGGCCCCGGGCGAGCGGGCGGGCGGGCGGGCGGCGCGCGCTCTGCGCCCGGCCCGGCCCCCTGCCCGCCCGGACCCGAGGGGGCGGCCTGAGCCCGGGCCGGGGGCCGGGGCGCGGGAGGGCGGCCGACGGGGCTCCCCGTCCCCTGGGGGAACACCCGCTGCCCTCCAGTCCCCGGCGCGGACCGGGAGGGGGGGTTGGCCGGGGCGCCGTGGGCCCCGCGGGAGCGGGAGGCGGGCGCGGGGGGCGCGGCCCCCCTTTCCCCGGAGGGGTTCGCAGGCCAGGGCTGTGTCCCCCCCACCTCCGCCCCGAGGGTCGCGCGTCGGGGCTGCTCGACCCCCCCAGGGGTGGCGGGTCCCGGCTTCGGTGTCTCGGGGACGGGGCGGTGGCGAGGGCCGTCTGGCGCGTGGCGGGGCCCCGGGCCCCCCTGGGTGTCCGCGGCGCGAAGTCACCTGACCCCGGCCGCCGGTCGGGCGAGCTCCCACCGTCCGTGTCCGCGGAGCCCCCCTGCCTCTGCCGAGACGCCGCCGCGGTGACAGGCCGGGGTGTGTCCCGCTCGCCCCTGACACCCCTATTTGTAGGAGTTCAGCATTTGATCTCTCGCCGTGGCGTGGACCGGACGCACGAAATCCTGATGGAGAATTGTGGTGGTACTTGAAAAGGCAGAAAGTTCTTTTCTTACTCCCCCCCCCAGGCTTATAAATAGTAAAAAGCCTACGGTTGGGTAAGGACGGCCAAGATAAGAGTTTATTATTAAATGCACGGAATAGGCGCTTGAGTGTTCAGGTTTCCCTTTCCATAGTCGGAGAAAGGTTTTGCTGGATGAAATTGGAAACATCCGGGTATGACATTAGCCACCCGATCGCCCTTTAATAGAAAAGTTTATGTGAGGTAGGTACGAGCGTACCTCCTCGTTCCTGGTGGCCCTTGGCATGTGGCAGGCTGATGACAACCTCGAGATTTGCTAAGGGAAGAAGAAAAGGAAATAAAGCGTATTCTACGATTGCCTGCCAGCCAAAACACTGGACAGACTGTCTGTAGGATGGCAGCGCTCCATGGAAGACAAAACCATCGGAGCAGGGAGGTTTGACTTTGGCCTTTGTTGGGTGGCTTTCTCAGGTAATTAGTTGCTTTGGAATGCGGGTGGATTAATTTTGCCCTTTTGGTTGGGCCGCGGGGGGGAGGAGGTGTGTATACCTTTCTTGTTTTTGAATTACAGTTCTAGACTCCTTTCAGAGTGTTTGATGTACTTGCCTTATTAGGAGAAGCATAACTGTATATCTGGGTCTGAGGTAAGGATCATCATTTTCAGGTCTTGGTACCTTGAAAAGAGGTGAGACTCCTGAGGCTGTCTGTTGCAAGTAGGGCCCATCGCTTATTCCGTGCTCTTGCCTACTGCTTAGAAGTGCTTGTGCCCTTTTGGAGGGCTAGGAGGGAAGACCTTCATCTGGGGCTGGTTCCTACCACAGCCCGTGCTCCTGCTGATTTGCTCCAAGTCATCCTTTATTGCTCTAAACACTAAATAAACTTGGTAAGATTTGTGTTTAAAGTAAGACCAAGCAGGTGGTGAGGGAGTAGGGACTCATCTGCTTTTGGCTGTGTAGAACTCTTTGTCTCCCTCTGCTTTCTGGAGAAGTAGAGTTGAGTTGGCGTGAGTCAGGTGTCACTGTGGTAGTTTAGTCTTAGGAAGATGCTTTGTGTTTCTCTTGAGAGAAGTGCTTGGCTGGGAGGGGTGGCTCACCTGTAATCCCAGCACTTTGGGAGGCAAAGGCGAGAGGATTGCCGGAGCCCAGGGATTTGAGACCAGCCTGGGCAACATGTCAAGACCTCGTCTCTACAATAAATCAAAAGGTTAGTGGGGCGTGGTGGTGCACACCTGTAGTCCCAACTACTTGGAAGCCTGAGGCAGAAGGATCGCCTCATCCCAGCAGGTCGAGGCTGTGGTGACCATGAGCATGCCACTGCACTCCAGCCTGGGCGACAAAGTGAAGCTCTGACCCCCCCCCCCAAAAAAAAGGGAGATAATTGGTCTTTTTAGAAACATAGGCTCTTCATAAAGCACATAAAAAAAGGAAGAAAAAGATAAAGCAAATAAGCACTGATACTGAAACTTTAGGTTGATAGGATTCTGTAGATACAATTAAAACTATTTAGTAGGTATTTTGAAATTCTTTAGGGAGAAGTAGCTGTGTTATAGTGAAGAGATATTTATTATAAGGAAAGTAAGCTATGAGTGAAGATAAGATTCTTGTCTTAAGTTGAGTGCACATAGGTTTTTCTTGGGATTCGGTTTTTTTTTTTTTGCGACTATATTGTACTTCAGGATAAAGTTTTTGAATAGTCACTAGAATAAGTAACTTTCTATCCCAGAAATTCTGGAAAGAGAAAATAATAGTAGAGGAAGTAATTTTTTTTGAAATTGTTAGACTTTTCCCAAAACTGTGCTCTTTCTCTTAGCTGCTGTCTAATTGGCATTAGACAGCAGCTAAGAGAACCTGGAAGACTGGTTGTCAAGTAGTTTGGTGATGCTAAAGTTATTTATTTATTTATTTTTTTAGCCAGAGTCTCACTCTGTTGTTCTGTAGAGGTTTAGTCATAACTCACTGCAGTCTTGAACTCCTGCGCTTAAGTGAGGCCTCAGTGGAAGGCCCTGCTGAGTAGCTGGGACTACAGGCAGTCACCACCATGCTGGCTAATTTAAAAAAAAGTTTTTTTGTAGAAACAGTGTCTCACTCTGTTGCTGAGGCTTGTCTTGAACTCCTAGTCTCAGGTGATTCTCTCACCTCGCCCTCCCAAAGTGCTGTGATGATAGGTGTGAGCCACTGCACCTAGCTGGTGATGTTAAAGTTTAAGATATGTTTTTGTTTATTTATTTTTTTGAGAAAGTAGGATTTATTGAGAGGACAGAAAAGCTCCCAGAGCAGGAGGGGGGACCTGAGGGGGTTGCCCTAAGATATATTTTAAAAATTGTGGTCTTAGTAGCAAGGTGCATGTATAAAAATTATTTATGCTTGTTTGGGAGACCTGTTTGACACACACAATTGTAAGCAAAGCTGCTTGGCAGGCTGTCAGAGTTAGGAGCCAGAAATGTAAGGGATCGGAATAGAAGTTAAACTCTTTGGTAACGGTTGTTTACAGCTTTACAGAACAGGGGTTTTCTCCAGGGTAGGTATAGGCAAACAGCATTCTATTTCTTTTCCTTCCTCTTCCTCCTCCTTTTAAAATATTTTTCTTTTTTAAGTATAATGTAGGCATTTAGGGTTTTCTTTTCTTTTTTTTTGAGTTGGAGTCTCACTCTGTCACCCAGACTGGAGTGCAGTGGCCGCTCCCGACCACCGCAGCCTCGACCTGCTAGGCTCTGGCGATCCTTCTGCCTCATCCTTCCAAGTAGCTGGAACTACAGGCGCGCGCTACCATGCCCGGCTGATTTTGACTTATTGTAGAGATGAGATCTCGCCAAGTTGGCCAGGCGGGTCTTGAACCTGTGGGCTCAGGCAATCCACTCACCTCAGCCTCCCAAAGGTGCGGGATTGCAGGCTGAGCCACTGAGCCCGACTTTTTTTTTTTTTTTGATTGGAGTCTCACTCTGTCCCCCAGACTGGAGTGCAGTGGCTGCCCCCGGGCCACCGCATTTAACCTGCCCGGCCCGGCGACCCTTTTCACCTCACCCTTTCCAAGTAGCTGGAACTACAGGCGCGTCCATCCCCGGAAATTTTTTTTTGTTTTATTGAAAGAGGGGTTTCTTGCCAATTTCCCCAGGTGGGTCTCGAACCCGCAGGCTTAGGCAGTCCATTCATCTCAGCCTCCCAAAGCGCGGGATTACAGGCTGAGCCACCGAGCCTGGCTGCATTTAGGGTTTTCAAAGTCCAAGTGTATTATTTACTTTCTAGAAAATGTGTGTATTATTTACTTCAAGGAAGATAGATATGAACACAGAATTTCTGAACTTGGTCACACAGTGAATTCGCTACTCATGTTTTTTTCTACTCTATAGTCTTCCAAACCACCATGATTCAGGCACCATGACACAGAGCAATCGTGGACTTTCTCTCTAGTTTTAAAATTGGACAGCAACAAAAAATGCCAACCTGAATATCTGTATGATGGCAGCAGGATATGCTTGGTACTTTATAATGCACTTTAAACATCTTGTTTTGGTTTTACTTCTTAAAACCTTCCTGTGCTGGAATTAAGTTATTAAACTTGTTGGAGGGAGGGAGTGGATTTGTCCACGTCCCAGACGCCCCCGGGGCTCTCTTCCTCACAAGACTTGGCAGAGGGCAGGGGCCCTTCTTCACTGATCATTGCATGTAACTGGAGGTGACAAGTAAAACGTCGCTGAATAAATGAAGTGTGGCATCATACTTAGGAGAAGATGGGGCAATTGAAAAAGAAAAGTTGAGCTGGGTCCCTAAGTGGAGGGGGACATTTTATTATTTATTTATTTATTTATTTTTTTGAGTTGGAGTCCCACTCTGTCATCCAGACTGGAGTGCAGTGACCGCCCCTGGCCACCGCAGCCTCGACCTGCTGGGCTCCGGCAATCCTTCCACCTCTTAGAGTAGGAAAGGAGAAGGCGTTGTAGAAAGTGCTATGGTTGTGAAGGAAATTGGACAGTTCTGTTAGGGACATTGAGAAGCTGGAGTATTCAGAAGTGCAGAGCCAAAGTAACTGACAAATGACCTTTCAGGTTATTGGTAAACACACCTCTGTGTGCTTGAGTGTACACAAGTATTGCTAAATGTGGACAGAGCTTTGTGTAAATGTGTGTATTTAGGTAGCCACCTTCACTGCCTACTCTGGGACAAATGGCTGTAGCTTAAGTGGTTTTGTGCTCGTATCATGGCTTCTAGAAACAACTTGTAAGTCATGAAAAACTAATTTAACATTCTATGTTTTCCCAAGAAGATAATATGAACATTTTTTTTTTTGGTAGAGACGAGGTCTCTCTATGTTACTTAGGCTCGTCTCAAATTGCTCAAGCAATCCTCCCACCTTGGCCTCCCAGAGTGCTGGGATTACAGGCATAAGCCATCTCACCTGGCCCATATGAACTTTTGAATGACTTTGCATTTGGTCTTCTGACCAGTACAAGTAGAATCTAGGGGATTCCATTGTTAACCTACCAGCTTAATAAAATATTCATACTACTCATATTTCTATGATTGGCACCAAAATAACCAGTGAGTGACTAGCTGGATATCTTCTAGCTAATAAGCTAATAATTTGTTGGAGAAATACGTAACCGATGAAAGATAATTATCTAGATCTCTAGTACATTTTGTTCTTTTATTGCAAGGTGCTGATTGTGGTGGCAGTGTCTCCTTAGTCATAGGGAAGGAAGATAGTGTGTTAAAGAGTAAGGAGTCAGAAGGTGAGTGACTTCACATAAGCTGTCTGAGCCCGAAGCCCTCACATACGGTAGTGATGATAATCCCATAAACAAGGCTGTTGTGGGAAACAAATGAAATGACAGGGTGCAAGTGTTCTATAGCATTTACAGTTTGTAAATCTGTATGAGACACAGTAATGTATGTATAAGAATGTGTCAGTTTGACTACTTGTGCTGTTGCATGTAATGTGTATGTTTGCAATCAGAAGTAATTATTTTTTTCCTGTAACATGGACAGAGATTTAGTTAGGGCAAGGGTGGTAGGCAAGTTTTAAACTTTATCTGTAAAATGCTGGTAATATTTTCACGATAGCATATTATTATGAGTATTAAATAGTTAAAAGTGTGTAACCTAGTGCCAGATACGCTGTTGGAAGTAGTTATTACTATAATGTTTGGTTATTTAAGATGAAACTTTGAACTGAAAATTAATTTTTAAATAGGTGACATGAAAGGCTTTTTTGCTTAGTGTTTTTTCTTTTTTTGAGTCAGAGTCTCACACTCTTGTCACCCAGCTTGGAATGCAGTGGTACGTTCACAGCCACTGCCACCTCAACCTGCTGGGCTCAGGTGATCCTTCTGTCTTAGCCTTCCAAGTGGTTAGAACCATAGGTGCTTACTATGACACCCAGCTAATTTTTTGATTTATTGTAGAGATGAGGTCTCGCCAAGCTGCCCAAGCTGGTCCTGAACCCCTGGGTTCAGTTAATCCTCTAGACTTCACCTCCCAAAGTGCTGGAATTACAGAAATGAGCCACCGTGCTCAGCATTTAGTTTTAAAAATAAGATGTAAATATACGTTTATGCTTCTTTGCTGTGCTCATTTCAATAAGCATGCATTTTAGAGAATTACTTAATCATGTGGCAAAGTAGTCTTCTGGAACTGTTTGCTTCAATTACAGGATTCCATATAAGTCAATTTCTTAGTTTGAGTTTATGACAGTTTTCCAAGTACAGTTGTCTCATAGTATCCATGGAGATTGGATCCAGGACTTCTCTAAGGTAACAAAAATGAAGAATGCGCAAGTCCTTGGTATAACATGGCTTAGTATTGGAATATGATACAGGCTTCCTCCCATATACTTTAAATCATCTCTAGATTACTTATAATACCTAATGAATATAAACGCTATATAAATAATTGTTATACTCTGTGTTTAGGGAATGATGACAAGGAAAAAAGTCTGTGCATGTCCAGTGTTTTTTTTTCTCAAAAAAATTTTTTTTTTTTTTTTTTTTTTTTGAGTTGGAGTCTCACTCTGTTGCCCAGACTGGAGTGCAGTGGCCGCTCCCGGCCACCGCAGCCTCGACCTGCTGGGCTCCAGCGATCCTTCCGCCTCAGCCTTCCGAGTAGCCGGAACTACAGGCGTGCGCTACCACGCCCGGCTGATTTTTGATTTATTTTAGAGATGAGGTCTCGCTGCCCAGGTGGGTCTCAAACCTGCAGGCTCAAGCAATCCACTCACCTCAGCTTCCCAAAGGCGTGGGATTACAGGCTGAGCCACTGAGCCCGGCTTCTCAAAATTTTTTAAACTTTAGTTAGTTGAATCCATGGATGCGAAACCCACAGACACAGAGGGCTGATTGTATAGTGCATAGGCTTTTCAAACAGTAAGTCTGCAAAGTCTAAGTAGGATCTGTTATGCACAGGATTGCTTGAAAAAAATGACTTGAAGACACACTAACAGTGAGTTCCATAAAAATCTATTTTTCCCATCATTTAATCCTTAATAATAGAGTCATGGATAGTGATTAGAACTATATCTTTAACATTTTAATTAAAGACTTGAGTTCTGTAAATTTCCTATGATCTTCGGAATGGATTTAGAAGAGAGACTTGGATTTTAATGCTAGGTATACAGTGTTTATCTGTAACTGTTTTTCTCTTCTGGTAGTTAATATGTACCTTAGCAAATTTACAGGCCTTTTTTTAAAATTAAAGAGATTAATACCTATAAAGTTACTTTAGAAAACCTTTTGTAAAGAAACTCTTTAAAGGAAGGAAATTGTCACGCTAAATTAGCAACTTACTTGAGTGAATGAATTAATGGGTTGTCAAAAGTTGAAATAAGTTCACTTTTATCAGAATGGAAGAGTTGATTTTTTGCATTAAAAAAATTTTTTTTTGGTCTTTTTATATTTTTCCCTTTTCAATTTTTTTTTAAAGAAACAAGGTCTTGCTCTGTTGCCCAGGCTGGAGGGCAGTAGCATAGTCATAGCACACTGTAACCTTGAACTCCTGGACCCTCATGATCTTCCTACTCCAGTCTCTTTGGTAGCTGCGACTACAGGCACCACCACACTACCTTGCTTGGCTAGGGGCTGATTTTTGGATGACAAATGTGAGCGTTTTGGTAGGAAAATACCCTTGTTAGATTTTTTTTTGAAGACGATTATTAATCTTCAGAAATTGCTGTTTTCTTTTCATCAGCATTTTAATTTTTAAATCGATACAATCATACATACTGGTATGTCGAGCTTTTGTTTAGAGTCCAGAGGCTTTTTATTGCCAGAAAATGGCAGTGTGCTTGAATGTTGTTTCTTAAAAAACAGCCACATTCTGAATAGACTGGACTTCTTGGTAAAGTTGGATGATGTAGCTGATACAGTTCTTGTTAGAACTGGATATTAAGGTAGAATTTTGTTGTCTTTAAATTACGACTGACCTTGTTATTGAACAGGGCTTCTGCTGTACCCCTACAACTATCTATATGTGTAATACAGTACTTCATACAATGCCTTAAAAGTTAAAAATTTTTTATTCAAAAGCAATAGTTAATTCTTTGGGAAATGCAAGTAAAAAAGAAAATAAAAATTTCGACTAGTGATGACCACTGCTAACATTTTGGAATATCTTTTGGTATAAATCCTTTTTTTTTTTTTAAGTCGGAGTCTCACTCTGTCGCCCAGGCTGGAGTGCAGTGGCATGCTCATGGCCACTGTAGCCTTGACCTACTGGGCTCAGGTGGTCCTTCTGCTTCAGCCTTCCAAGTAGTTGGAACTGCAGGCATGTGCCACCATGTCTGACTAATTTTTTTGATTTATTGTAGAGACGAGGTCTCGCCATGTTGCCCAGGCTAGTCTCGAACCCCTGAGTTCAGGCAATCCTCTCGCCTCCGCCTCTCAAAGTGCTGGGATTACAGACTTTAGCCACTGAGCCTGGCGCAGTATAAATCCTTTTATAATGCAGTTTAATTTTTGGGAGGGATCTGATTGTAATTTTTGTTATCTGCACTTTTATTTTCTACTGTATTTTCCCTACAGTATGTGATTAAATAAACTCTACAATATGGTTTTTAAGTGGTTGGTGGACTATTGCTTAAACCCTTTTTGGATGTGGAGTTATTTCTTATGAATAAAATTGGCCGAACATCTTTGTAATGAATCTTGGCCTTTAGGATAAGTTTAGGATAAGTTCTTAAAAAGTAAATTACTAGATCAGTTGGTGCATACACTTTAAAGAATAAAGCCACATACCTGACCATATTCATTCACAAAGATTGTGCCTATTTATTCTCCATCAGGGTTAGGTTTGTGCAAAATACCATTCTGGGTGTTGTTAATTAAAAATAAGTGTCAACACATAGGTCAAAGTGGACATCTTACTATTTTAATTTGCATTTCTTTGATAATGGTTCATGTTAAAATACTAATGGTAATTGAAAATGTGAATTCTTTTAAATAATTGCTTTCTTGTATTTCTTGACCATCTCAGTCATTGTTTTGTAAAAGTTCTTTTGCATGCAAGAAATTCTGTTTCATAGTTGCTTTTAAAATTTTGGGGGGTGAGAATTTTGTGTGTGTTGGTTTCTTTCATAAGTGGACAACTTTTGAACTTACTAAATTAGTACTAGTCTCTTCTTGTTCTTTAGGTATGCTATTAGAGTACTTTTAACAATTATTTTAAATTCTTCATGACATATTTGTTGTTTATTCCTATCTCTTTTTATTGCCAGAGTGGGCATCTATTTCATTGCCTAGTAATGTGGTAGAAGAAAAGCAAGCTTAAGAGCCGAGTTCAGGTTTTGACAAGCACCAACTTTAGTTTCCTTAACTAAAAAACCCCACCTTAAAAGTTTCAAAGATTGTATCTTTAAAAAAATTTTTTTTTTTGAGTTGGAGTCTCACTGGTTGCCCAGGAGGGCAGTGGCACACTCACGGCTACCCCAGCGTCGACCTGTTGGGCTCTGGCGATCCTTCCGCCTCAGCCTTCCAAGTTGCTGAACTACAGGCGGGTGCTACCACGCCCAGCTAATTTTTGATATATTGTAGAGACGAGGTCTCGCCAAGTTGCTGGGCAGGTCTTGAGCCTGTGGGCTCAGGCAATCCTCTCGCCTTGGCTTCCCTAAGTGCTGGGATTACAGTAAAAGATTGTATCTTAAAAACATTTAGCTTGTACAGAGCTTACAGTGAAAGTGACATCCCTTCTCTTGAGGGTAGAACATGAAGGGACTGGGGTTAGTTTTCTTTTGGGAGTAGGGTGGAGAAGAGGGCCGGCAAGTAGATGACCTTACTTGGGCAGAGAACTAGCTTTTCCCTTGATATTGTTAGTTGACATGTGTTTACCTGAGACAGAGCAGGGGTAAGGACTAGTCTCCCTCACACACTTTTATCACCAGACTTTGCAACAGAACTCCAGCTGGAGCCATCCTACAGAGCATGACCTGGAAAAAACCTATTAAGATAAACAGTGTTTCACCATAAATCTTGCTTGGGACCATACCCTCCCTCTCCAGCCCCCTCCTGCATGCGTGCACTGGGCCAGAGCCTCCTAGTTTGTAACCCTTGCTTCATTTTTTTTTTTTTTTTTTGGAGTTGGAGTCCCACTCTGTCGCCCAGACTGGAGTGCAATGGCCGCTCCCGGCCACCGCAGCCTCGACCTGCTGGGCTCTGGCGATCCTTCCGCCTCAGCCTTCCAAGTAGCTGGAACTACAGGCGCGTGCTACCATGCCCAGCTAATTTCTGATTTATTGTAGAGATGAGGTCTCGCCAAGTTGCCCAGGCGGGTCTTGAACCCGCGGGCTCAGGCAATCCACTCACCTCGGCCTCCCAAAGTGCGGGATTACAGGCTGAGCCACTGAACCCGGCCCCATTTTTTTTTTTTTTTTTTTTTTGAGTTGGAGTCTCACTCTGTTGCCCAGACTGGAGTGCAGTGGCTGCTCCCGGCCACCGCAGCCTTGACCTGCTGGGCTCCGGCGATCCTTCTGCCTCAGCCTTCCAAGTAGCTGGAGCTTCTACAGGCGTGTGCTACCACACCCGGCTAATTTCTTTGGTTTATTGTAGAGATGAGGTCTCGCCAAGTTGCCCAGGTGGGTTCAGGCAATCCACTCACCTCAGCCAACCCTTGCTTCATTACACACACAGTGTCCCTTGCTTTATTATAATATTAACATTCCCCAGCCCCGGGTGGGGCTTATCTGCCATTATTTGTAGAGTGACATAAGAAGTATGTATAGAGCCCCTCCGGATCATACCAACATACCTTTCCTTTGACATTACACCCCTCTCCTTATTTAATATAAGGCCCTGGCTAGCTGCCCTGGGGATCTGCTTGTCCTTGTGTAGATTTCTCCTACATGAGAGGCTAAGAACCTGCAGTTGGTAACTTACCTACCTTATCAAAGGACTTCTCAGTTGCCTGCGGTGAATACCTATGTAGGACAGTGTAGAGAGATCTCTGTTCTGAACTTTCATGTAGATAGGCGATAAGAGCTACTTCATGCATATTTGTGAGTTAAAGTTATCATTAAGCTTATGGATTCAGAAGTGGAAATTGCTGTGCTCATGTTGTTGAGGAACATTTCATGGAGGAGGGAAAAGGCTTTGTCAGACTTTGAAGAATGACTGAGTTTTGGAGAGCAGAGTGTAAGATGTACTGCTTATTTGAGAATAAAAGGACCAGCAGTATTTTGGTAACCTCTTAACAAAATAAGCACTTGTCCCTGATTACGAAGTATTTTCGATCTAAAAAGGATGTTTAAAAAGTATTTAAAAACAATTAGAGAAAACTGAAAGATCAAATGGTGTTTTTTTTACTTTTTGAATTGGAGTCTCACTCTGTCACCCAGACTGGAGTGCAATGGCCCCTCCTGGCCACCGCAGCCTTGACCTGCTGGGCTCCGGCGATCCTTCCGCCTCACCTTCCAAGTAGCTGGAACTACAGGCGCGCGCTACCACACCCGGCTCATTTTTGATTTATTGCAGAGATGAGAGCTCGCCAAGTTGCCCAGGTGGGTCTTGAACCTGCGGGCTCAGGCAATCCACTCACCTCAGCCTCCCAAAGGCGCGGGATTACACGCTGAGCCACTGAGCCCGGCTAGATCAAATGGTATTAAAGCATGTTTAATTTTTTTAAAAAGGGGTATTGCTTTTCTAGCGAAAGAGAGTAAATAATTGATTTAAGTAACTGTATTATTCCTGAAAAACTTCTCTGAGTAGCTAAAAAATGTGGATTCACTGTGAAGATGCCCCCTCCCCCCTTGTTTCCAAGCATATGTATTTGCTTACCACAGGGAATCCTGACACGGACTCGAAAACTGCCAAACTAGAGAAGGGGCACCAGGAGGTGGAGTGGGGCACTCTCACTTTTTGTTCCTTTGTTTTTTTCAAATTAGTCACATTTTATCTAGTTGGAAGGACGTTTATTTGTCTGTTTTTGGCACCATTCCCTTCTTTTCACAGCTGCTCTTGTAGTAGGTATTTTGCCTGTATGGAGCCAAGTCTGGAATCTGAGTGAATACTTCTCTTTTTTAAACTGCTGCTGTAGCAGTCATCTCAAGTCATCTAGAGATGTGGCAAAATGGAACTTAGTGTCTGATTTCCAGAGTCTTGGTGCATACCTTTTTGAGATTTGTCATGATAACCCTATTGTGAATTTAAGTGTAAGTGTGTGTGTGTGTGTGTGTGTGTGTGTGTGTGTGTGTGTGTGTGTGTGTGTATGTGTATGAACAACTCCTTTGTTAACTGGTTATCCCAAATTTCATGGCTCCCTTACAGGTTGATATCTTACAACTTCTACCAAGTTAATTTTGGGGCCAGAAAGGAAGTGCTTAAGCTGCTTGCCTGAGTCAAGGAAGCCTGGTTTTGATGGATTCCTGATCCCTGTGTTATAGAGTCCTTGTACCAAAAATGCTTTTGGAAATGAGAATGTAGTGCACTGTTGTTTTATAAGAAAATAGAATGTCTCGTAAAACACATGGAGTGATTTAGTGGTATCTGTTGCCTAGGCCAAAGAGACCAGCTCTTCCATGCACCTCTTGCCTTTTTTCCTGTCTCATCCTGACTCGGGCTTCTTGCTTTGTATCTGATGTGTTTAGACTCTTATTACACTTCTTACTCACTCATCGCTTTCAGCTTATTTTTGCAACACACCTTTGATCCTGCCCCCAAAATTCTCAGTGGCCTCCTCAATGCAGGGGAGTTCCTGCATTCTTGGCCTACGGGATCAAGGTTGGCCTTAATCTGACCCTGGTGGTCCAGAGACATGCAGCCATCTCCCGATGTCTCCATTGAAAACCCTGGTTTAAATATCCAATATAAGCCGGGCTCGGTGGCTCAGCCTGTAATCCCGCGCCTTTGGGAGGCCGAGGTGAGTGGATTGCCTGAGCCCGCAGGTTCGAGACCCGCCTGGGCAGCAAGACCTCATCTCTAGAATAAATCAAAAAATGAGCCGGGCGTGGTAGCGCGTGCCTGTACTTCCGGCTACTCGGAAGGCCGAGGCGGAAGGATCGCCGGAGCCGGGCAGGTCGAGGCTGCGGTGGCCGGGAGCGGCCACTGCACTCCAGTCTGGGCGACAGAGTGAGACTCCAACTCAAAAAAAAAAAAATATCCAATATAGTGCTGTTTTTGTTTACTCGAATAGCATTTTTGTTATACTGTAGTATCTTTTTTTACTTGTTTGTGTTAGAACCTTAAGAGTAAGGACTGTTAGTGTTGAATTTTACTTCTCTATCAAGTGCCTTGCTCTCTAATTGTTAGCTTAAAGTAGGTAGGGTGGGGGTCTTCCTCAGTATTCTGACACATTGGATAGGTGTACTGAGCATTGTTGGAGTCAATGCATATGAAACACTGAGTTGCAGGTTTACTTATCTATAAATATATATGCATATCTTGCCAGAGATGGGCAAATATACTTTTATTGCATCTCATATTTTTAAGGTCTGCAATTTAAAACTTGCCCTTCGCCGGGCTCGGTGGCTCAGCCTGTAATCCCACGCCTTTGGGAGGCTGAGGTGAGTGGATTGCCTGAGCCCGCGGGTTCGAGACCCGCCTGGACAGGGAGACCTCATCTCTGCAGTAAATCAAAAAATCAGCCGGGCATGGTAGCGCATGCCTGTAATTCCGGCTACTCAGAAGACTGAGGCGGAAGGATCGCTGGAGCCCAGCAGGTGAGGCTGCGGTGGCCGGGAGCGGCCACTGCACTCCAGTCCGGGCGACAGAGTGAGACTCCAACTCAAAAAATAAATAAATAAATAAAATAAAACAAAACTTGCCCTTCTAGAAAGTTTATGAAGAAAAAAAAGTGTTGCTCAAATGTTGGGAGACTGTAAATGATTTACTGACTGTATATAAATAAGCATTGACAAGGACATTTTTGGAAAAATAGCTGCTGGCCAAAATGTGCTGCAAAGATGAGAAATATCCTCTCCACCCCCTGTTTTATAAACAAGCTATATTTTTGGTAACTTTTTTTCAATTTCTAGAAATATAATAATAATAATAATAATAATAATAATAAATAATAATAATAAATTCAGATCTGAGTTGTAAAGATATTCCTGTTTGGCATAGTTGGAAGATGATGGTCTTGACAATCACAAAGACCTGGCTGTGCATCCTGACTTGATCACTTATAAAATATGTGTCCAAGTCGGGCTCGGAGGCTCAGCCTGTAATCCCGCGCCTTTGGGAGGCTGAGGTGAGTGGATTGCCTGAGCCTGGGGGTTCGAGACCCTCCTGGGCAGCGAGACCTCATCTCTACAATAAATCAAAAAATCAGCCGAGCATGGTAGCGCATGCCTGTACTTCCGGCTATTTGGAAGGCTGAGGCGGAAGGATTGCTGGAGCCCAGCAGGTCGAGGCTGCGGTGGCCGGGAGCGGCCACTGCACTCCAGTCTGGGCAACAGAGTGAGACTCCAACTAAAAAAAAAAATAATAAAATAAAATAAAGCATGTGTCCTTGTAGATTGCTTTGTCTGAGTTTCTGTGTCCTCCTTTATGAAATCAAGGGAACTCACAGCTGCCCCACAAAGTAATTGTGAAGTTTAAAGCGTTAATATGTGATCTTGGCACATAGTTTTAAAGCCCTGCAAGTCCTTTCACCTAATCCTGCGTCACAGTTGCTGTTGTGGCCGCTAGTGGGGTGCTTGTTAAACATGTAGACTTCTGGCTTCCAGGCCTGGTCAGCTGTATCCAGTTCTGGAGCTGGGGCCTAAGAATTTGTATTCTGAGCTAGCCACCTGGATGGTTCTTCACCTTAGTGGGTGTGGGACTCACTGTTTCATGGTGTTGCTGTGGCTAATTAAATATGGACAGTATAACTCAGTTGCAGACACATTATAATTAAATTACAGATGGGTCGACTGTTCTGTAGCAGGCAGTTCTTTCCCCAGTCCGTTAAGGAGGGGTTATGTGTATCTGTAGTTGTGGTTATTTTGGTTACTGTCGTTTTTGTCCAAAAACCCAGTTTAATTTGGAACTTCAGGGATCTGGAATTCTCAGAACCAGATGTTAGTCAGTCCACCTCTGTCCTTTTAAACCCACCCATATTCTGTACTTGTCATTTTTACTCATAAGAACAGATGAGCTAATATTAGTGATTTATTTTCAATTATATGCATCATTCAAAAATGTGGCTGGTTTGAGTCTCTTTACTTTCTGTGGCTATATCATGAGGGAACACTGATTGATCTTTTTAAGAATTATCCAATATCAGTGAAAGGCAGTTTGGTATAGTGGAAACAGCATAGGTTTAATAAAAAGGTAGAAGATTGAAATATACTACTTTTTAGCTGTAGAATCTTGAAGAATTTTTAAAATACTTCTTTGAATACACACATTTCCTCTCTGAAATGGATAAAGCTGAGTCACAGGGGTGTTGAGAAGATCATTTTATTGAGTCACTCAGCAAAAGTTCTCTTCCCTGTGGAAGTGAATTTTGAGGAAACTGAAAATGTTTCTTTAAAAAAATTGTAATGTATTTCAAGTTTACCAAAGTGACAGAGAAAGATATAATAGATACCCAAGTACCCATTGCATTGATTTAATACATAATATTTGCCATATTGATTTTGAATTCTTAAATAAAATATTACTGTACAGTTGAATAGTTTTCCCAGTACCCTTCTCTCCTCCCCTTTCTCCATAGATACACATCTATCCTGAGAGTAGTGTGTATGTTCTCTGTTTTCTAACAGTTCCATAACACATATCTATATCATAAATAATATAAAGTATTTTGCTGTGCTTAAAACATAGTGGCTCATACTATGGATTCTTTTGTGACTTGATTTAGTTTTTCATTCCACATTGGTTTTGAGGCTTATCCATATGTAAATATTTAGCTTCTAAGCATTACTTTCAATTCTCTGACTTATCTCATGTTTTATTTACCAGTGGTTATTTAAATTGCTCCAAATTTCTTTTTTGGAGTTACAAACAGTACTTCAGTGAACAAGGAATGATGTCTCTTTTTTCATAGACATATGTGCAGTAACTCCTAGGACATAAACAACTTACCTAAAAAATATTAAACCAAAAAAGTTTCACTACTGTATACTCTCATTCTTTAAAAACCTGGAACAAAAGTATACTCTCCTTTACCTGCCCCCCAAAAGTACTAAGAGCAGATGTAAGACTCATTTCATGTCTTGACTTGAGGTGAGGTTTTCTGCAAGACTTCTTTGTGAAAGAAAATGAAGAAGACCCGTAGTATGAGGACTTGCAGAGCCTAAATAGAATGTTTCTGAATTTCTGTCTTGCTGCTTAAAGTTCCCTGAGCCATCATTCTAGCATCTCTTAAGGTGATAACAAAATTGACTTCATAAACTGCAACCTTATTTAAAATAGTTTAAATTCCGTATTTTTTAAAAAGTACACTTATTTAAGTATAACGTTTAAGAACTGGTTAATAGCCGGGCTCAGTGGCTCAGCCTGTAATCCCGCGCCTTTGGGAGGCTGAGGTGAGTGGATTGCCTGAGCCCGTGGGTTTGAGACCCGCCTGGGCAGGGAGACCTCATCTCTACAATAAATCAAAAAATCAGCCGGGCGTGGTAGCGCATGCCTGTAATTCCGGCTACTTGGAAGGCTGGGGCGGAAGGATCACCGGAGCCCAGCAGGTTGAGGCTGCGGTGGTCGGGAGTGGCCACTGCACTCCAGTCTGGGTGACAGTGAGACTCCGACTCAAAAAAAAAGAACTGGTTAATATTTGATGATATACTTTGGGAAAATACTTTGAGTTTATACATTTATAATCTATTTTACATTTTGCTTCATCTATTTAAATAAATGCATAAAAACATTCTTATATCTCAATGTTCTTTAAGTGGGAACAGCAAAAATTCTGTGACATCAGCTCTAGTTGCTATGGAAACGGGGTAGATTTCAAGTGGAAAATAATATGTGAATCTTATGGGAAAAACAACTCTTTTGTCTCCTGGTTTGATAGTAATGAAGGAAAGAGATGAACAACAGTTATATACTCTTTAAAACCTGAATATTTTAGGATGGTCTTTTGTTGTTGGCCCACGGGGTAGGGCTAATGGGGGAAAGTATTTGATAACTGACTTTGTTAATAGGTCCTTTTCTGGAGTCTTTAAAGTTTTTATTTTTGCAGTTTGCATTGTAGTTCCAATTTTGTATGAGAGAAATTTAACTTTATAAATTCTTATGGCCGGGCTCGGTGGCTCAGCCTGTAATCCCACGCCTTTGGGAGGCTGAGGTGAGTGGATTGCCTGAGCCCGCGGGTTCGAGACCTGCCTGGGCAGGTGAGACCTCATCTCTAAAATAAATAAAAAAAAAATTAGCCGGGCACGGTAGCACACACCTGTAATTCCAGCTACTCGGAAGGCTGAGGTGGAAGGATCGCCAGAGCCCAGCAGGTCGAGGCTGCGGTGGGCGGGAGTGGCCACTGCACTCCAGTCTGGGCGACAGAGTGAGACTCCAACTCAAAAAAAAAAAAAAAAGAAAATTCTTATTAATGTCTTATAGTATCAAATTGTTAAGTTAAAATCTCTTCCTGTAGTATCTTTTTGACTAATAGCTACTTCTTTCCTTATTGAAGTCCACGTTTGTGTCTTTGTCCGTGTTCTTATCCCAGGCCTCGTCAGTCTGGGGTCGAGGCACAGCACTTCCATAAAAGCTCACCCAGGTCAGTGATGGTCATTCTAGATCAGTAGTTTTCACCCCTAGCTGTATATCATTTCGAGACAATTTCTACAGCTTTTTTTTTCCAAGTGAGGATTGTTTATGTACCTTGTTTTTTTTTGAACTTTATGTAGAATCCTCAATAGCTAGGCTGGAATGGTTAGTTGTATCAGAGTATTAGGTCTCCTGAGAAGAAGAATGGAGCATAGTTTAACTCGAAAACTTTATTCCTCCCTTGAAAACTTTGCTTTGACATCATTAGAAACAATATGAAAATATAGTAAATGAATGTCATTTACATACTAAGCATCTGTGAAATATCTTGACCCTTGTTATTCCATATTTCCTGAGCACCAGCAATTGTCTTGGAGTTGGCAAGGCCCTGTTTCAAGCTCCATTCCAGATTTATTGAGAGTATGCACTTTAACAAGCTCCTCAGGGCCAGGTGTGGTGGCTCATTCCTGAACTCTCAGCACTTTGGGAGACTGAGGTGTCGGGAGGATCACTTGAGCCCGGAAGTTTGAGACCAGCTTGGGCAACATAACGAGCCTTATCTCTACAAAAAAAGCCGGACATGGTGGCACATGCCTGTAGTCCCAGCTACTTGGGAGACTGAGGCATAAGGATCACCTTAGCCCAGGAGGTCTTACCACTGCACTCCAGCCTGGGTGGCTCAAAACAAAACAGAAAACAAGATCCTCAGGTGATTTGTATTCCTGATAAGCTTGATAAGAACTGCTGTAGAGGAAATAATACTAAATAAGATCTGACTCTGTTCTTCCCCACACAGTGCTCTAATCATGTTTTCCTTATCTTGGAAAGGAATTGGGCTGCATAATCTTTAAAGCCTCTGTGAATGATATGTTAAATTTAATATAAGTATTGAGACTAATTTTTTTTTTTTGACTTGGAGTCTCATTCTGTCGCCCAGACTGCCCAGACGAGTGCAGTGGCCGCTCCCAGCCACCACAGCCTCAACCTGCTGGGCTCCGGCGATCCTTCCGCCTCAGCCTTTCAAGTAGCTGGAACTACAGGCATGCGCTACCATGCCTGGCTAATTTTTTTAATTTTATTGTAGAGATGAGGTCTCGCCAAGTTGACCAGGTGGATCTCGAACCCATGGGCTCCCAAAGTGCTGGGATGACAGGCTGAGCCACCGAGCCCGGCTAATTTTTTTTTGAGTGGGGGTTTCATTCTCTTGTGCAGACTGGAGCGCAATGGCATGATCATGGCTTACCACAGCCTAGGGCTCCTGGGCTTAAGTGATTCTCCCGCCTCAGCCTCCTGAGCAACTGGGACTACAGGTGCACACCACCACGCTCAGCTAAATATTTGAGCCACCATGACTGGCTCAGGCTAATTTTTAAGCAAATGTACTAGAACTTGATTGTCCTCATGTGTCTTGACATGGTATGTATTCTAGGGAGTTGATGAATATTCTATTGATGCTTGAAACACTTATAGATCTTAGAAAGTGCTCAGTATTAAACAATCATCTCTAGAGTTCTTTAAAACAATGGATGTTAGTAACTTCATAATAACTTTTTGTTTTTTAACCAAAATATCTTGGCATGATCAGTTACTGTATTCATAGGAATTAATACAGATGGAATGAATTTGTCATCATTGGGGACATTAAAACTTGTGTTCAAGGCTCTATATTCAGATCATGAGAGAATATTTTGAGTTTGAGCAGTGTCAGAATTGGTGGGTAGTTCAGTTTTTCATCACATTGGTGTAACCTTCATGGGCAATTACTCTTGAAGGGAACTAATTAGAATATTTTTGTTGTAGAAAATGATGAATAAGTTCGTTGTATTCTTTCATTCTTTTGTTTAATAAATGAAAATGCTAAGGGGGAAAAGGATCTGATTTTTAAAAATCTGCCTTGTTGAGATATAATTTACATAAACTCACTGATTTTTGGAGTACAGTTTGATGAGTTTTGGCATATATATAGTTTGTAACCACAATCAGGATATAGAACATTTCCATTACTTTAAACAGTTTCCTTGGTAGTCAATTTTCTTTCTATACCCTCAGCTCCTGGCAACCACTGATCTGCCTTCTGTTACTGTAGATTTACTTTTTTCTAGACTTTCATGTAAATAGAATCATACAGTATGTATACGTGTGTGGCATTTATTTAGCATAATACTTTTTAGCATTGTGTGTTTTTTACATATCAGTTACTTCTTTTCTTTGCTGAGTAGTAGTTCATTGTATGGATGTAACACAATTTATTCAGTTTTTAGTAAATGAGCATTTGGGTTGTTTCCAGTTTTTAGCTATTAAAAATAAAGCTGCTCTGAACATTTGTGGTCAAGTCTTGTTGCCATATGTTCTAGTTTCTCTTTTAAGTACTTAGGAGTGTGATTGCTGATTATGGCTGTTTATTTAACTTTGTATAAGATATTGCCAAAAAAGTATTTTGAAGTGGTTGTATCCTTCCACACTCCAGAAATGTATGTCATGGCCAGTTACTCTCCACCAACTCTTTTGGTGGTCTTGTAAATTTTAGCTAGTTTGGTGAGTGTGGCATTGATTTGTATTTCCCTAACATCTCATGGTGTTGAGTGTCTTTTCCTGATTTATTTACCTTTGGTAGATCTTCCTTGAGCTGTCAAAATCTCTTGCTCAGGCTGGGCTCGGTGGCTCAGTCTGTAATCCCAGCACTTTGGGAGGCTGAGTTGAGTAGATTGCCTGAGCCTGTGGGTTTGAGACCAGCCTGGGCAACTTGGTGAGACCTCGTCTCTACAATAAATAAAAAATTAGCAGGGCGTGGTAGTGCACACCTATAGTTCCAACTACTTGGCTGAGGTAGATGGATCGCCGAAGCCCAGCAGGTCAACACTGAGGTGGCAGTGAGTGTGCCACAGCACTCCAGCCTGGGCGACAGAGTGAGACTCCAACTCAAAAAAAAAAATATCTTGCTCATGTAAAAATGCAATAGTGGCTGGGTGTGGTGGCTTCATGCCTGTAATCCCAGCACTTTGGGAGACTGAGGCGAGAGGGTTGCTTGAGCCCAGAAGTTTGAAACCAGCCTAGGCAACACAGTGAGAGTATGTCTCTATTTAAAAAAAAAAAAAAAAAAGAACTGGATGCAGTGGCGCAGGCTTGTAGTCCCAGCTACTAGGAGGCTGAGGTGGACGGATTGCCTGAGCCCAAGACATTGAGGCTATGATGAGCTGTGATGGCGCCACCGTACTGTAACCTGGGTGACAGAGTGAGACCCTCAAGCAAAAACAACAAAAAAGAAACAATAGTTCTAATACAGTTGTAAGAGTTATTTATATATTCTGAATACTGAGTTTTGATTAAAAATTTGACGTCTGTTCGTAAGATATTAGTCTGTAGTTCGTTTGTTGCAGTATCTTTGTCTGGTTTTGGTATTGATAATACTAGCTCCATATAATGGGAAATGTTCCCTTCTTTTTTTTTCTGGAAGAGTTTGTTTGGTAGAATTCACCAGTGTAGCCATCTGGGCCTACATTTTTTTTGGTAGGGTATTTAATGGATTTGCTTTTAAAGCTGATTATTTTTTTCCCTGCTAAAGAGTACCTTATTTTAGTTAGCCAACTAATGAGTTTCTTAGGGTAGGGTTCTTGCTTCCAAGTTTTAAGAGGCAATAATTGGTGAGTGGTTAGAACTCTGCTTTTGGAGAGAAGGTCTAGTGGTGGGGCAGACACAGAATTTTAGAATCACTTGGCTTTGTCTTCATATATTTTGAAAACACATTTGATTCTTCATGGCAACCTTCTGTCCCTCCTAATCACTAAAGTGCATGGAAGTAGAAAAAAGGTTGAAAAGCAGTGCTAGGATATTTTGAGAGACCCTCCCTGGCCTCCAATAGCGCTGGCCTGTGTCTCTATCTTTGGTACCCAGATCAGCTTCATGTCCCACTAAGCCCTTTATTTGAATCACTGCTTAAAAAGAATATTCTATTATGAGCATTTTCTATTTTGGAAAATTTTAAATTTAAAAAATTTTAAATACAGAAGGGAAGAGAGCAATGTTTAGGAACCTTGTGTATGCATCTCCCGAAGATTATCACATAATAGGAACTTTGTTTGATCTGTTCCCCCCATAACCAGCCTCCTACCAGATTATTGTGAAGCAAATAGCAGATTGTACGAATGGGTTTTTGTTGTTGTTATTTGTTTTTGAGTAGGAGTCTCACTGTTGCCCATGGTGGAGTACAGTGGCATGCTCACGGCCACCACAGCCTCGACCTGCTGGGCTCAGGCGATCCTTCCAAGTAGCTGGAACTACAGGCGCACACTACCATGCCCAGCTAATTTTTGATATATTGTAGAGATAAGATCTCGCCAAGTGGCCCAGGTTGTCTTGAACCCGTAGACTCAGGCAGTCCTCTCACCTTGGCCTCCCAAAGTGCTGGGATCTACAGTTGTGAGCCACCATGCCTGACTGATGTTTTACTTATGTCTTTAAAAGTTAAAGACTCTTAAGAACATACCCACATTACCATTATCACACTAGAAAAATAATTCATGTCAAATATCCAGAGTTTAAGTTTCCCTAATTGTTTCAATTTTTTTTTATAGCTCATTTGCTTGGACAAGACCAAATACTGCCTTTTGTTGATACATCTTTTAGGTCTTTTTACTTTTTTCTATAGGTTGTCCTTTTTCCTCTCTGCTTTTGCAATTTATTTGTCCAGGTTTTGGTATCTAGTGGCATTTCCCATGTTCTGGATTTTTCTGACTTCCCCTTTGTGGCGATGTTTAACACTTTCCTCTGTCTCCTATATTTTCCTTCTTGTAGCTAGATCTAGATGCTATTTCAGATTTAGATTTCAAAAATTTTCCCACCAGTACTCTATAGGTGAGGTCCCATGCTTCCCGATATATCACATTAGGAACCGTCACATATCCGATGAGCTCCTTGTTAAGTTGATTCGGGGGAGTTCGGAGTTGATCTATCTGTTATAATCCACCCCTTCAACTTGTCACCTTGTGGTCTTAGTCACTGTGCCTTGCTGCTTTTTGAAGACCACATTTCTAGGGAATGAAGATTACCTGGGTTTTAATTAGGGAAGACCTTAAACCTTACTTTTAACTGGTTCCTGGGTAGCAGTTTTAAGTGAGATCATTAGTGCCTGTAAATGCATTATTTCTAATTGGGATCCTTCTAGAAGTTTTTCATTTTATGTCATGCTTGATCTTGAAAACGATCTTGAAAAGAACATTGGAAAAGTATTTTAGACATTTACTAGGAACAAACATCAGATATTTACTATAAATATATTTTTCTTTAGTAATGATATTTAAAATTAATATACCTTTTAAGGAATTTTTCTCCAGCAACTAGATTGGCTGAATTGATTGACAAAGACTTCTAAAAGCCTCTTCTAAAGCTCCTCTTCTTCGTCTTCTTTTTTTTTTTTTTTTTTGAGTCGGAGTCTCACTGCGTCACCCAGGATAGAGTGCAGTGGCACGCTCACAGCCACCACAACCTTGACCTGCTGGGCTCAGGTGATCCTTCTGCCTCAGCCTTTCAAGTAGCTGGAACCACAGGCGAGCGCCACCATGCCTGGCTAATTTTTTGATTTACTGTAGAGATGAGGTATCGCCAAGTTGCCCAGACTGTTCTCAAACCTGTGGGCTCAGGCAATCTCACTTCCGCCTCCCAAAGTGCTGGGACTACAGACTTGAGCCACCATGCCCAGCCTAAAGCTCTTCTAAGAGCAAAATTAAACTTGAAAGGATACTCTTTCCCTGGTAGATTGTGCTTTAGCAACCATAGGAGGTCTGTATTATTGCAAAGATCTTATGATTATTTTCAGAGTTGTTTTCATCTAGTTATTATTTTTCTTGTTGATGCTCTAAAAGTTTGAATGGTGAATGCCAGAGGAGAAACATTTTGCTTCAGTGATTCCTTGCTTTTCCACTTTGAAAATGCTTTGTTGCTGAGCCGATGAGCCGATGTCCTGTCCCATGTGTTAGTGCTTTCTTTCTTGGTACTATATTAAGTGACACGTTCACTTTATGAAAAATTCTGTGTTGTTGATGGGGATCTCGCATAGTAATTCCTTCCTTTTTTTTTTTTTGAGTTGGAGTCTCACTCTGTTGCCCAGACTGGAGTGCAGTGGCCGCTCCCGGCCACCACAGCCTCCACCTGCTGGGCTCCAGCGATCTTTCCGCCTCAGCCTTTCAAGTAGCTGGAACTACAGGTGTGTGCTACCATGCCCAGCTAATTTTTTATTTATTGTAGAGATGAGGTCTTGCCAAGTTGCCCAGGTGAGTCTCGAACCCGCGGGCTCAGGCAATCCACTCACCTCAGCCTCCCAAAGGTGCGGGATTACAGTCTGAGCCACCGAGCCTGGCTAGTAATTCCTTCTTAACTTCCAGGTAACATTACTGGAAAATTCTTCAGTATATCTGTAGTGGTATGAAAACACTTCCTACTGAGTTTCAGTGCCAGTTTTCTTCCTAAACCTCTCACATCATATTTTTGAGCTAAAAAGTTATTTCTTTTGTAGCTTCCTATCCAATTTTTAAGCATTTTGTAGACTACAGATAGTGCATCTGAGAAAAATGTTGCTTTGGTTCAGTTTTATGGATTGCATGGATTTGCTGATATATCCATTGTATCATTAATCAGCGTGTCACATTTAACAAAAATTACTGGTAATTGCATTGATCTAGAGGTCTGTGCTTCCTTCAGTTACATTTCCTTGTCCTTGACAACTGTGCTTTGCTGAATACGATAGTTTGAATCTGGATGGTAACTTGTACTCTTTTATTCCTCACTTCTGTAGATTTAAAATGCCATTCTTTATTTCTAGAGACAGTTTACAGAAAGTGGAGAGTACATGTTTGTGTTAAGCACAACTCCAGATTTTTAGTGTGGCTATCAATCTCAACTGACTACCCAGTGATCCTTAGTTTTGAGGTGGTCAGTGTTTAGACTACAAACACTATGAATTTTGAGTGATGAGTTACAAATGTAAAAATTTGAATTTTGATTGTTATTGTGGGGGGTCTTAATTACAATAACGGTCATGTAAGCAGAGTAGTAGGAGTTGTTGAAAGTAAAGCCATTTCAACTTGAGCCTTTGCTTGTTCTTACTCACAGAGAGGCACTGTTGAGGCCTCACCAGTTTTGCTGTCTGTAGTTGGCGTTATAGCCAGTTCCAGCCTTGTTACTTCCATTCAATTGACGGAACCACCTTTCCTATGGGAAAAACACAATTTGCTTTATAATGTTAAATTTAAACTTGTGTTTTGTTTATTTAAATTTTTAAACATTGTTTATAATTGACACATAATAGTTGTACATGTTTAAGGGGTATGGTGTGATGTTTCCATACATGCATACGTTGTATAATGATCCAATCAGGTAGTTAATACAGTCATCACCTCAAACCTTTGTCATTTCTTTGCGGTGGTAACATTCCTCTTTTCTAGCAGTTGTTGATGAAAAAGCCAAACTGAAATATTTAAAGAGGTTTATTCTGAGCCATTATGAGTGACAGTGGCCTGGGGAACAGTCTCATAGAGGTCTTGAAAAAGTGTACCCGAGGCAATTAGGTACAGCTTCGCTTTATAAATTTTAGGGAGACAGAAGTCACAGGCTGAGACATAAATCCGTGTATGTAAGGTATACATTGGTTTGGCCCAGAAAGGCAGGACTGCTGGAAGGGGGGGGCGGAGTTTGCAGAGCGTAGGTGGATTCAAAGATTTTTCTGACTGGCAGTTGGTTGAAAGTATTAAGCTCTGTATAAAGAGTTGAAGTAAAAAGAAATATTTGAGTCAGTATAGGGGATTGTGGAAGCCAAAATTCTTGTTATGTAGATGAGGGCTCTAAGCAGACTTGGGGAGAAAATAGATGGTAAATGTCTTTTTGGGGTCTTAAAAGGTGTCAGACTCTGAAGTTAAAACTCTCCTAGAACCGGAAAGACCAAGAAAGGGAAGGAGATTCCTCACAGATGTAGATTTCCCCCAGAGATGGCTTTGCAGGGCCTTTTTAGTATATGCCAAAGAAATATGTTTTGGGGTAAAATATTTTGATTTCCTTTAGGGCTTGCTATCCATCATGGAGTTGCTGTCTTATTGCCACAGAGTCATTTTGCCAGTCTTTATCTCTCATTTAATGTTATTGCTGGTCAGTTGTGCCTGCACTCCAAAAGGGAGGGGTGTCCTACCTCCCTTTATGGCTGGAATTCAGTTTTTCAGCATTCTCTGGGGTTCTGGCCAAGAGGAAACCTGATCAGTTGGTTAGGGAGTTTAAGGTTCTATTTTTGGTTTATACATCTTGAAATATACAGTATACTGTTATTTTTTTATTTTGGAGTCTCTGTCACCCAGGCTGGAGTGCAGTGGCACACTCATGGCCACTGCAACCTTGACCTGCTGGGCTCAGGTAATCCTTCCGTCTCAGCCTTCCATGTAGCTGGAACTACAGTCACATGCTACCACACCCGGCTAATTTTTTGATTTATTGTAGAGATGAGGTCTCACCAAGTTGCCCAGGCAGATTTTGAACTCGTGGGCTCAGGCAGTCCTCTCACCTCGGCCTCCCAAAGTGGTGGCATGAGCCACCGTGCCCGGCCACAATATACTTTATTAGCTGTGATCACCCAAATATGTAATAAGCCACCAGAAAGGTATGGAACACTTCACCAATTCACGTGTCATCCTTGTTCAGGGGGCCATGCTAATCTCCCCTGTATTTAATATATGTTGCATTTCTGAGGGCTCTGTAGGAAGTAAAACATACGTAAAATAAACATGTAAGCCGGGCTCGGTGGCTCAGCCTGTAATCCCGCGCCTTTGGGAGGCTGAGGTGAGTGGATTGCCTGAGCTCGCGGGTTTGAGACCCGCTTGGGCAACTTGGCGAGATCTCATCTCTACAATAAATCAAAAAATTAGCCGGGCGTGGTAGCGCGCGCCTGCAGTTCTAGCTACTTGGAAGGCTGAGGCAGAAGGATCGCTGGAGCCCAGCAGGTCGAGGTTGCGATGGCCAGGAGCGTGCCACTGTCCTCCAGCCTGGGCGACAGAGTGAGACTCCAACTCAAAATAAATAAATAAATAAATAAACAAACATGTATAGAGCAACTATGAACCTCTAATTAGATTTTCAGCATTAAATTATATACTGTTTATAAGGCATCCCATTGTGCAGGCAGGACATACATGTTTTTAATTTAAAAAAACTATCTACTGTCTAAGCATGTAATTTACTATAGAATTTATAGAATTAAAGGAACTTCTGGGTGGTAATTTAAACATTTTTAAAAAAAGCTATTTAGATTGTAAACACAGTTTATATAAGATGCAACTAATATTAAACGTAGAGAGATGATCAGCCTTAGTCAAATAAATTAATATTAAGGCAGTCTTAGGCCAGACACAGTGGCACACGCTATAACACACACTTTGGGAGACTGAGGCGGAAGGATTGCTTGAACCAGAGAGTTCGACACTAGCCTAGGCAACACAATGAGACCTCATCACTATACAAAAAAAAAAAAAAAATTAGCTGGATGTGGTGGTGTGTGCCTGCCTGTAGTTTCAGTTACTTGGGAGGCTGAGGTGGAAGGATCACCTGAGCCCAGGACTCAGCCTGGGTGACAGAATGAGACCTTAACTCAAAAAAAAAAAAAAAAAAAAAAAATATAAATATATATATATAAAAAAACAAATGAAAGCAATGAACAGTATGACTGAGTAATTGAATTTTCAGTTTTATTTAATTTTAATTTACAAAACAATTTTTTGGCATTTGATTCAATTATTAGAAAGCTTTAGGTATGTTTGGAACAACCTAGAAATTAGTACCTTTTCAGTTGTAAATTTTATGAAATTAAGCGATTATGTGCTTCCCATAAATATTTAGTGTCTTAAGTTGAGATATGCTGTAAGCGGGAAATACAGAGCAGATTTTTGAAGACAGTACAAAAACTATTAATCTTAAGATATTGACTGTTGAAATGACAGTGTTTTGGATATATTGCGTTAGTAAATAAAAACATTATTCAAATTTTTTGTTTCTTTTTACTTTTATTTATTTATTTTTATTTATTTTATTTTATTTTATTTTTTTTGAGTTGGAGTCTCACTCTGTCGCCCGGACTGGAGTGCCGTGACCACTCCCGGCCACCGCAGCCTCGACCTGCTGGTCTCTGGTGAACCTTCCGCCTCAGCCTTCCGAGTAGCTGGAATTACAGGCATGCGCTACCACGCCTGGCTGATTTTTTTTTTTTTAAATTTATTGTAGAGATGAGGTCTCGCTGCCCAGGAGGGTCTTGAACCCGCGGGCTCAGACAATCCACTCACCTCAGCCTCCCAAAGGCACAGGATTACAGGCTGAGCCACTGAGCCCGGCTTACTTTTATTTTTTTTTAAGGTCAAAGTCCCACTCTGTCACCCAGGCTGGAGTGCGGTGACACAATCATGGTTCACCGCAGCCTCAACCTCATATGGGCTCAAGCGATCCTCCTGCCTCAGCCTTCCATGTAGCTGTGACTACAGGTGTGTGTCACCACGCCTGGCTAATTTTTTTACTTGGTAAAAAAGTATAAAAGATAAGGTCTTGCTATATTGCCCAGGCTGGTCTTGAACTCCTGGGCTCAAGTGATCCTCCTGACTCTGCCTCCTAAAGTGCTGGGATTACATGTGTGAGCAACTGTACCTGGCCTCTTTTTACCTTTTAATGTGACTATTAGAAGACTTATCTATGTGACTATTTTTTTCTTGGGATAGGACTGTCCTATATTTTTATTAGTTATTACTTTAGTTATTATGCTTTATTTTTTTTGTCCTCTTATTATATTAAATAGTGTTAATCTCTGACAGCATCTGGGCAATTGTCTGTTTTTCTCTTTAGTTCTCTGAATTTTTGCTTCATGTATTTTTTGGGTTGTTATGTCTTTATGATGGTAAATATCTAGTAATACTTTTAGTCTTGAAGTCTACTTTGATATTTATGTAGCTACATCAGCTTTCTTATGAATAAATGTCTGCATGATATATCTGTTCTCTTTTACATTCAACCTTTTGCTCTAACCCATTTCTTTCTTTTTTTTTTTTTCTTTTTTTTCTGAGTTGGAGTCTCATTCTGTCACCCAGACTGGAGTGCAGTGGCACACTCCTGGCCACCGCAGCCTTGACCTACTGGGCTCCGACGATCCTTCCGCCTCAACCTTCCAAGTAGCTGGAACTACAGGCACGCGCTACCATGCCCGGCTAATTTTTTGGTTTATTGTAGAGATGAGGTCTCGCCAAGTTGCCCAGGCAGGTCTTGAACCCGCGGGCTCAGGCAATCCATTCACCTCCGCCTCCCAAAGTGTGGGATTATAGGCTGAGCCTCTGAGCCTAGCCCTCTAACCCATTTCTTAAGGGAAGCTTGGTGCTTTTGTTTTTGTCTGACAATCTCTGCCTTTTCATTGGAATTTTTAGTATGTTTACGTTTAGTGTAATTATTGATTTAGTTGGGTTTAAGTTTGCCGTCTTACTATTTGTTTTCCATTCCTCTCTTCTGTCTTTTGTTCTTATTTTTTCTTTTGGGTTGAATATGTCTTAGTACTTGCTTCTTGTTGACTTTTTAAGCTATAATTTTTTAAATACTTTATTTTTTGAGTCAGAATTTCACTGTCACCCAGGCTGGAGTGCAATGGCATGCTCATCGCCACTGCAGCCTCTACCTGCTGGCTCTGATGATCCTTTTGCCTCATCCTTCCAAGTAGCTGGAACTACAGGCATGGGCCACAACGGCTGGCTAATTTTTGATTTATTGTAGAGATGAGGTCCCACCTAGTTGCCCAGGTTGCTCTTGAACACCTGGGCTCAGGCCGTCCTCCTCTCTTCTGGGCCTCCCAAAGTGCTGGGATTGCAGGTGTGAGCCACCATGCCTGGCCGTACCTCTTTTTTTTTGTTTGCTTAAAGTCATTGTTCAAGGGCTAATGATGTATGCATCCTTAATATATCTAAGTCTGTTCAGATTCAATGTTTTACCACATTCCACTTTAAAATCATAATAACCTTAGAGTATACATTCATTTACTTGTCCTCACAACATTTGTCTTAATTTTCAAAAATTTTTCACTTCAACATACATTACAAACCCCATATTACATATGTTGAACTTAGCAGACAAGTGCTTCTAAGCAGCATATTGTAAATGTGTTCAAGGACTTACGGAAAAAGTCTTCATAGGTAAATAGGTGAGTCTCAGCCAAGAAATTATAGAAACTATTTTTTAAAAAGAGGACTCTAGAACTGAGACATAGTGTAATTAAAATGAGATATTCATTGGAATGATTTAACTGTAGATTGGAGGTAGCAGAAGACGGGTTCATGGACTTGAAAAAAGATCAAAAGAAATTCTCTAATCTGAAGTACAGGAGAAAAAAGAAGAAAACTTAGAGAGTCTCAGAGACCTATGGAACCATATCTAACATGCAGTTCGAGTCCCAGAAGGAAAACAAAATGAGGTGGGACCTGAAAAAAATATCTGAAGAAGTAGTAGTCATAATGTTACCAAATCCGATGATTTTAGGGTCTTACAGGCCCCAAAATCCCAGCAAGCCTTGATTAGGGTAAATAAAAAGAAAACCACATGTCAGCTTGCTGCTGAAAATCAAAGATAAAAGGAAGATCTTTAAAGAACCAGGAGTGGGTTCTGTTAAGTGATTTTCTTTCTTGACTGTGGGCTACATTTTCTTCCTTTTTTGTATGTTTAGTAATTTCTGAATTATGTACTGTATGTTGTGTGCTATACATTGTAGGGGTTCTGAATTTTCTTACCTGGTCTGTGTTGTGTCAAGCATTTCATTTCCTGGTGGATCTTGCCCTTTTGTAGACTTGGCATTCATTATACATTGTTAGTGTGGATCTGTGGAAATGTTAGAGGAAACCTCCCTAACTTGGCAGACTAAATTTCCAGACTACCTTACAGATCTTTTCAAGTCCTGGTTTTAGGTTTTGTTTGGATGGCTCTTCCGTGGCCTTATTCTAGGACATGGCTGAGCCTTAATTCTAAGATGTAGCCTTTCTAGTGTCTCAGCTTGATGCTAGAGGCATTCATAAGATCTTTCCACTCTGGTGGGGCCAGAGCTCTAGTGTCTGAGCAGTGTTTGACTTATGGTGTCTGTTTCTCAACCCTGCCGTAGCTGCCCTCTGGTAAGCCGTGCATAGTGTTGTGTTGCCCTGTGCCTGGGAGGCTTGTTGTACTTGGCCAAGGGCTTCTGGGCTCCACTCTGCATTGTTCCTTTTTCTCTGGTGTCCTGCCTCAAAGATTCCTACTGCTTTAGCAATTCTGGACTCAAGGCCTTCACTTGTGCTCTAGTTCTTTGTGCTGCGCTTAGGAAATTGTTCCCAGGCAGAGAGCTAGGGGTGGTCACGGGTTCTCCCTTTGAGTTTCCTTCTTGGGGATCACTGGCTTGTGCTGCCTGTTGTGTAGTGCCTGAAAAAGATTCCTCAGGTGTTTTGCCTTATTTTACAGCCTTTTGTGGGCCAGTCAGTTACTCTAGTGACTGAAAGTTCCAGATATCTCTCTTCCCTATGTACCTATGTTTTTAAGAAAGCAGAATAGAATTGGGGATGATTTGTACTGCTTTGTAGTCTGTCTTTTTTCCCCACTTAATTGTATGATGATTTTTTAAAAAGTATTTAATTGTTTTTAAGAATGTGTATATTTTTTAAGCTGTGTAATGTGTCAGTGTATGGCCAGAGTAACTGTTGGACCACTTTCCAGTTTGGAGGCACTCAACGTTAATTTTCACCACCAGAAATAACACTGGTAAACAGACTTGTATATCCTTGTCAGCATCTTTATTTCCTTATAATAAATCCTTAGAAATAGATTTACCATGGTACAGCCCCTTTAAGGCTTCAAAAAAATATGTGCTGGGATAAACTTGAGTACTTAAATACTGTTTTCATTTGTGTATAAAATATAAATGTGAAGCCCAAGTGCCAGGCACTAAAACTTTGCTTTCGTGGGATAACTGATGTTTATAAGGACTGAATAGAATGAATTGAGGTTACTTTCCATAAAAACTTAAAGTTTTTATTTGGAATGTGAATAATAACTTAAAATACTTTCATTGCTTTTGAAAAGCGAATTATTCTTTGTTCTCTTTATAAGTTTAGTTTTGATGCAGTCTAACATAAATGCTGTTTTTGTAATGCAGATTTGTAGCTCTTTTTTATTGTCTTAATTTATAATTAAGCTTGAAGATTGTTGATGGATCTAGGTGAGCCCTGAAGTATAAATTTTGCTGTTGGAATACAACCTGAATATATGAATTTGTCAGACGTAAGATAAAGTATGATAAAGCAATAAAAAGAAAGAAGTGTCTTTTTAAAATAGACTTTATTTTTTGGAGCAGTACTAGGTTCACAGTAAAATTAAGCAGAAAGTTCAGTTCACATATACTTCCTACCCTTATATTCACACACCCTTACCCGCTGTCAGCATCCTCATTTGTTGAGATTTGTTGAAATGGTTGAACGTTCACTGACACATCATTGTCCCTTAGAGTCCACAGTTTACTTTAGGGCTTACTCTTGGGGTTTTATCTTTAGTAGGTTTTTGACAGTGTTTAATTACAGGTATCCACCAATATAGTATCATAGAGAATATTTTCATTGCCCTAAAAATTTCATTGTGTTCTGCCTATTTCCTCCCTATCCCCAGCCCTTGAGACAGTTTTTTTTTTTTTTTTTGAGTTGGAGTCTCACTCTGTCGCCCAGACTGGAGTGCAGTGGCACACTCACGGCCACCACAGCCTCGACCTGCGGTGCTCAGGTGATCCTTCGCCTCAACCTTCCAAATAGCTGGAACTACAGGGATGCGCTACCACACCCAGCTAGTTTTTTGATTTATTGTAGAGACGAGGTCTCACTATGTTACCCAGGCTGGTCTCGAACACGTGGGCTCAGGCTATCCCCTCGCCTTGGCCTCCCCAAAGTGCTGGGATTATAGACTTGAGCCACTGCGCCCAGCCAAGACAGGTATTTTTTTGTAGGCCTTGTTGCAAGCAGATATCAGGTAGTCTTAGTGTTAAGATGTGGTGAGATATTTGAGAAACAGGTGATCATCTGGGGTGTCTCATAGCTTTGACCTTGAAAGACCTATTTGAAGGCTGGAGTAGGGAGAACTGACATGGAACTGTGAATTCCAAAAGCTTAGTAGAGGGCTGAAGTAAATCTACTTGTCCAGTAATTTTTTGGCATTGAAGAATGGAAATAAAATCACATTTCTATATACAGGATTTAACTTCAGTTTAAAATTTCCTCATTTGTTGAATGAGGAATGCTGAATTTAAAAAGACTTATAATTGTAGATAATCACCAAATGCTAATACACTATTTACAGATATTTTAATTAAATTTACATACAGATCTCTTTTTAGTCAATTGCCTGTGTCAGAGTTTGATGAAGTACTTTGTCTGTGTTTAGTCCATATTTGGTAGAGAAGTCATCTTGAGGTGAAGCTCACCGTTGTGCTCCTTTACACCTTTGAAATGGGCTTCCTGCCCTTCCTTTGAATGCCTGTAGACTAGAAAAGGTGACAAATATGTAGACACAGTCTGCTGGTTTATCTGAAAGGCCTGTCTTTATCCATGCTAATAAGAAACCTGGCCACATAGTTACTGTGGTCAACTAATACAGGTGAAATTTCAAGTTAACAAAGATTTTCTGCTTTTTTTGTTGTTTAATTTAAAAAAACAAACAACAACTAATGCTTTTTGTACAATCAGAACAAAACTATTTGTTGACTTTAACGAATCCCCAATTTTCAAGTTTGGTCATTGTGATATTTTAGTAGTTATTTTGAGTGGTTTTTTTTTTCCACCCCAGTCCTGTTGCCATACCTGTAATGAGTGGCAGACTGGGCGTGGTATGGCTGGAGTGGTTGAGGGTGAAAGTATTTACCAGTACAGTTATGAAAACAGGAAAGGTAGATTTATTAAAGGAAAGAGATACATTGTGATGGGCACAGTGGGCAGGACAACAGTGACAATATCTGCTGTCTGCCACCGAGTTTTTTTTTTTTTTCTTATTAAAGTGTTTTACTTGGTAGAACTTTATACTTTTTCCTGTAATTTTTATAGTCCATATACTTACTGCTCTTGAGTTGCTAGAGGTATTTCCTCAAACTAATCAGTCATCGAATTTGCTTATAAACTAGGTAAGGGCAGGTGTAAAACTCCTGAATAACATGCTTACATTTCATTAATTCAAGAAAATTTCTTTTCTCGTTAATGTCTCAGATACAGCAAGACATATTTATTAAGCACCTGCTAGGCTAGGTGTCAAGCACTGTTCCAGGTGCTGGGAGATAGAATGGTCAACAGGGTTACTGGGATCCTTTAGTGGCACACACATTCTGTGGGGAGGGGGGATATAAGGTGCACTTGTAAGCAAATGAAAGAAGGTTATTTTAGATACTGAAAAGGACCATGAAAAACCCTGTTTCGTTAAAGTGATAGGGAAGGGAGTCAGTGATTTAGGTTGCGTGGTCAGGAAAGGCCACACTGAGGAGATGACATTTGAGCTGAGATCTTGGAGATGGAGGCTGCATGAATTTCTGGGGACAAGCATCACGCAAAAAGGGATAGCATAGGACAGAGATTCTAGGGTGGGAAACAGGTTAAGCCTGTTACAGCAAGGAGGCTTTGAGAACAAACGAGAGTGCTATAAGGGAAAGCAGAAGGAAGGCTGGGCTACATCACATGGGATGTGGAGGCCATGGTAAGAAACTTCGGTTTTCTTTCTTTGTTTCTCTTTATTTTCTGGTTGTGGCAGGAAAGTAATTGAGAGTTGGAAGCAGGGGATTGGCAATCTAGGAGGGGAGACATTTAATGAATAAGTACTCACATAAATATTCGAATGATAGATTGAAATGAGCAGAGTATAGAAGGATTAAACCTGGTTAGGAGACCCAGGGAAGATTCTTGTTCCTGGGAAATACCTTTTAAGTTGAGACTTAAGGAATAAGTATGAATGGATTAGGGGAACAGCAGAGGAATATTGTAAGAGAAGTCTGAGTCTAGAGGGAGCTCAGTAGCATAAAGACTTGAAACAAGGCAGTAGCTCGGGCATCTGCAGTTTAAAGAGGGAGGGGAGCCTCCAGTGAGGCAAGAGGTAGGTGGTGAGTGTAGGACTTGGGTTGCCTATGGAAGACTTCAGTCCTTGGTCCCAACAGGGATTCTAAGGAGAGGACTTACCAGATTTGCATGTAGTGATGTGACTTAGTTGCTGCTCTGTGGGATGGGGCTGGGTTGGGGGAGAAGGGCAAGTGTGCTAATGAAGGGAGACCAGTTAGGCCACACCGTACGGTCACATGGCAGTGGTGTGTGCAGGGGTGTGACCAGCGGAGATTCTGAAATGAAGACACACTCGGAATGTGACTGTTGATTAGATTTAGGCACAAGGAAAGGAGGGATGTATCAGGGACAGCCCGCAGGTTTGTGCCTGAGCAGGTGGATGGGTGGCAATGTCAGTACACAATGACCCCAGTCAATTGAAAGTTACTATAGTGTTTTGGCATTTTAAGGGGGAAAACAGGAGCTTCTCCTGTTGGGTTATTTAAAAATTACTGTTATTTTAGCATCACCTGTAGTGCTTACTATGCACTACAGTAGGTAGGTAGGTACGTACGGTTATGCCCATTTTACATATGGGAAAACAGGCACAGAGAGAAGTTAAGTGACGTCACATGCATCTGGGCAGTTGTGCTCCTAGCTCATTGTTTTTACCACTAATTAAGTTTAGAAGCTTTTAATCACACAATTTGCATGCTGTTTTATCATTTATCTGGGCATAGCTAATGATATGTTTATTTGGAATTTAACTGTATTGTAACCTTTCCTGAAAAGTTTACTTTTTGTGCATTCAAATAGTGTACCTGACTGTTGCTGTATGCCATTGAAATAGGTAGTGATAATATCCTCTTTAATTAAATATTGATTGCTCTTGCTTCCAGAGACTCTCCTTTGAAGTTGCCTTCTCTTGATAATGCATTGTCACTGTTGCAGCACATTTCGGAATAGTGTTGCTGACTTTGGTAGATACAGTTAAAGGTGGCTTGTGATGTGGAGGTAAAGGGTTTAATGCTCTTTGCAAATTAAATAAACTAGATGCCTCATTCTAGAAGAAATTTTAAAAATCCACTAATGTAGGTATATAATCTTTGCTCTGTGAACTGTGGTAATATGGACAAGGCATTGTTGTTCTGTTAACTGTAATGCCCCACTTCTCAGTGGACCGGCTGTCTCCTTGAGGAGGAAGGACAGTCTTGCATTGAACGCAAGGATACTGTGTATCTCCTCAGGTTGGAAACTGACACTTAGTAGACAGGCTCAAGGAGAGGGTCTCTTAGAACATTCCATGCAGGAGAACATAAGGTCCCCAGGCGTAACACATTGCTTTGTGGGATCAAGCTATTGGTAGAGAAAGAGCCAGACATGGAACATGTCCTCTGGAGCTAGGAACTTTTAAAAAATAACAGAATCCTAAACTTTGGACTTTTGTCTTGGCTGATTACATTTCCTGTGTTTTTTTCTTCATCATTATTCAGCAAAGTTCTTTCTGCAAAGATTGCTTATTTTGGTGTGTTGTGAACAAGAGGAAGGGAAGGGTTTATGTAGCTGTTTTGGGAATTGTCTAATCTGAAAATGGCGACTGTGGTGTTTGGTGAGAGGAGCCCCGGCGGGAGATGAAATTCTAGGATAGAACTCATCTCACTCACCACTCCTCTCTGTGAAACAATCCAGTGAGAGGGGCTGTACTACGTAGGTTGCTCTTATTGAATTAGGGACTCATTATTTTATCACTTTTGGAAACTTTTAGGATCCTGACTTTGCTATTTAAGTTCCAGAATGAAAAATAACATGCACAATCCATATGTATGCTTTAATCTTTGTAAAGTGGAGTGATTTTCTAGGTGATGCCTGCAGGGAAAATTGGAATCTGAAGTGTCAGGTGAAATGGATTTTCTCTCTCTGTATGTAGTGTGTATATACAATTGCAAAACTTGTTTGCAGAATAATGTGGTGCTCCTGAACAGCTGCTGCTCACATTTGGATGTTAAGGCTTGAGACAGGCCATACTTTCTGCTTATCTGTATAGACCATGGGAAATCTTGCTAGTACTCTTTGTCCAGGGGGAGTGAGAAATCCAAAGGAACATTGCTATTTGTAACTATTCTCAAATGGGGGCGGGCAGTCATCTTTTGGGAATTTTGTTTTAGTTGTGGTTCGTAATGAAAGTTTGCATTGCAGGGACTGAAGTAAACGATTTCTTTCTTTTTTATATTCTAGGTGAGAATTATGAAGATGATGACCTAGTAAACTCTGATGAGGTTATGAAGAAACCATGTCCAGTACAGATTGTTCTTGCTCATGAAGATGACCATAACTTTGAGCTTGATGAAGAAGCTTTGGAGCAGATATTGCTACAGGAGCACATCCGAGATCTTAACATAGTAGTGGTGTCTGTGGCAGGAGCTTTTCGTAAAGGGAAATCATTCTTGCTGGACTTCATGCTTAGATACATGTATAACAAGGTGAATAGTGTCTTTTACACTGAACCCAATTACAAACAAAAAACTACCAACCAACCCTGTTTTTTTAAAAAATAGACAAAACCCAGAACTGTACCTTTAATTTTATAGAAAGATAGTTTTGTGGGGCTTCTTGTAGGGCTACAGTAGTATAAGTTTGAGCTCTTCATTCTTCTTCATAATTCCTTCCTGCATGTAATACATATTGATACATAGGCTTCAGTCTCTGTGTTCCAGTCACTGTAGCTCTAACTCAAGCTGTCTGAGTGTACCCTGAAGGTCTCTGGAGTACTGTGTGTCTTCTTTTCCTTCCTGTATTTCTTTACACCTTCTTCTTCTTGGTCTCCTTTACTGTGAGTAAAATAGGTGGATAGAGACCCTTGTCAAGTACATCCATGTTCCTCAAGTAAGTTACTCTTTGTGACAATTGCTTTTTGAGATAAAGTTCAATTTTGTAGAGTGTCTTCCTTGGCTATCCGTGACCTCTGAGCCTCATCTCTTATCCTCTCTATGTCAAGGATGCTATCGTTTTTGCTGTTTCTTGAGAATGCCATGTCTATTTTGCAAATTTTGTGGTATTCTTGGCTGATCTTTTCATAGGGGCCTTCCCTGACTTCTAGGACTGTTATATCCTCTTCTTAGCTCTCATGGCACAGGTCATATGTTCTGTTGATATTACTTTAGTTGCTTATTTTTTCTGGCTGGTTTGATCTCTGTCAGGGATGGGCTTTCTTTTATCAAGCACTTAGCAAGATCGGTTCTTAGTAGGCACTTACTGTCTGCCTTGATTGATGAATTGCCCTCCCTGTAAGTGTTTTCACTCTTTTTATTTTTGGGTTGGGGTCTCACTCTTGTTCAGGCTGGAGTGCATTGGCAGGATCACAGCTCACCATAGCCTCGATCTCTTGGGCTCAGGTACTCCTTCCCCATCATCCTCCTGAGTAGATGGGACTGCAGGTGTGTACCACCACACCTGACTACTTTATTTTTTAATTTTTTTTGTAGAGATGAGATCTTACTATGTTGACCAGGCTGGTCTCAAACTCTTGGGCTAAAGCAATCCTCCTGCCTCAGCCTTCTAAAGTGCTGTGATTACAGCCGTGAGCCACCATACTGGCCTCACATTTTTACTTTTTGATACTACCAGATAGTTTTTATTTCTCTCTCTCCCTGACTTTGACATTCTCCCCTGAAAAAAAACAACACAATATATTTCACTTAAATTGGAATGTTTTTCTAATAGTTGAAAGTTGGGCCAAGAGAATAGGAGTTTGAAAGGGACCAAGGAGAAAGAATTGGAAATTTTAGAGTGGCACACTTCCTGGGAATTGCTCTATAGGGAACTTCTGACATTCAGAAGCCTCATGAATTATTAGCAACAACACTGACAGAATCATGTAATTGTTTAAACAGCTTTCAGCATGTTCACCTTTATGAGTTCTATATAAATCTGTAACTGGGCAGGCATCTGCCTTGAGATAAGAAATAAGGGAAATATTCCCAGTTGGCTTTTCAGGATGCTTTTCAGCAAATTATTTTCAGCATCATCCAGTATGCCTGAGTATCAAGAATGTAGTTCATATACAGAACAATATTTTACATAGTTAGGAAATTTAGGAAGATATATTATTTTAATGTTTTTCCATTTAGATATGATTATTTCCAGTAGTTTTACGTCTGAAACAGAGAAATGTGTGTAAGTAGTGGCATGTTCTTTTTTTAAAAAAAAATCTATGCATTTAAAGATGGCAAAGAATTTCTGTATTTTGAGGTCCTTTAACTTCTTAAGTTAGCTTGTGTGTATTGTATCTGAGTCTGAGCTGTTCACTGCAAATGTATTTGATTCCAAGTAGGTCACAGGTAGTAGAATGTTAGAAGAAGGAGGAAGCTTAGATCACTTGTCTAGGAATGACAGATAAATTTCACCTCAAGTGCCATTTCTGATTCCATCTCTGGTCAATTAGTAGTGGCTGTTGAAAGCGGGAGTAGCAGTTCCTGTTTGTCATGTATCTACCTTCTCTGGACTAGTAGAACTGCCCTTTCCTGGGCTGTGGGGGACCCGAAGCCACTGAAAGGTTAAGACCTAAGTGAGATTACTCACCTAGTAAGTGGTGTCTAAGTTGAAATGTCTTTATTAACTTTCATTGATAAGGTTTCCTTATAGAATTCCTGATATAAATCACCTTATTCTGTTAACCAAAAATTATATTTTAATTGTATCTGAATTATTTTGGGATAATATGCCTCTACTTACACAGATTTAGTGGTGAGTCATGCTTTTCCTATGTGATGAAAGTAAAGAAGGAGAAGTAACAACGCAGAGTTTTGGATTTATGAACGTGTCTGCCTGCAAAGGTGGGGTGCTAGCTGGGAGAAGTAGAAGAGCAGTGACATGACACTGTAGGACTTCACTGTTGATCTGAGTCAGTTCGTGTAAGTATGTTGTTTACCAAAGTGGTGCGTAGTTACACAAGAGGAGAGTAAGGTCTGGAATCGATACAGAATTGGCGGTGGTGGTGTGAGGGAGACAGACTTTCTCCTCCCAAATCCACATGTACGTGCGCAAGCATTCCGTGTCTCCCCCTCTTCTAATTCTGATTTGATTGTTCAGGGATGTACTTCAGGAACTTTTTTTTTTTCAGTGTTTTCTCTTTTTTTCCATTGAAGTATAATATACATACAGAAAGGCACACAAGTCTTAAGTGTACAGCTTGGTAACATTTTACATATGTAAACACCTATGTTACCAATCACTCAGATGAAAACATAGCTCAACTTCCTGCCCTTGTTTTCCCTCCCAGGTAATTCATATCTACCCCGAAAAGGTAACTACTATTCTGAACCTTACCATAGGCTCATTTCAGTTGTTTTTTGAACTTCACATGAATGAAATCATACCATAGGTATTTTGTGTTTGGGTTATTTTGTTAACATTATAACTTGGAGATATACCCATGTTTTTGTGTTATTTTTGCTGCCTTAGTATTCTGTTGTGTGATTACATAATATTTTGTTTATCCATTTAATTGTTGATACATATGCTTTGATGATGTAATTTTTAGTTAGCTGATTTTTGTTAATCACACTCTTCCAAAATAAAGTAGATTACCCTAGTATCAATAGCAATTGTTAGGAAAATACTGATCAGATTGTTGCATCTGTCTACTGTAAAAGTAGTTTCAATTCAAGGAATCAGTTTACAAAGGTCAAAATTTAGTAGAATTAGATATGTAAAACTAAACACAGTTTTTGGGATATTGATACTAAGTAATGCTGATATCTGTTAGTGAACTTTTCTGATAAGGATTCTTAATTCTGTATAGAGGTGCTTCTATTTTTAATGCTAGTCCCTCTTTTTCCCTTTTAAAACTTAAGATGAATTTTAGACATTTGTAAAACTGGACAGTAGTATAATAAATGCCCATAGATTTAACAAGTTTTTAGCATTTATTGACTGCATTAATTGCATTTCATCTATACTCCAACTCACTACACACTATGTATTGTTTTGAAGTAAATCCCAGACATCATATCATTTCATTTGTAGATAGATATTCCAGTATGTGTTTCTTAAGAACTTTTGTAGACATTACAACAATGTCATCATACAAATCTATATACACATTCTTAATATCATGAAATGTCTTTTAAGTGTTTTCCAGTGGCCTCAAATGCTTTATTATTTTTTTAATAGTTTGTTTGACTCCAACCAAATGAGGCCTGTATCATGATTGATTGTATTTAAAGTGTTTTAAACTTTTTGGGGGTTTTCCTCTCTCTCTTTTTTCCTGTGTTTATTGTTAAAGAGACTGGTTGTTAGTCTTACAGCGTTTCCCTCTCTGGATTTGCTGATTGTATCCCATGTTCCTGTGTCCTGTGAATTTCATAACAAGTGTTAGATGGATCTAGAGACCTTATCAGACTCAGGTTTGACTCTTTTTTGGCAAGAGTATTTCTCAGGTGGTGATGTATTCTTCCATCAGGAGGCACACACTGTCTTTTAATATAACAGTTTTTGAATCTTTGCTGAATTCTAGGTATTTTGATTACTGAGCATTTAACAGGCATTATATTACTCCGTATTCATAATAATCCTATGCAGTAGTGGTAGTATTTCAACTTGGTAGTTGAAGAAATGAGATTCTGAGTATAAGTGGCAAGGCTGAAATTCCAGATTGGTCAATTCAGTGCTGAAACCTTTATTTATGTGTTTTTTTGTTTTTTGTTTTTTTTGAGAAAGCAAGGTTTGTTGAGATGACAAAAAAGCTCCCACAGTGGGAGGGGATGTGAGGGGGTTGCCCCCGAAGCCTTTATTCTAAAAACTGTTAGGTGAAATTATGTTCGGCCATTTCCCCATATGTCTTTAGTGTGTAAAGTGTACAGGCACCTTATGGGACATGCCTCCACTAAACTGTTCGTGTGTAAGTGTTCTTTTTCGTTGTCCGGAGTTGTCCCGACAGGAGGACATGTGTAAGTACAGTCCTCCGTGCTGGCCACTGCCGTCCAAGCTTCATAAATAAAGGGTCTTTGCTCAATTTGCTGTACAAGAATTTTTACTCTATCTATAACATTTGCTAATGGCATTTTAAGGGTTTCCTTTATAGTTTTTATTCTTTACTGCTTAAAGAGCTGCTTCCAAAACTGTTGCCAGAGGTCAGGAGTAAAAACTATCTTTAAGGATCTTGCGTAACATTACATATAACTTGCCAGAAGCACAGATATCTCAAAATCAGCCCCATGGGAAGTTGAACTCGATTTCATCTTCTTCTTTAAGGCTGACAATGTCTGAGATGTAAGACTCGTAGAAAATTTGTGAACACATGAAGGAAAACTTGGCTTGTTTCATGTTCTTTCTCAAGTAAGAAATGTATTTGGTAGAAAAACATTGCTTTTAAAATGCTTCTTCCTTGGGTCATTTCATTTTTATTTATTTTATTGGGTATAACTTACATACGCAAAATGTGTACACCTTAGTGTGACCAGTGAATTTTCACATACATATGCTGCTGTCATCACTGCCTCTCAGATCAAGACAGAACATTTCTTGCATTCTAGAAAGCTCCCATTTGTTCTCCCTATTGCTATGTATAGCTCTCAAGGGCCACTGCTATTCTGACTTGTGTTAGCATAGATTAGTTTTGTCTTTTTTTTGGAAGGTCACAGAAATGTAATCATAAAGTTGTATTCTTGTGTCTGATTGTTTTCACTCAGCATTAAGCCTGAGATATTTACCCATGTTGTTACATGTATCAAAATATTGTTACTTCTTGTTGCTTAGTGATATTTTGTTGGATGAACAGATCACAATGTATTCACCCCTTCTTCTTTTGATAGACATGTAGGTTGTTTCTAGTTTTTGTCTATTACCAATAAAGCTGCTGTGAACATTCATATACAAGTCTTGGTGATGTAAACTATTCTGTTGGGTTTATACCCAGGAGTAGAAATGCTGGATTATAGGGTGAAATACTGACTTAACTTTAGTAGGGACTGCCAAAATCTTTCCAAAGTGATTTTACTAATTGCACTTCTACCAGCAGTGTGTATGAGACTTACAGTGGCTGCATATCTTGTAAACTGTACTGTCAGTCTTTTAAATTTTAGCCTGTTGGTGTGCCTTTTGTTGTTAATCTCACATCATTATACTTGGTACAGGTTCATTTGCTCATAAAACTATTTGCTAGGTTGAATGCAGAAGCTTAACTTGTTCATTTATTTATGACTTTAACGGAATTGACTTTTGGATACTTCACTTATTACAAATTAAACATTGCATGTAACTTATGTAACCAGCTGCTGAAATTTTGAGTTTTGTATTATTTTTGCCAATGTGAGAAGCAGGCAAAATTTGGTCAGAATTTTGAGTCAATACGGAAATAAAAATGATGGGCTAATTTTTTTACTCCAAATATAAGTCAGGGGATTGGGTACAGAGGTTATGTGGACTACTTTCTTTTTATTAGCACATCGCCCCCCCTCCGCCACCTCAGGATTTTGATTTTGAAATTGAAACCAATTGTCTGTTCTCCCATATGCAGATTTTAAGTGAGTGTAAGTGATTTTATTTATGAAAACTTCATCAAGTGTTGCCAAAGCTAGAGGAACTAGAAATAGATGAGACGAATGTGTCTACAGTATATTGTTTGAAGTCCTTATTGCATTGTTTGAGGAGAGACTTTGTCGATTGTATTCCTGAACCTTTGACCTGAAACAGTGCTGTCATGAATAGCCTTTGAAATACCTTTCCAGTTTTAAACCCCAGGTGTATGGACTGCCTCTTTTTTAACATTATAAGAAGTATGGTACCTGTCCTTTCACATATCTCAATTCTGGATTTGAGAGAACATAAGTTACAGATCTTTTTCCATTCTGAAATCTTGTTCCTGAAGTTAAATGTACTATTTCTAGAGTAATTGGTTCTAATTGGCAATTTATTGAAGAATATTTCAAGTAATATACTGACTGCTCAAACACTCCTTTTAGAATATTTAGGGAGTTAGACTATCCTATGTAATTTAGGTTTCTTTTATATTAATATTAGCTTTTTTTGGAGGTTACATTTCTTTTAAGGTAATTAACCCCGCCTCCTTTACCCATTCTTCCAGGACAATGCTGATGAGCTTCAGAATGTTTTCTCTTTTCTTCCCTCCACCCTCTTTTGTCTTTGAGATAGGAGCTCCTGGGCTCAAGTTAATTGCCATCCTTCTTAAGTAGCTGGAACTAGAGGCACCTGGTGATGTGTCTGGCTTCAGAATTTCTTTATTCTTTGAATTTTTTTTTTTTTTTACAAATTTCTTTCCTTTTTTTGGACTTGGAATCTCACTCTGTTATCCGTGCTGGAGTGCAGTGGCATGCTCACAGCTACTACAACCTCAACCTGCTGGGCTTAGGCGATACATCTGCCTCAACCTTCCTGGTAGCTGGAACTGCAGGTGTTAAAAAATTAGCCCGGCTAATTTTTTGATTTATTGTAAAGACCAGGTATCGTCAAGTTGTCCAGGATGATCTTAGACTACTGGGCTCAGGCAGTCCTCCTGCCTCAGCCTCCTGAAGTGCTGGGACTTGTGCACTAAGGGTATTTGATTTTTTGTTTCCTTAAACAGCTTTATTGAGATATTATCATGAATGGTATAATTCATTCACTTAAAATGCACAATAAAGTGGTTTTTAGTATATTCACAGAATTGGGCAACCGTCACCATTGCTAACTTGAAAGCATTTCCATCATCTCAATGTGAATCCCTTGCCTTTAGCTGTTAAGTCTCTACTTTTTCTTCAAACCCTTATCTCTAAGGAGCCCCACTAATCTACTTTCTGTCTTTATGGATTTGTCTGTTCTGGACATTCATATAAATGGAATCATATATGTGGTCTTTTGTCACTGGCTTTACTTAGCAAAATGTTTTCAGGATTCATGGTAGCACATATCATTACTTCATTCTTTCCATGACTTAGTAATATTTCATTGTATGGATATACCACATTCTATTTATCCATTCATCAGTTAGTGGGCATCTGGGTTGTTTCTAACTTTATGACTATTATGAATAATGCTATAATCAATAACATGTATAGCGCATTCATTAATCATATGATGTAATATATCGATGTGTGTATATAGTAATAATGATTATCTGAGATAAGGGTTTGGCTTCATTTTTTGGTTATGTATTTATCATAGTACCATTTATTTGGAAAAACTGTTTTCCTGTTGAATCCTCTTGGTACCTTGTTGAAAGTCAATAGGCCTTAGAGATAATGGATTTATTTCTGGACTCCCAATTCTGTTTTGTATGTCTCCTCTTATGCCAGCCCTACACTGTCTTGATTATTGTTAGTTTGTAGTAAGTTTTGGAATCAGGAAGTGAGTCCTTTTTATTTGTTGTTTATCAGGATTGTTTGCCTATTCTGGGTCCTTTGCAGTTCCATATCAATTTTAAACTCAGCTTCTCAGTTTCCGTAGAAAGTTAGCTGGGATTCTGTTGGTGATTGGTTGAATCTGAAAGACCAGTTTGGGAAGTATTGCTGTGTTAACAATATTAAGTCTTCCGATCCATGAATATAGGATATTTTCCCATTTATTTAGGTATCTAATTTCTTTTAGAACTGTCTTTGTAGTTTTTTAAAGAATGTTTTTGGACTTCTTTTGTTAACTTTCCTCTTTTGGCTTTTTAAATGGAATTGTTTTCATAATTTCATTTTTGATTTGTTCATTGTAATTTTATAGAAATAAAATTGACTTTTGTATATTGATCTTGTACCCTTTAACCTTGCTGAACTTGTTTGCTAGTTCCAATAGTCTTTTAGTGAATTTCTTAGAGTTTTCTATATAAAATATTATGTCATTTGTAAATGGAGATTGTTTTATGGCTTTCTTTCTAAATCTGGGAACTTTTTATTTCTCTTTCTTGGCTGATAGTCCCAGCTAGAACTTACAGTTGTGTTGATTGCAAGTGATGAGTGGACATCCTTGTTTATTTTCTGATCTTTAGGGGGATGGCATCTAGTTTCTCACTACTATTTTAGCTATAGGGTTCTTTGTAGATTTCTTTTCCTAAGTCAAGTTGAGGAAGTTTTTGTTTTTTTTTTAAATCATGAACGAGTGTTGGATTTTGTCAATTTTTTTTTCTGCACCTATTGCTATCGTGATTTTTCTTCTTTAGCCTGTTGATGTGATGGGTTACATTTATTTACTTTTGATTATTGAGCCAGCCTTGCATCCCCGAAATGAATCCCACTTGCTCATCTTGTGTAATTATTTTCATATATTTTTAGTTTCAATTTGCTGAGAATTTTTTGCATCTGTGTTTATGAGCTCTACCAGCCTGTAGTTTTCCTTTATTTGTAGTATCTTTGTCTGGTTTTGGTATTAGGGTAATACGTAGAATGAGTGAGGATCACCTCTGCTTCTGTTTTCCGGAGGAACTTGTAGAGTACTGATATTATTTCTTTCTCAAATGTTTGGTAGAATTCACCAGTGAAACCATTTGAGTGTATGTACCCAGTGCTATAAATTCTTCTCTAATCACATCTTTTGCTTTATTTTACAAATTTTTTTAGGTTGTATTTTCATTTTAATTCAGTTCAACATATTTTAAAATTTTTATTGAGACTTCCTTGACACATGCATTATTTAGAGGTGAGTTGTTTTAAACTCCGACTATTTAGGGGTTTTCTAACCATGTTTCTGTTACTGATTTTTAGTTTAATTCCGTTGTGGCATGAGAGCATACTTTGTATTAGCTATTCCTTTAAATCTGTTCAGGTGTGTTTTAAGGTCCCGAATGTGGCCTGTCTTGGTGAATGATCTTGGTGAGTTTGAGAAGAGTGTATATTCTGTTGTTGTTGGATAAAGTATTCTGTAATGTTGATGGGGTTCACTTGAATGCTGGTGCTGTTCATTTCCAACTATATCATTAATTATTCCAAGTGTAATGGTAGATTTGTCTTTTTCTTCTTGCAGTTCAGTCTTTGCCTCATATATTTTGTACTTATTAGGTGCATATACATTAAGGATTATTATGTTTTCTTGGAGACTTGACTTTTTTTTTTTTGGAGTTGGAGTCTCACTCTGTTGCCCAGATGAGTGCAGTGGCCGCTCCTGGCCACCGCAGCCTCTACCTGCTGGGCTCCGGCGATCCTTCCGCCTCAACCTTCCAAGTAGCTGGAACTACAGGTGCGCGCTACCATACCTGGCTAATTTGTTTTTTTGATTTATTGTAGAGATGAGGTGTCGCCAAGTTGCCCAGGCGGTTCTCCAACCCGCGGGCTCAGGCAATTCACTCACCTCAGCCTCCCAAAGGCACGGGGTTACAGGCTGAGCCACCGAGCCCAGTGGAGACTTGACTCTTTTGTCAGATTGTAATGCCACTCTGAATCCTTGTTCTGAAGTCTGCTTTTTCTTTCCTTGTTCTCAAGTCTGGTTTGTCTGAAATTAACATAGCTATTCTAGCTTGCTTTTGACCAGTGTTAGCATGATATGTCTTCTTCCATTCCTTTACTTTTAACCTATCTGTGTCTTTGTATTTAAAGTGGATTTTTTGTAGACAATATTTAGTTGGCTCTTTTTATCTAAAACCCATTGCAAGTGATTATTGATGTAGTTGGATTAGTTGCCATGTTTGTTAACTGCTTTCTGTGTTTTGCACTCATTTTTTGTTTCTTTTTAATCTTCCCCTTTTTCTGCCTTCTCTATTTTTAATGAAGCATTTTACCTGTTTACATTTTCTGTACTCTCTTAGTATATGTTATACTTCTTTTTTTTTTTTTTTTGAGTTGGAGTCTCACTCTGTCGCCCAGACTGGAGTGCAGTCTGGCGATCCTTCCACCTCAGTCTTCCAAGTAGCTCGAACTACAGGCGCGCGCTACCACACCTGGCTAATTTTTTTATTTATTGTAGAGATGAGGTCTCACCAAGTTACCCAGGTGGGTCTCGAACCCGCGGGCTTAGGCAATCCACTCACCTCAGCCTCCCAAGGCGCGGGATTACAGGCTGAGCCACCGAGCCTGGCTTGTTATACTTCTTTAAAAAAAAAAAACCTTTAAAAAAAAAAAATGGTTGCCTGCAGTTTGTAATATACATTACAGCTAACCTAAGTCCATTTTCAAATAGTATTACACTGCTTGATGAATAGTGTAGTTAGTTACTAGGATATTCCCAGTTTCTCCCTCCTGTCCTTTATAACATTACTGTCATTCATATACCCCATCTAATAACCATCTAATAGATTGTATTTTACTTTTTTGTACTTCTCCCTCTCTTTCTCTTTGTGTAGATTTGAGTTCCTGACCTATATCATTTTCCTTTTTGCGGAAGTTGTATTAGTGACACACTCTTTCAGATTTTATCTTCAAGTTTTTACTTCTCTATAAGTTTGGTTGGATAACTTCACTGTATACAGAATTCTAGGCTGATGGCTTTTTTCCTTTCAGCTCTTTAAATATCTCACACTACTGTCTTTCTGTTTGCATGATTTTTTTATGAGAATTCCAGTGTAATTCTTACCACTGCTTCTCTATGAGTAAAGTGTTTTTTTGTCTTTAAGATTTTCCTTTTGTTTGTGTTATTTTGCAGCTAGCCTATGATATACCCAGTAGGGATTTTTTGTGTTTATCCTGCTTGGTGTTCTCTGACCTACCTGGATCAATTTCCTATCTTATAATTCCAAAATATATACCATATCTGAGTCTGGTTCTGATGTTTGCTTTGTCTTTTGGTTTTATTTTGTTTTGGCTTTTGTTATGGTTTGTAATTTTTTTGCTGAAAGGCAGACATGAAATATCAGGTAATAGGAGCTGAAGATTTAGGCTTCTAGTGTGAGGTTTTATGTTACTCTAGCTGGGAGATAGGTTGTGCTTAATGTCTTTTGTAGCTGTGGGTCCCAGAGGATTCAGTTTCTCTGTCTTCTCCATTGTCTTTGGGGTTTCCCAAGAACTTACATTAAATAGAATCTGTATCTTGCAGCTTTCTTAGTTGCAATTCAGTCATTATTTTGGAACCCTGTTAATACTGCGGTCAAGTGAAGGCGGGGGAAACACTGGATATCACCTTGTGGTTAAATCTTAGGGTTTTATGTTTTGTTTTCGAGACAGGGTGTCAGTATGTTTCCCAGGCTGGTCTCCAATTCCTGTGCTCAAGCGATCCTCTCAAATAGCGGGGATCTGTGGTGTGCCGTTGCACCTACTCCTTAGTTTTTTGGTGGGCCTGAGTCCCTGGGCTAAGACTTTCATTTTTTAAAAAAATCTTAAACCAGATAGGAAAGCTAAAGGAGACTGGAGTTGACTAATTGCTCCTCCCAAGGGTCAGATAAAGCGCTGGTAAGGTGATTTTCCCAGGAGGGTAGGCCTTTGTTATGGAGACTGCTCTGGGTGGATGCAGTTCATAATGGGTACTTACCCCTGGTTGAATTTAAAAATGGTTACTTCTCCCCTCTACCCAGAGTCATGAGGGAGGTTGATGTCTGTTTTTACTTTGAGCGTCTTGTAGAGCTCCTTGAGGTAAAATTCAGGGAAGTGCGGGGTCTGCGAAGACAGAACCTCTAGGAGTTTTTAACTCTCAAACATATCCACTCACAGCTTCCAGCAGTTTATCCAAATTGTTGGTTAAATGTTCCCACCCTGTGCACCAATCTGCTCCTGGTGAGCTGACTTTAGCTTATGAGATTGTTTTGTATTTGTTTCTCTCTCCAGATTTTAGGGTCGTGCTTGACCTGTGTTAGCAGTTATTTGATCTAAGATAGGAAGGTTACTGCTTTTCAGTTTGTTACGCTTTTTTCTTGTAAAGATGTCTGTGACAACTGTGAAGCTTTTTACATGTGAGAGTTCAAACTGAAATTCCAGTGGAAACTGTAAAGTAAGATCTCCATGTCAGACCTCAGTTTAATGACTGGTGTCATTCCCTTTCTATTCTGGTAGCCTTTAAGGGCACCTTTTGAAAAAATTGTGGAAGGTTATCCACGGTTGCTCATGCCTGTAATCCCAGCACTTTGGGAGGCCGAGGTGGGACAATTGCTTGAGCTCAGAAGTTGAGACCAGCCTGGGCAACATAGTGAGGTCTTGTCTCTACAAAAAATAAAAAAGTTAGCTGGGTGGCACACACCTGTAATCCGAGCTACTTGAGAGGCTAAGGCAGAAGGATTGCCTGAGCCCAGAAGATTAAGGCTGCATGACCGGTGGTTGTGCCACTGCACTCCAACCTGGGCAACAGAGTGAGACCCCAACTCATCCCCCCAAAGAGAAAAGTGATAAATATGCATAACAAAATTTAGCACTTTAGCCAGTTTTTAAGTGTCTAGTTCAGTGACATTGTGTTCCTGTGTCACTGAACTGGACACAATGCTGTGCAGCCATCACTACCTTCAACCTCCAAAACTCGTCTTTCTTCTCCCCAAAGCCCTGTACCCATCAAATGTTAACCTGCCACCCCTCCCCCCAGCCTTTGACAGCCACCTGTCTGCATTCCTTCTCTAGCAATGTGACTGCTGAAAGCTCCTCATATGAGTTGGAATCATACGTATTTGTCCTCTTGTGTCTGACTCATTTCATTTAGCAGAGTGTCTTCAAGGTCAAGGACACCTTTTAAGCAGAGCCTTTTTTAAACAAATTGCAGAATTCCTCTTCAGCTTGTACCTAAGTTGCTAGAGTTGTCCTTTCTGTGGGTTTGTAAGTTGGGTCAGTCATAATGTCACTGATTTGTTCAGCCCCAGAAGGGAGGAGCTGGCAGGAGAGGGGCATGGGGGCGGATGAGCTGTTAGACAGTTTTTAACTATTTTAGAGTCAAAGGTGTCATAATTTGTTCCAGGACTTGCAGAGTGTTCTCACGTATTCAAATGAAAATAGCCATTATGACTGATGGGCAGAATGTGTCTAGTACTCATTCTGCCAGTTCTGGTGGTGAGTGTTAATAACCTGTTTCCTGAATAAGTAGCAGTTTATACAGATGAAGATTTTCATGTGTGGTGGTTTTTGTGGGGAATGCCTGGCAGCTGGCGGGGATCTTCCCTAGCAGGTTAATGCCACTTGGATCTTCATTTCATCCCATTTTACTCCTTTTACCTAGCAGTGATGGGTTATGGCTTCTGGAAGGTCTTCACTCTTCCAGCCAGTCCAGCTTGTCTGCAGACAGGGAGTGTGTGTGCTTTGATACCTGTAGGCCAGGCCGGACCACCAGCCCTTTGTCTACAGTATCTGTAGCTATTGTTTCGCTCTGTTGCTAGGGAAATACTCCCTTTCTCTTGGTGAAATGTGAATTTGTTTATTGCTATTTAGAGTAGGTAGGGCTTCTTTATTGCTGATGAATATATCACATAGGTAACTCTTTTTGGCAAGGGTTGTGTTTATTCACTGACTATATTTAAAGTTTAGATGATTTTGGGTTGTCTTTTGCAATTGAGGTTTATTCTATAAGATTTCCTATTTATTTTCTGGGAGGAATAAGGTTACTTTTGGACTTTTGAGTTTGGGGCTTCTTTTTCTCCATAGTAATAATGGTGCCAGATTAGTGTTTTTAAAAAAATGGTTAGGTTTGCTTTCAGTAAATTATGACAGCAAATGGGGTCTGCTATCAGTGAGGTGGCCTCTAGCACCTGCTAGAATGTTTGTTCTTCACTGCTGTATCCCCAGAACAGTGATTGGTGGCACAGGGTAGAAGTTCAGTGAATTTTTATTTTTTTGAGTCAGTTTCACTGTCGCCCAGGCTGGAGTACAGTAGCATTATCGTGGCTACCGTAGCCTTGACCTCCTGGGCTCAGGCAATCCTTCTGCCTCAGCCTTCCAAGTAGCTGGGGCTACAGACACATGTCACCATGCTCGGCTAATTTTTTGATTTATTGTAAAGACGAGGTCTCTGCGTGTTGCCCAGGCTGGTCTCAAACTCCTGGGCTCAGGCAGTTCTCTCACCTCAGCCTCCCAAAGTGCTGGGATTATAGGCGTGATTCACCGTACCCAGCCCAGTCAATATTTATTGAATGAAGGATTGAGTGTGCTTTATTAACGCTGTCAGTGTTCAGTATCATAGAGAAACTGATAGACTGCTTCAGGTTTTGAAAAATTCTGATTGGGTTCTCTGACTTACCTTTTCATTCATCCTTTTACTGACTAGTAAACTTAGTATTTTTGTAGCATTCCTATTACAGGATAACCTAAGAAGAGATGATACCTAGTGGGTAGGTTGTTTCTTCTGTGACACCACTACTTTCTAAACTTTCTTTAGAAGAGGTGCTTAGCAAGCAAATAAGCTTATGATTTCAGTCATCTGTATTTTCAAAAATTTATTTTTACTATCTTCTCCATGTAATTGTATTATTTCTAGAAATAATAAAAATGTTATATTCTGTATTTATTACTCGTGTTCAAAAGGAGCACATTGAAGCTTATACATACCATTTTTAAAATTTATTCATGTATTTAACAACTATTTGGAATGCTTACTACAAGCCAGGCCATGTTCTATGGGCTGGGAATGCTTATGGAAATGTAACAAACAAAAGTGCTTCGTGGACCTTGCATTCTTGTAGAGAAGCTAGAGATATGTAAGATGGAGAATAAAAGCGGATTCCCTTGAGGATGGATTCTTCTAAGTTACTTGTGTGGGTTGCAACTTTTACAAATAATAAATACACAAAATACCAGATTTTTTAATGATTGTGGGGGAATGAGATGCCATGTGTGAGAACTTGTAACAATGCAAGGCACTTTGATAGGAGCAGTTTGGTAAACAAAGATTGAGCATGCAGCCCTTACTCTCAGGAGACTTGCACAAAAACTGCAGTGCAAAGCCATATAAAGGTAACTATGTACAGTGTCAGTAAGTGCTTTAAGAGTGCAGGAAAGTGGGAGTTTCATGGTGACCTTTTTGGTGTGGTACAGTCAGGGAAATGTGTGTTGGGATCTGTGGGGAATATCAGGAAAAGAGAGTTAGAGCTGACCAGTTATGCTGGAGATCTCCAGGTGATCTAGCAAGTAGTGGGGAGCCCCGGTGATTTCAGCAGGACAGTAGCATGATTGCATTTCTTATAACAATTAAGCAACCGTGGGAGGATGGGTTTGAAGATAGAGAAGGGAGATGGGAGCAGACCAGTGTGGAGCATCCAAAATACAGCCCAGGAGCAGAATGACCAGGTGTGTGTGTGTGTCAGGCATCTTTCGTCTTTAATTCCTGTGAGGGGTGACTCCTGAAACACCTGTCTCACTGGTTAGTTGCGGGTAGAGTCGTGCTAGGTGGCAGCCTTGCAACTAGCCGAGATGAGGTCCTGAAGTTGAAGGTATTGCAAACTGAAGAAAAATAAAGGAGCCGGGCTCGGTGGCTCAGCCTGTAATCCCGTGCCTTTGGGAGGCTGAGGTGAGTGGATTGCCTGAGCCCGCGGGTTCGAGACCATCTCTACAATAAATAAAAAATCAGCCGGGTGTGGTAGCACGCGCCTGTAGTTCCAGCTACTTGGAAGGCTGAGGTGGAAGGATCGCCGGAGCCCAGCAGGTCGAGGCTGCGGTGACTGGGAGCGGCCACTGCACTCCAGTCTGGGCGACAGAGTGAGACTCCAACTCAGAAAAAAAAAAAAGAAAAAAAAAGGAATCCAGGAGAGTTTTGTAACTGACAGGATTTGTAGCCTCCTGGGGATGGGAGTGTTGTGGAATAATAATAGTAATTATAGATGGTTGAAGTTTAAGGCTGTGTTAGATGATGGTTTGGATGATACTCTTTTATCCCCCACTTTTTGTTTTTTTGTTTTGAGTTGGGGTCTCACTCTGTCGCCCAGACTGGTGTGCAGTGGCCGCTCCTGGCCACCGCAGCCTCGACCTGCTGGGCTCCGGCGATCCTTCCGCCTCAGCCTTCCGAGTAGCCGGAACTACAGGCGCGCGCTACCACGCCTGGCTAATTTTTTGATTTATTGTAGAGATGAGGTCTCACCTGCCCAGGTGGATCTCGAACCCGTGGACTCAGGCAATTCACTCACCTCAGCCTCCCAAAGGTGCGGGATTACAGGCTGAGCCACCAAGCCCGGCTTCTCCCCCACTTCATATCTGCTTTTCGTAAGTTGCTTCCTCCATTATTGGTACTGCCCGAAACATGTTTTTGCCATTTCTACTTTAGGCTCTGTGGTCTGCTTCGGTCTAGATAGCCAAGCTTATTAGAAGCATTTCTGAAACAAAGGAATTTTTCCTATGACATACGTTGAATAAAGGATATATGTGCTCTAAGTTTACTGAAAGTATAGGGATCTTGATTTCTGCCAAAGATATTCATTATGTCCCAGATAAATCACCTTGTGATATAGTAACTGTTGTATTCTTTCATAGTATTATAACAGTTTAACTCTATGGTTCTAGTTAAAACATTTATTATAAAAAATTTTTTAACAGACCCTAAAATAAAGAGAATAATAGTATAATGAAAAGAGAAGAGAATAGTATACTTGCCAACATTTTGCTGGTCTTGTTTTAACTATTCCCTCCCTGATTTTTTCTCCCCTTTCCTCCCCATGCCAAGCAATCATCATTACTGCAGTTTAACAAAATCTAATGAGATACCAAGTCTGGGTTCAGATTTCTCTGTTGGTTTCAGAAAAGGGTTTTAAAATAATAATAATAATGATTGGATTGTTTGAATCAGGTTCCAGACAAGTCTTAGGGTTATTTTTAGAGTTGATTATTTTTTAAAGATAAAATTAAGGCAGCATGAAAGCATTTTAGTATATGTGAGGGAACCCCAAAAGTCTGGGAATTTATTTATAAATAATTGTCTCTTCTTACATGTTTAAACTTTAGTCATCTTCAAAGTACTCTCCATTTGATGCAATACACCTATCAAGATGCTTTTTCCACTGCTCAAAACAGTTTTTGAATTCATCCATTTTGATGCCTTTTAGTGCATCTGTCATTTTTTTTGTTTCACCTCTTCCACTAATGTTGCCCTTTGAGGACTTTTTTCATCGGGGAAACCAGAAAGTCCCTCGAGGTGAGATCAGGTGAATAGGGAGAGTGGGGTATAGGAGTCATGCTATTTCTGGTAAAAAACTGCTGAACACTCAGCACAGTGTGGGCAGATGCACTTGTAAATCACCCATCATGAAATGTGCAAACGCTTGAAAGAATCTCCAAAAAAAATTTTCCAAAGCGGAACATAGCCTCTCACAACACTGGCTGGTACGCTGGAGCCAGTGGGTTCTTAGAGATTACTTATCTAACGGGGGTAGCCTGTACTACAAAGGGCCTGCCCTCCAAAAAAATAAATGCTTTTTTTGGGGGTGGGGGTTCCTCCTCATAAGCTATTTTAACAGATCATTGCTGTTTTGACAGTAATTTTGTGTGGAACTAAGTTTTGCTTATCTGTACAAGAAGATTTGCTGAAAACATTTTAGGAAATTTTCCTAGAGAGTGAAAGTGAGTACGACCCCACTACAGAAACCTAAAGAGTAGTAGTGTGAACTGATTTGAGAAGATTCAGGTTTGGAGGAGACCATGTCTGTAAGACACAGCCTCACATGGGATTTGGGACTGTTTTTGTAACTACTTATATTACACAGTGTATTTTATCTTTCTGGACTTAGCTTCCTCATCTGTAAAATAAACAATGGGTGATTTCCTTAGGTTCTTTTGGTTCTTAATTATTTGTGTTTTATTTTACATTTATCCTTGACTCCAACAGGATTCTCAAAGTTGGATTGGTGGAAACAATGAACCGTTGACTGGCTTTACATGGCGAGGTGGTTGTGAGAGAGAAACAACAGGCATACAAGTTTGGAATGAAGTATTTGTTATTGACAGACCTAATGGAACGAAAGTAAAATTCTATTTATACTTTCCTACTACTTTTTTCTTGGGTTACTTTCTGTCTTTACTTTAGAAATCAAAACAACACAATGATTAAAGCTGATAGCTTTAACACGTGGGTTACTATGTCTAAATGTATGAAGCATAAGTACTTTTCTTGATTTAATTACTGATTTTCAAATTTATCATTTTATATTTGATTCTGTAGTCATGCTAGTGAATATTTTACTAAGTATCTTAAACTCTTTAATTCTAGGTTGCTGTGCTGCTTATGGATACCCAGGGTGCCTTTGATAGCCAGTCAACTATCAAAGACTGTGCAACGGTGTTTGCTCTGAGCACTATGACCAGCTCTGTCCAGGTGAGGCACGAGATTAAATGGTACGATGAGTTCACTTACTTTTGACCCCTCCTGATGACGACTTTTTTTTTTTCTTTTGCGGCGAGGTCTCCTTATGTTGCCAAGGCCTGGAGTGTTGTGGCTGTTTACAGATGTGATCATTCACACTGTGGCTTTGAACTTCTGGGCTTAAGCAGTCCTCTTGTCTCAGCCACCAGAGGAGTTGGGACTATAGGCACCTGCCACCTTGCCCTGGCAAAATGCCTTTTGGTTGAAGGGGAAAAAAAGAATTAAAGTAAAGAGAGCTAGTTGCATTTCTTTTTTTTTTTTTTTTTTGAGTTGTAGTCTCACTCTGTCGCTCAGAATGGAGTGCAGTGGCTGCTCCCAGCCACCACAGCCTCAATCTGCTGGGCTCCAGCGATCCTTCCGCCTCAGCCTTAGTTGCATTTCTTACTGGTTATTTACATCTGCATGCTTGGTATTCTGGCTCACAATGTGAAATTTCATACTTGGATAGTTACAAAGGAAGCAGTAAACCAATAGCTAGTCTGTTTTTTCATTATAGAATCTATGCTTTTTTTTTGTTTTTTTTTGAAGAAAAAGATATTACATGTTATCGGTAATTGAAATCATCCAGATGGCTGCCAGATACAATAAAGGGTAGAGTACATTTTGGTTTGTTTGACTAAACCAAGCAAACAAAAAACTCAATTAAACTTGGAAGTTTAGTTTTCTATTCAATATATGTGACAACTCGTACTCAGTTAACTGAAGGAGATAAAAGCATAAGTATTTAATTTAGGAAGCCTAAGAAATGCTTATATAGCAAACCTAAGTATTGATAGCACCTGGTTTAACTAGAAAGGGACAAACCTTCTTGTTTTTCACTTGTATTCTAATTGTGTTTGATGTTCTATCAAGTTCTCTTGCTAGGCCTTCTCTTTGCTGTATAATTTAGATCAATTGGACTGGTATGCTAAATCACCAGATGTCATTTTTGTACTTCTTTATTTTTTCTTTTCTGAGATCATCTTGGTTGATACATCTCTGGCTAATAAGTGAATTATTGAAGTGTGGTGATAAGGCCCAGTTTGTGGTGGTGTATCCAGAAGCGTATTTGCAAATTTTTTTTTTTAATGGCTATGGGATTCTTCCAAGTTTTTCTTACTGCTGGCGGATCATAGGTGATGCTGTCTCAATGTCTTCGAATTTTTGTTATGCTTTCCAGTAATGTCTGGAACATAATGACTAGTCTTTCTAAGTTCTCCTTCCCTCCTTCCTCAATTTGAAGTACTTAGCCATCAGAGAGGAAAGAAAGTTAGATATTAACATGAGCTAAAAGAAGAGAACTTTCAGCCTGGCTTCAGCTTATAAAGGCTGGAGATAATCTGTTATTACCCACTAAGTGATGCTATTGGGGACTTTCCAAGTCTTTTTTCTCTGATCTTGCAAGATGGCAAAACTGCAGTTCTCTTGAGGCAAGCAGAAGCCATCTCTTTGTGTTTGTATTATCACATTATAGCACCTACCCTCAAGTTAGCTGGCTCTAGGGCCTGCCTTAAGTTACGAGGAGTGAGTTCTCTGTCCTAAATTTATCCCTTGGTCTTCTTTATTTATTCAACTTTTGGTTAGTAGGAGACCTGGTTTTGGACAGCCACCTAAAGCCACTTTCTTAACTGTAAAATGAGAGTCTTTCTCCATCTTGCCTGTCCTCCATGTGGTGGTTGTGTACAGTCAGAAATGCGATCTAAGTGAGATATTGCATATGAAAGTGCTCTGTAAACTATGCATAACCACGAAGATTAAGGTCTTTATTATTGCTTTCTTCTTGACTTTTGTGGTTAGTTTTCTTTCCTTACTTAAAATATCTGGCGGATAGATCAATGACAGATTGATCTTCAGGTCATTTATTCTTTCAACAAATAATATTTTAAGCACCTATTAAGTACAAGGCGCAGTGTGCTATGTCCTAATGACAACAAGTGCCACCTCTCTCTGTGGTTTGCAACCTACCCTGATTGAAAGGATCTGGACCTATTTTTTACAAGCTAAGCCCAATTGGATGAGAATAGTTTGTCTTCCCATCAGGTTATACATTTAAATCTAAAGTTTAATCATCTCAGTCATTAATTACTTATTTTTTTTTTTTTTGAGTTGGAGTCTCACTCTGTTGCCCAGACTGGAGTGCGGTGGCCGCTCCCGGCCACTGCAGCCTCGACCTGCTGGGCTCCAGCGATCCTTCCACCTTAGCCTTCCAAGTAGCTGGAACTACAGGCGCACGCTACCACACCCAGTTAATTTTTGTTTTATTGTAGAGATGAGGTCTTGCCAAGTTGCCCAGGCGGGTTGCGAACTCACGGACTCAGGCAATCCACTCACCTCAGCCTCCCAAAGGTGCGGGATTACAGGCTGAGCCACTGAGCCCGGTATTAATTACTTTTTAAATACCTTGTTTGGAATTAATCAGTAGCTGAGAATATCATTTCAGGCTTGCTGGCCTATACTGACTATTTATATTCTTGACCTCTAAGTGGTGTGGCCAGATTATCACTTAATCATTGTGAGAACAAATTGTTCTAACTTTGGAGGAACTCTGTGTACTCAGATAGAAGTTATTTCTTAGCAGAGGTGATATCTGTTGGTGACCAATTTTCTCCTGTAGTAGCTTAGATTACCTTCTGAAGACCTGTCTCAGAATTACTGGACAAAAATCTCCCTTTCCTGAGGAAACTTTGACCCTCCTGTATCAGCTCTGGTCTATGGGAAGCCTCCTAGAAATTCTGGAAAGAGCAAGAGTGCCACCTACTGTTTTAGCTTCCATGGGCTGGTGACATTCTCATGTTGTGAAGACTGAGTTTAAAAAAAAAAAAGGAACCACATTAAAGTCAATGGTAACTGAGGCACCACTGAATGAATAACTGCGTGCTCTGGTTACCAGGGAGGAATTTACCTTTGTAGAGCTGTTGCCCTCATGTTCACTGACTTAGAAAAATGATTGTGGAGACAACCTTCACTTTTTAAAAATGATCATGTCATAATATTAAAGAACTTTGAGAAGGAGAAAAAGAAACTTACTACATAGTATACTTTAAAAAAATGTCTACTACTTTTAGACCATGAATATGCATGTATTCATGATATTTACATATTTTACCACCACTGCGTCCTCCTTAATGTTTTATCTTAACTGCTATAGTTAGGAGAAAAGAGAAAATCATGTGCCACTGGTTGAAATTGTAGCTAAGTGATTTACTTGTGCTAAAGTACAAAATAACCTTCCTTTCCACAAGTTAAATTATATGCAAGCCAGGTATTCAAATTAAAACACCAAAGAAACATAAATTTTGTTTTAACAGGTGTATAATCTGTCTCAGAATATTCAAGAAGATGATCTTCAACACTTGCAAGTATGTATGTCTCAAATTGCCAAAGTATTGTAAATTCAATTCTCACTGTATTGTGAATTCACATGTAGAAGCCTATAATGTTAACAAGATTGAATGTTATATGGATTTAAACTGATATACGACTTCTTAACTGGAAGAAGTTTCATATATACTTCGTGCATTAGCAAATTCAGTGCTTTTACTTGGCTTTCAAATGATTTTAAAGGCTTTGACATCTGGTGCTTTGACGTAGAGTAGTTTTACACATGTCTTCTTTCAGTCTCTTTGGGAGCATTATTTTAAATAACTTGATTTAATAGTTATTTACAGAGTATGGAAGACTTGCAATGGAAGAAATCTACCAAAAACCATTTCAGGTAAATATGTATTTTAACATTTTCAAAATTTACCCATGTGAAGGTGTCAAGCCATTTCAGCTTGTAGCTTTGGTGACATCGGGATATTACGCGGACTCATTTCTAGCAGCAGATTCAGTGTTGAAACCAGCCTGCAGTAGTGTCATCACCACCTTACTAACCAGCAGTATTAACAGACGGGAAATGGACACGTAGGTCTAGACGCTTTTTAATGCTTTCATTTAGATTAAGGGGGTAATGTTTCTCTTAGTTAGATGCTATTTAATTCTATAGCTTAAGACAACAGGGAGTATAAGACAGTCATGTCATCTTTTTTTAAAATATGTGATTAAACAACTACAAGTGTTCCAGATTTCTTTTTTGTAGTATAAGTTGAAGTTAGTTGTGTTATTCCTTATTTTGGTTTCAGATGACTTATTTTTTGAAGCAGGTGTAATTTATAAGGCTGCCATGAGTACTCCTTGGTCAGCAGCAGTTGCAGTAGGGGAGCATGACTCCACCGTGTTAGCTCGTCAGTGTGTGAGGTCCCTCCCAGGTGACAGCACTGCTACTGAGTGTTACTGTGAGGGGGTTTACATGGATTCTGTCTCGCTCTTGTCTGGCTGGTCTGGCTGAGGTGATCATTTTTATGAAATAGTTGGGCAGATTTGATTTCATTTGAAACATACTCTATTTGACCTCTGTTGGTTTTTCTGAACTGGGGTAATTTTGCCACCAGGGGACATTTGCTGATGTCTGGAGACATTTTTGGTTGTTGTAGTTGTTGGGGAACTTCGTGCTACTGGCATCTAGCACACAGAGGCACAAACGCTGTTCAACACCCTGCAATGTGCAGGACAGCCAAGCACAACTAAGAATTATCTGGCCCAGGGGGTCAGTAGTGCCTGGATTGAGAAGCCTAACCCTGTATGCTTAAAACATTCTGGGAAAATGGCTTGCTTGACACCAAAGCTGTGATCAGTTTAGGATTAGTCATTGAGAATTAGTTGGTTTTCTAGTTTTCTAATCCTGATTTAAAATTATAACCAGTGTCCTGAATATCCCTTTTGTTACTTTAAAAAATCCCATGCTGCTTGTGGTGACTTTTGCCCATGTGCAGTGAAGTTCTCAAATGGTGGCGATTGCTTGGTAGGTTGTATCTCAAAGACAAGAAGGCTTTTAAGTTTCTTACTGAAATATGGTACATGTGTTCAGAAAATTACTCAGGTCGTAAGGGTGTAGCGTGATGAATTGACGTAACCATGAGCAGTACCGACCGTTGGTTATTGACCCTTTTGGTGACAATTGTTTAGGAGAGTAAGGGAGGCTTCGGCTGCTAAAGCTGTGATTTTCATAAGATTTTAAAATAAAGTATTTCTGTCTCTCCTGTGAATAGACACTAATGTTTTTGATTCGAGATTGGAGTTATCCTTATGAACATTCATATGGTTTGGAAGGTGGCAAACAGTTTCTTGAAAAGAGATTGCAGGTAAGTCCTTGTTTCCCAGAGAGGAGAGGGTAAGCACAGAGCCAGGGAAGGGGTGGGCTGCTTAGACTGCTGCTTACACTACAGTCTGCATCACAGGAATAAAGCATAACTTGAAAGACAGCCCAGGTGGCTCAGGACATAGTTGGGGAAAAGTACGTTGGTTTCACTCCTGTCAAAGAAGGCAATAGACCAAGTAATATTTTTCTCTAGAGCCGACTTCCCGCTACACAAATAAATACTTAATAGCTAATCATTTAAAGGGACTCTTTTCTTTTCTTAGATTGCTTACGTGTCTCTGAGCCAACTGAGCTTCTGAACAATTGGGACAGGTTAGATCATGTGCATACATTGAACCCAGATGATGGGAGACCTCAAAGGAATGCGACCTTTCCCAGTGACAGCATGTAGAGCTAGAAAAGGGATCTTTAGCATCATCTAGTTCAGCCTTTTTAATGCATAATGAAACTGGGGTCCAGAAAAGTGACTTGCCTATGGTCACTTAACCAGTTACTGATAATTGGAACTAGGACCTAAATACACCTGACTTCTGTGCACATGCCTTACCCTGGTGATAACCTCACCAACATGCTCATGATCCTCTATTCCCAAAGGTACTCTCCCGTGGAAATACTCCGAGAAACCTGCAGATCAGACACTCACAGACTAGCCATCTACTCATGTACACTAAAGATGTGGAGAGATCCTTCATTCATAAGTAGGAGGGTGCTCTCTTGATTAATAAGATTTTGCTCATCTATGGGATAATGAATTTTGTTTCTCAACCACATTAAAGACTTGGGGTACTGTGTTCTTTTTTTGTTTTCGAAATGAAATTAAAATTAATTCCTCTTTCTTGGAGTATTTGAAAGGCATTTCCAGACCCTACTGTTAGAGATAATTTGAGTTATCCAGAGATTTTTCTGGTTTGTTTAGAAGAAATTAACACAAAGCCCAGCAGGCATACTAACTAAACTCAAAATTATGTACCTCAAAGACAAGAAGGTTTTTAAATTTCTTATTGAAGTTGATACATGTATTCAGAAAATTACTCAAATCGTAAGGGTGTAGTGTGATGAATTTGTACAAATGAACATAACCAATAGCCATGTAGCAGGCATCTAGAAGCACCCACCTCCATACATGCTCCAACACCAAACCTTCAGCGTTACCCTTACTTCTCACAGACTTGGTTTTTGTACATGGATAGAGTCACATACTGAATGTGTCTGTGTCTGGCTTTTTTTGCCCAAGATCATGTTTCTGAGATTAGTCTACATTGTTGCTTATGGTTTACTTCATATATTCTTATTGCTATACAGTGGTCCACTGGATGAATAGACAAGGTTTTTCGTTCTGCTGTTGATGGAGATTTAGGTCGTTTCCAGGTTTTAATTAACAGATAGTGTGTGTTTTGTTAGAATGGTTTTTAAGAATCTTTGGGAGACTATGTGAGTTAAGTTGGGATAAGTGAGTAGTTATTCAAAATGTTTCTAAGTTTAACATTTTTCTGGGGGATGGGGGGATACTCCATCAATAAGGGTACCTGATCTCAAACCAGGCAAAGTGGGGACCAAAGTCAGGCCCAAACTTTACTTGTTGTTACCTGTACAATGACCATTTGTATACCTAATCCTGAGTTGTACCCCACACCTTTAAAATAATTAGATAAATAAATAAAAGATTTTTCTTTCTGAAAATACCTAGCAGTTTCCCCTCTCAAAATTCTTGATAACTTGTAGCGGGAAGACAGAGAGATTGGCACACCGAAACTGTTATAGGAAGTGGCATTTTATTACGCCGAGCCCGGCAGACTTGATGGGCTAATGCTTCCAGGTCGAGCCCTGCAGAACAGGAGAAGCGGGTTTTATACCTTCGTTTAGGTAAGGGAGGGGGTCGTGTTGAGCAACTATACATTTTTTTTGGAATTTACAAGGTGGTGTTCAGAAAAATCAGATTTTTTCAAAGAACAAATGGTCTCCAGGAACTGCAGGGCAGCAGGGTCTGTAAGCAGGGTTGTAAACCTCAACTTCAAAAGAGAAGTTTTGGATAAGTCTGTGAATTAGTTACTTTTTTGCTTTGGCCATCTGGCATTTTCAAACAAAACCGTCCTGGGAGGTCTTTAGAGCTTGCTGCTTGACTTTCAAAAGAAAATACCTTAACTGCTACCAACCCCCCTTTCTGCCACAGGGTTAGTGGGAGACAATTTGTCATCCCAGGTGATTGCCATGGGGCCAACTGCTGACCCGAAGCAGTTACTCATGTGTTTCTACGTTCATTCACTCGATCACACAAGAAATATATTTGAGCATTTGCCACGTTCTGCTGTAAACTAGCAAACATCGTGGGACCCTGTAATCTTAACTCATTTCTAGGGTTCTTTGAATTGCACTTAATACCTACAGATTTTAAAAAAGTGCAGTCCAAAGACTTAGCTCTCATTTTGCTCAAGGGCTAAACTAACCTTTTTATTTGTAGGCAAATTGGTAATTTGCTTTTTTGTTTTGTTTTGGCATTATAAGTACTTTAAGGTAAACTCTTGATTTATTTGCTGGTATGTAAGTCACAACTACAACTTGTTTTTCAGATATTAGATATTATGACCAATTATTATTTGTATTTTTTGCTGTTCCAAGCAGCTTACTTAGGGTGAAAAAAACAAGACACCTTTTTTGGTTTAAGAAAATGTGGAGCCTCAACAAAGTGGTTAGAAATGGCCTTTAGAAACTTTTTGTATTGTCAGAAAACACTCCTCTGGAGTAGCATTGGCTTGTGTGTTTTCATGTTTCTTTCTTCAGTTTACAACTTCACCCTGTTTCCTTCTGCCCTCAGGTAAAACAAAATCAACACGAAGAGCTACAGAATGTGAGAAAGCACATTCACAATTGTTTCTCAAATCTTGGTTGCTTCCTGTTGCCACATCCTGGTCTTAAAGTTGCCACTAATCCTAGTTTTGATGGGAGATTGAAAGGTGGGAATTCTCATTCTTGTTAAAATCAGAATTTACTTATCAGAAGCTGAAAGTTTTTTTAAAAAAATACATGACTCATTTGACACTCGACCAAATGGACTTCATGACACCTACAGATTTAAAAAAAATGGCTCCTTAAATTTCCTGCCTTGTATTGGAAGAGGTTTGGATGCAATGTTAACATGGTTATAATGCTCTGTACTGTCTCTTCAGCTTTCCATTGGTTTGTTTGTAACCATCTAGCATACTGATAATTTTATAATGTGGTCTGTTGCTCAGCTCTGATGTCCTAAAAATTCTAAAGGCTGGGAACATTTCCTTTCTGTGTGTCAACTGATTGCAGTCTGCTAAAAGACTTTACCATTTTACTGTATCGATGCAGTCAGATTTCAGTCTCTTTGTTCAGGGGTGATAATACAATTTTTTTGTGAGTATGATGACAAAAGACTTGATTGGCGAAACTTTTACAGTATGGCCGGAAAGATGAAATCTGGTAGTAAAATTTAATATAACTTCATGAATTGTTTGCCTCTTTAGAAAAGGATATTTTAGTTAATACTTACTGGGAATTTGTTTCAGTTGTCCACAAATTGCTTTACTTATTATTTGAGCTAGAGGAATTATTGGGAGATGGGGAAAATGGGCTTGTAGAACAGGAGAGATTATATTTTTTCCTATGTGATATGACATGTTTGGATGAGCCTTTCAACCCCCAAATGAATCTATTTAAGCAATAGATACCATGTACTCTTACTTCATAAAACAGAATTCTATGAACTCTCACTAATGAGGACTTATTTAATTTTTTTAAAACTGATATGTTGATCAATTTCATGCCCACTAGATATTGATGACGACTTTAAACGAGAGCTTCGAAATCTCATTCCATTGCTGCTGGCCCCTGAAAACTTGGTAGAAAAAGAGATTAGTGGATCTAAAGTCACTTGTAGAGATCTTGTAGAATATTTTAAGGTAGGTGAACTCTTAAGTGGCTTTGTCTAAGACAGAAACATAGTTGACTTAAAACTCATTTGAATGTACAGGCAATTGCTTGTTTTTATTTCAGAGGAAAAAATAAAATAACATTTTAAATTGATTCTTCTGCCTTGAATTGGGTGTATCAGTATTTAAGGATATTTAAAAGCAGACTAATTGTGTCTTCTAGACAGTGATCTTGCTTACAGAATTTTTCTACATTTTCTCCGCCTTTGATATGGAGAGAAGAGCTGGTCATCATATTGTAATACCACTCTGTCATTTGCGAATAATAGGAATTGGGAGCTTAGTTCTGCATCTCGAGTTCTCACAAAAACACTCCCTCAGAGTTCTGGAGACTTGATAAGAGCACTGAAAAGACCTATACTGATTTCCGAGTTCAAGTATATTATTCACATTTTTTTCCCTGTATTTTTCTCTAGTCTTTTATAATTTGCCTGCCAGAACAAGACCATTAGAAGGTTGCATTATTCATAGTAGTTATCGATAGGTGAAAGGGAGAGTACAGTTAACTAGGAATTTGTTTTTGTTCACTTATTGGGTATTTGATGGTCACATTTATCTTGTCTTTGTTTAGTTATGAATTAATTTTGCGTCAGCAGAAAGTCGAGGTGAAAGACTCATCTTTCCTTCTTATTCTTAAATCACAAATTAGGTAATTTTTTATTAAGTTAAATTATAATTTAAGCTGGTCAAAGTAAAATAATGAATTAAAATTTTTTAAGCATATCTGTTTGAAACATTGGCAGTAGGGGAGAATTATGGACTTCTTTTCATAAAGTAGATGGTGTATTATATATAACTTGAAATATGAGATTTAACTTTTATACAAGTTGGAGTTATGTTAGCAACATTTCTCTAGGATATTATTTAGTAACATATATATTAATAATATGGAGAATAGGGTTCGCTTTGTTGAAACAAAAGGGTATGATTTTTAAGCAAGGCGCTGTGGCTCATGCATATAATCCCAGCACTTTGGGAGACTGAGGCAAGAGGATTGCTTGAGCCAGGAGTTTGAGACCTGCCTAGGCAACATAGAAGACACTACCAAAAGTACAGAAAATTAGCTGGGTGTGGTGGGGCGTGCCTGTAGTCCCAGCTACTTGGGAGGCTGAGGCGGAAACATCGCCTGAGTTCAGGAGGTTGAGCCTGAGGTGAGCTGTGCTCGTGGTACTGCACTCCAACCTGGGTGACAGAGTGAGACTCCAACTCAAAAAAAGTCTGTGATTTTTAAAGCTTAGATTTTCTTTTAATGGTGTGAATTATTTTTATATTTAATGATTTTTCTGTCTTTGGGGATGTAGAACCTAATTACAAAACTCACCAATATAATGAATCTTTTCTCTTTTTAGGCTTATATTAAAATTTATCAAGGAGAAGAACTTCCGCATCCAAAGTCCATGCTTCAGGTAGAGAGAGAGAAATGTATTGTGCATACGTATTTATAAGGAGAACAGAAACTCGTACTTTAGAGAGAGAGGTGCTGGTAATGGGGGGAGGTGCTTTTTTGCATGCAGATACATTTTATATATTTAAGGCCATACGTGCCATGGTCTTAAGGTCTCTATATAATGTTTTGTAACTGCAGATTGCAGGCCTTGTGCAGGTATAGCCACCAGAAATAAGAGTCCTCAGTACCTTCTCTTCAGAAGCTGTACGTGTAGGAACATCCCTGCTGCGTCAGGTGGCTTCATGTGGGCCCCTCCGAGCAAAGCTGCTGCCCTTTCCTGGCCTTTGACAACAAGTATTATTTGAGACTTATTATTAAGGCTTGTTTTTACTTGCCTCTAGTGAATTTAGGCTTTCTTCTCTCTCTCTTTTTTTTTCTTTTTAAAGCGGTGTTCTTTTGGGACAATGCTATTTTAGCCTATTCATAGTTTTAAAAATTTACAACTTTGGGCAGTTTCTCAGTTTCATAGCAGATTAAACAGTATTTTCTAATAAAACTCATGCAGTAAGTGTTCTGTGGATTTGAAAATGTCTTTTTGTAAGACTTGATTACCAGAGAGAGAGAGAGAGAGAGAGAGAGAGAGAGAGCGAGAGCGAGAGAGCGAGAGAGAGAGCGCGCACGCGTGTGCGTGCGCCACGTGGGTAATTCTTAACTCCTGGCACCTGGAAATTCAGCATACTTTAAGATTATATCTGTTCATCTCTATCCATTTCCTGAGCATATGTAGCATTTTCTACAAACCCACTTTGACATCAACCTGAACAAAACAGAATTAGGCAGCAGTCCTATTAGAAGTACTTAGCACATACTTTATGCCAATGTTCCCTTCTGCAGAAAAGGAAAGTCACAAGTTGCTATTTTCTCTGGTTCATTTTTAGACTTGTTTATTGAACATAATTTAGTGTGTTTTGCCTAAAACTAGTACTTTTTATTTTTTAGGCAACAGCTGAAGCCAATAATCTTGCTGCAGTAGCAGGAGCAAGAGATATCTACTGCAAAAATATGGAACAGGTTTGTGGCTAAAATCTACATTGGTTGCTGGAGTGGGATAGAAGATTCTTATATTTAAAATATTTGAGCTGATTTGTGCTGCATATGGATTGTCATGTTACTTCATCCCCCAGTTCCCCTGTATGATCTCTGCTGGAAATAAGCCGTAAGAAAATAATTCACATGATGAAAGTGCAGGATTCAGGTGCTGAGTTATTACATAAACTGTGCTGTCATGTTTTCTGACACGTGATTCAGAGTGCTATTATTAGTAACCTGTGATGTTAGTCACATTAGCTTAAGGTTGACAGCACTAAGCTTGCTCAAGCATGAAGATTCATGTGTAGAGTGCTAGATTTTACCCACTCTTTTATCAGCAACTTTGCACACCTTGATGGTGCATTGGTGGGTCAAGTGAAGGCGGCAGGTACAGAGTGCCATGGAACTTTTTTGTCTTCAGTTTTACAGGTATGGCAGTCATATTTGGGAGGTTATTTTGGTTGAGAAGTTCAACATCTAAGAAATAAAAAGGTTATGATTAGCTGTGAGGTATTATAACTAAGCTTAAAACTGAACTGTGTGGTTTGCCTTTCCGAGACTAAAAATTGTGCATGGGGAATTTCTTGCAAGTGTTTCTTGTTCCTAGCACGTAATTCTGTGATCCTGTCTTTACAGGTATGTGGTGGGGACAAGCCTTACATTGCACCTTCAGATCTGGAGCGAAAACACCTGGACCTCAAAGAAGTGGCGATTAAGCAGTTTCGTTCTGTAAAAAAAATGGGTGGAGATGAGTTCTGCCGTCGTTATCAGGACCAGCTTGAAGCTGAAATCGAAGAAACCTATGCAAATTTTATAAAGCACAATGATGGCAAAAATATCTTCTATGCTGCTCGTACCCCTGCCACACTGTTTGCGGTCATGTTTGCTATGTACATCATCTCAGGACTGACTGGCTTCATCGGCCTAAACTCTATAGCTGTCTTGTGTAACCTTGTCATGGGGTTAGCACTGACATCCCTTTGTACTTGGGCATATGTTAAATACTCTGGGGAGTTCAGAGAAATTGGAACAATGATTGATCAGATTGCTGAAACACTGTGGGAACAGGTTGGTATCTATCTTTTGGTTTTTCAGTGACTAATCCTCATTTTCCCTGTGATTTCTCCCCACTCCCCACCTGCTGCAGTATTTGCACCCCTACTTTTCCTTTATATGAGAATGGTGTCAGATGGACGTTTCTGCTTTGCTTGTATGTAGCATCTGTATGAATTGGAAAGCTTTTTTCTTTAAAGTCATAATCCTAGTGTACTGTGTTTGGCCTAAATCTTTGATATTCTCTGGATAGATTTAAGTTGTAGACCTGGTTATCCCAGACAGTGGTCAGGACTAGAGCCTCTAATGATTTTTTATTTCTTTGAGAAAGGAAAATATAATCAGTGAATGATTTTGAAGGTAAGGAGGAGAAATTTGGAAATGTAATGCTTTTGGAAAGCAGTGTAGGCAAGAAGCCGTGCAGGAAGATGACTGGATGGCAGCAGGTCTCCACTGCCTTCTGTGAAGTTAGTGGTGACTTCCTGATGTACCAAGGAACCCTCCTGAAGGGATTTCTCACTGAAGAGACCTTAACCTCTGGACTGTGAAATGCTGTTGAACAGAGAAAAAGACAGCAAGCGCTTCCTCATCATCTTTGACCTCAAACCAGAATTCAAACTCAGGCTGTGAACTCTTGCCCGGCAGGTGTCTACCAGGGAAAGCCATTTTATATGTCTGCCACGTGTGTGCTGGAATTACCTGTGAATGGAAAATTCCACTTAAGGATGTCACTAAAATGATCATCATGAAATACTTGAACATCTTGTCAAGGACCAGAGTGAAAGCTGAAGTTATATTGATGAGTGTTGTAATTGGCATTTTCAGGTGTCGTTTCTGTGCTCATGAAGCATTGAGCTTACTTGAGGATTTAGGATAGCAGGTTCATGCTTTTTTGGGTTTTAAATTCAAAAACTGAAGACAGGTTTTTTTTTAAAAAGAAATTTGATTGGATATTGACTTTTCTTGTAATAATGTCATTATTTTATAAAGTGCACTGTGATGTTAATTTTAGAGAAATTTCTCTACTCAAATCTGATTTGGAAGTTTGTTTGGATATTAGTTAAATTTACATTTTTTTCCTCTTAAAATCACACTATGTTTCTTTGCTATCTTCTCCCAGAAGATGGATTATTGCAACCTCACTTTTTAAAAAGATGTAAACTACTTTAAAGCTTTGAACCACTAATTTTCTGCAACATGATTTTCAGGCATTGTATGATATCTTCTTCTGAAAAATATTCGCCTCCTCTACTGCACTGGTGGTAGGATTGTAGAGGCACCATTATTGCAAAACAGTTAAATGCAAGGTGTAAGGTCATTTCAGTCTAGCTGAGGTAAGGTGATCACTAGTCAGAGGAGGTCGGTGCTGTGTCAACAAACCTTGTCTAAATGTCTTTGCATTTCTCTTTTCTTTTGCTTCAGAGGAGTCCCAGGAAGGTGAGAAACAATCCAAGTCTCAAATTCGTATAGTCTTAAGCTCTGTAGCTTTGAGGCACTCTGAGTCACCCTCCTAACGAATCACTCCATGTTTTAGGTGTTTTCCAAACTGTTTGAAGTCACTAGACGTCGAATGGTTCATCGTGCTCTTTCATCAGCACAGCGACAGAGACTGTCATCCAACAATAACAAGAAGAAAAATTAGACAGTATTTTTAATTTTTTTCTCTATCTGAAGTGTTCACACTTACACATGTAGGACAATAAGCAGGACCGTCTGGGCCGGTCTGCATAATGCTGTATACATACCAGATTTGATGCTGCATATAGGGTATGGAATTGCACATCCATCTCATAGGAATTGTAAATGGTTTGAGTAAGAGGAAAGTAGTTTTTGTTGCGTTACACAGTGTCTAACTGTATTATTTGTAGTGTCATAACTTTTTGTTTTGGGAGAAGCGTCTTTTTATTTCCCATATTCCTGGTTATTTTCGTCATTGCTTTGAATTGAATTTTTATATCTATTTTTATATGTAACTCTTTTTTTACCTCATGTTTTTGTTTGTTTTGCACATTTCTCATACCACAGGTATTGAAGCCCCTGGGTGATAATTTGATGGAGGAAAACATAAGGCAGTCTGTCACAAACTCTATCAAAGCAGGCCTGACTGACCAGGCGTCGCATCATGCCCGGTTAAAGACAGACTGACAGTTCATCTCCTCACGGACTCCACTCTCTCTCTCTCTCTCATGCTTGCTGTACAATGAGAACTCAAATAAAAATAAACCAAAGTTTACAATCAACTGTAGAAGTAGTTTAGTGTAACTGGCTTCACAGATGGCTGCCACAGAGTGTGAAATTGCTGGTTGGTTTTAAGCATTCTTTTCATGACTCCGAGACCTGCGTGTGGGCTGAGGAGCGTTAGTTTTTCATGCGCATTTGTGCCATGTTTAATTCTTTCGTTTCTTTTTTCTTAATCTAATGTTAGAGAAATCTGTCTTATGTAAAAGGATATTTCAGGGAAATATTTTAAGAAATCTATTTAGAGTCTCTTTAACACAGTGTCCCATTGAAATTTAATTTGTAGAGAAGCTATGAATCGCTGTGTCAAGAATCAGATCGGAATGACAATGAAGCCTTTATTGAGCCACTACTTTAAAAGAATATATTGCTTTACTGCCTTCAATACCAGTATTACATAAATGCATGTGTCAGAAACTTCACAGAAATTACATGACAACTCTTGTAGCTGAGAAAGTCATTCTGAGGTGTACATTTGTTTTGCCTTTTTAAATTTATAACCCTGCCCTAAAAGGAGATGCATATCTGGGAAACTGAACTGTCTTTTAGCAGTTTAGCCTTCATGTACATAAAATATGCCATTAATTTTATTGGGGGAGAAATTCCATCCAAAATGTTGCCTACAGCTGAGTCAAGAGTGTCTGTACAGTGTGTAGCTTTTATTTTCTAAAGTCACGGATAGGGCATGTATATGAATTATAAATATATAAATACAATTTTGTATTAAAAGTTTTGTAGTTTATGGCAAAATCTGGTCCTGTGGTAGGTTAAGTACAGTCCCTGTGAAAGGAATGTTTGTGGCTCACGTCAGTGTGTGAATGCATAGACAATTTGAAGTTTTTGATATATTTGTGATATTTATCTTCCTTGAGCACTGCAGTCTCACCCCCCCAAGGGAATTCAATGGGAATGTTTATTGTGATTTTGTCCTCTGTTGCATTTTAAAGTTATTTCCTGTAATTTATTTTCAGTACATAATTAAAAATTTGTTGTATATATAAGATGAAACTTGTGATTCTTCTTTAAGGAATTCTTCAAGTATTTGTTCCACTACATAAACCATATTTGTTTTTGCTGAAAAGAGCATGAGCAGGAAACACCCAAGCTGAGAGCTCTAAGGTATAGTGCCTTGAAGCTAAGCTTGTACAAAGTTTATTTTCCTGTTTCTTTCTCTGTAAGGGAGAACTTGTGATTAGCCTAAGTGCAAATGGAGGTTTATTCATTTCTCTCTTGCTCTCTCTGTGTCTCTCTCTCTCTCTCTCTCTCTCTCTCTCTCTCTTTTTTTGTGGCATATGTAAGACTAGCATTTATTCAGTACATTTGTAGTCTTTATGATTTTTTTTTTAAAGCAAAGAAAATTCAGATGTTGAGTTGCATGCGTGAAAGCTCTAAATTTACTTTGGTTGATATATTTTTCCTTCCACTCCCATTCAAATCCTGTTTTTATATGGATTGTATTTGTTTCTGTCTGTATTAAGTTGCTGCCTACTCATCTGTTCTTAAACATAAAGAATCCACCTGAAAAGTTGTCTCTCTTTATTTCTTTTACCATCTTGTTTTATGAATGCTGTGGGCTGTTTTTTAATGAATGAAAAAATAAAAAGTTTGTTGTATAGCAAATTTTTGAGATTAAAGACTTACTTAAAAAAAAAAAAAGAGTTGTGGAATCTAGACCATTGGATTTCTTAGTATTTCTTGTTGGAAAGAAGACATAATTCTCTACAGGACTCCCAAGAAAGCACTTGCTGTTTCAGTTGGAGACTTAACATAGTTAAACTAGAAGCAGTAAAAGGGATTAAAGACAAGCACAACACTGGATTGAAGTAACGACTTTGGGGTTAGTGTATTTTCTACAGTTTTTAGAGTCTGTGTTACAAGTTCGGTTTTTTGAAAAGAAATACAGATTTTTCTCAATCACAAATGATTTATCTTTCTATTTAAGACACAGAGAATTTACTTTTAGGAAAGGGGCAATTTATGTACCCTATATGTTTCTCGTGAAGATAACTTGCTAGTCATCCTTGCTTCATTGAAAATATTCTATTTGTAGACTCAAATAGCAGTATTTCACTTTTGAGGGTTATATTTTCAGAGAACTGTGGGGTGGGCTTGTTTTATTGTGCTTGAATTAAGCTGAGACTCAAGTTATTGGCATGAGTGCTGTTATTGTTTTGTTGCTGCGGGATTTTTAAAAAGTGGACTTGATTAAGAGCTTATTAAAATATACTGTATAATTTCAAAAACACTGCGGTGGTGACGGATAGTGACCTCTGTGTGTGTACATCCCGATGCCTCTCAGAACGCAGCTTTGTAGCTGGTTAGCCAGGCAACAGATAGACCTTTTGTTGGCTAGCTACTTATCTGCTAGTGTGGGTTGCCTACATCTGCTGCACGCTTTTAGGCTTCAGCCTGAAAATCCATGGCCTGAGTTCCCACCCTGACTTGACTGGATAGATCTGCGCTCCTTAGTACTTTCCCGTTTGTGTCATGGTCATGGGTGAGGTAAATACCGCCATAGTCGCTGGCAGCTGTGCTCCGGCAGCCATCTTCTCGCTTGGCCGGAGTTTTCTCGGCCATTGACTGTCTTACTTTGGTTCTGTCTGGAGCCTCTGCCATAAAGAGAACTTGACTTTGGGAATCTACCAGTTGTCAGCTCATGGTCCAACAGCCAAGTTGGGGCTTTCACAAGCAGCACAGAGAACCACTATCGTCTCTAACTTAAGTATTTTGTTTTTTTGAGTCAGAGTCTCACTCTGTCGCCCAGGCTGGAATGCAGTAGTATGATCACAGCACACTGTAGCCATGACCGCTTGGGCTTAGGTGATCCTTCTACCTCAGCCTCCCGAGTAACTGGGATGGCAGGCATGTGCCCCCACACCTGGGTAATTTTTCTTTTTTCCCCCCAAGAGACAAGGTTTTGCTATGTTGCCTAGGCCGATCTCGAACCCCTCAGCCTCCCAAAGTGCTGGGTTTACAGGTGTGAGCCACCATCCTTAGCCTTTACTTAAGTCTTACATTAGATCCTAGGAACTTTTTCCCTGCAGCTTTGCATTTTGCTGGAAGTTAGACTGAGGAATTGGCTGCCCTTAACATGCTTCAGTGAGATATATTTTATGTCCTTATAGATTTGTGACATTTGGGACTGTTCAGTATCAAAAGATATCAACTGACCAGGTCAAAAGTACCTAAAAATACGTATGAAAGAGCTTAGGGGAGGAGGTCCCGGCTTTTGTGTGGCTCAGGGAAGCACTTCTGCTTATGTGTGAGCAGTTCTCGACTTGTACCAGCCTGGTGCCTTAGAGGAAACCTCTGCACAGAGCCTGGGTGTCTTCAGCTGTAACCTTGGCGGCCTAGGCCTTCACTGCCCTCCCTGGAGGCCCAAATCAGTATGAGGCTTCAGACGCCAGGTAATCTTCCTTATTTGAGGTGGGAGCGCTGTCTTGGCTGCATTCTGAAAAGCACTAAGTAGTGGAGGACACAGGATGATGCTAGTACCGAGACAGGGTGAAATGACCCATGATATTTTTACTTAAAAAGAATCCTATGGGCAGGAAGGGAACATTCCCTGTCAGTTGGATTGTCCGCCTGAGAGGTCACTATTGCTTCGTTGGGGGTGTGCTATCAGTCTTTCTTGTGCTCGTGGACATGTCTATGTGTGAAACATGCGCTTTTATTTTTTTTTTTGAGTTGGAGTCTACTCTGTCACCCAGACTGGAGTGCAGTGACACACTCACAGCCACCCCAGTGTAGCTGGAGTCTTTACAGAGAGAGACGGGAGGGACACGGAGCCCACTTTGCCAGGAAACAGCATTTATTTGTGCTGCACCGGCACAGCAGATTCGCATCCAAAGGTTGAGCCATGAGCGCAGGGGGCGTTACTTTTTATACAATTTTAGCTTCTTGTCCTGTGATAAGGCTTACATATTAGTAACAAACTGGCTAATTTGTATCATCCAAGAAAGTTCTTATCTTATGGTGCTAGAAGAACTCTATTAATTATCCTGGGAAGGCTTTTATCTTACTGTGCTAAGGGGGGTCCCCACTCTGTCCTGGAAAGGTCTTCACCTTATGAGACTTGGGGGAAGGGCTCCCTGCCTCACCAGCATCGACCTGCCGGGCTCTGGCGATCCTTCTGCCTCAGCCTTCCAAGTATCTGTAACTACAGGTGCGCACTACCATGCCCAGCTCATTTTTTTCTTTATTGTAGCGAGAGGGTCTCACCAAGTTGCCCAGGCTGGGCTCAAATCCCTGCACTTAGGCAGTCCTCTTGCCTCAGCCTCCCAAAGTGCTAGAATTACAGGCTGAGGCACCCAGCCTAGCCTTGCTCTACTTATTTTACACACAAATGGAATTGTCCTGCACATGATGTTTTTTCATACAACATGGACGTTTTCCCAGGTTGCTAAGTAATCTTTAGTGCCCACATGGTCACTTGGATTCTTCTGAGGGTAGATGAGGTTTTGAGTCACTGCTAAGAGTTTCCTTTTTATGACCGCTTCCCTCCTACCACAAGGGTTGTTGAGAAGCAATAAAACTTGAAGAGTGCTTGGGAAGCAGGTTCAAGATGAGAAAGTTTTGCCAAGTTCTTGTTTGATGGCTCCATCTGCTGACCCTGTACTTCTTGGAAGCCGGTTCATAACACGTTCCTCCGCCCCATTTGGACTGTTGAGAGTTTTTTTTGTCTTTTTTTTTCGTTGTCTTTGGGGGTTTTTTTGAGTTGGGGTCTCACTCAGTTGCCCAGGCAGGAGTGCAGTGGCACGATCACAGCTCACTGCAGCCTTCACTTTCTGGGCTCAGGCAGTCCTCCTGCCTCAGCCTCTTAAGTAGCTAGGACCACAGGCCTTTGCCATCATGTCCGGCTAATTTTTTTATTTAACACTTTTTGTAGAGATGAAGGTCTCACTATGTTTCCTAGGCTGGCCTCGAACTTCTGAGCTCAAGCAGTCCTGCTTTGGCCTCCCAGAGTGCTGGGATTACAGGCATGAGCCACCATGTCCAGCCAAGAATTTTTAAAAACTTTCTGACGTTTACGTGGTAATTAGTAAACAACATTGTTATTCTGGAGCCACCAAGAGTGAGCAAGAGAAGTTATCTAAAATGGTGTCGGTGGGACTTCCTAGTTACAAAACATGAAGACCACCTGAAAACCTGTGCAACCCAGATCTGGAAGAATACTTCCGTTTCAATTCTAGGAGGTGGAGAAGGCTCTGGGAGTTAGAACTGAGCTTTGTTCTCAGCGCCAGCACCCAAGCTTTGTGAACTTGGACAGATGCTCATGTAGCAGATGAGAGGAGCCTCAGCTTCATCTATAAAATGGGAATAACGCCTACTTCTTGGGCATGCTGGGAGGATGCGATGAGATTGCGTGCCAAAATCCTGGAGACACTCTTTTAAGTCCTTCTTAGGGGTTGATATTTGTTTAAAAAAAAAGATCTATCTATCTATCTCTCTCTCTTCCAAATGGAAGAAAGCATTTAGCAGTAAGTTAAAGAAACCATACTTTGTGCACCTTTTTCTGTCTTCCAAATCCGTCTTCCAAATCATACTTAATGTCCTCTGGTTACTTAAAGAGAATAAACAAGATGGGTTTTGGAGGGTAGTGATCGTTGCTGTTTTTGTCTGTGGAAGAAAGCATTTATCGGTAAGTTAAAGAAACCATACTTTATGCACCTTTTAAAATTTGAGTCAGTGTCTCACTCTGTTGCCCAAGCTGGAGCGTAGTGACACAGTCATGGCCCGCTGCAGCCTCGACCTTCTGGGCTCAGGTGATCCTTCCACCTCAGTCTCCCGATTAGCTGGGACTATAGGCGCACTACCATGCCCAAATAATATTTTGATGTTTTGTAAAGACGGTCTCACTATGTTGCCTAGACTCGTTTTGAACTCCTGAGCTCAAGCAAGATTCCACACCTAAGTGAGAGCATGCAGTATTTTTCTGTATGTGGCGTATTTCACTTGGCGTAATGTCTTTTGGTTTATTCTTGTCACAATTGGCAGGATCTCCTTTCTTTAAAAAGTATTTTTTACTGGATAGTATTTCAGTGTGTGTGTGTGTGTGTGTGTGTGTGTGTGTGTGAGAGTTTACTGGGGGTACCAAAAAAATGTATACACATTTTAAGCAATGTTATCTATGTATTACTTTTCAAAGTTGAATTGAATTATGGTAGCAATGTGTAGTATGATGTTCACGCAAAAAATGGCGCTAATCAAATGAATGCTAGCATCACCAAGTGGCAGAAAGGACAAAGAAAATGGCAGAAGAACAGTTGTCATTCGAGGATTGCAGGACCATTTTGAAGTGGTACTTGAAATTCGAGATCATTGCAAAAGTACAACAACAGAGGCATGAGTATGCAGCAGAACTCCAACACACCTAACAATTGCTCATATTTGTGATCAGTTTGAGACGCATGATCCTGTGTGTGACGTGCACAAGGGAAGATCCAGGAGGCCTCGTGCAGCAATACCTGCAGTAATATACCATCAACAGAAATGCCTGGATACTGATGGTAACTACTTTGAGCACCTCTTGTGGTTGCAGAAGTCAAACATGACTTGTATTCATCTTTTTTCTTTTTTAGTTGCAGTCTTACTGTCACCCAGGAGTGGAGCTAGAGTGTGGTGACATGATCACGGCCACCGCAGCCTCAACCTGCTGGGCTCAGGCTATCCTTCCGCCTCAGCCTTCCAAGTAGCTGGAATCACAAGTGAGCACCATCACGCCTGGCTAATTTTTTGATTTATTGTAGAGACGAGGTCTCACCATGTTGCCCAGACTGGTCTCAAACCTCGACTCAGGCAGTCCGCTCGCCTCCATCTCCGAAGGTGCTGGGATCACAGGCATGAGCCACCATGCCTGAGTCATCTTTTGTTATTGGTATATATTGAGTATTGCAACTGTAATACAGTTTTTTTTATTTCTTAAAATGTGTATATCTTGGCACCCTCTGTGTGTATACACACACACACACACACACACACAGTTTCTTCATTAATCCATTGACAGGTCGTTTCCATGCCTTGGCTATCGTGAATGATGCTGCAGTGTGCATGGGAATGCAGACATCTTTACAAGGTAGTGATTTCTTCTATAGGTATATACCAAGAAGAGGGATTGCTGGGTCATGGTAGTTCTATTTTTAATTTTATAAGGAGCATCCATGCTGTTTTCCACAGTGGCTGCACCAGTCTACATTTCCACCTGCAGTGTACAAGAGTTTCTTCTGCACATCCTCGCCAACACTTGCTATCTCTTGTCTTGTTGATAAAAACTGTCCTAGCAGGTGTGTGGTGATACTGCATTGTGGTTTTGGGTTTTGTTCCCTGATCAGTTGTATTGAGCACCTTCTTATGTACCTGTTGGCCATTTTAATGTCATCTTTGGAGAAATGTCTGTGCAAGTCCTTTTGCCCATTTTTAAAGCTGGGTTATTTGGTTTCTTTGCTATTCAGTTGTGAGTTTCTTATATATTTTGGATGTTAATCCCTTACAGGTGAATGGCTTGCAAATATTTTCTTTCCATCCATAGGCTGCCTTTTTGTTGTGTTAACATGTCTTATAATAAATTCTAAATATTTTGAGAAAAATACCATTGTTTTACATTTTTGCAAATAGAGCAGTCAATAGGCTTATTAGAAGACAGCTGTACTCTCATGTTAGCTTCTACATCCATGTGTTGCAATATGTTGTTTTGGTTGAAGTGTATGAAGAAAATTTGGCCCCACACAGATATATAGTTGGAATGGGAGAGTCTCACAGAGTCCCCAAAGTGTCTTGGGGTGTCCCAGGGGTCCTTGGACTACACTTTGAGAACTTCTGCCCTAGATGAAGAAATACCCTTGGCAGTCATGCTAAACGATGCCCCAGTGTGACTTTGAAAGGACATGCAGTACTATCTTTTGCTTTATTTCCAAGTTTTGGATCATTTTTCTTGGTACTTCAAAGCCCATGTCATGGCTTTTTTTTTTTTTTTCTTTTTGCCAGAAACAGATTGGGCCAGACAGATCAAATTCTACTTGTAAACAGTGGGAATTGGGACTGTGTTATTTATTATAAATCCCTTTCTTTAAACAGGCTCCCTCAAACAAACAAGATTTTTTTTCCCTTTGTGAGAAATTTTAAAAATATAAAAACATTCACCCTTAATACTTTGAACTCAGTAGATATAAACACTGATGCCATTTCCCTCTCTTTCTAGTCTTATCTGTGTTTGCACGTAAACGTATTAATATTTACCATCAGCCCTCTGTATTTGTGGGGTTCACATCTATGGATTCAACCAATTGTTGATCAAAAATATTCTGGAAAAAGAATGATTGTGTCTCTACTGAACATATGCAGACTTTTCCCCCCGTCGTTGTTCCTTAAAACAACATAGTCAAACAGCTGTCCATAGCATTGTATTAGGTATTATAGGCCATCTAGAGATGAGTTAAGGAATACAGGAGGATGTGCATAGGTTATATGCAAACAATATGGCATTTTATATTGGGGATTTGGGCATCACAGACTTTGGCACAGACCTCTGGGGTCCTGGAGCCAATCCCTCATGGATATGGAGGGACGACTGTTGGAGAGTTTGGTGACCATGCTGCATGTTCCCTGGCCCTGCCCCTAGAGATTGCGATTCACTTGATCTGGGCCTGGACATTATTATTATTATTATTTTTGAGTTGGAGTCTCACTCCATCGCCCAGGCTGGCTTGCAGTGGCATGCTCACGGCCACCCCAGCCTCGACCTGCTGGACTCAGGCGATCTTTCTGCCTTAGCCTTCTAGGTAGCTGGAACTACAGGCGAGCACTACCACACCCAGCTAATTTTTTGCTTTATTATAGAGATGAGGTCTCACCAAGTTGCCCAGGCTGTTCTTGAACCTGTGGGCTCAGACAATCCTCTCACTTCAGCCTCCCAAAGTGCTGGGATTACAGGCTTGAGCCCCCGTGCCCAGCCAGATGTGAGTATTTTTTAAAGTTTTCCATGTGAGTCTATTGTGTAACTAGGACTGAGAACCACTACATCAGTCTACCAGTGCAACCCCAATTGCCCACATGATTCTGTACTCTTAGGTGCAATGGATTGTGTTTCTGTTTATATATATATATTTTTTATTATTTATTATATATTATATTTATTATATATTATATTATATATATAACATATATAATATATATTGTAATATATTTATTATATTTATTATAAATATAATATATTTATTATATATTATATATTATATAAAAAAAATATATATATATATTTTTTTTTTTTTTTTTTTTTAGTTGGAGTCTCACTCTGTCGCCCAGACTGGAGTGCAGTGGCCGCTCCCGGCCACTGCAGCCTCAACCTGCTGGGCTCCGGTGATCCTTCCGCCTCAGCCTTCCAAGTAGCCGGAATTACAGGCATGTGCTACCACGCCCAGCTGATTTTTTGATTTATTGTAGAGATGAGGTCTCGCTGCCCAGACAGGTCTCGAACTCGCAGGCTCAGGCAATCCACTCACCTCAGCCTCCCAAAGGCGCAGGATTACAGGCAGAGCCACCGAGCCCGGCTTCTGTTTATATTTAAAGGTGACTGACTGTTCCCTGTGCTTGAGAATCCATCTTTGTGTAGATGTTGATCCTGCAAATGGCCCCAACCCCCTTTTTTTTTGGCATCCTCTGCCTCATCAGATTATCTTCTACTGGGTCATTTATTTTGTCTTGTAAATATTCCTTTATATCACCTAGCTTAAAACAAAATAAAAACTCATTGGTCTGTTCATTCTCTTCCAGTTACACAGTCCTATTTGTTTGCTTTCCATCATAGCAAGATTTTCTGAAAGTTTTATATACACACTGCCTTTCTTTTATCACCTGAACTGATGGCTTGTCCCCACCACTGTCTGGAAACATTTCTTACTAGGTTCACAGAGAGCTACCTCTTCAAAACTAAAAGTCAGTGTAAGAGCTCACTCTTGTCTCTCAGCAGCATTTGATTGAAACATTTCTACTGTTTTTTTCTTTAACCACACTGGTCTCCCCCTCCTACTCAGTGTCCTTTGTTGGATGATTCCATAAACAGTCTTTACAGAGAATGAGATTTAAATGTGTGTCTTCCAGACTCCATCTCTAACTGCTCAGTATCTCCGCTCCATATTTCTAAACTTCCCATGCCGGAACAGAACTACGAATTCTTACCCAATCCCAGTTCACTACCCTTGCAACCTTTCTCTGGTCTCAAAGATCTAGACGCTCTCTGATTCTCCTTTTGGTCTCATAACTCCATGCTCCACCCATCATTAAGCCCACTGGTTCTGTTTCAGAGCACATCCTGAACTGGCTCCTTCCTTGCTCCAACTGCTACAGCTCTGGCCATACACTCATCTCTCATTCGAACTCACCAGCCTGCTGACTGTCCTGCAGACGGTCCTCCCCACAGTGAGAATGCTCTTACCCTAAAGAGTTCAGTCAGCTTTGCTTTTTCAAATTCTCCAGTGAGTCTCCTTTTGCTGCCAGAATAAAACTCAGACTCCTTACTATGGCCAAGAAGCTGTCCTTGTGTATATCTTCCATCTCATCTTCCTTTTCTCTCAGTCTCCATGCTTCAGCCACACTGGCTCTTCCCTTAAACACTCTAAACCTATCTCAAGGTTTCTCTGCACATTGGTTACTCCACTGGGAACATTTTTTTCACTAGCTCTTCCTCCTCGTTCGATTCTCAGTTCAAATGTTACCTCCTCGGAGACCTAGCCACCCGAGTTCAAGTGGCCTTCATCCCATTTGTGCTATTGCATCACTGTATTTAACATCTTTTTTTTTTTTTTTGAGTTGGAGTTTCACTCTGTCTCCCAGACTGGAGTGCAGTGGCACGATTCTGGCCACTGTGGCCTCGACCTGCTGGGCTCCGGTGATCCTTCCGCCTCAACCTTCCAAGTTGCTGGAACTATAAGCGCGCGCTACCACACCGGCTAATTTTTATTTATTGTAGAGATGAGGTCTCACCAAGTTGCCCAGGTGGGTCTCGAACCCGCGGGCTCAGGCAATCCACTCACCTCAGCCTCCCAAAGCGCTGGGATTACAGGCTGAGCCACCGAGCCCGGCCCTGTATTTAACATCTTATCAGGACCTGATATTATTTTACTCATTTGGTAACACTGAGGCTTTTTTAATTCTTTTTTTTTGGAGTCACGGTCTTACTCTGTGTTGGAAGTGCAGTTGCATGATCAAGGTTCACTGTGACCTCCACCTCCTGGGTTTAGGTGATCCTTCCATCTTAACCTTCTGAGTAGCTTGGACTATAGGCACGTGCCACTGCTCCCATCCTGTAACACTGAATTTTAAACACAGACTTAGGCTGCAGAGCAACTGGACAAAGTAATTGCTTCTCTCTCTGCCACATCAGATAATCATATAAACATTCTCATGCCACAAACTTGAGAATTAAATGAATATGTTTCATTAGCATTGAAAAGAACAGTCTTACATCAACTATGAGTAGAAATGTTTGATAGGTATCTTCCAGTGCTTAGATACTATCCCTACATCAAGTGAAATGCCTTCACATCTTCCAAGGACAATATAGGTAGAGGCTGGAAAAGAGAGGTCTTTGAAAGATGAGGGGGAAAAAAGGAGGCAGAATTTTGGATAAATTTTGCATCAGTTTGTCTCCAATGAATGACGCCCAAGGAAGTTGATGTCCAAGTGTCTATAGACAGCGGTCAGGTGGAGTAAATGTTGAGATCTCATCTTTGGTTGTTTCTGGTGTCAGTTTGTGTAGACTTATGGACTGTGTTTTTCCTGATCCAGGATGTATGGTGCCAGGTATCGGAGATCAAAAAGAGAACTTCATGAAAAATTCCACCTTATTATGAAGATGTTCAAACATAAAAGTAGAATAGTATAAGGAATTTTCATGTACCCATAACCCCACTGGAATGATTATTGGCACATACCCAGTCTGGTTTCGGCTATCCACTCCCATTTCCCAATCCTAGCCTTGACTATTTGGAAGGAAGTCTCAGATATGATATCATTTCTATCATAAGTACTTCAGTATGTATTTCTAATACAAGACTCTAATTTTGAGTAACTACAACACCCTTTCACTCCCAAAAAACCACTTTTTTTACTTAAAATTACCAAGTACCTGGTCAGAATTTAAATTTTCCTGGTTGTCTCATAAATATCTTTGTATAGCCAAAGTCCATTCACTATGAGAGGCTACTTACTGTTCGTGGGCATTGCTCTGTTGTGTGGCACAAGCTCTGTGCATCATTGATTTTCTCAAAATTTAAGGGGATCCATTTACCTTACCTCTGAATCTTTTAAGAATCGCACATCTACAATGGCCTACTCTAGGTTTCATTGATTAGGGTATGAACACACACACCCAGTAGTTTTCTTCCACCTTCCCTTTCCCCCATCCAAGACAAAATTGCATTTCAGAATCAGAAGCTTTTTATTCTTGAGGTAGTTGTAATTGTAGTTTTAGGAGCCAGAGGGAACATTATGCTATTGGCTCAGTAACTTCCTGCCCTGAATATCACTTCCTGCCCAGATGGAATTTTTCAAGGTAAATGTAGAAGGTGAACTTGGAAAGGTCAAGGAAGAGGTCTGTTGAGGAGGAGGAGTATAGCAATTGTAGAAACAGTAGTCATTCATTTGATCAATTTATTAATTCCACAAATATTTATTGAATACTAGTTATAGGCATGAGGGAAATGTTAGTCTTTGTTTTAAAAAAAAAGTCAGAGCAATGTAATGAGATGTGGTTTGTTAGGATGTGATAATTGCTGTAGAAAAAATAAAACAGGATGAAGAGTGCTGGGGGGAGGTTTACTGTTTGAAATAGGATGGGGAGGGCGGACATCATAGAGGAGGTGATATTTGAGTAGACTTGTAGAAGATGAGGGAGTGAACCAAGCAGATATCTTGGGGAAGAGCATTCCAGAAAAAAGGAACAGATAGCGCTGAAGTCTGAGGAGTGAGTATGAATGTCATGTTGAAGGATATTTACAAGGATATTTACAAGAGTCTGACTGGGATGGCGTGGATTAAGGGTAGAGTAGGAAGAGAGGAGCTCAGTGAGGCAGTTGGGGAGTATGGCCATGTAGGTCTTGCAGGTATTGAAAGGAATTTGGTAGGATGAGGAAAGCTGTGAACCATTAGGGCATTTTGAGCAGAAGACTGATGTCAATGGACTTGCATTTTGACTGAATCATTTTGGCTATTGTGATGAAAATAGACTTGGGGGTGGGGAAGGGGAAGGGTAGAAAAATATCAATTAGGAGGTGATCGAAATAGTCCAGGAGAGAGAGAATGATGACCCAGGGTCTGATGTCTTAGCAGTAGCTTTCGGATTTATTTTGATGGGGGTATTTTCTGGGTATGAGGCATGTTGCCTGTATTGTTTCTAACCTTCATTACACAGTTTTCAAAGATGAGGAAACAGAGGTAGAGAGAGGCTGGACCACAGGTACACGACTTCTATGCTTTCCTATGCTCGCAAGGTTTCTTAGTTCTGGCAACAGAATCCGCTAGTCACTGAAGTTGGAAGGGAATCACAAAGGCTGTCAGAACCTTGCAGAATGTTTACAGAAGCTGGGCAGACCTTCTTGAAATAGCAGACCTACACCTCAGAACTGATCATTAGGGAAATCAGCCCCTGCTTGGGGAGGGTGGACCAACTTCATCACCTGGCTGCCTCTGCTGCCTCTGGGCCTGCAGGACAGCTGCCTGGGACCTTACCTGTTTTCTCAGGAAACTCACTTCCAAAACAAAGTCTCACACATGTATATCTGACGGGGAGATGTGAATATACCTGTTGGTGTCCCAATTTCAAAATGTCAGCACACTCTAAAAAAAGTAATCTACAAGAGGGAGGATGGATTCATACATGGGGAATTATTGAAGAGCGTGTGTTTGAAAGATTCAGAGCTGCTCACATGACAGTTTGCCCTGTGGCTTCTGACGTCAGCACAGAGCCCTTTCTTCCATCTTCAGCTCTCCATCCTGGGTAACAGTGCAACTATCCCTCATGAAAACACGCTATTCCCTCAAAAGGGAAAGACCCAAGTCCTGATTTATTACAGTCAGCTCGAAATTCAGGATTTTTGTGTGACGGTCACTCTTCCAACCACCTCATATTTATATCCTGTAAACTATGGATAAACTGTAAAATTACTCAGGAGAGACTATGTAGAATAGTTGGAGAAGGGAGAAAAGATAAAAGAATTAGCACACGCACTTATATACATAATTCCTCAAGGAAGAAAAATAAGGCCACAGTCGATCTTGACTCATTTTATATTCCCTGTGCTCTCGACCATAACTGTCTGGCTTAATCTGGTGGCATGACCCAAACTACTGTTCCTGAGAGATTGGAGCCTTGGCGGTCTTCTCCTTGGTGGTGTTATCCTTCTTAAGGGTTGTGCTAGCCCTCTGTTAACTCTCACCGTTAAACAGGGCAGTATGAGGAAGTGCCCTCAAAGGATCCCAAGTTTCCAAACACTCCTTTCCAAACACGCCTGTCTTACATGGCCCTAGTCCTATGTTCCCTTGATACCCCAGGACCAATGACCTCAGCTAAAATGGTAAACAACCCCTCCGCCCTTCTGTTTGCTTATTCAGTGATGTGGTCTAAGGTAGGGGTCCCCAGACCGGTACCAGTTCATGGTGTGTTTCAGAGAACGGGTCGCCAGTGAGTGGAGCTCAGTCTTCCGTCAGACCAGCAGTGGCCTTCGATTCTCATGGTACAGGATCCGTATTGTGAATTGCACATGCCAAGGGATCCTAGGTTGTGTGCTGCTTAGGAGAATCTAACGCCTGATGATCTGGGGTGGAGCCGAGGCAGCGATGTTAGCACTGGGGAGTGGCTGCAAATACAGATCAACACGAGCAGTGAGGTTTGATGGCATGTTTCCTCCCCACCCTCATCCCACCCCCATCCGTGGAAAAATTGTGTTTCATGAAACCAGTCCCTGATACCAAAAAGGTTGGGAACCACTGGTCTAAGGGACCTGAAATGGCAGCTCAGCTGGTAGAAACTTTCTTCTGGTGGAAACATTCCTCTCTTGGATGTTCATATTTCCAAATCAGCAGAATCTAAAATCATAGGGGTGGTAAGCAAACGTTTTGCAAGTGGATCAAAAGGTTTAAAGTGGAAGTTACAACTGGGCTTGGTGGCTCAGCCTGTAATCCCGTGCTTTGGGAGGCTGAGGTGAGTGGATTGCCTGAGCCCGCGGGTTTGAGACCTACCTGAACAACTTGGCGGGACCTCATCTCTACAACAAATAAAAAAATCAGCTGGGTGTGGTAGCATGTGCCTGTAATTCCGGCTGCTCGGAAGGCTGAGGCAGAAGGATCGCCGGAACCCAACAGGTTGAGGCTGTGAGACTCCAACTCAAAAAAATAAAAATAAAAATAAATAAAGTGGAAGTTACACAATAACTTTTTTTTTTAAGTCAGGGTCTCACTATCACCCAGGCTGGAGTGCAGTGGCACCATCATGGTTTACTACAACCTCAACCTCCTGGGTTCAGCTGATCCTTATTTGGGCTTAGCCTCCCAAATAACTGGGACTACAGGCATATGGCACCATACCAGACTAATTTTTGTTTTTTTGTAGAGATAAGGTCTCGCTGTGTTGCCTAGTCTGGTCTCAAACTCGCAGGCTCAAGTGATCCTCGCCTCTGCCTCCCACAGTGCAGGGATTACAGGCATGAGCCACTGCACCTGGCACTACACTGACTTTATTTGTTGATTCCCAGACATACATTCTGACTACTGGAGAAATACCATCCTACCACTGTGAAGAGGGTAGTATCCTGCATCTGGTAGGACAACACCGAGTTCCACAAAGTGATGTCTCTTGGCTGGTACTGGAGCATTCAGAAGGTCATTCTGCCAATCTATAAGGTTACCCACTTCACAGCAAAAGTATTCACTAGTCATACCATACATCCTGTGAGCTCTGGCTTATTCCATTATGACTTTTTGTTGTAAAATGAATTCCTCCATAAAAGCATCTTCAGGTGGAATATTCCACCCAAATAGTAGTGTGATTAAAGTACTTCGTATGATTCAAGTACTTGGTATGTCTGCAAAGGATATCATGCAGGGAAGACCAGTCTCTAGCCACTTCCCAGGGAAGACAAGTTGCAGTGTTTCTGTGATGGAAGCCGTCCTATGTAACCTAACCAGATGCTAAGCCAGTCTTCCTTAGTTCCAGCACCACCTGGAGGCTCAGAGTTGGTTGTTAATGTTGATGGATTGAGCTCTCAGTCACGCAGTAGGCCAATCGAGCACTCAGTCACCCAGTAGGGCAGTCAGTTCAGGTGTGAAGTCAACCTGTTGAGCCCAGGTAGACCCTACACCCCTGCTTCCATGGTGGCTGGGTTCATGAAGCTATCAGGCAGGTACTGGAATGACTGGGGAAATGCCCTTTACATCAATCATACTCGGGAGTTTCTGACATCTCAGCTTTATTTAGCGTGGGCCACTATTGGGTCCAGAGTTTGAGATACCAGTGCATAAGTAAGTAGAACCCCTCAACGAGCTGGCTTGATCATTTTAATTTAGAATCTCTGCTTAGTGAATTCTTAATACAATTTTGCCCCAATCTAGCAGAATCTAGCACCCTCAGAATCCATTCTCATGAGTATTACGATAAATAAGCAACATTTTTTGTGTGATTATTTTGGTATGTAAGTCTTTTCTCGAAGGTTTGGTTTGTAATTGGCCGCATGGGAAAAGTGGATATCATTATAGTTTTAGGTCTAGTAGAAATGACATGAGGAAAACTGGCATTTCATGAAAGTTTGTGATCACAGGGTCTTATTTTAAGAAACTGCCACAGCCACCCCAGCCTTTAGCAAGCACCATCCTGACCACTCAGCACCCATTAACATCATGGCAAGACGCTCCACCAACAAAAAGACCATGACTCACTGAAGGCTCAGAGAATTGTTAGCAGTCATTTTTTAAAGCAATATAGTATTTATTCATTAAGGTATGTACTTTTTTTTTTTTAGACAATGCTATGGCACACTTAGTAGATTATTGTATAAACATAACTTTTATATGCACTGGGGAACCAAAAATGTGTGTGACTTGCTTGTCACCATATCGGCTTTATTTTGTTGTCTGGAACCAAACACACAATATCTCTAGGGTACGCCTGTATGTGAAACGTTGAGATCTTAGCTCCTGTGTGACTTCTTTCATATTCAATAAGTGTATTCCCAGTGAAAGATGATGCCTGTCTTCCCATCTGTGCCTTCACTAATCCTTGAGAGACATATCGATAATCACTGGCATGCTAGCAGCTGCAGGGGTCGCCTGGGGTAAGAGACGGAAGATGACACCGAGAGAACGTTCTGTGATCTCTCAGCAAGTTCTTGGAGACGTCTGTTTTTTAGTTCCTGGTTTTTTTTTTTGTTTTTTTTTTTACCTTGTGGCTTTTAGATCCTAAGTTCTCAAAAAGTTATTTCTTGGCAGTCACATTTAGAAAATCTACCCATATCCCTAAGTCTGAATATTTGAATTTAATTATTTTGTGTCACATAGTGGAATTATTGGAGGATACTGTGTTTGGCATGCCCAATTAGCCCTATGTTATTTTCAAACACTTATGATCAGAGCAATGCAAAACGTTTGCATTTTTCCCCCCTTGGGCTTATAAATGTTGGTATTATGCTTACTCAAGAGAGCCTGTAAGCACATCTTTCTTACTTGTATATTTGTTGAATGCATTTATTGAACATTCCTGGTACTGCGTTACATGCTGGGGACACACGGCAACTGTTTTTGCCATAGCCTTTCCATTCCAGTTAGGATGCCAAATCTCCTGATGCTAAATTAGGAAGTCCTGTTATTTACCTAGAGTACAGCAGGGGGCAGATGAAGCCCAGCTTTCAAAATCATTGGCGGAAGCCTGGCATTTCCGACGTAGCAGATTATAATTATTATTTCATTCAACCTTTGAGGGAGACTAGAATCTGGTTTTGCATTTTTGTTCATTGCTTACCTACTTTTAGGGACCCCTGATATCAAATCTGGGGAGAAAAAAATAACAGACTGGAAGTACGTTTCATCTTTCCAAGTAAAGATTTCTCTGGAATAGTTGCTAAGAGAACTTGCTAAGTAAAATAATTCCACTCTGATTCTTTTCAAAAGTAAAGACTGCTAAATCAATTTCATATTAATGAAATATTTTCCATGAATCTAAATTTTCAGTTGGGAGTTTGCTTAAATTGAACTGTAGCTGCATTTTTATTGCTGCTAAGAGGATGGGGAAAGAAACCGACATTCTCCTTAGCAAGACTTTTTTTGTGTGTGTTGGAGTCTCACTCTGTCGCCCAGGCTGGAGTGCAGTGGCACGCTCCCGGCCACCGCAGCCTCGACCTGCTGAGCTCAGGTAATCCTTCCACCTCAGCCTTCCAATTAGCTGGAACTACAGGCACGCACCACCCTGCCTGGCTAATTTATTTATTTTTACTGTAGAGATGAGATCTCGCCATTTGCACAGGTCAGTCTCAAGTTCCTGTGCTCAGGTTACCCTCTTGCCTCTGCCTCCCAAAGTGCTAGGATCACAGGTGTGAGCCATCGCGCCTGGCCTTAGCTAGTCTTGTCTCTGCTTCAGTACTAGCAGCCTCTCCTATCCTCTCCTACCCTGTTTTCTTGGAAAAGAATAAGAGCAATTTTCAGAAACATGGAGGAAGCAAATGCACACGTGTGTGTGTTTTATATATTGTTACGACCATGAGAGTGTCATCAGCATGATGCTTGAAGGGACAAGAGAGAGGAAAATCCTGGTGATATGGGCCTGGCACCTTGGGCAGAATCTTCCAGAGAATATTCTAAGTGTGAACTTTTTAATGCTATCTTGGGTTTGCTGGGTGCTTTAAAGCAATCAGTATTCATTTGAGGTAGAAAGCTAGATACTTGGATTTTCTTGTTTTTTGCTTTTTTTTGAGTTGGAGTCTCACTCTGTCGCCCAGGTTGGAGTGCAGCGGCACGCCCCCAGCCACCGCAGCCTTGACCTGCTGGACTCCAGCGATCCTTCCGCCTCAGCTTTCCAAGTAACCAGAACTACAGGCGCGTGCTGCCACGCCCGACTAATTTTTGATTTATTGTCGAGACAAGGTCTCGCTAAGTTGTCTGGGTGGGTCCTGAACTCACGGGCTCAGGCAATCCACTCGCCTCAGCTTCTCAGAGTGCTGGGATTACAGGCTGAGCCACCGAACCCGGCCTATACTGGGATTTTCTCTGAAAAGTAAAATCTGAGCTAGAGAGAGGAGGCCACTTAGACAGACACCTTCTGTCAACCAGGATCCTGTTGGACCTTTTGTTAATCTAAGAGTCAACTGGCTCTGCTGTCCTATTTGTCACTTCGGGATCATCTCAAGAAAATTGCACCTGTTCTTTCTACCTGTGTCCCCCAGGGAGCTAGCTGGTGGTTGAGTGGATGCGGCCGGGAGAGACTAAACCAACTTCTAGGAAATCTGAGGTTCAATCACATCCCATTTATTGAAGTATGTATCTTCCCCACGAGATAGGCAGTTTCAGAACAGAGTATTTTTTTATCCTGTTCAGCATGGACTTTCCTATGCCCATTCCTTTGTTCATATACCAGCAGTTTAAGAGCAGAAATAACAGTCCTCCCGTTGACCTCATTAAACAGAGTCTAAAGAGATTAAGAACCGTGGGTAATCCCAGGCATGACTGATTTGGTAATTGTGTTTGTGTAGTGCATGTGTGCGCACACGCGTGCTTGTGATTTCCAAGCATCTGTCCCTGGTGCACCTATGAATACGATGAAATGAGGAGGAATGATAAGTAGGAACTGCCAAGGAATCCTGAAAGACCTTGCAACCTGGCCATCCAACTTGTAGATTCTTTGAATTAGAGGCACCCTTCCCCACCCTTCCCATCAAACTCAGGAATTTGACAACATCCCTAAAGGGAAGTCACCCCTATTATACTGGAATATTCACTAAATCTTGAAGCAACTGCTCTGTTATTAGACAGGTCTCATTTCTTTTTCTGGTTTTTAGAGAGTGAGGGGAGAGACGTTTCAAAAATATAGAAAAAGACAGAAGATAATGTAATGATATCTACATGCCCACTGCCGAAGTGCTAACAAATACTCATATTTTGTCTTTTTTTTGGCACAGCCATATAGTGTTGGAAAATAATCCTCCATGGTTCTCTCACCTTTCCGTGCATCTGTAAGTGAATATTGACTGACTCTTGTTCTGAGCTGTCTTTTGTAGTAAGCAGCTTCAGGAGATAGAGATGGTGTTTCCCTCCAGAGTAGAGGGCAGGTTTGCTTACAACCTTGGAAGACTCTGTCTCTTTTTGGAGCAAAGAGCAATTATGCTTAATGCTCTTGACAGATAGAACAAGCAGATTCCTAAACTCAGGGCCCCTCTCCTGTAATCCAACCTCCTGTCTGTGCAGGGGCCAGCTGGCCGTCTTCACAGGGGCTGGGAGTCAAGGGGCTCAGGAAGCTGGTACAAAAATGCTAATGTGTAACTATTGCTGTTACTGCGAGTAAGAAACCATCTTTTGATCTCTGATCTAGGAATTTTGTACCAACATCCATGAAACTGTAGCAGGCTGTCATGTAGGCTATCTGAGGCTAGAGGAAAATATGGAAATCGCTCCCAAATCATTTTGTGAGACTAGCATAACAGTAATGCATTTTAGATAAAAATAGAAAAAAGAAAACTAGACAACTTCACTTATGGAAATAGAAACCAAACCTCTAAGCAAAAATTAGTAAGTAAGGTCCAGTAGAAAATTATAAAAACAATACGTAGAAATTAAGTCAAGTTTACCTTAGGTGTGTAAAGATGATCTTTAGGGTATTTATCAACAAAATTTACTATGTTAACAGATTAAAAGAGAAAAAACTGTATTATTATAACAGTGAGTGATAAAAGGCGTTTCATAAAATTTAACAATTGCTGGTAAAAATTCCATGTAAAATAAGAAAAGAATAAAACTTTTAAATAATGACTATAGAAATGAGAAATATTGGAGCCATTTTAAAATCAGGAACAAGACAGGATTGTCTGTGATTACCATTATTTAGTATTCCTTTGGAAGTCTTAAATAATGTAATAATACGAATGGTAAAATGTTGGAGAAAAAGAAAATAAACGATTTTTTTTTGCAGAAAATTGAAACATATATTTAGAATTCAGTGGCTTAAATAACCTGCTTGAATGAAAAGGAGAATCTGGTAAGGTGGCTGAATATGAAAAACACAAGAAAAGACCGACAGCCTTTCTCCAATTGAGAGATCTAGTTAGGAATAAAAATAATTCCCATTCTTGATAGAAACAAAAACTACAAACTATTTAGAAATGAATCCAAAGAAATGGGTAAAAGACACACATGAAAAAAATTAGAAAAAATTATGTTTTAGAGGACATAAGACAAAATTGAATAAATGGAAATGTACACATGTTTCTGCAGTGTAAGATTTAATTTACAACACCAGTTATTATTAATAATTGATATTAACATACAGATATAATCAAATGTAATTGAAATAGAAATGATTATTTCAGGAGGATGGGGGAATAGACAAAAAAGAATGATTGAGTTGCGATGGAAGAATACATGTCTGAGAAGAGTTAAGAGTGGTGACTGGGCCGGGCTTGGTGGCTCAGCCTGTCATCCCAGCACTTTGGGAGGCCGAGGCCAGTGGATTGGCTGAGCCATGGGTTTGAGACCCGCCTGGGCAATTTGGCGAGACCTTGTCTCTACAATAAAGAAAAAATTAGCCGGGTGTGGTAGCGCACGCCTGTAGTTCCGGCCACTTGGAAGGCTGAGGCGGAAGGATTGCCGGAGCCCGGCAGTTCGAGGCTGCGGTGGCCAGGAGTGGCCACTGCACTCCAGTCTGGGCGACAGAATGAGACTCCAACTCAAAAAAAAAATGAGTGGTGACTGGCTTCACCAGGTAGTAAAACTTCGTATGATGCTACAGGATTCAGACAGCAGGGCAGGGGACTGTAGTAGAGTAGGTGAATATGGAGTCATAATGAATGACAGAGATGACATTTCCAATTCAGTGGGAAAGGATGCTTTAAATCACAGATTGCACTGACATACGTGGGTATCCTTAAGACAAAATACAACTAGGCCCCTAATCGCACCTCATTCAAAAACAAATTCCAAGTGGGTCACAGATGTGAATCTAAAAATAGTGTATTCATCCAACAGGTTTTCACGTTTGCCATCATTTGTACCCTAAGACCTTCGCATGAAACTACAAGCCTGGAATCGAGCAACCCATAACCAGCCGAAGGATTTTTCTTCATGGGCTTTTTTGACCCTGCAGGCCCTGGGGAAGCTGGTCAGAGATTGGCAGTACGACGGCACAGAAAAGTCAGGGACTTGAGCCAGGCAGACATGGATCAGAATCTTAGTCTGGCTCCATATTAGCTGTTGGACTTCAGCCAAGTTATTTAGTTCCTGTAAACTTCAGCTTTCTCTCCAGTGAAATGGGTATAATAACAGCTCTCGGAGTTCTCGCAAGGATTATGTTTACAGGACCTAGTCCGCTGCCTGACATGTTAGGTATTCAATAAATGGTCATTTCCTGCCACCGCTTGCCGTTTCTGAGGATTTGACAAAGAGTTGGCAGGGCACAGTGGCTCAAGCCTGACATCCCAGCTCTTTGGGAGGCCGAGACAAGAGGATTGCCTGAGCCCAGGGGTTTGAGATCATCTGGGCAACTTGGAGAGACCTCGTCTCTACAATAAACCAAAAAATTAGCCAGGGGTGGTGGTGCATGCCTGTGGTTCCAGCTGCTTGAAAGGTTGAGGCAGAAGGATCGCCTGAGCCCAGCAGGTCGAGGCTACGGTGGCTGTGAGTGTGCCACTGCACTCCAGCCTGGGCAACGGAGTGAGACTTCGACTCAAAAAAGAAAAAGAGTTAAATTGGGGGTGCTGTAGAGCCATCATGAGAGCAATCTCCACTCTGTGACTGGGAAGAAAACCAATATAGAGAAGCCCATTTCTCTTCTTTTGGTTCGGCTTCCTCCAGAAACTTGAGAACTTTCAACACTGGCAAACCACAGGAATGATTCTGCCTCTCACAGAAGAAAATCAATAAACATGAGCTCCTCTGGGGCAGACAAATGACAGGAACCACAAGTTCCAACTATTTCATAATCATATGACAAACACCACCAGGGTTACTTACAGTCCGGGATGAGGACTCTTTTATTACCAGGATCGCATGGATCATGCCCCAAGTTGGCTACGTGTCCTTCTCCGGGTTTGTTGCTTGGAGGGTATGATTTGTTTGCCTTTTGACCTGTTGTGAACTTGGCCATCCCCTGGTTTGGTGGCTTTCCTAGCCCTCCAGAGCCAGCCAGTCTCCATGGAAGGTCCTGGGAGGCCTCCCTGACCGACCTCCGTTTGGCTTTTGGCTCCAGCAATGACATGCCAGGCTGAGGCTTTTATTTGGCACTTTATCCTGGTGTCTGACTCCACCTCCTCTGCTCATCCAAGAGAAGTATCTTTCTATCTGTGGGGAGTGACCACCCATGTCGTCAGCTTTGGGATTCAGAGTTTGCCCTGGCCAGAGGACAGCCCTCAAACCCACTCCAGCCTCAAACAGGTACCTGCGCCTCAGGCCTTGTGGGCATCTTTTCCTCTCCCCGTAGGTAAGTTTATACCTAGTAAGAGACTGTCTCAGTTGCCCAGTGTCTTTTTTTTTTTTTTTTTTTTGAGCTGGAGTCTCACTCTGTCGCCCAGGCTGGAGTGCAGTGGCACGCTCACGGCCACCACAGCCTCGACCTGCTGGACTCAGGCGATCCTTCTATCTCAGCCTTCCAAGTAGCTGGAACTACAGGCTTGCGTCACCACACCTTGCTAATTTTTGTGATTTATTGTAGAGATGAGATCTCACCAAGTTGTCCAGGCTGGTCTCGAACTTCCAGGCTCAGGCAATCCTCTCGCCTCGGCCTCCCAAAGTGCTGGGATTACAGACTTGAGCCACCATGCCCGGCCTGCCCAGTGTCTTAAGGAAAGATTACTTGCGTGTAACAGACATTCCAACCCCCACCCCACCCCCAGCTTAAGGAAAGAATTTCTTCCACAGGGCCAAGGGAAAACCTCTCCGGCATCCGGAGACCCCAGGCACAGCCAGATCGGAAAGGCCAGGATTCTTGGGAACTGAGATGGCTCTCTCCAGCAGTAAGGTCCAAATGATCGGTTTCATCCCTGTCTCTGCCTCTCCCCTCTCTCTGGGGGGTTCTGGTGCTTGTACAGGACCAACATGGCTGCCCACCTACGCTGCTACAAAAGTTTCAGTTCAATCACCCACTTGTCATCTCTGGGACAGTGGGAGAGTCTGACTGACTCGTCAACAGATGGACAGATTTAAGCCACGTGTCAACCTCAAGTCCAGTCAGCTTTGGCCAGAGGGCAGGGTGGGTATCAGGCATTGCTGTGGGCCCCAGTGGGTTTTGTGAGAAGGAGAGCTCGTCGGGTAGCCACCTGGGAACCAGCCAGGCACCATCCTCGGGCCTTCACCTGCGGATAAAGCCTGATGGGTCACCAAGCACTTTACTTTGTTGCTTGCTGGGTTCATTTGTTCTTTTAACGATTGTATTTTATTATATATATATATATTTTTTTTTTGAGCAGTGGGTCTTAAGGATCGCTTGAGCCCAGGAGTTCAAGACCAGGCTGGCCACATCATGAGTCTTACTCTGGTCTTGCTCTGAGTCTTACTCTGCTGCCCAGGCTGGAGTGCAGTGTCACGATCATGACTCACTGTGACGGCCACCTCCTGGGCTCAGGTGATCCTCCTGCTTTAGCCTCCAAGTAGCTGGGACTACAGGTGCACACCACCACACATGGCTATATATATAGAGAGAGGGTAGAGATGAGGGTCTCAATGCTGCCAGCCTGGTCTTGAACTCCTGGGCTCAAGCGATCCTCCTGCCTCGGCCTCCTAAAGTGCTGAAATTATAAGCATGTGTCACTGCACCTGGCCTTTTAACATTTATTGAGTATGCCCATACCAACTACTGGAGCAAGCATAGCTGTATAGAAACACTGTACTCCATGTTTAAATATATGCGTGTTGTCCTCAAGGCAATTCTGTTAAGAGCCGGAGTGCAGGTTTCACAAATAAGCAGAGAATGTGATGTGAACGCAGTGACAGAGCTGCTACGGATGGCTAGACAGGACATGACTCGGGCTTGGGGGAGAAGGGACCAAGTCTGGCAGCTCCGTCGTCTCACATACCCCAGAAATCAGGAGACTGGCAAAGCAAGTCTAAATGTCACCTGATTTGATAGCTGAGATAACACAGACTCAGAGGGGTTAGGTGATTTGCCTGGCACCACACAGCACTGCATCCAAGACCAGGGACCAGACTCTAGGTCCTGTGCTGGATTGCGATGGATTGGGTAGGACTCATCACATGAGTGAGATGCTTGGAGACCTGGCTGGGTCACTACCTTGACATCAGCTGTGGCTACGTTCTGTGCAGATTCTGAAGCCTTCAAAGCTAGGATGGGAAAGGGGAGAAGGAGGAGGAAGAGGAGGCCTGGGCAATCTGTCACCACTGGGAGGGGAGGTTTGGGCTCAGAATACTAGCTCTTGTGACAGGGTGGGTCTGAATCACAGAAAGTTAGGGTGGAGAGTTGAGAAGAAGGCAGGCATCCTTCCCTGTGCCTCTTCCAGGCCTCAGAGGTGGGATCTGCAGAACCAAAAATCCCCACCCAGCTATGCAGACCTCCCAAACCGTGGTGTCCCAGGGGCGGCAGGGCTGTCCCTAGTGGTGACCTGAGTCTGGCCTAGGGAAGGGTCTCAGGAGGAAGCCAGGGCAGGGGGAGCTCTCACCATCATTCCCCACCATTTATCTCCTTCTCTTACAATTGAGCCCCCTCTCGACCCGCAAATGTTGCTGTTTCTGTTGCCAAATGAGAGGTGAGGACCGTGTCATGTGGACAGTCATCACAAAGAGTCACATGCAGATTGCTCAGTGTGTGTTCACGCCATTCCCACTAAACACAGTTTCCTTAGACTCATCACCTCATATTTTTTGCCCTTGTCTTGTTTTCGTTGAAGCCCAGGATGATCTGGGTCACAGGAGTCCACTTCTGTTATGATTGATAGGAATATAGAAAAGATTTCTTTGCCATAAGAAAACCAACACCATGGACACGGTCACTGATGCTGATGCTGGGCCTCCATGCTGGGGACGCCACGGGACCGCTGGGACCCCACGAGGACATGGCACCCACGTTTTAGTGCTCACCTCTGACAGCCCTAGGGCCCTGGCGTCACTAGCTCTGAGTATTTTATAAGAGACGCTGGAAATCCGAATTGGAAAATTTTAGTACAAAATTGGCACAAAGTTTCTTAGACGCATAGGGTGGCACAAACTAAACAGAATTTGGGCTTGAGTGCAAATCAGTTTGTAACTTGTGAACTGCCTTTACTTAAAAAAAATTCCTTCTGGGCACTTTTCTTCCTCAAAACCCATAACCCAAGTTTAACCAGGAGAAAACATCAGATAAACCCGGGTGGAGGGAAGAACTACAAAATATCTGATGAGTATCCTTCAATATTGTGACGGTCATGATGGATGAAGAAAGGCTAGAAATCATCGTAAATCAGAGGAGATGACAGAGACATGGTGGCTGAATGCAGCGTGGGGTCCGGATGGGATTCTGGGACATCGGTGGAAAGGCTGGTGAAATCTGAATTGTGTCTGGAGTTGGGGTGACAGAATTGTGCCAGTGTTGATTATCTTTGTATGTGGTTTGTTTTTGTTTTTTTATTTGTATTTTTTTTTTGAGTTGGAGTCTCACTCTGTCACCCAGATTGGAGTGCAGTGGCTGCTCCCGGCCACCGCAGCCTCGACCTGCTGGGCTCTGGCGATCCTTCCGCCTCAGCCTTCCAAGTAGCTGGAACTACAGGCGCACGCTACCACGCCCGGCTAATTTTTGATTTATTATAGAGATGAGGTCTTGTCAAGTTGCCCAGGCAGGTCTCAAACCCGCGGGCTCAGGCAATTCACTCACCTCAGCCTCCCAAAGGCGCGGGATTACAGGCTGAGTCACCGAGCCCGGCTGGTTTTTGTTTTTAAATCGAAGTCTTACTCTGTCACTCTGGCCAGAGTGCAGTGGCACGGTCATGGCTCACTGTAGCCTTGATCTCCTGGGCTCAGGCGATCCTTAGTCTCAGCTTCCTGAGTTGCTGGGATGACAGGAGCTTACCACCATGCCAAGTTAATTTTTTAATTTTTTGTACAGACAACTTTTCACTCTATTGCCCAGGCTGTCCTCGAACTCCTGGACTCAAGCAATCTGCCTTGGCCTCCCAAAGTGCTGGGATTACAGGAAATTTCTTAGTTTTGACAAATGGAGCAGGGTGATGAAAGACGTCCACATTAGTAGGAACTGGGTGAAGGGAGCTCTCTCTGCTGCATTTGCAACTTCTCTGTGAATTTCAAATTATTCCAAAACCAAAAGTTTATTAAGAAGAAAAAGTCCCTTCTAAGCCTGAGATAACCTCTGGTTGTTACAGTTCTGAAAATGAAGCCGGGCTTCCTGTGGCAAAACCAATGTCATCTCACTGATGTCTTCCTTCTGGCCTGTGAAGCACCCGCAACACAGTGTTGGGGTCCATGGTCAATTTCTTTTGGACCAGATGGTACTAAAGACTCCTAAAACGGGCTGTGGGTCATCCCGGAAGCAAGCAGGTGGCCAGGCAACTTCAGTATAGAAAGTGGCATCTCCCCCTCTATTTTTTTCCCTTCCTCCCTCCTTTCTTTCTTGTTTTTTGAGTTGATGTTTCACTTTGTTGCCCAGGCTGGAGTGAAGTCGCATGATCATGGCTACCACAGCCTCAAGCTGCTGAGTTAAGGTGATCCTCCCACTTCAGCCTTCCAAGTAGCTGGAACTACAGGCTTGTGTCACCATGCCCGGCTAATTTTTTGGTTTGTCTTGCCCAGATGCCCAGGCTGGTCTCGAACCCTTGGGCCCAGGCAATCTTTTCCCCTTGGCCTCCCAAAGTGCTGGGATTACAGGTGTGAGCCACTGTGCCCAGCCTCCCTCCTTATTAGTGGAGGGGAGTTGATGTCCTGGCCTCACATCTTACCACCCTCCCACCCTGACCTCCCTAGGGTGGCTGGAGGGGTTTGAAATTCACAGGCAGTGTTTAGGGGCAGCCAGGACTGCTGACATTCCACTTATGAATATGGTGATTGACCCGTTAGACAGGCCATGTGGCTGGATCATTTTCTCAGTGGCTTCGTGTGGCAGGATCTAGAAGACCCCCCTCCTTTCTAGGAAAACATTCTTAGTGCCAGGAAAACTGGGAAGGCAGATAGAGCTGAGCTGTCCCAGCCTGGGAGTGAGAATCCTTCGCATACGAATATCATGTCTCTCCAGAGGAGTGCGGTTTCTCCAAATGGAGGTCCTTCCATGTCCACGGGAATTACATTCCTCAGCAGAATTTCCAGGCAATCACTCCTCCTCTCCTTTCAGGACCCAGTCAAACACCCACAAATCAACGATAGCTTGGACTCGTTCCACTAACAGCATGGAAAGCCATTAACTGAAGTCGTTTGAAAAGAGAAGCGGCTCAGATATCTCTGGTCTCGCAAGAGCTTCTGTACGGTGGGATTATGGTCACCCAATGGCTCAGTGGAGTGAGGCATCACATTTCTCCTACTGATAAGTTATTTATTGCACCACTGAACCAACACTCCCCCTTGCTTGCTTGCACAAGATAACACGGAGTGCCCTTTCAAATCGAATCAAGTCTGAAGAGAAAACCCACACACGTGCTTCCAGGGAAGGCTTGGTTCTAAAACTGTGGTTGTGGAGGGAAGGCGTGGAGATGGCGCCCTCTGTGGGGGTCTGAAGGGCCCTGGAAGGGTCTCTTTGTCCCAGTCTCTAACACCTGACGTTGGACTCACTGCTTCTGAGATACAGGTTAGTGGGATAGGCAGGCAGTCAATGCCATGTTAGAATATAGGCACCGCTCAAATGCTTGAAAACAGATCTCAGAGCAGCGAGGAAGGCCTTGAGAGATTGCATTTGATGGTTCCTCGCAAGAGCACAGAGGAACTGGCCAGGAGGACTGAATTCTGAGTTACAGAGTTCAGCTACAGTCACTTTGATTCTGAAATCAAAGTTACAATCCTTTTGGTTAAGGCACTATTTCCAAGAGAGCTTCTGTCAAAATTAAGAGCCAAGGCTGTTCACCATCCGTCTCACAGAAGACCCTCTTTCTTTGGGAACGCCCCTCCCCACCCTAGCCCTCTTCCTAGCGGCCCTATGGGGCTGTCAATCCCAGAACTCCGCATGCTTGGCCCTGGGGTTAGCAGCATCCATCTTTCAGGCTACAGTGATTGGTTCATGGATGGGAACTTGACAGAATCTGAACCAATCAAAGAGGCCTTTCCCAGGATTGCTCTAACAGGAGCCAGTGAAGGCATCTTCACCTGGAAGGGATGGAGGAATGGAGGGCTGCCGAAGACCATGTTTCCAGCCACACAGGAAAAAACCCATCTCTACCGGAGAGAATGTGAGAGGAAAGACAGAGAAAGGGGGGTCCTCTTGGCACCGAGGCCCAGTTCTGGGTACTGAGAGTCCAGATAGGTGGCTACTCCAGTAACCTTCTAGGAAAGCCTATTTTCGCGAAGCTTGTTTGTGTCAGGGGCTTCTACCACTCTTGGGAACAAGTTTTCTGACCAACGCACTCAGCAATGTGCCTGACTTCTGGTGCTTTCTGTACACACCATTCCTGGATAGGCACGAGAAGTCCTGCCCCTGGCCTGGCTCTGCTGGGTTTAGGGGCCCTCCTGCATACAGAGTTGAGTCCCCTTGTCCTCACAATGGACAGCAGACAAGGAAGAAAAATATAATGAAAACATCTTGGCCTGATAGAAGTGAAGCCAGAGAGCTGAAGGGTGGCTTGTTCTTTCTAAGCGTCCATAGGTTTTGCCCGTTTGGCTTTCCAATAAGGTTCTTCGGAAGAAAAAGCTCTGTGGCAAAAAAAAAGAAAAAAAAAAATATTTCTATTTGCTGGCATAGAAAACCTTTGCTTTTCCCCCAGGTCTAAAGTTCTTTATTATTCCACGTTCTTAGTCATTCGGCCTTTGCTGTGTTCATGGGAGGGCCTGGTTCAGGCCAAAAATGTGGTGGGGGGTTGGGGGGGGAGGTGAGGGGGGGAGGGGTGGGAGTGAGGGCTGGTCATGTGGACTGGAAACTCTAAGCTCACACCAGAAACCCCTCGGCCTCAATCCCCCCACTTCTGCAGGCCCCTGCTGGGATAAGCCTGGGAATAAATCAGCCGGCCGGAGTTTCCGCCTGGGCTGCCCCGGGGGCCTCCCTCCTGCTCTTTGATGCTCCCTTGCAGTCAGGAGACCGCGTGGGCTCGCAGGTGGTCCGCGGGGCTCGGTCTGGCAGGGAGGCGGCCACTGGCCTCGCACAGGTGTCCCGAGGCCCGAGGGATCCGGAGAGCCTGCTGCGAGTGTGGTCGGATGTCAGGCCTGGGGAGGAGGGCCCAACAGAGGGGAGCACATGGGGATGGAGAATAATAAACTCCTTTATGGTCCAAAAGGCTCTCGGAGTCTGATTTTCAATTATAAATAATCCCGGGATTTGTTCAAAGCTCAGCGACAGCGTCTGGTGCCCTGCAGCTGGGCAGAGCCGCCCACGTGGCTTTTTGGGTCTTGTGTGTGACATCCTCCCGGTTCACAGCCTTTTGCAGCCGTGGAGGAGGGGTCCTGGAAAAACAGCCGCAAGACATTTACCAAACTGAAACCAAAGTTGCAACCACATCTCTTTTTCTGGAGTTAGTTCGTTGCCCAGGTTGGAGTGCAGTGGCACAGTCATGGCTCACTGCAGCCTCGACCTCCTGGGCTCAGCCTCCTGAGTTGCTGGGACTACAACACATGCCACCATGCCCGGCTAATTTTTTTTATATGGCTGGAGCCCACAACACGGTGATCGGAAAAGAAATACTTTTCAGGCAACAGGAAGGTGTCCCAGAAAGCATTTCATTTGAAGATCCTGTCCTTCAAGGGTTTTGTGGAGGTGGAGGGAAGGCAGGCAGAGTTCAAGGTCACGTCCATGGTGATCTTTCAAATCTGCAAATGTTGCTTTGCTGTGCTCTGGGAGTACCTTGGGCTGGAGGGAAAGAGAAGTGAAAATAAAGTGTTGTGTGTGTGTGCGTGTGCGTGTGCGTGTGTGTGTGCGTGTGTGTGGTGTGTGTGTGTGTGTGTGATGCTTGCTACAATATCAGAGACAGAATGTCTGACAAAAGGCTCTTGTTCTATGTGTTATTGAATCAGCTGCCTTGGAAAGGATTTCTCAAAACTCATTCAAGATCAACACTTCCCAGTTTCCCAGCAAGGATTTTACCAGGGTGATAAAAAAGGACACTGTGTCTTTTCCAGTTCTGTTCTAGCACTTTCTTCCTCTTCCATATTGTCTTCATAGGAAGGAAAATGTTGTCTAAGACGGAAGATTCAGGACCCTGCATCAGGACTCCCACTCTTCCTTCAAGTCCCGCCTCTAACAATTCCTTTTACCAACTTTTAAAGGCATTGTGGACTTCTTAGGAACTGAATGTTCCCAAGAATAGAACACGTGTCCACTAAATGTCCCCATGGGCACCCAGGGCTGGCGGGACTCAGTTGGTCATGTAGGATCTTGTTTGGCTGTTGTACATGTGGAAAGGATGCTTATTGGGGTAAGTCCAGGATGGTGAGCACAAGATCAAAATAGGCCACAGCTGCAAAGAATGCTGGGTCCTTGACTTCCACTGCCCTCTAACCCTGGGGACGAGGCTAGCTCTGAGAACCTCAGATCATTGCGGGAGGTGGAGGGTGTCCGAGTACCTGGGCAGGGACAGATCTGAGAGGTGCAGCTCTCCATGGACATAGTGTCTTTCAATGAAACTCCAGTTCACTTCCTAAGGTCTGGAGATGGAGACAGCTCCTCCATCCAACACCTCCCTTTTAATTTCCTAAGCAAAATGTCATTTCCTCTCTCTCAATCCATCTTCCATGTCTGATGAAGAGATTGAGCTTAGAGGATTTCTAAGGTCTTTTCAGTGCTAACCTCCAAAGCAAGATTGGCTGTATAATTTGTGGGGCCCAGTGCAAAATGAAAATGCCGGGCCCTAGTTCAAGAATCAGGGAAAAAGTGCAATGAAGGGCACTAGCATATAAAGCGCTTTCCTTTCTTTTGTGCTCTTGTCCTCTCTTGACTCATCATGGTGGGTTCTTTTTTTGAGTCAGGGTCTCACTCTGACTCCCAGGCTGGAGTGCAGTGGCATGATCACGGCTCACCAGTCTCCACCACCTGAGCTCAGGCCATCCTTCTGCCTCAACCTACCGAGTAGCTAGGACTACAGGTGCATGCTACCACACCTGGCTAATTTCTTCATTTTTCTTTTTTTCCTTCATATTTTGTAGAGGGGAGGTCCTGCACTTAGCCCAAGCTGGTGTCAAGCAAGCTGGTGTCCTGGGCTCAGGCAGTTCTCTTTCCACAGCCTCCCAAAGTGCTGGGATTATAGGTGTGAGCCACTGTGTCTAGACTTTATGTAGAATGAGGTCTCGCTATGTTGCCTAGGCTGCTCTCAAACTCCTGGGCTCAAGCAATCCTCCCGCCTTGACCTCCCAAAGTGCTGGGATTACAAGCCTCAGCTACCGTGCCTGGCTGTCATGGTGTTTGTATTTGTTATTTAGTGTTCTAAGTAAACAAAAATAAAAATTTAATATTATTAGCATGAATTGTACCATTCATCTTTATATTATGCAATGCCAGTTTTACATGTAAATACAGGAGCATTTAAGCTATATGCAGAATTGTTGAAAGATACAATTTATATTTCCTAGCTTGCATGTTCATATGTATTTTGTTTTTACCAGAACCATGCAAATGCTGCCCAAAACTAACTCGGCAGTTTCCATTTCACTTTCTGATGTGACACACAACCGACCAACCCACTGTAAAGGAAGACAGCAGGGCAAAGCACCTTGGGTTGCCCCAGTTCCCCCTCCGATGTCACCCTTGTCAGCATAATTGGTTGGCTAATCCAGGAAAGTACACGAACAAGATGGCAAAAATGAATACAGGAAAATGTCACCTGTTCCTATAAAAAGTAACGAAACAGGAGCCATCACAGGATCTTGTGACATAGGAAGACGTTACAAGAAGAAAGAAGAAAAGGAACAGGAAAAACAAATGTCAAATGAAGCACAGTCTCCAGAAAAAAAGTTTCTGTTCGGCTGCTAAAACCTATGACATTAAAGCAGCAACGAGATACCACGACATGCCTGTTAGAATGGCCCAAATTCAAAACACTGACAACACTGAATGCTGAGGGAAGGAAGAGTCAAAGAAACGCTCTTTTGTTGCTAATGGAAATACAAGGTGGTACAGCCACTTTGGGAGACAGTTTGGTTGTTGTGTACAAAACCAAACATCATCTTACCCTTTGATCCAGCAGTCATGCTCCTTGGTATTTACTTAAGTGAGTTGAAAACTTATGTCCTTCGTGATCCGCCCGGGCAACTTGGCAAGATCTCGTCTCTATAATAAATAAAAAATTAGCTGGGCGTGGTAGCATACGCCTGTAGTTCTGGCTTCTTGGAAGGCTGAAGTGGAAGGATCGCCGGAGCCCAGCAGGTCGACGCTGGTGTGGCCATGAGCGTGCCACTGCCCTTCATCATGGGCGACGGAGTGAGACTCCAACTCAAAAAAACAAAAACAAAAAAAAACCCGAAAACTTATGTCCAAACAAAGACCTGCACACAAATGTTTATAGTAGCTTTATTCGTAATTGCCCAAACTTGGAAGCAACCAGGATGTCCTTCGGTAGGTGAATGGAAAATAAACTCTGGTATGTCCAGGCAGTGGAATATTATGAAATGCTAGAAAAGAAATGAAACATCAAGTCATGAAAAGACACAGGGGAAACCTTAAATGCATATTACTAAGTGAAAGGAGCCAATCAGAACGGCTAGACATATTCCAACTATGTATCATTCTGGTAAATATAAAGCTATGAAGACAGTAAGAAGATCAGTGATTCTTGGGAGTTTGGAGAGAGGGAGGGATGAAATGGCAGAGCACAGAAGATTTTCAGGGCTATGAAACTATTCTGTGTAATACCGAAATGGTGGAGAGATGTCACTATGCAAGAGGAGACGAAAAAACAAAACAGAGTTATTTTTTGGAGGGTGGGCCTCTGGTAACACAGGCGTCCCTCACTAGGTAAGTGTTCTAGGAGTCCATCGGCATCAGTGTACAAGCTAGCGTTGTTGTGAGAGGCTGCGTTTGGTGTCAGTGAATTTTTCTTTTTTGAGATTCTTTCAGCGCATCTGCCCATTTTATAATGGGTTATTTATGAGTGCACCTGCCCACACCACACTGAGTGTTCAGCAGTTGTTGACCCATAATGACATGACCCCTGTGCCTCACCCTCCCTATTTCTCTGATCTTGTGGAAGAGGTGAAACAAAAAATGGCAGAAGCAGTAACAGGCATCAAAATCAAGTTCAAAAACTGCTTTGAGCAGTGGAAAAAGTGTCTCGATAGGTGTATTGCATCAAATCGAGAAAGCGCTGACGACAACTGAAGTTTAAACATGTAAGAATAAATACACCATTTTAAAGAAATAAATTCTATTTTTGGGGGGTCCCCCTTGGACATGTACCCAAACTTAGAGAATGTTCAAGGTCAAGAGTGAGCCCTAATGTAAATGATGGTGGGGGAGGTTGATGGTGGGGTGGGGTGGAGACAAGGAGTATATGAGAGCTCGCTCTATTTTCTGCTCTATTTTTCTATGAACCTAAAACTGCTCTAAAACATAAAGAAAGTAATTTTTTAAAATGTTTGATGAATCAATACTGCACATCAAAAGATCAGGGGAAATGTGTTTAAATAACAAAAGTTGCTGATAGACATATAAATAGGGTGTATGTTTCAAGAGATGATAGAAAATCTATAGAGATCAATTACATTAGAAGAAAAAGAGAGGCCAGGCTCAGTGGCTCAGCCTGTAATCCTGCGCCTTGGGAGGCTGAGGTGAGTGAATTGCCTGAGCCCGCGGGTTCGAGACCTGCCTGGGCAACTTGGCGAGACCTCATCTCTACAAGAAATCAAAAAATTAGCCGGGCGTGGTAGCGCGCGCCTGTAGTTCTAGCTACTTGGAAGGCTGAGGCGGAAGGATCGCCAGAGTCCAGTGGGTCAAGGCTGCGGTGGCCGGGAGCGGCCACTGTACTCCAGCCTGGATAATAGAGTGAGACTCCAACTCAAAAAAAAAGAAGAAGAAAAAGAGAGAAAGCTGTCAAGCATCTATCATCTCCAACAGGCAAAGAGCCCAAAATTAAAACAAAAATCAAAACAACAACAAAAGCCTTATCATTGAAAGTAGGGCTCTGTTGGAAGGAACACAAAGGAAAATAGACCCTGCTGAATACAGGGGATGAAAATGAGAAATTGAGTGGACTCGGTGGCTCAGCCTGTAATCCCGCGCCTTGGGAGGCTGAGGTGAGTGGATTGCCTGAGTCCGCGGGTTCAAGACCCGCCTGGACAACTTGGCGAGACCTCATCTCTACAACAATCAAAAAATTAACCAGGTGTGGTAGCGTGCACCTGTAGTTCCAGCTACTTGGAAGGCTGAGGCGGAAGGATCACCGGAGCCCAGCAGGTCGAGGCTGCAGTGGCCGGAAGCGGCCACTGCACTCCAGTCTGGGCAACAGAATGAGACTCCAACTCAAAAAAAAAAAGAAACCCACAAACACAGTAGAGTTTATCCAGTAAACGTGAGACATATTTCTTTTATCAATGGAAAAAAAAAACACTTTGAGGTATATTACAAAATAGAACTTGATTTTAGGCCACACATAAGAATGTAACTAAAATGAAAACTTCAGGAAGGCTATAGAAAAGAATGGCAAGATGTCAAACAGAAAGAAATCAAAGGTTATGACAATTAACTTCAGATGAGGCTGAAATCAAGCCAAGAAGCACTGAATGAGAACAAGAAGAATATATTGTCAAAGAGTGAGATTCACTGTGTATAAATTGATTTTGAATATTTTAGGCACCAAGGAGCACAGCATCAACATTTTCAAGGAAACAATATAGACAGAGCATCTAAGAAGAGATAGGAAAGAGCATGCCAATACTCTTTTAGTTTATGTTTAGGCTATTTTAGTTTATGTCTGTAGGTCTGTGAGACAGCAAGTGGACAGTTCCAAATAGGGGTATGAAAGATTGGAACAATGCAATTTACAAGGTCGTTCTAATGATATCATAATATGTCATTTTATGGCAAGTTATCATATACATTGTGGAAAATGCTACCCTGTGAGAATGAGGTGGTTTCTACAGGACTCAGTGTGTGCTCTAATTCAGTAACCATTATACTGTGCTGTGTTTATATATATACAGCACAGTTTAATATCATACAACATTACACTGGCTGAGGGCAGGGGCGCATGCCTGTAATCTCAGCACCTTGAGAAGCCAATGTGGGAGGATCGCTTGAGCCCAGGAATTTGAGACCAGCCTGGGCAACAAAACGAGACCCCATCTCCACACAAAAATTAAAAATTAACCGGGCATGGTGGTGTGTCTGTAGTCCCACTCCTTAGGAGGCTGAGGTGGGAGGACCGCTTGAGCCAGGAGATCGAGGTTGGGGTGAGTTATGATTGCACCACTGTACTCCAGCCTGGGCGACAGAGCGATCCTGTCTTAAAACAAACCAACAAACCAACACATTATATTAAACATATTGTTCTGCAGTCTTCCTTTTAAAATTTAATATATTGAAGTTGTTTCCATATTATGACATATAGTTCTCTTAAAATGAATGGTTTTAAAAATTACAGGATAAATGAAAAAATTTTTCTGAAAGATTACCCGTGAGATTGACTAAGAGTTTTGGAAACCAAACAAATGAAAAACTTCATAATCCTTTGGACAAATCACTGCCGACTCGGGGATTTTTGTGTCTTTGTTTTTTTAAACCATGCCGAGCTTCCTTTTGAAGGTTCTATTTTGTGGCGCTAATGGAGGCAATTGCTGTCATCTCGGCGATGCATAATGCCTCGTCTTCTTTGCAGGGTACAATGGGACGGAGCTGAACTCTCAGCGTGGGGGCAGGGGAACAAACCTGACCTTTGGGGCTGGCCCAGGGGGAGCAGAATCCCCAAATGAATGCAGTGTGGCAGAAGCAGAGCTGAAAACGTGGTCAGGATCAGCTAACGGGGCAAGCATAAAGGATGCCGGATGATGGTGACGATGGAATCCTTATCATTCTGGGGACCTTATTACATGCTAAATATTGCACGAGACACTTAACTCCAGAACTCAATATCATTTCTCTTCCCGTGAGTGATTCCTAGGGAAGCCAATCTAATCCTAGGAATTCCTAGAATTCCTAGAATCCTAGGAATTTTCAGAAAAAAAAATAGTACAAGAATCCTAATGAGAGATTTTGCTTTTTAAACCTTATCTGGCTCATACACAGGTAAATACACTATAGTTTTTGAAAGGTTGGAAAACAGCAAATAGGACTATTACTTTTGGGTATAGGGACTTGACTTCTAGTTACATAAGCATCATGTGATGGGATTTGTCAAAATCTATTCAGTTGTGTGTGTATTTTTTTGGGGGGGGGGTCGGGATCTCACTTTGTTGCCCAGGCTGGAGTGCAGTGGCACGATCATGGCAGTCTGCAGTCTCGACTGCAGTCTCAACTCCTGGGTTCAAGCAATCCTCCTGCTTCAGCCTCCCGAGTGGCTGGCACTTCAGCTGTGTGCCACCAAGCTTGGCTAATTTTTAGATTATTTTAATAGAGACGAGGTCTTGCTATTTTGCCCACATAGTTCTTCCCCCATGCAAGATGCCAGGCCTGTATCCCTTCCTTCCTGAGGACGTGGAGTCTTAGTTTAGAAGATTCATTTGAATCTCTGGCATGAAATGGCTTCTAAACTCGGCAACTTGGCTATGTGTAGAGTTACCAGTTAACTGGAGGCTTAATTCTCTGTGAGGATCTCAGATTGCAGGATCTTCTGCCTTCCTGTACACAAATACTCCTGGTACCTAAGTTGTCCATATCTACCCCCAGAACAGGAGAGCAAAGCAAACAGCTCCACCTTCACCCTAAGATGCCAGCCAGTATCCCTTAGATGTGGACACTCAGTTCACTTTGTTTCTCTGCCCTCTGCCCTCTGCCCTCTCCTCTCTTACAGAATTCAACCTCCTGCCTTCTCGGCCTTCCCCACTGCCTTTGCCTTTCCCCGCTGCCTGTCTTTCTCTCCCTTAGCAGTGAAAGAAAACAGCTTCTAGCAGTGAGGGCCTGTCTCCCCATCTTGTTATCAAGGCTGCTAAAACCCATCTGGTTGCTGCCTCCTGCCCCAGGACTGTGGGTCCTGGGCGGTAGGGTTTACGCCGGAGGCCCAAACCCTGAGAACGCTTTCCACCCCCACATCTTGTGTCAGTACAGTGATGCCAAAAATATAAATGAATGAATGAATGAATGAGTAACCTTTTCTTGCAAGGGGGAGATGCATAGGCTTGGCACCCTGTCTAACCTGAAGCCGACAGCAAGCCCCGTAGTTTACCTGAATGCCTCCTGGATGCCAGCTCTGCAACGCGCATGCCCAGGCCGGGAGCTGCAGGTGCAACGTGGTGCGTCCTGGGAAGGGTTCAAGAAAGCTCCTGGTCAGGTGCTCTAACAGTGCACCCCTGGGAGTGCCATTTGGAGAATCTGGGGTGGGGGTAGGGGGGCATTTTTACCTTCACGGTGATTGGAAGTGCTTTCCTGGCGTTTTGTAGGTGGGGTCAGGGAAGCCAGCCACCCTGCCACGCCCAGCACTGTCCAGGACATCAAAATACTATCCACATTCCACACAACTTGCTGATGGTCCACTAAGAATTCATGTGGGTCAAGAACCCATTTGCAATGGCTGGAACTTTGATGTGAGCTCCATTTTATATATGAATACAAATCGTTTTTTACATGGTGATAAAATACATTGAGTTTTCCAGGAATGCAAGTACCTTGTAAATCAATGGACTGTTGTATTTTCAAGGATTTGTATCTTGACTTTTTGCTTGTTTGATTTCGGTGCAATTTGAGAACTGCAAGTTTTTGCTTTTCATTTAAATTTTTCCTCCCTTGGGACAGATTCATGGAGGGATACATCTGTGTAGTAGAAATATTTAATGTACAACACATGTTGAATAATATCTTGAGTATATGTTTATAAGGCAATATTTAGGAAAGACCTGTGATCAGTGATTTGTTAATAGACCATGTGCCTCAAAACACTGGTAGCTTACACGTAGATTTCTCATACACTAGAGCTACAGATCGATCTCGAATTCTCTAGAAAATGTTCACATTTTGTGTTTCTAGTGTGACGGCAAATACATTAATCAAGCTGGTTCTCATTATCCAGACGACCGTCTTCTGATGATTACTGGCAAACAATTTAGTGCCTGTGTTTACAGCTTTGTTTATGAGTGTCTTGGGAACAGTAGCAGTCATTTAATACTTGTTGGTCAATGATAAAATAACAGAGGGGAACTCGACTTTCAGGCATCTGGAAAGTTAACTTAACTGAAATAGTCATTTCTTTAAAATACACATAGATGAGATAGATATCACTCTAGTTCTTGGTCTAATTGCTTGGTGTGGTGGTGACATGGAGGAAGAAAGATGGTGGATGTTACTTGAGTACCATCAACTTAAGCTTTGCCCACCTTAGAGTTATCCTCTTCCAGAACAACTGGGAACAGCACTTTTGCTCAAGGGCAAATAATTCTGTGGTGGAATTGTGCTCAGACACATATGTCCCTGTAGTTCCAGCTACTTGGAAGGCTGAGGCAGAAGGATCACCGGAGCCCAGCACTCCAGTCTGGGAGACCAAGTGAGACTCCAACTCAAAAAAAAAAAAAAAAAAAAAGAAAGAAAATATCTCTCCCTTCCCTTTTTATAGTTTTAAAAGCCAAGTTCTTTCCATAAAGCCAACACCACCCTGGGTTTGAGATCCTGTCAAATGTGTTTTCCTGACCCCAAGCTCTAGCAAGCATACTTTGCAACTCAGCTGATAGGAAGGCCCACCATTAAAACGTCAGTGCTCTCTAAGGAAAGAGAATGAGGACACACAATGCTTCAGACAAGACTCCCTGTTGCCTGCCAATGATTTCCCAAATATCATCATGGAATTCCAGGCCCTGTAAGAGTGGGCTCTGTGGTCATTAGGGTGCAGACTGCAAATGTTTGTGATTCTGGAGTTTGTTCCATAACCCAAAGTACCATGACTGAAATAAGACCAAAATGTCCTCCTCTCTCATGTGTCTCCCGGTGGGCGTCCACATTTGGTGGACGGCTTCTCTCGGATCTAGGTCCAAGGCAGTTGTGCTAGTTGTCACCATTTCCATCCAGGAGAAAGGGGAAAAGGGAAATTCTGGGCAGGGAGCTCCAGCTTTAGGACTTGGGGGCTGTGCATTAGTGGCACATCACTTCTGCTCCTGTACTGGTCCTCAGCCCTAGTCACATGACCGTATCATGCTGCAAGAGATGCTGGGAATTGCAGCCTCCAGCTGGGCAGCCATGTGACAAGATAGAATCAGAGTGTTAGGGTCATACTCCCAGCAGGGCCTCTGGAATGTTTGGTCAGGCCCGCTGGGAGTTTGGGGTGTCTGATGTGCGATCTGATGCAGCATGAAAGATGCAAAGCATTTCAAAGATGTGAGATTAGAAAATATAGTTTATCTTGGTGAGACCTCATCTCTACAATAAATCAAAAAATTAGCCTGTAGTTCCAGCTACTTGGAAGGCTGAGGCGGAAGGATAGCCGGAGCCCAGCAGGTCGAGGCTGCAGTGGCCGGGAGCGGCCACTGCACTCCAGTCTGGGTGACAGAGTGAGACTCCAACTCAGAAAAAAAAAGAAAGAAACTATAGTTTATTTAAAAAGTAAATTAGAAGCCAGGCTCGGTGGCTCAGCCTGTAATCCCGCGCCTTCGGGAGGCTGAGGTAAGTGGATTGTCTGAGCCCGCAGGTTCGGGACCCGCCTGGGCAGCAAGACCTCATCTCTACAATAAATCAAAATATCAGCCGGGCGTGGTAGTGCATGCGTGTAATTTCGGTTACTCTGAAGGCTGAGGCAGAAGGATTGCTGGAGCCCAGCAAGTCAAGGCTGCAGTGGCCGGGAGCGGCCACTGCACTCCAGTCTGGGCGACAGAGTGAGACTCCAACTCAAAAAAAAAAAAAAAGAAGTAAATTAGAGAGAGAGAGAGAAAAAGAAAGAGGAGACTCGCCTCCCCAAGGTAGGGAAGGGGCCAAAGCCAGGAAATATGGCGACAGCCATAACTTAAAGAGCACATGGCCACTCCAGAGTCTAGTAAGGCAATGGCCGCAGTGGCCTGGCAATGATGAAATGACTGCTCGTGTTGAGTCCTTTCAACCCTTCTCTTTGATGGGGGAAGGTCATTAAGGTGATTGGGTGGTGGGCTGCTCCATGTCATCACGAAGGGCAGGTAAGTGCAGGTACTGAGGTCAGGTGATGGACAACAGGCAGATGGATGGGTTAGTCACATGACTGACTGCTGCCATGGTGGTGAGCTGGATGAGAGGAGACAAGGGAAGGGGATTTTCCTGCAAGAGACTTGTCAGACATTTCCAATCCACAATCTTCTTTAGCAAAAACGTGGTCTACGATCGTTTCTATGGTTCTGTCTTTGTCTTGCGTCTGAAGGAGATTTGCCAAGAGGATGGGATAGGCTGCCTCTTGGCCTGTAGTAAAATGTAATTTTAAAATGTAATTTAAAAATCTTCCCAAACCTGCCTATTGGAAATTTATCTATCTATGCCTAACCTGTGTTAGATTCAAAGCATGTCAGGGGTAAAGGTCTAAGCAAAATGGCTATGCCGAGGCAAAAAGACTATGCTCAACTAAGTTTATTCTAAGTTTCTATAGGTACCTCCTTTCACAGAGGTTTTCTTTTTCTTTTCTTTTTTCTTTCCCTCCTTCCTTCCTTTTTTTTGTGTCAGTGTCTCACTCTGTCACCTAGGCTGGGGTGCAGTGGCAGGGTCACAGCTCACTGCAGCCTCGACCTCCTGGACTCAGATGATCCTTCTGTCTCAGCGTCCCAAGTAACTGGGACTACAGGCACACACTGCCATGCCTGGCTACTTTTTAATTTTTTTTGAGAGACGAGGTCTTACTGTGTTGCCTGGGCTGGTCTCAAACTCCTGGGCTCAAGAGATCCTCCCACCTCTGCCTCCCAAAGTGCTGGGATTACAGGCGTGAGCCCCTAAATCAGGAGTTTTCTTACTAAAAAAGGAAGAAGGGGCAGATGTGCACTAGAGAGCAACTAACAGTCCCCGCTGTGTCTCCTTTTACTTTTCCTACATTCCAGCTGCACAAAACATGTTACCCGACACGTGCTTTATTTCCTGGGTCTGGGTTTTTTGCTTACCTTCCTTTGCCTGGAACACTACTTTCCTTTCTCACTCGCTCAGGAATATGCCTTTCTTTCTTTTCTTTTCTTTTTCTTTCTCTTTCTTTCTTTCTTCCTTCCTTCTTTCTTTCTTTTTCTCTCTCTTCTTTCTTTCTTTCTCTCTGTCTCTCCTTTCTTCTTTCTTTCTCTCTCTTTCTTTCTCTCTCTCTCTCCCTCCCTCCCTCCGCCTCCCTCCCTCCCTCCCTCCCTCTCTTTCTGTCTCTTTCTTCTTTTGTTTTGAGTCAGAGCCTCATTCTGTCACCCAGGCTGGAGTGCAGTGGCAAGCTCACGACCAATGCAGCCTCAACCTGCGAGACTCAGGTGATCCTTTGCCTCAGGCTTCCAAGTAGCTGGAACCACAGGTGCGCGCCACCACACCCAGCTAATTTTTTTTATTTATTGTAGAGATGAGGTCTCGCCAAGTTGCCCAGGCTGGTCTTGAATCCCTGGGCTCGGGTAATTCCTCTCGCCTTGGCCTCCCAAAGTGCTGGGAAGAAAGACTTGAGCCACCGCACCTGGCCTTGGCTATGTCTTATGTGTGGTTATGTTTTATTTTTCGTGATAGCTTGGAGATTTCTCGGAGCAAGGCTCAAGATTTTTGATATTTTGAATCCACTTGGAAGCTAAGTAACTTTGGCCAAGTTACTAAAATTTGCTAAATTTAACTTTCTGGTTTTTGTCCTTTGATGAAAAAAAAGATAGAATAAAGTTATGTGTCTGAGGATTAAATAAAATACTTTGTATAAAGGCCTTAGCATGGTGCCTGGCGCATAGTAACTGCTCGATAAATATGAACAACCATTATTGTTTTTGTTTTGTAAAAAGAATATCTCACATTCTGTCTGCTGGTAAGCGCTAAATACATCATCATCCTGAGATAAGATCTCTGGCACATTTCCCATTAATCTTAGGGGGAAAGTACAAGACCTGAGACTCGCACAGCTCTTGGCCAAGCCACTTGGCCTCACCGCATCTGATTAGGCTGGGATGACTGCTCTGGTTTCCAGATGGGGCACAATGCGGAGGGCACGTGGCTTGCCCGAGGGGCTGTTGGGGTCTCAGGAAGGTCTGCTCACTGTGCACCTATTTGGAATGGAACCCACGTCCGGTACTCATTCCACATTCCACCCTGACGTCTGGAACTTGGGAAAAGTAAAACACTGCCAAGGCTATGCTATTTCTGTGAAACACAAGAGAATGTTTCTGCAGAAATATGAATGAAACAGATTAAAGCCTTTGTGGAGGGGTTGGCTGTTTTATATTCTTTAAAAGACGATGCCTAAGCCGGGCTCGGTGGCTCAGCCTGTAATCCCGCGCCTTTGGGAGGCTGAGGTGAGTGGATTGCCTGAGCCCGCGGGTTCAAGACCCTCCTGGGCAGCGAGACCTCAGCTCTACAATAAATAAAAAAATCAGCCGGGCGTGGTAGCGTTGCCTGTAATTCCGGCTACTCGGAAGACTGAGACAGAAGGATCGCCGGAGCCCAGCAGGTTGAGGCTGCGGTGGCCGGGAGCGGCCACTGCACTCCAGTCTGGGCGACAGAGTGAGACTCCAACTCAAAAAAAAAAAAAAAAAAAGACGATGCCTGAGGGGAACCAGTGGAGGTGGGAGCAGGACAAGGCCCCAACGAGCTTCTGTTCGTGCCTCCCCCCGACTGAGAGCCCCCCTCTGAAGCCCGCTCAGTCGCCAGACCTGAGCAGTCTTGAAAGTAGACCACCGGGACCGGCCACATGAAAAGTCAGGCACAGCATTCTGGGAATGAAAAATGCAATTGAACAACAACAAAAAAACGCTTGCAAACCTATACATGAGGCCTCACACATCCAAGTGACACTGGCTTCCAAACCAGAGCCCTCCTGCTCCCCAAGGGCCTAGAGGAGAGGGTACAAGTCAGACAGGTGAGGAGAGGGGACAGTCACTGGCTGAGGGTTGCCCTGCTCTGACTTCCTCTGGCCCGCCCACCGTCCCTTCTGTGTGTAGTGACTGGGGCCATCTGGCCAAGGTCAATGGTCTTTGGCACAGCACTCACGTGGGTAGCCATGGGGGGCTCCCTCTGCCATGAGCAGCGACTCTCCATCGACCCCAGGGAGACCTTTTCTCATCAGAAATCACTACCAAGCACCAGGGCTTAGCATAACCTGCTGCTTCCCAGGGAGAAACCGGCTGCCATCAGCAAGCAAAGGACCCATCTCAGCCAGTGTCTTCCTAGCGCGTCCAGCCGCAAGCATCTCAGGACAGGAGCAGCCCCTTGTGTCCTGCCTTGTTAGACGGTGGGCCTGAGTCACGCAAAGAGGAACACACCTGGGAGTACAGTTCTTGAGATATGTGTGAGATCTGATGAAGAGAACAAGAAACTCCACTGAGGGATATCAGAGAAGGTTGGAGAGAGATTTCATGAATGGGAAGACTAGAAATTCTCACTCTGTTAACTCAGTGCTCTCAAAAGAGTGGTGAGGCTGGGCATGGTGGCTCATCCCTGTAATTCTAATATTTTGGGAGGCAGAAGTGCAAGGATCACTTGAGGCCAGGAGTTCGAGAACAGCCTGGGCAACATAGCAAGACCCTATCTCTATAAAAAAAGGAAAAAATTAGCCGGGTGCAGTGGTGTGTGCCTGTTGTCACAGCTATGTGGGAAGCTGAAACAGGAAGATCACCTGAGGCCAGGAGTTCAGGGCTGCAGTGAACTATGATGGTGACTACACTCCAGCCTGGGCGACCGAGTCTCCAAGGCTGGATGTGGCAGCTCAATCTGTAATCCCAGCACTTTGGGAGGCCGAGGCGAGAGAATCGCCTGAGCCTGGGGGTTCGAGACCAGCCTGGGCAACTTGGCGAGACCTCGTCTCTACAATAAATCACAAAAACTAGCCGGGCATGGTGGCATACACCTGTAGTTCCAGCTACTTGGAAGGCTGAGGCAGAAGAATCGCCAGAGCCCAGCAGTTGGAGGCTGCGGTGGCCTTGAGCGTGCCACTGCACTCCAGCCTGGGCGACAGAGTGAGACTCCAACCAAAAAAAAAAGTATTGATGTGAAGTCAGAGATCTTGCCTACTGTGAACTGCAGGCAAGAGAAATCAGGGCACCGTGAGATACTCCAGCATCTCACGGGAATGGGGGGGCAGTCCCCAGCTCTGCCTAACAAACCTTTGCTGGGCATTCCCCACGGCCAAGCGCCTGGCACAGCCGCCTAGCGAGAGGGAAGGCCTAGAAAAACCAAGGGAGAAAGAATAATGAGCCCCTGAAGGGTTGCAACCCCTACAATCAGGGACTTGAGAACCTGACATTCAGGAAAGCCGCTTGTGCAGAGAGACAGAGGCCATGTGCCTGGTCTGCAGCATCACGTGGGATCCACTGGCCTGCTCCGCAGACTTGACAGGAGAGAAAGTTCCACCTCTGCTCACTCCCCAGCCAAGCCCCAGATCCCAGCCACTCCTTGCCTCCAGGCAACAGAGACCGGTCTGGCTGCTTGCCCCTGTTCCTACACCTTGAATTAGAGTCAGTCACGCGAGACTGGCTTGCTGGCAAGGGAGACATACAGTGATGACTGCCATGAGACCTTGTCCCCTCCCTTCCGAGTTCCTCCTCCCAGGAGCCCACACACAGGGCTCTTGGCAATGCCCGTGTACTGTGTCTTGCTTCCAGGAACCTTCTCTTGGTCTGAAGCCACTGCACCAGGAGAGAGAAATTCTTTTTACCGCTCTGGAGATGTCTTGTGACTAATCCAGTGAGAATTCCTTAACAGTCAGTAAATAATCACTTTGAGGGCCAACACGTTTTTCAGCCCTGTGCCAGGTCTTGGAGATACAAAGGTAAAGAAGACTGGAGCTTTTAAAAAATTATCTAGCCGGGCATGGTAGCGCGCGCCTGTAGTTCCAGCTACTTGGAAGGCTGAGGCGGAAGGATCACCGGAGCCCAGCAGGTCAAGGCTGCGGTGGCCGGGAGTGGCCACTGCACTCCAGTCTGGGTGACAGAGTGAGACTCCCACTCAAAAAATAAAAGTAAAAAAAAAAAAAAAAAGATCTACCAGATCGAAGGGTGTGGCCTAGAGACTTGGTAGAAGGCTGTGGTCTTCTCTTAGGAAGAAGTGTCAGGAGACCTGGGTCTGGCTCCTGGCTCTGCCAGGTGGTCACCTATTAAAATATCTCCAAGTCTCGGTTTCTTCATCTACTCAATTAGTGGTGGAGCTAGGTTACCTTGCTACCTGTCCATCTGTGACATCCTATGTTGGTGAGTCTCTGGGCACAGACAGGATCATGAGTAACTGGAATAATCTTGTTTCTGTGTCCTCAGAAAAGCCTGGGGTATTAGCAGGATGTGGTGACTCACACTTGTAATCCCAGCACTTTGGGAGGCTGAGGCAGGAGGATTGCTTGAGCCCAGGAGTCCAAGACCAACCTAGGCTCGAGCTCTGTAGAGACCTCATTTCTATAAAAAAAAAGTTAGCCTTTACGCCTGGAGTCCCAGCTGCTTGGGAGGGTGAAATGGGAGGATCGCCTGAACCCAGGAGGTCAAGACTGCAGTGAACTATGATCGTGCCACTGCTCTCCAACCTGGGTGACAGATTGAGACCTTGACTCCAAAAAAAAAAAAAAAAAAAATCCAGGAAAGAAAATCCTAGGGCATTATGCTTATATAATAGTTGATACCTGCAGAAGAACGTGAGCGTTGCCCATAGATAAGTTACAAGGCATGATAACAACAGCAGCACCTGTGAATCTTCTTCTAAGAGACCATGGCCAATTCTCCTCACTTTAGCTGGTGGCTTTGCTGTGCCCTCCCCTGACAGACCCCTCGAAATTACCTGCATTCTAAATTTTATTTCTATAAACCCTTTGTTTCTAAAAACAATTTAGCATTACGTTGCATTTAGCAACATTAAGAAATAGATTGTTTGGCTGGGCATGGTGGCCCAAGCTTGTAATCCCAGCACTTTGGGAGGCCGAGACAAGAAAACTGCCTGAGTCCAGGGGTTTGAGGCCAGTCTGGGCAACTTGGTGAGACCTCGTCTCTACAGTTAAAAGAAAAAAAAAAATCTAGGCATGGTGGTGCACGCCTGTAATTCCAGCACTTTGGGAGGCCGAGATGAGAGGATTGCCTGAGTCCAGGGGTTCGAGACCAGCCTGGGCAAACTGGTGAGACCTTGTCTTTACAGTAATTAAATAAATAAATAGCCAGACATGGTGGTGCACGCCTGTAGTGCCAGCTACTTGGAAGGCTGAGGCGGAAGGATCGCCGGAGCCCAGCAGGTCAGCGCTGGGGTGGCTGTGAGTGTACCACTGCACTCCAGCCTGGGTGACAGAGTTAGAGTCTGACTCAAAAAAAAAAAAAGAAAAAGAAAAGAAATAGATTGTTTAATTTTGCTCAGTTTATCAGAATGGCATTCTATTATAAGCAGTCTTCTTTTCACTTGTTTTTTTTCACTCATGTTTTGTTTCTAAGATTCATCTATGTTGTACATAATTCAAGATTTTCACTGCTGTCCATTGCACTTCATTGTGTGAGTAGGAATAAATAATTGCTTCTTCTTCCTCTGAACACTTTGGACACTTGAGTTTCGATGCTGCTGTGAACAATTCGTACGCTTAAGTCCTGGGCAAGAATTTCTTAAGAATTTATACTTAGAAGTAGAGTTACGTAATCTTGTGCCCACGTGCAAGAGTTTCTCCAGGTGGAATGGCTAGGCTATTAAATTTGTGAATACTTAACTTTTTTTTTTTTGAAGTGGTTGTACCAATTTAGACTCCTGCCAACGGTGTATAAAAATTCCAGTTAATCATACCCTGTCCAAGTCTTTGATAGCATCAGACTTCTTAATATTCACCAATTCAGTGGGAGAAAAGTGGATTCTCACTGGTATTTGAGTGTCTCTGCAATTGCGAATAAGGTTGAGTATTCTTTTATGTATTTCTAGGATATTCATATTTATTGAAATTTGAAGACATTTTAAAAAAGAAAGAATCTTTATGCAGGTGTTATTGGTTGTATATATTACAAATAGTTTTTCCTGGTCTGTGACTTTTCTAAACTTCATGGGGTCTATTGTTAAACAGACGTTCTCCATTTGAATGTAGCCAAATTTAATTGTTTTTTTTTCTTTTGTAGTTAGTACTTTTGTGTTTCCTTTAACAACTCTGAGGTTCTAAAGATAGTCTCCCATATGGTCTTAAAAAGTTGTAGAGTTTTGCCACTTATATTGAAGTCCTAAATCTACCGGGATTTGATGTTTCTGTGTGATCCAAAGAGGAGATCAGTCATACTTTTTTCCCCATGCAGGTAACTGAAGGCCCAGCACCATTTCCTGAAGAGTTCATTGTTCCCTAGTCATCCGCAGTGAAGTCTCTGCTACTCTCAAGTGATCACCCTCTTTCTCTGTCTCTGTTTCTGAGTTCTCCAGCCTGTTCCCTTGGACCGTTTGTTTATCTTTGTGCCTGTACAGCCCTTTTTTATTTCAGGTTTGTAATAAGTCTTGATATTGATATTTCTTTTCAAGAGCGACTTATTTATTCTTGCTCCTCCATATAAATTTGAGAGTTACTGGTCAATTTCCTCAACAATTCTCTAGGGCGTTTTATTTGAATTGCATCCAATCTTTAGCTCAGTCTGGGGAGAAGTGACGTATGTGTGATATTTCTGAAAGATTAAAGTATGGTCCTTGAGTAGCTGATGAGGAAGTAGCTGGTGGGGAAGACAGACACAGCCACACCCTTCTAATACTACGCGGTAAGTGTAAACACGAGACACTGAGGGTGAGTTAGGAAAGTGTCAGAGAAGGTAACACGTATGAGTATGAAGATTCAGTGTACAAAGATTCTACATTCTGGCTTCAGATGTAAAAAGTCTGTCAGTCCCATTTTGCTAGACCCTGCAGTACTATTGAAGGAAACCACAAGGGCTACCCTCAGTGAAACCCAAATTGGATCAGTTTGCCCTGGATCCATAAATAGAATTCAGTGTGTCCATCCATTCTTTGATTTGTATTCAAACCTGGACTTGAGGATATGGCATCCCTGCTAGAACTGTGTTCACCCCACATCCTGAGTGTTTTGGTGATTTTAGTAAGTCTGCCTTGTCTTTCTCAGATAGAGCTAATCAGGGTCTCTTCAGTCTGTTATGAAGCCAATGTCTACCGATTTTGCAAACTCGACTTTCAATAGCTTTGCCTCCAGGGTTTTTTATTCAATTCTGGACCAATTAGTGTTTGACCAACCTTGCACAATCAATTAGTACATACCACGGAGTGCCTGTTAGATGCTAGATACTTTTAGGGGATGGAAGGTCAAGGGATTTGGAGTTAGGTGGGCTCGGGTTCAAGTATTATCTCTGCCTTATTAGCTGGATGATATTGGGCCAACCACTTGGCTTTTCTGATTCTGTGATTCTGTATGTATATCATGGGATGATAATTCTGGGCTGCAGATTTAACATATATGAAGGGTCTTACACATTTACTCTTAATCAAAGGAGGGACAGAAAAAGTTAGTTCCTGAAACTAGAACAGAAGAAGAAAGCTTGCATCTGAGATTTTTTTTCCCCTTTGTTGGAGCATATAAAGTAAGGAGAACAAAGGAACTCACAGAGGACACGTGCTGGAGAGGAAACACATACGAACACAGTTCAAAGACTCACAGGGACATCACTCTGGTCCAGAGAACTTGAGATTTATCATGTAAAATCAGATCCATTAGAGCAAGGTGACAAAGCGAATGACATAGTCTGGACTGTCGTTCCCTCCACATCTGTTGAAATGTGATCCCCAATGTTAGAGGCGAGGCCTAGTGGGAGGTGTTTGGGTTATGGGGTTGGATCCCATCCTCATGGCTGCGGTAATGACAGAGTCTCGCGCTGTTAGTCCACGCGGGAGCTTGTTTAAAACAGAAGGACAGCCCCCCAACTCTTGCTTCCACTCTGACCATGTGACACACCTGTTCCCCGTCCCCTTTCTGCCATGATTGTAAGCTTCCTTAAGGCCTTACCAGAAGCCTGCTGTTGCCAAGCCCAACTGTGACCCCAATAAACCTCTTTTCTTATTAAATTACTCACCCTTAGGTATTCCTTTATGCAAAACAGACTAATACAGTGGATGAAAAGAAAAGTAAAATCAAGGGTGAGACATACAGTGATGGGGAAGGAAAAGTGCAGCACATACCACCAGAGAGACTGGTCCACACACTTGCTTTTAAGGGGCCGGAGATTTGATGCTAAGCTTTCCAGTGGCCACCATCCATAGTCATCACGACAACTTGCACTGCAGGGATGCCAAATACAGGAAAATGATTGGTGGAGAGAAGCTGGCTGGGGAGGGAAGCTCTTTGAAAATGAAAACGTTTGTGTCAGGTTTTTTTTTTTTCCCCCTTTGGGTCAGAGTCTTGCTCTGTTGCTTAGGCTGGAGCACAGTGGCACAATCATGGCTCACTGTAGCCTTGACCTCCTGAGCTCAAATGGTCCTCCTGCCTCAGTTTTCTGAGTAGCTGGGACTATAGGCACACACCACCACACCCAGCTAATTTTTAGTTCTTCTTTTTGTAGAGATGAGTTCTCACTTTGTTGTCCAGCCTGGTCTCGAACTCCGAGCCTCAAGCGATTCTCCTGCTTCAGCCTCCCAAACTGCTGGGATTACAAGCGTGAACTACCATGCTTGGCTTGAGCTAGATTTTGAAGGATGTGAGAACTATGTCGTATTCCAGACAGAGGGAGTCACCCAAGCAAAGTATGTAGGAGATTCAAGAGGTGGTCCAGCACACAGAGAGCCTTTGGGATAGTCTTGAGAGCAGATGCCTGAGGTCTCTAATGCCAGACTTCACATTTACCACAAAAGGGAGCGCTGACTCTCCCTGAAGAGAAAATGACCCGATGGGAGTGGTATTTGGAGGAAATTATCCTGGCACCACACAGCTGTCATTTTCCCCTTTGCAAATTATAATTCATCACGGACATTTAGGAAAACGCTGTCACGCATGTCTCTCCTGATGTGGTCCACATCCAGAATATTTAGAAAATCTGGGCAGCATTAGTGTCTAATAACCTTTGCTTTAGACACAGCGAAGCAAACCGCAAACTTGGAAATGGCTCATATCCCTCCAGAGTAATTTAGTCCAGGTTCTCTGTGTGATTCAAGAAATCCCTCGCTGTAGCTGCCTCTAGTAAGTCTGGACAATGGCATGAGTGTTGAAATATAGGGAGGCTGAAATTAATCTTAGAAATAAGAGTCAACTTGGTGACATTTGCTTTCTGTTTGCTTTCCTTAGTTGTGTAAGGTTTTGAAAGTTTAAAATGGCTCTAGACTTAAAAGTACTCTGCATAAAATGCTTATAGCACGATCAGCAGGGTTTTTTAAAAAAAGAAAACTATATATTTTTAGTACATGGGTATCGTGATCAGCTCAAATACTTTTGTTTCAAATTCAAGTTTGAATTTTGACTGAGTGGATTTTTCGTTTGTTGTGTTCGAGGGGCAAAGGACTCCTTCGGTTCCTAGAAAAATGAAGTTGATCATTTCTCAGTTGCTTTATGAAGGAAGCTGGCAGAAGGTAGGAGCAACGAGTACTGGAAGAGCTACGCTTTGGGGAAGGAAAATATTTGAGAGAACATGGGTTTTCTCAGTCCAAGATGCACCCCTCTTACGAGGTGCATCCTTTTCACAAGACTGTAGACAACCTCTTCTCATCCTGAGTGAGTTGTAATCTGTGTCCAATCCATCCTCTGGGGACAGCTGTTCCCAGGCTGTGTCCCTTTCTCCCCCTGGGGAAAGCAAGGCCTTGCTGAACTTTTGATGGGAAAGGGGAGAGAGCAAGGCCTAATGGCATTGACTGCCGTCCATTCACTTAGTATGACCCGAGGGCTTTCTTTGGGGCCATTCCCGATGGACTCTGGTGAAACCAGTTGAGTTCACTGAAGGCAGAGTAAGTAGTAAGATGAACAACAGACTCATTCCTTGGTTTGTCTCAGACTGTCAGCTGGGAAGAGAATTTCATCTGCCCGTGGCAACACCCCTGGGGAGAGTCCTGGGGAGAAGATCTAGGTTTGGAATTCTGTTATGCCTTGTAGAACTGTCCAAGTTGGGCTGCTCATGGTGATCCTGGGTGATGTGTTTTCTCCATAGGGAAGTGGAAGTAAAAGCTAGATGAGACACGGGAAGTAGAGTTTTGAACTAAATCAAGTTTTCTTGATGAAATTCATTCATTCACTTATGCAACAAATATTTATAGAGAGTCGTTTATGTAGTGGCTGCTGTGGTTGATGCTGGGGATATTGGAATACTGACAAACAAGATAAATCGTGTCCATGAACCCTTGATGGGACATCTGGTGGTGTGACAGTTCTACAAGTGTGGAAGAAGTGATGACACCAATTCCATGAAATTCTCTTGCCTCTACCAGAGGGAAAGAGGGGAGAAAGGAGGGGGGAGAGAAGAGAAGTTGGAAGTTGGGAGGATTTTTTTTTTCAAATTTGGGAAATACTTTATACTTGGTCTTTCATTGTATTATAGGGATAAAATAATAAAGGCTTTGCTATATTCTGCTATAAATAATTGTGCCAATCTTTGAGTTAGCACTTATGGAAAGCATTTAACCATAGAGAGCTACCTGCTCATATCCCTTGGGACTAATTTCCTGTGAAATACTCTTGGGAGAAACTCAGTGGAAATTAACAAGGATCAAAAACGATCAGGATCAAAGCCGGCTGTGGATAGTGGTGGTGGTCAAATATTGCTGCCACCCAGTGAAATCCACTATGGGAGCCACTGAGCCTGCCATCTGGGGACACCAAAGACAGTTCTTTTTTTTTTCTTATTAATACAGTATTTATTTATCTTCTCTCTGTCAAACCCTGAGCCGACCACTTTCCCCAGGCCGCCTGGGGAGCTACAGAAAAAAGAACATACAGGGCAGACAAGACGTGGGAGAAAGAACGATGGGCTATGGAGACGGCTCCTTCACATGGCAAAGAGGATGAGAAAGGCTAAGGTGAGTGGATTGCCTGGGCCCGCGGGTTCGAGACCCGCCTGGGCAGGAAGACCTCATCTCTACAATAAATCAAAAAATCAGCCGGGCGTGGTATCGCATGTCTGTAATTCTGGCTACTCGGAAGGCCGAGGCGGAAGGATCGCCGGAGCTCAGCAGGTCGAGGCTGTAGTGGCCGGGAGCGGCCACTGCACTCCAGTCTGGGCGACAGAGTGAGACTCCAACTCAAAAAAAAAGGCTACCCTCAGACAAAAGAGCCCCATGGTCTCGGAGAGGGTAAAGCCCAGAATGGCATAGGAGAAGAGCTGTTGCTTCAGAGCAGGGTTGCTGACAAAACCAATGATGAGGCTCCCAAACACAGTCCCAATCCCAGCCCCAGAGCCAGCCACCCCAACTGTGGCAGCCCCGCCCTGATGAACTGGGCTCCTGTGTCCACGTCCCTTGAAACGGCGCTGGTTTGGAAGCTGCAGCTACAGACAAGTGAGGTAAGGGGATGCGAGACTGTCAAGCTGCTGAGGCTGTCATCTGGCAGTGTCTCTGGTCTGGTTGTTTCAGCATCACTGCCATCCGTGGTCGGCTTAGCAGCGGAGGGGTACTCTTGACCAAGGAGGGGATAGAGACGAACTTGGAGCAGGCATACATCTTCAGGGGGTAAGGGGCTGTGGCAGGAGAGCTGCTCCCAGTGCAGACAAGGCAGACAGCAGTTCTTGCAATACCTGGGGGTCTCTGGTGTGCACCTTCCCTGTGAGAAATGACCTGTCCCAGTTACCCATCCACCTGTTGCAATTCACATGTTTCATCACCCCTGTAGCATTTTCTGAAGTAGTATCATTAGAATAAAGGAAATTTACTTTTACTATTTTATTTTCTTATCACGACAGCAAAACATGTTTACAGAAACACTATAAGAGTATATAAATGAGTAAAGGAAAATGGAAGCCCATCCAGAAATGACTATTGTTAATGACTTGATGACCACCCTCTCCGTTTTCTCCCCTGACATTTCTCTCTCTCTCTCTCTCACATCAAAAATGGGATCATTTGACCTGTTTCACTTATTGCTATGCTGTGACAGGGCTGTCTTGTTTTCATCACACTTGCAGTGTCTCACATAGGCAGTGATGCTCTAACTCTCAGTGAAGACTTGCTGTGAGGATGATAAGGTCTCTTCTAGCTCTCAAGCGATTTGGTCTTCTTTATACTTTTACTCTGTGGATCTTGCATATTGCCTCAGTTTACCCTGTATGGATCTTGTGAAGATTATTAAATTTTATTTTTTAGAATAGTTTTTAGATTTTACAGAAAAATTGAGGATATACAACCTCCTCTCCTCTGTTTCCCCTGTTATTAACATCTTGCATTAATGTGGAACATTTCCTACAATTAATGGGAATATATCAATACAATATTGCTCACCAAAGTTCATAGTTTACATTAAGGTTTACTCTTTGTGGCCTATAATCCCAGGGCTTTGGGAGGCTGGAGTGGGAGGATCACTTGAGGCCAAGAGTTTAAGTCCGGTTTGGGCAACATAGCGAGACCCTTGTCTCCTAAACAAACAACAAACAAACAAACACAAGCCAGGCATTGTGGTGCATACCTGTAGTCCCAGCTGCTTGGGAGGCCAAGGTAAGAGGATTTGCTTGAGCCCAGGAATTTGAGACCACAGTAAGCTGTGATTGCACCACTTCACTCCATCCAGCCTGGGCAACAGAGCAAGACCCTGTCTCTAAAAAAAAAAAAAAATGGAAGAGAAAAAGAAAGGGAAAGTAAAAAAAAAAAAGTTTACTCTTTGTGTGGTACAGTTCTATGGGTTTTGACAAATTTATAATGTCATGCATCCATCATCACTGTGTTATTTAAAAGAGTTTCATGACCCTGAAGTCCTCTGTACTTCACCTGTTCATCACCTTTTCTCCTTTCTTGGCTTCTGACAGCCACTGACCTTGTTACTGTCTTGCCTTCCAGAATGCCATACAGTTGGAATTATACAGTATATGGCCTTTCAAAACTGATTTCTTTCACTTAGCAAAATGTACTGAAGATTCCTTCTCATCTTTTCATAGGTTGATAGCTCATTTCTTTTTATGAAATGAAACCATCCCATGATCGCTACTTTTTTATTCATTCACCTATTGAAGGACACTCAGCTTTGGGTGATTGTGATTTCACTGATAGCAAGAACTGCTGTAAACATTTCTGTGACATTCTCACCCACATCTGGTACTGTGTCAGCGTTTTTGCATTTTAGCCATTCTAACAGGTGTGTAGTATCTCACTGTTGTTTTAATTTGCAGTTCCCTAATGACATAGAATTTTGAGCATCTTTCTTGTGTTTATTTTACATCAATAACTTTTTTTTTTGGTGAGGTGTTTGTTCAGATCTTTGCCCATTTTTAAATTGAGTTGTTCACTTTCTTATGGTTAAATTTTAAGAGTTCTTTGTTTATCTTGAATACAAGTCTTTTATCAGATATGTTTTGAAACTACTTTCTTCCAGTCTGTCGCTTGCCTTTTCTTTTTCTTTTTTTTTTTTGTTGTGTTGGAGTCTCACTCTGTCACCCAGACTGGAGTGCAGTGGCCACTCCTGGCCACTGCAGTCTCCATCTGCTGGGCTTCGGTGATCCTTCCGCCTCAGCCTTCCAAGTAGCTGGAACTACAGGCGCGCTCCCACACCCAGCTAATTTTTGATTTATTGTAGAGATGAGGTCTCGCTAAGTTGCCCAGGCGGGTCTCGAACCCGCGGGCTCAGGCAATCCACTCACCTCAGCCTCCCAAAGGCACGGAATTACAGGCTGAACCACTGAGCCCGGTTTGTTGCTTGCCTTTTCATTCAGTATTTTTCTTTCATAGATTATGCTTTGGGCTTAGCTAAAAGTTCATTGCCAAATCCAAGGTTACCTAGATTTTTTTCTAAATTATCTTCTACATGATTTGTTGTTTTGCATTTATATCTATGATCAATTTTAAGCTAATTTTTATGAAAGATTTAAGGTATCTGTCTAATTTCCTTTTTTAAACCTATAAATGTCCAATATTTCCAGCATTTTGTTGAAAAGACTGTCCTTTCTCTAGTGAATACCTTTGCTCTTATGTCAAGGATTAATAAATTCTACTTGTTCATTGATCTATTTCTGGACTCCCTATTCTGTTCCATTGATTTATTTGTCTATACATTTTCCCGTGTCATGATGTCATGATTACTGGAGTTTTACGTTGGGCGGTGTCAGTCTTCCAACCTTGTTCTTCTTCAGTATTACTTGGCTATTCTGGGTCTTCCATCTTTCCATACAATCTTTAAAAGCAGTGTGTTGATCTCAACAAAGTATCTTGCTGGGATTTTGATTGGGATTACACTGAACCCAAAAATTAAGTTGAATAAAAGTCAACATTTTAACAATGTTGGCTCTTTCTATTCATGAACATAGAATAGCTCTTTGATATTTAAAGATAATCTTTACAGATAAACAGTTTGTAAAAATATATATTTGTAAATTTGAATACTTATAGATAAATACATATCATCTATTTAGATCTTTAAAAATTCTTTTCAACAGAATATTATAGTTTTTCACATAGATCCTGTACCTAAGTATTTCTTTTTGTGTGTATGAGCTAATGGGTATGGTACTGTACTTTTAATTTCTTACTCCAATTGTTCTTTATTGGACAATTGTGCCTAAGTATTTCTTTTTTGTACCCAAAGTATTTGTACTTAAGTATTTCTTTTTGTGTGTATGAGTTAATGGAAATGATATTGCACTTTAAATTTCTTATTCCAATTGTTCTTTATAAGAAAGATATAAATTTTATGTATTAACCTTGTTTCCTGCAACTTTGATATCATCCCTTATTCGTTCTAGGAGTTTGTTTTGTTGTTGCTGATTCTTCGGGATTTTCTACATAAACAATCATGTCATCTGTGAACAAAGACAGCTTTATTGCTTCCTTTCTAATCGGTATACCTTTTATTTCTTTTTCTTTGTTATTGCACAAGCTATGGCTTCCAGTGTGCTGTTGAATGCTAGTGCTGAGAAAGGACATCCTTGCTTTGTTTCTGATCTTAGAGGGAAAGCATCTAGTTTCTCATCATTACCCAGGATGTTAGCTATAGTTTTTTTTTTTTGTAGATGTTTCTTAAAAAGTTGAGACAGTTTCTTTCTATTTCTAGTTTGCCGAGAGTTTTATTATGAAAGACTGTTGAATTTTTGGGGGAACTTTTTCTGAATCTGTTGTTATAATCATATGATTTTCTTCTTTATCTTCTTGATGTTCTAGATTACATGAATGGATCTTCAAATATTGAGCCAATCTTGCATACCTGGAATAAATGCGACTTGGGCATGGTGTATCATTCCTTGTATATATTGTTGTATATTTGATTTGCTGATATTTTGTTGAAGGGGTTGCACCTATGTTCATGAGAGAAATTGCTCTAAGTTTTTCTTTGCTGTAATGTCTTCATCTGGTTTTGGCATTAAGGTAATGCCAGAGAATAAGACAATGCCTCAGAGAATAAGTTAAAAAGTGTTCCTGCTGTTTATATTTTTTGAAAGAGCTTACATGGAATTGATATTTCTTTTTTAAATGGTTGGCAGAATTTATCAGGGAAACCATTTGAGCATGGAACACTTTTTTGAAGGTTATCAATTGTTGATTAAATTTCTTTAATACATTTAGGCCTCTTCAGATGTTGTATTCTTCATGTGTGAGTTTTGACAGTTTGTACCTTTCAAAGAACTGGTCCATTTCAACAAAGTTATCAAGTTTGTGGGCATAGAGTTTTTCATAAAACTTTGTTAGTATCCTTTTAAAGTCCATGGGGTCAGTAGTAATGATCCTTCTTTCATTTTTGATATTGATAATCTGTGCTTTTTCTCTTTTGGTCTTGGTTAGCCAGGCTATGCTTTATCAATATTACTGATATTTTATTTATTTATTGAGTTGGAGCTTCTCACTCTGTCTCCCAGGCAGGAGTGCAGTGGCACGTTCATGCCCACCCACCACAGCCTCAACCTGCTGGACTCAGGTGATCCTTCTGCCTCAGTCTTCCAAGTAGCTGGAACTACAGGCACTGCCACCATGTCCGACTAACTTTTTAAAAAATTTATTGTACAGATGAGGTCTCACCAAGTTGTTCAGGCTGGTCTCGAACACATGGGCTCAGGCAATCCTCTTACCTCGGCCTCCCAAAGTGCTGGGATGATAGGCGTGAACCACCGTGCCTGACCATTACTGATATTTTTAAAGAACCATCAATTCTTATAGTTTTTCACATAGATCCTGTACCTAAGTATTTCTTTTGTGTGTATGAGCTAATGGGTATGGTACTGTACTTTTAATTTCTTACTCCAAGTGTTCTTTATTGGACAATTGTGCCTAAGTATTTCTTTTTTGTACCCAAAGTATTTGTACTTAAGTATTTCTTTTTGTGTGTATGAGTTAATGGAAATGATATTGCACTTTGCTTTTGTTTTGCTTTTGTTGTTTTCTCTCTTAACTTGTTTTCAACTTCATTAATTTCTTCTCTAATTTTTATTATTTTGCTCCTTGTACTTGCTTTAGGTTTGTATTGTTATTCTTTTTTTAAGTTTCTTATGGTAGGAGCTAAGATGATTGGTTTTAGATCATTCTTTTTTTTCTAGAACAGGCATGCAATGCTATAAGTTTCCCTCTCAGTACTGATTTCTTTGCATCCCACACATTTCTATACGTTATTTTTTGATTTTTAACTGTGTTGAAAGTACTTTTAAATTGCTCCTGAGACTTCTTTGATATGTGTGCTATTTAGAAGTATGTTGTTTAATCTCCAAATATTTAGGATTTTCTAGATTGCTTTCTCTTACTGATTTCTAGTTTCATTCCACTGTGTTCTGTGCATATACTTTGTATAATTTATATTCTTTTAATTGCTTAAAGTGTGTTTTATGTTCCAGTGTATAGTCTATCTTGGTGAATGTATCACGTAAATTTGAGAAAAATATGAATTCTGCTGATGTAGTAGGAAGGATTCTAAAATTATCTCCACTTTGTTGACCATGATTTTTAGGTCAAGTATATACTTACTGATTTTTTGCCTTCTGGATTTGCCAATTACTGATAAAATAATGATGTCTCCAAGTATAATAACAGATTTGTCTATTTTTGTTTTCAGTTCTATCAGTTTTGCCTTATGTATTTTGATGCTCTGCTGTTAAGTAAATGCATGTTAAGAACTGTTATGTTTTCTTGGATAATTGGCCACTTTATCATTATCTAATACCCTTCATATGCCTGATAATGCTCTTTGATTTGATATTGGCTTTGTCTGAAATTAATATAGCTATTTCAACCTTGTTTTCATTAGTGTTAGCATGATATATATATATATATATATTTTTTTTTTAGGCATGATATTGGTATTATGGTTTTTTTTAATATATCAATATTTTTAATTTTGATATTGTGGGGTACAGTTAAGGGTTAGGTATACAAATATGCTTCGTTCAGGCATCCTTGTTGATAAGGGGTGTTTCCCCGTCCCCAGACAGATATTACTACCATTACTCCCACCTCCCTTCCCCTCCTCCCCCATAGTTTCCCACCACTATCAGTCCTTTTCTTATAGTATTACGATGGATGTTCAAGGTCCACTATGTGAGTGAGAACATGTGATACTCAGATCTTTGTTTCTGTGAGAGGTCACTCAGTATTATAGACTCCAGTTTCATCCAGGTTGCTGCAAAATTCATGATTTTGTTCTTTTTTTATGGCTGCATAGTATTCCATCATGTATATGCACAACATTTTTAAAATCCAGTCCTCTTTTGATGGACAGCATGGTTGATTCCAGGTTCTTGCTATTGTGAACAATGCTGTGATAAACACGTTTGCAGGTATCTTTTTCATAGAGTGATTTGAATTCTTCAGGGTATATTCCCAGTAGAGGGATTGCAGGTTCATATGGGAGGTCATTTAGAGCTTTTAGGAATCACCACACTGTTTTCCACAGAGGTTGCGCTAGTTTGCACTCCCACCAACAGTGTAGAAGTGTTCCCTTTTCACCACACCCTCTCCAGCAACTGTTATTTTTTGAGTTATTGATAATTGCCATTCTGACTGGAGTTAGGTGGTATCTCAGTGTGGTTTTGATTTGCATCTCCTTGATGATTAGTGAGGTTGAACATTTTTTCATGTGTCTGTTGGCTGCTTGGATGTCTTCCTTTGAGAAGTGTCTGTTCATATCTTTTGCCCACTTTGTAATGGGGTTGTTAGTTTTTTTCTTTTCAGCATGTTTGAGTTCCTCGTAGATGTAAGATGTTAAGCCTTTGTCAGACCTGGAGTTGGCAAATACTTTTTCCCAGTCTGTGGGCTGTCTCCCTGCTCTCTTGATGGTTTCTTTGGTTTTGCAGAAGCTTGTCAGTTTAATGAGGTCCCACTTGTCTATCTCATCTCTTATGGCCTGTGGGTTTCAGGTTTTGTTCAGGAATTGGATGCCAGTTCCAATTTCCATAAGGGTATGTCCTGCATTTTCTAAGGTTCTTATGGTTTGAGGTTTTATATTTAGGTCTCTAATCCATTTAGAGTTAATTTTTTGTGTATGGGGATAGATAGGGGTCTTGTTTGAGTCTTTTGCATGTGGTCAGCCAGTTTCCCCAGCACCATTTAATGAATAGGTTCTCCTCTCCCCAGTGGAAAGTGGTGGAGCTTTGTCGAAGATGAGTTGGTTGAGAAATTGAGGTTTTGCTTCTGGAATCTCAGTTCTATTCCATTGGTCTATATGCCTATTCCTGTACCAATACCAAGCTGTTTTGATGATTGTAGCTTTATAGTAAAGTTTGAAGTCTGGTAATGTGATACCACCTGCTTTTTTTTTTTTTTTTTTTTGCTGAGAACTGTTCTGGCTATTCTTGGTCATTTGTGTTTCCATATGAATTCCTGTGTTGTTTTTTCTAGGTCTGAGAAGAATGTTGCTGGTAATTTGATGGGTATTGCATTGAATTTGTAGATTGCCTTAGGTAAGAGGAACATCTTCACAATGTTGATTCTTCCAATCCATGGGCATGTGATATTTTTCCACTTGTTTGTGTCATCTTTGATTTATTTGAGCAGTGTTTTGTAGTTTTCATTGTAAAGGTCTTTCATGTTTCTGGTTAGGAAGATGCCAAGGTATTTCATTTTTTTTGTGGCTATTGTGAATGGAATTGTGCTTTTTATTTGGGTTTCTATTTGTTTATTATTGGTGTAAAGAAATGCGATGTCTTTTGCACATTTATTTTATATCCTGAGACTTTGCCAAAGTCCTTTATCAGTGTAAGGAGGTTTTTGACAGATTCTCTTGGGTTTTCAAGGTACACAATCATGTCATCTGCAGAAAGATAACTTGACTTCCTCTTTTCCTATTTGGATACCCCTGAGTGCCTTCTCTTCTCTGATGGCTCTAGCCAAGACTTCCAATACTATATTGAACAGGAGGGGTGAGAGTGGGCATCCTTGTCTTGTTCCAGTTTTCAGGGGAAATGGTTCCAGTTTTTGTCCATTTAGGAGTATGCTGGCTGTGGGTTTCTCGTAGATGGCTTTTACTATTTTGAGGTATGTTCCCCATATGCCTAGATATTCGAGGGTTTTTATCAAGAAGGGGTGCTAGATTTTATCAAAAGCTTTTTCTGCATCTAATGATATAATAATGTGGTTTTTGTTTTGACATCTGTGGATGTATTTAATTACATTTATGGTTTTATGAATGTTGAACCAGCCTTGCATCCCAGGAATGAAGCCTACTTGGTCATTATGGATGATTTTTGAGATGTGTTGTTGAATCTGGTTTGCTAGGATCTTGTTGAGAATTTTAGCATCTATGTTCATCAAAGATATTGGCCTGTAGTTCTCTTTCTTTGTTGGGTCTTTACTTGGCTTGGGTATCAATGTGATGTTAGCTTTGTAAAATGATTTGGGGAGAGTTCCATTTTTCTCAATTGCCTGGAATACCTTCAGTAGGCTTGGTAGCAGCTCCTCCTTAAATGTCTTGTAGAATTCTGCTGGAAAGCCAGCTGGTCTACTGCTTTTTTTTTGTAGGTAGTTTTCTCATTACATATTCAATTTCCTTGATTGTTATTGGTCTATTTAGGGTCTCAATTTCTTCTTGTTTCAACCTAGGCAGGTTGTGTGATGTCAGAAGGTCCTCCATTTCCTTAAGGTTTTCAAGTTTGTTTCCATACAAGTGTACATTGTAGTCTCTAATGATCTTTTGTATTTCTTCAGGATCAGATGTGACTTCATATTTTGTGTTTCTGATTGTGTTTATTTGGGCTTTTTCTCTCTTTTTCTTGGTCAGTCTAGCTAGGGAACCATCAATCTTGTTTATCCTTTCAAAGAACCAGCTTTTTGTTTCATTAATTTTTTTGTATTATCCTTTTGTCTTCTATGTCCTGGATTTGGGCTTTTATTCTGGTGATCTGGATTCTTCTGCTGAAATTAGGGTTTTGCTTTTCCAGCTTCCTTAGGTGGTTTGTTAGGCTGTTAATTTGTGATCCTTCCATTTTCTTCATGTGCATTTGTAGGGATATAAATTCCCCTCTTACTACAGCTATCATGGCGTCCCAGAGATTTTGGTAAGATGTTTCTTCATTTTCATTTGTTCCCAGGTATCTTTTAATCTCTGTTTTGATTTTATTGTTGACCCAGGAGTTGTTTAGCATCATGCTATTTAGTGTCCATGTCTTGGTGGGTTTTGGAGGACCTTGTTGGTGTTAATGTTTATTTTTATTCCACTGTGGTCCGAGAAGGTGCATGGTAAAATTTTGGTCCTTTTAAATTAGTTTATGCTTGATTTATGGTCAAGTATGTGGTTGATCTTAGAGTACGTTCCATGCGGTGATAAGTAGAATGTATATTCTGTGGTCTTTGGATGGAGTGTTCTGTAGGTATCAATTAAGTCCATTTTGTCAAGAGTCACATTGAGGTTTTGGATCTCGTCGCTGATTTTTTGTCTTGATGATCTGTCTAGGGTTGTGAGGGGGGTATTGAAGTCCCCTGCTATGATGGTATTGGAGGCGATATCTTTTTTTAGTTTACCTAGAAGCTGCTTTATGAAAGTTGGTGCTCCTATGTTTGGTGCATATATGTTTAGGATGGATATTTCTTGTTGATGGATTGAACCTTTTATCATTATGTAGTGGTCTTTTGTATCTTTTTAAATTTTTGATAGTTTAAAGGGTATTTTGTCTGAGATTAAGATCACGACTCCTCCTTTCTTTTGTATTCCATTCACCTGAAAATTTGTTTCCCATTCTCTTACTTTGAGTCTGTGAGTGTCCTTTATAGTGAGGTGAGTCTCTTGAAGGCAATAAATTGTTACCTGGTGATGTTTTATCCATTTTGCCATTCTATGTCTTTTCAGTGGTGCATTTAGTCTGTTCACATTCAAGCTAATTATTAAAATGTGAGAGTTGATCCCTGTACTAATGTTCTTAGAGAGTTGCTGTTGTTCTTCCTGTTTGTGTGTTGTCTTTCTTTTGGTTTTAGAGTCAGTTCATGTGTGTTTTTAATCTTTTGCCTGTACTCTTGTGAAGAATGTTGTTGTTCTTTTTTCCTTTTCTTCTGTGTTCAATACTTTCTTAAGTGTTTCTTGTAGATGTGGTCTGGTGGCAGTGTAGGTTCTTAGGGATTGGATGTCTGGGAAAGATTTCAATTCTCTCTCACTGATGAAGCTTAGCTTGGCTGGATAGGTTATTATCGGTTGAAATTGTTTATCTTTTAGAACTTTGAAGATAGGGCTCCAAGGTCTCCTAGCCTGGAGGGTTTCTGTAGATAAATCTACTGCTATTCTAACTGGTCTTCCTTGGTAGGTAGTCTGACCTTTTTCTCATGCTGCCTTTAGGATTTTTTCTTTTATAGCTACTTTGTTTAGGTGAATTATTTTGTGTCTGGGAGTTGGACTTCTCATTTGTTGTCTTGCAGGAGTTCTCTGAATCTCTTGTGTTTGAATTTTTGCATCACTGATGAGATGAGGGAAGTTTTCTTGAATGATTTCATGAAATGTTTATTCCAGTGTAGCCTCTGTTTCTCTCTCTGCCTCAGGAAGGCCAGTTACTCTTAGGTTTTTTCTCTTGAAGTGATCATTCATCTCTTGAAGGTTTTGTTCTGTCTTTTTAAGCTTCTTTCTATGTTTTTGATAGTTTGGGTTAGTTCTGTGTTTTGGTCTTCGAGCTCTGAGATTCTTTCTTCTGCTTGGCTAATTCTGCTTTTCATGTTTATTAGTTTGTTATTTATTTCCATCACAGTATTCTTTACTGCTGTTATTTCTGTTCCTTCCTATTTTCCTCTTGTCTTTCCTCAATTTTTTAAATTCTATTAATGTCTTGATGTCTGGGTTTGTTGCATGTGACCAGTCATTCTGGGGGCTCTTCATTGTTTGTGTTCCAAAATCTGTTTTCTCAGTGTCTGACTTCCCAGGGGTCTGTGTGAGACCTATATCTTCTTTTGGTTTTTCTTCATTTGTGCGGTTTTGTCCTTCCTACTTTTTCCTTCCCTCCTCATCACCGTCTTCTTTAATTCTGTTATTCAAGGGTGGAGGGGTTGCTTTTAATTCTGTTTGTTCAATCTCCTATTCTTCTTTATGTGTATCATCTTACTTTGTTCAATTCTGGAGTTGCACTGTAGTTTGGGGGTGGTCCTTTTTGCAGTTTTGAGATTTACTTAAGGGGAGAGCTGTGATTCAAAATCTCTCTGCAGGTCCTGGGATCCACCGACAGGTGTATGGATAATCTGAAACCCACTTCCCACTGCCTTGGAATCTTTCCGTGCAGTAGGGTTGTAGGTTTACTCCCTGAAATAAAATGAGGTTAACAGAGGGAAGAGAATGGAGCAGACAGTGGGGGGAAGAGGGGGCTGGAGAGAGAGAGGAGTAAGGGGGAAAACAGACGAGTGTACCAACAAATGGAGAGAGAGACAAAAACGGAAACAGATAAAAATAATAGACCACGGCTACAAACTACCAACTCCCATACAAAAAAAACCCAAAACATACAATGATGCTAACATACAAGCTAACCAATTTCCTTATTGGTGTGCTATTCCGCTATACAAAGATATGATTTACAGAGAGAAGAAAAGAAAGAAAGAAAAAAAGGAACAAAACAAAAGGAATCAAGTCAGTAAACTAACAGAACCAGTCAAGTACATTCTGAGACTTATCGTTTAAGTCCAATGTCCTTTCAGCTCTGATTTCTAGCTGACTTTGCAGGCTGGTAAATTTGTTCACAGTTAGGGTCAGTTGCCCCTGGCCTGCTGGGAAGGGCAGTTCAGATCACCACTCAGTTCACCACTGCCCACTTCACCACTCAGATCTGGCCTGTGTCTATTTATCAAGCTTCTGTTTTTCCCCTTTCGGTGTTGTTACCTTGAATCACCAGCAGGTGGTGCTATCTCAGCTGCTCGCCTCACAGGGGAGGGAGCCAGAAATGGGAGCCGCTGCCTCAAGGCATGCAGGAGGAGACCCGCAGCCTGGCAGGACAGGATGGTGGCAGTAGTGGCGGCAGCGATCTCAGCAGATCTTGCTTGCAGGGGCTTCAAGGTCTGAAGGCGTGAATCGCCTCAGGCACGGGTGGTGCGCTGTGCAATGGTGGCGGTGGCGACTGGTGGCGGTGGCGGCGGCAGTTGCCACCACTGCTGCCCAGACCACTGTGATGCTTCAGCAGGTGTCAACGGCTGAGCTCCGTGTGAAGAGCAGGCTGCCAACATGGGATCTGCAGCCTCTGGGGAGAGAGCCAGAGTCTTTTTTTGTTCTCTTTTGTGGAGGTCTCATAGACCAAGCTGCCCTGTCGCCATCTTGCGGGAAGTGTTATATATTTCTTTATCTCTTTGATTTTTTTTTTTTTTTGAGTCAGAGGTCTCACTCTGGTGCCCAGGCTGGAGTGCAGTGGTATGATCATGGCTTACTGTAGCCTCAACTTCCTGGCCTCCAGCAGTCCTTCCACCTCAGCCTCCTGAGTAGCTGCTTCTTCAGGGTAGCTATCTCAGCTGTGATTTTCCATATTCACCAGTCTCCCCAGATTTGCGGGTGGGTGATTTGCCCTGAAATTTCAGTTCTCTAATGGTTTCGAGGAAGGTTGTTGATTTTAAATTTGATCAGCCTTTTTTTTTTCTCATTGTGAGGACAGGAGTGATGACTTCCAAACTTTGTACATATAAGAGCTTAAATCAGAAATTCTCTATTGATTTTTACCTGATGCATAATAATGGTCATTTATTGAGTACTGTCTGTGGCTAAGACATTACACTAGACCTGATGGGGGACATAGGCATGGCCAATTCAAGCCTCTTCCTCATGGACCAGCTGAGGTCATTTTCATAGTATACACTTTGCCTCTCAAGTAGAGTCAAGGTTTCCCTCTCAAACTGAGTCAAGGTGTCCATTTCTGGCCTTGGGTAACCTTTTTTCTCAAATGAGTCCGATAGGTCCCCATTCTGAAGTATTTGAAAGTTCTTAAAGATAATTTAAACATTTTCGTGTTTATATTTTAGTTATAATGCAGTAGTCCCTTCTATCTGTGGTTTTGCTTTCCATGGTTTAATTATCTATGGTCCAAAAATATCATATAGAACATTCCAGAAATAAACAATTCATAAGTTTTAGATTGCATACATTTCTGAGTAGTGTGATAAAATCTCAAGCCATACTTTTTTATCCCACTCTGTTCCATCCAGGACATGAATCATCCCTTTGTCTATTGTATTTATGATGTACATATTTCTTGACAGGTAGCCACATTTCAACCGTCATGGTATTGCAGTGCTTGTGCTCGAGTAACCCTTGTTTTACATAATAATGACCCCAAAGTAGTGATGCTGGCCATTTGGATATGTCAGAGAGAAGCTATGAAGTGATTCCTTTAAATCAATAGGCAAACATTCTTGACTTAGTAAGGAATGAAAAAGTATTGTATGCTGAGATTGCTAAGATGTAATATGAGAATAAATCTTCTGCCTGTGAAATTGTGAATAGGGAATCACACCTCAAACTTTATCATACGTGCATATGTATAAGAAAACACAGTATGTATAGAGTTCCATACTATCTGAGGTTTCAGGGATCCACGGGTGGGGGGGTCGGTATTGAAATGTATTCCCCATGGATAAAGGGAGACTATTGTATACAATTTAAAATAACTTAGGGGTTATTCTAGACAGGGGTCAGTCAACTAACTCTGGTCTACCACCTGTTTAACTGTAAAACAGCCATGCTCATATGTTTACATAATGTCTATGGTGCTTTTATGTCAATGTCTCAATAGTGGAATCGAGTCATTGTGACAGAAAATGTATGGCTCATGAAACCTAAATTATTTCTGGTCTGGCACTTTCACTGCTGATTGGCTTCTTTCACTCAGCATAATGTTTTCATATGGATCAGCACTTCATTCTTTTTGATGGACTTTCTTTTTGAAACTGGAAAAGTGGAGATGGATTGAGTCATCATATGACTTGAGAACAAGTCATGGAACATGCAAAAGAAACTCTCCCGAAGCAGGTAGAACCAAATTTGTGTCGGGGCCTCTACAGTGTGCATATCCTGCCTGTGTATGTGCTGACTTGCCATTCAAAATCAACAACTGCCGTGGTTATGGCAATATGGTTTTTCTATTTGCAACTTCTATTCCAGAAATAATAAAGTTGAGACATTCATTTCATGCTGCTTCCAGAAATCTTATCTTCAGCTGAAGATAATCATTTTTACAGAGTTCACTGGTGACACCTCATTAAAATTGGCCTTGGAGAATTGCCCGCTGGCAGAGTTTTAGTGAGGCATAAGGTCTAAATATCCTGAACCAACAAACAAAGCAGTGCCTCAGTTACACCATTTTATATGGTATACCTGTTGTGTGTCCTGGGTAGGAATCCCAGACTGTTCCTCTCAGGAGTCCCTCTACCTTGCAGGCACCTGAACCCCCGGGTGCTCTTGACCTTCCTGTCTTCTCCTGTCTTGAGGCCAGGGGGAACACCTGGATGGTCTCTATTAACACCTCTACCCCAGAAAAGAGCCTGCCCCTGAATCAGTCTTTGTTCTAGATTCTTCATTTCCTCCTGTCGATATTCTTCTTGGTGTCCTTTCTTGTCTGAGAATATCTGTTAAAGCTCAGTGTATTAAAATAGTCAAATAACATTGATTTTCTCAAGGAAAAAGGTATAAATCTCGGTCCATTTTCTTCTTAGAAGCATCTAGAATCCCACTACCATTTCCCATCTCCTTTTTTCCTCTTGAGTTCTGTCCCAAGCAATGAGTGTTGGGAACAGTGGTCTTTGTTGAGCCACAAAGATGTCCTGTTAAATTCTTCATGTAGGACAACAGATATCCTCAGAGTCCAATGAGTATCATGGATGGACCCTGGGTAGAACTGAAGTCAGAGGTGGTGCAAACATCTTGCTCACTCCTTTTATATGAAGAGAAACCAGGAGTTGCTGGTTGTGGACGTCTGGCCCTTCTGTGGGATATAAAGATATAAATTGAGCTAGATGCAATTTGAAGCCATTAAAAAAATAATAAAGTGCTCAAGGCAATGTTCACTTCCATTTTTTGTAATAGCTGTAGTGAGATACAATTTACATACCATATTGTAGTGAGACACAATTCACCCATCTGAAGTGTGCAATTCAATCATTTTAGTATATTCATAGAGTGGTGCAACCATCACCACCATCAACTTTAGAACAGTTCATTGACTCAAAAAGAAACCCTGGACTCATTAGTTATCCCCCTCCAACCTCCCTATCCCTTTCACTCTACACGAATCTACTTTTGTCTCTCTATATTTGTCTATTCTGAACATTTTGTGTAGATGAAATTATAGGTGTTTTTTCATGACTGACTTCTTTCACTTAGCATAATGTTTTCATATGTATCCATTTTTCATTCTTTTTGAGGGAAAAATAAAATTCTATTGTACGTATATACCACATTTTGCTTGTCCATTAATCAGTTGTTAGACTTTTGAGTTGTTTCCACCTTTTGTCTGTTACGAATAGCACCATCATGAACATTCATGTTCAAGTTTTTTTGTGGAATCATTTTCATTCCTCTTGGGTTTACAGCTAGGAGTGGAATTGCTGGACCCAATGGAAAGGCTGTGTTTACATTTTGGACAAACTGCTAGATAGCTTTCTAAAGTGACTGTACTATTTTATATTTTCATCAGCAGAGTATGAGGGTTCTGATTTTTTCACATCCTTGCCAGCACTTGTTATTCGTTGAATTTTATTTTATTTTTATTTTTAACTTTTTTTAAAGTCGACTTTTTGTTTGTTTGAGTCGGAGTCTCACTCCATCCCCCAGGCTGGAGTGCAGTGGCATGCTCACGGCCACCCCAGTGTCGACCTGCTGGGTTCTGATGATCCTTCTGCTTCAGCCTTCCGAGTAGCTGGAACTACAGGCGTACATAGTAACACCTGGCTGATTTTTGATTTATTGTAGAGACTCGGTCTCGCCAAGTTGCTTGGACTGGTCTCAAACCCGCGGGTTCAGGCAATCCACTCATCTTGATCTCCCAAAATGCTGGGATTACAGGCTGAGCCGCTAAGCCCGGCCAAAGCTGACTTTTAAGCTATAGCCTCGGTATGAAGGGGTACCTCATTATGGTCTTGACTTATAGCTCCCTAATGATGGGTGATGTTGGACATCTTTTTATGTGCTTATTGACCTTTTACATATCTTCTTTGGAGAAATATTTATTTAAATGTTGTGTCCATTTTAAAATTGGGTTATATATCTTTTTATTATTGACTTGTAAAAATTCTTTATATCTTCTAGGTTCAAGTCTTTTATCAGATATATTGTTTGAAAATATTTTCTCCTGTTCTTTGGGTTGTCTGTTCATTTTCTTGTGAATGGTACTCTTTTAAGAACAAAACCATTTAATTTTGTTAAGGTCCAACTTATTTGTTTCCTTTGATTGCTTGTGCTTTTGATATTGTAACTAAGAATCCATTGCTAAATCCGAGGTCATAAAGATTTAGCCCTACGTTTTCTTCTAGTAGTTTTATAATTTTTGTTCTTACAATTAGATATTTGCCCATTTGAGGTTCATTTTTGTATATGGCATGAGGTAACGTCATTATTTTACATCTGACTATCCAGTTGTCCTAGTATCATTTGTTAAAAAGATAACAGCTGGGTGCAGTGGCTCAAGTCTGTAATCTCAGCACTTTGGGAGGGGGAGGCAAGAGGATTGCCTGAGTTTAGGGGCTCGAGACCAGCCTGAGCAGCATGGCGAGACCTTTTCTCTACAATCAATTAGAAAATAACTAGCTGGGCATGGTGGCACATGCCTATGGTTCCAGCTAGTTGGAAGGCTACTTGGAGGCGGAAGAATCAACTCAGCCCAGCAAGTCAAGGCTGCAGTGGCTGGGAGCTTGCCACTGCACTCCAGCCTGGGCAACAGAGTGAGACTCCTACTCAAACAAAAACAAAAACAAAAACAAAAACCCAAAACCAAACAAACAAACAAAAAAATTATTTCCTCCATTGAATGATGTTGGTACTTTTGCTGAAAATCAACTAACCATAGATACTCAGGTTTGTTTCTGGACTTTCAATTTCTATTGAACAATATGTCTCCTCTTTTTTCAGTAACACACTGTGCTGACTTCTGCTGATTGTAAGTTTTGAAATTAGGAGCATGAATCTTCCAACCTTGTTCTTCTTTTTAAAGATTGCTTTGACTATTCTGGGTACCTTGAGTTTCTATATGAATTTCAGTAATCTTATCAATTTGTACAAAGAAGCCAGCTGGGGTTTTGATAGAGACTACATTGAATCTGTAGATCAATTTGGGAATTATTGTCCTCTTAACAATACTAAGCATTCCAGTTCGTAAGCACAGTTTTTTCTCATCGTCTTAGATCTTCTTTAAATTCTTACAACAATGTTTTATAGTTTTCGTAATATAAATTTTGGACTTACGTTCAATTTATTCTTTTTGATGTTTTTATTTCAATTTCAAATTGCTCATGGCAAGTGTATAGAAATATAATTGATTTTTGCATATTGATCTTGGATCCTATAACCTTGCTGAATTCATTTATTAGTTTGAATGTTTTTAAGTGGATTTCTTCAGATTTTTTATATACAAACCATGCCATCTGTGAATAGAAATAGTTCTTTTCTTTTCCATCTAAGTGCCTTTTATTTCATTTTCTTGCGTAATTGTCCTGGTCAGAACTTCTAGTACAATGTTGGATAGAAAAAACAAGACAGGTTGGGTGCGATGGCTCAGCCTGTAATCCCTACACTTTGGGAGGCCGGGGAGAGAGGATTGCCCGAGTCCAGGGGGTCGAGACTAGCTTGGGCAACTTGGTGAGACCTCGTCTCTACAATATATCAAAAAATTAGCCGGGTGTGATGGCGCACACCTGTGGTTCTGACTACTTGGAAGGCGAATATGGAAGGACTGCCTGAGCCCAGCAGGTCGAGGCTGCGGTAGCTGTGAGCCTGCCACTGCACTCCAGCCTGGGTGAAAGAGTGAGACTCTGACTCAAAAGAAAGAAAGAAAGAAAGAAAAAGCAAGACAGACATCCATATCTTGTTCCTAAACTTTAAGGGAAAGAATGCATCCAGTATCTTACACTAAGTATTTGCCATCAAGTACATAAGCTGTATGGGTTTTTTTTTGTTTTTTTTTTTTTGAGTTGGAGTCTCACTCTGTTGCCCAGACTGGAGTGCAGTGGCCGCTCCCAGCCACTGCAGCCTCAACCTGCTGGGCTCTGGCGATCCTTCCGCCTCAGCCTTCCAAGTAGCTGCAACTATAGGCGCATGCTACCACGCCTGGTTGATTTTTGATTTATCGTAGAGATGAGGTCTCGCCAAGTTGCCCAGGCAGGTCTCGAACCCGTGGGCTCAGGCAATCCACTCACCTCAGCCTCCCAAAGGCGCGGGATTACGGGCTGAGCCACCGAGCCCGGCTGTATGTTTCCTTTTAAACACAGAAATCCTCTTGCCTTGAAGCACTGCACCATGTGAATTTCAAACCCTTTTTGGCACCAGTGGTTGGGGAAAAGGGGTTGGATATGTGTAGATTACGAAGACGAAAGACTTTCCCATAAGCTAAGAAGTGTGAGAATCCTCAGGTCAACAGCCACCTCCCAGTCTTGACTGTCCTGCCCCATCTTTCTTTAAAGGTGACCTCTCACAGCTAGGTCGTACACGACAGGACGCTAAGTGCTGTATCCGCAGATGGTGTATCATGGATCCTCACAGCATCTGGTCCTCCCCTTGTGGTGGACAGGGAAGGCAGTCGTTATGATCCCCACCTTACAGGTGTGGAAACCGAGCTTCATTCAAAAGGGACTTGCCTAAGCTTAGGGTCGGTAAATGAGAGAACTGGGTCTTAAATTCTGGCCTCAGTCACACCACGCCACCCTACTCGCCATCCACCAACTCACGTGAGGAGCAGGGCAACTTCACCGTCTGTATCCATAGGTATACTGTTGGGGATACATCCTGGGAGAAACACTGGGTTGTGTCATCATTTTGGACGGCAATTGGGAAAGATGGAGCAGGAGACTTTACGCCAACTAATTTCGCTTCTAGGAATTTCATCTAACAAATTAATCAGAGATGAGGACAAAGATTTATTTACAAAGATTTCATTATATAATTATTATTGTAATATCAAAAAATATTGAAAACAACCTAGTGTTAATCAAGAATAGAATAATTAAATAAAAAACATATCCACATTTATGGAGGTACTTTCAAAGAATATTTAGTAAGAAGTTATGTTTAATGTTACATGGAAGAATTGAGGTATAGAACTATATATAAAAAATAATTCTAAATATGTAAAAATTAGTAAATATGTTTGCATAGGAAAGTGAATAGGAGTAAATACATTATCTTGGTTAATAGATTATTGGGTTTTTGGTTTTCTTCTTTATACTTACTTCTTTTAAAAAATATTTTTTCTTTTTTTTCTTTTAAGCAATGATGATATCTTGTTTTGAAAATCAGAAAAAAATTGGCTCAGCCTGTAATCTCAGCACTTTGGACGGTGGAGGCGAGAGGATTGCCTGAGCCTGGGGGTTTGAGACCAGCCTGGGCAACTTGGTGAGACCTCGTCTCTACTATAAATCACCAAAACAAAAACAAATAAACAAAAACAAACAAGCTGGGCGTGGTAGCGTGCGTCTGTAGTTCCACCTACTTGGAAGACTAAGGCAGAAGGATCTCCTAAGCCCAGCAGGTCGACGTTGGGGTGGCCGTGAGAGTGCCACTACACTCCAGCCTGGGCGATGGAGTGAGACTCCAACTCAAAAAACAAAACTAAATAAAATCAGAAAAAAATCATTTATGATGTTTTGGTCAAGTGCCAAGGAATTCAGAATTTAGTGGTTCTGAGGTCAAAATATCTGGGTTCTTGGCTGGGTGTGGTGGCTCAAGCCTATAATCCCAGCACATTGGGAGGCAGAGGTGAGAGGATTGCCTGAGCCCAGGGGCTCGAGACCCACCTGGGCACCTTGTGAGACCTTGTCTCTACAATATATCAAAAAATTAGCCAGGTGTGGTAGTGTGCGCCTGTAGTTCCAGCTACTTGGAAGGCTGAGGCCGAAGGATCGCCTGAGCCCAGCAGGCTGACGCTGGGGTGGTCACAAGCGTGCCATGGCACTCCAGCCTGGGCGACAGAGTGAGACTCTGACTAAAAAAAAAAAAAAAAATCTGGGCTCTCATCCTGACTCTGTTAGATCCCAACTATGTAACCTGGGAAACGTGCCAAACTCTAAGGCTCGGGGTTCTAGCTGTAACCGCAGACCCTGTGTCACAGGGTTTCCATGAAGGCTGAGCAAGGGAGTGCTTTGGAAGTGTCTGGGTCCAGGAAACAGTAATCGGTCACTATCAGTATCACCAACCTCACCATCACCAACGCTGAATTCGGGTCTTCTGTTCCCTGTTCTGGGGTCTTTGTGTTGTGCTACTCTGAGACTCTTGTCCTGTACCTGGCAGCTGCTGAAACAAATGGTCAAGAAATAGTAGTTTGTTTGATTTTTTGAGTTGATGTCTCACTCCATCACCCAGGCTGGAGTGCAGTGGCACACTCATGGCCACCCCAGCCTCGACCTGCTGGGCTCCCGTGATCCTTTCGCCTCAGCCTTCCAAGTAACCAGAACTATAGGTACGCACTAAGCGCCTGGCTAATTTTTTATTTTATTTTTTATTGTCATTTTTTTGAGTTGGAGTCTCATTCTGTTGCCCAGGCTGTAGAGAAGAGGTCTTGCCAAGTTGCCCGGGCTGGTCTCGAACCTGGGGGCTCAGGCAATCCACTCACCTCGGCCTCCCAAAGTGCTGGGATGACAGGCTGAGTCACTGAGCCTGGCCTGAAGTAGCATTGGCTTATTCTCCTGGAGTAAACTGCTTTGTGAAGATGAAGCTCTTGGGGACTTCAAAGCAGAGGCTGTGCTTCAGAGATCCTTAGACAAGAAGGCCCAAGGCCAAAGGGGCACTCCAGTTTTACAGTTGCCTGCTAGAGTCAGGGTGAGCTGGGTAGACGGTTCAGGACCCTGATGCTGGTTTCCTGGGCACATGTGTCTAACCAAAAGAGCTCTTGGCCCTTTTGGCTAGACCACACACTTGGACTTCTGGTCTTGGTGGGCAATGCTGGTCTCCAGGAAAGAAGTGGCCATGGCCAGGCCATGTTTCCCAGATGGGGCAGGAGGTCATTCAGGAAGGAGGCAGGTTTGAGAGGCCAGAGTTTGTGGAGGGGCCTCCCTGGAATCCTCCGGTCTTCAATTAATCCTAGGTTCACAGTGTGGAATATGCCAGCATCTTGGCTGCCACTGCACAGACCCTGACAAAACGGAGACACAAATACAGACACAAGAGCGGAAGTAGAAGGGACCATGAGGCCAATAAGACAGGACTCTGAGGTCATGGGGAGGGCTCTGGACTGGCTTCCAGGTTGGGAAATTGATGGTTTGTACCAACTTTAGGTCTCCAAGAGGACAAGGAGACTTCCTGTTATATTTGGGTTACATCATTTAAAAATGTGTGTGTGTGTGTGTGTGTGTGTGTGTGTATTTATTTAACTAGTCATTCATATAACAAGTACTCTTTGAGCCTCTGCTATATAACTGTGCATTAGTGATTTTGGTTGGTTGTTAGTAACATGGAGCCCAAAATAAGTGCGGTTTCAAGGAAATAACAAGCTGGTCAGAGCCACTATGGTGGTTTCTTTCTCTTTGCTCTGATATCTTTGGTTCCTGAAGGTTACCTCGTTGTCGTAAGATGGCTGTTGGAGCTCCAGTCATCACATTCACGTTTGGGGCAACAGAATGGAGGATGAGGCAAGGGTCCCCCTTGAGTTGATTCACTTTAAAAAAATCTTCCCTAGAAGTCACATCCAACAACGTATGCCTACATATCTATTAGCAAAGGAGATTGGAAATGTAGAGTTTCTTTCTTTCTTTTCTTTTTTTTGAGTTGGAATCTCACTCTGTGGCCCAGACTGGAGGGCAGTGGCCGCTCCCGGCCACCGCAGCCTCGACCTGCTGGACGCCAGTGATCCTTCCGCCTCAGCCTTCCAAGTAGCTGGAACTACAGGCACGCACTACCACGCTTTTTTGATTTATTGTAGAGATGAGGTCTCACCAAGTTGACCAGGTGGGCCTCGAACCCACGGGCTCAGGGAATCCACTCACCTCAGCCTCCCAAAGTGCTGGGATCACAGGCTGAGCCACCGAGCCCGGCTGAAATGTAGACTTTCAGCCGGGCATATGGTCTCCCTGAATCAGGGCTGTTAACCCTGGAGGAAGGGAAAATGGGTATTAGTCGGCCACCCACAGGCCCTGCCACAAACAGAAGCTCAGTCAGTCTAGAGAAACTGACTGAATAAGACGCCCTTCCGGCAGGAAGGCTGATGAGTGTTGCAATAGAGGTTTGCATGGGGACCATCAGAGCACAGAGGAGGAAGCATCTGAAACAGAGAGGGAGGTCTGGGGAAGCTCCCTAGAGGAATTTCTCTTTAAAACAATCAAGAACCAGGCCGGGCATGGTGGCTCAGCCTGTCATCCCAGCACTTTGGAGGCCGAGGTGAGAGGATGGCCTGAGGCTGCGGGTTCGAGACCAGCCCGGGCAACTTGGCGAGGCCTCGTCTCTGCAATAAATCACAAAAACTAGTGGGCATGGTAGCGTGCGTCTGTAGTTCCAGGTACTTGGAAGACTGAGTCTGAGGTTGAGGCTGCGGAGGCCGTGAGCGTGCCACTGCCCTCCAGCCTGAGTGACGATAGTGCGACTCCAACTAAAAAAAAAAAATCAATAACCAGGCCAGGCATGGTGACTCAGCCTGTAATCCCAGCACTTTGGGAGGCTGAGGTGAGAGGACTGCCTGAGCCCGGGGGCTCAAGACCCGCCCGGGCAACTTGGTGAGACTTTGTCTCTACAATAAATCACGAAAACTAGTGGGCGTGGTGGTGTGCACCTGTAGTTCCAGGTACTTGGAAGGCTGAGGCAAGTGAGTGTGCCACTGCCCTCCGGCCTGGGTGACAAGAATGAGACTCCAACTCAAAAAAAAAAAATCAATAACCAGGCTATGCATGGTGACTCAGCCTGTAATCCCAGCACTTTGGGAGGCCGAGGTAAGAGGACTGCCTGAGCCCGGGGGCTCGAGACCTGCCCGGGCAACTTGGCGAGACCTCGTCTCTACAATAAATCATGAAAACTAGCGGGCGTGGTGGCGTGCGTCTGTAGTTCCACGTACTTGGAAGGCTGAGACTGAGGTTGAGGCTGCAGTGGCCGTGAGTGTGCCACTGCCCTGAAGTCTGGGCAACAAGAGTAAGATTCCAACTCAAAAAAAAAATCAATAACCAGCCTTTCCTTTTTACTTCTTAAATCTCTCCCCTCGTTGGCTTCTTGACGCTCCCTCTCCTTGTCCTGCTGACTCTCCCCCTTCCTCCCCGCCATGGTGTAAAATCCTGCCTCAGACTTTCTTTTCTGCAGCCTTCCTTGACACCCACCCTTCCCTCCCCAGCCCCCATGCCATGACTTCACCCTTCAGCTCTCTGTGTGACTTCATGTCTCCCTCACCAAGAACAAACTATCCTCTGATGCTAGACTGGCAGTGTCCCCCCCATCCCACACCCAGAGTCTCTCCCTGGCAGCCTCTTGTCCCGGCTTGTCATCTGTCACTCTTGTCTTCCGCTTTCCTCCCTCACCCCTCCTGAAATGTGGGGGTCCTTCACTCCCCCTGCCTTTCAACCCCTGCATCCAGTGACTCATCTAATGACTTTATCTGACTTCAGGATCGCCTGTTGGACTCATTTCTTTTTTTATTTCCATTGTCACCACCTGAGGCCCTTCCTGGAACATGAGAACAGGTGTGTGTCTGGGTGTGTGTGTGTGTGTGTGTGTGTGTGTGTGTGTGTGTGTGTGAGATAGTCATTGGGCTGCTCGCCACAAATCTACCATTCTCCTGCTCTGGACACGTGGTAGAATTATGCTACAGGTCTTCCTAGTTGGATGTGGTCATGTGACTGATTTTGGCCAATGAGCTTTGAGTAGGCATGATCAGTGTCACTTATGGGCCTGACCACTGAATGGCTGGTAGAATGACAGCCAGCATGGTCTTCTCATCTGTTAAAGCATCTAGCGGTGTTCAAGATGCTGGCTGCTGCAGCACTTGGATCTGGGAGAGAGGGTGTGAGCAGCAGAGTCTCCAACCAACTCACAACTGATGTGTAGCATGAGTGAGAGACTAACACTTACTGCTTCTGTTGCTACCAGTTGGGAGTCGTCTGTTACTGCTTATCACTGAGCCCATGCAAGCCTCTCATTGCATGTTGTTATATTTTATTTCATTCTCTCCCAACCTCACTGTTGTCCATACTGTTGGCCAATTTATCTTTTTGAAATACAGCCCCGGCCTGGCACGGTGGCTCAAGCCTGTAATCCCAGCACGTTGGGAGGCTGAGGTGAGGGAATTGCCTGAGCCCACAGGTTTGAGAACAGCCTAGGCAACTTGGTGAGACCGCATCTCTACAATAAATCAAAAAATTAGCAGGGCGTGATAGCATGCACCTGTAGTTTCGGCTACTTGGAAGGCTGAGGCTGAAGGATTGCTGGAGCCCAGCAGGTCGAGGCTGTGGTGGCCATGAGTGTGCCACTGCACTCCAGCCTGGGTGACAGAATGAGACTCCAACTAAAAAAAACAAAAAAGAAATACAATCGCAATCAGGACACTCCATCTCCTACTTAAGATACTTGATGACTTGCCAACTTCTTAGTGTGACATTTGAGGACCTTCCAATCTTACTCCAAATTGTATATCCAGGATTATTTCCTTCCTTCTTATAGTTTGGCTTCTAGCCCCAAAGAATCACTTGCAATTCTCACTCATATGAGGTCTGACAATTAAGTGCACAAATTCATCCTAGAAAAAGTGCTGCATGCCTCATTGCTGAATAATCAGTACAGTAACCTTGAAATACTCCCCTTGGGAAGCTATGCAATGAAGCCAGTGCCTAGTTCACTTGTCAAAACAATTTTGGAATTCTTTTTCTGGAATGGTCTTCAGAGCTGTATAACGCTTGATGTCCTGAAAGTCATCAAAATGCCCTCCTTTCAATATTTCATTTATCTTTGGGCAAAGAAAAAAGTCACTGGGAGCCAGATCAGATGAGTAGGGAGGTGGGGAGGGTTTTCCAATACACTTATTTGTCTACTGGCCAAAAACTCCTCCACAGTTGATGCTGTGTGAGTTGGTGCATTGCTGTGATGCAAGAACTCCTTTGGGACCATTTTTGTAGACGTCTTTCTCATGCCAAGATTTTAAATTAAGATTTTCCTAACTGTTTCTCTATCTATTCTTTATTTGGTCTACTAGGCTTCTCTCAGTCAGCCGATGATTTTGACACACTCTTCAATGAATCTTTACAATGTTTTTGTCAGTTCTGTGCCTTACTGGTTGTCCTGACCTCTCTTCATCAGTGATGCTTTCTCTCCCCTCAGAAAAACGTCGAATCCTTTTGTACGCTGCCGTTTCCTTCATGGCACTAACATGTCCCTGATTTCGCTTCCATACTTGTCAAGCTTAACAAGAAATTTAATGTTTGTTCATTGCTCTAGATTCAAACTCCAACATTCTCGTGACAGCACACAAAAACATGCAACAACAACAATGAACACCACTCAGCAAGACACTGCCACACATCAGCACAAACATGCTATGAGACACTGATATATCAAGGTTAGGAAACCTTACTTGCTGTGGCCTGCATGGTTGCCTTGGGGGTCCTGAGAGAGAGCAGCATGAGATAAAGACACAGACACAAGATATAAAGAAAAGCTGGAGCCAGGTGGGACACTTTCCTCTGAAGGAGGAGAAGTGGTCCCGAACTAGCTCAGCATGTTTATTTTATAATCAAGCACAAAGGAAGTTGGGAGGAACTCAAGGTCCATGAGGGAGCTATAATGGAATTTTATTGCTACCTAAATGGCAAGCTGTTCTTCGATTATCTTGTTGTTGCCAAGACTTTATCTGTACTATGTGCACCTGGATGTGTGGGCTCTGAGATGCCGTTCCGTGTAGCAGGCTGCATCCCTTGCTCTTTGGCCAGGGTGTGGAGCAACCAAGTGGGAACTTGCCTTCGCTTGGGGCCTTGCCTTTGCTCGAGGTCTGCTGTCCAGACAGTGCTCATCTGCTCCCCACACGTACTGAGTTGTTTGTGCCATGTTGCCAATGTAAGCGCTTGGTAACAAATTCATGCACTTCATTGTCTGGCCTCTTCTGTCTGCTCTCCCTTCTCCACTTTTGGTAGCACTGTTCCCTCCACCTGGAATGCTTTTTCTTCCTCACTGGCCTAGGGCATTTCTACTCTGCCCTCCAATACCACCTCCTCCACGCAGATGGATTGGCTCTAGGTGGACCCCTCCCTGGTTGAGCACTCACCCTGCATGAAATGACAGATGTTATGGTTCCTCACAAGCATGACCTCCCCTGCACTTGAAAGAGTACCCAGAACAGGACTTTGTCCCTTTTATTTTTTTCCTCTGCTTTATTTTGCAAAGAGAAACTGCTCTGCGGGAGTCCAGTTCCTGCAAGTTTCAGAGGTTCCTGGAGGTGAAACGGAGTAGGCAACTAGAGAGAAGAAAGAAAGGGACTGGACTACTGTTCAGGATGAGCAGAAGCCATTTATTGAAGGTTTACAGTGGGCTTTTATCTCCAAATTCTGCAAAGTCATTCTCACATGTCTTTCATGTGAACACAATGCCAGGTGCATGAGGGGCGTCCCCTACCTACCAGATGTTCCTTCAGGCATGAGGAAGAACAAACCCAAAATTGTCTTTCTGCTCCTCATGCTTGGTTAATGTTCCTCAAAGGCAATGAAACAATACCTTCCTAAAGCATAATGTTTCTAAAATCGATAACCTAAAAAACCCATTACAAGCGCTAACCTTAATCTATGACTCACCTATCCTATAAACCTTTTTCATTCTATGCTAATTTATACTAATACCAAGCTAAACAATCCTATTGAAATTTAAACGATCACTCTCACAACCTGAGGCGGCCTAACCCAGAATGTATGGAATGTGGTCCAGTCCAAAGTTCAGGGTGGGCCCAACCTGAAATAGGCTGACTGCATTCTTTTAACAAAATGGCTACCTAAAAACTTATCTCTATAACCTATTTTTCAAAACTAATATTGCTATAATCTTAAGATCACATACAAAAAGCCTGTGGCCAACACTAAGTCTCCTCAATGTGACCCAAGTTTGAACTGTAAGTAGTATGGAAACCAAAACCACAGTCTGTGGAAAAAGGGGAACAACGAGCTTCTGAAGTTAGTTTATGTTTGTCCTGGTCTCAGAGTTATATGCTTGAGCTTGCAGGAGTTTTTTCTGGCTGTAGTGCTAGGCAGAAAAGGGAGAGGAAATGGGGTCAACAGCTCCCGAACGCATCGTAGTGGTCTCAGGGTCAATGGCCCTTTCTGATCCCTAATGCTCAGTGGGCCTCCGTGGCTGGCTCCCATCACTGCTCCATACAGATTTGCCGAGCAAACCAAGGAACAAATGAATTCCTTCCTGTGTCCTCAAAATGAGAGCGGTGGCGTGCTCCTTTTCAGTCCACTGACAATCGTGTCACCCCAAACAGATGCTGGCAAATGGCGGATGTACACCAAGTCCCTGCTGGTCCTGGGATCCTTCACCATAACAGAAATGTGTCCTCACTTACAGCCACCATCTCTCCCTGAAAGGAGTCAAAACTCTTCAAGAGTCTCCAGAGAAGGAAGAGGGGGCTCCAAGCCCCAGGGGTTGACAAGTCCTATATGATTCCTGGTGAATGGAATTCCTGTTCAGCAGGGCAGGGATGGCACAGAGAACGTCCAGGGTTGCTGTGGCACCCTGACATACCAGGTGTGGAGACAGCTTAACGCACAAAGTCTCTCAAGAAACAGTCAGCCAGGGGCATGGCCAGAGCATCTGCCTTCAGTCTCCTGCAGAAATGGTGCCTTTCCTCTGCTCTGGCATCCCTTGTCTTTGTTTCCCAAGGGACCTGTCCCTGACTGCCTGACCACAGCCCCGTTGACCTATTCTAACTCCACCCAAATCTCCTCCCTGAGAAAGGCCTCTCCCTAGAGGATTGGTCCCCACTCCTTCTAAATATCCCAAACTAACTAGCCAAAGGAAACTTGATTTAGTTCAGCATTGAGTGCTTTTGTAATGGAGGATGAGGGGAAGATGTATTCTTTTTCCAGCCAGCCAAGAACACCAAGTAGGAAGTGGCTGAGACAGCCTGTGGGTCCCTCAGGTGACTTGGACTTGGCTTTTCAGGAAGGCAAGACAAAGCACCCACCCTGAGTATCAACTCAGCCCTGTGCCTGTGAGACCTGGAGCACATTACGGCTTTGAGAGGGGAGACAGTCAGAAGCTGGTTAGGCAGATAGAGAGGGAGGGTCTCAAGAAGACTTCACACCTGCAGGAATGCACCATACACCACTCCCGTTATATAATAGTTGGCTGGAAATGTGGTTGGTATAGTGAAGAACGTCCTTTCAACTCAGGATGTACTGTTAAAAGAGACTTTTTGCTGCTTAAATGCAGGCGCAGTAGCTTAACTAGATGTCCTAACTTGGCCTTGGCTTATTGTAATATCATTAACATAGCATTAGCATGGAGGTTTTACCCCCTCCTGAGTGGGCTTTTCTGGGGTGCTTTTGGGCAATATTCAAGATGAAGTAACTATGGTCAAGGACCCACGTGCACAATAAGAACTGGGTCTCAGGAAGTAAGGGGTGGATGAGATGTAAATGAGAGAAACGCCCCCAGAAAAGACAAGATAAAAACCACAAAACTCCTAACACTGGGTAACCCGTTCTGGGCCCCCTCTCTGTTTCTAGAGAGTTTTGTAGCTTAATAAACTCCTTCTTTCTCTCATCCTTTTGGCGTCTGCCTTCCTTAATCTTCTTGATCATGGAACAAGAACCCCAGGTTGCTGGTTTAAGCTGACAGTGGAGCTCAAAACTCCTGCAACAGCTTGTGAATTAAGTCATTTAACCTCCTAAGCCACCGGTTCCCCATCCTTAAGACAAGGAAGTGTCTACCTCACCCGATTTTCTATCAGGATCCTATGAATAAACAAATGGAAATTACTGGCACACGATGAATACTCAGAAAATAGTAGAGTCTTTTCTTTCTGGGGAGGCATTGAGGATGGTAAAGAGACTGGAAGTCAGATTTAGGGACAGGCCAACATGAGGACAAATGTTGGTGGGTTCCCATCAACTGTAGGAGCCCAGGGCCTGGTGAAGGGTGAGGACAGTCACACAGGCCACTGGGGACGGGGACAGGGGATCGTACAGAGCTTGTGAGCTCATGTGAGGGGCACTTGTTCTTAAAAGGAGGGGATCGCTATAAACCTAGGTCAGAGATTCAATAGGAATTACCTGAGAAAAGCATCTGGACAAAGGGGATTGTCAATGTAAAGACTTGGCAGGCCAGGCTCGGTGGCTCAGCCTGTGATTCCAGCACATTGAGAGGCCGGGGTGAGTGGATTGCCTGAGCCTGCGGGTTCAAGACCCAGGCAACTTGGTGAGATCGCATCTCTACAATAAATCAAAAAAATTAGCTGGGCGTGGTAGCGTGCACCTGTGGTTCCAGCTCCTTGGAAGGCTGAGGCAGAAGGATCACCAGAGCCCAGCAGGTCGAGGCTGTGGTGGCCCGGGGTGTGCCACTGCACTCCAGTCTGGGAGACGAAGTAAGAATTCAACTCAAAAAAAAAAAAGAAGACTTGGCAGCAAGAAATCCTTGTGCACCTGTGGACAGTTGGTAATACAAATAATCATAGCAACAATGGCTGTGGACCTGGGTAATACAAATAGTCATAGCAATGCAATAGTCATGCAATGGCCGCAGACCTGCTCCTTACTAAGTACTCTGCTCAATGCTTTATAGACATTATTTCACTACTTCTCACAGCAACTGTTTAAGCTACCTATTATCAGTCATCCTATTTCATAGATGGGGAAACCAAGACCCAGGTTGATAAAGGAATCCTTGTAAGATCATGCTTGCAGTTGGTGGGGAAGGGCTTTGTTCAAGACTTGGGTGCCAGAGCCAGTGCTCTCATGCCCCCGCTGTGCCCAGCTGCCCTGGTGACTGACTGCAACTGAGGAAGAGCTTTCTGGAGGTGTCGGGGTGGCCACTGCTCTAGGCAAGCTCACTAAATCCTCAGCCCCATTGGCCTACCTTAACCCTACCCAAACCTCCTAGGTGAACAGAACAGGCCCACCAGACCAGGCCAACTCTGCCCTTTTAGTCCACTTTGCCACCTTGTAGATGTCCTTTGGGTTGGCACAAAGTGACTCCCATGACTAAACAATGACTCACAGGACCCCTTCTATGAAGGGTGTGTTGGGGGCCTGCCTCTCGGGGGGTGCCGGGCACACAGACTCCCACGGTGCCCTCCAGGATTGTGTGTGGCAGCCTTGGGACATTCAGATGAGCTCCTAGGTCAATATTTACCTAGAAAGCAAATGCCTGGCTAGGTCTCGGAGCTCTTTTTTCCCCCCGAGAGTTTTGTATAAAAATCTCTTTTTTACAAATAAAGTTTTGCCCTATTCAAAACACAGTAACGGAGTTAGGTGATTTTAGGAGGGGGATAGATGCTGGAAGAGATAGACAGTTGTCATGATTTAAGCAAAAATATCTTCTGGTGGGAAGTACACTTGACACACATAGAAAACAATTGGTGTATGTAGAGTTCCGTCTATCTCAATACTTTTCTCTGTTAAATTTCCCACCATTCCCCTAAAAAGTAAAGACTTATTATGAGCAGATGAAAGATGTTCATTAGCCATCAGGAAAATGCAAATCAAAACCACAGTGAGATACTACTTGGTGCCCACTAGGATGGCTAGAATCAGAGACAGGTAATAACAAATGCCGAGAAGGATGTGGAGAAATTGGAACCCTCTTACACTGCTGGTGGGAATGGGAAATGGTGCGGTTGTTTTAGAAAACAGCTTGTCATTTCCTCAAAAGGTTAAACCCAGAGCAACTGTATGACTCAGCAGTGCTACTCCTAGGTATATACCCAAGAGAAATTAAAACACATGTCCACAATAACAAAAACCGAACAGCAACAAAAAAACACCCTTGTGTGTGAGGGTTCATAGCAGCATTATTCATCATAGTCAAAAGATGGAAACAACCCAAATATCCACTGATGGATGAATGGATAAACCAAACACAGTATATCTATCCGCATGGAATATTATTCTGCAATAAAGGGAAATGAAGTCATGATGAACCTTGAGACCATTCTGCTGAATTTGCAAAGCTGGTCACAAAGGACTAGATAGTATATGGCTCCATCTAGATGAAATGTCTAGAATAAGACAGAAAGTAGATTGGTGGTTGCGAAGGACTGGGTGTAATCTGGGGAAGAGTGGGGGAGTGGCTGCCATGAGTTGGGGTTTATTCTACTATTGATTGTGATGATTGTACAACTCTGCTAATATACTAAAACTATTGAATTGTATACACTTTTTTTTTTTGAGTCGGAGTCTCACTCCGTCGCCCAGTGTGGAGTGCAGTGGCATACTCTGGCCACCCCAGTGTCCACCTGCTGGGCTCTGGTGATCCTTCTGCCTCAGCCTTCCAAGTAGCCGGAACTACAGGTGCATGCTACCACGCCCGGCTCATTTTTGATTTATTGTAGAGATGAGGTCTCGCCAAGTTGCCTGGGCTGGTCTCGAACTTGTGGGCTCAGGCAATCCACTCGCCTCGGCCTCCCAAAGTGCTGGGATTCCAGGCTGAGCCACTGAGCCCGGCCAAATAATACACTTTCAATGAGTGAGTTGTGTGGTGTATGAATGACTTCAATAGAGCTAATTAAGAAAAACAACCATGAAGAACAGTAGCCTCCACTGTGCAGGGGTGGGATAACATGAATGTTTCGGCACACTCCTCTCTGTTCCACAGTGATCCTAATCTCAGTCCCTTCAAGCAGGCAGAATAAGGGAGTTGTATTTACTAGATGAGAAAGCCAGTTTCTTTTTTTTTTTTTTGAGTTGGAGTCTCACTCTGTCACCCAGACTGGAGTGCAGTGGCCGCTCCCGGCCACCGCAGCCTCAACCTGCTGGGCTCCGGCCATCCTTCCGCCTCAGCCTTCCAAGTAGTTGGAACTACAGGCGCACGCTACCATGCCCGGCTAATTTTTTAATTTATTGTAGAGATGAGGTCTCGCTGCCCAGGCGGGTCTCGAACTGGTGGGCTCAGGCAATCCACTCACCTCAGCCTCCCAAAGACGCGGGATTACAGGCTGAGCCACCAAGCCCGGCTGAAAGCCAGTTTCAATGAGACAGCACGGCTCTCTCAAGCTCAGGAAGCTTTATTGAAGGTCCGTCAGGCACCCAGGCTAGTTCCAGACATATTTGAAGGCCTGATTTTTAAGCTACCTCCTAAGAGCTTCTTCAGGGGAGGCCCACGGATGGAAGCATTGGCGGTGGGGTGGGCATGGACACGCAGAGTTGCTGATCATGCCGGGTTCTGGCCTCCGATTTGGCTTGACTCAAAGCACTTCTGGGTTTAAATCAACATACCGAGTTAGCACTCAGACTTTCTTCGGAAAAAGGGCCTCTTTGCCTAAATTCCCTGCCCTTAGAACCATGATTCTCAGTTTTCAAAGATAATGGATGCAACACTTTCAGCATCCAAAGTGCTGATGTATCGTTAGAAAAAATGTCCACATGTCAAACAAAAAAGCGATCACTTGGGCTGCCAAGATCTTGTTGCTTTCGTGTTGACTCTTGGCCGAGGACTGCATTCACAAGGTATCCATTTACAAGGCTAATTGCCAATGAGCAAGTGAGAAAGATTGCTGTTGGCCCCAGAATATGCTGTTGCTAGAAAACAACACAGCTAACGTGTTTAGGAATTATCAGAAAACACCGTCTCTAAATACTCATATAGTACAAGATGTCCCCAGAAATGTGCCCATCCTCACCAAAGACTGCCTTTGGTAGTAAAAGTTGTTTCTCAAGATTTTGTTTCTCAGCAAAATCTCCCTTTGTTTTAGCAAGGAGTGACATAAGTTTACCCGACTTAGAAGTTCATTTTTTGTTCCCTGTGTTTAATCTGTGCAGACAGAAAGCTGTAAATATCGTAAGTCCTGGTAGGTGGCTGGCCTTGAAGGGGCCCGTTCGTTAAGGACCATGGTTCGCTGGTTTCTTGTGTGTCTTCCAAGGGCCAGAAGGCTGTTTGCCCATAGTCACTATGTGGCCTAGGGAACAAAAGCCCGGCCGGTGGGGGGGGCAGGAACCTGTGTTGAAGGATGATGTGACCTTTGACCGCCACTAGAGAGGCCTGGGGGGAAAGAGGTCAAGTCAGGCTCCAGTAAGGTTTAATGACAGATCTTGTTAGGGTTAAAAAAACAACTCTGGCGTCCAGCTGGGACTTCATCTGGGGAGGTACTCAAAGGGTCTTCAGGGACAGCCACCCAGGCTCCATGCACAACAGCACCAGGTCTGCTAAGCTGTCATTCTGAGCCCGCTCCCGCTGGGGACCGCCACCCCGCATCAGTTTGAGTTAACAGGAAGAGTTGTGCCTTTTTTTCCTGATTGCCACCAGTGTGTCTCTCTCCTCCTGAGACTGTGACGCAGTTCTGGCAATGGTAAGGCACTGATCCTGGTTTTTCTTTTATAAAAAATAATCCCCAAGAGAACATCATACGGCCTGCCGTTAGCATTTCTAGATTTGGTGCCATGGTTCTCATGGGTCGGGAGCCTTCCTGGAAGTTCATGTTTGGCCCTAATTGGGCATTTTACTGAGGCACGGATTGCAGACGCCATGAATTGGCATTTGCCACCTGAAGCAGCACCTTGACTCTTTAGCTAGCTAGTTATCTCTATCTATCTATCTATCTATCTGTCTGTCTATCTATCTATCTATATATCTATCTCTATCCATTCATTCATTCTTGAGTTGGAGTCTCACTCTGTCACCCAGGCTGGAGGGCAGTGGCATGCTCACCGGCCACTGCAGCCTTGACCTGCTAGGCTAAGGCCATCCTTCCACTTCAGCCTTCCAAGTAGCTGGAACTACAGGCACACACCACCACACCCGGCTAATTTTTTGATTTATTGAAGAGATGAGGTCTCACCCAGTTGCCCAGGCTGGTTGTGAGCCCCTGGGCTCGGGCAATTCTCTCACCTTGGCCTCCCAAAGTGCTGGGATTACAGGCTTGAGCCACCACGCCTGGCCTTCACCTTGACTCTTGACTCGCACTCGTGTGCAGTGACTCTGGGGAACTAAGGATGGTGTTTGGAGAGTGAACACAAAGGGGAGAGGGAAACCCCTGTAAAAGCTGAAGTCGTGGTGAGGACGAATCCTTGTGGCGATGGGGAAGTTCTGTGTCTATCAATGTCAATATCTTGGTCATAGGATTGTATTATCATTTTTAAGATGTTATCATTGGGAGAAACTGGGTAAAAGATGCATGAGATTTCTCTGCATTATTTCTTACACATGCATATGAATCTATAACTGTCTCAAAATAAAAAAAAAAGCAGTGTGTCACATTCTTTTTTTATAGCAGACACTTGATATTTGAAAATAATATGTTGTGGCTGGGTGCAGTGGCTCAAGTCTGTAATCCCAGTACTTTGGGAGGCCAAGGAAGGAGGATTGCTTGAGGCCAGGAGTTCTAGACCAGCCTGGGCAACATAGCGAGAACTCATCTCTACAAAAAAAAAAAAAAAAATCAAAAAAATTAGCCGGGCGTGGTGGCACACACCTATAGTCCCAGCTACTCAGGAGGCTGAAGAGGAAGGATTGCCTGAACCAGAAGGTCAAGGCTGCGGTGAGCCATGACAGTGCCACTGCCCTCTAGCTTGGGCTACAAAGTGAGACCCCAACTCAAAACAAACAAAAAAGAAAATAATCTGTATAAACCTTCAGGAATCCCTGAATACCAGAAAGTGGACATGTCCATGTAGGCTTTCTCTAGCATGGCACTTTCTGTAGACACACACATGGTCACTCCATTGCTACTGGTTGATGATTAAAGCCCCGACTTTCCACCTGACTCTGGTATCACCTCGCTGGGAGAGGGAAGGTGTGCCTTGTTATTGCTAGATGGATGTGGAAGTCCAGGTTTCCCGCAAACTCTCTACTGGTACCATGGAGGAGGAAGGGGGAGATTATTTTTGGCCAGCAAAAGGGAAATTCCTAATTCTGTACTTAGTTTTCTCTAATCTCACCCTAACAGGGGTTTGGCGTGCCCTAATACAACCTGGCAAAGGTGGAAATCTTGGCTCTTGCTTGGCCTTTGCCTGTGTGGATGAGGGTAGGCCCATAGTTTTTTTCTGCGGTGTTTGGCTGGAGTAGAATGGTTGTTGTCTAAATTGCCTAAAAGATTTTTGTCTTTCTAGACTACTCCTCTCTTAGTTCTTTGGCTTTAGGAGAACAAACTTGTGGTGTTTTCTGGTCTGTGCTTGGTGTTTCTGGGCTACTGGCTCCTTTGGTTCCAAGGCTGGAATAGATAAGGCAAAAAGAAAACCCAGGGAACTCATCACCATGTTGTTCCTTGGGTCTCAATGTCCCTAGCTGGTCTGCCTTTTTCTCTCCACCTTTCAAAGTTTTCTTATGCTTGCTTTATATTTAATGTCTAGGGCTTTTACTTGTACTTAGTGAGAGGAATAAGAAAAGTACATCTATTCCATCTTCCTGGGAGCAGAAATCTTGACATATTTTTGAGAAAAGAAAAAAAAATCCACTCATCATTGCATCTTAATGTAACTTTTTGTTCTTACATGGTCCTTTTGATTTATTGCCAACATGCATGCAATAGTTTACAGAATATAAATCACTGTATGTATCTTCTTATATCCTGCTTTTTCATTTATGATATTTTAAAAGATAGAAGACACTTCCCCTTGTGTTCATAGACTTCACAATTACCATTTTAATAACCACTAATACTTATGTTGTTATCATCTCTATTTTTAAAAAGCATTTTTCCTATTGGTTGTTACTCCCATTTTCTTTTTCTTTCTTTATTTTGCTGTTAGAAACGACACTGCAAAATTATCTTTCCACATACAGCTTTTTTGTTTGGCCTGTCTTGAACTTCTTCCTTAGGATAAATTTCTATGGGCAATTTTTTTTTAAATCAAAGGATATTTTTAAATGAGTTGTGTGATATATTGCCCTGGCACTCTCTACAAGGAATATAGAAATTTATGCTCGCTGTTTAATGTAGTAATTTCTTCATAACATCATCTCTTTTGGATTCTGCTTTAGCTCTTTGTGATCCAGTTTTGTCTTTACTTGAAACCCTGAAGGTTTTAGCACAAAGTCATGGGGACTACCCCACCCATCCCAACTCCTGCAACAACAAGATTGCTAAACATACAAGTGATAACTTTCTAAGAAGGCCTCCCATGTCTATGAACCACTCTGCATTTTGGGCTTCTTTGGACCCATCTGACACCATATAGAATGAAGATGCTCATGCTAATTTTTATATTTTTCCTTCTTTTTTCCATCAACATTAAAACAAAAGCCTCCTGAGTGATGTAAGTATTTCAGTGACTCTAATGCATTAAATGAATCTATATTTACACAAGAAGAAAGACATCTCTGATTGCTCACAGGGAACACAACATTTCTGTGAATCTGATTCAGAAGATGCATTTTTGAAGGAAGTGGTTGAGATGCTGTTGGAAGTATTTAGAAGGTTAGGATAGGAGTGGTACTTAATTATAACATTACATCAAATGCATTTCACCAGTGGGCTGCCAACGAATGGCACCACTAGAAAATAAACTTTCAATAGAACTGTTGAGTTGGTTTTCTGTGGACAATTGCCTAGGACGCCTCCTCCTCGCTCTTTCTGAGATGGGTTTTATCGGAGAAACTTCTTAATCTGAGAAATAGGAACTCATCCCAAACTTTACTTCTGCAAGATGAGTATGTCTGCATTCAAACTTCTCAGACAACTGAGAAAACCAATGTTTCTTTCTGGACCAGATATCTGGAAGTCCTTGCCTGATAGGGACCCTGGTCAACTTGTAGTCTCTACAAGTGAGTACTTGGGAACTAGAAAGGTTGACCACACACTTGGTGTCATATTAGAAAGCTGGGGAATCCACTTGTGGCCTCTGGACATTGGTGGTTCATCATTGGTTTACTCTTTTTTCATCTGCTTCCTCACCACACTTTGTAGCCAGGCTTCTAGCTGCTACATCCAGTGGTCTTTTCTCATTCTTCACATCCTCTTGGAGCGTTCTATCTCACGTGCTGGCCACGGTTCAAATGAACTATCCTTATGAGGACGTGTCCACCGGTAGCCCCATTTTGCAGAAGAGAAAATGGAGAATTTGAGTCTAGAAACTCTTTCTGCCTCTATTTCCTCAACTGTTATCAATGACTGTTGTGATGAACAACATGTATATTAATGTTTGGCTCCAGTGATATCCTGTCAACTGCTAGCATTTATCCACCTTTCTTCCTTCTTGTTGAATATGTGTATTTCCACAAAAATCATCTTTTCCAATTCTGGCTGTATCATCTAATCCCCAAACTTGTATTTACAGGGGTATGCTTTTTATTAACATGTAACAGAATGCAGAAAAATGTACCAAATAGTGTACAGCTGAAAAATTTTCATAAAGGGAATACACTTTTGTAACCAGCACCAAAAGAAAAAAAGAAAAAAAAAGCACAGAACGTTAAAAGTTCCTCAGACACACCTATTATGTCCTTGTTTGGTCACTATCTACATCACCCCAAGATTAGGATTTTTAACACCATAGATTAGTTTTTTTAATTTTTGAATTTTATATAAGTGGAATCAAACTTATGTGCTCTTCCATGACTATCTTTTTTCATTCAACATTATGTCTATAATATTCCAAGTTGTTGCACGTAGAGGTAGCTTATTCATTCATTCGTCCTCTTTTCTGTGTAGTATTCCATTATGGGAATATGTCATAAACTATAAAAATCCATTCTATTGTTGATGGACATTTTGGGTGGTTTTCAGTGTAGGTTGTTATGAATAACTGCTTTGAACATTCTTCTGTACATTGTTTTAGTGGATATGTGCTTTTCTCTTGGGTTCATGCATAACTCTATACTCCCTGTTTTTGCCTGGTTTCTTTCATTTAGCAGAGTGACTTTGAGATTCAGCCATATTGTGTATGCCAGTAGTTCATCACTTTAATTGATGAATACTATTTCATTGTATGGATATACTGCAATTATTTATGTGATTACCTGTTAATGGACATTTGGATAGTTTCCAAGTTTTGGCTGTTATGAATAGAACTACTAAGAACGTGCATGGACAGTCTTTATGTGGACATATACCTTTGTTTCTTTTGGTTAAACACCTAGGAGTGAAATGGTTGAATTACATGGTAGGTGTATAATTAACTTTTAAAGAAACTGCCAAGTTGTTGATGGTGGTTTTACTATTTTATATTCCTTTCAGAGATATATGAGTTCCAAGTTTTCTACATACTAGTATGTTCAATCTTTTTAATCATAGCTAATCTAATGGGCATGCAGTGGTTTCCCATTGTGGCTTTAATATATGTTGTATAAATATGTCATAACTGATGACTAACGATTGAACATCTTTTCATAAGTGTATTGGCCATCCATCGCTCTACTTTGGTGAAGAATCTGTTCATTTTATATTGAGTTTTAAGAATTCTGTACACATTTTGGATACAAATTCTCTGTCAGATTGTGTTGTAAATATATTTTTTAACCAGCCTTTGTCCTTTTTTTCTTTCTTTTCCCCTTTTTTGGTGCTTTCCAAGAAGCAAAAGTTTTAATTTGATAAAGTTCAATTATCAACATTTTTTTCTCTTATGGACAGTGCTTTTGGTTTCACATCTAAGAAATCTTTGCCTGTTCTAAGATCTCAAATATTTTTCTTGTGTTTTCTTCTAGAAGATTTTATATTAAGCTGTAGGCAACATTTTGCATTGATTTTTGTGATGGTAGAGAGTACAGTTGGTTTTTATACAAATATAAATACTTAATTTATTGAAACATTTGTTTAAAAAGATTTCCTTTCTTTTTTTTTTGAATTACCTTGGCATTTCTGTCAAAAATCAACTGGTCTGTTTCTAGACTCTATTTGTTCCACTGATCTCCATGTCCATGCTTAAACGATATCAAACATAATGATTCTTACTATGACTTTGTAACAAATTATGAAGGCACATAGAATAAGTCCTTCAATTATGTTGCTTGTTAAAATTACTCTGGCTATTCTAGGTTCACTAAATTTTCATGCAAATCTTAGAATCCGTTTGTCAATTTCTACATAAAATGCCTATAGAAATTTCGATGGGGATTGTGCTGAATCTTGGGAAAATTTGGGCAGCATTGTCCTTCGAACAGTAAAGAGTTTTCTAATCCATAAACATGCTACACCTCTCCATTTACTTAGGTCAGAGAAGTTGGGGCAGGAAACAAGATGTTTTGACGTGAACGCTAAGCTGCTGTGAGTCTCACGATTGTTTAGTCCAGGGGTCCTCAAACTTTTAAAACAGGGGGCCATTCACTGTCCCTCAGACCATTGGAGGGGTGGACTATAGTTTTAAAAAAAAAACTATGAACAAATTCCTATGCACACTGCACATATCTTATTTTGAAGTGAAAAAACAAAACGGGAACAAATACAATATTTAAAATGAAGAACAAGTAAAGTTAAATCAACAAACTTACCAGTATTTCAATGGGAACTATGGACCTGCTTTTGGCTAATGAGATGGTCAATGTCCAGTTCCATATTTGTCACTGCTAGTCGTAACAAGTGATGCAAGTGTGCATCAGTTAGTCTAGATCTGGTTGGAGATTTCAGATGTTTCATTCTGGAAAAAGTCTGTTCACAGACATAAGTACTGCCAAAGATGGTTGCCATTTTGAGTGCATGGTTCCTGAGATTGCTAAGAGAAGGAGTTGAGAGACAGAGAGAAGGAGGGGAGTCGGAGAGTGCGACACACATTCCACACATGTACGCTGCGGGCCTGGACGAGTCGGCTGCTAGGCAGTACAGGCAGCGCAGCAAAAACACCCAGTGGGCCAGATAAATGTCCTCGGCGGGCCGCATGTGGCCCGCGGGCCATAGTTTGAGGACCCCTGGTTTAGTCATTGGTGTCAACAGTTGGAAATCATCCTCCTCAGCCACCTCTTCCTATCCCCGCCACCTTTTGCTACCTCTTCTTCTTCATTCTTTCTTCTCCTCTTTCTTTCCTTTTGTCTTCTATATCTTTTTCATCGAAGGCAAATGTATTCCAGACTCTGTTTTTTAACTCATATCCTATTCCGTCCTCTTCTATTGCTCAAAATTTTATGTCGTTTTTAGTTTCTAAATACCTATTATATTTAGAAATGTGTTCACAAATGAAGCATGATAACACAGTGTCCAGTAAAGAAACATGAAGCTATAACTTGCACAGTGGACAATATCCATTTTGGAGTCCAACATAATATCTTTCTCACTGGATTGCCATGAGAAGCCAATGGGTTAAAGCATGTGAGATGTTACTTGGGAACAGTAGGATACTGTTATTAATGTTTTTATTTTAAAAAGGTGCCCAACTAACCTTTTTGTTTTATTTAATTGATATACATTCTTCCTCAGTATGAAAAGAAAATGAAAAGAATTAAACATGTTCGTGCAGAGGCAGTGAACTGATTATCAATAATTCATGCTTTCTTTTCATCATGTAGAATAAATATCACTAGGAAGGGGCTGCCCAGCGAGAAACAATGTTTCCCACCCTGCTTGCATCTAGGTGGAGCTGGGCTACTGGTCCTGGTGAGATGAAGTCAATGTCAGCTACAGGCTGAGGTGGTTGAGTGTTTATTGTGCCTTCCCTGCATTTTCTTAACCCTTCATGGCCACCTTGAGAGTTCCATGGTGAAAACAATGACATCCCCCAATGGAAGAAACCTGGATCCCCAAGTCATCATTTGGGAAAGAAAAGAACTGCTCTATCAGGGACATCCACACTGAACTTTGCATGAGGAAGAAATAAAATTTTAATATGCTAAGTCCCTGAGATTTTGGAGCTGTTTGTGATGGCAGATAGACGAGTCTCATAAATAACCTTTTTGTTTTTTATGACAGGGTTTTCAGCAAAAGAAATATTCACATTTTGGATTTATTTACCTCATAAGCAATTAGAATCAACTAAAGTCTATATGCTTGACTTATGGCTAATCCAGCGAGCCCATACGAGCTTTCTTAGAGTCTATTATGTGAAAAAAACATAAGCTTTGGTATCTAGCAGGTCGGGGCTTGGATTCTGGTTCTTCAAATTCTTTGCTGGGTCCTAATCACTTTGTGCATTCACCTGGGACTTTTATCATCTCCTTCCACTCATATAAGTACCTACATTCTTGGCCCATCACCTGAGCTAGCCGTGGGTCCCTATTGGTACCTGCTTGTTAGACATCTCTACCTGCTCCATTCTCAGCTAGGGTCTGAGCTAGGTCTTGCATTGATACTTGGGTCCATATCAATACCTATGTGTTGGACATTCCCATGCACTCCACCATGTATACATATCTCAAACCTAAATGGCCAGTACCAAACTTATCACTTTTCCCAAGTGTGCCATTAATTGTGCTGAGGCCTTTGCTACTGCTATTACAACTGCATCATTAGTTAACCTTGACTTCAAATATTTTTATGAAGAAGAGCTTTTTGGACCTAGTTTTTAGCTCTGTGTAATATACACAGATCTATTATGTGAACCATTTTAATAGTGGTTAAATTTCTACCTGTAGATAAGTAGCTCTTTCTTTTACTTAGAAGCTACACATTTGTAGGTTTAATACATTTGTGGCATTTGTGGATTTGACATTTGTGACTTTGATGCCTCACTGTGGTTCTGAAGACACACAACATTATTTGCCCTTCTGTTTTGTCAGGAATTTGATTCTTGAGTCTTATGAAGTTGTGGGTGACCCGGTTGATTACACGTAATGCATGTCATAAATCTGCCTGAGGGCAATCTACTCATTCGTGTGCATTCAGTAGCTCTTGCCAAGTAATGAAGGTTCTTTTTAAAAAAGTAAAAAATGGCCTAGAAAAGCAAACCAATTGCTAGTGTTGACGATGGAAGTCAAACAAAAGAAAAGAGACCTAAGAAAGTTGTGGTTTTTATCCAGAAAATAAAATAAATTCAAGTATGAAATGTCTAATTTTGTGGTAGCACCAAGCTAAGAGGTAAGCAAGTCTATCCTACATTCTATAGAGAAATAAGCCAGATTGGTTAATGAAACTGTTTCATCAAATGCTTAAATGAGAATTTATTCTAAAAAAATAAAATATTAAATTTCTTTTTTTTTTTTGAGTTGGAGTCTCACTCTGTCTCCCAGAGTGGAGTGCAGTGGCCACTCCCGGCCACCGCAGCCTCGACCTGCTGGGCTCCGGTGATCCTTCTGCCTCAGACTTCCGAGTAGCCGGAATTACAGGCACGTGCTACCACGCCCGGCTTATTTTTTTTTATTTATTGTAGAGATGAGGTCTCGCTGCCCAGGCGGGTCTCGAACCCGCGGGCTTAGGCAATCTGCTCACCTCAGCCTCCCAAAGGCGTGGGATTACAGGCTGAGCCAACCAGCCCGGCAAATATTAAATTTCATAAACCAGTTTAGTCTGATCTATTGAATATACATTGCTTAACAGTGGAGACAGATTTGGGGAAATGCTTCATTGGACGATTTTGTTGTGTAAACGTCATAGAGTTTACTTACACAAACCTAGATGATAGAGCCTACCACATACCTGGGCTATTTGGACTAGCCTATTGTGTCTAGGTTACAAACCTGCATAATATATTATTGTACTGTATAGGCAATTGTAACACATTGTATTTGTGTATCCAAGCATATCTTAACATAGAAAAGGTACAGTAAAAATATGGTATTGTAATCTTATGGGACCATTGCCATATATGTGGTCTGTCATTGACCGAAATATGATTACGTGATGTCTCACTGTATATCTGCATTGAACACACCATCCCCACAGGGACTCACTTTTCCCATGTGAGTTTATCAAGTCCATTTCCCCAAAGAGGTGAGTCTTTTCATAAAATGTAAGCTCAAATTAGTTGACTAAGATTTTCTCCACTGTGTTGCCTGGCACATTGGTAAATGATTGTAGACACTCCATGGTTATGCACTGTGAAGGGAGACTGCAGTTTTCTACATGTTTTAGAACAAAAATCCTGTTCTTGAGGTCAAAAGAAAGCAATTTGCTTCAAAAAATCTTATCTTCTATGATCAATTTCTCTTAATAATCTCTTAATTCATTTCTTCACTTTGGTCTTACAGGCACAATATGTAAACATATATCAGTTAGTACAAGAAAATATTTTTAGTTGGATGGAGTATACTTTCTTCATATTCTTTACCATGGAGTTCCTTCCTTTTGTCTCACTTGTAGACTTCTGGTTGACCACATCAACAATCATAGCTTTTATACTTTTTGATCTAGTAATATACTTTTAAAAATAGTGTGGCAGCTAACCTCCAAGATGCCTTCCAAAGAGTCTACCTTTTGGTATTCATGCCCCTGGGTAGTGCCCTCTCACATTGAATAGGACTGGCCTGTGTAACCACTAGGATATTGTGGATGTGATGGTGCAGGACTTTGGATGCTAGGTCAAAAAAGAAATTGTGGTTTCTTTCTTCCTCTTGGGTTATTGCCCTGGAGGAAGCTAGCTGCTGTGTCATGAGGACATGCAAACAGCTCTATGGAGAAGCTAACATGGCAAGGAACTGAGGTCCCCTGAATACAACTAGCACTAATTTGCCAACCATGTGAGTGAATTACCTTAAGAAGAATCGCTAGCCCCAAACAAACTTCCATGTGGTATCACAACTCTGGTCAACATCTTGACTGCAACCACTGGAGAATGCCCATAGAAACCACGTAAGATCATAAATGCCACGATGTTTTGTGGTAATTTGTTACAAAGCAGTGATAACTAGTACAACTAGTTAGACACACTTGAAAAAATTTTCCTAAATCTCATGATAAGAGCCATTATATAATTTTGCTTTATACAGTGGTAAGTCACTATTGTTCAGCAATTAATAACCAATACAGCTAGTTAGAAGGGACTTGAAGGAAATTTTCTTAAGTCTCATTATAAAAACCCTGCGTAAACTTGTGTAGTATAGTGATGAGATCTGTGTGTTTGTTTTTTTGAATTGGAGTCTCACTCTTGTCACCCAGGCTAGAAGAGTGCACTGGCACGCTCATGGCCACTGCAGCCTCGACCTGCTGGGCTCAGGTGATCCTTCCACCTCAGCCTTCCAAGTAGCTGAAACTACAGATGCACACCACCACGCCCGGCTAGTTTTTGTGATTTATTGTAGAGACGAGGTCTCGCTAAGTTGCCCAGGCTGGTCTTGAACCCCTGGGCTCAGGCAATCCTCTTGCCTCTGCCTCCCAAAGTGCTGGGATTACAGGCTGAGTCACTGCACCCGGCCGATGAGATCTTTTAATGGGAAGATCTATTTGTGCAAGACACAGTGATGTTGGCTTAAGTGCCATAGCAAATAGGCAGGTGTTACTTCCCGTTTTCCTGGAGAAGCAATTAAGATAAACAGTCTGAGATATTCTCCCATCTTCACCTCTCGTATAAGGTAGGGAAGGGTAGCCACCGTGGTGATGGCTTTTCAAAGTCCCAGACACTAAACGAAGACCAAGAGAATGCCAGGGTTTCTTCTGTGAGCGTCTCAGACTCAGAAAACTTAGGACACTTCTTCATTGTTTCATGGATGTATTCTGATGTGGCAAAAGCCCTTTGTGTCACATATCAGCATTAAATGATCGAGGTGAAACTTTCATTTAATTACACATGAAGCTCTATAGGATTTCACCCACAGAACAGTGGGTTGTTTTGTCAAGTGTTCAAGACCTCAATTGGCCGTTGCCTCACCCCCAGCGCAGTCATGCGATTAGTCACGCAAGTAGTCACGAACACCCTTTGCCATAAAGGGATCATAGCTGACGGCCCCACCAGCGATCCCTTCCCAAAACATGTCTCCGAAAAACTAAATTCAAACATGTGTGTCAGTTTGGACTTATTTTTCGTGTTTGTTTTGCCTAAAGCATGGACCATGTCAGAGAAGATGGAGACACCTTCACGGCCTGTTAGTCACAACTCACCCAAGCGCCTCAATGGGCTGTCAGACAAGAAAGAAGTCTCCTGGAGCCACCTTAATCAGCATCCCCCATCTGTGAGGTCATCGGGATATTTCAAACAATTTTCAGCTCTCATTAGTCGAGCGCGTTTCACAGGCAGGTCCTTATCTTTTGTAACTTTTGCTGCCACATCCTGAGAAAGCCTCTCCGCAGAATGACACTTTCCCCATGGGTCAGCCCGCCATAATGAGGCACCGACTGATGAGGCCTTTGCACTCACTGGCCGTACATGTTGATACTAACCATCTCATGTTGCGAGATGTCGCTTTTACCCTTGGCTTCTGCCATGGAAGTCTCATTATTTCTAATGGGCTGTGGCAATTAGGATCTTGGGGCTGTGGATCGCAGCCATTTGGAGCGAGGAAGGGGCACTCGGGGAGAACGGTTGCTTTTTCTTTCATGAACAATGTGATGCATAGCTCAGCCCAAATCTGCAAACGGCATGCAGTGGTAGACCTCCGGCCGAGGATGGGAAATTCCACACCCAGCCCTTTCACATGTCCGTTCCTCACACTCGCTGCCGGCCACTTTCAGATCCCTTTTGTGCAGAGTGACGTGCTTGGCAGATACACCCGCATACTGGATTTGGCCTAATAAGGAATTTGCAAAGCAAGATTATTTGGGAGAGAAATGGGTATGTCCAAAGACAATTTTTTTTCCAAAGGTAGTTGTTTGGAGAAGGAAGAGGATGACACAGACATTCAGCCATCTTGATGGCTCATAGGTCTCCTGAGGAGGCAGCATTGAGTCTGATGGGTCCACGAAGGCCACTCTGACTTGTGATTGTGAAATCTTGACTCCTGATGGGACTCTACAGTTGTTGAAATCTGCGCTGCCTAGGCTGAAGGTAAATTAAAAAACCTGTTCCTTCAAGGTGAGAACAATGCATAGGTAGAATCTTAGTAGCCTGGGGGGTCAGGGAATGAAGACGAAAAATTCCACACTAGGGTAACTGTGTAAGGAAGCCACAGACAGCCAAAAAGAAAAATAGAGGGTCAGCACTCACATTCTCTCTGGTTCTTTGAAATGAAGTGCTTTCTATATTAGAAGGAAATCAAAACAAAGTGGAGCGTGATTTTTGCTTCAGACCAGCAAAAGGGACTACAGCTCAGGGAAAAGACTTTTTAGTAGCAGAGATCGAATGTTCTATATCAGGACAAGATTTTTCCAAACAAATGCAAGAAAAAGCCCCTCTATTAATCTAACCATTTATGAAAATAACACTCGGGAAAGTCCCTCCAGCGAATGTCTCATATCAAAGGGCATGCAGTGTCAGAAACCCCAGCGTGCTGCGGTTGAGATGATTCCTCTTGGCTATGTGGGAGAATGGCCTGCTTTGAGAGGCCCTTTCTGTGGAGAGCTGATTTATTGTTAGCTCACTTAAAATATAAGTGCATTTCAGTGGGTTTGGTTACAGTGTAAATGTATGGTAGTTGTAATGAGGAGGGTTCAAAATATATAAGCAACAAACATTGAGACTTAGCTCTTCGTTGAATAGGGAGAATGAACATCTCCTTTGAAAGATATCTCCAGAAGAAAGTATAAGAACAGGCTAAGTTCCTTCCTTCCTTCATTCTTTCTTCTTTCCTTCCTTCCTTCCACATTTACTGAACTTATACTCTGATTAAGCATTGGACTGGGAGCAGAGATGCTGCACATCTGTTAACAAAATCTGTGGCCTCTTACCTGCAGTCCTAAGTGCCTTTTCCAGGGGGCTGCTCCCTCCCCTCCCCCTATTCCATGCCTCTCCCTCACTCCACGCTTTGGAAAATAGAACATAACCCACATGGAGGAGAGGACACAGGGGAGATTTGGGTGGCGTTTAACAGCACTTCCATATTTATGGCGCTGACTCTGATTTTTCTCTCTTGGACCCTTTTCCTCCCGTTTAGAACTGTTCCCCAGGCCTTTGCAGCCATACAAGGGGCCTGGGACTGTCTCACACATGGAAGCTTCCTGTTCTGGGATGTCCAAGCAGTCGCAGGATAGGACTCAGGGAAGGGTGGCTGGGGCCAACTGCTGTCATGCCCAGGGAGAAGAACTCTGGTCCCTCTTATTCCTTGGGGTCATCCTTTCTTACATTTTTGAGTTGTTAGGGCCTTAGGGTTCCTGATAAGAGTGTGGGTCTTAGGGAAGGGGTCAAGTTGCTGCTTTTGGTGTGGGATTCTCAGGCTGGTAGGCAACAGAAGCCTTCCCTCTTTCCATGTCCAGTCCAGGTGGGCAGGGCTAGAGCTCAAGTTGGCAATGAGGAGTTGACATCACTCTGGAGTCTCCTGTTTTCATAATTTCCTCATGAGCCTGAGGAAGTGGCAGGTGGCTTGAGGAAGTGGGACCTTGAGGTTCTCAGCTCTTTATATATTGAAGACACCACCCACATCTTTGTAATATACAACACACCTACGCAGAACTATTGACTCTGCCAGGTAAACATTACAAAAAGGGATGCTCCTCACTGGGTTTGCCTGCTTGGAGCACCAGAATCTTGATACAATAGGTCCATCTAATCTGGATTTTCATCAGTCTGCCTACCTGAATATCTATCTATCATCAATCGTCTATCTTAGTTATCCAGGGCTGCCACAATGAATTCTCACAGACTGGGTGGTTTAAACAACAGGCTGGAAGTCTGAGATCAAGGTGACAGTAAGGTTGATTTCTTTTAAGGAGTCTCTGCTTGGCTTGGCAATGACTGCCCAGTCTGTCTGTATGCTCATGTCCTAACTTCTTCTTCTTATAAGGACACCAGTCATAATGGATTGGGACCCACCTATGTGACCTCATTTTCCCTCAATTACCTCTTTAAAGACCCTCTCTCCAAGTACAGTTACATTTTGAGGTACTGGAGGTTAGGATTTCAACATCTAAATTTGGAGGTGGGGCAAAATTCAACCCATAACACGGTTTATTCATTTACCTATCTACCCACCCTTCTACCTGTCTGTCTGTCTATCTATCACGATATCTATAGGCGACTTTAGAAGATAATAAAAATGATCATGAATAACTAAGCCCATTGAACAACTGACAGATGAGAAGACTGAAACCCCAAGAAGGCAGTGGCTTTCTCAGGGTAACACAGCACCCAGGGAAGCTGCAATCAGTCTTAAACCCGTAGCCTTTAAATCCAACATGTGTTCCCCACATTGTAGTGGGTCTTGGACTAGCTATTAAACTTGTTTCTTTTCTTTTTAACATCACTGAGTAGGATATTCTAAGTGACCCTTATTAAGAAAAGTCTTCCAAGTTCAAGAACAGAGGACATGCAAAAAAAAAAAAAAAAAAAAAAAAAGGGTATAAGGCCAGATTATAGAGAGTTTCCCTTTTTGGAAAAATGTTATATAGTTAGCGTGCCTGGCAGGTGCATATTCTTTCAGCTGTAATAAAATTAAGTGTGTTACAGGCAAAATTTACGGAAGAAATTTGGTAGTGGTTTTTTCCCCCCAAACGACTGTGTCCATGATGGGCCAGTTATATGAGAGCCTTTGACTAGATAGGTTAGTTTGGGTGGCAAATGGGCAGGGCCCCTAAAGGGGTACTTCTTTCCCCATAAAATTAAAATTAAGTGTGTTCCTGGCCAAATAGTTTTGAAAGTTAAATTTGGTTAAAGTGAAGGACCCCATTTTTCCCACCACGGGGGCATTCAGTGTTTTGATGTGGGGAGCCTTTCCTGAAGGAAGAACTCGGGGAAAAACTTGCGAAGGATTTCTTTTCCCCTAGTGGTTCCCCGGACAAAATTTAAATGGACTGTTCAGTGTGCCCATGGGTAAGTTTTGTTCAATTTCAACTGTTCAAAGTGAGAAAAACCCCATGGTTTTAAAAGCCTGACCACGGCTTGGGCATTGAATTATTTGTGTTGGGAAAACCTGAAGACCTTTTTTAATCAAAAATCCGGGCATTTCTTGGTCCACCTGAGTGGGTGCGGAGCAAAATGTCAGGACAGATTCAAGTGTGCACTGGGCTAAGTTTTGTGCCCGTGTGAATCTCAAATGAAAAAAAAAAACAAACCTTGTCCTGAAATAGTTGATTGTGAAAATCAAAGGACCTGTGATCAAGCAAAAGGCAGATAAGGTGTCTTGGACAAGTGGGGAGAGTGTTTGTGGGTAAAGAAGATAACTTCTAAGGGACAGAAAGAGGAGTGTAGGACACTAGGTGGCCCGGGCCAGCTTAGTCCAAGTCCTTGGGACAGAGGTGATGATCATAGACATAAACTGTGCTTCTGTGACAAGATCTTCGAGTCTTGGACAGCCTACTTGGAGTTATTGGTTCAGTGGTGACGCAGGGCTGTGTGTTGTGTGTGTGTGTGTGTGTGTGTGTGTGTGTGTGTGTGTGTATGTGTGTGTGTGTAAAATGGGTGCTCCCTATTCTGCAGAATGATTTCAAGGCCATGTGTGTTGAACTCATTGTGCTTTCAGACAACCAAGAGCAGGAAGCAATTTTTTGGGGTGAGAATGATAGCAATAGTGACCCCAAAGTGTGCAAAGTAAGGTGGTGTGTTTTTTGGACTTCCCTCCTCTGATTGTGTGGGACCTCCAAAAGTTTCCCCAATTGTTTGTGGGAATCCCAAAAAGCTACCTCCTGAATCCTCTCGAACAAATGTGCTTCAACAGCCCAAGAAAGGGACCTGCCATTTTCCCTCTGAACCCATTTGGTCACATGAGCCAAGAAGTCACATGGAGTCTGCACTGTGGGGGGGTGGCTGAGGAGACTTGCTTCAGGGCTGGAGACAGCAGAGTGACACGCTGTTTATCTGTTTGTGTAACACAGGCAATCTGTCACTTATTCGACATACTGTCATATAGTTCATAGATTGTTCAAAACATGGAAGGGTAAATTGGAAAACAATACTAACAACAGAACCGAAATGAGTAGACAAAACAGCTTTGAAGCCATGCACACAGCCCAATGGGAGATATATACACATTCTAGGGCGGCACAGGGGTTCTTGTAAACACTGGCACTGGCGTCTTCCTGACTCTGCCCTCTGCAGGGCTGCACCAGGAAAGATGCCATGGGAAAGGTAAACTTTTGAGATTTAACTTTGAAGGAAGAGTAGGCTTTGGACAAGTTCAGGTGCGGGGAGGAAGAGCTTCCCGGTTAGAAAAATGGCACATGGCAGGAACATGCATGAGGAAAAGCAGAAGTCAAGTGTCTGGGTGGCAGAAGTTCAGTTTGTCAGGAATGAATGGTCAGTGTAGACAATACACAAAGCTGAGACGGGCAATATAGACTTAACTCATGGTCTGAGGGGTTTTAAGGATACTCTCTGTGGATTTAGGACACCCCCCGAATCCAGTCCTTACCAAATAAGGACACATTCTTTTTATTTTTATTTTAAAGATGTGGGTACAATTCAGGGTTAGGTAAGATGACACAAATAAATGGAAAATTATTTCATACTCATGGACTAGAAGGATCAACATTGTTAAGATGTCCATCCTGCCCAAGGCAATCTACAGATTTAACGCAATATCCGTTAAATTACCAGCATCATTCTTCTCTGACCTGGAAATGACAATACAGGAATTCATACAGAAACATAAATGACCGTGAATAGCCAAAACAATCCTCTGCGAAAGGTCACATTCTGATGCTTTGTGGACATGGATTTGGGGAGACACTACTCAATTCACCATAGATGAGTTGAAACGGAGGGTGAGCCTGGACTGTTTTTACTAAGGCAACAAGGAAAGACTTCCTAGGCCGGGCTTGGTGGCTCAGCCTGTAATCCCAGCACTTTGGGAGGCCGAGGTGAGTGGATTGCCTGAGCCGCAGGTTCAAGACCCGCCTGGGCAACTTGGCGAGACCTCATCTCTACAATAAAATCAAAAAAATTAGCCAGGCGTGGAAGTGCGCATCTGTAGTTTCGGCTATTGGAAGGCTGAGGCAGAAGGATCACTGAAGCCCAGCAGATAGAGGCTGCGGTGGCCGGGAGCGTGGCACTGCACTCCAGTCTGGGCAACAGAGTGAGACTCCAACTCAAAAAACAAAACAAAACAAAAAACACACACAAAAAAGAAAAGGTTTCCTTGAGTGAGTAATATTGGAGTTGTGACTTGACCAAGGCCGAAGAAGGAGCCGTGTGAAGTTGTGGCTTAAACAAACTGAAGGAATATCAAGAGTCAAGACCTTAAGATGACAATAGGAATGGTGTTTGGAAAGAATGACAGTTTTTTTTTTATCATCCTCGTGACATTAATTTCTTCACTAGAATTGGTGGTAAAGTGTCAAAGCCTGAAATGACAAAAGAGGAGAGATTCATGTAGTTCAGTGGTCCCCAACATTTTTGGCATCACAGACTGGTTTCACGGAAGACAATTTTCCATAGGGGCGGGGGGAATGGATCATCAGACATTAGATTCCCATAAGAAGCATGCAACTTAGATCCCTTGCGTGTGCTATTCACAGTAGGAGTCTTGCTCCTACAAGAATCTAATGCCGCGCCGATCTGATAGTAGATGGAGCTCCACTCACCCGCCACTCACCTCCTCCGCTGTGTGGCCTAGATCCTCAGATCCTAACTGGCTTGGGGTTTGGGGACCCCTGATAATTGAATCCACTCAATCTACCTGCTGCTTTTGCTAAGGTCAAGGCTGTGCTGTGGAGAAACAAGAACTCAGCTGAAAGTCTTAGAATAGTATCGGTGTCCCATGAAATGGACCAAATTATGTCACAATTTTCTTCTGATAGAATTTGTGCTCAGAGATGAGAAGCCCAGGAGAGCAACTGACATTCTGTATTCAAACTCTCCTTGAGTGGTTTGTTCTGGAATTCTGTGAAGGATGAGGCATATATTGAGAGCAGCATTGCAGAAAGGCAGTGGGATTTACTTAGTGGAGAGAGGGAATTTGGGCTCTAAATCCCAACTTGAGCTGTGTCCAGCTCTACCATTTGGGAAGTCTCTTTACATCTATAGGGCTCAGCTTTCTTTTCTTTTTTTTTTTGAGTTGGAGTCTCACTCTGTCACTCAGACTGGAATGCAGTGGTCGCTCCTGGCCACCGCAACCTCGACCTTCTGGGCTCCCATGATCCTTCCGCCTCAGCCTTCCAAGTAGCCAGAACCACAGGCGCGTGCTACCACGCCCACTAATTTTTTGATTTTTGTAGAGATGAGGTCTCACCAAGTTGCCCAGGTGGGTCTCAAACCTGCGGGCTTAGGCAATCCACTCACCTCCCAAAGCAAGGGATTACAGGATGAGCCACTGAGCCCGGCTGGGCTCAGTTTTCTACAGGAAACATTGGGTCAGGTCATATGGGGAGTGGCGCAGGGTGGGACTCTTCCAACTCTAGCTTCCTAGCTTCGTGCAAGGCTCTAAGACTGTCCCCTGAGACCATGAACACACTCCGCTCTTGGGCAGCTAAGGCTCAGTGCAGAATAGTTACAAAACTGGTATTCTCAAGGACACTTGAGAATATACCTTCATTCACCCTGTTGACCACTAAAGCAAGCCCCCGTCTCTGAACACGGACTTTCCCCTACCCACCTCTCCTCGCTCCTGGAGAATCTGTCATGGAGTTTCAGACCCACCATCTACCGTCCGTTAAGCTCTGTGAGACAGGGAGAGAAAACAGGCTTTACAACCAGAAAACAGAGCTTTTGGAATGAGAAAATTGTCCACAGCTGTGTGTTTACTGAGTTGAGCAACTCCGCCTCTTTCAGCTTTGCCCATGATTGCCTTGGCCTTATGTGCTGGAGAATTCGTCTGTGCTACAGCATGACTGAGGTTCACACTGATTGCCTTCAGAGTAAATCCCACACATTCTGTCCTCTGCCACCTGCTGAGCTGAGCGCAGGGTGTCTCTTTCCGGCTCTGTGCACAGGACATGAGTTCTTCCTGCAGTTCTGCTGTTAGCTCACTGGTGATCGGGTGATCGTCTCATCCTGGTTGTCTGGGGACTGTTCCAGCTTGAAAATGAAACATCCTGCAGCCTGGAAAACCCCTCAGTTCTGAGCAAACTGGGTAACCGGCCCACTGTGGTGGAGCATGGGACTACTCGGAATCCAAGAACCAGTTTGGAGGAGTAAAGGAATAAACTAGAGATAAAGGGTTAATCTTGATGGAAGGAATTATAGCTGTGCATGCTGTGCCCTAGAGGCTCCTGCAAGTCCCACTGAGTTCCCCTGTCTTGAGGGCCTCGGCAGGGCTATGCAACCCTGTCTTGAGCTCGGGGATTCTCTAGACACTTCTGCCTTGCTGGCTGGCTGGAGAGTTCCTACAGTTACATTTTCCAAGAATACTCACTCTGCTCTTCTTGGGAGACCCTGGCTGATTAAAACAATGTATAGCAACAGAATATATCCCACAGGAAAATCAGTAGTAATTCCTACCCTAGAAAGCGTCTCTTCTGGTTTTTTCACAAAATAGACCCCAAGTGACAGAAGTCAAAGGACCAGCACTTCTCGTCGCTGCCCGATGCGCCAATGAGAAGCTTGGGTCTTAATTTCCAACAATTTGCTTTACTCCAAGCAATCAGAATGTCTTGGAAGTTAGTTGATTCCAGTCTAAGCGGGTGGGGCGGGGATGGGGGGGAAGTCAGGATTGCTGGAATCTTCGAGCATATCACAGGCAGTGCTTGAAGGAGTTTCTAAGACTGTGCTGGTGAACATCAGATAAAGAACAATTAGAACAATTATAACTCATTAATGTGAGTTGAGTCTGTGAAAGGCTATGCGTTAATAATAATACTCTTTTAGAGTCTAAAGAGATACGTGTATAAAAAGGTTATACAAAAAGGTGACCATAACAGAAAGGTATGTTAGCATAGGTAGATATCCTGGTTTCTGAAATATATGAAGTCTATGTCAGTTTCAAAGTATTGATTTGTATTTGTTTCTGCGCAAGCCGGAAGCAATAAACTTGGGACCCACAAGGCAACTGTGATGTCCCTGGAAAGACAGGCTTTGTTGAAAGGACTCGTGGGCATCTGTGCTATGTTTAATACTCAAGAAGGAAGGAGTCCTAGGGTTCGGGTGCAGGAGAAGGGCTCACAGTGTGCTCCAACCTGACGAATCACCCCATATCCTAAGAAAGGGGGTGGTCGTTCATTTCTTAGAGGGCAGAATCTCAGCATGGTTCCACCAATGAGAATAAACAACTCCTGAAGAAGGCGTGTATTTTTTAAAGAAAGCCAGCAGACCAGGTTAAAATATCCAAATGCTAAAACAATGCACAAACGCATCAGGACGTGCAGATTTAATGGCCACTTTATTTCAGGGCAAAGAAAGTGATACAAAAATAAAAATCTATATGTGCTTCAGAATCAAAAGAATGTCATGTCGTACTAAGAGGATGACATCAGTCATCTATGGCTGTGTGACCAATGAACCCCCAATGTTAGCGGAAAGAGGAGAAGACAGAGAAAGGCAAGAAGAAGAAAACCAAACGTCTGGGGCTGGCGACAGGAGCTGATGCCTAGAAAGGTTGCCTGAGCTCAAAACAAGAAATAGGAGAGGTCGAACGCTCAGGATATTCAAGGGTAAGAGATGATCGTGGCACCCACACACCTATACCTTTTTTTTTTTTTTGAATTGGAGTCTCACTCTGTCACCCAGGCTGGAGGCAGTGGCATGCTCACGGCCACTGCAGCCTTGACCTGCTGGGCTCAGGTGATCCTTCTGCCTCAGCCTTCCAAGTAGCCAGAACTGCAGGCATGCGCCACCATGCCTGGCTAATTTTTTGACTTATTGTAGAGACGCGGTCTCACCAAGTTGCCCAGGTTGGTCTCGAACCGCTGGGTTCAGGCAATCCTCTCCTCGGTCTCCCAAAGTGCTGGGATTATAGGCTTGAGCCACCATATCCGGTCACCTATACCTTTTTTTAAAAATTTTTTTAATTTTTTGAGTTGGAGTCTCACTCTGTCGCCCAGACTGGAGTGCAGTGGCCGCTCCCGGCCACCGCAGCCTTGACCTGCTGGCCTCCGGCGATCCTTCTGCCTCAGCCTTCCAAGTAGCTGGACCTACAGGCGCGCGCAACCATGCCCGGCTAATTTTTGATTTATTGTAGAGACGAGGTCTCGCCAAGTTGTCCAGGCAGGTCTCAAACCCGCAGGCTCAGGCAATCCAACCTACACCTTTTAAAGCTGCCTGACTGACTATATTGTGTACCAGGGTTGAGAAACTTTCTTCCAAAGTGCGAAATTGCCTGTAGTCACGGTAAACAGGATTAGTGGCCAGGGAGCAGGGCATGGGTTGTTATGAATATGAATAGAAAGTGATGAGTCAGGTTCTGTGTCAGGATCCTGTGTTTATTTCATTTACTCCTCACAACAGCCCCAAGGAAGAAGGCATTAAGAGTATGATCACTATGTCACAGAGGCAGAAACGGAGGCTAGAAAGATTTAGTGAACCCAGACTGCCTCCTCTCCCCCACAAAGGGAAATGTGTGGTGGGTGGCAGAAGACAGGGAGTTGGGGCTCAGAAGACAATACCCCCAAACGAAGGCCTTAGAAGCAGCCTCAGAAGCAAAAGTTTTTCTCTGCCTCCTCCCCGAGCTTCCTGTCTCTCAGCCCCATTCTCTGCCAAGCCAACAACAGTAGAAACTAGGATCTTAGCCGGGCTCGGTGGCTCAGCCTGTAATCCTGCGCCTTTGGGAGGCTGAGGTGAGACCCGCCTGGGCAACTTGGCGAGATCTCATCTCTACAATAAATAAAAAATAGCCGGGTGTGGTAGCGCGCACCTGTAGTTCCACTACTTGGAAGGCTGAGGCGGAAGGATCGCGGGAGCCCAGCAGGTCGAGGCTGCAGTGGCCAGGAGCGGCCACTGCACTCCAGTCTGGGCGACAGAGTGAGACTCCAACTCAAAAAAAAAAAAAGAGAGAAACTAGGATCTTGTTTACCCCAGGTGGGTCACAGAAGCCAGAATCCCGTTCCCCAAAGCCAGTCATAAAAGTTAGAAATATTAACTAACTTTACCTCCGCCTTTCTGGGTAAAAACTGGCCATAAAGAAGTTATGTGCCATATGTGTTAGGGTACTGGACAGGGTGAGGGAAAATGGATGAGACAAGGGGCGCAGCACCGCCGGGGCTGGCAACCCGGAGGTGCGCGCTGGCAACCCAGAGATCCGAGTAGATTGCAAAGAATTACGACACACAGAGGTAAGAGAAGGAAAGATTTACTTAAGAAAAGTTCACCCCCTACAGACAGGCAGTGGGCCTACACTCTAGGTGAGTGAGGCCTCTTAGCCCCCCAGAGTCCTGGCTTAAATCCTTTTCTTGGAGATGTTGCACGTGACTGCTGTGACTTCCTTATTGACCACCTGTGGATGTCTTGGAGATCCTGTGGTACAGAGAGCCATTAATGTCTGCCCACATTATCATAGCCCCTAGAGAAGAGCGTGACAAGGATTCTAATGCTCCTGTACCTTCCCGAACGACATTCCTTAGAGCTAGTGGAGGGTGTACCTCCCTTTATCTCCTAGGCATTCCCAGTGGGTAGCTTTGGGGGATCCTTGGCTTCCCTGTAGATAGGGCCCAATTTACTGGAAGATCGAATCCCCACCTGCTCTCCCTCTGAGCGGTTATAACTTTTGTAATTACAAGTTTCATGACTTTTACAGTCCTTGCCCAATGCATGATGTCTTAGGCCTTGTAAATTCCCTTCACTCTTGGCAAGCTTGATTGCCACTATGAGATACCTCTGATACCTGGAAGTCTGTTTCTGAAAAAACAAAGTCAGTAAAGTTAATTATACCTAAAGTGTGCATTTCTCCAAAAGTATAGCTTCCACTTTCTCATCATTGTATCAGGGTTTCAGAACAAGATGAAAAATGGCTTCCCACTCTTGGACTGTCCTTTCAATATGGAAGATTAATTTTTAGTTCTTTCAGAAATCGCCACACTGTTTTCCAGAGAGGTTGTACAAGCTTGCATTCCCACCAGCAGTGTAGAAGGACGTTCCTTTTTTTCTACATCCTCGCCAGCATCTGTTGTTGTTTGTTTTATTAATGATGGCCATTTTTATGGAGGTTAGGTGGTATTTCAGTGTGGTTTTGATTTGCATTTCTCTGATGATGAGTGAGGCTGAGCACTTTTTCATGTGTCTGTTGGCTGCCCATATATCTTCTATTGAGAAGTGTCTATTCATGTCTTTTGCCCACTTTTTAAAGGGTTGTTTGTTTTTTTCCCTTTGGTGAGTTTGAGTTCCTTGTAGATCCTAGATGTTAGGCCTTTGTCAGATATACAACTGGCTTTCATATGACCCAGCAATTTCCCTATTGTGAATATACCCGTAGGAACTCATATCATTCTACAAACAAGATACCTGCACACGAATGTTTATTGCAGCTCTATTCACAATAGCATAAACTTGGAACCAACCATGTTGTCCATCAAAACTGGACTGGATAAAAAAAAATGTGGTACACAGTGGAATATTATGCAGCCATAAAGAAGGACAGATATACGGACTTTGCCGCAACGTGGATGGATTTGGAGTTGTTCATACTCAGTGACTTATCACAGAAACAAAGAACAGAGTTTCACATGTTCTCACTTATAAGAGGACCTTGAACAATTATAATGCTATAAGAAAGTGATTGGCAGTAATGGGAAACTGTCGGGGGGCGGGGGATTGGCAGTTGAGGGAAACTGCTAAGGGTTGGAGCATACCTCATCAACAAGGGTACCTGCATAATCAATGTTTATATGCCTAACCCTGAATTGTACCCCATATCTTTATAATAAAAATTTAAAGAAAGAAGTTATGTGGCCTATCTTGCTTGACCCTGTAGGTCCTAAGACACTCATTCCAGAGAGGGTCCTGTCCCATACCCAGAAGGAAGGAATGCTCTCAGAGAGGCCAGACAGCATCTGGACACACAGGCCTTGCTGGGTCCCCACTTGGTCTGTTAGCATTAGGTCATACCCTTTTTGTCCAATCCTGTTTCTACATGACTGTCCACACTTTGCTGAACCTAAGCATAAAAATGCACAATCTCCCCCATTTCTTTGGGTTTTTACTCTGAAGTCTTCTATGTACATGTTAATGATATGTTTGTGTGTCTTTTCTCTTATTTATTTATTTTTGAGTTGGAGTCTCACTCTGTCACCCAGGCTGGAGTGTAGTGGCACATTATCGGCCGCCCCTGCATTGACCTGCTAGGCTCCGGCGATCCTTCCGCCTCAGCCTTCCAAGTAGCCGGAACTACAGGCATGCGCTACCACGCCCGGCTCATTTTTGATTTATTGTAGAGACGAGGTCTCGCCAAGTTGCCCAGGCTGGTCTCGAACCCAGGGGCTCAGACAATCCACTTGCCTCACCCTCCCAAAGTGCTGGGATTACAGGCTGAGCCCAGTGCCCAGCCCTTTTCTCTCACTAATCTGCCTCCTGTCAGTGATTTTCAGTGACCCTTCAGCAGCAGGTGAAGGGAGAATATCCCCTGGCCCCTCCAAGGGCGAGGAAGAGGGTTCAACCAGGGGGAGCAGTGATGAGCTTGGGGAAGGGAAGACCTGGTACCCAAGGCTGGCAGGTGAATACAGAGCTTTCTCCTTTGCCCCACAGGGCACAGGGCTGAGCCCTTGGAACTCCGGGCTGTGGTTCTGATATACTCCTACTGGGTGTTGAGTAACTTTGCGTGACAACAGCAGAGAAACTGGGAAGAGGAGACCCAGGAGGATGGCTCAGGAAATAATGATTTCGAGTCGCTGGGGAGGCCAGGCCTGTGAGGACAGGAGTGAGCCTATGAACCCCCTCAGCTACTGCTCTGGGGAGTGAAAGGTCATTTCACGATGGCAAGGAACTGGGTGACTTGGGTTGCTGCTGTCAGCCATTACTGGAAAATGTTTTTAAAGCAAATAGATGCATGCCCACATTCCCAGGCACACACATTTGCTCCTAGACACAAACTGAATTTTTATCCTGCAGAGGCAAAACGTTTACAAGAGGGTTTTTGTACTTTATTCACTTGGAGGGTAACGTGAGAATTCCCTTCCTGAAGAGCTGCACGCCTTGGAATGTAAAACCATGCTGGACCCATATAACTTTTTTATTTTTCTTTTTCCTGAACAATTGACATCATTTAAGCTTTACTTACAGGGAGTCGTATGGCGGTGTCTCCCCTCATGTGGCCTCAAAAAAGTGTCCCTTGGGGCCATTTCTTCACTCTGGTAATTCATCAGGCAGACTGTACCATTCTGGTAAATGACTTGGAGAAAGGCTTTAAAATCCACTGGTGCCCAAAGAATGGTTGAAGCCAGGGGCCAAGACAAATTCAGAAAGAAGGCCATGGTGCTGGGTACCAGATGAAGATGGATGAAAGCAAATCACCTGCAAAATCAACCTCACATGTCCTGCTTGTGCCTCAGAACCTGCCTATGAAATAGCAGCCCAGATGAAATACATGCCCATTCCAGGGGTAGCAAGGTGTTCTTCCAGACCACAAAAGGAGCAAGAGGTCATTGTCAGAGGTTTGAGTCTGGAGCCAGAACAAGCCTCTACATCTAGGGTAGTAGGTTTGAGACCTAAGGATATCTCAAGCCCTGGAGAACTAGACTTTGCCACCTCTCCATCACTAAAGCTGTTCTCAAGCATCACAGGCCCCTTTGGGAAATAAATGGTGGCCCGAGATGAAGCCAGCACTGCACTCAAGCAGGGGGATTTTGAGGTGCCAAGGGTGAGGAAATCAGGGAAGGTATGAATTAGAGAGACAGAATGCTGGATGGAGACCTCGCTCTCAATCTGAAAGATTTATTAAGTACTGAATGTAACCTTCTGAATCAGCCATCTGCTGATTGTCTCCCAAGTACCTTGTTATAATATCCATTTGAGAAAGAGAGAAACCAAGGAGGGTCATACAGGCTGGTTCTTCCTTTCCAGGAAAAAAAAGGGAAGAATATTTTTGACTGACATGAAAATTAATGAAAAACCTTTCCTAAGTGCTATGGACTGAATGTTTATGTTCCCTTTCCCCAAATTTTTATGTTGAAACCCTAACCCCCCAATGTGATGGTATTTGCTGCTGAGGCCTTTGGGAGGTAATTAGGGTTAGATTAGGTCATGAGGATGGGGTCCTCATGATGAACTAGTGACCTTATAAGATGAGGAAGAGAGATAGGAAAAGGCCACATGAGAACTCAATGAGAAGGCAGCTGTCTGCAAGCCAGGAAGAGAGCCCTCACCAGAACCCAACCATGTGGCACCCTGATCTTGGACGCCCAGCCCCCAGAACTGTAAAAGAATCAGTCTCTATTATTTAAGCTACTCAGTCGGTGTTAGTTTTTTATGGCACTCCAAGATGACTAGACATTAAGTGTCCACCTTAGCCTATGCTGACTTGGGTTGTACTGAGAACATTTACCTTTTCATGGACTTTATCTGTCAGTGATATGAGGGGATAGAATATTCCCCCTCTCTGTTTGTGGCCTCTACAGTAGCGGTCAGATGACCAATCTAGGGGTAAGTAGGATGAATCATAGGAAGTTGCCATTTTGTAGCAAAAATTTATAAAAAGCCATTGAAAATTGTTGACCTATAGAATGACTTTTCCATGTGGTTCTAACATTTCCTGGCATTGTGTGCCTAGGCTGTGCTAAGTACATGAGGTACCAGGAATATAAAAGATGACTTTGTCTGCAGAAAGTTTACATTATACCAGGAGTCAGCAAACTAGGACCCATCTGGCCCACCACCTGTTTTTTGAAGTTTCACCAGAACACAGCAATGCCCATGTATCTACTGTCTATGGCTGTTTTTGTGCTACAGTACCAGAGCTGCGAGATCAACAAAGACCCTAACACCCACAAAGCATCAACTATTTACCATCTCCCTGTCTGCTCTCCTGTTTACTTCTCTTCCTTCTCTTTGCTGCCTTCTGTTCCGCTATTTTCATCCGTCTTCCACCTCTTCTCTCACTTTTTTTTTTACTTCTTTCCTTCCTCTTCTCATTTGTGTCTCCTCTATGGAACTGGCTAGCTCTGTTGACTTAGGATGAGTGGACCAGCTCCCTTGTCATCATTCACAGCAACCTTTCTCCAGCCCCCCACACAATCGTGTACAGATTTCTCTCCTTAGTTCCCCTCAGTCTATGGGGCAGGATTGATATTTAACTGGTAAGGAAAGGTAGCCTTTGAGAATTCGTGTCCATTTAGACCAGTTGGCTGTCTGCTCGGGTCAGTGCTGAATGTTTTGCAATTCATTCTTGCCACGAGATCATCTACCTTCTCCAGCCAGACAGCTCAAAATTTAGAAATACTGCCCAGATGTCATTTATGAGTTCCTGTTTGCGGGCTCAGCCTTTGGGTTTTTTTTTTTTTAATGAGGCTCTTATTGTTTTTATAGCATTGTGAGGCAGTGTCTAGAACTCAGAAATTAAGTCCATTCAAAATTAGGATGAGTGTGTGTGCTGGGTGGTGCTTTGCTTCCCACAAAGTAATGTGTTTTGAATCGAAGACATTTTGTGGTCGAGTGTTTCTCAGAAGCACGTACTAGTGGTTGCTAAAGACTTCCTTATGCAATGATGTAGAAAAAAAAAAAGACACCCAAACTGGAGTGTGGAGTCATTTCTCACCACTCATTTTTGATGCCAAAGTGAAAAAAGGCCTTATATTGCAGGGTCGTTAACCACCAACCCAGCCCACAGTTGAAATGAGGGGAAAAGGTCCTAGCACACAGAAGTCTCAGACTTTACTTGGCTTTAGAGAATGTTGCCCAGATTATATTTTAGGAGCAAAGACTTGATTTACCTAGAATTATTATTATTATTATTTTTCTGAAGGAATATTTCCTGAAATCTTTGTTTTATTTTATTTTATTTTATTTTTTGAGTTGGAGTCTCTGTTGCTCAGGTTGGAGTGCAGTGGCACGGTCATGGCCAATCCAGCGTCGACCTGCTGGGCTCGGGCAATCCTTCTACCTCAGCCTTCCAAGTAGCTGGAACTACAGGTGTGTGCTATCAAGCCAGCTAATTTTTTTTTCTGATTTATTGTAGAGATGAGGGCTCGCTAAGTTGCCCAGGTTGGCCTTGAATTCATGAACTCAGGCAATCCTCTTGCCTCAGCCTCCCAAAGTGCTGGGATTATAGGCATGAGCTACTGCACCCAGCCCACCTAGAATTATTTTTTAAGAGAAGAGTCTCCCTATGCTGCCCAGGCTGGACTTGAACTCCTGGGTTCAAAGGATCCTCCCACCTCAGTCTCCCAACTAACTGGGACTACAGGTGCATGCCACCACACCCAGCTTTTTCTAAAATTTGAATCTATTCACTCTAATTACTTTTCTCCCTTTTAAATGTTTTTGTTAAACCCTTGCTCCCTTTTTTCAATACTATAATGAGACTGGTCATTCTGATTTCTGTACAACATATTTTGAAGCTTTTGGACAAACCACTTAATCAGCTTATCTAACATAAAAGTTATAAACTAGATATGGAAAAAAGACAAAGCTCAACAATGTGTAATAGTATTTTTGGTTGACTGTAGCTTCTGTGATTTTCTCCCTATCAGCCCTCATTTCAGTTTGGCTCTATGGAAGCTAATTTCTCCTGGGACTCCAGGGTGGAGTATGTGACTCAGATCAGCATATTTGACTCCCTGGTCACTATGGTGGGCTCTGGGTGGACATATGACTAAACAAATCCAATTGGAATAAATTTCAGGACTTTTGCTTGGAATTCTAGAACAAAACCCAAAAATTCTAGAACAAAACCCAAAAATTCTAGAACAAAATCTCCTGCTGGATGTACATGAGAAAGAACACAGCTCAGGGACTGCTCATAGCCAACTTGGAACCACAAAGGAAGCCGGGCAGAGACCAGACAAACAGAAGCTAGGTGCTTAGTGATGATAGGCTGCTGGACCAAGACTCACCTGAAACCTCTTTATAGTTATGTGAACCAATACATATCTATATTTATCCAAATCAAATTGGGTTGGGTTTTCTATCACTTGCAATCAATATATCCTTAACTTGTACACAGGACGGTTGAACAATGATCACAAACATAGAACCAAGAGTCCAAAGATTGGGTGCTGGTGCCTGGTCTATGCCAACTAGCTATGAGAACTTCAACAGTTCCTTTATTCTCTCTTCCCTGAGCCTCTGTTTCATCTCTGATATATAACAAGGAAGTAGAGAGTTGGGCTTGGTGCCTTATAAGATCTGTTCCAGCTTAAAGATTTTCTGAGTTCCATCCTCATTGTTTTCCATGGCAAACTGTTCTTATACCTGGTTTGCTGTTTCTGTTAATGGCCCAACATGATTCCCAGCCTCTGGACAGAAACCTTGAGGTATCTGTAACTCACTCCCCTCTCTCCTTTATGCGTTATTTCTGATCAGTTACCAAGGCTTGGCAGGTCTTTTTCTAAACCTCCCTTGTTATCTTTCTTTCCCATTCTCACTGCCATTACGCATGCCCAGGCCTTTATCCGACAGTTATGTCTCCTTGCAGTACAAGGAGACATCCTCCCTTGAACCCATCTTTCTCACTCCTGCCAAACAAGCTTCTTGAACGTTACAGGATCTTCACTAATGGAGAAATAAAGTCTCTCCTGCTCAGCAAGGCCTTCTGTTCATTGCAGCCATCCTGGCTTTTTAACTTGGATTACCTACAGGTTCAACCAAAACACAGAAAAAGAAGGACTGTCTTCCCAAGGGTGAAAACTCTATGGATGAACAGCATTTCTAATTCCTTCCAAGGACTTTTTGGAGTCAATCTGTTGCTGACACAAGTTGTGGGGGGCTTTATGGTGGTGGGTATAGCAGCCCAAGAACGAAGAGCCCAACTCCCTCAGTGTCCTAGGAAAATGCGTGACACTTTCAGATGTTAAATATACTTATGAAAACAAGATCTGTCTTCTGTGTGGTCAACTCTGCAATGGTGGGCATTTGAAACATTTGTAAGTTTAACCAAATCCAAACACATATTGGTTAACGTTTAACTTCTCTACTCTCTAAAGCGTATGCTCAAGTCTGCATTTTACAGGAACTCTGTAGTAGGTAGCCATGGAAGAAGTGACCGTTGACTTATTGTAGCCTTGGAGCCAGCACTGGATGGAGAGGAGACATCTTCCATTGCGTGTGCAATGGCAGAAACCCAGGCCCACGAAGGCCTGTGTGCTCTGAGACAATGTGCTGAGCCTGTCTTGTTTTTCTCCTGTCTCCTATGGCAGGGCGCTCCTCTCCACAATCCCTTGCCAAGTCCACATATGTGTTGAGTCAAACATTTTGGATATGAGCTCATTACATGTGAAGAAAGGCTTAAACAGCAGCTCACCATGCAAGTGTCCGATGGGCTCTTCCAGGCAATGTTTCAGCTCAAATTTCCTGAAGCTTGGAAAACTGCGTGCGTTTGTATAATACCTCGGCATCCCCTGCTCTGGACTGCAGGGCTGCACTTGGTTTCCTGCTGTAGACTAAACAAATGAATAGAATAAAGACTCATGCCATGGAGATAGTGTATCAGCAGCCTTAGGCACTGTCTGTTTAACTGACCAACTTGTGGGTGTGCTTATATACACAATGGTCCATTGTGCTGATTCAGGGGTCAAAATAAGAATTAACATTCATTATAACCACCTCGGCTGGCCAATTTTGATTTCAGCTAGAAACCTAGGCAATTTGAACGTCTGAAAGAAGAGCCAGATATGGTTATTGTGGAAGTGACTTCTTTTTAGGATTTAGGGTCAGAATTTTTAGGATTTAGGGTCAGAAATAACAAAGTGAAAATCTATTAAGGGGATAAGGATAGCTTGGGAAGAGAGAGGAGAGGTGAATGGTGAATGGATAAAAATGGAACTCGAGCTTCATTTCTTTGTCATGTCACAGACCAGACATTAGTGCCTACCCAGCATTACTGAGTTTTCTTTCTGTGGAGTATTTAACTCAGAACCTAGCCCACCCTGGTCAGAAGGTCATTATCTTATTGGTGCGTGAATAACTGAATTTGATATTTTTTGTACTGCCCTAACCTGAATCCCTCAGGTGTTGATGGTAGGACTGCTCTGAAGTGTACCTGGAGGTGACCTACGATTTCAGGAAGAGAAAAGAGGAAAGGAAGAGAATGGATGAAGATTAGAGGAAGTGATTCGACGATCAAGGCCTTACAAATCATATTAAGTTTAATAGTGGAGAGTACATACAGGAAAATATTCTCCTCCAAGTCCCACTTTTATAGAGATGCTGATCACCTTTGCCATATCTAACATTTTATGTTCTTTTATGGGATGTCTCTTAACAATGTCTCTTGGTCAAAGTTGAACAAGCCAATGAGTTGTTTTTTTCTTTTTTAAACATATCTTTTATTTTAAAATTGTGGGGTATAGTTAAGGGTTAGGTATACAAATATGCATCGTTCAGGCACCCTTGTTGATAAGGGGTGTCTCCCCGTCCCCAACAGATATTGACAACCGTTAATCCCATCTCCCTTCCCCTCCCCACCCATAGTTTCTCACCACTGTCAATCCTTTTCTTATAGTGTTATGATAGATGTTCAAGGTCCACCATATGAGTGTGAACATGTGATACTCAGATTTTTGTTTCTGTGAGAGATCACTCAGTATTATCGACTCTAGTTCCATCCAGGTTGCTGCGAAATTTATGATTTTGTTCCTTTTTGAACAGACACATGATGAGTTGTTTTTGGGGTAAAGAGTGGTCAGCCTTACAGAAGGCAGACATGAGCTCAGTAGACAATAGAGTCACAAGTGAACAGTTTATGAAAATATGGGTCTCTGTCACATACTGTGTGTCTTTCTTTTTCTCTGTTTCCTCTTTCAGCTTTCCAATTTTCAAAGGGAAAACACAAAGCTTATCTTTTTTTTGATAATCCTGAAGCAATGTCTACCACCATGGATAGAGACTTTTTTTTTTTTTTTTGAGTTGGAGTCTCACTTTGTTGCCCAGACTGGAGTGCAGTGGCACACTTATGGCCACCCCAGTGTTGACCTGCTGGGCTCTGGCGATCCTTCCACCTCAGCCTTCCAAGTAGCTGGAACTATAGGTGCGCGTGACCATGCCCGGCTAATTTTTTTGATTTATTGTAGAGGCAAGGTCTCACCAAGTTGCCCAGGCTGGTCTCGAACCCATGGGCTCAGACAATCCACTCACCCTGGCCTCCCAAAGTGCTGGGATTACAGGCTGAGTCACCGCAGATAGTCTTTTCTAAATAACTTGAGTTCTCCCAAATAACCAAGGTGTTAGGCTCTTTGGTAGCTGTGGCTGGTGCCTTTCCAGATGCATGCTGATGGGGTGAATTTCTCTTCAGGTGATGGCTGTGCTGGACATGGGAGGGACTTTGAATTCCCTGATGGTTACACTGCACTTGGTTGGATGGAATTAGAATGCATGTCCTAATAGAAGAGACTTTCCACTTGAGTGAGGGATTTCCATCTTCTCAGCTCTTCTCTTCTTCCAAATCATATTTGTAATATCTCTGCTAACCTATGAGACTCTCGTCTTTTTAATCTAGCCCTAAGTCATCTTGCTTGATAGATGCTTGATCTTTTTCTTCCTTTTCAGAGAAGAAAAGGAGAAAAAAACAGCTAAGAGTGGATGAACAGATCTCTTTCTGCTCCGTTTTATAGTTTTGTAAATCATAATAAAACCCTACTCATTCAGATTGAATAATGGCCGCAGGGCAGACCAGGTGAGGGAACGACCTGAAATATCAAAAATATCCGCATTGTGAAAACAGGTCAGTTTACGTGGTGGCATGAACCAGTGTCTGAGAAACTTTCCTCTGCACTGCCAGCTTGAAGTTCTTGCCAGCTTGCTTTAATGAACTGAGAAACACCATTCGTATTCAGAGTGTTTCTTGTTGGCATGCAAATACCCACTGCTCATATGTTTGAAAACAGCTTATCCTCTTGAGTAGTTCAAATTCCTCATATTTACATTATTGCTGCCTTATAAAATCTTTTGCCTGGCAGAGACTTTAGGCCCATTTGAATACTATTCATGATGAATACATGACTGAGGATTGGATGAATCAGACTTTAGCCTGGACTGTCTATGGGAAGTTGCTAAGACCCCACCAAGGAATATTTAGGAGCAAGGCTGAGTCAAGCCCTTCAACCAATGTTTGTTGAGTCTTTTTCTTTCATGCCCAGGACTTGATGTGGTCAACTAGGGGATAATATGAGTGTGGTAGCTAAAAACAAAACCCACCAAACCAAAAACACCCACACAGTCTATAAATCACTGATAGCCACAAGCGCCTCTTCACCCCTCTCTCTTAGCCAAAAAGGCCAATCAAGAATAAAATAAAGAGATCTGGATTTCACTTCCTCTCCTTTATTCTGCCCAAATGCTGAGAAGTACAAAAATAGAGAATATTAGGTAGTAAGAAGAGAAACAAAAATCTGAATAACCACAAAAACAATGGGCTTTGGGGTGAATCCTAAAGCAGACCGCAGGAAAAGACCATTAAAATATTTTTGTTTCATCTGTGCGTGTGAACCTTTCTTTGAATCCCACTTCTCTTTCAGATACCATCTAGTCTCTCTTGGCCCGCATTTCCCTGCTCACAATTCCCTCCACATCTTGAATGGATCCCAGGTTCACCTCTTTGAACATTAGTTTCATTTTGAAGTTCAATGCTTTCCTCTCATCTCAGCTGAACTGACTATCACTCTAGAATTTCTCTATGCTCTCTACTCCAGTTTCAAAATCTCTGCCAGTCAGAGAAAAGTCAGTCGCAACATACAAAATCTGAACTCCCCTCTTCCCTGCTTCCCCAATTTCAATTTCTCATGACTCAGATTCCGCTTTATTTCTCCTGCCCACTATCTCTCTGTACACAGAAGCTTTGTTTACTTACTTATTTAAGCAGAAGTCTCACTCTGTCACCCAGGCTGGAGTGCAGTGGCATGCTCACGGCCACCGCAGTCTTGACCTCCTGGGCTCAGGCGATCCTTCCGCCTCAGCCTTCCTGTAGCTGGAACCACAGGCATGCGCCACCACGCCCGGCTAATTTTTTGATTTATTGTAGAGATGAGATCTTGTCAAGTTGCTCAGGCTGATCTCGAACCCCTAAGCTCAGGCACTCCTCTTACCTCAGCCTCCCAAAGTGGTGGGATTATAGACGTGAGCCACCACGCTCAGCTCAGAGGCTTTATTTTTGATCGTCCCTCTCTGAAAAGTGCTCGGATCCCAAGGTGACACCATAATTATCTAAAACCAATGAAGTGAGAGAAATGAGGGTGGGGTGTCCTGCAATATGGTGACATTTTTGGGTGAGGACAAGGGAGCCTGACTCATCTGTTGAAGGTCAACATCGTATCAAACCCAAATTCTGAGACTCTGGCTGGCATGCAAAGCTTTCCGTTTAAAGGGCTCATGGACAGAGGAAGCTAAGAAGGTAAAACCTTCCTCATTACCCCCTCCCATCTCATTTCTGCCTTCCTCGCTCTTTTCAGGGTCTCTGAAAGTTCTGAGGGGACTACCATCGTGTCTGCTGTCGAGAATGAAACACTGGCAGCTGTCCCCCTTGTTAACTTTGGTATCAGGATCAAGAATATCTTCTTGATCGTTCCCGTTTTTCTAAGAACTACTTGCTGAGCCGGGAGGCCTTGGGGTGGGGCGGGGTGGGGGCAACAAGTGGCTTAATGCATTGCTAGCTTTTCTTAAAATCCCTCACAGCAAGTACATAGCAAAGCACATGGCTAGCATTCTCATATAAATATCTACGTACATGATTGCCAAAGCGTGTGATTAAAATCACCATATCAAAATACATTTCAAAAACAACCAGCCATCCAGGCATGGTGGGTGGCTCATGCCTGAAATCCCAGCACTTCAGGAGTCAGAAGTGGGATCGCTTAAGCCCTGGAGCTTGAGGCCGGGGTAACATAGCAAGACCCCATCTTTACAAAAAATAAAAAAAAATTAGCAAGTCGTGGTGGCAGGCACCTGTAGTCCCAGCTACTCGGGAGGTGGAAGGCAGAAGGATCACCTGAGCCCGGGAGGGTCGAGGCTGGGGTGAGTTGTGATTGTGCCACTGCACTTCAGCCTGGACAACACAGCCATACCTCATCTTATTTTTTTTTTAAAAAAGGCAAAGCATGTATTTAAAATGCATCACATCATAATCTGTAAAAGGAAGACCCCAAGAGAAAGCTTTGCTTTGCCACCCGGAAAATGGGCTAAGAGGGGGAAATTTCTAGATTTGCCTCTCTCCAGTTCATTGAAGAAGCTCTCCACGTGGCTTAGCATTGGCAGGTGTTGGCGCAAAGGCCGCTGGGAGATTACACGCGCCATGTAAAGGCTGCTCTCCACGCCCCCTCTCGTGGCCTGCTCAAGCCCCTTCTGCTTAGCCATTCTCGAGCGCTCCCTGGTGGCTGGGAGGAGCTCAGGCGCGTGCGGCAGGCCTGGGGCTCTGGGATCCCAGGAATCTGAAAACTCAGGCCTTGACTTTGGTCTCTACTCCGGCTGCTGCTACCAGCTGACATTTAGTTGATATTTCCCATCTTCCAGGAACTTCATATACTTTATCTGCAGTCCTTCCCACAACCTTGAAAGGGAGATTTTTTTCTTCTGTTTTACTAAGCTAAACCCGAGAGTCAGACAAGTTAAAACATATTTAATGTCGCACAGCCAGTAAGTGTCAAAGATCCCTGGAAGACGTCTGACCACACACCTGAGCCCTTCCCCTGCGCCTGCGTCTTCTCAAGGATGGTGGATGGACCTGCAGGATGTAGAAACCCCTGCAATCGTGCGATGACTCGTGACAAACTTCAGCCTCGTTTCATGTCCAAGTCCATCTGATTATGCAGAGATAAATTCTCATTTCCCTTTGCCGGCACAAAAGGCCAGCCCTGCAGCCCAAAACAACCCTGCAAACTCCTATCCAATTTCCTGTCCCTGTATCTTTTAGAGTAATTATGTCTCATCTCTCTAGGTCTTCTTGATATTTATGCTTTGTTGATTTTTCTCCAGATGCGTTGGGGGCACATGTCCAAATTAAATATCATTTTATTGTTTCCTGCCTCTTATTTTAAGTTCCCTTTGTCCTTGACTCTCCATGGGATTTGCATTATATTCCAATTAGTATCTTACACATCTTGGCTGGAGGCTATTAACTACACATCTGTGTCACTAGACAAGCTCAAGGTACTCAGTGCTGCCTGTTATTTTACCTTGGATTCCTAGAGATTAGACCTTGATTTATAGGTGTTGCTTGAAGTCAGCCACTGACTCTTACCTTCAACTTAAACACCCAATTTATCAGCCCCCTCTCCTACCCAGGCCAACAAGCAGGGCGTAATTGTCTATAGCTCATAAATAAGAAAGTCAAGGCCAACGAGGCTGTGAGGCTTCCCCGGGCTCATGCAATGAGATAACCACAAGCGGGACTAAAAGCTTTTGACTATAAAAGATCAAAACCACTCATGCCCCAAATGCATTTTATATAAAAATGTTTGACAATTTTTTATTAAACCGCACTTTATCTGTGGGCATAAAAACAGTTTTCGGGCTTTTATTTTAAGTGAGTTATGCTCACCTTGGAGTGGCATTGGTGAAGAAATATGACATCAACGCAGCTTGTGTTCGGCATCTGGGTCTTCTCTCATTCCTTATCTGGTGTTTGGTTCCCCTGGTGAGGTTAGAGTCTCTTCTCCTCCCCCTCGCCAATCTTACCTTCCAGGTCCCAACTCTGAAACTCTGGCCTCTTGATGTTCCTCAAATCACAGCCTGCCTGGGAGGGTCCTTTTCCCCTTCAAGTCAAAGGTCCAGCTTTCGGTGAATTTCTCAGGCCGGGGCAGCTGAGCTCAAATTTCCCTTAACAGAGAACAAAGCTTTTCATTCCTCAGTCAGAGCTAAGAGGCAGGCATGTGCTTTGGAGAGGTGACACTTTGATTTAGAAGCACATGAAAAGGTAAGTGACTGATGTCATAACTGCTTCTAAGCCGGTTTTAATGAGCATGGAGAAGGGAGGGCAAGGGCATGTATATCAAAGGGGGCTGGTGCAGGAGGGATGCCCCTGAGGGGGTAGAGGAGGAATGTGGGAAGGGACCTGGGAATGCTCATCTCAGAGCCCGTGGCAATGATGCTAACTTTGTAATTGCACCGAGTATGGGCTCCTCCGTGCGCTGCTGCTTCTCACCCTGATCCTTCTTCCCGAGACCTTGGTTTTGACTTAAGAAAATCAAGTCAATTATTCATTACTGGAGAGGGTGTAGAGAAATAGACAGTGAAAATGAGTGCATCCTCTTAGGAAAAAAAAGTGTAATTTAGGCCAAGAGTCATAAAAATGTTCATGCCCTTTGAATCAGTAATTCTTCTTCTGGGAATCTAGCTTAAGGAAGGGATCCCAAGTAGGGAAAATGGTGCGTCACCTGCATGCAGGTGCCACAGTGTGGGGTACAAATATTGACACGCTTCTCAGTGGGTTGCTTGGACTGCCAATACCCTATTAGCAGAAAGTGATGACTTTTGAGACTCCATTCCGACCCCACCTCCACTAGTTAAGAATCCTGGGAGCAACCCCCTCGGGTCCCCTCCCACTGGGGGAATTGCACTGTCCTCTTAATAAATCCTGCTTTCTAAAAAAAAAAAAGAACACTGGGAGCTTGTTCACTCCGAAGAGGGTCAGATGAGTCCACAGTGGATCTGCCGGTTTCCATCTCTGTTGCTTCTGCTGCGGGCACTTGCCTTATTGTTGAATGTGACCCCAGGTGTCCATGGCCACGGACATGCTGAAGTCACTGTTGGACCCAGCACAGGCCACAGGGGTCCTTCACGCCTCAGGGCAAGACGTAGGAACTGTCTCCACGTGCCCGCTCTGAGGCTTGTGTTGGGCGTTCACTCGTCCTTTCAAGGTCAAGAGCACTGTGCTAGGGTGACTGGATCCAGAAAGGCTCCAGCCTCAGCTGCACAGTGAGGCCACCCCTTGTTTCATCTGGGCATAGACTGATGCTCGCTTTCCTCACGAGCTGTTGTCTCTTTGGGCCATGGGATCTTGGTGGTCAAACCAGTTCACTCCTACTGGTATCCCGAACTTTACACTGTGGGGAGGAGGCTTTGGATATGAGTTTCTTCTCTGCGATAGGCTCTGCTCCCTACACAAATGATCTCTTTAGGGACCAGCCTTGCCTTGTGATGGTTTCCAGAGAGTGACAAGTTGTATAGAATTTTATTTAACCTGAACACCAGAATAATGACCATTTATTTCTCCACTGTTGCATAACGAAGGCAACTCCTCAGTGATCTTTCATAGGGCAGCAACAAAAAAATCAGCTTGGCTATTAAAAACAAAAAACAAAACATCTATATATGCATGAGGATATTTGTTGCAAATTGTAAGTCGAAGGAAGTCAAAGATGCAACGTCAGAAGGATTGCAAAATAAACTAGGATGTGTCTACTCAGTGAGATAATGTGTGCTGCTAAAGTGATAGTTAGGCAGATTATGAGAAAACATGGGGGTTTTCCTTCTTGCTTTCTAAACTTTTTAAAGCTGCTAAGTTAAAATGAATAAAATATTCTTCAAAGTAACTGCTGACCTAAAGCTGTTGCCAACAGGACTTGCTGATGATTTGTTTGGAAGAATGAGGGAGAGAATCTCTATTTTTTAATTTTTTAATTTTTTTGAGTTGGAGTCTCACTCTGTCACCCAGACTGGAGTGCAGTGGCCGCTCCCGGCCACCGCAGCCTCGACCTGCTGAGCGCCGGCAATCCTTCCGCCTCAGCTTTCCAAGTAGCTGGAATTACAGGCGCGTGCTACCACACCCAGCTAATTTTTTATTTTATTGTAGAGATGAGGTCTCGCCAAGTTGCCCAGGCGGGTCTCGAACCCGTGGGCTCAGGCAATCCACTCACCTCAGCCTCCCAAAGTGCGGGATTACAGGCTGAGCCACCGAGCCCGGCTGGAGAGAATCTTTAAAGGTGACTTCTAAATATTTCACTTGAACAATGGGGTAAATGTTGGTGCTATTGGCTGAAACAAGGAAGAGCCAGGAGGGGCAAAGATGAACACTGGGAAGCCAAGACCTTTGTCTACACAGTAAGTCCCCTACATACAAACCTTCAAGTTGTGAACTTTCAAAGATGTGAATGTGTGTCTACATGTTCAATCAGGTTTTTTTCTTTTCTTTTTTTTTTTTTTTGAGTTGGAGTCTCGCTCCATCACCCAGGCTGGAATGCAGTAGCACTCTACCTTGTCCGACTAATTTCTTTTGATTTATTGTAGAGATGAGGTCTTGCCAAGTTGCCCAGGCTGTTCTCGAACCCATGGACTCAGGCATCCCCTCACCTTGGCCTCCCAAAGTGCTGGGACTACAGGCTTGAGCCACCATGCCTGACCTAGGTAAGTTATTTCATGTGTCTGGTGTACATTGTCATGTGTGTGCATCCTCTACAAATGGATATGCTTTTGTTCATTTTACTGTACAATACTGTCTTGAGTACAGTATCTTTAATTCAAGAGCAGGATGTCTGGAAGCAAGCACAAAAGCAGTAGTGTTGTAACTGGTACTGACTGTGTTAGTTGGGTACCTAGGCTAACCTTGTTGGACTTAACGAACACGCTCTCAGAACGGAACTTGTTCATATGTAAGGGACATACTGTATTACATTTGAGAAATTTCTTAGACATTCGCATAGTGATTTAGAACAGGCAGTGAGATATGGGAACTTGATTTCAGGGGACAGGTCAGATAAATCAAATTTAGAAATTTAAAAAGTAGGAGTCATCCATATGTAGATAGTATCTGAAGAACTGACACTGGATGTGCTCACTTGGCAAGGAATATAGACGGATGGTATACAAAGATCTGGGGCAGAACCTGGAGTCATTCCAACATTAGAGACCAGATAGAGGAAGGGAAACCAGCAAAAATGCAGTCAGTGAGGTCAGAGGGAAAGAGGAAGTGTCGTCATGGAAACTGGGAGAGAAGGGGGCTTTAAGATGGAAGGAATGGTTGGCTGTCTCAAATGCTTTTGAAAAGTTGAGTAAGATGAAGACATAGAGGTGAGTGTTGGCTTGGGCTGAGGAGGTTGTTCATGACCTTGACATGGGCAGATGCAGGGCATGGAGAGAAGGAAGATCTGATGGAGTCGGCTGTTGGTTGAGCTGAGAACAGGAGTGAGGAAGTGGAGCTGTGACTAGAAACAACTCTTACCAGAAGTTGTGCTGTGAAAGAGTTGAGGAATGAGATTGTGTCTGGAGTGAGAGGTGATGTCAAAGGATTCATTTTTTCCTTTTGAAAGGAGGCACAAAAACGTATCTGACGGTTCATGGAAATGATCCAGGAGGAAGGGAGTAATTGATCATGTAGGACAGAGAGGCACTAAGTGCAGGAGGGAGGTCCTTGGGAAGGACAAAGGGCCGGTGTCCAGAGCATATGTGGAGACACTGGCCTTGGGGGAAGCAGACATGTTTGCTCTGCAGGTCCATTCTTGGTGGACACACTAAGAATCCTAGCTCATAGCTGGGTGCTGGCTCGAGTCTGTAATTCCAGCACTTTGGGAGGTGGAGGTGAGAGGATTGCTTGAGTTCAAGGGTTTGAGACCAGCCTGAGCAACATGATAAGACCTCATCTACAATAAGTCAAAAAATTAGCCAGGCATGGTGGCACATGCCTACAGTTCCAGCTACTTGGAAGGCTGAAGTGGAAGAATCACCTGAGCCCAGCAGGTCGAGGCTGTGGTGGCTGTGAGAGTGCCACTGTACTCCAGCCTGGGCGACTGAGTGAGACTCCAACTCAAAAAAAAAAAGGAAAAGAAAAAAAAAGGAATCCAGGCTCATGTACTAAGAGCTCAGTAAGTTCTTGCCACTCTTAATACAAGTGTCTGTCTTGTAATAAGAATAATCAAGAGAAGCTGGGCATGGTGGCTCATGCCTATGATCCCAGCACTTTGGGAGGTGGAGGCGAGAGGATTGCCTGAGCCCAGGGGTTCAAGACCAACCTGGGCAACTTGCTTCATCTAAATACATTAAAAAATAACCATGCATGGTGGTGCGTGCCTGTGGTTCCAGCTACTTGGAAGGCTGAGGCAGAAAGATCGCCTGAGCACAGCAGGTCTAGGCTGCAGTGGCTGTGAGCATACCACTGTGCTCCAGCCTGGGAGACAGAGTGAGACCCTGACTCAAAAAACAAACAAACAAACAAACAAACAAAAAACAAGAGAAACAACTGTTGGCCAGCCCATTTCATTGCTTGAAAGTCAGGCCTCGAATGATTGTATCAGCAACTGATCCAGTCTGGACAAAGAGAAAGAAAAGAACTGACAGGTGGTCCACCCTCCTCTCCTACAGTCCACTCGGACCAGTTACACTTCCACGTGAGGGATGCTGACATGATATGCTTGAAAAATGAGATGATCCTAGTTATTGACACATTACTGTTATGATTGTCTTTAAATGGAATTCACCACTTCCTTTCCACTGCACTGTGTTTACCTATTAACAAATGCTCTTTAGAGTTCCTGAGAGTGGCAGCCTGGAACATGGAGAAAGTGGGCGAAACCACAGCTTGAAACCTTTGCTGATGTGCAATCAAGATAAAAACTACTCTCCCTGCCCAAGACGGTCATTTCACTGACCCCTGTGGCGAAGAGCCCCTAAGCAACTTAAGAAAACACAAGTTACAGCTGTTATTTCAGAAAGTTCTGCATTTAACCTGGGCTTTCTCTATATGGTATGCTATTTTTGATCACTCAGCCACACTGTCGAAGCAGAGTAAGTTGATATTCTTTGCCTAGAAGCTGATGAAGAAAATATCTATGTCCTTGAAAGCAGAGTTAAAAAGGAAGAATTTCTATTTAAAAAAACACAAGTTTTCAGTCACTTTCTTAATCAATAAAAACCTAGATAGCCTAATAGAAATTTAAAATGAAAGCAATGTAAGATGCTTAGTTCAAACATCAGAAACCAGCTCTAACGGGTTTATGCAGAAAAAGAATTGGTTAAAAGAATCATGGCAATGGCCCTGATGTTCATTTACATAGAATGGGAGATAAACTGTGATGTAGTTATATAATAAAAATATGACAATAAAAAAATAAACTTCCGAAGCAAACCACAATGGTATGTACGGAGTCTTTAGATATCAGCTACACCTTTACAAATATACTGCCTATTTCCATTTATATGAAGTTCTGCAAAGGACAAGACAAGTCTATGGCACTAGTGTCAGGACAGTGGCTATCTTTGGTGACCGGAGGACTGGAAGAGGATACTGGTGACCAAGTGTACTTGGTTTGGAAAATCCTTGGGCAGCACACCTTCCATGCGTGTTCTTGTTTGTATGTCTTCATGAAATTCACACAGGAGAGAGCAACACGAGAGCTACTGGGTAGGCCAAAACATCACCTGTAAGTGCTGGAGATGCAGTTTTCAGGCCGTGGGTCCAAGCATACTTCCTAAATCGGGCACAGAACTTGAATGAGTGCATTTCCACGGATGGATGCTGTGGCTTGCCCTTCGGACATTCTGCCTGCACCGTGCACATATCAGGACTGGACATCCGGTCCCATATGCATTTGTTTATTTTCTGCTCCCCAACTGAAATGTGAGCTCCCTGCTGGCACATAGTAGGTGTTCAACAAATATTCATTACATGAGATTGCCTTGCTCGTAAGTGAGTAGGGCTCTTCTCACAGATGCGATCTTTCTTTAGCTGTTTGCACCTCATCAGTCAAGGTCCAGTCAAGTCCTGTTGTCCCAGGAACACATCTGTTATCTAAAGTGGTTTCCTGTGTTTCTCATCAGCACTGACTTTCAAGTTTTATTCTCATAATGCAATCTAACTTCCCGTAGTTTCAAGTTCATAGTGGGATAGTGGTCCCATTGTAACCCCTGCAACAGAAACCTGGAACACAATGGAGACACGGAGAGTACTCATGGATGTGCATTTGGACACAAAAGTGCACATGGGTGGCGCTGAGGGAAGCCGTGGGGAAGATGGTAAGCGGAGAAATGGGGGTGCATTTATCAAAGAAGGACGATGGGGTGGTTTCCTTGGCCTAGATGAGATTGCCCAGTGCTGTCTATGTCTGCTACTTCATGTCCCCTCCCGTTGACACAGTGTCACTCATCTGTAGAGCCTTCTGGGAAAGTCATCTGTGGAATCCTGCCCTCCCATGGCACTGTCTGTTGTGTGGGATGTTTTCGTAAAGAACCGACTAACCCTCAGATAGAGACTCTCAGAGGATGCATGTCTTGCCAGCTTGAAGCCTTGTCTTGCCCTCCAAAACAAGGCCCAGGTGCTCCCTGGCTTGTGTTGTTAGTCCCTCAAAGCCTGCTCTTGTCAGTCACGGTGGTGGCTTCCTCGGGGACTGACCAGGCCTTTCCATTGTTGTCTTATTCTGGGAGAAAAGAAAGGAAAAAGAAGTGGGTTGGCCCTCATAATTTGACTTAGCTGGGAGCAGCTGGGAGTCCTTGAAGTCCCAACGACAAGTTGGAGGCTGAGGCAGGAGGATCACTTGAGGCCAGGAGTTTGAATCCGGATGGGGTAACATAACAAGACCCTGTCTCTAAAATAATAATAATATTGATGATCGGACTTAAGTTTTACTTAGACTCTCACACTTCTACTAATGCTGCCTCGCCTCCTCCCAAGATGGGAGGTCAAAGAATATTCTACATGACATTTTGTACTATTTTGTCCCGCCTTTCTTCATTTCCTTCCTGTATGGGGGTAGATCGTTTTGGAGGGCACAGATAGCAAAACTCAAAAGTCATCTCTATTCTGAGTTAAGCAAGAAGAAAGAAAAATCTGAGATGAGACCAGGCGCAGTGGCTCATGCCTATAATCCCAGCACTTTGAGAGACCGAGGCTGGAGGATTACTTGAATCCAGGAGTTTGAGACCAGCCTGGGCAACATAGTGAGACTCTATTTCTACAAAAAATATTTAGAAAAAATTAGCAAGGCGTGGTGGTGTGCACCTGTAATCCCAGCTACTTGGGAAGCTGAGACAGGAGAATTGTTTGAGCCCAGGAGTTCAAGGCCATGCAGTGAGCTGTAATCATGCTGCTGGACTCTAGCCTGGGCAACAGAGTGAGATTCTGACTCAAAAAACAAACAAACACAAAAACCTGAGATGATTTCTTTTGCCACCCTCCACCGCCTAGTTGCCCCTCTACTGCTTGCACTTGATGCCTCAGTTTCTTTTTCTAGCTCTCTCTTGCCCCTTTAGCAACCAAACTACGTTTCCAACGGGATGATAGACATTTTCACTGAGATCTACAAATGGCTTCTCAGACTCCACATAGCAGAAGCATAGTAGTCATCTTTTATTCCATAACATATCTTTCTTCCGGTTTCTTTATCAAGTTAGTGGCAGTGTTATTCTTCTTTTCATCCAAATTAAGGGCCTCCATCGGCAAGTGTTTGCTAAGCCCTGCCAGTCCCACTTCTAAGAGCTTGATCCTACTTTCCCATGACTATCACCACCTTTCTACTTCAGACCCATATCACCTCCCACCCATTCTAGCTTCCTTAGGATGTCAAGCACCACGACCAAGAGCAGGTACACGTGTCTTGATTAAAATACTGCCTCTACTGTTTTATCTGTATGAGTTTGGGCCAGTTGTTGAATCATCCCAAGCCTCAGTTTCCTCATCTGTAAAGTGGGCTAATAATATCTCCTGCTATGAGAATTCGATCAGATTAGGTATAGGAAGTGGCATCTACAACGTGCTCAATACTAGCAGTGATGACTACCATTTGTCCTCTCATGACTTCATTGGATGCGCCACTGCTAGGTTTACTTTCAACAGGACAGTTCTGATCAGGCTTTGAAAACCCTCCATGCACCCATCAGCATCTACCCAACACCTGACACCTAACAGTCCCATTCTGGAATTCCAGATCTTCCATAAGTTCTCTGACCTCCTTACTCCCTTGTGTTCCGGTTAATAGGACCCTACACCTTCCCCACATCCTCCCTCCATTTCAGCCTCTGTGCATTATGCTTGTATTCTATCTTTTGTTTGATTCATCCTCCTTGTCCTTCACCGTCTAACTCAAATAGCTGTTCTCTGATGATCGCATGCCTTTCTCTCTTCTCTTAAGGTCTCTGCCCATAACCGCACCTGTCTAACACGAGGGCTTGTTTTCTTTCTGGTCCTGTGTGTTCATCCAACTCCTGTAGCTGCAGGAGTCTTTGCTCCCCTGGCTTCAAGTCACCACATGTCAGCACTAAGTCTGAAACATTTAAGCAGTCATTTCCCCTTCTGCAGTACAATGCTAAAAAACCAATTTGAGCAATTTCTCCACTAAGCTAGTTGGCTAGATCAGTGTTTGATACACAAGGTTTTGCTCAAATAAGAGCCAATGCTGGGGGAAAATGTAGCTAAGAGACATGGAAAGAATCTGATTACTCTTCTTCAAGCAATATTCTTCCCACTCTGCCCAGCCTGCGTGCCTGCTTCTGAGCTCTCTGCTTTAGTGATTAGTGATGGGAGGTCTGACACTGGCCTCACCTCATATAGGATGGGGTAGGTCAATCCAAATTTCTTGAATAGTTTTGATTCTTATTTTTTTCTTCCCAATATGTCTCTAAGACATGTTGGAAATTTGTTGAGTAGTTTTTAAATAAAACTTGTGCTTTTAGCAGAAATTAGATGCAAATATCAGTTCTCATTTTGGGGGGGCTTTTTAGAGGTATAATTGGCAATTAGGAATTGTATATATTTAAAGTGTATGGCTTAATGTTTTGATTCATGTATACATTGTACAACGATCACCACAGTCAAGCAGGTTGACTTGTCTATCACCTCACATAGTTGCCGTGTGTGTGTGTGTGTGTGTGTGTGTGTGTGTGTGTGTGTTGAGAACACTTGAGATCTTGGCAAATTTAAGTATGTATTACATTATTGGTAACTTTAGTCACTCATACCATGCATGAGATCTCCAGAACATACTTCTCTTGCACTGTTGGAACTTTGTACCCTTTGACCAACAACCCCTCATTTCTTCCATTCCCTAGGCCCTGGCAACCAGCATTCTACTCTCTGCTTCTGTGAATTTGGCTATATTAGATTCCACACAGATGCGAGAGCACAAGGTATTTGTCTTGCTGTGTCTGGTTCATTTCACTTAGTGTAGTGTCCTTCGGTTTCATCCATGCTGTTACAAATGGAAGGATCTCCATCTTCAAAGATCAGTTTTCTTTAAAACTTTGAGGATCCTGAGAAAGGCTTTTCCTTTCCTATGGCTGCTTCTTTCAGAATCCATGCTAATTTCTCAAATTCCACTTATGAGTAGCAAATACTTCCCTCCAGACCCTGGTCACAGACCGGAGAGTGTGGGAGGAAACCACGCATCCTGCCAGAAAGTGATGCTTTAAAAAGATGAGGTTAAATTCCATTTTGAAGAGTTTTAACACAACTTCCCTTCCCCTCAGAGCCAGGCCTCACCACATGCTATTTTTTTTACTCAATTTGAGTCCGTATGTGTGTTCGTGTGTGTAATAATCTTTTCTTCTTAGAAATTTTAAATATATGAATTAATAAGATATTGCTAGCTTAAAGAGCAATATAAATTTAAAAAATATTTTGTAAGTGGGGCTACACCATTGAGTCTTAAAAGAATTATAAAGGCTGGAAATGCTTGTGTGCGCAATCCTGCTTTTATAATTCTAATATTTTGCATTAAATATATTGTATACGCCACTCTTGACCCATGGTTCCATGAATGGGACTTTAAAAAGTCAGCTTTGTTTGATGAACTCATTTGTCAACAAAATGCCTCTTTTATTGTTGAAAATGTATGTTTTGATTTATTTTTGCCTTGTCCTATGATTTTCTTAGTACATTTACATTTACATTCAATTTTCTGAGTACATTTGCATGTTTTCTTTCTCTTTTTAAAAAGAATTTTCCTAGAAAAAATTTTAAGCATACATAAAAGTAGAGAATATAGTGTAATGAGCTTCAACTATCACTCAAATTCCAGAATTATCAGTGTTCTCCCCCATGTACTTCATCTATACATTTTTCCTTCTTCCTCCTTTATTTTGACTGAAGTGTGCTAAAGAAAATTCCAGAATAACAGCTCAGCTTTCTGTATCTAAGAGTTCATCGCTAAAAAATAGAGGCATTTTCTTATACAACCATAGTATCATTAATCGCGCCTATGAAAACGAACTGTAAGTTATTGATATCACATAATACACAATCCAAATTCAGATTTCCCTCATTGTCTGCGCAATATTCACACATTTCTGTGAGTTTCTCAGGTTTGGGGTTTGGTAAGCAGGAACCTCAACCCAGGGAAGGTCAGGGAACATTGTGAGCTTGAGAAAAGGATTTCTGCGAAGTGTCATCTGGATAACGATTTTTTTTTTGAATTGGAGTCTCACTCCTTCACCCAGGCTGGAGTGCAGTGGCACACTCATGGCCTCCCCAGCGTCGACTTTCTAGGCTCCAGTGATCCTTCCGCTTCAGCCTTCCAAGTAGCTAGAACTACAGACGCACACTACCACACCTGTCTATTTTTATTTTATTGTAGAGACAAGGTATTGCCAAGTTGTCTGGGCTGGTCTCAAACTCATGGGCTCAGGCAATCCACTCGCCTCAGCCTTCCAAAGTGCTGGTATTACAGGCTGGGCCATCGAGCCCGGCCGGATAATGATCTTTGAGAGGCACAAGTCACGACTGGAACAATTTTTAGTTACTAGTTAGCTGCTAGATAATGCCTCTTTAAATTTAATTCCACACATAGTCTGAAATTTAGAGGATCCCAAGATTTGTTCTATTTACAGATGTGACTTCTGGAAGAACAATTGTTATTCCAACTCTTCTTACTCCAGTAATTATCATGGAACACCCTTTCCAGGTTGAAAAGAAATTGAGAGACTTCCAGAATAGACATGGCCACAGCATTTACTGGCAACCTATTACAAAATTAACTATCCCCTTTTCCAGAGGAGTGTGATGGATGATCTCAATGTTTTTACCTACTATTCTACCCCCAGCAAAGTAGACATTGTGTTTGACAGTTCTGATCTTATTCTGTGTTGCTATTAAGGCATATGCATTTGTTAACCATACCAGAATATATGTCAGCCCCTGTAGTGTTAAAATTTAGTCTATAGAAGCAATTGGAATGCAATCTTGAAGTACTGGGCGACTCACCTGCTTATTAGTATTTCACCATCTGTGAATCCCAGTGAAAGATGGGTCTCATTCAAAGGGCTCACTTCAAATATATTTTCCTTGGCTCTGGAGACCAAAGTAATTGGCAGTAAACAGTGGTGGGGGCAGCTTTCATCAATGCACAGTGAGAGTCATGACAGAACCCTTAGCTCCCTCCTACAGCTCTTCCCAGCAGACTTCAAACACTTTTTTTTCATCCAACAGGGAACCCTTCAGGCTTCTGTTCACCAGCCCAGTGGAATCTCCCCAAAGAGTTTCAACAGAGGTGCTCAGGAAGCCAAAACCCCACTAGCTCTTTGGCCCAACTCAAAAGCCCAGCTGCAGAATAACCTTCCACTCTCTGTGTTCCTAGCTGCTGGAGGTTCTCTAGCTGCATTGTTCTCCTCAGCATCAGCTTTGTCCATTGCAGGGCACTTTTGAAAGTGAGGGTAGTCTGCATCATGGTGGAGCTGGGGGAAAAGCATCATCACACCCATTATCATCGGTAGGCCACATGTTTCTACAGCACTGTATGGTTGCAAATGATGTTCATGAACATGGTACTCTTGATCTTCATAGTAACCCTGAAAGATAGGAATAGAGGATATCTTTCACCCTGTTTTGTGCACAAGGAGACAGAGGATCACTGAGGTTAAGGGTCTTGTCCACTGTCCTACACTTGGCAGAGCTAGAGCCAAATTATTGGTCTTTGTGCTCCAGTTCAATGCTTTGTCCTATTCCCCATATGGACTCTGAATAGGATAGGCCATGCAAATAGTCTTTGACTGGATTTCTTAACTGGATGGATACAGCTCACTTGTGTGCAAAAGGGATATTCCTCAGTCTTTGGGGAACTTGGATGGACCTGGGGTGGCCCAGGCTAGCAAGCTCTACCTCAAATGTCCTAGTCCGTTTACCTTAGGGCCAAAAAGTTGTTGTCATTTTCTGTGTGCATAATGACATGAAAAATGAGGGGAGCCACTAGTTTAAAGAAAAGTTGTTTGTTTGGTTTTTTTTTTGAGTTGGAGTCTCACTCCATCGCCCAGGCTAGAGTGCTGTGGCACACTCATGGCCACCCCAGTGTCAATCTCCTGAGCTCTGGCAATCCGTCCACCTCAGCCTTCCAAGTAGCCAGAACTACAGGTGTGCACTACCACGCCTGGCTAATTTTTGATTTATTGTAGAGACAAGGTCTCACCAAGTTGCCTGGGTTGGTCTCGAACCCACGGGCACAGGCAATCCACTCGCCTTGTCCTCCCAAAGTGCTGGGATTTCAGGCTGAGCCACCTAGACTGGCCTAAGAAAAGCTTTTAAATGTTCCCTCTTTTTATGGAACATAATATCTGAAAGACAATTAATATGCCTGGCCTCGAAAAGTTAGGTCTATCAGTCATAAGTAGAAAATAACATTTAATTTGCACTTTTTAGTTGATTTAAAAATTCTACATTTTATCCTAATGAACCTCTTATAACACGCATTGTGGGTTTAAGTGCTATTTGAATCCCTCTTTTAAAAATCTTTAAGGTCAGCTGTCATAGAAGAACTTCTTGTTCCTTTTTCCTCTGTCCTCTAACCTCCATTTCCCCCACCCATTGGTATCTTTAGGCCAGATTCCCCGATCTACTCTCTACTTCATGGTATTTAGTTCTGAAACAAAATGAGTCAGTCCCATTACATGAAGCAATTTCTGTTTATACTTCAAATTGGATTAGCTCCCATCATTACTCTCACTTGGGCTATTATGAAAAATTGTCTTTTCTCCATAGGTTTTGTTTTGATTAAGTTTCCAATTCTGCTGTTATTCTTGGTTAAGGACCAAAAGCCAATTAATGGAAACAAGCCCTCAGGCAAAAATCAAGACGTTCATTTCTAACATCTATCCATTTCTCCTCTCTTTCCCTACTCCAGCCTCTTCTCCTAACATCCATCCGAGCACACCTCAGGCTCCTGCATCCAGAGGCTCACAAGTTCTCTGTCTTCACTCACTTCACTCTCATATTGAGAAGGTCAATTCACGTGGAGGCATATGTATAGGACTTCATACTGGTACTTGGTTTACTGTTTGCAAAGTCATTTCTCATGTGTAGACAAGATTCTGGGTGTAGCAAAGAGGTGTTTTGGGGTCGGTCTGTCCCACAACCGCATGTGGGCAACACTTTTGCGGGAAGAACCATCCAGTGATCCTTTGAAAGAATGCTGTAGTAGTTAGGAATTGTTTCATCCAAGTGACAGAAAATCAACCCAATTGCTTAAATAAAAAGATAAGGCATTTTCTCTTGTAACTGAAAAGTCTACTGGTATACTGAGTCGTGGCGGAATCCAGTCTTCCCACCCCAGATCTCAGGTCTTAGGATTTGGGGTAAGTTACACCTCTCCTGGGTCTCCAGCTTACAGATGGCATGTTGCTGGACTTCTTGGCCTCTGTAACTGCACGAGTCAATTCCCATAATACTTCTCACCTCTCTCTCTCTCTTTCATATAAATCTTTTTTTTTGAGTTGGAGTCTCACTCTCTTGCCCAGGCTGGAGTGCAGTGGCATGTTCACAGCCACCATAGCCCTAACCTGCTTGGCTCAGGCGATCCTTCTGCATCAGACTTCCAAGTAGCTGGAGCTACAGGTGCACTCTATCACCTGGCTAATTTTTTGATTTATTATAGAGATGAGGTCTCACCATGTTGCCCAGGCTGATCTCAAACCTGTGGGCTCAGGCAATTCACTCACCTTGGCCTCCCAAAGTACTGAGATTACAGTCTTGAGCCACTGCTCTGGGCCTTATAAATCGTATATATGTATGTGTATGCATGTGTGCGTGTGTGTGTGTGTGTGTGTGTGTGTGTGTGTGTAGTGAATGAACCTAACACTAGGAGCTATAACACTCCAGACTCAGACAGTTTCACTCTCAGCACCTGGTACCTAGCCTAGCACAGAAGAAAGAGCAGTTTTCCCCATGTCTCAAAGAAGTAGCAACAAGATAATGCTGTTGCCCGCAAGCATGGCGGGGAAGAACAGGCAGCCCCTGCTTTGGCATGACTGTAAATGGGGTCAAAGAGAAACCAGCTCCGACTTAAATCTCATGTTACTCTTCTGCCTTTAGCAACTGAGGTCAGATTTAACATTTTGTTTAAAGCAGACGCATTGGACCTTACCCATCCAAAGGCAAATTTAGCAGGGGTGGGGGGAGGTTATTTCTCAATGACATGAATAGGACAAAAGTCTTTCCTGAGTCTCTCACTTCAGTGGTGACTTTTCACCATCATTATCAATTGTGAAAACAAGCTTCAGGACTGTTGACAGCAATTACCATTCCTGGTGGTTTGCTGACCCTGCTATTGGCAAATGACTCCAGCCACTGAGATGTCTGCTAACTAGAAGGGGACGCTTTCCAACTTTCCATGGCTTCCTTGACCCATGCATGCCACATTCACTAAAAATTAGAAAAGACTAAGCGCTCAAATTCCTTTGCGGAAACAATATTTAGAAACCTCAGGGAAGGATCAAGATAGAAAATGAACTTGATGCTGGTCCAAGGATCTTTCTCTTGGAAATATCTCACAGTAGGTCTAGAGCTTTGTCCACTACCCTTAATTCCCAGAGTTCTGAGTCAGCGATGGCCAGGATTATATGGAAAAGAGATGCAGATTGAATCTTTCCCTTTCTCCCTTTACCTTTCTCACCCTGACCCCCACCCCACAAACTTAAACTTTTGGAATGAAGGGGTTGGAGGAAGGATAAAAGCCCAAAGCAGGGGACAATGAGAGAAATCAGAAAACTATTCTGAATCTGTAGTTCTCCAACTTGCTGCATGTTCGAGTAAGCCTTAAAAAATCCCGAAGGCTGGGCCCTGCTTCAAAAGATCTGATTTCCATGGCATGGGGTGTGGCCTGGACACCAGGATTTTGCAAAGCTCGTTGGAGGATAGAGCCAAAGTTGAAAACCATTGTTTTAAATTTTGCATCTAACCCAGAAGAGGGGGTGGGGTGGGGGAGTAGGTAATTTGTGGTCACCTCTTTCCTGGCAAGATTCCATAATGGTAGTGTTTCTTTTTTTTTTTTTGAGTTGGAGTCTCACTCTGTTGCCCAGACTGGAGTGCAGTGGCCGCTCCTGGCCACTGCAGCCTCGACCTGCTGGGCTCCGGTGATCCTTCTGCCTCAGCCTTCCAAGTAGCTGGAACTATAGGTGTGCACTATCACGCCCGGCTCATTTTTTGATTTATTGTAGAGATGAGGTCTCACCAAGTTGCCCAGGTGGGTCTCGAACCCGTGGGCTAAGGCAATCCACTCACCTCAGCCTCCCAAAGTGAGGGATTACAGGTTGAGCCACCAAGCCCGGCTATGGTAGTGTTTCTTAACTTTAGGTGACTATCACCTAAGGAGCTTTTAAAACATGCAATGTCAGGTCCCCACTGCAGGTGAATTAACTTAAGGATCTCTGAGAGTGACGTTTGAGCAGTGATATTTTTTAAAAAATTGAGGCTGGGCATTGTGGCTCAAGCCTGTAATCCCAGCACTTTGGGAGACTGAGGAGAGGGGATTGCTTGAGCTCACGGGTTCAAGAACAGCCTAAATTGGAGAGACCTCAGCTCTACAATACATCAGGAAAAAATTAGCCAGGCGTGGTAGCACGCGCCTGTAGTTCCGGCTACTTGGAAGGCTGAGGTGGAAGTATCACCTGAGCCCAGTAGGTCGCTGCTGGGGTGGCCATGAGCGTGCCCCTGCACCCCAGCCTGGGTGAAGGAGCAAGACTCCACCTCAAAGAAAAAATAATTGAGTGGGGGCTAAGAGTCACTGCTGTAGCAATGGCTCTCAAACTTTTAGTGCATGAGAACCACCCGGTGATACTATTAGAAATGCATATTCTCTCGAGAGTAGGGTCTGAGAATCTTATTATTAACAGATGTGTTAAATTGCACAGGTCACTGTGATAATGGTGGTCAGTAAGACCACTCTGGTCCATTGATCTGAGTGCTTTCTTATTGTGACCAAGATGGACTTAGCTCAACCTAAATGTAACCCTGCCATCTGGTCTTTGGTGATGCCCAATTGAAAGAACAGTGTTTGGGGGGGGGCAGTACCTCCCTCCTGGGGGCGTGGGGGCATTTGGAAATAACTTGTGTAATCATGACTAGAGACGCAACAGGTATTTGGTGAGTGAAGACCAGGTGTTCCAAACAGTCAGTTTTGCAACAAAGAATTGTCCTGCCCAAAATATCAATAGTGGTTCCAATGAGAGACACGGAAAGGTGAAAAATTTTGGACTGTGTGTGATCTGAAGTATCAAGGTAGAGACTTTGCCACCAGGCAGTCGTCAAAGTCGGTAGTCATGAGATGTGAGGGGAGGTTTGGAAGTTCAGGAAACCAAAACATATGATAAAGCTCACACTCCAGCTATCCCTACATTTCTGTTTTCTCCTTGTCTCTCCAAGGGGGCAATTCTAACTACACACACACCCAGCTCTGGCCCAATCTCTATTAGGGTCCCAGATAGACTCAATAATCCTATATTCATTTTTGGTGAAGTCAAAGCATATGCCATTTTTTTTTTTGAGTTGGAATCTTACTCTGTTGCCCAGACTGGAGTGCAGTGGCCGCTCCCGGCCACCACAGCCTTGACCTGCTGGGCTCTGGCGATTCTTCTGCCTCAGCCTTCCAAGTAACTGGAACTACAGGCGCGTGCTACCACACCCGGCTAATTTTTTGATTTATTGTGGAGATGAGGTCTCATCAAGTTGCCAAGAACCCGTGGGCTCAGGCAATTCACTCACCTCAGCCTCCCAAGGCGTAGGATTACAGGCTGAGCCACCGAGCCCACCTGCATATGCCATTTTTTTCCACTGACCCCAGACCCTGCCATTTTTAGCCAGGTGTTCTTGGGTATGTCACTTTATCAAGCAGGACCTGGAGTCTTCATTTGTAAAATCGGTAGATTGAGTGGGTGATTTCTAAACCCCTTTATGTTTGACATTCCAATATTATTCCAGTCTAGAAATTTTTGGTTTGTGTAGAAAACTTTCCCCAAAATATTCCTCATTGTTCAGTGGATACCTAAAATACCTTCCTAACTGGAGCCAAACTTTCAGTCCATGATGAGAAATTGTGTTTAGACTATTAAATATTCTAAAGAAGGAACACATTTACTTGCATTCCTTCTCAGGGTCTAGTGGCTGTTACATGGACCTTACTTAAGAGCAGAGTTTGTTTCAGTAAAATATACAGTAAGTCCCCTACATAAGAACCTTCAAGTTACAAACTTTAATGATGCACACCTGTGATTTTTAAAATGTATTTCTCTCTACCAGGTGTCAGTATAGTCTGTTAAATACATACAGTACTATATAGTTGATTGTGCTAGTTGGGTCATTCATTAAACAGCATAATTAAGAACATACTCTTTATTCTAGATCAAGGTTTCTATTGACACACTGGGGACAGATAACTTTTGATTCTGGGACATTGTCCCCATGCTAGAGGCTGTTTAGTGACATTCTTGGCCTCTACTTTCTTCATGTTGATAGTACCCCCACTCATTATGACAACCAAAGATGTCTGCAGACATTGCTAAATATCCCCGGGGTGGGGGTGAGGGGCAAAGTCACTGTCCTTGATGTTGGTAATGCAGTGAATGATATCCATTCCCTGTCCTCAAGGATTGCATGGTCCATAGTGAGGAGGGACCCACTGCTCAGTTCGTCATGACACCTCATAGGAGGGTGGTGATGGGGTTGCCGATCGATCACAGGGCATTTTGGGGAGCAGAAAGGGCAACCAGCCGGGGAAGTCTCCTGGGCCGAGCCTTCATGGATGAGGAGGAGTTTGCCAAGGGAAGCATATGGGGAGAGCATCGGAGCCCTCCAAAGCGACAACAGATGCAAACCCATGAGGGTGAGCAACAGCTTGGTGTGTGGGAGGGATGTCTCGCCCATCTGCAAGGCAGTGGGCTGGTGGCAGTGACATTGAAGAGGCAGGCAGAGCTTTGGAAGTCTTCTCAGATGTTCTCCTCTAAAGCATAGGGTGTTCAAGGGAGGTCTGAGGCAGGAAGGAATGTGGTTAAATTTGCATGATAAACAGTTGACCTCTGAAAAGACTGGATTTTAGGCAGATAGGCTTGGAGGCTATTGGAATAAGTCATCCAAGCAAGAGAAGATGAGGGCCTGAGCCTGGCAGGCGGTGGGGGACTGGAGTGGAGGACTCAACAGGGGGATGGGGGGACCATCACAGGACTAGCAAGGGAGCTCCCTTTGCAATCATGGCCAGAGTTCCCCCATCTCCTGTATTCTCAGGGAAGGTACACAAAACATCACTGTCGAACAAAACCACCTTATGGATATATGAAGGCATAGTTATATATAGTGAAGTTACACCAGACGAGATGGTGATGAGCCCATTTTTCTAAGTAACCTAATTAACCAGCCAAGCTTTTGGTTTTTTTTTTTTTTTTTGAGTTGGAGTCCCACTCTGTTGCCCAGACTGGAGTGCAGTGGCTGCTCCCGGCCACCGGAGCCTCGACCTGCTGGGCTCCGGCAATCCTTCCGCCTCAGCCTTCCACGTAGCCGGAATTACAGGCATGCGCTACCACGCCCCGCTGATTTTTTGATTTATTGTAGAGATGAGGTCTCGCTGCCCAGGCAGGTCTTGAACCTGTGGGCTCACTGGCTATTTTTTAATGTGTCAAGAAAGTCAAGCCTGCCTCTGCTTAAAGATCTACAACAAGTGGGACACGCTTTGCTGATAGCAAACTGTTTTCCATAAGAGAGCATGCCTTTGAATTTCCATAGGCACCCTAGCAGATCCAAATGGCAGTAGGCCTCCTCAGGAAATTTCTGGAATCAGGAGGGCTTCCACTACCAATAGCTACTCATGAAACTGATACCACAGTTCCAGCCAAATGGAAGCAGAGAGAGAGATGCATGTTTAAAGAGGATTGCAAGAGAGAGCAGAGTGCACACAGCATTCCCTGGAACACCTGACAATTGGATACACAGGTGTGAGAGCCAGGTGGGGAGTAGACTGTTTTCCTCAGAGCCTCCAGAATCATCCCATGTGGGCAACTAGGTTAAGCCACAGGTTACTTTCAAGTTCCTTTAAGTCAGAGATTGAGCATTATAGACCATTCTGGCCCTTGCACAGAGCTGGGCAAAGGTAGACATCTAGTAAGTGTGTATGAAATGGAGTCAACGGGATGACTGTGTGAAGTTCTCAGCCTCAATGATGCTCCCAAAGGAAAGCAAAGGTGACAATCAAAATCTGTGAGAGTCCAAGTGGGGTCATGCCAAGCCTAGTACATTGGCAGAAGGGGGTATTTTGACAGGCAGCGCTGACCCCAAGCACACTCAGGAGTAAGACAAGCTCTACCTCTCTCTACCTTTGGTCTCATGCCATCCCCTGGTTTCCCAGGGCCCCTCGCTAGGCTGTTAGGTGGGACCATGCCAGGTGGCACTCTGGGTCCCCCCCATGCAAACCACTTCTCTATGACTTACGCCGATGAGATCCCTGATCTTGGGGAAAGTAGTACATGAGATATGAAGGGGAACCCCTCCAAAAAGAAATGTATTTATTAAAAAAAGTGTATTCATTCTTACATATTTACACTTCAGCCACCTTCAAAGTACTCTCTGTTGGATGCAATACACCTCTAGAAATGCTTTTTCCACTGCTCAAAACAGTTCTTGAATGCATCGGTTTTGATGCCTTTAAGTGCTTCTGCTGTTTTTTTGTTTCACCTCTCCCACATCGGAAAAAGGTTTTCCTTTGAGGATTTTTTTCATCTGGAGAAACAAAGAAGTTACTTGGGGTGAGATCGGGTGAATAGGGAGGGTGGGGCAGGTGAGCTCGTAAATCATGCATCATGAAATGGACAAACACGTTGAAAGAATCTCAAAAAAAAAAAAAAAAAAAACCAAAAAAACACCGAAGCCAAACATAGCTTCTCACAACAATGTAACTGGTGCAATGATGCCAGTAGGTTCCTAGAACACTCACCTAGTGGGGGAAGCCTGTACTACAAGGGGCTCACTCTGGAAAAGATAATTTCATGTTGGGGGGTCCCCCCCTTGTAATATAGATGAGAGCCGAGGCTCTTCTCATTCTAGGGTTGAAAAGTTTCCTCTTCTTGGTTAACCCATGCCATCTCTGTAAGAGTAGAGATTTCCTATTGTAAAGTTTGGGTAAGGAAGAGACGGGACTTGAATTCATCACACTGATTTCATCTGAAGGAAGATATTTATTCAAAAATATCTTCCTTCCTGACAGATGATTAGAGATTTTTTTGAGTTGAGCCCTCTGTTTATGAAACGAATTGCCGACCGGACACAGTGGCGCGGGCCAAGTCTCAGCTACTTGAGAGACTGAGGTGGGAGGATGGCTTGAGCCCGGGAGTTCAAAGCCGAGGTGAGCTATGATTGCACCACTGCATTCCAGCCTGGGCAACAGAGCAAGACTCTGTCTTGAAAAAAGAAAAAAGAAAAAAAAAAGAATTACTTTACATTGGAACATAATATCCTCAGCGGATTGAGATCAACATTTTGGGAACAGAATATGTTGCCTGGGACAGAGACAAGAGAAGAGGAACACTGTCTTTTGTGGCAGACTTAGATGGACTAGGCAGGGGTGATGGGGAGGTCTTCTGAGAGCAGGCAGTGAAAGGTTAGGGAGGGGTTCAGAAGTGGGGCTAGGGGACCCACAAGAGAAAGTGTGGCCTACACTGGGTTTTTCTCTAGGGTCCTGGTATCAACCAGCTCTTCCAGGCCTTTGTGGTTGTTTCCCAAAGTCACACAAATCCTTTGCCTCAGAGTTTCTGATCGAGGAGAGCTTCTCTCTTCAGGTCAGCAGGAGCTCTTTGGTTACCCTTGCTTTAGGCAACATTGGGGAAAGCAGAAAGAACACTAACAATAAGATTAGAAAAATCTCTCTTGAAATTCGTTAATGCTGTATGCAGAATTCTAGTAAGTTAGAGCTGGTAGGGATCTTGGTGATCTGAGGTTTAATGCTTCTTTTTTTTATAGCTGAGGCCTAGAGGGTTGAGGACCCATTCTAGAACTCAGGCATGCTAGTTCTCAGATGAGGGGTCTGTCTAGTGCCTGAAGAAATGATACTGAGAATGGGGGTAAAACAGTCTTTGTTAGGAAGCAAGGAGGTTTGAGGAGAAAGGAAGCTACACAATGGCTGGGTGGCTTTTGTTAGACCATTTGCAATGACATATCCCACAGTGGGGATCTGGGTGAGATTTTTTGCTTCCTGTTGATGGTCGCTATTAGGCTTATTAAAGTGCTTTACGTCAGGCTGACAATGCCTTCCAATTTGAGAGGGTGGCGCTTGGGGGGAGTCAGGAGAGGAGCCCAAGCCCACCCATGCCTAAGAAAATGGCCCAAGAACAAAGCAACTTTGCCAAATACTCAAGAGGCCATCATCAGAGAAAGCTCTCTTTCATCATATTTCTATATTTGTTTGAATATAAAAAGATGTACCAGCTTTATCCTGCAGCCAGAAAAATCCCAATGTAGGCCACATTTTTTCTTGTGGGTCCTCTATCCCTACTTCTGAACCCCTTCCCAACCTCTCACTGTCTACTTCCAGAAGACTCCCCCACCCCCGCCTATTCCACCTAAGTCTACTGCAAAATGCAACATTCCACAGGCGACATTTCTATTCCCCAAATGCTGACCTCAGTCCACTGAGGATATTATGTTCCAGTGTAAAGCTCATTGCATTTTGAACACAGAGTTCAACTCAAAAAATCCAGCTGCAAATCTCCCAGAGTGGGTGTATGTCAGTTTAAAATATATGGCCTTAGAGTAAGTAAAAGTATATTCCTCCTCCCCCTGAAAGTAACTTAAATACGGATTCCTGCAGAAACTAATCAGAATTATTTGATGAATAATCCCATCCTTCCTTCAGAACTGAAGATGGCTGGGAATGTTCTTGCCTAGAAGTTTTTGTTGTTATTAAATTCTGTTGAGTTTGGCAACTGACATACACTCCATGCCTAGAAGTTTTTTTTTTTCTTTTTGAGTTGGAGTCTTACTCTGTTGCCCAGGCTGGAGTGCAGTGGCCACCGCAGCCTTGACCTGCTGGGCTTAGGCGATCCTTCCTCCTTAGCCTTTCAAGTAGCCAGAGCTATAGGCTTGAGCCACCATGCCCAGCTAATTTTTTAATTTATGGTAGAGATTAGGTCTCACCAAGTTGCCCAGGCTGGTCTCAAACCTATAGGCTCAGGCAATCCTCTCACCTTGGCCTCCCAAAGTACTGGGGTCATAGGTGTGAGCCACCATTGTTTTGAGTCAGAGTCTCACTCTGTCACCCAGGCTGGAGTGCAGTGGCACGATCATAATTCACTGCAGCCTTGACCTCCTGGGTTCAAGTGATCCTCCTGCCTCAGCTTCCCAAGTATCTGGGACAACAGGCATGCCACTACACCTGGCTAATTTTTTGATGTTGTTGTAGAGACAAGGCCTCCCTGTGTTGCCCAGGCTGGTCTCAAACTCTTGGACTCAAGTGATCCTCCTGCTTCGGCCTCCCGAAATGCTGGTATTACAGGCCTGAGCCAGCGCGCCCAGCCACCTAGAATTTTTTTAAAGGCTAGACTTCCTGTATTGTGAAATATGTCACAGCAAACTATAGAGAGTGTAACAAAATACATCAGGTACGAAAGACTTATCTCCAGGTGTGTAAGGCCAGAAAGTGTATCTTTTCAGAATCTTGAATGCCATGAGCGAAAACTCAGCTGACTTAAATCCTGATTCATAGCAAAAGATTTATGAAGATAGCCCAAAGGTGTGTCCCCTAACGTCACTGAGAAGAAATGGAGTCTCAAACGCAGGCAGGAAGAACATGCCTAGAAACACGATGTGCTTTACAGGCAAGTCTCCCCCTCCTCCCAATGAAAAAAGTCTTTCTTTCCAGCATTTTCCTGATATGAGCAGCCTTTCCTGATGTCCGTTTCCATAGCCGGATATATAATTCATTGGCTCTGGGGAAATCTGGGGATTAGGTCATTTGTGAAATCATTATATGAAATTTTCAGTGGAAATCCACTCCATTGTTATTTCTCTTGTTAGGCACTGATAAGAAGTTGCCCTGAGGCTGGGCACATTGGTTCACACCCATAATCCCAGCACTCTGGGAGACCTAGGCCAGAGGATTGCTTGAGCTCAGGGGTTCAAGACCAGCCAGGGCAACTTGGTGAAACCTCGTCTCTACAATAATAATAGTAACAAAAATTAGCTGGGTGTGGTGGTGTGTGCCTGTAGCTGCAGCTACTTGGAAGGTTGAGGTGGAAGGATTGCCTGAGCCCAGCAGACTGAGGCTGCGATGGCTGTAAGCATGCCACTGCACTCCAGTCTAGGAGTCAGAGTAAGACTGGCTCAAAAAATTTTAAAAAGTTGCCTCAGAATGTAAGAGGTCACTTCTCTTTGCCTTGTTTTTTCAGGGATGGGGCGTTTCAACCCGTACCCACTACCCCTGTCCTTCCAACAAGCATCCCTGAAGACCAGCTTCACAGTCCAAGGATGGCCCCCACCGGAAGCCCTATTGGTTACCCCATTAACTGCATATCACAGCAAAACTTCAGAGAGTTTGACCTGGTATATGGAGTCTAGCTTACAAATCTGTATTTTAATGAATCCAATAGGAGACGTATTCAGGCAATGCTTTTGATGCCACCGTACCCATCTGTGTCCACCAGGAAATACTTCGGGCTCAAAACCATGGGGCGTCCCTACTTCCCCTACACTCTGTCCCTCCAAGGCCGATTCAGTCTGGGTATGAATAGCTCAGAAGTGAAGGCCTATTCCAGGTCAAATTTAGAGAGTAGGGACCTTCTGTCCAGAAGTCACCCCCAAATGCCACTACATTAATTCTATACCTCTTCTTCTAGTCTGTTTCATTTTCTGCACTGATTGCAATGCTTAGAGGATCCAGCCACCTCCTCGGTAGCAGGACCGTGTGACTTGGCCAACACCACAGCCAGAGTTTCTCTTTTGCTCACAGGATTCTTCAGAGGCAGGCCACTTAGCAAAGCACAGGATGTTTTTTTCCATAAGAGGAGTCACTTCTAAGAAAGAGCTAGTGTTCATAGCAAGTATTTGACTTGCCTCCCCGCCAGCAAAAGGAGTTGGAGTGAGCGGCATTTGGCAGTCTCTTGATCCTGTTCGCTTTATTAGAAAAGTCCTTCTTTATTTTCAGCCTTACTGGAATCTTGTTTTTTTTGGTTTTTTTTTTTTTGCTTCCCCTCCACCCTGATTTTTCTGGTCTGCCCACCATCCTCTGAGCAGGGTGATCCGAAGCAAAGTCGGAGTCGCTCCCAACCCCAATACCCTTTCTCAGCCTCTGGTCCACGTAGCAGACCCTCCAGGGTTGGGTTTGCCTTTCAAACAGCGAGCCTCCGATATCACGGCAGCTAGGCATGTTTGTCTTGAGGCCTTCTCACTCCTTGCTGGAGTTAATATGATATAAAGCACTGCTGGATTTATTGCCTGTGTTTGGCTTGGTTCGTGCAACCATTCCCCGCCAAGGGAAATATCAGCAGGGAGCAGAGCCTAGTAAGAGAACCAAACAAACATAGGTTTTCTCTTTACCAAACCGGAAAGCAAGCCCTCCCTCTGTGTCCACATATCTGTCTCCAGGAGGCTTAGAGGTCGAAGTTCTCCCGACTTTAAGTTGGCCATTCCATATGCTTGGCAAAGTTTCCTCTAGCTTCCTTTGTGAGTAAGAAGCGCTCTAAGATCTTGCAGAATTAGGAGAACTCTGAATAATCGATGCGTTGTCTCCAACACTCCATGTGTTAGGAGGAATTCACTTATGATTAATCCTCCATTCCCTCTTTCTTAATCCAGCAAAACTCCGCTGTGTGGCTGCCTCGGTGTCCCCTATTGATACTCCATTCACTCAGGCTCTTTTGCCTAAAGTTTTGTTTCTCCGTCGCGGGTTCCCAGGTCAGCTGCATTTGCTGAAGCTTTTATGTCAACTTTTCTTCCGCCCCTGAACTTTGCTTCACTTGGCTTCATTTTCTTAATACATTTTTATCTGAGCTGGAAAGAGAGCCCCAAGAGGGTAGAAATTATTCTCCCAAAGCTATGCCCAGTTCTGAAAAATGACCTGGAAAGTGGACTGATTCACTGAGCTCCTCAGGCCCGAAAGCAATTCTTATCCTCTAATAATGAAAACTGAGCAAAAGGCCTGATTCTAAGGGGACTGGATTAAGCAAATAATTGTCTCCACTTGCCATTTTTGTCTTGCCTGCGATGGCATCTGGACTTACATGTGCTGAACGCTTTGCTCAGAATGTGGCCAGATGGGGAGGTTAGTGTAGGAGAAACCGGAAGTTCATTTGGGATAAAGGCATAAATACCAAGGATGCTCAGACCCTAAAAGAGTCCCTCCTCTTAATTCCCTGTCCTCTGCCTCAACTCGGGGTTTCCGACGGCCTCACTGCCTTGATGTGTGCTTTGCTTTCCAAACCCGAAGGAGCTTTGTGAAGAAGACATTGTGTGCTTTCCTTCTTTCCTGATAAGGACTCTGTGACATCTTGCCAAATAAACCAAAAGACTCCACCAATCCTCTGTTCATCAAGTTTCTGCCATTTCTCCAAGAGCCAGGGGTTCTGTTTCCCAGGAAATGACAACTGCATACTCAGATGGGCGTTGGTCTTTGCGAGGATGCCACACTTTTTCTCCTGGCAACTACCTGATCTAGGCGTAGAACTCTGAGCAACCAGATTACTGCGAAATCTTTAGTCTGTTGTTAGTAATCATGGCTTCCTTTCAGCAGAACTTCATGGAGCTCTCAACATTAAGAATTAAAAGCAAAGCCGGGTTGGGTGGCTAAGCCTGTAATCCCAGAACTTTGGGAGGCTGAGGTGAGTGGATTGCCTGAGCCCGCGGGTTCGAGACCCGCCTGGGCAACTTGGCGAGACCTCATCTCTACAATAAATCAAAAATTGAGCCAGGTGTGGTAACGCGCACCTATAGTTCCAGCTACTTGGAAGGCTGAGACAGAAGGATTGCTGGAGCCCAGCAGGTTGAGGCTGAAGTGGCCGAGAGCAGCCACTGCACTCCAGTCTGGGTGACAGAGTGAGACTCCAACTCAAAAAATAAAAATAAAAAAAGAATTAAAAACTCCACTATACACTTGGTACCATTTTTTTCCTCTCTAATCTCACTCACAACATATACCCCTCTCCCTGAGTCCCCCTTCTGTGATAAGCAAATGGACTCATTCATCCTGTGAGGAATGAAAGTAAATCATGTTTATGTCTATTTCTTTTTTGGGTTGGCTGTTCAAGACCCCAAAGTGGCCATGAACTGAATTCTATGTAGAGTTTATAAGGGAACTACTTTAGCAGGTCCTTAGTGGGCCCTTTGTAAACTCTACATGGCATTCAGTTCTTGGTCACTTTTGGGTCTTGAATAGCCAACTCACAAAAAGAAATAGACATAAGCATGATTTATTCTCATTCTTCATCAACTTCATTTTGGTCTGCGCCTCAATTCCTGGCTAGCATTCTTAAGTACCCAGGACTCTCACAGAGTTCCCCTTTGCCTGGACTTTAAAGTTTCTCTCCTCTCTCATTCCATGATAAATTCCCAGAGAGCTGCTTCCCACAGAGCTGATGTGTTAATGGCTGAGGGTAGCTTAATTCTGTTAGAGCAGTTGCATCTTATTTTTTTTCTTTCTAGAAATACGTTTTTATTTAATTTCTTATTTATTTTTGTTCTCAGTACGTATGCATTTATTTGTTTTTATTTTGAATATGTGGGGAACAACTCAGGGTTAGGTATACAATGTTCATTATGCAGGTACCCTTGTTGATGAAGTGTACCTCCTCTCCCCTGGCAGCTTCCCACTACTGCCAATTCTACCTCTCACCCTCCCCTGGCAGTTTCTCACTGCTGCCAGTCCCTTTCTTATAGTACTACGATTGTTGTTTCAAGGGCCACTTATGAGCGAGAACATGTGATACTCGGTTCTTCGTTTCTGTGACAGATCACTCAGTATTATATATAGACTCTAAGTCCATTCAAGTTGCTGCGGAGTTCATAGTTTTGTCCTTCTTTATGGCTGTGTAATATTCCATTGTGTATATGTACCACATTTTAAAAATCCATTCCTCTTTTGATGCGCAGCACATTGGTTCCATGTTTTTGCAGTTGTGAACAATGCTGTAATAAACATGCGTGTGCAGGTATCTTTTCCATAAAGTGATTTGAGTTATTCTGGGTATATTTCCAGTAGGGGGATTGCAGGGTCATCTGGGAGGTCGATTTTTAAATCTTTTAGGAATTGCCACACTGTTTTCCACAGAGGTTGTACTAGTTTGCACTCCCACCAACAGTGTAGAAGTGTTCCCTTTTCCCAGCATCTGCTGTTTTTTGAGTTATTGATGATGGCCATCCTGACCAGAGTTAGGTGGTATCTCAGTGCATTTTTTTTTTTGAGTCTCACTCTGTTGCCCAGACTGGAGTGGCACACTCCCAGCCACCACAGTCTCGACCTGCTGGGCTCTGGCGATCCTTCAGCCTCAACCTTCCAAGTAGCCAGAACTAAAGGTGCGTGCCATGACGCCCAGTTAATTTTTTATTTATTGTAGAGATGAGGTCTCGCCAAGTTGCCCAGGTGGGTCTTGAACACATGGGCTCAGACAACTCATTCACCTTGGCCTCCCAAAGTGCTGAGATTACAGGCTGAGCCACCAAGCCGGCCTCAGTGTGGTTTTAATTTGCATTTCTTTGATAAAATAGATAAGTGGGACCTCATCAAACTGACAAGCTTCTGCAAAGCCAAAGAAACCATTGAGGGAAGACAGCCCACAGACTGGGAACAAATATTTGCCAATTGTATATCTGACAAAGGCCTAACATCTAGGATCTACAAGAAAATCAAACATGGTGGGGGGGGCAACAACAAAAAACAGCCCCATTACAAAGTGGGCAAAAGAGCAGTTGCATCTTATTTGATGCCTGCATATAAAAAGAGAACAAATGGGGACATCTTCGGCACCATCAAGAGCCACTGAGGAAGTTACTTCTGACCAAGCATAGACATCATCAAGAATATCAGTTTGATTTCTTAGAAGCTTATCTCTTCCATGTGCTCACAAAGGAACACCTGGATGACTCAATGTTCTCTCATACTGGAGGAGAAATATTCTAGGAGCTGCATCTATGTAGATTGAACTTGCCCAAACAGTTGCTTCCGTGCTGGGAACCAGACAAACCAGTAAGTTGAGGAAACTGACCAGATGTTAGCAGTTTGGAGGCAAACTACACATGAGCCAGTTGGGATCAAATCGAGACACAGAAGTCCAGGACTCGCTACAGGCAGCAGCAGAGTGGGGGTCACTCCCTCTTCTTGGGAATACTGTCGTCACTGGTTTCAGGAATCACACTTTGCAGTCTTCTTTCTGTCTCTCTTCCCCACTGTTTCTGAAGACTGCCCTCGTCCTGACAGTCTGTATCCGTTTCCTAGGGCAGTTGTAACATACCACCACAACTTGGTGACTTAAAGCAACAGAAATTTATTCTCTCACAGTTGTGAAGATCAAAGTCTAAAAGCAAGGTGCTGGCAGGGTTGGTTCATTCTGGGGGCTCTGAAGGAGGATTCACTCCATGCCCTTCTCCTAGATTCTGGTGAGTGCTGGCAGTCTTTGGGGTTTTTGGTTTGGGGCTGCAAAACTCCAATTTCTACTCCATCTCACATGACCTTCCCTCTGGGTCTCTGGGTCTGCCCTTCTCTTCTCTTTTAAGGTTGCTAGTCATTGGATTCAGCTCTTTTCCCCCAACCTGTAACTCTGGGGTGATCTCATCTCATGACAATTATATCTACAAAAACCCAAATTGCAAATAAGAGCCCACTCACAAGTATGAGGATTTAGGACTTGAAGATGTTTTTGATGAGGGTTGGGGGGCAAAACTCAACTAACTCCTCTAAGGGAGGCAGTGTGAAGTGGTCATAAGAGTCAAATATATGATTCTAATTTTTGGAGACATGTATTCCTAGGTTGGGGTCCCACTTCTGCTACCAACTGGCTCTGCGGATTATGGTTCAGTGCTTTACCACTCTGTGCCTTGGATTAAAAAAGAAATAAAAACCCATTTTTCATAGGAGTATAAATCCTTTTTTTATAGTAATAGGAAGTATGAAAATGTAACTAAATAGTTATAGTGTCTCTGTACATTTCTGGTACAGAGAAGTGATAAGTACATAGGAGGTTTCTTTTCTGTTTCTTTGATCTTATCCAGCCTATAGAGTGCAGGGTCTTCTGTGTCATCTTCCTCTCCTTTGGTATCTTGTTTCTGAGACACTCACTGGGCACTCACACTGGTGATAGTGATAATTTTTCTAAGAAAATGCCATATCTCCCCAACCATATTGTAAGCACATATCTAATTCTTCTTTGCACGTTTTATAGAATGCTACGTGATTCTTCACATGTAATCAGTGCATGTTTGCTCATTATTAAAGTATTTTATGAAAAATGGAAATCTCATATTTAAAAACTTCCAGAGAAGGACAAAAAAAAACCTTGGGCATACTGCCGGGGTGGGGGTGGGGGTGGAACCCAACATCAGTAAGGGTATGTGATCTCAAACCAGGCAAAGCGGGGACCAAAGGGAGGCCCAAACTTTACCTGTATGATGACCACGTTGTATACCTAATCCTGAATTGTAGCCCACATCTTTAAAATAAAATAAATTTTTTTTTATAAACCTTGGGGAATTCTTCCTGTGTATACATGGAAAGGCTGACATTTAAGTGGGTTCATGTTCCTCCTAGTTTGATGAACATTCTGCTTTGGGCATGTAGCCGTTTCAGGCTGCTGGGAATTAAGTGACTGGAACCAAATGGTATCGACAATCAAGCCAGTCATGATAAGGTCTAGACAGTAGGAAAAGGATGAAGTGTGGTCTGGAGTCCAAAAGAACTTAAGAGAATTCTCAGGCTGTGGACAGGAATGGAAACAGAAGGATTTGGAAACCAGGGCTCCCAGAAGCCTAGAGACATTCTTTCCAAGAGAGTGTCTCATCAGATTTTGTTTTAACAATTCCTTGGGAGAAAATTGTTACATCTTGCTCTTTTTCCTGTGGGAATGGCCAGATTACTTTACTGTGCTTACCTGGTCACTCAATCTAAGACCTAAGTCTTTCTAGGCAGGCTCTCTCATTCTTGACTTAGCCACCAGAGACGTTCTCGGGGTGGTCTGGGAGGCTTGCAGAGGGATCTGCACTCTTTATTGGCTGAGGGGCCACTGCTTTGGCTGTTCATTGTTAAAATGTTCTCTCTCTAAAGGTTGGCATGAGTCTGGGCTACAAGGACCATGACATCCTTCTCTGACCCCGCCTTGCCCAGCTCAGCTTCTACTGCCCTCTGAGAAAGTCCCCACATTAAAGATAAATTTTAGTTGGCCCTGTCAAGATGACAGAGGTTCAGCCATGCCAGGTTCACACTTGCTCAGGCGGCATCCTCTCGGAAGCCAAAGCCTGGTGAGGCAATGGATTTCATTAGCGTTTGGGGTGCACTGAGGCCAGCTTGCAATGTCTCCTGAGGGCCAACTGTGTGCATCTCTTCTAAATTCTGAGTTCAGTGACATCACATTAATAGCTTGAAATCATTGTGGTGGGAGTATTTTCACCACGGAAATTGCTAAACTCTACAAATCAGGCTTTCCCCTCTCTCTGTCTTTCTGTTTCTGTCTCTGTCTCTCCATATCGCTCTCTTTCTCTCCTCATCCTACCTGACTTCTGGGCATGCTGACACAGTTGATCACTCGTTCTTTCTGGAACACTCTGCTCACTCAGCTTCCAGGAATCCACATGTCTCAGTCTGCTTTCCTCATTCCTTCTCTTCCTACACTCATTCCTTGGTGGTCTCATTCAGTTTCATGTCTCTAAATTTCATTTATATGCTGAAGACTACAAAATGTATCTTACTGGTTTGGATAACTCTGAATTTCAGCCCTACTTGGCCAGCTGCCTGCTTTCCTTCTCCATTTGAATATCAAATCGGCATCTCAACTTGAAATGGCTAGAATTGAAGCCCTGGTGGACTCTTCAAAACCTGCTCAATCTGCTGTTTTTTCTATCTTAGCTCATAGCAAATTCATCCTTCCAGCTGCTCAGGACAAAAATCCAGGAGTCTTGCTTGACTTCACGATTCCTTTCACAACTGCACATCCAGTTCACCAGCATTTCTTTAGGCTCTTCCCTTGGGATAGATCCAGCATCTGCTTACTTCTTGTAATTGGCTACAACTGCCCTCCAAGTTGAGATTTTTTTTTTCTCTCTCTCTTTTAATTTTTATTTAAAATTGTGGGATACAATTCAGGGCTAGGAATACAAATATTCACCGTGCAGTTACGCTATCGATGAGGTATGCCCCTCACTTACCCAGGCAGATATCAACTACTGTCAATCCCACCACCCCACCACCCTCCCTACAGTTTCCCGCCACTTTCAATCCTTTTCTTATAGTAATATGGTAGTTGTTCAAGGTCCACTTATGAGTGAGAACATGTGATACTCAGTTCTTTGTTTCTGTGAGAGATCACTCAGTATTATAAACTCTAATTCCATCCAGGTTGCTGCGAAGTTCATGATTTTGTTCTTCTTTATGGCTGCTAGTATTCCATTGTGTATATGTACCACATTTTAAAAATCCATTCCTCTTTTGGTGGGCAGCACGGTTGGTTCCATGTTCTTGGTATTGTGAACAATGCTGTGATAAACATATGTGTGCAAGTATCTTTTTTATAGAGTGACCTGAGTTCTTCCAGGTGTATTCCCAGTAGGGGGATTGCGGGGTCATATGGAAGGTCAATTTTTAGAACTTTTAGGAATTACCACACTGATTTCCACGAGGCTGAACTAGTTTGCACCCCCACCAACAGTGTAGAAATGTTCCCTTTTCGCCACATCCTCTCTAGCATCTGTTATTTTTTGAGTTATTGATGATGGCCAATCTGACTGGAGACAAGTGGGACCTCATCAAACTGACAAACTTCTGCAAAGCCAAAGAAACCATCAAGAGAGCAGGGAGACAGCCCATAGACTGGGAAAAAATATTTGCCAACTCCATGTCTGACAAAGGCCTAACATCAAGGATCTACAAGGAACTCAAACATGCCGAAAAGAAAAAAACAAGCAGCCCCATTACAAAGTGGGCTAAAGATATGAATAGATACTTCTCAAAAGAAGACATACAAGCAGACAACAAATACATGAAAAAATGTTCAGCTTCACTAGTCATCAAGGAGATGCAAATTAAAATGACACTGAGATACCACCGAACTCAAGTTGAGATTTCTATAACACTCGTCTAATTGTCCTCTGGCCACTCCATTGCCTGCTTACAGTTTCTCTCCCAGGGTGATCGTGGGCTTCCCTGCCCTGTGGAGCTCACCCCTTCTTACCGCTCTGACCTCATCTCCCTCTGACTCTACGCTAGGCATGCAAGCCTCCTCCTGATTTCTCCAACAGGCCAAATTTGTTTGCACGCCGGGTTTGCTTGCTGGCTGTTTCTTCTGCTCTTCTCCAGGGGATCACTCTGTTTGCTTGTTCACCAGTTGTGTCAAAGGTCATCTGATTCTTTCTGAGGTCTACCCTGATCATTCTATTTTGCAAACAAAACACAAACCAGGAAACAATAGTTAACAACAAAATTCAAATCTACCCTAGATACCCACATCTCCCATTTGCTGCTTTATTTTTTTTCTCATTGTATTTATTGCCTTCTAAAATACTATGTCGTTTACTTACTTAGTTTATGTTTTCTTCTAGACTATAAACTCCATGAGGGCAAGGATTTTTGTCTGTTCTGTTCACTGTTATATCTCCAGGTCTTACAGCAGTCCTGATACACAGTACAGTTGATTCTCATTATTTGCGAGGTTATGTTCTATAAAGTCACTGTGAACACAGTAAATATCAAACCATCGCTCCTAAGGGAAATACAGGGTTATGTTCCTATGAGCCTCTAGTGACATTTTTGTCAACTGATCATCAGATGGCCTTACTTGATGTGTGTTTCTGATTAATGACACCTTATTAAACATATATTGTTGATTCCTTAGCATTGAACCACAGCCAACATCCCTAGAACCCATGTCTGAATGAGGCATATCTAACATATGCATTTTCTTTGTAAGGCACATCACAACTTAATTGTGCATAGGGATATGAGACAATGCTTCTGCACTACACTTAGGGGCAATTTTGGGGTTTTTTTTGAGCTGGAGTCTCACTCTGTCACCCAGACTGGAGTGCCATGGCACACTCACGGCTACCCCAGCATCAACCTGCTGTGCTCCAGTGATCTTTCTGCCTCAGCCTTCCAAGTAGCCAGAACTATAAGCTCACACTACCACACCTAGCTAATTTTTGGTTTATTGTAGAGACGGGATCTCTCCAAATTGCCCTGGTTGGTCTCGAACCTGTGGGCTCAGACAATCCACTTGTCTCGGCTGGGATTACAGGCTGAGCCACTGAGCCCAGACAGGGGCCATTTTAAAGAGCAAAATGACCAACAAAAACACACAAATTGGAAAGGATGGCACTAGATTGACCACGGAAGTGTACTTGTTTGTAATGCAAGAGCTGAATAAGAAGACAGAGCATTACTCTGGTCGACTTCAGCTGTCAATATGCATATCCAGCTACGCCAATGTTTTGCCACTCTGTGCATACCTGTGAATGACTGCGAAAGTTCTGTGACTATTGATTTGGGGGTTAACAATAAATTTTAGTGAGAAGGCACATTTGCAAATACAGAATCCACACATAAGAGGATCAGCTGTATATCTTGACCCTCTGATACAAGCTTGACCCTCTGATGCTGGTAGTCATGTGACCTCAAACTCTTGGGGTTAAAGATCTATAGGGCCTCCTCCTGGTATAATTTACAGCTGCATGTCTTAAAGTCTTTCCTCCCTCTTTTCTTTAACCTGGTTTAAAAAGCTCATCAGGGCATTCACTCCTTCAGGATTCAAAACATTCTTTTGTTCTACTGAACACATATTATAAATGACCGGGACTGGAAACACAGAAGACAGGGCGAGCCAAGGAGGAGAGGAGAGAGATAGCACTTCCTCATTTGTGCATTAACATGTGACGGGTGATAGATTGCATCTTCCAAAGACGGCCAGTGTCTCCCATCTTGTGTGCTCTTCTGCAATATGACCTTGCCCCTCCCGCATCAGGAGATTGAGCCCTTTTCCTTTTTTCTTGAATCTGCGTGGCCTTGTGACTGCTTAAACAGTAGAGTGAAGGTGACATTCCTTGATTTCTGGTAACAGTGATGCAGCTTCCTCTTAGTGTGCTAGAACACTAGCTCTTGAAGCCCTCAGTCTGACTGTCCTGAGGTCACCATGTAGTGAACCCACCAACCCATGTGGAGAGGCCATGGGAAGGTGCTTGGTCACCAGCCCTAAGCTCTGAATCATACGGGCATAGGAACCAGATATGTGAGGGAGGGAGCCACAAGATGATTTTAGCTCCCAGCCATCAAGGAGCCCTCAACCTTTGTGTCTTTCCAGCTGAAGTCCCAGATATTGTGAAGCAGAGACAAGCAACCTTGGCTATGTCCTAATTTGTTACCTGACCCACAGACTCTCTAACCATAATGGTGGTTGTTTTAAGTCACTAGACATTTTGCAGGTCATTTATTTCATAGTAGGTGACTAGAAAAATAGATCTAAATTCACTGGTATTGCTAATGTCAAAGGACAAAATTACAGCAAATTTGTTTTAAAGATCTTACTTGCTGCCTGTACTTTTGAGATTTTTTTAACCATAAATTTTATGCCCAGACCCAATGTCCTGAAGTGCTTCCCCTATGTTTTCTTCTAGTAGTTTACAGTTTCAGGTATTATATTAAGTCTTTACTCCATTTTGAGTTGATTTTTCTATATGGTGAGAAATAGGAGTCCAGTTTCATTCTTCTACATGTAGATATCCAGTTTTCCTAGCACCATTTACAGAAGAGAGTGACCTTTCTCCAACACATATGTCCATGGCATCTTTGTCAAAGGTCATCAGTTGACTGTAAATATGTGGATTTATTTCTGGGTTCTCTGGTCTGTTTCGTTAGTCTATATGTCTGTTTTTATTCCAATACCATGTGGTTTTTGGCTACTACAGCTTTGTAGTATATTTTGAAGTCAGATAGTGTGATTCCTCCAGCTTTATTCTTTTTGCTTTGACTATTTGTGGTATTTTGTGGGTATCTTTTTTTTTTTTTTTTGAGTTGGAGTCTCACTCTGTCGCCCAGACTGAAGTGCAGTGGCCGCTCCCGGCTACCGCAGCCTTGCCTGCTGGGCTCCAGCGATCCTTCCGCCTCAGCCTTCCGAGTAGCCGGAATTACAGGCACGCGCTACCACGCCCAGCTGATTTTTTGATTTATTGTAGAGATGAGGTCTCGCTGCCCAGGCAGGTCTCGAACCCACGAGCTCAGGCAGTCCACTCACCTCACCCTCCCAAAGGCGCGGGATTACAGGCTGAGTCACCGAGCCCGGTTTATTTTGTGGTTCTATATGAATTTTAAGTTTTTAAAAATGTCTCTGTGAAGAATGTTATGGTAAAGTTCAAAACAGGTGGGCCCCATCTGTCATGCTGTTAGAAATCAGAAGAGGGATTGGACTACCCCTGAGGGGAGGTGGCTATTAATGACCAGCAGAGGCAACGAGAGAAACCTCGGGGTGTGGTGATGATTGGGGTTCTGGTTACAGGGTTACATCTAGTTTGTGAAATTCACTAAGCTATGCATGCCTTTCCTGTGTGTAAATGATACTTCAAAGACGTTCAGACAGTAATTTCTGACAACACAATAAAGACTAAAAAGACAAGAACAAAACAAAAAGGTTATTGGTATTTTGACAGAGACTGCATTGACTCTGTAGATTGCTTTGGGTAGTATGGTCATTTTAACAGCATTAATTCTTCCAATCCATGACATGGGTTGCCTTTTCATGTCTTTGTGTCTTCTTCAATTTCTTTCATCAATGTTTTGTAGTTTTTTTGTTTTGTTTTTGTATAAATCTCTTTACTTCCTTGGTTAAATTTATTTCTTGGCATTTAACTTTTTTTGTAGCTATTGTAAATGGGATTGCTGTCTTGATTTTTTTCTTCAGTTAGCTGGTTATTGGTATATAGAGACACTACTGAGTTTTGTATGTTGATTTTGTATCTTGCAACTTTGCTGATTTTGCTTATCAATACACTTATTGTTAAAAGCAGTATAGAGATGTCTCAAAATAATTAAAAACAGAACTACCTCATGAAGCAGCAATCCCACTACTGGGTATTTCTCCAAAGGGGGAAAAATTTCAAAGGAATACCCACACCCTCATATTTCTTGCAGCTCTATTCACAACTGCCAAGATATGGAATCAACCTAGGCATTCAACAACAGATGAATGGATACAGAACATGTGGCATATATACAAAATGGAATACTATGCAGACATAAAAAAATGAAATCCTGTGATTCGCAGTAACATGGATGGAACTGGAGGTCATTATGGAACATGAAACCAGCCAGGCACAGACAGACAAATATTGCATGTTCTCACTCATATGTGGGGACTGAAAAAAAGTGGATGTCGTGGAGGTAGAGAGTAGAATAATAGCAGAGGCTGAGAAGGGGGGGATGAATAGAGGTTGGTTAATGGGTACAAATATACAGTTAGAAGGAATAGGTGTTAGTATTCAATAGCACGGTAAGGTGACTATAGTTAACAACAACATATTATATATTTCAAAATAACTGGAAGAGAAGAGTCGAAATGCTTTCAGCACCAAAGAAATAATAAACGTTGAACATGATGGATATAAAAATATCATATGGGGCCAGGCGTGGTGACTCACGCCTGTAATCCCAGAACATTGGGAAGCTGATGTGAGAGGATTGCCTGAGCCCATTGGTCTGATACCAACCTGAACAAGTTGGTGAGATCTCATCTCTACAACAAATCAAAAAATTAGCCGGACATGGTGGCGCACACCTGTCATTCCAGCTACTTGGAAGGCTGAGGTAAAAGAATTGCCTGAGCCTAGCAGGTCAAGGATGTGGGTAGCCGTGAGCATGTCACTGTGCAACAGAGTGAGACTCTGACTCAAAAAAAGGAAAAAAAATATCTCAGGGACCCCATAAATATGTATAATTATTATGTATCGATATATTTTTTTATGTATGGAAAAATTCTAATTGGCTTTGTGATTCTAGAATCGGGCAACACTTCATTTCATGAAATATAATGAGTGTTTTAGTAATGAGCTGCACAGAGGAGGCTGGCTCTGTAGACAGAAAAGAGCCTCATGAGGAAAGCAGAAACAGAAAACAAAATGCAGATTGGTTGTTTCAAAGTTACTTTTCTTGTAAAGGTTAAAGCGGGGATTTTCTTATCATGCTGGCTTAGACTGAGCTGTTTGAGGACTTGGCTATGATCTGTCTCTCTACTGATTTCTCGGAAGGTCAGATAAACACTCAGTCTTGGTTTCGTGATACAGAACTTCACCACGAGTGCTCCCATCTTCATTTGCTCTGTAGAGCCTACCGCAGGAGCTCAGTGCAAACCAGTGGCCTCCTCTAAATGTTATTCGACGCTAAGATGAACATGGAGAGAAATCTTTGGATTGAGGGGATGGCTTGGCACACATCCTTCTTCCAAAGTCAGCCAACTACTAGAACCATTTGAGGTGTTGCATCTGGTTTTGCTTGATTCTTCGGAATCCAACGGTTAAGAAGGCATCCTTCCTGTATCCTTCCTGAGGTCATACATTTGTCCTCAGAGTAATTTTTTTTTAACCACATCTTTTTACTGTTCCATGTCTTGAGCACTGCCGTACCTACTGACCAGTTCAACTCCTGGGCCTCTGATAGGTGGGCTATCAAAACAGAAAGTAAAAAGTTGACAGCAACCACGGGCTCCCTTTAAGCTTCGCCCAGAAGTGGGACAAGTTAATCTATTAACAGAGTGGAACTTTGGTAATCTGCAACAAAGTAGACAACATTCTATCATGTTAAATAATGACCCAGAACACTGCTGAAATGTGCCTAATCCTTATTTATCCATTTTAATGATTCAGATAGTTTGTTCCCACCTGTTTTGCATATCACATGTTAGAAAAACCATGGGTCAGGAACAAGAATGGAAGATAAAACTCAACTTCCCGCAACAATTATTTGTTGTTCAATTTGTCCACTCTACATCTTGAAAGTCGCCTTTTTTCTTTGTCATTCTTGGACAAGAAGATCTAATTCAGGGGCTTTTAGATTACTGGCACTTCCATTTGTCTCTTCTGTTACCAAGAAAGATAACAAGCTATTTTCTGTTTTTCCCTGAATTTCAGTCTGGCTGAATGTAATGCTCTGTGATTAGTCTTCAAGAACAATATCCCAACTGCAGCATTGAGCCATCACCCTTCATCGATCAACTTTTCATCATAACCAATCTCGCTGTCTTGGGGAGAGCTGTAGAAAGACAAAGAGTTTCTCAAAGACTTTCTAAGAAATTCCAAAGCAGTTAGTTTAGCTGAGAAAAACTCCAAGCCAAAGCCACCTGGCGCTGGTTGTAGTTCAGTGCTGGGAATTTGTATCTGGAACATGGGGCCTACGCAGATCAGGGAGGTCTTGTTGGTCATGCAGAACCTCTAAAAGGACAGGCCAAGGCTCACCGAGAGGCATGAGTCCAGGGAAGCCCCATATCCTTTCTTGACATCTCAGAGGAAACCACCTCTTGCTGGCTTGACCTAGACCTGCACACCAGTCTACTGAGTCAACTCGGAATCTTACAGGCTCAAGGGGTGGTCTTTGGGAGCAGAAAGTGATCGGGACTCTGGCCAAGCCTATAACTCTGCAACTGAGCTCACTCAGGGATGTTAAATGGACATTTTTATTTTGTTTTGGATATTTGTCTTGATGTCACACATCATTGTTAGGCCAAAGGCCTTCTGAGGTCTACGCTTGCTGGGTCATTTGTCAGTTTTTAGAAAAATTCTCTCTTTTTAAAATAAGTTTTTATTTATTTATGTTTGAATTGGAGTCTCATTCTGTCACCCAAGCTGGAGTGCAGTGGCATGATCATGACTCACCACAGCCTCCACCTCCTGGGCTCAGGTGATCCTTCTCTCTCAGCCTCCTGAGTACCTGGAACTACAGGTATGTGCCACCACGCCCGGCTAATTTTTTTATTTTTATTTTTTGCAGACATGAGATCTTTTTGTCGCCTAGGCTGGTCTCGAACTCCTGGCTCAAGCAATCCTCTCTTCTCAGCCTCCCTAAGTGCTGAGAATACAGGTGTGAGCCACTGCATCGGCCCTTTTCCTATACATTTTTTTTGAGTTGGAGTCTCACTCCATTGCCCAGACTGGAGTGCAGTGGCATGCTCATGGCCACCCCAGCACCGATCTGCTGGGCTCAGGCGATCCTTCCACCTCAGTCCTCCAAGTAGCCGAAACTACAGCATGTGCTACCACACCTGGATAATTTTTTAATTTTTTGTACAGATGAGGTCTCACCAAGTTGCCTAGGCTATTTTCGAATCCATAGGCTCAAGCAATACTTTCACCTTCTGTACATCTTAATGATAACTTGGGTGTAGGACAAGATGACTCACTCTGTAGCACCAAATGTGGCCAAGAGAAGTGGTCAGAATTGGCATGAGACTGCAAATCATTGTGTTGACCAGCTCCAGAGGGCCAGCTGGTGTTGACTCTGAAGGAAGCATCTGTTTTGCTTATATAGCAGACAGGAGTCCATGGAGTTCTTATCAGCTGGCACTGAGAAAGGACTTCAGAGGCAGCACGGACTACTGCTGAGCTGAGCTAGGGGACAAAGGAGGAGGGCAGATGCCTGGAAGACAGGGCAGAGGGGCCTGTAGCTATCAGGCTGAGGGCTGAGGCAGGGCCGTCTTCCCAGGCGGGCTGGGGTTAACAAGGCAAAAGACAAGGCACTAAGGCAGAGGCTACTGCTGGGAAGGCCTATTGGGGAAAAGGAAAAAGAATAAGGTGAGGGGAGACCTGCAGCTTGTGTACTTGGGCGCCATCTTAGGACCCCGGGTTTGAGAGCCCAGTGACAGCAAGGACCCATGGTAGGAAAGTCCCACAATTGTTCTGGCTCCTGGCACTGGGGCAGTGACTTCGTTCTCCTGCAAGGAGCTCTCTGGAGAACCACCTGGACAGAAATGCAAGGAGCACACCTGGGCTTTGCGTGATCGCCATGTCAGCAGTGATCACTGAGCAATGAATGTGATCGTATTTGAAAACCTCAGTCAAGGTCAAACTTATAAACAATGCCGACTTGTATCATTGTAACATTGCCAAGGTTAATTTAGCATGGATGAAACCAAGACATTACTTTACCATCCAGGACTGAATTATCCCAGCCACAGGGGACAGAATAGGAACGCTTATTTTGGTGCTCCCATGTCTGCTTTCAGAAACCCTGCCTGGTCCCTGTCTCACGCCATATCTCACCCCTGTCTGTGCTGAATCCTCTCAGGGCCTCACCCTTCCTTCAATCTTCTTCATTCTTTCCCCCCTCCCTCCTTCCTTCCTTCTTCAAATATTTACTGAGCACCCACAATGCACCGAGGGTACCACAGAAATTATCTTCTCACATAGATCTTGTAGTCAGTTGAACTACACTAAAAACAAACACATAACCACTGAACACATTGAGAGGTAAAAAGTGCTACGAAGGAAAATGGAGTAAGGTGAGGGTAAAATCAGGTAGCCGGGAAAGTTCGTACGACAGGGTGGCCTCGGAGCAGAGCCCTCGAAGAAGCCAGACAGAGATGTGGGGCGAGTCCAGATGGCAGAGGCCTTGGGCAGAGGCTGTTTGCGAGTCAGGGAGGAGGCCTGTGGGGCTGCAGCTGACCCGGCAGAGAGGAGTGTGGGAAGAGATGATGTCAGAGGTAACTAAGGGTCAGGTCGTGGGGTAATAGCCGGCTGCGTCTGACTCAGCTTTAGGAATTTGTCTTCCCAGGGTACATTTTCTTTGTGACTGCTTAAATCCTAAAGAAACTTCCAAACTAAAATGAACAAATCTGAGGTGTCATTTCAAGTCTGGGGGAGAAATGCTTACATAAGAGGCCCCTCTCTTCAACCCCACTGTGGGCATCTGCCTTTCAAAACTTTGCTTCCCTTCTCGTCTCGAAGAGTAGTTTGTAGGCTGAGGATGTGGGGGTGGCAGGGGAAGGGGGACTTCCTGAGGCAGAAACAGAAAACACCAGGCTGTTCTCTGACAATGGGCCTCCTCCCACCCAGCAGATGTCTCCAAGTGGGCAGCGAAGCAGGAGGGAGGGGGATGTACCACGTGTGGCCTGGCCCAGCTGCCCCTGCCCTCCTCACGACCGGCCTTGGCCTCTAGAGGCTTGGAACCTCTCAGGTGTCAACAGGTTGTTTTTCTTGAAGCAAGGGCAAGTCTTGGGGTTCCTTGAACAAATGTGAGCACAGACTTATGGTAAACTCACGGCTCTCTTTGGCTTCTGGAACTCTTTCCCCTTGCATCTGTGGGGTTGAATCACCAAGAAAGTTTCAGCTGAGTCTGAATGTTGAAATAAATTATTGACCATTTTGTTTTTGTTCTGAGAACTGGAAAGCCAGGGGGCCAAGTGGCATTTTTTTTTTAAAAAAAAAAGTACATTTAACATGTGGAACAAGAGAAAGTCTTTAGTTCCAAATAGAAAAGTCAGTTTGGTTGTATTCTATCAAAATAGAGACAGAGTTCGTGCTTTCTTTTCTTTTTTTTTTAAGGGCCTAATACTTGACTGAAAGTTCTGCTCTAGTGAGGAATGAAGCCCTCTGTGAAAGAACAATCAATCTCTCCCAGCACTTTGCTCCCTTACTAAAAGAACTATCCAAGAACTTCTATTTTTCTACTTATATGTGTAAAAAATACCAAAACTCACCCAAGAAGCAGAAAAAGAAAATACCACATAAACAGCAAGCATAGATAAAAATGACCCAATCACCAGAACCAACTTACTCAACCAAACCAACTTACCCATCAAAACCAACTTACCCATCAAAACCAACTTACCCAACAAAACCAACTTACCCAACAAAACCAACTTACCCAACAAAACCAATTACCATCAAAACCAACTTACCCAACCAACTTGTTGGATAAGTTCTGGACTAGCACATCCTCTACCTTACTTGCCCCATGACATCTTTCTGCTCTAACAACCACTCTGTATATCTTATCTATTTCTGGATCATCCCTTGTGTCTTCCCTCACCTTGAGTTCTTTAACCACAGACTATGAAATTTTCACCTTCATAAATTTTCATCATCTCTATAGTAATTGCTGACATCAGCTCATTTCTGATAAACAGTCATCTTTTCATGTTTTATTTTTTATTTTTATTTTTTTAGATACAACCTTGCTCTGTTATCCAAGCTGGAGTGTAGTGGTGCGATCATAGCTCACTGCAGACTTACACTTCTGGGCTACAGCAATACTCTTGTCCTAGCCTTCTGAGTATCTGGGATTATAGATGTGTGCTACCATGCCCAGCTATTGTTTTTTTTTTTTTTTAGAGATGGGGGTCTCACTATGTTGTCCAGGCTAGTCTCAAACTCCTGGCCTAAAATGATTCTACTACCCCAGTCTCCCAAAGCCCTGGGATTACAGCCCAGCCAAGGGCTCGACAGTATAGTATGGAATCCCTTGAAAATGAAACCTCATGCTGGAAGTGAAACATTAAAAAGCAGATGAAGACCCAGGATGTGTGATGCCCTTGATGACAAGATCATGTTTATATCTTCTCATTGCTTATAGCTAGGAAGGACAAAGTGAGCTGCAGTTCCAACATTGGCTATTTTTTGATGATTATTTGTAGTTTATCTTCTAGGGACTACAACATCAGCTTTAATGTTCCAGTTTCATTTTGAAAGCAGAAGCAAAAATTCTTCAAAGAAACCTAATCACAAGGAAGCAGCTTACTTTGTCTTTGTGTTACTTGATCTTCATTCTGCTTTAACAATCCCTTCAGCACCCTTCTCTGCTTAGATCATTTGATAGAGAGGCAGAGTCAGAGCTAAGCATGAAAATAAAAGACAACCACAGAAGGGTGATTTTTATTCATGAATTCACTGGTTCTATAAGTATTTATGGACACAAATGCTATGCTTGATGTTGGAAACAAGGGTGATTCAGTAGAATTGTCACACACGAAATAGGCATAAAAACTAATGTAAAATTACAAATGTTATAAGCCCTACAGATGAAAGATACATTGTGCTAATGCGAGCGTTAGAGTGAGACTTGACATGGTCAAGTTTAGGGAAGGTCTTCTCTAGAAAAGGACAGTGATTTCAGATCTGGAAAAAGAGTAGGAGTTAACTAGGCGATGAGGAAAGGAAGTAGCATTTCGCACAGATGGAACAGAACAGGCAAAGACCAGAGACAGATACGCTCCATGAACCCAAGGAAGGAGGTAAAGGGCTGAACTAGAACCAGGACGGCAGAGATATAAAACAAGGAAAGTGTGGCAAAGCGAGGCAGGTAGGGGCCAGTCAGTGTCAACAATTTTTTGCTTTTACCCTAAAACCGATGGAAAACAATGGAAGCCTTCGCATACAGTACATTTGGGGCTATTTCACAATGCAGGTGAGAGGTGGTAGGGGCTGAAAACTGGCAGAGATAGTAATGGGGAACAGTAGAGGTATGAAACCAAAAAAATCTCGAGATAAAACGTACATGGGGATGAGGAAGAGAGAGGTGTCAAGGTGCCTATATTTCAAATATGCAAGATTGAAGTGATGGTGGTGTCATTCACTGAAGTTTGTGTCACTAGAAGTTCTGTCTCAGAGTGTGCATGAGTATGTGTTTGTGGGCAGGCCTGAGAGGTCACGAAGGGGTTATAGGCCAAGTGAGTTTGATGTGCCATTGAAACAAGCAGCAATCAGCCCGGAGTCAGCCAGCCAAAGGCACGGTCTTCAATGAGCTTATATGATTTTGGATCAACAGTGAATTCGATATAATTAGTCTCAAACAACAAGGGGTGTAGTTTTTTGAAAGCAAGAAAAACATATTTGGCCGTCTATGTGTTTACAAAGAGCATTTTAAAAAGCGGTTTGAAGATGAAATTCTGCCACAAAGGAAGAGCTGATTTTACAGTTCATTTTATGCAAAACAAGAAAATTAAATGCAAGTGGTTGGCTCCCACACACCAAATGTTTAACTTAGAACCTTTAAATCCTCCTGGGAAATGACGTCCCTTTTGCTCACAGAACGGTCGAATAGACCCAATAGCACACAGTTCTGGATGGGGGCTTGAATAGAAGGAAACCCAAGCAAACTGACAGCAGCTACTTGGCGCCAACCACCCACTATGTCTGGCTGCCGGTGGGTCACTTTTGAGCAAGCCTTCATGGCTACTCTGAGAAGCCGAAGTTATTTTTACAGATGAGCAAATCGAGACTCAGTAAAGTGAACCATTAGCAGTAGATCACTGTGTTGTAAGTGACAGAACCAAGCTTTAACCATAAGCACGTTGACCTCAAGGCAGCGTGGCTTTGCTACCTTGCGGTAGGGCACTGTTTTTCTTCTTCATCTCCTTCCTTCATCAGCCTATAGTCCAGCATTGTGGCCATTTTTGAGCTATTATTCATCTCTAAAGAAATTCATAAGCATTGAGTGAAATTGTGAACTTGTCTGCAACTAACTCCATGAAAGAGATGAGTCAATCAACTCTGAAGAGCCAAGATTTTCAGAAGCGCTGAAGGTTCCTTGCTTCTCTGTTCCTCAGCTATGCATGGGACGAGAGATCCCACCGGAGGCTCAGAGAGGCAGAAAAAGGCATTCTAGGCTCTAACAGCTCCCTGCCACCTAACACTGGGGTTCATCAGATCCGGGGCAATTTGGAGGGGTACATCTGTCACGACTAAGGGAGGAGGTGAGGAAGGCCATAGGACCCCCGGCAGGAAGATCACACAGCCTGAATGATGAAAAACAGCTCCATTTTGCCTTCCAAATGTTTCTGCGGTGTGAGCTCGGTGGCCACCTGATGGGCATATTCTGAAGCCCTTTCCTTCCAGAAGATCTCTGATTTCTTTCAGCTTCTTGATGTTATTTTACTAAGAGAACACGAACATCCCCTTACAGCAAATCTTTCTGAGCATTTCTCAAAAGTTCACCTAAAACCACACATTTCCTTGGAAACCAAAAGAGAATGGAACAAGAGAGGGCATTAAAGAAAGGTCTTCAAGAGGCTTGATAATTGCATCATGTAAACCTCGGGGAAGTCTCCATGCTACACTGATCCAGGAAAAAGGCACCTGAACTCTGTGCCTTGGTGAACTGCATTTCTTTTAGTCCCTCGGCTTAAAATTTTCTTTTTTTTTGAGTAGGAGTCTCACTCTTTCACCCAGGCTGGAGTGCAGTGGCATGCTCATGGCCACCGCAGCCTTGACCTGCAGGTCTCAGGTGATCTTTCCACCTCAGCCTCCTGAGTAGCTAGGACTACAGGTGTGTGCTACCACGCTCAGCTAATTTTTTGTTTTATTATAGAGACGAGGTCTTGCCAAGTTACCCAGGCTTGTCTTGAGCCTCTGGGCTCAGGCAATCTTCTCGCCTCGCCTCCTGAAGTGCTGGGATTACAGGTGTGAGCCACCACGCCCGGCCTATGCTGAATTTTGATGACAGAATGGCTTACCTGGCTCTTCCATGCGGATATCACCCAGTTTTCTTGAAGACCCCAGGCCTTCAGCTGCACTGGACTCTTGGAGCAAACAAACATTTCTTAGACTCACTGCCCTGCACGCATGAGCAACTCTGAGGCCCCTGTTGACTTCCGTCTGTTCCCCTCATTCCTAGGCCTCTGTGCCCTGCCCTGGCTTTCCCCAGCCCTGATGAAGGCCCCAACATGTGTACCTCAAACCAGACAGGCCCTAGAATTTGGCAAAGTGTCCTGCACATGCTAACTTTTGCGTCAATGATGCCTGCCCACACTGCCCACGCCTAGCATCTGCAATGTCTTGGAGCTTGTTAATGAACAAATTCATGTATTTTATGTATTCATGATCGTGGTGAGTCCCTGGGCTCAGGGAAGCTTGTTTTGTGTATTTTCTAGTGTGTGCTTCTGCTGGACTGCCTACCAGTACCCCGCTGCAGGAGTTCACGTTCACTGGCATCAAGAAGGCAGCTGCTTTGGGTTCTGTACAAATAACACTTTAAAAGTCAATAAGAAGGCAGGACTTGGTGGCTCACGCCCGTAATCCCAGCATCTTGGGCTGCTGAGGTAGGAGGGTTGCTTGAGGAGTTCAAGACCAGCCCAGGCAAGACAGTGAGACTCATCTCCACAAAACATAAAACTAGCAAGTTAGCTGGGTGTGGTGACATGCTCCTATAGTCTCAGTTAGTCAGGAGGCTGACGTAGGGGGATCACTTAAGCCCAGGAGTTTGAGGCTGCAGTGAGCTGTGATCATGCCACTGCATTCCAGCCTGGGCAACAGAGTGAGACTCCAACTCAAAAAACAGTCAATAAGGACGAACATGGAGGGTAGTTTTCAACCTCCTCCATGTCTCTGACACTACGAGGTTCACTATACTTATTGCCTCCTTTGGCAGTGTTCACTTCCTTACTTGCCTGGATTCTGTTTCTTCTACCTGTTTAAAAATGAAAGGACACTGAGGGGAGCTCTGTCCAAGTTCCTTAGAACCCCTCTCTTACTTTCAGGGCCTTCTCCATAGTAATAATAAAAAGATTCAGAAGCTTGCTGAAAGTGTTTTAGAGTTGCCTGGCATGGTGGTTCACGCCTGTAATCCCAGCACTTTGGGAGGCCGAGGTGAGAGCATTGCCTGGGCCTGCTGGTTCGAGACTAGCCTTGCAACTTGGCAAGACCTCGTCTCTACAATAAATCAAAAACTTAGCCAGGTGTGGTAGCACATGCCTGTAATTCCGGCTCCTTGGAAGGCTGAGGTGGAAGGATTGCCTGAGCCCAGCAGGTTGAGGTTGCCGTGGCCATGAATGTGATACTGCATTGCAGCCTGGGCAACAGAGTAAGACTCCTACTCAAAAAAAAAAAAAGTGTTTTAGAGCATCGTAGCTTCAAAGACCCTCTTTAAAGGGATAGCCTGGCCTGCATGCTGCCCATTTTATGGCTATTCTGAGCATGGGGCATCCCTCTCCCCAGAGAAGCCTCAAACGGGGGGTGTTCTTCCAGCCCAGGATAGAGTGAGGAAGGCAACCTGGACTCCTCAGGATGGAGTGGTCGGGAAGGTGTGGGTCACTGCTGCGCACAGCCAGGGTCCTGCAGGTTGAAGGAAAGGCATAAGGAACGGGCCGCTTCCTGTCGGCCATGAGGCACGGCCATGCTTCTGTTGCTGGGAACCTTCTGTCTGGCAGGAGGGGCTCATATGTTTTTCTCTTTAAGAGAGGATGAGGAGGCTCATGCCTGTAATCCCAGCACTTTGGGAGGCTGAGGTAGAAAAATTGCTTGACCCCAGGAGTTTGAGACCAGTCTGGGCAACATAGAAAGACCTTGTTTCCACACACACAAAAAATCAACCAGGTGTGGTGGTACACACTTGTAGTCCCAGTTACTGGGGAGGCTGAGGCAGAAGGATCACTTGTGCCCAGGAGGTCAAGGCGGTGGTGAGGTGAGTATGCATTGCACTCCAGCCTGGGCAACAAGGTATGACCCTGGGTCAGAAAGAGAGAGAGAGAGAGAGAAGATGATAATCCACATCTGTTTACACAATTAAGAAACATGATACTGGCCAGGCATGGTGGCTCACACCTATAATCTCAGCGCTTTGGGAGGCGGAGGTGAGAGGATTGCCTGGGCCCAGGGTTTGAGACCAGCCTGGGCAACATGGCGAGATCCCGTCTCTACAATAAATCAAAAAACCAGCCAGATGTGGTGGCACACAACTGTAGTCCAGCTACTTGGAATGCTGAGGTGGAAGAATCGTCTAAGCCCTGCAGGGTGAGGCTGTGGTGGCCGTGAACACTCCAGCCTGGGTGACAGTGTGAGACTCTGACACAAAATTAAAAAAAAAAAAGAAAACAAGATATGGGAACATGGCTCACCAAGTGCTACCTCACATTTCTTCCCCTGCCCTAGCCACAAGCTAAACATGCAAGTGACACCCATTCCTCACAGTTACTGCCAGTCCCATCCCAGAGTCAGGGAACTGTGATTCTCACGTTTTAAGTCAGAGAATTTAGCCTAAGATCTGTTGCTGAGCCAATCTGGAGGCTGAGGACTTTGGAGGACCTAGTACTCATTCTCTGACTCTCCATTAGTTCTTTCCTCCCTGGGTCAACATGTGACTGGTGCCCAAGACCCTTCTTAGAAACCCAGAACCAGCACAGATGCAAGACATTGAAAAGACACACAGCAGCAAATGTGTGAGGCTTGCCCTCCCTTATTTTATGGGCTCAAGTTCAAGCATGGAATTCTCTAATTCACAAAGGGGTGGACTCTTGCGGGGGCCAGCAAACCATGGCCTGTGAGTCGAGGGCCCCATCCGGCCATGCCCATGCATTTACATATTGTCTCATGGCTGTTGGATAACTGCAGAGTTGAGTGACTGCCACAGAGACCGGAAGGCCCACAAAGACAAAAACTGTACTGTCCTGCCCTTGGCCAAGGCACCTGGTCGGGGCTGAGAAGGAGCGCATCTCTTGAGAAGAATCTGTTGGTCCATCTGGGATGCTGAGAGCCTGCAACCATATCTAGAACTTGGAGTTGGGACACCGAGAGTCTGAGGCCACTCGTCTGAGTGCTAGGCTCACAAGACCCTGTGGGCTCCAGCACTGAGGCTGGCAGTCATTTAAGGTCACATGGAAAAACAGGAAGCTGGATTGCAGGGAGGAGGAGGAGCAGATGCTCCGAGACAAAGACAGTGGAGAGAAAGGGAGGAGGAAGACTCTAGCGCTTCAGTGCCCAGGTAGAATTCCTCAAACTGGGTTGCGTAGTTTTCCCTTACGATGCACAAGTAATCCTCATTGACTTGAGTCAGTCTGAGTGGGTTGCTGGCCCTGGCAACTTGAGATGAGATGGCGAGGCTGGAGGTGAGGTGGAAGGCTGTAAGGAAGGGAGCCGGGAGGGCTTTTCCAGGGAAAGGAAATCTTAGAGTCCAAGTGCATGTACGCCATGCACACATTCCACGATTTACGAGATAGTCCAGTTTCAAAAGGTGTCAGCCTGGCAAATTTCTGTTTAGACGAAATGTGGTCTGTTTAAATATATGAGGGGGGGCCCCCCCAAAACTCGGAATTATCTTTTGGAGGGCGGGCCTCTTATAGTACAGGTTTCTCCTGCTAGGTAAGTGTTCCAGGACCCCATCGGCATCAGTGTACCAACTAGTGTTGTTGTGAGAGGCTGCGTTCGGCTTCAGTGAATCTCTGGGGGGAGATTCTTTCAACACGTTTGTCCATTTCATGAGGGATGATTTACGAGCACACCTGCCCACATTGTGCTGAGTGTTCAGCAGTTTTGGACCCCAAACCACATGATCCCCATGCCCCACCCTCCCTGTTCACCTTATCAACTTTTGTTTCCCCAGATGAAAAAAGTCTTCAAAGGGAAATGTTTTGCCGATGTGAAAGAGGTGACACAAAAAAAGACAGAAGCACTAAAAAGCATCAAAGTTGATGAGCTCAAAAAACTGTTTTGAGCAGTGGAAAACGCATGAAATGGAGAGTACCTTGAAGGTGACTGAAGTTTAAATGTGTAAAAACAAATACCCAATTAAAAAAAATTATTTATTTTTTATAAAGATGTGAGGTACAATTCAGGGTTAGGTATACAAACATTGATCATGCAGGTACCCTTGTTGATGAGGTATGCCCCTCCCTCCCCTGGCAGTTTCCCTCAACTGCCAGTCCCACCCGCCCCTCCCCTGACAGTTTCCCACTACTTCCCATCGCTTTCTTTTCTTTTTTTTTTTTTTTTTTTTGAGTTGGAGTCTCATTCGATCACCCAGACTGGAGTGCAGTGGCTGCTCCCGGCCACCGCAGCCTCGACCTGCTGGGCTCCGGCGATCCTTCCGCCTCAGCCTTCCGAGTAGCCGGAATTACAGGCATGCGCTACCACGCCCGGCTGATTTTTTGATTTATTGTAACGATGAGGTCTCGCTGCCCGGGCGGGTCTCGAACCTGCGGGCTCAGGCAATCCACTCACCTCAGCCTCCCAAAGGCGCGGGATTACAGGCTGAGCCACTGAACCTGGCTCCACCGCTTTCTTATAGCATTATAATTGTTCAAGTTCACCTTATGAGTGAGAACCTATGGAAGTCAGTTCTTTAATACTCAATTTTTTATAAATAAATTCCATTTGGGGGGATCCCTCTTGTATAACCTTAGCATCGGGAAGGCCTCTGTAAGTAAGACACAAACCTGGAAACCACAAAGTAAAGAAAAACCAGGGGTGCTGGGTCATGAGATCTGACACCCTAGGTCAGAGGCAGCACTGGGTATTGTTAAGCACACAGACACCGGAGTGAGTCTGCCTCTGTGAGAATCCCAGTGCCCCTCCCCGACCCGGCCTGGCCCCTCATCTGTAAAATAGGCATGGCACTAACGAATGCACCTACTCACAGGGCTCTTGGGGCAGTTAAGTGAGGCAGGGGCCATAAACCACAAAGAAAAAGATGGACAGAGCAGATAACGCACTCCTAAATTTTAAGATGCCTTTGAGAAAAGACACCTCAGACAAAATGAAAAGTGAAGGGACAGTGTAAGATTGAAATGACCGTTGGGACCCCCTGCACCCCGCAAACGCCCTCCTGCTGCAAATCAGACATTCCCTCAAGGCTGCTGGTCCGGGCCCAGCCCTGACTGGGTGGCTTCCAGGATCATGGATGGTGCTGAAACTATCGGCAGAGGACCCTGACCTCTCACTGTCCCAAAACGAGGGAATGAAAGGGAAGAAAGAGGAAATGGGATGGGATGAAAAATGGGTGCAAACAATCGAGAAGGAGCAAGAAACACGGAGAAAGATGAACTTCATGAGCTGTTTCTCTCTCCTCTGTGTCTGGGCCCTCCCCTGTGTGCTATCCCGTGAGGAGGGAACACACGGAAGCTGTCACTGTCTCAGCTGTGGGCCCACCGTAGAAAGGGTGTGGTAGGAACCAGCACTGAGTGGTGTCTTAGAATTCAGACCTAACTCCTCTGACCCCACGCCCATGCCTGGATACATTAAATCCATTTTAATGTATGAGCCAAAGGACTTCCAAATAGGTTTTCGACGTCTAACATTTCTTTCCCATTCTTATCATTTCCTCTTCCCCTAAACAAAATTCCCTTTCTTCTTACCACCCACTAGAAGGGAGAATGGAAATGAGGTTCTTTTAGCTTGCCAAGTCATAAACAGCTCTCTCAAACTAAGCCGCATCCCATCTTGGGAGAGGGCAATAAAAATCGTGATTTATGCTGTCAGGAGTACAGGGAGACATCTTTATAGCATCACAGATGGTTTTCCAAATTGCAGAGTGGTTTTTATCTCTTTCTGCCTATCTCAATCGCTTAGCCCATAATTTGAAAATAATAATGGCTGTCCCTTCCTACTCCTCGGATGTTTTAGTTAAATCATGTGGGTCTATGTATAAAAGCATGTTGAAGCTTGGAGAGAAGATCAGATGATAAATTTCATCCTCTTTTCCATCCCACATGATGAATATTCATATGGGGGCCTTATGTAAGGAGAAGGCTGGGCATATTGCAATGTTTGTGGGAAGTGATGTGCTCCAGGGAACACCTGACTCCATGTAGTTAAATCTGAAGCTGTTTAAGAGGATTTGAGCAGACACAGAGCATTGTTCCTTGGATAGATCTTTTAAAAATTTTTTTTGGGTTGGAGTTTCACTTCATTGCTTAGGCTGGAGTGTAGTGGCATGCTCACGGCCACTGCAGCCTTGACCTCCTGGGCTCCGGTGTTCCTTCTGCCTCAGCCTTCCAAGTAGCCGGAACTACAGACGCACAAACCATGCCCGGTTAATTTTTGATTTATTGTAGAGAAGAGGTCTCACCAAGTTGCTCGGGCTGGTCTCGAACTCATGGGCTCAGGCAATCCACTCGTCTTGGCCTCCCAAAGTGCTGGGATTACAGGCTGAGCCACTGAGCCCGACCTCAGATAGATCTTTGGCAGTTGATATCTAATGCAACTACTGGAAGCACTTATAGGGCAGATGGTATGAGAGGTGAGATTGCGTTTGCCTCTTAATAAACTGCTCAAGTTTATTTATTTTTTTTATTTCAAGATGCAGGATACAATTCAGGGTTAGGTACGTAAGTGATCATTGTACAGGTGAAGTTTGGGCCTCCCATTGGTCCCAGCTTCACTTGGTTTGGGATCAGGATCAGGTACCCTTATTGATGTTATGTGCCCACCCCTACAGTGTCCTGTTACTGTCAATCCCTTTCATGTAGTATTATGATAAATGTTCAGGGTCCACTTATGAGTGAGAACATGTGGTACTCAGTTCTTTGTTTCTGTGATAGGTCACTGAGTATGGATGGACTCTAAATCCATCCAAGTTGCTGTGAAGTCCATAATTTTGTCCTTTTTTATGGCTGTGTAATACAACATCGTGTATATGCACCATATTTTTGTATCCAGTCCAGTTTCAATGGGCAGCACGGTTGGTTCCATGTTTGTGCTACTGTGAATAGTGCTGCAATAAAAAAGATACAGAATTTGGTTTTTACATGGTCCCTTTCTGGCTTCGGCCCGAGCCCTGGATCTCCGCACAGTCTCTGCTCCCACTTCAGCCCTGAAGTACTGGATTCGTTCTCAGCTACCTCCAGGACCATTTTCTTCCAACCATGCCAGGAGTGCTGGGTACTGAGATCTGACAACCCAGGTCTGAAGTGGCACCGGGTAGCGTTGAGAACACAGACACTGGAGCGAGCCTGACTGTGTGTGAATCCCAGCACCCATCTCTGACCCAGCCTAGCACCTCATCTGTAAAATGGGCATGACACTAGCTAATGTGCATACTTGCAGCGTAAAGCACTTAGCATGCAGACCGGCACAATTAATGGTGACTAATTTTTATAGGCACATTGTGAGAGATGTGATGAAGGTGGGTGGGGTGAAATAGTTGGATTAGTGGTTCTTTCTCAGATGGCGTGCAACTCTTCCCTTTACTTATTTATTTTTCTTGCAGGAAATTTGCTCTTTTAAAATGTGGCCAAACAAAAACACACGAATAGACACTTCTCAAAAGAAGATATATGGGCAGCCAACAGACACATGAAAAAGGGCTCAGTCTCACTAGTCATCAGAGAAATGCAAATCAAAACCACATTGAGATACCACCTAACCCCAGTAAGAATGGCCATCATTAAAAAACAAACAACACCAGATGCTGGTGAGGATGCGGAGAAAAAGGAACGCTTCTACACTGCTGGTGGGAATGCAAACTAGTGCAACCTCTTTGGAAGACAGTGTGGTGATTTCTGAAAGAACTAGAAATTGACCTTCCATATGACCCAGCAATCCCCCTATTGGGAATATACCCAGAGGAACTGAAATCGGCCTACAAAAAATACACCTGCAAACGCATGTTTGTTGCAGCTCAATTCACAATAGCAAAAACATGAAACCAACCATGCTACCTATTGAATGAACTGGATTTAAAAATGTGATACATATACACAATGGATATTATGCAGCCATAAAGAAGGACAAACATATGGACTTCGCAGCAACCTGGATGGATTTAGAGTCTATCATATTCAGTGATCGATCACAGAAACAAAGAACAGAGTACCATATGTTCTCACTCCTAAGTGGACTTTGAACAATTATCATAATACTGTAAGAAAGGGTTTGGCAGTAGTGGGAAACTTCCGGGGGGTGGTGGTGGGGTGGGATTGGCAGTTGAGAAGACCTGCCAGGGAAGGGATGGTCATACCTCATCAACCAGGGTACCTGCTTGATCAATGTTTGTATACCTAACCCTGAATTGTACTCCACATCTTTATAATTTAAAAAATTTTAAAAAAAGAATAAGAAGGCCTTCACCAGCCAATGAATCTGCCAGTGCCTTGATCTTGGACTTCTCGGCCTCCAGAACTGTGAGAAATAAATTACTTTTATTTATATTTTATTTTATTTTATTTTATTTTGAGTTGGAGTCTCACTCTGTCACCCCGACTGGAGTGCAGTGGTCGCTCCTGGCCACCGCAGCCTTGACCTGCTGGGCTCCGGCGATCCTTCCGCCTCAGCCTTCCAAGTAGCCGGAATTACAGGCATGTGCTACCATGCCTGGCTGATGTTTTGATTTATTGTAGAGATGAGGTCTCGCTGCCCAGGCCGGTCTCGAACCCGCGGGCTCAGGCAATCCACTCACCTCAGCTTCCCAAAGGCGTGAGTCACCGAGCCCGGCTTATTTATATTTTAAAAATCATTTTTTTTTCTCTTTTGAGATTTCAGGGTATTACATTAGCAAAGAGTTATTAAATCGATATGGGACAGGGGCTATGGCATATGCCCTCTAAAATCCGTACCTACACTCTTTTTTTCAAAAATCAGAGTCTCACTCTGTCACCCAGGCTGGAGTGCAGTGGCATACTCATGGCCATCACAGCCTCGACCTGTTGGGTTCAGGCAATCCTTCTGCTTCAGCCTTCCAAATAGCTGGAACTTCAGCATGTGCCACCATGCCCAGGTAATTTTTTGATTTATTGAAGAGATGAGCTCTCACCAAGTTGCCCAGGCTGGTCTCGAACCCATGGGCTCAGGCAATCCTCTTGCCTCCGCCTCACAAAGTTCTGGGATTACAGGTGTGAGACACCTCACCCGGCTTAACCTACATTTTTACATTATACTTACATAAGCCTATATATCCTTGAACTTTGGACCAACCATAAGATCTTACATCCAGGCATCCCAGATGGAAAACATAGTAATTATGTATTTAACATTGTCTGTGGGTGGGTATTGAGCTAAGTGCCTTTTATATATTATCTCATTCAATCCTCAACCTTAAGAAGCAAAGACTTGTCATTAGCTCCATTTTACAGATGTGGAAACTGAGCCTTAGAGAAGTAAGTCACTGCCGTAAGTCACACACCTAGGAAATGATGGAGTCAAAACTTGAACCAAAGACATCTGCAACCAGAGCCCATGTTTCAGCAATGTTCTATGGCTTTCATGCATCAGAGTGTAGCAGCTGTGGCCTGCATGGACTAGCCTGGGACTCTGCATTGCTCTGCCATCCCTTAGAAGCTGGCAGGTTCATGTGAGGCCATGGCAACTGGTGCCAAGATACTGGGTGTGATATCTGCTCTGAGTCTGAAGCTGTTAAGAAAGTCAATGATGCAGCCAGGCATGGTGGCACACGGTTGTAATCCCAGCACTTTGGGAGGCCGAGGAGGGAGGATTGCTTGAGTCCAGGAGTTTGAGACCATCCTGGGCAACATAGTGAGACCTCATCTCTATTTAAAAAAACAATTAGCCAGGCTTGGTGGTGCCTGCCTGTAGTCCCAGCTACTTGGGAGGCTGAGCCAAGAGGTCAAGGTTGTGGTGAGCCATGATCATGCCACTGCACTCCAGCCTGGGCAACAGAGTGAGATCCTGATTCAAAAAGAAAGAAAGAAAGTCAATGAAATATACCAACTGGAATGTATGTTTCTAGAATAGACCTAGACAATTAAATACATGCAATACCTATTTTTTTAAAGTGAGAAAGCAGTATTTATTGAGAGGACAGAAAAGCTCCCATAGTAGGAGGGGATGCGAGGGGTTGCCCAATACCTAATTTTTAAACAAACTCCACATGCAGAGGACATTCCCATGCACTTTTTTTTTTTACTATTATTTACTTATTTATTTTTTGAGTAGGAGTCTCACTTCATCGCCCAGACTGGAGCACAGCGGCATGCTCACAGCCACCCCAGTGTTGACCTACTGGGCTCAGGTGATTCTTCCACCTCAGCCTTCCAAGTAGCTGGAACTACAGGCGCACGCTACCATGCCCAGCTAATTTTTTGATTTACTGTAGAGATGAGGTCTTGCCAAGTACCCAGGCTGATCTCGAATCCGTGGGCTCAGGCAATCCTCTCACCTCGCCCTCCCAAAGTGCTGGGATTACAGGCTTGAGCCACCGTGCCTGGCCACTGTTATAATTTTAGAAATATATATTATTTATTTATTTATTTTTTAATGGATTTTGTTTTAAAGATGTGGGGTACATTTTAAGATTAGGTATACAAGTGGTCATCCTAACAGGTCATGCATTTCTTTAAATGGGAACATAAGCTAGAGAATTTGCTTCTTCTTGATCAAATGGTGAAAATGTGCTTGGAAATGCCTTTTTTTTTGAGTTGGAGTCTCACTCTGTCGCCCAGACTGGAGTGCAATGGCTGCTCCCGGCCACCGCAGCCTTGCCCTGCTGGGCTCCGGCGATCCTTTCGCCTCAGCCTTCCAAGTAGCTGGAACTACAGGCACACGCTACCACGCCTGGCTAATTTTTTATTTATTATAGAGACGAGGTCTCGCCAAGTTGCCTGGGTGGGTCTCGAACCCGTGGGCTCAGGCAATCTACTCGCCTCGGTCTCCAAAGTGCTGGGATTACAGGCTGAGCCACCGAGGAAATGCCTTTTATCATCAAACAGCATCGTCAGCTTTAACTTCCGTGCTCACTACCACCTCTGTGTCTCCTTTCCCTTCTCGTCCTCATCCTTCTCCTCTCTGCCTTTCTCTCACTCTTTGCCTTCATGAGAATTAAGCAACTCATTTAAACTTCAAACCAAATGTCCTTCCCTTGAATAGAGGTCACTTGCAGCCCCTCTGTGACTGGCTGGGCCTGTGACCTCTGGGGTCACAATTTTGCCAGAGATGTTGGAGAAAAGGAGGGTGGCATTGCCCAGCCCGACATTAGTCATCTCATGTTGGTTTATGAGGCCCTGCGATCCCTCCAGAATCGAGCTCTACACAGCCAGCTCCTACTGCATGTTCACAGGTTACCAGGCATGGTGAACTGGCTTGCCCAAGGTCAGTGGTGTGTGGCAGGTTTCCCCAGGCCTGTCTGGCTCCAGAGCCTACTCTTAACCACTGTTCTGCACAGTCTTCCAGCCAAGGTGGGCCTCTCCATGCTCCTGTGAGATAGCTTTTCCTAGGGTGTAGACCCCAGGTGCCACCTGCCACAGCTCTTAAAGATGGCACCAGACTGTGACTGGGCTTTCTGTTCCTAGAGCAAAGAGGAATGAGGGTGACATGAAAGGTTTCATTTGTATGGGCTGGAGGGACAGGAATCTCCAAGATTTAGGGAGAAGGACAAGGTCAAGTATGTGGATCCGCTCACAGTGTGTTAGCATTGAGCTGGACTTTAATGATGACTTCCTCTAATCCCTTTATTTGCAGTTGAAGAAGTCAAGGATCTGAGAAGTTACATGAATCATCTGGGACACACAGTCAGTTAGATGCACAGCCAGGACTGAATTTGTTGGATTCAGGATAAACTGCTTTTTTCTGTCCACCTTCACTCTACTTGGGGTCTGCTTGTTTTTACAATAAGAAGGCTCAGAGATCCGAAAATTATTGTTTTCAGCAATACAATTTCATATTGGGCAATTCTGCTAAAAGTAATGATAACAATAATGCTACCAGACCTCCCAAACCCATGGGCTCCAGAACGTTTCTGTGTTTTGCTAGGCTAATGTACAGAATTCCAAGCCCATATTTATACTACTTGACGATTTCCAAAGAGCTGGGCAGGATCCTATAAAAACTCAGTGTTCACTGAGTGCCAAAATGGAAAACTCAGGGCTTCCCGGTAACTCGCACTTTCCTTGGGCTCTCGGGAATGCAAAGGCCTCAGCCAACACTGACCTCCATCCACAGCTGTGACCCAAGTCCCATCACCCTCCTGAGGTTCTCACTTCCCGAACTTACCTTTCCCAAGAACCTAATGTCATGCCTTAACATAGCTGTAGGTTGTCAGGAATTTCTGAAGATGGCAAAAATATTTGTCTGAAGACAAAGACTTTTCCTTCTAGTAAATTCAAGGAAAGCAGAATGTTTAACCAGAGGTATTTAAGCTTAGCCACCATCTCCTGTTGCTTAAACAAAACAAAACAAAACAAAACAAAAAAACATCATTGAGAGGTCAGGCTTAAGTCTGTAATTCTAGCACTTTGGAAGGCCAAGGTGAGAGAATCAATTGAGCCTAGGAGTTTGAGACCAGCTGGGCAACATAGTGAGACCTCGTCTCTACAAAAGAATATTAAAAAATTATCTGGGTGTGGTAGCACGTGACTGTAATCCCAGCTACTCAGGAGGCCGAGGCAGAAGGATTGCGTGAGCCTGGCTGAGACTGTAGTACGCTGAAATCATGTCACTGTACTCCAACCTGGACGACAGTAAGAACCCGTCTCAAAAAAAAAGTTATGGAGATACAATTCACACACCAAAAAATTCACCATGCTAAGGTGTGGTCTGTTCACAAGGGCGTGTGCCCATTGCCAGTCTAACTCCAGAACATGTCATCCTGCGGCATCTTGAGCATCCGTCTGGGGACTGGGTACTGCTTCACTCCATGTGGCTCTTGGTCAGGGCCTATAACATCCAGCCCCTTTGCAGCATCCATCTTGGCTCAGGTGATCACATGGCCCAAGTTCACTCTCTATTTGGCCAGCTCAGGGCCACTAAGGGTCTAACTCCCTCAAGGTGGATCAGTCGTAGGGATGAGATAGGCACTAAACCTCAAAATGAGCCTGAGCAATGAGAATTGGAGCCTGAAAAGCAACACTCAGCCACCACGGCTGACTTTAAGGGCAAAAAAGGGAGGAAATGTCCCAGGCCATACTCAAATTAAACTTTGAGTACTGAGAATGTACCCAAGAGTCCCCCAGTTCTTTAAGGTAGATATACAAAACAATAATAACCTTGGGTCAAAGTTGCCTTCCTGGCCAGGCGTGGTAATCCCAGAACTTTATAATTACATGCCTATAATCCCAGAACTTTGGGAGGCTGAGGTGGCATGATCGCTTGAGGCCAGGAGTTCAAAGCAGCCTGGGAAACACAGGGAGACGCCATCTCTACAAAAAAAAAAAAAATTAAAAGTTAGCCAGGGATGGTGTCACAAGCCTGTAGTCCCAGCTACTCAGGAGGCTGAGGCAGGAAGATCACCTGAGCCCAGGAGTTCAAGACCCGCCTGTGCAACAAAGTGAGACTCTATCTCTAAACACCTGCCCCCAAACAACAACAACAACAACAACAACAAAACCCTGCCTTCCTGTAGCTTTCACTCAATAGCCCTCATTCAGGTCCAAAGACCAAGAGAGATTCAATCTTGGCCTTCTTCTCCATGGTACCCTTCAGGTAATTGAAATGGACTGTCGTGTCCTTGATATCTTTTATTTTCTGGGCTAACCATTTGTACTTCCTTCAACAATTGTGCATAAAATATGGAGTATTTACTTATTCATTCAACAACGGTCTTTAAGCTTGTCTTGTGTCTACGGCACTATGCCGGAGGCTAGGGGACAGAGTGAAGGCATGACATAGACCCTGCCCTGACCAGTCTACAGCCCATCCTACCTGAATTCATCCTACTCCCTGGGGTTTCTTGAGTTGTTCAATGTCCTCTGCCAGATATGGCTTCCAGAACTGGACACTATATTCCTGAGTGGTCTGACCAACACAGAGTGCAGAAGAACCATAACTCATGACAGGGTTCCTGGACTTCCAGAGTTTTTTGACTCTTCATATTATCCTTAGGAAGTGCTCAGGGTGTACTAAGTTGTGTGTGTGTGTGTGTGTGTGTGTGTGTGTGTGTGTGTGTGTGTGTGTGATGTAAAAAGACATTTGCCTAAAATTTTTGTAAGATGCCTGCTCTTTATGATCGAACCAAAACTGTGGTAGTATTTCTGGTGATAAAAGTTCAAGTCAAACATATCCTTTTTCCTGGGGCCCACCCACTCCCAAAATAAACTCTTAGGAATAAGCAGATTGCAATTTTCTTTTGTATCAAACTGAACTCATAAGAATGGAAAGATTTTTTTAAAAAAGAAAACAACCCTAGATAGTTCATGCTGTCACTAATGGTTCTTCATGATGTTTCTGAAAATAATTGGAAGGGAAGCTTGGCCATCTGGCATATGAGTGAAGCTGTTTCTAATTATGGGGCTGTTTGTCTTCAAAGCAGGGTGAACGCTGGGCAGGTCTTGGGTGTGCTCTTCTTTGATGGTACTTGGTCAGGTCAGGCTTCCAACCTTCACCTATATGAGGCAGGGGGGCGAGGAGGGCTGGGCCACCTTCTTTTAACTTCTGACCTGAATAACTTTGGTCCTTAATTTCCTCCAGGCTTTGGGCTTTTAACTTGAGGTTTTGCTTTGAAGCTGAAAATGTGGCTTTTTTGGATTATGTTGTGTCCTGGGTACTTTCCGTACGTGCAGGAGATAGAATCACCAGGGGCTGGGAGGTCAACAGACGAAAAGAAAGAACTTCTCATCTATGACAACCAGGATGAATGTGGGAGAAGTTTTCAGATTCGGGTGGCCAGGAGGCCCAGGAACCATTCCAGAAACAGCAGAGTGTGTGAAAGTCTTTCCATTCCCTGCTCCTAGCATAATTTGTAGAAGGCATTGTACTGAGTAGACATTGGTAATTTCACTGTGGAATACTTCAAGTATTCTTTTCCTTGACCTGACATTTCTTCGTATAATCCATATTTGTGAGGCACTAAACCTTTGCCAGGAGCTCTATACTGAAAAAACTATTCTCATAACTGCAGTTTTCTGTTCTCCACATGATCCCAAAGCACACACTGTGCCTTACGCATTGTGGTGGATACAGCAACCACTCTTGGAGGAAAGCTAAGGGCAGAAACTCTAGAAACCTTCCAAGTGGTGTTTCTTGTTCTAGGGTTCCAAGGCCAGGAAGGACAGGTCTGAGGAGGCTGTTGACCCTCAGCAGTACCTGCAGCTATGTTTGAAAATCAGTGCTCTCAGTGAAAGGAGAATCACTTTTATTTTTATTTTTTTGAGTTGGAGTCTCACTCCATCGCTCAGGCTGGAGTGCAGTGGCACGCTCACGGCCACCCCAGTGTCAACCTGCTGGGCTCAAGCAATTCTTCTACCTTAGCCTTCCAAGTAGCCGGAACTACAGGTGCACGCCACCATGCCCAGCTAATTTTTTGATTTATTGTAGAGACAAGGTCTCGCCAAGTTGCCCAGGCTGTTCTTGAACCCATGGGCTCAGGCAATCCCCTTACCTCAGCCTCCCAAAGTGCTGGGATTACAGGATTGAGCCACTGTGCCTGGCCAAGGCAATTATTTAATTCAGAAAATATTTTTAAGTAGACATATTTTCCTGATCAGAATGCTCTCACCAAAGAAATTCTTTGTTATATATTTTCTCCAAAGAAATCTGGAAAAAAAGAGATAAACACAAAGTGAGGCATTAAAATGATCTCTAATTCCACGGCATAGAGATAACTACTGATAAAATGTTGGTGTATACATTGCTTCATCTATCTAGATTCACTTTTTTTGCAACAGTCTTACAGTCTACTTTTTATGTAACAAAGTATCGTGAATGTGTCTCCAGGCCACTGTCTTTTCTTCTGCAATATAATTGTCATCCCTGCATAGTATTCCATTGAGTGTCTGTACCTTCCTTGACTTAACTAATTGCATAGTATTGGACTTTCAGGTTGTTCCATTTTTTCACACACACACAAAATATAGAAAAATTCTTGTGTGTAACTATTTCTTCCCATTCATTATTTCCTTATAATAATTCCCAGTAAACTTTCTGGCCAAAAAGATAAGCCAAAACTTATACTTTGTGAAATGTACATGGAGAGACCACCGGATCTGGGTAATAAGGACTTTGTTCCTGCTCTAAGCCAACCATGTGACCGTGAGCCTAACCACTCCATTCATTCAATGGGGAACATGGTCACACACCCCACTGTGTGTCAGCAGCTGATTCTGACAAGAACACAGTGAATTTTGGGAAGACAGTTGTGACACACCACTGCTTGTCTGCTCTGCAGTCATTCTTCACTTTATTGGGTATTTGCCCCTATCTCATGGCAGTAAGGCCTAAGATGTCCAAGGATGATCACATGCCCCTGCTATGATAGGTTCAGAAATTGGCATGAGAATCTATTAGGTTTAGGGAGAGGTTTACTGAGGCTTCTAGGAAATTCCTAACCCTTAAGAGAGAACCATAGGAAGAGTCATTCTCCCCTATAACTCTCTCTCTCTCTCTCTCTCTCTCTCTCTCTCTCTCTCTCTCGACAAGGTTGGCCATGTTATTGCAATAGCTCTGTTTTCCCAAGCCTGAGACTAAAACAAAGGCAGAACCAAGACTCCTCAGGAAATGGAACTGGAACTCCTGGGACAGTCATTCTTAAAGCTTCCTGGCCCAGTTCTGATAGCATGTATGCTTGGAATTAGTTAACTTTAATTTAAAATTCCAGTTCTGACCATCATCTTTTTATTTTCTTTCCTAATTATAGGAAATATATATATATATATATATATATATTTTTTTTTTGAGTTGGAGTCTCACTCTGTCACCCAGACTGGAGTGCAGTGGCCGCTCCCGGCCACCGCAGCCTCGACCTGCTGGGCTCCGGCGATCCTTCCGCCTCAGCCTTCCCAGTAGCCGAATTACAGGCATGCGCTACCACGCCCGGCTGATTTTTTGATTTATTGTAGAGATGAGGTCTCGCTGCCCAGGCGGGTCTCGAACCCGCGGGCTCAGGCAATCCACTCACCTCAGCCTCCCAAAGGCGCGGGATTACAGGCTGAGCCACCGAGCCCGGCTTAGGAAATATTTTTTAGTCTCTTACAGGCTTCCCTTTCAACATCTTGTATCCTCCTCTTTCCCAATTTTCAAAAAAAAAATGAATGAAAAGGATAATACTTATGCCAACAATTCAGAAATGACTCACTTAAACCAAAGGAGCCTAATTCAGGCCTTCCGATTTGGACACAGAATCAGAAGATCTTTCTAGTTGTAAGAATCCTTGATGCCCATTTTGTAGATGAGAAAACTGAGGTGCGGAAAGATAAAATGAGGCCGGGTGCAGTGGCTCACACTTGTAATCCCAGCACTTTGGGAGGCTGTGGCAGGAGGATTGCTTGAGCTCAGGAGTTCCAGACCAGCCTAGGCAACACAGCGAGACCCCATCTCTACAAAAAATTATTAAAAATTTCCAGTGTGAAGGCAAAGCCTATAGTCCAAGCTATTCCAGAGGCTGAGGTGGAAGGATCATCTGAGCCCAGGAGGTCGAGGCTGCAGTGATCCGTGATTGTGCCACTGCACTCCAGCTTGAGTGACAGAGTGAGATCCTGCCTCAAAAAAGAAAAAAGAAAGAAAGAAAAGAAAGATACGATGACTTGCTACAAAGTCCATAACCGCTGGGTGCTTTCCAGGATGCAGCTGCAGGACACTTTCCTGGCAACCCAGTTTGACTCCTGTCATGTTTTCATGGGGTGGGGGTGGGGTGGAATTTAAGTCAAAACATATCCTAACTGGTTCTTTGAATCCCTTGTTTCATGGGAAATCCCTATTTGTAGCAAGAACCCAAAGTGCAATGCCCTGTCCCTCATGTGGGAAGTCCAGTCTTCTTTTGGTCCTCTCTAGTGATTCTTTCTAGAAGTCCCTGGGGGAGAGACCTGACAATAATCCAGACCTCTCCCTGCACTGCCTCTGCTCTTGGTCTATACCCTTTGTTGCCTTCTGCTGCTCTGACTGTTATTTCTCTGTACTCCAGGGTCCCAGTTTATGCTACGGCCAAACACCATCAACTCTAACTCTGCTCAGTCCGTGGGTCACTGTCCATGCTCCCTCCGACTGTCCCTGGATTGCCACTTGCTCCGTCCTGTTCTTCCTTTTTCCAGCCATAACATGACTCTTCTTTCATGGCCGCTGACTCCCAGTGGGTCCCCAGGAGAGTAGGGCCTCTTGCTGGCAATTCTCCACTCTGACCCCCAGTGTGCTCCTCCCTGGAGATCACGTGCCCTCAGGGAAAGGGGTTTGACCAGGGATGGTTTTGACCCAGTGTTATGCTGTGTGAGGGATTGTATCTCCCTCCGACATTCAGCCCTGACGCCTAGTCCACTCTGCTTCTTCTTTGTGGCGTTTCTCAGAAATCTCATTTCCATATTGTGGGATGGGACTAGGGCAGAAATTCATCCATGATGAACTTTAGGGTGGGGGTGGACATCCATGAACCTTTTAAATTCAAAGTTTTATGTAAAATTGCATTTTATGGGACAAAGACCTCTCAGGTTGATCAGGCTGTCAAAGAAATCTGTGACCCCCCCTAATAACTAAGACCCACTGGTCTCTAGATGATCTCTAAACAGGCTGATCTCTAAAGCTCTTTAAGTTTTGACGTTCTGTGACCCTGTGATTTCATAATACGGGTTTGTAGCAAATTTACCAAAAGCAGAAGCATTTGATCATTTTCCCAAACTACTCAGTTGCATTCCTAAGGGAGCACAGATGTGCGTGTAAACATTTTAGTACAGGCAATGTGATATGATTTTAAGAGATAGCAAAGAATTAAGCATTGATATGTTTATCAGCAAGATATCGGTACTCTGATCACAAGACTATTCTAGCCTCAAGTACTGTAAGTATTGGATCTTTCTTTTCACAGCAGCAAGATCTTGGAAACTATATTGACTGGAAGAATGGTGAAACAAAGGGGATGCTTGGAACACTTGCCCGCCTTTCTAGTTGTTCCTTCCGTTCAAGGAGTGGGATGCTTGGCGACAGGGCCGGGTTCTCTTCTCTTCTGTGTAGCCTGTCGTTCCACAATTGACCCCTAGACGGCAATCTTGTGTTAGTAAGGAGCCGGGTAGCCAACTTACATAGGAGCCTGGGGTAACTGATGGCTGAAACTGTCAACTCTCAGGTGGTAAGAAAGGAAATAGAGGTGATTTTTTACCACTGTCAGAAGAAGCCAGAACTGAAAGGTAATACAAAATCTTTCTGTATTACTTGTAATGAAATCTGGAAACACAGCATTTGCCCAGTCATTGAAAATGTGACTTAAGCGTGATGCTTCGAGGAACTTGTCAGTTTTTTCAAAAAATCTTTAATTGGAGTAAAACACACGTAAAACAAAATTTGCCATGCTAACCATTTTACAAGTGTGCATTTTTAAAAACCGAGGGTACAGTTCAGGAGTGTTAAGTACATGCATAGTGTCGTGCCACCCATCTCCAGAACTCTTACTCATCTTGGAAAACTGAGGCTCTGAAACCATTAAATGATTCCCTGTTCCCACTGCCACCCCCCGCCATTCCCCCGCGGAGCCCTGGTGACCATCATTCTACTTCCTGTATCTCGTAGAAAGGGAAGAAAGCATTTGTCTTTTTGTGACTGGTTGATTTCACCCAGTGTAATATTCTTAAGACGGACTTGTCAATTTTCATCTGAAAATTATTTTTTTAATTTGGAAAGAGACTGGCAATTAATAAAAAGCATATGACTGGACTATCGTCCCAGGTTCACAGCTTCACGGGCAAATGCTCTTCTTCAAACCACTAGAAGTCAAAACCTCCAAACACAACACCCACCAGGAGGTTTCTGAAGGCTCAATGAAACATGCAAATTCACAAGACTGCCACAGCCCACACAGGGCATCCATTGACTCAGGGGATGACTTGGTGGAGACCGAGGGTATCCGCAGGACATATTTTGCGTTCCTAGCAGCAGACCACAAAGCCATCCACACGGCGGTAGGAAAATATTCTCTTTGACCCCAGGGGATGACTCACGTGTGAAGAAATGAGACTTCCATCAGGAGAGTGTGGAAGCCACACTCTATGACCCCAGATCTCACCATAGCTTCTATCTTCTGGAAGAGCCTCGAGGGCATAACTTTCATGGTCCCCACAGGATCATGCCAGTTACAAGGGTCACGGCACTTACAGAAACCCAAAGATATGGCTTGCTATCTGGTATTTATAGTTGTCTCAATCCAGATAGAATTAACCAGGGCTTGTTTTTACTTTTCTTTATCAGGTTTCCAGGGGAACAAAGCTAGGAAGTTAGTCAAAAAATCAAGTGTGCATGCAAAAGTGGAAAGGGTTTTGTTAATCCTTTATTCTCTGCCCTTCGCATGGTTAGATTACAATTCCAGACCAAGAATCTGGTAAACAGAAAGGAGTCAGAATGGCAAACTGATATGAGGAACTAAATTGCACAATGAAAAGTGTCATCTCTTATTTGTTACAGTTGCTTTGCTTTTCAAAATGGATGTGACTTTGCCCAGTGCTCAGCTCCCTCTGGGGAAATGTTTCCATTTGAAAACTTCATAAGATAACACATTATATGCTGAGGGTAGATTTAAGTACAATTAAAGAGGGATTTCTCTCCAAAGTAATTTATATAGAAAATACAAAATGGACCGGACGCGATGATTCAAGCCTTTAATCCCAGCACTTTGGGAGGTCAAGGAGAGAGGATTGCCTAAGCCCAGGGGTTCAAGACCAGGCTGGGTAACATGGTAAGATCTCGTCCCTACAAAAAAAAAAAAAAATTAGCCGGGCATGGTAGTGTGTCCCTGTAGGTTCAGCTACTTGGAAGGCCGAGGCGGAAGGATTGCCTGAGCCCAGCAGGTCAACGCTACAGTGACCATGAGAGTGCCACTGCACTCCAGTCTGGGTGACAGAGTGAGACTCCAACTCAAAGAAAAAAAAAAAGAAAGAAAGAAAAAGAAAATACAAAATGCAGGTTAAGAGAGCAGGGAAAAACAAAAAGCCAGTTACAAAAGTTGACAGCCAGAGGGGTGATGGTTCAAGAAAAAGGTATAAGACATGATTTTAGGGAGCCCCATCCTCTACCCCTCACCTGCTGGGCCCTCCCTGTACCTTCTGATAAAGTTTGAGATTCTTTAAAGCTAAATCTATCTTTATGTTCATATGCACCCAGTGTTTAACTCCCACTTATAAGTGAGAACATGCAGTGTTGGAGTCTCTGTTTCTGAGTTATTTCCTTAAGATCATGGCCTCCAAGTCCATACATGTTACTGCAAGGGACATGATTTTATTCTTTTTCCTGGCTGCATAGTATTCCATGGCACGTATACATTATGTTTTACTTATCGAATCAGCTAAATAATAAGGCCGGGAACTCCACAGAGGGGGAGTGAGGAAGAAGAGTGACAACAGAAACATTACACAATAGTGTTCACTATTTGGGTGGCAGGTGAACTAGAAGCCCAAACCCCACCATTACACAATATATCCATGTAACAAACTAGCACGTGTGCCCCTTGAATCTAAAATAAAATAAGATTTACAAGAAGATAAATCTGTTCATTCCACCATGATATATAAGAGTTAAGATACAAATACCTTAAGAGGCTGGGCTCGGTGGCTCAGCCTGTAATCCTGCAACTTGGGAGGCTGAGGTGAGTGGATTGCTTGAGCCCGTGGGTTCGAGACCCGCCTGGGCAGTGAGACCTCATCTCTACAATAAATCAAAGAATCAGCCGGGCATGGTAGCGCGTGCCTGTGGTTCCAGCTACTCGGAAGGCTGAGGCGGAAGGATTGCTGGAGCCCAGCAGGTCGAGGCTGCGGTGGCTGGGAGCAGCCACTGCACTCCAGTCTGGGTGACAGAGTGAGACTCCAACTCAAAAAAAACAAAAAAAAACCAAATACCTTAAGGGAGGCATATCCACATATGAAGGTACAAAAGTCTGATAATTACAAGATGTTGCAGCTTAAAGAAATCCCAGAGCCCCCTGGCCAGCTCTTCATGTGGTGACTCATACCTGTAATCCCAGCACTTTGGAAGACAGAGGTGAGAAGATTGCCTGAGTCCAGGAGTTTGAGACCAGCCTGGGCAACTTGGCGAGACCTCGTCTCCACAATAAATCAAAAACTTAGCCAGTCATGGTGGTGCATGCCTGTGGTTCCAGTTACTTCGAAGGGTGACTTGGAAGGATTGCCTGAGCCCAGCAGGTTGAGGCTGCAGTGGCTATGAGCATGCCACTGCACTCCAGCCTGGGTGACAGAGATCCTGACTCAAAAAAAAAAGAAAGAAAGAAAGAAAGAAAGAAAGAAATCCCAGTGCCCCCTAGCAAGCTCTTCATGTGGTGACTCACGCCTATAATCCCAGCACTTTGGGAGGTGGAGGTGAGAGGATTGCCTGAGCCCAGGGGGTCAAGACCAGCCTGGGAAACTTGGCAAGACCTCGTCTCTACAATAAATCAAAAAATTAGCCGGTCATGGTGGCACATGCCTGTGGTTCCAGTTACTTGGAAGGCTGAGGCGAAATGATTGCCTGAGTTCAGCAGGTCAAGGCTGCGGTGGCCGTGAGCATGCCACTGCACTCCAGCCTGGGACTGGACTCTGACTCCGAAAGAAAAAAAAAAGAAAAGGAAAAAGAAATCCCAGAGCCCCCAGCAAGCTTTTCATCTTATAATGAAGAAACAGTCTCAACTAGATTGATAGTCATGAAGCCAATTGCATCCTCAGGTGCCCAAAAAATTCTCCATCAGATATTTCACTCTTTCCTAAGAGAAGGCAGAGGAAGCCTGTGGAGAGGGAGAAAGGGGATGATGATCCATGAAAAAGGCAGCAGGGTAAGAAAGCGGAGGGCGTGAAGGCATTTCCTCCTGGCGATGGCTGCTCCCCTGGCTGCATGTTAACGGCCCATTTGTGGTGCGGGGTGGACATGCCATGTAGGCAGAAGAGGAAATCTGGGCCAGTAATTTGTTAACTCTGACCTTGCTTAAAAGGCGTCTCCTTTTATCTTCCTAAGAGAAAGTGATTAGTTACATCAGTCGTTCTGCAGTGGCTTTGGATTGCGAATATAAAATCTGTGACTCCCGGGACATAGAGGCCCTGGGTTAGGACTTCTGTTCACCCAGCCCGCCCACTGGTCTTCCGGAAGGTCGGCATTTGTGGGTGGAGTGGCTGAGAGGTATGCCTCTTTCTCTTCCCCTGAAGACCAGGGTCACCCTCTATCTAGTGTGTATTTAATGTGCAGAAAGACATTTCTGGATCTTCACGGATGAGAGGGAGGTCATGATAAGGAGAAACTTGGTGATGGTTGCAAAGTCAACATCGGACTGAGAGTGTGAAGATGAAGATGAGGAAGAGGTTCGTGAGAAGCAGCTGGTCCTTGAGTGAGGGAACAGCCAGTTTGAGGGATGGAAGAGACAAGTCTGGCTTGACCGGAAGAAAGTCCTATGTGCACAGAGAGGCCAGGAGAAGCTTCCTGTTGGACTGAGCTGACAAGCAGGATATGGAGAAAGTGAACACAAGGACCTCCCTTCTTGAGCTGGAGGAACTCAGAGCAAGGACTCCAATCCTTTCTGGAAGGAGAAATCAGAGATGGCCTGAGCTAGGAGGGGCTTGCATGGGGGGACCACGGGCACAGCCCAGCACCACCGACCCTCCGCTTGTAACTTGCACAAGACAGAATACAGTTCCTAGCCATAGTAGCTGCACACATAAGCTAAAGCCCATTAGGACAGAGGGTTTTGTTCTTTGTAACCCCGGCCCCTGGAGGCACTAAGCTGAGTTAGTTTTTCAGTATGGCTGAACAAATACAGCCCACAGGGAATGCCACTGCTGTCTCACTCTTGAGGAACCAGTGTCTGCCAACTCTTCCAAGGCATTCTTAATTTTTGACTCATGGCCAAGTAGTGAACTCTGACTTGGGGGGTCAAAATGTGCTTTCTTTAGAAATAGTAAGAGGTGGGGAAAGTCTTATGAGGAAGAAACACGGAGTCTCAGGGGTGACAGAAGAGGTGACATTTGAAAAAAACAGGGATCTCTTGTTCTTGTGTGTGTCTGTATGCCTGTGTGTGTGTGTGTGTGTGTGTGTGTGTGTGTGTGTGTGAACTTGCAACTTCCAGGGTCCCTTTTTAGGATCCAGTTTCTTTTTACTTTTTATTTTTATTATTTTTTTTAGCTTGTTGACATCTGGCAGCATTCAGTCTCTCCTCCAAGCTAATGCTTAAAAAACTAAGGTGGCCTGGTGTCACTAAATCATCACCAGCTGTGCCTGGCTTTAAAAATCTATGATTAATATCAGACCTGAATGTTGCTTATTAACCAAACACAGCTTATTCATCATTTACAGGTATGTGGTGTCAGTGATGGTTAGAGTTAAGCTCCTCAAAACAATGCCCTGGCAGCTAGGAATGTGTGGGCTTCTCCAAAGAGGGGAACAATGGAATGGGGGACATCCTATCGGAAGCAGGAGGAAAAGGGCAGAGGATACAAGCCTTTGCCTGATGTGCTGTTCTGTTTAAGCTGCCTTTAAGAGTGCTTAGAGATAAAAAGGATGGCACAATCCTTTAAGGAAAGGAAGTAGCCAATGTCAGAAGAAACCCAGACCAGAGATGCAGAAAGAGGCAGGATTAGGCAGACAGTCCTAGTTTTCTCCCTCGGTTGGGTACCAGCAGCCTAAAGATGCTCGTCTGGCAGGGCCTCTCCTTTCTCGCACCTTTGGAGCTTGTCAGTTTTAGGGTTCAGCTCTCTGGAGATGGAGTCCTCTCTAAAATCTACAGAACATAGGCACCTCTTGGGTGCCCTTTCTGTCAAGGTCATATGAACAAGTTGGAGGTCAGAAACCACAGCTCCTCCCCTTCCCCAACTCTAGCCCAGAAAGTGACCATGGAAACCAAAGGAAGGGATCCTGATAGCCCTATCTGAGCTGAGCTGGGGATGACGACCTGCCAGAAACCCTCAGGAGAAAGCGGGGGATGCAGTATCGGAGACTGTCTCTCTAAAAATATGGTCTGAGGTTGCACAGAATTTGAGAGCTCACCAGAGGCCAAAAGGTGGGGAAGAAGCATCCCAGAGCTTTTTTTTTTTTTTGAGTTGGAGTCTCACTCTGTCGCCCAGACTGGAGTGCAGTGGCCGCTCCCGGCCACCGCAGCCTCGACCTGCTGGGCTCCGGCGATCCTTCCGCCTCAGCCTTCCAAGTAGCTGGAACTACAGGCGTTTGCTACCACACCCGGCTAATTTTTTTGATTTATTGTAGAGATGAGGTCTCGCCAAGTTGCCCAGATGGATCTCGAACCCGCGGGCTCAGGCAATCCACTCACCTCAGCCTCCCAAAGTGCGGGATTATAGGCTGAGCCACCAAGCCCGGCTCCCAGAGCTTTTAAATACACACACACACACACACACACACACACACACACACACCATGTATCCAAGCCACATATGTGTATGCATATACCGATGTCCCCGAGTTAAGATGGCTCAACTTACAACTTCTTGACTTTACAATAGTTCCAAGGCAAGACACATCCAGTAGAAACAGCACTTCGAGGACCCACACAATCACTCTGTTTTCCACATTCAGCACCATATTCAATAAATTGCATGAGACAGTCAACTTTTATTATAAAAAAGGCTTCATGTTAGATGATTTTGCCCAGCTGTAGGCTGATGTAAGTGTTCTGAGTTTGTGTAAGGCAGGCTATGCTATGATGTCTGGTAGGTTGGCTGTATTAAGTGCATCCACTTATGATATTTTCAATTTATGATGGATTTATCAGGGTGCAATCCCATTATAAGTCAAGGAGCATCCATACATTTGTGGAGAGCTAATCACCATCACAGAACAAGCTCATCTAACCAAACTCTCTCAGATTATAGCACAAACATGGCTACGATAGCAAAAGAATCTGGAAATACAGAAAAAGACAAAGGGGGAAATAATCCCATCATGGAGGGAAACATTTTGTGTCTGGCACTCTGGTCTTTGTACTCGACCGACTGAGGGCTATTTGTTTTGTTTTGCAATACTGGATTCTACTCAATATACTGTGATATTTATGGAAACCTATTTTAAGTTGAGGATGTATTGAGACTATTCCCGTGTTTAATGATTTCTAATGTCGGTATAGTATTCTACGTGTGACGTATCCCACCAGCCACTTTAACTAAAATCAGGATAAACACATTTACTCATAACCTTGGCTCAAGGCATACGTAAAAATGATTGGACCTCTAAGTGGACTCTATAACTCCCAAAGTCCCACAGCACCAGTTCATTATTTTACCGAGGGCTGGGGTGACGCAGAACAGGGCAGCCTTGTTATCTCTCTCTTGCGAGTGTTTCTGGGAAAGGCCATTTCTTCCCTCCTCTCCTGTGGTTGGGTTTGTTTTCTATCTCCCTCTGTGTGGTTTATTATCTTCCAGGATTCTTGTGTCTCCTGTTTCATCATTTCTGAGTGGTTCAGAGCATCTTAAAGAGGAAGAGGAAGGGTGAACTCCAGCACGTAGGGTCAACAGTCCTGCCCCTCTGGAGTGCCAGGCAGTCAGCAGAAACTCCTGTTCCTATGCTAGTGGCAGGGGGAAGCCTGGGGACAGGGAGCCTGTGGAGTGGGTGGGAGAATTCATTTGCTCCTCCTCCTATCTGCTCCCACTTAAAGCCATCTGGGCCCTGGGAAGGTAATTTGCTTAGTCCTTCAACTTGTGTGACCACACACGCTCTTTAAAGAGATATTTACTAGCTTCACATGGAAAAAAAAAACCAAACTTCTCCTTAAAGAAGTTCAAGAAAATTCCTCTCCGTGTTCTTTGTGTTCTCTCCTCTGACTCTCCATAAGAAAGGTGCTTGTGGCTTCTCGGAACACGACTCAAGTTTCCACTTGGGCTTGACTTTTCCCTTTCCCCTTTCAGTTTCCTGTTGCTGCTGTGAACTGCTGCTGCCCAGAAGACTTTTCTTTTTGTCCCTGCCTTCACTCCGAAGGAATCCATGGCCCATCTCAATGTGTGTCTCGGTGGAGGCTGCCAAGCCCTTCACAGCCCCATCATTCTCCTAACCTGAGAGTCCAGCTCATTGAGGGTTGGGGAGGGAGTATCACCCCTGGGTGAGAGGAGGCACCACCCCAGCAAGACCGACTGAAGATTTTGTCTGTGCCGGGCAGAAAAGCACCGAACCTTTCTTTTTTAGAATTCTAGTCTGCTTTTTCTTCTGTTTCCCCCTTGTATCAATGACCTAGGAATAAAGCCAGAGAGAAAGAGAAAATGTGACAATTCAGGTCTGGAGAATGAGGAAAGGACAGGATGGGGACAAATAAGAGATAACGATGCGAAAGGATACCGGGATACTTCTTTACAGTCGGCAAAGCATTTTCACATGTGTGATCTCATGAGGTCCTCCAACACCCTGTAGAGAAACACACCACCGCCATGATGATTATCCTGGTGTGTAGACTGGAGACTGCAGGTGTGCAGTGGACGCTTTGGTGTGCCGCCAGATTCCTCCTCAAAGGCAACCCACTCCCCAGCTGTGGGCGTGTTGGCTGCAGATGGCTACAGCAGAGTCCTTCACTGGGAACTGCCCTTTGCTGGAGGATATTCACCCTCCCTGGGCCCTGCCCTGGTTATACACCCTCCCTGAGCCCTGCCTTGACCCAGACTCCTCTACAGGGCCACCCCAGCTCCAGAACACCCTGTAGGATCAGCTGAGAACTCTGTAGCAACTGCATCATGTCAACTTAAGGATGAAATTTATGCTGAGCAGCCTAGCTAAATATACATATTCAACAGGTCACCGGAGGGCTCATGAATATTCATTAAGAGGTGGTGCAGCGCATGCGTAATAGGCTAACGGGGAACGCAACCTGAGTCCTCCATTTGCCTTGGGGTGGAGACTTGACATTGAATGCATTACAATTAGGGCTTAGACATCAAAAGATGAAGCAGAGGGCACAAAGGTACTCAGTGTGCAGTCTCCATGGACTGGTCTGGTCCACTCTGTGGTCAGCGGTCTCATATCAGGAAGTGATGCTAGTTGGTGGTCGTGTGAAGCCCGCAAGCCGGGAGGCAGAATCGGGTGGTGGGTTGATCTTGGGATGGAGCCAGTCTGTCAAAAGGGCTGGTCTGTGTTTAACCCTTGGGGAAGAAAGACTAATGCTGGTTATGGAGGGAGGGGTTGTGGTGGGGCATGTTTGATCTCCCATCCCGTCATGGCCAGGAACTCAGTTTTTAAGGTTTCTCTGGGGTCCCCTTGGTCCAGGGGGAGTCCATTCAGTGACTGGGGGGCTTAGCATCTTGCGTTGATTACCCAATTGGAGTTCAACTTCTCCCTCTGCTCGATTCTACTTCCCTCCCTGGGAGTTGCACTGGAGAGTTCCTTTTGCCTGCAAGTCTGTCTCAATGCCATTTTCTTTTTTTCTTTTTTTTTTTTAGTTGGAGTCTCACTTGGTCGCCCAGACTGGAGTGCAGTGGCCGCTCCCGGCCACCGCAGCCTCGCCTGCTGGGCTCCGGCGATCCTTCCGCCTCAGCCTTCCAAGTAGCCGGAATTACAGGCATGCGCTACCACGCCCAGCTGATTTTTTGATTTGTTGTAGAGATAAGGTCTCGCTGCCCAGGCGGGTCTCGAACCCGCGGGCCCAGTCCATCCACTCACCTCAGCCTCCCAAAGGCGCGGGATTACAGACTGAGCCACCAAGCCCGGCTTCAATGTCATTTTCTAGGGAGCCCTAGGGTATCTGCCTGCTCAGGCTGCCATAACAAAGTACCACAGACCAATGGCTTAAATGACAAAAATTTACTTTCTCACAATTCTGGAGGCCAGAAGTCCAAGACTGCATTGTTTTCTGAGACCTCTGTTCTTGGATTGTAGGTAGTCGTCTTCTCTCTGTGTTTTCACCTGGTCTTTCCTGTGTGTATCAGTGTTCTTAATCTCTTTTCTTCTTCTTTTTATTTTACTTTTAATTTTTTTACTTTAAAGATGTGGGGTACAATTCAGGGTTAGGTATATAAATGTTCATTATGCAGGGACACTTGTTGATGAGGTGTGCCTCCCCACATCCCAGATCCCCACTGCAGCCAATCCTGCATCACCCCTCACTACTCCCCTCCCTCCCCTCCCAGCAGTTTCCAGCTATTGCCAAGTTTTTCTTATAGTATTATGATAATTGTTCAAGGTCTGCTTATGAGTGAGAACATGTGATACTCAGTTCTTTGTTTCTGTGATAGATTGCTTAGTATTATAGACTCTAAGTCCATCCAGGTTGCTGTGAAGTTCACGATTTTGTCCTTCTTTATGGCTGCCTAATATTCCATCATGCATTTGTACCACATTTATTTTTTAGTCCAGTCCTCTTTCGATGGGTAGCAAGGTTGGTTCCAGTTCTTGCTATTGCAAATGATGCTGTAATAAACATACGTGTGCAGTTATCTTTTTCATAGAGTGATTGGAGTTCCTCTGGGTATATTCCCAGTAGGGGGATTGTGGGGGTCATATGGAAGGTTTATTTTTAGATCTTTTAGGAATTGCTACACTGTTTCTAAAGAGGCTGTACTAGTTTACACTCCCAACAGTGTAGAAGTGTTCCCTTTTTGCCACATCCTCTCTAGTATCTGTTTTTTTTTGTTGTTGTTATTGATGATGGCCACCCTGACTATAGTTAGGTGGCATCTCAGTATGGTTTTAACTTGCATTTCCTTGATGACTAATGAGCCTGAGCATTTTTTCATGTATCTGTTGGCTGCTCGTATGTCTTCTTTTGAGAAGTGCCTATTCATATCTTTTGCCCACTTTGTAATGGGGCTGTTTGTTTTTTTCTTTTCAGTACGTTTGAGTTCCTCGCAGATCTTAGCTGTTAGACCTTTGTCAGACATATAGTTGGCAAATACTTTTTCCCAGTCTGTGGGCCATCTCCCTGCTCTCTTGATGGTTTCTTTGGCTTTGCAGAAGCTCCTCAGTTTGATGAGGTCCCACTTGTCTATCTTATCTCTTATGGCACGGGCACTTGGGATTTTGACCGGGAATTGGTTGCCAGTTCCAATTTCCATAAGGTAACCCCTCTTCTTATAAGGATATCAGTGATATTGGATTAGGACCATCCCTAATGACCTCATTTTAACTTAATTGCCTCTTTGAAGACCCAGCAACAGTTACATCCTGAGGCACTGGGGGTTAGGACTTCAACAAATATATTTTGAGTGGAAATAACACCTACCAAACACAAGGTTGAAGAGATGGAGTGACATGTGCAAAATAAGGCCGCTCTTTTACTTGTTCAATAACTTATCAGATATCTTACAGCCCCAGGGCTCTTCCTGATCCTGTGCCACCTTGCCCACTGGTAGCAACCTTATGAAATCGAGTGGGCAGGCATCACTGCCAGGAAATCAAGAATTAAGACTGAAATCGCTCACAGTTTCAGTGCTCTGTTGACTACTCAGTGAGATCTACCAGAGTTGGGAATCTGGCTCATTTTATTCTGCTAAATTGTTGCCAGGACTCACAAATACAAATCGTAGTGGACAATTTAACAATCTTATTGTTAGCTGATGTTATTAATAACTACAAAATGATGAGATTAAGGACACACACACAAATCACCTTAAGTGAAGGTGAAGCAATAACACAGGGTAAAGAGAACATGGAATATTCTAGGTCTAGGTCTCTGAGATAAAGATTAGATCATAAACTTGTTAATTGATCAGAAAAATACACAGCTGTGTAGTCCCAAGTGGGGAATATGTCATACAATGGAGATCTTAGAAACTTCAATGAATCTTGTATGTACAATAATGTTATTGTGAAACACTATATACACATACAAGTTGAAAGTTTGGTTTTCCTTGTTTGCTGACATATCCACATGGAAAAGCTAGTTGGAGGAGGTGGAGGAGAGGAAGACTCTTTTGTTGTTTTTGTTTTGTTTTTTAAACAGTTAAAGGCTTTTATTTATGCATGGAAAATATTGAGAATTGTATGAAAAAAGAACATGTTAACGTTTCACACTGGTAAGGCCAAAAGTAAGTTATTACTGCAAAGAACTTTTAAAAGATTTGAAAACTATGTTCCTTCTTCTCTTTCTTCCTACTGTTCTTTCTTTTTTTATTGTAGAACAAAGACTTACAAATGGAATCACTTTATTTAGTTTCGGAAATACCCTCTGTCTAACTCATTTACTTTTCTTCTTCTACCATTTAAACCCCCCAAATGTGGTCAGGATATGAGCAGTGTTTTCTTCTTACATTGCTTTTTAATTTTTATTTTATTTCATTATAGAGATGTGGGGTACAAGTGAGGATTAATTACGTAAGTAGGCTGCAAGCAGGTGAAGTTTGGCCTTCTAACTGGCCCTCACTACCCCTGGTAGTATTTGTCCCATGCCTCCCACCCTCTTCTCTCTTCCCTCCCCTAGCAAATGTCACATGTTCTCACTCATAAGTGAGCTCTGAACATTAGTCACATTAGCACAAGAGAGATTCTGTGGCTTTAAATCAAAAGTAGTTTTTACCTTGGAAACAGTATGCTATAAACTTGTCTTTGGACTCTCACTCCACTCTTTACTATTGGGTCTTATGCAAGTACTTTAATTTGGTATGTTTTATTTTTGTTCTCATCTATAAAATGAAGATAACAATTTTTACTTTGTAAAGTTAGTGCGAAGAGTAAACATCTTCCAAATATAAAGCACCCTGCAGTGTGCTGGTGTACAGAGCAGGAGCTTCACAAAGTTAGTTTCTGGTTCATTGAAGAGGAACCACCCCTACTAATCAGTGCTACTATTACCAGGAAAATGGTGGGAAGACCTTCAATGCCACCCCCAGGCTATCCACTTCTGCATAAGGCAGATGGATTTTTCTCCACTCCAGGACAGGGGAGGAGGTCTCAGCATCACTGGTTCAGCCCTGCAGGAAACCCTCTCGCTGACCCTCCAGGGGCCCCAGGACACTGGCAAGTCCAAAGGGCTGATGGATAAGGAGGAGAATAAACAAAATGAGAGAGAAAGAGAGCACCACACAGACAGATCTTTCTTTTTTTAATTCTCTTTTCAAATATTTATTTGAAATATTTGAAGTGAAATAGGACACTTCAACCAATTCAAAAAGATACAGAGAGGCGGGGGAAAAGATTTGACATTCTGGTGAACAACCTCCCAGCCCTTTCTCTATGCTGAAACATATAAATGCAAATAATGACTTAAAAAAAGGATTTTGTTTTGTGTACCAGCTTGAAAACTACCTTCTTTTTCATTCAATATCTTATCATGGCTATTCACCCCCATCAACGAATATGGACATACAGTCTCTTTTTTTTTTTTTTTTGAGTCGGAGTCTCGTTCTGTCACCCAAGCTGGAGTGCAGCAGCACACTCAGGGCCACTGTAGCCTTGACCTGCTGGGCTCAGGTGATTCCTCCACTCCAGTCTTCCAAGTACCTGGAATTACAGGCATGTGCCACCACATTCAGCTAATTTTTTGATTTATTGTAGAGATGAGGTCTCGCCAAGTTGCCCGGGCTGGTCTCGAACCCATGGGCTCAGGCAATCCTCTCACTTCGGCCTCCCAAAGTGCTGGGATTATAGGCATGAGCCACCATACCCAGCCTCATACAGTCGTTAATAACTGTAAAATATCCCATTGTATGAATAACTCAGAATTTATTTATCCAATTCCATATTACTGAATATTTAGGTACTTTCCAATTATTTGCTTTCAATTATAAATATTTTGTTGAACATCTTCTCAAACTTGTCCAACAGTCTTCAGGAGAAATTTCTAGAACAGGATTGCTGGTTCAAAGGACACTATCTCCAGAAAATTTACATTCCCACCTCAAGTGTTGGGAAAATCCCACACTCCAGCAGTTCCATTTCAAATTCATAACGGTAAAACTCAAATCTGCAGTCCTATCACGTATCCCTCCATTGTGTGCTCTCGTAATATTTAAGATCATTCTTCTACATCTTTTCATTTCTTCTTAACCCTTCACTACATCCCTTCCCCCTTACCTGCTCACCTAACATCCCTGTTTCACCCTTTTTAAAAAAAGCTGTAGAGAGCGACACTGTTATCTGTCCACCCCCAAATCAATACGCTGCACACACACACACACACAACACACACACACACACACGCACACGCACACGCACACGCACACTGGGACCCATTTTATCTGCTTTCTCCCTCCACCAGTACAGAGTCCACATGGCTAGCACTAGTCTACACCTTTTTTGAACCAAATTTGCCCAATGACTCAAAGACTTCTCTCTTCAGGAATTGGTACATAAAGGCAAGACCAAGACTGAGAAAGATAACCCAAAAAGAAAAGCAGATACAGGTCAATATCATATTATGTATCTACCCATCTATATATATATATATATATATATATATATATATATATATAGGAGGTGCCAAAAAATGTTTCCACATTTTAAGAGATGTTTTAATGTATTCCTTTACAAAGTTGAATTAAATTACAGTAGCAATGTGTGTACGACGTTTGCTCAACCGTGCTTCGGCCATTTTCTTTGACTGTCCTGCCTGTCGCACGGGGCCGCTGGCGTTCATTTGATTAATGCCATCTTTTGAAAGAACGTCATACTTAAAATGTGTATACATTTTTTGGGCACCCCCTGTATTTACCAAACACCTACTATGTGCCAGGCATTGAATGAAATAGACCAAGTATCTGTCCTGAAAAACGTATAAGCTAGTATCAGAAACAGATCTACAACTAACTAAGAAAAAAGTTAAGCAGATTGTGATGGATGCCAGGTAGGAAACAGAGAGAGAAAGAGAGTGATTGACTAGAGAGCAACAGGGTGGGGATGGATCACCGCTCAGGAAAGGAAGGTCAAGGAATGGTGATCTGAGAGGAGAGAGAGATGGTGAAGACCGTCATACAACGATAAGGGAAGAACCTTCCAGGGAAAAAAGAACAGCAAGCCCGGAGATCACTTTGTGTTGGAGGCGCAGCCAGGAGGCCAGGCTGGTTGGAGAGTAGAGCATGAAAGCAGGAAGAGACAGACAGCTGGGGTCATAGGAAGGGGGCTGTATTTATTGAAAAATTCATTGGGAGCACATGAAAGAGTGCTTGGCCTTTCATTTTTAAAAGAGCTCTTGAGCTAACCTGTGGAAATTGAATTTGATGAAATCCAAATAACTAGCTGGAGAATGGTCTCATTTTAAAAATATTAAATCATACAAAACTCCAATAACACGATGATGTCCTCTTTTTAAAAAAATCCATCCCAAAGGGACATGCCATAGAATGCAAAAATCCCACTCCAAGCAGGGAAGCAGAGATGAGTTACTTGTCAAGATCCCTTAGAGCTACGATTGCATGTGAAGTCCTCTTTTTTTTTTTTTACTATTTGGCTTCATTAAGTTTTTTTTTAACAAAAGAAAACAGATTTGTGCCTCTGGAAAAAAAAATTGGCATAGATTCTAAACAAACACGCCAAAGCCATATTCTTTAATCTTCTTAGATTTATAAATGAGCTATTTCCTTAATTAAGTACAATTAGGAATGGCTTATTTTCTCAATTTTAAGTGAGTTTCTGAAACATATCACATGACACAGAAGATGAGTGAAAATTAGAAACTGTTGCTGCTCTTACAGTTCATAAATCATACATCTTGCTTTTCCTCAATAATCTGCTGATAACGTCTGAAATCTAAGACCACCACCAGGAGTTAACATATGTTTCAATTAGAGTTAAAAGTATATTACCCAACTTGGCATGTAGGTGGTTGTTGACATCATGCATGTAGCGATAAGCGAGAAAAATCCTTTGTCACTGAAGACCGTCGTTTGTATATTCAGGATAGTCCTCTCAGAACATGTAGATATCCATGGAACTGTGACTTTAAGATAAAAAATAAGATGAGGGACTTGGTCTGGAGTTGTTTTCAGATCTTAAAACACATTTCAACTCAATATGTGAAAAGTAGAACATATTTACATGTGTATAAATTATTTCACCCCAAAGAGCCATTGCTCTTAGGTAATCCCAGGAGATAGACCTTTTGCCTGTTCACACCCAGTTCCCTTGTGTGAAAGGCTATATGAATTTCTCTTTCTTTCTCCTTCAGAATTTACCGGGGCTACTCTGTGGACATCTTGAATCACAATTTCCCTAGGCTGATAACTGCAACTGCTAAGCTTGCTGGGCAGGAAGACTTTTAAGTGAGTCGGTGCTGTTTTTACTCTGAGATAAGCATTCTCTCCCCTTTCACCATGTTCAAGATCTCTAGGGAGGGGTTTTAAACTTTAGGAGGTACCTCCAGAGCCCTGGGGGCCCCCGAAAGGCACTCCTTCTCCCTGTGTCTCCCACACCCTAGCATCCTCTCAGGACTGCAAGTTGCTCGCGGAGTTCTGCACAGGTTAATTTCACGCACAGCATTCATGAAACAGATATTTTACCTAATGGCATTTTTAGAGTGGAGGTGAAGGAACACTTAAACTGTACAGGGTGTCCCAATCATTGTAGAAATTGGTGCTGGAGATTATGAGGTCAGATATCACACAGCTTCCAGGCATTCCTGGCGGATTTCCTTCTCCTCCCCCATAACTCTTCCCGGCACCAACATTTCTCCTTCTCAGATGAGAAAAGAAAACTACACACCCCCCTCTCCCTCCCCACGCTCCTCCACCCCCACTGCCTCTTCTGCAAGGTTGTTCTTATTGCATTTTCATTTCTCTGCTCTGTTCCATGGATCCTGAATGCTTTAGTGACCTGACCCACCCGACCAGGAACACACTCTTGTAGGTTCAGAAATTCCCTTTCTTCCCCAACTACTAACTGCGAATGATCACCATCTTTCTCACTCCCCCATCTCTGAAATCCAAATTTACCTTGTTCATGACCAGTTCTGGGATGCCTTATTAAAAACAAAAAACAAAAACAAAAAAAACCTAGTCCCCCCAAAATTCCAACCCTTCATTTTTCTTTAAGTCCACATTCCGGCCAGTTAGGAGGGAAAGGTCAGTGTTGAGTTGCTCTTGCCCTGAGATTTTGTTTACTTCCCTCCATTGCGGGAATGGTGGTACAAATGTGTTTCACCTGCTGAGTTTTTCAAGCCTGCGTTTCACCTGTCTCAGCCTTTTCTAGCTTCTCTCCTTCCTCTCTGAGATTGTTCTGTAAAGTTGTATTTGTCATGTTCATCTCAATTATTAAAGAAAAAGGACACTTAACAGCCTTGGTTGAATTTCCAAAATAAGTGCTTTCTCCTACCCAAATCCTCCTCTTAGACCAGGTGAGCCTGGGAGAAATACAATTCATAATGTTCTTAACTATTGGCACTACTTAAAGACAGCCACACACGTTATTCTTCTCCAAATACCTTGGATTCACATTCTTTTTAAAATAAAATTTATTATAGAGATGTGGGGTACAATTCAGGGTTAGGTATATAGATATTGGTCATGCGGGTACCCTTGTTGATGAGGTATGCCCCTCCCTCCCCTAGCAGTTTCCCTCAACTGCCAGTCTCACCCCCCCCTCACTTGACAGTTTTCTACTACTGCCAATCGCTTAAAAAAGAAAAAAACAGCACCTCCAAGGAAACAATTATTTTATTTCTTACCTCTTTCAATAGTTACAACATTTTCCCCGAGATAATCAGCTTTTCAATGAACTTGAGCTTGTCCTGAAGACATTGTGCAAAATATCTTTGATCGCTCACTAACTGGGTTTCCTGGAGGGGTAGGGTTAGTGCTGCTCAGTCTGGGATGTGAACGTCTACCCTAACCCTATAAAGCATTCTTATCCCACAGCAACGAAATCCACAGGGTTCAAAAAGAGAATTCTTCTATGAACATTGAGTGTATACCCGGTGTCGGGGAAGGCTAGACAGACAAGGAGGAGAGATGGCGGTACAGATGACCGAGCCCCCGAGGGTCTGGTTGAACAAAGACATATTGGATATGAAACCCAAAATAGCAGCATGAAGTCAAAAGGATAAATAGTCCAAAGTGCTCAGGGGAGCCCAGAAGAGAAAACAGCTAGTTCCATAATGGGGAGGGGAGGGTCAAAGGAAGAGAATTTTCACAGCACAGAAAAAGAAGGGGCGTTTCAGATTGAGGAAACAGCCTTCAAATGCATGCTGTATTTAGAGACCATTTAGCAGTCTGGCACGGCTATGGGGGAAAGTCGATGATTCCACGAGAAATAAAACAGAGCCTCCACACCAAATCCGACCATCTGGAGGCCTAGAATACTCTCTGTTGCATGTCAGTTAGGCAAATGAAATTAAATTTTTTTAGAAGAATTTTAAAAAGATTTTCACGGCTACTGAAATCACTGGACTTATAGGTGAGAGTCACAGCTAATAATATAGTAAATCGCTCTCATTATTGTCTTGTCAAACTCCAAGTAATTGAGACATAGTATTTTAGAGCTGAAGGAACTTTAAAGATCATCTCACGCAGCCCAGTTATTTTATGGATAAGGAAACAGAGGCCCAGAGAGGAGTTCCTTGCCACAAATCCACCGCTAGTGAGGATAAAAGCAGGTTTGGAGCAAGGATCTCTTTCTTCCTCAGCCAGACCACTCATCCCGAAAATGTGTCGATCCGCGCATTCCCACCACGAACTTTTTCTGTTTTGCAGAAGAAAAAACAGTGGTGAGAGTTTCAGGGGTTTGCCTGAAGTCACCTAGCTCCTGGTGGCTCAGATGAGACCCAAACCCAGGACACCTAACCAAGACTCTCCTGTAAGCATTCCCCTAAGATTAACCCCCTTCACGAGGGAGGAAGCATGAGACAGGGGCGTGAGTGTGGTGATTAAAGTCCCCAGACTCACATATTTGCAGTCACGACCTGGGTAAGGAACACGGGGGCCGAGAGGGGTCTGCTTTGTCTCAACTGCCAGTGGGCTAACCACGTCCAGCTAAGATTAGCTGCAATGTGGTTTAAATTAGACATTTCTTGCCTGAGTAGAACAAATCACTTAGGTTATATGCTGACAAAAAAGGAACAGTCTGCATGCTTGAAAAGCTTAGGGGGAATTAAATGATATGCTGTCACTTCAGAGCAGCTCCTCTATCCTCCACGCCACCACCTCTCAGGCGCCCGCGGGAGCCCCAGAGCCTTGCGTGCAAACTGCACCGTAACCCAAGGCTTAACATAAACTTCGGGCTCTCAGGTCATTGGGAAATAACAGGTATATCCGGTTGGGCCTTTTGTGCCTGCCTGCACGCAAATTAAAAGCTCGTGCAAAGCTAAACTCCTTGGAGCCTCTGGTTACAGAGAAGGGAGGATGCTTGGAATGGAATTCTCACACAATCGGCCTTGTTTATTTTTTCAGGGATTCGGGTGATAGAACGTGTTTATGGGAAGTTCGCACCTCGGGGAGGCTGAGCTCAGACAGGGCGGGATGGGGAGGTGGCCTTGTGCCAGAAGGTTCTCTGGGGAAGGAAGGGCAGGGCTCCAAAGAGCTCTGAGTCTGAACTTTGAAGCCATGTCATTCTTACAGGGAGGAGAGTGGAGATGCTGAGGGCAGTTAGGTGGGCAGGGGCACCAGAGGGGACCTGAAACCTTGGGGGCCATGCGCGGAGGGCTGTGGCCTCGGTTCCCTATCTCTCTCGGTTGTGTGTTGCCCACAACGCAATTCAACTCTGAGCCCTCCAGAGGGCTGACCTGCAATGGAGTGCCCACTCCCTATCCTCGTGTTTCTTCCCATGGGAAGCAGTTATCTTCCCTTAGCTGTGACTGCAGCTTCCTCATTTGAGGAGGGGAAATCTGTGCCTGCTCCCTCCAGCTGTGGAGTTTTCCTCTGCTGGAGTTTGCCTGCTGGTGTAACTGGAAAGCAGTGGAGAGTTTTTGCAGCGTGACACCCTGGAATTCAGATTTCAGTTCAGCCGCCACAGGAGCTGCGTGGCCTTGGTGGAGAACGCAACTCTTCCTGCCTTGTTTGATTTGTCTGTAAAAAAGGGGATTAGGGTAATAGTGACCTCAAAGGATTGTTTGTGCAGGATTAATGGATGACTTGTGTCAAGTGCTCGGCACACTGCCTCACTCAAAATGTTCCATAGATGGTAGTTTCTTATGTTTTCAGTAGCATGCTATTATTGTTGCCATTGGTATTATTGGCAGAACTGCTATCTAAAGACTTCAGACTGTGGCTTGATTTCAGGCTGTGGCTCAGACGCCCTCCTGGCCCACTCGAGCATTTCTTCCATGGAGCCAGCCTCTCCCAGGCACCACCTGGGCTCCGGGAAACAGGGATTTGGTTACCACTCTGTCTGCCTCTTCTTCCCAGCCCTTCTTGGGGGCTAAGATGCATCATCTGGGCAGGGGGTTGCCGGGGGAGGATGACAACTTTCTAGCCAGACACCTGGTGGTGGCACATCTGCAATAGCCCAGCAGGGGGACAGTGCTGTTTCATTGGGTCCACGTTTGTCTGAGGGTGCCATTCCCTTAAAAAAGGTAGATGGGACATCATTCCCTCTGAAATCCACCCACTCCCACCAACTTCCTAAGCCAAGATCATAGCCCCTTTAAATTTTTCTTGGATGGGTAGACACTCACACATATACAAAAATTATGCTCTTAAGATTAGACTGTGGTTCTCAAAGTATGGTCCAGTAACCCCCTGGGGTGTGGCCCCTGAGACCCTTTCAGGGAATCCACGAGGTTTGAGCTATGACCATTAAAATATTCTTTGAGTTTCTCGCTCTCATTTTCTCACAAGTTGACAAGGGGGCTTTCAGGGCCTAATAACATCTGACATCACCACAGATTGAATGCAGAAACAGATATGAGTCAACAGCTGTCTTCTGTTAAGTCACAAATTAAAGAAATTTGTAAAGATGTAAAAAAAAAAGCCACACTAAATTATTTTTTGGCTTTGGAAACTATAGCTATTTTCCACAAAATATGTTAATATGTATTAGGTTTACAATTTTTCATGAACTCATGAATAAATATTTTTAAATATTTTAGCTTCAATCTCCAAAATGCCAAGTATCGATAGATAAAACTTAGATCAATGATAGTTCTTTGGGTTCTACTATAATTTTTAGGAGTACGAAGAGGTCCTGAAAACAAAACATTTGAGAAACACTGAGCTAAGATTTTGGCCCTTGGGGACGATGAAATCACTGCTTTTGCTCACTTCCTTCTAAATAAAACTAGCGTGTCTGGGGATCGAAACAGTGTGAATTTTATGGGACTTCAGCATAGTGGGTTGGAGTGCAGCAGATCTAGTCATGCGGCCCACATGGCGGCGACATGCCAACACTCTGCGTGTTCCAGCCACTGTTTTAAAGGGAGATTTTTCTAAGCCCTCCCAAGATTTGATTGTAAATTATGGGGATTAAATTGCGCTGGTCAGAAACCAAGCACGCTCCACACCGGGAGGCGAGCGAGAGGGTGGGCACTGCATCCGGCACTGGAACAAAGACGTCTGGCTTTGGCTGTTGGGGTCCTGGGCCCCCAGAGGGAGTTCGCTCACCTGGCTGGGGAGGGCAGTGGGGTGGTCCAGGTCCTTGACGGCCATAATAGTACGAGAGAAGTCTATATCTAGTTTAGAGCTAGAAGGGAGAGGCTTCTGTAAGACTTATACACTAAGTCCATGAATGCTAACTGGTGTGGTGTGGATGGTTTTGGAGCCTGCAGACCTGAGTTCGAATCCTGACCCCTCTCCTCTGCAACCTGTGTGACACTGGGCAAGTAGCTCACTGTCTCTGAGCCTTAATCCCCTTACATGAAAAGAGGCTAAAAATATCAATGTTTTTAGAGTGGGAGAAAATAAATGACATGGTCTGTGTAAAGTGTAGAATACAGTGCCTGGTACTTGAGGGATATTTGAGTTCCTTTCCTTTCTCTGTCCGCAACTGGCTTTGTGGAGTTGGGGACACTAAGAGAGCTTAAGTCACAGGCCCTGGTCTTGTGATCATAACATCAGAGAGGAAGATCTTCTTCCCATTCGGCAGGGCTCGGTGCACTGACCATGGCACTTAACATTGTTGGGGTGTTTACTCCTTGTTTTTTTTGTTTGTTTGTTTGTTTTGGTTTTTTTTTTTTTTTTTTTTGAGTTGGAGTCTCACTCTGTTGCCCAGACTGGAGTGTAGTGGCCTCTCCCGGCCACCGCAGCCTCGACCTGCTAGGCTCCGGCGATCCTTCCGCCTCAGCCTTCCAAGTAGCTGGAATTACAGGCATGCGCTACCACGGTAGCCCGGCTGATTTTTTTCTGATTTATTGTAGAGATGAGGTCTCACTGCCCAAGCGGGTCTCGAACCCGCGGGCTCAGGCAATTCACTCACCTCAGCCTCCCAAAGGCACGGGATTACAGGCTGAGCCACTGAGCCCGGCATGTTTACTCCTTGTTAAATGGAATGTATTACTCCAGAGGCTGAGGCAGGAGGATCGTGAACCTAGGAGTTTGAGACCAGCTTAGTTAACATATCAAGATCTTGTCTTAAAACAACCACAACAAAAAGATGTGTTATTTGGTTCACCTCTTCGATCTGCCGCATATAATATCTACCTCAGAGATGATGCTCAGAGCCCAGAGTAGAAAAGAACAGAAATGGATGTTCCCACTGGTCCAGAGGCCCTCCTGTGTCCTTGCGTGGAAGCGGGTTCCATTTTGCCCCAGGACCAGCGATTCCACTGGGGTGTGGCTGGTAACCTGGGAGCTCAGGGCTCAGGCACACCCTTGCTGCACTGGACGGGAGATGGAGGGGCTGAGGAGCAAGGCTGCTGGAGGAGGCCACAGTGCCGCGTTTGCAAGGCACAGACTGACAAACCCTACTTCCTTTGCATTGGAACCTTAAGAGGCGTGACCCACCGGCCACTGACTCCGCCCTGGGAAAAAGAAAAAGGGAGACCGAAGTACACAGACTACAGAATTGAACTTTCCCTGTCGGATGGAGGGGCACTCTGAGCAACTTCCTCCCTGGTATTTAAGAGGGGAGATGAGGTCAGGATTCAAACTCATCCCTCCTTCCTCCTTCCCTGCCTCTAGTACAGACTCCAGGGATGGGCTCAGCCTCCCCCGGGGTAGCTGTCCCAATGGGCCACATGGCCCAGGTCTGAGGCCATGGTACACTTCGCCCCAGAGCTGTCATGTAAGAAAAGAAGGCGGTGTCTTCTGGGAAGCTAGATGACATTGCTTCATTCTTGCAAACTGGCAGAAGGTCCCACGGCAGCACTCCTTGGAATCTTCAACCACTCGACTGCGTAGGTTGGTGTTTTCTTAACCCTCCTTGGCAGAGAATGGCATGAGTTTGCCCTGGAGTCTCATTGCCACAGGGCCGCGAAGCATCCAGAAAAGCCAAAGCAGGACTGGCCAGAAGCTTGGACTGGCCTCACCAGGGTGTTTTGGGAACATAGCATGCCCCTGCCTGAAGAGCTTTCTCTGCTCAGGGATGGACGGCATGTCGAGGTGGGGTGAAACGAGGTGAGGACATAGCAGGGCAGAGCCGCCAGCTGGGAGCTGGAGGAAAACGCAGATTGGCTATTGGTGCTGGGCTCTTTTGCCAGGAGCAGATGGTTCTGTGAGCTCAGCCTTTTCAAGGCATCAGCAAACGGCTTCCCACAGAAGAATGCTAACAACTAATGAGGTCTGAGCACCCACCATGTGCCAGACTGTTCTAGAAGCCTTGAGCGTGTTAGCTCATCGAGTCCCCACTACCACTCTGTGAAATAGAGGCTGGTATATCAAATTTACATCACCATGTACTTTCGTGTAGGTGGGACCAGAGAAGTGGTTTCCAGCATGGAAGTTACTCGTGACAGAGCCAGATATGGACCCTGGCTCTGGAGTGATCCTGCCATTCAGTGTGCTGTCTGAGAGAGGGAGGAGTTGACTGGTGTCACCTCGGGCTGTTGGTAGTTCGCAGGTGGCAATGGCATACCACCCTGGGGGCCGTCACACTGAACCATGCCAGCCCTGTCTTTATTGCTGTGAGGTTCAAGTCCCTGCCATGACTCGGATTTTACTGGACTGAAATAAGGGCCTGGAAATAGTATTAATCATAATGACGATGATGGCTAACTCTTTTTGAGCAATCACTCTGCCATCAATGACCCTAATTGGTTTTCTCACAATCAGTATCTCATTGAATCCTCACAGCAACTCTCTGTGGTTGAGATACTATCTGTCTTGGACGAGTGAGAAAACGCAGGCTCAGAAGGGTTAAATAACATGACCAGGGTCACAGCTCATAAATAAGAGAGCCAGCCATACACTCAGGAGTGAGAGGTTCCAGAAGCCAAACTCCTAATGATTGGGCCCACTGACTGTGTCGCCCTTAATCTCTTCTGGAGGATTAGACAAGCCCGGAAGGCATTTGGGCCTGTGCCCGAGGGCCTGTAAAAAATTGTTATCATCTCAGAGGAGATATGGAGGTACACTGAGGTGGCTCTCCCACCCTGTCTACCGTGACGACTTCTGTAGGGATGCGAGGATCTGGAATTCCCCGCTAATGGTTCACCGACTTTAATCTGGGGATTTCCCTCTTTTGTCAGGACTAGATGATATGAACACAGGCATATATATTCTTTAAAATAAGGAATAGGTCTCAAAGACAAGTACTATTTTTGTTTTGTTTGTTTGGGTTCCATATTTGGAAAGCTAGATTAAAATAACAATCCTTTATAGAAGGCAAAGTATTTTGGTACATGCTGAGTGGCACAAAACCAAGGTACATGGGATGCAAAGCGGCACCTTTTTAGAAGACAATGAGGTGAGCTCATCATCTGTGTGCACACTCTGTTGGCTCAAGCAGCTTTACTGAGAATTGACATTGGGGCTTGCAAATGGATACAGAACTGCACAGAAGAGTGAAATCACTGCGGTGGAGTCTATAATAATAGAGTTGAGAGCAACACGAATGATCATCTAAGCCACTATTTATGATTAAATAAATTATGTCACAGTCACTATGCCATTGTTTAAAAGCGTGAGGTAGATCCATACCTTCTATTGGGGTCACCAAGATAATTATGAAGTTGGAAAAAAAAAGCCTCTGAACAGTAATTATGGTATGACCACATTTGTATTAAAAAAAAATGTAGAACCATATGCACATACATAAATAGTTACTGGGATTACATCTGGGAAGGGGTTGGAGTGTGCGTTTTCCCATTTTTCTGCATAGTCTTATGTATTGATTGACTCTTTTGCAGCGAGTCTATTTATGTACTATGTGTGTGTGTTTTAAGAACTAATATCTGGCCAAAACAAAGAAATAATTTCACATATATAATATTGTGGATGTATAATAATGTGACCATATAATATAAACCACAGGCCAAAGATTTTGGCCTACAAGTAGCACAGAGTGGGCCAGTGGTCACAGACTTGCTTCTCCAGAATGGCTTTCCTGTCTCATTCCAGTTGCTGCTTCTCAGGGACAGCAAGAGTATCAACATGGCCTCCATGGACTGGAACATGATCCTAAAGCGACATGATGCATTTAATAGAAATAGAAATAAAATCTCATATTTCATTTTTTTAAAAAATCAATTAACAAGGGGAATTAAAGACTCAATGGACTATCAAGTACAATATTGAAAGATGAAGATTTTACTTGATCACAGTATTAGAAGCATAACGATTTTTATTTCATTTTATTTTGAATGAGATGAGGTCTTGCTATGTTGTCCAGGCTGACCTCAAACTCCTGGGTTCAAGTGATCCTCCAGCCTCAGCTGGGATTACAGCCACATGCCACCACACCCAGTTCAAGAATTTTAACAGTGGGTGAAGATATTTTAAAATAGGCCAAAACTTAGTTTGCATTAAAAGAAACACTACGGGAAGTAACCACATCCCTCTGGGCTGGACAGGACAACACCCTTGGGATACTGTGTTCAGTTTCAGGCACATACTCAGGCAGGCATATTAGCAAACTACCTTGTCCAGAAGGCACAGAACTGGGGGTATTTTTAATTGGTGGAGGGATGGCTCAGAGGCAGCACAGTCACTACCTTCAAACAAGTTATAAGAAAGAAGAAAGGTCTTGAGTTATGTCCCTCTAAAAGGTAGCTCCAGGGTCAGCAGAAGGCAAGGAAGTTCACTCCACATTTTTTTCTTAATATGGAGAAGAACCTACCATCTAGAGCTTTCTAACCAAGACAGTCCAACAATAGAACAGATCACAGCTGAGAAATGATCATTTGTAGTATAGAGGAAGCATGCTGTTGGGAGTCAATGGTTAAGAAAGCTGGTGTGCAATTTATTCAGGCCTCGTGGTGCCTTTTGGGGTTATATAGGAGGGGACCAACCACTTATGTTCCTTTTTTTTTTTTTTGAGTTGAAGTCTTACTCTGTCACCCAGACTGGAGTGCAGTGGCCGCTCCCGGCCACCGCAGCCTCGACCTGCTGGGCTCCAGCGATCCTTCTGCCTCAGCCTTCCAAGTAGCTGGAACTACAGGCACATGCTACCACGCTTGGCTAATTTTTTGATTTATTGTAGAGATGAGGTCTCGCCAAGGTGCCCAGGAGGGTCTCGAACCCATGGGCTCAGGCAATCCAGTCACCTCAGCCTCCCAAAGCGCGGGATTACAGGCTGAGCCACCAAGCCCAGCTCACTTATGTTCTTTAAGCATCAATTACGTCCTCAAACTCTAGATACAACTATAGTTTTTAACCTGAATTTTTGTGCCTTTGTGGAAAGAGAAGGCGGCTGTGATGGAATACGAATTTAACACTAGAATTGTAAGTTAATGGAGAAGAAAAGAGACTGGAATCTGGAACCTAACCAACCCAAACCTGGAAGCTGTACCAGTCAACATGCCTGTAGTCAGATGCTGAGCCCAAACATACATTCTTTTTTTTTTTTTTTTTTGCTGCTGGTGGTGGTGGGGATTAATTTAGTTGCTGTTACCTTATGTATGAGGGAATCTACAAGAAACCCAGGATTTGTTTTGGAGGAAAAGCCCCTTGTAGTACAGGCTTCCTCCGCTAGATGAGTGTTTTAGGAACCCATCGGCATCAATGTACCAGCTAGCATTGTTGTGAGAGGCTGCATTCAAACTCAGTGAATTTTTTTTGGCGATTCTTTCAACATGTTTGCTCATTTCATGATGGGTGATTTACGAGCGCACCTGCCCATACTGTGCTGAGTGTTCAGCAGTTTTTGAACAAAAATGGCATGACCCCATGTCCCGCCCTCCCTATATACCCGATCTTGCCCTGAGCAACTTTCTTTTTGCTTCCCTGGATGAAAAGTATCCTCAAAGGGAAACATTTTGCTGATATGGAAGAGGTGAAACAAAAAACAACAGAAGCACTAAAAGGCATCCAAATGGACGAGTTCAAAAACTGTTCTGAGCAGTGGAAACAGTGTCTTGATGGGTATATTGCATCAAACAGAGAGACCTTGGAAGGCGATTGAGGTTTAAACGTGTAAGAATAAATACACAATTTTTTATACATAAATTCTGGTGTTTAGGGGATCCCTCTCATATTTTCTTAGTAACCTGGTAAACATTATTTTTAGAGAATGAAAATCAGTATCCTTCCTCTGCCTAAAGGTTTTCTGTGCTTGGTCAAAGGATTAGGAAAGTAAAGCTTTTCTCTGCTGACCAAAGGCGTGGACAGCAGGCTCCCCTTTGCACGGTTAGAAAAGTCAATTTCAGAAACTGGACGGGGTGGTAAAGTCCCGGCGAACACACATGCAGGAGCAGCCACAGACCTTGGCATCCCTTCCCGTCCTAGGGTGTCACCACCGTGCGGAGTGGGTGAGAGACCAGCCCCGGAAATGTCAGGCAGGAGGAGCTGACAGATCCCTGCAGTTACCTTTCAGCCCCACAGGCTGATGCTTTACTCCGTCTCCTTGACCCTCTTATTCTCTTCCCTCCCACTTTCTCTTTTCTCCTGTCTCCTGCTCTTCACTCTTCTATGAGAGCAAGAATGTGGAGAGATGGGATCAGAGAGGGCCCGGAGATGAGGGTGGAGGTCCCAGGGGGAACGTGGGTGAGGAAGCCAGGAGTGAACCCAGAGAAAGGAAGCGAGAGAGAGAATGAGAGGGAAGAAAGGAGGATGGTGGAAGATCAAGAGGAAGGAAAAAGGAATGGAGGAAGGAAACCGAGGGGAAGAGGAAGACACAAACGGGGTGTTACTGGGGAAAGTCCTTACAGCACAGCCCCATTGGCTACATCTAGAAGTACATGGAACCTCGAGAGGGTTATGTCCTTAACACGGGGTCACAGAAAACGAAGGGCAGAGCACTGTTGATATATTATATCCCTGCTACTTTCTTTCTTTTTCTTTTTTCTTTCCTTTTTTGAGTCGGAGTCCCCCTCTTGCCCAGGCTGGAGTGCAGTGGCATGCTCACGGCCCCCGCAGCCTCAACCTGCTGAGTTCAAGAGATCTTTCCTCCTTGACCCTCCAAGTAGCTGGAGCTACAGATGTGTGCCACCATGCCTGGCTAATTTTTTGATTTATTGTGGAGGCGAGGTCTTGCCAAGTTGCTCAGGCTGGTCTCGAACCCCTGGGCTCAGGCAATCCTCTCTCCTCTGCCTCCCAAAGTGCTGGGATTATAGGCATGAGCCACCATGCCTGATCTCTTTTTTCTTTGTTTAGACAGAATCGTCTCTGTCACCCTGGCTGGAGTGCGATGACGTGATCATAGCTCACTGCCACCTCAAATTCCTGGGTTCAAGTGAACCTCTCACTTCAGTCTCCCAAGTAGCTGGAACTACAGGTATGTCCCACTGTGCCTGGCTAATTTTTGTATTTTTGTAGAGACAAGGTGCTGTTATGTTGCCCAGGTTGGTCTTGAACTCTTGGCCTTCATCCTCCCAAAATGCTGAGATAATAGGCGTGAGCCACCATGCCCAGCCAATTTTTAAAACAAATGGAAGGAAACTTACAATAAAAGAGACAGACACACTCAAACCACTCAAGAGCGAGGACAGAGAAGAAGGTGAGGGTCATAACATAGTCCTGAGAAAAATGACTACACACGAACACAAGCTTTTCCTTAGCCTTGACCTCCAAGAGCGATGTATCAGGTGGTGGCTCTTGAACTACAGATCGAGCCCAGGTTTTTCCCACTGTCCTTTTTACAAGAAATTCTCAACAGAAGCTGAGAAGACAATGTAAGACCAGAATATTGTGAAGATATTTCTTTCCTACGTTTTTATGTTTAACTTTTAATTTTAGGCTGAGGTGAGTGGATTGCCTGAGCCCACGGGTTCGAGACCCGCCTGGGCAACTTGGCGAGACCTCATCTCTACAATAAATCAAAAATCAGCTGAGCATGGTAGCGCACGCCTGTAATTCTGGCTACTCGGAAGGCTGAGGCGGAAGGATCGCCGGAGCTCAGCAGTCGAGGCTGCGGTGGCCGGGAGCGGCCACTGCACTACAGTCTAGGTGACAGAGTGAGACTTCAACTCAAAAAAATAAAAAAAAATTAAAAAAATATATAATTCTACACTTACAGAAGAGTTTTAAGAATATAACAAAGACCTGTCGTTCACCCAGATTCTCCAGTTACGTTTGCTTTCTCATTCTCCTCTTTCTTCCTGTCTGTCATCTCCCCCAACCCCTTCCCCCAGCCCTATCTCTCTTTTTTCCTTGAGTCATTTGTGAGTTAGTTGCAGACATCGATGACCCTTACCTGAAAACACTGATGGAAGCATTTTGGCGGGAAACTAGAAGAATACCGTGTAGCTCTGTGGCTTTCACCAATACCAGAATATCTAGAAAGAACGTACAGGCAATCAGGTTGTAATAATGCTGCATCTTATAATTATCTGAGATTAGATACTTTCTTTGGCACAGTGGTTCTCAGCCTGTGTGTCCCCCAGAAGGATGGGAGCAAAGACGTTCAGGGTGGCACAGTGTTTTAGCATCAGCCCCTAAGAACCTGCTCACGTTCCCGTCTGGGAGGTGTTTCTCTTACAGCTCCTCTCTCTGTCAAACCCTTGCTTGGGGTGGACACTTGGGGTGTTCTTCATGCCTGTACCAGCATTGCTTGCTTACCAGTTTCTGCCGACCAGAATGTCAAAGGCTTGCCAGAGACGGCCATGTCTCGTCCACTTTCCGCAGTGCGTATGGGTATGCGTGTTGGGAGGGTATGAGAAAAGCTCAGTGATTACCCATAAGATCATGTAGAGAGAAAGACTGCATAGATGCTGACAGCAGCATCTATCTGCTAATTTAAAATAATTATAATAATTGGCCAGGCGTGGTGGCTCCTACCACCTATAATTCTAGCACTTTGGGAGGTCAAGGCAGGAGGACTGCGTGAGCCCAGGAGTTTGAGATTAGCCTGGGCAACATAGTGAAACTCCATCTCTACAAAAAAATCTAAAAATTTGCTGGTATGGTGGCATACACCTGTAGTCCCAGCTATGTGAGAGGCTGAGGCAAAAAAATCACCTGAGCCCAGGAGGTTGTGCCACTGCACTCCAGCCTGGGTGACAGAGTGAGACCCTGACTCAAAATAAACACAAAAATAAAATAAAATAAATAACAATGGGTTTGGGTTATCTTCCAACTCAAAGAAAGCAGTGGACAGACGTGTATACCAGGAGAGGACTGGGGCAGCTCTTTGTTTTCCTAGCATGCTTTGTTCATCTTTATTTTTCTGATGTCACAATCAACCCTTGGCCACAAGATAACCCCTGATGCCAGTCTGGCCCATCAGAGTCCTTCCAGGACCTTGGAGGAGAGATGTTCTTTTTCTCTAGGGGTTGCAAAATTGAGGCTGCCCATGGCCAGCTTCCCTGCCACTGGGGAGACAGTGCTAAACAAAACCCAAGCCAAGTCCAGCATAGACAGAGATGGGGAGAGCGGCCCGGGACCTCCCGTCCTGTGAAACACCCGTTATCCTTGTTATCCTTCTCCGCTGCAGAAGCCAGTGCATTCCTGTCCTGCTTAAACAAGTTTCAGCTGTTCCTTGGAATCAATACAACACAAGGTATTTTAAACCTCTACTTTAAACTATCCCTCTAGCTTAGCTGTTCTTTTTAGTTCTGTTTAATGCAGCAAACAATTCAAGTTTGAGATTTGGGAGGGCAAAATACCCGTATTTTGTGTTGATGGAAAGGAGATGCCTGGGCCTTAGACCAGCACTTTGATTAAAGAGCCTGCCGAATTTTCACCAAAGGGGGGCCCACCTTGAGCTGGATCAGGGAACATGGGTTGCTTTGGATTTATCCAATCTTCAGCAGGTACCAGATAGGCTTTTCAATGAGGTTTGCACCATAGAGGCCTAAGAACCGGGCCTGAAGATTCTGACGAAGGTGTTACCATCGCCTGCCGTTTGAGTTTGCTGTAATTGATAAGGGTCTATTTTTCTAACAGCATTTGCCCCTGGTTCCCCTGATTTTTGAGGCAGCTCCTAGAAGAGGAGCTGAGTCTAAGGGACCAAAGCTTGGAGGATATATATGAATGATTTGCTGTGGCATCTAGTTGATCTAAAAACTATATGACATTAGTAAGGAGTCAAACAAGAAGGCTTAGGAACTGTCTTGTTTTATACCTTTTAAAACAGGAATTTACTTGGTTTGATTTAAAAGCAACTTCCATCTGCTCTGTTTCTGGCAGAGATGCTGTGATAAAGGGTTTCAGGAATGTTGACAGCTCAGAGTTGGCATGAGCCCATAGATAATTCCCATCTGCTAAGTTAAAGTCTGTGAAAGATTGATGCATGCAGCAGCATCTTGTATTAGGCAAGGGTCTTGCTAAAGCTGGACACTGTAAGGTTGTTATGAGACGCATGTCAAAGATTATGTAGGCCAATACGGCTCTAGGAAACCGATGCTTATTATTCGAGCAACTCAACAGCTCAAAAACGAGCTTCATCACTGTTACGGTGTGCGAAATCATTCCCAGATAACCTTTGAAAAACTACAGATAAAGACTTTCACCAAAAGGCATTTCCTTATCAGGTCAGATAAAATTATTGCTGGTTTCAATTCTTGAGAAATCAGACTCTCTGCAGACCCCCTTTGTGTTTCTTTACAATGTAATCAGTTATTCCAAGGTCAGCCGCGAGGCACACGCCACTAGCCTCCCTCACAACCAGCTGAACTGCAAAGGGCAGGCATACGATTTCTTCTTTGTGATCCTCAGAATCCTCAATCATGAAACAAAAACAATTTTAAAATTCTTTCAGCTGACTTTTTAATTTTTTGAGTCAGGGTCTCACTCACCCAGGCTGGAGTGCAGTGGCATGATCAGGATTCACTGCAGCTGCAACCTCCTTCATCCTTCTGCCTCAGACTTCAAGTAGCTGGGACTACAGGCCACCATGCTGGTTTTTTTTTTTTTTTTTTTTTTTTAATAGCCAAGGTCTGGCTATGTCGCCCAGGCAGGTCTCCAACTCCTGGGCTCAAGCAATCCTGCCCTCTCGGCCTCCCGAAGTGCTGGCATTGTAGGAGTGAGCCACTGCGCTCGGCCTTAGTTGATTTTTTTTTTTTAAAGGGAGGCAGTTAAGAAACTATTTTGGGCCTCTTATCTGCAATTTTTTTTTTTTCCCTGTGTAAATTATACGAGGGATCTGGAATGGGACCTCGTGGCTTTAAAACCTGACTCCATTTCTTGAAAGCTGCGTGACTTGGGTGAAGTCACATAACCTCTCCGAACTCCAGTTTACTCATCTGTAAACGGGGCAATAACAGCAGAACTCAAAGCACAGGGTTGTCCCATAGTAAACGGTCAACTCTTGTCCTGACCCTTTGACGAGGCCGCGAGGCACAGTTCCCACCTGGTTAACTAGCTTCATCCCACCTCCATCTCCCAGCCTCGCAGAGACTTTGCTCTCTTAGGAGGTTTGAAAATACCGCGCGCCACCTAGTAGGCAAGGGCGCAGAGGGCGGGGACGCCACTCCGTCTGCCTTTCGGAAGGACGCGCTCCCTTCGGGGCCGCGCGCGCGCCCGGGGCGGGGGACCGAGCGGCGGGGTCGCGATGGGCGCGGGGACCCGGCCAGGCCGCCTGGGCCTTGCGTGCGCCGCCGAGGGTGGTGACGGGCACCCCAAGCCGAGAGTGGTGGAAGCCGGCACCCCGCCCTCGGCTGCCGCCTCCGCGTGCCAAGTGTCGTGAGAAGCGCGGGAGGGGCGGCCGCGGGGAGCGCCCGGGGATATTACTGGAGTCGACTTTCCAGACGCTGCGCACGCGAAGCCCGGCTCTGCACGCAAGGGGGAGGCGACAGCAGAGAAACTTTTCAACCCGGCAAAGTTCGCCGGCGCGCGGAGCTCTGCCTCCCCCTGCCACTCCGCGTCCCCGCCCGGGTCCCTCCTCCCATCCACCGGCTCCTCGCTCCGCCTCCCGGAGTCGCCCCAGCTTCGCTCCCGGCCCAACCGCCTCCGACGCGGCCCCGGCGGCTCCGCGCGCTGCAGCGGGCGGCGCCCCCTGGAGTCGCTTCTACGCGGGAAGCCTCGGGCCAGCAGCGCCGGGGAGCGCCGGCCTCTGTGCGCCGGAGGGCGACCGGGGTCCCGGGGCAGGGAGCTGTTTCCTGCAGCGATTCCCAGTCTCACCGCTAGAGGTGGAGAGAACTTTGACCGGGGTGCCGACTGGTTTGCGAGAACTTACGATTTAAAAAAAAAAAGCATAAAATAACCAGGGACGCCGCCAGGCGAACCGCCACCGCCTGTCGGGCTGTCCTCGTTTCCAGACCGACAGGTCTCCTCCCCCCGCTGGGCGCCCAAGGATCGCGAGTCCTGCACTCTCGGGCAACTGAGTTCAAGTCCCGGGGAGGGGAGAAGGGTCGTGCGCTCAGGCGCGCGGATGCCCAGGAACCGCGCTTGCACGCAGAGAACCGCGGCGCGGGCGGGTCCTGTCCCCAGCGCGGTTCCAGGGAACCGTCTGGCCTCGATCGGGGGCGACTGTGATTCAGGGCTGTGTTACCCGACGAAAGAAAAGTTCACACCGCCGGTTCCAGTAAAGTCGCCAGGTAGGGTTCCGAGTCCGTCGGGACGCGCCCGGACGGAGCGCGAGTCGGAACCGTGTAGACTGTGCCGGCGAGGCCCGCCCCCTGCAAGCCCCGCCCCGCCCCGCCAGGTCGAGTCTTCCTCCACGAAGTCCTTAAAACCCGCAGAAGTGGGATGTCGCGTTTTCACTCTGGAGTGTGAGCACACACCTCTGCGACGCCAGCCCGGAGAGCCGCGCGGGGGGCGTGGGAACTGACGCCACTCACCGGCCCCTCGTCTCAGTCCCAACGCCGGGAGCAAACCCCGACTTTGCCCGGGCCCTAGGTGCAGCAGAGGCGGCAGCCTTCTCCGTCCCCCTCCCGAGCCAAGCGCTCCTGCTCTGGCCACGCCACGAGAACCCAGAGTGGGTGCGGAAGCTCACCGGCGCGGGCCGCAGGTGTGCAGGGTGAGCCTCCCGGCTCCCGGAGCCTCCTGGTGGACGTCTTGCCCTCGGCCAAGGCCCGGCTCCCTCCTCGGAGCCCGCAGTCCCGCGCCACCGGAAACCGTGCCTCCCGCAGGTCAGTCTGTCGCCCGCTCCGCTCTCCTGCGACCTCTCCCAATGGTTCCCGCAGGTCGGGGTGGGTGGCAGGCACTTTAAAGGAAATCAAGCGCTGCCACCTCGATCCCCGCGATGCCGTTCCGAATGGCAGGAACCGTTACGCGCGGGAGCAGGGGGGTGGCTCTGGGTCACCGAGAGGCGGAAACACGCCCCTTCTCTTCACCACGGGAGACGGGGTTGGGGGCGGTAAAGGGCATCCTCGGCTACTTTTCCAGAGAACCGGCCCTGGCCTGACCTACCCTGCGCATGGCCTCTCCATCCAACCGCGCACAGGAGCCCGAGGCCGGGGTAGGGCCGCGCGCGGGGCGCCCGCTCCTTTCTCTGCACACCTGAGTGTCACGCCTTCGCCTTTCTGTCCCCAGTATGGCCACCAGCCTCGGCCCGCACGACCCTTGGCCGCTGAGTCAGCTGTCCACCCAGCAGGCCACGCTCCTGCTGCTCCTGTCGGTGTTGGCCGCCGTGCACGTGGGCCAGTGGCTGCTCCGCCAGCGGCGGCGGCAGTCCGGGTCCGTGCCCCCGGGCCCCTTCGCGTGGCCGCTGATCGGGAACGCGGCGGCGGTGGGCCAGGCGGCTCACCTGTCCTTCGCGCGCCTGGCGCGGCGCTACGGCGACGTCTTCCAGATCCGCCTGGGCAACTGCCCCGTGGTGGTGCTGAACGGCGAGCACGCCATCCACCAGGCTCTGGTGCAGCAGGGCGCGGACTTCGCCGGCCGGCCGCACTTCGCCTCCTTCCGCGTGGTGTCCGGCGGCCGCAGCCTGGCCTTCGGCCCCTACTCGGAGCACTGGAAGGTCCAGCGGCGCGCGGCGCACGGCACCCTGCGCGCCTTCGCCACGCGCCAGCCGCGCAGCCGCCGCGTCCTCGAGGGCCACGTGCTGGGCGAGGCGCGCGAGCTGGTGGCGCTGCTGGTGCGCGGCAGCGCGGGCGGCGCCTTCCTCGACCCCAGGCCGCTGACCGTGGTGGCCGTGGCCAACGTCATGAGCGCCGTGTGCTTCGGCTGCCGCTACAGCCATGACGACGCCGAGTTCCGCGAGCTGCTCAGCCACAACGAGGAGTTCGGGCGCACGGTGGGCGCGGGCAGCCTGGTGGACGTGCTGCCCTGGCTGCAGCGCTTCCCCAACCCGGTGCGCACCGCCTTCCGCGAGTTCGAGCAGCTCAACCGCAACTTCAGCAACTTCGTGCTCGACAAGTTCCTGCGGCACCGCGAGAGCCTGCGGCCCGGCGCCGCCCCCCGCGACATGATGGACGCCTTCATCCTCTCGGCGAAGGAGGCCGGGGACGCGGGCGACGGGGGCGCGCGGCTGGACTTGGACAACGTGCCGGCCACGGTCACCGACATCTTCGGCGCCAGCCAGGACACGCTGTCCACCGCGCTGCAGTGGCTGCTCCTCCTCTTCATCAGGTAATCCCCCGGGACGCGTGGGTCGGGCCTTCCCGGCCTCCCCGGACACAGCGCACGAGTGGGGCGGGCGTGCGTGCGCTGAGGTCGCAGGCAGCGCGCGGGGTTTGGGGTCTTGCCGCAGATTTCTGTCCCTGAAATCGGAGGCCGCGTCCCAAAGCGACACCTGGAACGCGCAGCGCGGGCCCAGCCACGCGCGCGCACCCCACGCAGCGGCGCCCCACCTCTCCCCATCCCGGCTCTGGTCTCTCCCCACCCCTCCCCGGCTTGAGAGGGAGAACAAATTAGTGAGAACCGTACCTCCACACACACCCGGCCCAAACCCCGGAAAAATACGATTTTTGAACAGTCTTGAGATCAGCTCTGGCTCAGTAGAAGCAAAATCGGATCGATCCGAAGGAAAGGGTGACGCCGTAAAGAGGTTACACCGGCAGCCTCGGCTCGGGTGGTCGTCGGCGCCCAAGCGCTGGAAGCCAGGAAGCCCGCGGGGACCGGCCCAGAGGATGGATGGGTGGCCCGCGCTGCTTTCGGAAGGCGGCCAGAAACCAGCAGTGATGGGTGTATAAAACCGCCGCTCTAGGCGTAAGAAAGTATTGGGGGTAAAAAACAAGGCGCCGACCTTAGACCCGTGCGGAGCAGCGTCCAGAAAGGCCCACGGAGTCCCCAGGCGGCTCCCCGGTCCCGCCTCGCCTTGGCTCCCTGTCCCCAGTGCCCACCTGATAAGGCGTCCTCCTCTACAACGCCGCTCCTCGCACCAACTCAGCAGGCCCTGGTGCGGGTTGCCAAATTTTGCAAATAAAAAACTTGACCCGGGACACACACTAAAAGATTAGCCACTGTTGATCTGAAATTCAGATTTAAGCGGGCGGCGTGCATTTTATCTGGAAATGTCAGCCCAGGGTCAAATGTCGGCGCTCAAGGCCAATGTCGATTGCCTGCCTGAGAGACCAAAAAGCCTGGTTGTGCCGGTTCTTGGTGTACAAGCGAGCGGGAGGAGATGCGAATTTACAGGCCCACCGTCCAACATCGGAGGCAGAGGCAGCCTCTCTCTCGTCTTATTCACAGCCCACTGCAATCTATATTTCGCTAGATCCTACACAGCTGGCCTTCACAAATTAAAAGCTTTTCTATATTGAAAGGAACTTTTTCAGTGTTGAGAGCATAGAAACACTTATGGGGTGGGGGAGACAGGCATGGAATCAAGTCGACCCATAGATCAGGGACAAGGCTTTTCCGGGACAGGATGGATTTATCTGGGTGCTTTGCAACCCCAGATAAGCACTTCGTCTTTTGAAACAGCCTTTCTTCTTCATGAGAACCCAAGATAAATAGTTCTCCGTGTATTCCAATTGGGCAACAAAAGGAAATAAAACAATGCCGGAGTCACTTTCGATTCAAGATATTGATAAAGAGCTTTTCTTACTGTCGTGAAGAGACAATATACAGGGTTTGGCAAATCACTCTTTTTCCTGAAACACAGCTGTGCCCATTCACATTTTTGTCTGTGGCTGCTTTCACAGTACAACCCAGGCAGAGCGAAACGGTTGCGACAGATCTAACCCTTTATGAAAAGAGTTGGCAGACCCCTGCAATATGTTTAAGAACAATTTTTAAAAACACTCATCACATGTATGTTTAAGTTTTTTCTAAGTTGCAATCATTAGTTACCTGGTTTCTTTTTTTAACCTCTGACTTATTGTAGTGGACATTTCCTTATGTTTAAATATTTATTTTAGTACTTTTTTTTAAAGATGGGGGTCTTACTGTGTTGCCCAGGTTGGACTCAAACTCCTGGGCTCAATGGATCTTTCCATTTCAGCCTCTCGGGTAGCTGGGACTACAGGCATGTTCTACTCATTTTATTTTGGTTTTAATTAAATGTTTTGCTTATTTATGTGTTTATGTATTTATTTATTTCAGAGACAGGGTCTTGCCCTGTTACCCAGGCTGGAATGCAGTGGTGTGATCATAGCTCACTGCAACCTCAAACTCCTGGACTCAAGTGATTGTGCCGTTCCTGAATAGTTGGGACTATAGGCATGTGCCATCATGCCCAGCACAGTTTTACAATTTTAGCTACACATTTTTGTGCCCGTTGAATTATTTCCTGAAAATACACTTCTAGGCACTGATTACTGGGTTAAAAAAAAAAACAACCAGGGGAGGGGTTACCCTTGTGAATCTTGCTTTATATTAAGATTTTGTGGCCTGGTGCAGTGGCTCAAGCCTGTAATTCCAGCATTTTGGAGGCCGAGGTGAGTGGATTGCCTGACCCCACAGGTTTGAGAACAGCCTGGGCAACTTGGTGAGATCTCATCTCTACAATAAATAAAAAAATTAGCCAAGTCTGGCAGCACGGGCCTGTAATTCCGGCTACTTGGAAGGCTGAAGTAGAAGGATCGCCTGAGCCCAGCAGGTTGACACTGGGGTGGCTGTGAGTGTGCCACTGCACTCCAGCCTGGACAACGGACTGAGACTCCAACTCAAAAAATAAAAATAAAAAAAGATTTTGTTTTTCTAAAGGATTGTACCAGTTTATATCATCAACAGTGAACAGGAATTACAATTTGTACCATAATCTTATGAATATTAGGAACTTGCTTTTAAATTTAGAAATAAAGTATGTAACTTGACCCATCAGGGCATCAATTATCTTTGTATAAAGCGAGACTATTGGAATTGTACAGGGAAATGAGGTCGAAAAAATAATCTGTTTTCAGAGTCATATTTTAGCTTTTGTGGGCCCTGGCTTTTGATTTTGTCTCTTTACTCCAGACAAAAACATTAAAAATTGTGTTTGATGACTACCTTGGTATCAAGACGAATACGTTAAAATGATATATGAAAACATTTTCTTCTACCTAAAAGTCTATTAATTTATTTTTTTAGGTCTGACAGCTGTGAAAGACAGAAAAACATTTTTGTGGGTCCCTAAAAAGTATCGTGGGACCTAGAGACACTTTTTCAATGGATACGTCAACCGTATCTATTAATTGTGCCCTTTTTTAGGTTACAAGAAACTTGAGGTTTTTTTACTTAAAATGGGAAACAGAACTTAAACTACGTGAGGGGTTATTACAGGAAATATAATTGTTAAAGTTCATCTCGTAATTTAGTGAGAAATTAGGGAACTGTTTTTTGTTTTGCTGGAGATATTAATTCAGTCGCTGACCTTGATATCTGTTTAGGAAACGTGAAATTAAAATAAATGGTAACGTGCCTTTTAAATGAAAGAAGAATTAATTTTACTCATTTTTTTCCTTCCTCTGCATCAAACACCAAACAGGTATCCTGACGTGCAGGTTCGAGTACAGGCAGAGTTGGATCAGGTTGTGGGGAGGGACCGTCTGCCCTGCATGGGCGACCAGCCCAATCTGCCCTACGTCATGGCTTTTCTTTATGAAGCCATGCGCTTCTCCAGCTTTGTGCCTGTCACCATCCCGCACGCCACCACCGCCAACACCTCTGTCTTGGGCTACCACATCCCCAAGGACACGGTGATTTTTGTGAACCAGTGGTCTGTGAATCACGACCCAGTGAAGTGGCCTAACCCAGAGGACTTTGATCCCGCCCGCTTCTTGGACAAGGACGGCTTTATCAACAAGGACCTGACCAGCAGCGTGATGATCTTTTCGGTGGGCAAGCGACGGTGCATCGGCGAAGAGCTCTCCAAGATGCAGCTGTTTCTCTTCATCTCCATCCTGGCCCACCAGTGCAACTTCAAGGCCAACCCGCATGAGCCCTCGAAGGTGAATTTTAGCTACGGCCTGACCATTAAACCCCAGGCGTTTAAAATCAGCGTCACTCTCAGAGAGTCCATGGAGCTTCTCGATCGTGCTGTCCAGAAGCTGCAAGCCGAGGAGGCTTGCCAGTGAGAAGCCAGAGGCAAGTGGGGGTTGTAGAAGGCCTCAAGTCTTAGGGGACGAGGAGGACGATGTCGTTTTCTCTCTCTCTCCTCTTCTGTGCTACTTCTCTGCTAGTCTCTGAGGTGAGCATCGACCGACTGGCCCGCAGTTGGGGGCCGTCCAGGACTCCTGGAAGCTTTTTTGAGTCAAAGGCTTAAAGGTCCCGAGGAATTTTTATAGATATGGTAGAGCTGGGTCTTTCCAGAAGTCGGGTTCTTTTGAGTTAAAACACACATGTAGGCACACACACACACACACACACCACAAAACTATCTGATGAAGAGGTACTTTGGTAACCATGCCTTTCTGGGTGGGATTCAACTTTGGTATCTGTGTGCAGAAATCTCTGTAGAACACTGTGTTAAGCAAAGTTTCAGGGTCTATTGTTGAAGACACAAAGGCAAGGAATTTCAGGGTAAAGTTTGTGATTGAGGGTGATCAGGGAGTTGGTGAAGACCAGAAATTCCCTTCTCACCTTTTCAGTAAAATCGCTTAGACAGACTCTAGTATTTATGGGTGGATTTCTCTGTGTGCTGATTGAGATACTTACTGACTTTTTAGGACAAATCATAAAATGTCAGTTGCTCAAAAAGAAAATAATAGTTGAATTCGTGATTATAGCGAGTTTAGTGATTTATCGTGAATTTTAAAGTGTTCATTTTTAAGCTGTAAAATTCCAAGCTGAAGCTGTGCCTCTCTTGGCTGCCAAAGCACATCATTTCAATTATGAGCAAATAACAAAAACCCAAAAGGTTGCCAGCCCAATTAAGCTTTAAATTATGTGATTGTAATGTAGATTTCACCAAATAGTATGCAATATTTACTTATACTTATTACATAATTGTCCCTAAGCAGTATATTAGTATTATCTTGTCCAAGAAAAGGTTGAATAGTATGCCTTATATAATATTGCAGTTCAACTGAGTGTTGCAAAACGATATTAAACGAGCCTGATTAAATCTGCTGCCTATTTTGACATCCCGAATACCAAGTAGAGTCTCTTTTCTCATCCAGTACTTGAATGAGAATTGACAGATCTCAAAATTAAGTCTTAGGACATGTTCTTATTTTATAGCATTTTTATTAAAATGATGTTCATGACACAGAATCTTTTTTGAAATTAATCTAATTAATGTGTTAAAATTCCAAACTGTTGGCATGCTTAAATTTTAACTTAATTTTAAAGCCATTCTGGTTATTGTGTTCCAGTTGAAGTTAGTGGAAATCTGACCATTATCCTGGAAGGCAAAGAAATCTAACCTGGGTCTGCCTGATGAGTAATGAAAAATGCCAGGAATTATCTAGATATTCTCTTTACTAGGCAACAAGGCGGCGGACTCCTGTTAAAACTGACCTACTTTCGCTTTTAAATGATTTTTAAAAGTTACCATCAATGTCTGTGTTTTGGAAGGTTAGAAACTGGTCTTGGGAAACTTTTTTGAGACCCACGTTGTAGAACAGTAGAGCTGATCAGATTAGCGTTGTCATTTAAGGTGGCTAACCCTGTGGGCAGTTACTTTGGTAGCTGGGAAAGCTTAGAGCTCAGACAAAATGTATACGCTTGATTTATATAAATAGCATGAAAATCTTTAGAAAAGTGATGGGAGATTACAACAGTACAAAGTGAAGTTTCAGGTTTTAATTTGCATCACAATTAAACTTCCAGAAGTTGCATGCTGCTTATATTTCATTAAGCTTTTTGGAATCTTTGTATCAAAATTAGAGAAAGAGAAGTCTATTATGGCTGTATGAGTGGGTGGTAAGAGAAAGAGAGAATGCAAAGGAGTAAAGATGGGCAAACATTTTCCCACTCATTTCCAATTAATTAATTTGGAGCACAAAATTTGAAACTTTAGAAATGTTTAAGACGTTTATGAACATTTAGAAAAAAGATGTCAGAGTAGCAGAGTTAAATCTCAGACTATTAAAAAAAAACATAGCAGATTTATTTTACAGTTTGGAATCTTTTGCTACACAATTTTTTGTAATTTTTATTAGAAATTTTCATAGCTGTATCTTTTGAATATGAAGAAGTGCTTGTGTCAGTATTTTTAAAGGCTTTAAAGTCCACTATAGAAATCAGGCTTGCCGAATACATTTTTGGCACTGGCCGTTCCAAAACGTTAGGTCCCAGAAAGGGCTGAGACAGTGATTTGGGGAAGGCTGACATAGCCTGTTTTTCTAGATCTAGAGATGTGCAGCAGCAAAAATGATCATGTACCAATCTGGGATGCCTCATGAAGTCAACCAGGCCCAGATGTGCTATAATCTGTTTCTATGCTTGGTGATTCAGTCCATGTTGCTGTGGCAAAGAGAACACTGCTTATACAGAAGAAAGTAAAGTGCTTGGAAGTTATTGGAAACCTCGTCGTATTTCCACCAGACATAGAATGTATTTGCTGAAGACCATTAACGTCAGAACTTTCACTCCAGCTTAAAGTATATTGTGTAGTAAATGCTTCATTTGCATATTAAGACTTTGACGTAAGAACATCGCTTTATTCCAAAACAAAAAGATGTCTCAGGTTTGTTGTATGGATTATCTAAAACTTCCATGTCCCAGAACTTAGCCTTTTCCTGTGAAATATTACTGCAGCCTTAATATTTTCATACTAGATCGATATTAGATCAGATAATTTCATAGCAATATATATTATATTTACGTTTTAGTTGTAACACAACTGGGAAATAAAAAGGTATTCTTTGGTAGATGTTTATAACTCAAGGATGACTTTTAATTTAAACTTTTCTTATTTTTGTACTTGATCATGTATGTTTATAGTTTGTGAGTAGTAGCTACAGTACATATTTGTAAACACAATAGATTTTGTGAAACAGCATTAACATGCAGCTTTTACTGTTTGATATACCAAAATTAAATAAAAATCTGTATCTGATTACCTATACTGGGGCACCGTTACCAAAATAATAAAAATCACTTTTATAATCTCGTTATGAAGTTTCATTCATAGATGAAAATATAGCCTAATGCAGCGGTTTATTTCAGCTGCTACTGTACATTCTTGAATTAGAATATTGCACTGTAAATATTTTATTTGGCCATTTACATGTTAGTCTGCTTGGCTTTTTTTTTTTTTTTTTGAGTCAGGGACTCATCTTGCCACCCAGGCTGGCATGCAGGGGCATGCTCATGGCCACCACAGCCTCGACTACCTTGACTCAGGCAGTACTCCCGCCTCAGCCTCCCCAGTAGCTGGGACAGGTCCACACTGCCTTGCCCAGAAGATTTTTGGTTTTTTTTTTTTTTTTTTGTAGAGATGAGGCCTGTTGCTCAGGCTGGTCTTGAACTCCTGGGCTCAAGCAATCCTCCTACCTTGGCCTCCCAAAGTTCTGGGACTACAAGTGTGAGTCACCATGCGTGTTTTTTTGTTTTCTTTTTCTTTTTTTTTTTTTTGTTGTCTCACTCTGTCGCCCAGACTGGAGTGCAGTGGCCGCTCCCGGCCACCGCAGCCTCGACCTGCTGGGCTCCGGTGATCCTTCCGCCTCAGCCTTCCGAGTAGCCGGAATTGCAGGCACGCGCTACCATGCCCAGCTGATTTTTTTGATTTATTGCAGAGATGAGGTCTCGCTGCCCAGGCGGGTCTCGAACCCGCGGGCTCAGGCAATCCACTCACCTCAGCCTCCCAAAGGTGTGGGATTACAGGCTAAGCCACTGAGCCCGGCGTGTTTGCTTTTTCAATAGGCTTTCAGCATCCAGTTTCCTACAAAACTCTTGATCTCTATATTTTTGAATTTATAAGAACCAATACAGAAGTTACATTTCAATGACAAGCAATCGAGCAAAATGAGAATTAATTTGCAATTCAGAAAGACTGAATAGATCGAGAATTTGAGATGCTAGTCTAATATTTCTGCTTCGTCTAAAAAACACAGTACACATTTCCCCCCCAACAGCACACCAGTCCTTTCTCTGAATATTTCTTTCATTAATTTTTAAGGTACCTGTGCCTTAGTAAGTGCAATTAATGTCCAATATTTGGAAATGTTTTTCTGCTGACCTTTTTTGCTTGGTGAAAAGACTTCATGGGGTCCATGCCATGAATGTCTGGGCCTTCACCACCCAATACTCAGATGGCAGGACCATGCAGGACCAAAGGCCTTTATTTCCTCTAGACTATGGCTCCTATTACTGCAAAAACAGGAAAAGAAATAGTGAACTAAAAATTGCACAGAGTCATTGATACTTTGGCTTGGGAATATTGCTTTAGCAGCCCTAAAGTATGGCTATGAAATGGTTAAATGCTAGCTTTTTTTTTTTTAACCAGATGTACTACAATAGGATCTTGGAAATGTCCTACATTAAAAAACAAGTGAAGGAAATATTTTTATGGGAAAAATTCCTTTAAAAAATTATAATTGGGGTCAATTTTCACAAAATTGCACAGAAAAGTTGGATTCTACCCAATCAATCCAACAGAGTATAAGACTGGAGAACAGGAAGGGAAATGAACATGGATTTGGACATGAGACAGGCGTGGTGATTGGAAACTCGCAGAGGTTGTTTCTATAACCTCAAAACCCGTCCACTTTTCTGCACAAGAGCTACAGAAGTTAACAGGCTGTTAACTCTCCCTTCTTTTGGCTCAGAGATGCTCACATACTCTCTGCGCTCTGGTTTCGGCCTATTATAATTTTCAGAAAACAGAAGAGAAGAAAAAAATACATTCAAAACATATTCAAGCAATTCCTTTTAACCTGGCATTTTGGAGGAAAATAATGTAGTTTCAACAGATACAGGCAGGCTATAGGTAACAGCAGATGTTTGTAGTACCTCGATCAGCTCAGCTCCATACAGGCTTTGGGAAGATTGCAGTGGTCTTCACAAACATTTTCTAACACATTTCAGGTATGAGGGAAAGGAAAGGAACTCACATTGGTTGAACATTTAAGATTTTTGGACCACTGTGCTAACTCTCTAATGCATTACTACACAACAGTCTTGCAAAGGAGACGATAAGATAAAATGCCCAAAATGACACAGTTAGGAGTGTTCTCATCTGGATTTTTCCTAGAGATAAACGGATTCAAAGCTTCTTGTCTTCATACCCTAGCTTAACCCTTCCTACTCTGCCCTCATTTGGTTTTACGGGGTAGTCCGTCTAGTGTGGAAGGCCTAAGATGCTGAGAGTTTCACAAACAGGATACTTCCTTTATCACGGACACATTCCACACTGCAGTCAGGGAGTAACTGACATTGTGCAGTGTGGGAAGACCCACATGACTGCCCTCTGTTGAGTCTGAGAGGAGCTCCCAAAGTTGTCGCTTATGCAAAAAAAAAAAAAGGTCATGTTTTGTCTTATCATCCTAGAACCAGGATCATGGCCAGACCCACGGCTGTCTGCAGGCTGGTCCCATTGCCCGGGATGTAGCCTGTCCAAATGACGGGTGCACCACACTGGGTGTTGGTCATGTGACCGGGTAGAACCTCTCCTCAGAGACCTTGAGCACAAACACTTTTCTCCAGAGGGAGAAAGCAGAATCAGGCACTAGATGGGCATTTTGGTGGGACGCCTGCCTTGACATACAGGATGACTGTGGCTGCCAGAATGAGTTTGGGACCCCTCGAGGCCCGTTTTGGTGAGAGATGGGCGGCCATATATTACACTCAGTGTCACGGCTGAAGCCTAACAGCACTGAGACCCCTTCGGGTCAAGGTTCAGAGTCATTGTACAAGTCTGAAAAAATCAGCCAGCGTTTTTGTTTTTTCGTTTTTAAAATTTTGTTTTTATTCCTATTTGCATTCTTTTGTTTCTCTCTCAAAGGATGACAGTTACAAAGTGTTTAATGTGTATTTTTTTGTTTGTATTCCCAGCAAAATTTGTATTACTGCTCTGCCTACATGTATTTTTAAATACACACAATGTACAGTTTATGTAAGTAATTGATGTAAGTAATACAAACCCCATCCTGTTGCTTAATCTTTTCTTAAGCCCTATCCCTGTGTAAATCCATAACTTCGAACTGTTACCTAATATTCCACCACACTTCCCCATCTACCCTCCTGGGAATTGATACCCAGATGATTTCCAACTGTATGAGCTCCCAAATGATGCTGCAAGGAACATCCTTGTGTGTGGGTTTCCTTGTGGACCTGTGTAAAATTTGTAATATATGCCATAGCCGTGTTTAGAAGTGCTGGGTCATTAGGTCCATGAGTATGTAATTTACATACTGAGTGTTCTCCAGGATGCCAAGCCAGACCATAATCCCATCAGCTGTGCCCGAGGGTTGCCCACCAACACATGGCATGACCTCTTTATTTTCAAATGAAATTCATCCTCTTGGGAAGACAATGCGTTAAACAGACTTATTTTAATCAGGAAAACAAGAGACATCTGCACTCATTTTTCAATGCTTCCCGTAGTCATTTCGGTGCTTACATCACATCTCCTGTATTAGATGGTGTGTATTCATTGAAAAGTGGGGGCTGAGTCTGACAATATATTTATTGAATAATATTGTACCTACTAGGAAAGCATGGAGGAGAAAGGGGAGTGAGTTCTCGTGTGCCTGTTTCTTGACTCTGATGGGATCCTCACTCTTCCTCAGACTCAGTTTTCAATTGACACCCTTAATGTCTAATCTGTTTCTTCTCCCTGCTGTGGCGTTGAGCTTATTCGAGGTTTTTAGGTTTCTACCTGCTATGAAGCAAGAAGAAATGCCAACCCATACTTCTCTATGAAGTTCACAGAAAAAAAGAAAAAAGAAGAAGTGCCAACCCAATGGCTTTCAATATTTTTCACCATAATCCATAGTATGAAATATATTTTATATGACTTATATAACTGTGTATGTGACACGTGGTGCACACACACACACACACACACACACACACACACACACAAACACATTTACCATTGTTTTTCATGATGCAATCCAGTTTAAATTTTTTAATAAAAATGCCACCACAATGAGATACTATTACACATTTATTACAGTGGCTAATTCTTTTTTAAATGGCAAAACCGATAATACCAAGTGCTGTAAGGACGTGGAGCTACTGGAACTTTCATGCATTGCTGGGGAGCATGTAAGAGGATACAAGATGACCTGCTCCTAGACCTTTATTCTACAGAAATGAGAACACAGTCACACAGAAGCTATACATGAATGATGATAGCAGCTCTACTCATGGTCACCCCAAACTGGACACAATTCAAGCTTCCTTCAAAGGGTAGTTGGCTCATTTCCTTCCAGGGTAATGTAGTGCACTCACAGAATTGAATACTACTTGGCAATAAAAAGAAAGGGACTATCAAGACACACACGATGTGGATGACTCTCAAGGGAATTGCGTTAAGTGAAAGAATTCAGCCTCAAAAGTTGGCACACCATATGATTCCATGGATGAAGAGGGGCATACACAAAAACAACCAATTATCTTTTGGAGGGAGAGTCCCCTGTAGTACAGACTTCTCCTGCCAGGTAACTGTTCTAGGAACCCACTGGCATCAGTGTACCAGCTAGCGTTGTTGTGAGAGGCTGCATTCAGCTTCAATGAATTTTTTTGTGGCAAACAGGTGGCTGGTTCTTCCACTATGACAACGCACCTGCCCACACTGCACTGAGTGTTCAGCAGTTTTTCATCAAAAACACCATGGCCCCCATGTCCCACCCTTCCTATTCACCCAATATCGCCCCGAGCATCTTTCTTTTTGTTTCCTCGGATGAAAAAAGTTCTCAAAGGGAAACATTTTGCTGATATGGAAGAAGTGAAGCAAAAAACAGCAGAAGCACTAAAGGTGTCAAAACTGACAAGTTCAAAAACTGTTTTGAGCAGCAGAAAAAGCATCTCGATAGGTGCATTACATCGAACTAAGGGTACTTTGAAGGTGACAAGTTAAAACATGTAAGAATAAATATGCAATTTTTAATAAAAAGCATTCTGGTTTCTTTGAGTCCCCTCTTGTGTATGAAAGCCTTAGAGAGACAAAATTACAGTGACAGAAAACAGACTGTGGCTGTCAAGGGTTAAGGTGGAGGGACGGTGTGACCACAAAGAGATAGCATGATGGAGTTTGGGGGGGCTTCCTTATCGTGGCAGTGGTTACACGATGTCTACTTGTGTTAAAATCCAAAAGCTACACCAAAATGTGACTGAAAAAAATATTACAGAGAGTTGGTATGAACGAGCTTAAGTGAAGCTGAACTGAGGTTGGCAGCTGGGACCGGGAGGCAAGGAAGCAAGACAGAAACACTGAACGAAGACAGTCAAGTTCAAATGTATGAACCAGGGTCATTGTAGCCTACGTGGAAGTCTTTGCAGGCTGGAGGGGTCAGGGTGATGCCAGATGCTCAGGGCAAAACCAGAGGATTTTCCCTGTTGTAAGAGGCTGGGGTGAGCAACAGAGGCTGGAACCTCCCAACGGAGGTGCGGTTAATTCAATGCCAGAAGTGTTAATTGAGTACGTACTAGTTGGTGAGCACTGTTCTGGGCACTAGGGGTCTAATAATGAACAACATCCAGGTCCTGACCTCGTGGAGCTGATGGTCTAATAGGATGGGGGGTGGGGAGAAGGGAAAATAAATAAGATTTCAGTTCATTGTAAGTGCTGTAAAGACAATAAAACGTGTGTGTGTGTGTGTGTGTGTGTGTGTGTGTGTGTGTGTGTGTGTGTGTGTGTTGGGAGACTATTTAGAAAGAGCAATGAGCAATCAGGGAAGCCTTTCTGGAAGAAGCAATACCAAAGGGTGGGCATTAAGAATAAGCCTCTTATGTGAAAGAAATACAGGCACTGAGTTATCAGACAATATGTTTACCTAAAACAAGTTAGTTGCAACCCATTAAATTGATTTTATGGTGACAAAATCGAGGGGTTTGCTGTAAAATAATCTCGGTGCACTCCATGGCAGATAATGTGGGCGGGCCCTTTCCAGCATTGGCTTCTCATTTGACCAGTTGGTATTGGTGTAGTCCAGACCATTTCCTGTCTTTGACTTCTGAACTCATTCCCGGTCATGGTCCCTGTAGAGCATGGAAGGCACTTCCTCGGGATAACCAGAGAGCCGGCTCTTGGAGCGAAGATACCTTCTCACAATGCCTTTGGAGACACAAGTTCAAGGGGCCTGCTGACTCTTTCATCTCAGGTGCACCAAGGGACTCCACATAGATTCTTTGAAGCATAATGAATAATGAATCTTCTGGAGTATTCCATAGTCTCTACTTCTGGCCCTTGAGTCAAACTTTTATCCTATCTGATTGGAATGGATTTCCACCCCAATCTTAGTGGGGTTGCCTAGAAGAGCAGGTAGCCTTCAGGGTCGCCTGTTTCCTGGTGATGTGGAGTGCCCAGCGTGCTTTCCTAGCTGTCTCTGGCTTTATTGTTTCACCCCCCAGCTCTCACTAGTGTTGACCTTTAGACACCGGAAGTCAGGTGACACCCCGCTCTGAGTGCGCTTCTCAGCTCCCTCCCCCACGTCAGCCCAAGCTGCAGATATTTCTGGATCTGGTGGACGTTTGTAAAGGGCAGGATACTCCATGTTTGCCCTTCCCTGCATCTCCTCTGTCACTCTCCCTGCTCACATGTCTCAACAGCTCTGGTCCAGGAAGACCAAAGAGCCACCTCTGTTCTCTTACTGCTCACTCCCATTCCAGCAATCACTGTCTACATTCGAGGCTCTGCTTCTGCAATTTCCACGACCCCCAACCAAATTCAGTTGGCACCTAGAGCTTGGCATTGACATTGAGGAAGAAAACGCGGGAACACAGGCCGGGCAAGGCAGTAGAGAAACAAGGTTGATTTTTCACTGTGTTTTCCAACGTGGTCTCCAGGAACCTATTGCTGTAAAAATGGGGCGAGGCTACCTGCTGCTTTTTTAAAATTTCTGACTTCAGGAGACAGCTCTGGAAACATTGATCAAGCCTTTGTTAACAAAAAGCAAAATAACTGTCCTCGTTCCTCACTGTTCTGCCAGGTCTCATTTTCTTTGTGATGACAAGCAGGGGAGTCCGGGTCATCATACAGCTCTGCTCTTGGCTCTGCAGTGGTCTTTGTCTAAGTCCCTCACCTCCGTCCAGCTTGAACTCAGATCTCACCCTCTCCATGAAGCCTTCCCTGATCACCCTTTTAAATACTTAGCCAGTCCCCATAGTCTCTCTCAACACCCCAATCTTCTCCTACTTTTTCTGTCTCTCCACCCCAACGCGTTTATTCTCTGTTCACATAACATAAAATAACATTTAAAGTTTGTATATGGTTTGTTGACTGTCTCCAGACCCACCCCACTCCCTAGAACGTAAACTCCACAGGGGTGGACATTTTTATGTTCCTTGAAAAGTGGAATATCCAATAATCTTGCTGGATTTTCTACACACTATCCAACTACTGGTTTGCATTATGTTTTAAATTCAGGGGTCTGATCGCTGCCCAAATAATCTCCTCACAAAAAGATATTAGTTAGACCAGTTGTTTATTATCCTATAAACCTGTGCTGTCCAAGGTGGCAGCCACTAGTCACCCATGGATATCTAAATTTAAATTGATTAAAATTAAATAAAATTTAAAATTCAGTTCCTTAGTCACACCAGTCTTGTTTCAGGAACTCAGTAGCCATGTGTGGACAATGGCTACTATTGTGGATAGCACAGATATAAAATACTTCCATCATAGCAGAAAGTTCTATTGGAAAGTGCAGCTATAAATGAATCATCCATCAATTTATTGGATGTTTACTCTTATTCAATTGGTAACTATGTAGTAGTTACTACATAGTTGGGTAAGACATCATGATAAGAAATATGAGCTACTCAGGGAGGAATGGGGACTCTCCTCTTTGAGCACGTGGGTCTGAGCATTTAGATACAATATGAAGATATGTACACAAGGTATTCATAGATAAAATGCTTCAGGAAGTCAAGGGAAGGAGAGGTTTGCATTTTCCAGTTCAGGGTAGGAAATCAAAGAAAGCTTCTTGGAGAAGGTAGGTCTGAAACAGAAAACTACCCACTACCTCAGTTCTGAAGCACAGACACTCCACATTGAGAAGAAAGGAGAGAACCCAGATAAAGTAAGATTCTGCGGAAAAGTTAGCTCCAGACAAGGAGATTCAGAGTTATGGTGCCCTTGGCTTTGGGGTTCTCACTTTTCCTTGGGACAAGCAGCTCCCACATCTGCAGAAACAAAGACTTGGGGTTCTGATGTCTCCTGCTTGAGCAGAGCTGAGAGAAGTCGGTGGGGTCTGACAGAGCCTGGACGGTTACTTCAATTCTTCTCCAAGACTGGGAATTACATCCCAAAGAGAGTCTCCTCCTCTTCCTGCTGCTTCTTGCTGGGCAAAGCTTGAAGCCTTGACTTAAAGAGCTATGTGAAGGAATGATGCGTGATTGAACGCAATTTTTCAGATACCTGAGGTTGTCTACCCGGGGCTCCTCACCTCTCCCCCTAGCCCACGGGGCCGACTTGTATTGACCCGATCTTTACCTATAGGCAGAAGAACCAACACCTTCTGTGGAAAATAAACTCAGATCAAAAGAACAAGGTGTGTGTGGGCCAAAATTATTTCTAGAGGGAAAAAATTTTTTGCCAAGAGTTAATGTGGCTCTCTAGTGCTACTAGTACAAAGTAGAACATTTTCCCAAGTGGCCGCTCTGATATTGTTCAGATAGCCCCAAAGGGCTCCACTGGTCATCCGCCATCTTGGTAGATGACTCTTCTCTGGTTTATACCAGAGATCAGCAAACTATGGCCCATGGGTCAAATCCAATCTACCATCTGTTTTCCTTCATAACTTACAAGCTATGAATGATTTTTACATTTTAAATGACTGAAAGAAAATAAAAGAAGATTCCATGACACATGAACATGTTATAAAATTCAAATATCAGTCTCCACAAATGAAGTTATGTTGGAACACAGCCACACTCATTTGTTTACTTACTGCCTATGGCAACATTTCTCCTACATACAACAGCATAGCTGGGTAGTTGTGACAAAGACCACACAGCCTACAAAGTCTAAAATATTTATTATCTGGACCTTTACAGAAAAAAGTTTGCCAGCCCTAGTCTACACCATCAACTTCTCACAGCACCGACTATCAATGGCAACAACTTTCTCACGGTTCCAAAGCACTTTCTGGTTGACAAATCACTTCCACATGCATCATTTCCACTTTTGCCTTGAATAGTCCCAGACTTTGCTAGAACCCTGACCAGGTGATGCTGCTTCACAGAGAGACATCAACCCTCAAAGCCAAGACTCCAGTGAGGCACTAGGGAGCAGAAACAGGTCAAAGGCATTCTTCAAAGACAATATTCTAGATTATTTGAAAATGTAGGCATTGTATCATAGACTAGAGAACACAACAGTTAAACAGAAGGCAAAATTCAGACCCATGCAGTATAATAACAACTAAATAAAAACAGGGAAAGAAATGCTTGTGGCTTCAGGACTTAAGTCCTTCCTTGGTTATTTTCTCCTTCCTAATTTGGTCTCCATAATTTTATATCATTTAGGGTGTGCTATAGTTACACAATACTTACATGCAGCCTAAGATAATGCAATCAATAAAACAAAAAACCATCCTCTTGCCTAGTTACAGGGGATACTCTGAAATGAGTTTTGGAGAGCTCTCCCATGTTCTCACATGCAGAGCACAGTAAATCAATGTATATGATTGCATATACATCGAGATCATCCAGGCCATCTTTTATTTCCATCTAATTTATGTTTCTAAACATTGTTAAGCACTATTAGATATTGTGATAAGATAAAACTGACATAAAAATAACCACATATCCTGACCCAGAGGTGTTCATTGCGGTGTGATGGATGGTGTAACAAACTGAAGTGCTGTAGGAGCAAAGAGCAAGAGTGACGTCATTCTCCTAGGGAATGGGGAGCGGAGCATTAGGAAAGGCTCCATAGAGGAGACGCCACATGATCTGGACCCAGATGACCAGAAAGACATGGTATTGGGCACAGAGGATGCAAAGACCCTGGACAAGGCCCTGAGGGATAAAACATGCTCTCTGCTGGCTCCTTGGTACATGCCACACTGCTGTTCTCTCAAATGGGCTCAACAGACACCTGTTGAATGATGTGTTTGGGGACGACCATAATCCAGGTGGGGTAGGGAGTGTGTGTACACTTGCATGCAGTGTGTGGGCATGGCCTGTGTTTACGTGTGTTGGTGTCTACCCAACGTCCACTGTCCCACTTACTTGTTAACTACCTTGATTTTCTTCAAGTATACAGTTGCCAGAGAAGATGATTGTATCCCAGTTCAGGAGTAAATCCTGAGTAGTCTACACCAATCATAGAATTCCTATTCCCCTTGTAGTAATTGGTTTAGACAGAGGCATGGAATCCATTTGGACTAGTGAGTTGCAAGGGCGAGCCTGTTGGAACTGCTTAAAGGGTTTCATTGTTCTGAAAAAGAAACACAAGTAAGAGATGGTCTATCTTCCTCTGTAGGATGCTGTCATGCCTGGATGTGACTGCTGTAGTGATCTTGTGGCTGGCCCAAGGACCAAGCTGACACGCCAAGAATGAGCATATGGAAAAAAATGCAAAATCTTGACCTTAATAGGGTCATCAATCCACTGAACAAACCAACTCAGAGCTCACTACATTCTGGCTTCCCTCCCAGGTGAGACAATGAATTTCCTCATTTACAGAATACGGTTTAGTCTGGGTTTTATTTTCCTGGTTCTCACAGCCAAAAAACAAAAACAAAAACAAAAACATTTTAACAGATGGTATATGAGGTGAGAATAAGGCTGGGAGGTAGGTTATAGGATCCTGGGGTGGGTAGCACAGGAGGAATTCAAGTAAGCAAGTGCTTTAGAAGGGTGTAATTGACTGCGAGGTAGGAAGGATTTAGAGAGAGGAAAGTGAGCAGCTGGGTAGATCATCAATGGACGATGACAATGAAACCATCCAGGCAAGAGAGAAAGTAGACCTGGCCCTGGCCTCGCTAAGGGGACAGAGAAGAAGGAGTGGACTGGAGGGACATTTCAGAGATATGATGAGCAGTGCTTGAAACATAAAATAGATGATGTTTTGTTCTTCAAAAAAATTATGGTTTATGATACATAGGACATTTTTGGCAACTTTATGTCTATATTTTATTGATTTTATAAATATAGCATGATATCCAAAGAACTACCTGGTCGGACACTTGGAGCCCTTTGTCCCCCCTGCCCTTTTGAAGAGGGTAAGACCATTGTCTATGGAGCACATCCTATACTGCATTCTATAGTAGATGTGGGCTTGAGGAGTAATGATCCAGCAGTGAGGTGCCCTGGGTCATGCACTGAGTAGCTTCACAGTATGAAGCTGGCTGGTAGAGACTGTGTTCCTAAAGAAAGGTGATAGGGAAGATAATCCATAAATGGGCAGATAACCACACTGTAAGACACAGAATGAGCCAAAAGAGATAGAGAATTGAAGCCTGGAGCAACAAAGCAGACAGGAGGGGACAATGGACATGGAAGACTCCTTGAGGTAGAGTATATATCCTTCACTTATCTGCAGGAACTCTGCAGGAACTTCAAGAGGCCTTAAAGTTTGTAAGTCCAGTAGGGGCCTTTTTATCTCAAGCAACAGGACCTGTAGTTGATCAGTCTGGGATTTTGCCTTACTTGTTTCATGAATGGCAGAAGACATGAGACTCCAAGGTCAGAGACAAAGGACTTACTCATAGCATAGAAAGCAGCATGAGCACCATATTGGCAATGATTCCCATGGCCTCAAGATCTGTAGGAATAAGTGGAAGGACCCAAATGAATACTGTGCATGTAGCAGGTTTGTATCATAGCCAAGGGACACAGAGTATGGAGAATGTACCTCTATTATAGTGATTAGTAAGCAATCCAACTCTTTAACTGGAGGAGATATGACTTCATGGTTAATATTGCTCACTGCAAATCCAGTTCTGAGAAACACCTGAGAAAGGGTGGCCAGGGCCTTACCTTCTTGACATACTCAGCAAGTACATACAGAGATGCTTGGGTCCCAAGATGTGCTCTTCCAACCATCAGTCAATGGAAAAAACAAACTGGGGACTCACTCAACAATAATACACATTTTTCTTAAATACTTGTTTTAACTAAAAACACCTAAATATATATTCATTGATCAATCTTGTGATGTAAGGCTAAGGCATGTCTTTGAACACGAATTCCCATTTTGGAATTTTGGGTGGCTTTTTCAAGTAAATTATGCTCATAATGCATCACCTAGTTTCCGTGTTTTCATTTTTAAATTTTCTAATTTTTTTAAAGTTTTAAAGAAATATATATAAGTAAATAAAATTTTTCATTTTATTTTATTTTTTATTTTTTGAGTTGGAGTCTCGTTCTGTCAACCAGGCTGGAGTGCAGTGGTACACTCATGGCCACCCCATCGTCGAGCCAGTGTCTACCTGCTAGGCTCCATCCATCCCTCTGTCTCAGTCTTCCAAGTAGCCAGAACTACAGGTGCATGCTACCACGCCCGGGTAATTTCTGTGATTTAGTGTAGAGACAACGTCTTGCCAAGGTGCCTGGGCTGTTCTCGAATCCGCAGGCTCAGGCAATCCACTCACCTCAGCCTCCCAAAGTGCTGGGATTACAGGCTGAGCCACCAAGCCCGGCTGAGAAATATATATTTTATTTTAAAGAAGTGGGGTACAATTCAGGATTAGGTATATAAATGGACATCATACAGGTAAAATTTGGGCCTCCCTTTGGTCCTCATTTTGCCTGGTTTGAGATCAGGTACCCTTATGATGTTGTGTTCCCCCCCCATCCTCACCCCGGCAGTATCCCACTACTGCCAATCCCTTCTTATGATATTATGGGGTAAATGTTCAGTAGTTGCCACGTTTTTAAAGTGGAGCAAAAATTTAAAAGATATTTGTAGCTCAGTCTGAGGGCTTAATTTTTCTAGATTGCTGTAATATCTTCCCAACCTTTTATAGTTGCCTAATCCAACAAGAAAATACTCTCAGCATCTTAATGTCACAGAGTCTTTCCAAAGCAAACTCATATTTACATTCATTGATACAGCAGCTCCTTATTTTCATACTCATATTTAATGAGTTTCATTATACTTAACTACAATATGTGACTATAGGAATAAGACTTATAAAACAAACCCAAGGAGATCTTGAGAAACACGGAGCTTAGCCTGTGGGAGCAGAAGTGTACAGGTAAGGTCAAGATGAGCTCATGGGCACAGAAGGCAACTATTCGGATAAGCATAATCACTGAAAATTAAATAAGAATCATAAGCATAATCACTGAAAATTAAATACAAAACGGAGGCAGTAAGGCCTCCAGGTCAGTGACTTTTGTGAATATTCAAGTATTCAAGTAAGTAATGCATTCTTTGAGCTCAGCACAACAGTTGGAATAAAGTAACCACACAGTGATGATTAGCAATAATAATAATACTTGGTAATATTAGGCACAGAGGCTAGGGAAGCCAGATGACAAAAAGATGCATAAATCCCAGGCTGCAACTGAGGATTTGAAAACACAGTGTCTGAGAAAAACACATCAACAAGCCTTATACAAAGAAAAATTCAACCATTGCTCCCATAGCCTTTGCATTTCACTCTCAGCAGGGATTTGGAGGCCTGGGAGAAGCTGGGGTGTCATCCCTGAGGACACAGGACTGGGCCCCGAACTGATCATTCTCTTCCCCCCTTCCTAGGGGGTGGCCTGGTCCACTGTGAGGTCTTTGCCGCTCTTGCTGGCTCTCTAGCTGATGGTCCTAACTTTTCCTCCCTTCCTTCGTCTCCTTTCCCTATCTCTTCTCCCCCTTGGAGGAAGGAGGCTCCCAAAGAGATGAACTTCCCAGGTCGGCCAGCTCTAGCCAGGGTGACCTTGTGATAATGAACACTCCCTCACACGAAGAGACTGGGCTCATTTGATAAGCAACTTCCTGGAAAACAGAATGGGACCATGTTCTCCGCATTTCTCGGACTAAAGAATAAAACCACAAGGTATTTTATGTCAGCCAGCATGGTCCTCAACAATGCTGGTTAAGTGTTGTGCATCTTATGGCCCTATCACCTGACACCGTGCCTGTCTGTAAGCGGGTACTCAAGACCTGTTTGTCGAAGGAATTAATTAATCAACTACAGCCACGCGCAGCTGCATGCGGAAATCAGGCCTGCCGCCCACGGCTCTGCTCTTCTTCCTGAATCTTAAACTGCAATCGTGCTAAGAAATCCCCCTTCTAGCTGGGCTCGCTGGCTCAGCCTGTAATCCCGCGCCTTGGGAGGCCGAGGTGAGTGGATTGCCTGAGCCCATGGGTTCCAGACCCGCCTGGGCAACTTGGCGAGACCTCATCTCTACAATAAATCAAAAATTAGCCGGGCATAGTATCGCGCGCCTGTAGTTCCAGCTACTTGGAAGGCTGAGGCGGAAGGATCGCCGGAGCCCAGTAGGTTGCGGTTGCGGTTGCGGTGGCCGGGAGCAGCCACTGCACTCCAGTCTGGGCGACAGAGTGAGACTCCAACTCAAAAAAGAAATCCCCCTTCTCCACCGTCCATGTGGGCTGGCCGGGGTGCAGTCCAGATGTTTCTACGACTTGCTGTTTTCTGCAGATCAGTTCCAAAGGTAGCAGATGTCACTTGGAAATTTTCTAGATGCCTGGTGGTTCTATAAGTTTTGTTTTGTTTTGTTTTGTTTTTTTAAGTCAGGGTCTCTCTCGGTCACCCAGGCTGGAGTGCAGTGGTATGCTCACAGTTTATGGCAGCCTCAACCTCCTGGGCTCAGGCGATTCTTCTGCCTCAGCCTCACGAGAAACTGGAATGACAGGCGTGCACCACCACACCTGGCTAGTTTTTTGTCTCTCTCTTTTTTTTTAAGAGATGGGGGTCTCATTATGCTTCCCAGGCTGGGGAAGGCAGCTCCTGGGCTCAAGCAATCCTCCCGTCTCACGGCCTCTTACAGTGCTGGGATTACAGGCGTGAGCCACTGCACCCGGTTGGTTCTATCATTTGTTGGAGATTCTTTTCCAGATGTGTTGACTCCAACTCTGAGTTCTCAGATTTCTGTTTCTGGCTGGAGTCCAGATCCGGGTTTTTACAGACCAGCTCAGGGCCTGCTGCACCAAGGGCAGGGAGAATTCACATACCAGGTCATTTCTGGGACATACTGGTCCTTGGGTGCCTTTCTCTGGAAAACAAGGCCACAGGGAAGCCTGTCAGCTTCCTGAACTCTCTGGATGCTGTTCACCCTTCTCCCTAGGGGTCACAGAGGAGACAGGGAGATGGGACGAGGAGAAGTTTGTAAGGTCCTGCCAAAAAGTAGCCATTTGAGCAATGTCTGGTCTTCTTCTGGGGCTCAGATCCCAGGCCTGTTACTGGCTATATTTTAGCACCTGCTGTATGCACTAAAACCACAGTGGACTCAATCATGTCACTCTATCTTTAGGAAGACGGGGGGAAAACCTAAGAAATGTAGCACATATAGAGGTCCAGGCAGGGAGGACTGTAGCAAAGCCACCTTTACTGCCTCCCATATCCCTGACCTCCTGGACTCAGCCTCCCAATTCCATACAAATGTATTTGTGAAGGAAGGAGAAATGAAGTTTAGAATGATAGATATGAACCCATTATCTCAGCAAAAGGCAGTTGTGCTACATCTCAGTTGTAAGCAGCACACTGGACTAGCCCGAATCCTTCATTCCCATGAATTTTTTGACTAAAGTCATAGTGTGCAGAATATTTTTGTTAAGGAGTAGTAGATATAATTACTGTCCCCAACAAGTATGATGAACTGTATAAGGAAGGGATGGAGTGGAGATATAGAGAAATAGCAGAAATGAATGAGATTAGGAGAATAACAGAAAAAGAAGATCCACACATATCTGCTCTAAAGACAGTTTCAGGAACAAGAATTTGTAATAAGTGCAAAGAGACACAGGAGAGTTTCTTGAATAACATTTGAAGTATAGAAAGTCAAACTAATGTATATAGTCTAGAAAGTCAATATTTCACAAAAAGAAGCCCAAACCTATATACTCTGAAAGTCACAAAAAAATTGTTTAAAGAAATCACAGAAGCCGGGCTCGGTGGCTCAGCCTGTAATCCCGCGCCTTTGGGAGGCTGAGGTGAGTGGATTGCCTGAGCCCACGGGTTTGAGACCCACCTGCGCAGGTGAGACCTCATCTCTACAATAAATCAAAAAATTAGCCAGGCGTGGTAGCGCATGCCTGTAATTCCGGCTACTCGGAAGGCTGAGGCCGAATGATGGCCGGAGCCCAGCAGGTCGAGGCTGCAGTGGCCACTCCAGTCTGGGTGAGAATGAGACTCCAACTCAAAAAAAAAAGAAATCACAGAAGACCTAAATAAGTGGAAAGACATCTCGTGTTCATGAATCAAAAAAACCCCCCAAAACACAAAACTCACAATATGTTACTTTTTGCATCTAGCTTCTTTCACTTAGCATAATGTCATGAAAATTCATCTATGTGGTAGTTCATTCCTTTTTGTTGTTGAATGGTATGCCATTGTATGGATATACTGCATTTTGTTGATATCACTAGTTGATAGACATTGGATTACTTCCACTATTTGGCCATTATAGATATTGCTGCTATGAATATTCACATACAAGTGTGAACATATTTATGTAGACTTATTTTACTTAGGCATTTGTAGGCTTGAGTGTTCATTTCTTGGGTGAAGTTGAGATACCATATGGTATCCCTTAGTCTGAAGAACTTTTTTAGCATTTCTTGTGAAGAAGCTTAGCTAGCAATTAATTCTCTGTCTTCGTTTATCTGGAAATGTCTTTATTTTACTTTCATTTTTGAAAGATAGCTTTGCTGGATATAGAATTATTAGATGACAGTTGTTCCCTTTCAGTACATTGTCTATGTCTTCCCACTTTCTTCTAGACTATATTTTTTTCTAATGAGAGGTCAGTTATTAATTATTGTTATATTATATATTCACCCCTTTGAATGTCTTTTGTCTCTTGCTGCTTTCAAAATTTTTCTCTTTGCCTTTGATCTTAATAGTTTGACTACGATGTGCTTAGTTTGGGTTTCTTTGTGATGATCCTGTTTGAAGTTCCTTGCACTTCTTAGATGTGTAATGTTTTTCATCAAATTTTGAAAGTTTCTGGCCGTTATTTCAGCAAATATTTTTCTGCTCCTTTATCTGCTCAGTGTTAAACATATTTCTATTATTTTTGTTTTTATGTTTAAACCTGGCTTCCTTGGGATTTTCTCTCTGATGGCATAGCTTAGTAATCAGCCAATGATGGGTTGATCAAATACTTTGAGTCAGTAAAGCTTCTATTCTTTGCCAATGAATCTTTGAGTGGATTGGAAAATGCACTCAAACTTCAGGCAGTTTACAAGCCTGCCCCGGACTTTTGCTTTTTTTAAAACACTTTTGCATTTCCTTTGTGCACGTGCAAGGCCTCATACTCAGCAAGGGTGTATGAATAGCCAGGGCTTTCTCTGGTCTCTTCTGAGTGGCTGTGTCTTGGGCATATGTACAGCCTTCCAGACTACCAGGGATATGTGAGAACCCACCCTGCTTATTTCCCACCAAGATCATTACTGTTTATGACAACACCCAGGGACACCGGGTTTTTCCATGCTTCTTTCCAAATCAAGCCAGCGTCCTGACAGAGAAGCTACTGGCGTTCATTGCTTGCCCCACCCTGGTGGGACTAATCCTGCCAATTGAGCTGGGGGTGGAGGCCAGGGAGGGTAGGGAGCACCTCAGGTAAAAAAAGATGCTTCCGGTCACATAATCTTAGCTAAGATGCAGTGACTTTTCTTCAACTAATGATTCTTAATTTTTTGTGTGCCTTTGATCAATTTCCTTGCTAAGCTCATCCTGAAATGGTTCTTTTAACAATTTTGTTTAGTTTTATTATTATTTGGTGGAGGGAGAATTTCCAAGTTTTTTGTTCCCCCATTCTAGAAGTCCTAACTCAGGAATTGGTCGCCTGCTCCTTTTTAAATATCAGGCTAGATGAGAAGCAAACATCAAGATTGAGCATATAGGTATAGACTGGATGAATCAACCACATATAGCAGCAGCCTCCATTGACCCAGCACTTTCTGTTTGCTAGCCCTATGCTGAGGGTGTTACTCTAAGAGTATCCTTTCATACTTGCAGGAATGCAAAGCCTGGTTTAGTTCTTAGAATGATCTTACTGATTTTCTTCTAGAGGGAAATAACTGAAAAGGCATGTATGGAGAAGAAAATCAGAACTTTTCAGTAGGTACTTCCATTCTAAAGCCAAAATCCTATTTAAATTATTTATTTTTTTCTTGCTTTGCTCTTAAAGCTAGATTTCTTGTTTTGTTTGTTTGTTCTTTTGTTTATTTTTTTGAGTTGGAATCTCACTCTGTCGCCCAGGCTGGAGTGCAGTGGCATGCTTGTGGCCACCACAGCCTTGACCTGCTAGGCTTAAGAGATCCTTCCTTCTCAGCTTTCCAAGTAGCTGGGACTACAGGCAGGTGCCACCAAGTCTGGCTAATTTTTCGATTTATTGTAGAGATGAGGTCTCGCCAAATTGCCCAGGCTGACCTCAACCCGTGGGCTCAGGCAATCCACTCGCCTCGGCCTCCCAAAGTGTTGGGATTATAGGTATAAGCCACTGTGCCCGGCCAAAGCTAGATTTCAATGTAAGTCTAACTAGATTTAGATGTACATTCTTTAAATAAATTAACATAGAATTACGCAAGCCAACTTTTTTTTGAGAGTCTTATTCTGTCACTTGGGATAGAGTGCAATGATGCCATCATTCTCACTGTAGCCTTGACCTTCTGAACTCAGATGATCCTCCCACCTCAGTCTCCTAAGTAGCTGGGACTACACATGTGCATAACCATGCCTGACTATTTATATTTTGTTTGTTTGTAGAGACAAGGTCTTGGATGTTTCCCAGACTGGTCTTGAACTCTTGGCTTCAAGTGATTCTCCCACCTTGGCCTCTCAAAGTTCATGAGCCACTGTGCCTGGCCTGTAAGCCTACTTTCGAAAAAAAAGGTGCCATTAAAATAGCAGGCTGGGCATGGTGGCTCAGGCTCATGCCTGTAATTCCAGCACATTGGGAGGCCAAGGCAGGATAATTGCTTGAGCCCAGGACTTTAAAACCAGCCTGGACAACACAGCAAGACCTTGTCTCTACAAAAAAAAAATTAGCTGGGCATGGTGGCACATGTCTGTAGTCCCATCTACTTGGGAGGCTGAAGCCAAAGGATCGCCTGAGTCCAGGGGGTCAAGGCTGTAGTGAGCTATGATCATGCCACTGCATTCCAGTCTGGGTGACAGAGTAAGACTAGATTTTTAAAAAAGAGTTACTCCATCATGCCTATTACTGTTTAATATAATAAAACTGAAAAATTATATCTTGAATAGTATCTAGAATGAATCAAAGCTATAATGAGTGGGACTATATTACATCAAAACTTTTACTACACAAATTTAGATATGTCACTTGCTAGATCAAGCAATCAAAACACAACTTAATACAGTAACACCTACTATACTAAGACTAAAGTTTTATCTGGGTGTTAATGGTACATTACACTAGCATTACCAAGAAATTTCACAATTATTTATATAAAGGGTTCTAGTGGAAAAGTAGACAACATGCCAGAACAGATGGGTAATATAATCAGAGAGCTGGAAACTGTAGAAAGAATCTAAAGAAAATGCTAGAAATAAAAACGAAAACCACTGTAACATAAGTGTCGAATTCTTGGATGGCTCATTCCTAGAGCGGAAACAACCAAGTAAAGAATCAGACCTTGAAGATATGTGAATAGAAACTTCACCAAACTGAAATGCAAAGAGAAAAATAAGAATGGAAAAAAAAAGAGTAGACTATACAAATCTGTGAGACAATTATAAAAGTTGTAACATGCATAATGGGAATAACAAAAAGAGAAGAAACAAAGGAGCAGAAGAAACATGTGAAGAAATAATGGCTGAACAATTTTCAAAATAATGACAGACATGGAACCACAGATCTAGGAAGATTAGAGAACACCATGAAGGATAAATGTCAAAAATCTGCAAATAGGCATATCATATTCAAACTTTAGAAAACCAAAGACAAACAGAAAACTTTGAAAGAAGCCAGAGGAAAGAAATGCCTTACCTGCAGGGAAGCAAAGATAAGAACTACATCAGATTTGTCATCAAGCAAGAAGAGAGTGGAATAAAATATTAAAGTGTTAAAAGAAAAATAAAATAAAATCCTACCAACCCAGAATCTTGTATCCAGTGAAATTATCTCTTAAAAGTAAAGGAGAAACAAAGACTTTTCAGAAGAACAAAAACTTAGAGAATTTGTGGCCAGTTGACTTCAAACCTTGCAAGGAATAATAGAAGAAAAAAAAATGATACAGGTCAGACACTTGGATCTACATCCAGAAAGGAAGAACATAGAGAAGGAATAAGCAAAAGCATTCTTCTTATTCTTAATTATCTAACAGATAACTGTTCAAAGTAATAGTGGCAACAATGGATTGGGTGATTACAACCTATAAAGAAAATGAATGAAAGCAATGTCAGATATTTATCTCACAATATCAACAATCACTTTATTTTTTTTCTTGAGATTAAATTTATGATTCTTTTAATAAAAACTTTATTTTATTATAGAGATGTGGGAAAGTAAGCATTAACTACATAAATAGGCTGCATGCAGGTGAAGTTTGGGCCTCCAATTGGCCCTCATTTCCCCCAGTTTGGGACCAGGTACCCTTTGTGTTGTTATGTTTCCCCCCACGACTCACTCCCAGCAGTGCCCAGAGACTGCCGATCCCTCCTTTGTGCTATTGTGATTAATGTTTAAGTTTCACTCATGAGTGAGAACATGTGGTATTTAGTTCTTTGTTTCTGTGATAGATCACTAAGTATAATGGTCTCCAACTCCATCCAATTTGCTGCAAAGTCCATGATTTTGTTCTTTTTTTTGGCCAACAGTCATTTTAATGTGATGGTCTATATACACCAATTAAAAAACAGAGAGGCAGTGACTCACGCCTGTAATCTCAGCACTTTGGGAGGCCATGGTGGGAGGACTGCTTGAGGCCAAGAGTTCGAGACCAACCTGGGCAATATAGTGAAACTGTATCTCTTAAAAAAAAAAAGCAGAGACTATTGGAGTGAATTTTCTAAAAAAGACTCAGCTATATGTTGTCTATAAGAAACCTACATTACATGTAAATTTACAGATTAAAAGTAAAGGGATGGAGAAAGATATACCATGCTAACACTAATTAAAAGAAAGCTGGGGTAGCTATATTAATTTCAGACAAAGAAGTGTGGGAAACAAGAAAAATAATCAGAGATAAAGATGGACGTAGTTTTAAAGGGGTCAATTCCCCCAAAAGACATAACAATCCTTAATGTGTATGCACCTAGCAACAGGGTGTCAAAATACATGAGGCCAAAACTCATTGGGCTTCAGAGAGAAATAGACAAATCTACTATTACAGTTGGGTAATTCACATCCCTCTTTCAACAACAGAATAGATAAAGCAATCAGAAAATCAATGAGAATACAATTGACTTGAAACAACACTAGCAATCATCTTGATCCAATTGATATTTATGAAATACCTGACACATCTGACACAGCAGAACACACATATTTTTCTCTGAGTCACATGGAACATTCACCAAGAGAGGCCATATTCTAGGTTATCAAATATACTTTAACAAATTAAAACAATAGAAATCATACAAATGTCTTCTCAGATGACAATGAAATTAAGCTAAAAATGAATAACAAAGATAGCTGGAAAATCCCCAAATATTTAATGATAAAACACTGCACTTATAAGTAATACAGGGATTGAAGAAAATATCTCAAGAGAAATTTTAAAATATTTTTGAACTAAATGAAAATGCAACTAATCAAAATTTGTGGAATGCAGTGAGATCAATGCTTAGAGGGAAATTTATAGCGCCTTATGACACTAAGGAAAAAACAAGCAATATAAGCCTAACGCAAGCGGAAGAAAAAAATTATAGCAGTATAATTGTAAAAGAAATAGAGAAAATCAATGAAATCAAAACCTGGCTGTTTCTTTTTTTAAAGATCAATAACTTTTTAAAGAGATCAATAACTAGAGCTAAATCTCTAACCAGGTTCACCAAGAGAAAAATTAGAGAAGATGCAAATTACTAATATCAGCGATGGAGGAGGAGTCATCGATACCGATCCCTAGGCATTTAAAGGGCAGTAGAGACACAGGGTGAATTACTCTCTGCCTACACATTTGATAACTTAGATGAAATGCACTAATTCCTTGAAAGATACAAACTACGAAAACTCAGACAAATAGAAGTAGAGAATCTAAGTAGACTTAAATGTATTTCAAAAATTGAATAAATAATTAATAACCTTCCAAAGCAAAGCACCAGATTCAGATGGTTTCTGTGGTGAATTTTACACACGGTTGAAAAAAGAAACTTACACCAATTCTCCACAGTCTCTTCCAGGATATAGAAAGAATAGTTCCTAACTCATTCTGTAAGGTCAGCATTATCCTCCCTCATGTCACTTGTCAGCCTCTGTGCTGGATGCCTTCATGCTCGTCTCATTTAATCCTTATAGCAAGACCCGATCCTTGGTATTCTCGGTCACATGGTGAAACTGGAGAAGTTAGGTTTGTGGGAGAGCAGGGGCCCCCATGACAGCCCCCTTCCCCGCTGTCCTTCCTAACCCCGTATCCACACTCCATGCCCTTCAGGGAACCTACTCTTCTGCCTCAGACACCAGATGTTTTTTCTGGTAAGGGAGCGCGAAGGATCTTTCCTCTTCTGGTCTCAATTCCTCTCGAATTGGCATCAGAGCCTTCTAGTTAACGACACAAGTGAGAAGGCAGAAAAAAGACAAAAGCAGAAATGATAGATCAGAACCTTTCCTATTTTCCCAGAGCAGAAAGTGATGCAGGCAGCAGGGCCTGTGCCCCCTAAGTAAAGGAAGAGTCACCAATTTCTGAGAAGTGAGAAAATGGAGTGGCTGGTGGTGCCCAAGAGGAATTTTGAAGACTGTTGGGTCAGGCTTGGTGGCTCAGCCTGTAATCCCAGCACTTTGGGAGGCCAAGGCGAGAGGATTGCCTGAGCCCGTGGGCTTGAGACCAGGTTGGGCAACTTGGTGAGACCTTGTCACTACAATAAATAAAAAATTAGCTGGGTGTGGTAGCTCGCACCTGTAGTTCCGGCTGAGGTGGAAGGATTGCTGGAGCCCAGCAGGTTGGAAGGCTGAGGTGGAAGGATTGCTGGAACCCAGCAGGTTGACGATGGGGTGGCTGTGAGTGTGCCACTGCACTCCAGCCTGGGCAACAGAGTGAGACTCCAACTCAAAACAAAAACAAAAACAAAAACAAAAACAGACTATGTGTTGACTTCCATCGGTACAAATCTATGGCCTTGGGAACCAGCTAGGAGTGAGTTAGAATCCCATTTCTGTGAATCACTAGTTATGTGAAGTCAGAAAAGTTCCTTTGCCTCTCTGAAATGAGGACAATCCCAAATGACTAAAATCCTAAACAATTTTAGGACAACCCTGTGGATATGAAATACATCATTTCTGGTGCTTTTGCTTTGGAAGGTTATGAATTATTTATTCCATTTTAGAAATAAATATAGGCCTACTTAGATGACCAACTTCTTTGTGTGAATTTGGTAGCCTGTGTCTTCCAAGTGCTTGATAGCATCTGACTTTTAACCTGTTGTTCAAAAATTACCATTCTTTTCATTGTCACTTGCAAAGTTCAGATCAAAGTTGGGCACAAGGGATTCTGCTCCTTGTCCGGCTGCCAGGAGTACGCCTCAATGGAAGCCACTAGCCTGGGCCTCCTAGTGCGTAGGGGCAGAACCTCTCAGGGCAGGGCTGGCGTGGGAGATGCCAAGAAATGACCCAGTGGTCCCAGGTGTGGACTCCAGAATCAGGTCTGGCCGGGCCAAGGTGTCTGCCTCGGTATACGTGTTAGCCCCACCCCTGTGGGCTGTGAGAAGCACCCAGCCTAATCCACTCACCTTCCATTCCTATTCCAAAAAACTTTTACTGGATGCCTGCCCGGTGGTAGGTTTCATTCCAGATGCTGTGGAAACAGAGATGGATACTGTGGAAACAGAGATGGATACTGTGTGGTTTCTGTGTGGCAGAGGCACAGCTCAGGAGGATGAAATTGCACAAACCAGGCCTCTGACTGTGAAGGCTTTTGCTGAAGGGATGCAGAACCATGCAAGAGGCCACTCACTTTCCCAGAGAACAGCTTACTCAGCACGAGGTGTCAGTTTTCCTCCTTGGCAAGCTCTCCCATGTCCCGAGATAACTGACCAGGCAATGGGGAGCTCAGCTTACTTGATTGTTGGGAAAACCTGAAAACGTCCCAAGGGGGAGAAAGGCAAAGTGCTGTGCACAGAAGACTAGCCACCAGCATCGTCCTCACTAGACCAGAACCGCCTTGGCCCTGGGGACGCTGTGTTCCCTTCTCTAGGCCGAGGCCCTCCGTGGAAAGTCCCCAACGTCCTCCCCTGGGCTTGAGGGTTCTGCTGGCTGCGATGGAGCCTGGAAGTGCCTGTCTGTAGTTTAGATGGGGAAGGAATGGAGGAGGGAAGAGGGAGGGGAGATGGAGAGAACGGAGATAGAGGAGGGAAGGAGGGTCCTAGAAGGCAGGCCTCCAAGTTAAGCCCACAAGTGCTGGGTTCCAGAGGCTTTTACAGGTTCCAGAGCTCTGAGAGTCTCACCTTTTTCTTTTCTTAAAATTCTCTTTCCTGGCCGGGTGTGGTGGCTCATGACTTTAATGGCAGCACTTTGGGAGGCTGAGGTGGGAGGACTGCTTGAGTTTGAGACCCACCTAGGCAACATAGCAAGACCGCATCTCTATAAACAATCAAAAAAATTAGCCGGGCATGGTGGCTTGTGCCTGAAGTCCCAGCTACTCCGTAGGCTGAGGTGGGAGGATCATCTGAGCCCAAGTGGTCAAGGCTGTGGTGATCATGCCACTCCCCTCCAGCCTGGGAGACACAGCGAGACCCTGTCTTTAAAAAGAAGTTACTTCTCCGCTGTCTCGTTCTGAACCATCTGGAGGCGACTCAGCTGAGGCAGTGGTTAGCGCTGTCACAGCGTGTGTCATTTAAACTCAGATTGCTGGCCTTTTTCACCACTGTAAAATGAGCATCATGACCTTGTGGCGGGCAGTGGGGGGAGGGGACTAAGAGAGCCAAAGTGCAGGAAGCCTTTCACACAGAAGTTTCTGCAAGCAATCTGTGCGTTTCCAGCCTCAAGTTTCTTTGTGTTTTTGTTTTTGCTGTTGTTGTTGTTGTTTCTTTTGAGTCTCACTATGTTGCCCAGGCAGGAGTGCAGTGGCACACGCACGCTCACTGCAGCCTCAACCTGCTGGGCCCAGGCAATCCTTCTATTTCAGCCCTCCAAGCAGCTGGAACTACAGGCACGTGCCACCACGCCCAGCTAAATTTTTAAAAATTTATTTATTGTAGAGATGAGGTCTTGCTAAATTGCTCAGGCTGGTCTTAAATCCCTGGGCTCAGGTAATCCCCTTGCCTCTGTCTCCCAAAGTGTTGGGATTACAGGCATGAGCCACCATACCTGGCTTCGAGTTTCTTTCAAGCTCTCAACAGCCAATGGTAAGCCGAACGCACTGTCGCATTAAGATTGGGAATCCGAGATGTATTCAGAAAAGTATCAGAATGGGAAGCTTCTGAACTATGTTGTGAGACTCCATTAAGTTGAGAAAACCAGCGCTGACCAGCCATCTAGTGTGTGCACAGCAGGGGTGTGCACGAGGGTCCCCTGGTGTGGCCGTGTACTTCTGGAATTCTGGACAGTGAGCCCATTGCTGGGCCCGTGTCTGAAGATGCTTCTCACACAAGCTGGAGCTCGGAGCATCCTCAACAAGCACCTACCGAGTTCTTGTATGTGGACGACTTGCGTAGTGTGGCCAGGTGTGGAGATAAAGTACACAGTGGAAACGTCTAGAAAGAGTACAAATTCCCTGTCCTGCAGGGAATTAAGCTGAGAGATCGTCTCCATTTCTATGTGTCAGTCATCTCACATGCACTGATTGAATCTTCTTAACAAAATCCTGCAGAGTGGAGGTTTTTATCCTCATTTTATAGATCAGAGAGCTTAAGTTACTGACCCAAGTTCATACAGTGGTAAGTGTCAGGTCTGAATTTGAATCAGGGTCCGAATCCAGTACCTTCTCCTTTTTTCTATCCTGTGTGCTGCCTTTCCCTAGCAGCCGAACTTTCTAGAAAACAAACGGACTCCAGGGACAAAGCAGCACATTTCCCCACGGCCATGCTCTTGATGGCTTCCTGCTCTTTCCCTGGAAATAGAGGAGAAAGGCATCAGGACACCTGAGGAGGCTTGGTCATCCATGCACCGAGGTCAGCAGTGTGGACTTCTGGCTTAGTTACTTTCCCATCAGACTTTAGGAGAAAGAGCACAGCACATCTCCAGCTCTGTTTCCTCCCGAGAAGGAAGCCGAGGGTCTGTCTCAGAGTGTCATCAGACTGGCTAAATACCTACCTATGTCTGCACAGGGGAACCGACCTTGGAGGTGAGCTCAGCATGGAGGGACGTCCTCACCGCTGCCGCGTTCTGGCTTGAGCTCTGTGTCTTTCATCAGGCTCCCCAAGACCGGTCACTGCCTACCAAGACGAATGTCAATGAAGCAGGAAGCTCACAGGGTAGACTCTGTCTCCCAGGATGCATTTGGACAGGGTAGCCAGGAGATGCAGGTCATTCCATGGCTCCCAGCCCTCACTTCCCTGGAGGGAGGGTATGTGAACTGTTGCTGGACCTACATAGTCCTTGTTCTTCAGGGTTCCTGAGGAAATAAAAGGTGGCAACAGGAAACTGAGTACCTGTCCCAAGTCCGACTCCACTCAAAGCAAACAATCATTCTTCATCTGGGTACCACCTCTCAGAGCTTGCAGAGTGTGCTCACATGTGTCACTTCTCCTCACTCTCTCTCTCTCTCTCTCTTCGGAGTCTGAGTTGGAGTCTTTCTCTGCTGCCTAGGCTGGAGTGCAGTGGCATGGTCACAGCTGCCCAGAGCCTTGACTTCCTGGGCTCAGATGAGCCTTCTGCCCTAGACTCCCAAGGAGCTGGGGACTACAGGCATGCACCCCCACACCCAACTAATTAAAAAAATTTTTTTTTTGTAGAGATGAGGTTTTGCAATGTTACCCAGGCTGATCTTGAGCTCCTGGGCTCAAGTCATCCTCCCACCTCAGCAGCCCAAAGTTGTAATTTTGCGCCATTCTTCTGTGAACTCTGCGAGCTGGGCACTGAAGGAAGAAACATTCTCATCACGGGCATTTGCTCTGCTTGAGATCACAGAGACCACGCCTCTTGGTTCCCGGAGTGGTGCTGCTGCAGGTGACAGATTTTCTTGGATGACACATCAGGGATCTCTCTGTGATAAGAGCTTCATGATTCTCTATCATAACATAGCATCTCTCTCTCTCTCTTTCTCTCTCTCTCTCTCTTTCTCTCTGAAACGATCTCACTGTCACCATGCTGGAATGACCTCCTGGGCTCAAACAATCCCCTGCTTAAGCCTCCCAAGTAGCTGGGACAACAGGCATGCGCCACCATGCCTGATTTTTAAAAAATTTTGTAGAGACTGGGTCTCATTATATTGCTCAGGCTGGTCTCAAACTCCTGGCCTCAAGCGATCCTCTCTCCTCAGCCTCCCAAAGTGCCTAGGATTACAGGCACGAACCACTGCTCCTGGCCAGAGCCTCTTTCTTTATGTTCAAGCTGGAACACATCAACAGGGTTCCTGTGAGAATGCCTAGCAAGGTTATTCTCTCTCTCATATTTTTAAAACTTGTTTTCATTTCTTCTGAGTTTTGATTTTCTTTCTAGTTGGCACACCTTCCCCTGCTGTGGTATTCAGAGGTAAATAGTGTATTCATTTATTACTACTGTTGAGCAGTTACTATTTTGTACCTCAGTGAAGTCACTCAGTCCAGATATGGTGGTGAGTACATGGAATGTAACATTGGCTAAGACACGTTGCTGCTTTTAAGTGACTTTGTGATCATCATGGCGCTGTCAGAGGACTGAGCTGAAGATACCTCTGCTTCCTGCTGGTTAAACTACATCCAGAAATCACCACACTGTTTTCCAAAGAGGTTGCACTAGTTTCTGAAAGAACTAGAAATTGATCTTCCATATGACCCAGCAATTTTCCTATTGGGAATATACCCAGAGGAACTCAAATCATTCTACAAAAAAGATACCTGAACATGTAGGTTTGTTGCAGTTCTATTCCCAATAGTGAAAATATGGAACCAACCATGCTGCCCATAAAAGCTGGACTGGATTTTAAAAATGTGGTATATATACACAATGGAATATTATGCAGTCATAAAGAAGTACAAACACATGAACTTCGCAGCAACTTGAATGGATTTAGAGTCACTCATACTCAGTGATCTATCACAAACAAAGAATGGAGTACCATATATTCTCACTCATAAGTGGACCTTGAACAATTATAATACTATAAGAAAGGAATTGGCAGTAGTGGGAAACTGTCAGGGGAGGGGGGTGGGATTGGTAGTTGAGGGAAACTGCTAGGGGAGGGAGGGGCATACCTCATCAACAAGAGTACCTGCATAATCAATGTTTGTATACCTAGCCCTGAATTGTACCCCACATCTTTATAATAAAAATTTAAAAAAAGAAAAAAAAACTACATCCAAACCAGTTGCTTAATAATTTCCCAGCCTATCCCACCTTGCTCCCTCCTTCTTCTCTTCCAGGGGTTCATTTATTGAGCAATTCATTTTACATGCCACTTTTATCATGTATTAAATTTGCATGTGTATTTGAATGTATTTATTGCCTTTCTATTCCCTGATGTATCTATTCATTTACAATATTGCTTTGAGTGTTACAGCTTTATATATTTTTTCATATCTGGTAGGTGTGGTTGTCCCTCATTAATTGACGTTTTAAGTATTTTCACAACTACTCTTATTTGTTTGTTTTTACATTTGAACCTTAGAGTACAGAAAGAATCCTGGCATTTGTATTGGAATTATGTCAAATTTACAGATTAACCACAGGATATTTGATAATCTTATGATGCTTTCTTCCCAGTCAGAGAATATAGTATGTCTTTTAATTTGTTCAAACCCTTGAAGTCCTTCAATTTCTGCTTGTCTGAAAGGCACAATTCTTTATTTCTGAATACTTGATTTTGTTTTGCTGCTATGGTAAATGAGATACTACTTTCCAGTACATTTTCAAACTGGCTGTTATCTGTATTTGTGATAGCTATTGGCTCTCTTTATATTAATTTCTACATATTAATAGATGAATTCTACATAATAATTAATCCTTTTGCTGAAAATACTTTTGCAGCTAGTTATCTCAGATTTCTCATGCATGAGAGTTTATTTGCCAGTATCAACAATGATATTTACTATACTCTATCTATTACTTTCAAATGTTATACTCCAATTTATTTCTTTTCTAATTAGAGCTAGTACCTCCAGAACAACAATAAATAATGGTAGGGATAGTGTCACATTGTCCTGTCCTTGACTTCAGTATAAATGCTTCTAAATACCTTGTCAGTGAGCAAGGCGAGCTCGTGTTAAGAAAGTATTCTGGGCAACCTCCTTGGGTCCCCTCCTGCTGTGGCAGCTTCTTTGTCCTCTCAATAAATCCTGCTTTTAAAAAAAAGAAAGAAGTGTCTATCTATGTCTTTTGCCCACTTTTTAAAGAGGCTGTTTGTTTTTTTCCCTTCAGTGCGTTTGAGTTCCTTGTAGGTCCTAGATGTTAGGCCTTTGTCAGATATACAGTTGACAAATATTTTTTCCCATTCTGTGGGGTGTCTCCCTGCTCTCTTGATGGTTTCTTTTGCTTTGCAGAAGCTCGTTAATTTGATGAGGTCCCACTTATCTATCTTATTTCTTAAGGTATTGGCCTTTAGGGTTCTGGATAGGAATCTGTTGCCAGTTCCAATTTCCATAAGTGTGTCCCCTGCATTTTCTAAGGTTCTTATAGTTTGAGTTTTTACATTTAGATCTTTGATCCATTTAGAGTTATTTTTTGTGTATGGTGATAGGTAGGGGTCCTGTTTCTTCTGTGGTACATATACACAATGGAATATTATGCAGCCATAAAGAAGGACAAATATATGGACTTTGCAGCAAATTGGATAGATTTGGAGTCTATCATACTCAGTGATTTATCACAGAAACAAAGAACTGAGTTCCATATGTTCTTACTCATAAGATGACCTTGAACAATTACAATGCTATAAAAAAGTGATTGGCAGTAGTGGGAAACTATCAGGGGAAGGTGGGGTGGGACTGGCAGTTGGGGAAAACTGCTAGGGGAGGAAGGGGCATACCTCATCAATAAGGGTACCTGCATGATCAATGTTTGTATACCCAACCCTGAACTGTACCCCACATCTTTATAATAAATAAAAAAATAAAAATAAAAGAAAGAAAGAAAGTATTCCGCTCCTTTTGAAGTCATTACTGAAGCAACAGTGGCCAAAATAAAGTTCAATCCCTTTGTGACTTCAGACTGAAGCAAGAACCACGAATGGCATTTCAGTGCACCTTCCCCACATTTGCAGGAAGATCATGATGTCTCTCCCTCTCTCCCAAGAGCTGAGACGAAGTACAACACTCAATCCATGCCTAGAAGGATGACGAAGTTCAGATTGTGCGAGGACACTATAAAGGCCAGCAAATTGGCCAGGTAGTCCGGGTTTACAGGGAGAAATAGATCATCTACACTAAATGGAGCAGCGGGAAAGGCTAGTGGAACAGCTGTCCTTGGGGGCATCACCCCAGCAAGGTGGTTATCACTTGGCTAAAACTGGACAAGGACTGCAAAAAAGATCCTTCAACAGAAAGTCAGATCTTGCCACGTCGGAAGGGAAAAGGGCAAATACAAGGAAGAAACCACTGAGAAGATGCAGGGATGACGTAAACTTACACGATTTTCATCTTTCATTAAAAACTGTTCATTTATATGTGGGAGGCAAATAGTCACAAGGATGGAAATAAAAGACACCGGGGACACTGATAAAAGGGGAGGAGGAAGGGAGATAGAGTTCAGAAACAACCTACAGGGCACAATGTTCATTATCTGGGGAATTTAGAGTCACTCGAGACCCAATCCCCACCACTACACAATATGCCCATGTAAGGAATACGCATGTGTACCCCCTGAATCTAAAATAAAAAAATTTTTAACTGATAAAGATAAGAAAACTGAGATCAAGGGAGGCATGTAGGCCATGAGTCATAAAACAAGATATAGAATTCAGGCCTTTCAAACACAAATTTAGAAAATTGATGCGATCATATAGAAAAGAGAAGCATTCAGCATGCTAACAAACAAATCTCTTAATTTTTTTCCATATTTGATCTAATGCAGATTTCATATAGATGTATGGCATTTGTTTTTGAAGGATGTATGGCTTTATGAGAAGTTGTCAAAGATGTTAAAAAAAACCATATAAAAAGGAAATAATTTATTTCTCCTTTAAAAACTTATAAAATCAAGAAAACAGGTAATCTCACCCTTTAACATCTTTTATATTTGTGTTTCAACACGAACATTCTAGTAGGATATTAATATGCATAATTTATACATAAGTAAGTGTAAATATTGTAGGGATGCCAATTTTAAAAGACAGATTCAAGCATGTAATCAAACAAGTTTAGAGACCATGAGTTTAGAGGATTATCATAAAACTACTTCATGAAAATATTAATGTTTACCACCTACAATTGACACTTTCTTTGACAATATAGAAGGCACTTGAGATCTTGAAGGCTTTAGAATGAATCATCATCCTGGACATTGGTTATCTTCTCTGTAGATGAAGGCTAGTTAACTAAGAATCATTCATTGGAAGGCCTAAGTGTGCCTCTGAAAATGTCTGATTGTTATGACTCTCTGAACATTTTCCTCCAATAAAGTTCCAAGAAAGTAACTCTAACTGGGCTCCCTCAGCCCTCCCAATTTCCACATCATGCAGGCACCAAGATATGCCAGAGGAAGGGGTGGAGGGTGAGCCCGTCTAGCTGGGCCTGGCCTCTCTGGATCACACTTCATACACATTGTGTGTCCTAGCAAAAAGATACTCTTTTTGGCACAGGCAGGATGGGAGCTGATGTATCTATGGGCAGAACAGTCAAAGGGTGGGGAGGAACCAGACCTTCTAAAGATCCACTACCTCACCTCAGCAAGCAGTGACGTCCTGTCGGGGCCCCTGCCAGATGTCTTCCTAAGGAGATGATGCTGAAAAGCAAAGAAACACTAGTATTCTTTGTAGTTGTTGAAAGAGAAAAGATAGCTGGAGGGATAAACATCTCAACCAACAAATTCTTTTTATGAGACATCTGGCTTTCTGCAAATTTTTACTGAACCAAGACATGTGTTCTTTGTAAATTAATACACGCAGCGCAAAAACTCAATATGTTGATAGAGTCCATGAAGACAATTTCCAGGCTAACTTGGGTTTGTTTTACATCGTTAACAAGAGCAGGAGGCTGGGAGAGGAACCTCATGAATTTTCAGAGATGAAAAGGTTGGGTTCACATGAAATGACTGATCTGAGATCTAGAGTAAATTTGATCGAAAATTCTCTCTTAATTATATGGTGAAAATTAAAATTCAACTTTGAAAATATTTATTGATCCCTATGAGAATGCAGAAGCAAGATAAGATGCGATGTCTTTCAGTCTATGTAGGGAATAAACATTTGTCCATATAGACTAGATAACAGTTCAAAAATATAGAATTAAATAACAAATATGGAGCATAGTTGGTATTGTAAGAGGTCGGAGAACTCATGATTGGCTGTTAGGAGTGTATCAACAGGAGTTCCCCTAAGTATAAAAGAGTAAAAGAGGAAGAGGGACTTGTGATTTAAATCCCTACCCCCAACAATGTTCCAAGGCCACAGGCTGGATGTACCTGCCCAACTTCCTCTACAAGGGATTTTTGAAGGTCTGTTTTGAGGCTCTCACCCTGGGATGGGAGGGAAAGGAGAGCCACTGTCAGCTTGTTTATGTCCTGCCGGCGTTAAGGCAAGAAAAAAAAAAGCAGTAACATTCTGGTAACTGGCAAGGATGCTTTTGGTTGTGGGATGATCAAATTTGGGTCACTGAGCTAGTCGGAGCAATTGAGTCAAGGAAGGAGACACCCAATGAGCACATGAAAAGATGCTCAACATCATCAGTCAGGGAAGTATGAATAAGCCATAATGAGCTATCACCGCACATCTGTTAGAATGACTAAAATTAAAACTGAGAAGGCCGGGTGCAGTGGCTCAAGGCTGTAATCCCAGCACTTTGGGAGGTTGAGGCAAGAGGATTGCCTGAGCTCAGGGGTTCAAGACCACCCTGGGCAATTTGGCAAAATCTCATCTCTGCAATAAAATAATAATAATAATAATAATAATAATAAGCTGGGTGTGGTAGTGCGCACCTGTGGTTCCAGCTACACGGAAGGCTGAGGCGGAAGGATAGCCTGAGCCCAGCAGGTCGAGGCTGCCTGGGCAACAGAGTGGACTCTAACTCAAACAAACAAAAAAAAACCCAAAAAATCCTGAGATGGACTGTACCAAGTGTTGATGAGGAGGTAGAACGACTGGACCGTCCACACATTTTTGATAGGAATATAAAATGGTACAACCATCTGTAAAACAGTTTGACAGTTTTAATAAAGCTGATGTATACTTACTATGTGACACAATAATGCCACTTTGGAGTTTTTATGTAACTCTGCCAAATTAAAAAAAAAAATGTCTGCAGAAAGAATTGTAGGTGAATATTCTTATTAGCTTTATTCATGATAATTTCAAACCATAAATAATCCCCAAATAGTTAAATTTTTAAACAATTTATGGCATATTAAAGTTATGCAATACTACTCAGCCACAAAATGGAACAAACTATTGATATGCCCAATATTATAGATACCTAATACCATAGAATCTCCAAACGAGTTCAACAGAAGGAGCCAGACCTACCAGAGTACACACTGTATGATTCCATTTATACCAGGGATCCCCAACTTCTGGGCTTTAGGGACAAGTGAACCAGTGAGAGATAGCCCCGACTCCTCAGAGAACTACCTGAGGGTAGTTGGGACAGTGAGCACCAATCCCCAGGTCTGCTAGTGAGAAGACTGGGGCTGACTGGTATCGGGTCCGTGGCCTATTAGGAACCGGGTCATGCAGCAGGAGGTGAGCGGCAGGCCAGCGAGTACAACTTCACCTGTGTTTACATCTGCTCCCCACTGCTCGCATTATTGCCTGAGCTCCATTTGCTGTCAGATCAGCTGCAACATTCGACTCTCCTAGGCGCGCAAACCCTGTTGTGAACAGCGCGCGTGAGGGATCTTGGTTGCGTGTTCCTTATGAGAATCTAATGCCTGACAATCTGAGGTGGAGCTGAGGCGGTGATGCTAGCACTGGGGAGTGGCTATAAATACAGATTCACATTAGTAGTGAGGTTTGACTGCATATTCCTCCTCCCACCCAGGTTTGTGGAAAGATTGTCTTCCATGAAACCGTGTTTGATGCCAAAAAGAATAGGAACTGCTGATGTATACGGCATTCTAAAAAAAAAAAAAAAAAGATAGCCTACAGTGACAGAAAGCAGTTTGTGTTTGCCTGAGCCTGGGGTGCAGGTGGGTGGGAGAGTGAGTGGGCAGGAACACAGGGAACTTTCTGGAGTGATGCACATATTCTATACCTTGATTGGGGTAAGGGTTACACCAGGGTTAGGTTTGTCAAAACTCACCAAACTGTGTAATTAAAATGTGTGCATTTTGCTGTGTGTAATTTAAACCTCAATAAAGTTGACGTAAAAAGAAAAGGCACCCCTTCTAATGAATGGGCTTTAGGGACAGGTAAAACAGTGAGAGATAGCCTTGACTTATTTTTTGTTTTTTGAGGTGGAGTCTCACTCCGTCGCCCAGGTTGGAGCACAGTGACACACTCAGACAGTCATTCTAGTGTCTATCTGCTGGGCTCCAGCGATCCTCCTGCCTCAGCCTTCCAAGTAGCCGGAACTACAGGTGTGCACTACCACACCTGGCTAATTTTTGATTTATTGTAGAGACGAGGTCTCGCCAAGTTGCCCAGGCTGGTCTTGAACCCATGGGCTCAGGCAATCCACCCACCTCGGCCTCCCAAATTGCTAGGCTTACAGCCTGAGCCACCAAGCCCAGCATGGTACATGATTCTTACAAGACTAGGCTCAATTCACAGACTCCTCCCTTGGACAAGAAACCAGAGTTGGGGTCTAGCAACCCATCGTCTGGGAGCGCCAGGTCACTGCACTCCTCGTGTGTCCGGAGGAGGCCCGGCTCTGGGCACATGGAAGGTCAGACCAAGGTGGAGTTCAGGAGGCGGGGGGCAGCTGCTGCTTCTGCACCCCAGCAAGGTGTTCTTTTTGTAAAGTAACCAAGTGTTAATGATACTTAGCTGAGTGGCTTTGGGAAAACTCAGATAAACTTTTCCTTCACCCCTACATTTATCTGGCCATTTCAGGAAGCCAAATGGAAGCGTTCAGGCTCCAGGGAGGAGGTTTGTCATTGTTAGATAGTGCATCATCTTAACGGAGTATGTTACGAACTATAAACCACAGTTCTGTAATGGTGAAAATTAGCATCTTTATATCAAAATAAAAAGGGAAATAGAGCCTGATGACGTCTGTCGACCCAGCTACTTGGGAGGCGGAGGCGGGAGGATCACTTGAGTCAAGGAGTTCAAGGTGGCACTGAGCTGTGATTAGCCACTGCACTGCAGCCTGGGCAACATAGCAAGACTCTGTCTCGAATGAATGAATGAATGAATGAATGCATGCATGCATGAAAAACAAAGGGAAACAAAGCATGACTATATGCAACCTCTTTTGGAGCAATTACCACAATTACATGCAAGTAAATTGTTCCCTTAGTAGAACAAAGGCACCTCTAGTAGACTGTTCCCACGAATTCATCTCATACAGACACCAAGCTTCCTATCCAAAGTCCATCTTAGATTACTGTTTTTCTTTCCAGTGAACCGTTTGCTCCCCCCATGGGAAATACTCGCATGTTCGTGGCCAAGTTAGCAATTATACAAATGTCAAGAAGTGTATCTTTTTTCAGAAGCCCATCTATCTCAGCTGCCTTCCAGCACTTTTCAGAAAATGGAAACAAAGCAAAAGGAAACAAGAGAATGTCTCCAAGGACACTAACCTTAAGTCGTCCGAGGCTGGCTGTGTGACTTGAAATACAACTTCTGTCCACGCCATCCAGGCCAGGACTGCAAGTCAGTCACCCGGGTCTAGCCCCGTTCTCTCGGTAACTGGGCACATGAAGTTCAGCAACTCTAAACTTCGTTCCAGTTTTCTCCATGGTCAAATGATGATGGCGTCCTTTCCTTAACCTAGCTCAGTGACGAGAAAGGTTTCACTGAAATATTAGATGTGATCACAGTTTGAAAAATTCAGAGTTTAATACAAACCTGTACAAAATGGTGCTTTTCCATTGTTTCATTTCAACACGTTATAAACATAATAAATGTGCTTTCACTATATACATGTAAGGACTGGATCTCTCAAGCAATAAACAGCCTGGGTCATCTTTTACTTTTCCAATACGATTACCAAGTTGTCGAGAATGATCACCTGTGACTGCTTTAAATCTTTTTTTGCTTCACACTAGGGTGTTGCAGAAGTCACTTTATTATTAAAACAACAGATGGGAAACTGAAGCCTCTGGTTGGGATATAAGTTACAGTTTCAAGACAAAAGAAAGCAATTGGGCCATAGAAATGCCACAGTGATTAATTCTTGTACGTGGTCTGCACTCCATCGAATGAAGACTCTAGCAGTGAAAAATCAAGTCGAGTGTACACAGATCTGTACTGTTTGTGGGGGAGTAAGAATGTCCTGAATTTGACGTCCAGGGCTGGCCTTGGCGTGGCGGACTCGCTGCCTGTTGCCCAGAGTCCGACCTGCTGGGTTCCCCGCCCCCGCCCTGCCCCCCTCTCCTGACCTCCCCTACTCTTCCCTCCCCCTCTTTCTCTACTCTCTCCCGGTCCGTCTGAGGGTAGACATTATTCTTAGTTTTCTCTTTTAGGAAACTTAGGAACATGGGAGATGGTTTTCTTTTCCTTGAGTTGTTTTGTTTTGTTTAACAAATGTTCACTGATCGTATACAGCCAGACAGGAGATACATAGGTATACGGTCCTTGCCCTCACCTTGCTGAAGGTCTCACAGTAGGCCAGGCTGAAAGAAGACACACACACACACACACACACACACACACACACACACACACACACACACACACAACTTCTTATCTTCTGATGTAGATCAGAAGGTTTTGTGGCAGGACTGCTATCCCTTGAGCCATGAACCAGGCCTTGAGTGGGGAGGGAGATTTCCACAAATGGGTATGGGAAAAAGTGACCTAGAGGCAGATTAAAAAAAGAAAAAAAAAAAAGGCAACAGGCAGAAGAGCACTAGGAAGGTTTTTTTGTTTTGAGTCGGATCTGTTGCCCAGGCTGGAGTGCAGTGGCACAATCACGGCTCACTGTTGGCCTCGACCTCCTGGACTCAGACAATCCTTTCACTTCAGCCTCCTGAGTAGCTGGGACTACAGGGGCACGCCACCATTCCTAGCTAAATTTTTTATTTTTTGTAGAGACGAGGTCTTGCTCTGTCAACCTAGGCTGGCTTCGAACTCCCAGGCTCAAGCACTCAAGCAATCCTCCTGCCTCAGTCTCCCAAAGGGTGGGATTTCTAGGTATGCACCACCATGCCCGGCCAGCCAGGTGGGCTTTGAGCAGTGATCTGTTCAGTCTGTCTGTGGTATGTGTGTGTGGTGCAGCGTGCTGGGGTCTGCTGGAAAGACAGAGTGGATGTTTTGGCATGGGGGTACCAAAGCCCTGCGGAGGACTTTGAGCTTTGCGCTGTGGGCAGCGTGGAGAAAGATGCTAAGATATGGTGTTAGTCTGCTTTTATTCACAGGATGTGACTTGCACGAGTAAGCGCCCACTCTGTCTCCCATTCTTCCCCTCAGCCCCTCTCTCATCCTAGGGTAGCCCCAGCCTCAGGAAAGAGGCTTGGAGAGCTGCCTGGCCTGGGCATGGTGAGTCCCCTACACACCTCATGGTGGACGTGGTGATGCAGAGAGTCTGCAGCCAGCTCCAGTGACAGCTCGTCTCTGGGGGCCCACATTGACTTTCAGACCTTGACTTTGACCCCCAAGGAGAAGGATATAAACAGGAATTTGCTTGGTTCCCCGCTCAGGGCCCACTATGACTCAGGCTTCAAGGCTTACTGGGACCCACCCATTTATTGGGGTGGGATGGGCATGGAGGCTGGAGGGGCAGAGGCTGGACAGAACTGGACTGGGGGCAGCGGCCGGGCCATCCTGCCCAGGTCAGTGAGCTCAGGGGTCTGGGGGGGGGCAAAGGGGGTGGGTTCACCCCAGGGGGGAGGGCTGCAGGCCATTACTAACAAGAGGGGAGGCTGAGAGCAGCTTTTCTAAGTCATCCGTAATAAAAAACAAATGTCAACCAATAGTGTCAGAGGAAGACCGTGTTGTGTCCTCTATTTTCTTGGTAGAAAATGACATAAAACCAATGCCATCTGATCAGCGATCAAAGAATATGTGGCAAAATGTAGAAGAAAGTATTCTAGAGGTGTGCCCCACTACATAATAATAAAATACATTGAATTTCTGGATTTTGTGATATTTGGAGGATTTATCAGCTTTTAACATTTTATAACTTACCATGACGTCTTTTGCTTTCCAAGTAAGTAGTAACTTTCACACTGAGTTTGTATTTGAAATTTCATATTCTTTTCTTAAAGATTCTCCAAATTGTGAAGCTTCAGGTCCCTACAAAACTAGGATTAGCCCCTGGATGGTCCCCATAATATTAACTCAATAAATGTTTGATTTATGACAATTGCACAGTACATCGAGCTCCAAGGACCGAAGAACACCAGAGAAATAAAATGCATTTCAAACAAAGAGACAAAATAAATAACTGGATTAGTGGCTTGGCTGGGAAATCAAAATTACTATCTTCATGACTGGGACTTTTTAAAAATGAGGACACTCAGAGTTGGCCTCCAAATGAGTTCCACACCCAACATGGTGGGGGCCAGTCTGCCTGCCTGAGAGCGGCTGGCAGCTTTGCCGGAGCCACAGTTATGTGACGTTAATTAGTTCTAATGTCATTTCCACATGTAATTTTTAGCCGGTTATTTTCTCAATTAGGGTTTCCCAATTGTAAATTAGTTGGGTTGTGTAAACATAATGCATTCAAGAAGGAGGAAAAGTAGAATTTAACTCTCCATATGCAAGTTGTATTTGCCAAAACACACAGATGCTATTTAGAAACCAACAAACAATAAAGTAATCTCAGCGCTCTAACCAAAGTAAACTTAACAAGTAATTTCATAGGATGATTGACTCGATTTGCTTTATTTTATAGAGTAGATGCTTTTGAAACATTATAAAAGCATGTTTCAAAAATAAATTTAATACTTTTGAGCTTGGTGTCTACAAAATAATGGTTTATAGGACTTTAAAGTGTGGTCATGAGTAAAAAAATTTTTTTAATACTACAATGTGACAGAGTTACAATTTTCCAAAGTTACAACTTTTGGCTTTCAAAATCTAAAACATGGGCAAAATATATGGAACAATGGTTTTGAAGATATTGGATAGCAGGAAAGAAAGGACACTGATTCCTAAGAGATGGATAACAAACAAGATGAACCCTTACAACTGCCCCAGCTTACTGCCTCAAGAGAGTTTGCAGGCCACAGAGTGTGGAGCAGGAATCCAAAAGGAGTCCGTCCATTAGTCTCCTTGAGTTGAGGAGACAAGAGTTGAAACTATGGGGAGACCCAAGCAGGCAGAAGACATGAAGGGCACGTGACTGACCTTCAAAGAATACACATTCGTTTTGTGTATGTGGAATACTTGCCAAGACTTCTATCCAAATATTCTGGGCCACTGGACAAGTGACAATACATTTTAAAAGACTCAATTCATACAAACTATTTTTTTGACCACAGTAGAATTAAATTAGAAATCAACTGTAGAAAAATACCTGGAAAAAGAAAAAGGAAGTTGAAAACTAAACAGACTCTAAATAGCCCATGGATCAAAGAAAAAATTAAAATGGAAGTCAGACGTCATTTTTCACCAATGAAAATGAAAACACAACATATGAAAAATTAACGGAATGTTTCTAAAGCAGTACTTAGAAAATTGTAGCCTAAAAGTGAATAATAGAAAAGAAAAATAGATCTCAAATCCATGACCCCAGCATCTACCTCAAGAAATCAGAAGAGCAAATAAAATTCAAAGTAAGTAGAAGAAAAATAAATAAATAAAAAGATCAAAGTGGAAATCAATGACATAGAAAATTTAAAAATCAATGAAATAAAAAATTATTTGAGGAGCTCAATAACATTGATAAACTTCTAATTAGTCTAATCACGAGAAAGGGAAAACACAAATTACCAGTATCAGGAATGAGAAAGATGGTATCACTACAGATTTATAGATAATAAAAGGATAAGAAGGAATATTGTTTATTAAATGTGTGCCAGTAAGTTTGACAACTCAGATGACAAATAGGCAAATTCTTTGGAAGATTCAAACTATCAAAACCCACTCAAGAGGAAAGATAATTTATCTCTGTGTCTATTAAAAGAATTAAAGTTGAAATTGTAGTTAAAAATTTTTCTCAACAAAAAAATCCTCCAGGCTCCAATGGGTTTACTAGTGAATTCTATCAAATATTTAAGAAATAATTAATATCAAATTTACACAAAGTTTTTGAGAAAATAGAGTATACTTCTCAACTCATCGTCTAAGGCCAGGATTACTCTGATATCAAAACCGAAAAAAGACATTACAATAAAACTACAGGCCAATATCCTCTGTACATATTTATGCAAAAAAAATCTAAACAAAATTTTAGTAAACCCACTGACATACAAAAAGGATAATACATTAGGACTAAGTTAGGTTTATCCCAGGATGCAAGGTTAACATTTTCAAAAATCAATACAATTCATCCTATAAGTAAACTAAAACAGAAAAACCATGTGGTCATTCCAGCAAACACAATTTGACAATTTTCAAAATTCATTTTTATAAAAAAACTCAGTAAAGTAAAATAAAAGGGAACTTCCTCAACTTGAGAAAGGTATCACTATAATCAAAGGCAACACATGGCAGGCTTTCCATTAAGATCAGAAACAAAATAAGAATGGTTGCCCTCACCACTTCTTATTCAACAGTGTATTGGAAATTCTAGGCAGGACCATCAGGCAAAAGCAAAACAAAATGAAACAGAAAATCAAGATTCAAAAGAGAGAAGCAAAGCTGTCTTTATTCACAAATGATATATCACCTATGATATATAGAAAATCTAGTGGAATCTACAAAAAAATATGCTAGAAATAATAAGTGAGTTTAGAGGTCTCAGGATATAAGGTCAATGTATAAAAATCTACTGCATTTCTCTATATAATAACAAATCAGAAATTGACATAAAAACAGAATTTATAACAGCATCAAAATATGAAACACTTAAAAATAAATTTGGCAAAAATGTGAAAAACTTGTACATTGAAAACTGCAAAATATTGCTGAGAGAAATTAAAGAAGTCTTAAATAAATGGATAGATATTATAATCATGGTTTGAAACATTTAAAATTGACAAGGTGCCAATTCTCTTCAAATTAATCAACACAATCACAGTAAAAATCCCAGCTACTTTTTTCTCTGTAGAAATTTAAAAACTGATTCTAAAATTCATATGGAAATGTAAGGGACCTAGAATAGTCAAAATGAATTAGGAAAAAAAACAAAACAACAACAACAAAGTTGGAGGGTCAACACAACTTGACTTCAACATGATAAATCTGCAGGAATCAACATGGTTTCTGGTGTGGTATTGGTATTAAGAACAATAAATAAATCAATGGAACAAAATAGAAAGTCCAGAAATAGATCTGTATGTACATAAAAACTGATTTTTGACGAAGGTAAAAAAGGCAATTCAGTGGTAAAAGTCTTTTCAACAGATGGTGCTGAAATAATTAGATCTCCAAATAACACAACAAATTAACATCAAGCTACACCTTAAACTATATACACTAATATATATACACTGATATTTGAATATTTATTCAAATATCTCAGCATAAATAATGGGCAAGATATTCAAGTAGACACTTCACCAAAGATATACAAAGGGCAAATAAACACATGAAAAAAAATGCTCAACATCATTGGTCACTAAAGAAATACAAATTAAAACCCCAGTCAGATATCACTACCCACCCAGGGCAGTGGCTAAACTTAGAAAGACTGACCATACCAGGTGTTGTTAAGAAGGTCAAGTGAGAGGACTTTTCATACACTGTTGGTGAGAATGTAAAATGTTTCAACCACTTTGAAAATCAGTTTGACAGTTTTAAAAAATGGTAGACACACCTCTAGCATACTTTCTGCTCTACGAATATTTATCCAAGAGACATAAAAGTAGATGTCCATTTAAAGACTTTATATGAATGTTTGTAGATTTGTTTGTAACAATCAAATACTAGAAACAGTCCAATGTCATTCAATAGTTGGAGAAACAAACAGTGGTATATCCATGTAATAAAATACTATTCAGAAATAAAAAGAGCTTACCTATTAGTACATGCTACAACACAGATGAATCTAAAAATAATTATCCTGAGTGAAAGAAGTCAGACAAAAACGGGTACATAATGCATAATTCTACTTACATAAAGTTCTAGAAAATGCAATCTATAATGACAAAACAGATCAGTGGTGGCTTGTGGCTGTGAGTGCACAGAGGTGGGAGGGAGGATATAGAGGGGCGAAGTTGTGAGGTGATAAAAATGTTATCTTGATTGTGGTGATGATGTCATGAGTGTACACATATTGTCAAACTTTATCAAATCTTACTTTAAATATGTGCAGTTATCTGAAAGTCAATCATAGTTCAATAAAGTTATTTCTTTTTTTTTTTGGTGTCCGTTTTTTAAAAAATATATTTTATTTTAAAGATGTGGGGTACAATTCAGGGTTAGGTATACAGGTGGACATCATACAGGTAAAGTTTGGGCCTCTCTTTGGTCCCCAATAAAATTATTTCTTAAAAACTCAACCTTAAGATTTGGCTTCAGGCACTTAAAACAAAATATAGGTTGGAGAGCTTCAAAGTCAGGATTTCAAGATATTAACTTCGCTTGGTTCTAAAATGTACCATGTCTGTGAAATCAGCTACTTTTCATCATTCCTTGGTCAACAGGCCATAAAGCCCATAACGAGCTTCCTTCAACACACAGGCGTCGCCACCCCCTTTTTCCTCTTTATAGGATGGGGGAGCATATGAAAAAGATACCAAAAAAAAGATACAACATAGATTGAAAAAGATACAACACAGAATGTCAATTGTAGTTCAACAAAGTTATTTCTTTTTTTATTTACATTTTAAATACATTTATACAGGGATATTTATTTTTTATGTACTTTTCTTATACATTTATACAGGGATATTTAATGTAACAATTGCTTTTAGATGGCCACATCACACATAGCTTCTTTGAGTATATGGTTTGATGAGGGCTACAGATATGATGGTATGACTCTGAAGAGAACAGCAAGCCTGTACAGAGCACCCTTGACATAAGTAACTCCAGCTTTAAAAAAGACTCTATTTTACATTTCAAAAGGCATCATGTCAACAACAAATCAGTAAAGACTGCACTGAACCAGGTAAGGACATAAACAGGCACACTCTTTTAATATTAGTCCTCACCAGAGGAGTTTGTCGCCATCAAAAGAGCAGGATTTCGCCAGTTTGAAACAGCTGTCCTAACAGACACCATCATGCTGTCACTCATGATAAGCACTCAGACATCTGCTACAGAAGGGGCTGCCCACATCAGAGACTCTTCCTTCCAAGATATTGACGTCCAACTGGGTCAGGCCAAGACACTCTAAGTCTATGCTGCTTTCCTTGGACTGGTTCATTAGTCCCTTTTCCTGTCTCCATCTCTTGATGTTAAATGTTACTTTGTAGAATGTTTAATCTATTACACTTATGCATTGACTGAATATGCTATTTTGTCTGATTTGCAATATTGATTGACTTGTGAAGTGGTTTGAGGCTGTGTGTCCATGCCTCTGACCACTGGATGAACAGGGAGTATTAAGGAGAATTGTGTCCTTGGGGAACTCCATGTGACCCATGACTTTTATTATTGAGAAAGCATCAGTAAAAGTCTGACCTTCTGGAAAGACACAAAGATACATGGACCTGGTTGTGTCTGACCTTGTGCTGTGCATGACAAGGGCGTTAATGCTAATTTGATAAGCAGTATGAAGAGGGATTTCTTTCTTCTTTTAATACCCTCTTGGGGAATTAGCCAAATGTGTCAGAAATTACTAATAATTGAACGACTGAAGTAGAAGTATCACACTTCTACTGGGTCAAGTGCATACCCAGAAACTACACTGATCGATCATCCAATCAACGGGCATCAACTTGTCTATTGAAGACATATGGATTACAAGAACCAAGTAGGAATTTTGTTAAAATAAATGAACATTGATGAGATCTCGTGTCAGGTTCCAAGTATGAGTCCCAAGCCCCACTGTGATCCACAGGAGTGTCCCTCGCTGTTCCTAGAGAAAGTCTTTGTCCCACTGTCTGCTAGAATGAGTTGCCGCTACAAAGCCTGATTGATCAACCAGGTTGACTGTGTGTTAGCCATAGCTATGTGAACTGTTCATCAAGTCAGGAGCTTCAGTGTTAGAACAGTTGTCAGAGGAGAGTGGGTGAGAACCAGTTACACGGACTCAGTACCTTGACTGGCCGTTTTAAGAGATGAGAGGGGGAGGTAGCTCAACTTTACTTAACTGGCAGGTCTAGGTCAGGGCTTGAAATTTTGAGTGTGTGTGTGTCCACGTATTTGTGATAGTAAACATAAAATCCAAGTTCTTCTTGATTAGGATTAAGGAGTAGCAAAGTATCTTTATAGGTCATTGCTAAGTTCAATTAAAAAATCATTTTTGTTTGTTAAAAACTGGGAAATACAGGAAATAAAACACAGTCCCACAGAAAAATACACACAACCAATTTAGTGAATTTTCTGCTAGATACTTTTCTGTGTACATTTTTATGTAGCTGAGATTTCATTATGTATTATTTTGTCTTGCACTTGTGCTTAAGACGTTCTGTGCATGCCCTGGTATCATTTTTGTAATTATTTTGAATGTCAATATGATATTATAGCTATGGTCTAACATGGTTAACTGCTTTCTTATTGTTGGATGTAGTGTTATGCTGTTTTGAAACCAAGAATTTTAGCCTTAAGATGTATTCTATACACTCTTCTTTGGCTTCAGCTTTGAAATAGTCCTTTAAACATCTTTTCCCACCCCTTCTTCCTCTAGGCACTCCCTTGCACTGCGATGCTTATCTCACTCTGTTCTCTTAGAAATTCCAGGGGCTAATTCTAAAGCAAGCCAGACATGAAGGCCCAGCTGTGGAATTCTCCCATGTAGGGAGAGCCTTGAGGCATAACCCATACCCCAGGCCCAATCAGAGAAACACCAACCAGACCCCTGAGGATTCTGGAGGCTAATCTTAGAACAAACCAGGCCTGCACCTCTACTGGGGAACCTTCCCACCAAGGGATTCATGATTGATTGTTTCACCACTCACCTACAGCCAAGATGACACCAATCAGGCTTCTGGATGGACAATTGCTTGAGACAGCCATTGGAACAAGGACACATAGACCTTACCATATTTCCCCATGTTTTCCACACGAAAGTTCTCTTTAAAATCCCTTTCTGACAGCCCCAAATTTGAGATAGTACTTGGGACATCAGTCTGCCATCTCCTCAGGAAGTCGGCTTCTTAAATAAAGCTGTTTTTCCTTCCACCAACTCTGTCTTTCAAGGTTGGTTTTGGAGAACAACTAAACGTGGGTCTGGTCACATTAGAAACATTTGTGCATAAATCACTGTGCTTTTTGCTTTAGAATTATTTCTATGAATCAAAATTATAAGATTAAGGAGTTAATACTTTTTAAAGGCTTTAGATAAATTTTATCAGAGGCTTGTGCCTCTGTGTATGAGAGTGTTCATTTCATGGCAATATTGGCAGTGTGGAATGCTTCCTGAAGGAAAAATCCTTGTTAATTTGACGGTAAAACAGCATTTTATTGTAATTTTATTCACATCTCTATGATCACTAGTTACAGCATATTTATTCTTTTTTCTCTTCTGCCAACAACTTGTTCATTTTTCCATTTTTCATCCACATTAATGAAACCATTGTTTTATAAAATCTCCATTGAATCAATAGTAAAATACTCATGAGAGTTCATTTTACTGAATTGATTTAAATATTTTATTTAAAGAAATATTCTGAGATCTATAGTTCATTGATAGAAAAATATAAAGCATACATGTTTATAGATCATTATGTACTGACATTAGAGTAAACAGATTCTCCAAATAACATGATTAATTTTATGCTACTAGTGGAATGCATTCTGCAGAAACGTGGTTTTACCTTCAGACTTGAGCACATTACCCTTATATCGAAAAAGGATAATAAAAACACAACTTTGATTAGTTCAAATTTTAGCAGACCACATCTGAATTGTTGAAGAGTAAGTTCTTTTATTTACCTCTTCAAGGAAGTGATTATTTTCTTCACCTCTTTTTGTGCCTCTTTATCCTATAAAAAGAATACAAATACACAATGAAATTTCATGCATTCATTCTGATACTCTAGTACTTTGAAACAGACATTTGCTGAGCACAAGTATACTTCTTGAAAGATCATTACAAAGAAGATGTGCATGTCTTAAGACTAGTAGTGTTATAGAACACTACATGTATTGTTTTTACTTTACAAAAAATGTGGAAGTTAGGAGTGGCAATAAATTCAGATGATAAGGTACTTTTATGCATTCTTGCAATTAGGAAACATTTACTGAGAAGACAAAGGATTTAAGGAATGTAATAAATTTAAAGTAATTAGACAAAGAATATGGGACAAGGTAGATATCTGGAAGTAGCTGCTAGTTAGACTATTTTTAAAATTGTAAATTCTCTGACAGTTTTAATCATATACCCCAGAATACTGATTCTACTGTAGTAATCAACTAGAGGTCTGCCTTCTATCAAACAATATATACAGAAGATTGTGAGAAAATAAGATTAATGGTATTTGGGATATTAGTGTGTTATTTAGAAGAACTTATAAAAATTCATAATTCTAGGTATTGGGATTCATGTTTATCTTGATAACCATAATCTCAGTGTCTGGCATCTGGATGGTTCTAAATCAATGCCTAATACATGAATGTTTAAACGCAGGAACACAGTAACACTTTTCTGTACCTGAGAATCAATTTCTTACAGAAGAATGACATAGATGAGATATTTCAATTAGATGACTAAAAAAATGAATATTCTCACACTATAATAAAGGAGGACCCTGATGTGCCCTGAATCCCATTCTCTCTGGTTCCCCAGGATCTTATCCTATTAATCATCTCCTCTCTCCATCTTTCCTGAGCTTCTCCTTTGCTGGCTCTTTCTCATTATCATTTAAATGTGCTCTTCCATTTTCCATCTACAGTAAACTGTTCGAACATCCCTTTAACGTCCACCTTACATTCTGGAGGTAAAACTCTTCGGAAGGGTGTCTACGTGCACTAACTGCATTTTCTCACCTTCTGGTTGCTCTGCGCTCAGTCACCACCTTCACTGCTCTATTGAAACAGTCTGGGTTAAGATCACCAATGATGGCCACATCATTCAGTTCAACAGACTCATTCCAGTCCTCACTTGCTTGGCTTCTAGTCTAGAGCAGGTGACAGCGTCGAACACTTCCTTCATCCCCTGGCTTCCAAGGCCCTGACTTCTCTACTTCTCCTAGCATCTCTTGCAGGTTCCTCCTCCTGCCCAGTTCCATTATGTTGGTGGTTCTCAGGGATTGATCCTCTGCCCTCTAGTTTCCATGTACTACATAACTTCTTTGGGCTACCCCTTCCACAACTGTGGCTTCACACATTATTCATACATCAAATATTCAGTTACTCATTGGACTTGATAATCTCACAAACACAAAACCAACATTCCAAAACTGAACAAATCTTTACTACCACTCATGGTCCTTCTCAATTCCCCGTGTCAGTAACTGGCATCTCTAGTTCCCAAGACAGAAGCCCAGATGTCATCCTTGAGACTACCCTCTTCTAAAATAATCAATATCCAACTCTTGTAGAGAATACCACCTACAGTTCTGTGAAATCTGTCCCCTCCTCTTCATTCTTCACTGTCTTGGTCCACACCACCGTATTATGTCTGTATCACTGCAGTACTGTAGTTTCCTAAATGATAGGCCTGCTTCCAGTTTTGCTTGCCTCCACCCCACACTGGTCTTTACCTGGTGGTTATTGGGCTCCTCTAAAAACCTTATTGTGTTACCTGTTGCCTAAGACCTCATGATTTTTCCTTGCCTTTAAGGAAAGGCAAGGAGAAATATAAATGCATATAAGGCTTTCATTCCTTCTCTTCCTCTAGTACTTAACATTTCAGTCATATCGAACAGTTGATTCAGTGCTTTTGTGTATCATATTTCTCAGCTCCAGGCATTTGTCTGTTTTCCAGTGTTTAATGAAGTATGGTCTGTGTGCTATCTGCTTCAGTAGCATCTTAGATATTTGATACTGTCATGAATATTTATCTATATTTCCCATCATCCTTGCTGTATAGATACATATTTCCATACTAACATAATAGTTAGAACACATTATTTTGTGTTCCATGTTTTTCCGTTACCATTAAAAGTTATATTCTGATCAAAGTCTTTGTAAATATGTAAAGCTGCATAAAAAACAGAAACTGATCAACTGATAATAGTGATAGAGTATTAAAGGAAAAATGTCCCAATTACACAGTGTAATGTTTTATGTTTTTAAAAATATAAATATCCATGGATTACATTTTTCACCAACAACTTTTACCACACACATATTGCCAGGACTAATCTATTAAAGAGGGGGTATCCCATTGCTTATTAAGGGGGTATCCCATTGCTTATTAAGTATTACCAAATTCCACATTTCCAAGAAAAAATCATAATTCTATACTTTTTTGCCACTTTTTTTTTTTGAGTTGGAGTCTCACTTGGTCGCCCAGACTGGAGTACAGTGGCCGCTCCTGGCCACTGCAGCTTCAACCTGCTGGGCTCCGGCGATCCTTCTGCCTCAGCCTTCCAAGTAGCTGGAATTACAGGCATGCGCTACCACACCCGGCTGAGTTTTTGATTTATTGTAGAGATGAGGTCTCGCTGCCCAGACGGGTCTCGAACCCACGGGCTCAGGCAATCCACTCACCTCAGCCTCCCAAAGGCGCGGAATTACAGGCTGAGCCATCGAGCCCGGCTTACTTTTTAAAAGTAATATATCACTGGGCAAAAGTCTAACTTATTTGCTGAATTACATGCTAAAAGGATTTTGATAGCGTTTTCTCCATTATGAGTTATGTAAACTCTAGATGAAGTCATTTAAACATTGACCTGAGGCCTTGGCCTTTCCCCAGTATGAGAATTTTAAGGTTGAATAAGGTATGTGTAATCACTGAAGACTTTCCTTCATTCATAATACAGAGTGCTTTATACAGTGTTATATTCCTCACATGTTCTGGAATGTTGCTGTATGAGAAAGGGCTTCTCATGTTTATTTCATTGAATTCCTACACCACTGTTGTAGTTCCTAACAGGTGTTCTCCTCTTGGTAGAGGCTTGCCACTTTTTTCCCTGTTCTACTCTCAGTTTTTCTGCATATCAAAGCTCAGGCTTTGCCTGAAGGCTGTAGGTGTTTATCTCCATGGGAGCTCTGGGCTGTCTATAAAGGTTAGAGCTGAAGTTGAAGGATCTTACACATTCAGAACATTTATAGGGTTTCTCTCCAGTGTGCATGGTCTTATTATGGCTAAGGCTAGAGCATTAACTGAAGGGTTTCCCACATAGATCATATTCATACGGCGTCTCTCCAGTGTTAGTTCACTCATGTTGTTTAAAGGATAAATGGTTATTCAAGGCATTTCCACACCATTCCAGACAAAAGTTTTCTCTCTTGTGTGACTTCTCTGGTATGAATAAAAGTTAGCTATCTAGCTCAAGTGTTTCCCACATTCATTACATTTATAGGTTTCTCCCCAGTATGAGTGTGTTGAGTCAGTGCTGAGCTGTGAGTGACAACTTCCTCATACTCATGATATTCAAAGAGCTCTTCTCCACTGTGAAATCTTTGCTACTGAGAAGATAAAAGGCTGTTAAAGATTTGTTTCCATCAATCTATTCATTTTTCTACATATGAATTCAATGCTGAGCACTCAGTGATAGTCTCCAGTTAAAGTCAACCACATTGGTTACATTCGTGTAGTGTGTTACGCTCCTTCATGTACAGAAGCTTTCTCCTTTGTAGCAGGTGAGCTGCATAGCTATCTGATTAACTCTGAGGTCTTCATTATGTTTCAAGCATTTGATATTTTGGCTGTATTTACACAGTTGTCCTCTTATAAGAACTCAAGTTATGGTTCTGAGATAAGCTTATTCCTTTCTTTCTCAAACTATTCAAACCTTTAAGCTGTGATAGCATACTTTCTCTAAACTCAAACTAAAGTCATGTGACTGTTTTGCAGGCTTACTTTAATGTGTAGGAAAAAGGTTCATTCTCATGAATCTCGCTATTCACATGCTGTTAGTGGCTCCTTCCTGTAGGTATTCTGCATGGAAGTTCTGTGTTTGTTTTAAAGACCTTCCTGGACTTTGGATCTTGGAAAATTCTCTTTGTTCTCTCCATAGTGCCTCTCCTTGTATTGACTAGGAAGTCACATCTGATTTTTCTAAGCTGATACCACCAAGGAGACCAGATAACTGATGTTCCCAGTATCACATCTCTGTACATATTCCTCTGAGATGGGTCCAGCAGGGCCCACTCTTCCTGAGTGGAATCCACAGCCATGTCCTCAAAGATCATCACATCCTGTGGCTGCACTGCTAAGAATTCAGTCATTACTTATCTTTCTCTATATTCTCAACCAGAGACAATCTGAGCACTTAGCCAGAAAAACAGAACCCAAATAGATGGAAACTTGAGTGAGGCCACGTTGATACCGAGGTTGGTATCACTACATTCTTAGAACTCAGAGCCTCCTTCTCTTTCTAGAAAAAGGTCAGGAACCTGTATTTTTAATGAGCCCTCCACCCTTCCAGCAAGTCTTAGTGACTTAAACCACTGAGTTTAAATTTTAATTTCCTTAGAATCTCAGATTACATAGCAAACCCTCAGGAAGGTCTTTCTGAGCCCTGGCCCAGGTTGCAGTACCAGTTTTATTTTCTCATAAATCTCTGGGCTTTCATTTCCATAGCACTCATCACATTTTATTACTATGACTTGTCCAGTGCCTACCTTCCCCACTAGGCCACAGCATTCAGGTGGCAGAGACTGGGTTTTGTTTCCTCTTTGTATTCCAAGCCTTTAGCAGAGTACAGCCCCATATTTGTAATATAAATAAATAAAGATAATGCTTTCCACTCACTCAGATTCAAAAACATAGATTTATTTCATCTAACAGTGTTGGAAAAATAATACGTTTTGGAATAATACGTCAATGCTCTCTGCTAAAGACTTTGGATAAATAAGATACTTATGTATATGCGATAGAGACTTATGAAATTGTTATTATGCACCTAGCATTTTGGTAATGATGATCAAAATCAAGTCTACTAGATTAGGCACTGGTTGAAGGAGTGATCTCAAGTTGATGCAGTATCATCAGTTATTTAAAGAAAATAAATAAATAAGAGGAGGCCAAAGTAACTTTTTTTTTTTTTTTTTTTTTTTTGAGTTGGAGTCTCACTCTGTTGCCCAGACTGGAGTGCAGTGGCCGCTCCCGGCCACCGCAGCCTCGACCTGCTGGGCTCTGGCGATCCTTCTGCCTCAGCCTTCCGAGTAGCTGGAATTACAGGCATGCGCTACCATGCCCGGCTGATTTTTTTTTTTGATTTATTGTAGAGATGAGGTCTCGCTGCCCAGGTGGGTCTCGAACCCTCAGGCTCAGGCAATCCACTCACCTCAGCCTCCCAAAGGCACGGGATTACAGGCTGAGCCACCGAGCCCGGCTCAAAGTAACTTTTTAAAGGGCATTTTAAAACTCAATTTAAAGAACACAACCAAGGCCACTACATATGTTGGGAAATCTTAAGAAACAATACATTTTAAGTGCAAATAATAAGAAGGCCAAAGTCAAAAGACTAGAAATGGGTTGGAAACAGACTTCCTGCAATTCATGAAAATGCTCATTTGGACAGTGGGAAAGGTCTGTCTATACTATAATGGCCTCATTAATTTAAAAAAATATAAATAGAAGAACAAGTTCTGCAGGCAGGGGTAGCACAGATGACTTAATCTATAAGAAATAAGTTCTAACCAGAAAGATGTAAACAAATAAGAACTTCTAGCAAGTGAGACAACATGACCAGCTTTCAGGAAGTGATTTTAGTAAGTCACTCTGAGTTGACACATTCCTATAACAGGAAGGCAGGGTAAACATTGATGGACAAAATCTTTTTTATAAACCTCTCTGAAAAAGCAGTGCCTTAATTAAGATAGTGAATTACGATGTCTTAAATTAAGATAGCACATTTAAAGCAGGACTAGAATTTTATAAGAGTCATCACCAGTGAGTGTGATGATTCTCAACCCGCTTAACAGTTTGGAAGTACAGCTAAGGGCTTTAATCAACAGGCAACTCCAAAGAGGACTATTCCACTTGCTAAACCTGAAGAAGTATTCTTAACCTTCCTCACTCTGAGTCCACTTCCTCTTGTGGCTGTTTCTAGCATACTGTATTGACGATTTTGTAAGAATCTGTCTTATAAGGGTGATTGATGACACTTCAAAACAGTATAGCAGTTTAAAAAATATCAGATTAACACATCTCTTAATGCAAATCAAAATATTACATAATGCTGTTTATATCTGAGCATTCTTGGTGGACTCCAAGTCAATGAACTTTAATGCTGACCCAGCAAACAACTTTCAGGCCTCCAGTGAAGTCATTTTTTCATTCAGCAATCATTCTCACACTGTCTTAGACCCAGAAATCCCTTTTATTTTAAAAAAAGGAATGTTTCTCAGGATCTGAGATTACTTTTCTAGGGTCAAGAAAAGTCCACATGAATAATAAAAATACTGTAGTTTCAAGTTCTGGGAATGTAAAGCCGCTTACACCCTTGGATCTAGGCTCTAGAGACCAAACCGCTGACATTTCCAGTATCAAGTTGCAGTGTGATGAGCTGAGGGTTCCCCGATGGGACAGAAGACAGGTCCACAAATGACTATAATGCAAAGTGGGAGTTGCACATGCCACAAGAAAGAAGCAAACGTGTCAGGCAAAGTTCACACAAGGGAGAAAAAATAGACGGCTAAGTTGTCTTCATTGTAATGAGTGGCACCACTAGACATTTGTAAATGAATAAGCTGGTCAGCAAACCCACTAGCAGAATATTTCAATCTGAAAAATACTTTATAGAGTTGGAGGTACCACATGTAAGCCACTTCATCCTGTTTACTCATTGTAAAAGAAATTAGCCAGGAGAGGTGACTCACGCCTATAATCCCAGTTTTTTGGGGGGCAAAGGTGAGAGAACTGCTTGAGTCCAGGGGTTCAAGACCTGCCTGGGCAACTAGGCAAGACCTCATCACTATAGTAAATCAAAAAATTTAGCCAGGTGGTGCGTGCCTGTGTCCCAGCTACTTGGAAGGCTGAGGCGGAAGGATCGCCTGAGTCCAGCAGGTTGAGGCTGCAGTGGCTGTGAGCATGCCACTGCACTCTAGCCTGGGTGACAGTGAGACTCCCAACTCAAAAAAGAAAAAGAAAGAAAGAAAAAGATTCCTGACAGAATCTTTACTAATTGAAAAAATAAAAAACTGCTAAGAATACAAGGAGATATCACTGGGGAAAAAAGAAGATAATGTGAGAAATATTTGCTCATGCTGTTTTGCCTTTGACAGACGTGCTTCCAAAGGTGCTTGGCTTTCTTAGTTATACTATTCCCACTCCTCTATTATTACTATTCACACCACTGGTTTTATTTGTATGGTATAAGTATTTGGTTCTTTCTGCCAGTACTTACCAGAGTGGGGAATGAAACTGACCTGATTGCTATTCTCATGGATCAGTCACACAGACAGCTACATAATCAGCTGGGCCACACGATAGGAAGGAAAAGTACAAGGGGCCTTCATGCCAGCAGGTGCCAAGGACGTCTTTCCCAAAGGAATGGCACTCAAGGGAGGCTTGAAGGATGAATAGGAATAAAGCTAGTGAAGGGGGTGAGGGGTGGAAGTATCTCAGGAAGAGGGAACAGCATGTTCTACGGATGAAAGGCAGGGAGGAACATGGTACAGAGGAGGAGAGAGAGGAGATCATATAAAGCTTGAGAGATTGGTAGGAGCTGGATCACAGTCTTGAAGGACATGTTCAACATCTTGAATTTCATCCTAACAGCAAAGGGCTTTAAGCAGGGAAGTGACATGTTGATGCTTATGCTTAATCTATTACTTAGGCTGCTACTGGGAGACAAGATGGCCTGGTTCGCACCAGGAGGCTGTGAGGAGAAAGGCTGGGAGACTCTCATCCACAGTCCAGGGGGAGGTGGGCGGTGCCCTGTCCTGAGTAGCGGCAGTGAGGCCAGTGAGCAGAGGTGGCTCAAGGCATGCTTTGGAAAGGGAGACCTGAGAGCTTGGCAACAGGAGGGAAGACGGAGGAAGAGCAGACCCAAAAGCCTGGAGCTGAGAGTCAAGTTTGAAGAACCTGGGGATGTCCAAGAGGAGACACCAAGTTGGAAGGGGACAATCAGGCTTGGAGTGCAGAAGAGCGGTTTAGAGACAGAAATGGAAGGGCCTTTGACCTGTAGGTGAAATCTGGAGTCACTGGGGATAGGTGGGGGTACGGAGAGGAGGGAAGGGGGAACAGAAAAGAGACTTAGGGACTAAGGACCAAACCCTGAGATCGTCAATGTTTCGCCTTCTTGCAAGAGCTCTAAGTTTCAGGCATAAACATCTGCATGTCAAGCCAGGGATCACACCTCACTAGCATAATGTATTCTAATCTTATATTCAAGTAAGAACCCACAGACACTCAGTTTTAAATGACTGTACATAGCCCACACTGACATCATTCAGGGGAGACGTGAAAGACATAGGGTCTAAGTTGCCAGCATAGAGCAGCAGCCACAGGGACAAATCTGTTTTCTGTTGTAAAAGTTACACAAAACGCTATCTTTTAGAGAAGGATGCTGCTACCGAGACTGGGTTGTTTTTCAGCCTCTGTAACTGATGGAACCGACAGAAGGATCTGAGTTAGAAGGACAGTCAGCCCGCTGGAAATTCCGAACATCAGAAGATACACACAAGCAGGCCAAGACCTTGCCCTGGGGTTGTGGAAGAGACCTCGTGGAGCCGGATGAGTCCCGGTGAGGGACACAGGCACCCCAAATCCTCAAGGGAGCATCCCTCCCATTTTCAGGCCAGTTTCCTATGACTGTCACAAGGCGGGTCATGTGTCCCTCCTGTTTTCAGCCTGAAAGGAGAAAACCTCTGAAATATAAAAGCCATTTAAATTTAAAAGTATACATGTTTTTCCTTGTCCCCTCTTCACTGTCCTTGGATCTAGTAACTGTTGCTGGTACTAAAAAAAAACACAATCATCTTCATTGAGCCCCCTGACAAGCAGGAGACACACACAAAGGACTGTAGGTCCCTGAAAATGCCTCCACCAGACCCAGATAACAAATGGGCTATTAAAACCTTCTAACACCCAGAAATCTCTTAGTCTCTAAGTGACAAATGCTTTCTTTCATGTGTTTGTATTTATTTTATGCATAATTAAGGCTTGTAAACTGAAACTCCCGAAATAAACAAGAACTATAACCAACTAAAACATATACAGCCCAAATTGTTCAAGGCATCTGTGCTTCTGGCCTTAATGTATCATTATCAGTTTACTGAAGCCAGTCTCCTGCCCACCACCTGGAGTCATGAGATGCTGGTGCCTGGTGATGTTAAGACACAAGATTTATGTGACTTCTACTTTCGACATCAAAAAATTAAACTCTGGACATTCTTCCCAGCCCAAACTTCCCTTCAAGAGCCTTAAATATACTCAGGAGCCCAGCCTTCGGGGCCACACTTGCCTCAGAGTGTCTGCCCCCCTTTTCATCTGTGAAAGGTAAATAATAAACTTTACTTTCTTCTACTTCGTACTTGGTTACAATCTTACATTATTCCCACAACACCAGCCCACCTTGCCTCAGTTTACCCTTTCACAGTCCTATTTCCTGCGACTGCCAAAAGATAGGTTGTGCATCCCTTCTTGTTCTCAGCCCTATTTCCTATGACTGCCCTCACACGCCTTCTGCTCCCGGCAAACCAATCTCTGCTTTCTCACCCCTGGGTCTCTGTTCATGACCCGCAGTGTGCCTGCCCACACCTCCACGTGATGTAGACCTTTCAAAGTCTACCTCTGATGCCACTCAGACTCTTCCTTTTTTTTCTTTTTTCTTTTTTTTTTTGAGTTAGAGTCTCACTCTGTCACCCAGACTGGAGTGCAGTGGCCGCTCCCAGCCACCCCAGCCTCGACCTGCTGGGCTCCGGCGATCCTTCCGCCTCAGCCTTCCAAGTAGCTGGAACTACAGGCGTGTGCTACCACACCCAGCTAATTCAGGTGAAAGTGAGTCCTCCCTTTTCAAACCTACCACAACCAGCCCTTCGCCTGTCTGTCAGCACTTTGTGCTGTCCGCCTGAAGCTACAGCTATCTGGATACACCACAGAAGTCCCTAGAAGGCAGCAGCAGTCTAGTTTGTTTACATTCCAAGTCACTACAAATAGCGGAGCCTGTCTTGTTCTGACACAGTAAAAGAGGAGCGCTTTTGCTGAGATATTTCTTTTCTGTTACAATTTAGAGGATGATAGTGTTTGGTGTTGTAAGAAGGGAGCAGGAAAACATTTGCCTATTTCTTTCTTTCCTTTTTTTTTTTTGAGTTGGGGTTTCATACTGTTTCCCAGGCTGCAGTGCAGTGGCATGATCACGGCTCACCACATCCTCAACCTCCTGGACTCAGGCTATTCTTCCACCTCAGCCTCCCAAGTAGTTGGGACTATAGGCGCGAGCCACCACGGCTAGCTAAATTTTTCATTTTTTGTAGAGATGAGGTCTCACTATGTTGCCCAGGTTGGTCTCGAACTCCTGGGCACAAGCAATCCTCCCATCATGGCCTCCCAAGGTACTGGGATTACAGGCGTGAGTCACCATGCCTGGCCACTTTCTCCCAGAGCACAGACTGAGCTGTTAACTCTGCGGAATGCCTAGAACTCGTAGCATATCCAGAATCCTAAGTCACTGAATAAAGGAGCAAGAGATAAGGCGGTGGCATCTTTTTAATTAATGGCCATTATTCTCAAATCATGAAAACGTGAATACATCTTTTACACTTTTTGCATGGCCTCAGATGGCCACACTTGCTGTGAGCAGGGAATGAGGACAGCAATCCCGTGGTCGTTCACCTTGCTCTGGGCTGGGCAACCTGTTCAGCGTCCTCCTTCCTGGAGGCCTTGTCCCTCTTCCTGCACCTTACCTCTAACAAGCATTAGGATGTTTTAACTGCTAGGGGCCTCCTGGTGGCAGCTTATCTTACAGAGATCTAGCGACATTTAAAGCTTCATAGTGGAAGTAAAATCCAAGTCAAAACATTTTAGTGTAAAAGTAAACTCCATTGTAGGAGCAGAGAGTAAAATAGCGGTTGCCAGGGATGGGAGGGTGGGAGACATAGGGAGACACTGGTCAAGGATACAAAGTTTCAGTTACGTGGGATGAGTAAGTTTCAGAGATCTAAAGGGCAGCAGTGTGACTATAGTCAGTACTATATAGGACACTTGGAATTTCTTAAGAGAGTAATCTTCAGATCTCCACAACAACAGAGTAACTATAGGAGGTGACACGCTGCTAATTTGCTTGATTGTGGTGGTCATTTCACAATGTATGTGTATACCAACCACAACATCATGCTGTAAATCTTACATATATACAATGTTTATTTGTCAATGATACCTCAATAAAGATGGAAAAACTAAAATAAATGAATTACATTTAATGAAGAAACAAAACTTCTAATGTACTGAAGTCTGTGGTTCATATTTTGAGCCTGAATAGTACCAATAAGACAATCGCACTCATTGTCAAAGTCTGGACTTACCTCTTTGGTAACAGAAGGAAGCAGTGATGCCAAATTACAGAACTTGAAAGCATTCTCTCTTTCCTCAAGATCAGCATAACACTGGAAATGAACAATAATCAATATTAAAGATAATCACGTTTTTATGAACTGGATTCAAAGTGATCTTAGAACAGTGGCTCTTCATTACCTTTGCCAAGTACATGTAATTGAGCTTAGAATAGCCAGGGTGTAGCTCTTCAGCCTGATTTAAGAGAAAAAAACAAGAGGGTAATATCAAAACAACCACAAGTGAAGAAAATGTATTTCAATAAATCAAATATTATTAACCACCTTGTCCTAAGAATTTAGGACACTCATTTTATCTGTTTAAGTGTATTTTAGGTAGAAACATAGCTTTTGTATTTAGGCACTAAATTAGGCATTACAAAGCAATGAGATACTTGAAGGTTTTGAGACTCCTTTATATAATCATTTTCCTCACTCCTCTTTCTTGTTTATTATTATTATTACTATTATTATTTTATCTTAAAGATGTGGGGTCCAATTCAGGACTAGGTACATAAGTGGTCAATATCCAGGTGAAATCTGGACCTCCCACTGGTCCTCATTTAGTCTGGTTTAGAATCAGGTACGCTTACTGATACTATGTGCTCCCCCGCCCCACCCACTTTTCTTGTTTCAAGAACAGAAACAACTGGCGAGGTTCCCTCCCCAGGACAAGTCCTATACATTTCACCTTCTGTTTAGGAAACGAAAGCAGAGTGTTTCTGATGCTCCACGGTAAGCATTTTCCACTAGATTAACATCTGATTTCTTATGATTTCAACACATTCTATAGGTGGTAATAATATCTGAAGTACATCACATCAAGTACTTTGAAAGGAAGGACAGATTCTTGAAACAACTAGTCCAGGTGGAAGACATATATCAGATTACCTAGGTAGTATTCTCCTCATCTTTTATGTACCAGTTCCTTTTCTTTACCTCTGGGAAATAAGAATTCCTTCATGTATGTGGTCTTGCCATGAGAGAACTCATCTTAGAACCTAAGTCCATCTTTGCTTCTGTGCCAGGTCTTACTGCTGGGAAGGCCGAGGCAAGCCATCTCCAAACCTGACTCCAGTCCGCAACCCAGATGGACACAGAACCCAAGAGGAGAGGGCACTTCTAAAAATTTAAAAAAATATGCTTGTCTTACCAGACACACACAATCTGGGCATTTCCAAAATTAAAAAGTAAAAGCTTCTCTCTAATTTTATTCTCAACTTCGATCTCATTCCCTAGGGGTAATCACCACTTTCAACAGTTTGACATATATCCTATCAGACTTTTTGCCAAGTCTGATAAGCAGAAAAAAACCTGACAATTGGTTATTGGGAAGAAAAAAAAAAAAAAGAAACTTAAAATGGAAACCTTTTCTACATATTGGCCCAAAACATTTTTTTTTTTTAACAAGGTATCACAAATACGTTTTCGTGTTAGCACACACACATATACCTTACTGTTCCTATGAGTTGCATTTCATAGTATGGATATAACATAATTAAATTAAGCATTCCCCATTGGACATTTCGATTTATTCTCATTTTTCACTGTTATTAATAATGATCAATGAATATACTTGCCCCCATATCTTTGTGTACACCGTATGTCTATAGGAGAGACTTCTAGGAGTTGAATTGCTCAAAGGATATGTATGTTTTAAAGATAAACACTTATGAAGGGGAACCCAAGTTAGGGTGCTGAGGAGTGGTCTACCACCTTAAGAAAGCACATCCGTTGTAAAATACATTATATTCTCCAGAATCCAAGGGAGAAGGGCCTAGGGAAAGAAGGACAAGGTGTCCTGGGGTGGGGGCCCCGACTGGGTAGAACCCTTTGAGAACACACAGGTGAACAGTGTCTGGATCTGGTGTGGAACCAGCCAGAGAGACAGCAAATCTACCAACAGACTAAGGGAAGTTGTCCAGGTCAGTCCTAGCCAGAGCCTTGAACGTCCCATAGAGCCGCCCATGGTGCTGACGAATTCTGGTCCTCCTGCTGCTTCTTTCACCTCTAATCATTTCCATGTCAGTGCTCTTAAGTGCATTTCTTGAGCTTTTCTAATACAAGGGACTTGGACTGAACTTTGTTCAATTATACCTTTTTCTATGTCCAGTAGTTGCCCCGACCTATACAGATAAGGAGCTTTTCTCTTTAATACTAGCACTTTAATTCTGCATGTATACCTTAACACCTCTGTTTAATTAACCCAAGTGATTATGAAGCAGAACACTTCTTTTTGTTCCCATAGTTAAAGAAAATGAACTCCAAAGGAACATGGACAGGCCACTAACAGCACTGAATCCCTGAAGTAGAACAGATTCTGAGCTCCTGCCAAAGGCTGTAGATGAATATCAAGGAGGGCAGCATTATTCAGTGGAATGCTCCAGAGACAGGGTGGTTTCTAGAGAGGCTCTTAGAACACTCTATCAGAACACCTGGCAAAGGTTGCCCAAGTTTCCCGAAGGCAGGAGCCGTTTGGTCATTTCTGTGTTCCCAGCATTTGAAAACTCTGTTTGGCACCAGATATGTGCTTAATAAGCACCATGAATAAATCGGTTTTATTTTAAAACATCTCAAGTGGCAGCCTTCTACCGTATCAGGATACAGCAGAGAGCTCTGCAGCTGGTGAAGTCGCTAGCAGAGATTCAGGGATCATATGACTCGCCCAAGGTTCATCAGCCGGTAAGTGGTAGAGCTGAGCTTTAACTGGGTAGTCTAGTTCCAGAACTTGCACTCCTTACCTCTACATTACAGTGCCACTTCTCACTACTGATCTGATTTCTATATCATTTCATGAACTTTGGCATCTTGTGAACTTCTGTACAGTGCTCTGAAAACCCGATCCCCAATCATAATTTCATTGTGAAGAAATGAATTTCAAGTTCAAATAAGATTTTTGCTACTTAACTGGCAGCTTTTATCTACATCTTTTATCTTAAAGATACCATGATTCTTATCATATTTAAACTCATTCTCAGTGGCAGGAAAAAGGTGAAGAAGCAGGGACAATGTGGTCTTTGACTTTACTCCTATCTTAAATCAAATCTGTGATTGCCAGTGTGTGAAATGGAACAGATTAAGTTCCTGAGGTCTTGATTCCATTTTTAAAAAACAAAAAAGATCACACTAAATAAAAAGTAAGAAACATATGTCTCTTGTGTTTTTACTGCCTGCACTCTTTTCTGTTGGGCTTGTGCTTGACTTCAGAGCACTTGTATTTTCTTTTTTTTTTTTGAGTTGGAGTCTCATTCTGTCGCCCAGACTGGAGTGCAGTGGCCGCTCCCGGCCACCGCAGCCTTGACCTGCTGGGCTCTGGCGATCCTTCCACCTCAGCCTTCCGAGTAGCCAGAATTACAGGCATGTGCTACCATGTCTGGCTGATTTTTTGATTTATTGTAGAGATGAGGTCTCGCTGCCCAGGCGGGTCTTGAACCCGCGGGCTCAGGCAATCCACGCACCTCAGCCTCCCAAAGGCGCGGGATTACAGGCTGAGATGGAAAGTGGAAGGAAACCTATGTGCCATCTTATATCACGTGATCCCATACATTCCCTCTGAGTGCTACAAAATCGATCCCTGCTATAACACACATATTAGCATCAGTTCAGAACCTGATTTTGTCTATATTTTTATAAACCTGAAGTTGTTGGGATTATAATTGCTAGGTTGGAAAGGAAAAAAACAGTCAGTAACTATAGGATTTTATCATTGGTTCCAGAGAAAGGTGAGGTGATTAGCCCAACAGGAAGCTGATTATATGAGTAAATATATTATACATGTACATGTGTGTACACATATATATTTCTGTTCAGCTTTGTATTAGGATAGCAACTATAAATTTTAAGACAGGAATGAAAATGACTAACTTGGGCTGATGTCCCAAGAATCTGCCAGAGGAGTGTCTGCAACATAGGAGGTGGCTTTTAAAATAAGTCTTCATTTTGGCATCTTTTAATTCTTTATGATTAAACTGGTCCTATATTAGGCTAATCAAGAGTATTGGGACCAACTTAATAATCAGGATATGACTGTTTCTGCTCAAGTGATTTGAAAAGTTGTTCTTGGATTTGGTAGTAGGGACTATTGTATTTAAGCCTTCATTTAGGCTGCTGAGTTACATTTAAAAAGTAGCTTGCTAGTCCTAGGACTTAGGGCATAACTAGCTGCTCTAAGAAATTTAGATTTAAAATGCAACTTGCATTATAAGAAGCTTAAAACAGAACATGTCAAAACCAGAATTCAAACCGGGGCTTCATATAGAGCAAAGATTTCCTTAACAACAGGGTTTGCATGGACTGGTGCAGATGGCAGACAGGCTGACACTAAAATAAACAGACAAAATCTACCTTAAGGAAGTTGTGCAAAGCTTCTTGTACAGTTGAAGATGGCATTTTTCCAAACAAAGTAGCAGCCATTTTTTTCTCAATCCAGCTCAGTCTTGAGACCTGCAAACACAGAACAATGTCACACTTAGAGAGTTGTTCACCTTTTCAGATGATAATCTCTCCCATGCTGGATAGGTATGTGCATGTGTATACATGTGTGTAATATAACATAAACAAATATAAATACATATCTATAAAGAGATATTACCCTTATGGTATTTATATTAATATTTTGCCTTCCTTTTTCATAATTCTAAGAAACCATGAGCTCCAGAAGCACAGATTTCAAAACCAATTTGAAATGTTCCCGATGAGATCTGTGTCCTATCAGAGAACAAGGGTGGGGTGCGGAATCACACTGACCCTGTTTGTTCATCTGATTCACGATTCTGAGATGACTGCAGAGTACTTCTTTGCACACACGTGCTAGCTACAAGACCTGCCTTTGCCCTGTTCCTGCTACTCCATGAGCCCCTACCCAAAGGCAGCATCTCAGAAATGCAGACGGAACAAGGATTCTCAACCCACAGGGAATGGAGAATGAGGGCCCACGATACACATTACAATCCAGAAGATTTTTTTTTTTTTAACCAATAACCACCCACGTTAAATTCCGTATTATCATTTATTTTTTGCTTTCTTTTTAAAAGTTTTCACTTTTTTCCCCAAATATGAATATTAGATATTCTAAAAGAGTAAGCTGGCTCAGAAATGAATACTTAAAAGAATGCTGATGGAGTTGATGCTCTGCACAATCCTATAAGGTGTTTTCTTTCTTAGTCCACCTATTAGATTTCTAGGTTGCCATTATTGCCTATTACAAAAATTATTTCCTTATTTTCCTATGTATTTTACATATTGGTATGCCTATTTTTGCTTTGTTTTGAACTTACTAAAAAACGATATCATACTGTTTATTTCCTGAATGACTTTTTTTTTTCACTTGATGTGACAGTTTTAAGATTTCATCTAGGATGATGAGTGTCACTGAAATTCAGCCATAAAATAATAGCAATAGTCCGTCATGTGAACATCCATTAACAAAACTTTTGTCCACTCCTGTCAACGGACATCTGAGTTTTTTCCAGTGTTTTGCTCTTAGGAACAGGGCTACTGTGGGCATTCTTGTACGTGCCTTCACACATGCAAGAGTTTCTGCAGGGCAGGCACGATCACATGGCAGATAAGTAATCACATGTAAAAGATGACAATCAATTGTTCACAAGGTGGCTATGCTAAGAATTCCTGTTGCGCCACGTCCTTGCAACTCCTCATGCTGATATTTTAAAATGTTATCAAATGAGTCAGAATAAAGTGGTGTCTCCTTGGAGTTTTCATTATTATTTTCTATGATTGGGTTTTTAAATTTTTAATTTACTTGCACTATCATCATAAAAACTGCATGATATCAATTCTTTGAAATTTTTAAATACTTGCCTCATGGCTTCACATGAGTCATTTTAGTAAACATTCTGCATAAACTTGAAATAAAACATATATTTTCTAATGGTCAGGTGCACGTTTTCATGTTTGTTAGGTCAAGCTTATCTAATGTGAGGCTCCAATGTTTTACATGCTTCCTAATAGTTTTTGTCTTCTAGTACTACTAATTATTAAAAGAGGCAGGTAAAAATCTACCAATATGTGGTTGATCTGTTAATTTATTCAATTTTTATTTTATAGTTTTGAGGCTATTACAAAAACACACTAGTTTCTAGAAACTTGGCTGGTGAACTGAATTTTGGACTATTATATAGTTACCCTCTCTACCTCTAGAGATACTTATGCCTTAAAATGTGTGTGTGTGTGTGTGTGTGTGTGTGTGTGTGTGTGTGTGTGTGTGTGTACTCACACATGTACAGAGGTATATGTTCCAAGATTCCCAGTGGGTGCCTGGAACCACAGATATACCAAATCCCAGATACACCATTTTGCAATCTGATAACTCAGACAGCTACTAAGTAAACAGCATGGATGTGCTGGACAAAGAATGATACACATTGACAAAGTAGGTTGACACAAAATTTTATCATGCTACTCCGAGCAGTGTACAATTTAAAACTTATAAATTACTTATTTCTCAAATTTTCCATTTAATATTGTTCTACTGTGGTTGATTGCAAAAAATTGAAACTGTGGAAAGAGAAAACTCTAAATGGGGGGATAATTATACACACACACACAAACACACTCATACACATTTTATTTTGGTTCCTATTTTTTGTTACTATTTAATAAAATTTTTTCGGGTGGGTTTGGCAGTTGAGGGGAGGGAGGAGCACACCTCATCAACAAGGGTACCTGCATAATCAGCGTTTGTAGACCTAACCCTGAATTGTGCCCCACATCTTTATAATAAAAATTTAAAAAAATTTTCCATATGTTTCTTGTTCATTATATATTAATATTTTCAAAATCAGCTTTACTGAGATATAATCTAGATAAATAAAATTTCATCCATCATAGCTGCACAGTTCAATGAGTTTTGATAAATGTATACCATCTTGTAACCACCAAAACAATCAACACATAGTATATTTTCATTGCCCCAAAAAGTATCTTGCGTTCCTTTGCAGTCAGTTGCCTTACCCCACTCAAAGCCCTAGTCACCAAGTCATCCATGGCTATAATTTGCCTTTTCTAAAATTTCCTATCAAGGGAATTACACATGAGGTAGTCTCTTGTAAGCTTTCTTGGCATAATGCTTTGAAGAGTCATGTGGGTTGTCATGCTGCTTAAGACGCTATGAACATTCATGTACTAGTCTTTAGGTGAACATGTATTTTCATTTCTCTTAGTAAATACCTAGAATTGCTATACTATGTACTCATACATTTGTTATTCATATAGTCCCATCAAAATATGAGAGTTTCAACTGCTCCACATTCTTGTCAACACTTGGTATTGCCAGTTTTTTAAATTGTATCCCTTTTAGTGAGCACGTAGTCGTCTTTCTCTGTGTTTTTAATTTACATTTTTCTTATGACTAAATAATGCTGAATATCTTTTCATAGGCCTGACTGGCCACTCACAGACTCTTTTTTTTTTTTTTTTTTTTTTTGAGTTGGAGTCTTACTCTGTTGCCCAGACTGGAGTGCAGTGGCTGCTCCCGGCCACCGCAGCCTCACCTGCTGGGCTCCGGCGATCCTTCCGCCTCAGCCTTCCAAGTAGCTGGGACTACAGGCATGTGCTACCACACCCGGCTGATTTTTTGATTTATTGTAGAGATGAGGTCTCGCTGCCCAGGCGGGTCTCGAACCCGCGGGCTCAGGCAATCCACTCACCTCAGCCTCCCAAAGGCGCGGGATTACAGGCTGAGCCACCGAGCCCGGCTCCAGACTCTCTTTTGTGAAGTGATTTAATTGAAATCTGATCTGGAAAACAGTCAAACATATGTGGAAACACTTCAAGTTTTCTCCTTCTCAATTTTGTTTTATAGCTACAGCTAGTGTTGGACAAAATGCTGTAGCTAGTATGAGCAGTGTCATTAAAAATGTCTGACATATTGGAAAACACTTTTGCAAGTTCTAGCTAGTCTCGCTACATAGATATCATTAACAGTTTATTTCCAGAAAGCACCTTTCTGAACTTTGCCCAGGTTACCCATGCATTTCCCCTACAATTCCTTTTACTTAAAGCAACACATTATACACAGTTGTTTAATATTCTGTATCCAAAATCTGAAGTATTTGTAGATCTATTGTTCTTTTTGGTTTTTACTGACTGTCATTTCCGTTGTCTAATTTCCTTGAATATTCTACAGCTTTTGACTGTGAGCTCATCATTGTTGGGACACGTCCTGCAAAAGTTTTATAAGGCCCACGTGAAGGTACAGTCCTCTACAGCTACCTGTGGCATGAAGATCAGCGTCCATCTTGAATTAAAATTTCTTACTTGGCATTTTAAGCCTAAACAATTAATGTACATTCAAGCACCAGACACTTGTGAGGGTGGGTCAGTGGCTTTTAAATCTTAGGAGAACTTCCTTCTTTCACCTCTATCTTCCCCATTGTTAAGACCTGAGAATGAATTTCATTGCTATAAGTTTCTGCTGAGTTAATTTTATTTAAATTCACTGGGTGTGGAAGCTTACACCTATAATCCCGGTATTTTGGGAGGCTGAGGCAGGAGAACTGCCTGAGCCCAGAAGTTCTGAGACCATCCTGGGCAACATAGTGAGACCTCATCTCTACAAAAAATTTTTAAAAGCAGCTGGGCATGGTGGTGCATCCCTGTACTCCCAGCTACTTGGGACACTGAGGCAGAAAGATCACCAGAGCTCATGCCACTGTACTCCAGCCTGGGTGACAGAGGAAGACCCTGACTCAAAAATTTTTTTTTTTCTAACTAAAATAACTAACTAAATTCACCCTCTTAATTTTTTTCCTGAGCATAGCACTTTTTGAGTCCTGGATATGTTGTGGCGGTATTCAAACTGCTCCCTGCTCCACCCAAGTCCACAGTCTCCCTACCCCAACAAAGGCCATGTACTGAGCTCTAGGTTACCAGGCTTTGTAAATGCCTCTGTCAGTTGGTTTCCAGGCTGGTTTACCTACCTTTGGAACTGGAAGCAGAGCTTGCTTTGCTTCTGGCCTTTGGCTGTCCTCTCCCCACCCCACCCTTTTGGTAGGTTCTTTTGCAGATCTGATTTGAAACACACACATACACACAACCACCATCACTCACACAGATTTTAAGATAGTTTGTGGCCAGAAAGTTTTGAGTTCCCTGGTCTGCATGTGCTGGACACATTCTTTGCACCTTTGTTCATTTTTGCTTCAATACCTCAGTCCCTCGGGGGGAATGAGTTCCAACCTCCTCTTACACAATTTGTATTAATCATCTATCCTTATAATTTGTAAACAGTGGAGCATACTAGTTAAAAGCAAAGACTTTCGAAACCAATTGCCTGTGTTTGAATCCTGCTCTGCCACTTAACTAGCTGAGTGGCCCCGGGCAAGTCATTCACTTCACAGGGTTGTTGAAAAAATTAAGTGAGCAAGCAACAATATAGAAAATGTTGACAGCCATATAAAATGCTTACAAGAGCCAGGTACATGTTAGCCATTATTACTATGGTTTTTTAATTCTTTTAAAAATACTTTCTCTCTAGTTTCAGTCAGTTGATTATTCAGGCAACAAACATTTGCGGAAAAGATTATTTGAAGTGTGAGAAACTGAGCTCGATGCTGAGAATAATACCAAGAAGTGTGACAAGTGGACGCTTTCCTTAGGGAACTTCCAGACAATGTGAAATCAATAGAAAATACAGAGTACGTCTTCCATCCAAGTACTAACCAGGCCCGACTTTGCTTAGCTTCCGAGATCAGACGAGATCGGACACATTCAGAGTGGTGTGGCCATACACAGAATCTGTAATACTGAGTGATCTATCACAGAAGCAAAGAACTGAGTACCACATGTTCTCACTCCTAAGCGGACCTCGTACTATCATAACACTATAAGAAAGGGATTGGCAGTAGTTGGAAACTATCAGGGGAGATGGGGATGGGATTGGCAGAAGTGGGAAACTGCCAGGGTGGGAGGGTACACCTCAACAGCAAGGGTACCTGCATAATGAACATTTGTATACCTAACCCTGGATTGTACCCCACATCTTCAAAATAATAATTAAAAAAAAACAACAAAGTAAAAAAAAAAGTAAGCTTTTGGAAGGTAGTAAGACCTTAGAAAATGAATAGCATAGTTCACAGTGTGATATTTCAGAGAACGAAGACATCATATGTATTTTACATTAAGCAGATTATAAAAAATTTGAGTGCTGGAATCATAATATTTGACTTTACAGTCTCATGACTAGGAAAAAAACCGGAAAAACAGATGATACACCTTTTCTCCTTTTTTTCTATCAAAATGTAAGTTCCTTTCTTATGTCACACAATATAAAAAGCATAAATTTTAAAATTAAATTTTAATTTTAGTGCTGGCTTTTTCATTGACTAGTTAAATGGGACTTAAATCAGAAGGTTCTTAACATTATAAAGACGCAGATATAAAGATTCAAAACAGTTACAATAATAATTGCTTCACAGGGTTGTTTTAAGGATTAAATAAACAAGAAACATAAAGTATAAAATGCATATTTGGCACATAGCAGGTGTTCAATAAAAGCACATTTCCTTCTTTATCTCTAAATTTCCTCCAGCCTCAGTGAAAAAGTTACCTCTCTGCCTACCCTAACTTTAGTATTCACAGATAGCATTTCTCTTTCATGGTAATTTTTTCATGCATTCTTAAGACACAGTTTCACGTTTTATTAATTTTCTGTAAACTAATAGTGTCAAGTAAGACACTAGGTCTTAAGCTGACAGCTGCCTTTAATTGGGTGATTTCTATATGGCACATATCCTTTCCAAATTAAGTTCCTTAGAGACAAGAACCATGTTTTATTCATCTTCTGGCCAGTCAGCACATAACTGATGCTCAGCTAACCCTGCTGAATGAAAAGCCTTCCCACAGAACCATGAGGAATGAACCTACACAGAGTCACGGGTAATGGACCCTGACCCAAGATAGCCACAGGGGGAGAGAGTGTGACTACTGCAAGGGAAACCGAAAAGCTGGAAAGAAATAAAGTATGACCATAGTAGATAAAGTATTGCATACAATATGTAATATATAAATTAGAAGTTTGCAGATTATAAATACATACATTATAACTTCATATAAAATTATAAAAATACATATTATACATTCACATAAAATTTACAATTCTCTCTATAGTAGGCACTGGGTAAAATGAAAAGAATGAATAAGTCACTGAAAATGCCTCACGCAATCACAGTAAATTCAAGTAAGACTTCCAAATAAAGGCTTTCAACTTACAGTATAACAGTATCTCCCCTTGAGGTAATACAGTAAGGGTTCTTCAGGTAAAAGTTTGATTGCAATATCTAGATGTTCCTGAAAGAAATATTCAAAGGAAAAGTCATCTCCCAAGTTTCAGATCCTGCTGAATGGAACTACGCCATGGTCTTGTAAATTCTGAGGCGGTTCTAAAATGTCTCAGACCTTCCATCCCTATCATTCATACAATAAAATCTTATCAATAATGAAGTGATCAGAAGTAACTGCTTATAGCCCAAACTGTGACTATGATTTAATAAGGCTATGCATAATTTCAACCCAAAATGTCACTAAAGAAAAAGGAACCAGCAAAGTTGGATGCTTGCCTGCCCATGACTTGTCTAGCGAATACTTCCTGGTGAGAGGTGAGCTGACAGAGATCAAACGACATGGAGTAGGGTGTGAGGGAAGAAGACACAGGGAGCTAGATGGGAGATGAATCTATTCCCCTGGCATTACCGAATGGCTATAGGGAGCCAGGAAACTGGGAAGCACAGTTTGCTCATCCCTTACTGACTTTGGGGGGTTATTTACTGAGCTATTTTTACTAGAGGCAAATCGCACGTTAGATGTATGTGGATTGCTAATTTTGTCTTTCGTGGTAAATTTAAGCCCCAGATTGGACCCTACTTCTTCCACCAACTCAATATGTAGAGACTGTTAACTAAATAGCCCAAGTTACTTTTACAATGTTGTGCTCATGATCAAAAGGTTAATCCTCAGTTTTTGAAAAAATAATACTCATCTATTTTGTGACTTAATCCGGGATCTGTAATAATAATAATCTTTAATCACCCAAATGATTTGATTCTTTTTAGAGTGTCATTTCCTAACGTTTAAACAAACAACAACAAAAAAATTCCTAGAGCTTAATTTGTTGAATAATCTGATTTATACCTGCTGACGGAATACATAGCTACATTAAAACATTTTCAACAGCAAGAAATACCTTGAAGAGATGTCCACAGTTGACTCTATTTTGTAAGCCCTCAAACTCAGATACATAGCCACACAAAACCGCGTACCTGAAAAGGATAAAAACAGTGGCTACCATGTAAATTTGTAATCAAATACCACCAAAACATGGCATTAAAAAAACTCGAAAGCATTCATTAATATTTAACAAGAGTATTCATACAGATACAAGGGTCCTAACATAAATAAATATTTGACATTAACATGAGGCTTTCTCATCTATAACGAAAATACTAACAATACTTACTATGTATAATTGTGAGGGTAAAATGAGCTACGGTAGGTAACATGCTCAGAGCAATGCCTAGAATATAGAAAGCTTCAATAACTGTGACGTGGCACTATCATTACCATCATTAACGTCAAAGTCATGAAGAAGCTCTCACAAAAATCTATTCTCCTTTTTATTAAATTGAAAAACATGTCAACAGACTCATAAATAAAAACATTGTTAAGATCAACCTTTTAAAACTCATTTACTCTTTAAAAAATTCAAGTATCATGGCCTTTTTAAATGTCATTAAAAATGCAAATAAAGCCAGGTGTGGTGGCTTATAACTGTAACCTCAGCATTTTGGGAGGCTGAGGCAGGAGGACTGCTTTAGCCCATGAGTTCAAGACAAGTCTAGGCAATATAGCGAGACCTCGTCTCTACAAAAAATAAAAAAATTAGCTGGGTGTGGTAGCACGTCTATAATCCCAGCTACTTGGGAGGCCGAGGAGGAAGAATCATCTGAGCCCAGGAGGTAGAGTCTATGGTGAGCTATCACCCTACCATTGTACTCCAACCTGAGCGACAGAGTAAGACCCCGACTCAAAACAAAAGCAAACAACAAAAATAAAGTAAAATTAAAAAATGACTAAAACCAAGTCATAGGTAATTCAAGAGTATGCTTTTTCAAAAAATTTCCCGACCTCCCTCAAGCCTGCCTGGAAACACTGCCTTACTAGACTAGTGCATCTCATGAATTATTTCCCTTTTTCCACTGGGAATACAAAATTTACGCTACGATTATTTGACTTAAACTGGGTACAATTTTTGTTCAGCAATTTGCTAATTTACTCAGTCTTTTGTCTGTGCAACAGTCTTCAGAGCATTTCAGATTGTCTTTGTGGTAACAATATCCATTCATCTACATATTTCAAGAGTAAGTGTTCATTTTTACTTGCATTGTCATAGTCACTGAGATGAAATATATAATTTGGGTTTATTTATCTCAATCATTTCTATAAATAAGCATAACTTCCAAGTACAACAATTCAGTGAACAATTTCTTAATTTGGAACAGTAAGCCATTCCTAAACACAAATGATGATGTAATTCACACCAACTATACACAACCAAAAAAATGGACACTCCTTAATTACGAATTTTTTATCTCTTTTTTAGTTTCTATATAATGAACAGAATCTGCTATAACAGAAGCAAGAGACTGGACTATATCAACCTATTAAACATGATCTGAGAACTAGATTAGGACATATCAAGACACACTAATTCTAAAATCAGATTGTATTTCACGTACCCCTCTTCACCTTCACAAAGCTTTCCAGAGATTGCATATTTAAGAAAAACAGATTAATGGGAAAAGACTCTTGAGCTCCTTTATGACAACGCCATTGCTGCCTCAGGCTTCACTGTGTTGTTTTAATTCATATTTTTAGAAAACTTTTGGGTTCAAGACAAAAATAAGCAGAAAGTACAGAGAGTTCCCATATACCTCTTGATCTCCCTCCCCTAAGAACTTCCCCTATAATCAGCATTCTGCACCACAGTGATGCATTTGTTAAAATTGATTATTACCCCAAATCCACAGTTTACATTAGGACTCACCCTTGGTGTATGTTCTATGGTTTTGACAAATGCATAATAACACCTATCCACCATTGTAGGATGTTACAGAATAGCTTCATTGCCCTAAAAATCCTCTGTGCTCTACTAGTCCTCCTTCCCTCTCCCCTGACTCCTGGCAACCACTGAGCTTCTTCCATGTCATCTCATGACTTGATAGCTCATTTCTATTTAGTGCTAAATAATATTCCATTGTCTGGACATGCCATAATTTATTTATCCATTCCTACTGGAGGACATCTTGCTTGCTTCCAAGTTTTTCAATGATGAGTAAAGCTGATTAAAAACATCCATGTTCAGGTTTTTGTGTGAACATAAATTCTCAACTCCTTTGTGTAATTACTACTGAGCACGATTGCTGGATCCTAGGGCAAGACCATGTTTAGTTTTGTAAGACGCTGTCAAACTGTCTTCCAAAATGGTTGCACCATTTTACATTTCCACCAGCAAAAAATAAGAATTCCTGTTGTTTCACATCCTTGCCAGTATTTTCAGTGTTATGGATGTTGGCCATTCTAATAGGTGTGTACTGGCATCTCATTTTGTTTTAATTTACAATTCCCTATTGACATATGATGTTGAACATCTTTTCATATTCTTACCATCTGTAAGTGTCTGTTCAGTTATTCTGTCAATTTTTAAATTGTGTCGTTTGTTATCTTACTGTTGACTTTAAAGAGTTCTTTTCATATTTTGTATATAAGTCTTTTATTAGATGTATAGTTTGCAAGTATTTTCTGCCAGCCTGTGGCTTGTTTTCTTGTTCGCTTGACATTGTCTTTCACAGAAGTTTTTAATTTTAATGAAATCCAGTTAATCAATGGTTTCTTTTATGGCTTGAGTTTTTTGTGTTATATCTAAAAAGTCATTGCCATACCCAAGATCATCTAGATTTTCTCTTATGTTACCTTCCTGGAGTTTTATGGCTTTGCATTTGACATTTAGGTCTATGATCCATTTCTACTTCATTTTTGTGAAGGGTATGAGGTCTATGTCTAGATTCATACTTTTTGCATGTAGATGTCCATTTGTTCTAGCACCATTCATTGAAGATTTTCTTTGTTCCACTGTTTGGCCTTTGTTTTTTTTGTCAAAGATCAGTGAAATACACACACGACACACACACACACACACACACACACATATATGTATATTTCTGGGCTCCTTATTCCATTCCATTGGTCTATCTGTCTGTTCTTTTACCAATACCACATTGTTTTGATTACTGTGCCTTTATAGTAAGTCTCGAAGTCAAGTAGTATCAGTCCTCCAACTTGGTTCTTCTACTGTAATATGGAGTTGAGTATCTTGCCTTTCTGTATAAAGTAGGTTTGTCAATATCCACAGAATAACTTGCAGTGGTTCTGACTGAGACTGCAGTGAATCTATAGAGCAAGTGGGAAAACTGACATCTTGACAATATTGAGTCTTTCTATCCATAAACATGGACTATCTCTCCATTTATTCAGTTTTCTGAAATTTTTCATCAGAGTTTTGTTGTTTTTCTAATATATATCTTGTACATACTTTGCTAGCTTTTTACATATGTATTTCAATTTTGGGAAGTGCTAATATAAATAGTAATGTATTTTTAAATTTCAAACTCTATTTCAATGTCGCTGGTGTATAGAACACAGATTGTCTTTTGCACGTTAACCATGTATCCTGCAACTTTGCTATGATTGCCTTAATTACAAGTTATTATTGTTGATTCTTTTGAATTTTCTAAAAAGACAATGTATTATCTGCAAACAGAGACAGTTTTATTTATTTTTTCACAACCTGCATGCCTTTGTTTCTTTTTCTTGTTTTGTTGCATTAGCTAGAACTTCTATTATAATGCTGGAAAGCAGTGGTTAGAGGAGATATCCTTGACTTGTTTCTGATTTTAGCTTCTTAATGGTGGGAAAGCAAGTTTCTTACTATTAAGTATAATGTTAGTTGTAGGGTTTTTTTAGGTGTTCTTTATCAAGTTGAGCAAGTTCTCCTCTATTCCTAGTTTGCTGAGAGTTTTCTTTTTAAATTATGAATGGGTGTTGGATTTTTTCTAATGCTTTTTCTGCTTCGTTTGATATATCACATAATTTTTCTTCTTTGGTGTGTTAATGTGACGGATTACGTTAATTGATTTTCAAGTGTTGAACCAGCCTTGCATACCAGGAATAAATCCAACTTGGTTGTAGTGTATAATTCTTTTTATGTGTTGTTGAATTCAGTAGGCTAATATTTTATTGAGGAGTTTTATATCTATGTTAAGAAGATATATGAGTCTGTAGTTTGTTTATAGTGTCTTTGTCTGGTTTTGGTATTCAAGTAATACTGGCCTAACTGAATGAGTTAGGAAGTATATCCTCTGCTTCTATGTTCTGGAAGAGACGGTAGAGAGTTGGTGTAATTTCTTCCTTAAGTATTTGGCACAATTTTATCAGTAAACCTATCCGGGACTGGTGCTTTCTATTTTGAAGGGTTGTTAATTATTTATTCTTTTTCCTTAACAGATATAGGCCTATTCAAATTATCTATCGAAATGCTCTCTGTCACTCTGTTCTATCATCCTCCAAAAGAGTTCCAGACTGGGAAGCAAATCCAATCCTTCCAAAATTCCATACAACTACCTCCTCAAACTCTCATTTTTGTGATGAGCATTATCATTTTCCAACTTATTTGGACTTAAAGTCTTAGGTCACTTTTTATTTAAATATACTTTTCTTTCAGAATAGGTTTATATTTACAGGAAAGTTGTGGCTAGTACAGATTGTTCCCATATATCCCACACCTGGTTTTGCCTATGGTTAATACCTGACATTACTACAGTACCATTGTCAGAACTGTACCAATATTGATATATAATATTGATACACAATTGTCACAACGAACCAATATTAATACTATTAACTAAACTCAATACTTTATTCACATTTCTGTTTACCTAATGTTTTTATTCATTTTTGACACCTTTCTCTCTATTCTTCCTTCCATACTTATTTCTTCACTTCACACCCTGCTAAGTATCTTTCTCAACATGTTAAAATCTTTTGAATTATTATTGTCATATAAGTTGCTCCACTTAATTCTGTGCAACTTTTATAAGCACACCTTTTTTATATCTTCATTCACTGACAAAATTACTGAACACGCTGAAGACTAAGATGTAGACCTGACCCTAGAATCACTCCCAGGTTGACAATGTCTGTTGAATAACTGGGGCTCAGACCCGTCGGTCAGCATGGGTCAGCCAACTCACAACCTGCCCACATTTCTGCATCTTACCTAAAGTATGCTCTGAGTAAACTTCCTTAATGCTTTGCTTTAATCTAGATATACTAAGACGTTTCCCTACTCTACCAGCAAGAAAATAAAAAAAAAACAGATCATGTCACATTTTTAGATATATCTATATTGGGTCTACTAGAACTTACTTCCTCATCTAGAGACACACAAAACAACCCAACTAACTCTTTGTGCTAGAATCAGAGGAATAGATGCTATGTTCACTGATCTAACATGGCAGAGTCAAACTTTTACTTTCTGAAAATCAGAGCTATGTGTGTACATCTCTAGGCCTTTATTTTGCTCTCTTAACACATTCTCTCCAAGATACTCTGAGTGAAGGAAAAAAACCCATCAATTAAGAAACATGTGCATTTTCCCTTTTAAATAATCTGTCACAAGTCATGTTTTTTCATAATCCTTTTAAAAATCTGTTTCTCTAAAATATTATTTATTTTCCTACATGCCATAAAATCAATGGTCATCTGGTCATTTTCTCCCAAAGGGTCATTACTTCTTACTTTCAATCAATTCTACCTATGTATGTATGTGTGGTGTGTGTAATATTTTATTTCTCAAACTCTCAGGTCATTGGGAATGCTGAAGAAAGTTCACAACATGGTGTATTATCTCCATCTAGAGGTCATTCTAACTATATGGGATTTGACAAGAGCACTGTATTTTTCTTTGCGTTGATAGTGAATATGTCCTTAATAATTGACTACCTGCTATTTCAGCAACTACTAACATTGGTTTCCCTGCAGTATTTTTGATTCAGCACCAATGCTATTTCTTCTGTGGGAAAGCAGAGACAGGATACTGTCACAGAAAAAAGACTGAGCTGATAACAAATGCAAAACCTGGGCTCTAGTATCTGTTTCTGCACTTATTGTGCGGCCCTGATTATTAATCAACACACACACACACACACACACACACACACACACACACACACACACACACACACACACTCCCATACACACCCCCCCCACACACATACACACACACACACAGCCTTGCTTATGCCATCTATAAAATGAAAACAGGGTGTTCTGTGAATCACATGCTATAAAACATGTGGATATAATTTGCAAACAGTAGAGCACAACAAATATGTAAGACATTACTTATAATTAAGGTCAGGCCTATTTAGCCAACAAATTGCAAATTGATTGGTGACTTTATTCTCTTGATTCCAGAAGTATTTTTGGCCAGCACAACAGAAACAGCAGAATCTTATAGAAAGCTTGTGCAGCCTTAAAGGAACAAAGCAATTTCATTTGGGAAAAGAAGAAGACAAAACCAAGTCTTTAAAATTATATGTATTTTTTTCAATCATTCCCCTGTATTAACACTTTATAAAAATCATCCTTAAAAATTACATCTTTTGTTTCAAACTGAAGACTTATAAAACTATCATACAATGCTGTAAACCATGGGTCTGCAAACTTTTGCTGTAGGGTCATACAGTAAACATTTTAGCTTTGGGGCCAGACAGTCACTTTTGCAACTACTAAACTCTGCTGATGTGTGTGAATGCAGAAGTGTGGCTATGCCCCAATAAAATGTTATTTACAATAACAGGCCGGCAAATTTGGTCTGATAGTCACAGTTTGCCATTAATGCTGAGTGAATGAGAAAATGCTGCATTAACATTCGAACAAATTAATTCAGTCTTACATATTAAAAAGAGCCAGCAGAATGAGATCTTATCTCAGCATTTTATTACAGTTAGTTATGAAATCAGTTCACCTAAACTTCACCCATTGTTTCTCAAGTCAAAGTTGAAACTTCTCACCTTAAACCTCTACTACCTCATTGAATGAGAACGTTTGCATTCAGTAGGATACAATGCATTCTAAGAATTAAGATTAAATTGACATTTAAATTTATTAAATTTAAGTTAAATAATTAGATTTTAATATTTTTAAAATAAAAAGTTGATACTGAATAAGAAATGTGAAACTCAATTGGATCATTACTCTGTGTGTGTTTTGATAAGATTTAATCTTGGGCTTAAATCCTATGGTTATAAACAAGGCATTTAGTTCACAACAAAAAAGTGAAAAAAGATGAAAAACGAGAAGTAGCCAGATGAGTGGAAGACAGACTGGGTAACCTACTAAGGGAGAGTTCAGCATAATCTCTCCTCACAAAGCAAATTTCAAGGAGCTCATAAAGCCCTCAAGAAGATTCTATTGCTTCTCTGTGAATATTTGGAAATTCACAAATCTCAAATTGAGGACTGACCCCAAATGCACTTTTTTTTTTTTTTTTTTGAGTCAGATTCTCACTCAGTCACCCAGGCTGGAGTGCAGAGGCATGCTCACGGCCACCACAGCCTCGACCTCTTGGGCTCAGACGATCCTTCTGCCTCAGCCTTCCAAGTAACTGGAACCACAGGCAAGCACGACCACGCCTGGCTAACTTTTTGATTTACTGTAGAGATGAAGTCTCATTGTGTTGCTCAGCTGGTCTTCGAATCCCTGAGCTCAGGAAATTCTTTGGCTTCTGCCTCCCAAAGTGCTGGGATTACAGGCTTGAGCCACTGCGCCCTGCCAGCAAATGCACATTTTTTTTTTTTTGAGTTGGAGTCTCACTCTGTCGCCCAGACTGGAGTGCAGTGGCCGCTCTCGGCCACCGCAACCTCGCCTGCTGGGCTCCGGCGATCCTTCCACCTCAGCCTTCCGAGTAGCCGGAATTACAGGCGCACGCTACCATGCCTGGCTGATTTTTTGATTTATTGTAGAGATGAAGTCTCACTGCCCAGGCGGGTCTCGAACCCACGGGCTCAGGCAATTCACTCACCTCAGCCTCCCAAAGGCGCGGGATTACAGGCTGAGCCACCGAGCCCGGTCAAATGCACATTTTTAATGTGATTCTTCACAGGTACAGAAGCACATAGTGCCAAATGAAGAGGACAGCAGAAGAAGAGCAAGTGAAGAGAAGGAGGAAGGGAGAGAACAAGGAAGGAAGAAGGGAGTAAGAGGAGGAGGAAGAAGAACTCAGAGTTAAAGATGGAAAGTAGCAAGAAACTGCGGGGAGGAGGGTGGGGGGTGGAGAGCTGGGATTGACAGTAGTCGAAATCTGCCTGGGGAAGGGGGGGCACACCTCATCAATAAGGATACCTGCACAAGGAGCATTTGTATATCTAACCCTGAATTGTACCCCACAATTTCAAGATAAAAATTAAAAGAGAAAATAAAATAAAATAGCTAATAAAGAGTAAAAAAAAAAAAAAAAAAAAGAGCAGGTCTTGGGTGTTCTTACTGCATCCTAATAGGGTTAACCAGTTCCCAAACAGCTCCAATCTTAGGAGAGGGAGACAGACAGTATGGCTTGGTCAGCACAAATTCACTATGTTACTACTAAAAGTAGAAGAATGCAAGTATTTTAACACGTACATAAATGTTCTTGTATTGGTCTTAGCATTATGTATATCAAATGATTTAGGTAAGCCTGGCTATAGAAATAACAACCAAGACCTTTATACATCTGTACCAAGATGTTACCTGCAAAATTACCCTTTTCCTAGAGTTCTGGCAGAAGCACCCAGAGTATAGAACGTATCTACTAGGCACCCTAACTCCTAAAGCAAGATTTTCTACTACCCATGTATGACATGTTAATGAAATGATTCACAGGTTCTGAGAGTCACCATTTCTAGGTTACTTAAAAGAAAGGAAAAAAAAAATTCCTGGGAGGGAGCGAGATGGTGGATAAGGGTCTCTACAGGGCTAAGGGGTTGTGTGTTCCATCTCCCACCTCTCAAGAGAGAGAGCTGGGGTTAGGCTTGCATCTCATCTGAAGCCAAGGGAAGGCAGCTTCCAAAAACATATTCATGTTTTAGCAAGTGCGCCCCAGAGTCTGGAAGAAATACAAAAAGTGTTACTGGTCAGGCACACTGGATGACACAGCTCACGCCTGTCATCCCAGCACTTCTGGAGGTGGAGGTGAGAGGACTGCCTGAGCTCAGGGTTGCAAGACCAGTCTGGCCAACTTGACGAGACCTGGTCTCTAATAATAAATCAAAACATTAGCTGGGTGTGGTGGTGCATACCTGTAGTTCCAGTTACTTGGAAGGCTGAGGTGAAAGGATCGCCTGAGCCCAGTAGATCGAAGCGCGGCAATGGCCATGATTGTGCCTCTGCACTCCAGCCTGGGCGACAGAGTGAGACTCAGACGCCAAAAATAAGTGTTACTGATTCCTGCTCAAGGAAGTTTTGAGTGAGTCTGTGAGTGGAGCTCCCCCTGCTGACAACAGAGTAAAAAAACAGGTCTGCTTTGGAAAACGGTTCTACTTCAGATCACTGGGTGGGGGTAAAAATGAGTTTTTTGGGACAAATGCAAACCTGTGGAATGGAAGCCATTTTGAGGGAGATTTTGCCTAAGAGTACACTAGGGGAGTAAAACGACCCCAAAGAGGGGTGGGTCTCTGGAAACCTGGGGCTCAGGAAAGGGTCATAAATGTATTATTAAAATTTTCAGCATCTAAATTTCCTCTTTTGCTGGGGGAAAAAAAACAAAACCGAAGGAACCAAAAAAGTTATAGAAATGCAATAAGTAAGAGAAAGAATAACAATTAAAAACCATATATTTATTATTTGTGTATTAGAATTTATAAAATAATGCTTATATACACAACGGGTCCAAAACACAACATAATAAAGAATAATTTTTTTTTGTCATGGGTATTTACCTGAACCCATCCAACTGATTAAATTACCTTTTTTGAGGTTTTTATATTATAAATGGCTTTTTCTTGATCTGAGAAACTTGTATACCATGACTCATCAAGGTATAAGAAATGGTTGATGTGCTTTTATTCTTTGAAGCCTTCATTCTACCTTTCATTTAGAAATATAGCATCATTTTAGTATTTTTTTCAAACAAAATGCTATATTAAACTAAATTTAATTATAATTTATCATCAAAACCGTTAGACTTGGTAGATTCATTTATGAAATTTTCAAAAAAAAAGAAATGTTCAATGAAAGTTTACTTTGGCTGTATTTAAAATATGCATAATGAAAAATATGTGAATAAACAACAGGAACAGTTACTGTGCCATCTCCTATATGTTTTTTTTTCAGGCAATGTGACTGGCAGGTCAAATGGGTTAATAATATTTTGAAAAATTAATTTTCTAAAGAAGCATGTTAGAATGGAAAGACTTCATACATCATATACTCACCACAGATGACAATGTCCATTCATGGGCGCTCTCTTAATAGCTCTTTCACTTAAAGTTTTTCCTGAAAGATATAGGGACTTATACTTAGTACCTTTATGTGAGTTGGCAGGTGGATTATTAAATTAACTCAGTGTTTCTCAAAGTACGGTCCTAAGACCAAATGCATCAGCATCACCTGGAAACCATGTGCAAAACCTACTCAATCACAAGCTCTGGGAGTGGGGCCTAGCAATCTGTGTTTTAATGAGCCTTTAAGGATTCTGATGTCTGTTCAAGTCTGACACCCACTGGACTAACTGACTTAGTAACCAAGTGCAAGAAAAGTCATTTAATTATTACCTAAACGTGTAATAGAAATTGCTTTTTTGTAATTAACTAAAATGACACTTACTGAGTGCCATACTGGGTGACCATCTGAGAATATAATGTCAAATAAGACTCATCCTTGACCTCCAAGGGCTCACAATTCTATAGGCTGCAGGTATATAACCAAATAAATTGCAGCCGAGCATGGTGGCTCACGCCTGTGATCCCAGCACTTTGGGAGGCAGAGGTGAGTGGATTGTCTGAGCTCAGGGGCGAAACCTTGTTTCCACAGTAAATCATAAAATTAGATGGGCACAGTGGTGCACACCCGTAGTTCCAGCTACCTGGAAGGTTGAGGTAGAAGGATCACCTGAGCTCAGCAGGTTGAGGCTGCAGTAGCTGTGAGCGTGTCACTGCACTCCAGGCTGGGTGATGGAGTGAGTCTCTGACTCCAAACCCTCCCCCCACCAAAAAAAAAACTGCAAACAAAAAATAAGAGCGAGGTGGAAAGAGAGTACCGCAGGGTGGGTAACTGCAGGAGTGAGGAAAGGCTTCCCTGAGAAGCTCTTCCCCAATCACTCACAATAACGAACACGCTCAGTAGCATAAATTATCCCTTCAAAGTATTTTACTTAGTTTATAATAATTTTTTTTTTGAGTTGGAGTCACATTCTGTCACCCAGACTGGAATGCAGTGGCCGCTCCCGGCCTCCACAGCCTCGACCTGCTGGGCTCCGGCGATCCTTCCACCTCAGCCTTCCAAGTAGCTGGAACTACAGGTGCACACTACCATGTCCGACTAATTTTTTATTTATTGTAGAGATGAGGTCTCGCCAAGTTGCCCAGGCGCATCTCGAACCCACGGGCTCAGGCAATCCACTCACCTCGGCCTCCCAAAACGCTGGTATTACAGGCTGAACCACCGAGCCCGGCTAGAATAATTTTTAATAACGTAATAATTAATTTGGATAGAGGTTTGTCTAAGAGCTTGAAAAGTAAAAATGCTTGCAACAAAACAGGTCTGTATTCTGAGAATCTTTCTCAGAACAGGCCATTGTTCTATACCTTCTTTTTTCCATGATCCATTATTATTCTTTCTTTCTTTTTTTTTTTTTTTTGAGTTGGAGTCTCACTCTGTTGCCCAGACTGGAGTGCAGTGGCAGCTCCCGGCCACCGCAGCCTCGACCTGCTGGGCTCCAGCGATCCTTCCGCCTCAGCCTTCCAAGTAGCCGGAATTACAGGCATGTGCTACCACACCCGGCTGATTTTTGATCCATTATTATTCTATTATTTTGCCTTGGAGAGACTATCCAATGATATTCAAAATGCCTTTCTAGTAAGTGGTTCAGATCATCTTTATAGATAAGGGTCTTTTATTCAACAACCATTCTCTTATTTGTTCCTTTGTTGAGGTGGCTCTAGTCATTAAATCCACATACATGAAAAAAATGAAAAAGTGAAGTATTCTAATAACTAGTATTACACTGTGGACAAATATTAAGGAACTCAGCAATTTCAAATAAATGATGAAAAACATACTCTTCCACTGAAAAGCATTAAAAAGTAAAAAATCTTTTTAGCTGCACTGCCAAATGAATAAAACTGCCCATGTATCACTGGAGGTGAGCCCATTCCTCTGAGAATATAACAAAGTTGGGTAGCAAACAAATGGTCTCGCAATCTCATTTACGCAGTTGAGCACAAAAGAAAAACTATTTCCCTTTGAAAACTGTATTTTGTGATCTTTTTGAGGCATTCATATTGATCAGTTAATTATGAAAATTATAATATAGTCTCTTCAAAAATTAGATTCATATTTTATTTGCAATCCAAGTTATGATCAAGCACAGTACTTCAAAAAATGTAGCATTGTGGTACGCTCACCCTGAGTTTGATGAAAGAATTCTGCACTCTCCAGGGACCAACTCTTTCCTTCTCATGACAGTTTCAGACATGCTGTTACAAGAAGAATCCTTCTGTGCTTCAGCCCCCCTCCTGCTGAATGCTGAATGCCAGTGTTTTTCCTGCTGGTCTGAACCCTTGCCTTGCTCAGCACCAGTGTGCTAGGTCACCACCTTGACTGAGTACTCCTGACACACCTGGCTGTCTTTGTATTGATCTTTTCCATAGAGTCCTTAGGGTAGCACTGCCTTCAGTAAATTTCTGTCTCTCCTTCTCTCTCTCCTCTCCCTCCCCCCACCCCTCATGTTATCATTGTTTCTGGACACAATAATTTTGAATAAGTATTTCTTAATTGGATAAATAAAAGAAATTCCTTTCCACTGATTTCAATATGTGAATGAACACTTCGGAGGCTTCACTCCTTTTTCTTTGCACTATGAACTTTTCTCTTTTTAAAAATATATATATCCTATTTCAATTCAGTGTTCCATTCTTGCTCCTGAATTTCCTCCAACTCATTTCTTTTCTCATACATTAACTCAATTAAACTCGTATTTCCATTTAAAAGTAGAGATGCAAGGTGACTTTCTCTATGAAACTCTTACTTCCATAAGAAAGACTCTCCTATCTCAACCTCCATCCTCTCCCATCACATCTTCCTTGCTGTTAGACACTCTTAACACCCTGTACTCTTTTTTTTTTTTTTTCTGTTTTGGTTTGCAGTCTCACTCTGCCTCTTAGGCAGGAGTGCAGTAGCATGATCACAGCCACCACAGCCTAGACCTGCTGGGCTCAGGCAATCCTTCTGCCTTAGTCTTTCAAGTAGCTGGAACTACAGGTGCATGTCACCACATCTGGCTAGCTTTTTGATTTATTGTAGAGACGAGGTCTTGCCAAGTTGCCCAGGCTGCTCTCGAACCCGAGCTCAGGCAATCCTCTTGTCTCAGCCTCCCAAAGTGCTGCGATTGCAGGCATGAGTCACTGCGCCTGACCTCTTCTTTAATAACAGTTTACTTCAGTTTGTTTCTGGACATGATTATTTGAAGACATGGCCTTCCCTCACCAAAGCCATTAGATCCCCTGCAGTCTGAGACATGTCTATCTTACTATCCTATTTCTACCTGCTAACATAATGCCCAGGGTAGGGCAGAGCTCATGAAAGACATGCACTTAATATTGATGAATGCTGGAAAGTTGACACAGACTTCTTTTTATTTTTTTCAGAAGATATGAAAATAAATTCATATGCTCTCTTTGGTTACATTTTTATTTACCTTGAAGTTAATATATCTCTTCTCTAGAATTCTATTTTGTATAAAGTCTGCAAGTTGGAATGCTACAGAAAAACTGGTCCACAAAGCTGGTGATGAATATGGAAGAAACAAGAGGGGGGAGGCCTCCTCAGTCTTTTCCCACTGAGGGAGGTCATTTAGCAAAGAGATCTCCAAGTAGAAAACATACGACGGTTACAAGGAGTATGGTAAGACACCCTTCTTGGAAATAACAATGACTAGACTAGAAGGAAATCTTCCCTGCTGTTTGTTCCTCATGCTATTTTAGAGAAGAAAAGCCTGGAAAAGAGAAGACTTTGGAATCAAAGAAGAACTGAAAGGGTTTCGGTATCGAATTACAACACAGGAATTCAGAGAGATGGCAATGAGGGTCTTGTTTGCAAGAAAGCATTTTGACATCCATTGAGATACAGACAACAATTTAACATTCTGGCTATTTTGTTATTGTTGTTATGGAAAAATATAAAAAATATACAAGAAAGTATAGATGACCGTATGAAGAACCACCATACACCTATCATTCAGCTTAGACAATTAACAAAAAAGGTTAATTGTGTTTCCTCAAGATAGGTTTTGAAAAATAAAAGTTTGAGAGCTTATTTTTGGTGGTTCCTGGAGTTCTACATTACAGAAAGTAAGCTGTGTTATTTAATTGTAGTCCACTGCTGGAGATAACTGTCCTCTGTCTATTACTGTTTTTCAAACACTGCCACTAAATTTCTTATCTTTCTATAATTTTACAAACTTAAAGATTAAATCTGAGTTCTTTCAGTTGCCTGTTCTGATATGCTCAATTTTTTTTTTTTTTTTGAGTTGGAGTCTCACTCTGTCTCCTAGGCTGGAGTGCACTGGCATGCTCATGGCCACCCCAGCTGGGCGCTCAGGCGATCCCTCCACCTCAGCCTTCCAAGGAGCTGGAACTACAGGCATGCGCTGCCATGTCTGGCTAATTTTTTTTTTTTGTAATTTTACTGCAGTGATGAGGTTTCGCCAAGTTGCCCAGGCTGTTCTCGAACCTGTGGGCTCAGGCAATTCTCTCACCTCGGCCTCCCAAAGTGCTGGGATTACAGGCTTGAGCCACCGTGTCCAGCCTCAAATATTTTTAAATGAATAGATACTTTAGTCTAAAAACACTTTTCCCCCATTCAAGTACTAACCAGGCCCAACCCTGCTTAGCTTCTGAGATCAGGTATGTTCAGGGTGGTATGGCCATAGACTAAAGACACTTTTCTATTCTGAGACAGTGTTAATTTTTTGGTATTGGGATATATTGAAATAGAGTGCACATACTGGTTTTAGCTAAGATAATTTAGTTTTCATTGAAATTCACTAGTGATTTACAGTAGATCATAATTGCCACTTGAGAATACTCAATCTTTACAAAACACTTACCAATGTTAGCATAATGTTTCTTTTCTGGAGTATTTGTAGATAGCTCACACATGTCCCCATAAGCCCGAGCCAACCGCCACATAAACTCTATTTCATCTTTAAACTGAAAAGACAGAATTGCACATTAGAATAACTCAGTAACTTGTCTAGACTATGCTTGTTTTTTCCTGTAACATTTGAAAACGAAGGCAGGTAAACCAGTATTTACTGATGATTGAATCTACCTATGCTTATGCATAATTAAATATGAAACATTTTAAATCCATGTATTCATGGCTAAGAAATGTGATCTAATACAGTGCTACCTATGGATCTTTAAACTAATTAATACTATCCAGACAGTAGCTCCACCTATACAAGAAAGAACTGACAGGTGCCAGAATCTATAAATTTCTCTGGGACAGTGACATCCTCTCTTCTCCTTTCCAAGTTTTCACTACCAATGTAATAGCTCAGTAAGCATTTTGGATACTGCCTATAAATTGAATTGCATAGACTCAAAAAAGCAGTCACATCTTTTACCCAAATTACCTAAATATAAAAAAATTCTAGAGATTTTATATATTTAAGACAAATGTGTTTAGAGTTGCTAAATTCTCAAAACTGGAAGTACATGGAGCGTTAGCTGACACATGTCTCTTACCTTTTCTTTGTGGTCACAAAGCAGTTCAAAGCTCTCCAACTTGCCAGACTCACTCACACGTAAATGATCTGCCTTCTGAAGAAGGACATCTAAATTTAATTCATCTACATATGTGTTAAATGCCTTAGGGACTGGAAAACTCTGTTCTTCTGTGTCAGTATTAGCTGTAATATACCTAGAATTGCAGAAATAATCATCAACTCCCTTGAAAGTTATGCGTAATAGCCGGAGTGACCCTTTTTAAACGCAAGTCAAACCATGCCCCCTTACGCTTGAAACTGCAACAGTGACCCCCTTTCACTCACAAAAAGTTCAAGCTCTAACAACGGTTTACAAGACCCTGTGGCATCGCTCTTCAACCCCACCACCCTCTGACTTCATTTCCTACCTCTCTTATTCAACTCCACGTTGGCCGCCTGCCTGGTTTTTACACATGCCAAGCACCCTCCTCAGGACATTTACTTGCTGTCCCCTCCGATGGAATGAATGCTCTTCCCTTAGACAGCCACATCATTCACACCCTCACCTCCCTCAAGTCTCTGCTCCAGTGCCATTCTCTCAGTGTGGCCCATGTAGAGCCTCTACTTAATACTGCAACCCCCACACTCTCTTCACCTCCAATTCCCTCATCATGCTTGACTTTTATTTCCCCACGGCATGTACTGTCATGTTCCTGCTTTAAGACTTTCATATATTCTCTTCCTTCTGCCTGGCATGTTCATCCCTGGATATCCAGATCGTTTACTTTCTTGCCTGCTTCACATCCTTATTTAATTGTAACCTTCTTATTACTACAGATGATATTATTTATGCTCAAAACAGAAAAGAATCTACGAGTTATGATTAATAGGAGAACCTGGCACATTGGATGGGTATATATTAACATATGACAGACAGTTTTATTTCTACATATCAGTAGCAAAAAAAAGCAAAATTAAACAAAATATTCAATTTACAATATCTCAGAGACTATCAACCACCTAGGAATAAATCTAATAAAAGATATGTGAACATTTTATGGAGAGAAATATAAAAGCATATTAAAAGAGGTTCATAAAATGACCTAAATTCATGAAGAAATATATCATGTTCATAAGATATTTTGAAGAAGACCAAGGATTGTAAGTATGTGAATTCTCCCAGATTAATCTAGGTTCAACACAATTCAAATTTTATAAAGCTTAGTAGCAATTTTCATAGGTCTTAATAAGATGATTGCAAAAGTTATATGAAAATAAGTGAAGAGCCTAAAACAGCCAAAGCATGTTTAAAGAAAGAGAGGAAGGAGAGAGGATTTGTTGCACCAGATATTAGAACACACTATGAGGCTACCGCAATTCAAGACAGTGTGGTGTCAGGGGATAGACGAGTGAATAATAGAGCAGAACAGAGCTCAGACACAGACACTTACGTATATGGAAATGAGGTACATGGAAGAGTCGGCATGTCAGGTCAGTGGGAAATTAAAGGGTTGTGAAGGGGAAAATGTTTATCTCTATGGAAAAGGATGACATTAACTTTCTTCCTTATAATTTTTTAAAAACATAAAGTGATATAAAAATTATTACATATTTTCAAACTCTAGTAGAAAATGTAGGTGAATATCTTTTAGTCCTTGGGGATACGATATTTTATTAACCAAGATACAATCATAACTATAAAGTAAATGATTAATCAACTAACTATATTAAAATGAAAAACAATTGTTAATAAAAAGACACCTTTAAAAATGCAAAAACAAAAATTAAAAATCAGGAGTAGATATTTTGCAATACATACAACTAAAGAAGATTAATATCAGAATACGTAAATATTTCCTTAAAATTCAATGAGAAAAACACGGGAAACTCAATAGAAATATGCACAAAAGATAAAAATAGGTTTTCCAAAACATGAAAATACACAGCCAACAAACATAAAAGATATTCATCATTCACTAGTGATCAGAGAAATACAAATAAGGACCACAAAGATTTTTTTTTAACATCTGTTTCTTTTAAAAAATTTAAAAAGTCTGACAATACCAAATGGTGAAGAGGATGCCAACCCACAGGATCTGATGTGAATGTAAATTGGTCAAACCAGTTGGAAAAGAACTTTGGCATTAACTTCTAGTGTTAAACTTCCACATACCTTAGGACTGAGCCTAAGTCTAAGTTTGTCTCTTGCACATGCACAAAAAGAGATATGTATACAAATACATAAGATAGTACTTTCACAATAGTAAACACCAGGAAACAACTCAAATGCCCATCAAGAGTGAATGAACATTACACAAGAATCAAAATGAATGAGCTACATACAAGATAAGGAAGAATGTTAACAATAAACTCCTAAAATTATATGAGCATGATCCCCTTTCCATAAAACAACCAAAATTAAATGTTATTTTAAAGGAATATTCCCTATTCACTGAATTATATAAGAAGGAAAGCAAGAAATGAACGATTCTGATTATAGATTCAGGATGACAATTGCCCTCGGGTGGAAGGAAGCAAGGGAGCCAGATGGTTTGATGTGGATTATGGTCTAGGTCTTATCTTTTGTTTTAAGAAGTGGTTCTATAAATACTTATTACATTATTTATAATAACTAAATAAATGAGTATAAGTAGAACATGTGGAAACTGATAATCAGGATTTGTCATGAGCAAAAGATAGTTTTAATCCAATTCTATGTGTCTGAAATATAATAAGAAAGTGATAACCAAAAGAAAGTAACTAGATTAATATCAAAAGTAATATTTTTAAGGCAAAATAACAAACTACCATGAACAATTTTATGCAAATTTATTTGGAAACAAATGATATAAACAACTGCCTAGAAATATGTAAAAATTCCTTAAAAAGAAACCAATCAATTAGGCAAGAAAATGAAATCAAAGGTACCAAAATTGGAAAGAAGTAAAATTATTTCTTATATATAGAAAATCCTAAGGAGTCTACAAAAAACCATTAGAATCAATAAATAAGTTAAGCAAGCCTGCCGAATAAAAATCAACACAAAAGTCTATTGTATTTCTGTATACCAGCAATGAACAACAACAAAAAAAATTAAAAAACAATTTCAGTTGCAATATCATTAAAAACACTGAAATTTGGCTGGGCTTGGTGGCTCAGCCTGTAATCCCAGCACTTTGGGAGGCCAAGGCGAGTGGATTGCTTGAGTCCGCAGGTTTGAGACCCATTGAGGCAACTTGGCGAGACCTGTCTCTACAGTAAATCAAAAATTAGCCGGGCGTGGTAGCATGCGTCTGTAGTTCTGGCTACTTGGAAAGCTGAGGCAGAAGGATCGACGAAGCCCAGCAGGTTGAGGCTGCAGTGGTCAGGACTGCAGTGCACTTCAGTCTGGGCAACAGAGTGAGACTCCAACTCAAAACAAAATAAAACAAACAAAAAAAAAAACACTGAAATTAAATAAAAATTAAAAAGACTAAAATTCTTACAAATATATCTAATAAAAGAAGTACAAGACTAAACCGAAAACTAAAACATTGTTGGAATTAAGAAAGCTCTAAATAAATGAAAATAAATCTCATGTTCATGGATTGGAGGACTTAGTATTGATAAGATGGTGATATTGTCAAACATATCTACAGATTCAAAGCATTTCTATTAAAATCCCAGCTGGCATTTTTTCCCAGAAATTGGCAAGCTGATCCTAAAATTCATGTGAAAATGCAAGAGACCCAGTAGCCAAAATTATCTTGTAAAAGAAGAATAAAGTTGGAAGACTCAGACTTTCTACAAAGCTACAGTAAGCAAGACAGTGTTGAACTGGGATAAGGATAGACATATGAAACAGACATTAAGGATCTACTAGAAATTAAGTGTCTAAAAATAAACATTTACATTTATTATCAGTTTATTATGACAAGAGTGACAAGACAATTCAGTGGAAGAAACAATATTCTTTAACAAATAATGCTGGGACAAAAGGACATTCACATGCAAAAAAATGAAACTGAAATCTTACCTCACAATTATTTGAGTTAATAAAAATTAACTCAAAATGTATCAAAAACCTAAAAGGTAAAAGTTAAAACTATGTTTTATATCGCTCTATATGCATACATTTTCTTTCTTATAAGATAACATAGGAGGAAATATTTGTAAGTATTTGTGACCTTGGATTAGGCAATGATTTCTTAGATATGACACATCACAAGCACAAGTGACAAAAGAAAAAGATATAAATCGGACTTTATCAAAATGAAAAACTTTGGTGCTTCAAAACATATAATTAAGAAAGTGAAAAGATAATATACAGCATGAGACAAAATATTTATCAATCATATATCTGACAAGAGACTTATATACAGAAGATTTAAAGAACTCTTACAATTCAACAATAAAAAGACAACCCAATTTTGAAATGGGCAATCTAAAAATAAATAAAAATCACCAAATTGTGCAATTTAAAAGAATGCCCTTTACAGTATATAAATAAAATCTCAATAAAGCTATTATTCGATAAGAGCAGAAACTCAAATGTTCCTAGAGCCATTAAATAAATTACATCAGAATTATATATCTGCTCCAACTTGTTTCTCTCTGGCACACTCTTTTTCTCATGCACACACAGAGAATAGCTTTACAGTGAACTCTACCAAGTATCCAAAGAATTAGACTTACTCAAATTCTTCTAGGGAATTATTAAAAAGGGAATATCCCTTTTTAACAATTTTATACAATTTTATAACTGATACAAAAACCAAATATGGATATCACAAGAAAGAAAAATTATGAATCAGCCTCACACATAAACATAGATGCGAAGAGCCTCAATAAAATATCAACCAAGGAAACTGTAACAAACATGAAAGAATATATCATAACCAAATTGCATTTATGCCAAGAATTACAAGCATAGTTTAACAAAAAGGTCAGACAATTTCTCTAGCACACCAGATAAAACAAGAACTTTAAGATAATTTCATTGTTTACTGAAAAAAATTATTTTTCAATAAATTCTAACACCACTTCAGGACAAAAGAAATACCAAACTCTTATACAAGAAATACAAAGGACTTTCAAACCTAATAGAGGTTATATGCTAAAAACTATAATGCATTTCACACTTAATGTATCATTAGAAGCATTCTCCTTAAAGTCAGGAATAGAAAAAGATGTCCAACATTGCTACTTCTCTCCAACACGTCCAATTGTGCCTGTTGGCACAATATTAAAAGAAACACAAATAAAAATTGAAATAATTAGGAAAGAAGAAACAGAATATTATTATTTGAAGATTATTCCATAAAATAGGAGACTGGAAAGAATTTACAGATAATTGCAACTAATGAAGCTTTGTGATCAAACCTTCAAAATCAATTAGAAAAAAAGTTAGAAAATATAATGTTAGAAAAATATAGCATTTATAATCATAGGAGAAATACAAGATACCTATGAAAAAAATTCCACAAAAGTTTTTAAATGACTTTTCTGGAGAAAATCACAAGACATCAGCTGGGCATAAAATCCCAGCACTTGGAGGCCAAGGTGGGAGGATTGCTTAAGCCCAGGAGTTTGAGACCAGGTTAGGCAATATAGCAAAACCTCATCTCTACAAAACAAAACAAAACAAACAAACAAAAAAACAGGCGTGGTGGCACATGTCTGTAATCCCAACTACTGAGGAGTCTGAGGCAAGAGAGTCACTTGAGCCCAGAAATCCGAGGCTGCAGTGAGCTATGATTACACCACTGCACTCCAGCCTGGGTAACAGAGACCTCCTATTAAAAGAAATAAATTAAATTAAATTAAATTAAAAAATTTAAAATACCATTTGAGAACATTAAAGAGTACATAATTGATGGAAACATATTAATGGATAGGAAAACTCAACATTATAACAATTTCATATGACTCTAAATTAATTTATAATTTTAATGCAATTCTAAGAAAAAAATCCCAGTGTAATTTTCCTATGGAACTTACTTGATACTAAAATTAATATGGAAAGTCAAGTTCAAGAGGAGTCAAGATAATTTTGGAGTACAGACATCAGGTCTACAGTATAAAAAATAAAGATACAGAATTAGGTCAATGTGGTATTGGCATAGAAATAGGCAAACTGGCAAACAAAACAAAAGAAAACACATAGGCATGTTTCTTTCCCTCACTAAAAAAACCCTAAGTGTGGGAAAATCACTTCCTACTTTGGACTTGGATCTTCCGTTTATAACTGAGTATTTCTCAGAAAATTATGAGACAGTTCTGAAAGCCAATTTTAAAAAGATGGTATATATCCAAACATGACTGAGAAAATTTAACTATTCCTATCAACTTTGGGTTAGAAATTTGATTTGTACTATTCTGTCCCCCCAAAAAGGCAATTCATATATTATCTGATGTCAAACCTAGAATTTTTCAACAGCTTTTTAGCAGGTCTGGAGAAGTTCACTTCAAAATATCCAATTTATTTTCAAACATTTGTTCCTCATATACTTTTCTGGACCTATTTTCTGCTTTCAAATTTAATAATAACTACACCATTTTTCTTATCCTTTCAATTCTGCATAGAATTGTTTCAATAGCAAAAGTAGAATCTCTGAAAACACAGTTGCATTGTCCAAAGAGAAAACGACAGTATTTACTGTGAAAATAAAATATGCATTTATAGAAGAATATCAGTAGTGAGTACCATTGGAATAGGTCTTTTCCCCAATGGAAACACCAAGTGATCAACAATGGATTTACTGAAATATCTTTGTGGAAGATCTAGAAAGTCAAGAACTTGCAATAACCAAGTTAATGCCCAGTCAAGAAAAAGTTGCACTCAACATGGCAGAAAATGTCATGGTGGTTTTCCTCACCCTTGACCCATCTCTTTTCTGGTGTGGTATGGCTAGGAGAGAGATGCTTGATTCCTGGATTCTCCCTGAGTGCAGAAGGAAAAGACCAGAACTTTTTCGCAATGTTCTGGCTTGTCTGGGGGCTCCCTGAGGCTGTTTTCTGTCTCACTTGACTCAGAGCTCAGATGGAAATGAAGGCAAAGTTCAGACACCAGGCTGGAGGCTGCTGAAGGCAGTGACAGGATTGTGTGCATGAGAGCTACAGGAGGATAGCAGACCTATGGCCACCTAGGTGTAAGAGACTTTGGGCACAGGAATCCAATAGAAAATCTAAGGCTCCAAGAAGTAAGGATGAGACCTCAAGGGAAATTAAAAGTATTTCAAAGCAGCCATATATATGGGAGCACACGCACACACACACGTCCAGGGAAAATGCATGCTCAAAAAAGACTCAAAAAGACCTTAAACTGTTACACTAGGCTGATTAGTTGAGGGTCTTCTAGGATTTTCTGCATGGAGCCAGGCTACAAATACTAGGAGAGGTGGCTGTTGTTTCACTTTTACAATGTTAAACAAAAATCACAAGGCATACAAAGAAACAGGGAAAGGTGGCCCATTCAAATAAAACAATAAAACTGACAGGCTTTGGATATACTAGTTAATGACTTTAAAACAAGTCTTGAACATGCTCAAAGAGCTAAAGGAAAGCACAAAGAGAACTAAAAATCAGGAAAACAATATATGAAAAAAATAAGAGTATCAACATAAAACCTGAAATTATAAAAAAGAACCAAACATAAGTTGAGGAGCTTAAAACATGAGAGGACTTCAAAATGTTCATAGAAAAGGAATTAAAAGACAAAAATAAAAAAACATAAACTTCATTTCTCTATACAATTTCCATCAAGGTCAACATACTTTTCAAAGTGATGACACCAGTCATTTAGTCCATCCCTAAAGAGCTGAGCATTCTGGGAATTTAGCCATGTCAATGCAGTCTTTTGTATATTATTAACTGAAGAAAAATAGGTGCCCTTGAAAGACTTTTTAAGGTTAAGAAAAAAAATAAGTCAGAAAGAGCCAAACCAAATCAGGACTGTAAGTGTATACCTAATGATTTCCCATCAAACTCTTGTCATAGTTGCTCTTGATAAAATAAATGAGCAGGAGCATTGTCAAGGTGGAAAAGAACTAACTCTCTGTTGAAGCTTTCCAAGGCATTTTTCTGCTAAAGTCCTGCCTAACTTTCTCAAGACGTGCTCATAATAAGTAGATGCTATAGTTCTTTGGCATTCCAGAAAATCAGCAAGCAAAATGCCTTGAGAATCAAAAACAAAACAAAAACAAAAAAAAAACAAACAAAAAAACTATTGCTGTGACCTTTGCTCTTGACCAGTCCATTTTTTGCTTTGACTGGACTACTTCCTCCTCTTTGTAGCCATTGCTGTGATTGTGCTTTGTTTTCAGGATTGTACTGGTAAAGCCATGCTTCATCTCCTGTTGCAATTCATTGGAGAAATATGTCAGTATACTCATCTTACTTGTTTAAAATTTCCATTGAAAGTTTTGCTCTTGTCTGAAGCAGATCTGTGTGCAACAGTTTTGGCACACATCGAGTGGAAAGTTAGTTCAACAGTAATTTTTTAGTCAGAATTGTATAAGCTGAACTAATTGAGACATCTCCGATGTTGATTATTATTTATGTTGTTACTCCTTATAAATTTTTAATTATATTAATTTTTTCCTCACAAATTGATGTGGATAGTCCGTAGCTATGGGCCTCATTTTCAATATCATCTCGTCCCTCCTAAAATTGAGGTATCCATTGTTGTAAATTGCTGATTTCCTTGGGGCACTGTCCCCATAAACTTTATGTAAACATTAATGATTTCACCATTCTACCACCCAAGCTTCTCCATAAATTTGACATTTGTTCTTGCTCTAATTTTATCAGAATTCATGTTGTTCTGATAGGGGCTCTTTTCAAACTGATGTCTTATCTTTCTTAGAGCCTCATACTAGATCCTGTTCAAACATGTTATAATAAGGTAGTATGAATTAATTTTGGTGCAAAAAAGTTTGAAATTCATGCACAGCTTTTTCATAATATGCACCTTCCATGAACTTCTTGAAGACCCCCTGTACAATAACTGAATTGAAAAATTTACTGAAGCACAGCAACAGAAGACTCAAATGGGCAGAAAAAAAAAATAGGTAAACTTGAAGACAGGTAATTTGAAAATACTGATTCTGAGGAACAAAAAGAATAAACAATTTTAAACAGTAAACAACACCTAAGGGACTTATGGGACACCATTAAGTAGATCAAAACACATATTGTGGGTTCTAGAAGGAGAACAGGGAGATCAAGCTTATTTGAAGAAATAATGGCCAAATCCCTAAATGATGAAACACAAGGGAATACAAATGCAAGAAACTTAACAAACTCCAATTAGGATAAATCTAAAGAGATCCACACCAAGACACATTCTCAAACTGCTGGAAGATAACAACAAAGAGAATCTCAAAAGCAACAAAAGATACATAAATCATAACATTTAGGGAATCCTCAATAAGATTATCAGCAGAAACCTGGTTACCAAGAGTTGGAAGTGGTCCAGTCAAAGAAAAAGTGGACTGGTCAAGAGTAAAGGTCATGGCAACAATTTTTTTGATGTTCAAGGCATTTTGCTTGCTGCCTTTCTGGAAGGCCAAAGAACTAGGCCAGAAGACAGTGGGATTATATCAGAATTCTTTAAAGTGCTAAAGAAAAAACAACAACCCTGTAAACTGAGACTTTGACAACCAGCAAAACTACTTCAAAAATGAGGGAAAAATTAAAATATCTCTAGATAAACAAAAGCTGAGGGCATTCATTATTCCTAGATCTGCCATACAAAAAAATGCTAAAGGGAGTCTTTCAAGTTGCAACATAAAAGACTTTAGACAACAACTTGAAGCCATATGAAAATATAAAGTTATCTGATAAAGATAAATATGTGGACAAATGTAAAAACCAAAGTTATTGTAATTTTGGTTAGTAATTCCACTTTTTAGTTTTTTAATAGGATTTAAAAAGAAAAGCATAAAAAGTAATTATGCATCTATATTAATGGTTATACAATATATAAAGATTAATTTGTGACACCAACAACATAAATGGGGTGGTAGAGCTGGAAAGGAGTAGAATTTTGTATGTATATACTTGAAGTGAAGTTGGAATGAGGTTAAAATAGATTGCTATACTGTGGGAGGCTATATGTAATTCCCATGGCAACCACAAAAAAATTCTATAGAATATATACAAAAGGAAATCAAAACATTTCACTCCAAAAATCAGCAAAACACAAAGGAAATTAGGGACCAAAAAAATCTATTAGACATACAGAAAACAAATAACAAAATGGTAATAGTAAGTATTTTTCTGTTAGTAATTACTTCAAATATAAATGAATTAAATACCCCAATCAAAGGACATATATTGGAAGAACGGATTTTTTAAAAATCAGTATTTAACTGCATTCTGTCTATAAGAGATTAATATTTGTCTAAAAACATGCATGCTGAAAGTGAAAAAATGGAAAAACATATTTTACGTCAACAGTAATCAGTTGAGTTGGCTAAACTAGTAATCAGTTGAGCTGGCTAAACAGTAGAGTTGGCTAAACTAGAATAAGACAAAATAGACTTTAAGTCAAAAATTGTTACAATAAACAAAGAAAAGCATAATAATAAAAGGACTAAGTCATCAAGAAGATATAACAATAACACTAAATACACTAAATATCATAGCTACTAAATATATGAAGCCAAAATTGGCAGAATTGAAGGGAGTAACAGATGGCAACACAACAATAGAAAAAGTAAAATAATAATAGTCAAAGTATAGTAATATAATCACTTATAATAATAAATATAATAGTAAGTGACTTTAATGCTCCACTTTCAATAATGGATAAAACACCAGACAGAAGATCAATAAGGAAATAGAAGACTTGAACATCACTACAGACCTATAGACCTGTGTGACCTAACAAACTAACAGAATACACATTCTTTTCAAATGCATATGGAACATTCTCTGGGTAGATCATATGATAGTTCACAAAATAAGTCTAAATGAACTTTAAAAGATTGAAATAAAAAAATATTTTTTCAGATCACAATGAAATGAATCTAGAAATCAACAAAAGAAAAACTGAATAATTCATAAATATGTGAAAATTAAACAACACACTCTTAAAAAAAAAAAAACTAATGGACCAAAGAAGAAATCACGAGGCATATTAGAAAATATCCTGAATCAAATGTAAATTAAAACCAACACACCAAACTTACAGTATACAGCAAAAGTGGTGATAGGAGGGAAATTTACAACTGTAAATGTTTATATTTTTAAAAGTCCCAAATTAACAACCCAAATTTACATATTAAGAAACTAGAAAAAGAAGAACAAACTAAATCCAAAGCTAATAGAAGAAAGGAAATAAGAGATATTAGGGCAGAAATAAGTATAACAGAAAAACATAAATATAAAAAAACAAGAATTTGTTCTTCAGAAAGTTCAAGAAAATTGACAAATCTTCAGCTAGACTAAGAAAAAAAGAGAAGATTCAAATAACTAGGATCAGAAATGAAAGAAGAACATTACTACTGATTTTAAAGAAATAAAAAGAGCATTATGAAGACTTGCATCCAACTTGCATACTAACAAAATTAATAACACAATTTGATAGTATAAAAATTCGATAATCTGTTAGTACTGTTAGTATACAAATTGAATAATCCAGACAAAATGAACAAATTCTTAAAAGCACACAAACTACCAAGACCAAATCAGGAAGAAATAGAAAATCTGAATAGACTTATAACTATAACAATAACTAGACCTATTATTATAACTAGTAAGGAGATTGAATCAGTAATCTAAAAACCTCCTAACAAGGGAAAGCCCAAGACCATATGGTTTCACTATCAAATTCTATCAAACATTTAAAGAACAATGCACAGCAGTTCTCAAACTTTTCCAAATGTTGAAGAGGAGGAAACACTTTCAAACTCATTCTGTAATGTTATCATTACCCTGATAGCATAGCTAGACACACTAAAGACCAATATCCCTGATGAATACTGATGCAAAAATTCTCAACAAAATATCAACAAACAGAATTAAACAGTACATTGGAAGAATTATACACCATGTCCAAGTAAAATTTACTCCTGGACTAAAAGTAGGTCCAGTACATAACAGTCAATGCAATACACCACATTAACAAAATGAAGGAGGGGGAACATGATCATCTCTATTGATGTAGAAAACGCATTTGACAAAATTCAGCATTCTTTTATGATTAAAAATGCTCAACAAACTAGGAATAAAAAGAAATGCTTCAATAAAATAAAGACCATATGTGAAAAAATCACAGCTAACATCATACTCAATAGTGAAAGACTGAAAGATTTTCCTCTAAGATCCAGAACAAAACAAGTGTGTTTGCTTTTGACACTTCTATTCAACATAGTACTAAAGTCCTAGCCAGAGCAACTAGGCAAGATGAAGAAATAAAAAGCATCTGAATTAGAAAAGAAGCAAAATTATCTTCTGTTTACAGACAACATGAACTTATATGTAGGGAGAAAAAAACCCTAATGATATCACACCAAAAAAATGGTAAGAATGAATAAACAAACTCAGCAAAGTTGCAGGATAGAAAATCATCATGCAAAAATCAGTTATATTTCTATGTATTGCCAATGAGTTACCTGGTAAGAAAATTATGAAAATAATCCCATAATAATACCATCAAAAAGAATAAAATACTTAGAAATAAATGTACCTGAGGAGATAAAACGTGAACACTAAAACTACAAAACATTACTGAAAGAATGTAAAGATGAAACAATCAGAAAGACATCCTATGTTCATAGATTTGAAGGTTTAATATTGCTAAGATGTTAATACTCAAAGTATCTATAAATCCAATGCAATCCCTCTCAAAATCCCAATGATTTTTTTTTTTTTTGTAGAAATAGTAAAATCTACTCTAAAATTCATTTCGAATTCCAAGGGATCTCGAATAGCCAAAACAATCTTGAAAAAGAAAAACAAAGTTGGAGGTCTCACACTTCCTGATTTCAAAACTTACTAGAAAGCTACAGTAATCAAAACGATGTGATACTGGCATAAAGACAGATATATAGCCCAAAAGAACAGAATAGAAAGTCCAGAGGTAAGTCCACACGTAAATGGTCACATGATTTTTGACAAGGTTCTAAAGACCATTCAAAGAAGAAAGGACAGTCTCTTCAACACATACTGTTGGGAAAACTGGATATCCATATGCAAAAGAATGAAGTTGGACCCTTACTCAACACCAAACACAAAAATTAACTCAAAATGCATCAAAGATCTAAATGTAAAGCCTAAAACCATAAACTTTTAGAAGAAAACATAGAGCAAAGGCTTTGTGACCAGTGTATTTGGCAATAATTTCTTGGCTACGGTACCAAAAGCACAGGCAATAAAAGAAGAAAAAAAAAGGTTAAACTGAACTACATCAAAATCTCAAACTATGGCCAGGCACAGTGGTTCATACTTGTAATCTCCTCACTTTAGTAGGCCAAGGCAGGTAGATTGCTTAAGCCTAGGAGTTCAAGACCTCTTTGGGCAACATAGTGAGACCCCGTCTTAAAAAGATATGTAAGTAAATAAGAGAAAAAAATCTAAAACTTCTGTGCATTAAAGGCTACAATCAACAGAGTAAAAAGGTAACCTACACATTAGGAGAAAACATTTGCAGATTATATCTCTGATAAAGGGTTACACATACATACAAAATACAAAACACATATACGTATTTTCACATAATATACAAAATACGTTTAAAAAAACTCTGACAACTCAACAATGAAAAAATAAACAACCTGATCAAAAATAGGCAAAGGACCTGAATAGTTATTTCTCCAAAGAAGATAAACAAATGGACAATAATCACATTAAAAGATGTTCATCATCACTAATCATTAGGGATATGCAAATCAAAATGACAATGAGATACCACCTCATGCCCATATTAGGATGGCTACTAAAACAAAACAAAACAAAACAAAATAAAAAGTGTCAGCAAGGTACTGAAAAAACTGGAATTCCTGTGTACCATGCTTGATTGAATTGTAAAATGGTGCAGTCACTATGGAAAACTATATGGTAGTAGTTCAAAAAAATTAAAAATGGAATTACTATGTGATGTAGCAATTCCACTTCTGGGTATTTCAAAATAATCAAAAGTAGGTCTCAAAAAGATATCTGTACACTCAAGTTCATCATTAACAGCATTATTCAGTGAAACTTGGAAGCAACCAAAACTGTCCACTGATACAGATCAGCAAAATGTGATATATACATACAATGAACTATTATTCTACCTTAAAAAGAAAGGACATTCTGAATATGCTACAACATGAATGAAGTTTGAGGACATCATACATAATGTTAAGTGAAATAAGCTGGTCACAAAATACTACACAATTCCATTTATATAAGATACTTGGGTAATCAAATCATAGAAGGCAGAATGATGATTGACAAGGGCTGAGGGGAGAGAAAAATGGAGGGTTATTATTTAATGGGTGAGAGTTTCAGTTTTGCAAGATAAAGAGTTATGGAGACGGATGGTGGTGATGACTGTACAACAATGTGAATGTACTTAATGCCATCGAGCTATACACTTAAAAATGATGAAGATAGTAAATTTTGATATATGTATTTTGATTTTTTTTTTTTTTTGAGCTGGAGTCTCACTCTGTCACCCAGACTGGAGTGCAGTGGCTGCTCCCGGCCACTGCAGCTTCAACCTGCTGGGCTCCAGTGATCCTTCCGCCTCAGCCTTCCAAGTAGCTGGAACTACATGCGCACGCTACCATGCTCGGCTAATTTTTGATTTATTGTAGAGATGAGGTCTCGCCAAGTTGCCCAGGAGGGTCTCGAACCCACGGGCTCAGGCAATCCACTCACCTCGTCCTCCCAAAGCGCTGGGATTACAGGCTGAGCCACCGAGTCCTGCATATTTTGATTTTTAAAAATCAAAAATAAACTTTAAGATACATGCTAAGAGGAAGAGAAAAATCACAAAGATAAAAATAAGATCTTAGCCCAATGATAGATTTAGGAGACATTTTATTATGATAAATAATTTTAAAATGATGTAAATTCCTTTTCTCTAAAAAGTCTAATTGTATTCTATATTGTCTATATACATTTTCTACTCTTTAGTTCTTCTGATAAATACACTTATAAGTCTGTTTAATACAATGGGGAAAAAATCTGAAAAATATTCACTTTTAAAAATAAAATTTTGTGAAACATACAAACTTTTAATCTCTGATCTCACAGATTCCTGAACTTTCAGATTTGTGCATACATAAATGCATGCTAAAATTAATTAGTTAAAATATCTGGTTTCTAAATATTCTACATATTCCACTACAATGCTTGTTAACTTATAGTTGGATTCTTATGTTAATGAAAACATCACTTGTCAATGGAATGTCTGGCATGAGACAGATAGCTAGCTAGACTGATATAAATGAAAATGTGTGAATTGTTAACATAGCTCCATAGCTTATGTAGGAAGACTATCTCTAATAATTACAGTACAATAAAAGAAGGTACTAGACTCTCACAGAATGTATTACATTGACAAGACTTATACATCAAACCTTGATGGTATTTTCAGACCATGGATGTATTACAATAGTCGCTCAGAAACATGGGACTAGTCAATTTTCAATCAGTAAATCTGAGAAAAAGCTGGAAACAGATAAAATCATCTTTGACTTTCATATTCCAATAATGTCAATATACTAACTTTCAAAAATACCGCAATTAAAGTTAAGTGTATACTACAATATAGAAATCTTTTTCAGAAAATATGTAGTAAAGCTTGGTGAGGAGGGGAGTTTGTGAGAAGTAAGTAGTGATTTCTACAGACTGTGGAGGTGACTGGCAGGAAAACTTGTGATCTGTGGTGCCCTTCTAAGAGAGGGCAGAGTCTGAGGTGACCTTATTTCAGTAGGTAAAGACCTGTCTTCATCCTGAGATGAGACAGCAAAGTTTTCATCTTCAAAGCTGCCTGTGGTTACTTCACTTTGAGATGGGGCAAAGCTACCAGCATGCTTATAAGGTGAAGATAATCCAGCAGTCTGGAGGACAGGGAAGGTTTCACTTTGAGAGGGATGCTGTTGCATCATAACTGGAGAATGATCTGTGCTGTGACTTTGAGAACCAGGATGAAGGAAATCTTTCAAATCTTTACTTAGTTGGCCACCTTGTTGAATCTCAGTGGCAATTTCATTTGGTTGACAGGGAGCAGAAACAACACTTGCAAGAGTAAAGAAGGATGTAGAGCTTTGTGGATAAGAGACTCTATCAACAGTGTTCTGGTGGGCTGAAGAAGCGGCTACTGTTTCAAAACTCTTAAAATGTCTGGTGTTATATTCATGAGCAGAGAAGCCTGTGTGTTTCTGAGCATCAATAATACTTGGGTTTTCAGAAAAGATTTCAGTTTCATTTAGATTAAACATGTTCGGACTATTTGATTGAGGATCCCAAAAAATGGTACCGTGGTAACAGGAAACTATACTTAGTTTGTGGGAAGAGAAACGTCTTCTTAGGACTTTTAAGCCACCAAAATGGTCTGAGGGAGATTTTAAATTCATGAAGCTTGCATCTTCTTCAGTATCAAAGTTAGCTCGACTTTGTTGCCGGTAAGGGAAAGTATTGCCTTTTTGAAATCCACAGAATGAAGAACATCTTCTTTTAGAGAAAGATGAACTTGATGGAGACAGTAACTTTTCATGTGCTTTGGGTAAATCAACTTTATGCGTTGCATAGGAATGAGATGTTTTAAGATCAAGAGTATTACTTGGTTGTGATATAGAAGAGGCTCCATGGTGCTGGGGGTCTTCTGAAGTAGCTTGATCTTTAAGACAATATGGTTGGAAGTTCTGGTCTTCTCTGCAGCAGCTAGAGTGAAAAAAGGGTCGAATGAGGAAAAAAAATTGGGAGCAGAATGAAGACCTGCTGGGCTTCTTGAGGAATAATATCATCTTACCAATATGGAAATAACAGGAAATAAGAAAAATAGGGTAGCTTAATGGTTACAAAGACACGTCCGAAAGAAAGCGTGAGTCTAAGAGATTATCTCTCCCGACATAGTACCTGCTCATGCTATTGAACTTTGGGAAGAAAAGTTGAAAGCATCAGGGAAGCAAGCAGGAAAAAAGATCAGGTAAATGTAGGGCAGGACACCAGAACTAAAGAAAAAACAGAACTTCTGGTTTTAAAGATAACAAATCACAATATCTGTTTGAGGCTGTTAATCAACTGTATTTAAAGAAGTTAAGTAGAATAAACTTACACCCTGTTGATTAACTGCATTTTAAAATATTAGCCATGAATGAAACAGAACCTTTCTGGGGAGAATATTTCAACTAAATATCCAGACATTCCAGACATCCAGTTATTGTGGGAAACTAAAAGCAGCACTAAAGCTTCATTTATGAATGCCGGGGGTGCCAAAAGAGAGTATACACATTTTAAGAGATGCCAAGAGAGATGTTCACCCAAATCAGAAGTGTCTGGACACTGATGGGAACCACTTTGAGTACCTCTTGTAATTGAAGACAAACGTGACTTGTATTCATCTTATTGAGTAGTACAATTTTAATACAGTTTTTTCCTCTCTTAAAATGTGTACCCACTTTTTTGGCCCCACTGTATTTTCAAGATTCCTTTAGCACACAAAACATGTGATAAGGTTTTTTTTTTTTTAAGGCTTACCTTAAGCATTTTCCCATTTTCAATTTAATCCAAAGTAAGACTTCCCCTTCCCTTCTAGGCCATCATCCTTAAGCCGTAAAATACCCTGTGTAGGTGGAACAGGTCAGAAGACTGAATACTCAAGCTGCATGTGAGACTACCATGGCAATGACACAGAATGTGATGACAGCAGACTCTAGAATCTCATGACATCAGTTTAGAATACAATGGTTCCATGGCTCACCTTTCTGGAAAGCTGCAATTCGCATGGCTGTGAAATACGTGTCTACCTTCATTATGTTCGAGGAGCCAGCCAACACATCAAGGGGTGAGGAAACAGTTGGATAAGGATAATAACAGATGTGATACCCGCACAATCCTTTACTTGGGACAGTTTCTCTCAACAGCTGCCCTCCACAGCCCTGTCCTACCAATTCATTCATCTTTCACTTGGACATTCTTTACCCTAACTTTTTATAACCTCCAGTGATAAGGAAAAGCATCTGTTAGAGACTTTGGCCTGAAGATAGAGTGAGAAAGGGGAAAAAAATGAATAAGTAGCAAATGTCATTGTCCCTAAAATAAAACAAGCTCCCTCCAACTTGGCAGTCAAGTACGCCATGTGACTGTTTGGTCCATATGCAGATATTGTGGAAATCCACTGTGTCACTATTTATTACTACTTGGAACAGCTTATACTCGCCTAAAGACAAGGTTAATAGAGCTATTAGGAAGGAAATGTTGTCCTTTTCTATTTCAAACCAATCTGGAGTACTGTCCCCATAATAGGTGCATGTATATGTAAATAGCCACCTATGGCATGAAATACACCCTCAAATACTTTTAGCTATTGTTCAGTATCCTGATCCTATATTACTATTCTCTCTAGTCTTTGCTCCCTTCCTAAAACCCTACTCCAGAAAATCCTTGAACAAATTGTTTTTCAGAGGCCTTAAAGTTCTCTCATTCTCACTATACGATTATCAGATTTGTAATATGATTTAACCCCACATATAAGCAAATAACTTAATCTCTTTCTGTTTCATGAATGCTGGCAGAAGACATGAGATTCCTGGGTCAGAGACAGCTGACTCATATTACTCACAGCACAGCAAGCAACATGATTACCGGAATATCTGTACTAGTTCTCCCTGGTCCCACATTACCTGCAGCAGCAATGCAGAGGGTCCAGAAACACTTGCATTTACAATGGATTGTGTCACAGGAAAGGAACACTGAGCTTTGTTGATCTCCCACTCCTACACCAAACAGCAAGTAAATCTGCTAAAGTTGCTCTTGGTCCTAAGGGGAAGCATTAACTCATTCTTCAAGGTTTCTTGCCACAACCTTGAAAAATGGCCTACACAAGGGTGGTTAGGGTCTTACACACTTGGTGCCTCTAGTCAGAACTGTAGGAGCATGAGAGTATTGTCTGTTGTTCCTAAGTCACACTATGATCTGTGATTGATCTTTTCTGAAAGGATCTCTTTTGTACATTGCAAGAATAGAGTATGTAAAGCTTATAAGGGAGGTAATAAAAGAGTTCAGATCACTTCCCCACTCTATTCAAGCAAATCCATGACTATCCACCAAAAAACGGTGCGTGTGTGTATATGTGTGTGTGTGTGTGTGTGTGTGAGTGTGTGTGTGTGTGTGTGTGTGTGTGTGTGTGTGTGTGTGTGTGTGTGTGTGTGTTGTTTGTGTCATGAGGAAGATTCAGATTTGCCCAGACATTTGTAAGGAAAAGAAATTTCACACTAGTATCGGTAATATTTGGAAGTTGTTTAATATTGTTCTGGGTAAGGACTTATCTCTAAATGTCCTAAAATTGGCTCCTCTTTACTTATTTTTAAGAGAACTAAAATAAGACTTAGCTCAAAACAAAGTAGTAACCCCATATAACAGCAAGCATCTAAAACATGCTCTTCCTTCAATCCCTCCCCAACTCTCTTTACTCATTGGCCACAAGTACCTTCTGCCTTCACCATGCTCTATGGCCATCTGTGGCCTTTTCTACTACAACCATTCTATTCCCACCAAGACCGATATTACATCATTATACCTCACTAGGCCCAGTGAACACCTTGTATACTTGTAACTGCCACTCATTAAAACTACAATTTAGTCATGATAGCTGGATGTTAGAAAATCTTCTAGAACAAGCTTCTCAAACCTTAGAGTGCACAGAATGATCTGGAGAGCTTGTTAAAATACAGATTCTGGGCCAGGTGCAGTGGCTCACACCTATAATCCCAGCACTTTGGGAGGCCGAGGTGAGAAGATTGCCTGAGCCTGTGGGGGGTTCAAGACCAGCCTAGGAAACTTGGCAAGACTTCGTCTCTACAACAACTAAATAAAAATTAGGGCGTGGTGGTGCGTGCCTGTAGTTCCAGCTACTTGGAAGGCTGAAGCAGAAGGATCACCTGAGCCTAGTTGAGGCTGTGGTGGCTGTGAGTGTGCCACTGCTCTCCAGCCTGGGTGACAGTGTGAGATTCCAACTCAAAAAACAAAAATACAGATTCCTGGGCACTGTTCACAGGCATTCAGATTCACTAGGTCTGGGGTGAGTCCTGAGTATGTACATTTCCAACATTCTTGCAGGCTAGGTGGGCTGCTGATTGAGCTGGTCCAAGGGCCACAGTTTGAGTAGCTCTGTTCCAGAACACATGGGTCAAGGACAACCTTCAATGAGAAGGTAAAAGTGCCTCCTGAGGCACCTCACAACAGGTGCCTATCCGAGCTGGCACCCAGAAAAGACAGTGCATAACACCAGGACTCAATGTCTCCCCTCCTGGCGCCTAGATGAGAAGTCTCTTCGGGGAATCCACACGAGATGTGGGGAGAAGTAGGAGGCACCAAGGGGGAAGAACCCTGTCTGGGACTGAATCTTGAATACAAAGAACAAGCATTAAACTCGAATGGACTGAGTTAACTTGAATTGGCAAATGCAAGCTCTTTCACATTATTCAAAAAAAGGATTGCGAGGAACTGAGTTCAGATATAGAGAAATGTACAGTTATATCCTTAACTTCTCTGAGTTTAGAATTGTTATTTAATGTAAATTATTCATTACATTAATTGTAGTTATTTTTATAAATGGTTTTATAAATGGTTTATCAAATATGCCTGATTATGGACAATAACTGTAATATTCACTCTATCTATCTATCCACCTACCTACCTACCTACCTACCTCTTCTGAGTCAGGGTCTCACTATGTAGCCCCAGTTGGAGTGCAGTCACACATAGCTTTGACCTTCTGGGCTCAGGTGATCATTCCTCCTGAGTAGCTGGGACTACAGGCATGCACCACCACACCTAACTAACTTTTGAATTTTTTTGTAGAGACAAGGTCTCTCTATACTACCTAGGCTGGTCTTGAACTCCTGGGCTCAAGCAATTCTCCCGCCTTGGCCTCCCAAAGTATTGGGATTACAGGTGTGAGCTAGTGCACCCAGCCCATATTCTTTTTTAAATTAGTACCAGGTTAACTCTGCTATATTTCTTTTCACTACAACATTAAACTCTATCCATGCAAGTTCACTGTTTTTACTTTGTTACTCAATTAGCATACTTATCTGTATGTAAACTGAAAGGTAGAAAAAAATAACTGCTTTTTTATGAGTGTAGCACAAATATTGCTTATTTTATGAATATAAAATTTTCATTGTACAGAAATTCCACTTCTGGAATTTCCTTACCCACATACATTTTTCTTTTGAAAGAAAGGTTATTAAAAATCAATTAATTAACTCAGAAACAGAAAGTCAAATATCACATGTTCTCACTTTTAAGTAGGAGTTAAATAATGGGTACACATGGACGTAGAGAGTATGATAATAGACACAGGTAGCTCAGAAAGGTGGGAGGTTGGGAGGGGGCCAGGGGTGGGAAATTACCTAATGGGTGCAATGAACACTACTCAGGTGATGGCCAGACTAAAAGCCCAGATTTCACCACTATGTAACTGAACTGCACTTGCGCCCCTAAATCTATAAAAATCAAAATAAATTTTTTTTCAAAAAATAAAATAAATTCACTAGACATTGGTTCCTAACTGTATTCTAGTAAAGATATAGAAACAGTACATCAGTGTGTCGACTGATCCAGAAACAAACTGGAAATCATTTTTAAAGCAGTAGAAACAAAAAAAGTATATATTCTAGGACAAGTACGGATGGGTTCTAGCAACATTAGATGGATTGTTTTCTTACCTATACCCTCAACATCCTCAGTCTTTTGCCTCCTGATCAAGCATACACTGCAAATCCCCAAATTTGGATCAATTCAACCATCAGTCTTCTTACTTCCATTTATGTAATGCCAAGAGCTACTGAGAAAAAGAATCACGTAACAACAGCGTAGAATAGACTGATACACAGCCTTGACCCTCAAATGGGGCACCCATCTCCTGGGTAGATCTCATACATGTCCCTACTTAACTCCCTCTCCCATTCTCCACAACTCTTCCAAACTTTCTTCATTGATATGTCCTTCATCATTTTTGTTTTTATTTTTTTCATTTTAAAGACGTGGGGTCTAATTCAGGATTAGGTACATAAGAGGTCATCATATAGGTGAAGTTTGGGCTTCCCATTGATCTTCACTTTGCCTGGTTTGATATCAGGTATGCTTACCAATAATGCAAACACTTAATGATAACTTATCACATGCCAGGCACTGTGCTAAGCACTGGGAACATCATAGCAGACATGTTCATGCAGATTCTTAATGAGGACAAAGCTCTAAAGACTTGGAAACCAATAGAGGACAGGTGAGGGGTAGTATAGGCAAGACAAGATGAAAGCATCACACTCCTTCAAATGTCTCAATGTCCATTTACCTCCATCCTATCAGACCACCTACCATCCAACCTCCCCAATAAAACTGGGACTGGAAGGTAAGAATTCTTTTAACTCTTACGCCCACAAAAGTATTTACCTCATGTTTCATAGAATTGGAAGCACCATCAATTACAAGAAAGGAAAAAATGTTGCCAATTAAATTATGATGTAGCCCTTGATGCTATTGATAGTAAGATAAAATTAAATTATGCCAATTAAATTTTCATGCAGGTCTTGATGCTATTAATTGATAGTAAGATACATCACGATTTATGAGATATTAAAAGGTAAAAAAAAAATGTTCATCTGAGAATCAATAAATACAGTATGCCTAGACCTACCCGTGTCTCCTTAGTTAGATTAGGCCTAACGGGGTGTTATATGGAACTGAGGTGAGTTTTATACTTGGGTATGCACCTTGAGAAATAAAGCCTGAATTTAGCAGGTATTTCACACACATGTTTGCTTTATCTGCCTTCCCTTTATCTCCTAGGATAATGCTTTTAGAGCATCAGACCCCCTGAACATTCTTAAATGGGGATGAGGAAAGAAACAGTATAGCACGGTAGTGAAAGTATATAAACTCTGTTCCTTACTAGCAAATTGCCTAATCTTTCCCAGACTCCAATGTCTTATGTCTAAAACCTCAGAGTTCATTTGTGTATTAAATGAGATGATGAATATAAAATAATTAGGACAGGCTCTGAAAAAAAAATTGAGAAAGTTGACTTCTATTTTCTGTAACATCTGTGCAGTCACAGAATTGGGGTGTTTCCTTTCCCTTACAGAACATGTAGATTACTGTAATTTTTGTATACATTGTATCTATTGGTCCTGGGATTGGCCAGAACAGTGGAAACCTAAGTATTACTCTTGGTGCCAAGATATCAGGGCACCTAGACTCATTTGTGGATGCGCTGGCAGAATAAAAGGATGTTGTACACTTCAAGTTGTGAGATAAAAGCCAAGATCACTAGGTGAGGCTTCTCAAGACACAAGTCTCCACGTTGGATGCAAAGGCCAACAGAATGTAAGCTCTGTGAGTGCAGGGACTTTGTTATCATTGTACCACCTACAAGAGTATAGCTCATCATGGATGCTAAATGAACATTTGTTTTAGAAATGAATGGACTTGTAAACATGTTCTGTCTTTCTTGAGAATCTACTGGCTATTATATTAGATTCCATGATAATGAAGACACTGATTAGGAAGATAATACAATGCAGAGGAGAGCTCAATTTTCCCCAAACTGGCATCCTTTATTGGGGGCAGCAGTGCTAGAGACCTTATATTGTCAGTTTCCATGTTACCAGATACTCTCTTGAGGTTAAGAAAGTTTCTCTAGAATCTGTAAGTGATACTATTCTCTCTTTTTTCTACATGTTATCCGAATACCTAAGGTGTACTGCTGCTAAAATCATCAGGTGACACTTTGTTTCATGGGTTGTTTCCTCTTTGTCTGCTTTTGTTTCTGATTTTTTTTTTTTTTAAAAGATCCTTTTTCCTGAATTTTTACTCCTGCTCTCTGAATTGGCTTCTTCCCTGCAGTCTGTAAGTACACTCAAGTATCCCTCAAAGAAAAACAAAACCCAAAACAGAAAGTAAAACATAAGATATATGCTCTCTGAACCTAATACCCTTCTTGATTACACAAAGTCAAGTTCCTTGAAACAAGGGTCTACCCCTCTGGTGTGCACATCTTTACCCCTTGTTCTTTGGTCCAGGCTTAGGTCAGGTTTCTGTCCTCATCACTGTCCTGCAACTGCTTCAGCAAAGTTCATCAGTAAATGACCTCCCAAGTCCCAAATCCAGGACACAAAGTTCAGTCCCTATTTTACTTGATCAAAAACATTACAACCAAAAAGCTAAAAATATGCTAAATACATTTTTCTAGTTCAGGGGTTGGCAAACTACACCTTGGGGGTCAAATCCACCTGTCACCTGTCTTGATAAATAAAGTTTTACTGGAGCACTGGCACACCCATGTTACCTGCCACACCACCACAGCAGAATTGAATAGTTGAGATGAGACTGCATGGTTCTCAAAGTCTCAAATTCTTATAAAAAAAGTTTGCTGACCCTGTTCTAGAGCATTTAGTACTTTTATCACTTCCTTTTATTGATAAATAACTCATTTTTAAAAATGTACTCTATTTTAGTGCAAAGCACCTTCCTATATGATCTAATTCAAGACTTATAACAACATGAGACATGCATTATTACCCATATTCTAAGATAAACTTAGTTTGGATAAGTGTAGTATACAGCTAGTTAAGGGCTGAGACAGAATTCAAATCTGGGTCCAAATGGTCTAAAACCTGTGGCTTTCACCACTGTCCTGGAAACCTTGTCCTCTCTTGGTTTCTGTGACACCTTTGTCCTCTGGTTCCTTTTCCATTTCTTTGACCAGTCATCTGTCTTCTTTTGCAGGCTCACCCACCTCTACACTCCTTCAACACTGGCTCCAGGAAGCTCTGGACTCCACCCTCCTCTCTCTTCCCCCGCCATACAGTCTGCTCGCACATTCATTCCCACAGCATCCAGCGTTGTACATGTCCTGGGGGATGCCCAGCACACCAACACCCATCCCAGGAGAAGAGCTTCTCTCAGCCTTCAGCAGCTGCCTTCACAGGTGGCCCGTGGGTGGCTGCCCACACTGGCAGTGGCTTCAATCTCTCAGCAAGTCCTGCCCAGGAAGGCCTATCACTTGGCTGCAGGAGGCAAAGGTACTTGGCACTTATTGTTTAGTTCTTGGCCTTTGGGGTTCTGAGAGACACTTACACTGAATGAATGAGGGCAGCTTCAACTTTTGGTATTACCTTTTCTTTTTTTAAGAAAAAAGAAATTCACAGAATAGAAGACCTCAATGACAAACGAACAATGAAAACGTAATCAATCTTACTAGTGTTTGGGGAAATACAAATGAAAAATGATTTGTTACAATTTCATCTTCATTACGTTGGCCAAAATTATAAAGTCTGGCAATAATAATATGGAGAGATAAGAATTCTCATACACTGCTTACAAGATTCTAAACTGGTACACTTTGAAGAACGATTTACTCATATTATTTACTTTTTTCCACCAAGAGAATCATGAAGAATGATTTAGTAACACATAACAGAATATACTCAGTTTATAACTCAGCACTTCAGATATATACTTTCAAGAAATTCTTCCACATATGCCTAAGGAATAATGGAAGAAAGGTGTTCAATAAAACATTGCTTATAAGAGCAAAATAATGGTAACCTAAGCATCTATCAACAGAGAAATAAATTAAAATATATTCATTCAGTGAAATGCAGCATAACAATTAGAATGAAATAAGTTTATATACATCATTATGGAAAAACCTCAAAAAAAGCATTTAGTACAAAAGCAAGTTACAAAATGTTAAGAATAAAAGATGATTTATGCCTTGTTTATGTAAAAATACACATGTAGGAAAAACAATAAAACTTTCAAAAGAAGAAGGAACAACACCTTCAAGATAATGTTACCTTTGAAAGAAAGTAGAAAGGAAACTTCAATTATATGTGTAATGTTTCATTTTTTAAAAGATCAGAAGAAGAAAAAATATTTTTGGCAAATTTAGACTACTACAGCATTAAGGAATACAGAATCAGCACATAGTGAGTATCTGAATCTCTACTTATCCTCAGCTGAAAAACTGAAGTTCAACACTAAAACTGACTTGACAGGAACAAAGAATGGCAAGAGCACATATGTAAATGAACAAAAAAGCAAGATCTGTATGTTGGCTCATGAAAGCAAAAGTTAAAAGAGTTTCAAATAAAATCTCAAAAATCTGTATCTATCTGTGGTTTCACTTTCCTTATCATCTATTATTTATAAGGAAATACTACCTAAGGTACTAGGGTACTATCCTTGTATTATGCTAGTGTTCTTCTAGAACACTAGATTTGTGGGATTTCTTTTTCTTTTCAAATAATCAATACTGTTTCTGAGAATACTATATGAACCTAACACTAAAATGAAATACTCAGATCAAGAGAAAAAAGAAGCAAGGCTCCTATGGTCACTATACAACCCCAAGTCTAATTTGGAAACACATTAATTCTTCCCAAAGCCCACAGTGAACTGAAAGTTAATGAATGTATTACTTTAAACTGGAATAAGACCTAAATTTTAAAAAAGGGGTTTTCGAAGCTTCACATAATCTTATAATTTCAATAACAAAATCTAGGCCCAGAGTGTGGTAGAACAACAATCAAATATGACAGAGAAAAGGGAGGCAGAAAGCTTAAGAAAAGGAACTACAAAGTTCTCAGAAATTTAAACTGAAAATATCAATGTGAACTAGTGACCTTAAAAACATTTAAAAATATACATTTTACCATGTACTCAAAGGACCAAAACAACCCCTGATATTATCTTGCCAAAGACAGTTTTCCTCCCCACATCCAGATTTTGGTACCTAGCAATATTCTCATTGAAAGAAACTGGTGCTGGGCACAGTGACTCAAACCTGTAATCTCAGCACTTTGGGAGGCCAAGGCAAGAGAACTGCCTGAGCCCAGGGTTTGAGAACAGCCTGGGCAACTTGGTGAGACCTCGCCTCTACGACATATATATATAAAATTAGACAGGCAGTAGCGTGCACCTGTAGTTCTAGCTACTTGGAAAGTTCAGGCAGAAGACTTGCCCGAGCCCAGCAGGTTGATGCTGGGGTGACTGTGAGCATGACACTACACTCCAGTCTGGGTGATGGAGTGAGACTCAAAAAAAAGAAAGGAAGGAACTGGTGCTGCTAAGGCAGGAGTTGATCTCATATTTTAGAGCAGAGACAAATAGAAAATCAGTCAAAACATATTATCACCAAGAAGCAAAGATGCTTTCCAAGATGTGAACACAAGTGCTAAAAAGGAACAACCTTGACAGACCCTCTCAGGGCTTTGGGAGAATCTGAGCATCAGTCATCACCACCACTGATAGACTAATTTAGCTTGAGTCCAAAAAAGACATAAATCCGTAAGTCCATGATGATACCTGTATACTGAAAGAAGGCACACAAGAGACTCTAATTCTTTTTAGACCTGCACTGAAATTCAGTAGCCACCAGCCCCCAATGGCTATTTAAATGTAAATTAATTACAACTAAATAAAATGACAACCACAATGAAACAAAATTAGAATTTCAGTTCCTCAGTTGTACCAGGCACATTTTTCTTTTTCTTTTTTTTAGATTAGAAAATATAATTTATTAGAAAGTAAATTGGAGAGAGAGAGAAAGAGGAGACTCACTTCCCCAAGGTAGGGGAGGTGGCCAAAGTTTGAGAAAACACATAGCTTAGCAAGGCAGTGGCACCAGTCACATTTCAAGTACTTAATAGCCACACGTGGCTAGTAGTTGTCATGTTCGGCACCACAGTTGGATCATTTCCATCACCACAGAAAGTCCTTTTGGATGGCACTGGTCTACAGAGTTCTTACATAAGGAGGTCACACAGTGACTGCTTAAAAAATAGGTTACACATTTTGGCAAACAATTACTGTCTTACTCAATACTCACATGACACCATCTACTAACAGTAAGTTATTTATATTCCTTTTGTCAAAGTGGTCTAAACTAGCTTCAATACTGGCTAATGAACAGTCTTAATTATAAACCAAGTCAAAATATCACTCCTTTTAATTTTTTTTAGTAGCAGCATGTATGACTGGAAATACCTAACAAAGGCACCTAAATAATAGCAATAATGCAATAAATAATCAATTCAACATGGGAACCATCTTAAGGAAACTCACCCTCCTTCACTTTCTGCTTCCTCGGAACTATTACTTGTTGCTGAGCTTTGGGCTGCGGGGAGCCTTCTTTTTCTAGCTCTGTGCTGAGGACTTATCTTATGAACAGTAATTTTCCCTCCAAGTTCATCTTGTATATATTCCTCCAGCTTTGGAATAGTTTCTTTAAGAAATCTGATTTCCGCTTTGAGGTCTTCCATATTTGTCAGTAATTCATTTAACTTCTCCAGTATCTGAAGCTGCCTCTCTTGAACAATCCCTGCTGCTCCTTGGTCATTATGCATTTCACCTTGCAAAGTCATCGAATCAAATGTATTACCCAGAGAAAGAAATTTCGGTAAATTCACTGCTAGCCTGGGTTTACGGACTTTGTTGTACCACAATAGCAGCAAGCTGATTCCAGCAGTTCCTACCATGATGCCAAATATCAGTTCTTTGTTTGTGGAATGAGGCATTTCTTGGTTTTTGTTTCTAAAAGTAAAAGAATAAATGTAAATGAATGTTGTTTTTGTTTTTGTCTAATACAAAGACACAGATGCATTTTTCAATCAACAAAACCCAAATCTACATCATCCATAAAAACACTTGGTAAGTCATAAGCTAAAATACAGCATTATGAATAAGTGTGGCTGTAATGTATGTGGCCCAGTAGAAACATTTACTTTAAGGATATTATTGAAGTCTAGTGTAAAGTATTCTATATGACCAATCTGAAATTTAACCTTTACTATTTATTTTTAAAGGGTTTGGTAAGTAAAAGTAAAATAATCATTATAAATTTCTGGAAAACTATTTAAGAGTCCAAGTTATTCTTAATTTTCTCTGATCTTTTATTTGTACAAAATTAATATGCTGATTTTTGAGTCTTATCAAATCTTTAAAGAAGGCCAAGAAGAGGTTCTTTTTCAGCACCTAGTTCACATTAGTACTTATATTTAAAGTGATTAACAGCATTTTTAAAAGCCCAGAGATATTAGAGGCTGGGCATAGTGGCTTCACACCCGCAACCCTAGCACTTTGGGAGGCCGAGGCAGGAAGATTGCTTGAGCTCAAGAGTTTGAGAATAGTCTAGGCAACCTAGCAAGACCTTGTTTACACACACACACACACACACACACACATTTGTTTTTAAATTAGGTGTGCATGGTGGTGCACACCTGTAGTCTTAGCTACTTCGAAAGCTGAAATGGAAGGATTGCCTGAGCCCAGGAGGTCAAGGTTGCGGTGCGCCTTGATCATGTCACTGCACTCCAGTCTGGGCAACAAAGTGAATACCTGACTCAAAAAAAAAAAAAATTAACATATATCTTAGAGAACTTTGGTAAGTTCATAACCCACCAGATCCATCTTTTACTCAACATCAAATGCAGAAATGATAACACATATGCAGGTTTCATCCCCTTTTTTCTTCTGCTTCTAATATTTATACCCATATCTGAGGTCATAATATTTTTATTTTCTTTCAAATTTTCACTTTTTTATAATAAAGTCATTTCTTTGACTTCTTTCTGACCTTTCACCTTTTACATTCAAGTCCCAAGCTATGGCTTACTTCATTTCATACAAACTCAGCTACTTTGACTAAATGTACCATAGTCGTTTTTCAGGAAAGACTAGTTTTATTAACTATCCCTATTATTAAAGTCAGACGACTAGTAAAGAAAAACAGTAATATAAAGTTCTCTTTCCTTATGAGATTTTAAAATGGCAGTAAGTATACTGGTACCATGGTAAACTTTTACAATTAGAGCAAAATATATTATGACTTTTAAAAATATACTTTGAAGTTCCCCAAATTGTTCTCCCTTCAGTTTCCCCTATGTTGTAAACAGGTGAATACCTATATTAAATTTTGCTAGCAACTTACGGGAAATGTTATAATGGTAACATGGTGACAATGGTAAATTGTTCACTATAGAAAACTAAATTTGTAATATTTTTCTCTTTGTTTTTCTTGACTCTTTCTCAAGGAGCAGATTATTAAGCCCTGTTGTTTTAGTCCCTTCTAACAAACCGGCTGCCATCCCTCATGTTCAATCAAAGATGAGAGGCAGAAACTAGGAGAAAACGGGGTTTAATTTTTGCAACCAGGTTACAGGGACATGGGCGAGCATCACCTGCTCAAACCAACACAAACTCCTTTCAGCATTTATAACCAAAATTCATAGTTCTTCACCCACCCCAAGTTAATATTAAGAAGCCTATGTGCAGTTTGAGCACGACTCAGATTTTTTCTAATCAGTGTTCTGACCCCTAAGCCACCACTGACATCAATCTTGCCTTTCTTTAGGGTTGTGTACTTTTCAACCAATCAAAATCTGTTACTCATAAAGTTCTAGTTTACAAGAGTCAGCTAATGACTAATATTAAACATAAAAGAAATAAGTGATTAGCTATAGAAGATACATTCTCGAGAGTTTCAACAGAGCCTGTTTCTTATCTAAATCTGGTGGAGGCTTCTTCAGAGATATGCAGTTTCTCTTTGCCTAGGTGACATAAAAGACTGCTTTCCCTTCAGCATTAACAAGTTTTTTTTTTTTTTCTTTTTAGATAAGACTGACTGGCCTCCCAAACCAGTCATGCAAGGTTGGGCTAGGGGCAAGACTGGGCTAGGAGTGACCACATTCCGAGGGCCCTTTAGGGAAAAGAACAATGTGCACTTTTAAATTCAAGCTGCTTCCACATTTAGCCCAACTCAGCAACAAAAGAACATTTCTTAATACAAGTTTCTAAGTCTTTTCTAAATGTCTGTTCTAATATAACCAAAATGACCTCTTTTCAGCCTGTAACACTGCTACCTATGGTCCCTGAGAAAAAGGAAATAAATGTAAGTCCTATGATGGGCCTTGGTTTCCAACCAGAGACAATTTCTAGACTATAGTACAGAGAAGAGAAAAACAAACTGCCTGGTAACTGAGTGGACAGACACAGATTAGAGTTCAGAGAAACTGAAGCACCTAGAATTTTGGTGGCAAAGTACTAAAGATGAGGAAGATATAGTATGTACATGCATGGAATAAAACTATCAGGGAAATCAAAGAACAACTTCTGGGGGAAGAACAATTTACCAGGAAGCTTTGAGCTGATCTATTCCTAAAGTTTACACAGAACTGGGAAGCATCAAGTTCCCACCAGCCAAAGTGGAACATACTAGTGTAATATATGAGGCTTTCAGCAGAGACCCCAGAGGTTAATTCCTTGTCAGTGGGGTTAAAGTAACCCTAGAGTTAAGGCTGCTCAGGCTTGCCTTAAATTTGATTAAAAAATAAGCTTCCAAAGGATTAAACTGCTTCACAAGTAATTTAACTGCCATGAAGATAAAAGTCCACCAATACTCTCTAAGGGAATAAAACAAAACCAGAACTTACCATCATAAAATTTAAATATCTAACATCCAATAAAAAATTACTAGACATGTGAAGAAGCAGGAAAATAACAGAGAAGATATAATTAGCAGACAAGGGTGTTAAACAATAATTATAGATACGTTCACTATTTAATACAAATCTACAAATATGTTAAAGAAAAACAGCATAATGTGAAGAGAAAACGAAGGTATGAAGTAGAACCAAATGGAACTTCCAGAGAAGAAAAATAAAAAGATCTGAAAAAAAATTTACTGAATGGGATTAACAACAGAAAAAAATCAGTGTGAAACAATAACAACAAAAAGTTGTGAACCTGAAGCCATAACTACGGAAACCATCCCCAAAAAAGCACATAGAAAAAAAAAAAGGAAGGATAAATAAATAAGCAGCACAGCCTCTAGGTCAATCAATATCAAGCAGTCCAAAAAATTCACGATGTTAAAAGAAAAAAAAAGCTGACTCCAAAATTCTCAAATTAGGCAAGATTTGAGATACAAGAAGGTCATGATAATCCAAACAGAATAAGAAAACCAAACCAAGGTACAACATTACTAGACTGATAAAAACCAGGCCAACCACAGTGGCTCACACCTGTAATCCCAGCACTTTGGGAGGCCAAGGCAGGAGGAGTATTTGAGTCCAGGAGTTCAAGACCAACCTAGGCAACATAGCAAGACCTCACCTCTATAAAAAATAAAAAAATTAGCCGGGCTCAGTGGCTCACCCTGTAACCCCGTGCCTTTGGGAGGCTGAGGTGAGTGGATTGCCTGAGCCCGTGGGTTTGAGACCCACCTCGGCAACTTGGTGCGACCTCATCTCTACAATAAATCAAAAATTAGCTGGGCGTGGTAGTGCACGCCTGTAGCTCCAGCTACTTGGAAGGCTGAGGCGGAAGGATTGCCGGAGCCCAGCAGGTGGAGGCTGCGGTGGCCGGGAGCAGCCACTGCGCTTCAGTCTGGGTGACAGAGTGAGGCTCCAACTCAAAAAAAAATAATAAAAAAAAATAAAAAAATTAGCCAGGCATGGCAGCATGCACCTGTAAACTCAGCTACTTGGCTAAGGTGGAAAGGATCTTCTGAGCCCAGGATGTCGAAGCTGCAGTGAGCCATGATTATGCCACTGCACTCCAGCCTGGGCAACAGAGTGAGATCCTAATTCAAACAAAACAAAAAATGATACAAAGAATATCTTAAATGCAGCCAGAAAAAAAAAAGACATATTATACATAGAGGGAAAAAAGACAAATTACAGTGGATGTAGCCTCAAAAACTATTCAAGCGAGAAAACACTCGAATGACATTTTTAAAATGGTGAAAGACACTGTCAGCCGGACTCGGTGGCTCAGCCTGTAATCCCGCGCCTTGGGAGGTTGAGATGAGTGGGTTGCCTGAGCCCCGGGGTTCGAGACCCGCCTGGGCAACTTGGTGAGACCTCATCTCTACAATAAATCAAAAAATTAGCCGGGTGTGGTAGCATGCGCCTGTTGTTCCAGCTACTTGGAAGGCTGAGGTGGAAGGATCGCCGGAGCCCAGCAGGTCGAGGCTGCAGTGGCCGGGAGTGGCTACTATACTCCTGTCTGGGCGACAGAGTGAGACTCCAACTCAAAAAAAAAAAAAAGACACTGTCAACTTAAATTTCTATACTTAGTATCTTTCAAAAATGAAGGTAAAATAAAAACTTTTTTAGAAAAAATCAAAGCTGAGTGAATATATGACCAGCAGACATGTACCATAAGTATGAACAGAAGTTCTTCAGGTAGAAGGAAAATGATAACAAACAGAAACTTGGACCTACGCAAAGGATGAAGAACACCAGTAGTGGCAAATAAGTAAATATAAAAGCCATTTTTTCTCATTTTAAAGTTTCCATATATTTGCTCATCAAAGCAGAGTGGTAATGACATCTTAGAAGGTTTATAACATATGCAGAAGTAACATGTAGGACAATAGCCCAAAGAATGGGAGGAGACAACAGAAGGATACTGCTGTAAGTGATTATAATTAAGTGTTATAATATTAAGTTGAAGATGCATAGTTGGAAACCCTAGAATAACCACTAAAAAAACAAAGGTATAGATAACAAGCCAATAGTGGAGATGAAAAGAGGAATACCAAACATACTCAGTCCAAAAGAAGTCAGGAAAAGGGAAAAAAGAACAGATGAAAAAATAAACAGGGAGAAAATAAGTGATGCCATAACTATATGGGGAAATGGTGCCGAAAGGCCAAGAAATAACAGTATTTGTGTTTGTCAACAGAAAAGATTCAATTAAAATAAAAGAAAAATTGAGGAGGTAGGAGAAATGTTAGAAAACCACAGAGCAAGAGTCTTGAGAAGGCAAAGGGGGTGGGCTTTCGTGCACAAGTACAGGGGCTGGCTTTGGGTGGGAACACAAACCATTCATTCATAGTCAGGAAACAAAAGGCAGATTATGGGAGCAGAAATTCAGGCAGGTGGGTAGATGTGGCATGGAAAGGTGATGTAAGTTCCCTTTGATGGCTTCACTGTTCTAAATGAAATTGGAAGCAAAACAAACAGCTGGAAGTGAGAACTGGAGCAGAAATACTGGTAAGATGCAAATTCTGAATCGGGCTGTATACCTAAAATTTGCTTTCCTATGGTTATATAATTCCACATATTCTAGCAAAGCACTATTCTTTTTTATACTCTACATAGCCAACTTAATGTGATGCTTCAAATGCCCTATGGAAGAGGGTCTGGAAGAATGAGCAGCAAGAATATACTCGTGAGAAGCCTGCTTAGAAGAAAAACATCTCTTTAGATTCCTATTTTACTATTTGCATGAAACACGGGAATTATCTATTTGGATGCCTTATATTTCATTATAGGCCTAAGTCTTAATGAAATAATCTTCCAGAAATTACCTCAGGTATCAGTGAATATTATATCCAAGAGATTTAAGAATTTTCTTCTCCTAAACCAAGGATTCTAGAGAAAGCTTTGGTGCTTAATCTGGCCTGCCTGACTCCAGGTATCTTCACCTAGGTGGTACAACTGGATCTATGAGTCTAATCGTCTGCCTACTCCCCTCTTACTCAAGAGACAAGCCAGCAATAGACACGTATCAATTTGTAATTTCAATTAAAGTTGTAGGTAATTATTATTAGTTGTTAAATTTTGTTTCCGTAAGAAATTAAATCACAAAACTAAATCATCATGAAAATATATTGCAAAAAGATGACAAGAAATGTCACTGTCTGCTCATCATGTCTATTTGCATTACAGCTAATAATCACCCACCAAGCTTGATCATCTTGGTTTTTTGTCAATAAGACGATTAATGCAGGAAATCTATATGCTAATTCATTAGAGGGACTCTTCCTATTCCATTTGCCCTTGTCTATTCCTTGACCTTTTAGAAATACTGCTTATTTTGAAAATATTTTCATTTAATAAGTAAATAAACAAAGGTGAAAAATCTACCTAGGAAGCTCTTATTCCTGAGATAAGACCAGGTTTAAACAGGTGGGAAAGAGTGATATTTTGTTGGCCCTTTCTTTAAGAATTACACCAATTCCAAGTTATCCCTTTGAGACAGGTCCTATTATTGTTTTGCAGATAAGCAAACTGAGGCACACAGCTGTCATTTACCCAGTAGTCGTCCAGCAAGGAAGTGAGAAATGTCACCCTTGATACCCTGTTCCTAACTTCTGGATGTCCCTGCTGCCACGCGGAAGACTCAGAAAGCATCAACCAGGACTTGAAGAAAAATGCTGACTGAAAAGAGATGTTCAGAGTTGAAATATTATTTCAGAACCATAAAAATTAACTGGTTAAAAAAAAACCCTAAAATCAATGGAGTTGATATGTTTTAAATAACCACAATTAGAGACTAAATAGCTCATGCCATTTTTGAGTTTTATATTAATATAGAACGAATGTACTTCTACACAATTTGAAAAAATGACAGATTAAAAATAGCGATGTGCAAAAGTAATAAATCAGAATAGCTGCTTGCCTGCAGTATAATTTGAAGTCATTTATATAGCTTTCATACTTTTAATTAGTAGTATATATTCATATTGTAGTATAAAAAGACAGTAATTAAAAATTTTACTGAATAAACTTTATAGCTCTAATATTCTAATAATCAGATGCAAAGTATTATTCCTGATGTTTCAATTTGTAAGGCACTAATAGTAACAATGGAAAGTGACAGACATTATTTTAACATCAATTATGGAACCCTAAGTTAATGTTTAATACATAACCAAAGGTTATTTAGAAGCGGGAATCAAGAATTCTGCAGAAACAAAGTCACCAAAATGTTGACGACAAAGAACAGTAGTACATGAAAAAGAAATGTTTTCTAAAGAAATGTCTGAAAAAACATTTTATTTTCATGCTCGACTTTCAATTAATTTTTAGATACGAAAATTGGGCTTTATCACATTAATTCTAATGCTTTCGGCATATATATATTCATTTAATTCATCAGCCGATCCCTAGAGGGAAAAACAAAATGCATACTCTAATAAGCTCGGGGAATGTATGAAAATTTTGCAAAAAGGGTAAAGGAACATACAAACAAGTCCGAGGTTCAAGTTTCCCACAGAAACTGCCCCGAGACCTTGAACGACGGGTCCGATTTCCAACAGCGACCTGGAAAACCCGATACTTTCGAAGAGAATCCTAATACCCAGTTCATCAGGCTTGCGTGTTTTTTTTGTATTGCACGATTCATTTTACTTTTAGGGCTCCGGGGTGTTTGACCTATTTGCAAACGTCGGTAGCTCTGACAACCCGGGATTCATTTTGTGCAAAATAGGTAGAGATTCCAAGTTTGAAGGCGGAGGGAACCCCACAAAGGAACACAAAACGTCTGCGGGGAATGAAAGGTCAGGACCCGGGGCCCGAGGCGGGCGGGCCTCTCGCCGCGACTCCGCAGGACCTGCCGGCCGACGACGACCCCGCAGGGGCGGCCTGCGCGGAAGCACCCGCGGCCTCCGGAGGGGCGACCTCCCCGGCAAGGGACCAGCGAGAGCAGCGACCGGGAAGCCGCCGCGCACGGGTTCCCCAGCCTGGAGCCCTCCGCCTCGGAGACTGGCGAGCGGGCGAGCGGGCGAGCGGGCCGACGCGTAGGAGTCGCGCAGCGAAGCCGCGACCCGGAAGGGGTCGCCACCGCCACCGGAAGTGCCTCCGCCACCCTCCGCACGCCCCCGGCCGCGCCAGCCCCAGCCGGCTGAGCCGCCCCCTCCTAGCCTGCGCACGCACCTGTGCTCGCCGCGCCGCGTCGGTGCTGTCGCCGGCCGGGGACCTGCAGGCGGGAGGCGGCGGGCGGACGGTAGGCCCGGAACCCGTGGGGTCCCGAGGTCCAGGCACCGCGGCCGCCGCGTCCCGAGCCAGAGGGCGGAGGCGTCGGGGGAGGAGCCCGCGGTCCCCGCGCCTTCCTCCTCCCCGAGGGTTCTACCCACTCGGGACACCTTTCGCCGTACCTGAAAACCGCGCCGCGGGGCGTCCGGCCCGGGCGGCTCGGACCCGCCTCCCTGCGAGCCCGGCCCCCCTCGCCCCGCCCCCGCCCCCCCCGCCCCCGCCTCCTCTCCCATAGCCGCGCTCCCCAGACCCACCCCTTGGGCTCCGGCCCCCTGGCTCCCCGGACCCACCCCCCACCCTAACCCTCCCCCACCCCGGACCCTTTCCTGGGCCCCTTCTAGCACCACCTTGGACTTCACTCCACAAGACAACTGGACGCGGCCGTCTTGCTCGTTACCGGTCACGTCCGCAGCCCGCTCCTAACGTCACTGTCACTCACGTTCTCTTTTAATGAGCAAAACTCTCCATCTCCTGGTCCCGCCGCCGTCCAGAGATGCTTTTAGAGGAAAACCACTGTCCCACCTCCCAACCCTCCCCCCCCCGCCCAACTTCACTTTCTGTGCTGTGTACAGTAAAGGTAAATCTGCTTAGTACGCTCTTCCCGACTGCTCACACGCCCCTTGGGGATCGCCCTCACCTGGAGCCTTCATACTTTAAACTGAGGTTTGTATAGAACTTAGTCTTGTTTACTGAATGTCCTTCCAGTGGACTGAACGGAATTTAAAATGGGTACGGGCTTGTTTATTAACGCAGTTGAGCAAGAAACAAGCCACACAAACAAATACCCTGCTCTATGAAGAATCGGAAGGCTTATTTTGCAATCCAAACACAGCTACTGATGGGAATTCAGGGATTTTACAGGCCCATTAAGATTTTTTTTTTATTTTTAGTTTTAAGCAAGCAGCATTGAAGAGTAAGCAAGCCTAACAGTCATTTCATTAAAACTAAGTTGTATTTGGGAAGAGAGCAGACTAATACTTAACCTCTCAGATCTAAAACTAGTAAAATCTGACTCTACGGAACCACTTATATTTTATTGTGGTTTGCAGAGATATTACAATAGAATGCTAATACTTGCATTATTCCATCGGAATGCAGTATGTAAACCTCTCCTGCAGGGTGTTAATAGGTTTCTTTTTTAACAAGATTTGGATAATAAAGAAACTTTGTCTCTTCACTAATACTTCAAAGAAACTTTATTAATACTCAGGGAATTTCAAGCTTTTCTGGGAACCCACAGTTTTTCACTGCTGCTTCTCCTGCTTTTAGCACAAAAGAGACTTTCAGTAAAAATGTGGAGTGTGGACAGAGAGCAAGGCCTTACCAGCTCTCTGCTCCAAGAGGAAGATGGCAGCTGGTGCTGACCTAGACTTGAAGTTCAGGACACGATAAAAATAGCTGGACTCGTCCTGTGTTGCTAGTAACACCTGCTCCCCAATACTCTATTCCTCGATCAATAAAAATTATCTGAGAGGTGGGATCTCAGAGACAGTGATAGCCATTGATCTTGACAGAGTTTAAATAGCAAAGAGAGGCCCTGTCTTTGCCAGGCACCACTGTAGGGGTGACACAGAAAATAAATGATTCCCCTATCCCTACTAGGAGTGTTTAGTCCAAGAGGAACATCTGAAGGAAGAAGAAAAAACACGACGAATCTCAAAGTTGCCAGCATTATAACCGTGGGACGAGTGGCTTTAAGGCCCTTCACAGTTTGTCCACACCTATGTGTCTGGCTTCTCTCTACTGCTTCCACTAAGAGTCATCCACACGTCAGCTCTAACCTAGCTATTGGTGGTCGCTTCATGTGCTGTGTCCTTTTTATCCTGCTTCTTGGCATGCTGCTTGTTGCCTGTCTAAAACCAGCCCATCCACTTTCATCTGTTTCACTTGAGAAGCTCCCCTACACATTCTCCGTCTTCCTGTGAGACATATGAAAGCTAGCTGCATCAAAACTTTTGTGGAAGGATCAGGAGTTCAAATAAATACAAATTCCCTTCTGCCTTCCAGCATCCCCTGTATATGGTGTAATTCCTGTCGGTGGCTGTGTGTCCATGAGGCTGTGAACATCTTCAAGGATGGTAGCACTTATCTTTGTGTCCCAGCACCTGGCACAGTACACGTCCTCTAGAGTACATAAATGTTTGAAACAATTTATTTGAAAGTAATATGTCCACTTGAGAGAAAAAGTTAGGAAATGTATAGTCTTTCATACAGTACTAATGTGAGACGTGTGTGTCAACGGTCTGGTTTTTTTGTCTTGTTTTGTTTTTGCTTTTTTGGTTTTATCTGAGTGGTTTTATTTCTAGGAAGCAATTGAATGGCAAAGTTAGTTTTGGCCCTGTAACAATTACCAGTATACTGTTCTGTCTTCTAGTTCCTTGTTGTGTAATTACTTTCAAGTCCTTTTGTCACCTGTCAAATTACCCAGTGAGGAGACCATTAAGAGGAAATGAGTCTTTCTAACATAAAGTTAGAAAGTGAGCAAGTGTTGTGTTTCCATTTCCTTGAGATGATATATTCTTCCATTTGTTGAAAATTTGATATGAACTGTACTCTAAATCTTAGGGATTGTTGATAATCATATATTACAATTTACATTCCAAAGATGCTGTATTTTTGTCCTTCAGGCTTTTTTTTTTTTTTTTTTTTTTTGGTAGAGACGAGGTCTCCCTATGTTACTCAAGCTGGTCTTGAAATCCTCAGGCAATCTTCCCACATCCCTCCCAAAGTCCTGGAATTACAGGTGTGAGCCACTGCGCCCAGTCTTCTCCTTCATGCTTTCTAACTTATGGCCTGAATTTCTTTATTTGTAAGCAGAGGACTAAGCTGTAAATATAATTAATACTACCGTGTTGTCCCCAATCCCCACTTCAAAATAGCAAAATGGACCTTCTTTATTTCCAGACTGGGGTTAAGGAAGTATTTTATTGCTAAGTAGCTGAAGAGATTCTTTTAAAATTAAGACCATTCTAACCATTGAGAGAGACATACACACAGAGAGAACTTGAGACAGAAGTCCACTGACTGGTTGTACAGGCTAAGAGCAGGGTCTAGGAAGGAACCGGACAGGGTAACCGAAGCCCCAAGTCCTCCAAATCAAGTCTTAAACTGGAGGGGGGGGCAAACAGCAGCAGCTGCTGCTGCAGCAAAACCACTTGTTGGGTCTTATACCAGTGTTCTAGCTTCATTCTTTGTACAAATTACCGTGTTCCATCTCCTCAGCCCTCCAGTAAAGTAAATAATGCCCAGGTGAGGAAACCGAGGCTTCAAGAGGTGAATAAACTGATCCCAGGCCACATAAGCAGTTTTAGAGAAAATAATCAAACTTAACTTTGTCTGAGAACATTTCTTCTTTTGTTTCTTCTTTTTTAAAGGCAAGGTCTTGCTATATTGCTCAGACTGGTCTCAAACTCCTAAGCTCAAGCAATCCTCCCACCTTGGCCTCCCAAAGTGCTGGGAGCCACTATGCCTAGCTGAGAGCTTTTCCTCTAAATCACTCCCTGTGAGCCCAGCCTGGAACAGCCAGAACACTTGAAGGGGCTCTTCCTCACACCATGTATAAGCACATCGTAGCATTTCTCTTGTGAAATTGCACTGTTTGCATCCCCCACTTCAGCTACATAGGGTCTAGCCTTCACTGTTTCTGTTGGAGGAGGGACTGAATCCTCAGATCTGACCACTTACCCCATAGAGGGTTTTCTGCAGGGGTTTTCCAGTCTCTAAGCCACAGGATATACAGTTACTGTGTTCACCGTGTTCAGGTTAGGCGAGGACTAGAGTTTGGTGAAAAGAGGAAAATAATACTGTCTAATGTAAACAGTTTTTAAAACAAAAAATTAGGGGATTTCTAGAACACAAAAAGTTTCTGGGAGAAAAATGAACTGGAACCTTCTAAAAATGCTTACTTTGAAAAAGGCACAAGGATATGTTTATTAAATATTTCCATAATACTAAATGATCAGTGTAATAAATTACTAATCACTTCAATAAAAGAACTGGCCCAATATTTCTTTACTAAACAAACAAACAAAAAAGACCATATAAGAAAAATTAGCAATAATATTTAATACTACTTAGCAATTCAGTGCTGAATCAATGTATCTAAAAATGCCATCACATTAAGATATAGAATTATTATTAGAAACTTTCTATCTTGTTAGAAAAATTAAGTTCTTATTCAATGAAAAAACAATGATTTTCAGAAAGGCATATACTAACCTTGCTCAGTGGTTATCTGCAGATTTTCTGTGACATTTCAAAATAAGAATGAAGTTTCTTCAGAAATTGCAGAAAATTTTTAAAATAACCTCCTCACGCTGATTTTCCATGCTTGTATAAAGCATAGCCTTGGTTATAATCTAAAATGGAACCAAAAAGATTCAGAGTAAAGAGTGGTTCTGCCCCTCCCTCTGCATTCTTTCTTCATCTTAAAAGAAAATGTTCAGGGACATCCTTGACAGCATATACGTCAGCTTCACAAGCCAAGGTCAGTTTGATTGCTTGGGGCAGATTAAAAATAAAGGTGACTGTTCATCAGATGAAATGTTGCTGCAATACACATATGCGAAAATGAGTTAAAATAACTAGATAGGTTCAATTACATGTAGTAAGTAGAACAAAAGACTTTATTTTGGACTTGGGTGGTAAATCAGTTTTGTACAATATTCTGCTGAAATAAATGGGAGTCAGCAGTTTTCCAGACCTACTGCCTCAGACCATACAAAGAAAAGTGCTTTCTCCTTTAGGAGCAGATCCTGTTTGAGAACTTGATCACTAGACAGAGCCTGTGGGTATACAAAGACGTCCATAGACAGAATTCACTCTCATATGTTGCAATAGAGATGTTATTAACCAATCATTGCTGCGACTTTTTGCATCTCATAAAAATTGCACTCCTATCATTATAAATAAGATACACTTTTGGACTCAGACAAAAGACTAGAAAAATGAAAACTGAAATCTAACACTAATAAATTTAGAAGAAGGTTCATCTCATAAAGCAAGTAAGCAGTTCATAGGTATTGTGAACCAATATAATTGTACTTTAATTGTTTAGAACAGGGGACATAGCTTATCATGAAAACAATGTTATAAAGAGTGGTTAGTTTCTGAAAACAAATCCCTGTAACGCTTTATAAGCTCTATGGGAACATACAGTATGGTTTTCAGCTGACTTTTAACTCAGACCTGCTGATGTTAGGAAGTCATTTATCTGTTGCTATGGCCTTGGCAGCTTCCACTTACAAAGTGGACTTGTCCCTGCCAGCTGGTGCAGCTGATAACTGCCCAGTGTCCAATGAACAGAAAAACCCCACCCTTCAGACATGGCATCTACTTACCAGCTAGTGCAAAAAGGACTCTTCTACTACCAGCCATAGGCTCTGCCAGGTTTCCAACAAGAAAAGAACTCCCCACCTTCAGCCATGGGTTCTGACTTTTTCCGGAAGGCAAAACAACCCCGAAAAAAACATTTTTAAAAAGCAAAAACAAGAAACGAGACAATTCTGACAGCAGTGATGTCAACATTCTCTTTCTCTCATAGTACCAGAAACCTCCCATTTCTCAAACCCAAGGGTGTTGAGAGGAACCTTTCTTCTGGACACGAGCAACCTGTCACTCATAATACAGGAAACATAACTTAAGGAATGTCTGTATTTAATGAAAGGTTGTTAATAAGTGAATTTGAATAATTTGGATATTGGGTTTAGAACTTCAATAAGGCTTTACAGAGTGACATTGCAATAGCTTAAAGGATTTTCATAAAATATTGAATTATGAGAATCCAACATTAACGTCAAGGCACTTTCATTGTTTTCCTTTGCTAAATGTGTGCAGTGATGAGATTGACCATACACAGGCAACGATGCTTTCTTTCCTTTTAAAGACGTAGAAATTGTGAAGATCTTTCATCAGAATAATACATTGCTCGCGTGGCTTAGGTGAAAGTGTTGAAGGCATCAAACATCTAAATGAAAAATGAAAATTTCGGTTGATTCAATGTTTTAAAATACTTTGGTGTCACCAATGAGCCTTCCTAAAATAAACTTCCACTACCTCTGCCTGCCCATTCCTGTTACCACTACCTCAACTAACACCCTTCACTACTGAAAACTTGCAAAGTTTCCTCTCATAGGTTTGATGCTCTGACTTTTCTCCCACTTACCAACCTGTTGCAGAAACCACTAAAACTGCTCACACTGATGAGGGCAAAGGTCTCCTGATTCCTCACCTCAGTGGCTTTTGATCTCTCCAAAATAGGGTTTCTCAACTTCAGTACTATTGATTTTTTGGACCAAAGAATTCTTTGTTGTAAGGAGAGTTCTACATTGTAAAATGTTTAGCAACATTGCTTCCCTCTCCCCACTAGTAGCTGATAGACCTATGTCAACATGTAACTTCATAAACTCTACACCCTTGATTAACTGTAAACATCACAAACCCAGGCACAGTCTTCTAAAGAATTAAATAATGTTCCAGTAGGGTTGTTAAGCAACACCCCAGCATCAAAAGAATATGCTATGAGTTCTTAGCGTCTAAGTTTAAGATAATTTTTTTTTTAAGTGTGGGCCATGTCTTATTCATTTTTCTACCCTCAGTACTTGACATTCAGTAATATTTTAAGTGAGTGAATAAATAGATTGATGGGTAAATAAAAATAGATACCTGAATTCTTCATTTTTCAACCAGAAGTTTTGGCAAGCTTTTTGTATGTAGAAAACCTATATGATTACTATTTCTTTTTTAAAAATTGGCTAATGCTAGGCTTACAGAGGAGAAAGGCCCATTAGTTGTAGACATGGAATCATAAGGAAACAGAGGAGAAATGAAGTTTCCAAAAGGAAATAGATGCTTTTTACTTTATCTCAGAAATCTAAGATATTTGCCTAAAGCTATTTCTGTTTATCAAACTGACTTTTCTCATCAGAATTTACTAGCTAGTGTGTGAAATTCTTTCTAAATATATGTATACTTTAAAATATTTGAGTATCACCGGTTGTCCTTTGTGAGGTCCACTGAATCTTTTAGGTAGTATTTGCAATTAAATACTAAATAATTTAGTATTTAGTACTTGACCAACAGGTGTATTGTTATCATCCGGATTAATGCCACACTGTTTTGTGCTTGCCAAATTCCTTTTCTACCTGAGGTCAATTCTCAGGATGCTTGTGTCCAGTGGACATAAGCAGAGGCTTCGTGCATGAGGTCTGAGGGCACTCTGTCTCTTTTCTCAGACATAACACTTGCATTCATGGGACACTTGGAGCTTTCTAAACGCTTTCATGTGTTGGTGTTTGTCACCTCAGCATCTGAGGTAAGCAGAGCACATTTTTATTCCCATTTTGCAGATGAGGAAGGAGAATCTTGGTGGTCAAATGTGACTTGTCCAGGTCAAATAGCACACAGAAGCTCAGACTCCTGCTTAAGAATGAGGGCTTTCTAGAAACTGCTATGGGGGTGGGGGACATAACATCAATAAGAGTACCTGATCTCAAACCAGGAGAAGTGGGGACCAAAGGGAGGCACAGACTTTACCTGTACAATAGCCACTTGTATACCTAATCCTGAATTGTACTCCACATCTTTAAAATAAAATTTAAAAAAATAAAAAGAATGAGGGTTTTCTAGTCTCTCCTGTTCAAGCCTACTTGCTAATGTGCATCTCTGGTGCTTGAGACAGCAAGCTTGGGCTTAGACCATGAGTACTCAGAACTGTAAGAAAGTGCTCATTAATTTTTAATGCACAAAATAAGCTCACTTAAGTTTTCCCCATGCATTATTCATTTTAATTAATAGAAGCAAACTTAAAAATATTAAAGAAGAAAAACGCTACCCTTTATTAATAAATGACTAGCAAAATACTAGTTACCTGTAGTGATGTCAAGTTTTTTTTTAAATGTCTTCAAAGATTTGACCTTATTGGTAATGCATTTTCATTATTTTTGCCTGGTATTGATTTCAGGTTATCTCCAGATTATTTTCCGTCTAGTGCCTTTTTGGAAAACACAGTGTGCTCACATCTTTGCTAAAATGTTCTATGGTGTGTTTGTAAATAAGCAGACTTGGAGTTAGAAAGAACTTAAGGAGGTCACTTAGGTTTTCAAATACCTTCAGATTGTTACAGCCCCATCCAACAAACTGACTATCCCTCATGACCAATTAAAATACGAGAGACATAGCTGGGCTCGTGGCTCAGCCTGTAATCCCGCGCCTTTGGGAGGCTGAGGTGAGTGGATTGCCTGAGCCCGCGGGTTCGAGACCTGCCTGGGCAGCGAGACCTCATCTCTACAATAAATCAAAAAAATCAGCCGGGCGTGGTAGCGCATGCCTGTAATTCTGGCTACTTGGAAGGCTGAGGCAGAAGAATCGCCGGAGCCCAGCAGGTCGAGGCTGCGGTGGCCGGGAGCGGCCACTGCACTCCAGTCTGGGCGACAGAGTGAGACTCCAACTCAAAAAAAAAAAAATACGAGAGACAGAGATTGGTAGAAAAAGGGAGTGTTTAATTTCTATAACCAGGTTATAGGGAGATAGGTTGGCATCATTGCCAAAAAACCACTCCATGCAACACAAATTCATTCTAGTATTTATACCCCAAATTCATAGCCCTTCACTCACCCTGGGTTTGCCGCCTACGTGTAGTTTTACCATGACTCAAGGTTTACGTTAACAATTTTTGATACGTGACCACTGATGTGACACAAAGTCTCCTGGTCATGTTGACATTTTAGATAACATTTTGGAATTTACAATATGTACTTTTACAGTTTTTTAGAGGAAGGGGCAGACAATTGCAATATTTGGGTGGAAGGGAAAACATAATTGTATCAATCTTTAATTCCTAGAGCCATGGCCTGTAACAGTCCGATGTCCTTGTATTCACAGATGGGGGAAGCAGGCAATGCCCACTCCAGGCTTTCAGGTACACTTCCATCAACCTGGGTCCACTCTTCTAATTATTAGGTGGTCTGGCTTGCTGGCTGGTTCTTCTTCAGCGCCAGCCATGGCTACTAGATATGACTGGTCAGTTGGGCAAGGCCATGCTAGGAGAGGAGAAGGGGGAGAAGAGCAGATAGGAAAAACGTGCACTTTTGAATCCAAGCAACTTTTATTTTCAGCCCAACTCAGCTACAAAAGAATGTGAATTTTTAAGTCTTTTCTAAATTACTGTTCTAATATAACTAAAATGACCTCTTTTCAGCCTATAACAAGATGACATTTGAAGGAGCATTCCTGAGGTTCAGGAAAGTGAGAGGCTCTGTTGAGGGGTCGTGCAAGTGCAACTTGGTAGAAAACCTGTCACACTTGCACCCAGGTAAAGTGAGCCATTACACTTTCAAGTGGAGGCTTAGGTTAATCGGCAAGAGACGTCTAACTCTGCAGGTTCAAAATACCTGAGCAATTAAACACTTACTCTTCAAAGTAACTCACTTTCTAGCCATTATTCTCAGAGTATGAGCCTCTTGATGCATAGCTCAAGATAAAAGAATAAAACACCAGTTAAGATGAGAAAGGTTCACATTCGTTCTAGAATCACAGAGAAACCACTCTCAAGATTTTTTTTTTTTTTTTTTGAGTTGGAGTCTCACTCTGTCACCCAGACTGGAGTGCAGTGGCCACTCCCAGCCACCACAGCCTCGACCTGCTGGGCTCCGGTGATCCATCCGCCTCAACCTTCCAAGTAGCCGGAATTACAGGCATGCGCTACCACACCCGGCTGATTTTTTGATTTATTGTAGAGATGAGGTCTCGCTGCCCAGGCGGGTCTCGAACCTACGGGCTCAGGCAATCCACTCACCTCAGCCTCCCAAAGGCGCAGGATTATAGGCTGAGCCACCGAGCCCGGCTTCAAGATTTTAACTCAGTAATCCCAGCACTTTGGGAGGCGGAGGCAAGAGAATTTCCTGAGCCCAGAGGTTCCAGACCAGCCTGGGCAACTTGGCAAGACCTCACCTCTACAATAAATCAAAAAATTAGCTGGGTGTGGTGGCGCACGCCCAGCTTGGAAGGCTGAGGCAGAAGGATCACCTGAGCCCAGCAGGTCAAGGCTGTGGTGGCCATGAGTGTGTGCCACTATCCTCCAGCCTGGGTGACAGAATGAGACTTGAGTCAAAAAAAAAAATTTTTTCAACTCAAAGGGAATATGCCTCTCTGTACCTTTTGTTTATCCAGAACACTACAAAATGGGTTTTGGCCTTATTAGACTGACCTCCTGGAAGTTAAATGACTAAAGTAAGTCATATGGAGAATAATGATGGTGAATGTTGGTAGAAGAAAAGTGTAGAGAATGAAACTAGGTGGAAGTGGGTCACAAAAAATAGTACAGAGGTTGCCACTGTGTTCATATGTATATTTACAGTATCTTAATACCCACAATCATAAGAAAGGCTTTTATTTGATCCATCATGGAATATATAAAAGCCACCTGAAAACACCACAAACAGGATGCCAGAGAAACCGTATCAGAAGCAGGACCAGAGTAGAGGCAAGGGCCTGGGAGGATCACATCAAGAGGATGGTACTCAGCAGAGGGATAAAGAAAGAGAAGGACCTGGGAACCCCCAGAGACAGCAAAGATATCAAATGACACCCTTCTTGTTTGGAGAATGGGATTGGCCCTTAGCTGAGTAACCCTCACTTTATGTTGAAAGAACACCTACTTCCCTGTGGGCTTGGGGAGAGGGGTCATCTTGGCAACCACTGGCAGCCCTCTGGCCTCACACATGCCCTCCACTTGGTTCTGGGGTCTGTGCAGGAAGAACTAACCCCAGGGAGAGTGCAGTGCTTGTCAAAGAAAGGCTGAGGGCTCCCCGCCCCTCTTTTACTCAAAGGGCATGTGAAGGGTGGGAGTTTGCCAAGATAATTGCTTCTGATGTAAGGGAGGAAGGGTCTGTCCTCTTCATCTCCAGTTGGAGGTTGGCTGAGCTGGGCTTGCTCTCCCCCCTTGGGGCTCGCTGGTGGAGAGTGGTGGTACTCTTGGAGATAGTAACATTCCCAGGAAATCTTGAAGACTGAGCCTGTCAGTGTCCACACTCATCAGAATGGTGACTGGAACTGAGGGCCATAGGCATGATGGGGACCGTTAAAAGTGGGAGGGCATGAGCAGAGGCAATTTGTCTTCATCAGGGCGGTGACTGAGAAGACATATTCATTTTTTTTTTTGACTTGGAGTCTGCACTCAGGCTGGAGTGCAGTGGCATGCTCATGGCCATAGCAGCTTCGACCTTATGGGCTCAGGCAATCCTTCTGCCTCAGCCTTCCAAGTAGCTGGAACCACAAGCGCACACCACCACACATGACTAATTTTTGGATTTTTTTGTAGAGACGAAGTATCGCCAAGTCACCCAGGCTGGTCTGGAGCCCGTGGACTCGGGCAGTCCTCTTACCTCCGTCTCCCAAAGTTCTGGGATTACAGACATGAGCCACTGTGCCTAGCCTCAAATTGTAAAAGATATTGCCATTGCCTAAGGGAGCTATTTCTGGTGTGTCTACACCAACAGGGCTGCTTGTACCTTCCACCTGTCCATACCCAAGCTACAAAGATTCCATGAGTTAGATCAGCCATGATGACTAAGAGAAAGGGGGCACGTCCCAAGTCACCCTCCAGCCATACCTCCACCCCAGATGCTCAGGTCAAGAGAAGTATCAAGCCAGTCAAGATGAGCCAGCCCAAGCACACCCTGGGCAACCATATGAGGAAAGGTCTCTCCTGCTCTTCCTCCTTGCACTGATGACAGAGGAGCAGGAAAGGAAGGAGAGAGTGAGGATGGACAGGAGGCTGCTCCAGGGCGAAGGGGAGACTGAAATGCTGACCAGGCGATATTTCTGTATATTTCTGTCCAGGGAGTTACGGAGTCAGGCTGCACCATGGTTATGGGAGCCCCCTCTGCAGCAGACAAGGGGAATGCGATGGAGCATGGTTGACGGCAGTCTGGAGAAACAAATCCATTTCATGTTTATATGCAGACGAGCTGACAATAGAGGACCCTGTTTCTGAGCTATTTGGAGTTCACCCTAAGAACTCACTCTTCCTAGGCTTGTTTCTACTGCCTGTTATCATCGGTTGTCTTGGGTTCCACTGCACAGGACGATTGGTATCTTCTGTATAGGAGGAAGGAATGGATTAGTCCTCAGATTCCAAACTTGACATACTCCAGTGGCAATTAGTTACCCTAATGATTTTCAGAAATCTCAATGCTAATATGACACCCAGAGAAAGATGGGAAAGATGATTTCCCTGCAGGTCTTCTCTTGGAACTCTTACGTGAACCAAATAGGTCCCTGGAGGAATGGGAAAATTAAATTGTTTATTCTTATGATGTAATAACACTGGGGAACTCGCTCTGGGATCACTTGCGTTTCTTTTCTTCTTCTTTTTTTTTTTTTAGTGGAATCTCACTCTGTCGCCCAGGCTGGAGTGCAGTGGCACACTCACAGCCACCCCCAGCATAGACCTGCTGGGCTCTAGCGATCCTTCTGCCTCAGCCTTCCAAGTAGCTGGAACTATAGGCATGTACCACCATGACCGGCTAAATTTTTGATTTATTGTAGAGACAAGGTCTTGCCAGTTTGCCCAGGCTGGTCTCGAACCTGCGGGCTCAGGCAATTCACTTGCCTAGGCCTCCCAGTGTGCTGGGATTACAGGCCGAACCACCAACCCCCAGCCCGCTTGCATTTCTAATCAAGGGAACAGCATTATGGAGTATTTTAAACCAACCTTATTTGTTTATCACACTTTAACAATATTTTATGATAAAATAATTCAAATTTCTATTTTAAACAACAGAAGTATATTAAGTAAAGAGTTAAAGTGTCCTTTTTCATTCATCCCACTCTCCAGAGGTAAGCACTATTGAGATTTGAATATGTGATATTTTGCATCTTTTCTGTGAATGTATAAGCACGTGTGTATGTTATACACATTGTTTAAAACATGTTTAATATTCTGTGATTTTTTTGGCACCTAATGTATCAAAGCTATCATTTCATGTTCCCCTAGTTTTATTTCACAGTTCATAATATTGTGAGGCTATATCCTAATTCTTTTTTTTTTTTTTTGAGTTGGAATCTCACTCTGTCGCCCATACTGGAGTGCAGTGGCCGCTTCCGGCCACCGCAGCCTCGACCTGCTGGGCTCCGGCGATCCTTCTGCCTCAGCCTTCTGAGTAGCGGGAATTACAGGCATGCGCTACCATGCCCAGCTGATTTTTTGATTTATTGTAGAGATGAGGTCTCGCTGCCCAGGCGGGTCTCGAACCCGCGGGCTCAGGCAATATCCTAATTCTTAGCTAGTCTCAGAACTCATAGACATCTAGGTTACTTCCATTATGGGCTATTAAAAACAATGACTCATTACAAGCATGTTATAAGAAAGAAAAATAAAATCAGACCCTATCCTTTAGGAACAGATTTGATGCAGTATGCCTCAATGTCACTGTAAACTGATTGGGCACATCTAACCCACATTATTTCCCTGCTAGACGCGAACATCTCACAGACCACCCAATTCAGACAAGGGCATTGTGCAACTCAAGATACCCAACACCCCGCCTCTCATGCTAATGAGTGACTGCTAATTCCTTACCAGTTACCCCTTTGTCCTTGCTATAGTCTGGCCTACCTGCCTGCAGATAAAACTTTCTGAGATACTCAACTGTAGAATCACTTCCTTCCTGACAGCACACGATCCAGAGCAATCCATAAAACATCCCTAAAATCATCCAGCTAAATCTTCCATTCTACTATATGATCATTCTAATACCTCTTCCTGAGACACCACTGTCAACTACAGGTGTGTTCCTGGTGGCCTTTGTTGGAGAACACCGATAGTTAAGTTTTTTGTTGTTTTGTTTTGTTTTGTTTTGTTTTTTTGTTGGAGTCTCACTCTGTCGCCCAGACTGGAGTGCAGTGGCCGCTCCCAGCCACCGCAGCCTCAACCTGCTGGGCTCCAGCGATCCTTCCGCCTCAGCCTTCTGAGTAGCCGGAATTACAGATGTGCGCTACCACACCTGGCTAATTTTTTTTTTTATTATTATTTATTGTAGAGATGAGGTCTCGCCTGCCCAGGTGGGTCTCGAACCTGCGGGCTCAGGCAATCCACTCACCTCAGCCTCCCAAAGGAAGTTTTCTAAAGAGGTAGGCAACATCAACATTTTTAGAACTAGAATTCCTGGGCCAAAGAGATAGATGTTTCAAATTGTGGTAAATGTCTAATTGCCCTCCACATGTTGCACAATTTGTGAATGCCACCAACATTTTTTCAGTTGGTTGCTAGACTTTTTTTACAGTTATGTGAAATTTCCCTTATCATGATAACATCGGTTACAGTGAAGCAGGTACTTTTCTAAGTGATTTCCATATTATAAACAACCTCTTGTTAATCCTTATAACAAACTTATGATGTAAGCTCTATTGTTCCCATTTTACAGAAGAAACTGAGGTGGTTAGAGGCTATGCAGTTGGGCAAGGTCACCTGGGCAGGAAGTGCTAGGGCTGAGTCTAGCGCCAGAGCCCTGCCTGCATCTGCTATAGCATGGTGCCCCATTACAGTAAGAGGAAATGTGCAGGATCTATAGGAGCAAGAAGTTAAAGCCCTACTGAAAGACGTAAAAGAAGGTTGGAATAAATGAGAAGCCATACTGTGGTCTTAGACCCAAAGATACACTGTGTTAAAGATGCCATGTTTCCTTGTATGAATTTACAAATTTTCAACTCCAACAGTCCATTTTGGAGCTCTTGACAAAATAAATTTTGATTTAACTGGAAGAAAAACATATAAGAGTAACAAGGAAAAATCTGAACAATCATCATGAAATGAGACTAGCTCCCTCAATTATTGATATTTACTATAAAAAGACCAGGCGCAGTGGATCACACTTATAATTCCAGTACAATGGGAGGTCAAGGAAGGAGGATTGCTTGAGCCCAGGAGTTCGAGACCAGTTTAGGCAGCATAGTGATACCTTGTCTTTACCAAAAAAAAAAAAACCAGCCGCGTGTGGTGGCATATGCCTGTAGTCTCAGCTACTTGTGCCTTAATGGCACGAAACACATTAGCTATAAAGAAAAAGACTGACATATTTGACTAACTGAAAAAATTTAAAAGCAGATAATAGCAGTGGAAAGATTTTTGAAAACTTACTAGGGGAACAAATTATAACATTTCCCCATTTTATGATAGTTATTATAATTTTTGTGTGGTAAAATAAATGCCAAAAATTATTAAGAAGAAGATAAAAATTTCTACTGAAAAGTAAAAGTAATTAAATTTTAGGTATCTATCCTTTCAGACATTTTTCTGTGTACATATGTCATATGAATAATATTTATAATGTATATTGGAATGTTTATAATGTAAATATGTACATGTTTTAGTGTAAATGAATATTTTAATGTAAATGTAGTATTTTATAGCATCATACAACTTAACCACTTTTTGACCCTTTAACAGTATATTGTGACCCTTTGCTCTTTTCATAGATATACAAAGATACACTTCTCAGATAGGATTCTCAAACCAGAAGCATGAGAGATTGTGAGAAATGTACTTCCTTAAGGCTCATGGTAGACCTATTGAGTTAAAAAGTTCTGAGTTCTGATGTACGTTAAAGTTTGAGAACAACTGACTTCAGTCATCACTTTGACAAGGTAGTATTTCATTGATTGTAAGACTGTACCATAATTGATTTAGCCAACTCTCATTGTTGATTTTTTTGCTGTTATATACTGTGCAACAAACATTTTTAAAAGTCTTTATTGAGATATAATTCACAAGCCATATAACTCACCATTTAAAGTATACGAGTCAATCGTTTTTAGTATATTCACAGAATTAGGCAGCCATCACCATAATCTAATCTTAATTTTAGAGCATTTTTATCACCCTATAAAGAAACCTTGTTGTATTCATTAGCAGTCACTCCCCATTCCTCTCATTCTGAGGCAACTGCTAAACTATTTTCTGACTGTGAATTTGCCTATTCTGGATATTACGTAGAAATGGAATCATACAATATGTGGCCTTTTGTGTCTGGCTTCTTTCACTTAGCATAATACTTTCAAGATTTATCCATGTTGTGGCATATATCAGTACTTCTTACCAAATAATGCTAATATTATTATTCCATTGTATGGCTATACCACATTTTGTTTTAAGACATTCATTGATGCATGGATATTTGGGTTGATTTTACTTTTTGGTTCCCATACATAATGCTACTATGAATATTCATTTTTGTGTGGATGAACAAGTTTTTATGTGGATGTATGTTTTCCCTTCTAAACATTCTTTTAAAACACAGTTTTGAGGTATAAGTGACATGCTCAAAAATTCAGCCATTTTAAGTGTACAATTCAATAATTTTTACTAAATGTGCAGAGTTGTCCAACTATCAAGACAATTCTCAACACACATTCTTGTCCATGATTTTGGGAAGGCCATATAGTGGAGCAAGGATCTGTCTAATTAACTGGAGAATTTTCTGGACTCTTTAACACTTCCACCTTTTTTTTTTTTTTGAGTTGGATTTTCACTCCGTTGCCCAGGCTTGAGTGCAGTGGCATACTCACTGTCACCCCAGCGTTGACCTGCTGGGCTCCAGTGATCCTTCTGCCTCAACCTTCCAAGTAGCCGGAACTACAGGTACTCGCTACCATGCCCGGTTAATTTTTTGATTTATTGTAGAGACAAGGTCTTGCCAAATTGCCTGGGTTGGTCTTGAACCCACGACTCAGGCAATCCTCTTGCCTCAGCCTCCCAAAGTGCTGGGATTACAGGTTGAGCCACCGAGCCTGGCCACTTCTATCTTCTGTGACATTCTCCTTTAATTGCTGAAACATTGTAGTTTGAAACTCAACTTTGCTTGTCTTATCTCAACTTCACAGATATCAGAGAATTAATTGTGTGTTGCTGCTGTTTTAGTTAAGTGAACTATAGAGGAGAAAAAGAAAGTACAACAAATTTAATGAAAAGAAGGAAAAAAAACAAAATGGAGCTGAAATTAAGTCATTATCAGTGGTTTACATTCCAGACCTTTTTGTACCTGTTAGTGTGACAGTATAGTCAGTGTTGCTATCTCCAAATCGTCAACCTCACTTTCTGCTACTTCCAGGAAATCCTGCCTCTGGGACATTCCAGGCAAATCCCACCTGGAACCTTCTAGTCCCCGGCTCGCACTGTCTGCATGTGTTTCTGTTCTGGAGCTGGAACCGACTACTTGCATGTCAGCCTCATGGACTCCCTTTGCCCTGAGGAAACTGAAAAAACTTCCTTACTCTGGTTTCCTCCTGGTCTCCTAAGGGTGGTGGCAACCCTTTTTGAAATCACAAAATATATGGCTGTATTTATGTATGTATTTGACAGCATTACATTTTGAATTCCAGCAAGATTGTTAAATAAATACAACTATCATATTCCGAAGAAGGACTTCACACACTTAATATTTTGGAACTATTACAAATCTACCTAATAAAAACACCACTAGACTTTTCCCCGCTTTCCAGGTAAGTGAGGTTTATTTCCAGAGCTTGCTAGTCTCTCGTTTCTGGATCCTTCTTCCCAGTCCAGCACTCCAACCCATTGAAGGTTGGCCTTCCCTCCGGAAAGAATTTGACCACCAAATCCTCTCCAGGCTTTCCCTCTAGTCTTCCTCCTGCCTCCCTCTGCCTGTGTCCTTCCTCCATCTCTGCCCTGGCCTTCCATTTGGCATTTGCCTATTTCTCCCGCTATGGGGGAAGCTCTTGAGAACATGCGCTATGTCTGTCTCCTTTACTGTTGTATTCTTGGTGCATGGTGTCTCCTGAATAATTAATTGTTGAACAAATAGATGAATGACAAAGTAAGAGTAAAACAAGACCACTTCTAGAGGAATTTGCCTTTTAATGTCTCTGTGAGCTTTTAACTTCAGTAAGCCTTAGGTGATGGTTCTTAACCCCATGACGATTTTGCTCTCCTGGGGACAGTGACAATTTCTGGAGATATTTTTGGTTGTCACAACAGAGGAAGAGCTACTAACATCTAGTAGATAGAGGTCAAGGATTCTACTAAATTTCTTTCATTGCCCCGGACAGCTAGCTCCCCACAACAAAGAATTATCTGACCCAAAATGTCTGTAGTGCCAAGTTTAAGAGATGATGCCCTAGAAAAATTCTGGGGATAGAAGAGGTATCATAATCCCTGAAACCATATCATTTAGGCACTTATTTTTATGTTGTTCTTACATCTAAGGTCACATACTACTGGACACTGTTCATGGAAATACCTCTTTGATTTCTTTATGAAGATTTTATAGAAACAAATTCCATAGTATGCCTTTCTGGGCCTTGGATGAGTAAAAGGAAGAAGGGTAAGGTTATGTGATTTAAATACTTTTGCTGCAAGACTGTGATCTGAGGCTATATATTTTTTTATGTAGGCTATATCCAAGTATTCATTAAGCACCTACTATATGCCTGGTATTACCGGATTCAAGGCTACAACAGTGAACAAGACACACAAGGTGTTTGCCCTCAGGGGACTTTATCTTCCTAGTAACACTTCTTTTTCATAGTGAAGCTCTACCCCTCACCTTCCCCAGAGCTCAGAAGAATGCTGTCTCAGGCCATTGTTCTCTGGGTTCATTCATTTTCTCCAAAAGGCATTTACTCCCCCACTCTTTCCCCCAGTCTTCCCTTCTCCTACAAAGACGGTACATAAGCATCTGGATCTCATTGGGTTATTGGTTAATTACACTCCTGTGAAGTGCCCTCATGCATGGTAAATAAATGTTTGTATGCCTTTTTCTCCTATTAACCTGTTTTTGTCCGTTTCTTTTCTGCAAAACTTCAGTAGGCAGAGAGGAAGCTTTTCTTCTCCTACACTGGGAACTTCCAGAAAATGTTTGGGGTATCCTAGCTTTTAGGAAATGCAGATCCTATATCAATAACTGGAGACAAACCATCAAATGAGCATTAGTATTAATACAGCATTACTTGTACTCAAATTTTGCCTTCAGTAACATTTGGGCTATATATAAGCTAATGTGTTGCATCCATAAATCATCTTTATTGCCCATATGGACTTGCCAGGTTCACTAGTGTCTTAACATTCAGATAATGATGTGTTGTCCCCAGCCTGTGGGACTTGTTTTGTAAGTACTTTTTCTTCCACCTTTGAATTATATCCATGGAGGAGATTTCACTGGTGAAAGTCACATGCTCACCACTAGCAGTTATAAGTCTCTAGGCAAAGGATGATGAGACTAGGAAGAAGGGAGTGCCTCGAAGATTTATGCATCTAAGGTTTTAGTGGAGAATTTACTTGGAACCTTTGTGGGCTTGTTTGGACACATGCTCTAAATATAATGAGCTCTGATAATCTTTGCCTAAAGGAGAAAGTAGAAAAATATTGATGTATCAGCTAGGAACACTTCCAACTACAAGTAACAACACCCAAACAATCTGACTAATGGTAGTTTTTAAAAAGAGGCAAGTGGTTGCTGGCATTGATTCATCAACCAATGATGCCATCAAAGGCCAGACTCTAACTTCAGTTCTATTATTCTCAGTGTTGGCTTTTTATGCTAATTTATGTCTTGCTCAAAGCAGGAAGGGGGGAGGGAGGGAAGACAGAGAGAGAGAGAGAGAGAGAGAGAGAGAGAGAGAGAGAGAGACATGGTGCCAGCTATCAGAAAAGAAAATCTGTCTCAGACACCTTCATGAAACTTTAGCCGTTCAACTTATTGGCCAGAAATGGAACACATGGTCTTTTCCAGCTGCAAGAGAAGCTGGGAAATCAGGGATCTGCCTTTCTGACTTTCTTTCTGGTTGGGAATGATTTGGGGTTAATTAGCCAACAGAATTTACCACACCAAAGTTAGAACTGGAGGGAGTGTGTAACCAAAACCCAGATGTGGAACTCTGAAATACGCTGCAGAGGATGTAAAACCCATAGGGTACATATTGGACTATGTCTTCTTCAGTTTCTCTCTTATCTTTGAACAATATCATCTTCAGTGCTTTATACCATACTATAGATAGCATAACATCAAGAGATTGTTTGCACTGAAGAATTTGAAAGCAATATCATTCTCTATCCAATCACTATATCCTAATTTTTAGATTCAATTTAATGCTCAATTTCCATATATTATGGTTATTATGGAGACGAAGAATAACTTTACAGGAACTGCCAATTGCTGGCAGGTTTAGGCAAAATGTTTTCTTTCTGAAATAGAAATTCTCATGCATTATGTGGTTTATGTAAAAGGCTGTGATTTGAGACGTCTTCATCAGGGCTGGAGAAGTAGATTAAGAGAAAGAGAACGGGAGAAAATACTAACCAGGTGGGGAAGCACTTTTGAAAGAAGAGAGTGCCTTGAGAGTGTTATCGAAAGTAGATGTAATAAAGCTGTAAGGAAGGAAATTGGGCCTGGGGAAGTATGATTTTTAAAAGGAGGGAATATACTGTCTAAATTTAGAAAGTCAAAGCCTTGAGAATTGAATGTTGGTGTGCTCCCTCCCCAAATTCATGTGTGTGTGTGTGTGTGTGTGTACATATTTGAGTCAGGGTCTCACTCTGTCACCCATGCTGAAGTGCAGTGGCATGATTCCAGCTCACTACAGCCTTCACTTCCTGGGCTCAGGATCCTTTTGCCTCAGCCTCCCAAGTAGCTGGAACCACAGGCATGTGCCACCGTGCCCAACTAATGTTTTAACTTTTTGTAGAGACAGGGTCTCACTCTGTTGCCCAGGCTAGTCTTGAACTCCTGGGCTTAAGCAATCCTCCTACCCCAGCCCCTCAAAGCACTAGGATTACAGGCATGAGCCATGTGCCAGTGAAATTCATATTTTAAAATCCTAACTACCAATGTGATGGTATTAGTAGGTGTGACCTTTGGTAGGTGATTACTCCCTAAGGATGGAGCCCTCATAAATGAGATTAAAACCCTTATAAAAGAGACCCAGAGAGCTAGCCTTCCCTTCCTCCATGAAATTTTACAGCAAAGAAACAGAGGTCTGTAAAACAGGAAGTGTAAGTAGACAGGGAAGCTCTCCAGGAACCATAGAAATTTAATTCATTTGAGCAATGAGCCTGTTTTATAGCCTCCTCCCTGCAGTCTGTGTGGAGTGTGGTCACGTAACTGGTTAAAACCACCTCCTGACAGACCCCAGCAACTGATAGATGACCCTGAGTGAGCTTTCTTCACGATCATGCTATTTCTCCATCCTGGGAAGAAATACATGACTCCACCATGGCTTCATTACATGACATGCAACCTATGTGCTGGCATGATGACTCACTGCATCTGTGCAACTGGAACCCCTCCTGTACATGCAATGATGTGTTTTCTCCCCTACCCATAACCCCATGGAACCCTTCTGTCACTTTCCTTTGGGGAGATACTGCTTTGGAGAATATCCTCAGTGTCCTAACTTGCACCAAGTAATCAAACGCCTGTTAATCAAAACCTGTGTTCTCGTGGAGTTGTTTGTTACTTGCCAAGTGAATAAACCTCGTTTTTTGTTTTGAGGGGGAGGGTAACAGAAATGGGCCCTAACCACCAGACACAGAATCTGCTGGCACCATGATTTTTGGACTTCCCAGCCTTTGGAACTGTGAGAGATATATGTTTGTTGTTTAAGTCACCCTGCTATGAAATCACTGTTATAACAGCCTCAACAGATGGAGGCAGGAATTATTACAAGTAAACTAAAATTTGTTTCTAATCTTTAAATGTTTAGTGTAATTGTAATTGAGGCAGGCTAGACAATTTAAGCATAGGGGAGAATGGAGAATTACTGAGAAGGAGGTTAAGAAGTTGAAAAACTTCCTGTGATTTGTAACTAGTCTGAAAATGACACAAATTTCATATGGCTTATAACTGACCTGAAACTAACACCAAAAACCTAGGTAAAAACCAGCATTCCTTACCCTCCAGTGCATCTCCCTCTTGGAGATCGCCTGCATTCTCCACCTAAGTATGTAATTTTGGTTCAAATTAAAGTCCTTTCCTTTATTTTTTTGTGTCTCATCCTTGAATTCTTTCCCGTAGTGGAGTCAAAAGCCTGGTCACTAGTATGGGTTGAGGATTGCACCTCTCAGGAGGAGACTTCTAACTCCCTCAGGCAGTCAGCCACAGCAGTGTGCTGGGCCTAACGGGGGAACACTCTCTTTCTCTCTGAGATGATCTCCCCAAGCCTGATGCCATCATAATGACTGTCTAATTATGATATCTGCCTGATTCTCCCTGTTCAATATTTCTAGATCCCGTGGAATCATAAAAAAGACAACACAAACTAAAATACTTTTCTTTCATTTTAGCAGGTTATGGGAATTAGTTCTTCCTTACTGTGACTTTCTAATGTTGCTTGGATGCTTCTGTCTGCAAGAGATAGAAAACTAACTGGAAGTGGCTTAAACACTTAGGGTTTTTATTGTCACATGTCACAAGAAGTCTGGAGGCTGGCTCTATCTGCATTTTAACATTGACACTAGGAGCTCAGACTCTTTCCATGTTTCTATGATTCTGTCCACAGAAGTTGGCTTTCATCCAAGGCCTGTATATTCGTGGTTGGAAAATGACTGCCACAGCTTCTGAAATCAAGCACTTTCACAACTTCTTCTAAAGGCAGGAGGGGATCTCCTGCATGTATCTCTTTCTTTTGACGGTGAGGAAAGTTTTCTCAGACTTTCCTTGTCTCCGTGACTGTAACTGGGCACGCCTGTGCTGTAGCTGAAAAGGGAACTGTTTTGGAAAACAAATAACTGTCATTCCCAGCTCTGTTGTGGGAAGCAGCCTCTGACAATCAGTCAGACCAGGGAGAGGGATGGCGATTGTACAAGGAACCCTGTGGGTGACAAAACAAAATGACTCTGTCAACAGACTTGGTAGCTTCCCTTAGATGTTCCAAGAAAAGCGAGTCAGAGTTCTAAACCCAACTTCATATCAGAATAGTACAGGCCTGGACACTTCTCCTGCAAGTAATTCTAGCCTATGAACTGATTCCAGGGGGAACAGGATGCTGACCGTAGGTCTGAGCGAGCTCTCCTGCAGTCATGCTTGTTCCACTTTAAGAAGGAATGTCTGTATTAACAAGAAGCACAGGTGGCTTAGCCTGTAATCCCAGCACCTTGGGAGGCCAAGGCGAGTGGATTGCCTGAGCCTGCTGGTTCGAGACCAGTCCAGGCAACTTGGCAAGACCTCGTCTCTACAATAAATCAAAAATTAGCCAGATATGGTACAATGCACTATAGTTCCAGCTACTTGGAAGGCCGAGGTGGAAGGGTTGCCGTAGCCCAGCAGGTGGCGGTGAGTGAGTCACTGCACTACAGCTTGGGTGACAGAGTGAGACTCCAACTAAAAAAAAAAAAAAAAAAAAGGATGCATACTGTGCTGCCAGAAACTTCATTAACAAAGGCCTAAATATTACAGGAGTTTAAGAAAGGGAGTTGGTGTATACTGGCTCCAAAAATTTGTCACGTTAGCCACAAACTGTACCTGAGATTCTTGGGGTGAAGAAGAGCATTCATGGTGTGTGTGGAGGACAGAACTCCATCAGTACTTGGGCAGGAAAGAGATCAGTGGTGAGAGAGTCGGGATGGACAGAAAGTGTGGACTCGCTGAATTGCCCTCTGCCTAGAGAACACCCTGACTCCAGGTCTCAGGAGTCATCGATGGGGTCTCTTCCATCTCCAAGCACTTCTGGAAATAAGCCTCCAACATCTGACTAGACCAGCTCCATCTCCCATGAGAGAGATTTGAAGTGAACTCTTCTGGATCCAGAAATGCCTTAAGAACAATGTCAGGGCTGGGCTCGGTGGTTCAGCCTGTAATCCCAGTGCTTTGGGAGGCCAAGGTGAGTGGATTGCCTGAGCCCACAGGTTCGAGGTCTGCCTGGGTAACTTGGAGAGACCCCATCTCTACAATAAATCAGAAAATTAACTGGGCGTGGTAGTGCATGCCTGTAGTTCCGGCTACTTGGAAGGCTGAGGTTGGAACTACAGGGCCCACAGGTCAAGGCTGCGGTGACCAGGAATGTGCTACTGTACTCCAGCCTGGGAGACAGAGTGAGACTCCAAACAAACAAACAAAAAAAGAACAACCTCAGATCTACTTTGGGGTCATTCTGGGTTACATTTGAATTTTCTTCTCCTTAATCCACCCCTTCTCCTCAACCACCAGGAATTATTACTGGTGCTTGAAATGTCTTTACACAAGACTTTTCAATTTATACGTATAAATAAATAATCTGTGTAAGAAATGATATGATCTATTTTCGAATAGAAATCTATTTGGTCTATTTCAAATAGAAATCTATTTTCAAATACATTTAGCTCTCAGTAGAGAGATAAAATGAAAAAAAAACAGGTGTGCTTTGCTAAACAAGATGAAAAGACAAGCTCAATCTGCTTGCTAGATAACTATTGTAATCACAGAAGCTTGAGAAAACAGTCTATTGCTCAAACCCATAGGATGTTAAGCAAATCATAGCTTTAAAATTTAACTTAGAAAAACAATATAAAAGTTTAAGTCTGGAAACTCAGGCGACGTCTGGGAAGATTGTAACCCCAAGTACTCAGCCAATGAGGAACTGAGGAGGGACTTGCGGTTTCAGGAAATAAATACTTGCTGTAACTGTGGCTGGGGCTGCCTGCTCCTCAGACATCCTTTCTTGTAAGACTGTTAAGTAAAGTTTCACTCCTGCCAATTTCCTGACTCCCAGGTCTTCTGTCCATCTGACTCCAGACAAAGAGAGGGAGGGTTCTGAATTCCTACATCTGTAAATGTCCAAGAGAAGTAACAGGCTATGCACACTAGCCTGCAATCACTCAGTTAAGTCTACACTGATGGACAAGTGCATCCACTCTTCTACTAAATTATATAAACATGATTTCTAAGCCAGGTGCAGTGGCTCACACCTGTCATCCTAGCACTTTAGGCGGCTGAGATGGGAGGATTGCTTGAGGCCAGGAGTTTGAAGCTGTGGTGAGCTGTGATCCTGCTCCTGCACTCTAGCCTCAGTGACAGAGTGAGATCCTGTCTCAAAACAAAAACAAGGCCGGGCTTGGTGACTCAGCCTGTAATCCCAGCGCTTTGGGAAGCCGAGGAGAGTGGATTGCTTGAGCCCGCAGGTTCGACACCTGCCCAGGCAACTTGGCGAGACCTCATCTCTACAACAAATAAAAAATTAGCCGAGTGTGGTAGTGTGTGCCTGTAGTTCTGGCTACTTGGAAGGCTGAGGCGGAAGGGTCACCGGAACCCAGCAAGTCGAGGCTGCGGTGGCCAGAAGTGTGCTACTGCTCTCCAGTCTGGGTGATGGAGTGAGACTCCAACTCAAAAAAACAAAACAAAACCAAAAAAACATGGTTTCAAACCAGAGTTGCCACAATCATGTTCACTGTCCGTTGAGAGGTCTGGGGCTGGCCGTGGCAGGGATGCTGTGTGTCTGATGGTGGGGGAGACATAGCACTGGTTTTCTTTTATGGTAGTAGGGTAGCACTTTGAGTAGTGATGGGATCCCTCCCTCAGTTTAATGAATAAAAAGCTACTGACTCTGGGCTTCGAACCCCTTGACCCTCAAGGGAGGGGTCCCTCAATCCATACAGATTGAACTACAGTGACCATCAGACTTGGTATGTACTTTTTGTGTATAAGGAAAATAAATGGAATAGAGGGTTGGGAGGTCCCAGGGTATGTGGCAAGATACACACACAACACCAAGGACACTGCACTGAGAAGTCAGTCACCCTTTAAATTGCAACTTACCTTCAGCAAAATAGCGCCAACTGCCATTTAATTAATACTGCTAACTTGAATTATATTAGTATTGTTTGCAATTAATTTATACAATTTCACTTATAAAATGAAAATGAACCAAGTTCATGTTTGTACCTATTCAAGAAATGTAATCAGAATAAGTCAATGCAGAGAATTCTGTTTATTTTTCTTTAAAACATGTCCATATATTACTTAAATATGAAAAGCTCTGGCTGCAGCATTATTTATTAGGAATATTGCTCTATTCTATGATTTAGTACTGTAGGGGAAAAATAATTTTTTCCTTAGTCCTTATAAGTTCTTAGAACAAACCTGTGTAACAAAAGACGGATCAACAAGAGGAAAACAAACTGAAGTTTATTAACATATATATTTCATACACACAAAGGAGACACCCAGGGAATGAGTACTTTTCAAAAGTGGCTTTTAATTTTAGCTTATATAACATCTTTAAGAAATAAATGTAAATTTTTAAAGAAGAGACAGGGCAAAGGAAAAGGACTTTGTACGGGCAGCAAAGTGGAAAAAGCAGATAAAAGGTGATAGAGTTGAGTTAGGTAAGGCTTGTTAGATTTCTCTGGTACCATCTCCAGGCCTAAGGGTCCAAAGTCGTCACCAGCGGTTAATCCTTATCTTCCCTGGTAGAGAGGTGGGGTGGGATAGATTTGATTTCTGTACATCTATGTCTTGCTTTTAGGAAAACAGAGACGAGGGCAGAGAGCTTTCCTGCTTCAACTTCTTTGTCATAAACTTCAGCTCAAAACTAGAGAGGCATGTTTTGGGATGACATTTTGGTTTCCTGCAATACAAAGAAAAAACCCCTTGATTTTGTTAAAGCTAAGCTACTCTGTGATGCTTCTGGCTTAGATTTGCTGTAAGACATACTGACAACCATCTTACCTTTTGAGTAGAGGGTTAAAATATTTTATAGAGATTTACTAACAACCCTCAATAAGACAAAATACTGTTAGTATAGCAGGTAAAACTTTCCCAATCACAAGATTCAAGCATGCAGAGATGTCACTTTCTTTCTTTAATAATCTGTAACTGACATTAGTGGTAGAACCTTCATTCTGATGGATAACACAATGGAGGAAATTAAAATGGTCAATGCCAAGTAATTCAGTTTCCTGCAGATTTAAAGCTCTATTTCTGCTGGGTAACCACAGAGTCAAATCCGGTACTCTTCCCCTCCTTTGCTTTCCACCCTCTCCCCCTGGGGGTGAGCTAAGCCCTGGGAGAGGGGTTCATGCATCCTCATGGCCATACCTTGTTCCCATTCGCTTACCATGAAGACGGTTGGTGTCTGCCCCTAGTCCTTTCCCACCCATGTCTTTGGATTCATTCTCTGGATTCAGCAGCTGTTATCTGTCATTTCTATGGCCTGTCGTTTCAAAATCTAGCATTATGCTTCTTTTTTGGCTCAACCACAAATTTTTTTCTGGGCTCTGGTCCCCTTCACCGTTCCCTGTTCCCAATCCCATCCCTGGGAGTTTCAGGAACTCTTGCCTGCTTTCTTACCTGGGTGGGGTACACAGAACATTCTGAGAAAAATAGGTCTTTTTGTATAAATCACGGAGAGACAATTAAGCATAAATATCGAATAAGAAACTTCCTGCCCATGAGCTCTGGTGAAATCCCTAATTTACTTTTACAAAGTTGCCTGAAAGTTGTGATTATGCAAGAGGAAAGTAAGCAATCAATATAGCCTCCAACAGTACAAATACAGCTCTGGGAAAGCGGGAAGAATTTGATCCTCTCCTCTTAGATAAGGGAACAAAGTGGAAGATAAGACCCTGTTGCCTTGGGAAAAAAATGTTATTTTTCAGTGGTTTTTCGCTTCTGGGAGCCAGTGCGGCCTTTGGGGATTCAGTACTCAGGCGGAGTGGGTGTTGGTTTCTGTGCCAGGGAGCTTTGTATATCAAGCATGCAGCTTCTAAACTGAACTTGGCCACATACTAACCCCCCACGCTGAGTCAGCTCCACCGTGGTCTGCCAATGTGCAGCTGTGTGTCTAAATTGAAGTTTCTAAGCTCCACCATGGCCTACCAGTGAGCAGCTGTGTGTCTAAACTGAAGTTTCTAGTGAAAAAAAAAAGGAGGGGGAGAAAAAGTTGACAGACATTGCCACTTCCAAAAGTTACTTCACGCAGTTTAAAGGAAGAGTTTTAAATGATGATGGTCTACATGTTTACAGACCCGCCATTTGAAAAGGTAAAATTTTTAGTTAAAAAGGAGTTTTTCATGGATATAAACTTATCAAGTCTTGTACAGGGGGGTGGGGCCAGGGGCTGTTTCCGTCTTGGGCTGTATTGATGGAAAAAAACTGGTAGGGAGAGCTGAGCTGCTGCTTTGGCCCCTGAAATTGATTTAGTTTGTGACCTCAAGCAAGTCACTTCATGGAATCTGGGTCTTAGATAAGTCAAGGACCTACCCTTGCAGTTGCATTGAGAGGTAAGGCAACCTGTCTGATGACCAGCAGTTCTCAGAAGGGCAGTGTTGCAGAAACAGCAAACTGGGCTTTCCTATGGGCTGGTGAACCTGGTGCTGACCCATCAGAGCTGGGAGAAACCTCTTTGACCATCCAGCCCAGTCCTCACATTTTGGCAGGCGAGGGACTCAGAGTAAGGAACACAAGTGGTCAAGTTCACACAGGTAAAGAGTGTGGAGTTGGGTCCATAACTCAGGTCTTACAGTCCCCGGGGAGTTGCCATTTCCCTCCAGTGTCTAACTATGATAAAGAGTTCACTAAATGGTTAAATGCAAGGGGAGAATGCTCACCGTGCTCTTGATGACACTCCAGGCCCTGTGTCCTAGAGGACACAGAGAGAGCGGGAGGATTTAAGGAAACTTCTCCAAGGAATCAGGAAAAAGTGGCTCTGGTGTGAATTCTGATCCATGCTGTTTTCTCTAGGAATGGGCCATCTCAGCAGCCCTGGGGCTGCCGCCTTCACCCAGGAGGGAACCCCAGGGGTGTTTCAGGAAGGTAAGCCAGGCCAGAGCACTTGGGACTTCCACAAAAGTAACAGACGAGCTCATGGGTTCTAGGTGTCGTGTTTCGGCATGTAGCCCAGGTGTGCAAGTCCTCTGAGCCACCAGTAACCCTAGTTAGACCACTGGCCCAGGACGGTGTGTCTGCTTCCTCTTAACTCTGTCCAGTTTGTGTAGAAAAACTGGCCACAAGAGGGCAGCAGGAAGCTGGTGACACCCCCACATGGATCGCTGAAGAGGGCTGGGTGCTCCAGGGTGGTCCAACATACTTAGAAAATGACCGAGGCAAAATGACACGGATGCCTCAGCCCTGCCCAGGACGTTCTGATTCTGCAGCCTGGAAGGGGGCTGACAGCCTGAATTTCTAACACACAGCCCGTGTGGTATGAGAACTGCTTCTCCAAAGCAAGCACTGGCTTCCATTCCACTCCTGTAAGCCAGGATGGCAGAGGTGATTATAAGGAGACTAACATCTGTTACAATGTTCTACTGGGAAAATAGATCATAAAACAATGAATATATAAAAACAAATGCGTTCATTGCAAAGAAGAATAAAAAAGCAAGTAGCTGTGTAAACATCTCAGGTTAAAAATAGATCCCCACTAGCACACCTGTGTGCCCCTCCCCTGTCTTTCCCAGAGATAACCTTGACCTTCCTGTGAGAACGAACCCCTTTCTTCTTCTGAAAGAGTGACTCTTCTGGTATGTTCTGGTGTTTGTTTTTTGAGTTGGAGTCTCACTCTGTTGCCCAAGCTGGAGTGCAGTGGCACGCTCATGGCCACCACAGCCTCGACCTGTTGGACTCAGGCGATCCTTCTGCCTCAGCCTTCCAAGTGGCTGGAACTATAGGCATGAGCCACCATGGCTGGCTAAATTTTTGATTTACTGTAGAGATGAGGTCTCGCCAAGTTGCTCAGGCTGGTCTCAAACCCCTAAGCTCAGGTGATCCTCTCACCTTGGCCCTTCCAAAGTGCTGGGATTACAGTCCTGAGTCACTGTGCCTGGCCTACATTTTGTTTTAATCTCCCCAAAATATATTATTTAACTTAGGCTAATTTTGAATTTTTAATAAAATTTTTTTTTCAGTTAATAATGTATTTGTAAGTGATCCACGGGACTGCTTACGTTTGAAGTTCATTGCCTTGTATGAACAAGCTTATGTGATTTTATCTCTTCTAGGGACTTTTTTTTTTCTATCAGGGACAATGCTACTATGGACAGTTCTACATCTGGAGAATTTTTCAAGAGTTTTTCTAGAGCCTATATTTAGGAGTAGGATTGCTGGGCTTCTGTGAATGCATAATAAACATCTGAGCACAAATCAGGGACTTTTAAAAAAGATAGTGAGAAGGCAAGCTACATACTAAAATAAGATATTTTCAATACATATCATTGATAAAGGACTAACACCCATGTCAGGGAAGCCTTTGATTCCTAACCTTACAACAACCCTGGTCATGCGGACCATAGGATCATCCAGGGAGAGACCCGGACCAGGGGTCTACTTAGACCCCAGATATTCATTCAGGCAGAAAGGAGACCAGATAATGGAGGGGAGGTGTGTGTGGATGATGGGTGCAGGTGGGGAGAATATAGATAGAACTACTTATTCATCAAGGAACCCTGAATCAACAAGGAAAAGGCAGACAAAGCAGTAGGAAAATGGGAAAGTCATGGGCACTTCACAAACAAGAACATCCAAAAGTTTGCTAAAGGTATTACAAGATGCCCAACTTCCTTAGTTATCAGGGAAATGCAGATTCAAGCCACAAGGAGAAGCCAGCATGGAGCTTATGGAGTGGCCAAAATTAAGAATCAGCCGATATCAGGTATTGTTGAGGTTATGCGACCATAGGAACCCTCACTCATCGCAAAGTGAGTGGATATCATCCTTTGAGAAACACTGATGTTCTTTCTTTCTTTTTTGAGTTGGAGTCTCACTCTGTCACCCAGACTGGAGCTCAGTGGCACACTCACAGCCACTGCAGCCTCGATCTGCTAGACTCAGGCGATCCTCTGCCTCAGTCTTGCAAGTAGCTGGAACCACAGGCGTGTGCCACCACACCAGGCTAATTTTTTGATTTATTGTGGAGACTAGGTCTTGCCAAGTTGTCCAGGCTGGTCTTGGACCCCTGGACTCAGGCAATCCTCTTGCCTCTGCCTCCCAAAGTGCTGGGATGACAGACATGAGTCTAACTTCTCCTCTATGGGAGGACAGATCAGAGGATGCGATGGCATCTGGGACGCCAAGTCAGGGCTAAAGTGACACTTCCAAAGAAGCTTGCGGAACTGTTGCCTTGGTGCGGCATCGGCCTCTGCGGGTTCACAGCCTGGCATCTGCAGGGAGCTGGGTCTGCTGTGGGTCAATAGGGCCTGCATGCTGGAAGCAGAGCTGGGCATGGGTGAGGTCAACCCAGGCACATTATCTCATCGCAAAGAACTGCAGAGAGGAATGACCCCTACTTCCCTCCCCTTCCCAAATTTCATCCAAGTTCGTCTTTTGGCCAAGTCTCACCAGGACATGCAGGAAGGGATTCTGGGGAGTGGTTTCTATCTGTATTCATTTTCCATTACTGCTATAACACATCATACAAACTTAGTGGTTTAAAAGTGCAAATTTATTAGCTTTTACCATTCTGGAGGTCAGAAGTCAGACATGGATTCCACTGGGCTGAAACCAAGGTGTTGGCAGGGTTGGACTCCCTCTGGAGACTCTGGGAAAGAAATTCATCTCCCTGCTTTTTCTAGCCTCCAGAGGCTACCTTCTATTCTTGGCTGGAGTCCTCTCTCTCCACCTGCAAAGTGCATCACTCCAGCCTCTGCTTCTGTGGTCCCGTCCCCTTTCTGGTTCTGATTCTCCTGTTCCCTACTATAAGGACCCATGTGATAATATTTGGCCCACGTGGAGAATCCTGGATATCTCCCCATCTTAATGTCTCATCTTAATCACACCTGCCAAATCCCTTTTGCCCCAGAAGGTAACATATTCCCAGGTTCCGGGATTCAAATGTGGATGTGTTTGGGCTTTTCTTCAACCCACGCATCATCAGGGTTAAGTTGACAAAGGCACGGCCCAGCTGCCTCCCCCAGGACAAGGTCTCACTGAATGTTTTCAGTTTGCTCACCTAGGCTCTCACACAGTGTGAGGTCTTCTCCTTCCAGGGATGAGTGTTGCTGGTAATTTATAGTTTCAGTGACTCATAAGATACTTGCAGACTTCCTTTTCTCTCGGGTCCTGGGACTGTTACATGCTTTGTTCACTCAGCCATTTCCTGGAGTTGTGGAAATTCCTTTTTTTACCTGATTTTGCCGAAGATATCCTCAGTGTTCTTCTTTCATGATCCTAGTTGCTATGTCTGTCTTTCTTTTTTTTTATGATTTGGGGAGAGTAAATTAAATTATACCACCACCAAATTCTTGACATCTGACTAATCTATATTCTTGCCAAAGTTTTGAACCAATGGATAGAGAAGCAATTTTTATATTGAAGTTAGACAACAGGTACAATGATAAAGATGAATGAAGATGTTCAAAGGACGCTTTCTGAGGAAGGATTTCTTAGCCAATTTCTTCCCAAACCATCCCCTAAAATATAACCCACCACTAAACTTCAGAGCTGGGTTGTTATTTGTAGTACTAGAAACAAAATTGGACATGAGGGTGATGTAGCCAAGATAGTCCTCCATTATGGTTAGAAATGAAATTACAAAGGTTTAGGGTTATTTTCTCAGTTGAGGTATCAGTTTACAAATACCTGTTTTAAAGATTCTCAGAGTGGTTTGATTTTTTAATGTAAGAGTTTGGCTTAACTTTATTCCATGGGGGGTTTCAGACCTTGAACTACACTAAAGAAATCCCTTGGACAACCTACCTCAAATCTTCTGGTTGCAACCATAGAGCACCACCCCCCACCACACATCCCCCATCTGGAGTGTTCGCTTAGCATGTTGCCATGATTGTGGCTACAATTTTCAATTATCTATTTCTGTACCCTTTTATGGAGAATTCAAATCTCTAGTAGAAAATACTCTTCAAACAAAACCTACCCAATACTTTCGGGCAACCACAGACCACCTGGCGAGCCTTCAAAGCCCAGACTTGCAGAAGCTGTAATTTAGAGCATTCAAGGATTCATGGTGTCTTGAATTGAGAAGCACCAAAAAGATATCTGGTCCAACCTCCCCTCAAAGTTAAAAATGAGCAAGCAATTATATTCATCGACATATGAAAACTCTCTTTCAGTGACTAACTCTGGAACCTAGATGTCAGCAGAGAACTTCTTGCTGCTTGGGAATTTGGAAAACTTTCTCAGGGAACTCTGCTGAGCTCTTGCGTTCACAAAGGCTTTTACCTCCCCTCCACTGGGAAACTCAGGCCCCTTGGAGGCTTTTGTAACCTGTCCTTCTCAATCATCTCACAAAGTTCATGATGTCACAGAGGAGTCCTAGGGGGTCATATGACACTGCCCTCCACATACTGCCATCTCCCTCACCCCCCTTCACCTCTCTTCCCACCCCCACTTCCTAGCTTCCCCTCTGTTCCTTCACTAGGGCACGGATGACTCCATCTCCTTGTACTGTGTGCCCTTCCCATCAGGCCTCGGGCCATCTCATACCCCCAAGCCCCCAGAGACACACCTGCTTTAGTGGTCCTAGTGAAGAAACTCCTAGGAAGAGGAACGCACCTGCCTGTCACTGAAATAGCAAAAGTGTCTCCCTCCCTTTACATATATGGCAGAAAAAGAATTATACAGTCATGAAACTACATAAAACGTTAGTTTCTGCCTCCACAGAGGAAGAGCCACATAGAAAAACCCAGACAGGTGAGGCTACATTAGTGATGTCTATAGGTCTTTGTCCATAACTCCTTCTCTCAGAAGGCTCAGCAAATACGAGGACCGACAATTAAGTTCATGAACTCACCCTAGAAAAAGTGCTCCATACCTCATTGTTGAATATCACTACAGTCACCTTCGAAGTACTCCCCTTGGGAAGCTAAGCACTGACGCCAGTGCCTAGTCCACCTGCCAAAGCAATTTTGGAACTCTTCTTGGAATGGCCATCAGAGCTGGCATCGTATGAACGCTTGATGTCCTGAATGTCATCAAATGTCTTCCTTTCAATCTTTCCTTTATCTTTGGATAAAAAAAAGTCATCAGGGGCTAGATCAGGTGAGTAGGGAGGGTGTTCTAATTCAGTTATTTGTACAGTCCTGCCAACGTCATTAAACAGCGGCAAGTTCGCGAACTTAGTTGTCAGACCTCAACAAATAACAATGACAGTTCTGACGGCCATTCCAGAAAAAGAGTTTCAAAATTGCTTTGACAGGTGAACTGGGTGCTGGCATGGGTGCATTGCTTCCCAAGGGGAGTACTTCAAAGGTGACTGTAGTGATATTCAGCAATGAGGTATGGAGTAATTTTTCTAGGATGGTTCACGAACCTAATTGTCATACCTCATATTTGTTACCTAATTATTATACCTCTCTCAAAGCTACAATCATAATAGGTTGCTTTTCTTTCTTCTGCATTATTTTCCAATACCGGGAAACCCATCTTCCCCATTATCTAAACCTGTCATCCTAACCATTCTTTCTTATTGCTTCTAGATATACATTTATCAAGTAAACTTTCTGCCATTGGACTATCTATTTAACTTGCTGTTGAAAAAGCAAAGTTGCCAGGCATGATGACAGCGCTTTGGGAGGCCAAGGCAGGAGGATTGCTTGAGCCCAGGAGTTCGAGACCAGCCTGGGCAATATAGTGAGACTGCGTCTCTACAAAAAATAATACAAAATAAAAATTAGGCAGGTGTGGTGGAGTGCCTATAGTCCCAGCTACTCAACAGACTGAGGCAGGAGGATCACTTGAGCCCAAGAGTTTGAGGCTGTAGTGAACTGATTGTGCCATTGTACTCCAATCTGGGTGACAGAGGGAGATCTTGTCTCTAAACAAACAAACAAACAAACAAACAGGTTGCAATGATCTGTATTCATGGATATTTCCTATGCAGAGAAATCAGTAAGTTCTTATGACAAAATTAAGATGGGTTCTTGTATTTGTCTTTGCAAGTTTCATGGGTATGAGTGTCTTGTTGACCAGTAGCAAGCTCCTGGATCCTGTGCTATATTTTCTCAAAACCTCCCTGTCATTCAGCAAGGGGCCACCTGCCTGCTTAAGAAATGAACACAAATAGCGAAGTTCCTTGGGCTGCTTCCTACTAAGTCAAACCAAAGAGGTCACTGTTTTTAGTTAAAGGATATAGAAGCAACACAGTATAGAAGGAAATGTTGAATTTAAAGACTGAGGGCTTGACTTCAAAAGGGGTGGGGGTAGATTATTGAAACTCTCTGAGTCCATTTGTTGTCACCTTATTTGGAAAATGAATAGGATCATTATTGCCCAGCAAAGGGCTGTTGTGAGAATCAGACATAAAACATTGTAAAACAATGAAGCAGATTGTAAAACATTTTACAATATTAAGTCATCAAGTTAGAATTTGACCACATATACACGTACCAAATGGAATGTAAATGGAAGGAAAAGTGAAGTCAGTTAGTTCTCTGAGTTTTCAGGTACATTTCTGTGGACTTGAGCTTCAATCCCTTTCCTCCAGCTCAGTTTTCTTTTAAAATTAATTATTGTTGTTTTTTTTTTAGAGATGGGGTCTTGCTCTGTTGCCCAGGCTGGAGTGCATTGGCTTGATCATAGCTCATGCAACCTCAAACTTCCGGGCTCAGATGATCCTCCCATTTTAGCCTCCTTAGTAGCTGGGACTACAGGTACATGCCACCTCACTCAGTTAATTTATTTTTAATTTATTTTTAAATTTATTTTTAATTTATTTTTATTTTGTAGAGATAATGATCTTGCCATGTTGCCCAGGCTGGTTTCAAAGCCTAGGTCAGATCAATTCTCGTGCCTCTGCCTCCCAAAGTCCTGGGATTATAGCCATGAGCCACAGTGCCTGGCCTCAGCTCAGTTTTTCTTACAAACCTTCGTCTCCCACAGTGCCCTTGGGTTTGCGACACATTGGGCATAGCCTGGGTCACTGAATGAATCTGGGCAAGCAGCATTAACTTGGCCTTCAGTTCCACTGGGGCAGGAGTTGCCCGGGATTCCCCCACTTCTCTGGGCTGCAGACTCCAAGCCTGTCCTTGTGGGCTGTGCTTTCTCCCTCTTTCCCAGCCTTGTCCAAGCAGTACCTCAGTGTATGTGCCGAGACACCATCTGTGCAGCCACACTGGATAATTCAGGCCTAATCAAATTGTCATTTCTCCGCTTCAGCCTGACTCCAACAGGGTTTCCCTTATATTTCTCCTGTGGACTCTCGGGTGCAGGATTGCTAGATTTGGTAGGAGACTTGTCCAGGGTGGGTAGAGCAGTGACTTAGCCAGGCTATAGGACTGGGCTGGGTCTGAAGTCCCCTGCTTGAACAGGCCTTAACCCTTTAGTTGCCAGATCCAGGGATAATGGAGGAGGACACAAATGGTGAGGGCAGAGAGGAGGAAGTGGGAGGGAGCTTTTAAAGGAGTTGCCAGCTAGTAGGAAACTATTTCAGTATATTAATACCTGGAATGGTCTCATGAGGACAATATAGGCTGAATACCAGCCCAGGGGTTGAGAGATCATCTGGTCTGTCTCTAGCTTCATAGATGGGGAAATTGAGTGATGAAGCCAAGGGCATTTATTTTTGAGTCGGAGTCTCACTCTGTCACCCAGGCTGTAGTGCAGTGGCATGCTCACAGCCACCACAGTCTCGACCTGTTGGGCTCAGGCGACCCTTCCACCTCAGCCTTTCAAGTAGCTGGAACTACAGGCACAAGCCACCGTGCCCGGCTAATTTTTTTTTTTAATTGTAGTGATGAGGTTTCATCAAGTTGCCCAGGCTGGTCTCGAACCTGTGGGCTCAGGCAATCCTCTCACCCCGGCCTCCCAAAGTGCTGGGATAATAGGTGTGAGCCATTGCGCCTGGTCTTTTTTCTTTTTTTTTTTAATTGAAGAACAGAGTACCATATATTCTCACTCATAAGCAGACCCTGAACATTTACATAATACTATAGGAAAGGGATCATCAGTAGCAGGATACTGCTGGGGTGGGGGTGGGGACACACAACAAGGACACCTTATCTCAAACCAAGCAAAGTTGGAACCAACAAGAGGCCTAAACTTTACCTGGACGATGTCCACTTGTATACCTAATCCTGAATTGTAGCCTACATATTTAAAATTAAAACAAAACAAAAACAAACAAACAAACAGAAATGGCCATTTCTCTACTTCTCTCTGACCAGCTGTCCTCAGTTGTCTGGGTTTCAAAGCGTTGAGACTTGAAGGGGAGCCTGGTTTCCATGGCAACCGTAAAGCAGATGCTACAGCGGACAACACAGCATTTCCTCAATTCAATTTTGTTACTGAAGCCTCGGCTTCTATTTTCTCACGCTTTCTCCTCTTCCTTCCTCGGTGATTCACATCCGCAAAACTGTATTAAGCAGTTTCTGATGTAGAAAGAGTCTGTGGAGTGCACAGAGAACTGAGAACTCTGGCTTTAAGGAGACCCCAGGCTGGGGCTGGCAAAGGTGTTCCCTGAGGTCTTCCAGGAATTTGGAAAACCAGTGGAGGTGTGGGCAGGGGAGAGGAGCCTGATAAAGACACGCCCACCCAAGAAAAAATGTAGTATTAGCAGCAACCAGAGAACTCAGCATTGAGCCCAGAAGCAGATGGTGCCAGTAGGCAAGGTGGTGGCTTCCCAGTTTTTCACAGAAGTAAATTCCACACCAAAGCTGAAAATAGAAAATGGATCGAAGGGGGGTGGGGTGGGGTCAAGAATACAGCTGGAGAACCTCTGCTTGAAAAGTAGTCCCTGGGCGGCGACTGGCGGGCAGTTTTTTTGGGGGAGTCTCTGCCTAGTCACCTCACTCCAGGGTCTCTACCAGGAAGGCCTTAGCCTTATCAGACCCTACGAGACCAGGTTAGAGACAAAGTACTGGAGACTGAGGGAAACCCCCAAGTGCCAACTGCTCTGCTCACAGTGAGAAAAATGGACAGGACTGTTTACAAATCTTCTCTGTAGTTGTCTATATGCAAGTCAAATAAATCATCATCAGAATCTACTTTACGCATTCATTGTGAGAAATCGTGGTCATCGATCTAGAAATAGACAAAGACTATATCAACATTCTCTTTTCATATAGAAGTATGGAAGGACATAGCCAGAAAACAGTACAGGAGGAATTAAGGAAAGAAATAGAATATTTTATCACATCAGCTAAAATACTCTGACATATCTATATTCTAAATCAAGAGGCTCCAAACTTTGTTGATTATGCATTTCAACCAGCAAAACCTATTGGACCTCAAATCCCAGATGTGTTTTTATTGATGAATTATGCACACCTTCTACTGATATTTTGAATATTAAATATTAATAAACTTAAATTAAAATGAAACCAAATATTTTCTTCCTTCATTATGCTGGGATAAACTATCTTTTAACTAAAGAAATTGTTTCTGCATCAATTAATTTTCTATTTATGAATCATTTTTGATGGAAAAATTCAAAACATTCTGTCAAAGGCATAAGGTGTTTAATGGTGACTATTCTCAGGTGTGCTATATTAAGATAATCGTTTATGCCCTGATTACTATTGCCATCCCAATATGTAGAAACTTTGATCCCAAGCTCGTAGCTTCTGTGTTTTGCCTTTTGATCTGATCTACGATTGAAGAACATGCTGTTTTTCTTCCTTGTATGGAAGTATTATGATCATAAAGGTCGGGCTTGGTGGCTGGCGCTTTGGGAGGCTGAGGCGAGTGGATTGCCTGAGCCCACAGGTTCAAGACCAGCCCAGGCAACTTGGTGAGACCTTGTCTCTACAATAAAATAAAAAATAAGCCGGGCTCCGTGGCTCAGCCTGTAATCCTGCGCCTTTGGGAGGCTGAGGTGAGTGGATTGCCTGAGCCCGCGGGTTCGAGACCCACCTGGGCAGTGAGACCTCATCTCTACAATAAATCAAAAAATCAGCCGGGCGTGGTAGCGCGCGCCTGTAGTTCCGGCTACTTGGAAGGCTGAGGCGGAAGGATCACCGGAGCCCAGCAGGTCGAGGCTGCGGTGGCCGGGAGCGGCCACTGCACTCCAGTCTGGGCGACAGAGTGAGACTCCAACTAAAAAAAAAAATAAAAAAATAAAAAATAAAAAAAATAAATAAATAATAAAAAATAAAAATAAAAAATAGCCGGGTGTGGTAGCCATTTCTGTAGTTCCAGCTCCTTGGAAGCCTGAGGCAGAAGGATCACCAGAGCCCAGCAGGTTGACACAGGGGTGGGTGTGAGCATGCACGCTACTGCACTCCAGCCTGGTCAGAGTGAGACTCCAACTAAAAATAATAATAAAAGAAAAAAAATATATATATATATATATATAAGACATAAAACAGGTAAGCAAGTTGGCTGTCCACTGCACATCTACAAAAATTAGGAGTAAACTGATTTCTTATCTTGCAGAAACACCATGAGTTCATCTCAGAGTTCAAACATTCTTGACTCGATAGCACTTTCCTTTAAAAAACCATCATACTTCATCAAGAAATGATTGTCATTGTTGTACATTCATATTCATACATAATAAAGAGAACAATTTGAATTGAACATAGGCCTTGATGTCATTCAGTTTTTATCACATCACTAAGCACACTGTGTAGTTCAGCAGACTTGCAAAATGTTTTTAACAGGACTGGGCATGGAGGCTCATGCCTGTAATGCCAGCATTTTGGGAGGTCAAAGCAGGAAGATCGCTTGATCCCAGGAGTTCAAGACCACCCTGGGCAACATAGCGAGACCTCACCTCTATTAAAAAATAAAAATAAATAAAATAGCCCGATGTGGTGGCACACACCTGTAGCCCAGCTACTCAGGAGGCTGAGGTGGAAGGATTATCTTAGCTCAGGAGGTCAAGGCTTCGGTGAGCCATGACCATGCCACTGCACTCCAGCCTGGGCAACAGAGTGAGAGCCAACTCAAGGAAAAGTTTTTAACAATCTTCTCTCAATGAAGAAAACGAATGAACTGATTAAGTCACTGGTGCAAGCTCCTTAAGTTGGAGCTGAAACCATTCTAGAAAACTTTCCTGCCATTGGAATGATGTCATCAGAGCACATTCCTAATGACACTTAAAACTCTTCTTCTATACACCCCTTCCTGGTTGTATACGATTCAGAGCTAGCTGTGTTTCTCAGTAATAAAGTTGCTAAACACATTTTTGCCTTTATTCCATATTGGCAATATCTGTGGATTCATCAAGTTGAAAAATATAGTACTTTGCTAACATCATAGACCAGCATAAAGATGATAGCCTGTACTTGAGCAGTGAGGTGGAGATATAGAGTAATAGATATATCCAAGCGATATCCACAAGGCTAAGTGGGAGGAATGGGTTGAGGATTTGGGAATGAGGGTAGAAGGCGTCAGACACTGCTTTCGGATTCTTGCTTGGATGATTCGATGGATGGAGTCATTAGTAAATACTAATGTAAACACCATAGAGAAGAGAGGAGGAAGATGCGGTCTGGAACAAAGCAGATTAGTTTACTTCTGTGTGACATGCTGAGTTTGAGGTAGCTGCATAAAATGGTCACTCGCCATGATTTGCCTGAACTGTGCTGATTTATGCCTGCTGACCTAGTTTAATTAGTAATAACCTCCCTTTCCTCTCAAAAAGAAAGGAAAAGTACTTGGCTAGCTTCATTTGTTCTTAGAGTTGGTCTTCTAGATCATTCATCAGTTCTTGAACATGTCAAGTTAGGGCATCACTGGAAAGTAATACTAGGGTGACCTTCTTGCTACAGATTTATCTGAAATTTCTCAGCAAAAGTTTCTGATGCAGTTTTTCACTGCTTTTCTCACAGTCACATGTAGAGTGTTCATGTTACTAATTCGAAGCACTAATTTATATAGGTAGCAGCAAAGCACTAATGTTTAAATGAGAAATACTGAGTGTCTGCTTTAGTTAAACCTTTGATTCGGTACTCTTTATGATCTTTTAGATTTTTTTTTCTGAGTTGGAGTCTCACTCTGTCACCCAGGCTGGAGTGCAGTGGCATGCTCATGGCCACCCCAGCCTCGACTTGCTGGGCTCAGCAATCCTTCTGCCTCAGCCTTCCAAGTAGCGGGAACTACAAGTGTGCACTACCACACCTGACCAATTTTTTGATTTATGGTAGAGATGAGGTCTTGCCAAGTTGCCCAGGCTGTTCTTGAACCCGTGGGCTCAGGCAGTCCTCTCACCTCAGTCTCCCAAACTGAGATTATAGGTCTTTTAGATTTTAAACTTTAAAAAATTTCGTACATGTAAATGCCACTTGTGTTTGAATGGTTATTTATTGTTTCAACAGTCAGTACCTCTCTGCAAATAACACTGCGGTTTTAGCACTTTGCGTTCAATAAGGCTAACAAATCCATAGAGATGATTCTTTGAAACTTCTTGAGGACCTTTCATGTTTGTTTCTTGGAAAGCACTTCCATCTTCATTGTCTGGTTTAGGACTACTACCACACTCAGTAAAGTATGTCTTTTTTGACAAGGAAAGACACAGGGCATATAGATCTATGAGGTCTGGCAATTAAGTTCATGAGCTTGCCACCATGAGCTCATGTTGACAGCACTGTGCAAACAACTCAGTAAGGTTTCATAACTTTGGTATATTAGTGTCTCACAGCTGTATTTGTGTCGATGTGTGGCAGTGTCTTGCTGAGTGGTGTTCATTATTGTTGTTGCATGTTTTGCGTGCCATTGCTATTGAACAGATATTAAATTTCTTGTTAAACTTGGCAAGAGTGGAAGTGAAATCAGGGACATGTTAGTCCAAGTTTATAGTAATAATGCCATGAAGAAAATGGTAGTATACAAAAGGATTAAACATTTTTCTGAGGAGAGAGAAAGCGTCCCCAATGTAGGGAGGTCAGAATGGCCAGTAATGAGCAGAACTGATGAAAACATTGCAAAAATTTGTCAAATTGTGTATCAAAGTCATCAGTTGACTGTGGGAAGCATAGCAGACCAAAAAGACATCGATAAAGAAACATTTAGAAAAATTTTGGCATGAGAAAGTTGTGCACAAAAATGGTCCTGAAGGACCATCATGACAATGCACCAGCTCACATAGCACTATCTGTGAGAGTGTTTTTAGCCAGTAAGGAAATAACTGTATTGAAACACCCTCCCTACTCATCTGATCCAGCCCCCAATGACTTTTTTTCTACCCAAGATATAGGAAATATTGAAAGGAAGACATTTGATGGCGTTCAGGTCATCAAGGTTAATACGATGACAGCTCTGACAGCCATTCCAGAAAAAGAGTTCCAAAATTGCTTTGGCAGGTGGACTAGGCACTGGCGTTGGTGCGTAGCTTCCCAGGGGAGTACTTCGAAGGTGACTGTAGTGATATTCAGCAATGAGGTATGGAGCACTTTTTTTGTGAACTTAATTGTCATACCTCGTTTATATAGAAAATAGCATTTAGCAAGTATTGTTGAATCTGGGGAAAGTAACAGTTTTTTAATATTTTCCTAATTTTCTGTAATTATCATGTATTTCTTGAATCAGAAAAATATGATTGATTTCTTTTTTTAAAAAAACCAATGGGATAATGCCATCAGAACACATTCCTACATGACACTTAAACTCTTCATCATAGTTGTTTATAATATAATCCTTCACTATTTATCAGGATAAAAAACAGGTAATACAAATTTAGCTCCTTTAATTTAGTTAATAATATTAACTGAAAATTTAAAAATACGCTTGATGAAAAAGTAAAGGAACGCCTGTAAGTGAGATGGCTCTGCAGACCACGTGCTTGCCATAAAAGTGTTTACACTGTTATACTCAACTTCTGGGCAGGGGTTCTGCAGACCAGACTTCAAGCAGCACTGAGCTATAGGGATTCACACATCCTCATTCTGGGGAAGACGTACCAATACTATCTGTTCTTTTACCTGCAGCATGGTGAAATACCCCAGTGCTCATCTCCCAACACACACACCCCCCCAAGGTTATGGGGGGAGAATGAGGAGAAGCTTATTGTCTGACCTATTGTTGTTTTCATTCTCTTTGTCTTCCCTACTTCCTGGGGCTAAAGAGAAAAACTTTCTTCTTCTTTTTATTTCCTATATAGATTTGTATGGTCCTGTCTGGATTTTCGTATGAGGGAGGGGACCCCCCAAAGCCCAGAACTGTCTTTTGGAGGGTGGACCCCTTGTCATACAGACTTCCCCCACCAGGAGAGTTTTCTAGAAACTCATCAGTGTCAGTGGACCTGTTATCATTGTTGTGAGAGGCTGCGTCCTGCTTCAGTTAATTTTTTTTGGAGATTCTTTCAATGTGTTTACCCATTTCATGATGGTGATTTACAAGCACACCTGCCCACAAAGCGTTGAGTGTTCAGCAGTTTTTAATCAAAAACGACATGACCCCTGTGCCCCACCCTCCCTATTCACCCGATCTTGTCCTGAGCAACTATTTTTTGTTTCCCCCAGATGAAAAAAGTCCTCAAAAGGAAATGTTTTTCCAATGTGGAAGAAGTGAAACAATAAACAGCAGAACCACTAAAAGGTGTCAGAATTGGCGAGTTCAAAAACTGTTTTGAGCAGTGGAAAAAGTATCTTGATAGGTGTACTGCATCAAATGGAGAGTACTTGAAGGCGACTGTAAGCATGCAAGAATACACAGTTTTTTAATAAACAAATTCCAGGTTTTTTGGGCATCTCCCTTCATATGTTGAAGAAGGAGATCAAGGAGTTTGGAACAACTTTCTCTGAATAATGCCTGGTGTTTAAGCTTAGTGTTTTGCTACAAAGGCCTATTTGAATAACTAAAACTGTTACTAAAAATATCATTTTTTTTTTCATTTTGCATTCCTGCTATAAGAATCTTCATCTAGAGACAGATGATATGGAAGTGCATGGTCCCCAAAAATGTAAAACGAAAAGCACATGGACATTTTGGGGGCTCTTTCTTTCCAGGGCTCTGTGAGTTGATTTCTCCAGAAGGCTCTGCGTGCCTCCACAGTTTGCCTGCTGTGTGTTTTAAAGGCACTGGCCACACAATGCGGCCACCGGCAGCTCTCTGAGGCCTCCATCTGGGTCGTCCATCTGGGTCATGAACAGCGTTTCCCCCACTAACGCTCCAGCTACAGTAGTTCGGGCTTTGACCTTTAATTTACTCTACCTGCCTGTTGCCACCAGGGACACTCTTACCACCACAGGAAGTCTCCAGTTCATAAACGGCCTGTGTTCTACATATCTGTGAGCGTAGCATTTGAAGCCCGGAACTCATTTTTCTACAGAGAGAATGTTATAGGTGTGTGTTGGGTCTCCAGGTCAACCCACAAAGTCCCATTCATCTCCTGGCACAGGTAATGAATTTTTCCCTTTGCTCCTTTTATAGATCATAGAATTATAGGATGTCAGAGTGGAAATAGAATTTAGAACACTGTGCCACACACCAACAGCAGAGTTGTTTTCCACTGTCTTCTGTTACAAGTGACCCACATGCCATTACCATTAGACAGATGTTAAGTAGGGTCCCGTGGTCTAGCTTGGAAACCCAGTCACCCTTTACAATGTTGTAAATCAAGTAGTCATAAGACATCCATGGCCTTGCCACAGAGAATTTCACCTTGGCTACTTTATGTCCTTTGAGGCACACAGCAAGAGTCAGGTTTTTGTCAACAGTGTCCCTGCATCTATGTGTGCAGACATGACCATATTTATATGCCTAAAATCAACATGATCAAGAAAACCGAAGGGCTCCGGTGTGGCAGCAGAGTTGGGAGGAACACCTCTCGGTGTTTAGTGAGCCAAGTATACTTCCACAACAGGGGTCCTGCTTTCTGTCCTTTCAGTTTAAGATGTTTTTCTCCAGGTATCTCCATGTTATATGAGGGTGGACCCCAAAAATACAAAATTATCTTTTCAAGGGCAGGCCCCTTTTAGGACAGGCGTCTCCTGTTAGGTAAGTGTTCTAGGAACCCATCAGCTAGGATTGTTGTGAGAGGCTGCTTTTGGCTTCAGTGTGGTTTTTGGGGGAGATTCTTTTAACACATTTGCCCATTTCATGATGAGTGATTTACATGGACAAACTGCCTATACTCCACTGTGTGTTCAGCAATTTTTGGCCATAAATGTCATGACCCCTTACTCCACCCTCCTTATTCACTCGATCTTGCTCTAAATGACTTTTTTTTTTTTTTTTTTTGAGTTGGAGTCTCACTCAGTTGCCCAGACTGGAGTGTAGTGACTGTTCCCGGCCACCGCAGCCTCAACCTGCTGGGCTCCGGCGATCCTTCTGCCTCAGCCTTCCAAGTAGCTGGAACTACAGGCGCACGCTACCACGCCCGGCTAATTTTTTTGATTTATTGTAGAGATGAGGTCTCACCAAGTTGGTCAGGCGGGTCTTGAACCCGTGGGCTCAGACAATTCACTCATCTCAACCTCCCGAAGCGTGGGATTACAGGCTGAGCCACTGAGCCCGGCCCCAAATGACTTTTTAAAAAATTTCTTTGGATGAAAAAAGTCCTCAAAGGGAAACATTTTGCTGATGTGGAAGAGGTGAAACAAAAGATGGCAGAAGCACTAAAAGGCATCAAAATGAATGAGTTCGAAAACTGAGCGTGGACAAAGCATCTTGATAGGTGTATTGCATCAAATGGATAGTACCCTGAAGGTGACTGAAGTTTAAGCACGTAATAATAAGTACACAGTTTTTAATGAATAAATTATGGGTTTTTTGGGGTCCCCCCCTTGTACTCTCACTTTGTCTGCTCTGTGCTCCAGGACCACATTCAATGAGGCCCTCAATGACGGCTTTGTCCAAACTAGCTCCTCCTGGAGCTCTCGGTCTTCTGCTTTTTGACTTTTCTCTGTAGCGCTTTTCATTTGCTTAATTGACAGTTTCCCCAACCTTCATGGAAGTTTCATGAGTTTTTTTTTTTTTTTTAGGCTTTTGTCTGTTGTCTGCTGTCATATGATTAGTGCCCAGAACATTGTCTATCTGCCATACAGCAAGAGCTCTGGAGTGAGAGGATATTTTTGAGTGAGGGGATCACGTAAGCATTGTTCTAGGTGTCCTATAGATGGAATGCCATACTCAAAACACTTCTGGGAGGCTTCTTTCTTTCTTTCTTTCTTTCTTTCTTTCTTTCTTTCTTTCTTTCTTTCTGTAACAGGTGAGTGACATAGCACTCTTAAAAGCAACTTTAGGTCGGGTGCAGTGGCTCAAGCCTGTAATCCCATGCTTTGGGAGTCTGAGGTAAGTGGATTGCCTGAACCCATGGGTTTGAGAACAGCCTGGGCAACTTGGCGAGACCTCATCTCTACAATTAATCAAAAAATTAGTCGGGCGTGATAGTGCACGCCTATGGTTCCAGCTACTTGGAAGGCTGAGATGGAAGGATCCCTGGACCCAGCAGGTCGACGCTGGGGTGGCCATGTGTGTGCACCACTGCACTCCAGCCTGGGCGACGGAGTAAGACTCAACTCAAAAAGATAAAAAATAAAATAAAAGCAATTTTAGCCATACAGTTTTGTGATTTGTTAATATATATGCCTTTTATCAGTTCTCAATTATTGCCATTATTGACTATCAGTAAAATCTTATATTCCTCAGAGGAGAAATTTGAATTAAAAAAAAATTCTCTTTGGCTTTAGTTATTAAGGGCAATGAATGGCACATAAAGGAGACTTGTCCTTTAAGGAAGTATCTTGAGGGCAAGTTTTAGACAACTGGATTTAATTCAAGTCAATACATCTCAAAAAATAATCACTACCTTCTGACGTGGGAGAATTTCAGGTCTTCAAAGACCTTAAGGAGGTATCCTTTCTTCATACTGGGGAAATAATATGTAATCCATTTTCATGATCCATTCATTCAGTTCATAAGCATGACTTCTGCCCTTGAGGAATTTTTTTTTTTTTTTTTTGAGTTGGAGTCTTACCGTATCACCCAGGCTACAGTGCACTGGCACGCTCACGACCACCGCAGCCTCAACATGATGAGCTCAGGCAATCCTTCCACCTTAGTCTTCCAAGCAGCTAGAACTACAGGCGTGGCTTATTTTTTGATTTATTGTAGAGACGAGGTCTCAACAAGTTGCTCAGGCTGGTCTCGAACTCCTGAGCTCAGGCAATCCTCTCGCCTCGGCCTCCCAACCCTTGAGGAAATTTATTCCAGAAAGAAAAATACCTTTGCAAAAAAAACCATGGATATAGCCATGAGTTAACAGTAACAGAGGCATCTGTCTGCAATGCTGTGAGGGCTGTGGAACTGCTGGTTTTTGTCATCCTTTTCATCCTTGTGCACTTATGATCATGGTTGCATATCCCTATTCGTCTTCCTGCGGTTACTTTCCTAACTATGGCACAGTTAGGCAGACTTGCCACATCTCTGGAATGAGGTAAATGCATCAGAGCACAAAAGATGGAGCCCATATCAGTATATGAGAAGCAGATTTTCACTGGTGGCCTTAAAGTGACCAGTCAGAGATGGATCAGCTGGGGATTCAGAGCCATGATTTGTGAGGTAGCAGAGACAATAATGACTTTGGAATCAGATGACAATCTGGACTTACAAGTGGTTCTCACTCAGCTGTGTAATCTCAGGCCTAGTCCCTGCTAACTGAGGGTCTCATAGTACATGGGACTATGATGAAGAAAACTCCTAGCACCGGTCAATGTGTAGCGTGTGCCCCAAAGATGTCGTATAACAATGGCAGCCTTGGTCCACTATCGTTGGGTTACATTTTATTATACGTATATCATTGAATCAATGAAACAACACTGTAAAAATAATTATTCATATTTTACAGATGAAAAGACTCAGAGTAAGAGAAATCATGCGGTAACTAATTGGTTTAGGTGAAGCTCACCCCATTTTCATCCTCGTCCAAAGTTAGTGCTTTTAAGTAATTATATTTTAATTTAACTTGATTATCTCATAAGTTTCTTCCAGTTGGTTCTATCTATAGGTTTCTTATCATATAAAATGGGATATGTGTACAAGAATCTATGTTTATTTAAGTCCTGGGACATAAAATTGTCCTTCACCAAGCCCTGACTTACATTGACAAGGTGTTACAATGTATGCTGATTTTATTTCGTGTCAGTAGATGGTGCTGTTGATTATCAAAAGTGTCAAAGACTCTTACCACCACCTTCTTCTTTCCTAAACCATTAAGAAAACAAAACAAAACAAAACAAAAACCTAGTAAAAAGGAAAGTAAGTATTTTAATTCCAAAGAAGAGTTGAAGTTAAAAGCTTGAAATTGTCATGTAATTGAACTGAACTCCATGTGTGGTTCATTTGGAACTCCAGGGAATATTTCCTGAGATTTTGCAAAAATTCATTATTAGGATTAAAATATAGTAAAATGTAACTATCCAGACAAACAGTAAACTTGTAATTTCTATGAGACGGATATTTATTTCTGTGCCTTAATTTTAGGAAGAGTTGAATTGAAGACAATTAGGAATTTAGCTGACAAAAAACGCACATATATATGACTTCCAGAGTCCTGAAGGTAGTGTAAAGGGACACAAAAGATAAAAGCAAAACAAAACAAATTAATTATAGGACCTCTGGGTATGTCACATAATGTCTCAGGACAAAAGTTTTCTCAACTGCAGAACAGATCTTTCTTACTTAAAACAAATGACATTCGCAAAAATCATACGCAACGATGTTATGTAAACACCCCAAGAAGCGCAACTCTCTCCCAAATAAGACTTTGCTCACATTTACCACGTTAAACCCAACCTCCTGTAAGTAAAATCAAAGCACAGGGTAAAATGAAATTCAGAATAGAATACCTGAGTGCTAAATGTCCTCATTGGTCCAAAGACAACTCAACCTTGGGTGAATTAGATTAGTATAAGGAAAAAGACTAAGGTATTTCAGCCATAAAAAGATTGTTGAGTTGAATATGCAACTACTTAGAAAATGAAAGGACAGGACTGGAATCCAAAGCCCTGATGTGAGTTGAAGCCACCTGCCCTCCCCTCATCCCATCTGCAGGGCCCCTCCCCAAGTGTGTGTGCCTGCCCACATGTGAAGGCGAGGAGAGACCTGCTCGTGGGCTCGAGGGAGCGTGTCTGTGGGGTATAGCATCAAAACAGATTGAAAAATCCAGTGAAGCTGGGGAAGTGGTCATCACATGAAAGACACCCATTTGGAGACTCTCCCTTGGCTTACACGAGATGCAGAGATAGTCATGTGGCTCTTTTTTTTTCTTCTTTCGAGTCAGAGTCACCCAGGCTGGAGTGCAGTTGCATGCTCACGACCAACCCAGTGTTGACCTGCTGGACTCTGGCAATCCTTCCGCCTCAGTCTTCCAAGTAGCTGGAACTACAGGTGTGAGCCACCACGCTCAGCTAATTATTGTAGAGAGGAGGTCTTGCCAACTTCCCCAGGTTGGTCTAGAACCTGTGGGCTTAGGTAATCTACTCGCCTTGGCCTCTCAAAGTGCTGGGATGACAGGCTGAGCCACCAAGCCTGACCCATAGGGCTCTTTTAGCAAAAGATTCCCAAATACCTGCTGATAGTCGTAGGGTTTTGCCATTTCTGACTCAGGAACCATGGGCTTCCCTGGGTACCTGTTGCTCCTGCCCCACAAGCAAAAAACACCCTCCACACCTCAGGACACACCCTCTCATACCTGTGGACACCCCTCCACACCCCTGGACACACCCCTACACCTCAGGACACACCCCAGGACACACTCCTCACACCCCAGGACACATCCCCACACCCCTGGACACACCCCTCACACCCCAGGACACACCCCATGACACACTCCCACATCCCTGGACACCTCCACACCGCTGGATACCCACCCCACACACCCCAGGACAACCTCCACACTCCTGGGCACCCGTCCATACCCCAAGACACAGTCCCCTGCACCCCAGGACACAGCACCCCCACACACCAGGACACACCATCCACACTGGCCGCTCATGGGGCCAGACTTAACTTCTCAACTCCAACCGGGAATAAGCCATTTCCAGGCTCCACTCTTTGACCTGGGCTCTGTGGACCTTGTGCACTTCTGCTTGGCATCACGGTGCCTGTCCTGCTGCTACCAGCACAACCCTGCCCCTTTCTCCTGCATTTGCAGATTGTCTCAGACTCTGGGAATTCAGAGAAATCCTTCCTTGGGAAGGAGCCCCTGCCCAGCGTCCATTCTAAACCCCCAGGGAACATTCCCTTTAGCCTTATTGCATTGTGATTGTCTGTAATTTGCTTAATTTCTCCACCTAGACTGCAAGTTCAAGGGGCATGTGTTACAAGTTTGTCTTTTTCTCCTAGTGTTCCCGTGCCTGGCACAAGGCCTAGCACAGAGTAGGTGCTTGGCAAAGAGCTGTTGGATGAGTGGAAGAATGAATGAGTGACTTTAGCCTTCCTTGGAAAGGGTTGACAGGCATCAAAGGGTTAAACCCCTCACCCACCCACCATGTGTCCAGCTCAACTAGACCTTTTGGCATCTCTCAGGTCTTTCCAAGGGGGCCTAGGGAGCACAGGCTTTGCAGGAGGGAGGAAGACTTCTGACTAAGAGAGCTGGGTCTGTGGGCCTGCAGCCTGCCAGCTTCAAGAGCTGCCTAACCAGGAGCGAGCGTCTGGGATGCCCCTTCCTCCTCCTTTCCTTATTTCTCCCAGAGGGGACGGGGCTGGCACAGATCTTGATCCTAAGTGAAAGTGTTTTCTAACAGGAAGTGAGTAACGTTCCTCCCCTGATGAGGTGTTTCCTTCTTAGGGAAGTTACAAAGCCTCTTTTCAGAGAGAAAGGGGGCCCGGAACAGCACAGTGTCCTTGCTGTCTGCCAGTGCAGAGCAAGCACATTCTGGAATCCATGGGACTTGGGGGTTTCATCTTTTGGAAGAGGCACCCAGCTGAGCACTGAAATGGGGTGCCCCTGTCCCTCTTGTGAGAAACAAACTCACGTGTTCAAAATCCAAGGATGGACACAGAGATGTGGAGCGCAGCAGAAGCAAGACTTTAACAATGGTTTTGCAAGATTGGGTGTCTGGTGGGGGCACACAAAAGCAGGAAGAATCAGCACTTTTATCCCTAAAATGCACGCCCCTCTCCTGATTCCTCATTGGAGGAATGCTGCAGAAGTTACAGGCTCTCCCAAACAACATATTTTGATTGGCTTACAGAATCATTTCATTTGCATGTCCTATTTGCCAGTGGGTTTACAGAATTGCCATTCTGATTGGATCCCACCAAAAGTTTAAACATGAAGTCTGCCAAAGTAAAAAGCCCGTGAAAAGGAAGCACAAAGAAGGAGGAAGTGAATCAACAAAAGAGAAGCACGAAGCCTTTAGACACCATCTTGAGAACCCAAGATAAGCTAGGCTCCAATTTGAAAATAAATCACCATTTGTATTTCTCACCTCTGAGCCATGTTCCCTTACCTGATCTGATTATCTCTTGAAGACACAGCAGTCTATATTTTCCTTCCTGCTTTGCAGCCCCTGGCTGGATTCTCTTCCTCTTTGGCATATCAGCATCTGTGGGGTCCCAAGAGCTCTGTCCTGAGCCCCTCCATACTAGCTCCCTGCGGGAGCACTTTGAACTTTGTGGCTACACATTCCCTCCCTGTGCTGAGGAGTCTATGCACCGACCCCGCCCCTGATCAAGCAGGCTCTTACCACCACCTGTGTACTCCACACCTCCCCTGGGTGTGTCCTGGGTGCTCCCCATGGACTGGATCTAAAGCCCAACTCTTGATCCTCACTCTGCGACTACCAGCTTGACTTTCTCTTCATCTTTACCAGGAAAGGAGGCTCAGGCCCAGACCTTGGAGTCACCCTCCGTAGACTCTTTCCTTCGTGCCCCATATCTGACCCTGTCAACTCTACTGTCAGAACCACCCCTCATCTCAGCACTTCTCTCTGCCACTGCCTCAGAGGCCCTTGGCTTGGAGGGAGAACAAGCCAAGCCACCTTGCTCCTGGGACCCTGCAAGAGGCTCCGGTCTTTCTGGTCCCTTCCTGTCCTGCTACAGGCGATTCTCCTGACAGCAGCTGGGGCGATATTTTAAATGACCAGATCATGTCACCCTGCTCAAAACCAGCCGGGGTTCCCCTCACACGCAGACTGAAACTCAAACGCCACAAGACGGTGGCCGCTGCCTGTATCTCTGATGTCAGTTTCTGTCAAAATGCTTAGATGTCGAAAGATAGAGTCAAGAGGATGCAGTTACTGGGCAAACATTTGAAGTAGAGCCTGGGAGGAGTAAGGGGACAGCTCTGTGACCCCTTTGGCAATGTGAGAGAGTCAGTTCCTCCCCCAGTCATCCATGCCTTTTTCTGTTTTGTTTTGTTTTTGGTTTTGTTTTTGAGTCAGCGTCTCACTGTTGCCCAGGCTGGAGTGCAGTGACATGTCATAGCCACTGTGGCCTCGACCTGCTGGGCTCCAGCGATCCTTCTACCTTAGCCTTCCAAGTAGCTGGAATCACAGGGGTGTGCCACCACACCCAGATATGTATGTTTTTAATATAAAAATGAGGTCTTGCCAAGTTGCCCAGGCTGGTCTTGAACTCCTGGGCTCAGGCAATGCTCTTGCCTCTGCCTTCCAAAGTGCTGGGATTACAAGTGTGAAACCTTCTACTTGCTTCTCCCCAACCCTGCACCCCACCCCCCCTATATCTTCTGTTCCTGCAGGTCACAGTTCAGAGGTGGAAGTGTTTTGAGCATGCATGTGATTTGGGGTGAAAACGGTGACTCCAGGTGAGTTCTGGCTTAGCAGGTTCACTGTAAAAGTCAGGGGTACATGCCTGGCTACAGCCATACCATCCTGGTGCAGGGGTCAGGGCCATGGGATTGACGCTGTGATGGGATCTAGGCTTTCTGGTCATCTGATTCCTTCATCCTCCACCCTGGGCCTCCCCTTCCTCCACTAGAGCAGAGGCATTTTAGGAAAGAAATATCTGGGGCAGTTCCTGGCACCCACCTCCCCCCACCCCAGCTAACCCTTGACTACTTGGACTCCTGAGCCCAGTGGATCCCTGCAGGACTGACTGGTGGCCAGGGACAGCCGGGGAGTCCTTCAGGCAGTCTGTAATAAAAGGACGTGGACGGGTGGAACTATAGCCACAGGGTGGGGGGAACATCTGATGCAACGTTTTTCTCTTTTAATAGAAAAATTGCAAGTGAGAAACAGCATCTGGGTTGGCTCCCCTGCAGGGGAGGGGTGGGCGGAGGAAGGCACGAGAAGGGACCAGGGAGTGAGGAGGAAGCACGAGGAAGGGGACGCTTTTAGGGGAGAATGTGACTGAACACAGTGCTGGGGAAATAGTTAACATATTCTATTTATAGATTCCGGAGAACATCTAAGAAGAGGACTGTGAGCTGGCTTAGCTGTGTTCAAAGATGACTAATTATAGTCATTTGTGGGAACTGCCACCTAGCATTTCTGGGTAATCATGGCACCGGCTGGCTTATCCACATCGTGAATATCTGTGAATGTCTTGTGTTGTGAATTTTCTTCGATTGCAATATTTGCTCCCAAAGAGTCATTCTGTTCCCATGCAGTGTCGCTGCTTTTGAAGAATGAAGGAAAACAAAACAAGCGTCTATAAGCATGCCACATGATTATTTTTTATTATTTGGTGTGAAGGCTGGTAAAAGAAAGCCAACAAAACAGTACAAGTATATTTTAAATTTTATAGCTTCTGATACCCCCATTTCCGATTTTTACCATCACCACGCACATGCACGCACACACACAGATCCATGACACTTTCAGAAATTGAACCATCGAATCTGCAAGCCTACCCGTGAAGGCGCTTTGCAAATGAGCAGAAGTTGCTTTTCCCATTTTACAAGAAAGGGGGGAAAGGCCTGTTACCTGTGATGCTAGGTCACTCAAAAAACCTGTGTCGTTATCAAGCCATGTGGGGTTTAGATGAGAACAGAAGAAGGTTAGTCTAAATCTGGACAGAAACATCTTGACTTTTGGCTTAAAAATGTGTGTGGTCCCATGCATTTGATTCACAGTTCTGAAAAGCAGTTTTCCCAAATGCGTTCTGTGGGCACATGTCAATGCATAACCCTCGGAGCAATTTGGAAGGATGTTGGAACAGCCTGGTAAAAAGTAGGTCAACGTGGCCCAACGCTGAGCACAGGCGCCTGCCACCACCCTCTCTTTGAAGGTGCTGAACCGGGGAGGCCGACCAGGGTTTCTCTGCCAACAGCTGGAATGCAGACAGGCACTGCACACACAGGGCAGCAGCCTTGAATCACTTCGAGCCTATATAAATTCCTCAATTTCTCTCCAGTCAACATTTGGCATCGTCACTGGTGGATCCATCATTATGGGCCTGCTGTTCAGATGAAGACATTACGGAACACAAAAGGCATGTCAAGTTCTCCAACAGAGCAGAAGGTCGAGATAAAAACCAGACTTTGGAGTCAGAGTGGAAACAAGCTATACTGCTTAAGAATGTCACTTACTGTTTAAAACAAAAAAAGTCAGGAATCAGAAGATAAAAATATAGGGCAAGATTTTAAAAATCAAGCATGTTTTTCTGAAAAATATTACTTCCGGCTGGGTGCAGTGGCTCACACCTATCATCCCAGCACTTTGGGAGGCTGAGGTGAGAGAATTGTTTGAGCCCAGGAGTTTGAGACCAGTCTGGGCAACATAGTGAGAATTTGTCTCTACAATAAATTTTAAAAATTAGCTGAATGTGATAGCGTGCATCTGCAGTCTCAACTACTTGGGAGGCTGAGATAGAAGAGTCACCTGAGCCCAGAAGGTTGAGGCTGTGGTATCTGTGATCATGTCACTGCACTCCATCCTGGGTGACAGAGTGAGCCTCTGGCTTATATATATATATATATATATAAATAACTTTTATGTAAAATTGTGATTTGTAACATCCCCTCAATAGTCTGGTTATTGGGTGAGAACAGAATAATGTACTTAGGAGCCATCAATTGCAATCCACACCTGATATGTGAATTCCCTCTTCATGCCCCAACATCTTGTCATCCTGTTTCTGCCCCAAGACTTTATATCTCCTGTTGGAGCCTCCCATCTGTGTTTGGATCGTGCGAATTGAGAGACGGAACACTCTGCTGCCTGGTCACTCTCTACACAGTCCTAGTGCTGTCTTTTGGAGACACACAAGTCAATTCCAGTCTCTCTTCCATGTACAATCCCTTCACCTTTTAAGCCTTTTAAGACTGGTCTTACCATGTGCAACAGCTCATGCCTGCAATCCCAGCACTTTGGGAGGCTGAGGCAGGAGAATCACTTGAGCCCAGGAGCTCGAGACCAGCTTGGCCAACATAGCAAGACCTTGTTTCCACACAATTTTTTTAAAAAATAGCTGGGCTGGTGTCACATGCTTTTAGCTACTTGGGAGGCTGAGGTGGAAGGATTGCCTGAGACCAAGAGGTTGAGGCTGCAGTGAGCTGTGATTGTGTCACTGCACTCCAGCCTGGGCAACAGAGTGAGACTCTGATTTAAAAAAAAAAAAAGAAAAAGAGAGAGTGAGAGAGAGACTGGCCTTACATTCCCAAGTCTATGACCACCCCTGAGTCATGTCAGGCTCCCTCCCCATCCCCACTGCCACCTCTGTTCTGGTTCCAGCTTGCAAATGTTCCTCTTAAGTGTGGAACTGGCAACGGAACTCCTGCCACGACCTGAGGTTTAACCATGTTTTACAGTTAGTTACCTGCCATGTTTCTGACTACCCAGCAACTTTTTTTTTTTTTTTTTTTGAGTTGGAGTCTCACTCCGTCGCCCATACTGGAGTGCAGTGGCCGCTCCTGGTCACTGCAGCCTTGACCTGCTGGGCTCTGGCGATCCTTCCGCCTCAGCCTGCCAAGTAGCTGGAATTACAGGTGCGCACTACCACACCCGGCTAATTTTTTGATTTATTGTAGAGATGAGGTCTCACCAAGTTGCCCAGGCGGGTCGTGAACCCGTGGGCTCAGGCTATCCACTCACCTTGGCCTCCCAAAGCGCGGGATTACAGGCTGAGCCACCGAGCCCAGCTCCAGCAACTTTTGAACACCCCCTTATGAGATGGCTTGTCCCCATGCAAGAAGCCAGAATTTGCTCTCCGGGCCTTCCTTGCAGTTGAGATTTGTGCTTATGGACCAGACACCCTGATCACATACAACCATGCGAGGCTGTGATTTGGTTGCTGTAGATACGAAGAAGCAGACCTGAGATGTTCTGGTAAAAGTGAGTGCAGTGACGGTCAGCATTTCAGAGACAAGGGGGCGAGGTCCTTTGGGGATAGTCTTGAGACCAGAGTTTGGGGCATAAGCTACGGTACTGTGTGGCAGAATAATGGCCTCCCAAAGATGTCCATGCCCCAAACCCCAGAAACTGAGTATGAGTGTGCTGACCTCAAGAGGCTAAAGGGACTTTGCAGCAGTGACCAAGTCAAGGCTCTTGAGATGGGGTGATGATCTCGGATCATCTGGCTGGGCCAGAGGAAATCCTGAGTCCTTAGAAGAGGGAGGGGGCTGGAGGCTCAGGGTCGAAGGTGAGATGGTGATGGAAGCAGAGGGCGAGAAGGAGGTGTGATGCTGAGAGCAGAAGGCAGAGAGGAAGAGAGGTTTGTGGAAGCCTCTCAGCTGACTTTGAAAATGGAGGAAGGCTCCCTGAGCCAGTGATCCAGATGATCTCGAGAAGCCCAAAAGGCCAGGACATCACGCCTCCTAGCGTCTCCAGGGATAAGTGCACCCTGCCAACACCTTGATTTTAGCCCAGTGAGACCTGTTTTGAACTTCTGACCTCCAGAACTCTAAGATAACAACTGTGTGTTGTTTTGGCTGCTAAATGTGTGGCAATGTGTTACAGCAGCTATAGGAAGAGAATACCCAGATACTTAAGTTCCTAAGCCTGGCAACAGGATCTTCACCCAGAGCACTTTGATGCAATTCAGCTCCGTCTCTTAGCTGCTACAAAGAATTAAAAACAAACTAAAAATATATAGGGCAAAATGAAAAAAAAAGTTAGCATTTTTTTCCCCCTTTAAAATATTACTTTTGGCTGGGCTCGGTGGCTCAGCCTGTAATCCCAGCACTTTCGGAGGCTGAGGCGAGTGGATTGCCTGAACCTGCAGGTTCAAGACCAGCCCGGTAAACTTGGCAAGACCTCGTCTCTACAATAAATCAAAAATTAGCCAGGCATGGTAGCGTGTGCTTGTAGTTCTGGCTACTTGGAAGGCTGAGGCGGAAGGATCGCTGGAGCCCAGCAGGTCGACACTGGGGTGACTGTGAGTGTGCCACTGCACTCTAGCCTGGGTGACAGAGTGAGACTTCAACTAAAAAAAATTACTTTCATGTAAAATTGTGATTTGACCCTTAATAATGCCTCCCCTCCCCTACTCACACACCAATAATCCGGCTATTGGGTAAGAACAGAATAGTGAATTTAGAAACCATCTGTCACAATTCTCATCTGACATCTAAATTACCTCCCAACATCCTCTGCTTCTACTTTTCCCCAAGACTTTCAGTGGCAGCAAACCCATCGCCTTGGTTTTAGCCGGGTGAGACCCAATTTGAACTTCTGACCTCCAGCACCAGAAGAAAATAACTGTGTTGTTTTAGGCAACCAAGGGTGTGACAACGTGTTGTAGTAGCAATAAGAAAAGAACAGCCAGACACTTAAGTTCCTAAGCCCAGTGATGGCAGCTGCAAGGCCCTACTAGAGCACTTTGGTACCATTCAGCCCCTCAGCTGCGACACAAAATAAAAGATACACTAAAAATAGGAAGGAGATGTAAAAATCTCGCATTTTTTCTCCTTAAAAATATTACTTTCATGTGATATTGTGATTTGTCCCTTATAACACCTCCCCTCCCCCCATGCACACACCAATATTCCGGCTATTGGGTAAAAACAGAATAATGAATTTAGAAGCCATCTGTCGCAATTCTCACCTGATATCTGGATTCCCCTCCCAAAGTCTCATTCTACTTCTGCCTCAAGACTTTCAGTGGCATATAGCCCATGACCTTGATGGTAGCCCATTAGGAAACGAATACCTAGATGCTTAACCTCATAAGCCAGGCGGCATCAGGGTTCCCGCTAGAGCAGTCTGGTGCAATCCGGGCCCTTCTGTTAGCTGAGACACTATCAAACCTGATTCTCTGGCTCTCCCAAAGATACTTTCTCTCATATTATTTAGCATATTCAGTTTCTTCTTTTTTTTTTGAATTGGAGTCGCACTCTGTCACCCAGGCTGGAGTGCGGTGGCACGCTCACAGCCACCCCAGAGTTGACTAGCCGGGCTCTGGCAATCCTTCCTCTCAGCCTTCCAAGTGGCTGGAACTACAGGCGTGCTACTACACCTGGCTAATTTTTTATTTATTGTAGAGAAAAGGTCTCGCCAAGTAGCCCGGGCATTTTCTTCTTAAACTGGCTCGACTACTAGGTTCTGTGGTGTGTACCAAAGAACCCAGGTAATCCCTGTTCCACCCCACTATACATATACATGGCTCCTCTATTCTTCCCATATTATTTCTCTTCTACATTATTATTCTTTTGAGAGAGGGAGGTCTCGCTCTGTTACCCAGGCTGAAATGAAGTGGTATTATTGTGACTGACAGTAGCCTTGAGCTCTTAGACTCGAGTGATCTTCCTGCCTTAGCCTCCTGAATAGTTGGGACTATAGACACCGTCATTAAGCCTAGCCAATTTTTTATTTTGTAGAGATAGGGTCTTGCTTTGTTGCCTAGGTTTGTCTTGAATTTCTAACCTCCAGTGATCCGCTCATCTTGGCCTCCAAAGTGTTGGGTTTACAGGCGTGATCCACCATGCCCAGCCCTCCCTTTTATTTCTGAATTATCTCTCAAATCCATTACTGATGTTCTACCGTTCCTGACTTGTTTCAAGTTCTCACTGTTCCTTGTGTAGATGATTTTTGTGTCCTCCTGCCTGGTTTCTGTGTCTCTGGTCTCTTCTCACTCCAATCCTTCCCCCACATTCCTGCCACACCACTATCGTTTTGAAACTTAACCATAGTACTTCAATGCTCAAAATTGGAAACATATTCATGGTGTCCTATTTCCAACAGGATACAGACCAAAGTCTTCACATGGCCCGGAAGGACCCTAACCACCTTTCCTGGACCTGCTTAGTTGGTCAACAGGAGTAACACCTGATAAGCTCTAGGGTCTTGGGTAAGTCCCTGAAGCACGCAGCCTCACCTGTAAAGTGACAACACCGCTTTCCTCATTTGTAAAATGGTCATTTAAGAAAAAAAAATACTACCTGTAATATCTTCATGAAAATGAAATGAAATAATGAGTGAAAAACACACTTGCCCAGTACCTGGCATTCATAGGCATTTGATTACCAATGCATATGTATGTGTGTTTCATGAAATGCAGGGTCCACCTTGTACCACCAAATACCCTCGTATTGCCTCTGTCTTTTCATGGCAGTGCTTCATTCATCTTAAGCCCTTTTCTCCTTCTCTCTGATCTGGATAACTCTTGCAAGTTCGAAGTTAAATATCATCTCCTTGTAAAGACTTCTCTGAATCCCTCAAGCAAGGGAGTCAGTCCCTCCTGTGGTGCAATGATCTGATTCTACTGCAATGACTTTCTTACAAAGTCACCTCTTCCCTTGAGAGTCTTTTTCATGTCATGATCTCCAAGGTCCAGCATGGTGCCCCACAGGGACATCCAATCAATGTTGGATGAACCATGAATGAAGTAATGGGGGAAAAGAGGAGGGTGGAGCCACCACCTACTCTTTCTGGAAAGTAAGGCTTAGCTCAGAGCATCAAAGCCCAAACCTGAAACTTCACACACCATTGGAGAAAACATCCACTTAGGTGTTCAAGGTGGGCTTTAAGAAAAAGTACTTTAAGGAAGTGAAGATTCCATAGTGAGTGAATAAGAGTATTTTACAAAGGGTTTCTAGGCGCAGAAAAGGATTGTTTCACCAAAAAAAAATATATTTTTTCTTTTTAAAAAAATATATTTTATTTTAAAGATGTGGGGTAAGATTCAGGATTAGGTATACAAGTGGACATTGTTACAGGTAAAGTTTGGACCTCCCCTTGCCTGGAAAAAAGTTTTCTTAAAAGAGGAAGTTGACCAGTTGCTATAAGTAATTATTTACTTCATAAAAAATTTCACTTCTATCAGAAATTAAGGCAAAGTATCTCAAAGATGAGGCCAACAGGAGAAAGAATACAGGCTCTGGGGGCAGCTAGTTATGTTTCTGTACCCATTAAAGTACATCTGAGTGATATTTGATTATTTTTTTCATAAAGGTCATCAGTAATATAACTATGCTGTGCTAAACCACAAATTGGTAAGTACAATCTCCAAGAAAAGGGTTGTTTTGTGGGCTACCTGGACTTTCAAAGTAAATACACAAAAATGGAGATAACTTGCTGATTACTACTTCAGGACCTTATGAACTGAGTATTCAACTCATTTGGCCTTTCACTGACAAGGGATCATGTCTATCTTCCTAGAAACATCTTCCACAGCTGGAAATTGCAACTCAAAGCAGTGGTCAGTTCTCATCCTCATCCCATTGACATGAGCAGCAGAGCTGCCTTCGAAAGCCAAGAGGCAACAGAAACTTGACTGGGGTCACTCAGACCATGGAACCTTTTAAAGAACAGAAAACAAAAGGTTATGACCTTGGTTGGATCTAAAGTAAAGACTTTCCTGCTTTAGATTATAAACTGGTTTGGATGGACACCAGCTGATGTATGGACAATCTGATGGTTTCAGTAGACTTTTCAACCCTTGTAATTATCTCTCTGTAAATGTTAGTGTGACCATTGACATTTGATAAGACATGTTACCCAAGATTGAAGGTCGATAGATTTTTACCATCGTTTGAATGGTCGATATACATTTCTTTTTTTCTAAGTTGGAGTCTCACTCTGTCATCCAGACAGTGACACGCTCACGGCCAGCCCAGCATCAACCTGCTGGGCACAGGCAATCCTTCTGCCTCAGCCTTCCAAGTAGACAGAACTACAGGCACACACTACCATGCCTGGCTAATTTTTTGATTTATTGTAGAGATGAGGTCTTGCCAAGTTGCCTGGGCTGTTCAAACCCAGGGGCTCAGGCAATCCCATCACCTCAGTCTCCCAAAGTGCTGGGATAACAGGCTTGAGACATTTCTTATCATAGAACGTGATCCCATTTGATGGATCCGATGTATGAAATATATTCATGTGCAGATAGGTTGGCATCACTGCACGTGTATGGATGTTTTTCTGTTTTTTGATGCATGTGTGATTTTAAAACATGGTATTCCCAGAGAACAAAGGGTGATTTTTCTTTGTAAGTTGGATGATCAAGCAGTGGTGATGGAGAGGAAGGAATGAGGACCTACCGGGGAAGAAAATCAAATGAAAGTTGAAGCAGCAGTCCCACAGGACCACAGGACTCTGGAGGTATACTTTTCCTAAGACTGATTACATGTTGCCTTCCAGCAGCACGCATCCACACCACTTCTCAGATCAGTGAGAATAATCTCAAGCAAGAGATAAGAAACATGCCATTTTTCAATGAAGAGACAACTCGTCAGAATGATGCATGAATAAAACCCTAACGAGAGGGCCTTAGTCCTTTGCAGCCATTATTGTCTTCCGTTTTCTTTGAAATAGCCCTGGGGGACGAGGCAAGTGACAAGCAGTTCACACACAGAGACATGGCATACCAGGGACTCCTGGCAAAGCAACAGGATCCAAAATAGTCCTTTGGCATCTGAGCAAGGAATGAGTTCCAGGCTTGAGGTCGTTGTGGACCTCAGAGGAATGGGTTCCCTCCCTCCTGCCGGGGCTCTAGCTAATCCCGCGGTCTTCCAAGCAGACCACTCCGCTTTGAGGGCAGCCAAAGAACAGTTGACAAAAGCCAGCTGAGGGTAGCTCAGCCCAAGCGCATACCCGCACAGCTACTGAAATTGTCTTAAAGACCCCACCACATCTTATTTAGTCTCCTTAGCAAGAGAAAGTATCAACGTCCTCCTCCCTTCTTTCAGAATAGGCCAATATTGACTTCCTTTAGCAGGGTTCTTCAAAGACTTGTTAATAGGAGTTTCCAGGCCCAGCATGTTGGTTCACACCTGGAATCCCAGAACTTTGGGAGGCTGAAATGGAAAGCTTGCTTGAGCTCAGGTGTTTGAGACCAGGCTAGGCAACATAGCGAGACCTCATTTCTACAAAAATTAAAAAAAAAATTAGCTTGGCGTGGTGTTGTGTGCCTGTAGTTCCAGCTATTCAGAGGCTGAGGTGGGAAGATCCCTTGAACCCAGGAGGTCAAGGCTGCAGTGAGCCATGGTTGCACCACTGCACTCTAGCCTGGGTGACATAGTGGAACCCCGACTCAAAAAAAAAAGAACTTCCACCCTGGGCTTTACCAACTTGTGTGTGAGCTGGTCAAGTCTGGCTCATTTCACACTCATCAGATATTTTCTGAACATTCACTATGAGCAGAGCTTGGTGCTACAGTTTAGAAAAAGTTGAGAGAGAAGTAATGAGAAACATTTTTTTTAAGTGATGCTTTGGTGAGCTATGTTTGTGCCACTACATTCAGCCTGGGTTCACATCTGGAAACATTCTCCATAGGTGGAAATTGCAACTCAGAGCAGTGATCAGCTCTCACCCTCAAACAAAACAAAACAAAACAAAACAAAACAAAGCAAAACCAGCAAACAAAAAACAGCTCAGAGAGGAGTACTAAAAATAAAGACAGGGCATGGTGGCTCACGCCTGTAATCCCAGCACTTTGAGAGGTGGAGGCAAGAGGATTGCCTAAGCCCAGAGGTCCGAGACCAGCCTGGAAACTTGGTGAGACCTTGTTTTAACAATAATCAAAAAATTAGCTGGGCGTGGTGCTGTGTGCCTGTAGTTCCAGCTACTTGAAAGGCTGAAGTGAAAGGATTGCCTGAGTCCAGCAGGTTGAGGCTATGGTGGCTGTGAGCATGTACTGCACTCCACCCTGGGCGAAAGAGTGAGACTCCAACTAGAAAACAAAAACAAAAAATAATAAGAAGAGCTCGATGTATTGCACATGTATCCTGCTATGTGTCAGGCTCCCTTTGCATGGTAGATCCTCAAAATAATCCCAAAAGGTGGTTATTTCACTCCTAGTTTACAGATAAAGAAGCTGGGAATCAGAGAAGTTAGATCTGGTGAAGCAGAGAATGTCAAGGTTGTGAAGGAAATTGATTCAGCAGTGGATGGGAGTCCTTGAAGCCTGCCGAGCAGTGAAGAGCCCTGACCAAACAATAAAGAAATGTTGGGATGGCAAGAAGATAAACTGAGAAGGAGAAATATTGCACAGGAAGTCAGATAGTACTCAGTGCAAAATGTTATGAAGGTTGATATACAAATCTAAGCAATATGCGTATGTATTTTAAGGACACAATCAAATGCAATAAAAGTTGGAAAGAAAACCAAGGTTAAGTGCAAACATTCAGATCAGTAGTTACTTTGGGAAGGGTGGGTAGACAGGGGGCAACATAGTTAGAGGCAGAATCTTGGGGATTTAAACAGTATTTCAATGCTCTGTTCCAGAACTGTATTGTAGGCCGGTGGGCCGTTATTACTTTCTTCTTAGAAACACATTTATCAGAGTTTCATAAGCTCCCACGGTTCATGGTGCCCTTAGTGTCTCAGTAAATTTTTCAGTGTTCTGAGACAAACTTAATACCTAGCACTTTCATTTAAGTAGGAGCTTACGGCAGTAGCTCAGGGAATGTGTGGTGAGGATGAGCAGACATTATGTGCCATCTCTGGAAAGATTAAGATGTGATGTCCCTGCTATTTCACCATGGTGTTCTGGTACCTCAGCAGACATACTGGGAACCACGACAATATCACGTCATTTATGTTCATGAGCATGAAATGTTTCATGATATATATCAACTATAATTTACATATTAAGCATATAGGGTTGGGAGCAGTGCCTCATGCCTGTAATCCCAGTGCTTTGGAAGGCTGAAGCAGGAGGATTGCTTGAGGCCAGGAGTTCAAGAGTACCCTGGGCAACATAGCGAGAATTTGTCTGTACAAAAAATAAAATAAAAAATTAGCCAGGTGTGGTGATATATGCCTGTGATCCCGGCTACTTGGAAGGTTGAGGTGGGAGGAGAGGGGAGAAACTGGAGGGGAAAGGGGACTGGAGGGGGGGACTGGAGGGGAAAGGGTCTGGAGGGGAGAGGGGATTGGAGGAAGAAGGTCTGGAGGAGGGAGGGACCTGGAAGGGGGAGGGGACTGGAATAGTGAGGAACCTGGAGGGGAGACAGGATTGGAGGAAGGAGAGGGTCTGGAGGAGGGAGGGACCTGGAGGTGGGAGGGGATTAGTGGAGGGAGGAGACTTGAGGGGAAAGGGGACTGGAGGGGGGAGGGACCTGGAGAGGAGAGGGTCTGGAGGAGGGCGAGAACTGGAGTGGAGAGGAGCCTGGAGGGTGTTGGACACTGGAGGGGAGATAGTGGTGACTGGATGGGGGCAGGGACTGGAGAGAAGAGGGGACTGGAGGGGAGGGAGGACTGAAGTGGGGAGGGGACTGAAGGTGGGCGCTCAGGGAGCACATGGAAGGACTGAGGGCAGAGCAGGAAACCAGGAAGAAGCCATGGAAGAGCTGTCGGGGAGAGTGAGGGGCAGACAGTCAAGTGACGGCAACTGCAGAGAAATCAAGGGAGAAGTTTCCAGAAAGAGTGGGGCGGGGGAGATTGTAAAAGGCGTCAAATGTTGGGGCAGCCACAGAGAAGAAAGGTGGCTCAGAGCCACCGAAGGGTCAATCGCAACGTCATGAAAAGCAGGCCGTGTGTTCCTCTTGCGTAAATAAATCTGAAGGTAATAAGAAGGGGTCGGAGAGGTCAAGGACTTTCTGGTGTTGCTTTGTAAGCAGTGGAACACCGTGCTTACTTGTAGGTTGAGAGAATGAGGCCACGGCAAGGGAAGCTTTAAAACAGAAAGATGGAAGGGACAGTTACTGGACCCAAGTTACAGAGGGGGCCCAGGACAAGACAGAAGAGTGCTCCTTCCTCAGAGACAGGAGGTAGAAAGAGAACGAATGAAGGCTGAAAGGAGCGACATAGAGAAAGTTACTGTCTGCAGCCCCAGGTGACTCAGGAAAGTGAAAGGACAGGCTTAAGAGCCAGGTTTGGTTGGGGACTTGAAGAAAAGGATGTGCCAAGATGAGGGACGCCCGAAATCCACGGTGTATCCAGAGGATTGTCCAGCACCGTGAGGGCCACTTGAAGGCACCTCATCCCACATTTGGTGGCTTCAGCAAGCTGAGCTCTGCAACTCTTCTCCTCAGTCCTCGGCAGCTCTGGAGGGAGGGCAGACAGGGCAGGGCTGGTGGGACAGAGGCCAAGGTCAGGAGGGCATCTTAGAGAGGTCTGGCGGTCACCTGAAGGGTCAGGGGCCTGTTGGGCTGAGGAGGAAGAAGGGTGGGCCTGGAGGAGACTGTGCGGTAAGTGTGCTGCGCAGGTCCTCAGGTCCACTCCATCCCTCCCAGGAGGATGGTGATATGTGTGTGGAGGGTGGGGGGGATATCTAGATCATTCCTCTTCCCCCTTCCTGTGGCATCGCTGGCAGTGCCTGGGTTTCCTCCTTGGCTCCGGGCCCTCCAGGGAAGCCCCCTTTTCCACACTCCCAGCTCCCACTAAGTCACCCCTGCTGACGGCCCTGGCTATTGTCCCTGGACATGCTACCTCCTTTCAAGCTTCCTCCAGTCCCAGGAGTGGTCCTGGGTTACTAGAGACTAATCTTTCTCTAACCTGTGGACTGATTCCCTGGTGGAAGCATCTAGAGTGGTTTCTGTCTTCCTCAGTGGACTTTCCCTTATATATAAGAATTAAATAAAAGCAAATACCTTCCTCTGGATCTGTTCTCCTCTCCTTCTTTTTCCTTTGCCTCCAAATAAGTGAGGGACGATATGTAGTCTTATAGTTATCCAATCGAGCAAAAGAAAGGAAATTGCAAGTGTGGGCACAAATCTCCACTGATGAGGAGAAGAAAAAACGCCAAGGTCTTAGGTCCATTGAAAGAGCCCACAGGAGCTTCTTTGTCACTTTCCTGAGATCAAAGTTCTGTGATGCAGAGCCAGGTCTGAGTATGTGGTCATCTACACGGCCCTCTGGCCTCAAAGTAGCTCCTCTATCATAGGTCTTGGTGCCTGAAATTCCTCTAATCCTGATTTTATCCCCCCCTTTGAGTCAAGTGTCTATTGAAATATAAGTTTCATTTGCATCAGGAAGTTTCTATTGAAAGAGAACAAGCAATGCAAGGAGTCACTCTATTAGACCAGGATGGGCTTGCTCTCCAGTTGGAGAGGCTTTAGGCGACAGGGCCATAATAGAGCTTAGGGTTGAGTAGACAGAGAGGAACAGGGGAAGTCATCTAGGAACAAGCCAGATAGAGGGCGGCCATGGGGACCAATGGACAGAGAGGATAGATTTGTTGGGAGTAGACGGTGAACACCAGCACCTGGATGGTGCTTTGAGCAAAGGAAGGAAAGCACTGGCAGGCGGGCTGGAACCTGAAGGTTTAGTCTGCCAGACTGTGGGCCTGGACTTCACCCAGAAAGTGGTGGCAAGCAGAGCTAGAATGTGTCAGAATAGGGTAAAGAATGGATCAAAGGCAGGGGATTCTGGAGGCAGGAAGACTGATGCAGAGGTTGTTGCAAGGATCCAGGTGTGAGGTGATGAGGACCTGGACTAGAAGAGTGACAGGAGACCAAAAAATAAAGGGCATGAAAGACATTAGGAGGGACAATTCCACAGGATTAGGGTGATTGGATGGGGACACTAATTGATGGATGAGAGTCAAGCAGGTTGATTTGTTGGAAATACTTCCAACATGCCACTTTATTCCTTATTCTCAGATATTTACGACTTCCCCAGTGTCATTACCTGGCTCATTTGCAATCTGGAAACTCACATCCACGTTCCACCATGTCTTCACAAATACAAGGGGTGCCCCCAAAATGATACACATTTTAAGAGATGTTATCTGTGTATTACTTTTCAAAGTTGAATTTAGTTATAGTAGCAATGTGTAGTATGATGTTCGCTCAATTGTGCGTCCACCATTTTCTTGAACTGTCCATCCTGTTGCATGGTGATGCCAGCATTCATTTGATTAACACCATCTTTTGAGCAAACGTCATATTTTAAATGTGTATACTTTTTTTGGTACCCCCGTAGATTAGCTTTAAGCCTTTTACAAAAATCTTTTATATCATGATAACGTGTGATTAAGTGCTTTGAAACCAAGGCTCACAGAATCCCAAAACTCCCTAATCCAGGCTTGATCAAGACAAGTTCAGAACTGTCAACTTTGTTTGCTTGATGGGGGGTTGAACTGCACAGACCCTATGGCCAGCTCAGGCCATGCGACAGCTTAAAGCCCAGGTGTCTTGTCCAGAAGAATCACTCCAGTGCAATCCAAATCACTCCTGCCTCACAGAGGAAGGTCATGTCCATCGGGAAAGAGGGCATCCTGTCACTAGAGAAATGGTTTCTTCTGAGCACTATTTGGTGATAAATAGAGTCCTTTCTCGAATTCTCCTTTGAGGGTCATTAGCTAAATCAAGGCACTTAGATTTCGAAGATGAATTAAACAGACCATACTGGGTACAAAATATAAGACTGTATTTGGAAATAGACAAATATAAGCGACAATAAAAGAGAAACATAGCTTAATCCAATCTGTGCAAAGGAACAGAAATTCTATTGCCTCTGATAAAATATTTTCTTCTGGGAACTGTGTAAGGTAATAATGCTGTGGTCACAAGGTCACTGCCACTTTTTCCCAGAGAATAAGTTCCTCACCAATCACTATGACTATACTCTCAAAAGTAGAATTTCTACCTTAAGAATATAAAGCAGTAGAAGATCTACGAGTGGTATTTCATATTTAGCTCTGTGAGTTTCTTTCAAGTCACCACACTTATCCCTGCACAATAAAGACTGGGTCTCAGCTCTGTGAAACCCCCTGGCTGATCCCCCATTCACACACCTGGTCCTCAACCACCTGCCTTCATTGGCTGTCTTCCCTTCTCCCTGTCCTGCTTCTGAGTGTTCAGGTCAATAGCCTCATTCTCCCATTTCTGGCCTTCCCTCCACAGGACTCAACGCACAATGTTTCTTCCAACTTTGACTCTGGGGTCACTGGAGGACATTCTGATGCTCTACTCTTGCCATGCTTTCTACTTTCAAGAGAATTTTAATGTATTCTATATTAAAATCATCACTTGCCCTACCCTACCCTTGATGTAAATGTACCCTTCTGACAAGGTCCTGGTTTAGGGGCAATTTGTTCATTTCACAAAAGTTTCATGAGCACCTACTAGTCTCAAGCACTGTGCTAAATGCTGGGACACCAAAGTGAAAGCCGTGTTCCCTCCAAGAGCTCGTAGGCTGGAAGGGGCAGAAAAGTGTAACACACATACCCTCACACTGGTCGCAGATCCTGCTGATATGGGGAGAAATTTTCTGCCCTCGGATTTTGGTATCAAATCCCCAAATAAAACGTGTTAAAGAAAGCCAGTCCCAATGGAACAAGCAAGAGTAAAACCAGCTGGGCCCAGTGGCTCATGTCTGTAATCCCAGCACTTTGGGAGACGTAGGTGAGAGGATTGGTTGGGCCCAGGAGTTAGAGACCAGCCTGGGCAACTTGGTGAGACCCTGTCTATACAACAAATCAAAAAATTAGCCGGATGTGGTGGTGCATGTTTGTAGTTCCAGCTACTCGGAAGGCTGAGGCGCAAGGTTTGCCTGAACCCAGTGGGTTGAGGCTGCAGTGGCTGTGGTCATGTCACTGCACTCCAGCCTGGGTCACAGAATGAGATTCTGACTCAAAAAAAAAAGAAGAGTAAAACCAGTTGTGTTTTCCCGGGGATTAGGAACAATTTATAATGTTACTCAACATTTCCTTCAATGATGAAATCATATTAATGCAATCAATGCAAGTATAGATTTTGGATAATGTCCACTGCAACTTGTAGACTTGCTACCCACCTGCAGTGTCTCCCATCTGGTGGGGACATCCGACTGATGAGGTTAGACCAGGAGGCTGTCCCAGGACCACAAGCAGGAGCTGTGGACAACATCTATCACACCCCTATGGAAGCTACCTGCTTGAACTCAATTGCAAAAGCCCCCAGAGCGTGTGATGAGTTTTAAAGTTTCCTTGTTCTACTCTACCTTACAGTCTCCATCTCTTAAGATCACTCTCTCTGTCTTTGCACAGTTGCACTTCTCTAGCTTTGATGAGCCCAGCGGTGTGTTGGATATCAGGGCAGGTGCAAAGGAAACGGAGTCCTTGCCCTCCTGAGCTGCCCGATGTCAGATTCCAGACACATCCCCATTGCGAGAGGCGGGGAAGGTGGAATGATCTGGCAGAGGACAGGACCAGTAGAAGCTGTTCATACCGTATAAAGTTTATCTGTCAGTGTCACCGGGAGACTCAGGAGATGGATGATCAGGGAACTCCCTCTTGTTTTAGAATGGTACCAGTCAAAGGAGGTATCACAACCTGCATGATATCCAGACAGGAGCAAGCATCAAATGCAGGTCTGCCTGTTGTCAGCACTTCCTAGGGGACATCCTCTCGGGGGAGGCTGGCAGAAGCCATCAGCACCAGGCTAGGTCCCTGACAAGGCACAGTTTCAGTGAGTGGGGTGCGGACTGGGTCCACAGACTCATCCCTTGTTCAGTTCTGAAACCTCAGAAGTCTGCCGAATGGGTTAAGGGACCTGCAGTGTAACCAGGGCCAGAGGCTGCCTCCCAGGGAGTTCACAGCAGGACACACACTCCTCATTGTCAGGGTTTGCTCTCTGGCGACTTCCAAATTAGGAAACCCAGCTAGCCTGGAAAGGAATGCAGAGGAGAAAAAGGTATGTCCCCAAGAGGGGGCTGGGCTGATCCTGCCCTGGTCTGAAAAGGAAGGTCACAGGTCACCCAGCACTCTGATCACCCTCTCCTCAATGGCAGTTTGACTCCCTAAAAGTCATTTGGCTCAACTTCTGACAATGAATTTATTGATCTTTACTAAATGCACCAGGAAAGGACATTTGCAAATTTTGACATCTGCCTCTATCCATGGTCTGTGATGGATGATGTTCTTTGGCTTATTACCCATGCCCATAAACAAATCACAATGTGTTTGAGTTTCACTTGAAGTCAGGGACCCAGGCTCAGGCAACACTGACCAGCGATTATTATTTATGGTAGAATTGAAAATATAACTTTAATTTATGAATCAATTACTTGCCATTTGGTCCAATGTGTTCACCTACGTATTTCTGCATGGAGGCTCAAAGATCAACAGGTGATGTTCTCTTGGCTTAAGCTTTCTGGTGATTAAAAGGTCAGGAGGGGTGAGAAGCAGGAAGGCAGGCCAACCACAATCCGTCCTGAAGCTAGACAGGAAATGAGGACTTTTGTGGATCACAAGCAACTCCCAGGAAAATGTCTCAGCCCTCTCAGCTCACCTCTCCTGTCATGCTTTGTTTCCCTTTTCATCCTAGGGAAGCCCCTTCCTTGGCCCTCAAGCACTGTGAGCGTGTTTGTGTAGGTTAATTACCATGAGAAATGGTTAATTGCTCCCTGAGGAAAGAAGTTCATGTGTCTGAAGAATCCAGGGAAACTTCCCTGGTCTCCTGGACCCACCCCTTGGGGTAACTCTGGCCATTTTCTTGTCGTATCTTCTTCCTTGGCTGACCTGCTGCACACCCACCTTCTAGACCCAGGTCCCATGCAACGCAGCTGCTCAGACCAGGACACCAGAGGACAAGGACAGGGTCCTAGGGCGTCACTCTCCCCCACGACTATTGATTAGAGGAAGTCTTGGAGGCTGGCAGGGGACAAATGTCCACATTGTTTTTTGAGCCCTTTGTTAATCAATCAATCCTTACTATCTTCTGTCTAATGACTATTAGTTGAGCACTTGTTCAGTGCCAGGCCCAGTGGTGACATTGTGCCCTGTGGCGCTTACCGTCTAGTAGGAGCAGAACTGTGCACTGGGTGACTGCTCCATGCCGTGGTGAGGGCTGTCCAAGGGACGCCGAGTGCAGCCAGAAGGGCATCTAGCCTCGCATGGCTTGGGGCTGCAGGGGGGAAGGAAAGACGTAGAGGAACAAATAGGAGTTGGTCCAGCAATCTGTGGGTCTAGGGGGTGCAGAGAGGACAGCAAACTCTGAGCAACTTCCTGCAGACAGGGGGATTCTGAGCTGGAAGAGGCTAGGTGAGCCTGGAGCACAGGGCACAAGAAGGCAGGTGTGGAGAGGTGGCCAAGAGACAGCTGGAGGACCAATTATGGTGACTTCAAAGCCACATCCAGGGGCCCAGGCTGAATGTCCCAAGGTCAGACTATCTCCCACTGCTGAGACCATGGTCAAAAGCTCTCTTACCCTCTCTGGGCCTGGCTAGGGCTGGGGGCTTGGAAAAAAGGAAGGAATGTGAGAGAACAGGACATGGTGACAGGGAGAGGCAGAGCACTTTCCTCAAGGGCTGCGTTCTTGTCCTGCTGCCTGTGGGTCACCAGGCGTTGGCAGACAGCCGCGTGGACCAGGGGTGGGGAGACTCTGGCCACTTGTTTATGCCTTAATAAATGTCATTCTTATCTCAGGAAACCAGTTTGAAGTTTTGGAGACACACCACACCGAGGATGAGGATGGCAGGGCTGCTCTTGTCATTTCCTCTGAGCCAGATGGCCGGCAATGCTGACAGGGTGTCCTGGCAGATTCAGGCACGCCCTGGCCATGGCACCTTGGCCAAGTTATTGAACTTGGCTGCTTTTTATCCAACAGATTCGTTTTTCCGTTTCAGACTCTGAAGGAGGAAATACTTTTGCTACCCCGGCTCTGCCATCTGCTCTCCTGGGCCTAAGCCCGCTGTTTTTCCTCTGTGGTTTCCCCTGACTTTGGGCTGTGCAGGGGATGGTGTGTCCTGGGCACAGGTCAGAGCTAAACTCCTCGGCAGAGACGTGGGGTCAGCCTTCCCTGCTCTCAGTGCCGGCTTGGAGCCAACCATTCTTTTCCTTCCTTTTACAAATAGTCTGTTCCCCCCTACAAGACTGGGTTAGAAGATAACTCACATAGTGAAGACTCGGGTGACAGAGGTGCTCTCCCTGCCTCATGTGTGGCTTCTAGAATGATCCTTGGGAACGCCCCCGCTGGCTCCTACTCAGAGCAGCCAACCTAGTGACTCCAACAATAGACTTTGCTCCTGCCAAGGGAAGTTGACTGAGACTCTGCAGGGCAACGCCCACTCCCACCTACCCGCCAAGAGTCACAGGGCAGACAAGAGCTCTGTCACCCACAGCAAGCCCACAGGTCCACTGAACACCCGGCATTCATTGCTTTCCTAGGGGTTTGCTCCCCCTGCACCCCAGGCACACGTCTCAAGTGGTGACTTTGGCTGGATGGGACACTCTGCAATCCAGTCCTGATCCATGTATACCAGCTATAGTGGTGAGAAGGTCACGAAGAAAGGGGGGTGACACAGATGCATCCAGGGCACTAGTTTCATCCTGTCCTGGCCAGCTGGTGGGGGAGGGTGAAGGGCAGGGGACAACCCCTCCAGAAGCTCATGGTGCGGTTCGAGGCTTTAAGGGGTAGGGTCTTGGGCACTCCCTGAGCCTTGCTCCCAATGCAAAGCTTCCAGGTATCCAATCTCATGACCAAGGTTAACCTGATGAACGGTTTCAACGATCCCTTGCACAGAGTAAAAGGACTTATGATACACCTGGATGACACAAGGGTGAATCTTTTCATAATCTGTTGACAGCAAGCTTTCACAGAAGGCCAAGGAACCCCTGATTGTCCCAGTTACCACTGCCTGTCACTGCCTTGTCATGTGACCCAGGATAACTAGGAGGCCAGGGTTTGAGTTCTGGCTATTACCGCTTCTGATCCTGGGCAGGGTACTGCTACTGTGGGCTTCAGTTTCACCAATGGGAGACAAAACATAATAACAACCAAAACCCCATAAGAGTAAAAATAAAATGACATACTACTGTGGTAAAGTATTAAGTGCTAATAGTATCAGAATGTGGAAGAATCTCATATCAGCATAATATTAAGATACAGCATGATTAAGTTGTTGTGTTCAGTTCCCAACCATGTCATAAATGTCTGAGAAAGTATTCATTTCTGATTTTCCTCGACCCAGAAGAGGCTCAATAAATCCACACAAAGCCACCATAGATGCTTAGATGATGACTAGCTTTCCTTTCACGAGTGTGTGTCCTGAGTTCCTGGTGAGGCAGTCTCTTAAATGGAGTTTAACATATGGGATGTTCTTGGGGGAGCTTTTGTTTGTTTTTGTTTTGTTTTTAACCAACATCTTTTGAAGGACAGAGGGAGGGTAAGGAAGTCAGAGTGGCCAGAGGGGGACGTCCAGCTGCAGTGCAAGCTCACAACAGCCTCAGCAGAATACCCAGGCTTTGACACTGAGGGATTTCCAGAGACATCCCCCACTGTGCCAGAACAGCAAGGCCTTTGTTGTCCTGTGCCTAGCTATTGTTGTACTTTTGCTATTTTATCTCCAACTGGAGAAACTGAGGCATTGAGCAGGAGTAGAAGAGCTAGAGCCAGGACTCAAAGTCTAGGCCTCAGATATCCTGTGTTACAAGATGTGGGGAGTAGGAGTCTATGCAGCCCCGGACAGTGTTGACCACATAGTATCTGGGTCCCTCACTTTACCCACTCATGTATCCAACAAATATGCCGTGTGCTTACTTTTCTTTCTTTTTTTTGAATTGGGGTCTCACTCTGTTGCCCAGGCTAGAGTACAGTGGCGTGATCACAATTCACATCAGCCTTGACCTACTGGGCTCAGAAGATCCTTCTGCCTCAGCCTCCAAGTAACTGGGACTACAGGCACACACCAACAGGCCTGGCTAATTTTTTGATTTTTTTGTAGAGATGAGAGCTTACTATGTTGCCCAGGCTGGTCTCGAACTCCTAGACTCAAACAATCCTCCCATCTCAGTCTCCTGAAGTGCTGTGCTTACAGGCATAAGCCACCCCACCCAGTCCTGCCAATGTGCTTACTTTTCTACAGGCTCTGGTTGTGAAATGAGTGTGACACCATCCTTGTCTTCCATGAGCTCAAGTTGGCCAGACTTATTTTCCTACAAAGTGTATTTTGAGGATCTACAAAATCACCCAGAGCTTCTCACCCTTCACCCCATTCCTGACTTTTGTGCTCTTTGGGGGAACACACAGTTTCTGCGCCCACAGGTCTGTGCAGCCTGGGTTCTGCCCCAGGAAATGAGTGCTCTGGACCCTGGACCACTTTGAGGAACAAAGGTCTGCTCCTCAGAGCAGTTTCTACTTCAGTCCCCTTAAGTCAATCCACCACAGACTCATCTTGGACATGTCTGGTGGCTGTTTCTAAAGGGACCATAAGAAAGGATGTCATTTAGTGAACGACTTTCTGCTTTTAGTGCTTTTGAGGAACGGCCTGGGGACAGGTGGGGCCTCATGGGAGCCCAGCCAGGGACAAGCACGGGACTTCCAGAACCCTTTCTCTAGTTTCTACAAGGATGCTCTATGTCATTGCCTCCACTGTGACAGTCAGGAGAGGAGGCTCTATGGTTCTCTGTCTGTGGAACATACTTAGTTCTGGAAAGCCACCTTGTTCGTGTGAGCCCGACGAATGGAAGGGCTGAATTTGCTCAACAGGGCGGGATTTGGACCAGGAAGCATCCCAGTGGAATCCATTCGTTTTGCGGAGCCAACATCAATAGGAAAATGAGAAAAATGTCCCAATTTATTGTACAGCTCCTTCCCAATGCTGTGGATGTGATTACCTACCACTATGTTTAAATGCAATTTCTTTTTTGTTGTTGTTGCTGTTTTGTTTCAGCGGTTACTGCCGATGCTGTTAAATTACAGTTTGTGTACATGCATGTTTTCTCCATGTGTCAACCATGTTGCTAACCTAACATTTAGTGCATCTCCAAGCACTCTGAGGCTTAGATCTGGGAGGATACACCACGCACGGGAATGCTGGATGCTAATTCATAGGTGGCTCTTGCTTTTGTCTCAGGAAGGAAATAGGCTACTATAGTAACACAGTTTTGGAGTTTTATCTCGTGGGGAAAGAAGACACGAGTGAACCTGTATGAGTAGCTCCACCCCATAATTATTCACAGAGCTTCAGGTATGGAAACTCACCATTTCTGTGGTTTATATTAATGGCTTTGGTAAGTTAAAACAAAAATTAAAATATATTTCACTTTCATGTTGCCAAAACAAGCAAACTACAGCAGGAAGGACCAAACTAAGAAGATAATTTATTTCAGATTCTTTAAAGAAGGGGAAAATAACTGTCATATCCAAGGCCCCACACCTTAAGGAACAAGACTGAACAAATTTAAGGACTCTAGATGTATACGAGAGAAAGCAGAGAAGGGTCTGACCTCAGAGAGTGTGACGAGGCGGAACAGAGATAAGGAAAAACTTGACAAATAATTAAATAAGTTCGCGTCCTGATGAAGCCTGCAAAGAAAATAACAGGAAATGTGCTTAAGGATAACTCAGGGCTCCACCTATTTGGATAAGGTGGCTAAGACAGCCCTCCCTGAGAAAGTGACATTTCAGCGGAGACCTGCTGGTGAGAGGTAACAAGAAGGCCATGTTTTCTTTCTCCAGCAATTTAGTTCATGTCTGTGAAAAGGGTGGAAGAGATAACTTACTACCTCCCTGGCCAAGCCAACTTTCCATCGATGTCTCAGTGCCAGGGAGCTCACATTTCAGGGCTTGGCACAGGAATTTTCTTAATCCCCCATGCTGTGAGAGGGAGTAACCCCATCTTCAGAAAATAGGAAAACCATTCAGGAGACTGAGAGGTTTGGTTAGAGTTCTGCAGAGAGAATGTAATGGGCCTGGTTGAGGCATGCCACCTTTCTGGGTGGTCACAGGTCTGGTGACACATGTCTGGGAAAATACAAGCACCGGCTGCCTTTATTTTTCTGAATAATAGCTATCAACTTTTTTTCTTATTTGACCAGTGTCTACCTTGGACACACTAACTGGGGAAAATGTAAAATGGGTTTAAAGGTACCTCAATGTTTCCTAATACATTTAGCTTGATTCAGCGATTTGTAGCTGATCTGGTCGTGACAGTTTTGATCTCCTCTGTCTCTGTCCTCCTCATGCCTTAGAGCCAGCAACCTGGATGCCCAGGGCAATGGGAGGGGAAGGAATTACTTGTTAGTTGCCTGTGTGTTGGCGGCAGGCTTTTGTCTTGGCTCTGTAGTTGACCATGAAAGTTGTGCTGCCTGCTGGCTTCAGAGGTGGGCTTTCCTCTAGGCTGATGGACTGGTGCTTTGGCTGGTTGTAATGGAGGAAGGAGTCACTGCTCCCTCTCTGTCCTCACTGCATATGTGAAGTCCACTCCGCTACCCATTCTGCCATAGTCTCCAGTATCCCTGATGGATGGGTTTGGGGCAGTCATATACAGATGGCCTAGGGCTTTGCTATTTTCTGTGCCGTCTCCTTGACTGACCTCTGCCAGGAAAGTTCCCATCTTTGTTTCTACTTTGAAGGGTGGGAAGTCAGACTGTCTCCCCACCCCATCTGCCTCCCGCTCACCCTTTCTGCTCCACTTTCTTCCATGCTATTGCATAGGCAGGCACATCTGCCTGTTCAGTGGCTCAGTGCTGAACTGGACCAGTCCCTGACTAAGTCAGGGACATGGTGAGAGGGCAAGTCAGGAGTCCTTGATTGCTTGGGAAGGAAACTTTCTAATCTTTTCTCTCGTCACCTTAATAAAGATGGGTGGGAAGTCATCAAAAAGTTCTATTGGGGCTGGGTACAGTGGCTTACGCCTATAATCCCAGCACTTTGGGAGGCAGAAGCGAGAGGATTGCCTGAGTCCAGGGGTTCGAGACCAGCCTGGGCAACCTGGTGAGACCTCGTCTCTACAATAAATCAAAAAATTAACCTGGTGTGGTGTCACTTGCCTGTGGTTCCAGTTATTGAAAAGCTGAGGTGAAAGGATCACCTGAGCCCAGCAGGTTGAGGTTGCAGTAGCTGTGAGTGTGCCACTGCACTCCAGCCTGGGTGACAGAGTGAGACTCCTACTAAAAACAAAAAACAAACAACAAAACAAAACAAAGCAAAAGTTCTGTTGGACTGGGCATGGTGGCTCATGCCTGTAAACCCAGCACTTTGGGAAACTGAGACAGGAGGATTGCTTGAGGCTGGAGTTTAAGACAAGCCTGGGCAACATAGTGAGATCCTGTCTCTACAAAAAGATTTTAAAAATTAGCTGAATAGGGTTGTGTATGCCTGTATTCCCAGCTACTCAGGAGGCTGAGGCAGGAGGATTCCTTGAACACAGGAGGTCAAGGCTGCAATGAGCTGTGATCGTGCCACTACACTCCAATCTGGGTGACAGAGTGAGACTCTATTTCTAAAAAAAAAAAAAAGTTTCTGTTGGCTTGCTCCCTCTTAGAAACTCTGTGATAGAGTGTGTCACCTTCTGCTCTTAGCTGTGAACTATCCATACTCTCTATATAGCCCTGCACTGGGTCTATACCTCTTTTTCTCATGTTCTAGAAAGTAGGTGGCAAAGTCAGGATTCAAATCCAGGCTTACGTGGCTCTAAAGCCTGAACTGTTTTCTCTACATGGTGCTGCCTGCCCTGTGTATCATATTTAAGAGTTGGAACATGGTTTGGGAAAAAAAAAATCCCAAACCAAGAAAAAGAATGCAAGTATGTGTGCTGTGGGGATGTGGGGGTGGAGTGGGTGAATATTTTTTAAGTTCTTAAACAAAATCTAGGTAGAAGAAACCAAACGAGATGAATTTAAAGGAGCGAAAGTGAAACTGTCTGAATTGCTGAAACCAGCACCGTGACTTTGCCTGGGGAACTTGTGCCCATCTAGGGAGTGAAAGCTCGGTCCCCTTCTGCTTCTCCTCATGGCAGACAGCTCCAGTGTGTAGATCCTTCTTAGGTGCCTGTAAAGTGTGGGTTTGCAGTGAGAGCAGAGATCTACACCAGCCTTCAGAAGGAATGAAGCCGCCAATGCTTGATGCTAGGTTGACCTGACCTTATCTGGCACACAGAACTCAATCCACGACCCTGACCATAAAGTAGAGCCGAGGAAAGGGTACTGATTCTGAGAGCAGGCATGGGGGAGGGGATGTGAATGATGGGCAGGAAGGAGGAAGGACAGCCACCAACAGAAGTGAGCTAACTGTCCTCATTCCACTCAAGGAGCCATTAGATTGTTTTTCTAGCATTTAACATTAAATAGTGCCCCTTCCAGGACACCCAGTTCCCTACTATTCACATGTAACTGATAGCACTCAGATTCTTTACACATTCTTCTTATAGCCTGAGCCTGTTTAAACCCTGAGTGGCTGCCTCCAACAAAACCAGACAACTAATGAGAATAAGTTGTGTTGTCTGAGTAAGGGTATCTTGAGTCAAGATGTGATCTGAGGTTGGATTCATTCAGTTATTTATTTTAAGACAGTCTGTCTGCGCGTTCCCAGGATGTTCAGAGGCCCACTCTGTCCTATTTGAATTAGATTGGGTTTTTATTCAATGGCCATTTAACACAACAAGTTTAAAGAGTCCTTTCTACATATCTGATTCATTTTATTTCACTTTCCACTGATTCCTTAAGACTACTCAGTGATTATAGTATAGTGTGTTGTTAGGCACTTATCTATTGCCAAAAGGAAAGATAGCTTTATATGACACATCCTCTGCTCTTAAAACAGGGAAATAAAATTGTATAAATGTAACACAGGTAAGACCAGTAAGTGACTTAAGAAAAAAATAGAGTTGTGAGAATTGAGTTAATCTTTCTAAGACGATGGTGGTGGTGGTAGTGATTGACGCGATCCATTGTGCTAAGTGTTTTACATGCTGAGTAAGATTTAAACATGCAAGGTGGGGCAACTGTATTCCACGCAGAAGGACCACCAAAAGCTGAAACTTGGAGAGGGAAGGCTCAGGACCTATGTCAAACTGAGCCATGTGGCTAGAAGGTGTAGGGAAGGTGAAGGGAGCAGGGGTAATAAGGTTGAACAGCAGCCTGGGGCATCTTCATTCTGTAGATGATGATTCTTCATGGATGAATTTTGAATAATTTCATAATTGCTCCCACCTTCCCTGATAAAATTTACCATTTCTTCTCTTTCTCTCTTTTTTTTTCGGTCAGAGTCTTATTCTGTCTCTCAGGTTGGAGTACCCTGGCACATTCACAGCTATTGCAGCCTCGACTCAGGTGATCCTTCTGTCCCAGCCTTCCAAGGTAGCTGGAATTACAGGAGTGTGTCACCATGCCTGGCTAATTTTTTGATTTGTTGGAACGCCAGGTAGCCCAGGCTGGTCTCGAACTTCTAGGCTCGGGCAACCCTCTTGCTTCTGCCTGCCAAAGTACCAGGATTACAGGTATAAGCCACTTCACCCAGCTACCATCTCTTCTCTCTTATGACCACTGTACTATGTACAGTTTTGTAGAAGCATCTGTGGCCTGTATATATTTCCAAGTATGCTCTTTTGCTTGATTATAAGCTTTCCTGAGAGCAAGGCCTGGTGCAGAATAGGTGCCTATATCAACAGATAAGAAGAAACTATCTAGGGATCCAAATATGACTCCCCAAAAGAAGGAGCTATCCTTGCTGTTAACATAAATCTGGCTATAGTGAACAGAATGGACAGACGTGAGAGGCAGCCCAAGACCAAGAGACCAGCAGTGAGACACATGAAAGAGGAAGTGGACTGAGATTACAGTAACAAATCAAGAGGTAAGGTGGTATCAAGGCATCGCCAAAGGCTCCCAGGGAACACATTGCTAGGCTAGTCAGAAAGACTCCTGCCCCAGGGGAAGGCAGAACTTACCTGGAAGATGTCTTACTCAGCTTCTCCCTCTGCCCAGAGTTCCCACTTGCACTCACATTATGTAATTGAATCATCACCATTCTTCAGGAAGCCTTTGCCTTCCAGATGCCCATCAGAGTCTATCTCTAGGCATGAGCTCTTCCTCCTTTCAATCCATGTAGCATTTCATGTCTCTCATTTGGCATGTTCAGTTTTACGTTACACTTACTTATTCTCTTACTCCTCCTTAACAGAACATAGTCTTTCTTTGCTCTGTGTTCGTAGTTTTATTCATTTGAGTGAAACAAATGCCCTGATTCCAGAGTTTTATTTTAAGATCCAAAAGGGAGAGAAAGAAGTCAACAGTGACTTTATGGCATTTGGTTGAACAATCAGAAGGATGGACTTGCCATTAACTAAGATGGGGAAGATTGAGGGTGGAGCATGAGTGGTAGGGAAGACCAGAAGGTCAGCTTTGGACAAGATAGGCTTGACCTGCCTACTGGACACCCACTGGGGAATTGAAGTGGGCAGTTTGACATATAAATTTGGATTTCAGGAGTGAGATACAAGCTACAATTTGGAAGTTGTCCGTCTCTACAGGGCATTTAAAGTCTTGAGACTGGATAGGCTCACCAATGGGCTGAGTGTAACTAGAAAAGAGAAGATATCCAAGGACTGAACTCTCTGGTCCTTCAGAGTTTGAGAAGTAAAGGGAAAAATATCAAAAGAGACTGAGAAGTGGCTATTCTAGAAGAAGGAAAACAAAGAAAATATGAAGTCCCGAACATAACACTATTCAAGGGTTTCCAGGAGAGGGAATGATCTATTACATCCCATTCTGCTACTAGATCAAATAAGATAATGACTGATAATTGATTTAGCAATGTTGAGGTTGTGGGTGACCTTAAAAAGAGTGATTTTGGTGGAATGGTGAGGAAAAGAGTTTGATTAGAATGAGGGTAAGAAATAAATGGAGAAGAGGAATGAACTATAGAATTAAAGTATAATTTCTATAAATAAAATAAGACGCGATTAATATTTTAAAAATCCAAGGACCAAATAAAACAGTCGATTCGATTTTTTAAAATGTATTTTATTTTTGAGTCAGGGTCTCACTTTATCGCCCAGGCTGGAATACAGTTGCACCATCATGGCTCATCACAGCCTTTTGAACTCAAGCCATCCTTCTGCCTCAATCTCCCAAGTAGCTGGGACTATAGGAGTGTACTGACACACCTGGCTAATTAAACATTTTTTTTCTTGTTTTAGAGATGAGGTCTCACTATGTTGCCTAGGCTATTGGGTCTTTTTTTTTTTTTTTTGAGTTGGAGTCTCACTCTGTCGCCCAGACTGGAGTGCAGTGGCCGCTCCCGGCCTACTGGGCTCCGGCGATCCTTCCGCCTCAGCCTTCCGAGTAGCTGGAATTACAGGCATGCGCTACCACGCCCGGCTGATTTTTTGGTTTATTGTAGAGATGAGGTCTCACTCCCCAGGCGGGTCTCGAACCCGCGGGGTCAAGCAATCCACTCACCTCAGCCTCCCAAAGGCACGGGATTACAGGCTGAGCCACCGAGCCCGGCTGGCTATTGGTTTTAAACCCCTGGGCTCAAGGAATCTTCCTACCTCAGCTTCCCAAAGTGCTGGGATTATAGGAATAAACCACTACAGGCATCTGGCCAGATTAGATACAGATGAAGAAATCATCAGCAAATTAGAAGATCTATCTGAGGATTTATCCAGAATTATCATAGAGAAAGAGAGATACTGAAACTAATAAATAGACATTAAAAGTATGGAGGGAAGATGGCTAACATGTCTAATAGCAGTTTCAGAATAGAAAAAGAAAAGGGAATGGGAGACAGTAAATATTAAAAAAACCTAATAACTGGAAATTTCTACAATTGACGATATAAATCTCAAGGCAAGAAGCACAATGAGTCTCAAAGAGGATAAGTAAAATTAAATTCACCACTAGATGCATTAAAGTGGAATGCAGAATACTAATAAGAAAGAGAAGATCTTAAAAGCAACCCAAAAGACAATTTATCCAAAAATAGAATATTTAGACTTATAATAGACTTCTTAACAGCTATGATAGAGACCAGATGATAACAGAGTAATACATCAACGTGCTTAGTGAAAGTAAAAATCATACCAGAATTATCCATCCAGGTAAATTATTCAAGAGTGAGGGTAAAATATAGACATTTTCAGACATAAACTGGGATTTTAAATAGACGATTGCTGGAAGAACTACTAAAGGATATACTCCAGAAAGAAGATGTGAAATAAAAGATGCAATGATGTCTATTTGATTATTTTCTGTATATTTTTGTTTTTCTGATATGTTTTAAAATGAAAATCCTCATTTATGTTTTTTATATATATCTAAAGTGCAGTTTCTGAATGTTGCCTATATCATAGATCTTTTAAAAAAATTTAAGTCTAAGATTTTGGTTAACTCTTTTTATTACTTCACAAAATGATTGGCTTCAATCAAAGGGTCTGAGACATATACTTGAAAAAATAAAAAAAGTAAGAAAGAAAAGAAAGAAGAAAATGAAGAGGAAAAGCAGGACCTGACATCGGACCCTTAGAGAATTAGACTCTGGTCAACGTTTGTGAGTCTCAAAACTTTCGAAAGATATGTTTTCAGAGGCCACTTCTGGCTGAAAACCAAAGACTATTACCAAAAAATTATTGAAATTCTCCACAAGCAGGTGAATCATTCATTTAGAAGGCAGCCAAAGACTCGGGAGACCTTGCTAATGTAGATGAATGAGTAGAAAAGAATGTTGTGCCTTTGGTTCACATATTTTATTCCTCTGACTAGATATTTCTCTAGGGGTAGAGGGAAGAACATTTATGGGATAGTAAAAGTTTGTAAACATGTGAAATTAATGAGACATGCCTTAGGGAAATATAAGAGAAGAATTTTTGTGTGGAAAATGGGAAGAGGGGCTGTTAAAATGATGGATGCTGGGAAACCGATGTTTAAGAACCTGTGAGGAAAAAAAAGCTACCAATAAAGAGAACAGTACTACACTGGGAGATGAAATGCAGCAATAAAAAAAAATCTCTATTTGGGAAAGGAACGTTATAAGGAGAGAGATTCTGTAATTCTATCACTTGGCAAAGATTGAAGCCCTCTTTTGGATTGCCAGGAAAGATGCTTAAATCACAGTTTTTATAGTTTCCTTCAATGGAATCTCAGGAAAATGGCCAAGTATGCATGATTGAATATGGATCCAAATCTGGCAGGCGGAGTCATGTACTGTATCGAGACTTGAATCCTCAATCTGGCTCCTTCCTTAAGGGTTTGGGCCTTTGTTCATGTGCCAGGTGATGTGCAAGGTGTCCAGAGCTCCTGCTTCATTTCTCCAGGCCATCATTCTCCTTGGCAATCAGTTCACAAGTCTTCTCTCTCCTCAACCTTCCAATACTTCATCCATTCTTCTCTTTCTCTTCAACTTGCCGAGGATGCAGGCGTTAACAGAAGAGCACATTCACAGTTCCTACCAACTGTTTCTACACATTACAACTTGGCCTGCCCTCTGGTTACAATGAATTAACTGGGCTTCTACCTGGGACCAATGCTTCCACAGGTCACTGGATACCTTCTCCTCTCAGGAACTCAAAGATATGGCTCCAGCCATCCCTCCTCTATCTCTTGCATCCATTTTTCTCTGTATCCTGGGGTTGCTTCCACCATTATTCAAATACCTCCCTCAATGCCAAAGTCATCTCCAGTGCCCATTTTTTGGTTCTTTTTTGAATGATAATAATAACAAAGCTTCTATAAGGAATTGCCCTTATTGTTACTTCCTCTACTCCCATTCTTCCCTGAAACCTTCCAGTCAGGGTTTTGTTCCCACAACTCTACCAAAGGGCTCTTGCCAAATTCACCAACAACCTCCATACTGTCAAGTTCAATAGTCATATCTCAGTCCTTGTTTTTATGACACATTTGATCACTTCTTCATTTTTTAAAAATTTTAATCAATATTTTTTATTATGATATTGTGGGGTACAGTTAAGGGTTAGGTATACAAATATGCTTCGTTCAGTCACCCTTGTTGATAAGAGGTGTCTCCCCAACCCCTCTTCATTTTTGAAACTTTTTTTTTCACTTGGCCCCCAGTTTGCCACTCTTTTGACTTCTCTTCCTATTTCTTTTTTTCCCCCCTTCCTATTTCAGTGAAAGTACCTTCTCTGTGTCTTTACTATATAAGGTTCTTCTTCATGCCCCTGATTTCTATGAGAATGCCCCCAGGACTCTATCCTGGGAACTCTTTTCTATCCACTCTCCCTTCCTAGATGATTGCATGAAGTTAGCTCTAAGACTTTTTTTTTTTTTTAGAAAGTAGGATTTATTGAGAAGACAGAAAAACTCCCACAGTGGGAGGGGATCTGAGGGAGTTGCCAGTTCTAAGACTTTAAACACTATCGCTCCACTGCTAGTTTTCAAATTCATGAATCCAAACTGACCTTTTTCTTGAACTCCAGACTTCATCGACTTCTCCACTTGAAAGGCCAATATAAATGCCCAACTTTACGTTTCCAAATGCCAACTCTCCATTCCCACCCCACACCCAGTACACCTCTCCTTCAGTTTTCCTTACCTCATTTAATGGTGACTCCTCTTTATGGTTGCCTAGGTAGAAAATCTTGGAGTCATCTTTGACTTCCTCCCACCTTTCAATCTAATTCCCATCTGTCGGCAAATCCTGTTGGATTTACTTTCCAAATGGGATAACTTCTCCAATTCTGGTACTACCAATCTGGCCAAAATTGCCTTCAGGCCTTACCCGAACTTCTAACCAGTCTCCCCCTGCATATTCACTCCCCTGCAGTTTATTCTCCACAGAAGCCATTCTTCTAAAATGTAAAGCAGATCCCTTTCCTCTAAACCCTCTGTGACTTTCATCCTATTTCGGTAAAATGTCAAGTCTTTACCAAGGTCCTGCCTGTCCTGGCTTGCAGTGAGGATGCCCTGTCTCTGACCTCATCTCCGCTCACTCCTCTCCTCTGACTCCACTCCACTCTGGACGGCCTGAGTGGACTTGCTTTTGCCTTCTGTGTTCTCTCTCCCTGAATGTCCTTCCCAAGATACCCATATTGCCTATTCCTTCCTTTACTTAAATGTCAACGCATCCCAGACAACTTTGCAGACCACTCTACATAAGATGGCATCCACTCCCCATCACTATCACTCGCCTTCCTGCATTTGCGTGTCCTGAAGACACATCGTTGTCTCTAAATTTCACGATAGAGTGGACTGTCAATTAATTGAAAATGTAGAAAGAATTCAGGCTTCATTGATTTGGGACTCTGACAATTCAGCGTATAGTGAAAATGATAGATGTCTTTTTGCATTGTTTTCTTCTCTTCCCCCTAAGTGCGTGCAAAGATGTGAGGGACTGCTGCGTGTGGTGAAAAGGAAATCCGACTGAGGTGTGATTCTAGTCTGAGGTCCACGACCTGCGACTCTGTGTCTGTGGGCCTGTGGGGTCCCCTCCCTGGGGTGAGGTCCCCATCCCTCCCACTTCCTTCCTTGTAAAGTAAGGATGTTTGATGCCACTAGGAAGTCAACCCAGTGAGGAATAGTATGTGATAAGTTACAACCATTCCATCCAATAGATATATGTCAAACATTCATCACATTCAAGGATGGCACTCTGTTAATGATATTGTGAAATAAAAGAGATTCCTTTCCCTTAGCTCATAGATAGTAAGGAAGAAAGGACCTCATGTAATTGAGTTAAAATAAATATATATATTTTAAAAATGTTATAGTATCATTTTATGCTCTACATTCCTTTTTGAGTTGGAGTCTCACTCTGTCTCCCAGGCTGGAGTGCAGTGGCATGCTGCTCATGGCCACTGCAGCCTTGACCTGTTGGGCTCAGGTGGATCCTTCTGCCTCAGCCTTCCAAGTAGCTGGAACTATAGGCATACACTACTATGCCCAGCTAATTTTTTTGGAGGCAAGGTCTTGCCAAGTTGCCCAGGCTGATCTTGAACCCATGGGCTCAGGCAATCCTCTCACCTCTGCTTCCCAAAGTGCTGGGATTATAGGCATGAACCACTGTTCCCAGCTTCTACACTCTTCTTTGGAGGAGGAAACTGAACTGAGGTTTTGAGAAAAGTGAAGGGACTTATTCAAGAATAAACAGTTAATAATTAGCAGGGTAGGGTTTCTCCGAAGTTGGATTACTCCAAAGATAGAATTCAATTCATTGGCCTAACATCAGCCACTTAAAAAAAAAAATCAGAGTATAGATTTCAGTCAGTATAGACACTGAATGCTTCTTTTCTATTTTGTTTACCTTTTAGAAGCTGTAGGTAGGGGCACACTGGGAGACGATCTTATATTTTTGCAGCTTGATAGTCTATCTATACCATTATGCAAAAGAAGTTGGGATTTAAATGCCTAAAGATGAAAAGCCTGTCCACATGTGTACACAATCCAGTATTTGGCCAGGATGAGCTGTGATTAATTTAAATCAGTAACTGAAAAACAACTCCCATCACCACACCACCCATCCCATAAGAAAGGAGGCGAAGTGGAATCATAAAATTCACAAAGCATACCTGAAACAGTGCAAACTGCCGGAGTTAATGTCTGGGTCAACACAACCCACCTTTAGTTTAATTTACAAAACCCTGTGAGAGGGAACGCCACAGGGGGCCTTGACACACCTATCTCAACTATGAACTAATTTCTCCCAGATAATCAGGGAATCCTTTCCTAAGGAATTCAGTTCCCTGAACTTGACCTTGCTCGGTGACTTTAGAGTGAAGAAGAAAATGACTGCCAGATTGAAAGAGAAAGATTTTATTCTTCGGCCAGAGTCTGATTGAGAAATAAGATCAGGAAAACTGGGAAGTGAGGATCCCCCAGGCACCTTCCCTCAATCTGTAGCCACAGAAAGGAGCTGGGAGCTGCTGAGACTTTGCAGTCTCCTGTGAATAAGGTTACTTTTCACCTGGTAAAATCCAAGTGTGTATTAGCTAGAAGGACCTGCTCCCCACCCATCAACCCCTTCACTTCACAAATATGTCTTCAAGTTTACCAAGACTGGTCCCAGGTTTATTACACTGGTGCTCATGGCACTCTGAAAAGCCGGACAGGCATCAGTATTTGCATGTCAGATGAAACAGTGAACTCAGAAACTGTTCAGTGACTCATCCACCATACACAGCTAGTGTGTCAAGGAGGAGCTATTGCCAAGCTTGCAAAACAGGACCCAAAACTCATCCAGGTAAGGTTGCTTCCCATGGTGACCCAGGGAATGAGTCCGGTGGCTGATACTTGAGCACAGGCTGTGATGATTTAGCTAAGCCTAGGTGAGCAGTCACTGCTCAAGGCTAGGACACATCACCCGCCACATGCTGCCTTCCTTCCTGTCCTTATATGTCCCAGGGATTCACCCACCTGCCTTTTCCTATAGTTCCCACCTGTTTTCTCACTTGAATCCCACTGACGAGAATGCCACAAAATTCCAACACACATGCCCCTACTTCCTGAGAATCATGACCATCCTTTGTGTTTTATGAGATTTGTTGCTGTTGTGATTTTTGTTTTAAAATTTACTAATCATGGAGAAAACTACGGTAAGTCAATTGGGAACCAATATTTCCAGTTACTAGAAAATTTTAAAGTAATGGTGATTATTTTCTAGGATACCCTTAAGTGCTAGGATATGTTTTCTAGGATACACAAAATGCTTAGCCCAGGACATGAACTACTAGATTTGGTGGTAGGCATCCCTAACATTATTATACTTACTCTTGGCCACTTGGCTAACTAGAAGCAGAACCAATATTTAAACCTAGGCCTTGGATTCCTTGCCCTGTGCTCTATTTGGGCTGCCTCACGGGGCTGGATGCTTGAATGAAGCAACATGGATCAGAGAGGCTGTGAACTTGGGGAAAGGGGTGTGGGGCTCACAAAAGCGAGGCCAGTTACGGCTTGTCAGTTACTCGGGAAGTGTTATCTAGGGTCGACTCCTGCTAGGACACTGGGAAATACAGGACTAGAACACAGTGTGTATATTGCTTGGCTCTTTGATAGAACTAGGACAGCTAATGGATTTATGTGGTTGGAGAGGAAAAGATTGATGAGAGGCGGGGGCAAAAACACTTGCTGCCTACTTTGCTAGTTGGTGCAAATCTTTTTTTATTTGAGTCCAGAGTAAAAGGAGGAGACAGTGCGAGAGCGAGATTTGGGGAATCCAGGAGGGACTTAGCTTTGAATTGTTTCTAGTCTATGAGGGGGGACCCCCCAAAAACTTGGAATTATCTTTTGGAGGGCGGGCCCTTCTGTAGTATGGGCTTCCCCACTAGGTAAGTAGTCATTGGTTTTTATCTGGAAGTTTTGAATGCCCAAGAACAGGTGACTGGCTCTTCTATCATAACAAAGCACCTGCCCACACCGTACTGTGTACTCAGCAGTTTTGAACCACGCCCCACCCTCCCTATTCACCTGATTTCGCCCAAGTGACTTTTTGTTTGTTTGTTTCCCCAGATGAAAAAAGTCCTCAGAGGGCAACGTTTTGCGAATGTGGAAGAGGTGAAACAAAAAATAGCAGAAGCACTGCAAGGCATCACAATGGACAAGTTCAAAACCTATTTTGAGCCGTGGAAAAAGCATCTTGATAGGTGTATTGCATCCAACAGAGAGTACTTTGAAGGTGACTGAAGTTAAAACATGTAAGAATAAACACACAATTTTTCAATCAATTCCAGGGTTCTTTTCAGTCCCCCTCGTATATCCATCTTCCAGATGGTCCAAAAAATCACTTCTCTCCCCCAGCCATGCTTTCCTCACCCCCAGCGCTGCCCCGAACCCACACGTGTATTTCCATCCCTGTCCTAGACCACTGCACAGCCCAGTGAATAAGTTTCCCCTCAGCTCCTCCCCAGCAAGTCTTTTCCAAAATCCCCCTCCCCAGAGGGAGGCCCACCCTCCCCCAGGCTGGCCATGTGGAGTCTGTCTTGTTCCTTCCATGGCTTTACACTTGTGTATTCAGTTGTTGGCGCAGGGGCTGACCCCACATGTTATATGACCATGTGCAGAGCACACTCAGTGGGCGAATGACTTACAGCATAGGCCCCGTCTTCTGTTCTTTCTATTAGGGGTGTGATTTAGAAGACGAATGCTTATGACATGACCCAAGGAATTTCATCCTCCTCTGGAAAACTGTGTAGGAGAGAATCCTAATGGACAAAGAATAATGTCTTCTGGGCTCCAGCCAAATGTTTGGAATTGTTTTAAAAAGGATCCAGGCTCACCTTTTACTGTTTATTGTAAACTCACCACCTCACCCTAGTCCCCAGCTTGCTCAGAAAGGAGTGGTGGCAAATGAGTATCTTCTTTGTTTTCATGTAGAAACCACTTTGCTGTGATGATGTGTTAATTCTGCTTTCAGTGACTTCTTGACCAAACACTGGTAAGCTCTCCTCTTTTGCCTTGCATTTGAGGGAATGGGGATAAAAGGTGAATCAGATCAAAGAGCAGATTCTTGTCAGTGGAAAACAGCTCAGCAGTACCTGCCCTATGGTAGTCCTTGGGAGGTGATTGGGTATAGTGAAACACAGGATTTTTATCCATCCTGGTTCAATCCTATAGGAAAGTGACATAACCACTCTGAACCTCAGTTTCTTCTTCTGCAAAAAATATCTCTCTGGGGTATTGCAAGGATTACATTAAAGTGTGTGTAAAGAGGATAATAATTGAAACATACTTCCTGGTGTGTTTTTGTTTGATAGATTTCTTCAGGTTGAGGCTGCAGTGGCCGGGAGCGTGCCACTGCACTGTAGCCTGGGTGACAGAGTGAGACTCCAACTCAGAGAAAAAAAAAAGATTTCTTGCCACCATTATGACCCTAGAGAAGGAAGAAAGCAGATATTGCTGGAAGGAGAAGGGTGTTATGCAGTCAGAAAGTAGGACTAAAATGCCAGAAAGGGTTCTAAGAAGCAAAATATTTTTTATTTTAAAGTGACATGTCTTAGATGATAACTGGAAAAGACAAGATATAATAATCTGGGATAGGGCATAGATTTTCTTCAAAAATGAGGTCACTGTGTGGGAATTCCTAGGTTTCCTGGGGCCTCTAGAAGATTGTACTAGCCCCAGGTAAAGCTGCCTCATGAACAAAAATAACCCCCATAATGGCTATGGAGTAGACCCTATCTAGGTATGGGGGAAGGAGAAGGTCATGCCTCTGTAGTCTCAGGAAGCTCTGTAGTAGATGTCTCTCGAATTTTCCAAAGACTGGTGAACATGCTGCATGATAGAGCCGGTCGTCAGATGCCATCAACCCTCAAAACCAGACCATTTGAGATGACCAGTAGCTGGAACCAGTAGGGAACAGAACATGAGTTTCATTGACCATGGACTCTCTGCCACAGGTGCCCAAGGTACAGACCTGGCCAATCACATTGGGTCATAGACCCAGCTGGTGAACCCTCTTCCCTGTCACTGTGAGGACATACCAGTGTCCCTCTTCAGTCAGATGCCATCTTGGCAGAGAGGGAGAAGCTAAATGATTTAACATTTTCTCAAATATACTTAGATTACCCTAAAGTATCTATATAGGCTTTAAGAGACTGTTTTAACTTCAAAGACTTCTGTAAATGGAACATTTCCCACTCCTGGTCCTCTCCCTACCCTCTGGTCTAGTAGAATGGGGACTTATGTGGATTAGTTGCAGAGAAAAAAAGACCCAACTTATTTGTAGGCTCTTATATTTTAACCTCAACTATGTATCTCCTGTCCAAAGACAGGAGACAATGCGTGCAAGTTTCCTTAAATGTAATTTAAACTATCACTGTGGGTAGAATCTTCCAATATGAAAGGCTCTTCATTTTCTATATATGAACAACTGCTAACACAGATCAGGAAAAACTGGCCACAGGTTGATCTTTTTGCAACTTTGTTTTTTTGTTTGTTTTTTGGAATTGGAGTCTCACTCTGTTGCCCAGGCTGGAGTGCAGTGGCATGCTCACGGTCACCCCAGCGTCGATACACTGGGCTCTGGCAATCCTTCCGCCTCAGCCTTCCAAGTAGCTGGAACTACAGGCGTGCGCTACCACGCCTGACTAATTTTTTATTTATTGTAGGATGAGGTCTCGTCAAGTTACCTAGGCTGGTCTTGAACCCACGGGCTCAGGCAATCCACTCACCTCAGCTTCCCAAAGTGCTGGGATTATAGGCTGAGCCACCAAATCCAGCCCTCTGTGTAACTATGAAAGAAAAAAAAAACTGGATATAGTTCATTACATATTAGTTTATTTTTCATATTGAACATGGCTAAGATATTTGTCCTGGCACTGTACAAATAGGAAGAGGGGAAGACACCATAGTAATGTCCCTTTTTCTGGGTTAATGACATTTGCATCACTTGGGATACTCTTCATCATCCTCCTTTCCAGTGCTCCAGAGTTTGGGCCACCATCTTACTAACCGCCAATATATGTTTGCTACTGTCTCTTTCTAACTGTATTCTTGATTTCCCCTAATTATTTTGCCATTCTCCTTCATTTTATTAGCACAAATGCCCTTTGTGGAAGATATTATTCGCTTCATTTTGCAGATAAAGAAACAATAAATCAGCCATGATGAGAAGTTTGGCCTGAGCCACGGTCCCAGCACTTTGGGAGGCGGAGGCAAGAAGATTGCCTGAGTCCAGGGCTTTGAGACCAGCCTGGGCAACTTGGCAAGACCTTGTCGCTACAATTAATCAAAAAATTAGCTGGACATAGTGGCGTGTGACTGTAGTTCCAGCTACTTGGAAAGCTGAGGTGGAAGAATCATCTGAGCCCAGGCAGGTCGAGGCTGTGGTGGCCGTGAGTGTGCCACTGCACTCCAGCCTGAGTAACGGAGTGAGACTTCGACTCACAAAACAAAAAAACAGTGGGAATCTTAGAGGAGGGCTGAAGGGCACAACTACAATCTGGAGGTCTAAGGTTATTGCCAGCGTGCCCTGCCTAGGCCTCTCTAATAACTGATCTCTAAGAATTGGATTGAAGAGTGAAGAAAGGAAATAGCTATGTGCTGCTTAATAATGTTTTAGTCAATGACGGACTGTATATACGATGGTGGTCCCATAAAATCCTGGTACCATATTTTTACTGTACCCTTTCTATATTTAGCCATGTTTAGAGATGCGAATACTCACCATTGTGTTCCAATTGTCTACAGTATTCAGTACAGTAACATGTCATACAGGTGTGTAACCTACAGCCATAGACTCTACCACACAGCCTTGGTGTATAGTGGGCTCTGCCATCTAGGTTTGTATGAGTACACTCTGTGACGGGCACATAGTCATAACATTTCCTGACAACGTATTTCTCAGAATGTATCCTAGTTGTTAAGAGATGTATGACTGCCTGTCTACTCACCTTGTCCTTTTCCTTCAGAAATTTCTCCGGAGAAGACCACACATCAGGGCTAGAAATGGACCCATTTTTAGTTATCTGACTTTTATACCTGAGTAAGAAAAGCACACAAGAGTTGCTTTTTAGAAAGCAGAACAGGTACCTGCTGTGATTTGAATGCCTCCCCCCCACCACAAAGTTTGTGTGTTAGAAACATAAGCCTCAAATTATGTTGATGGTATTTGGAGAGACAATTTGGGAGACAATTTGAGTTCATTGAGGTCCTGTGTGGGGCCCTGAAGATGGGACTGGTGGCTTTATAAGAAGAGGAGGAGAGAGCTGGGCTGACACACTCCCTCTGTCTCATTATGTGATGCTCTCCGCCATGTCATGCCACCACACGAAGGCCCTCGCCAGTTACCAACACCTCAACATTAGACTTCCCAGTCTCCAAAACTATGAGAAATAAATTTATTTTCTTTATACATTACCCAGGCTGTGGTATTCCATTATGCAACGTAAAACAGACTAGAGCAGTATCCCTTTCCCTGCCATCAAAAGAGAAATTAGAGGCTGGAGTTCTCAACGGATGCCGCCAAAATCTGAAGTGCATCACAAATTTCAATGCTGCTTAGAAGGTGTCTGTCGAAACGCTAGGTTTCCTCCAGATCTGAATTCCATCTCAGCTGCGTGTCTTTGGGGGTCAGGGCTTGACAAGGATAGCGACGGTGATGGCAGTGACAACGTGACTGTTTTCCCTTTAAACCACAGTGGTTGATGTTTCGACCATGTGAGTGCCAAATGCAGAAATCAAAAATGTAAATTTAAATCCACTTAACTAGAAATCAGTTATATGGGAAGAAACATGAACAGGATCATACTCCCTACCAGTCTGAGATGACTTAGGAGTGGCTTAATTTATGGTCTTTAAAACTTTTTTTTCCCCAAAGGCAATATTACAGGGGAGGCCAAGGCACACAATGGCTGAAGGCCCTCGGGGCGCTGGGTGAATGTGGGCTGACAGGAACCTCACCCTCTGCTCTTGTTTTTTCTGTCCCTCCCACACATCCCTGGAACATCCCTTCAGAGCCCAGAGGGTCCACAGAGAGTAATTTGGAAATCACCGCATATATAAAAAAATGTGAGCACGGAAACCACACGTGAGGGATTATTACTAAGGGTTGTCACAGCGTCACATTTGTACTTTGGGGAATTATGATTCATTAACCAAATAAGAACTCACTGCCATTTTTCTTCAAGGGCACTTATTCAGGAACGCTGTGCACACACAACAGATTTATTGCACCGCCACTGTGGCTGTTTGAAATGTTAGTAAATACTGCCCCTTTGCTTTGGTTCTACTTAAACATTCAAATCAGAAACATTTTTATCGACCCTCAGATTGTGCTAGATTTAACAGGAGTCATTAAAATGTATAAGAACACTTATCTCAGGGGACTGTCAGCATAGACAGGATGAAGACACATAAATGTATATAAAGTGAAGCCACAATAAAAAGTGCAACAATTCAAGACCAGTGAAGAGATATTACAGGGCAATATGTGATTAAAAGCTAAACAATGGCCCAGGAAATTAGTTGCTGTAGGAATTCAGTACTGAGATTGCCCTGTGTCACAGTGCCATCCTAACTATGGTACCTAGGAGTATGAAGGAGGTCCAGTGATGCACTCCTGGCCTGGTCATGTCTCACCTGGAATGTCAACTTAACTCTGGGCACTCCACCCTAAGAGGTACGTGGTCCAAGGATAATGGGCTTGCTGTGAACTTGTGTACTGTGACGAAGTGCTGACAGAGCTGTGGGTGCTCTATCTGGAGAAGGCAGGACATCCGTGGGGTCCTTCACTAGGGATTTTCATGAAAAAAGAATCTGACCAGTCTCATTACTACGGTCCTTCCTCCTTTGCCTTCTCCTTGGTCACCTTTCCAGTGGGACGGACACCAGGGGGTGCCATTGGCACAGATTACAGCGAAGCATGTCCCTTTGAGCTGTGCAATGCGGTGGCCCAGTCACTGCCTTGATACAAAGGGATTTGACCACATTTGTTGCACTCGACTGGCAGCGTCACAGGGTCTTCTGAATGTCTCCCTCTCCATTCTTTATTTCAGGAAACCACTGAACCAGCCCACAGTGGCCCAAGCCAAGAGCCTGGGGCCATCCTCAAATCCTCCCTGCCTCTAGGCACAGATACAACTTAAGTTCTGTGGTTTCCAGCTTCTTAATATTTTAAATGCATCTATTTCTCTCTCTCTTTCCACTTTCCATGGGGTCAGGTGTTTCTCTCCCGACACAAGCTCACAGCCACTGATTCAACTTCTCTGATCCATCATTCGTGTCACAGCTGACAATTCCAAAACTGCAAATCTAAGCCAGTCATTCCTGCTTGAATCCTCCAAGAATTTCCTGGAATAAGGCTCAGCTCCTCAGCACTGCACAAAAGACCTTTGTGGGTAGACCTGTTTGCACACCTCCCTACATTTCGGTCTGAGCTCTGCCCACACCGAGCTACCGGCAGTCCTCTGGGAGCCTGGTAGCTGTCACCTCTGGGCCTTAGCAAGCACCACTGGTTCTAATATGAATTTGTGACCCTCTAAAACTCTCCCAATTGCCTTTGATATTTCATTTCAGGATGTGACCTTCTTGCAGGAAGCTTCCCCTGATGAGGATCCACTCCCTTCAGATAGAACACAGTGCCCCTCCTAGGTGTTCCGGGAGGTCCCTGTACTTACCCAGACCATGCACTCATCACCATTTATTGTGATTGTTTGCTCACTTGCCTGTCTTTTCTTCTACACTACAAGCTTCTTGAAGGCAGGGGACTGTGTCTTACTTATCATGACATCCCCAGCACCCAAACCAAAGTCTAGCACATAGTAGACCCTCAAGCCGACAAAGGAATGAATAAAAGCATGTAAAGAAACAGAAGCCAAGGAATAAAGTCAATTTTTCCGATTCTGTTATTATTAGTCTCTTTAACTCTCAATGTGTTTGGTTTTTCTTTTTTAAATAGCCTCATAATCTCAGTTTCCCAATATATATGGCAGAAAACAGACTAAATGCAGTCCAGTACTTTGGGAGCCAAGGCAGACAGATTGCTTAAGGCCAGGAGTTTGAGACCAACCTGGGCAACATAGCAAGACCCTGTCTCTACCCCCAAAAAAGTTAAACATGAAAAAAAAATTTAAAAAGGTTGAAGTTTTTCCATTTGACTTCAAAAGGTAAGTAAAAATTAAAAGGGCAGAAAACAGCGGTACAGTGGCTCACACCTATAATCCCAGGACTTTGGGAAGCCAAAGTAGGAAGATTGCTTAAGCCCTGGAGTTTGAGATCAACCTGGGAAACACAGTGAGTCACTATAAAAACTCAGAAAAATTAGTTGTTTTCCCAAATGTGTGGTGGCACATGCCTGTTGTCCCAGCTGCTAGGGAAACTGAGGTAGAAGGATCACTGAACTCAGGAGGTGGGGGCTATGGTGAGCTGTGGTCATGCCATTGCCCTCCAGCCTGGATGACAGAGTGAATCCCTGACTTAAATAAATAAATGACTAGAAAACAAGGGTGGTAAGAGTCTGACTTGAGATAAGGACATTCTAGCAGTGGGAAAAGATGGAATGAGCAGGCAAGGTGTTTGGAAAGGGGTCTTGTAGCAGGGAGCCCACACTCCTAAGACTGATAACAATGATTGGAACCAGGGACTTGTGCTCTTGTGATGTGAGGGGGCTTGTGGTATCAGTTTTTCACAAGTGTTTTCTTTCCTAATCATTATTCTAATGCTCCCAGGTAGGAACTATAATTATCTTTATTTTATAGGCAAAGAGACTGAAGTTTGGACATATTGCATTACTTTCCTAAGATGACACAGAGAACCAATGAAAGAGTTGGCATCTGAACTCAGGTCTCTCTGGTTTCATAATGCAAACTCTTCAACGGTTTGTCACATTGCTTTGCAACAATGAGCTGCAAAATCCCATCTTTCTTAGTGCGTTCAGCCATTTAACTGTCGCTGAGGTTGATCTACAAATACGATTAGATCTTGACCTTGTACATCAAAGGTGAAAATCACTTCTATGGAACAAGGGCAGATGACCTGGGCTTGCCTTGTTCTCACTACTCACTGATGTCGCTATCTGGGACTCAGGGCGAGGGCTGGGGGTCCCACATACCTGGGCTCCAGATGGGGCCATCTGTTCTGTACACGGCATCTGCCCCCACATCCAATCCTATCATTTCTGGCATCCCACGCACAGAAAGTATGCAAAGACTCCTGCTGGATATTTTGATTTTGTCATTTCCCCAAATGCCCTCTCCAAAAATAACACCTTAAGGAGGCAAGATGTGGCTTACACAACACATCAGAGCTGCTGGTAGGAGCAGACATTGGAAGATATCAGTGCTCATTTTGGAGGACATCAGTGCTCACTTTGGAGACACAGAGATAAACAGGACAGGCAAAGCCTTGAACGGCGTGTGCATCCGACAGCTGCAGCTCTCTGACCATCAGTGCTGTGTGAGCCGGGAAGACTACGGTGAGACCCTAGTGGAGGCTCTGTGAGTGCTAAAACATATGTTCCTTCAACACTCACATCCTAGGTGGCCACTTTCATGGGGTGGAAAAGGATAATCTAAACCTTCCTGTTCTTGCCAAAATAACCATGTGTAGGTCTTTGTTCTGCACGTCTCTGGAACACACAGATAGATTTCCAAGCAGTGGGAACCTCCTGTCCGATTTGGTCTTTGGACAAACTCTTGTTCTGCCTATTTCACCCCAGTTTCCTGAAATCCTGGCAGTAGGGTTCCCCTGACTGGAGCCTGTGAGAGCCTTCTTTGTCAGGAGAGTTTCCAAAGCCAGCGTCATCAAGGCAGGCAGTGAGGGACACCGGGCTTCAAGCCAGTTACAGCGATGACAGATATTGCCTTGGCTACCCAGACGGAGAGGTTGCCCCTCTGTAGGTCAGGCTGGCTCCCTGCCAGGGAGGAAGGTGGTGGAATGACTGCCCTTGGGCTGCAGTTGACTCTGCCTGGTCATCTGAGGAAGATGGTAGAGGACTGACCTGTTGTTGCTTCCAAAGATTGGGGATTCTCTTGTTCTTAAAGCTAACAGGCAAACAACTGGAGCAATAAAACGAATCCCCAGAGGCAGCACAAACATGGAAGTCAGAAATGTATGCTCAAACCTTTTCTCCATTTCCTTTCTTCATGAATCTCGGGCATTTGTGGCAAAAAGAGAAAATGGAATGGCATGGATTTAGAAGAGAGAGAAAGGAAGGTTAGAGAACTGTATAGAAAGGTTGTAAAGTCATGAAGTAGAAAGAAAAATGGACTCGGAATGAAACACTCCAGTGTGGGTCTGCCTCTGAGAGTCTGTGTCACTGCAGGGAAGTTTTATTTCAGCGGGAAGACCTGGGTCTCTACAATCCCTTTCCGCTGTAAGACTGAGACCTGAGAGTTCTTGGTTATATAAACAGAATTCTTCCAGGACTCTAATGCTTCCCATAATCAAGAACTATTTACTAACTAAGCACCAGCGTGTGATTTTCTGAAGATAAGAGCAAGAGGACACGATCCTTACAGACCAGAGAACTGAGACACGGACCAACCACTGAGCTTGTGAGGCCTAAGAATTCAACTAATCATAATATGAATTCCTAATATGAATTGAATAAGCAAAAAAAAAAAAAAAATATATATATATATATATATATACACACACACACACCATGGGACGGTGAATAAAAGGAGTCTAAGGAGCTGCGTTTTTTTGGTAGGGACACCCAGTTCCTGATTTGGGGTGACACCTTCTGTTTGCTCAAAGCCTGAACCACCCAGGTACTCTCTGTCATGAGGCGTGGGCCAAGTAGCTGCATGGCAGAGTTATGGCTCCTTGCCATGTGCAACTAGACACGAAGACTGGTGGATCTCACAGTAGGCATCCTTCTGGATTGACACATGTCACAGACCAAGGTTGCAGAGTCACACTCACCAACTTGGATTCCCTTTTATGGATAGCCTTGGCCACCCTGGGGAGACCCAGGATGTTTTAGTAACTTAACCAACACTCGGGGAAGTGCAGGATCTGGACTTGATTGCAGAGCTAACAGTTTTAACCCCCAGCCTACACTGCCTGCTTCTGACAGCTGCCAACCTGGGTGGCGTGAGTGCCACCCCTGACAAAGGAAGACCATCAACATCAGTGGTTCTCAAGCCAGGCTACACATTCGACTCGTCTGGAGAGCTTTGTAAAACCACCCATGCCCAGGCTTGCCCCCAGAGTCTCCAGTTTCTATGGCTTGAGGAGGGGCCTGGTCACCAGTACTTTTTATAAACTTTCTCTGGGTAATTCTAAGTGCAGTCAGGGTGACTCATCCATGTCCTTAATGAAAAATGTCTGACTCTAAATAAATCAAACTCAGGTTTAGAGTTGCCTTCATGGCAGATTTGAGCTGGTTGGTTAGTGGCTTGTGGAAGTAGATATAGTCTTCGAATCCTCTAAGGGTAGCTGAGACTCTGGACCCAGGATAACACTGGTCTTGGTGAAAAGCCCTGCGTGCCCCAGGCCTCCCTTGGGGAAATCACCCAAAGAAACAACACTAGGCATTCTTCTGGTCTTAAATAGTTACCCGGATATTTGCTGCAACCGTTTAACCACTTTTAGGTTCCTATGAATGAGTAAACCCTCTCTGCCTGGTCTCTGATTTCCAGAAATGGGAATTTTCCCTAAACTCCTCTTACTTCTTGCCTCCCTGCCACGGCCCCATGGGGGTGGGTGAGTTACCTAATGCGTGACTATGGGCAATGAATCTGGACTTGTAGATCAGAACCTTTCTCTCTCCCTTCCCGGTGGGAGCCAGGTCCCCAGTTCTGTTTTCTGCTGTACTCTGTCATGTCTGCCAGGTTTCTCAGTGGCAAGACTGAAGATTTTTAGGCTGCCCGTCAGTGTAGTGACACTTTCTAATTCCAGGGCACAGAGCTAGCCAAGCCCTTCTTCTTTGCAGCTGTCATGAGCCAGGATGATGTTTTGGTCTCGCTTTTCCTTGTTCCTTGACCATATCTTGGGTGGAGGAAAGAAAGATGTGTATTGACTTCTTAAATAAATCCCATTAGTTCCCTTTATTTTTTTAATTTTTTAATTTTTTGAGACAGAGTCTTGTTCTGTCATCCAGGCTGGAGTGCAGTGGCATGATCACGGCTCGCTGCAGCTTCCCATTCCTGGACTCAAGAGATCCTCCTGCATCAATCTCCCAAGTAGCTGGGACTACAGGTGTGCACTGCCACACCTGGCTAAGTTTTTGACCTTTTGTAGAGACAAGGTCTCATTCTGTTGCCCAGGCTGATCTCGAACTCCTAGGCTCAAGTGAGTCTCCTGTCTCCACCTCTCAAAGTGCTGGAATTACAGGTGTGAGCCACCATGCCCGGCTATCAGTTCCCTTTATAATGTCATTTCTCCCCTATCTAATTCTTTCCATAACAAAAGAAACAAGAAAATACTACAAATCTCTTCCTATTTCTGCTATCGCACCATTACATTATAATCCTCGTTATAATGTATTAGCTTTTCCTTGAAATAATCATCAACCCATTTGTAATCCATATGTTTCTACCCACGAGTGACAACCAGAATTTCAGGATTAATTGCAAGAGCTATAAAGAGCTTTTTGGACATTCCCTAAGAACCTCTGTGAATAGCAGTGGGGATGAATGGTACCCTCAGTCTCCAGCTGTCCCCAGCACTGAATCAGGCTGTGATGCTTTCTTTCCTACATTGAGGCCAAGAGACATGGCTTTTCAGGACTTCCAGAGTCTGTATGACATGAAAAGCTCATTCTAGCAACAGGAACCACCAGACCCTTGGCATCTGACACCAATGAGGCTCCCTTCCCTTGGCTGTCAGGGATCTGGAAGAGGAAGAGGAGTGGATAACCTTCAGCCTAAATAAGCAATCTCATCATTCTTCTGGAATGTCTCTGAAGCATGGCTGGTTACAGCGTGGAATTTTGCAGGGCACGTGTCTGTCTTGGATTCTATCCAAAGAAGGAAGTTATCTGAAGGACCTCATTAGAGCAGAGGCTCCAGGAACAGTGTCAGGCAGCAGGCTTCAGGGTAGCTGGTGACATACCAGTGCTAGTCAGTGTGACCACCACAGGCTTGTTAATATGGTCAAGCCTCAGCTGTATAAGAATCCACAGTCCAGTTTGTCACTCATCCATTTCTTGTTCTTTCACCGCTGTGTTGAGCTTTTAGTTCGTTCGTTGGGCAACTCTGGGTGTCGGACAAAATGAGCACCTCTTGTTTGAAATGCCTAATCCAGAGATTTTCCTCTACCATATTGCTTACTGTCACCAGCACCTCTGTCCACGTCATGCTCTTGGCTAATTGCAGCTGCTGAAGGCATGAGGATTCTGCTCATGGACCCTAGTTGCCCATGGGGGTGTGACGCCAAGGCAATGGCACAACGGTGACAAGGCAATGTCACAACAGTGAAAGGAAAGGCCCATCTGGCCAGGCTTGGGTGGTAGAAAGCCTTCAGAATCTGCTTCGAGGCATTCACTGGCTTTAGACCGAAAACCAGCTTGGCCCCATCCGTCCGTGTAAGCAACTTCATGACAGCGTGCAGAGCACTGATTTTAAACAGAAAGAAGAAATGGATGCGGGCAGGAACTTGGCCTCCAGACAGACTGCCTGAACACAGATTATTTTTCTATGGTATTTCACGGGAACAAACGAAGTAAGAGCTCTCCTTTGGTTCATCTGGCCTTTGGCATTGCTTACTTACTTTTTATTATTCTGAGCAGTATTTCCAGCTCTGGCAGCGTTTCCGTCCTAAAATCTTATTGTCAGATGTTTATTTTTCAGCTGTTTCAAATCATATCTGATAAAATGAGTGCTTTCCCGGGCTCATCACTTCACCTCAGAAAGAATAAAGTTCACCCTTTAAATGACAATAGTGATTGTCCACAGCTTTAAGTTTTCCACACTCAAGCAGCCGGCTTTATTTAAAAAACCGTTTTATCACGAAAGAAACTGTGGTAGAACTCCCAGCTCTGCTGGCATCTGGGTAATGACCTGACATGCGTGTTGTTTTTTTTTTTTTTTTTTTTTTTTTGAGTTGGAGTCTTACTCTGTCGCCCAGACTGGAGTGCAGTGGCCGTTCCCGGCCACCGCAGCCTCGACCTGCTGGGCTCTGGTGATCCTTCCGCCTCAGCCTTCCGAGTAGCCGGAATTACAGGCGTGCGCTACCATGCCCAGCGATTTTTTTGATTTATTGTAGAGATGAGGTCTCGCTGCCCAGGCGGGTCTCGAACCCGCGGGCTCAGGCAATCCACTCACCTCAGCCTCCCAAAGGCGCGGGATTACAGGCTGAGCCACCGAGCCCGGCTCGACACGCGTGTTTTGAGTGATCCCTGCCTCGTGTCACATTTTTTTTGCATGCCGAATAATTCTTCGTCAATGGTGGTTTTGTCGACTGTGGTTTTGGGGCAACGAGGTTTTTATGCTTTTGCTCCACGTTTTGGAAATACACAAGCTTTTAACCTTTGCAAAGTTGAATTCGGTCCTCTGTGAAAGGCAACCCAATTTGCTGTCATTTTCCTTCTCTGTGGGGACGTGCGGGGTGGTGTAGATTTTATATGCTGCCCTTCCGGAACATGGACAGGTTATCAGCACAGAAAAATGAGCGCTTTGGCTCAGTGATGATCTGTGAAAAGCTCCGATCATTGAGCAGATACTTTGCTGACACCTGTGGAAAGCAAGTGTGTGGGAGAATGTAGCCTGACACTCGTGAAGCCGTTCTCCAGAGATGGAGTGCTTGAGTCCAATCCCAGCTGCTCGGTGTGGAGGATTGAATGGTGGCCCCCCCAAAGATAAGTGTTCCTTCTCATCCCTGGAACCTGTGAATGTGGCCTTATTTGGGAAAAGGATCTTTGCAGACACAATGGCGTTAAGGACCTCAGAGATGAGATCATCCTGGGCTACCAGGGTCGTTCCTATATCCAATAACAAGTGTTCTTATAAGAGACAGGTGAGAAAATACAGAGCATGTGAAGAAGGAGAAAGAGACTGAGTTATATTGTCACAGGCCGATGAATGCCTGGGGTTACCAGAAGCTGCAAGAGGCAGGGAAGTGTTCTCCTCTAGGACCTTTGGAGGGAGCACAGCCGTGCTGACACTTTGACGTTGAACTTCATGGCTATGGAACTGTGAGAGAGACACTACTGTTGTTTTAAGATATCCAGTCTGCGGTTCTCTGTTATGGCATCCACAGGAAATGAATACAACACTTACTACCTGAGTGATCTTGATCAAGGAAGTTATTTAACCCCCATGGATCAGTCCCCTCCAAAGAAGTCCCTCCTCCTGGGGTTGTTGTAAGGATAAGATGCCTTAACATGACTGGGCTTGGTGGCTCAGCCTGTAATCCCAGCACTTTGGGAGGCTAAGGTGAGTGGATTGCCTGAGCCCACGGGTTCGAGACCCACCCGGGCAACTTGGCGAGACCTTGTCTCTACAGTAAATCAAAAATTAGCTGGGCATGGTAGCGTGTGCCTGTAGTTCCGGCTACTTGGAAGGCTGAGGCAGATGGATCACTGGAGCCCAGCTGGTCGAGGCTGCAACGACCGGGAGCATGCCACTGCACTCTAGTCTGGGCGACAGAGTGAGGTTCCAACTAAAAAAAAAAAAAGATGCCTTAACATAGGTGATTGGTTTAGGACAGGGCCTGAGACCTGTCGTGTGTTGTACAAGTTTCTATTACAGAGGCAGCAGACACAAAAGCTTGGGTTCCAACCCAGTAAGTGCTGGTTAAAAGAGTCTGGGAAACAGGGCGCTTCTGGAAGACTCCGCATTAGCTGATTTCAGTGTCTCAGCAATACTTCCCCAACTGCTGGAGAAAGTGAAGAAGGAGCAGGGTTCTCTGCAAGAGCCATTATTTCAATACCTCTAAATCCAACTGGTTTTGGAGAAGTGCGACTTCTGGGGGTTGACGTGCTGGGACTTGACCGGCACATGTATATGATGGAATACTGCACAGCCATAAAGAAGGATAAAGTCATGGACTTCTCAGCAAATTGAATGGAGTTGGAGACAATCATTCTTAGCGATCTATCACAGAAACAAAGAACCAAATACCACAAGTTCTTACACGTAAGTAGGATCTGAATATTAATCACAATAGCACAAGGGAAGGATCAGCAGTTGTGGGACACTGTCCAGGGAGGAAGGGGCGGGGTTACATAACAACCCAAAGGGTACCTGGTCCTAAACCAGGGGAAGTGAGGACCAGTTGGAGGCCCAAATATCACCTGCACATACATTAGTTATGTACCCAATCCTGACTTGTACCCTACATCTTTATAAAGATGAATTATTTATGACAATGAAGTTAAAAAAAAACCCAAAAAACCACCACAAAAACCACATGTATGTTTCCTCCAACCCTGTGCTATCTTGATCTGCCTATCTTGGAAGCTGGAAGGACCCGTCCCAGAGGGGAGGGGCTGCTACCTGTTTGCCAGAGATGGCAACTTCACAGGGTCTGTGGGGAGGGGGTATGGAGGGGATGATTGGTGCACTGGCAGGCTGCACTTTCTAGTCTCAAATATTCTCTCCTAGCTGGGCTCGGTGGCTCAGCCTGTAATCCCGCACCTTTGGGAGGCTGAGGTGAGTGGATTGCCTGAGCCCGCGGGTTCGAGACCCGCCTGGGCAGCGAGACCTCATCTCTACAATAAATCAAAAAATCAGCCGGGCGTGGTAGCGCATGCCTGTAATTCTGGCTACTTGGAAGGCTGAGGCGGAAGGATCGCCGGAGCCCAGCAGGTTGAGGCTGCAGTGGCTGGGAGCGGCCACTGCACTCCAGTCTGGGAGACAGAGTGAGACTCCAACTAAAAAAAAAAAAAAAAATTATCTCCCACTCTCAGGAACTAAAGTTCTAGCTGGCCACGAACTACAGGAAGGCACAACTGTAAAATGGCAGTGTCCTGCAAGAAGAAATGATAGATGTCAATATGTCATACTTTAGTGAAGACTCAGAAAGTTTTAAGGCTCAGAGAAGTTCTGCAAACCATTTCAACCCACAGTCTCATTTTCTAGATGAGGAAAATGAGATCCAGTCAGGCACAAGTGCTGACCCCAGCCCTGTCCAGTGGTCCTCCCTCGGGGATTTCTTCTAGTAAGTCAATCTGGGTGAGAAAGACTTCAGGGGCCAGAATAGACATTAGGGCTTGTATATTTAACCCTGCCAGCTCCAGGGCTTGGTCTGAGCATCTCCCAAACCTGGATCTGTTTCTGTTACAGAGAGGTTTACACTTAGTTCGGCATTTTCCTTCCTTCAGCAATCCAGAACAGAGCAAGGATAGGTGAGTGTGAAATTTAGCCCCAGGCATTATAACTCTGTTTAGTTTCCTAAAAGCAACGACAATGATAATAATTCCCTTTCAGGATCGTTGGGGAAATGAGAGTCTTGTGTATCTATGACAGTGTCTGATGTATTGTGAGTATGAAATATACATGAGTTATTGGTATTTTTATCACCAGAGTATGACTACTCACCATGGCTTTGCTTTGGTCAAACTTTCCGTTATAAAATGAAGATCATTACACTGATCTACTGAATAGAAGTTATGAGTATGAACTCAGGAATCAGACTTCCTGGGGTCAAATCCCAGTTCTACCTTTACAAGCTGTGTGACCTTAGATACAACTTGATACATTTTATTTCATTTCCTTTATCATGATTTTATAGCATAAGAAATAAAATTCCCTTCCTCATGTATAGAATCATCTAAAAAATGATAATATCTAATTTTCCTTAATGTATAACATCAGAATAACAATAGTGTGTGACTTATGGGGCTGTTGTGAGGATTAGAATTGATACATGTGAAACTCAGCACAATGCTTGGCACATAGTAAGTGCTCAATCAGATGTTCATCACGATATTACTTTTACTCTCCCCCACAGGATGGTGGCAAGAATTAAATGGGAGAGTGTATTTAGAAGCAGACAGCATATTCAATTGTTAATTATCACCGTCGTCTTCATCAAATGGCTGGGTCTTGTTCTGCTATGGTCTGCCCTTGTGTTCATTTCTAGCTAGTGGTTATTGAGTAGACACCCTGTGAGAGGCAGTATGCAAAGGGTGTGAACTTAGAGCAAACCATGAGGTAGAAACCAGATTTTCTTTTTTTTTTTTTTTTTAGCTGGAGTCTCACTCTGTCTCCCAGACTGGAGTGCACCAGCACGCTCCCGGCCACCGCAGCCTCGACCTGCTGGGATCTGGCGACCCTTCCGCCTCAGCCTTCCAAGTAGCTGGAACTATACGTGCGCATTACCACACCCAGCTAATTTTTTGATTTATTGTAGAGATGAAGTCTTGCTAAGTTGCCCAGGCAAGTCTCGAACCCATGGGCTCAGGCGATTCACTCACCTCGGCCTCCCAAAGTTTAAGATTACAGACTGAGCCACCAAGCCCGGCCTGGATTTTCGAGTCTTATTAGGGCAACTTCTAAGGTCAGTCACTTAAGGTGAAACCAGTGCTCTGGAGGGACATGTCTATGGACAGCCCTGACTGAAACCTGTGGCCCCGGGGTTTCCGATTTTCTGGGAATGAGCTCAATGCACAGAGTTTCTTCTCCAGGGGCCATGTCTGTGTCATGGCCCACCGAGCCCCAGAAATAACCTAGGATCACATCAGAGATTCCCAGTTTGGAAAAGGTCACAGAGGTAACCGGGCCCACCACCAAGCTGCTGTTTGCATGCCCTCTACGTCATTCATAAAAACAAAGCCCTGACACTGGGTCAGGTAAAGGGAACTTGAGACATATGAGACCTAGACACTGCCCTCAAGAAACTTGGTGCTACAGGGGGCTGAGGGATGCTAGAGGGAAGTAGGTGCAATTGCAGTGTCATACAGTTAAACAAGAGAGTGTATTTAGAAGCAGACAGCCTATTCAACCGTTAATTATCACCATCATCTTCATCGAATGGCTGGGTCTTGTTGGATGATCAACTCTGTGGGAAGCCTACTCATGTTCCAGGAGTTTTCAAACTGGATCTGTGAGGAGGGGATGTGAGGGGATGATTGGTGCACCGACAGGCTGCACTTTCTAGTCTTGAACATTCTCTTCCCCTCTCAGGAACAACAGTTCTACTTGACCATGAACTGCAGGAAGGCACAACTCTAAAATGGTGATGTCCTCTAAGAAGCATAGCTGTAGAACGTGAGATCTGCATTTCTTCTTACTTTGTTCTCTTGCAGTAAGAGAGGATAAAATTGGTGTGCAGAAAAAAAAAAGGCAGTGAAAGCAAGCACGTGGGGAGGGTCCTAGGGACATTTTTTTTTTTTTTTGAGTTGGAGTCTCAAACTGTCGCCCAGACTGGAGTGCAGTGACCGCTTCCAGCCACCGCAACCTCGACCTGCTGGCCTCCAGTGATCCTTCCGCCTCAGCCTTCCAAGTAGCCGGAATTACAGGCATCTGCTACCATGTCCGGCTGATTTTTTGATTTATTGTAGAGATGAGGTCTCGCTGCCCAGGTGGGTCTCGAACCCACGGGCTCAGGCAATCCACTCACCTCAGCCTCCCAAGGCGCGGGAGCCACCGAGCCCGGCTGGTCCTAGGGACATTTAAAGCCATGGGACTTTGCTGCATCCTGGCCCTTCCCAAGCTACATGAGAGAGCTTGTATCCTTCCAACACACACCCTGTCTCACCTAAGTACGTTATTTCATTTCTCATTTTATTATAAAGATGTGGGGTATAGGTCAGGATTAGATATTTAACTAATGTAGGCGCAAGTGACATTTGAGCCTCTAACTAGTCATTTCCCATGGTTTAGGATCAGGTACCCTTTGTGCTATTACATGCCCCCTTTACTTCCTCTCTCCCCGGCAGTGTCTCGCAACTGTCGATTCCTCCCTTGTGTTATTGTTTAATGGTATTTCTGTTACTTGCAGTCAAGAAAGAATCCCTTTCTCTTCTAGAGTCAGTCGAAGCATCTTCTGTTCTGCAAATATTTTCCTGATCTCTTCCCCCACCAAGTCATGTATATGACACTGCAATTGCACCTGCTTCCCTCTGGCACCCCTCAGCCCCCTGTAGCACCAAGTTTCTTGAGGGCAGTATCTAGGTCTCATGTGTCTCAAGTTCCCTTTACCTGACCCGGCGTCAGGGCTTTGTTTTTATGAATGACGTAGAGGGCATGAAGACAGCAGCTTGGTGATAGGTCCGGTTACCTCTGTGACCTTTTCCAAACTAGAGAGTCTCTGATGTGATCCTAGGTTATTTGTAAAGGAAGATTCTGGAAGGGTTTAGTGGGTGGTTCCAGAACTCCAGAGGTTGATATTCTCGATTTCATATTATTCAAATTGTACTTTCATATCTACATCTTTCCTCTTCCTTGACCTAGGCATGTCTCCAGCACCTGTCTCACGGGTTGGAGACTTGCAAACCTAAGATCACTCTTAGGTTCACACATGGAGGAGGGAGGAGGGCGAAGGAGGGAAACTTTCAAAGGAGAGATGACTTTTGTGAAGAGCCAGGAGGAAAGCATGATGCGTATGTGTGAGAGAGAACCTGTCAGAAGAACAGAACGGAATTATGAACTGAGAAGTTCAGAGGAGAGAGAGGTTGGTGCCACAAGCGCCTCATCTCTTCAGTCAACTCAGTGGTGCAATTCCATTGACCAAAGCCATGAGATATTGGGATTCTCTGTTCCTGCTCCGGCCTCTGTTCCCAAAATGATCCTTTCCTTTTGCAACGTGCTTAGCTCAAGCCCAGGGAACAGTCTTGGCCAGCGAGAACCTGGCTGCAGGTCATGGGGTCATGGATGACTAAGTCTACTTACCCTTATGGAGAGAGACATGGCGTTTTGGATAATTTCTTTGAAGCCCCCGTCTAAAGATGGTTTGGGGCAACTGGCTTTTAATCCTGGACGTCAAACTTGTTGGTTTTGCCCCATGCCATCTGGCTCAACTTCCTATGGAACCTTTCTTTTGGGACAAGTAGGAAAGGAAGTATTGTATTTTTAATTATTTCTGTTTTCTATTTCCATCCCAGTCACAGCTTTAGAAAGAGAAGGTCTGCTGGTATGACCATGATGGAAAGATTAGACGCCAAGTACCGACCTGACCATGGCAGCATATTTCCTTTCAGGTGGGGTACTTCTTCCTTCCCTCTCTGATAAAAGCAGAGACACACCGAGCACAGTCTTGTGACCGCTTCATGTTTGTGTTCGGAACACTTGAGTCTGTGGCACTTACAGTCATGGCAGGGAGGAGCAGGGACTCTGGGATCTGGCTGCCTGTGCTGGCATTCCAACTGAGCTCCACCATGATTCATCTGTGTGTCTTTAACTTTCTGTGATCATGATCATTCCAAACCAGCCGTGAGCTGGGGCCACTTTGCACTATGGTAAGCCCAGTGCCACCCTGATCAAAGGGTGGATCAATTTATTTGTTTTATGTATTTATGTATGTTTGTATGTATGTATTTATTTGAGTCAGAGTCTTACTCTGTTGATCAGGTTGGAGCTCAGTCACATGCTTACGGCTGCCACAGCCTTGACCTGATGGTTCAGGCAATCCTGCCTCTGTCTTCCAAGTAGCTGGAACTACAGTCCTGGGCCGCCACACTGGGCTAATTTTTTGATTTATTATAGAGACAAGGTCTTGCTAAGTTGCCCAGGCTGGTCTCGAACCTCTGGGCTCAGATGATTCTGTCACCTTGGTTTCCCAAAGCGCTGGGATGACGGCATGGCTAAGGGTGGACCGACTTAATACACCCAGGTGGTAGGTGGAATGATGGATGCGGTCTTACCTGGCAGATGTTTCCTGAACATTGCAGATACCCTCACTTCTAAGGGGCTGTGGGGGTCTCTTCACACAATTCTGGTTATCAGAAAGAAGGCAGAGATAACTGTGTTACTTTTCGGGACAAAATGACATCATCTCTCGCATTGAAAGAGGTTAAGAAGACTTTGCAGCAACGTGGATGGATTTAGAGTCTATAATACATATATATAGACTATCATGTGATTTATCACAGAAACAAAGAACTGAGTACCACATGTTCTCACTCATAAGTGAACCCTGAACATTTACTAAATACTATAAGAAAGGGATTGGCAGTAACCAGAAACTGCTGAGGGGTAGGGAAAACATTAATAAGGGTACCTGATCTCAAGCCACGCAAAGTGGGGACCAAAGGGAGGCCCGAACTTTACCTGTACAATGACCACTTGTATACCTAATCCTGAATTGTACCCCACATCTTTAAAATAAAATAAATGTTAAAAAAGAAAGTAGTTAAGAATCTCTGAAACCACTATTTATTACATGTGATTTCAGAAGATGATGATAAAAAAGCAAGTTTATAGAGGCATCATCGTATTTTATAAAATAAAATAAAGTAATATCTGGGATAGATATACCAAAGAAAATTGAACGCAAAACATCTAATTTTGCATTCTGGATTCAGCCAGAACTCCCAATGAATTAAAACACAGACTGCATAATTATGTACACAAAATGCCTTTAAAGTTCTTCCATAAATTTGGAGAAAAAAGACTAGTCTGTTCAGAGCTACTAAGGCAAAATTCCTTGCTGTGGGTTTATAGGCGCTAGTACAAGTGGTTCCCAAATACTTATAAAAAAAAATTTTTTTTAAATTATAAATAAGAAAGAACAGATCCTGCCCTTACAACTTACACTTCATTGCAGGCTCCAGGCACAAAGGACAGAGTTCTTAGAGAAAAGAAGGCTTAATTCCAGGCCTTTAATAAATAAGAAGTTATAGTCAGACCGAACATTGATTATGTTTAAATCTGCTGTATGTTACCATTGAAACTCACATGTTATTTAACATCTTGAATGCTTGACATTGAATTTGTTGAAAATTCTCCCTGTGTTTTCAGGACTTTTTCATAATTTTTGTGTTTATTTCTTATTTTTTCTTTTCAAATAAGTGAGGGAAGCATGTTAAATGAGCAATACTATCTAAATCATTCAGTTAATAAGGAAATTCTGGGAACTCTAGCTTTTTCTTGGTGCTGGCCATCTTTCTGTTGAAATCATACAGTTTCCACATGAAGGCAGACCAGTTCCTAGGCTGTGCAGATGGGGGAAATGTCTTGGTTGTTGAGGCAAGACAGCTGACTGCAGTTGAGCAATGACTTGGACCTGGCTGGCAGAAGGGAAGGAAGTAGCCATGGAAAGATTCTGTTTAATAACTGGAGCCCCAAGATAATAGTGGGATAGTGGAGATAGTTGTGTAGGCTGCCTGAGTCCATTTGTTGTTTGCTTTTTTATTTGTTTTATTTTTGTTTTTGAGTCAAAGTCTCACTCTGTTGCCCAGGCTGAAGTGCAGTGGCACAATCACAGATACTGCAGCCTTGACCTGCTGGGCTCACAGGATCCTTCCACCTCAGCCTCCCAAGTAGCTGGGATTACAGGCATGTGCCACCACGTGGGGTTAATTTTTAAATTTATTGGAGAGATGAGGTCTCCTCATGCTGCCCAGGCTGGTCTGGAACTCCTGGGCTCAGGTAATCCCAAAGTGCTGGGATTACAGGTGCGGGTCACCACACCTGGCCCATTTGAGTATCTCTTCATGACATCTCTCAAGGCTACTGAACTCTGGTTATGTGACATGGAAATGTGTGAAATGAAGGAGCTGCGGGGATGTGCCCTTGATCACACAGCCCCTGAGAGGTGACTCATCTACATGCAAAATAGCTACCAACTAAACTGGGACCATAAGTGGTATATCTTTAAAGATACCACTTAATTGTGCTTATAAAAAATATTCACAATTATCATTTCCGGCATCCCTGTGAGATGAGTAGGGATTGTTATCTTTATTTCACCACTGAAGAAAGAGTCTCAGTTCTAAATGTAGAAAAGTACTTGATCTCTCTAGCTTCATTACATCTCTTGAGGCTACTGGATTCTGGTAACGTGACATGGAAACTTGATCTTATCAGCATGATAGGAGGTACACATTAAAACAAAAAAAGTATATTTGACTTTTAAAGCAAAGACATGTAAACCATCAATTCAGCAAGATTTAAGAAACAGATAATGCCTGATGCTGACAGGGTGATGCTGGCATTGATATAGAAATTCTCTTTCTGCTGGTGGGAGTACACACTCACTAAGGCTTTCTGGAGAGCAATTTGCAATATGCATCAGGGCCTTTAAAAGTATTCAGACCTTCCTTTGGATGCAGTAGTTTCATTTCTGAGATTTCCTTCTAAGGAAGCAATGAGAAGTGTGGGCAAATTTTGCATGAAAAGATTATTTCTCACAAGGGTCTTTATCATGGTGAGAACTTGGAAATAACTTAAATATTTAACCATAGGAAGTGATTATGATCCACCTATGTAAAGGACTAAGATGGATCCCCTAAATGTGATGTTTTAAAAGAACTTCTAATGACATGAGAAAACGTTCAGAATGTACTGTTAAGTTAAAAAGGCAGGATAAAAAGACTTACATCATAGCATGATCACAGCTATAGAAAAACATGTATGTAAATCCATTCACACTAGATGGAAGAAAACAGCTCAGTTGACGTGCTCAAGGTTATTCAGCTGCCTGGCAGAGGATCAGCACCTAAACCCAGTGCCTCGGATATGAATCCCAATGTCTCCTTCCCTATACCATGGCATCTCTGAAAACAGTTTGAGCAACAACATTATTGCTATTTCCATTAGTAGAAAAGGAGCCATTCATAGAATTATGAGAGAGTCCATTATTGCTTTGATTAGATTCAGGAATACAAGTAAGCTTTGGAGTTCTGTTCAGCTTTCCCAGGTCTGCAAGTTACTGACACTACACTCATTATTTAGAACACTCAAGTATGCTAAAGCTACTGCCTGAACTGTTTGCAAAATATATTACCCACACTAGATATGAAACCCACTTTAAAAATCCAATATAGAAGATGACTTGGAAAGGTTATTTTTTTCCAGTGGTATCCAAATTGAACTAAACAGAAAAATTGCCAAGGTGATTTTTCTCAAAATACAGATCCAGGTTCCACCCCAAGAGATTCTATTTTAGCAAGCCAGGGTGGACCCCTCGCCTCTGTACTTAAAAAAAATACTCTGGGCAGGACCATCTTTAAACTTCTCTAACCAGTGGTAAAAATATGACTGAGGCTGGGTATGATGGCTCATGCTTATAATCCCAGCACTTTGGGAGACCGAGGCAGGAGGATCACTTGAGCCCAGGAGCTCAAGACCAACCTGGGCAACACAGTGAAGTTCTGTCTCAAAAAATATAACAAATAAAACTAGCCAGGTGGAGTAGCATACCTGTAGTCCTAAGCTACTCAGAAGGCTGAGGTGGGAGAATCACTTGAGCCCAGGAATTTGAGGCTGCAATGAACGACTGTGCTACTGTACTCCAACCTACTGTCGTGTGACAGAGTGAGACCTTGTTCTCCGCCCAAAGGAAATGTGGTTGATATGCATAATGAGTGACTGTGGTGATTCCACAATTTAAGGTTAGAAAAACACCTCAATATCAGCTTTCATTTATAACGTGAGTACACTGGCCCCAGAGTCCTGCAAACACTTGGCTCGTCTACTCAACGATTAATTGGAGAATCACTTTATCTGCCATTGCTGCCTGCATTGATCATTTACTGTGGCTTAACAAATGACTCCAACGCAGTGGCTTCAGACAACCAACATTTATTATCTCATAGTTTCTGTGGTTCGAAAATCTGGCCTACAGCTTAACTGTGTGCTCCTGAGTCCAAGTCCCTCTTGGGGTTGCAGGCAAGCTGATGGCCAGACCAGTGGTCTCATCTGAAGGTTCAGGAGGGGTAGGGAGAGGGAGGGAATCTGCTTCCGAGCTCACTTAGGTCATTATTGGCAGGTCTCTTGTCTTCTTTGCTGGGTTAACTCCCAACACGGCAGCTGAATTCCCACACAAAGAGTGATCAGAGAGGGCAAAAGCAAGAAAGGACAAGAGCAAAAGAACAAGAGAGTGTACTCAAGATGGAAGCCACAATTATGATATAATCTCAGAAGTGACATCCCATCATTTTTTTCATATTTGTTAAAAGCCAGTGAACTTCGGCACATATTCAAGGGGAGGGAATTACACAAGGGTGTGAACACGAGGATCAAGAGTCACTGTGGGCCATCCTGGAAGATACTAGCCACGCTGCCCCAGGAAAACAACAGAGATAAAATTCTACCCCCAACCACCTTCCCCTCCATCCTTCAATTTCTTTTCTTTTTTTTTTAAATTTTTATTATAAAGATGTGGGGTACATTTCAGGGTTAGGTATATAAATTCTGATCATGCAGGTACCCTTGTTGATGAGGTGTGCTCCTCCCTCCCTTAGCAGTTTCTTTCAACTGCCAATCCCCCACCCCCCGCCCCTGACAATTTCCCACTACTGCCAATCGCTTTCTTATAGCATTGTAATTGTTCAAGGTCAGCTTGTGAGTGATAAATCACTGAGTATGATCGACTTCAAATCCATCCAAGTTGCTGCAAAATCCATATATTTGTCCTTCTTTATGGCTGTGTAATATTCCATCGTGTATATGTACATCCTTCAATTTCTACCTGGTAAGTAGGAGAGCTGAGCCTGGAGCAAACTCTGCGTATTGACAATAGTTAAACCAGTAGACCCAAAGCAGAAGGAAAATCAACTTGCACGTGAAGTGTAGGTCAGTGCCTGAATTCACTTATACGGCATGAGTTGTGAATGTCACCTTAGGTATCAAGGGAGAGGTTCAGTCAACAAGGTCACTTATTCTCTTTTCATCTTTTAAAGGAGTGCACTTTTCAAATAACCTTGGTTCAATGCCTACCTTTTCTGATCCTAACTTGTGAAACAGTATTCAATTCTCCTAGAAAAGACATTTGAACTTCGTGTCCTGACCTCAATTGCAATTTCCTCAGGAGCTAACACAACTGTATCTTCTATCTTCTTTGGAAGATAGACCACAAATATTGACGAAAATATAAATGCATTTATTTATATATTATATATATATATATATGTAAATAAACAGTTGACGCTTGAACAACATGATTTGAACTGTGTAAATCCACATGCAGGGGGATTTTTTTTTTCTTTTCTTTTTTGGCAGATTTCTTTTAACCAAATGCAGATCGTGGGTTGCAAAACTCACAGGAAGGGTCGACTTTGCATATGCAAGGCGGGGCCTAATGGGGGACATGAGTATGTGTGGATTTTGGTATACCTGGGGGTCCTGAAATCAATCCTCCATCTATACCAAGAGACGACTGTATGTGTGTGTGTATATGTGTGTATTACATATGCATGTGTACACGCACCCACACCACACTTCCTTGGGACCGTCTAGAGTGCCTCAGCTTACCCTACTGTTTCCAGCTTGGCCGTGGGAGCAGAGCCTTTCCAATAATGCGAACAAAGCTAGGTTTCCAGACTCAACTAGTTTATCCACCAGACCTACCGTGTAAAGTCAAATCCCACTTACCATCTGGATGCCAGATGACCAGTGCTATGAGCATCTTCCACCCTCTCAACTTGCTATGGAGTCAGAGCCACACATGAAAGCCCAAATACAGCTGTACCCTGGCTGCTTTGGGAATGGGGAATTTTCCGTCTCTGCCCATGAAATCACTGGTGAAGAGGGAGTCCCCATTGTCATTTCAGCTGCCAAGACATTTCATGCTAACGAACTGTGAAAGGGAAGTCGCTAATGACATGAAATCCCTTTTTATGGCCCAGGCTGGGTCAAGGCCACCAGAGGGATGGCGTTTTTTCCCGAGGGACCACTAGGAAAAGTTCTCAACAACCGAGGCTGATCCCTTGGTTCATAAATGGTGAGAAGAGACGGGCCAATCCATAAACAACGCCCAAGCACTCTTGGGCACATTGGCCTGTTTCCATAAACCCCTATTTTCTCCCTCTCTGACACCTCAAACTTTTAAATGGGAGCTTAAGTTAGCTTGATTTAGAGGAAAATAGAAGGGGAAACATTTTTGGCAGATCACCTAGAAAAACTGAAAGAAATTCCCAAGGGAGCTGTCTGAGTTACAGAAAGTCCCATAAACCTTGCTATTCCATTGGAGTCCATGTCCACCTTCATTTATGGCTAAGTGGTGGCCTAGGGAAGTGGTGTGGCACAGGGGTGAAAGATCCCTACTTTAGGGAGTCAGGGATCCAGTGTGTGTCCCACTTTTGTTATTGTTGGTTGTGTGCTCTTGTGCAAAACACTAGAACTATCTGAGTTTTATCTTCTTATTTATATAACATGGGATCGGTGGCTCAGCCTGTAATCCCATGCTTTGGGAGGCTGAGGTGAGTGAATCGCCTGAGCCCGTGGGTTCGAGTCCCACCTGGGCAACTTGGTGAAACCCCATCTTTACAATAAATTTAAAAATTCGCCGGATGTGGTAGCGTGCGCCTGTAGTTCCAGCTACTTGGAAGGTTGAGGCGGAAGGATTGCCGGAGCCCAGCAGGTCGAGGCTGCGGTGGCTGGGAGAGGCCACTGCACTCAAGGCCACTGCACTCCAGGCCACTGCACTCCAGTCTGGGTGACAGAGTGAGACTCCAACTCAAAAAAAAAAGTATATAATATTAGTAACCATCTTAGGTGATTGCTATGAAATCAAGTGAAACGATATCCATAAAAATATTAAAATAATGTCACTGTTAAGAAATATATATATTAATATCTATATATATATATATTTTTTTTACCAAGAGGGAGACATCGACTGCCTAGTGGTAGAGCTGTACCATTTACCTTTGAGAAAAATTGGTTCTTATTGCTGTTTCCCCTCTGATCCGATATTATCATTCTGCAAGTGAGATTCCAACTCAAAACAAGAAAAAGATTAAAATGAATAAATAAAGTATTTACTTACTACATATCCTCCCAAGGCATTTATTCATTTTTTTGGTCGGGGTCTTACTTTATCGCCAAGGCTGGTACGCAATGGTGCAATCATGGCTCACCGCAGCCTCAACCTCCTGGGCTCAGTGATCCTTCTGCCTCAGCCTCCCAAGTAGCTGGGGCTACAGGTGAACACCATCATGCCTGGCTAATTTTTTTGATATTTTGTAGAGATGAGCTCTTGCTATGTTGCCTAGGCATGTTTGTATTTTTAAAAGTTAATATTTAACCAAAAAAAAAAGAATCACTGCGGCCCAAGGTTTCAGAGTACAGTGGAAATTTTGTCATGTCAAGGGAGTGTCTCTGGCATCTCTCAAACTCACCACAGAGGCAGCCACCTATTCTGCACACATGTAATGATAGAATGGTCAAGGGGCGATTCTGAAGTTTTAAATGCTTATTTCATTCTTGAAATGTTCATTAAACTCAACAGAGGTGAGCTTAGACAGTGAGGGAAGCTTAATCTCAACACTATACCAACCCTAGAACCCAGGGCTACAGAAATCCCGCTGGAAGAGTCTCACACCACGGGGTAAGCCGCCTACCTAGGCAGTGGCACTTCAGTATCCGGGCTGATTCTGGTGAGGGGGAAGAAATGACTGATCTGGAACAATCCTCTAGTCTAGATAAGTAAGAAAACAGGTCAAAATGTGTTGTTAGAATGACAAACATTATCGGAAATATATTTCTAGAAGGTGTTTTCTTCCCCCGTGTCGCACTGAAACGTTTTCTAAGAGGTGTCACTTGATTGGAAGGGACTCTCAAACCCATTTCCAAATCTCTCTCTGTACTGGCTCTAGCTGTGTCGCACATTCGAGTCTCCCTCAGTCTTTGGGCAGAGTCCACTTGGGGTACATACCAGAGCGGGATCTCTGTGTCCTTACCTCCTGTTGTCACTAAAGGAGGGAAGAGAAAGGCCAAGTATGAACATGATGACATAGCTCCTATTTACTGACCACAGACTGTGTGCCAGACACAGTGTTAAGTACTTTGTGTATAGCACCTTTTGTTAACAACTTTGTTGAAGTGTCATTGACATGCAGTAGGCTATACACACTCAACATGTACGAGATAAGTCTTGACATATGCATATACCCATGAAACCATCACTGCCATCAATAATGAACACATCCATCACCCCGACAGTTTCCTGATGCCCCTATGTGATGCCTCCTTCCCGCCTTCTCCCTGGTCTACACCCCAGCCTCAGACAATGACTCATGTGCTTTCTGTCACTACAGATTGTATTTTCTAAATTTTTACATAAATGAAATTATACACTATGCCCTTTTTCATCTGATTCTTCACTCAGCATAATTATTCTGATGTCTGGCCATGCTTTTAAATATAATCATATAGTTCATTCTTTTGTATTGTTAAATATTTCATTGTATGGATTCACCACAATTTGTTTATTCAGTCACCTACTGACCAACACTTGGATCATCTTCAGGTCTAGAGCACATTGTAAGGCAGGTTTTGAAACTGAGGTCGTTTTTTGCCCTTCAATCCCCAGAGTGAAGTACCAGAAAACCCATTTTCTGGAAACAGTCAGAAGTCCAGAAGTCAAGTTGAACCCTCCTCAAAAGACTAACCGCTTTCTGTTGGCAGTCCAGGGATCCAAATGCTGTCAGAGTTCATTCCAGTTCTGTCTCAGAGCACCATTCACAACAGGGTACTGATGGCTGAGTAGATGGCACTCACAGTAGGGTGGGCCCCGTGCACTGTAGTGGGACAGAGTTCCAGTTCCTTGTATCTGGAGCAGCCTTAGGCTTGACGCCATCTTGCCTCAGTGGTTGGGATTCTTTGGGTCTAGTATGGCCATACTATTATAGCCATTCTCACTTCCAGAGATACATTCAGTGCTCCTAGACCAGGGCTCCCGGACTGACTGGCCAGGTCCCTTCTCACTGAAGCACCTCTGATTCCCTCACTCAGCCCCCAGCACAGGCTGCCCTGGGTGGCAGGAGTGGAGAAGGCTCTGGGGTTGGTCAACTCATGGGCTTGGGCAAAAGAGGGTTGATGCCAGCGGGCAGTGAGGGACATGGGAGGGAAAGCTCCATCTTGGATCCACTGCCCAGAGCACAGTGGCAGAGGCCTCTTCACTGGCTGTTCCCCTAGGTGCTGGTGCAGAATGCTTTCACTGCAGTTTTCAGGGGACAATGGCCCTCCACAAGCTCAGCTTAGGGACTTCAGTGGCCTGACCCACATGACCAGCCGGAGGCTTTCAGTTTAGCACACAGTCGTACCCCAGGGTGAGCAAGCTCTGCGTTAGGACACACTGCTTGGTCAGCAATCTCACAGACCAGAACTGTGTCTCCAGCATTGTGCCTCAGTGCTGACCAGCCCTTGATCCTAGGACATCTTGAATTCAAGGTCATATGTCAATGGCCCAGGATTCACACCTAGAACTGACTTGAAAGTCTGTGCTGTTACCTTATGCAGCAAGCGTAGAAATAAATGTCATAAGTGACCTTTGGGTAGCAGGTGGTCAGCTAGGCAGGAAAGAAAGTTCAGCTAAAGTCAGAAGCAAAAAGAAAATAAGAGTCTGGCTAGGCGCGGTGGCTCATGCCTGTAATCCCAGCACTTTGTGAGGTGGAGGTGAGTGGATTGCCTGAGCCCACGGTCCGAGAGCAGCCTGGGCAACTTGGCGAGACCGTATCTCTATGATAAAAGCCAAAAAATTAACCAGGCATGGTAGAACACACCTGTAGTTCCAGCTACTTGGAAGGCTGAGGCGGAAGGATTGACGCCGGGGTGGCCGTGAGTGTGCCACTGCACTCCAGCCTGGGCAATGGAGTGAGACTCCAACTCAAAAAAAAAAGAATATAGGAGTCTACAATATATGCATCAGGTGCATATTATCAAGAGCATGTGTGTTGGGAACATGTACGTCAAGAACACCATGAAGAAGGAAAGAGCTTGCCCATTTCAAGTAAGCTGTCATACTTCTTCCTGAGGTTTGTACTACATGAAATTGGTTTTTCCTAGAGGTGCCACTTACCTAGTTCAAGAGCCTCAAAGAATGAGGCTGACCATGGAAACCTTCACTGATGCAGAGAACCATGCGCTTAAAAACAGAGGCTGGGTAGTAGATGCTGGATCTTCACAGCCCTGGGCACGACGCTGCCCAACTCATGTCTCAGTTTTCTCATCTACAAACTATGGAAAATAATTGAGTTTTTTCAATGCTTGTCATGAAGGTAAATGTGATGATCAATGTAGAGTTTTACTCATGACCATCTCGTAGTAATATCTGCTCTTACTCTAACGGGAGTGTTCCTCTGCTGTAACACATCAGACTGAAAAGCCACTCCCAGGAACTTTCAGGGGCGAGCAGAAGGTCAAAATGAGTCCCCTATGTGGGTCCCTAGAGTTTTCCCAGAGGAGGAAGGTGGCTGAGGTCAGCTCTGCTCAGGGCTGCGTCAGTGAGATATTGGTGTGTGGATAAAGGTTTGTTTGCGTGAATCTGTGGGAACAGATATGAAGCACTAGTCAGGGCTTCTAGAAATTTTCTTTATAAGAATATTCATACTGTACACAGAACAAGGCCTTTCTTTGCCCAGGCGAATAGAGATTTATCGACATTCAGAATGCACAAGGCAAATTGAATATCAAGTGAGGATCTCTTTGTCCTTGCTTCTGAAGGTGAGATGAAATATTCCTCAATTTAGCCTTTACTCCCTGGGATGTTTTTTTTTTTTTTTTTTTTTGAGTTGGAGTCTCACTCTGTCGCCCAGACTGGAGTGCAGTGGTTGCTCCCAGCCACCGCAGCCTCGACCTGCTGGGCTCCGGCGATCCTTCCGCCTCAGCCTTCCAAGTAGCCGGAATTACAGGCGCTCGCTACCACGCCTGGCTGATTTTTTGATTTATTGTAGAGATGAGGTCTCGCTGCCCAGGTGGATCTCGAACCCGTGGGCTCAGGCAGTCCACTCACCTCAGCCTCCCAAAGGTGCAGGATTACAGGCTGAGCCACTGAGCCTGGCGGGATATTCTTATTAAACATCAACACTCCCTGTCCTACGTATAACAACACACACACACACACACACACACACACACACACACACACACCGCCTAAACATGCTCTAAAACTTTTGAGATAATCTCTAGAGAAAGGATCCAGATCTGAGCCTTAGGACCGGAATACTTCCTTCACCTGCTACAGGTTAAAATGTTAACACTCTTTTCTTACCATGTGCTACATGGTTAGTGGGAATGTAGAGTAGCACAGCTTCTATGGAAAAGAGTATGGAGATTTCTCAAAGAACTAAAAATAGACCTACCGTTCGATCCAGAAATCCCACTACTTGATACATACTCAAAAGAAAAGAGACCATGCTGTCAAAAAGATATCTGCACCCATAGGTTTATCCCAGCACTATTCACAATAGATAAGATACAGAATCAACCTAAGTGCCCATCAATGGATGATTGGAAATGACATATGGTATATACATGTAATGGAATACTATACTCCTCAGCCATTAAAAAGAATGAAATCATCTCTTTTGCAGCAACATGGAGGTCATTATCTTCAGTGAAACAACTCAGACACAGAAAGACAAATACCACATGTTCTCACTTATAAGTGGGAGCTAAATAATGTATACACATGGACATAGAGAGTGAAATAATAGACATTAGAGACTCGGAAGGGTGGGAGGGTGAGAAGAGGGGAGGGGGGGTGACGATGGAGAAATTTCCTAATGAGTACAGTGTACACAATTCGGTTGATGGGAACACTAAAAGCCCAGACTTCAGCACTGCACAATACATCCATGTAACAAAAACAGCACTTGTATCTCTTAAACCTGATTCTTTATCTGTCTGTCTACCTATCTGTCTGTCTATCTACCTATCTATCTCTACATTTTTTCGAATGACCTACCAAATCACTCAAATTCAACAAAAGATGGAAATCACTGCCCTTGATAATACCCTCAGAGTTCATTCACATTAATGTTGTTGGTCTTTCCTCATATTTTGGGGGAGAGGGGGAAGAAAAGGCATCATTTTTTTAATAGTAAGAAAGTGAGTTTTTATTACAATTTTCTGTTGCGTTTATTTATTAACCAAGGGACAATATACACAAAAGTGACACACATAGACACACCACACACATGATTGTGGCAAGATAGTCTCTCCACCTCATGGGAAGGCGAAAATGGCAGTCATTTCATGTTTTATTATATACAGTTTGAAAGGCTTTAAAACAAAAGTGCTGAACTGGGAAGACTGATTCATAAATACTGTTATACACTATATTGGAGATATTCCCTTGCCAGAGTAGCACTATCCAGAAGTATTGCCTGTGTTACTGGACAGGTTCACAGTGGCCACTAGCCAGGTGTTGCTATTGAACAGTTAAAATGTAGCTAGTGTGACTGAGAAACTGACTTTTAATTTTACTTACTTTTAATTAAGGCATCATTATTATGTTCGTGACAACTCATTCCTTTTTGTGTCTCTGCCAGCTTGGCTGACCATCAGCTTCCTCTGACAGCCCATCTGGAAGTTAGTTCAAGTCCGTATGTGGGGGAGTGTGGGAAGCTTTCATCATGTTATAAAAAACATGTATTATGCAATAAACAACATGGCCGCTGGCTGGTAGAATAACCTATCAGAAACAACCACGTAGCCGCAGTACGTTGGCTGCCAGGCAGCATATATAGGCAAACAACTGCGCCAGAGGGGAGAGCCATTTTGTCTTCGTAAAGAGCACATTAAGACCTGGAGTAAACTTGTCTGCAGAAGAACGGTGTCGGTGTCGTCTTTCTTCGGCTCGCGACAGGGGAGTGTGTGTACATGCACCCTATTTCCTTATATTAACTTACGGATCATTTCTCACCTTGTTTTCTAGCTTTGCAGGCAAACTGAGTACAGGGTTCTTATTGATTTTGGTGGCCTGGAGTTGGGGTTCTCTCAATGAAAATGAAACATACTCTGCTCAGTTCCACAGAGCATAGAGCAAGTGGAGAAGTGGACCATAAATTCATGGGTAACCAAGTCAAGGCTTCAGTTGGGTTTTATTCTTTCTTTGAGTGCAGGCCAAGTGCTGCAGTTGGGCTTAAACTGGATGTATAGGGAAGATTTTGGAACTTTTGCTATGAATCACACTTTCCATTATTCATTCTACTCACATGAGTTCTACCAGCAAAAAGAAATACCACTGTAGATTGTGTACAATTCAGTTGACCTGGAGTTTCTTGTTCTGAGGCCAAAAATTTGAGATGGGGAAAGCATGAAAAGGAAGAGGTTTTCTACTCCATCCCAGATATTTATTACTGCCGGACTCATATGTGTTAGGGAAAGAAGAAATGTTCTTATATTGTGTTCAACTTTGCACATGACATTATTGTTCTGCAATCCAGGAAAGTATTATTTTTAAAAGTCAATGGAAATGGGCAACTTTGGGGAGGTATTTGAACTGTATTTCTGCTGTTTCTTTTAGGCAAACACAGATGAATGACTTCTTAACTCACTTGGTGGAATACTGGACTTGGAACCTTCATTAAAGACCACTGTTGAATTGTTATGTCCCAGGAAGGTATGGGGTCTGACCTAATGGAATATCCATATTTGCACAGAGTGTGTGTGTTTCTTATTTGGAAGGAGACAACCAACTGGCCAACTCCTGAGGTTGAGACTGTGACTTTGGCCCTTAATTTCCAAAGAGATGAAATTCCACAAACTTTTTAACCTCAGACATGTTAAAAAGAGCAGAGCCTGCAGAAGTTGCTCATTTTGAATATTTTTCTTTTAATTATTTTTTTCATGATATAAAAAGCCTGCTGGCTGGCTATTTGCTGTTTTTAGATAAAACTTCTGTGAGGAGAGTCAAGGTAGAATTTCCTCTCTGTATTTTGTTTTCTTCCTCTCTTACCACTTCTCTTTTCTCATCTTGCCAAAACTAACTTTTCTCTGTGGCTTTGGTATGCTTTATCCTCTAGCAGGACTTTTGATCTCTGAAGATTTAAGGCTTGGAATAAGCATTGGTGGCCTTGAGTTTGCAAAAATCATTCTTAATCTCCTTAATGTGTTGCTTTATTTGAACATGCCATTGCCCAGTAATGTGGCTTCCCCTATGTGAGATCCAATTAATCAATTCAAAACAGTGCTGGACAAATAACTGGTGAGTTTGGAATAGGATAGCTTGGCTGAAATAAGCTTTTGAGAAGTCATGAATTCAGCATCTCTGACTCTCAGATCTCTGCCTGTAGAACCAGCTTAGAAATCCAGATGGGGCCCTGAGCCAAGGACAGAGAGAGAGAGACTCTCGTTCTTAACACTAGTTGGTATTAGCCTGGCAACCTTGAAGAGTCACTGTAATCTTTCTTTTTTTCTCAATTCGTTGTTCATTCTCCTTCAGAGGAAAGGGAGTTCTCATTTCCTGGTTACTATGTAGCATCTTAAACACAAAATCGGTGCTCCTGGCTAATCTCCCTGTGGTCAGCACCTATGTTCTGTTCTACCACGTGGGCCCACCTGGGTGGCCACCTACAAAATCAGACCACTGACTACTAGGTGAGCCAAGTGTGTGGATAAACTGAGCAAATCCATTCCAACTCTGTAAACCTACCGTCAGGGAAGATGATGCTGTTTGAATCTTTACTAAGTTATTTTGAATTTATATTAAGAATGATAGTCTGTGAAATTAAAAAAAAATAGATTTATAAGAAAATAGAGCCTACTTGATAACATGTAAGAGTGAGGTCACTTCTTTTTTTTTTTCTGACTTGGAGGGTGGAGTGCAGTGGCACACTCATGGCCACCCCAGCATCAACTTGCTGGGCTCTGGCGATCCTTCTGTGGTGATCCTTCCTCACCCTTCCAAGCAACCAGAACAACAGGGGTGCACTACCACACACAGTTAATTATTTTGATTTTATTGTAGAGACAAGGTCTCACCAAGTTGCCTGGGATGGTCTCGAACCCGCAGTCTCAGGCAATCCACTCGCCTCGGCCTCCCAAAGTGCTGGGATTATAGGCTGAGCCATCGAACCCGGTCTCATTTTTTTAGAAGTGAGAAGTTGAGCTCGTCTTATCAGAATAAGGAAATCCTAGGATTTCAGGAACCATATGCCTTGCTACTTCAGCAAAAGTCAACTTCTATATGTCTTTTAAAAAGTGATAAAGTTGACCTTTGTTGAAGTAGCAAGGCATATAGTTCCTGAAGTCCTAGGATTTCCTTATTCCGATAAGACAAGGTGTTTTTTGGTCAGGGTTCTGAGTTGCCAATAACAGAATACATTCTGGTTAGTTGAAGTACAAAAGAAATTTATTCAAGAATATTGAGTAGGTCACAGAAACTCAAGGAGGGGCAGAAAGTAGGTTCTGAGCCATTCCGGAGCAATGCCTGGCCACAGGAGCTTTCTGGGCAGATTTTCCTTTGCACCAGTGAGAAACTGGGATGGATACCATCAGCTCTGTCAAGGTTGATCTGGAAGGTCCAGAGACCGCCATCGTCACACCGACTCCTCTTCACACAGCCAGTTCCTAAGGATGCACATTTCCAACTCTAAGACTGTCATGGGTAGATCCGATTGGTGGAGTCTAGGCTACCTAAACTGCAAGGGATTCTGGGTATGTAAGCTTTCTAGTTTCTACTTGGGGAAGGTGCAACATATAATATGAAATATTACTAAAAGGTAAGGAAGAAATCATCAATATTAAAACTGTTTGTGTTTCAAAGAAGACCATTAAGAGAGTGAAAAGGCAATTCACAGAATGGAAGAAAAACGTGGCCAGTTGTATATATGATAAGAAACTTGCGTTTTTTGCATGTAAAGAACTCTTACACTCAATCGTGAAAAGAAAAATAACTATTAAAAATGAGTAAAGGGTCAGGGACAATGGCTCACACCTGTAATCCCAGCACTTTGTGAGGTTGAGGCGGGTGGATTGCTTGAGCCCAGGAGTTCCAGATCCGTCTAAGCAACATAATAAAACCTTGTATCTACAAAAAAGTTAAAAAAATTAGCTGGGCGTAGTGGTATGCACCTGTAGTCCCAGTTGCTTGAACTGCTGAAGTGAAAAAATTGCCTGAGCCCCAGAGCTTGAGACTGCTATGAGCTGCGATCGTCATGATCATGCCACTGCACTCCAGCCTAGATGACAGGGTGAGACCTTGACTCAAAAAAAAAAAAAAAAAAAGGGCAAAGGATCAGAGTAGATATTTCTCCAAAGAAAATAGACAAGTGGCCAAAAAGCGTGTGGAGGATGATCAACGTTATTAGCCATCAGAGAAATGCAAATCCAAACTGCATTGAGATGCCGTTACACACCCACTGGATGGCTATAATCAAAAAGACAGGTAATAACCATCGATTGTTGGTGAGGATGTGAAAAAACAGAGCCCTCGTGAATTGCTGCTGGAAATGTATCATGGTGCAGCCACTTTGGAAAACAATCTGGCGGTTCTGCAAAAGATTAAGCATAGCCTTACCTGTCACCCAGGAATTCCACTCCTGGATATATACCCAAGAGACTGAAAACATATGCCTAGGACAGGCATGGCGGCTCATGCCGGTAATCCCAGCACTTTAGGTCACCGAGGCAGAAGAACTGCTTGAACTCAGGAGCTCAAGACCAGTTTAGGCAACATAGCGAGACCTTGTCTCCACAAAAAAAAATTAGCTGGGCATGGTGGCTTATGCCTATAGTCCTAGCTACTTAGGAGGCTGCAGTGGAAGGATCCCCCGAACCCAGTAGGTCAAGGCTGCAGTGAGCCTCGAATGTGCCATTGCACTTCAACTTGGGTGACAGAGTGAGACCCTGGCTCGAAATAATAATAATAATAATAAAATTCTATAAAGAAGAAATCACAAGTCCACACAAAATCTTTTACATGAATGTTCATAGTAACATTATTTAAAATAGCCAATACATGAAAACAAAAATGACCATCAGCTAATTAACGAATCAACAAAATGTATATACTTATACAATGGAATATTATTTGGTCATAAAAAGGAATGGTGTACTAATAGATGCTACAATATCGCTGAACCATGAAAACAGTATGGTAGCAAGCTCTTACTTAAGCTTCATCTAAGACAAAAACAAGTCGTCTTTCTACTTTCAGGAAAAACAAATAAAATAAAACCACAATACATATAACCACCACCACCACAACAACAACAAAAACAAAAAACAGCATGGTAGGTGAAAGAAGCCAGTCTCAAGGGACTAGACACTACAGTGTAATTTCATTTATATGCCATGTGCATGTATTAGTTTTCTAGGGCTGCCATAACAAGCTACCACAACAGAAATTTATTTTCTCACAGTTCTGGAGGCTACAATCTGAGATCAAGATGCCAGTAGGGCTGGTTTCATTCTGAATTCTCTCTCTTTGGTCTGCAGGTGGCCATATCTCTGTGTCTTCACAGGTAGCTCTATGGCTAATCTGTGCTCTGCTCTCATCTTCTAAGGACACAAGTCATACTGGATTAGAGCCACCTAAGTGACGCCATTTTTCACTTAAGTGTCTCTTTAAAGACCCTGTCTTCAAATACAGTCACATTCTGAGGTACAGAAAGTTAGGACTACAACAATTCAGCCTTTAATAGTCCATGAATAGACAAATAGAAGATTAATAGATTAGTGGTTGCCTACGGCTGGAGGGTGGTAGGGTGTTGGGAGATGATGGTTAGTGAGTCTGAGGTTATTTTTTTGGGGTGGTGAAAATGTTGCAATACTGATTTTGGTGATGGTTGCAAAATTCTGTGAATACACTAAAAGTCACTGCATCGTACACTTTAAATGGGTGACTAGTCCACACATAATGAATGTCTATGACAGGAATTTACACTACTTTCACTTGAGAAATTGAGAACGAGCCAGAAAATAAGAATTCACGGTCTCCATGGATTTGGCTCAAGGGATCCCTCTCCCCTCCCTAATTCTAAATTGACTTGACGTGCCCAGTGGGAGCACTGGCATGGCTGCTCTTTTGCCATGATGCCAAGGTCCTTCCTGAGTCTTCTGGAATGAGGGTGACCTAGTGTGACTGCTGTCATTCCTTAGATGCCCAGGATGAGTGCAGTTGCTCTGGTGAGGACCCCTTTCCTCGATTAAAACTTACAGTGCATCCCCGAGAAGCTGTATATTGTAGAAGAGATGTATCTTCTCAATGGGACAATTGTTTTCAGCCCTAAAAGATTTTTATTTATTATATGTATATTTTTTAATTTTTAAAAGATTTAAAAAAAATTTTTTTTGAGTTGGAGTCTCACTCTATCACCCAGGCTAGAGTACAGTGGCATGCTCCCGGCCACTGCAGCCTTGATTTACTGGGCTCAGGTGACCCTTCTGCCTCAGCCTTCCAAGAAGCTGGAACTACAGGCACGTGTCACCATGCCTGGGTAATTTTTTGACTTATGGTAGAGATGAGATCTCACCAAATTGCCCAGGCTGATCTTGAATCCGTGGGCTCAGGCAATCTTCTTGCCTTGGCCTCCCAAAGTTCTGGGATTACAGGCTTGAACCACCATGCCCGGCCTCATTATATATTTTTTAAATTATATTTGACCATTTTAGGAGCACAAGTGGGTTTTGGGTTACATGGATGAATTGCAAGTGGTGAAGTTTGGGCTTTTATTGTGCCCATCCCCCCACATAATGTACGTTGCACTCAATCTAGCCTTGGTATATTTTTATTTCCCAGTTGAATGTACAGTCACGTGTCTCATATGCCACTTTGGTCAATGACAGGCTGCATATGCAAGGTGGTGCCATAAGATTGTAGTACCATATTTGATCTGTTCCTTTTCTATGGTTAGACACACAGATGCTTACATTGTGTTACAATTGTCTACAGTATTCAGTCCAGTAGCATGCCATCTGGGTGTGTAGCCTAAAAGCAATAGGCTAGACCACATAACCTAGGTGTGTAGCAGGCACTACCATCTGGGTTTGTGTAAATATACTCTGTGATGTCACACAGTGACAAAATATTCTTTTTTTTTTTTTTGAGTTGGAGTCTTACTCCTTTGCCCAGGCTGGAGTTTAGTGGCACACACACTCATGGTCACCCCAACGTCAATCTGCTGGGCTCCAGCAATCCTTCCACCTCAGCCTTCTGAGTAGCTGGAACCACAGACATGTGCTACCTCACCCAGATATTTTTAATTTTATTGTAGAGACGAGGTCTCACCAAGTTGCCTGGGCTGGTCTCAAACCTGCGTACTCAGGCAATCAACTCTCCTCGGCCTCCCAAAGTGCTGGGATTACAGGCTGAGCCACCGAGCCCGGCCGACAAAATATTCTAACAATGCATTTCTCCTACCATATCCCCATTGTTAAGCAACACATGTCTGTATTTTTTAAATGTTTAACCTAGAAAGGCGTCTCTGTACATTTCAATAGAGCATACTCTCATTATTTATTATGCCTTTTAATAGTATTATCCTTTAATCTCCATGTGGTCCCTTCGTATGACAAGGTCCATTACTCATTTCCACCATGGACCTTCCTCAGAATTTAGTCATGTGTTAATTGGCTTGAGGGCTTTTTGTTCCTCCCTGTGAATTTATTTGAGGTTTCACTATTGCTCCAGCAGAGGTATGTACAGGAGAGAGTACTTGGTAATGGGAGAAGAATCGATGAAAGCTTCTTAGAGTAGACTATTTGCATTTGAGTCTTCAAAGATTGTTGGGGTATGAAGGGGAAGTAGAAAGAAAGGGAAGAACTTCCAGGCAGGAAGTCACAGCATGTTCGACACAGCCTGCAGCACCAGGACTGGAGTGAATAGTTTGATTTGGCTTCAGTGCAGGCTGCAGAGTAAGGGTGGGACAACAGTTAAGCCTGGACAGGTAGGCTGGGCCAGACGAAAGCCACCAGGGCTGGGGGAGCAAGAGGGAGACTGCCCAGGCCAGCTATGCTACAACACACACCAACCAGGCATGAATGGTGATCCAGTCGCCATTCAGGGACTGGCTTCTTTTGGTTTTTTGAAGTCAGCTAAATCATTCTAGAAGGTGGAATTCAGGAACTCTTTTGTGGAACAATGTAATGGAATTGGCCTTACAGGTAGTTCACAATGACCATTCACAATGATCCGGATAAGCAAGATGGGAATATACCTGGAGGAACCTCAAATCATTCTACAAAAAAGATAACTACACATGTATGTTTGTTGCAGTTCTATTCACAATAGCAAAAACATGGAATGAATCATGATGCCCATCGAAGCTGAACTGGATAAAAAATGTGGTACATATACACAATGGAATATTATGCAGCGATAAAGAAGGACAAACACATGGACTTCGCAGCAACGTGGACGGATTTCGAGTCGATCATACTCAGTGATCTATCACAGAAACAAAGAACAGAGTACAATATGTTGTCATGCATAAGCGGACCTTGAACAATTATCATAATACTATAAGAAAGCAATTGGCAGTAGTGGGAAACTGTCAGGGGAGGGGGGGTGAGATTGGCAGCTGAGGGAAACTGTCAGGAGAGGGAGGGGCACACCTCATCAACAAGGGTACCTGCATAATCAACGTTTGTATACCTAACCCTGAATTGTATCCCACATCTTTATAATAAAATTAAAAATTAAAAAATGGATGCAGATAAGCAGAGAAGGGCGTGAAAAGGCAGCGTGACAGCTGCTGTGTGCAAGGAGGGAAAGCCTCTTTCCAACACTCAAGCACAAGTCACAGGTGGCCTTGCTTGACGTGCTTCAGGATAATCCAACCAGCAGAAACAAACCAAAAGTGGCTTCAAATTCCTGCCACAGATATGAAGGATACTCTCGTAACCCCAGTGAATCTAATCCACTTCTCCTTCTCTCTGGATTCCAAATCAGAGGTTGAGGCTCCAATTCATGTTTCCAACTGTCCATCCTTGCATGCATCCATCTGTGTATCCATTCATTCAACTATCCATCCATCCATCCATCCATCATCCATCCATTCATGCATCCATCCATCCGGGCTTTGAATCCCTGTGTATGGACCAATATAGTCTCTGCTCCTGACTTGTGATTAGAAACACACACACACACACACACACACACACACACACACACAAGCATACTTTTATGTTGCAGTGAATAAGTGAATTCCTAATAAAGAAAATCAGCACTAGGGGAGTATTTTTATATCAGGAAAATATTTAATGACAAAGACAATATTACTACCTCCTCTGAGCATCCTACTTGTAAACATTCTTACTTCTTAATTAACCTCCCCACCCTCCAGTAAATACAACCTCTTAATAGAGTCCCCACATCAATTTTTTGGGTGTCTGGAATCATGTTTAGTGATGACCTATTTTATTTAAAATCCTCCCTAAGTCTGAGTGGCAAAGGCCACACAATTTTCCTGGGATGCATTCCCCAGCTCTGATTCAAATCATAGTCCTTCATTCACAGTCAGGAGCCCTCACACCTGGGTGTTTGCTGAAGAAAGACCACTTGTGTCTGCCTGTCCTAACCCCTGCCATCCCTGAGTAAAGCAACCTTAATACCATTTATGACTCCCCTCCCAGACCACTGCATTCTTTTGTTTGGGGGGAGTGAGATAGAGCAGCCGTTTTCCAAGGCCTATTTTGAGTAAAGGTCAAGCTTGGTGACTTTCATTGGGGCAGGAATGAGAATAGTGCCACAAGCTCCCTGAATGACATGTGGGTGAAGCCTTGACACTCATTTCTCTCTGGGAAGTCTGAGATGGTGGACACACTGGAGAGGGTAAGGAAAGGAAGACTTGTGTATGATTCAAAAAGCCTTTGCTGAGAACATTCCTGTGTGTTTGACCTCCTACCCCTGGTTTGGGTGCCTCTCATGGAGACCTCCACAGCCCTCTGTGTTTACATCACTCCATGCAGTAAGCCAAATAACGGCTTCCAAGATGTCCACTTGAAATCCCCCAAGCCTATCAATGTTGCCTGATATGGCAAATGGGACTTTGTGATCCTTCCTCCTCAGCCTTCCAAGTAGCTAGAACTATAGGTGTGTGCCACCATGTTTGACTAATTTTTTGATTTATTGCACAGACGAGGTCTCATAAGGTTGCCCAAGCTGGTCTTGAACCCCTAGGCTCAGGCAGTCTTCTTGCCTCCGCCTCCCAAAGTGCTGGGATTACAGAGGTGAGCCACTGCCGGCTCCCCCCACCCCACCCATGTTTAGGATCTTGGCTTGGGGAGATTGCCCTGAATTTTCCTGGTGTGTCCAATGTCGTCACAGTGGTCCTCCTAAGAGGAAGGCAGAGGAAGTAATAGACAGAAGTGGACAATGCAATGATAGAAACACAAGGTTGGAGTGATGTAAGAAAAGGGTCACAGGCCAAGGAAGCCGGCAGCCTTCAGAATCTAGAAAAGCAAGGAGGTCGATTCTAGAGCCCCAGAAGGAACCAGTCCTGCTGACAATTTGATGTAAGCTCAGTGAAACTGATTTGAGATTTCTGGCTTCCAGAACTGTTAAGTGCATAAATCTGTGTTGGTTTAAGTCACCTGGGTTGTGATAATTTGTTACAGCAGCCGTAGGAACTTAGAATACTCCTCTTACTGACATTTCTACTACCAAGCCGTGTCTTTGAGTAGAGACTAGAAGCTCATTTTTGTCTCCTCAGCACTGGACACCTGTCAATAACCTCTTTCAGAATGCAAGAAACAGAGACGCGCTCCCATGACCTCCAACCCAGGATATTCATCCTAATGGTACATGAGAAAGAAAGGAATTGGCAAAACTGTCCCAGCAGCTGCCCTGCTAAGCCTTCTGGCCACTGGAACATCCTTCAGCAAACAGGATTAGTTTTGGTCATTGGGCAGAAAGGTCAATAACACAACAGCAACGGTAGTGGCCTTTCCCTCAGACACATGAGTCCACGTTAGTGACTCAATTCTCTTCCCCTGCTGTCACCAATTACACCAATAGATCCTACATCTGTTATTCAAACTCCCCTAAAGGAGAAAGGCAGTCTTTCGTGCCATCACCACCCAATGTGGAATTCTCTTTGGGGGCAAAGCTGTCTCACAAAACCAGCATCTGTGATTCTGACAGCTCACAGATGGTGGTGCTGGGGATCTGTGGTCAGGATAACAGAGCTCAGAGACACCGCTCCAATTCACAGGCGCAGAATCAGCTCTCAACAAATATCAGAGGGGAAGTAACATATGGGGACACAGCAGAAATGTAAGACACAGACCCTGCCTACAGGACTTTGTACTCCTTTACTGAGGAGTAAAAGGGAAATATATATGGGATCATCATATGTGGAAATATATATATAATATATATGAATATATGAGAAGTACATATGGAACAGGACGTTACATTCTTTTTAGATAAATAAAACTAGAGATTATTATATTAGCAACATCCTTCCTTGTCCCCTAATGAAATAATCTGGTATGCATGACTTTACTTCCGTGTTCCTTTAGATTAGTTCTGAGGTTTAGCTTCTAATAGGTAATTTAGTAGTTAAGTTTGTAAGCATAGCGAGGTAAACTGAGGTTTTCCCCCCTTGCCACCTTTTCCTACCTCTGTAGTTGTGGGAAAAAAAACCTAGTGTTTAGGAAGAATTACACATGGACCCATGTATATTCTTCTAAAGGTTTCCTATAATATAAGAAAACTTTACAATGGTTATGGTGAGGCCAGGACTCTAAGCTCTCATGAAAAGACCCATGTTATGTTACTAAAATGCATGGGATCCAGTTGGGAGTCTTCGTAGAGAAACAAGTTAATTTCAGAAATTTGTGAGAAGGAATCTCAGAGTGGAAGTTCCCTCACCTTTTCCCAACTGAGAGGACTAGAATGCTCTTCCTCCCTTCCCAGGAGTCTGCAGTCACTGGGAGGAAGCCAGAGGCATTCAGAGAATGCCGGACACAGACAAAGTTGCCCAGTCACTAGGAGAGCCTTAGGGCCTGAAGTCAAATGCCTTCTGTAGAGAGGAAAAGCCTCCTTGGAAAAAATGGGATAAGCAAAGGGATTGAAAGGACAGAGAAGTTAAAAGTCAGAGGCCTGAAAGAGAGGAAGAGAAAGAAAAGGGAACTAAGAAGAGAAGGCACTTCCCCAAAGAACACCCTAAGATGGCCAGGACTGTGAGGTCTCACCTTTTGTGCTGTGAATAAGGGAATGAGGAGCTACACTAGAACACAGCACTTGATCTTTTCTTGGTTGAACACAGGTTTTAGAATAATCGGAAGCCCTTCAGTGAAGATGGACTTAACTCTTCATCTAGATCTAGAAGGCTCTCGGTTTGGGGGAGCAGGAAAAAGAAAGATGGACAGGAGGGAGGAAAATTCCAGTCCCCCATGATCAATAGACAGGCAGGGGTCAGTTTCTTCAGATGGTGTAAGACAGGCTCAGGTAGATGGAATGGAAGGCAGAATCTGAAAAGCAGGAGCTAAGAGCTCCAAGTCACCGAACCAGAAATGTCTGGGTGGAGGAACGGGCACTGACATGACCCCTCTTCGAGTGGACGTTGACTGTTAAAGGGCAAACTGGAAACATAAGCATCATTCTCACTCTGCACAGCCAAGGAGTCCCAGGAAGGATTCCAATGAGACATGGCTAATGGAAATCAATCACCACCAAGGTGATCTGCAGAAAATATTACTGTCGTCTCATTGTCTAATGTTCTGCCTTTACTGACTTAATTGAATGCATGTTATCTTATTTACCCATTAATTTGATAGATTCATGCATAACCTCAGCTTTCCTAATCCGTTTTTCTCATAAGGTCACATGTTCCTCAATTGGAAATTATTCCACCAAATCTCCATAGTTGGTGATGAACAAAATATAATACGGTCAAATTGTGGAGCACTGTCATTAGCAGACAGTAAGTAAGGTGTGCGGCGGTTATTATGAGAGGATGATAACAAGCCCTCATGTGTTGACTGATTACTACTTACAGCCGCTGTGTGCTACATTTCATCTCATTTAATCCTTCCAACAACGTGACGAGGTGCTGTTATCTCCACTCTACAGATGTGGAAGCAGAGGCAAAGGGAGTGTGAGTTGTTACAAGTTCCATAACTAATAAGTTGCAGAGGAGAGATTTGAACCTAAACTCATCTGAATCTGAAAGCCATATGAGGGGGATCTCCCCCAAAATGGAACTTATTTGTAAAAAAAATCACATATGTATTCTATCACGTTTGCACTTTAGTCACCTTCAAAGTACTCTCTGTTTGATGCAATACTCCTATCAAGACTTTTTTCCACTGTTCAAAACTGTTTTGATGCCTTTTGCTGTTTCTGCCATTTTTGTTTCACCTCTTTCACACCGGCAAAATGTTTCCCTTTGAGGACTTTTTTCATCTGCAGAAACAAAAAATAAAAAGTCGCTTGGGGCAAGATGGGGTGAATATGGAGGGTGGGGCACAGGGATCATGCCAGTGTTGGTCAAAAACTGTTGAACACTCAGTGCAGGGTGGGCAAATGCGTTGTCATGGTGGAAGAACCAGTCACCTGTTTGCTGCAACTCAGCACATTTCTTCTGCAAATTATGACACAACTTTCTCAAAATTTCCAGATGAAAACTATGGTTGACTGTTTGTTCCAGAGGAACAAATTCTGAGTGTGCTATAAGGGATCCACTTTCCAAAATATAATTCTGGTTTTTTTGGGGGGTCCTCCCTCATATACGCTGCCTGCTTGTTGGAAGGCAGGGTGGTAAAGAGAGCCTGGGGCAGCCCTGGAGGGATGAGAGAGAATTGTATGTGGAAAGGAGAAGAGCATTCAAACTGGGTTTGGGAGGGAGGAATAAGGATAAAAATGAAGGGCTGGAGAGACCAGCCTACTTGGGATTGGGGTTCACGCCAGAACCCAGAAAGAACTGAGGATGAAAAATAGAGCGAGCCAGATATGGGAGTCCTTAAAATGCTAGCAGAGTCCTCTCCACATGTTTCATCAGGGGAGAGGGAGTTCTTGGGTTTTCTAGTCCTTTTTTGGGTGAAGCAACCAGTTCATCTCATTTAACGATCCTTTGGGCCATTTTTAAAGTGATTATTTTGTACAACGATGGATTTGGTGGGAAGCAAGGAGCATGAGCGTAGAGGGAGAAAGGATAGGAAAGAGGTGGTGGAGAGAGGATGGTGTTTCCATAGAAAATATTTGCAAGACTAACGGAAAATATTTCGACAAACTTAATCACTCACGTAAACTTATTCTAACTTGATTCCCCTGGGACAATATCAGGTCCTTCAAATACGGGAAGAGGACCGGGGGAAGGGTAGACAGACTCTTTCACTCCTGCAGAAATCTGTAGCTCGGGTTCCATTGGGAGGTACATGGCAGCCAATATTGCAATCAAGCGGGGTGGTTTCCTTCCTAAGCTTGGGCCTGCTTAGCTGGCCATGGCAGCTGACTTCTGTTCACAAATCAGCTGTCCCAGTTTTGGGGAGGCGAGTCCCTTGAGTGGACTGCTCATTATGAGTCATGTTTCAGAAGACCCCTTAGCCAGGGCAGTGAAAACTGGTGGCTTTCATTAAGGGCCTCTTCTATGTCAGACACTTTCACTCATGTCCTTCGGCTCTCCCGATAGCCCTGTAAAATTATGATTCCTCTCCAACAGCTGTGGAAACAGGCTGAGAACGAGCACCGGAGGTCACACAGCTAGAAAGTGGAGGAAAAAGAATTTGAACCTGGTTCTTTTCTAACTCCAAGCCCAGTGCTCTTTCTTCCCCGTCACTGTGGATTGTAGGTTAAAACAAACAAACAAACAAACAAACAAACAGATTAAGGGGGAGCAGGGTACAAGGGAAGTACCACAGTGGGATTCTAAGGGGAATTTAAAAAACTGCCTCGTTATTTAGATGTAGTGTATAGTGTATGGCCTGCAACTTATGACCCCCCGCCGATGGACTGGTCACACTGAGCCAGGGGCTGGTGAGGGAACTGCTCTCCTCCAGAATCAGAGTTTTCTAAAAGAAATTTCTCTATCTTTCCCCCTCAACCTCTCTTTGTCCCAGAAAGAAATAAACTTGAAGGAGCCCTCGTGATGATGTGAGCACACTGGAGTGCTGTGAGGGCCTTAATCCTGGGAGATTTACGTCTGTGACTTCACTATGAAAACAAAACTATTTTACCGGACCTGTCAGGGAGCAACAATTAGAAAAGAATGTGAAGTTTACTTTTGGCAAACATGTGGTTCATAATAGAGCCTCTCCTACCAATGGAGGGATTTGTAGCTCCAATGATAAAGACTGCAGGCTAGAAAGGAAAAGAATAAAGAAAGCATAACAGAATTCCTGTTACCCCACTCCAGAACAGGGAAGCCATGGGTAGGCCAAGGCCATAAAATATTATGTTTTTGCATATTTTTTCTACATTGACATGCCAGTCATTGTGCATTTGTAAGTTGGTTTTGTGTTAATTCACATAGGGTGGCTCATTTGTTTTCTGTTGTTATAAAAACACCTCAAGACATGCGTGACAGGTCTTCCGAGAATGCAACTGATTTCCGAGTCACTGCGGATAATTGCACATTGATATGGATTGTACAAGGATCTAGTTTGATTCTGCTGTCTGCCTGTCAGGATAATGGGCATTCTAGCCATTAGGTCAGGTGGGTGTAATGACTTCAGGCAGGGCAAAGGCCACACAACATCAAGTCAATGGGGACTACAGCAGTAGCAAGCCAGAGACTGAACAGTTAGGTGGCGGGGCTCAGGGGAGTGGTCGAGGCCCAGGCAGGATGCAGACTCGGACAGTCTGAGAGTGTCATGATCAGAGATATCAGAAAAGCCCAGACTCAGTTACAAAACCAAGGAGAGCTTCGTGGGAGTTAACGGAATGCTCAAGACCTCGTGCTGTCTTCCCCTTAAGAGCAGGCACCATATAATAGTCTATTTTGTGTTGCTGTAAAGAAAAGCCGGAGGCTGGATGAATCATAAAGTAAAGAGGTGTATTGGCTTGCGGTTCTGCATGGTGCTGCCATCTGCTTGGCTTCTGGTGAGGCCTCAGGAAGATTTTACTCATGGTAGAAGGCAAGAGGAACCAGAGGAGTGCAGGCATGTCACAAAGCGACAGTGGAAGCAATAGAGAAATAGATGCCAGGCTCTTTTAAACAACCAGCTCTTGTGTGAACTAATAAAGTGAGAACTCACCCATGACCAGGAGAACAGCAGTAATCCATTCATGAGGGATCTGCCCCCATGATCCATTCATATCCCCCAGGCCCCACCTCCAACATCAGAGATCACATTTCAACTTGAGATTTGGAGGGACAGCCATCCAAACTATAGCAGGTAGTGTTTTAGACACCATTTTATTTCCCAGAAGCCACCACAGTTCCTTATCCTAGAGCCATGCACATAAAAGGTTGGCTGAACATATTAACTCTTTGATCATCATTTCTACTCCTGGGCACCAGGTCTACGTGACCAAAAGGAATCCCAATGGGAAAAAGTAATCTCCTAGTCTTTTGAGGTAGCAAAGTTGTCTAAACACCCATAAGCTTTTCATTTCCATAGCTGAAATCCTGTCTCGCTTTCTCCACAAAACTGGAGTTGAAGTCCAGTTTTGTTGGGGTGGAGCAGGTGCTTTATTTTCTAAAAATGGACTGGTTTGGATTCCAGTGTGGTCTCAATTTAGAAACTGAGACCTTGACCTCCTTTTCAACAGAGAACTTTCTGCTCCCGAACTGGTTACTAATCACCAGGTGCCTTACTAGCCCAACCCACTCTGGAAGCTCCGTTGAACAACACACATACGAGAGTTGCTGTTATATGAAGTAGATTGACAGGGCCCTTATCCAAGGGTCAAAGAAATGATCAAATCACTTCATATTTTTGCCCTTCTCCTGAGCTTCTGCAATAATTCATATGCATTTCTGTTAATCCTTATCGTGCACTGTTTCAGTTACTTGATTTTTGGAATTGTGAGTTCTTTGTGGGTAGAGGCCAAGCATAGAGGCTGATACAAAGGAGAACATCAATAAGCAGTTGCAGATGGTGAATTTAAAAATAATGAGTTTATAATGTGAAACTGGACAGAAAACTACACCATTCAAATTTCCATCAGCTCAGTATATTCTCTTCACGATAGACATTGTTTTGAAATACTCTTTCCACATCCATTCAATGTTGGCTCAGGGTGTGAATTTAGAGTGTCTTGGCATTTATTACTGTATGGTCATCCCTACTGTGACAGCCATACTGCTCATAACTTCTCTCAAGAAAGAATTCTATGCTCCGTTACATGAAGTGCTATTGGTAGACAGACCGCAACTGCAATGCCTTCAGATTCCAACCTCAACCTTTGGATTGATTTCAGCCTGCAGCCCCCAGGCCATGACTGGGCTTGGCGGGGGCCCTGGGATGTGGCCATTTCTGTCCAATGTAGAACTCCTCCAGCTGGGTGATCTTTGTTCCAGCATTTCCACTGGGTTGGGCTGAGGCTTTCTTTGCCCCATTTTGCTTTTTTGCTTTCATTTCAGGCATCAGATGTCCATCACAGTCTGAAGACTTTCCCTGCCCAGTGCTGCTTTCTCTTTCTTTATCTTTCACAGACTATTTCCCAATAAACCTCTTACATTCCGATCTCCCATCCCAAAGTTGGCTTCCCAGAGGATCTGAACTAGCACACCTACACAATTCTTTATCAGATTTATTTTCTTCCTTTAGGTGCAATGGAGAGATTTTTATTAACTTGAATACATATGTCTCCTGCCACAACTGTAGCCTTGTTGAAATGCCCCTAAAGACAGCCATTTATCATGGCAACAAAGCCTCTTCCAAACCATGCTTCGCACCCTCATGCTGTTCATGCAAAAATGCCATCTCGTGGGGGTGGCTAAGCAGAGAATGTGGCTTTCTGAGTCAGCACCCCACACTCTAGCTCTTTGGCAAGTCTTTGTGAGCTTGGATCACAGCCTGAAAGAAAGCTGAGCACCCCCTCTGGGGCTGGGGAGGGGCCCTGAACATGTTTGGAGGTGATAATGAGAGCAACTCTGATTGAATGGGGTTTATGAGAGTTGTCAGATAGGGCTCTTGAGGAGTCTAGTGCTTTTCTTCCACTTTGGCATTTTGCATTTTTTGGCACAAGATATGTTAAAACTTGGAATGAGGTTATCACAAGGTATTTGTTTTGCCAAAGAGCCAGCTACTGCTTCAAGTCTTGTGTTCGCCTCATCTCTTGTTTGCGTCTGCCTTGCCAGGGATACTGCACTCCTGTGGTTCTTGGTAGCTCCACTGGTAGCCAGCAGGGAGACTAGTAGAAGTCAAGTGAAAAATATAGCCAAGTAAATCAAACAACCTGCGTCTTATTATTTACCCACTTTCTGCTCACAGTGTGGCATTCTTGATGACTAACGGAACACCTCTCCTTATTAAGTATATCAGCTAGACAGCAGACACATTCTTCTATCATATAACGCCTCTACACTGGGTATTGGAAATGTCAATTTCTTTGGCAGTGTGTTCAATTACATGGAAAAAAGGAAAGCATTAAAAAACACCAATTCAGACATGCTTAAATTTAATGCAGCTATAAGATGGCTGGTGCACAGTTTCGAGGAGCAGAATATAAGATGTCAGCATAGTTGACAGCCTCCTCCAGGGAGCCTTCCCTGAGCTTTCCTCAGCTCCAAACCCTCCAGGTCATTCATCAACCCTATTGCCCCTTGGGTATGTGTCTGTGTAACTCTAGTTGGTTTGGTATATTTGTATGCCTTGTCTGGAAGTTGGAAGGAACTGGAGAAAGTCATTCTAGAATAACCTCTAACTGAAGGCAGGAAGCTCCTATCATACAGAATAGGCATATCTTAAGCAGTCAGTAGGTTCCAAGGTCAGCACAGAGGGCAAAATCAGGTATTGTCAATATCATCTTGATTAATCCTAATGGGAGAAGCACGAGGGAACTGAAGCACTGAGGGGGAGGGGCAGTGAGCAGACCCATATGCCTGGTCTTTTACCCCTTGGCATAGACAGCTTCTAAGTGGGATGGTAGGGAGAAGCATCTACGTTATTTAATAATTTTTCATTTGTAATTTTTATCAAAGTTATACATGTTGCATTTTATTAAATTAAACTATTCCACCAGGTTTGTTACAAAAATTATCAGTCTTCCTCTTCATTTTCCCTTCCACAGAGGCAATGTCTTTCAACTGGAATGACTGACTCTCCATCCATGCTTATATTGCTACTTCTTGGGTTTCCATTTTTAGATGTTATCTATTGACTTCCTGCCATGGAAGATAGAGAATTTAGTTCTCTTTCATTCTCCTCCACCATACACTCTTCCAGTTTTCCCATCCTTTCATTGTAATTATGCTATAATTTTGGTTGAATTAATAATCAGTATTTACATTTTTGTGACTATGTAAATGGTATTCACAGCTGAACCATGTAGTAAACTTCTTTTCCTTTCCTGAACAACTTTTTATCTTCCTTAGAGTTGATTTTTAAAAATCTTGTTTGCTTAATTTTCTATGCACTTGTATTAGAGCAACCTTAATTAAACTTTCCACCAGCTGTCCAAATCCTTTGCCAGTATGTTCAAACATACTTACAGTCAATCAGCTTTATCTTGAAAAAACCCTCTGGAGCCTCTGGCCTGTTCCTATATGGTCTGGTATCCCTTTATAGTTGGATCACAGCTGTTGTCCTGACTTACCCCTTCATATCACCCTGGGGATATCATTGGCCTTTATCCTGTGTTGGATCTTGTCTTCCCTGTATCCCTGTCTTTCTTTTTTGGCTTAATCCCTTGTTACAATGGAGCAGGCCTACAAAATCTTCCTAAGAAAGGGTGGGCAGGAAGTACATTTTGGAAAATATCGCATATCAGAATATGTTCTTATTTTATCCTTACATTTTGCTGATAGTTCACTTGCATGTAGAATTTTAACATTTTGCAGATAGTTTTAGCTTAGAATTAGGAAGGCGTTTTTCCATTGTTCTAATGTTCAACATTGCAACTGAAAAGGATGATGCTATTCTGATTCCTGTTTCTTTGTAAGTATATTTTCTCTCTGAAAACCTGCCAGATCTTATCTTTGTCCCTAGCATTCTGAAATTTCCTAATGATCTGGACTGAGGTGGCTTTATTTTTATTCATTGGGTTGGGCCCTTGGTGGGTCCTTTCAATATGGAAACTCATGTCTTTCAAGTCTGGAAAATTTTCTTGAATTACTTCTTTGGTGATTTCTTTCCCCCATGTCTATCCTCTTTATCTGGGTCACTTATTGTTTACATATTGTACTTCTTAAGCGAATCTTCTATTTTTCTTAATCTTTTTCTTCTATTTTCTATCTCTTTATTTTTTTTGCTATACTTGCTAAAAGTTTTTTCAACTGTATCTTTCAACCCCTCTGTTGAGTTTTTTGTTTTTACTATCTATTTTTAACTTCTAAGTCCTCCTTTTTCTTTATAAGTGCTTCTTTTAAATAAAACATCCTAGTTCTAGAGATATTGTTATAAGGCTAAGATACACATACATGGTCATGTGTCACTTAACTGCAGAAATACATTCTGAGGAATGCATTGTCAGATGATTTCATCACTGTGTAAACACCATAGAGTGTACTCACACAAACCTAGATGGCATAGCCTACTACTCCTAGGTTACAAAGCTGTATAGCTTATTACAGTGCTAAATACAGCAGTGACCTATAACACAATACTATTTGTGTATCTAAACAAAGAAGAGGTACAGTAAAAATATGGTGTTATAATCTTAATGGAGCTACTGTCATATATTCAGTCTGTTGTTGACCCAAAAATTGTTATGTGGCACATGACTTTCTCTCTCTCTATATATACTCTTCTCCCTTACAAAATCTTCACTTCCTCTGAATTTTGACAATTATGGCAGTAGGATATACATTCTTCTCAAGAACACAAGGAACATTCTCCAGGATAAGTCATATGTTAGGCCACAGATCAAGTCTTACAAATTTAAGAAAACTGAAATCATATCAAGTATGTTTTCCAGTCACAGTGGTATAAAACTAGAACTATAACAGGATGATAAAAAATTCACAGATATGTGAAAATTAAATAACACACTCCTGAATAACTAATGGATCAAAGAATAAATCAAAAGAAAAGTTTTAGAACATCTTGAGATGATGAAAATGAAAACACAACATACCAAAACTTATGGAATGCAACAAAATCAGTTCTAAGAGGGAGGTTTGTAACAATAAATGCCTACATTAAAAAAGAGGAAAAAGTTCAAATAAACAACCTAATGTTACACCTCAAGGAACTAGAAAAAGAAGCACAAATTAAGCCCAAAGTTAATAGAAGGAAATAGCAAAGACTAGAATAGAAATAAGTAAAATAGAAAAAGAAGTAGAAAACAATAGAAAAAATTAAAAAGCTAACAATTGGTCTCTGAAAATATAAACAAAATTGACAAATATTTTTCTAGATTAACCAAGAAAAAAAGAGAGAAGACTCAGATAAAATGAGAAGTTAAAGAAGAAATGTTACAACTAATACTATGAAAATAACAGTTTCATAAGAGACTACTGTGAATAATTATACAGCAACAAATTTGATAACCTAGAAGAAATGGATAAATTCCTGAATGTATACAACCTACCAAGACTGAATCATGAAGAAATAGAACATCTAAACAGATCAATAGTGAATGAGGAGACTGAGTTGGTAATAAACATCTTCCATCAGAGAAAAAACTCAGGACCTAATGACTTCAAGGCTTAATTCTACCAAACATTTAAAGGAGAACTAATGCCAATCTTTTCAAAGTCCTCCAGAAAATTGAAGAATAGGGAATGTATCAAAATTAATTTTATTAGGGAAGCATTATCCTGATTCAAAGCCAGACAAAGATGTTGCAAGAAAAGAAAATGACAGGCCTGTATTCCTAATAAGCACAGATGCAAAAATCTTTGGCAAAATGTGAGCAAACCAAATTCAAAAGCACATTACAAAGACCATTTCGTATATTTAAGTGGGATTTATCCTTGGGATGCAAGGATGGTTCAACATACATAAATCAAAAAATGTGGCACACTATATTAACAGAATGAAGGAAAAAACCTTATGATCATTTCAGTAGATGCAAAAAAGTGACAAAATTCAATAATAAAAACATTATAAATTAGGTATAGAAGGAATGTGCCTTAAAATAATAAAGTCCACATATCACAATTCCACAGTTAACATCATACTCACTAGTGAAAAGTTGAAGGTTTTTTCCCTAAGATCAGCAACAGACAAGGATTCCTACTCTCACCATTTATATTAAAATAGTCTTAGTCAGAGCAATTAGGCAAGAAAAAGAAATAAAAGGCAAGCAATTTGGAAATGAAAAAATTAAATTGTCTCTTAATTAAATTAAATTGTCTCTTAATTAAATTGCCTCAAAATTAAATTGACATAATCTTAATTATAAAAAACTCTAAAGACTTCACCAAAAAACAATTAGAAAGAATGAATAAATTTAGGAAATAATGAGACACAAATCAGCATGCAAAAATCAGTAGCATTTCTATCACTTGTATTAGAGGCTTTCCTTTAATATGTCTGATGGTTTTTGTTTATCTTTACATATTTTAAGGCAGTAAGAACTGATTGGAAGCATCAAAACATGGGTAGCTCTTACTGAATATGAACTTCTTTGTTGGGTGAGCTGGCTAGACCCCCAGTGTCAGTATCATAAGGTATTGTCTCTTGAGTTGATTAGGTATCTTGGGAAAGGCATGTCAAATCTTCTGCCTGGAGGCTTAACATAAAAAATTAGATTATATAATTTATACACTCATACTTTGTCTTCCCAGAAATTATAATGATGTTTGTTGAGCATCCTACAATTTATAATTTTTTTTTTTACTCTTGATCTCATTTGGTTTTTACTATGACCTAGTGTGATAGGAACTATTAGTCCTCATTTTTATGCATAAGAAAACTGAGAGTTAGAGAAATTGAACCCTACCTAATTTCCACTGGTTAGTAAGGAATTGTGATAAGACTCAAAATATCAGATTTCCTGCTCCAAATCTGACTTTTACATTGTCACCTGCATCAGGCTTTTTTGGTAAACACTTGCTATAACTTGAATCAGTCAACCTGCAGGGCAGCCTCTCTCACCAGTGCATGGATGACTCGGCTGGGTGGTTCTCCCAATTAATAACGGAAACCTGCTTCCTTTAACATCTTCTCAAAGGTTCTGGCTCTGCCACCTTCAAAGCTCTAATTCCTCTTCCTCATTTCAGGCCTTTTGCTATCTGTATTCAGCTGCCATGAGATATGTATGAAGGGCAATGGGGTTGTAAAAGTGAAGGAACTCTGAGTCTAGAATGTTGCATGGGTGTTGAAGTTATCCTTGTGATAGCAGTAAGCTGTGAGTGAGATGCCAGAACCCTCAAAGAAGGATGGCAGTGACTTATGGGAGGCTCACAGATGACAGCAACAAGGCAGGGCAGAGAGAACATGGTGTATCTGAGTAACACGAACCTCGAAAGAGGAAGACATCTCACCTTCTGGTAGATGTGCAGAAAGAAGATTGATGAGGGCTGAGTCTGCCTCCAGGTCCCTGGGAGAATGGGGTCTATTGCAGAATTAGGTCATCAAGAATTTAGATATCAGATAAGACAAAGACATGGAGGAAACATTGAGTAAATAGTTTGAGGATGTAGATGAGCTCATTATAAGGGAATGAGGTTTAAATAAGGCAAAGTGGGAAGAATTGGGATGAGAGTTAGTGAGAAGAAGAGTCTGGAGAAAATGAACTCAGAGCAATTCAAGGATATGTACGTGACCTTGAATTTTCTCCTCTCCAACCTGCTGCTGAGGCCGCTGAAGGCAGCAGCATGGCAGTTGAAGCTTTGCTCCAGTCTCCTCCTTTTTCCAGGGGAAGTGTGTGTGTGGCAAATGCCAGTAACACGCCTGTCCTCACCTGGAGCATGCCCTGGCTTGCCATCCAGGCCCACAGGGCTCTTTCTTGTCCGTGACTGCCAGAGATATTGGGGGACGGGTTTGGTCTGAAGCCAAAGTAAATAGCAACTGAGCGACACACGACAGTTGGTGTCTGGCTCAGATGACTCTGGCGCCTCCTTCCCCCCCAAAATGTCTGCTTGGCTCAGTGAAAACTATAATTCACATTTGTACAGTCCTTTGGGGGTTACCAGCCACTTCTACATACAGTACTTCATTCCTTCCTCCCAACTATGCTGGTGGTGTTAGGGTTCCCTTTTTACAGATGAAGAGGCTCCCAATATCCTTCCTTATAACTGAGTGACACTGAGTAAGTCATTGGCTCTTCCTGTACGTCAGCTTTCATCATAATAAAATGGATCAGACCCATCGTGAAGCTGTCTTGAGAATTAAATAGGCTTACATGTGCACAGTACTACCACACAGTGGACATCCCATGGATGCCCTTATTATTGCCCTGCTTAAGTGTTTTATTCCAGTTGGAGTCTCCACCTGCCCTTGCTGCTGAGGAAAAAGGCAATTTTCAAAAGACAAAAGGAATAATTTGTAAGTATGCAGCTTCAGTGACTGTGATAGGTCGTAAGAATGGCTCCAGAAATGCCCACCATTCCTAGATGCACTCTTATTGGCAATGTGAATTTGTCATCCCAATAAAAGGCAGAGTCTATTTCTTCTCCCCCTTGAGTTTGGGCTAGCCCTATGACTTGCTTCGATCAACAGAATGTCACAGATATGGCATTGGGCCTTGAATGTCTGCTCTCACCTTTTCATTGGCCTGGGACTTCCCTTTCAGAAAGCATAGGCTAGTCTTCTTAAGGATGAGTGACCTCCGTGGAGTGTCCTAGTCACCCCAGTGATTTCATCCATCCTCACTGAGGTCCCAGACTTGTGACTGAGGCCTGCTAGGACCAGTCAGTCCTTCCCCCATTCCCCACCCCCTCACCTGCCAACTGACTGCAGCCTACATGACCTCAGGTGAGACCAGCAGAGGAAGTGCCCAGTTGAACCTGTCCCAAGTTTCAGAATCATGAACAAATACGTAGTTATTACCTTAGGCCACTCAATTTTGAGGTAGATCGTTGTGCGGAAGTAGATAATTGATACATGACTACAGTGAGATAGAACGAATATGTTAGACAATAAGACGAGGTAATTACCGAGTGGGAGCGTGAAGGGAGCTCGTGGCAACCTCTGTCTCCTTTAAGCCATGGTTGACCCCGTCTGACAGTCGTTTGACTAAAGCTAGAACTATGAACCTGATAAATTTGTGAAGGCCTACTCCTCTGACTCATATAATTCTTTGGATAAACATATACGAGTGCAATCTTACATCCAGGGAGTGTCAAACCCAGAGTCTCATGAATTTCCACCTCGTCTTTATGAACAATAAAGGGTCAGAGCATCTGTGTCTGAGAGAAGGTCTTGGGAATATGTCCAACATCCTCCACAGCCAAGTTTGAGACTGAAACTCAGAGTCCTTGATCCCCTCCGATCCCTGTGGCCGTGTGGTGAGAGCCTCTTGTCTCATCCTCATCTGGTAGCTCCTCAGAGGCCTCTAGAATCTTCTGGAACAAATCGTGCTTAGAAAAGGGGATATGGCAAGGTATTTCAGGGTGAGCTGAGCTGTTTGCTCCAGACCTGACCCTATCTGGGTCAACTTAAACATCGCAGAGGAATTTGGGTCTGAAGGGGGGTGAGTCCTAAAGTTTTTCACAACCAAAGCAAAACATCCAAAACAGACGGTTCTTTTCTGAGTGAGGAAGTCTACGGTGTACGTCTCAGGGCACCTGGTAGCTCCTACCCTGGACTTGCCCACAGACAAGGCAGAAGGCCAAAGTGACTTCATGCAGTGGAGCCCAAACCGCATTCTTCCTGCAGGACAAAAAACAGACAGGCTTTAGAGAAGAGACTCCATGGGCCAATAGGAAAATGCTTGTAAAAATCCACATGCCTTGGGCACATGTTGCTGTGTAGACTCTAGGATTCCTCCTGCCCTGCTGGACTCCGTCTTAGCGACACCATCCTTACTGTCCCAGAACCCATTGTAGTAGCATCTCTTGCTCTACTCTCTTGTTCTCCTTGCCAACAGCAGAGATGAGGTGGAGTCCGGAGCAGAAGGAACGGCTCTGTGGTTTCAAAGCTCTGCCTTCTCTGCACCGTCTCAATGTCCATGACAGTGTGGAGGAGAAAAAGGGATGCCGCTGCTCAGTCCTGAGTGGCTGAAACTGCAGTGCACTGCCTGCCTAGTCGCCTCATCAGTCGGTCAGCAGCACTACTGGAGGCTCCGACAGACCAAAATTCATCTTCTGCTGAGCACTTCCTGCTACCACCATCCTCAATCCGCTGCAGAATCAACATCCACTCTCTGATCTTTGGCACAGACACTGGCTCTCACTTATGGGCCTTTGCTGTGGAGGTTAGGCAGGTTAGTTCAATTAACATTTCTGAGGTATGTCACAATTTACTCCATGCTTTCAGAAGTATTTTTGAATTGACCAGACATGTTGGCTTACACCTGCAGTCCCAGCACTTTGGGAGGCTGAGGTAGGAGGATCACTTGAGGCCAGGAGCTCAAGATCAGTCTGGGCAGCATAGTGAGACCTTGTCTCTACAAAAAATAAAAATAAAAAAACTAGTTGGGCGTGGTGGCACACACCTGAAGTCCCAGCTACTCAAGAGGCTGAGGCAGGAGGATTGTCTGAGCCCAGGAGGTTGAGGCTGCAGTGAGTTGTGAGCCGGGGCAATAAAGAGAGACCTTGACAAGAAAGAAAGAAAGAAAGAAAGAAAGAAAGAAAGAAAGAAAGAAAGAAAGAAAGAAAGAAAGAAAGAAAGAAAGAAAGAAAGAAAGAAAGAAAGAAAGAAAGAAAGAAAGGAAAGGGAGGGAGGGAGGGAGGGAGGGAGGGAGGGAGGGAGGGAGGGAGGGAGGGAGGGAAGGAAGGAAGGAAGGAAGGAAGAGAAAAAATACTTTTGAATCAATCTGTTCAACCCCCCATGACATATTAGATATAGACTGTTAATATTCCTATCTAAAAGATTAAGAAACTGGGTCCCAGAGAGGCAAAGTGACTGCTCAAAGTCACTTTCCAAAGTCACTTATCAAATAGAACCAGAATCTTCTGCCTCCAAGCTCTTTGCTACTCCCCTGACGTTTGGCCACCCCTTGAGCAGTCAAGTCTCTGAGCCCGAGTTCCATCACCATGAAAATAATGACAACTTTACTGTGTGAGATAAGCATGTCACCTGTGTTATCTCATTTAATCCTTAAAATAACCTATGGGCAGAAGCTCTTTTTATCCCTGTTTTACAGATGAGAGAACTGGGGCTTAGAGAGATTAGGTATCCACCCGAGTCAAGCCCATTCTCTTAGCCATCTTGTCCTGTAAGCTCCCCTCTGTCATACGGAATCCATACCTACCTCACCAGGTGATACGGGAGATACAATTAGGTGGTAGATGGGAAAACAGTTTTTGTGGAAAACTGCCAGGGAAGGGGAGAGGGCACACCTCATCAACAAGGGTACCTGCATAAAGAACATTTGTATACCTAATCCTGAATTGTACCCCATATATTTAAAATAAAATTTTTTTTTAAAAAAGAAAGTTAAACATATGTGGCATAAACAGAAAAATAAAAATCTCTACTCCTGCAGATTGTATTCGACAACAAAGCTCAAAGGAACTTCCACGAACAGTCAAAGCTACCCAAAGAAGGTGTAACACAAGGGTACTGGAGCCCAGAAGCAGCAGTCCTAGGGGACTTCCTGAAAGAGGTGAGTTTTGGCTAAGTTCCTGGCGATGATGCCGGTGCAGAATGTAAGAGAGGGGAGGCAGTCCAAGCAGAAGGTCTGCCCAGCAGGGCCATGCAGCTCTGTCCAGGGTAGGTAGCAGGTGTCCACGCAGGAAGGGGTATTTTGATAGGATGAGTGGAAATGGACGATGCCCTTAGAGCCATAGAAATGTGTGTGTGTGTATGTGTGTGTGTGTGTGTGTGTGTGTGTGTGTAAGAGAGAGAGAGAGAGAGAGAGAGAGAGAGAGAGAGAGAGAAAGAGAGAAACAGAGATGGGCAAGGTCACTTGTCCTCTATCTCTGAAGTGTTGTACACAATAGCTTCCACATTATCCTAATAGACAGACCCAAACTTATCTTCCACTAAGCACTTTTTTGCTGCCACACTCCTCAAACCTCCACAGAATCAAAATCCACCCTCTGATCTTGGCGCAGATGCTGGCTCGCACTTGTGGGCCTTGGCCATGGACTTTTATGTCTCTGTTTATTTTGTGTGTTTCATGAGTGGCTCATGCCTTTAAAGGAAACGCACCAGCCCTGGCCTGTCATTACGGCCCCGTGCTCACCCTGAGCCTGGGATGGGTGAGCCTGGGCTTTTAATTTGCTGTGACAGGAGATAATTGTTGCTTGAGTTTCCACCTCCGAAAATAAACCAGGGTGGTGCTTCCCAGCTGGGGATCCGCAGAGGCGAGCTCGCCCCGGAGCCGTTGCCAAGGAGGCTTAAGCTAGGCTGGAGCGGCCAGTCTCAACAGCCCTTACCTCTTTCCTTTTCTGGACTTCGAAACGTACAATTGGTGTTTTCTTTAAGAGCTCAAAAAGCAAGGTTAAGAAAGTCCAGAGAGACTTTTTGATAATGTATGCAAGGATTCTAGAGAGGAGAACTTGCAACCAGTAAGGTTTTGCTTTTTAGATTCAGGAAGTATATATAGTGTGCAGGTATGTTACACGGTATATTGCATGATGGAGAGGTCAGGGCTTTTATTGAGTCTATCACCCAGGTGGTGAGCCTGGTACCTGACAGGTCATTTTTCAACCTTTGTCCCTCTCCCTTCTCCCCTCTTTAGGACTCCCCAGGGTCTGTGGTTGCCATTTTTATGTCCACGTGTACTCATTGTTTAGTTCCCACTTATAATTGAGAACATGCGGTATTTGGTTTTCTGTTTCTGAGTTAATTCACTTACGATAATGGCCTCCATCTGCACCCACATTGCTCAAAGGGCATGATTTTGTTCTTTCTTATGACTGTGTAGTACTCCATGGTGTATGTATACCACAATTTTTTATCCTATCCACTGTTGCTTGGCACCTAGGTTGGTTCCATGTCATTGCTATGGTGACTAATACTTCACAGGTGTCTTTTTGGTAGAACGATTTATGTTCCCCTGGGAATACAGTTGATAATGCATTTGATGGTGGAGGCAGTTATTCCAGGATACTGTGCAGGGAAAGGTAGCGGAGACCCCCAGCCAATCTGCACTGGACAGTTCATGAGAGCGATAAGTAATCTGGTTATTAGCTACTAAGATGTGGGCATTGTTTGACGCCACAGCACACACTACTTATCCTGACTACAGCAATACATGAAACACTTAGCAGGATCCCTGGGACATGGTAGCATCACAGTAAGTGATACCTCGATTGTTAGGACAAACGTTGGGACCACTCTTTTGAAGCAACCACACAGAGTCCAGCACAGTTCTGAGCAAATGCTTTGCACATGCTTTTACAGTGACAGAGAATGAGTTCAAAGTTAGCAGAGACAACAGAACCCACAGAAAGACTGTATCCAAGAAAGATGAAACTCCTTCCAGCAAAAAGAGAGAGAAGACCACAACATGTCCATTGCAAAGAGTCAAGTCATTGTGTGCCCCAGTTTACACCAACCAGAAAATGGTAGTGTGACAACTGGCTCCTGATTCTATGCTTGATTTCTGAAGCATAAGTCCAATGCGGTCTCCTCTCAGACCGCAGAGTATGGGTCATTGATTCAAGAAAAACATTTTTTTTGAGTCAGGGTCTCATTTTGTTTTCCAACTTGAAGTACAGTGGAACAATCACAGCTCACTGCAGCCTTCAACCCTGGGCTCAAGGAATCCTCCTGCCATGGCCTCCTAAGTAGCTACAGGCGTGTGCCACTGTATCCAGCTCATTATTTTTTGTAGAGATGAGGTCTCTCTATCTTGCCTAGGCTGGTCTCGAACTCCTGAGCTCAAGCGATCCTCCTGCCTCTGCCTCCCAAAGTGCTGAGATTACAGGTATGAGCCACAGTGCCTGGCTAATCCCAAAATCTGACATTGATTATTTAGTGCAGAAACCCAGATGCATAGGAATATTTTTCCTACTGAACTCAGTAATTCATAAAACTCTAAAAACCTCTATTGCATTAAAGAGAGTCACAGTTAAGGAAGCTGGCCATTTTTTTCAGAACAGTCCCTATGGGCAGAGGAGTTTGTCACAGGCCTGGAAGAGGCAGTGTAGGTGGAAGTTAAGAGCATGATTCTGGATGCCCACAAGCTGTAGGTCTGCATCCTAATTCCTTCACTTTACTACAAGGTGGTATGTATTCAAGGACTTAGAGCTCTTCTTGGTGTCCAGGGAATAGTCAGGAAATAATAAACCGTAGTATACACACTGGATTGACTGACTTGTAACATTTATATTATTGTTTTAGTCATTTATTTATTCAAAAAATATTTGCTTCAAACTCTCTCAGCCACTACCTCATGTAATCTTCTCAGCAACTCCATGAGATCACTAATACTGCTCTCATTTTATAAGTAATTAAGTTGAGGCTCAGAGACAACAATCTTAAGACAACATAGTAAGTTAAGTGAAGGAGCTGGACTTTCAACTCAGATCTTAAAAAGAAAATTCCCACAAGGTCTTAGTCTGTAGAGAGGTGTATCTTGTGAGTAAATGTCAAAATCTTCACAGTTCCTCAGAAGGGAGAAGAGATTGTTTTAATACCACCCAGTCCATTCAGAAGCCCAATGGGTTTGTACTTGATGGGGATACTTAATATAGAAAGGTAAGCTGACAAGGGTGGGGATCATTTTCTGGAGAGAAGCACCATCTGTGTAGGGAACATGTGGTTAAGTAACAGAAATGCATGTCAATAGCATAGCTGTCTCACTTGAAAGGCTTGCAGACCCAACATGGTAGCCAAGTACCAGACTCCATTCCTCTCTGGTCACAGAGATCTCCGGGAAAAGGATGGAGACTTGACCACTAAACACAAGTCTAAAGTTTTCCAGTAAATTAAACACTCTCTCAGGCATCTTACCTTCTCACACCTTTGTGGCAGGATAAAATGATTCTATCTCAGAAAAAAAAATCATGGATAAAAAGAGACTTGCATTTTTAGACTCTGTCATTGATCACACACACAAAAAGCTACTGAGATCACTGGCATTTCCCGGAGTAAAGAGGAATATGAAGGACTGAGGTGTTTTATAAATTAGCTCATTTCCTAGGTAAAGTCAGCCTTTACGTTTTGCTAACTGCAGCCAAGCTGGGGGCTCGGTGCACTGTATTTCATGGTCTTTCATTCATTTATTCAACCAATATCATTTAGGCTCCCTCTAAATGAAGTGTTCCTAGGGTCTGTGAGGGAGGCAAAAATGAGGCAAAGATGAATTGTATTGCCCAGGACAGCTTGAAGTCTGGTAGGGAGGCAGAAGTACCTCCAAGGGAGACTCTAGAAAATGAAGGCCTGACACACAGTGTTAGCTGTCCAGAAGGGGGTTGGATCCTGGCCTGGAAGACGACCACAGCATTTGGGTCAGCTTTTACCCAAATAGCTGTTTTCCTTGTCAGCGCAATGTTCTCAGGGTGCACAAGTTCAATGTGACAGATAAGTGAGATGGTTTAGATGTCTGTCCCCTTCAAATCTCATGTTGAAACATGATGTCCAGTGTTGGAGGTGGGGCCTAGTGCAAGCTGTTTGGGTCATGAGGGCAGATACCTCTTGAATGACTTGGTCCCGTTCTCGTGGTCATGAGTGAATTTTCACTTTATGAGTTCACAAGAGAGCCAGTTGTTTAAAAGAGTCTGGCCTCTCTCTCTTGTGCTCACTCTCCCCATGTGACACGCCTGCTCCTTCTCTGCCTTCTGCCATGAGTAAAAGCTTCCCAAGGCCACACCAGAAGCCCAGCAGATGCTGGAACCATGCAGAGCTACGAGGCGAAATAAACCTTTTTTCTTTGTAAATTACCCAGTCATGGGTACTTCTTCATGACAATGCGAACGCAGTAATACAGGGCAATTACATCTCAATGGCTCTCCATGCCTGCCAGCATTGTGGTAGGGATGCTGGGAGTGCTAAGAGGCTCTCTCGGGTATGCAAAAGAGCCCATGTGTGCACCCTCTTGTCAAGCCCTGGGAAGCAGGGAGCTTGAGTCCCATGATAGCACCTGCTTACTCACCAAGTGATCTTGCCGCTCCCTGGTCCTCATCGGAAGTTGCCTCTATGCTCGACATAAGATATGGGAAGAGTGCCTTTTCCCCCCAGACCTCACGTGCTCCCTCTGTAGTGGAGGCCCTTCAGCCTCTGACCCACCCATTCTAGGGCTCAGTCTGTGGTGTCTGTGGGGAAAAATGTCCCAAAGCTGGGCCCCCCTTTCTTGTGTCTTTCTCTAGATTCAATCCTGCCTGCCTAAGCACAGACTCTTCCTTGATTCAAGCAATACTCCCTATATCAATTCCTAGAAATAATGCCTGGGGCTGGGGACATGATCTCCCTCAGAGTGACTAATCCATCATCCAAACTGAGAAACGTCAGGACACAGCATATGTGAGTTGGATGGGCTTCTGGAACAATACGCATAAGCCAGGACTGTCCCAGAAAACTGGAACCTGTAGCCATTCTTGTCCCCAATCATACCCTGTCTCTGCTTGCCCCACCACACTCTCTGGGGACCCAATCAATGCCTTACAGGTTCTGCATTTATGTTTACTGCCCAAGAGGTGCAAAATAAAACATTGGCTAAATGTCAATTGCCTGCCCAGAAATATAAGACCAGTTCCCAGGAATTTGAAGAAGGAGTTGGTTTAGGGGTTTGAACGTCTACCAAATTGATTCAACCACCATGTAACCAGAGGCCCCGTTAAGGAGATAGCTGTCTATAGCCTGGCATTTTTCAGGCAGAATAAGGAAATCCTTCCAGTCAAGAATGTATTTGTCCTCATTTGTACTGATCTGTCGCTGACCGTGAAAAGGATCTTATTTAAAACCAGAGTAATTTGTTCCCTGTGATGCCTCAAACCAGCATCCTCCCTAGACTTGAGAGTACAATGTTTGTAGACATTTGTCTTCGGGATAGCATAGCGATCTCCTCCGTATGCAACTGTTCTTTCTCTGAAAAGACGGTTGTGGAAAACTTGGCCCAATATTTATTGACTTCATTTTATCTGCAGGGAAGTCATAGTCCCTGGTTTGAATGAGCTAATCAAGACCTATGAACTGCTGTCTGTCCTAATATCCACTTTCCCAGAGATACAAACCACGTGGTTGGGGAAACAGACTTTCAGCTGCTTTTCCTTGCACCCTTTTCTGATCAGAGTGATTTATCACGTGAATGCCATCATCAGCTCACGGGCTTTGCACTTCAACCATTTGGTACCAGACTGTTGAGTACTGGATGGTTTAATAGTTTGAGTTTATGTGGTATCTGCCTTCTAAACAATTTGTGATTTTTTTAACAGCCTGTTCTACGAGAAACGCCTTCTCTGTGAGACCCTAAACAAAGAGACTCCTCCCAGAGGAAATCCCAAAGGTTTCATTTAGTCTTGTCTTCCTTTAACCCAGACACAGACCAGCATGCTGTGACGAGGACGCCCTATCCCTGGGACAGGATGAAAATTTTGGTGCGGGGTGAGGGCCCAGGGAGGTCCTCACCATGCAAGGAGGGGCAGTGGGAGACTTCAACACCATTGTTTAGGGAAGGCTCTGGGGCTTCCGGTTCTGCTTGTTCTGAAACTCATTCTTCTATTTTTGGGAAGAGTAGCCACAGCACGGCCTCAGACATAAAGACGTCTAGGGCAAGGCCCAAGTGTTGGGGTTCCTATGATCTCCCTACTAACCTCAAAGAATAAACAACATTCGAAGCAGGTGGCTCTTTTTCTATACTGCCCCAGCCAAGAAAAATGTCTGTTCTGGGTCTGGTACCAACCCTTCAAATCCAAAAGAGCTGGGCCCTAGGGTGGGTCTGGGCATGCGGGGGAGGGGGCTGCAGGCTGGCTTTCATGGTTTCCATGACTACAGGCCCCAGACCCCACTACTGCCCCGTAGGTCCCTGCATATCACTCAGTTCCTGGCACTGAGCACTGCTGTCCCACACCTTTACCTGCCATTCGCCATCCCAGGGCCTCACTGGGCCTGCATGTCCTTCTTTCCACAGTGTGGTCACCCCACATCAGGATCTGGATGGGCAAACCACCAGCTGGCTACCAACAAGACTGCCTGGCACCCAGTAGCAGTAAATATCTGACAGATGAATGAAGAAAGGACTGAATGAAGTGTGAAATTTCAGTTCTGCTTTCCCAAGGAGGATCTGGAGCTCCAGCTCAGGCTGGAAGGGTGGCAGGAGTGGTTTGCACCACCCACCAGCCCTCCCGTCTGAAGACTCTGGGAGGAGAGATCAGAGCAGGGAGAGACCAGAGCAAGGAGAGACCAGAGCAAGGGGGCCCTGGCCCGGACCCCTGGCAGCAGGGCCAGAAAAATCATCCAGAGCAAGCAATCATTCACAAGCAGGGCCCCCTTGTGAAGCTGAACAAGGAAGAAGCATTTCCTCCTAGCCTGGGTCAGGTACAAGCAACCTCAACCTGTTTCCATTCAGAGCCTCTGCTCAGCCTGGAGCCTGTCAAAGACAGGAAGAACAGAAGTGACAAGTCACAAAGAACAGAAGTGACAAGCACTCCCCTGACCCTCAGGACTCCCAAAGGGTCCATCTGTTGGTCCTGGCTAAATGGTTCCCACGGCTGTTGCTTCATTCAGAATAAAAGGAGCTCTCCTGTACCCTGGCCCATCAGCTAGAATTCGCTTGTTGTGTTCACATTCAAAGCTAAGGCTAGAGGTGCTGTAGCTGTCTGACAGGTAACCCCGGTCAGTTCACCCTAAAGGTAGAACTTCATGGAAAGAGGGGTGGAGGGGAAGATGGGTCTTCTGAATTCTCCAGAACACGCTATAGCCAGATTCACTGTGCAGAGTCTGATCAATGCTGGAGATGGTAAGGGGGACTTGGGCGTGGTCATAGTCAGTCATAGGGCTGTAGTACAGCCCCTAAGTCAGCAGATCTTTGTTTGTTTTGAGACAGAGTCTCTGTTGCTCAGGCTGGAGAGCAGTGGCACAATTATAGCTCACTGTAGCCTCGACCTCCTGGGCTCAAGCGATCCTCCCACCTCAGCCTTCCAAGTAGCTGGGACAACAGGTGTGCACCACCATGCCCAGCTAATTAAAAAAAATTTTTTTTTTTTGTAGAGACAGCATCTGCTATGTTGCTCAAGCTGGTGTTGAATTACTGGGCTCAAGCAGTCCTCCCACCTTGGCCTCTCAAAGTGCTGGGATTACAGCATGAGGCACTATACCCAGCCTCCCCAGCTCTTTCAAATGTGAATGTGCAAGACCAAAGAGTCCAGAAGAGAGCACCTGGCCAGACTCAGTAAATAATTGTTGGTAGACTGACCCAGCATCGTCACTCGTCACTAGCTGCCCATGTACCTGGCTGAGCAGAGCCATCTTCCTGGAGATCTTAGCCTGACTCTAACTCATGCAAGTGGCTAAGCAGCATTTCCATTCCACGCATCCATGGCCCATGCTGGTTGGAACAGAAGCTCTGAATAGTCATGTGGCTGTGTTTGGCTGTTAAAAGCACCAAACCCTGACAGTAGTTTAGAAGCAATTTCTTGCCCTGTAGACTCTGCATGGGCTGCGGGCATCTTCCTTACCCAGGGTAGTCAAATGCCTGCAGGGGTGATGATATTAGACACCCCAGGATGGCCAGAAATACCTCCAGCCCCCCAAGGGAGGGTTTGTTCCAACTCTGAAGGATGCCTCTATGTGGGCTTGTTCACACCCACACGCGTGAGCATGGGGAGGTCAAGGAACCTCAGGGCGCAGCACAGGCATAGTCGGTAAGGGTCACATCGACAGGGGAGAGGGGTCTGGAGGGAGGGCACAAAGGGGGTGGCTTTATGGAGCCTCGGGCTGACTTCAGAAATAGTCACTCTCTGCCCCAGCCTGCCTGACCTGCTGGGCGTGCACCAGTCCTTCTTCAGTGATGGTATTTGTCACCCACTGGCATTCCCTACACTTTGCCCTCCTCCGACCGTGTCTCTGGGGGCTGCCAGGAGCCCACTGACCAGTCACCAAGGATGTGAGTCAGCACGTTGGCAGGCTTACAAAGGTGCCATTTGGCTCTGGTTTGGGAACTTCCTGGACTCAGCGTTCCTGCTCCCTGACCCCCCAAGATCATCATTCCTAAGACAAGAGCTTCCAGAACATTCCAAGCCAAGGTCTCTTGGATGTCCCCACCCCATAGACAGCTCCTGAGTGACAGAATTACTGTTGCTCACTTAGGATGGCAGAGTAATCACTGGAGGTTGTTAAAAATTCAGATTCCTAGACCTCACTTGAGACAGTCCCTGGGGTAGAGGGTGGGAGGGGGCTTCAGAAGTCTATATTCAAACAAATTTTCCAGACACTGCTTCCAAGGCGCTGCTAAGACTGGGAAATCACTAAAAATTAAAGAGTATAAAAACTCCAACGTGCATTAAAAATCTCCCTTTCCTTGTTAAGACCTTTGGAAAAGAAACTTGACTTGATATCCAGAGATAATTTTGCAGTTCTCTCTTAAAACAAGGCAAGGCTGAGCACAGTGGCTTACGCCTGTAATCCCAGAACTTTGGGAGGCTGAAGCAGGAGGATGGCTTGAGCCCAGGAGTTTAAGACCAGACTAGACAACATAGTGAGACCTTGTCTCTTTCTAAAAAAAAAAGAGAGAGAGAGAGAGAGCCAGGCATGGTGGTATCACCTGTAATGCCCGCTACTCAAGAGGTTAAGGTGGAAGGATTGCCTGAACCCAGGTTGAGGCTGTGGTGAGCCATGATTGTGCCACTGCACTTCAGCCTGGGCAACAGAGTGAGACCCCAACTCAAAAACAAACCAACAAACAACAACAACAAAAGAAAAAACAGGGAGACCCTTGGGTCCTTTGATATCTTAGACCAGCAGGACTCTGAAAGTGTCTCCGATACAGCCTGGGCTGCAAATTGCCTTCCTAGGCATTCCAGACTCCCATGAACACATGCAATTTCCAGCACGTTCCTGAACTACTGGAGACAAGTGAGGCTGTGAGCTTTAACCCAGAGCTTAACAGACTCTGGAAACTTCTAGAAAGAGTTTTTCCTGGGCTGTCAAGCACTGACACCTAGGAAGAGGTAAAACTCAATGCATACTGCAGGATCATTCCTTGGAAACTGCTTAACTCCTCATATTATGTGACAGGCAGAGATATGTCTTGAAAAAAACAAGAGAGTGAAGCCAGAATGCCCGTTGCCAGCAAGACTGAATTAGGTAACGAGAAAGACAGTGCTTGTTGCCAGTGCTGAAGCAGGAAGTAATTCATTTTCCTTGAACTAATCTCTCTGTTTATATTATTCCCTTTCCTCCACAGGACTGACTCAGAGAAGTCCTGTTGTTTTTCTTTTATTTTGTTGGGCTATTTTTTATTTTTTATTTTTGCCTTCTTGGCCAGTGGAAATTTGGTTCCATTGAGCCTCAGCCCAAAGAGCTTCACTGCCGAAGCCAACTGTTGTGAATCACGGCAGACCTGCTGTGGGGTCAAGGGTGAAGGTGGCTCCCCTGGCTGGCATGGTACCTGTCCACTGCCAGCTGAGCCCGGGTGGGCTCGCCTATATGTTGCGGGGGTGGTGGTCTGGCCTTCTCACATTTATGTCCTCCATCAACGATAGGCAACTTCCAAGATAGGCTGGGCAAACTTCTCCCTCTCAATCTCTCCACACACACGTATAGACAGGCAGAGAGAGAAGGAGGAGGAGGGAGAGGGGATGAGGCGGAATGGGAAGAGAAAGAGGATGATAAAAACCATAAGGTCTTCATCGGTCAAAATCATAGGTGGCAACCCAGGGCAGGAGGGTGAGGGGAGGTCCTATCCCCTGTCACTATAGCTCAGGGATTCCAATCCCATCAATGACCTGTTCTGTCAACTCCTAACATGCAACATTAAGAGGCCAGAACAGGCCATGGTAAAAGGTTCTAGACCGTAAACCCACAAGGCCGTCTGTACCCATTTTTCTCCTCACACAGGGTCTCTGCTTCCCCCCCACCAAAAAAATTGCCCCTTGCAGAATAACGTAAAGTTCTGCTCTTTTTGTGGTTGTTTCTTTTTCTTTCTCTCAAAAAACCCACCGGTTTCATCTCTGGTCTCTCCGCATGGTGACATTACCAGGCATGGGGGGTGGGAGGCCTACCTCTTCTCAGCATGATCAGCCAAGGGTAAGAGTGAGAAGGCCTCAGAGCCAAAGTTCACAGGAAGCCAGGATGGTGCCCACCACATTTAACCCTTCCCCTGCCAATCTCCTCTCACCCAAGGAGCATCAAGGCTCTGAGGTGGGACAGAGGTCCTTGAGAACAAAAATGGCTGGTCATGTCAGTAATGGGGAGGTCAGACTTCATATACATGTTTCTGCCTTAAAATAACAGAAGAAAATCACTCTTCTGGCTCAAGCAAAAATAAAACTGCTTTTAGAAAGCCTTATTTAAAGGGTTCATTATCTTGCAGGCTGCTAACTATATACTCTGCGCCACACTCAATAAAAGCTTCATATAACTGTCTTTGAAATTAACAGCCACCTCTTGTGCTTTTCAAGTTATTAAAGACGTTGGCATGGTGGGGAGATTGTAAACTTTCTATACTGGTGATTAGTCAGCGGGACCACATCCCACCAAATTCCCCAGAGCGCTCCAAACAAAAAGTTCCTTGTGACCCAAACGCCAATTTTTCTTTCTTGTCTGTTCATTCTGATTCCACTCAATTACTCCTGAGCAAGCTGTTTTATTCCTGTCAACTCATGTTATTTACTGGAGCCTGTCAAGAGGACTGAAGTGGAGGCTGATATTATGTAGGATGTTTTGAGACTCATTAAAACACTTTAAAACAATCACCTATTGTGATATTCACAGCCTTGTGTGGGGTGGCCTTGCCCGGGCCATTTAGAGCCTAGATTGCTTTATTTATTTGCTATTAAAAGTTTCAGGTTAGGATGGCTTTTCTTGCTGCAGAATTTTTGAGCCCGGAGATGCAGGGTCTGGTCAGGGTTCCTGGAGATTTCTGAGCAAGTATCTGAAAGTAAATGGGTTAAGTGTGTGGTGTGTGTGTGTGTGTGTGTGTGTGTGTGTGTGTGTGTGTGTGTGTGGGTTTGGGGGAGGGACGGGGCAGCTCCTGGAACAGCTCTGCCTGTCACTGATGAGCTGATGAGAAATAGGGGTCAGGCCCAAGTAGCCAGAAAGCCTTGACTTCTAGAAGGGAGGGAGATATCCCTAGGGAGGTGTGGGTAAGAGCAGTTTTTTTCTGAAGATGAAGTCCCCTGCTGTGTCATTTTTAGTCCATCATGATTTGTACAATAACTGAACAGTTTGTCCAAACAAGGCACCAGGCTAGATTTCCTGAGGGTGTAAAGCAGATAACTGCATCGTCCTTAGATCATTAGATAAAGGATCCGTTTAATTGATGCCACACAGTGTGAGGTGCCAGGTAGGCCACGGGCAGCCAGAACCCTGTGCCAGGGAGGGGCCGAGGCAACTCCATCCTGTCTGGCTCCCCCCAGCTTCCTCCCACTCTTGCCTCCCACACGATGGCTACTCTTCTTCCCCTCTGCCACAGCAACGACTCCCAGCTGAGCATTGGCAGAAGTTTGGTCTAGACAGTCTGTGGGGTTGGATATTGACTCCTAGGGTCCTCAGAATTCTACAAGGAACCTGTGTTCAAGCTGGGGTGGAAGGAGAAGATTCTTGACTTCCAAGTCCCAAGATCTGGAATTTCTTTTTAAAAATACTCAAAAAAAGGCCTCCTTCCTTCTATGATTCTAAGGTGCTCTATGTGGCATGGTCTCAAAGCACTGCTTAGAAAAAAGTCAAGTCAGGTCGTGCACTGTGGCTCACACCTGTAATCCCAGTGCATTGTGAAACTGAAGCAGAAGGATTGCTTGAGGCCAGGAGTTCAGGACCAGTCTAAGCTGCATAATGCGACCCCATCTCTACAAAAATTTTTTTAAAAAAATTATCCAGTCTTGGCAGCATGCCTGTAATCTCAGCTGTTTGAGAGGCTGAGATAGGAGGATCACTTGAGTCCTGGAGGACGAGGCTGCAGTGAGCTATGACGGTACCACTGCACTCCAGCTTGGGCAAGAGAGTGAGGCTTCATCTCTTTTAAAAAATAAATGCATAACAATAAAAAAGGAGAAAAAGGCCGAGTCACTTGGCCCACTATATACACCACGTCACCCACTTCTAGAACATGTGTCTCGTCTACAGGCATGTGCCATCTTTACCCCAAGCTGCTGGGCCATTCAGAGGCAGAACAGACAGAGGCGAGCAAAGCTGAAAGTCCTAGTCCTGTGCCACTGGGCAGGGGGACCTAGGCCAGCATATCCCACCCTGCGTCCCTCAGGCATGAGATGCTATGCTATGTCCAAGAGCAGTCAGTTCCCAGTCACATCAGGTGGGGAAACACTGCTCACTAAACCCCAACTTCTAGGCTGGTTCTCATCACCTGGGTTTAGAAGGTGCCAGATGAATCGGTCTTCAAAATCTCTCCTAACTCTTGAAATTCTAGGATGTAAAAATAGAGAAGGTGAATGAAAAAAAATGGTAAGGCATTTGCCTAAGGCTGGGGTTTTCCATCCTGGCTGTGTATGCTAATCACTAGGGGAGATACTTAAAAAATAAAAACCCACAGGCCTCTCTCTGTTCTCAGCCTGGGAAATGTGATTCATCAAGCCCAGGGTGGGCCCCAGCCTCTGCATTTATAACAACCCTGCAGACAGTTCTGACATGTAGCAGGCATCATGGCTGAGAAGCAGAGGCTGAGGGCAGAACCACTTTCACAGGCCGTGAAGTGGGGGAAGGACCAGAGCAGGTTTTTAACGTGGCCACTTCTGCTCACGGAGTCTGGTCCCTGGATGATCGTGCCTAGAAGATGCTTGACCCGAAATCAACAATTTGAGATACAGCAAAACAGAATTTGTTTTGTTTTGTTTCAAAGCTCAGACTGGCACTCAAACCACATCCCAAGGGCAAACACCTTGCAGTTTAATGGATAGGTGGTTGCAGCCTTAGCCGTTGCCTGTGACTAGATGGAGTGCAATCCTGGCTGTCCTCCTTAGGGACACTGGGGACCTGAGAGGAAGTGTCTGGTGGAGGAACATTCTAGACACATGCTCTAGAAGTGAGTGATTTGGTATATACAGTGGGCCAAGTGACTCGGCCCTTTTCTCCTTTTATTGTTATGTATTTATTTTTTGAAAGAGATGAAGTCTCACTCTGTTGCCCAAGCTGGAGTGCAGTGGCACTGTCATAGCTCACGGAAGCCTTGACCTCCAGGACTCAAGCATCCCTCCTATCTTAGCCTCTCAAATAGCTGAGATTACAGGCATGCTGCCAAACCTGGATAATTTTTAAAAAATTTTTTAATTTCCAGGCCTCCTCAGTGTCCACTGGCTGCAAGCAGAGCTGGCTCAGCCTTCTGTCCAGGAAGCCTGAGCTCCTGGGAGGGGGACAGAGAAGGTAGGAGGTCAGTAGGAGAGTCAGACCCGCTGCCTGGGCTGGCCAGGCTTGCTCTCACGAACCAAGCAGAGTTTCCAGGTGAGAGGCCACTGTGGGTCCTGCATCACGGGTCATCGTCTGCATACACACACTCACATGGAAGAGCAGACCGACTGCCTGACCGCGGGCAAGTGTTACCTGTTGACTAGAGGAGTCTGGTCCTGCTCAGGACAGTCCAAATGTGATGAATCTCACATACAACTGAAGTTCGCTGTGAAGTGCAAGTCCAGAAAGTAAATCTTATGCCTGCTACTCTCTCTTGTGTATTTTACCATTCAGACAGACTGGATGACCCACTGCTGTTCAGAAAGATCCTCTCCTTCTCCTCCTTTGTGCATCTGCTTCTGTGTTCCCCTCCCCGCCCTGTCTGTTGAACTCTGACACATACTTCAAGGCCTGTCAGATGCCTCCTCTGCCTGTCTCCTGATTAGGTGCAGTGCTATCACTCCCTATGGGAACTGCCAGAGCATAGTGTTTGTGTCTATCCTCTGGCATTTCTCCTATGCAGTGTGTTTTTTATCCCCTTCCGTTGTAGACATTTGGGGGTTAGAGATGGAGTGTTGGTCTCCCTGTAGCCCCAGCATGTCTCAACATTGTGGTTTGTGTGTAGTGGGTACCATGAATGTCTTCCAGTCCTTGTAAAGTATCCTGGCCTCGCTAGCTTTTGGTGGGCAATCCCTGGCCTGCTCTCCATCTCTGCCATCACCCAGCATGTAGCATGACATCCACAGATGGCTCAATCTCCTGAGCAGAGACAGAGTTTTGACTGGAGAGTTTTGACGCCTCTGGGTTCCAGCTTCCATGTGGGGTTGAAAGACACTCCAGTCTGTATCACACTTGAGATCCTCTTCAAGCAATCTCAGTTCTGGGAATATACCCAGAAGAGCATAAGTCATTGTACCAAAAATGTTCTTGTATGCTCATACTTGTATGTTCATTGCAGCACTATGCACAATAGCAAACACATGGAACCAAACGAGGTGCCCATCAATGGTGGAATGGATACATGTGCTACACTGGCATGGTGGCTCACACTATAATCCCAGCACTTTGGGAGATGGAGGTGAGAGAATTACCTGAGTTCAGGAGTTCGAGACCAGCCTGAACAACATGACAAAACTTTGTCGCTACAATAAATCAAAAAGTCAGCTGGGCATGGTGGCACATGCCTAAGGTTCCAGCTACTTGGATGGCTGAGGTGGAAGGAACACCTGAGCCTAGCAGGTCAAGGCTATGGTGGCAGTGAGCATGCCACTGTACTCTAGCCTGGGTGACAGAGTGAGACTCCAACTCTAAAAAACAAAACAAAACAAAAAAACATCGTACATATACAGTATGGAATACTACACAGTCACAAAAAAGAACAAACCTGTGTGTTTTTTGGCAACATTTATGCCAAATTGGAGGCCATTATCCAAAACCAAATACCACATATTCTCAATTATAAGTGAAAGCTAAACATGTGGACATGAAAATGAGAACAGACACTAAAGACTTCCAAAAGGAAGAGGGAGGGGCAGAGTTGAAAAACTACCTGTTGAATACCATGCTTGCCATTTGGTTGATGGGGTCAAAAGGAGCCCAGACCTCACTATCACGCAATACAGCCATATAATAACCCTGCACATGTACTCCCTGAATTCAAAGTCTTTTTAAAAAAGTTTCCAAGCAAAGTTTATTTAGAAAGTAAATTAGAGAGAGAGAGAGAGAGAGATTCACCTCCCCAAGGTAGGGGAGGGGACCAAAGGGCCAAAGCTAAGAAAACATGGCGGCCATAGCTCAAAGAGCTATGTGGAGACACCAGAGTTTAACAAAGCAATGGCCTCAAAATCTTTTTAAAAAAGGAAATCTACTCCACTGGGAATGAAACTTGGTTGTACACATAGTTCACATTTTACAGCAGATGAGTAAATTCTCTGGTTAATATGTCTGGTCATTCACCATAACATAACACATTATTTCTCATATCTTTCTTATCTAGAGTTTTTATGCCTATAAATCTTATCTCCTTAAGAACAATTCAGTTTCCCAAGAACAAAATCAATAACTTATACAGTGGTAGAAAAGACACATTTTGGAGTCAGAAGCTTGGTTTCTGGTTTTGAAGCTTGGTTTCATCACCTCATGGCCAGGTACTGTGATGATTAATTTCATGTGTCAGCTTGATTGGGTCACAGGGTGTACAGATATGTGGTCAAACATTATGCTGGATGTTTTATATGGGAATTTTTTTAATATGGTATTTTATATGGGTTGTTTTATATGGTATTTAACATTTAAATCAGTAGACTGAATACAGCAGATTGCCCTATCTATATAGTGGACCCCATCCAATCATCCCTATGAAGTGCTACATAGTACAAAAAGGCTGACCCTTCCGCAAGCAAGAGAGAATGTTTCCTGCCCGATGACTTTCCAACTGGAACACTGGCTTTTTCCTGCCTCTAGACTTGAACTGAAACATCTGTTCTTCCTGGGTCTTGAGTCTGCCAGCCTCTAGACTGGATACACCAATGGCTCCTCTAGATCTTCAACTTGCCTGTTCACTGTACAGGTCTTGGGACCTGCAAGCCTCCGTAATTGTGTGAACCAATTTCTTATAATAAATCTATCTATCTATCTGTCTGTTCATCACCTACTGGATCTGCTTTTCTGGAGAAGTCTGACAAATACATATTCTTCAGGCAGATTGTTAAACCTCATTGAGCAACAATTTTCTCACTTATAAAATTAAGACAACCAAGCTTGCCATTGTGAGAACAAAATATACTTAGCCATGCAAATTCCTGGCAAGTTACCTGTCACAAAGTAGGTGTCCGATGCCCACTCCTCCCTTCTTTCCTACTCTTTTGTTCTTCCTGTAAAATACACAGATGCTCCAAGGGTTCTGAAACCATGTTTTCTGAATCCAAAATGGAAGGAACATATGAAAGTAGCTCTATCTCTGGAAATACAAGACATGCAGCCATGTATCAAGGCTACTTGCTCATGTGAATGAAACACCAATTTAAGCATTACTCCAAAGTAATTCTGGTGAAATATCTAACCTAACACAATGACTAAATCGCCACTTCAACTTGGGCCATAGAGACAGAGGACAGAAAGTAGGACAGGAGTACTATTCTCAGTCCCGCAATGGGAGGCACTTTCTCTGTTTATCACCCAAAACCTGTGCTTCTCCACGTGGCTCAGAGGAGGGCTATGTGACATCTGTCTGCCTGCTGACCTCTCTGTCACAGTGTCCTATTTTCCATGGATAATTTTGTTCACATCCTCTCCCATGGTGTTTGCCTCAGAAGCACCTGCGGGGATTACATCCAGCAACAAGTAGAGTCTTCTATTTGGTCTCTAACCAGAGACTCAAATTAAAAAAAAAAAAAAAAAGGAGCTGGAAAATCCCATGGCTGGAAACCTAACCCAGTAGTCTCAATATAGCATTTTATAGAGTCTGCAGCAGGAGCTGAATTAACCCAAAAGGACCAGAATGGCAGGCTGAAAGAAAACCTGTTGATGGTCAAAACTTTTCTAAACAAAGTGGCTGTTTTTGTGATCCATGCTAAGGTGGGTTTTTTGTCCCCCCCGCAAGGGGTTCAGAGAAAAGAGAGGCACATCTACAGTCTAGTACCCAGGCCAGTAACAGCGAACTCCTCTTCCAAAATCTCTATCCAAAAACCTGATGCCAGGGTTTTGAAAGAGACTGCCTCTGGGCGTACTATAGAGAAATGGACTTTGTTTTGACTGGGGGCAATGGACTTGGACTTTTAGTACTCAGTCCCTTAAACACAGTGACATGAATATGGCCAGTGACACAAAGATGGCTTTGAGGATGGCTAGCAAAAGTAGATTAACGCACAGCCACGAAACCAGTGGCTGAGTCTGCCACAGAGTTTGACCCCGTCCCGCATATGGACAGGCATCGTGTGCAATTACGCTTGAGCGTTTGCCACACGGTGGAATAAACTTGGGGTCTTCCCACCGGGGACACTGAAGTGCTACAGTGGACTGGATTAGACCCGAGAAAGCATAGTTGTGGTGTACACACCATCCCAACTGCTCATTCCCTCTCCTTGACCTACCCTTTGTGGGAAGCCAGGAATGCTAAATATTTCTTGTAGCTCTGCCCAGGCCTTTACTTTATTTACACTCCCTCCCTTCCCCCCCCTCAGCCCAACTCCCCTCCCCGGCCCCAGCCCTGTCTCTTCCTGTGGTAGCTCAGGCGTCCTTCCCTGAGCTGCTGAATGACTGCATTTTTCGTTTGAGTTGATACTTCAAAGATATTTCGAATAAAGACAGACAAAAGCCTAAAATGATGTCTGCAGGACAGCCAGAGTGTTTCCCACATAATGATCTTCCTGATGTTGACAAACTACATCAAAGTTTCTAGGCCAGAGATACAATAACTTTTTCCAAAAAGTGAACCAAGACAGAGTCCATTGAACAAAACAGGAGGTGGAAGGCGGATGGGGAACATTTTTAAAGAAGCCACGGGTCACTCTGTTTGTTTGTTTCTTGAAGGGCAAAAGGAAGGCCTCAGAGCAAGTCTTTCATTTGTTGGTTTCTTTTCTAATTCTAGAAACTTCTCTAACCACACACAGAAGGCAAGTGGGAATGTGACTTCTGCAATTATTGGTACACATTTATGAGGACATTTTCTTCAACACGTCTGTTTTGCCCAAAAATACACCCTCAAAATCATTTCCAGGCAGTATAACCCTGGGGGTGGAGCCTCATGGAAGCTATAAACATTTCAAGTGTGTAGTAATTTTTACAAACCTACTAAAAAGAAAACGCAGGTATGGCCCTGTGTCCCGGCCGGTCTGGGGCAGACTCCATACGTGCTTGTTGACCTGGCATGATTATGAATAGTACCCTCTTTTGAAAGTGTCTAGTTTGGATAATAAATTATATGGACACCTTGCCTTTCACCAACTCTGCTGTTTCTGCTGTCCGTTTCAAATACTGTGTACAAATAACTGGCTCTGAGCTGGTCTGGTGGTCAACCTGGCCCTCCTGAGGGGAGAGATGACATCTAAACCTGCAGCCATCTGTCACGGTGGTCTCAGAAGCCATGGTGCTACTAATCTTCTGGAGGCAGGTCCTGAGTTTTACAACCCATTGCTGGATGAATACCGAATATGAGGTGTTTTTTGTTTTTTTAAAGAAAAACAACCCTGGACTCGAAAATCAGACATATGGCTTTTGAACAGAAGGTAAAGCAGAGCTCTGGGTCTCTTCTTCCCTGTCTCAAGTCCTCTCTGCCAGCACCACCGAGAGTGGATGGTGACCTGGCATAGGCAGGGCTCCTTCAGCCTAGTTTTTCTTCCTCACCAGGATGGGTGGAACATCCCTAGGTAGAAAGAAAAACAACCAACATGCTTTTATCAGCAAATGTCAGAACTATATCAGAGAGCTTGGCTTTGGCATTGATGCTTGCCCAATGGAGCTGTTTACAATTCCATGTGAGTTAATGGCGGGGAGGGGTGGAAGGATTTTGGAGACTGGAGGAGAGAAGCAGAGAAAAGATTTTTTTTTTTTTTTTTTTGAGTTGGAGTCTCACTCTGTCGCCCAGACTGGAGTGCAGTGGCCGCTCCCGACCACCGCAGCCTCAACCTGCTGGGCTCAGGTGATCCTTCCGCCTCAGCCTTCCGAGTAGCCGGAATTACAGGCATGCGCTACCACGCCCGGCTAATTTTTTGATTTATTGTAGAGATGAGGTCTCGCCTGCCCAGGCGGGTCTTGAACCCGCGGGCTCAGGCAATCCACTCACCTCAGCCTCCCAAAGGCGCGGGTTTATAGGCTGAGCCACCGAGCCCATCCAGAGAAGAGACTGATTCATGGTGTATCCTAGGCTCTGGGCTCAGGCCATGCACTAAATATTTGACTAATGAATATGTGAATCATTGCATTGGTGGGGGAGATTCTTGTCCACTGCTAATTATTTTTAGTATTTAGAGAGTTTTGCTCATCTTTTGTTTTTTTTTTTTTTTTTGAGTTGGAGTCTCACTCTTTTGCCCAGACTGGAGTGCAGTGGCCACTCCCGGCCACCGCAGCCTCGACCTGCTGGGCTCCGGCGATCCATCTGCCTCAGCCTTCCAAGTAACTGGAACTACAGGCTCGCGCTACCATGCCCGACTAATTTTTTATTTATTGTAGAGATGAGGTCTCGCCAAGTTACCCAGGTGGGTCTTGAATCCGTGGGCTCAGGCAATCCACTCACCTCGGCCTCCCAAAGCACGGGATTACAGGCTGAGCCACCAAGCCTGGCATTTTGCTTATCTTTAACGAAAACAAATCATAGTAGCCTATGCACTCATTTTTCAGACATTTTTTCTAAAATATTACATTTTACAGTTTTCATTTTACCCCTTAGGCAAAGCTGACTCATAATTCTGACAATGTACCTACAAAATTAATATGAAAAGAAAAACTATGTTCAAAATTTGTATTTTTTAAAAAAACACTGGGACTAATTTTAAATGAATTGAGAAGAAGGTGTTGCAAAACACCTCTTTAACTTCCAAGCTAACCATGACATCGACAGACACAAGACAGATTCAGGGGCTGTATAAGACTTGCTGGCCAAGTCCCACTCTGTTGAATTTGGGGTGGCGTTGCCTAGAAGAGATGGCTTTGGTTAAAAACTCTAAGATTAAGAAAAATAATAATAACAAATTAATTGCCAACCCTATCTGTACCTTTTTTATGTAGCATATGAAATCTACACAGGGTAAGGTACATGAAGAATGAGGAAATCAAAAGCCTGTCAGCTTTGATGTGGGTGTATGTTTCTTCCCTGTCTTATGCCTGGGCTGATGGGCTGATGGTTAAATAGTAGACTATTTAGAATTGGAAAACTTATCAGTGGACTTTAAAAACACCTCCAAATTCCATGATCTACTTTGGAAAGACCCTCTTCACAGAGGGCATTAACTAATCCAGACAAGGAATGACCACAGCAAGAAGAACCGGAATAAAACTCAAAGAGTGAAGATTCACACGTTGGTCAGCTGAACACATGGAAACCCGGTTGCTGGCAGTTTGCAATAAGAGTATATTTGTTAGATAAACAGTTTCTGAAGGCAACTTTTCTTATCTCCTTTGCTAGATGCGGTACCATTTACTATCTCCTCCATTTCAAGGATGCCCCCAAGACACAGCTCTGTTTACAGAGTGAGCTGGTGCGGCTTGCCTCCCCCCAACTCTCCTCCCCTTCCTTTTACTAATTAACATTCTTGCCATTTGACTCGACGGTCATATTTCAGAGGGCTCAGACACAACTCTTGTAAACAAAAATAATATGGTTGACGAGAATGATTGCTCTTTTATGAGAAATTGTTACTCTTTCCAAACCAAGAAAAATGCAGTTTATTTTTTATCAGTTGTAGGTTTCTAAGGTTTTTGTTGTTTTCCACTTGCTTCGGAATCACCAGGGAATTTCTCTACAGTGAACCTGGTATGGACTTATTCCACTCTTTAAAAAAAATAGCTCCTTTATGAAATAGTAAGAATGTATTAGGGTTGTCTACTTATAGGCGATAGAGCATTTTGGCATTTGGTGTGTGGCATGGATGTCATTTAGTCCTAGTTTAAAAAAATCGATGTAAAGAGTAGCATAACTGATCAAACACAGATTATACCTTGTGTAAGGAAACTGCTGTTTCAACCTGGGCCGAATCTTTTTACTGATGTACCACAGATACCAGACTTATGTCACTTTCCAATACATATTCTGTATTTGTACATTTTGCTAACTTGGAGATGTAGACTAGTATTCTAACTCCTTAGTTATTTCTCTGATTAAAGTAAATACAATTGTATTTAAGAAGGAAATACATTAATAATTACTTTAAAAGTGTAAGAAGTATTCAACTGCTTGTACAGAATACGGAATTGATTTGACTCTTCATAGACCAAACATTATCAAAATATTAATAACAAAAGTGATATTAAAAAAAAGTAGACATTAAACATTCACATCTACAGATTTCTTTCCCAGAATATTCTGGAGCTATAAAACTATGAATCAAAATCAGTATACACACCTAATGACAATTTTTACTTACTTATGCATTAGTTATTGGTTATCTTTTAACTGTTCCCCCTTTTAGTCACAAAGAATAACAGGTTTTACATTTCAGAAGTAAGATAGATCGATCCAACTTTTTGTTTACACAATTTAGTACAATTTAATGCTCTTTTTCACCTATATTTTGAAATCATTTTAGAAATAAAGGTTGCAAAAAGAGGCCAGGCACGGTGGATCATGTCTGCAATCCCAACACTTTGGGAGGATCGCTGGAGCCCAGAAGTTCAAGACCACCCTGGGCAACATAACCAGATCCTTGTTCTACAAAAACATCAAAAAATTAGCTAGGTGTGGTGACTGAGGCTGAAGGATTGCCTGAGCCCAGGAAGTTGAGGCTGCAGTGAGCTGTGATTGTGCCACTGCACTTCAGCCTGGGCAACAGACTCTGACTGGAAAAAAGAAAAAGAAAAAAAAGAATAAATTCTGGATGGAGTTACTAGTAAACAAATTATGACAAGATTAAATTAAACTTAATGTTGAAGAGTAAATACATTTTTATTTTTAAGTAGAAATTGTCCCTTTTGGCAGGAATGTGTCAATTGCATTTCTAAAAGGCAATTTGCAACATTTGCCAGAAACCTTGAAAATGCACATTCTGAATGCCCCAGTGATTCTATTTTTAGTAATATATCTTAGTAATGATGCAGAAAGATGTTCATGGCAAGACTATTTATAATAGCAAAAAAAGAAGATAGAAAACAACCTAAATGTCCATAAATAGGGAACATGTTAAAGAAATTTTGTTGTCTTTATTTATTTATTATTATTTTTTGAGTTGAAGTCTCACTCTGTCGCCCAGGCTGGAGTGCAGTGGCATACTCACAGCCACCCCAGCATCAACCTGTGGGGCTCCAGCAATCCTTCTGCCTCAGCCTTCCAAGTAGCTGGAACTACCACGGCCAGTTAATTTTTGATTTATTGTAGAAACGAGGTCTCACCAAGTTGCCCGGGTGGGTCTCGAACCCGCGGGCTCAGGCAATCTACTCGCCTCAGCCTCCCAAAGTGCTGGAATTACAGTCTGAGCCACCGAGCCCAGCCTAATGTGTCTTTAAAATGGAATATTATGTATTAAAATAAAAATGTAAGAATTTATTCAAATTCTACAAGTTTTTCCACTAATGTCCACTTTCTGGTCCAGGGTTCTACATTGCTTTTATAGCCTTAAATGTGTTCCCATTCTTTCCTTAGAACTTCCTTTCTGCCTGTCAAGCTCTTTTTAAAAGAATGACTCAACTGGTTTTACAAAGTTAGTACATGTCCATTACAACAAATTCAAGCCATATGGAAAACTAAAAGGACCAATGTAAAAAGTATACCTACTCTTGCCACCATGAAAAAACAACTATTAACATTTGGCAAAAATGGTTTCTCATATTTTTTAATGTACATTTACAATTAAAAAGATAAATTGGTAGAATTTTGATGAAATGGAAGTTTTTACAATAAAAATATCAGTTAAAAGTATTAAAGGCTATTTTAAACAAAAGTAGTAATGCAGTCTTACTTTAGTAGAAGAAAAATAAGCTAAAATATAATGAGGTGTGCTGAATTTCAGGAAAGCATTCTTTTCACAAAAGACATTATTCTTTGAATTCTCTCTCTAAATGCCAGAAAAAGATCATGAAAAAAATGTAGGTTTCCATGAGCTTTTGTTGCCTAACAAAGCACCCCAAAACATTGTGGCTGAAAAGAAACACCATTGATCATTTCTGATAGGTTTGTGGTGGTAGTTCTGGTGATATGGCTTAGATCATCTTGGGTGAATGGGTCAGGACAGAGGTCAGCTGGAGTCTGGCTGTCCTAGAATCACCTTACTCATAGGTGTGGTAGTTGGTTATCTCTTGGCAGAGGCAATGGGGGTGACTAGCCCTGTGATCTCTCATGCTCCAATAGGACAGCCCAGGCTTGTTCCCACGGTGGCAGCAGGGTTGCAAGAAAAGAGAGTGACAGTATGCAAGGTCTCCTCAGGATTAAGCTCAGAGCTGAAGCAACATCACGTTCACCAAATGCTATTGGCCACAGCAAGATCAGGCTAGATTCAAGCCTGGTTACCCATTTTATTCTTATTCAAACTTCAAGTTTTCATGAGAGCATTATTCTTTCAGTGGGCAGATTTAAGCATTTGTTTTGGGATTATTTTCCCTACTATATTTTTAGACATATTTTAAACATGTTTCTTTTGTTCATTTCTTCTTTGCAAACCCCAATTATGTATTTGTTGGACATTCTTTAACTGTCATTCATATCTATCTTTTTTCTTATAATCGTTTTAACTATTATTGTATGTTCCTAGAATGTCTCCCCACATATTTAGAGGACTGAAGCATTCATATACAGGTTTCAGATCAAATATCATGTGATCAGAGAGACTTTTCTGATCTCCTAATACCTTTTCACACTTTATATGCAGTTTTATTTTAGTTTTGGTATAGGACTATAAAAACATATTCTTTATTTTCTTTTCACCTCCCTCCCCCTGTCTGTACTAGATTATAAGCTGCATGGCAAAGCAGTTACCCATCCTAAACACTACTAAATCCCTACCACCTAGAAGCACTTCTGTTATGTAGGGGGTATTCAGGAATTATTTGTTGAGTGAATGAATGGATGAACAAATGAATGAAAGTTCTGCCTGTTGTACCTTAGGCCTTTTCTAGTTTTGGTTGCTTACATATAACATGACTTTCTTCTCTGTGATATTTATATTTATCTCCTATCGTTTCTTTGAGATTGTAGAGAACTCTTTGAATTCTTCCTCTGTATCTTTGAATAATTTTCTTTCATAGTTTTTTTTTTCTTTGTCTAACAGTCCTTTGTTCTTTATTTTCTCAGGTCTGCTTTATTTCAAAGCAGGTCTGTGGGGTAGTTCCAGCTGATTACTATACGTCTTGTAATCTTGCTGAAAAATGGTCTGGGCAGAAGGGGGAGTTACAGGTGGTATTAATAAGCTCAAACAGAGCATATTGTCTTCTATAGCCTCTAATGAAATCTATTCTTTTCCTTAACCTGGGGATGTTAATTACCACTCAATTTTATTAATGAAAAAATTGATATAGAAATTCCTGTTTTCCTCCAATTTCTTCATTGCACTTCACCTCTGGTCATCTCCACAGCGAGGAGAATAAACAGTGGATATAAAAATCTGTGTCACCTCAGTTCCTCTCCTTTTCTTTTCTTTAAAAAAAATTTTTTTTTATTTTAAATATGTGGGGCAAATGTTGATTATGCAGGTACCTTTGTTGATAAGGTGTGTCCCCCTCCTCCCCTGGCAGTTTTCCACTATTGCCACTCCCACCCCACCCTCCCCTAGCAGATTCCCACTACTGCCAGGTTTCCTCTGTTTTTCTACCTGCTGTGGTCTGTGGTGTCAAAGTGGGTCTTTTAGGGGCGAATACTATTCTGCTATGGCCCTCTGTGCCCCTGACTCTTACATCACTGAAAGAATCATTGGATAGGCATTTTAGGGTAGTCTCACTTGCTTCTCGGGAATTGTCCATCTTATCCTGAGAACTGAGAAAGTGCTGTTAGTTCTCAATGTTCTTCCTCATTTTAGTCCAGATTTCACAGCATTTGGCAGGTTTGCTACATAGTTTGTGGTTTGAGATTGTAGTCATTTCCTTATTTTATTGGCAACTGAAATATTTTTCTCCCTTTTTGGTTATTTTTGAGATTTTTGGAGAAGGGGAGGCGGAGAATGAATGTCTCTATACCCTGATCTTTAACTAGAAACCATTTTGTGTTTTTTGAATTGCATTCTTCAAATTTGTATTCCATAGGGTAGGAGAGACCCTAAGTGCCAACTCATCCCCCGGGTTTAGGACTCAAATCTGAATTCTCATAAAACGTGTTTAAGTTTTTGTTGCATAACTTTGCATTCATCACCTTTCTTCTCCATTCTCTTTGCCATACCTCCAAATCTCTAGGGGTTTGTTTTTGTTTTATTGCCTCTCAGTGTAGACTCAATATTCTTTTTTCCTCTTTATGGCAAGAACCTTCCTGGTCCTTCATCTTCTTGACTTCTCTAAGTTAAGCCTCAAAGTTGGCTGGTCTCAAGCAATTAGTGAGTTGATAACCACCACACCACAGTTATCATTACTTTATCACTGCTCTGTTTAACACACATTTACTGGATGCCAGTAATACTGCTAAACTTTGTCCACATATCATCTCATGTAATCCTTCCAGTAAACCAACAAAGTTAATATGATTGCCTGCAATTTAAATGTAGGGACCTGAAAAATAGCTTTTCCCTAAAACTGGCTCCAGAACTGCATTCAGAGATGCCCCTGTATTTGTCTGTTCAAGAAAATACTTTGGAAGATACCCTGGGCCAGGCACGGTGGCTCATGTCTGTAATCCCAGCACTTTGGGATGCCAAGGCAGGAAGATTGCTTGAGGCTAAGAGTTAGAGACCAGCCTGGGCAACATAGTGAGATCCCTTCTCTACAAACACTTTTTTAAAAAAATTAGCTGGCCATCCTGCCAAGCTCCTGGAGTCCCATCTATTCCGAAGTTTTTCCTATTCACAAACCTCTTCCCATACTCAAGCTCCATCTTCTTGCCATGCTTCATGTTTCTAGAGAATACTATTTATTATGACCAAATATATTACACATTTATTTTTTGTCTAGCTCCTCTGTAAGATGTAAGCTTCACAAGGACAGAAATGTTGTCTGTCTCATTCACTATCGTATCCATGGTGCCTATTACAGAGTTTAGCATTTACATGATGTTGAAAAAAGATTTGATAAATATGCTCAAGCAATATTCATTGGGTGCCTTTTGTAATGTAGGCAATGATCTCGTGACTTTGTAATTTCAACTGATCAAATGAAGCCCAGTCCACCAGTTTCTCAGCTAGTCATACAGCCCAACTGTTTTCATCAGAACTGAGCCAACTGTGCATTATGTGTGTTCTCACAAGCACCTGCATCTACTTGTTGACTTATTTGAATAGAATTTCAAGAAGCTCTTGTTAAGAGCTGCTGCTACATCAGTCAGATACTAGTTATCTCAGAAATGACCTTTTCTCTTACAGAGAGCCCAGAGCCATTGAACTAACCTTCTAAAGGTTCCACAGCGAGGTTAAGGAGGCAGCAATTCTGAGTGTAGAGCAGCAGAGGGAATGGTTGGGAATAGGTTTCTGGATCCAGGCTGAGTCCAGTCCCAACTCTGTAACCCAGGCAATCACAGAGACTTCCTCACATGGCAATGCCAAGAAAACACTTGTTAAGGGCAGCATGGCAGAGGCAGAGGATCTAGTTGGAATACCAGGTAAGCAGACAGCCACATTCAAATCAGTGAACACTTTCTGGAAGAGGGGACCCTTGACCAAAGTTTTAAGGGAAAACCAAAGTATGAATTGAAGAAGCAGATAGCTGTCTTGGTGGCCAAGGGAAGGATTCAGATTGGGCTCTGAAGGCCATGGTGAGCTTCAAAAAGGAGGTGCTCTCAGGCAGAGTGACATAGGCTGAGCTGGAAGTCATGTATGGCTCCTTCACACTTGTTAGCTGGGTAAACTCAGGCTAGTTTCACCCCATCTGAACCCTCTGTTAATTGTGATGCTGGCATTTTAGCCTATAGATTTGTGTAAAGGCTAAACAATTACTAGTAATATTTGTGAAAAACTTCTAAATTGTAAAGAACTTTCCTAATGTATATTGCTGATGTCTGATCAGTAGCCTGGTGGTACAATAATGATCTGTTGGATTAGAAAGACCAGGGTTTGAATAACTGCCTTGCTAACTATTAACTTTGAGGCCATGTGTTGACATCTTATTCCCTCTGAGCTTTCTCTCTCATCTGTAAAAGGGAGACAGATGCTTGTGAGGATTTGACTAGCTCTAAAGAGCCCACCTAACATATCATTGTCATCTCCATCTTCATCCCCACCATCGTCATGGCCAAGGTTAGCTTGAGTACTCACCATCTGCTGGACACTATTCTAAGGAATTCATATGCATTTAGGTAAATATTGTTAATTGGAGGTCTAGGGAGGTTAAGGAATTGTCCCGAGGTCACACAGGTAGGAGTGGTAGAGCTTGGATTAGAACCCAGGCAGTGGAGCACAGCACACAAGGGTAGTTATTGACAATAGTGCAAGCCTGTTACTGACATAGGCCAGTTTTTAGAAAGTTCTTTTGTGAAATAACAGACTGTCAGAAGAATGCATGTTTTCCAAGGCATTTGGTGATGGAAAGGAGAACTCTTCTCAGGAAGATTCTTAGAACCTTCCCACCTGCTTTAAAAACAACAACAACAAAAGCCAGAGTTGATTCTGCTAGAGACTACATAACTGACACCATTTTTGGGAAGAAAGGAAGTTGAAATAACAATGGAAACTGGAATATCCACCTCAACACCTGAGCTTGTCTTCCCTATTTGTAAAATCCCCGAAAACAACCCTGGTCAGCTTTGGGGCTGTCCAAATCTGTGAAGAAATGTTTCTAAGGCCACTGAGGACTAGGTGATAGGCTACTGAAAACATTACTACACAAAGAATTACCTGATTTGCATCAGTTGAAAAGGCAAGAAAATGCAGCCCAGAGCAAAGGCCACTGGTTCACCCAGTGGAGATCTGCTGTTGCATTCTTTCACCCACATGTGAGGCCATAAATTCACAGGGCAGGAGAAAGTTTATCCTGTGGCTTGGACTTTAAGCAACTTCCTCTGGAGGAATATACGCCTGTTTCCAAATTTGTCATGCTTGCCCTCTGGGCCACAGGTCAAAGCCTCTAGCGGATAGAAGCTACCAGACAGTCCTTGCAAAAAGACTTCATCTTTTGGCCAGGGTAGAAAGGTTTCTAAAGGGAAAGAAGCAATTCATTTCATGCCAGCTTTTTCCTCTTAGATATTTCTTACTTGTGTAAAATACCATCAGTGATGTTAGATACACATATCTAGCTACAGATTCTGTATCTGTGAGTTCTACTCACATCATGCCTGAAGAGCTGCAATAATAATAACCGAGTCTTTGCCAACTTTGAGAACATGCGGAATTCTTCAAACTTTCATTTCATTGTCTTATCGAGTCATCTCTCTGTCTGTGGAATGGGTCTTTAAATGAGCAAGCTTGTGAAATACCACATGCCCAGAGAATTCCTAGGAAGAATATGGTCATAAAAATAAAATCACACTGTTTCCAAAAAAGAGGCAACAACAAAAACAGAAAGCAAGAAAACACATCTACAGGAGTGACAAGGACAAGATGGAGGGCCCTTTCTATATGCCAAACTGAAATGTTCTATTCAATTGTAAGCAATCATGTTTACAATAGATATAAATTAAATTAATGGTGAGGCCATAAAATACAGCAGCTGTTCTCTATCTCCACCGATGATAGAACAGAGTAAAAGGCTGGTCAGAGGTAAGGAAGACTTCTCGGTGGTGAGAACTTTAATTATGCTAACGGAGACAGTGAGGAAGGGTTGGCATGCTGAGAAACCATCTCCTCTGGTACACATTTATAGGATAAGATTAAATGGGTTTTGTATTCACCCTGAATTTCTTTGTACTTGACCAAGCTTCTGTAATAACCTTCCATTTCTTTGTGCATTTATCCATTCTACTCTAAATAAATTGAACTTCTTGCAAAATAGCTGCAAGAATATAAATGCAAATTCAAGATAATCACAAAAACTAATTAGCAACTGTTACTCCACAGTGAAAATGAGCAACTATTCTTGTGCCAAAGTAACTTGTTTTAAGGCCAAGAATTGAGTGATTTAAGGAATCACTGACTCCATAGGCTGCACGCGTATGATTAACAGCTGAGTAAACCAGACATATGTAATTCCTGGGTTGCTCTTGCCTCTACTAGCTGGTCTTGCCTTCCTTAAAATGTTGCATTTAGCACTATTCACAATAGTAAAAACTTGGAACCCAACCCAGATGCCCATCAAAAATGGACTGGATAAAGAAAATGTACATATACATGATGGAATACTATGCAGCTATAAAGAAGAACAAAATCATGTCCTTTGCTGCAACATGAATGCTGCTGGAGACCATCATTCTAAGTGAACTATCACAAAAACAAAAAGCTGAATGCCACAAGTTCTCGCACATAAGTGAGACCTAAACTTTGGGTACACAAGCACAAAGGTGGGAACAACAAATGCTGGTCACTGCTAAAGGAGAGAAGGAGGGAAGGAGGGAAGGAGGGAGGGAGGGAAACAAGGGGCACACAACCGTGTCCACTACCGGGGGGAAGAGGACTCACTAGAAGTCCAGACCTCACGGGCTAGAAGTCCATAGAGACAATAGATAAGTAGTTAACAGGTGCTGGGCAAAGGAGGACTAGGTAGTTAAAACATAGTTTTCCTTTTGGAGTGATAAATATGTTCCAAAATTAGATCATGGTAATTTTTGCACAATTGCGTAAATATACAAACACTGCATTGCAGTGTAATTTATATAAAATTACTTATGTAGCAAATCCTCACATGTGCCCTACAACTTTAAAATAAAAATAATTAATTAAGATAAAATGCTGCAACTAAGGGTGATCAGAGTGTATGCCATGCCCACCAATCCTGCACCATCACCGATTGTCCCCACCCCCCACCCCAGGAATCTAGGCGCATCAAATGGAAGTGCAGATAACAAGAAGGAAAAAGATATGGTATTTTAATTACAGCAGGAATTAAAAGATGTTCTGTAAGCCATATTGAATTCTGCGTGTTTAATGAAGTTAGATCCATCAGAATGACCCACGATGGCATTAAAAAGACAGACCCTAATAAGTATTGGCAAGGCTGTGGGTAAATTGTAACATTCATACATTGTTGGAGAGAGTGTAAAATCATGCATCTACTTTGGAAAATAGTTTGACAGTTTCTCAGAATGTTAAACACAGAGTTATTATATGACCTAGCAATTCCACTCCTAGGTATATCTCCAAGAGAACTGAAAACATGTGCCCACAGAACAATTTGAATATAAATTTTCATAGTAGCATTATATGGAATAGCCCAAAAGTAGAACTAACATAATGTCCATCAATTAACGAGTAAGTGTAGAATATCTGTGCAATGAAGTATTCAGCCATAAAAAGAGTATTATTTGGCAATAAAAAGAAATTAAGTATTAACATATGCTATAACATAGTTGAATCTTAAAAACATTATGCTAAGTGAAACATTATCTCAAGTTCACATACTCTATGATTCTATTTATGTGAAATGTCCAGCAAAGGCAAATCCATAGAGACAATAGATAAGTAGTTAACAGGTGCTGGGCAAAGGAGGAATAGGTTTTGAAAACATAGTTTTCCTTTTGGAGTGCTAAATATGTTCTAAAATTAGATCATGGTAATTTTTGCACAATTGTGTAAATATACAAACACTGCATTGCAGTGTAATTTATATAAAATTATTTTATATAAATAACACTCAATAGAGCTATTATACAAATAAATTTTATTAGAAAGACAATCTTTAATTTTTGTAGGAAAATTAGAAAATATATCTAAACAAAAATATGAGGTAAAATCCATTCATAATCTCACAGGTAGGGTGGTGTCTTTCCAGATGTTCATTCATTCATGTCTCTATATCGGCAATATTAGAATCAGACTATCTGTAATGGCTTGTGGCATAGTCTTTTTTTTTTTTTTTTGAGTTGGAGTTTCACTCCGTCTCCGAGGTTGAAGGCCGTGGCATGTTCACGGCTACCTTAGCGTTGACCTCCTGGGCTCCAGCAATCTTTCCACCTCAGCCTTCAAAGTAGCCAGAACTACAGGCATGTGCTATCACAACCAGTTAACATTTTTGATTTATTGTAGAGATGAGGTCTTGCCAAGTTGCCTGGGCTGGTCTCGAACCCACAGGCTCGGGCAATCCACTCGCCTTGGCCTCCCAAAGTGCTGGAAAGACAGGCTGGACCACCGAGCCTGGCTGGTGTACTCTTTTTAATTTAATATAATGTGGACATCTTTCCATATCCATTCATTTACCATAGTTTTTGAAATGGAGGAATAGTATTCCTTTGTACTGGTGTATGAAACCCAGCATTTTAATAGGAGTCATTGCTCCTTCTTTCTTCTTTCTATCCTCTGCTGGGTCCAAGATATTTTTCCAAGAACACTATCTACTGTCTTCTTTCCTTTTTTCTTCAACCAGTCAATGTGACTTCAATTAAGTTAAACAGTTTGTCTGATTTTTGTTTTGTTATACTCTGATCACCCTTAAATGCAGCATTTTATTTTATTTTAATTAACTATTTTTATTTAAGAGTTGTGGGGTACATGTTTGTTTTGTTTTTTGTTCATATAGTATCATAACAATATTTATTTCTATAATTATTCCTTTTAGGAATTTCTTGGTGGGGTGCAATGGCTCATGCCTGCAATCTCAGCACTTTGGGAGGCCAAGGTAGGAGGATTGCTTGAACCCAGGAGTTCGAGACTAGCCTGGGCAACATAGTGAAACCTTGTCTCTACAAAAAATTAAAAAATGAGCTAGGTGTGGTAACATGTGCTTATAGTCCTAGCTACTCAGGAGGCTGAAGTGGAAGGATCACCTGAACACAGGAGGTTGAGGCCGTGGTGAGTCATAATTGTGCCACTGCAGTTTTCCCTGGGTGACGGAGTGAAACCCTGACTCAAAATAACAATAACAACAACAACAACAATATAATTTCTTAAACAATTAGATCATTTTTCTTTTTATTCTTTTAGTGTGGTAAAAATATTTAAAATGAGATTTTTCCCTCTTAACAAATGTTTAGGTGTACAACTACATTATTATTGGCTATATGCAATGTTGTACAGCAGTTCTTTTGAGCTTTTTCATCTTGCCGGACTAAATTCCTGTTCATCAGTAATTCCATTTCCCGCTTTCCTCAGCCTCTCTCTGATTCCACTTTTGGATTCTGTGAATTGGACTATTTTAGATATATCAAATAAGTGGAATCATGCAAAGCCCTCAGTGTTCATTCACATTGTCACGTATGGTAGATTTTTCTTCTTTTTTGAGCTGAATAGTATTCAGCTGTATATATATACTGCATTTTCTCTGTTGATGGACATTTAGGTTCTTTCTATACCTTGGCTATTGTGAATAGTGCTGCAATGACCATAGAGTGCTAATATTCTTTTCAAGATCTTGGTTTTGAATTGGCCACCAAGAGCAAGCGGTGAGCAAAGTGCTGTAGAATAAAAAAGGTGCAAACAGCAGGGACCGCCCTCAGGGAGTTTATAATCTGGTAGGAAAAGAAAATGTGAGAGAGCTGGATTTACACAACCAGAAAATGTCCACACCTTGTTCCCTCAGCTTGTAGGTGCTACACAAGATAACTTCAACCATCTGCCTGTGACCTCACTGAACCTGCCTGCCCTTCACTGCCAAGCGTAGGGAAGATGGTTAAAGGAACTTTGCCTGGGATCCACAGTCTGCGTTGTCCTGAGAAGACAGAGGCTCTGCATTCCAACAAGATCCTGAGGTCCTTGCCCATGTGCACATTGAAGTCTGAGTCACCCACGTATATAGAATCTAAAAGCCAACTGAAATCTTTGTATTTAAACAGCCATTTGGAAGCAGGCAGTAAGCCCCCTGAAAGCAAGAATTTTTGCCATCTCTGCTCCCTGCAATGTCTCAAGTAATCATAACAATAATTTGCACATAGTAGGTACTCAATAGGTATTTAACGAATAACCGAATAAATTTAGGTTTTTAAGCAGGTGAGGGACTGGAGCTGTGCTTTGAGCTTTTTCTTCTTCTGTGTAAGAGTTCTCGTCATCTTTGTTCTTTATCCAGAGATCTGGGGTCCCAGGGAAGGTTTCTGCCCATGAGGATGCAGCACTCAGAAGACACAGAGCTTCCTTAGATGGTACGAGCCTCTGAGTGGACAGAGATCTTAGAGCAATTACATCAGAAACGCCAGGGATTGGGCCCAGCACTAGTAGTTGTTAAAGCTCCCCCAGATGATTTGAATGTGCAGCCAAGGATGAGGACTACAGCTCTAGGGCAGATCTCTCACTCTGAAAGGTGTCCTGGCTTATGTCTATGTGTCTATTCATGTTCTCCATGTTGGCCTCACAAGCCCTTCTGTTAGTTAACTGAGCATCTATTTTCCCAACAAATACTTCTTGAGTACCCACAATGCACCCGAGGTTCTACTGCATAGCAAGATCCTTAAGGGAGCCACATGAACACCGAAGTTTGAAAAGCACAGATAGACAGCTGAGGCACAGTCCCTGCCCTTGAAGAATTCACAGAGTTGCAGGTCAGACAAATAAGCAGTTACCAACCCTGGTGAATCGCCACCTCCTGAGAACCGTCTCCACAGCTGGGTTTTGTGCCTGTCGGGTTCTCTGACCTCTGTGACCTGCAACATTTCTAAGGTCAAATCCTGGAGTGCCTGTTGTGTCTTTTTGTTCCGTTTCCTTTCTGAAACTAGAAACTTCTAGATTCTCAGCTGGATGGAAGATGAGTGTCTATACGTCCCTTATTTCATTCTAGGAACATTTACAGTGCATTATGCCATTTCTACTCACTTAAAAAAAAAACTTGAATGACAATATATCTCCTGCTTCTCTCATCAAAGGAATGCAAAGGGACTCAAAAGACCCATGGATGCTGGTTCTTTGCTGACCATGGGTGCACGACTTTTTACACGGCCAGCTGAGAGTCCCTGAAGACATTCAGTTGAACTTGCAGTTCACTTAAAGTGGAACTTCTGTTGCTAGAGAGAAAATGACCTGGATGTTGCTGTGTTATGGAATGTTTTTAGACTTTTGTCATTGTAAATCAAGCAAATATTAACTTAGGTCTGGAACAGATCTCCTGTTTGCTAATTTGTTTATTCTTGCGTGCTTCCTTTCTTCCATTCAATAAACACCATCGTGAATCCACTCTGCGCCATATTCTGTGCTGGCAAAATGGAGAATCAAACATATAAATAAGACATCATCTCTGTGTCATTGAGAGAAGGGAGAGGAGGACGACGAGGAGGAGAGTATTCTAAGGACACTGCTTGAATTAATTCCATTAATCCTTGCAGTAACTCTATGGCATAGGTAAATTATGATCACCATTTTATAGACAGAAAAACAAAGATTAAGTTACTAGCCCAAGTCACGTCATTGACACGTAGTCTGTGACTCTGGAGTCCACATACTATATCACTATGCTCTGATTTCTCTATTAAAATACAGTGTTCTGTATTAAAATATGGGTTCTTAAAAAGCATATGAAATGAACTGCGGGAACCATGAAAGGCATTGGGAGAGGAAGGGTCAGAAATACTCCACAGAAAGAGGGGTATTTGCACACACTCGCTGTCTGGTTCCCAAGCTCCATTCTCCCTTTCCACAGACTCACACAAGAGAACTTCTCTGTTTCATTCAGCTGTCTATCAGTGCTTTTCAAACTTCGGTGTTCATGTGGTTCCCTTGAGGATCTTGTTTCTTTATATGAGGGGGACCCAAAGAAAATCCAGAATTTATTTATTAAAAAATTGTGTATTTATTCTTACATGTTTAAACTTCAGTCACCTTCAAAGGACTCTCCATTTGATGCAATAGCACCTATTGAGATGCTTTTTCCCCAGCTCTGAACAGTTTTTGAACTTGTCCATTTGGATGCCTTTTAGAGCTTCTGCCATTTTTTGTTTTACCTCCTCCATGTTGGCAAAACGTTTCTCTTTGAGGACTTTTATCTTCAGGGAAACAAAGAAAAGCTGCTTGGGGCCAGACTGGGTGAAAAGGGAGGGTGGGGCACGGAGTGATGCTGCTTTTGGTCAAAAACTGCTGAACGCTAAGCAGGGCATGAGCAGGTGCACTTGTAAATCACCCATCATGAAACGGGCAAATGTGTTGCAAGAATTTCCAAAAAACCTCACTAAAGTAGAAAGCAGCCTTTCACAACAACACTAGCTGGTACACTGATGCTGATGGGTTCCTAGAGTACTTACCCTTTAGGGGAAGACTGGACTACAAGGGGCCTACCATCCCCCCAAATAATTCCAGTTTATTGGGGGTACCATCATACAAAATACTGGCAGTGCACTTGGGCAAGGCCAACACCTGAGGACTTGGGTCCAACGTTGTGTCCTATTCTGCTTTCCACTTATGTGTCCATCTTTCCTACAGAGGAAAACCAGAATCAATGAGTAGGATTTCTAGGGACATAGATTTCAGTCGATTAAATGGAATTGTTCAACTTGGAGCCTGCTGAACTCCGGGGAGGGACTTGAGGAGGAGGGGAGTCCAGAGAAGCAGCACATGGCCCATTTCTGTGAAACTTACCCTGGGGTCACTGCTGTCCCCAGTAGTATCCTCACACGGACAGGAAACCTTCAAGCCACTCCTAAGGCAACTGTTTACCCTATTTGCCTAGCTTATGTTTGCTGTGCCACCATAATCATCAATCTCTTTCCATTCTCAAAAGAGTTAGATGATAAATGATCTAGTCCCATCAGTCACATGACTCACATGTGTGGGCAGTGTTGTGTCCTGGAATGCCTGTGTTAAAATGCAACCTCTGGCCATTCCTTTGTTAAGCTCTGCTGTCTCCATGTGGGTCTTTGAGCTATGGCCGCCATGTTTTCTTAACTTTGGCCCCTCCCGACCTTGGGGAGATGAGTCAATAACTCTCACCCTCTCTCTCTACTTTCTAAATAAACTTTTCTTGAAAACAAACAAAAAAAAGATAAAATAAAATCCTACCTCTACTACTTATTAACTCATGACTTGGACACGTTACCCAAATTCTCCCTACTCCGGTGTCCTCATCTGTAAACTGGGATCTAATGGCATGGCAGTACCTACTTCATAAGATTGCTATGAGGATTACATGAACCAATGCATATAAAATTCTCAGAATACCACCTAGCAGAATAAGGACCCTATCAGCGTTCACTATCAGTATTGGTTAGCACTGACTGTTATCTTGATTTGCTGGTTGATTCTAGTTTTCTAAGTGTTTTATGATATCCCTTCCTCCTCATAAGAGTTCCATGAGGTAGGAAATATTATATATTTCATTTTCCTTCATTTTGCAGCATAGGAATCTAAGACTCAGGGTAAATGATGTACTGATCACCAAATTGCTCATAAATGGTGAGACTCAAGCCCAAGAATGCCCATACATACTGTCGATGTTCGACTCTCGGATATGTGTTATGAAGAAGTCTTCTCTTGCTAGAGATAACTTTTAGCTTAGATTGGCATTTCTCAATGGTGTTGGTACTTTGGTGTTTCTATGTCATTAAAGGTAGACATAAAGATCTGTTTCCATTTCTACTTTTAAAAATTGGCCAGATAACTTTTTAAAGTGCTTTTCCTTTGATGGGGACAGATCTGTGTGTCCACATAGATGTGGAGACTCCCTAGTGAGTGGCTGGAAGCCTGATGGGCATCAGGGAAGGATAGTTAGCACTGTGTCTTATTCACACACAGCTCAGCACACCATCTGCTTCCAGGTGCTCCTGACCATCATACACAGTTTACATTTGGGTTTATTCTTAGTCTCTCATAATGTAAGTATGCTGTAATAAATTATTTACTAAAACGAGAAGGAAGCAGTAGAAACACTCACATTAAAAACAAGTCAGTGAAGAACAGAAAAGTAACCATCATTCTGAAAGTTTGCCTCATGGTGCTATTGACCAGATTTCATTATATTCATCTCTTAAAATTTTTCATTTAAGAAGTCAGTTGTTATTCCATGCTCATGGATAGGAAGAAGCAACATTGCTAAAATGTCCATCCTACCAAAGACAATCTACAGATTCAATGCAATACCCATTAAGTTACCAACATCGTTCTTCTCGGCCCTGGAAATGACAATACAGAAATTCATATGGAAACATAAATGACCACGAATAGCTAAAATAATCCTTAGCAAAAGAAAAAAAGCAGGAGGTATCACACTTCTGGACTTCAAACTTTACTATAAGGCTACTGTAATCAAAACAGCCTGGTATCGGTACAAGAACAGGCATAGACCAATGGAACAGGATAGAGATTCCAGAAGCAAAGCCTCAATTCCTCAACCAACTCATCTTTGACAAAGACTCCAACAACAACCACTGGGGAGAGGAGAACCTATTCAGTAAATGGTGCTGGGAAAACTGACTGACCATATGCAGAAGATTGAAACAGGACCCTTACCTATCACCATACACAAAAATTAACTCTAAATGGATCAAGACCTAAACATAAAACCTCAAACTATAAGAATCGTAGAAAATGCAGGAGACACCCTTATGGAAATTGGAACTAGCAACTAATTCCTATTCAGAAACCTAAAGGCCAATACCTTAAGAAATAAGATAGATAAGTGGGACTTCATCAAACTAACAAGCTTCTGCAAAGCAAAAGAAACCATCAAGAGAGCAGGGAGACAGCCCACAGAATGGGAAAAAATATTTGCCAACTGTATATCTGACAAAGGCCTAACATCTAGCTTCTACAAGGAATTTAAATGCACCTAAAGGAAAAAAACCAAACAGCCCCTTTAAAAAGTGGGCAAAAGACATGAATAGACACTTCCCGGAAGAAGATATATGGGCAGCCAACAGACACATGAAAAAGTGCTCAGCCTCACTTATCATCAGAGAAGTACAAATCAAAACCACATTGAGATACCACCTAACCCCAGTAAGAATGGCCATCATTAATAAAATAAACAACAGATGCTGGAGAGGATGTGGAGAAAAAGGAACGCTTCTGCACTGCTGGTGGGAATGCAAACTAGTGCATTCTCTCTGGAAGACAGTGTGGCAATTTCTGAAAGAACTAGAAATTGACCTTCCATATGACCCAGCAATTCCCCTGTTGGGAATATACCCGGAGGAACTCAAATCATTCTGCAAAAAAGATACCTGCACACTTGTGTTCGTTGTAGCTCTGTTCACAATAGCAAAAACATGTTAAAGAAAATGTGGTACATATACACAATAGAATATTATGCAGTCATAAAGAAGGACAAATATATGGAGTTCGCAGCAACTTGGATGGATTTGGAGTCAATCATACTCAGTGATCTGTCACAGAAACAAAGAACAGAGTGCCATATGTTCTCACTCATAAGTGGACCTTGAACAATTATAATGCTATAAGAAAGTGTTTGGCAATAATGGGACACTGTCAGGGGAGGGGGGTGGGATTGGCAGTTGAGAGAAACTGCTAGGAAAGGGAGGGCCATACCTCATCAACAAGGGTACCTGCATAATCAATATTTGTATACCTAACCCCGAATTGTACCCCACATTTTTTATTTAAAAAAAAAAAAAAGAAAAAGAAGAATCTGTTGTACTTCAACAACCAATGTTGGAAAAAAAGAAACTATATACACAATATCTAATTTGAATTATCTGGAAACATGATATTAACACTGTTATGAGCTGAATTGTGTACCTCAAAATTAACATGGTGAAGTCCTAACCTCCAGCACCACAGAATGTGGCTGTACTTAGAGACAGGGTCTTTAAAGAGGTAATTAAGTTAATGCGATGTCCTTAGGTGGGTCCTAATCCAATATGACTGGTGTTCTCAAGAAGAGATCTTTTGAGCACAAGTGCTTACAGAGGAAGGGAATGTGAAGACAGCGAGAAGGTGGCCATCTCCAAGTCAAGGAGAGATACCTCCAAAGAAACCAATCCTGCCAGTACCTTGGTCTAGTACTTGGCATCCAGAACTGTGAGAAAACCAAGTCCTGTTGTTTTAGCCACCAAACTGGAATTTTGTTAAGGCGATGCTAGGAAACTCTAAAATTAGATGGCATTTACTGTATTCCAAGCACTTTGTCACATATTTACAATGCGTTTTCTCTCTGAAACGTCATCACAACTCTCTAATGGATATTACTGTTGTCTCCTGATACTACAACTGAGAAAATTAAGGCATGCAATTAGCTCTGTGTCATGTCACACAGAGAGTAAATGACTATCCAAAATTGGATTTGAATCCAGTTTGTCTAATTCCCTAGATGATGCTGTGAACCAGGAGTAAGTGTATTCACAATAACCACATGTCATTTGCGAAGAGGTAGTTACAAATTCCAGCCTGGAAATGTCTCTCTGATCTTTCCATTTAGAAACAAAATACAAAATGTATCGAGGGAGTCTAGTTTCTATAATAACAACACTTTCAAAATATTTCAAACAGATCTGGAAAGTATTTTGATGCCATAAAATGAAGTTAAGTTTTCATCTACATTTTTAACATGCATTTGAGACTCAAATCATGTTTTCTTCTACAATTAAGACTCAATTTAAAAATGAGAAAGTAAATAAGAGTTTAAAAAAAGTATATATATGTGTGTGTGTGTGTGTGTGTGTGTGTGTGTGTGTATGATTACTAGATAGTAGGTTAAAATAAACATGGTAATAGAAATTTTCATATTATACTTCTATCAAATAAAAATGTTATGCATTGTATCATTTCATATCCAAATAAAGTTCATTCAGCCATTTACCCATTTATCTCATAAATATATGATGAACTTTGGCTATGTCTCAGGAGTAGACCAGGTACTGGGAATACAAAGTAACGAGGGAGACATGGGTCTCATCTCTGCAGGGCCTACGTCCAAAGCCAGATAAATACAGGTAAGCAAACCCATGGAGTCAGAGCAAGTTGTGGAAGAACTGAGAAAGGGTAGGCTGAGATCGACAGCAGCAACAGGGAAGTTGCTTCTAGATATGATGGTCAGGAAAGCCTTTGTGACACTTAAGCCAAGACCCAAGGGAAGCCATGGAACTGAACTGAAGGCCAGGACATTTGGGGTGGGAATGAGCAGTTCTGAGCCACTGAAAGAAGGGGAAGAATAGTGACAGAAAAGGTTGGAGAGGTGGCCAGGGCCTCAGGGCTGTTGTGAGGAGCTGGAAGGTCATGAAGGATGTGGAGTTGGGGAAAGTACCTTTGCTGTTTGGGCGGAGACGGACTGCAGGAAGCAAAGCCCTTGTGGAGAGACCCAGAAAGAGTCTCTTGCACCATTCCAGGTGTGAATAAGTTCACCATAGCAGAGGCAGAAAGGAGATGAATTTGAGATCTATTTTGCTGGTGGAACTGACAGAACTTGATAATAGATTGATTTTGTAAGAGCAGAGGGAATGGTAAGAGACAGGGAAAAGTCAAGGATAACGCCTAAATCTTTGGGGAGGGTGGTGGCCTCATTTTCTGAGATGGAAAAGTATGTGTCGGGGGAGTGGGAAAGAATGGTGGTGACAGAAGGACGCAGTCTAGGTCTGATTCTGGAGAGTCATAATGTCATCAAGTCTCGGGCTCCTTCCATTTTTCTACTCTGCTATCTTAACACAGGGTTATCAGTCTCACGGTCACAAAATGGCTGCCATACTTCTGCCTCATGTTCATGTTTAAAACAGGAAGATGAAAAAGGAAGCAAGATGTTGGCAACCTTTATCTGAAGAAATAAAGCTTTCCCGGAAATCCTCACAGACTTCCGCTTATACCTTCTTGCCTAAAGTTCTACCCCAAGACTAGTCCTTTTTGTAAGAAATGCTGAAAGGTGTCACATGGACAATGATACAGTTGAGTCAACTTAGCCCCTAACAAAATCAGGGTTCTCTTATTAGAATGAATACCGGGTAGATAATAAAGTGTTTGATAGACCACCCTCTGACTGAGTTAGCCTGTGAATCTGGGTGGGCTGAAGAACAATATCTTTTTAAATTTATTTAGAAGGCCAGATGCAGTGACTCACGTTTCCAATCCCAGCACTTTGGAAGGTCAAGGAGGGAGGATGGTTTCAGGCCAGGAGTTCATTCAAGACTAGCCTAGGCAACATAGCAAGACTCTGTCTCTACAAAAATTAAAACGAATAAAAACTTAGCCCTGTGTGGCGGTGCCTGCCTGTAGACCCAGCTAATCAGGAGGCTGAGGCAGGAGGATCGTTTGAGTCTACGAGTTCAAGACTGCAGTGAGCCATGACTGGGCCACTGCACTCCAGTCTGGGTAACACAGCAAGAACCCTGTCTTAAAAATAACAATAATTAAATTAAAGATCTCAGCTCTTTGTGAGTGAGCAACATGCATAATGAGTGCTGGACAATCTGAGGCTGTCCTCTTTCTGACTAAAAACACATTTATATTTGTAAAAAGAAAAGGCCTGTCTTGGCATTGACCTCCCCACCATCTCCCCACTGTACCCCCAGAATCTTTCTCATGAGGATAGTGTCATAGGAAATTGCCATCAGGCTTGGTGTTCTGCTGTTCCTACGTTCACACCAAGTATCCTGAGAGGATGGCATGGCCAGATTGGACATCATCTCTTTTTTCGTGCATACCACCTTATGACCCTTGGAAGGTGATTGCTACCTTAGTGCAGGGCAGTCTCCTCATCTCAGCCTCCAGGACAGGCCAGATGACTCCGGTCTGTCAGCCTGTTCTTGTCAGCATCTCTCTGGAATGCGGAAGCCTTCAATCTCTGTGTATTGTAGGCTCCCTCGTGCCTGAACTTCCTCTTCCCTGGCAGAAGGCAGAGACCAGTCTAAACACTACAGTTCGTTATCCCTGTACAAAGATAGACTGACTCCGCTGTAATTTAATCTGGAAACGTTTAATACATTTGCAGCATAAGTGCCAGTCACTTTATTTAAGAGGAGACACGATTACTTTTTTTTTCTCTTAAAGGGAAACTTCAAACTGAATATAAATCAACCTCCTCAGCTTGCTCATCATACCTGATAATGAAAACAGTCCTCAGTGAGGGGAATCTGTGGTCCCCTGGGAAGGACGTCAGCCAAAAATGAAGAGAAAGGAAAAGAAGAGACCAGAAAAAGGGGGGGGGGGGAGAAGAGGCTTTTGTGTGCTGAATCAGAAACCACTCTTTCTCTGAAAGAAACTCAGCCAATAAGCGCCTTGTCAAGTTGCTCTGGTGAAAACAAGGACCATTAAGACAGCACACACCATCCCCGAATGCTGGCGTTTGGGACTTGCTGAACATCCCAAGTTATTTTCCAAATGCCTGGGGTTTGGCACAGCCCAGGCCCATGGTGGGAAGTTTTCCTGAAGGTCTGTCTAAATGCTATTTTTATTTCCATCCCCTTGCAGTTAATATCCGGCTAATTCATTGGCTCCAAATTCTGCATTTGATCCATGTTAGATATCTTCAGATTCTGGCGGTGCCCACTCCCCTTCATGTGGCTGCCAGAAATTTCAGAGTATTATCTTCATGCCTGGTCTCCAGAGCAGGTGTCCGCACTTCCTCTTTGTCCACCATTCTCAGGGATTAGAAGGACTGTGGCGAGGATGCAGAGGGGACCGTGCCTTGTGTGGCACTGCAGAAGGATTTGGGAATGCTGACTTTGAGAAGCAAAGCCTCAGGGGGAAACCATAGCTGTCTTCACAGTTTTGAAAGGCAGGCAGGTGGGGAGGGATTAAATCTATTCCCTATGGCCCCAGAGCACTGGAACCAGTACAGGAAAGATTTTCTCATTTCAGAGCAACCAGGAAGAGAGAGCTGACTCTTCTTCACCAAAGTGACCGGTATCTGTTAGAGGTTTGTAGTGATTCACCATTCATTTTTGGACACTTAAAAATGAATGAATGCAACTATTCAGATATACACTTCCAAGACCTTGTGCCTTTCTTTAAGTGTTGGGCACTACATTCTAATACTTAGCACAGTGCTTGGTATGTAAGAGGTGCTCGGTAATTAATTGTTGAATAAGTAAATAGTTGATTGGATGAAAAGCTGACAGACCATTGGGACATCAGCACACCTTTGAAAAGTTGTGATAAGGAAGCCGCGGATGTGTTCAATGTAGCCATCCTTTTCTCTGAGCAGGGCCATCGTTCCTTGTCTCGTAGAAGCAATAACCAGAGTTTATCTTTTTTTATTTTATAACTTTATTTTATCATAGACATGTGGGGTAGAAGTCAGGGTTAGGTACATAAGTAATGCATTAATACAAGCAAGTGGGCCAGGCTTGGCGGCTCAGTTTGTAATCCCAGTATTTTGGGAGGTCAAGGGGAGTGGATTGCCTGAGTCCGTGGGTTCGAGACCAGCCCAGGCAACTTGGCAAGACCTTGTCTCTACAATAAATCAAAAATTATCTGGGCGTGGTAGTGTGTGCCTTAGTTCTGGCTACTTGGAAGGCTAAGCCAGAAGGATCGCTGGAACCCAGCAGGTCAACCCTGGGGTGGTTATGAATGTGCCACTGCACTCTAGCCTGGGCGATGGAGTGCGACTCCAACTTAAAAAAAAATGAACAGGTGAAGTTTGGGCTCCATCTGGTCCTTGCTTCACCTGGTTTAGGACCAGGTACACTTGTGTTGCTACATGCCACCACCCCTCCCCTGGCAGTATCCTGTGACTGCCAATCCCTCCCTTGTGCTATTGTGATTAATGTTCAAGACCCACTTATGAGTGAGTGAGAACATCCAGTATTCAGTTCTTTGTTTTTGTGATAGGTCACTAAGTATGACGGTCTCCAGCTCCATTCAATTTGCTGCAAAGTCCATGATTTTGTCCTTCTTTATGGCTGTGGAATATTCCGTCATGTACATGGAACATTTTCTTTTTTTTTTTTTTTCAGTTGGAGTCTTACTCGGTCGCCCAGACTGGAGTGCAGTGGCCGCTCCCGGCCACCGCAGCCTCACCTGCTGGGCTCCGGGATCCTTCCGCCTCAGCCTTCCGAGTAACCGGAATTACAGGTGTGCGCTACCACGCCCGGCTGATTTTTTTTTTGATTTATTGTAGAGATGAGGTCTCGCTGCCCAGGCGGGTCTCGAACCCACAGGCTCAGGCAATCCACTCATCTCAGCCTCCCAAAGGCGCGGGATTACAGGCTGAGCCACCGAGCCCGACTCGGAACATTTTCTTTCGATGGGCAATAGGGTTGTTTCCATGTTTTTGCTCCCAAACATATACTCACCAGTACCTAAAGTTGACTCCACTTTCTTCTTCAGCATTTCTCTAAGACTCAGGTTGAAACTGCTCTTATGTTGCTACATAATGTATTCTCTGAACTTGTAGCTGCAGATGCGTGAAAATTGGTGACCTTAACGCTTGAGGAAGTTCAAATGACACTCATAGTCTTTGTTCACCTTAGTGTAGTTAACCAGGTAGTTAACTAAGGTGGTATGCTTGTGCAGTGGCTCAAGCCTGTCATTCCAGCACTTTGGGAGGCCGAGGCGCGAGGATTTCCTGAGCTCAGGGATTCAATCGCAGCCCAGGCAACTTGGTGAGACCTCGCTCTACAATAAATCAAAAAATAAGCCAGGTGTGGTAGCATGCACCTGTAGTTCCAGCTACTTGGAAGGCTGAGGCAGAAGAATCGCCTGAGGTTCCAACAATTCCTGATCAATCCAGCAGGCTGAGTCTGTGATGATCGTGAGTCTGCCATTGCACTTCAGTCTGGGCGACAGAGTGAGACTCCAACTCAAAAAAGAAAATTATGTCACATTCCAGAATCTTCTTGAGAGGATCCTGGAGCATATAGATAAACACTCAGGTCAACCTTGTTCATTTACTTAATCACAACTTTTGAAAGTCTGCTAATCTTCAGCTGTGTGCCTAAGAAAAGGGATTTCTGCACCCAAAAGCTGGTAAGGCAGCCTATCACGGGAAGGAAAAACTTTTCGTTCCTTCAGGTAAGGCAAGCAGAACATAAGGGACCTCAACATTTCAGCAGTAAGAAACTATGTATTTTGCTTTTGTAGGCAACTAGAAATATTCAAGGGCCAGGTCCATGAAGTGCAGGAGAGGAAACCTACATTGATCAAGCATCTCTGTTTATCAGTATTACTTTCCATAAGCTCTCATTTAATAATCACACCAATTCAGTTGAATAGGAATATATATCCCCATTTTACAGATGAGGAAACAGGATTTGCACAGCAAAGCAAGTTGTCTGAATAACACTATAACACTGCAAATCTCAGCAGAGCCAGGATGCAAGCTACATCTGCCTGCCTCTAGGGCCTGTGTTCCGGCCATGACATCGTAAACAAGAAATTTTCTTTTTCAAGGTTGTCATTATTGTTTGGGTGGCAAAGAACCTAACCCAGCCTTTGACCCAAAGCATCTTTTGCTTGCTGAGATTGTCACACAGAGGTAGGAAAACTGAAGGAGAGTGGTTGAACTGGCCTCACTATATCCCAGTAGAAGCGGGAAAGGAAATATCTTCAGGGTAGGAAGCACTGTGAGCCTGTGTCTGTAAGCAGCTGCCTATTTGCAGGAACCTGGGACCATTTTCATACACCTCTGAAGAGGGGTTCCCAACGCTTCATCTGGATTTCTGAGACTCGACTAACTTTGTGTGTCTACAAAGCAAATCCAAAATTACTGCAAATTCTACCTCACAAATTAAGAATGATTCATCCCTCTTGGTTAAAAGATGAGCTCTTGTCCAGACCTACCACTGAATAGCTTTGTGATCTCAGGCTGCATCCTCTGCCTTTGAGGGTCAGTTTCCTCAACTGCAGGGATGGGCATCCAGGTCCCAGCTACCTTGAGGAGCCATCATGTACCCAATGTAGAAAAGCACCTGAGGACATTTTGCATCTGTAAAGGGCTAATCGTATGAATGAAGATAGTCATCGCTATTTGTTTAGCACTTTTCTATGGGAATGAAAACACTTTTAGTTTGAAACTAGAAAAGCGGAAAGTCATACATTGAATTGGTTAAATAATCTTGCATAAGTTTATTTTTGAAATCAGACATGCCAGGCTCGGTGGCTCAGCCTGTTATCCCGCGCCTTTGGGAGGCTGAGGTGAGTGGATCGCCTGAGCATGCGGGTTTGAGACCCGCCTGGGCAGCGAGACCTCATCTCTACAATAAATCAAAAAATCAGCCGGGCGTGGTAGCACATGCCTGTAATTCCAGCTACTCGGAAGGCTGAGGCGGAAGGATCGCCGGAGCCCAGCAGGTCGAGGCTGCAGTGACCAGGAGTGGCCACTGCACTCCAGTCTGGGCAACAGTGAGACTCCAACTCAAAAAAAAAAAAAAAAAATCAGACAAAAAAATTTTATGGTGTGTTATACAAAAATGAGAATTTCAACTGGTTCTCAAGATTTCTAATTGAACTTGAAAGCAGCTTCCTAAAATAAAAGTGGTTTTTTCATTAGATGACACCAACGAAATTCTGCATCTCAAAAGAATCAACCCCCAGTTCCAGAAACCAGAAAAAGAAAAAAATGTCTATGGCAGCTTCCAGGCCTTCTTGAGTTATTAGCTGGTGCTCTGAGGATTTCAATATTTTTCTTATGAATAGAGGTCCAGCATTACACAAAACTTAATCCAATTAGAGCTGCCACCACCCAGAAAGTGGGGAAGGAAGGGGAGAGGGAAAGAAAAGCCAATGGTGAGGCCAGTCCTGCCTTCTCCTTTTCTCCAATAAGTAATAAGTATATGAGTGAAGGTTTCAATGAGTTGATTAAAACAGAGCCTGGGGAAAACCTTGGTGGTTGACAAGGTGGGGTCATGCCTCTACCTCATGAGAACATCTGGAGGGTGGGAGAGGTGGCCTTGAGCATTATGGGAGTCTTGGGGGAGTCTACAAAGTGCTGATAAGGAAATGATAGTTTTCTATTTCGTGATCATTTTATTATTATTATTATTATTGTTTGAGTCGGAGTCTCACTCTGTCGCCCAGACTGGAGTGCAGTGGCCACTCCCGGCCACCACAACCTCGACCTGCTGGGCTCCGGTGATCCTTCCGCCTCAGCCTTCCTAGTAGCTGGAAATATAGGTGTGCGCTACCACGCCCGGCTAAGTTTTTTTTTTTTTGATTTATTGTAGAGATGAGGTCTCGCCAAGCTGCCTGGCTCGTGATCATTTTATACAGAGGTGAGCTGAGGAGTTAAACTTGCCAATCCTTTTTGTTAATTGACATGTAATTGTACATACATACACACACACACACACATATGTATATATACACACATAATAGGTAATGGTCAAATCAGTGTTACTGGCATATCTATCACCTCAAACATTTATCATTTGTTTGTGTTGGGAACATTCCAAATCCTCTCTTCTAGCTATTTTGGAATACACAATAAACTATTAGCTATAGTCACCCTGATGTGTCATAGAATACTGGAATTTGTTCCTGCTATCTAACTGTGTTTTTGCACTCATTAACCAGCCTCTCCTGCTCCCCTACCTGTCCTGGCCTCTGGAAACCACTATTCTGCTCTCCACTTCTATGCGATCTACTCTTAATATCTCACAGATTAGTGAGAATATGTAACCTTTGTCCTTTTTTTGTTTTGACTTAGAGTCTCACGCTGTCACCCAGGCTGGAGTGCAGTGACACGATCATTGCTTACTGCAGCCTTCATCTCCCAGGCTCAGGTGATCCTTCTGTCAATACAGAGATAAGATTAAGATGGCAGACAAGAAGCAAATAGAGTGTGTTTCTCCCATGGAGTACACCAAAATAGAGAGAATTCCTCTTGAGTAGCCGGGACTATAGGTATGTACCACCATGCCCAGCTAATTTTTTGATTTTTTTGTAAAGACAAGGTCTGGCTGTGTTGTCCAGTCTGGTCTCAAACTCCTGGGTCCAAGCAATCCTCCCACTTCAGCCTCTCAAACTGATAGGATGACAGGTGTGAGCCACCATACCTGGCTTGATATTTGTCTTTCTGTGCCTTGCTTATCTCACTTAGAAAAAAACGCTCAGCGTTGCTAATCATCAGAAAAATGCAAATCATCAACCCTTGGTTGACAACAATGACCTGAAAGCAGTTTGAGAGTAACATCAACAAACTAAAGACCTTCTACTTGTTAATAAAGAAAATGGTAAGTCCAGTCAATGTAAACCATCTAATATATGCATACTAAATATTTTGGTTGTTTAAAAATGCAAGGCCAGTATGCAAACATTAAATTAACAGTAACAAATTATGGTTATTCACTCTCAAAATACGTCCATTTTCTCTACTTTCCTAAAACTAACATTTAGATCTTCATAACAACCCCATGGGGGAGACACTGCTTTCCTCTGTTATAGATGAAGAGGATGAGACCCCATGAGTCCAGGTCATTTGTTTTGCTAGCACATTCTGAGAGCCGAGACCCCAATTCCAGCTAGTCTGATGTCGTACCTAGAACCAGAACTCAAAGTTTCCACTTCTCTGTTATATTGCCTCTCATAAAATACAAATAGATTTTGGATATCTGACATTATTTTTGCATCCTTTTTTAAAAAAAAAGTTTCCTTATTTACTGTAATACCTAAAACAGTTGAGACTTTGTTTTTCATTTTTATTATTATTGTCGCCATTTTACAAATTTTAGATACAATGCCAATTCACCTTTGGTGTAAACTTTCTACATTTGGGGGAAAAGAACCAGAAGGGGCTCTTGGGTCTCACAAATATAAAACACGTGCTCTTATTTTTCTTGGAGAAAAATGAAGTTATCATAAACCCGGATGTAGCCGCTGCAGTCCACTTTATTAAGTTCTGTTTTGTAATATCAATGGAATGTACTTTTAGGATGATCGTATCCTTGCAGAATTAGAGAAATTTTTTTGTCCCTTAAGATGGATGGAAGCTGCGTGGTTGGGATAGCTCATGAAGTGCGATTTAAGACTGGATAACTCAGCATTTGGAGGGCAGAGCTCACCATTTGGGGAGTGGTGGGAAGTTCCCCTGAAGGAGAGGGAGGTTTCCTCTGTAATAGTTCTGTGACAGGAAGGAAGCTGGAGACTGGGCTGTTAGGTGGGGAGAGGACTGGAAGGCTTGGTGGGAACTGAGCTTCTAGGGACAAGGCAGAAAGCTGGGGTGAGAAGGTGGGAGTTCAGAAGTCAGGGATTGGTCTATGAGCCCTAAGTGCAACCCCTGTGGTATTAATGAGATTTCTCCCCATCATTCTTGGACTATCCTGGAGCTTGCAATTAAACTCTAGGACCAGGTCTTAACTGTGCTTTGGGCATTTGAAAACAGGCCAGTGGTCATGATAAAGTCACCAGGTATTCTGGGAATATGCTGGATGGCAGGACTGGGGACAATAACAAGGACATGTCATCCTGCCTCCAGAAGTCCCAGACCTTACAAAAAGCAGGCATCCAGTAAGAGAAAATATATCTCATATGAGAGAGGAAGAGGCTTGGACTTTGATAGTTTGGATATTAAAGTTTTAATCACAGGTCAAGAAAGTCTGTGGTTAAATTTCAGTTATGTTGAAATAATTTACATTATTGAACAATAGCAGAAAAACCAGCTCAATGTGTAGAAGATATGATGTTTCATTTTGTTAATCAAATATTTCTCAAAATTAAGAAACAAACAGGCTTTTTATTTGAAAAAAGAAAATTCTTACTAATTCTCAGTGTTCTAATTATCATAATATTACTGAAATGTATAAAATACAAATATAGGTTAAAAAGACCTGATCCTTATAGTTCTTATACAACGATCAAACTGGAATGACAAAGTCAATACAGAGATAGGATTAAGATGGCTGATAAGAAGTAACTAGAGTATGTTTCACCCATGGAGTAAACCAAAAAAGAAAGAATTCTTCAGCACCCAGGGAGGAAGGAAACCAGCCAGTACACATCACAACTCATCAGAGAAGCAATAAGATCCACAGAGTGCAAAGAAGAGAATTGATCAGCCTGGTTGGAACTAGCCTGAATTACTGCACAAACCACAAGCAGCCTCCAGACACAGTGGGGGAGGTGAGTGAGGAGATTTTGGTAGTTCTTTGCTCTTGCTACAGACTTTGAAGGCCCCCTGAGCTTTGTGGGACTCCAGTTCCTCTGGGGAAACTGCCTTATCTGTAGCCATGCCCTCCCAAAACCCCCATCTCATGGAGCAGTACAAGGAAAAAGCCCCCAACAGCTCTGACAGTCATTCCCTAGGAACTCTACCCTTGCTGCTGGCTGTTTTCTAGAGAGAATGGGCCCCAAGGGCAAATTCCGCTGAAACAAACAGTTCCTGGCTGGGATGAGATCTCATGAGCATACCTGGGGCATTTTTATATTCTGAATGCAGACCACCTGAGGCTAAGGCAGGAATCTAGCAGCCTTTCGCTTCCCATGTGAACTCTTTCCTGTGACCTCTGCATGGCAGTATTATCCCAGGAGCTAGGGACTCCTTCCCATCACCACCTGGGGTAGCCAATCATGCACACAGGTGGGGAGCTTGAGCTCTTGTTTCCCCAAGGATCAAGGCAGAGAACTTGGATAGTCCCCAAAGCCCTGCCCCTCACCTAGGTTTGCTGGCACTTTCTTGGAGGAACACAGGTCAAGCAGAGAGCCCACAGCCACCATTGCTTCTGGCTTTTTTCCCCCTGCAAGCACCACCTCTTAGCTGGAGGTCAACAAGTACAACTCATTAAATCTAATAAAATACCTCACCTCTTGGGAAGGTCTGATTGCAGACCCCAGCTGACACCTCTATCTAAGCCACCATGGCCACTCAGGATACCTTGAGCCTGTACAGGTACCCAGCATAGTACTACCATGCCACATGTGGTAGGGGAGACTGTCCACATAAGACTATATTTAACCAAGGGAACCCACAGTGCCTATGTCAGCCCTCTGCCAGCCTCAAATGAGAAGAAATAGTCTACCCAAATGAGAAGGTACCAGAAAAGTAATTCTGACAATATGAAAAAACAGAATTTTTCGATACCCCAAAAGACCACACTAACTCCTCAGCAATATACCTTAACCAAAGTGAAATTTTTGAAATTCCAGAGATGGAATTCAAAAGGTTGATTACAAAATTGCTCAGTGAGATCCAGAAGAAAGTTGAAAAGCAGCATAAAGGAAAAAAATTCAATATATCAATGAAAAATTCTCCAAAGAGACAGACACTTAAAAAATTTTTTTTAAGCTGGGCTCGGTGGCTCAGCCTGTAATCCCGCGCCTTTGGGAGGCTGAGGTGAGTGGACTGCCTGAGCCCGCGGGTTCGAGACCCGCCTGGGCAGCGAGACCTCATCTCTACAATAAATAAAAAAATCAGCCGTGCGTGGTAGCGCATGCCTGTAATTCCGGCTACTTGGAAGGCTGAGGCGGAAGGATCGCCGGAGCCCAGCGGGTTGAGGCTGCGGTGGCTGGGAGCGGCCACTGCACTCCAGTCTGGGCAACAGAGTGAGACTCCAACTCAAAAAAAAAAAAAAAATTTTTTTTAAATTAAAAAAACAAACAAAAAAACAAGCTGAAGTTCTGGAAATGACTCGTTTAGGGAAGTACAAAATGCAGTGAAAGTTTTAACAGTAGACTAGGACAAGTAGAAAAAAGGATCTGAGAACTTGAAGACAAGCCTTTTGAATTAACCCAATCAGATAACAATAAAGAAAAAGAAGAGAATAGTACAAAGTCTCCAAGAAATGTGGAATTATGTAAAACATCAAAACCTAAGAATCATAGGTGTTTCTGAAGAAGAAGAGAAAGCAATAGGTTTAGAAAACCTATCTGAGGAAAACTCCCCTGGCCTTGCCAGGGATTTAAATATCCTGACACAAAATCCTAAAGAACCCCTGAAAGAGTCATTGCATAAAGGTCACCCCAAGGTATATAGTCATCAGGTTATGCAAGCTAATGTGAAGGAAAGAATTCTAAGAGCAGTGAGATAAAAGCATCAAATAATGTACAAAGGTAAACCTATCAGACAAACAGCAGACTTCTCAGCAGAAACCCTACAGACTGGAAGGAACTGGTGCCCTATCTTTAATCTCCTCAAACAGAATAACAATCAAGGATTTTGTATCCCACAAAACTAATTGTCATAAATGAAGGAGAAATAAAAGTCTTTCTCAGACAAGCAGGCACTGAGGGAATTTGTCATCACTAGACCACTCAACAAGAGATACTGCAAGGAGTTATGTATATTGAAACAACAGGTCAAAATACTCCAGTAGTAAAACATTGGAAATCATAGCACTCACACTGTTTACAGAACACCAACACAATAGAGAGGCGAAAAAAGCAGCCAGGAAAAAAACCAATATGACGAATGAAATAGTACCTTATATATCATTATTATCCCTGAATGTAAATGATCTCAATGACCCACTTAAAAGACACAGATTGATAGAATGAGTAAAAAGCACAATCCAATAGCTGCTGCCTTCAAGAGACCCACTTAACTCACAAAGACTCCTATAGACTGAAGGTAGAGGGTGGAAAAAAATATTCCATGCAAATGGAAGTCAAAAATGATCAGGAGTAGCCATTCTCCTGTCAAATTAAACAGACTTTAAATTAACAACAGTTAAACAAGACAAATAGGTTATTATATAATGATAAAAGGATCAATCCAACAAGAAGATATAATAATTTTAAATGTATATGCACCTAACATCAGAGCTCCCAGTTTTGTAAACAAATTCTTCTAGACCTAAAAAAAGAGATAGGCAGTAATACAGTAATAGTGGGAGACTTCAGCAGTCTACTGACAGCAGTAGACAGATCATCAAGGCAGAAAGTCAACAGAGAAACACTGGAGTTGAATTGGACCCTAGAGCAAATGGAACTAACAGATATCTATAGAACACTCGACCCCAAAACTACAGGATATACATTTTTCTCATCAGCACATGTAACATTCTCCAAGATAGACCATATGGCAGTCCACAAATCAAGTCTCCACCCTGGTGATAAATGGGGTAACAGATATCACAGCCAGATCACTCTCACATTCAAATCATGTTTCAATATTCAAAAAAATCAAAATTATATCAAGCATCTTCTCAGACCACAGTAGAATAAAACTAGAAATTAATTCCAAGAACTCATGAAACCAAACAAATACATGGGAATTAAGCAATCTGCTCTTAAATGATCTCTGAGTCAACAATGAACTCAAGACAAAATTTAAAAGTTTATTGGGCAACCCCTTCTTGTTCCCTCCTGCTGTGGGAGCTTTTCTATCCTCTCAATAAATCTTGCTTTCTAAAAAAAAAAAAAAAATTTATTGAAATGAATGACAACAATGATGCAAGTTATCAAAACCTCTGGGACACAGCCAAAGCTGTGCTCAGAGGAATGTGTATAGTGCTTAAGACCTACATTTAAAAGACTGACAATATTACATCATACCTTGAGGAATTAGAAAAACATGAACAGACCTAACCCAAAGCTAGTAGAAGAAAGTAAATAATGACTATCAGAGCAGTGCTAAATAAAATTGAAGCAAAAAAATTACAAAGGATCAATTAAACAAAATGTTGGTTCTTTGAAAAGATAAACAAAATTGACAGATCACTAAACAGATTTTTTTAATTTTTAATTTTTCTTTTTTAGTTTAGAGTTATGGGGTACCAGTGGGAATTTACTACATAAGTAGATTGCATGAAGTTTGGACTTCTTTTTTTTTTTTTTTGAGTTGGAGTCTCACTCTGTCACCCAGACTGGATGACACTGCAGTGGCCACCACAGCCTCGACCTGCTGGGCTCCTGCGATCCTTCCGCCTCAGCCTTCCAAGTAGCTGGAACTACAGGCGCGCACTACCACGGCTGGCTAGTTTTTTCTTTATTGCAGAGATGAGGTCTCGCCAAGTTGCCCAAGCGAGACCTCATCTCTACAGGCTCAGGCAATCCACTCACCTCAGCCTCCCAAAGGGATTACAGGCTGAGCCACCGAGCCCGGCAAGTTTGGACTTCTAATTGACCCTTTTTCCCTCTGATAGTAGACCAGGTACCCAGTATGTTGTCCTGTATCCCCCTCCCTCCTTGGTCCCTCCTTTCCCTAGCAGTGTCCAGTATCTGCTGATCTCACCCTTGGCCTAGTGTGACTAGATTTCAGGGCCTGCTTGTGAATGAGAATGTGCAGTATTCAGTTCTTTGTTTATATGATAGTTAACTTACTATGATGGTCTCCAGTTGCATTCAAGTTGCTGCCAAGGTCATGATTTTGTTCTTCTTTATGGCTGCATAATATTCCATCATGTATATGTGCCACATTTTCTTTATCCAGTCCATTTTCAATGGGCATCTGGGTTGATTCCATGTTTTTGCTGTTGTGAATAGTGCTGCAATAAACATGCATATACAGGTGTCTTTTTCGTAAAGCAATTTATGTTCCTCTGGGTATATTCCCAGGAAGGGGATTGCTGGATTGTGTGCCCAATGATAAACACTAATAAACAAACACCCCATGCTGATGGATTACAAGAATCAATATTACCAAGATGTCTATCCTACCCAAGGCAGTCTACAGATTCAGTGCAATCCCTATCAACTTACAGAATTTTATATGGAAGTAAAAAAGAGTGTGAGTAGCCAAAGCAGTCTTCAGCAAAAGGAACAAAGCTGGAGGTACCACATTTCTAGACTTTAAACTATATTGCAAGACTACAGTATTCAAGACTGCGTGGCATTGGTACAGGAATAGGCACATAGACCAATGGAACAGGACAGAGAATATAGAAGTAAGAATTCAGTCCCTCAACCAATTCATCTTTGACAAAGCCATCAATAACAAACACTGGGGAAAGGAAACTATATTTAGCAAATGGTGCTGGAAAAACTGGCTAGCCACATGCATAAGAATAAAACTAGACTCCTACCTATTACCATATACAAAAATCAACTTAGAATGGATAAAGGATTTAAATGTAAAACCTCAAATTATAATAATCTTAGAAGAAAACTTAGGGAACATCCTTCTGAATATTGGAGTAGGCAACAAATGAATGGCCAAGTTCTCAAAAGCAATTGCAGCAAAAGCTAAGCTAAACAGGTAGGACCTTACTACACTGAAAAGTTTTTGCACAGCAAAATAAACCATCAAAAGGGTAAAGAGACAACCTCAGAATGGGAAAAAATACAAGCAGAAGTCTAACATCTAGAATCTATAAGGAACTCAAACAAATTGAAAGAAAAAACCATTAAAAAGTGGACAAAGGACATGAACAGGAGGACATACAAGCAGCCAATGAACACATGAAGAAGTGTTCAGCCTTACTAATCATCAGAGAAGTGCAAAAACTATAATGAGATACCACCTTGTATAATGTATAATGAAACACCAGTAAGGATGGCTATCATTAAGAAATAAAGAGGCTGGGCTCGGTGGCTCAGCCTGTAATCTTGCACTTTGGGAGGCCAAGGTGAGTGGATTGCCTGAGCCCGCAGGTTCAAGACCCGTCTGGGCAACTTGGTGAGACCTCATCTCTACAATAAATCAAAAAATTAGCTGGGTGTGGTAGCGTGCGCCTGTAGTTCCAGCTACCTGGAAGGCTGAAGCGGAAGGATTGTCAGAGCCCAGCAGGTCAAGGCTGTGGTGGCCGGGAGCGTGCCACTACACTTCAGCCTGGGTGACAGAGTGAGACTCCAACTCAGAAAAAAGGAAAAAAAAAAAAGAAAGAAAAACATCCTGGCACAGTTGTGGAGAAAAAAAGAACACTTCTACACTGTTGGTGGGAATATAAACTGATTCATCCTCTATAAAAAGCAGTGTAACTAGTCATCAAAAAACTAAAAATTGAGTTTCCATTTGATCCATTAGCTATACCATGGGAGTCAAAAATGTGTACACATTTTGAGAGATGTTATCTATGTGTTATTTTTCAAAGTTGAATTGAATCACAGTAGCAATGTGTAGTATAATGTTCACTCAAAAGACGGCATTAATCAAATGAACGCTAGCATCACTGTGTGATGGCAAGATAGTCAAAGAAAATGGAGGAAGCATGGTTGTTGTTTGAGGAGTACAGACTATTTTGAAATGTATTTGAAATTCGAGAATGTTGTGGAAATACAATGACATTGAAGGTGTGAGTATGCAACAGAACCTCTAACATGCCTAACAATTGCATGCATTTGTGATAAGTTTGAGATGTATGGTACTGTGTGTGATGTGCACAAAGGAAAATCTGGGAGGCCTCACACAGCAGCAAGACCTGCAGTAGTTTGCCATAACCAGAAATGTCTAAATGCTGATGGTAACCACTTTGAGCACCTCTTGTAATTACGGAAGTCAAATGTGGCTTGTATTCATCTTATGTTATCAGTATATATTGAGTATTACAATTTTAATACAATTTTTTCTATCTTAACATGTGAATTAATTAAGAAACAAAGGAAGAAGATTCAAATTAGCTCAATCAGAAATGAAAATTGAGACATTACAACTGATACTACCAAAATACAAAAGATCATTTGAGATTATTATGAACACTACTATTCAAAAAACCAGACAATCTGGAGGAAATGGATAAATTATTGGAAACATACAGCCTCGAATTAGGAAGAGATGAAACCATGAGCAGAAAAATAGCAAGTAGTGAGATTGAAATAGCAACCAAAAAGAGTCCAGTACCTGGGGAACTCACAGCTGAATTCTACTAAACTTTCAAAGAAAAAGTGGTATCAATCCTACTGAAGCTACTTTAGAAGACTGAAAAGGAGAGAATTATCCTTAACTTATTCTACAAAACCAGTATTACCATAACACCAAAGCAAGGAAAATACACAACAAAAAAAAGAAAACTACAGTCCAATATCCCTGTTGAACACAGATGCAAAAATCTTCAATAAAATACTAGTAAACTGAATTCAATAGTACACTTTTTAAAAATCCACCACTTTTACTCGGGGATGCAAGGATGGTTCAACATAGGCAAGTCAATAAATGTGATCCACTAAATAAACAGAATTAAAAACAAAAATCATATGATCATTTCACTAGATGCAGAAAAAGCATGAGACAAAATCTAGCATTCCTTCATGATAAAACCCTCAGCAAAATAGGAATAGAAGGAACATTCCTCAAATTAATAAAAGCCACATATGACAAAACTATAATGAATGTCATCCTGAATAGAGAAAAGTTGAACACATTTGCCCTCAGAACTACAAGGCAAGGTTGTCCACTTTCATCACTCCTATTCAGCATAGTACTGGAAGTCCTAGCCAGAGAAATCCGGCAAGAGAAAGAAATAGAGTATCTCAATTGGAAAAGAAGAAATCAAACGATCTCTCTATTCTGATGATATGATCTTATACATAGAGAATTCCAAAGACTCCTCCAAAAGACTACTAGACTTGTTAAGTGAATTCAGTAAAGTTTCAGAATAAAAAATCAATACACACAAATCATTAGCACTGCTATACATCAATAGCAACCAAGCTGAGAATCAAATCAAGAACTCAATTTCATTTACAATAGCAGCCAAAAGGCTAAAATACCCAGGAATATATTTAACCAAGGAGGTGAAAGAACTCTACAAGAAGATCTACAAAACACCAGTGAAAGAAATTGTAGAGGGCACAAATAAATGGAAAAACATTCTGTGCTCAGGGATTGGAAGAATCAACATTGCTAACATGACCTTGCTACCAAAGTAATCTTCATATTCAATGAAATTCCTATCAAACTGTCAATGTCATTTTTCACTGAATTAGAAAAATACAATTCTAAAATTTATATGAAGAAAAAAAAAATCCAGAGTAGCCAAAGCAATTCTAAGCAAAAAGAACACAGCTGAAGGCATCACATTACCTGACTCCAAATTATGCTACAAGGCTATGGTAACCAAACAGCATGGTACTGGTATAAGAGCAGACACATTGACCAATGACACGAATAGAGAATCCACAAACAAGCCCAAATATCTATAACGAACTGATTTTTGACAAAGCATACAAAAATATACACCGGAGAAAGGATACCCTATTCAACAAAGGGTGCTGGAAAAATCGGATAGCTACATTCAGAAAAAAAAATGAAACGTTATCCCTATCTCTCACCTTATGCAAAAATTAACTCAAGATGGATTACAGGCTTAAATATTAGACCTGAAGTCATAACAATTCTAGAAGAAAATCTAGAAAAAATTCTTCTGGACATTGACCTAGGCAAAGAATTTATGGCTAAAACCCCAAAAGCAAATGCAGCAAAAACAAAAAATGTGGGACTTAAACTAAAAAGTTTCTGCATAGCAAAAGAAATAATTAGCAGAGCAAATAGGCAGTCTACAGAATAGGAGAAGATATATACAAACTATACATATGACACAGGACTAATATCCAGAATCTACAAAGAACTCCAATGAATCAGCAAGAGAAAAGCAAATAATCCCATTAAAAATGAGAAAATGACATGAACAGACATTTCTCAGAAGAAAATATACAGACCGGGCTCAGTGGCTCAGCCTGTAATCCCAGCACTTTGGGAAGCCAAGGCAAGTGGATTTCCTGAGTCCGTGGGATCGAGACTAGCCCAGGCAACTTGGCGAGGCCTCGTCTCTACAATAAAGCAAAAATTAGCCAGGCATGGTGTGCATGCCTGTAGTTCTGGCTACTTGGAAGGCTGAGGTGGAAGGATCGTCAGAGTGCAGTGGATCGACGCTGGGCCGGCCGTGAGTGTGCCACTGCACTGCAGCCTGGGCAACCGAGTGAGACTCCAACTCAAAAAAAAAAAAGAAAGAAAGAAAATATACAAATGGTCAACAAACATTAACATCATTAATTATCAGGAAAATGCAAATTAAAACTATAATGAGATAGTACCTTAGACTAGTCAGAATGGCTATTATTAAAAAAATTAAAAATAACAGATACTGGCACAGATGCAGCAAAGAGCAAACACTAACACTGTTGGTGGAATGGTAAATTAGAACAATCTCTATGGAACTAGGTATGGAGATTTCTCAAAGAACTAAAAGTAGATCTACCATTTGACCCAGCAATCCCACTACCGAGTATCTACCCAAAGGAACAGAGATCATTATACAAAAGAGATACCTGCACTCAGATGTTTATCCCAGCACAATTCACAATGGCAAATGTGGAATTAAGTGCCCATCAACTGATCAATGGACAATAAAAATTATATATATACATATGTGTGTGTGTATAATGAAATAATGAAATATTATTCAGCAGTAAAAAAAGAATAAAATGATGTCTGTTGTAGCAACTTGGACGGAATTGGAGAACATCATCCCAAGTGAATTAACCCAGGAACAGAAAACCAAATAACTCATGTTCTCACTTATAACTGGGAGGTAAGCTAAGCATCTTTAAAGTCATGTGGAAAGCTATAACGGACCTTGGAGACTCAGAAGGGGGAGGGCGGAAAGAGGCGAAGGGGTGAAATATCACCTACTGGACACGAGCAGCACAGGTCAGGGTGGTGGATGCATTTAAAGCCCAGACTTCTTTGCCACCATACAATGCATCCATGTAGCCAAAGACTGTTTGCATCCTCTAAAGCTATTGAAATAAAAATAAACCTTAATAAAACAAAGTCAATACAAACAAAATTACAAAAATACACTATTTAATTAACAGTAGCAATTTAATGTGACTGATGATGTTGTTTGATAAACTAAATGAACAAAATGAGGTTTCAGAGTAGAAAGTAACCGTCCTGATTCCAGTTCTACATTTCGTTCTGAGTTTTGACCTCAGAAAGCTACCGCAGTGAGTACTTATAAGGACAAGCACACTCTAAAAACAATTGCAAAACTCCAAAGCTTTGTTTCTGGTTTTGGATAAGCACTCCTCAAATTTAATTTTAAAAAGTCTGCCAGTGAGCAAATCTCAAATGGCAGTTTTTATGATCTACCACTAGAAAATCCTATAAAGCTGCCTGACATACTCAAAGATGAGGCTACATTTGTGGAATTCTTGAAACCTGCATTTCATGGGAATCTGCTACAACTAACTGTGATGTGAATCAGAAACAGAACATTTTCCATTGTGCATTTCCTCCTCACTGCAAGCTGGCATGGACAAGGAGGCGGATTGGGTAATACATGTGTTCCTTATGTAGGTACAGGCATGTGCTAGTTCAATCCTCCCACCTCATTTCTCTTCTGTGAAACCTTCATTCAAACAGCATGCCCCGTTTGAGGCAGGCGTGAGCAGAAAACCAAACTGCAGATGCAAGCACTGAGATTACGTAGCAGTATTTCATTATGACGTGGCCATCCAGATGATTTGGTGGAGATTTGGCTTTTTTAAAGTTATCAAAATGATAATCCTCAAATAAATTCCTGAGCAGAATACAGAAATTCTCAGGGAAGCCTCCTCGGTCTCTCCTTGGGGAACCATGTGGGGCTGCTCTGGTTTTGCCATCATCTGCTCTGGGTGAACTCTAGTCACCCTCAGATTCCTAGAAAGTAGTTGTGGGTGTCCCGGATGTCTCTCCTAACTCTGAGAAGCAGATCTCAGGGCTACCACGTGGTGTTGGCCATTTTCCTCCTTTTGCCTCTGGTCGCTGCTGAGGAAGAAAAGCATCAGTTCTGCCCCTTGATGCCCCTGAAAGCTACCTCCTGGGCCAGGCGTGGTGGTTCAAGCCTGTAATCCCAGCACTTTGGGAGAATGAGTCGAGAGGATGGCCTGAGCTCAGGGGTTCGAGACCAGCCTGGGCAATTTGGTGAGACCTCATCTCTACAATAACTCAAAAAATTGGTTAGACATGGTGGTGCGTACCTATAGTTCCAGCTACTTGGAAGGCTGAGGTGGAAGGATCGTCTGAGCCCAGCAGGCAGAGGCTGCGGTGGCGGTGAGTGTGCCACCGCATTCAGCTTAGACGACAGAATGAGACTCCAACTTAAAAAAAAAAAAAAGCCACTTCCTCAGGCCAACTGCTTCTGCTTAGCAAGGGCACCACTGCTCTCCTCTGCCGTCACTGCAATGTCCATGCTGTCAACTGAAGAATGACAAGGTTCACACATTTGGAAAAGAGAGCTTTGTATCTCATAAAAGGTTGCAGCCTGCAGGTGGCCATTCTGACAGGCTGGGACGCATAGCCTCCAGTCAGAAGTTGGTCACAGACACTTCCAGGAAGGGGCAAAGGGAACAGGAATTTATGCTGAATAGGATGGCCAAATATACATATTCAATAATGTCGTCTGACATCGAAAGGCAAAGCAGAGGATAAGAAAACCCTCATTGTGCATCCTCTGCAGACTGGCCAGTCTTGGTCTCTTACCAGGCAAAGAAAGGAGGGCAGCGTCAGGTGCTTGGTTGATGTCAGGGCTGATTTCTGTTTAGCTCCCAGGGAAGCAAGCCTAATGGTGGGGGTTGGGGGGAGATGGTTTATAATGAGGCATGTCCAACCTCCTATCATGTCATGGCTGGGAACTCAGTTCCAAGGTCACTCTGGGGTCCCCTTGATCTGAGGTCTGTTTAGTCAGTTGGGGAGCTTAGAACTTTATTTTTAGTTTATAGTGGGAAACCCAGACTGTGTGCCGGTGGCTAGGTGGAAGACACGGAAGTGTGGGGACCTGCAGCTGCAGTGGCTGCCGGGGGTGCTGTTGATGCCTCCGTGTCTTTCCATTCCACGGGAGTGCACGAAGAAAGGGTCGCTCCGGGCTGGCTTAAGCTTTATTTCAGAAATTCACCGCTCACTTCTAACATATACCTCTTCTTCCTAATCAAACTGATAAGACCACTGCTCTTTTTACTTTTAGGCCTTTTAATTCTCAGGAACTCCTTTCCCTCTCACATGTAAGGAGAGCCCTGGGACACTGGACACTCTGGTCCTTCTAATGTGCCCAAACAGGACTAAATCTATGGGTGACTCCACTACAGGTTCACACTGGCAAATTAACTATTTTTAACGATATTTTCTTTGTTTTTTATTTGTTTGTTTGTTTTGAGTTGGAGTCTCACTCTGTCGCCCAGACTGGAGTGCAGTGGCTGCTCCCGGCCACCACAGCCTCGACCTGCTGGGCTCCGGCGATCCTTCCGCCTTAGCCTTCCAAGTAGCTGGAACTACAGGCGCGCGCTACCACGCCCGGCTAATTTTTTATTTATTGTAGAGATGAGGTCTCGCCAAGTTGCCCAGGCGGGTCTCAAACCCGCGGGCTCAGGCAATCCACTCACCTCAGTCTCCCAAAGGTGCGGGATTACAGGCTGAGCCACCAAGCCTGGCTTATTTGTTTGTTTTTGAGTCAGAGTCTCACTCTGTGGCCCAGGCTGGAGTGCTGTGGCACAATCATGGCTCATCACAGCCTCAGCCTCCTGGTCCAAGCAATCCTTCTGCCTCAGTCTCCAAAGTAGCTGGGAACATAGGTACCTGCCACCAAGCTCAGCAAATTTTTTTGTTTTTTATTTTTGTAGTGATGAGATCTCACTATGTTGCCTAGGCTGGTCTTGAACTCCTAGGCTCAAATGATCCTCCTGCCTCATCCTCCCAAATTGCTGGGTATATTTTCTGTATTCTTAATGCTCTGGCACCTGGGGTCTCACTGACCAGGAAGGGACTGACCCTCCCTTCCTGGTGTGACTGATTCCTACCTACACTTGCCTTGAAGCAATGCCTTTGATATGCAGACTAAACAGTCCTGAGTCCTTATCCTCACCAGACCCTCTACCTAGTTCTATACTCCAGGAAGTAACACTCCTCTGCTTTAATCATCGTAGGGCCAGAGACACAGCAATAAGGGGCTACCCCTATAGCCTAAAATCTGCAGAAATTATTCAAACTATTCACTCCTAAGCCTGTCCTGCTGCTTACCTCACTTCACCCATTCTTTCCATGGCAACCACAATCAAGATTTTGCCCACAATTTCCCCTGGTTCTTACTGCCTCTTCCTCTTGAGAACTGTAAGTAACAAACCACTGTTTCAGTGGCCAACTCCTGATCTGTTGGGCCCACATGTCTGAATAATATCAGAATCCCAGAAACATTTTAAAACAACTGAGAATCTGAGATGTTTGGAGAGAAAGATGGTGAGCTCCTGAGAACGGGGGTCTGGTTTTGGTTGTCTTTAGATCCCCAAGGACTAGAGTGGTGTTTGGAATCATTGTAAGCTTCAGTAGAGCTACAAGGGTCAACGAGATGCTCGTAGCATCCCAAATTGAGAAACAAAACAGAGCACAGTAAAAACTGTGCTGAATCCACAAGCCTAAATGAAAATGAAGATTCTCCCATATCAGTTACAACCACCCACAGGGACAAAAATCACTTTCCCCCTCTGAATAAAAGACATAACAAGGTTTAGAATCTATAGGAAATAAATAGTTGGGCTGTGGTATATGTTAATAATTAGTTGAATCATGTATCATATTAAATTCTACCTACCCTGACAATGTTGTCACTGATGGGCTTGTAGCGGCTTTAAAATGTTTCCTCAAGTTCTTTGACACTCCTCACATCAAGAGGTGGTGTCTCCTTCGCTGGATTTTTTCTGCTTCTTTGCATGACTTGTAAAATTCATCAGATGCCACACGTTGTGAATTCATCTTGTTTGGTGCTGGATATTTTAGTATTCCTATAAAGAGTCTTGGGTTTTGTTTTGGGACACAGTGGAGTTGTTTGCAAACACTTTGATCCTTTTAAGTCTTGTTTTAAAGATTTGTTCGGCAGGACCAGAGAAATTTAGTCAGATAATTATCCCCCACTGTGGAGGTAAGATCCTTCTGAGTAATGTACCTAGTACCCATGAATTAAGTTCTTCATTCTGACTGATAGACATAGATACTACTCCTGGCATGTTGTGACGTGAGTCCTGTTCCTTCTAATCCTTTCAGATAGTTCTTTCTTCAGTTGGCTTTGAGGGGTGTCTTCATACCCATGCTGGTCAGTTCTCTGTGAAGTTGAGAGGGACCCTCTACTGATTTCATACTTCTCTCTGTGTGTAGCTCTCTCCTTTTCAGGACTCTGCCTATCAACTCTAGTCTCCCCAGAATATCAATTCTGTCTCCTCGACTCAGGGATTCCGCTGGATTCTTCCTCTATACTCCCTCCCAGGGACATTGCCTGGAGATGCTATCAAGGCACTTCTGCAAGATGTCCCTTTGTTTCTCACCTCCCAGGTGTTGCTGACTGTTATCTGATGTTCCCTGTTTGGAAAAATATGGTTTCACAGAACGTATCATCTTTTTTTTAGGTTGTTTCAGGCAGGTGATTTCAGTCCCCATTACACTATCTCAGCCAGAAGCAGAATTTCCCAAACTGTTTTAAAAGTAGCCGTGCCAGTCTACATTACCAGCCACAGTGTGTAGGAATTACTGTTGCTCTGCATCCTTACAAACTCTTGGTTTTTTTCAGACATTTTAATTTTTTTAAGGATTAAACTAGCTTATACAAGGGACTGTTTAGCAGATTAATATATCTCAATTTTTATTTATTTTTTCAGTTGTTGTATATATGTTTTAAATTTTGTAACTTTTGCCGGGTGTGGTGGCTCAAGCTTGTAATCCCAGCACTTTGAGAGGCTGGGGAGAGTGGATTGCCTGAGCCCGCGGGTTCAAGACCAGCCCAGGCAACTTGGTGACACCTCATCTCTACCATAAATTTAAAAATTAGCCGGATGTGGTAGCGTGCACCTGTAGTTTCAGCTACTTGGAAGGTTGAGGTAGATGAATTGCTGGAGCCCAACAGCTCGAGGCTGGGGTGGCCATGAATGTGCCACTGCACTCCAGTCTGGGTGACAGAATGAGACTTCTACTCAAAAAAAAAGGTATAGCTTTATTTTATTATAGATATGTGGGTACAAGTCAGAGCTGGGTATATATGTAATCTACGTGCAGGTGAAGATTGGGTCTCTGTTTGGTTCCCACTTCCCCTGGCTTAGGACCAGGTACCCTTCCTTTGTGTTGCTATGTGCCCCTCCCACCCGGCAGTGTCCCACGACTGCCAATCCCTCGTGTTATTGTAATTAATGTTCAGGTCCCAGTTATGAGTGAGAACATGGGGTATTCGGTTCTTTGTTTCTGTGATAGATCATTAAGTAGGAAACATGAGGGATTTAATGTGCTTTTTCTCCTAGAATAAAATTAATCCAGATTAAGATTAAAATTCAAAGAGAGAGGACAATATTTAACCTAAAAGAATGAATCTTTAATCATGACCTTTCAGACAGTAGCGTAGCAGATGGGAGGGACATGCAGGACCAGGAAAATGGAGTTCAATACTCTTTGCTCTTGGAGTATTTCTATCTGTTTTCTTTAGAAAAGCAAAGTTGTTAACTCATTAAAGCTAATGGCACTGTGGAATGGAAGTCAAGTTTAATGCCTAGTATAAATCACAGACTCTTACAGGCAGTTAATTTCATGAATAGAAAAGGCCCTGGAGATTCCTGACTACAACTTTCAACTTAAAGTCCAAAGGAAGACCCAAAGGTTAAGTGTGTACACACACACACACACACACACACACACACACACACACACACACACGATGTTCTGGGTCAGAGGAGCAGTGTCGTCTGGTCATTTGGGTCACTTTGTGAAGCCCCTTCCTTTCTAGGGATTATGTTGCCACTGTTAAAAGCATTTTAATTGTTTCTTTGAAAACGGCCATACTCTTCCAAGAAAAGTGAAACCTTCATTCAACCCTCAGGAAGGAATCTAATTATCTTGAAATTATTGAATTCTCTCGGTGACCTCTTTTGGATAAACAAAGTCCTTACTTTTTCTAAGAAAGGTTATTTGGTATTACTCATAATGGAGTGCTCAGTGCTTCTCTCCTACCATGATTTCGAGAAAGAAACTGTGGAATTCTTCAATGCCTCCTCCACACCTGGCCTTCATCAAAACTTTACAAACACCCAACACTGTGTCTAAGCATTTTTTTAAACCAAAGCTTTGGTAGTGAGCATACTCATTAAACTATAAAAATGTCTCTATAATCTTCTTTTTATTTGGTTTTTAGTATTTCTACATCCATAGTCCTCATTCTGAAATAACATTTGTTTTGTGGTTGCTGGTGGATGTGATGAAATGGTCCAAAATCTGCATTCCACAATTCTTTACAACAACCCAAAATAGCATTCTTGTTCACGCTAGGATACCCAGCGTTGGCATTCATGCTGGCCAACTAGCAAAGGCCTAGCATAAAATAGTTCCTGAGTGCAGATTATAGTCTTTATAGTTTCAAACTTGCTCCCTCTATGGAAGAAACAAAGGTGCTTTATGCTCCCGTTTTCTTGGTCTAACTCAAAGGGTGCACTTCATGAGAACTGGGAGACAAGAGTCATCACAGTCTTGTTTCTGGAAACCCAACAATCTTACTTTCTTGAGAATGTGAGTTCCAGAAGTTCACCGATGAAAATTAAGTAAATGTTTTCCATCAGAGGTCTTTATTTTGGAGGCTATAAAACCCAGACTGCCAGCATATCTGCTACATAACAAGTTGCATTTTGAAGTTTTTCAGATATTTTTAAAAGAGTGGCCATTTATGCTTTTTATGATCTCCTCAGGAAACATTTGCAGCACGAAGATGTAGATCAAATTTGGCTGACAGTATTCGAGTTTTGCCTCTCGTTCGTTGGTGACTAGCCACGAGGAACAAAACAGAGGGCCCAGGGAGATGGTTAAAACAACCATAAGGTCTTGTTCAGTATCAAACTTGCAGGTACCAAAGGAATCTTCCTAAATCCAAAAACCAGGAACGATCTCAAAAACTGTTCTTCTAGTCGTGGCATTCCCTTTCTTCACGAGAATCTGTCACATTTCAAACTTGGTTCAAACTAGGCCTCTATTAGAATGAAACCACTCAGAACCTAATAGAAGTGTCTTTGTTGTTAAATGGATTTGGAAGCCTTCATATCACTGCCTGCCTCACAGCAGCTAGAGGGAAACTTTGGGATCACCCTCAATGCACCCTTCTCTTCCCCTCATATCCAATCAACCAGTGTTAGAAATATCTCTTGCCCATCCCCGCTGTGAGATGTTTTCTTCAGGCCTTATCAGCACTTGTATGAATGTAGGCCCCAAATGGGTCTCCCTGCATTCTGTCCCCTGCGAGTCCCCTTTGTCCTGTCTGTCTTCATTCCTGGCTTTGCTGGGCTGCCAGTTGACCTTTCAGAAATGCACCGCACTGGGATGCTTCTGTTCTTGCAGTGTCATCCTCATTGACTTCCAGCTTGGTTTTCAGGTGGCTTTCTGTGGGGAGCCCAGGAAGCAGAGAAGACTGAACCCCAAGTTTCCTCCCTCTGCTTTAAAAAGTCTACTTCTGGCCGGGCACAGTGGCTCATACCTGTAATCATAGCAATTTGGGAGACCAAGGCAAGAAAATCGCCTTGGGGTTCGAGACAAGCCTGAGCAACCTAGTGAGACTTTGTTGCTACAAAAATTACAAAAATTAGCCAGGTGTGTTGGTGTGCATCTATAGTCCCAGCTACTAGGAGGCTGAGGAGGGAGGATCGCTTGAGCCGAGGAGGTCGAGGCTGCAGTGAACGGGGATTAAAAGACCTTGTCTTTTAAAAAAAGAAGAATCTGCTCCTCGTCCATCTCTTTTACATTTTAGAGCTTGAGTGAAAGGGTCTTGTTTGTTTTGTTTGTTTTGTTTTTTGAGTTGGAGTCTTACTCTGTCGCCCAGGCTAAAGTTCAGTGGCATGCTCACGGCCCCCCAGCATTGACCTGCTGGGCTCTGGCGATCCTTCCACCTCAGCCTCCAAGTAGCCAGAACCACAAGCGCGTGCTGCTGCACCTGACTAATTTTTGTTTTATTGTAGAGACAAGGTCTCACCAAGTTGCCCGGGCTGGTCTCGAACCCGCAGGCTCAGGCAATCCACTCACCTCAGCCTCCCAAAGTGCTGGGATTACAGACTGAGTCACTGATCCCGGCCAGTGAAAGATTTCATTGAAAAGGAAGCATGTTGATCAAAAACAAACATTTGAACCTATAAATCACGAGCTATGAGATAAAACACTAATTCCTCATAATGGCATAGAAGGCCCTCCAGGGAGAGAGCCCCCATCTCCCCTGTCATTTCTTCTGGGAACTTCTGCTCCAAGCCCTCAGGACCCCTCCATGTGCTTCTGATTCACCAGGGTCCCCGCACTCTTTGTAGGGACTGCCTCTCTTATCCTGCCACCCTAAAGAGCTCCTACCCAACCTTGAAGACACAACTCTTGTGTGACTTCGTCACTGAACCTTCCCCAACTTCCCCAGTTAATTATTTCCATCTTCGTGCTCCTTTTTCCATTGCAATCTTCTACACTGTCTTGTGATTTTATTTGTCTTTCTTTCTGGGACCATGTAGTATTCATCTCCGTATCACTGACATTGAGCTCAGCTTTCTTGGAATCTAGAAATCTTTCTCATGTTAATGAACACTCTCATGCTGAATATCATCAAATCTTTTCTCCATCACTTCCGTTGATGTTTGTTTGCATATTGAGACCTTCTAAATTTACCCTTAAAGACAGAGAGTCAAACAAAGAAAAAACTCACGATATATGCACTAGAAAAACAAAAGAACCTTTGGAAAGAGGGGAAGCTGTAGCATGACTGAAGGAAACTGATTGACTGAATTTAAATCAGTGGTTCTCAGTTTTGCAAAGATCTGCTACTTGTGCACATCTGGTGTTTTAACTCTTCAGGAGCGTTAAAACACCAGAATGAACTGGTTTTGGAAGATGAGAATAACGTTTCCCATTTATTTATTTATGAGTCGAGTCTCACTCTGTTGCCCAGGTTGGAGTGCAGTGGCATGCTCACAGCCTCGACCTGCTGAGCTCAGGCAAGTCTTCTGCTTCAGCCTTTCAAGTAGCTGGAACTACAAGCGCATGCCACCGTGCCCGGGTAATTTTTTTTTTTTTTTATTGTAGAGACAAAGTCACATCAAGTTATCCAGATTGGTCTCGAACCCCTGGGCTCAAACAATTCTCTTACCGCAGCCTCCCAAAGTGTTGAAATTACAGGTGTGAGCCACCGCATCTAGCCTTCCTCTTGACTGTGTTTACAGGTAAGCCTCATTAATTCAGACTAAGGGATGTGATAACTGTTTGAATTAATGAAATCCTGTATTACAGAATGTTTTAAAGGTAATTGCTTTTTTAATACTTTAGACAGGGTTTATGAAAGCACAGATCATTTGAAATGTGCACATTCATCATATGCAAGTTAAATTGTTAGTCAGTTAAGAATTTACTCTCTGGTGATGTAGGCCTGTAGTTCCAGCTACTTGGAAAGCTGAGGTGGAAGGATCGCCTGAGCCTAACAGGTCGTGGCTGCAGTACCTGGGATCACGCCACTGCACTCCAGCCTGGTTGCCAGAGTAAGACTCCTACTCAAAAAAAAAAAACCCCAAAACACAAAAAGAATTTTCTCTCTCTGGTAAACTGAGTATCTATCATTTGTTTGTATCATTAATTTTTGAAGGTGAACCTAAGGTAAACGACATTTGTTCAGATGGTCACAACTCTGAGCTAGGGTCATATGAATTAATAACATTTACATACAATTGTCACATTTCAGCAAATATGCATAGCGCATAGTAAGCCTGAGACTGGAATGAAGAATTGGGCTAGAAAGAGGCCGCTCTATACTTACTTCATGTTTCCAAATTATTTTCATGGTGAATTTAGCCAGTTTTCCATGGCTCATGAAACTCCAGGCTGGCTTGAGTTTCCTGCTTCCTTCTTTGGCAAGACTGTATCAAACCTTTTTCAAGAGATGTGTTCTTACTTAGAGGGAAAGGAAATATCAGATCCAAGTCACTTTACACGCACCAGATGCCAAGCACCAAACAAAAGCAGCTCAGCTTTTCCAAGATGTGATATCTTAACTGTAGCCGCTTGAGTAAAGACTCGGTCCACAGAATGGCCAAGTTAAATAAGGCAGAATTGGGGCTAAATTGATCTCCACATCCAGTGTTCATAAATCTGCATGAAGAAGTTCTGGATCAAAGAAAATAAACAGAAAATGTGTAATACTGGTCCACAACCAGTGAGGCTGTGTGTTTTGGAGAAGTCATGCATGGCTCATGGTTCTGTGAAGACCGTCTGTCCTCGGCGCAGGTTGAGTTTGGGGCTGCTTGTGGAGGTGGAGCCAAGAATATTCTGGAATTCTAGAAGACAGCCCTGCAGGAGATTGCCCACTTGGAATCCTTACCTCTAAGTGAGGAGGAGGAGAAAACAGGTCTCACATAGGTGTCTTGAGAATCATCTCAACATTCAGGAAGGGAGTCATGGGAGTCTACTGCTCTTCTAACTCTCGATGCTTATCTCAGACAAGAGATACAGAACTGTAGGGAATGAGGTGCATCTCAGAGGTCTACAGGTTGGTGAAATTTCTGGCTCTGAGTAGAAGAAACCTATGGCTGCGGTTGGTAAGAGGGAGAGAGCTGTGTTGGGGATGGGGCTGATTTTCTAACAACTAGTTAGTCGGATGTAGTAAATGCCTTTTGGCCACAGCTGGCAACATTCCCCCTTATCTGAGAACCTTCTCCAGGCATCAGCAAAACCTCCCATTGCCCTACTCCATTAGGCCATTATTTACACACAATGCGATATGAATAGCACCTCCTGAAGTTGTACAATGCAGAATCCTTGCTCAACAGCCCTTTCTGGAACATAAGACCTCCCCAACCTCCTCAGCTGCAGTCCAATGGGTCAGGGATGAACCCTGGACCCTACTGAGCCAACCAGAGCAATCAGATCTCTCTCTCTCTCTCTCAGAAGTGGGATTGAAGAACTTCCAATGAATCTAGGCTACTATTTCTTTTTTATTTTTTTTTATTTTTGAGTTGGAGTCTCACTCTGTTGCTCAGACTGGAGTGCAGTGGCCACTTCTGGCCACCGCAGCCTCGACCTGCTGGGCTCCGGCGATCCTTCCGCCTCAGCCTTCCAAGTAGCCAGAATTACAGGCATGCGCTACCACGCCCGGCTTTTTTTTTGATTTATTGTAGAGATGAGGTCTCGCTGCCCAGGCGGGTCTCGAACCCGCGGGCTCAGGCAATCCACTCACCTCAGCCTCCCAAAGGCGCGGGATTACAGGCCGAGCCACCGAACCTGGCTCGGCTACTATTTCTTTAGGTAACGGCGTGATGCACTTTAGTCCTCTGGAGCAGGGTGTGTGTATGTATTGGGTGATGGTTGGGAAGGAGAGAATCTTCTACCTGAGGCTGCATATTCTGCAGAGGGAAAATAATATAAGCACTCATCAGAGAGAAATAGCAAGAAATACAAGGCCCTATCCAAGCTCCTGCAACTCTTCTCTTTATGGTTGCAGACCTTACCCGAGGTCCAGACTTCTTTCTGTTCTTTGATTTCATAAGACAACTCTGTCCTTAGAACAAGTGTGGCTGAAACTCACTTAAGTTGCTTGTGGTTACCAGCATCCTAAGAGTCCTACCAAAGATACTAAAAAGCTAATCAGCTATGGTAAAATTGGCCCGTTTTTAGGAGAGTCTACCCTTCTTTTAAATGGATGCTAGACCCAAACAGAGCTATATGTAAAAAATATATAAAGCCAGGCTGTATATTGATTTATTTATTTTATTGATTTATTTATTTATTTTTTTGAGTTGGAGTCTCACTCTGTTGCCCAGACTGGAGTGCAGTGGCCGCTCCCGGCCACCGCAGCCTCAACCTGCTGGGCTCCAGCGATCCTTCTGCCTCAGCCTTCCGAGTAGCCGGAATTACAGGCATGCGCTACCATGCCCGGCTGATTTTTTGATTTATTGTAGAGATGAGGTCTCGCTGCCCAGGCGGGTCTCAAACCCGCGGGCTCAGGCAATCCACTCACCTCAGCCTCCCAAAGGCGTGGGATTACAGGCTGAGCCACCGAGCCTGGCTCTATTGATTTATTTTTAAGGTCCTCAAAGAGCAATCAGATTAACTGTATAATCCAGTCTCGCAGTTAATGTTTCTTTTAATGGTAATGTTATTCAGATTCAACCTGTGTGCCCTTGCTGAAATTTCAACCTTCTTCAAACTGGTTCTCATCTAAGTGGATTTGGAGAGCAAATGACAACCAATCACTCTCTGGATAAGAACTTTAAGTGCCAGACGTAGAAAGAGGCAGATATTTCAAGCTTACTTGGTTCAGCCCTCTAATTCGAAGAATAAGGAGTCTGAAGACCACAGAGGCTTATGGGATTTGCCCAACATCACATGTCTACCGTGGCAGAGCAGGGAACAGAACCCAGATTACAAACTGCCCTGAAGCCAACTTTTCTTCAAGAGAAACGTGAAAGGCAAAGCCAGTCATTTTTCTGGTCGTTAATTTTAACTTCCCAGTTATATCATCTGGATAGTTTCTAACTCTGGGACACTTTTACAGGTGAAACGCTTGGCAAGTAATTAAATGGTTTCTCTGTTTAATTACTGACTCAATAGTATATAGTAAAATCATTGTGCTCTTAGACAATCTTGACAAGTTCATACATGCCAAAATAAAAGGAACCTTCTAAATTTTGAGTTTATAAATCTCATCAAAGGTGCATGCTGTCGAGATGTCAGTCAACTTTCAGAAAAATATGTACCACAGGAAGTTAAAATTGTTCTAAACAAAAAAAAGAAAGAAAGAAGGAAAAGCATATATACTTAACTATGTGTTAATGGTGTGCTTGTGAGTCATGACCAAGTCAATTTCAGTATGAGTTATGGGTGGAAATGGTTCTTATTATTACCGTTTAATGTGATGTAGGTTTCAGGTAGAGTACAGAAACACACATGCGAGGTGATCTAATCCTGTTAAGTCCGTAATGTTTCTCTAGCATTGCATTAGTCAAAGAAATGACAAATCCTGGGCAGCTAAATGCATTACTCTTCTTTTTTAAAAATAGTTTGGGGCATTAGAACCCAATGAAAACCCCCTTCCTTTCAAATCAATAGAAGTTATTATATTTAAGACCTTTTTTTTTAAACCAAAGGAAAATAAAGGAAGAGAAAAATAGTTAATAATTCTCAGAATACTGAGTTCAGTGGGAAATAAAAATGAGACAGGACTGGTGGAGGTGGTGCTGGCATGTGTATGTGGGGGGGGGGTGTGGTGTGATGTGGTGTGGAGTATGTGTATTGAGGCTGGGCCCTCAGTGACTAGTATTTTCCCATAAGAGGCAGGTGCTTGGGCTGGCTCAGTCACAGCTTGATCATGGTTCTGATCCAGTAGGGGAAAATGGAATTTTCTAGCATGAAGAGAAAGAGAAGAAAAAGACTCCAGGCAAGGGCCAGTATGGCGAAAAAGGGAGAGAAGGAGGGAGGGAAGGAGAGAAGAAGGGAGAGAAGGAAGGGAAACACCAGCTTAAAGTGAAAAGCCTTGCATTCCAGCCCTGCCAAGAATTTGCCACGTGACCTTTAGCTGCTCACTTCACCTCTCTGGTGCCATCTGTGAAAGTTGCATAAGAGAACCACAAGTCTCCGCCAATTCTAAAATTCTATGTTTTTGGAATATAGATCCTGAAAACAAAGAAAATGGGTCCTTAAGAAAAGCCATCTAATAAAGAAGTTGTTATCCCAAAAGACAGTTAAGGTACTGTGTCGGGCAGTGTCTCGTACACGCTTGTCTTTGACTAGATCCTTGTCAATTTGACCCTTACTTTCAAAATAGGTGATAGCACATTAGTACAAGTCAACATGATATGAAACTCTCCTCCGAGTCGCTTTTCTCTAGGAGAAACTTCTGGCAAGAAAAAAAAAATCTCCAGTGATGCCGCATCTGTCGGCATCCGGTGTCCCTTGTTCCATGAAAGCACCCTCAGAGGCACTGCTGAACCCCAGTCTTCTTCCATCTTCAGGATGGTGGCTGTGCATAAGGCTGTCGGCTCCCTGCCTACTCCAGCCAAGCTACCCTGCTTGTATCTCAGAAAACAAGCCAGGCTCCCTCCAACCTCCCTTCCTTCTATCTGCCCATCCTGCTCCCCATCCCCCACTAGCCCTACACACACACACACACACACACACACACACACACACACACACACACATGCGTAGGCCACTTATCCCTCAGGTCTCAGCCCAGTCATTACATTTCTCAGGAGCCTCCTTGAGGTTGTCATGCGTGGTTGGGAGGCCCCTCATGGATTTGTCTGCGCTTGTCCCATTCTATCAGGCAGTTCTTGCTGCACAAAGGAACAGCCACAAAATCTCAGTGTAATGCAACAACACGCATTTGTTTCTGATTTGTCCATCTGACGGTTGCTGGGATGGCTCTCGCTCCACTCCTGGTGTTGCAGAAGCCCAAGGACTCAAGCCCAACCTGGCAAGCCCCCCCCCAAGCCTCTGCTCGTATCCCATTGGCCAAGCAAGCTACCTGACTCGTCCCCATCCAAGGGCAGGGAAGTACACGCCACCCACCAGGGGGCCACGGAAAGAGAGGATATTCGGGGTGGGGCGGTCCCAAAACAACCTGGAATTTATCTATTAAAAATTGTGCATTTATTCCTACATATTTAAAATTCAATCACCTTCAAAGTACTCTTCGTTTGAGGCAACACACCTATCGAGACGCATTTTTCACTGCTCAAAACAATTTTTGAACTTGTCCATTTTGATGCCTTTTAGTGCTCCTGCTGTTTTGTTTTGTTTTCACCTCTTTCACATCAGCAAAACGTTTCCATTTGAGGACTTTTTTCATCTGGAGAAACAAAAAAAGAATCACTGGGGGCGAGAATGTGTGAATTAGGGAGGGTAGAGCATGGGGGTCATGCCATTTTTAAAAATCAAAAACTGCAGTACACTCAGCACGACGTGGGCAGAGGCATTGTCATGGTGGGAGAGCCTGTCACCTGTTTGCCACAACAAGGGACGTTTCTTCTGCAAATTGTGATGCAACTGTCTCAAAACTTCCAGATAAAAACTTTGGAGGAACAAATTCTGAGTGTACTACAAGGGGCCTGCCGTCCAAGAAAAGATAATTCCAGGTTTTGGGGGGGTCCCCTCATGTAATAAGACTACCACAAGGGAGTGAGGAATTGGGGCCCATAATTCAATCTTCCCCATCTATATTAACAGCATTCACCATGGTGTATTGTCATTGTCTGTATAAAGTCTCTCTCTAGACTGTCACCTTCTTAAAAGCAGAGATTATATTTTTATCTTGGTATTTCCACCCTGGTGTATGACAGACACTTGAAAACTTCGGAATAAATGAGTGAATGAATTAACTGGAAGCAAGCAGTATTCTACCAGGTTCTGTTTCTGATTCTCCACCGTGTCCCTCCAGTGTGCTTACTCAGTGTTCTTACTGGGGTCACCAAAATGAGAGGCAAGATTAAACAGACGAGCCCTGGTTTCTGGTGGGGTGGAGAGTGAGAGAGAAGGGTTTCGTGTCCTTGGTCACTTGATCTACTTAGGCCATGTCCTGCATTGCCATTGGCATCCTCTCCAAAAGAATCCTCATTCTGTCTAACCTGGGTGTGTTGTGAGATCCCATGGGATCCCAGGCTAAAATCATGGGGCTCTAAAACACATTTTAAAAAGAAATTTCGGTATCCTATCTGAGCAATTTGATTTAGAGCAAACAGAGGAAATGGAACACATTTCTAAGCAAATACCTCCCTGATTACTTACACATGCAAATCTGTGGACTAAGTTTAGATGCATAATTAAGCATCCAGTTATTTTGGGCCCAGGCTCATAAGTCAAATCAGATGCCCCAAAGTGGCACATGGTTGGTTTATTTCTGTCGATTTGCCCTCTGCACCTCGACTCCGTGCTCTCACCTGAAAAAAAAAATGCCGTGGGCTCAGATCTCAGTGACTCAGCTGTGGGCCTAGACAAGATGAATCAAGGGCATGCCAAGTTTTGTGATTTTAAAGGATACATCTGATGAGAATGCTGCTTCTCAGCAGAGAAATGCACTGTGCTGACCCTCTTTTCCAGAGTGGGATTAAGGGCAAAGTAGGCGCCGTCCCCAGCACAGCTGTCACTCTTGTAATGAATGACCCACAGTCAGCTGGCCAAAGCCAACATTGGTTTCCCGTGTTGCAATTACTTTTTATATATTTTCATCATCCATATGAAACGTTAATGCCATATCGTTCTGTGCCAAATGACGTGCTCAGATGCCAGTTTTACACATGCAAAACAGATGAGTGGTTTGGAAAGTTTGTGTTCATTGTTACTTTACAAGCAAATGGCATCACCCCCTCACCTCCTCGTCACAGTGGCCCACTGTTCCACGTTCTTTTTGCTTTTCCTAAAAGCGTCATTTTCTGAAGAGTTTTTTTTTCACAGAGCTTCCTGTGAAAAAATAGCACTTCCATTGCAAGCAGGGACTTGTGATGGAGAGGGGTTGATGGTTTCAGTGTGACATCCAGACTCTTCTGCGGGAACTGAGGGCCTCTTTGCCCTGGTGTCCCTTGTCAACATTACATAGAAAGACTTCATCTGACAGGCTGCGCGGGGCACTCAGAGAGAGCCTGTGTAGTCTGCTCTTCCACTCATTTCCCTTCAATAAGCCTCCCATGAAGGATGGTTCCAAAACCTGGCCTCTGCTTACTGGGGAAAGAGGCCCTCTGTTTCTAGTGGAGTGTAGAGACCAGGATAGACGTATAGACTATCTTGCTTTAATACTATTTGGTGAGAACATAACACACACCAGCTACTACACTTGCAGAAATTAATATATTTGTCCCTCAGATATAACTCTGACAACTCTACAAGCTGGACATCATGTCTCCATTTCACAGAGGAGGTGAAGCAAATTTCCAAGTCCCAAGTGGACAGAAGAGCCGGGATTCCAACCCAGGCCTACCCGGGTGCAAATCCCGGGCTGGGAACCAACACATACAGGCCTCCTCTTCCACCCCTGTGAAGCCTTGCAAGGCCCAAGCCCAGTTTTTAGTTGAAATAATACTTGTGAAATATAAGACATTTGATTTCTTCATTGTGCAATATCACTGCCTCTGAGAAAGCCATGAGTTCTGTTTGACTGCAGTATTATTTTCTGAATATATAGTTTTGTTGAATAGTCAAGATAAGATGGCAAATCTCTCCTGGCTTCCGCTTCCCCCCAGGTTTAGACAGGGTGACCATACTGAGATCTTATGTTCTTTTCTCCGCTGCATTTTAGCAGGCAGAAGCGACTAATGTGAGATTTGCAGATTGTAATCTTCATAAAGTATATCACATACACTTCAAAAACACCCAGTGGTGGCTGGGCATGGTGGCTTGCACCTGGATCTCAGCTTTAAGGGAGGCTGGGGTGGTAGGATTACTTGAGGCATGGTTCAAGACTAGGCTGAGCAACATAGCGAGATCTCATCTCTACCAAAAATAAAATAAAGACATTAAGCGGTGTGTTCAATAAGTCTTTGGAGAGTGAAGTGGATTGAGAATGATACCCCAAGAGGAAAAACACGGGATCCATGACTTTTCAAACATGATCCTGTTTCAGGTGAGACAACACTTGGTTTGTAACAGGTATTTCTTTGTGTCTATCGTGGCCCTGTGTCTAATGTAAGGATTCCTTAGGGTTCCCAGGGGGGAAGAACAGGAGGTAGGAGAGCCTGGCCATTTCCCACAGATGTGCCAGAAGTTTTTATCAAGAGGAGGATGGAGACTGCTCTCCAAAAGCTGCCAGAGTCACTGAGCTCCATCCATGTATTTTGTACCCTACCTCTGTCAGGTGAAGACTACTTCCTGAAGTCCACCTCCCTGGTAAAGGGAGAGGAGAGGTGGAGAGTCGGGGGTGAACGTTCCATCCAAATGAAAAAGAAGGTATGTTTGTGGCTAACGAAAACGTCCAGGAGACATGGCAAGGATCATCTTGCTCCCTCTTGCCAGGCTTCGCTTTCCCTTGTCTCTAAAATCCGAGTTGGAAACAGGCCCTGATGAGCGGTGCTCTCGGGGCCCTTAGGAACAGCTGACGCCGGTCACCTCCCATGGTTCTCGCATTAACAACGCCTCTCTTCTTGTGGATGAGAAGAGCTTGAGATATTAATTTTTGGGTGAGTAGTTGCCTGGCTAAGTTAGGAGTTCTACGCGAAGGTGTGAGGTGCACAGCCATGGGACACCATGCCCTGCAGCTGAAATCAATCTAAAGAATTAAAGAATGGACCATAGTTCAAATTAGCCACGATGCTGCTGCTGGGTCTTTAAAAAATACCTTTATTTCATGACTTCAAGCTTATCTTTGAAGCACAAGTTTTCTGTGCTTCTTTCTAAAGTTCATGTGTCCAGAAGATTGGTGGGCACATTGTAGGTGAGAATACCTGATTACCTCGAGTTCCCCCATGACAGTGAAATCGGATGATGTCTCTGTTGTCACTGCCTGGACCCAAAACACATAACACCAGGACTTCTTGGACTCTTAGTTCTCTTCTGTAAAAGACTGTTTGCTCTGCGGTACTGTCTACTTCTCATCACCATTTTCATCATGAGTGTTACAAGTGACAGCAAGGTGCTGCTTGGGTTCACCTTTTCCTCTGACACCCACAGGAATCTCTGTGGGCACAGGGTGCTGGTGGAAACCCAACTCCAGAGAGTGCAAAGTGAGGGTTGGTGAGGTGTTGTTACGTTTCTTCTTTTTTTTCCAAGTCAGAGTCTCACTCTGTCACCCACCTCGAGTGGCACCATCAAGGCTCACCATAGCCTCAACCTCCTGGGCTCAGGTCGTCCTTCCACCTCAGCCTCTCAAGTAGCTGGGATTATAGGCACATACCACCATATCCAGCTCATTTTTTGATTTTTTTGTAGAGATAAGGTCTCGCTATGTTACCCAGGCTGATCTTGAACTCCTGGACTCAAGCAGTCCTCCCTCCTTGGCCTCCCAAAATGCTGGGATTACAGGCATGAGTCACCACGCCTGGCCAGAAATTATTTGCTGATCATCTTTGTAATTCATTTCTAGCTTTTTCAGGAATACATATGAGAGGAAGGGCACTGGAGAGAAAAGCCCCTGTGGAATATTACCTCTTATTTATTTTTATTTGGAAAAAAAATCAAATTCTACACATCTTTCAAGGCCCAGTTTTTAAAATCCACCTCCATCATGAAGTTCTCACCCAAATTTAAGTCAGAAGTTACCTCTTCCTCCCCTGTGTTCCCCTGCCTTTTGAGGGTGCCTCAGTCAGAGAATTCATCACATTGTGTCTGGTCATTTAGTTTTTTAATTACAAATCTACTACTAGACTGTAAACTCCTGGTTGGCAATGACCAGTGTTCAACTCTGTACCTATATTGTGCATACTGCATGAGGCCTTGCCTGTGGTAGATTTTTAGTGAATGTGGAAATGACTGATATAAAATACGTTTTTGAATTATTGTATTCCAGAGATGCTAACAGATGCACTATTTCAGCGGTTCTTTTTTTAAAAGATGTGGGTACAGTTCAGGGTTAGGTATACGAATGTTCATTATGCAGGTACCCTTACTGATGAGATGTGCCCCCACCTCCCCAGGCAGATTCCCACTACTGTCAATCCCGCTTCCCTGCCCCCCTCCTGGCAGTTTCCTGCTACTCTAGTCATTTTTTATAGTATTACGATAATTGTTCAAGGTTCGCTTATGAGTGAGAACATGTGATACTCAGTTCTTTGTTTCTGTGAAAGATCACTCAGTAGTATGGACTCTAAGTCCATCCAGGTTACTGTGAAGTTCATGATTTTATTCTTCTTAATGGCTGCGTAATATTCCATCGTGTATATGTACCACTTTTTAAAATCCAGTCCTCTTTTGATGGGCAGCATGGTTGGTTCCATGTTCTTGCTACAATGAACAATGCTGCAATAAACATACGTGTGCAGGTATCTTTTTTATAGAGTGATTTGAGTTCTTCCGGGTATATTCCCAGTAGGGGGATTGCAGGGTCATATGGAAGGTCAATTTTTAGTTCTTTTAGGAATCGCCTATTTCAGTGGTTCTGAAACATTACCATGCATCAGAATCACTCAGGACTGGTTATACCCAGATTGCTGGGTCCCATACCCCAGAGTTTCTGATTCAGTAGGTCTGGGGTCCGGCTGATCATTTGCTTTGCTAACGAGTTCCCAGGTGATGGTGGTGATGCTGGTTCAGAGACCACACTTTGAGAAGTGACAAACTATTTTTTCTCATATCTTAATATAGCTGATATCAGGCTACGTCTGAAATGTGTTGGGATGTCAGTTTAATTGGCAACTTTTTGCTTTCATAGTAGTAAGCAAAATAATGGTTTTACAGTTGACCTCATCTTAGATTAACTGAAATGTGGTAGGCTTCCTGTTACCGATTTGAATCTACATTATAAAACCCGACAATGACCTCATGAATGAATTAGCTCCCTTATTAGAGGGCTCGAGGTAACTAGTTAGGTCCTTTTAACTCTTCCACCCTTTTACCACGTGAGGATGCAGCTTTCCAGGTGCCATCTTGGAAGAAGAGACCAGGCCCTCACCTGATACTGAGCCTGCTGGTGCTTTGATCTTGGACTTCTCAGCCTCCATAATGGTGAACAATAATTTTATGCTATTATAAATTACCCAGTCTAAGCTGTTTTGTTATGGCAGCACAATGGACCAAGACACCAACCAATGCCAGTTCTTGTGACCTTCTCTCTTCTTCTCCAATAACAACAACAAATCAAAAGCAATAGCACCAGGGAGCTCATTAAATTGAAAATATCACTGGGCTCAGTGGCTCAGTTTGTAATCCAAGCACTTTGGGAGGCTGAGGTGAGTGGATTGCCTGAGCCTGTCGGTTCGAGACCAACCTCAGGCAACACTTCATTGGCAACACTTCATCTCTGCAAAAAAAAAATTAGCCAGGCATGGTGGTGAGTGCCTGTAGTTCCAGCTACTCGGAAGGCTGAGGTAGAAGGATAACTGGAGCCAACAGGGTCGACACTGGGGTGACCATGAGCGTGCGTACCACTGCACTCCAGCCTGGGCAACAGAGTGAGACTCCAACTCAAACAAAACAAAACAAAACAAAACAAAATACCCCACATAAGTAAGTATCCCAAGCTCACAGACCCACATGGGTTGTCCTAGAGACCTTCCTTAAAGAAGTGGGCCATTCAGGAAATACTGTTTGCAAGGAAAATGGAGGGGGCAGAGATAACCAAATCTAGGCATATCGTGGTTAAATTGCTGAAAATCAAAGCTGAAGACCAAATCTTAAAGACAACAAGAATAAAAAGACACATGTGTAGTGGGAAATAATGCATGCACATTATAAGGAGGAATAAGACTGACTTCTCAGAGAGACAATGGAGCTCAGAAGACTATGGAATGACAATGTTATTATTTTTAAATTTTAACTTATCATTTTTTGAATGGCATTTGTAAAGTGTTGAAAGGAGAAAGCTGTCATCATACAATTCTACATTTAAAAACCTCTTCAGAATTAAAGTAAAATAAAAGGCATTTTCAGAAAAACTAAAACTGAGAGGACTTATCTCCAGCAGACCTCCACTACAAGAAATAATTTAAAAGAACAACAACAACAAAAAGAGTGAAGAAACAGACAGGGAAAATATCTGGGTAAATGGGTAAATGTAAAAGAAACTTTTTAAAAAGTGATACATATTTATACCAATTTGTAGACATAGGTATATATAGACATGTATATACACATATATGTAAGTCTTTAAAAGAGCACTGAGTGAAGCAAAAATAATTACAATGTATTATGCAATTTATTGCATATGTAGAATAAAATAAAAGAAAACATAACACAAAGGATAAGAGGATGCTAAATAAAATTATGCAGTTGAAAATGTCTTACATTGATTATGAAGTAATATATTATTGGAGGTAGAGTATGATAATTTAAAATGTATACTGTAATATCTAAAGGAACTCCAAAAAAATCACACAGTGTTATTACAGAGAGGCATAACTTAAAGGTCGATACAGGAGATTATATGGGATGTTGGAAATAAGCAATTCCCCTAAAAGACTAGGAAAAGCAGGAATAAATGAATGAAAAGAGGGAGAAAAAAATAATTTTGAAATATATGAAACTTTTAGATAGAATTAATGGAAGAAAAGACAAATTTACAATCATGGCTAAATATTTTAACAGCACTTTCTCAATAACTGATAGAAAAAGTAGAAGAATAGTAAAATTTAAAAAGATTTGATCAATATTATCAACCAATGTGACCTGATTGATATTTACAGAACACTGCTCCCAATAGCAGCAGAATACACATTCTTTTTAACTGCACATGGATCATTAACCAAGGTAGATGAAATATGCTAAGCCATAAAACAAGACTCATTAAAATAAAAAAGCCTGAAATCATACAGAGTAAAGTTTATGACAATAATGGCATTAATATAGAAATCAATAGCCAGAAGATATCTGAAAAAATGTTTAAATATTTGAAAATTGAACAATATGTGTCTAAATAATCTATGGTCAAAAAAGAAATTACAAAGGAAATTTCAAATATTTTGAACTGAATGATAATGAACATACAACTTATCAATATTTGTGAGGAAAATGTATGGCATTAGAATTATCAAAACAAGGAAAGGTATAAAGTCAATTATCTAAGTCTTCACGTTAAGAAGCTAGAAAAATAATAAACAAAATTCAAAGTTAAAGAAAGAAAAATAATAAAGGCAAGACTGTCATTCAATGAAATATAAAGTTGACAAATAGAGGAAATCAGCAATGTAAAAAGTTTTCTTTTAAAAAAAAGGTTAAGAAAGTCCTGCGGAAGACTGATCAAGTAAAACAGAGAAAACCGCATTACCAGCATTAGGAATGAAAAAATGGGGCATCTCCACCAATCCCAAAACTATGAAAAAGATAGTAAGGGAATATTTTGAACACATTTATGCCAATAAACAATTTAGATGAACTAGAAAAACAATTTTTAAAATTAAAATTTAGAGGAAATAGAAAAATAATTTTAAAAACAAGCAGATAACAAAATAGGTAACAGAAATATAAAAAAATAAATATTTTTATGGCAAGTAACTGAATTTACTATCAAAAATAATTTTATGACAAAAACTTGAGATTCAAGTGATTTCACTAATGAAATGTATTATCACTTAAGGAAGAAATAATACCAATTCAACACAAGTTCTTTCAGTAGAGAAAAGAATAATTCCCAACTTGCTTTATGAAGCTAATGTAATGCCAATGCCAAATATGGACAAAGGCCTTATAATATAAGCAAACTATAGGCTGGGCTCGGTCGCTCAGCCTATAATTCCAGCACTGTGGGAGGCCGAGACAAGTGGATTGCCTGAGTTCACGGGTTTGAGACCATCCCAGGCAGCTTGGCAAGAGCTCATCTCTACAGTAAATTAAAAAAAAATTAGTCAGGCATGATACCCCACGCCTATAGTTCCAGCTACTTGGAAGGCTGAAGCGGGATTGCCGGAGTCCAGCAGGTCGACACTGGGGTGGCCGTGAGCATGCCATTGCACTCCAGCCTAGGCAACAGAGTGAGATACCAACTCAAAAAAAAAAAAGCAAGCTATAGACTAATATTTCTTATGAGTACAGAAGAAAAATCCTTAATACAATATTAGTAAACAAGTCCACTGGTATACTTCACAGGAAAATGTGTCATGACCATGTGCAATTTCCAAGAAATGTAAGATTGGTTTCACACCAGAAAATTAGTCAATAAGATTAAACAAAAAAGGGGAAAACCCACATGGTCATCTTGGTAGATGGATAAAAACATCCTTTAAAAAAGCCAACATCCATTCATAATAAAAACTCTTGAGCAAATCAGAAATAAAAGAGAACTTCCTCAAACTGTTAAAGAGTTCATAATACTGAGATTTTCTTCTAACATCAAATATAAGACAAGAGTATTTACTTTCACCATTTTTATGTGGCATTTAACTGAATGTTCTAGCCAATGCCATAAGACAAGAAAAGATAAATAAAAGGCAATAGATAGTAAAAAGAAATAAGTATATTTATGTAAAGAAAAAAATAAAATTATCATTATTTGTAGATGACGGGATTGTTTATATAGAAAACTATGGATACCAAATAACTATGAGAACTAATTAATAAGCTTAGCAAGATTGGTATACAAAAATTAATTCTATTTCTATAAACCAGCAATAAGCATTTGAAAGACAAAATTTTTAAATATCTTTTACCATAGTACCAAAAATGTCTGATACTTAGGAAAAAATCTAGGAAAGATGTGCGATTTATCTACAGTAAAAAATAAACATTATTGTGAGATATTAGACTAAACAAAATGGAGAGACAAATGATTTTTATAAATTAGAAGATTCAATGTTGTTAAGATATGTGTTCTTTCTAGACTTGTTTATGAATTTAATGCAATCTTTACCAAAATTCTATCAGGACTTTTTAGAAAAATTTACAAGTTGGCCTAAATCTGATATGAAATGCCAAAATCATCTTTAAAAAGAATAAAGTTACAAGACTTATCATACCTGATTCCAAAATTGGATATAATGCTATGTCAATGCAGTCTTTTTACACTATTTTAAAAAAATATTATTATTATTTATTTAAAAATAACAATAGTAACCATTTTCTTTTTTAAAATGAGTGAGAAATGTAGCACTATTTTACAATTTCTTTGGTGTCTGGCTTAATAGAATAATTGAAAACAGTATTAGCTGAGGAAAAAAATGAGTGTCCTTTAAAGATTTTTTAAAGATTAGGAAGCAAAGTCATAAAGAGCCAAATCAGAGTTTCCCATCGAAACTCCTGCAAAATTGCCCTTGCTTAATGAGAGGAATGAATGAGTAGGGCCAGTAAATTTTCTGGGTATATTTCTATTTAAGTTCCTATTAAGTTTTAGTAAACTTTCTCAAAACATTCACATAATAAACAGTCATTATCGTTCTTTGGTCTTCCAGAAAGTCAACAAGCAAAATGCCTTGAGTATCCCAAAAAACTGTTGCCATAACCTTTGCTCTTGACCAGGCTATTTGTGCCTTCATTGACCACTTCCACCTTTTTGTAGCCATTGTTTTGATTATGCTTTGCCTTCAGGATTGTACTGATAAAGCCATGTTTCATCTCTGGTTGCAATTCTTCAAAGAAATGTGTCAGGATCTTGATCCCCCTTATTTAAAATTTTCATTAAAAGCTCTGCTTGTGTCTGCAGCTAATCTGAGTGCAACTCCCTTCATTTGTCATACATTGAGTGAAAAGTTTGCTCAATTTTAATTTTTCAATCAGAATAACCTAAGTGGAACCAACTAAGATGTCTATGGTATTGGCTATTGTCTCTGCTGTTAATCGTCAGTCTTCTTCAATTAGGTCATGAAGAAGATTATTTTTTTCCTTGAAAATTGATGTGAATGGTCAACCACTATGGACTTCCTCTTCAATAACGTCTCGCCTCACCTTAAAATGAGTTATCCATTTGTAAACTGCTGATTTCTTTGAAGCATTGTCCCATAAGCTTTTTGTAAAGTATCAATGATTTCATCACCTTTAAAAAACTTTATTTTATTTTAAAGATGTGGGGTACATTTCAGGGTTAGGTATACAAATGATCATTATGCAGGTACCCTTGTTGATGAGGTGTGCCCCTCCCTCTCCTGGCAGTTTCCCTCAACTGCCAATCCCTTTCTTATAGTATTAGATTTCATCATTTTTTTCACCCAAACTTCACCATAAATTTGATATGTGCTTTCGCTTCAATTTTAGCAGATTCATGTTGCTCTGATGGGCTCTTTTCAAACTGATGCTTTAGTCTTTTTAGTGCTTCAAACTAGACATCATAATGAGTTTAGACATCATAATGAGTTACTATGAGTTTGTTTTGGCATAAAAATGTTTGAAATCCATGCACAGTTTTTTTCAAAATATGTGTTTTCTATTAACTTGTTGAAGAACCCTCATATACAGAGAAAATTAATTTTAAATGACTTTTATTAAAGATTTAGATTCACATCAGAATTAGAGTAAAATGATCTTTTTTTAGTAAATGTGATAAGTCAATAAAAAAAGATTGGTTAAAAAAAATTGGATAAATAAATGAAAAACAAAAATAAACCTGACTCTGATCTCATCCCATGCAAAAACATTAATTTAAGATGGCTCATAAAACAAAACATAACCTAGAACAATAAAATTTCCAGTAGAAAGCATAAAATAATAGCTTTGCAAACTAGGGATAGGCAAATATATCTTAGAAAGAACACAGAAAGCACTAACTATGAAAAATGATAATTGGCTTTCGTTCAAATAAAATTTTTGTATATCAAAAGATACCACTAAGAAAATGAATAAACAAGCAAGTACATACATCTGACAAAGGGCTTATATTCAGCATATATAAAGAACCTCTCCAAATCAATAATAAGACAGTCTATTTTTTTTTTAATTTTAAAGCAAAATACTGGGGCTGTCATTTTACAAATGAAAATACAGCAGTTTCCCCTTATCCAAGGTTTCACTTTCCACAGTTACCTGTGGTTAAATGTAGTCAGAAAATATTAAATGGGAAGTCCCAGAAATAAACAATTCATACATTTAAAATTGCAAGCCGTTCTGAGTAGCATGCTAAAATCCCATGCCATCCAGCTTCATCCCCCAGGACTTGATTCATGCCTTTGTCCAGTGAATCTTCGCTGTTTATGCTTACCCACTCAGTAGTGACTTAGTAGATCTTAGTTGTCAGATCCAAAAAATATAGAATATTCAGGATTCATCAATATCTTCGGGCCAGGCATGGTGGCTCATGCCTACAATCCCAGCACTTTGGGAAGCCAGGGTGAGAGGATTGCCTTAGCCCACAGGTTTAAGACCAGCCTGGGCAACTTGGCGAGACCTCATCTCTACAATAAATCAAAAATTAGTCGAGTGTGGTAGCACGTACCTGTAGTTCCAGCTACTTGGAAGGCTGAGGCAGAAGGATCGCCTGAACTCAGCAGGTCGAGGCTGTGGTGGCCGGGAGCATGCCACTGCACTCCAGCCTGGGCAACAGAGTAAGACTCCAACTCAAAAAACAAAGCAAAACAAAAAAAACCCCTCAGTTTCAGGCACCCACTGGGGGTCTTGTAATGTATCTACCAGGGATAAGGGTGTATTCTTGTATACATATGGAAATTTTTCAACAACATTAGCTATCAAAGATAGACAAATGAAAACCACAATGAGATATCATTGTACACCTATTCAAATGACTCAAATCTAAAGTATGACAATCCCAAAAGTTGATGTGGATGTGAAGAAACTGAACTCTCAAATATTGCTGGCAGGAATGGAAATGGTACAACCACTTAGGAAAATAGTTTGTCAGATTCTGATAAAATCCACTTCTCCATCTATCCTACAACCAGAAATTCCATCCTCAGTATTTCTCAGAATAAGTGAAAACATATGACCACAAAGAGACACTTGTACAAGAATACTCAGAGAAGCTTTTTTCATGACAGCCCAAGCTGGAAACAGCCCAAATGTTCATCAATAAGAAAATGAATAAGCATACTATGGTAGAGCCACAAATTGGGATACTGATCAGAAATAAAAAGGAAAAAATACTAATGATGCAGTAACATGGATGAAATATGAGACTTCCAGTTGTGCTAAAGTGGACAAAAATGTATATCGTATGATTCCACTTTTATAAAGTCCCAAAACTAGACAACAGTAATCCCTGGTTAAAAAATAATACACACCTCTTGCTTGGTGTGATCAATTGTCATGATGCTATCAACTGTCAAAATTATTGAACTGAATATTTGATACTTTCTGGTGGATTGTATGGCAACTATGACTTAGTTTTTTAAAAGCAGCTACATCTGGTGGATAGAAACGACACAAATAACTGCACAAGGTATAGTTTGTTCATCTAACCAACATCTGTGAATAACTTATTATGTGTCAAGCACCCATGCTAATCTCTGAGAATACCAAGTTCCATAAGACATGGTCCCTGCACTAAAGAATGAGTGGATTTGAGGAAGGAAAGAAGCATAAAGAATTCCAAATTGTTGGAATGAGTACTTTAATGCAGCTGTAGTCTAGGGCTGCAATGAGAGCACAGATGAGTGAGCAAGCTATCACAGGATAGGATAATGGCCTCTTGTCTGACCATGTTGTCTGAGTCATTGCTTGGGGAGAGGGTCGAATGTTGCTTTTTATTTTTGGCCTTGGGGACTTGAAGCGATATTTCAGCAGGTGTAAGAAATGTAAACACAAGTTCCCCAAAACATCAGGACAACGTCCTTTTCACAGTGGGAGTTTGGAGATACTTTTTCATCTCAAGAATAAGCAGAAAAGGGCCCAAAACTTCCTGAGTAATAGATTTAGAGAGAAGCAGGTCTCACCAGACAGGGTCCCTATGCCACGGTGCAGGGCAGCCCACAAAACACCCCGGAGGATGTGGCTTGCTAGACACACCCCTTAAGTTATGACAACCATGCCAAAGAATGTAGGGCCCCAACAAAGAATGTTCTGAAAGCCATTTAAGAGCCTTCCAGGAAAACCACAGTCAGCAATCCACCACTTGCAATGTGTGTGGCTGGGCTCCGGCTTCTCCCTGTCTTTCTTGGTTCCCTGAGCTCTCACCAAATCTCAAGATTGCTCAAAAGGAGGTGCAGGACCAGGTGCAATTTGTTTTCTGTTGATGTGGAGGACAAGGAGGCTGTCTGCAAGTCTCCAACGACAGGACTACAGAGCCTTCTTCTGGGTGCTTTCAGGGCCTCCCTGCAAAGCTCCAGCTCCTGTAAGAATGTGACTGTGACACTCAACGGGTGGACCCAGAGAGAGGTGGCTATGGGGGAAGCTCCAACAGGTCCTGTCTAACCACAGCTGTATTCATTTCCTATGGCTGCTATAACAAATTACCACAAATGTAGTGGCTTGAAACAACACAGGTTTACTATCCCATGGTTCTAGGGGTCAGAGTCTAAAATGGGTCCACAGGCTGTGCTCTGTCTGGAGGCTCAGGACAGAATCTACTTCCTTGCCTTTTTCAACATTCAAAAGTAGCCTCCAGGCAGGTGTGGTAGCTCACACCTGTAATCCCAGCACTTTGGGAGGCTGAGGTGAGAGAATTGCTTGAGCCCAGGAGTTCGAGACAAACTTGGGCAACATAGTGAGGCCTTGTCTCTACAAAAAATATAAAAATTAACTGGGTGTCGTGGAGCGCACCTGTAGCCCCAGTTACTCGAGAGGCTGAGGCTGGAGGATCACCTGCACTCAGGAGGTTGAGGCTGCAGTGAGCTGTGATCATGCCGCTGTACTCTAGCCTGGGCAACAAAATAAGACTCTGTCTCAAAAACAAAACAAAGCAAAACAAAATAAAACAAAAAAGTAAGACCCTGTCTCAAAAAAACAAACAAAAAAAACAGCCTCCATCTGTTGACTCCTGGTTCCCCATTCCACCTTCAAATCTCTTTCTGTCCCTCTCCAGTCATCATACCACCTTCTATCTGACTCTTAACTCCTGCATTCCTCTTACAGAGAGTCTTGGGTTTCCACTGAGCCCACTCAGATAATTCTGTATGTTCTCCTCACCTCAAGATCCTTGACTTGATCACATCTGCAAAGTCATTTTGCCATAAGGTAACAGTCACAGATTCCAAGGCCTGGGATGTGAACCTCTTTGGAGGATTGTTACTCAGCCTGCCACAATTCTTAGCCAGTCTTCCCTTGAGACAATAATAATAACAAACACAATAGCCACTGAGTGCTTACTATTTGATATAAATATATATGGAGATAAATATAGATATCTTTATAGAGGTATCTTATAGAGAGATATACGCATATATTTATTGATAGATTATCCACCCACACCTGTGTATTTTCCCACCATAGCCCTGCAAAGTAATCCCATTTTACAAATAAGGAAATTGAAGCTTAAGGAATTTCAAAATACTAAAACAAAATACTCTGCAGAACGGGTAGTCAAAGCCTGTTTGCATGACTCCAGAGCCGATGTTCCAAACCTTGTTATCTCCCATCTCTGTTCCATGCTTTGGTGAGAAGCTGTGATTATTAGCCTTTAACCTAATTCTTTTTTCTCCAAGTTAGGATTAAAGGAGCCCACATTGCTGGGTGCGGTGGTTTATGCCTATAATCCTAGCACTTTGGGTGGTTGAGGTGGGAGGATTGCTTGAGCCCAGGGGATCGAGATCAGCCTAGACAACATAGCGAGACCTTATCTCTAAAAAAAAAAAAAAAAAATTTAAAATTAGCTGGGTGTGTTGGCACATGCCTGTAGTTCCAGCTACTCTGGAGGCTGAGGCAGAAGGATAACTTGAACCTAGTAGGTCAAGGCTGCGGTGAGCCAAAAAGTGTGCCACTGTACCCCAGCCTGGGTGACAGAGCAAGATCTCAACTCAAAAAAAACCAAAAACAAAAACAAAAAAAGTAGAATCCCATATCTGTGGCTTGGAGGACTAGGAATGGGTTAGTCCCAGATGGACATGTCTAAAGAACACACACAAAATTACTCATTTCCCCAGTAAATGAGGTAGTTCATCACCTATCCATAGTGTCTTGTTTCTTTTCCTAGTTTATCTCCCTCGGTATTTTTACTTTTCCTCATCATCATTCAACCTCACTAGAGGATGTATTTCTAAGCAGAACCATTCACCAACCTAAAATCTTTCCTTCATTTTTGAAATCCATGTCTTCATCTAACCCATGAAAAATCATTCAAGCACCCTGAAAAAGGAAGTCTAGAAATATTACATGTAAAGAAAACAAAGTTGGTGGTTGAAACCATCAAAACATGGTTTAAAAATAAAATAAAATAAATTCAATATCCCATGAAACAAAAATGAGTGGATTTGTTTTAACAATATTACCTGGACAACATTCTCAATTTTCTTCAGCAGAGTTTATTTTTAAATATTTTAATGTGGTGCTTAAATCAGAATTGTTAAATTTTTAGAAGACAGAATCCCTTTCTCAGAGACAACCCAGAAATGGCAACTGTCATTGATTTTTATTTGCGAGAACTTATTCCTCTCCGTTACAGTTAATATTGCTCTCTTAAGCCTTTTGTTGAGGACAAGAATGAAATATGCTTCTGATTTTTATGTGCCTCCTTCACTGCAAAATCATGTGCTCTGGGAATTCTGGGTCATATTACATAGATTTTATTTTTTTATTACTGCCTCCTCGATAAATGGCTCGTGAGCATTTATTGATAAGTATGACCCTGTTAAAATCTGGATCATGAATAAATGATTTCAAATAAAATTGGAGAAAACTAGGGCAGTAGCAGCAGGAAGGTAATGAAACAGCTTTGGGGGCCCCTATCCTGAGCCATGGAACCAAGGTAAGGCCACCCTGGATGCCTCCTGGAGCTCAGTCAGGAAGCTCCTGCCTCCAGCGCCCTGCCTAGCCTCCCTGGGACCTGCCTCCCCTCCACCTTCCCAGGCAAAGACATGTCGGAGCAGGACCCCCAAGGTTTATATTGAAATTAGCAGAAAATGTTCTTGTTGTAACATGAATAATCATAATTGAGCCATAGCTTCTTCAAGTTTTTATCTCACAATATTTAAATACTTAAAATGCATTTAATTATCACAACATGAGGTGATAAATGGGCATTTCAGAAAACTTTAAAGGGCATATCTTTAAAGTTTTAAGATTACCAGATTAGACTGGCATTGTGGCTCAGTCTGTAATCCCAGTACTTTGGGACGCTGAGGCGAGAGGATCACCTGAGCCTGGGGGTTTGAGACCAGCCTGAGCAACTTGATGAGACCTCCTGTCTCTACAATAAATCAAAAAATAAGCAGAGCATGGTAGCACGCACCTGTAGTTCCAGCTACTTTGAAGGTTGAGGTGGAAGGAAGGCCTGAGCCCTGCAGTTTGAGGTTGCGGTGGCCATGAGCATGCCACTTCACTCCAGCCTGGGCAACAGAGCGAGACACTAACTCAAAAAAAAAAAAAAAAGATTGCCAGATTAATTCTCATAATTTACTGTCTATGTGGGCTTTAATCTTTTTAAATGGGTCTCCCTGTGTCCTCATTTGCACCCCTCCAACTTGTTTTCTATACTGCCATCAGAATTGTTGCTTCAAAATGCAAATCTGACCAACTCCCTCCCTCTCCCCACCACCACACTCCTGCTTAAAAACTTTTTGATGCCTTTTTAGTCTCTTTTAATTAAAGTCTAAAACCCTTAACATGGCTGACCTATGTTACACGATTCATCATGCATGACCCTGTCTGTCTCTCCAACCTCATTTCTCACCATTACCCTCCTTATTTCCTGTGGTCTGACCTCAGTATCCTTTAATTTCCTTAAAAGTTCTAGATTTTTCCCACTGCCGGACCACTGAGTATGCTCAGCCCCTGCCCGGAAGTTTCCCTTATCTTACTGCTTATACGCAGACACACACTCACAAAAGCACATGCGCGCGCGCGCACACACACACACATACCACTCAGCTAGTTACCTCTTCTTCCTCTTCCCAGCCCAGATCTCAGTTCAAGTACTCATTTCCTTGCAGAATGTCTCTATGACACTAAGAAGTATCAGTACTAAGCATCAGTACTAGGAAGTATCGGTAACAAGTAAATTAAAAATGGGTTTTTTCATTGATCCAGATTTATCACTAGCACAAGTCAAAGGTGGGCCATGTTTTTTAGCCAAGAGAGTGACTTGGGAAAGGACTGAGAGGGGGGGAAGATTTCCCTGAGAATGCTAGAGGAAGTAAAGGTGAATTTGGACTTGTGCATGAGAAAGGGGTTATCTGAGGTAAAAGTCACTCTGTAAACTGCAAATGACCCAGAAAAATATTACAGTCAGATGAAGGAAGAAGTTGCTTGTTGCTGTCAGCTTGAGAGTTTAGGAAAAGCAAAAACTATCAAAGGAAGAGAAAGGGAGGCAGAAACAACCGACATGGGATAAGTTTATTTACGCATCTCAGATCTTGTTCTGAAGGGTTTTTAAGAACTTTTGCAAGATACATTCAATACAGTCAAATAAAATACATTCAAAATAAGTAATAAACATGAAGAAAACAAAGTATATGCGTGAGATTTGCAAGGAGTGTCTGCAGGCAAGGTATAAAGCTTACAGCCAATACTTTAATTTGGCAAACATGGAAAATATTTCATTGACTTCTGAAAAAACCATCTACACGTGTTATGGAAATCCATATGATATATGCCATTTATGTAAAAACTGTATGTGTCTTTGCATGTATTTAAAGAGCATGAAACGGATCTGGGAGTATACACAAATACACACTAAGGGTGACTGGTCACCTCTTAAGAGAGAGAAGGAGGGGAGAGTTGAGATGTAGAAGGAATTTTTCTTTCTCGTCTCATATATTCCTGAACTTTTCACTGTTAGCTTAATTCATGTATAACTTTGTAATTTAAAAATTAATAATAAGCCGGGTGCGCTGGCTCAAGCCTGTAATTTCAGCATTTGTGAGGCGGAGGTGAGAGGATTGCCTGAGCTCAGGGGTTGGAGACCAGCTTGAGCAACATGATGGGTCCCCATCTCTACAATAAATCAAAAAATTAGCTGGGCGTGGTGGCACATGCTTGTGGTTCCAGCTACTTGGAAGGCTGAGGCGGAAGGATCACTTGAACCCAGTAGGTTGAGGCTGCAGTGGCTGTGAGCGTGTCACTGCACTCCAACCTGGGCAACACAGTGAGACTCCGACTCAAAAAAAAATTAATAATAAGACGAAACCTCTACAAAGACACCAAAAATATTCACCTTGGATATTGATGGGTATTTTACTAGCATGTAGGTCTAGTCATTCACTGAAATCACATAGTAACAACAACAGCCACATTCAGAGTGCTCAAAATGTTTACGCCCCTTAGGGAAAGACAGCCTCTCTTAACCCTCCGAAACAGCAGGCAGAGCCAGGCAAGGACCTTCATATTCCAAGACTCTTCATTATTCCTCCTTGAATTTTTTTTTTTTTTTTTTGAGTTGGAGTCTCACTCTGTCGCCCAGACTGGAGTGCAGTGGCCGCTCCCGGCCACCACAGCCTCGACCTGCTGGGCTCCGGCGATCCTTCCGCCTCAGCCTTCCAAGTAGCCGGAATTACAGGCGTGCGCTACCACGCCCGGCTGATTTTTTGATTTATTGTAGAGATGAGGTCTCGCTGCCCAGGTGGGTCTCGAACCCGCGGGCTCAGGCAATCCACTCACCTCAGCCTCCCAAAGGCGCAGGATTACAGGCTGAGCCACCGAGCCCGGCTCCCCCTTGAATGTTAAGGGACAGAGGCAGGGGCAGCTGGGGCAGCCAGGAGCTGGTGAAGAGCAGAGTTTGCAAAGCAACTCAGGCCTTCTGATTCTTTCCCTTATGTTCTCTGTTCCTTTTGTTCTTTGTTCATAGTGTGGCTGGGAAGTCTTCGCATTTCAAAACTGAAATTAGGAGAAAGCTTCTGACTGCTGCATTTGCTTGCCCATAAAAATGCTTTGTTGTAAATCGTCCTATAATTTCTCAATGGTGCCACATAAATGGTTTGAGGGTTTCTCGTTATTGCAGAAGAGGAAAATTTACTGCTTTCATTTAAAGCCCTAGCACTCTCTAAAGAAAAGTTGCAGTAGCCCGGTATCTTTATTACACTCTTACCCTCAGAGCTAACTTCTTGAAAATCCCTGTTGGGTACGCACGATAGTGTTCAGGGTGAGGCATTTTTTGATTCAGAGATGTAACGTCATAAAACAGGGTTCCCTCCTTAAGGGTCTTGGACAGATACCTTTCTCTTAAAGACAGACACTCCCCAAGGTGTCTGCATCACACATATCTGCCAGGGCCTCAGTCAGTGAGGGCACTGTGTACATCCTTCTCCTCTCTTGTAGCTTGGCTGCAAACATGGCTGCGACAATCCTTCTTTCCTTTGTACATGGCTGTTTCCATCCAGAGGTGGTGTCTATCTCCCCTTCGCTTGGCTGGGCTGGCTTTGTGACTTGCTTTGATCAACAGATTGTGGCAAGTGTTACTTTGCCAGTTCCCAACCAGCACCTCAGGGGAGCTGAGAGTTTTCCCATGGCTTCCTGGTTCCAACCACCATTTAAGACACTCAGGCTAGAATATAGAAAGAGGCTGACCCAAGAGAAGTCCTGGAGGATGAGATCGGCTGGGATGGAACACCCAACTGAGTTCAGCCTTGTGAGTGACTCTGGCCGACGTCATATGTAGCCCAAAACCCACCCAACTGAGCCCCACAGACCCACAGGACAGTGAAAAATAATGATTGATGTTTTAAGGTAGCTTATCGCACAGCAATAGGTAACTCAAATGTGACACACCCCCTTTCTTCACTCTCCTACTTGGTAAGTCCCTGACCATCTCCTATGCTTCTGTGCTGTGCCATCATCTCGGAGGAAAAAGGAACATTCTTTTGTCTTCACTTAACACACTTCCCAAGTCCTCGCTCTGAGCTGGGCACCGTGGGAGGCTTTGGGGCTATGGTAGAGGAATGGATCACAGCCCCTGCTCCCTGTGACCCCATAGGTCATGGGAGGAGACACCCGAAAAGGAAACCTCACTCATAACTCCCCACCTGTAACCCCACAATTCGTGGCAGGATTTGACCCTAAAGTCTATTCTCAGAATCACACAGGTAGGTGGTAGAAAGAGTAGCCACGTGGGCTGTATTTGTTTAAGAGCACTCAAAAATGATACATTTTATTTCTATCAGCTATGAGGGTATCTTGTCATTAGGAAGCTAATATGTGAAAATTAAAACTTACAAAAGAGATAAATGGACAGATATCGGTTTACAAATCCAAATCTTTCATTTACCTATAAGTTTCTTTAAGTTACTAATTACCTAATTAATAAGACACTGGGTGACATCAGGAAAGCATTTTGAGCTGGAAATTAAGAAGACTAAGCATAAATACTAACTCTACTTCCAAGTAACTGTCATGTGAGTAAATCATTTAATTTTTCTATCTTTTTATTTAAAATGCCAAATACTTTGGCTCAATGATTACTAAGGTTCTTTTCAGTTCTGAGTCCATGATTACACATGGGTTTAAAGAAATGGGGGTGAGACAGGCCAGAAATATTAAATGTTACCAAAAAGCATTAGACTCCATGGCCAATTTGAAACTAAATTGCAATGCAAAGCATCCCTGGAATGAACCTAAATCCAGAGGAAAGCAGAACTGTATCTTTTGGGACCATTGCCCATATGATTCACATCCTTAAAAGAGATAAATAAAATGAGGATTTAAAGAACGGGCCTGGAATTGGGAGAGGAGAGTCTTGGCTCCAAGAGACAGAGAATCTGGATGCATCCTAGACTGTTTGCCATGAGCATATCATCATAAAGGAAATGTGATCATCTTAACCCTAGGTTCATGAGACCTGAACACAATGGGCACACCAAGCTCAAGAGTCTGGGCTTTCTTCATAGACAGTAGAAGCCATGGAAGGTGTGTTGAGTTGGAAAGAGTTACTGTCAAGCCAGGGCATCAGCTCCATCCTTGACCCTTTAAATGCAGCCAGCACCACACCCGAGCACCATGCAGAAGTTAGAGAGGCCAGTCAGCCAACAGTGCCTTCCAGGTGGTGGAACCCTCCGTTCCTCACCCTGGCCTACCAGACCACTGAGTTCAGTCTCCATATCCCAGCTTTCAATATCTGGCTTGTTTCTCTTCATTCTGAAGATTCACCTGGATACTTTTCTCTGGCTTACTGGTCCCTTCTTCTTCTTTTACTCTTGCATATGGCTTAAAGACAGCATTCCAGAAGATTTGGGTGAGAAGACAATTTCTCTGTCAGACTGAAGTCCCTGTTACCCTCACACTCAAAGTAGTTCAACAGGAGAGAATGGTTTCGATAGCACAACTTGGGTAATGGCAGAATAAAGTGGGACAGGAAAGGTCTCATTGCTTTGTTTTTGTTTTTGTTTGTTGAAAGGTCATGAATTTGTTACTCTAGGCTTAGAAATGTGGGCACGACAGGTTAAAGATGAGTCTGAAGTAAACAAGCCAGTCCTAGAAGGTAGGAGTGTGAATGCTTCTACACTGCTGGTGGGAATGCAAACCAGTGCAACCTCTTTGGAAGACAGTGTGGCGATTTCTGAAGAACTAGAAATTGACCATTCATATGACCCAGCAATCCCTTTGTTGGAAATATATCCAGAAGAACTTAAATCATTCTACAAAAAAGATACCTGCACACACATGTTTGTCGCAGCTCTATTCACAATAGCAAAAACATGGAACCAATCATGCTGCCCAGCAAAGCTGGACTGAATTTTAAAAAATGAGGTACATATACACAATGAAATATTATGCAGTCATAAAGAAGGACAAACATATGGACTTTGCAGCAACTTGAATGGATTTAGAGTCGATCAAACTCAGTGATCTATCACAGAAACAAAGAACAGAGTACCATACATTCTCACTCATAAGCGAATCTTGAACAATTATCATAATACCATAAGAAAGGGATTGGCAGTAGTGGGAAACTGCCAGGGGAGGGTGGTGGGATTGGCAGCTGAGGGAAACTGCCGGTGGCGGGGTGGGCACACCTCATTAACAAGGGTACTTGCATAATGAACATTTGTATACCCAACCCTGAATTGTAACCCACATCTTTAAAATAAAAAAGTTAAAAGTTAAAAAAATTATATTTATATATATATATATATGTAGGGAGAGAGAGAGAGAGAGAGAGAGAGAGCAACCATGGTTTTGAAGTGGAAGGTGGACAGTGGCTATTCAGCAGAGATAGAGCAGGGCATCGGCAGAGGTTAAAGCAGGCAATTGGCGCTTAAAGACATCTGGCACCAGGTATTAGGGAGCCTTGGGCTTAGGGCCAGGAAATCCTGGCACTAAAGATGGACAATAAATCATAAACAGTCATAAGGAACTACCTTTTAAACATATATAGCTTTTCCATATTTCAAGTGACTTTCTCATATATTGTTTCCTTTGCCTTATGGAATAAATAAAACAGGTGTTATTATTCCCATTTGACACATGAGGATGAAGATTATTGAAGACTCTGAAAGACAGGAAAGTTCACTGAGACTGTTGCAGGGAGTCATAGTGAGGAGTGAAGTGTGGGAGAAAGTTTCAAATTCACCTCTTAGATGCCTGATGCCTTTGCTCTTCCTCATATCACATTCCCTTGCTGAAATGGCTTTCTATTTTAGAGCACCTGTCTGTTGTTGGCCTTAATTAGTCAAATTCCCAGCTGCAATATCCACATCAGTAGCACTCAGGAAAGAATCAGAAGGTTTCAGAGGGCATTAGAAGTCGGATTGTTTGAAGAAAAAGCATCCCTGCTAGAAAATCATCGAACTCCTACAAATGACCAGCATCACCTCAGGGTAACAGTGCAGGAGTTAACTTATGTGATCTTTAGCATTTATTTGCTTTCTTGAGCTCTCTATTTTTGCTTATGTTGTCTCCATTACCAATGTAGAAGAAAATTTGAAATAGCCTTATTCACTGAATGTATACCTTCTGGTTACCTTTCTGATTTATGTATATTTTTAGATAAAGTCATATAGGGAGATATCTTAAGAGTCATTTCTTGGCCAATCTGGCTTCTGACACCTGACTTGTGGAGCTCGTGGGGGTTGCCACCTGGAGGTCACATCACAGACTCCATTGTCACATGAAGCCAAAGTCACCACCAATATTTACTACCCTTGACTAGAGTCGCCGGTAAAGAAAACCAGACCCTGTTCTATCTAAAATCCTAAATTCCATAGGGGATTCTCCAGGTCAGCTGACCCTGCCAATCCTGAAAGCCATGTCACCCTTGGTCACCAGACAAAATACCAATAATGCTCCTCTGACCTCCTCACACACTTGTCATAGGATTCTAAGCCTCCTATCTCTGTGCAGCCAGTTCTGCCCCCTCTCTCTGCCTCTTAGCTATCAACTGGATCTTTTGGAACTCCATTTCCATGACAACCCACCCATTCTATATCATCAACCTCATCGAAAACACCATCTCCACTTCCTGACATTAACTGAAACCTTTCCCTTGAGGAAATGGCTTTTTCAAAGCAGCCTTCTTCTCTGGTTGAAGGTGTTCCTGTATCCACTTGACTATCTCCAGAGGTACCTCACACCCAACAAATGCAAAATCAAAATTGTCATCTTCACTGCATCATCATTCTCTTCCCACTTCGTCTATGACAATGTCACAAAAGTTAGCCAGTCACTCAAAGCAGGAATCTAGGGATTGTCCTAGACTCATCTTTCTCTTTCATCTTCCATTTTCTATCATCACCAAGTCCTGCCAGTTTTCCCTGCTAATTAATTCTCTCATTCGTTCCTTCTCTGTGTTTCTATTATTACAGTCCAGTTCAAGATCTCAGTCGTCTCTTGCCTAGATTACCACACTCTTTTCCTGCTTTTAATTCACTCAGGAAATCCGTTCTCTACCCAACTGCCAGAGGTATCGCTTTAACACAGAGTGGACCATGTTATTCTTCTGTCTGGAGTGATCCCATGACTCTCTGAAGCTTGGCTGAGCCCCCTTTCAGGAAAAACGCCGCCCTCCAATAACCTACCTTCACCTACCTCTCCATTGCTTTCTCTCCCAAACTGCTGCCACTTTATGTTGTAATAATACTGAGCCCCTTGACCTTGACTGCATTCATCATACTAAAACACTCCTGTGCCTTGACTCACACAGTTCACCTTGCCTAAAATGTCTTTCCCCACCCTCCTTCTCTGCCTGATTGTCTCTGACACACTATGGTTTGATTGCTGTCACTCTATCTAGGAATCATTTCCTGAATGATCCTGCCAAACTCCACAAGCCTTCCTGTACTCTCTGAACATCCTTCTCTTGGCTGGTACTAACCATGTGAGTATCTTTAACCTTTATCTATTTTCCTAGAGGTCATAAATTAATGGTTTACATTTGTTTTTACATTTCCATCTGTGGGTCTACCAAAGTGACAGGAATAGAGTAGGTGCTTAATAAATATTTGATGCACCAAAATAATTTCCACTGGAAATGGATTTGCCAAGCCCCAGTGGCCTTCACGCATGCAGGCATTCATTTACGTTTACTCATTCAGCAATAGAACACCTACTAAATATTTATATCCTATTCATCTAGCATTCTTGACCTCTCTGCCGTTTAGATATATTGCAACTTCTTGAAATGCCTCAAATTTAGTTTCACTCAGAAGCACTCTCTCATGTCTCTGGCTTGTGCAAAATAAATGGTATAGGTGATCCAGGAAGAGACAAAACTAGTACCGTCCATGTCCCAATAGAATTTACCATCTGAACTGACTATATACATATGCAATGTTTGGCAATATATTGTTTTTAAAAACCTTTCAGCAGATGTAGATTATGAAAACACAAACTGAATATCTAAATTTCTAGAGTGGAGAACTTGAGAAGGAAAAAATGGTCAGAACTCAGTGGATTTAATCAGAAGCAGCTACATAAGGTATGATTTGATTTAATGTAAAGATTCCATGAACATAAATGGCTTAAGAGGAAGGAAAATAGTATTTCAGGTTAAAGAAATTGCATGAGCAAAAGAAAGAAGATGAAATCTCTACTGAGAAAAGCTGCAAGTCCCTTTACTTGACTAAACTACAGAATCTGAGCCAGGATAAGAGAACAGGTTATTAGCAGGCAGGATTTGCACAAAATACACCTCTGAACCTTAAATCAGTCTTCAGGGTCTGGTGCGGTAGAGTCTCCAAGTCAATTCTTTCCTCCTTTCTTCTCCTGGAGGAACATTTTTGCTTGACTCTCCCAAGACATTGGTATTATTTTATTGGTAGAAAGAACAAAGTCCAACTAGAAATCAGTGCAAATAGTGAAGCTTTAAGCATAACTACAAGCAGGCAGAGGAGATATTTAACAACCAAGAAACTTGCCTGTGATTCTGCTAACTTACCATATAGCATTACGTTCGATGTGGGAGAAATTTAGAGCCTCCTAAACTGTAAGTTCTTGAAGGGCAACAGTCAAGCTTAGTATGCAAATATTTCAGCTATAATGCAACATATATATAGCCAAAAAACCTGAGGTTTTTGCACAAAAATTATGTACAAAAATATCATAGGAATTATACAACTAGCTAGGGACCTTAAAATTCAGGGAAGTGATGAGTTCCCTCATATGTGTCAGATTTGGAGCTGAAGAAGACAGCAATTCCCGAAAAGTTGACAGGCACAGACACAAAAGCCCCAAACAAAAGCCTGCTCTTTTTAGCCAAAGGACCAAGAAAGGGGAAGCATAGAAAGAAAGAAGTTAAAATTACAATACCATTTGCAATTGCTCAAAAAAATTAATAGTACAACATGTAAAGTACTTGTATGCCGAAAACTACAAAATACTGATGAAAGAAATCAAAGATCTAATAAATGGAGAGATATACTATGTTCATGAATTGGAACATTAGTTAATATGTCAGTTCTCCCTTAGTTGATATGCAGTTTAACATAATTTCTATCAAAATCCCAGTAAGTTTTTTTTGTAGATATAGACAATATTATTCTAAAGTTTATATGGAAGAGCATGGTTACTAAAAGAGCTTTAAAAATCTTGATAAAGAAACATAAAATGGGAATAATTAGTCTACCCAATTTCAGGCTATGTAATCAGGATGGTGTGGTATTGACAGAGGGTAGACTCATAGACCACTGGAACAGAGTAGAAAATCCAGAAATAGATTCATATAAATATGCCCAACTGATTTTCAGTAAAGGTACAAAAACAATTCAAGGGAGGAAGAATAGTCTTTTCTATAAATGATGCTAGAGCAATTGGACATCCATAGACAAAAACTGAAACTTGACATAAAGTCACACCCTATGGAAAAATTAACTCAAAATGGATCACAGACTTACATGTCAAATATAAAATGATAAAACTTTAATTTTAAAAAAATAGAAAATCTGTGAGATCTAGAGTTAGGAAAAGAGCTCTTAAACTCGACTTCAAAAGCACAGTCCACAAACTAAAAAGTAATTAATTAAACTTCATCAAAATTAAAAATGGTTACTTTGCAAAAGACTGTGTGGAGAGGATGAAAAGACAAAGTACAGAGTAGGAGAAAATGTCTACAAACCGTATATGTGACAAGGCACCAGACTCCAAAATACATAAAAGACTCTCAAAACCCAACAGTGGAAAGAAATCTAATTATCTAATTAGAAAATGGGCAGAGGACATGAAGAGCTGTTGTTAACTGAAGAAGACACACAGATGGAAAAAAGCACATGAAAAGGTGCTCAGCATCATTAGGTGTTAGGGAAACATGAGTTAAAATCACAATGAGATATGACCTCATGCCTATCATATAGCTTCAATAAAAATATGATGCCAACATCACGAATCAGCAAGGAAGCAGGGAAACAGGATCACTCATACACGGCTGATTGAAATGTAAAATGATACAGTCCCACTGGAAAACAATTTGGCAGTTTTTAAGAAAACTAAATATGCCCACTATCATATACCTCAGCAATTGCAATCCTGAACATTTATCCTAGAAAAGTGAAGATTTATGTTCACACAAATGCCTGGGCACTAATGTTTATAGAATATTGATAATAACCCCAAACTGGAAACAGTTCAGATATCATTCAAGGAGGCCATGGTTAAACACACTCTGGTATGTCAGTACCATGGAATACTACACAGCAACAAAAAGGAATGAATAGTTATGCATACATTACTTGAATTAACCTCCACAAGGGCATCCTAAAAGGTTGCATACTGTATGATCCCACTTATAGAAAATTCTTATAATGAAAAAATTACAGAAATGGAGGACAAGCCTGTAATCCCAGCACTTTGAAAGGCCAAGGTGAGGGGATTGCCTGAGCTCATGGGTTTGAGAACAAGCTGAGAAACTTGGCAAGACCTCATCTCTACAATAAATCAAAAAATTAGCCAGGCATGGTAACGCACACCTGTACTTCCAGCTACTTGGAAGACTGAGTCGGAAGGATCGCCTGAGCCCAGCAAGTCAATGCTGGGGTGACTGTGAATGTGCCACTGCACTTCAGCCTGGGTGATGGAGTGAGACTCCAAGTCAAAAAAAGAAAAAAAGAAGAAAGAAAAAGAAAAAGAAATGGAGAACAGATTTGTGTTTATAGACATTAAGAAGAGAGTGGGAAGGGAATTGAATGTGGCTGTAAAAGAACCATGTAAAGGACGCTTGTGGTGACGGAAATGATCTTATCTTTCCTGTATCAAGGTTACTACTATGGCTGCGATATTGCATTATAGTTTTGCAAGATGTTACCACCAAGAGAAGCTGGGTAAACAGTACATGTAATTTTTCTGTTCAAGGGGGGGACCCAAAAAAACAAGGAACTATCTTTTGGAGGGCAGGTCCCTTATAATACAGGTCTCCTCCACTAGATAAGTGTTCTAGAAACCCATTGGCATCAGTATACCAGCAAGTGTTGTTGGGAAAAGCAACATTTGGATTCAGTGATTTTTTTTAGAGATTCTTTCAACATGTTTACCCATTTCGTAATGGATGATATATGAGCACACCTGACCACACTGTGCTGTGTTCAGCAGTTTTTGACTGAAAGCAGTATGATTCCTGTGCCCTACTAGATCTCACCTTGAGCGACTTTTTTTTTTTGTTTCCCTGAATGAAAAAGTCCTCAAAGAAAAACATTTTGCTGGTGTGGAAAAGGGGGGGAAAAAGGCAGAAGCACTAAAAGGCGTCAAAATTGACGAGTTCAAAAACTGTTTTGAGCAGTGGAAAAAGCATCTTGATAGGTGTATTGCATCAAACGGAGAGTACTTTGAAGGTGACTGAGGTTTAAACATGTAAGAACAAATATACTATTTTTTTTTTTTTGAGTTGGAGTCTCACTCTGTCGCCCAGACTGGAGTGCAGTGGCCGCTTCCGGCCACCGCAGCCTCGCCTACTGGGCTCCGGCGATCCTTCCGCCTCCGCCTTCCGAGTAGCCGGAATTACAGGCATGCGCTACCATGCCCGGCTGATTTTTTTTGTTGTTTTATTGTAGAGATGAGGTCTCGCTGCCCAGGCGGGTCTCGAACCCGCGGGCTCAGGCAATCCACTCACCTCAGCCTCCCAAAGGTGCGGGATTACAGGCTGAGCCACCGAGCCCGGCTAACAAATATACTATTTTTAATAAATAAGTTTCAGTTTTGGGGGGGTGCCCCCATATTATTTCATACAACTGCATGTGAGTCTACAATTATCTTAAAATTTAGAAGTTTGTGTATTTATTTTTGTAGAGACAGGGTCTCACTTGGTTGTCCAAACTAGTTTGAACTCCTGGCTTCAAGTGACCCTCCTTCCTCAGCCTCCCAAAGTGCTGGGGAAAAAAACCAAACATATTATTACTGTTTTTAAAGCATATGTGGCTGAGCGTAATGACTCATGCCAGTAATCCCAGCACTTTGGGAGGTTGATGTGGGAGGATCACTTGAGCCCGGGAGTTTGAGACCAGCATGGGCAACATAGTGAGACCTCATCTCTACAAAATATCAGAAAAATTATCTGGGCATGGTGGAGTGTGCCTGTAGTCCCAGTTACTTGGGAAATTGAGGCAGAAGGATCACCTAAGCCCAGGAGGTCGAGGTTGTGGTGAACCATAATCATGCCACTGCACTCTAGCCTGGGCGACAGGGTGAGTTTCTCTCTCTCTTTTGAGTCAAAGTCTTACTCTGTTGCCCAGGCTGAAGTGCATTGGCATGCTCACGGCCACTGCAGCCTGGACCTGCTGGGCTCAGGTGATCCTTCCGCCTCAGCCTACCAAGTAACTGGGACTACAGGCATGCATCACCATGCCCGGCAAATCTTTTGACTTATTGTAGAGATGAGGTCTCACCATGTTGCTCAGGCTGGTCTCAAACCCGTGGACCCAGGCAATCCTCTCATCTCAGCTTCCCAAAGTGCTGGGATTATAGGCATGAGCCAATTTGCCTGGCCAAGATCCTATCTCAAAAAAAAAAAAAAAAAGCTCATGCAAAAAGATCAAGAACCCTTTCCGTAAAAAACCCTTCAACAGTAAACCTTCCAAAACACAGCATGTAGCCAAACTGAGGAATAGCAAAGAAAACACAGCAATTGGCCACTTGGTGCCATCCTGGCTTGGTTTATCCTGCTATGAAGCTGTCCTTCGTGTTTAGAGTGTTCAATACCATTATTTAACACTGCAAAATGTTAGCATATGGGAAACACATCAACCCACGGTACGTCTGAGTTATTCTGATATCAGTCGTCTGTTTACCATTCATGTACAAGCTAATTTGCATCACAGAAACACTGATACAAGATATTGTATTTCTTTATTTCCAATGACTCTGTGGGTATAAAGTAGGTGTGCAATTAATATTGAAAACAAAAAGGAAGTGAATGAATGAATGAACTGAAGCCAGAGTGAGATATGTGTATGAAATTGGAAAACCATATCGAAGAAGATTCAGCTAGCTACTGACTGTAGGATTAACACACACAAGGTTGAGACAGAAAATATAGTGATATTATTTTTTTAAGTCTAATTAGGGGTCATGAAGACCTGAATGGGGGTATATCTGTAGGGCACTGTGTATAAAATAATCAGCAAAATTGCAGTACACTTAAGACCGAATTCCTACTCTTTCCTCTCACCAAATCTCCCGTCTAATTAAATGATATGGTTGCAAGCATTGCCAAGACCTTGTTTTCACATCCCCTTCCCACACCCCAAACTGCTAACTCCCACCTCTTCAGCTCTACCATCTCAAACCTTCCAAGACACAGCAAATCTTCGGAGACCTCCACAGCTACTAAAAAATTCCCCTCTAAGTGTAACACCCGCCCCGATGAACCCTTCTACAAGTTCTCGAGATAATTAGTTTCATAAAATATTGCTTCTGCTGGAACATTCTGCCAACAGCCCCAACTTGCCTAGTAATATCTAAAATAAAGAACAGGTGTTTCTCTTGCCAACGCTCTCACTACAAGATTATTGTAATAGAAGTTTAATTAACAGGAAGCAGCACATCATAAATAGTATCAGTAAATGGCAAATGGAAAGAACGATTCCTAATTCTGCCAAAACCCTACCTCTTTATATATGCGTTTTTCCACCTCGCTGTAGTGACTAATGAGGGAGAATGGCTTCCTGGCTTGACTTCTTCATTGGCTTCTGAGGGTCCCTCCTGGCTCTCACCTTCTCCGGGCATCTTCAGGCCTTCTGGAATCCATGTCCAGTATTCCTGAGACCACCTCAGCCGCCTATAGACTCAGCTATGTTGGAATCTGAGAAACCTGCCCTACCGATATCTTAATGAAAAGGCAGGCAGAAAGGCCTCCAGAGTTTGATTTGGGTGATCCCTGTGGACCCTGGCCCAATGAAAGGTCACTCCAATTCACATCTGCACCATAGCTTGCCTTCTCCCAGCTCCCCCTCAGGCCTTGCTCCTCACTGCTAGCTCACCACTTGGACCTCCAGGGCACTGTACCCTCTGTAGAACTCTGTTGCTGTCGCACTGACCTCAGCAGAAGGTGACACTTACCTCGACTGCCACATCCTTTCATTCACCCCATTCCGTCAAGAACACAAGGCTATTGGACTTGACTAAGGGCTTAGAGATACATGGAATTATAATGTTTAATATTAAAAATTACCCTAAACATCACCAATGATGCTAAAAAATGACCCTGTTCCTAGGATCTATTAAAATAAATAGCGAAGAGTGAGCTAAATCCTTCACATAAATTCCCTCAGGCATCCCTGTTTCTTCCTCAGCGATTTAGGAGCATTTCCTAAATCCATCCTGTTGCAAGTCTTTACATTCATTTAGAAAGTTTTACCTCCCTACTTAAGGGGCTTGGTCTTGTCCTGAAACACAATCCCCCACTCCATGCTAGGACAGGTATGAGTCGTGCTAGCTTATGACAGTATCTTCGCAAAGACTGAGTTGTTCCATCTGGGACAACACTGTGGACCTCCAGCCTAACGATATACACTCACCTCCCCAGAGTAAGTATAATCAAAATCCCTCTACAAATATAAACAAAAGAAACACTGCCCTAAAAGAAACAACAGAACTTGTCCAAGTCACATTGGAGATAACATTTTTAAATTATTGCTCAGAAATTTCCTTGTTCCCGTTCGTTCCCGTTCTTCTAACCCCAGACCTGGCTAGGATTTTCTTATGTAAACCACCCCACTAAGGGGCCCATTACAGTGTCTTTGAGAACATCAGTACCACACTCCCTTGATCTCTGTGCCTAGCTTGTTTTTTTGTTTTGTTTTGTTGGCTTTAACCCAAATACAATTCTAGTCTTAGTAAGAGAACTAAGACCAACATAAAGACACATATTTCACCAAAGCCCTCTGTTTCTGCTTGGCAGGACTGCTTTTTACCTGGGCATGAGTGATATTTAGCTTCCCTAAGAGTCTTTCTCATCAGTCCTCAGAGTTCATGATCTTCCTGGGCTGTGCCCTGTCCCCATCAGTGAGAAGCCCTGGCTCACCGAGCAGCCATTACTCACGCTTGGTTAGAGTTAAGTTACATTAACTTTACTAGTATAGCGTTTACTTTAAAACATTTCTCTGAAACCAGGCTTACTCTTTCAAAGCCATCCAACGTCGCTGTCTACAAAATCACCTTTTACCTCTGTTATTGTAAATCCTAAAGTTCTAACTCCACACGAAGTCCCCTCTGTCAGTTCCCAGTTCCTTGTTGGATTTCACTTCTCATACTCATCTGACGCTGTTCCCACCGATTTTGAATCTCTCCTTCCTCCCAACTCTGCTTACACCAGTTTTGTTTCCAGTGTTCTTCTCCTACTTTTTTTACTTCACATGTTCACTTCCCCCCGCCCCCCAAAATGCTTGACCTCTTTCTGGAATAGCTTCTGGCTTCTCACCTGACAAACCAGCTCTCTCAGCTTTAAAAATTCAGAGACATTTTCCAGCCCTCCCTACGCACTCTGGAATCAACAGAGATCAAATCACTATTGCTGTCAGGAGACAGTTCTACAGAGACCAGGACTCAAAATAAACATTCTCTAATTGATCAAGGCTTTGGTCATTATGTCACAAAAGTATCCTCTATCCCTGACTTCAACTGCCTTAGGAACTAGAAATGTATTCCAGCTGCATTGCTGGTTAAACAGCTTTTGTGGGTTAGCCCAAGAATCTAACCACCATCTATAGCATTATCTGTTTGGAAAATGAGGCCTCTGTTCTAAATAACCACAAATCAACTCTTAGATGTGTTCACACCCATAGACATTGTTGCAATTCCCCACTCACGTGCCAGATTCATCTGAGGCAAGAAGCAGCAGCATTTACATCCCAAAGCCTGGGATAGAGCCAGAAGAAACGCAAACTGCAGGTGGCCAACTTGCTGATGATAATACCAATAAAACATTGGTAGCCTGTAGATTTTCACCTTTTTATTACATCTAATTTTCAAAACCACACGTAAAGACTTTTCAGAGCAAACAGCATAGATGTGGACAAAGAGCAAACTATTTAGAGACAAAGGTCCTGACTTGCAGCCTGGCTCTGCTACTTAGTAGACATGTCCTAAGCCGGGCTCGGTGCTCAGCCTATAATCCTGTGCCTTGGGAGTCTGAGGTGAGTGGATTGCCTGAGCCCACGGGTTCGAGACCAGCCTGGGCAACTTGGCAAGGCCTCATCTCTACAATAAATCAAAAATTAGCCGGGTGTGGTAGCGCGTGCCTGTAGTTCCAGCTACTGGAAGGCTGAGGCAGAAGGATCGCCGGAGCCCAGCAGGTCGAGGCTGCAGTGGCCTGGAGCGGCCACTGCACTCCAGTCTGGGGGACAGAGTGAGACTCTAACTCACAAAAAAAAAAAAAAAAAAAAAAAAAAGACATGTCCTGGGCTGAGTCCCTTAGACAGTTTCAGTTTCCCTAACAGTAAGGCCATTGTAGGAATCATAACAGCACTATCCTCCTTATGGAATGTCAAGATTTCTCGGGTAGGCAGGACAGTGAGACAAGCTGGGGGTGGGGGTGGAGCTCCTGGGACAGGTGGGGACGGGAATGACAACACAACTTCAGACAAGCAGGTCAGGCATAGCAACGACAGTACTGAACACCATGCAGGCAAACCCAGGTGAGCAGGCAGAAGTAGCAGAGGGGCTTCACTCCTGTTCAGAGCTGGGTGAACAAAATTGAGTAGTGTTATTTGGAGTCCCAGAACCTCATGGAGGTCTATACCAAGCCAGGCTCCATTACAGGGAAATAGATAGATCCCCAGAATGGAACTCAAGGGAGGTTCAGTTCCGTGAAATGAGGGGGACCAAGGACACCTGGAAACAGGTGAGGAACTACAGAGATGCTCTAGGGTGGTGAAGTCACAGTTCAAGACAATAGTGGATTCTAGTGATCAGCCATGAGACTCCATGTCCCAGCGGCAAAAGATCCTTGGACCATGACATTGAAGCTCACACGTTATCAGGGCAAGACACAGTTTCCAGAAATACACGCAGATTCAGCAGAGAGTAGGTTGACAAAAAACACATTTACTTTTACTTTATTTTTTAAATTTTTTTTTGAGTTGGAATCTCATTCTGTCTCCCAGACTGGAGTGCAGTGGCCGCTCCCAACCACAGCAGCCTCGACCTGCTGGACTCCGGTGATCCTTCTGCCTCAGTCTTCCGAGTAGCCGGAATTACAGGTGCGCGCTACCACGCCCGGCTGATTTTTTGATTTATTGTAGAGATGAGGTCTCGCTGCCCAGGCGGGTCTCGAACCCGCGGGTTCAGGCAATCCACTCACCTCAGCCTCCCAAAGGCGCGGGATTACAGGCTGAGATACCGAGCCTGGCTTACTTTATTTTTTAAGAGACAAAATCTCGCTCTATCACCTAAGCTAGAGTGCAGTGATGCGATCATGACTCATTGCAGCCTCTACCTCCTAGGCTCAAGAGATCCTCCTGCCTCAGCCTTTCTAGAAGCTGGGAATACAGGTACACACCATTACATCTGGCTAATTTTTTTCTTTATTTATTTTTGTAGCAATGGAGTCTCACTATGTTTCCCAGGTTAGTCGCGAACTCCTAGCCTCAAACGATCCGCCCAAAGCTCTGGGAATATAAGCATGAGCCACCACACCCAGCCACACAAAACATTCTTAAAGTAGCGTTCAGGTTGACTTATTGGTTAGCTGAGTTGGCTGGGCTCTGTGTGAGTGGCCAGGTGCTCACTCCCAGAGGAGGTGACTCTTGCCAGTTACTCTGTAAATGCCAGGTGCCAGGGCACCACAGGCAACACGTGAATGGGTGCTAAGCAGGTGTTCCTCAAGCATCGGATGAATTCATGGGCAGAGGGTGAAATAAATAAATGCAGCTGCTTTTTGCACGAAAAGAAGCTATAGAACTTTTGGAAGAGCATATCGTCCTTTGTAATGAAACCAGCAGACGGCCTCAGTCCTTTGCTCTCTGCACTTTGGAAGATAGAATGCTGCCCTCTGAGTGCATTTTAAGAGCCCTGGAGGAACAGACAAACAAGCTTAGAAGGATTGCTCTAGGGTGGTGAAGTCACCACCCTAGAGCATAGCAACGACAGCACTATCCTGGGAAAGATGAGAAACCAATTGTCAACAACAAATCCGGAGTTCCTATTTGAGGCCAATCAAAACTAAGTAAACAAAAAACTGTGTTAGGCAGAGAGAGTTCACCACTTCACTAGTCCCTTAACACCTATGTAGAATCAACTGACTCACCAGTCCTGATACATCTCCTTCCGCAGTGCATTCAAGGAGATGTGTAACCCATGACAGAATCCAAAGTGCCACATTCTCGGCTTACAGGTGATTATATCAGGAATGTGGGCTAGCCCGGTGAGGTTTGCCCTTGAGCCCCGCAGGATCCAATCCCTCCTGTGAATCCCCGTGTCGGGAGAGGCATGTGGACCTGGGCTCCCCCTGCCCTCATCCCCAGCAGAAGGCCCTTCACATTTCCTAATTAGGTTATATTCCGCGTGCGCAGGACTGGTGATGGATGAGAGACTGAAGTGTAATCACAACTGATATTATTCACGTCCCAGGAATGTGCAGCCCAGGCTGCTCTGCTAGTTCCTGCAGAAAACAATGGTGTGGTTGACAAGTCGCCTTTTTACACCGCAGACGCTGATCCAGATTTGGTCCTTCTGTTTGGCCACGATTGCAGAACAGGTATTGAGAGAGAAGAAATAGATGTGCTGTAAATTCCATTTCCTGGGTGTCTGCAGCCCATTAAGTCACATGCAGACTGGCACAGCCTGCCTGCCAGAGATGAGGCCACCTGGGGCAGCCTCTGCGTCTGTGTGTTACCTAGAGGCCCATGTAACCGCAGAAGGGGCAATGAACTTCATCAGCAGCTGTTGTGCCAGACGCTGTGCTGAAAGAAAAGTGAAGATAAGTCGCCTGATCTGAATCATTTGCAGCAACCTGGATGGAGCTGGAGAATACCATCGTAAGTGAGCTAACTCAGAGACAGAAAACTGAACACCGCATGTGCTCACTTACATGCAGGAGCTAAATGGTCATAAAGATGAAAATAATTTACATTGAAAGTGGGGGAGGCCAGAGGAGGGTTAGGGCTCTGAAGTTACACTGTTGGGTATGATGTTCACTGTCTGGAGAATGGGTCACCTGAAGCCCAGTCCCCACCAGTATGCAATATGTCTCTGTAACAAACATGTGCTCGTACCCTCGAATCTAAAATTAAAATGATAATAATAAATACAAGTGAAGATAAGTTGCCTATTCTGAAATGGGTTGCAAACAGGTGAAAAAGCCAGACAAAGCATGCCAAGAACTAACACCGGTCAGATGCAGCTCAGTACTGTAACAGAGGTATAAACAAAGTCTTAATGACTCACCAGAGCAGGGGATGACCGACTCTGACTAAGCGGAAGGGAGCTACCAGAGGGGAATCTTGAAAGATGAGTAAAGCATATATGAAAGGGGATCGTGTGTTCATTCCAGGAGACATGAAATGGGACAGAGCCATGGGCAAAGAGCTATAATACCACAGAAAGTGAAAATAGTCCAGTGAGCCCAGAGCACACAGAGGAGGTGATGAGGGGTCTTGCAAGAGAGGGAGGGGGCAGGAAGTCAGATGGAGGCAGGGGGAGGGCATTCTGGAAAGAGAGGGCAGCACTGCACACCTAGAGAGGTGAAAAAACACGCCAGCTTGAGACACCACAGTAGCTCCCTGTGTTTGGCACCCCAGAATGGTAGAAGATGAGTCTGGGAAATAGGCAAGGCCAGGGCATGACAGACTGTTTTTGTAGCCAGCTAGGTACTTTGTATCTTATCCTGATGGCCATGAGAAGCCACATGAGGTGGTCCGATCTTTTTGACTTGGTGGCTAATTGGGTCTGGGAGAGGATGTAGATGAAAGACCCAGGTGAGATATGAATGCCTCAGTCAAAGGTGAAATTGACTACACACACACACACACACACACACACACACACACACACACACAAAGCCTCATGTGATCCCATGGGCTTTACTAGGCAGGAGAAGAAAATGAAATAAAGCATATAACATACTGCTGGCCTTGGAACGTGCTTGAAACTGGATGGTTTTAGAGACTCCCGGTGAACCTCAACCCTAGGTATCAGTAATAGGTGTGTGGGTATCTTGAAACGTTGACATAAAGGTCCTATTTACTTTGGCTCCGACACTGGTAACTGTCCTTGTGGGTGACTGACTCATGAATTCAGCCATGGAATAATTTTCCTATCTATTCAGTAATATTATTTTCCAAGGATTCCTCTCTACCTTGTTGCATTATTTATGCAAATGTTATTGACTCTACTCAATTATTTCCTTGAGGGAAGATCAGAGAGATTTGTGTTCAATTCATGTTCGTGTTGCCTGTACTTCCTAACACAGACCTTGCACATATCAACCATTCTGTAAATATGTGTAAAATAAACAGAAAACACAGTATTTTCCTGTGTGCTGGGAGGGTGGTGCCAGGGTGAATATTTAAACCAAGAGAAAGCCCTTCAAATCCCTCCTTTGCAGAGAGTCATCCTGCACAGTCATAGGACACTTGTGGCCCACCAGAGACCCTCAGAGAAGGTTAGACAGCATCCCTGCTGCCCAGCTTCTTGGAGATGGTGGACACTAGAGTCTAAATAATTTCTAGAAGACTCCAAAGTAGACTGCCAAACATTTGAAAATGATCTGAATTCATGAGTCAGTCACCCACAAGAATTACACATTTGTCAGTGTCAGAACCCAAGTGAACGGGACATTCTTGTCAGTGTTTCAAGATATCCACTCACCTGTTGATTGATACCTAAGGGCTCAGGTTCACCAGGATTCTCTAAAACCATCCAGTTCCAAGTATGTTCCAAGACCAGCAGTATTTTATATGCTGAAGCTATTAGCAATAAGACCAGCTGGCTTCAGCGATTATTTTTATCATGGAATTCTCATGTTTTCATTTCAGCAATGCAAATCACAATAGTGATTCGCATTATTAATAAACTCTTATTATCAGTATGGAAAAAACATCAAGTCCTAATCCCTGTTCTTGCTGATTTAATCGTTTACTTCCAACTTTCTGGTTTGTTTTTTTTTAGTTTGTGATTTATTCAAGAATTTTAGGTCTTTAGTATACTAAATTAAAATTGAATCATTTTATTATTTAAAAAGTTAAATCTCCAAGTCCTAAATTGTAGAACAATGAGCTAAAGACAGAAAGAAGCTTTAAGCAAAATAGTTAAATGCATATCCTCTTCCCAGCACTTTTTAAAAGAGAAACTTTTTATTTCAAAATAGTTCTAAACTTACAGAAAAATTGCAAAGACAATACAGAGTTCCCATATACCCCACACACATCATACATTCTCACTCCTTATTAATGTCTTACATTAATACCGTCTACTTGTGATGATTAATGAACCAATATTGATACTGATATATTATTTTTAATTAAAGTCCATAATTTATTCAGATTTCCTTAGTTTTTACCTAATATCCTTTCTATTCCGGGATCCCATCCAACATACCTCATTACACTTAGTTGTCATGTCTCCTTAGGCCTTTCTTTGTTATGACAGTTTCCAAGACTTTCCTTATTTTTGATGACTTTGACAGTTTTGACAGATATTGGTCATGTATTTTGTAGAACATCCCTCAGTTGGGAATTATATATTTTTCTCGTGATTAGAATGGGGTTATGGGCTTTGGGGAAGAAGACCACAGAGGTAAAGTGTCATTCTCATGACATCGTGTCAAGGCTGCATACTATCAGCATGATTTATGACTGTTGATATTGACCTTAGTCATCTGTCTAGGGAAGTGTTTGTTAGTTTTCTCCACCATAAAAGTTGCTCCTCCCTCCCCCATTTAATTAATTAATTAATTTACTTATTTAATCTAATGACAGAATCTCACTCTGTCGCCCAGACTGGAGTGCAGTGGCGCGATCATAGCTTGCTGTAGCCTTGAATGCATCGGCTCAAGCAATCTTCCTGCCTCAGCCTCCCGAGTAGCTGGGACTACAGGAATGTGCCACCTCCAACCCCCTATATTTATACTGTATTCTTTGTAGGGAAATCACAATGTGCAACCATGATTAAGGAGCAGGGATTTATACTCTACTTCTTTGATGGTAAAATAGCCAAATCAATTGTTTGGAATTCTGTATAGGAGATTGTCTAGTTCCTCTCATTTATTTATTCAGTGATGTACATATAACCAGCATGGATTCGTGGATATTGACTTTGTTCTTTGGGTCATAATCCAATACCATTGTATTTTGTTGCTCTACCTGTTCCAGCTTTGGCCATCGAGAGCTCTCTCAGATGGCTCCTATGTCCCTTTAACCTATCCCTGTCATTGTGTGGTTTTGTTGAGCACTTTCTTACTTTCTGGAATTACAAGATGCTCTGCGCTTATCTTCTGTGTTTCTTACCTCATCCTAGAATCAGTCATTTCTTCAAGGAGCCTTGGTTCTTTTATTGGAGAATGGTGTTAGGACCCAAGACCTGAGTGTGCTCCCTCCTACTGGGGTGTTGTTGCCTCAAGACTCAGCTGACACAGAAATAACGTATGTGTGGATATTCACCTGTATCCATATACATCTGTCTATAAATATTTTTATGCATAGCTATCTGTATCTATATTAAGTTAAATATGAGTTGATACTGATGTCTCCAACTCAGCCCAGCACCACATGGATAATTCCAGCCTTCTCCCCTTGCATCTGTTTCCTCTCCCACCTACAGTGAAGAACTTGCTTTCACCATCAACCATCCATTTACCCACTATTGCAATTTCAGTCTACCATATAGTACTTCTATAATTGTTTAGTCATACATACCCTCATAGAAAATAACTTTATAGACTGGAGTGCTGACGTAGAGTTCCTTTTGCCTTTCATCTTACCAACTCTGTTCATTTCCAAGTTTACTTAAGTCAGTACTTTTTCTCCTTCAGTAAGGTTATTTCATGCATTTGTAGTATAGTTAGATTTTTGGGGGGTTATATTTTACATTTCATCCTGGGATCCTCCAGTCTTCTAAATGATTTTTCAAATTTGAATAATTAAGTTTCTCTCTCTCTCTCTTTTTTTTTTTTTTTTGAGTTGAAGTCTCACTCTGTCACCCAGACTGGAGTGCAGTGGCCACTCCTGGCCACTGCAGCCTCGACCTGCTGGGCTCCGGCGATCCTTCCGCCTCAGCCTTCCAACTAACTGGAACTACAGGCGAGCGCTACCATGCCCAGATAATTTTTGACTTATTGTAGAGATGAGGTCTCACCAAGTTGCCCAGGCGGGTCTCGAACCTGCGGGCTCAGGCAATCCACTCACCTCAGCCTCCCAAAGTGCTGGGATTACAGGCTGAGTTTCTCTCTTAAGGTACTATATAGTTGACAGATGCATAGTATTGTGCATCTACCATGATGACACGCTCATAAAGAATAGTTTCACTATCCAAAAACAAACAAACAAAACCCAGCGAATGACCTACTCAACTTTTCTTTTCACCACGAGTCCTTGGAAACCATGGATCTATTTAGCATCTCTACAAGAGTTTTGCCTTTTCTAGGATGTCCTATAAATGGAATTATACTTTATGTAGCCTTATAAGACTGGCTTTTCTCAGAAACATGCATTTCAGATTCTCATGTGTCCTTCTGTTGTTTGATAGCTCATGCCATTATATGGATGTTCCACAGTTGCTTAGCCACTCAACTACTGAAGTTTGCTTCTAGCTTTTGGCAGTTATAAATAAAACTGCTATAAACATTCTCATGACAATTTTCATGTAGACATAAGTTCTCAACTCAGTTGGGTAAATACTTAGGAGAGTGGTTGCTAGGTCCTACGGTGAGACTATATTTAACTTTATAAGAAACTGCCAAACTGTTTTCCAAAGTGGCTGTTACCATTTTAAATTCACACCAGCAATGAATGTGAGTTCCACAAAGTCCTGCTGATCCTTGCCAGTAAATGGTATTGTCAGTTCTTTGGGGGTTTTGGTCATTCTAATAGGTGTATAATAGTACCTCTGTCTGAACACTTTTAAGAATATTAAACGTATGTCAGGAGTAGAGAGGCTAACTTAAAAACTAAGCAAGAAATCTGAGTCACCAGCACTAACCATCAAGAGTAGTTCTGCGATAGCGCAGACTTTAGGAAAAGAGGTGCTCCCCTTTGGGATCCTATTAGAAATGAGATGCAGGGAATGAAGCTAGGTGATGTGTGGTATGTTGCTCCATGGGCTCTTGGGTTTGCCACGGAAAAGAATTTCGGAGTGAATCAAAAAAATAGTTTAAGAAAGAATTTATTAGAAAGAAAAAGGACACTCTCAAGAAAGAGCATGGGTGCCTTCAGAGAAAGGACATGTGCTTGCCTTTGACAAGAAGTTTTACATATTTTTACAAAGATGGTTAAGCAAACTATTAGCTAAGAGGAGAGGGCTGCAGGTCATGAGTTTTCAACCTTTTAAGGTCATAAGGACTTCTAAATAATGCAAGTTACTGTCTAACTAGATTTGAGCTTTTCTTAGAATGTTAAGTCTGTGTTGTAGGCAATTCCCTATTGTTTCTGTATTTTCCTATACTGGTGGTTCCATATTCCAACCCACAAGGTGGTCAGGTCTGATTTGCCTGGTCCTTTAGATGAATGTTGTGTATGGATAAGAATGGTGTCTCAATGCTTAACCCTACTTTAATTTAGGCCTGTCTGCAGGAAACTCCTCTATCTATGCCTAAGCTACACTGGCTAACTTTCTTCAAAACCACTAACCTGTTTCCTCCACTTGACTTTAGCTCTTATGTTCTCCATTCTCAAATAAGAGAACTAAAAAGATGTGGAAGTTAATGTTGCTTTACATAAAATAAGTGTGTATGTGTGTGTGTGTGTGTGTGTGAGAGAGAGAGAGAGAGAGAGAGAGAGAGAGAGAGAGAACAGAGAAATGCAGAAAGCAACTTCTCAGAACACAGAAGAATACCATTTTCAAATCGAAATGAAAAACATGCCCCATTAGAGAAGAGAGGGCTATCATCATCTGGGAAGAAGAGACAATCCTGGAGACGCTGACGGCTCCCCTGATGGTACCCAGGATTTGTTTTAATCAGGTAGGGTAAGACATACAGACACAGAAAAGACAGTCATAAAGGAAGAGGTGTTGATACTTACAGATCCCTTAGATCAGGAGCACAGCAGACTGCGTGGGCCACATGGAAAAGCATCAAGATGAGTCAGGAGAAAGAAGGAATGAGGGAGAACTGTGACAAGAGCCTTTATTGTGGTTTCCAGGGTACAGGCAAGGCAAGGTAGAGTAGGCAGATTTGGGATTGGCTAGTTAGGATAATTCAGCAGACTCTGGGGTACAGGAGCTGTCTCTAGTTATCTGGTACCTGGCCCTGCCCAGGGTGATTAAGGCTGGCTGACAGTGGGTCTGCCCGTGAAAGCCAAAGGAAGTGGTAGAGGAGTGGGCTTTGGATTGGTCTGTTTCCATATGAAAGATGAGCCCTCTGGCAAGTCATCTGCTACCTCTGGGAATTCAATAGCCCTAGGAGGGAGCAGTCTCTTTCAATTTCAGTAAGGTTCCAAGATGTTGAAGAATCAGAATAAAAAGACATGCTACATACCCTCCTCCTTGGGTAGGTTTTATTGTTGGGTCTATTTTCAACCTACCCAAGGCTGTCCTAGTCTCTTCCCCCTTGACCTCCCTGGTCCCTCAGGTCTGAGCAGTACAAGCTTCTCCAGAAGCTCGAGGTGACATTTCACCCTAGAATTCTAGTAAGGTGTGGTCACTTCTGGGGTTGATGGCGCCTAGACACCTGTTTTGCACTTCATGCTTTGCAAAACACGTCAAGTACACCTGTTTTCTGACCCTGCGTGACCCCGGGAGGTGGAGGATTTATCCTTTACTTTGACTGTCATTTAACATCTCTCACATCTTTCCACTTGCCTGAGAATCTAAATATTGACAGCTCTCCCTTATCCATAGATCATCCTGTGTTCTGTTTCCTTTTTCTTTTCCCAGTGTTCCTTTTATCCAGGTCACTCCTGACACTTCATTCATTCAACACACACTTGTTACAATCAGACTCTGGGGTAGGCATTACTGTTCTGTTGAGTTACCCTCCTTCCTGTTTTCACATTTGTGTTCAATTGCTAGGGCTGCTATAACAAAATATCACTGGGTATTTTTTTTTAAGTCTAGGTGCTTTAAACAACAGTAATGTATTTCTTCATAGTTCTGGAGGCTGGAAGTCCCAAGATCAAAATGCCATCAGTGGCGGGCACAGTGACTCAAGCCAGTAATCCCAGAACTTTGGGAGGCCGAGGAGAGGGGATTGCCTGAGCCTGTCGGTTTGTGACCAGCCTGGGCAACATAGTGAGACCTCGTCTCTACAATAAATCAAAAAAAATTAGCCAGGCGTGGTAGTGCACACCTGTAGTTCTGGCTACTTGGAAGGCAGAGGCAGAAGGATTGCCTGAGCCTAGCAGGATGGCGCTGTGGTGGCTGTGAGCATGTCGCTGCACTCCAGCCTGGGCGACGGAGTGAGACTCCAACTTAAAAAAAAAAAAGTTATCAGTGTTGGTTTCTTCTGTCACTCTCGCTGGCTTGCAGACAGCCATCAGGGACACAGAGATGAATAAGTCTGTCCTTGTGCAGTAGGAAAACACGTATGAGCAGATGTTTAGAGGCCTGATGATGTGTCAGTTACATTCCTAAGAATTGCTTCATCTAATCTTCACATCATGCTTAAGGTAGGTTCTGTGATAACCTTCCTTCACCACCACCATTGCAGATAAGAACTAAGCCTTACAGAGCTTCAGTAATGACCCAAGGCCACAGGGCTCGCCAATGGAGAACAGGGTCTGTACCCAGGTGCCTGGTCCTGGAGCCCATGTTTTTCATCTGGAGGCTACATTCCCCACCCTGACATAACTCAGAGCCCTTTCCCATCCTAACCCTTTCAGGGATGAGCCTCTTTTTTCAGACAGAAACAAAATTATCTAGGGAGAAAAAAAAAACTCCATCTACACTAGGAGCCTCTGTTGCTAACTAACCGGATGATCTTGAGAAAAACCACTGACTTTTAAAAAAAATTTTAATTTTAAAGATGTGGGATACAATTGAAAGTTAGGTATACAAATGTTCATTATGCAGGTACCCTTGTTGATGAGGTGTGCCATCTCCCCCCACCTGCCGGGCAGATTCCCACTACTGCCAATCCCCCACCCCCAGCAGTTTCCCACCACTGCCAATCCTTTTCTTAGAGTATTACAAGTTTTCAAGGTCCACTTATAAATGAGAACATGTGGTACTCAGTTCTTTGTTTCTGTGACAGATCACTCAGTATTATAGACTCTAAGTCCATCCAAGTTGCTGTGAAGTTCATCATTTTGTCCTTCTTTATGGCTGCATAATATTCCATCATGTATATGTACTACACATTTTTTTAATCCAGCCCTTTTTCCATGGGCAGCACCGTTGCTATTGTGAACAATACTCCAATAAACACACATGGAGAAAAACCACTGACTTTTTAGGCTTCTGTTTCCTCTGCTGTAAAATGAGAGGGCAGGGCTAGATGATTGCTAGGAGTTCATTAAGCGCGTTGTTCAGACACATCTTCACCTCTGTTTTAAAGAAACATTTTGCTTTGGGGTTGAGAAACACAGGAGAAGGTGAGGAGTGAAACAGGTGATGAGAAACATCCCAGAATCTTCTCAGCTAGTGTTTCTCTGTCCAAATATGTTTTAGTGTTATGAACTCAAGTGTATGGATCTCAGTGATGCTGGCACTGGACATAAAACAAGTAAGCCAAAGAATCTTAAAGACCAGTGTTCATCAACTTGAAAACATGTGGAATGTGAACACCTGCTATGACCAAGCCGCTACCGCCAAAGCTGACTGAACTCACAGGGACAATCCTGGGACCCATTTCATCCTGACATGCTCATGGAGCCCCTCTGCCGGCCACCCCGAGGTCAACCTCAGCCTGATGAAATGGCCCCAAAACACCAGCCAGCCTGGACTCCATCTTGTTCTCAAATGCGGGCAAGTGCTCCAGTCTGTGCACATTCCTCAAGCCATCCTCACTGTTGAGTTACCGAGTTACCCTCCTTCTCGTTTTCACATTTGTCTTCGATTGCTAGGGCTGCCATAACAAAATATCTCTAGGTATTTTTAAAAGTCTAGGTACCTTAAACAACAGTAATGTATTTCCTCATAGTTTCAGAGGCTGGAAGTCCAAGATCAAAATGCCGTTACTATTGGTTTCTCCTGTCTCTCTCGCTGGCTTGCAGACAGTCACCCTTTCACTGTGTCCTTGTGTTTTCCATAATCCCTTCCTTCCTTTTTCGCTAACTAGCCCACTAGCCTGACAAGATCATAATAAAGCAATTGAAGAAGAGAATGATATCTGAGACTTGGTCACTCCATCATAATCCTGGTATTTGGGGATTTCAGGACAGCATGAACCGCAAAGTAGGCAGCCCACCTCCACCCCCTAGCAATGAATGAAGCCTGTTAACTCTACTCGTTCTGCTAATCAAAGTGAGATAAAACTTTCATTAGCAGAATTCTTGGCTAAAGGACGAGGGTTCTAGTTTATTGGTCTACGCTCTGAAGTTTATCCTCCCTCCCTAGCCTGCCCCCCGGGGGCGAACCAGCATTTCCTGAGGACAGCACTGTCACATATCATTGCAGTGCTGGGGTGCGTGCTTCTGGGATCCATTGCTAAAGAAATGTGGCAACCACTGTGAGGGCTGCTGCTGATGAAAGACAAATCACCAGAGAAATCAGGGCTCTGGGATGAGAAGGAGAAGGTGGGAAGTCACGTGCCCTGGAATGGAGAGGAGAAAGACCACCAAGGAAGAGGAGGTCACATGAGACCAGAGGTGAGCCTCAACGTTTACCACTGTACCTGAATCTCACCCAGGTCATGAAACTCACTAGCCAATCCTGGGTCCTCATTGGCACCCTCTCTGGAGGCTGGTTACCTGGGTTGTAAAGATCTGTGCCATGTATAGATGCACTCAGACCACTTGCTGCAGCCGTATACAATGAAGTGTCCAGTAATTGTTCCATATTTATTAGTCAGGCCATCCTGATCACTCTAAGTGGAAGTAGTCTCTCCTCTCACTGATCATCTCGCTAGGGTTTCAACCGTGTTTCTTGGAGTCTGTCTTACCTCATTATTATTGTAACAAAAATACCATGAACTGGGTGGCTTCAACAACAAATGCTTGCCTCTCACAGTTCTGGAGGCTGTGCAGTCCAAGATCAAGGCCAAGGTTGCTATCAGGTGAGGGCAATAAGTGACTGTCTTCTCACTGTGTTGTCACTTGGAAGAAGGAGCAAGGGAGCTCTCTGGGGCCTCTTTTATGAGGACACGAGTCCCTTTCATGAGGGCTCCATCCTTGTGACCTATCACATCCAGAAGGTGAAGGCCCTACCTTCTAATACTATCACCTTGGGGCCAGGGATTTCAACCTATGAATAGGACCACTAACACTCAGTCCATAACAGACCCGATAGAAATCAGGAAGGAGTTTTAAGAACCCCTCGGTGGTAGGGTGGGGGTGTCAAGAAGGAAGGACCACTACTCAGTACATCCCAGCCAGGCCAGTGCATGTCCACCTGTGATATACATTGGGGTTCTGCTTACAATTCCATGTAAAAAGAAGAAAACTTCAAAATCATTCATGTAAAATGAAATATCAGCATTAGTGGACCATATGTGCCAGATAATCCCAATTTCAATGCATGTTGTTCTGTTGTCCGATAACATGTCAGAACATGTGTCCCTCTTTGGCATTTGGAAAATATCACGGACTTGATGACACTCATCACATAATATCTGGTATTAAACGAATATGAGTGCTTGTTTCATCATCTCCACAAATTTAAACTGTCTACGGGTAGGATGCGTATTCAGTTTTGTATTCTTTTTTTTTTTTTTACTGGCCAAGTTTCATTTATTTTTTGGCATGACATCTTCACAGCTCTCATACATACAGCAGGAAGCACACTTTAGCACATAATTGTGACCGCAGCTTCACAACAGCATCTGACTGCACTTCCAATTATAATATAGCAAGTGTGATTTCACTTGAAATGTACATTGATACATCTCATATAAATAAAAGATGGTGACACTGATTTGTGATGGCAGAAGCGTAACTTCAAGTTCCAAGACTAGGCCATGTCTGTCTGTACCTGTCACCGTGCTTTTTACTCATTGGTGTTCAGCACATAAAAATTAAATGACAATAAGAATGTTGGGTCATATTCACCAACAGATTTATGTGGCAAGTCCTAAGAGCTACAAGATAATGGAATGAACATGCAAAATTCTTACCTTTGCTTTCTAGACAGACCCATCATTAGAAACAATTTAAAACTTAGACTTTACAAGCCACAAAGGAAGCTGTGGACCACTCTTAAGAGCAAAGATTTTTTTGTTTTGTTTTGTTTTTTGAGTTGGTGTCTCACTCCATCACTCAGGCTGGAGTGCAGTGGCACGCTCACGGTCACCCAGAGTTGACCTGCTGGGCTCCAGTGATCCTACTGCCTCAGCCTTCCAAGTAGCCGAAACTACAAGCACATGTGACCACGCCCGGCTAGTTTTTTTGATTGTAGAGATGAGGTCTCGCCAAGTTGCCCAGGCTGTTCTCGAACCCATGGGCTCAGGCAATCCCCTCACCTCGGCCTCCCAAAGTGCTGGGATTACAGGCTTGAGCCACCACACCCAGCCAGGAGCCAAGATTTTAATCCAGGGCCACAGAGGAGATGACTACCTTGGAAGAAACTCTGCATTCAGTGCTTAGTTGTCTATGTCTCACAGCATTTCTGGGCCAAGGTGCAAACAGAATTATCAAGTGTTGACTCTTGTATAGGAGCATGACCTGACAACTGACTTGACCGCAGTCTGGGGCACCCAGATGTCTCTGGCCAGTTCAGATGAAGTTTCTTTGAGAACAGTTTCCACGTTCAGTCAACAGGTCGGTCCCAGGAAAGGTGGTAGCGTTGTTGGCCAATTCCTTGGCAGAGAGTGGGCACCTAATAAAAATGTGTTGAGTGTGCGAAATGGCTTCCCTCCCCTCGGAGCTCCAACCTATTCAGTCTGTGGCCAGGGAGCGCAAAGCACTGTCAAGGCCATGCACCTACCTATCTTTCAGTCTTGAGAAAAACCCCACAACCACTGTTTCTAGAGAGTTGATGACCAGATGAAAACCCACGGAAAGTTAGACTTGGCTAACCAGTGGCTGTCGGTGCATCTGCCATACCAAGTGGGAGAAGTGTGCTGAGCCCTGCACATCAGAGGAGAGTGCAAGAAGGGCCCTGGGCATAAGCTACCTTGGGGCCCAAGGTGGAGGAGGAGACAATTGTCAGATGTGGTTTACAAAGACCCCTATGGAATGCTCTCTGTGATGTAAATACAAGGACAGCCCTGGGTATCCTCTACTATATGACTCCTGGTTCTCTTTGTGGAGTCCAAATTAAGTGACCTACAATGAACCCTCAGAAGATTTTCACACTGGTAGGTGTGGGGTTGAGGGTAGGATAATGGGCACACATCCTTCCGGGCTTGGAAGGGGAACAGGAGAAATGAGGCAGGGTGGTCTCACCACAGACATCTCCCTTTCCCTCTCTTTATTCTTGTCTTTTTTTTTTTTTTTTTTGAGTTGCAGTCACACTCTGTTGCCTAGGCTGGAGGGCAGTGGCACACTCACGGCCACCCCAGCATCAACCTGCTGGGCTCCGGCAGTCCTTCTGCTTCAGCCTTCCAAGAAGCTGGAACTACAGGTGAGCACTACCATGCCCGACTAATTTTTTATTTATTGTAGAGATGAGGTCTCGCCAAGTTCCCTGGGCGGGTCTCGAACCTGCGGGTTTAGGCAATCCACTCACCTCGGCCTCCCAAAGTGCTGGGATTACAGGCTGAGATACCGAGCCCAGTTTTTTTCATCTTATTTCTCACGAACATAAACATTAACTGAAATAATCCTTCTTCCTGCTCATCTTATGATCAACGTCACAGCTCTAGAATGCTCATTTTTGTCAGGTACCAAATAGGATGAACAAAAAAACTTTGACATTACAATAGTCTGGATTTTTTTCTCAGGTATGCAAATGTAGAAGTCTCAGAGAAAGAATGGTGGGGATTGAAATCTACATAAAATTACCACTATCTTCATGACCTTGAACAGATCATAGACCTTCCTCTAGTTCATTCATCAAAGCATTGTTTTATTCAACAAATATTTTTCACAAAGGTAATTTCAAAAGTACTGGAGATTCATTCATTCATTCAGCAAACATTTATGAAGTCCATACTAGGTGCCAAGTGCTGATTAAGGGGTTGGAATGCAGCAGTGAATAAAGCAGGCAAAGTCCCTGCCCACACAGAGCTTACATTCTAGTGGTATAAGGCAGCAAGACAATAAACAAATATCCACTCAATATGTCAGGTATTAAGTGCTGTGAAGAAGAATACAGTGGGGTAAAGGGATGGAGAAGGTCGCAAGTGACACTTCATACAGGATGTCCTGGAAGGCGGGCCTTGGGGAAGCCAACATTTAAGCAGACACCTGAAGGCTCAGGAGGGAGACATACAGGTGTGTGGAGAAAGAGCACATGGCAAAGAGTACGATAGGAATGACGGTGTCCACCATTCCTCAGTAAAGCAGAGGGGAAGAAAGAAAAGACTCGTTAAACCCACACGCCTTCTAGGAAATGTGCAAACTTAGAAAATGTGCAAACTATCTGTAGGTGTCTAACCTACCCAACATGGATAACACATCCCCAAATGAGGACGAAATGAGGTGAATGTTAAAGGACTGTTTACAAGCATAGCAAGCTACATATGTATACACTAATGCTAATTATTAGTCACTGATCTCTACTAACAATCAGTATTTAGTACACATCCATATTTTAAGATCTTGTGCACAAATTAAATAGGTGCTGGTCTGAAGCCAAGAGCCAATACAAATGCCAGAAACGTCCCAGGATTTGGTGGTTAGGGTAACTGTCTAACCTGCTCAGAGTTGTACTGGGGTCTGCAGTGGATATGCAAACGAGGTTTCTCATAGTATACCATTTCCCGCTGCATTTGGTTAGGCAAAACTGAAATCTGCTATCCAAGAGGTGACCTGAATTTCTTTATTTACAAGGAAATCACTGGTTAGAAAATTACTTAGCCTTTGACAATTGGTCAACCAAGTTTATTTACACAGGTTGACATATTTCCAGGGTCGGTGAGGTTCTAATTGAGTAGCAAGGAAGTGAAATCCTCAAGGTACAGGGAGATTCTCATTCAATGTTCCAACCTTCCAGCTTCTCTTACGTTTCTCTTGCATCTAACTTAGGGGATAATCCAGAACAGACACACACGCATTCAGACTGAATGTGGCATTTCAGAGGAAAACCCCAGCTGAGCACACAGGGTGTGTTTCAGTTTTGCCAGCAGAAAAATAGTTATGCATTATACATGGACTATAAAGACATTTTTGGTAAGCCTGACTTTAAAATGTTTGAATTTTATAGCTTAAAATGTTCCATGTGTTTGGAATTTCTTGATCAGCTAGACTAAAGAGAAGTGGCTGAAAATTCAGTCTCAGCATACGTGTGAGACCTATATCTTAATTTCTGTAGGTACAGAGTTTATAAGCATGGCTTATACACTCATAACTGGTTATAGCTAAAGGGTCACTTAATAAATATTTACTGAGTACCTACTATGTGCCGCTTCCTGTATTAGGCAGAGGAGATATAACAGCAAATAAAATTCATACATTAGAGGATACAAGCCATAAATGAATTTCTAAATAAATATACCATCATGTCAGGTGAGGAAGCTCTAATCTTGCTGATTTATTCAGGGAAAGGAGATGTGAGTGGGGCTGCTATTTTAGAGGGAAAGCCTCCAACTTGAAGTGTCATTTGAATAAAGGCCTTCATGCACAGACAGGGGGCATCTTTTGGGGACTAGGGGCGGAAGTACCCCAGGCAGATGGAGCGCCCCAGGGTCTGTTGGAGTGAGTAACCAGCACAGCTGAAGACCAACATGATGCAAAGGCTAGTGAGAGCAAATAACAGGAAATGAAGTTTTACAAGAAACCCAGAGGCCCAGGGTTCTTGTGCTCCTCAAGTGGAATGACCTCTGAGTCCAGGGTCTGGCTTCAATTTTTGGAGACTCAAGCCTTGATGAGGAATGACCGGGAGAGCTACTATCAGACTTCTATCTCTCCTATTAGATTCTATATGGACACATATAAAAAAATGGGTATTTGCTGAGAAAACCGTGGAAGCTGCTCCTGTTTCTGGGTGGGAGGTGGCGTGATGCCTGAGATGGCATGGGTGGGGTCCAGCCTTTGCATCCTCTGTTCCTTATTTCCAGGAAGTGCCTGCTCCCATCCTCTCTCCATACCTATTGGCTTCAGCATACACAGAATCCAGGATTGTTCCCTTTCCCACCCCTTCCTTCCTAGACCCCAGCCCGGTTCACCCAACCCAAAGAGCAGGACTTCTTGTTTGAAGGTAGGACTTGGGATTCCCCAACTCCACCCTGGGGCTTCAAGGTCTGTTCCTTGCCTAGTTGTGATAAGCTACTCGGTCAACGAATGTTCACTGAGCACCCTCCATGTGCCAGGCCGTTGGTAGATGCGGACCCCCGGGGTTGAAAGGACTGATGACTTTCCTATCCTCAAGGAGCCAGCAACCAAGCGGAAGTGCACAGACGATTCAGGAAGACAAGTTCACATCAGGAGCCCAGGACTCTGGCCCTCTGTGGTCTCATCCCACACGCACACATGCACACGCAGACACACACACGGACACCTGTGCATATCCCACAAACACACAGGCATCTTCTACCCCAGAGTCTACTCAGCCCCTCTGCCTTTTCCCCTCACATCACTGCTCCTTTGGCCCTAGGACAGGCAATGCAGTGCCCCAGGGTTCCAGGGCACCCCCTGAATGTGCCATCCTACGTGGACAAGATGATTGTGCTGTAGGTATGAGTTCTGAAGTGCTGGGATCATAGCTATAAGAACAGACAGTCAGTTGGCATGGCTTGCACAGGTGGTACTTAGCATAGCAGTTAGATCACCATGCAGCAGGACTTGGCCTCCAAACCGCCAATGAGCAGCTCCTCACAAATTATAGGATTCTCGAGCCCACTGGCCAGAGCAGCTTCACCAAAGTCAAACTGGCACCAACATATACTCACTCGGACCTAGATAGCCAAAGAAAATCATCTCCAAGAAGCAGCATCTCCTGTAGCCCCTAGAGTCTATGCAGAGAGGTAGAAGTCAGGAAGACCCTGAGTCCCCTGAGCATTATAAAGCTGCTCCACATCATCGAGGCCAAGGACACCCTTTACCTAGAGTACGCCAGTGGCAGATAGCTTTTCCACCAAACACTACCACAGAGCTGCAGCAGGAAGAAACCTGAGACATGTTCCACCAAATATCATCTGCTCACTGCCAATCCCCCCAAAATTGTCCATCAGAACGTGAAGCTACAAGACATCCTTCTAGACGACTTCAATTCAAAATTCATATTTTCCAAAGGCTGGAAGCTGGGCCCCTTGTCTAGGATTCTCCTTTATGCTGCCCCAGAAATATTCTGGGCCATGAGTACCATGGCTCTGTCGTGGACGTATGGAGGCTTGGCACCATACCAGAGGGGTTTTGGAAAAGTTCATCTGGCTGAAAGCAAGCTCACTCGGACCTAGATACCTAAAGAAAATCATCTCAAAGTAGCAGCATCTCCTGTAGCCCCTGGAGTCTACACAGAGAGGCAGATAGAAGTCAGGAAGGCCCTGAGTCCCCTGAGCATTATAAAGCTGTTTCACATCATCGAGGCCATGGACACCCTTTACCTAGAGGTAGCCAGTGGCAGATAGCTTTTCCACCAAACCTACCACAGAGCCCAGCAGGAAGAACCCGAGACATGTTCCACCAAATATCATCTGCTCCCCCTTGCCAATCCCCCCAAAATTGTCCATCAGAACGTGAAGCTACAAGACATCCTTCTAGACGACTTCAATTCAAAATTTGTATTTTCCAAAGGCTGGAAGCTGGGCCGCTTGTCTAGGATTCTCCTTTATGCCGCCCCAGAAATATTCTGGGCCATGAGTACCATGGCTCTGTCGTGGACGTATGGAGGCTTGGCACCATACCAGAGGGGTTTTGGGAAAGTTCATCTGGCTGAAAGCAAACTCACTCGGACCTAGATACCTAAAGAAAATCATCTCAAAGTAGCAGCATCTCCTGTAGCCCCTGGAGTCTACACAGAGAGGCAGATAGAAGTCAGGAAGGCCCTGAGTCCCCTGAGCATTATAAAGCTGTTTCACATCATCGAGGCCATGGACACCCTTTACCTAGTCATGGAGTATGCCAGTGGCAGATAGCTTTTCCACCAAACGCTACCACAGAGCCGCAGCAGGAAGAGACCCGAGACATGTTCCACCAAATATCATCTGCTCACCACCATTACTGCCAATCCCCCCAAAATTATCCATCAGAAAGTGAAGCGACAAGACATCCTTCTAGACGACTTCAATTCAAAATTTGTATTTTCCAAAGGCTGGAAGCTGGGCCCCTTGTCTAGGATTCTCCTTTATGCTGCCCCAGAAATACTCAAGGCCACGAGTACCATGGCTCTGTCGTGGATGTATGGAGCTATAATATAGTGGCCAGGGCTGTGCCATTTAATGGAGAAACTTTGGGGAGCTCAGAAAACAGGAACTTTGTTTGAAAGACTTATACAAAAAAATGCTGGTACTGATCCACAAATGAGTCTCCTGGTTAGACCAAGTGATGCACAAGTTCAGGGTCAGCACTGGCCGGGAGACACAAAAGCCAAACACAGAGCTGCCCCCCAATCACTTGGACTCCCACCTCCCCAAACCACCCAGCTTCAATTCAACCTTGAAATTTGGAAGAAATAAGAGAAAGAAAGAAAGAAGAGAAAAAAGAGCAAGAGTTTACTAGAGGGCATTCCAGGCTGGGGGAATGTATAAGTAAATGGGTCTGGGAGGGAAGACAGCAAATACCACTTGTCCCCACCTTTGTGACCACTTTTAATAATCTGTTGCTGTTGCAGGTTCCCTCTGAAGTCACTTTTCCATTGAGTTCTTCTGATGAACTCATTACGACATACTGCCTACACTAAGGTATGCACAGGCCCAGTTTTGTGCAGGGTGAATGCAAAACAACAAACTTTCTGGGATTCATCTTTCTGGGGCTTTGATTGTAGTATAAGATTTGGAGGAACAATTTTTTACTAAGTACTGTCTCCCCACCCCCATAGAAAAGGAAGCAAAGACAGAGAAGGGCAGGGGAGGAAGAAGTGCCCCAGGAAGTAGTCCAGGCACTGGCTATGCCCAGGGAGGGGCAATGTCCAGATGGGGGTGACTTTTCTTTTCCAGGTGGCTTTCAGTTCACCCCTGACTTTGGATGGCATGCTTTTGGAGGACAAAAGGTACAGAATACCCTTTTGACTTGAATCCCTGCAGATTCCCCTGTGGCAGTGTGCACCTCCATCCTATGGTGGGCAAGGCCTCTGGGCTGGGCATGCCAGGCACATGGCAGCAGAGTGGGCTGGTTCCCAGCTCCTACCCGCAGCTACCTGAGTTCCGCACCTGGCCGAAATACTGTACCATGTTGTCAGGACCTGTGGCTTCACCAGAGTCAAGCTGGGTCTTCTTGCTCTCCAGTCTAAATTCAGGGAGACATTGGAAATTGGCTCTCAGGTATTTTGCAATACACAAGATGTTCTCATCCACTAGTCACCCTGCTGGCAACTGATGTCAAAACTTCTTCCTATCTGAAACTTTGTGCCCTTTGACCCACAACTCCCCATGCCCTCCCTCTGCCACCTCCCAGGCTCTGGTCACCATCAATCCACCTTCTACTTCTATGAGGTCAACACATCAGTGACATCATGCAGTATCTCTCTTTTGGAGGTGATGGATATGCCAATAAGCTTGATTTCATCAATCCAATGGTTATACCTATCTCTAAACGTCATGTTGTATCCCATAAATGTATGCAATTAGGATTCGTCAATTAAACATAATATGAATAAATACCTAAATCAAATATATGCAGGAAGTACGGCTTAACTACCCCACATACTTGGTCGGCCCCAGCAGGTCACTGGACGCATCGGTGCCCCTGGTTTCTCCCTTTCTGGTATGTCTTTGACAGGTAGGCTGCAGAATGTTCTTAAAAGTTCTCAAACCTCCTTGTGGCCCTCTGCTGGTCCTGGCTCTTTTCCCAGGCACAGGGGCTTCTGTGGTGGTCTTCTGGCCCGACTCCTGATCGTCCTCAGGCTACAGAAGTTCAAAAGTAAAAAAGGTCAAGGTGGGAAAGGCTGGCTCACTTCTGAAGGTGGACTGAACTTTGGGGGATGGGGAAGGACTGATGGGACCCCAGAAGCCAGGGGGCTGCATTCTGGTGGTGAAGACCTCTCCCTGCACCTTTCTGGATCCCGAAATTAGATACATGGCAATACCTAAAGGGAATTCCTAATACGAGTTCCTCTTCGTGCCCTTCCTTGGATCTGCCTCCTGTGAGATCTCATTTCCTGACTGATGCTATCTCTCCTGTTGCTTTGTGAATGGGGGTCTTAACCTAGGACTTCCTTGCCATTGACTGATAGGTCTTTAGAGAAGCCCTGAAACCATTTGGGAAAGAGTCAGAGTGAAATTCTGTGTGCTTTCCTCACAAGGGTGCTCTAAGTCCCACAAGATTTAAAAGGAGTTTGTGACATAAAAAGGTGGAGTACTTGTGGGGCTTGGTGGCTCAAGCCTGTAATCCCAGCAATTTGGGAGGCTGAGATGAGGGGATTGCCTGAGCCCATGGGTTCGAGAACAGCCTGGGCACTTTGGTGAGACCTCATGTCGACAATCAATCAAAAAATTAGCCGGGCATGGTAGTGCAAGCCTATGGTTCTGGCTACTTGGAAGGCTGAGTCGGAAGAATCACCTGAGCCCAGCAGGTAGACGCTGGGGTGGCTGTGAGCGTGCCACTGCACTACAGCCTGACAGAGTGAGACTCAGACTCAAAAAAAAAAAAAAATGGTGGAGAACCACTAGCATTCTCGGCCAGTGCTTCTCAAGCATCAAATGTGCACGTGAACTAGCTATGTTTTATTAAAATGGAGATTCAGCAGCTCCGGGCTGAGACTTGTTGCTGCTGGTCTCGCGACAGCACTTTGTAACAAGAAACTAGGGTGTGGTCAGTGTGTGCTTGTGTACGCTGGCATGGTGCTCGCTGCCCTGCAGGTAGACAGCAGGTTTCTGGACAGCAAGGGCACTGCTAACACTACTTGGCTTTCTCCCAGGTAAGAACTAGTAGAAAAAGAGCCCACTGTTGAACCTGACAGGTATTCCACAGATATTAGTCACAACTGGACTTCTAAGGTTACCACCAATTTTTCAAGGCTAAATCCTTCCAAAATTCAAAGCAAAATCTCAAAAAACCCTAAAACCCTCCAGAAACAAAGCTTTTTCCTCCTTTCCAACACACTGAAATCCAAATCTAAAAGCCATCATATTTGGAAGGATAATTTACTATATGAAGGCTTTTTTTTTTTTGGTCTCAATGAAGATGTTCAGTACAAATAACCTGAGGCATCAGAGGAACAGGGATAAATACAGTCAGCACCACCAGGCCCTTGAAGAGGCAGGTTCTGGATAAACTGTTCAGAGTCCAGAGGGAAGTCTTATTAAAAGGCAGAGGGGAGAAAGCTGCTAGAAGGCAAGGAATGGTATAGAAAACTAAAAATGGGATTTTAAAATAAAATTGCTATTTTAAACAACCTGCCACTCTATATCTGCACAAACTGTAAAAGAAATTATTTACCTAGTCATGTGGAAATAATGTACTTTGAACAACAGCTAACAATGGAGCAAAGGAAAAAAAATTGACATACAAGACACATGTATAAAGAATGTCTTTATGTGTGCAAAAAGAATTTTTCATGTGGTATTTTATAAATATATATATACACATATACACATATATTTGGGTTTATAAAATACCATATGTAATGAAAGTTATGCATAACTATTTATAAAAATACCTTTTTCTAAGTAGGCCAGTAACATTTAATATTTTTCAATAAATTAATATATAAAATATATACATTTGTGCCAAATGGAACATATATTTTGAAATATGAACCCCAAGTAAAACGCTCAGGAATCCGAAGTAGACTCCAGGTACCTGCCAAAGGAAACTTTAGGCCAGCTGTCATTTGAAGAAAGGAAACAATGCCCGGGTCTCTTATCTTCACGGACTATTTTGCTTGTCAAGCCTCTAACATCACTTCAGCGGAGTTTGGGATGTGACTTCCAACCTCATGGCCATCTGACCTGCCAACTGTTATTTTCTTTGAGGCTTTTCACACTCCACCCGAGGACTTGGCTTTCCAGATCACTTTGTGCCGGTTTCTTTCCACTTCACCGTCAGCCTCGGTTTACAACGTCGGTCAACGGGCATCCTGGGGACTTTCCAACGGACCCCGGGCTCGCGGTGGTGACCCCGTGCTGGCACGCTCTGGAAGGCCAACGTTCCCTGGAGGTCCTCTGCTTTGTGCCAGGATTTCCATCCAACCTCAGTGCCCCAGGACTGAGGCCCGGCCCGGAGCGCCCGACCGCCCGGGGTCCCAGCCCCCTCCCCAGGCTGGCTGTGCGGGCCGGGACCTCACAGGCGGAAAACACCTCCCTTTCCTGTCGCCCACTCCTTCCCCAGCCCGACGACTCGGGGAGGAGGAAGAGACGGAGACCGATTAAGAACATTAATTACCCAGGTTCACGCCCGTTCCCCCGGCGGAGGGGCGGGGCGCGCCGCGGCAGTGGCCGGGTGACCGGCAGGCGCAGGTGCCTCCGAGGGCGGAATTTTACGCTCCTGGGCCAGCAGCTGCGCCACTTGGCCTCGTCGCGCGTCTGGGGCAGCCGCCACCCGCTTGCCCCGGCTTTAGGCAAATCCTTTCGGAGGACCCCGAGGGAAAAGAATCGTCCCCCTCCCGGCGGAGAAAAACCTGCGGCGTCTGCAGTTCTCCGCGCGCCCACTCGCTCCGCCGGGAGCCCCCGCGTCTCCACTGCGCCAAATCCACTCTCCGGGTTTTGGCGGCAGCTCCGAGGGGAGCGAGCTGGAAACTGACAGAACCGACCCTCCTCCCCCCACCACCCGAGCCGGAACCGCGCGTGGCCGGGGGAGTCGCGGCCAGGGCGGGGTGGCAGGCTCAGGTGGCCCCGCTTTCCTGCGGGTCACCCGCCACCCCCCGCGCCGGATCCTCGCGCGACTAGGTCGGCTCATTGGGACGGGAAGCGGTGGGCGCACGAGGTTTATGCGGTTGTCTAGGGTGCGGGTGGAGTCCTATTGTCCTCGGGCCCTCGGGCGGCGGTACCCCGGGGTCCCTCTCTGAACCGAGCGTCCAGCGAGCTTTCTTTGTGCGGAGGGAGCCGAACGCGGCTTCTCCTTTGAGAGAACCCGCGTCTTGGGGGCGACCCTGGGGAGCTACCAACGGGCGCTCATTGTCCTCCGAGGGCCCGCCGGCCACGCCTCGGGTGACCCCCGCGCGCGAGCCCGGCCCGGGCCCGCCCGGGGTCAGGGCACAGGTACCGCGGCGGGGAGGGTCAGCCCGGCCGCCCGCGCCCTGCGCCCCGCCCCGGCCCGCCCTCCGCGCCGCCGCCCCGCCCCGCCCCTCGCGCCTCCGCCCCGCCTTCCGCAGGTTCAGTCCCCGCGTCCGGCCGCCGAGCTTAGTCTCGCGCGCACCTTCTCTCCCGCCGCGGCTCTAGCCGGCGGGAGCGCAGCGGCAGGGCCCTAGCGGGGCCACCCGGAGACCCGGCCGCTCGCTCAGGGCGCCTCCACGCTGTCTCGGAGCGGATAATGCTGTGAGCAGGCGCCGCGCCGACCGCCCCGCTGGATCTGCGCGCACCGGCGGGAGCTGCTGCGTCCTGGAGGCAGCGGGCAGCGGCGAAGATCCTTGGTGAGTCTGTGCCTGCCGGGGGCTCCTTCTCCACCTGTAAGTCTGCCCCGCCCGCGGCCGTGGCCGTGGTCGCCTCGGCATGCGCCGGTGTTAGGCTTGGAAACCAACAAGGAGCAGGGATTCCGAGGGCATCGCCTTCCCAGCTGAGGTCCAGAGGGCCAGAGGGGACAGAAAGAAAGCTCGCCGGGAGGGGGTCGGGCGGCGCGACCAGGACGCAGAGCTGCACCGTTTGTGCCCACCAGTTTTCAGGGTGGGGCTGCGCGGTTGCATGCAACCCCCCCTTCACACACACACACACACACACACCTATGGCAACCCCCCCTTCACACACACACACACACACGCGCGCGCACACACACACACACACACACACACACACACACCCACCTATGGCAACCCCCCCTTCACACACACACACACACGCGCGCGCGCACACACACACACACACACATCTATGGGCAGAAGCCATTCTGGGCGCGTGTTGCGTTTTTCCATCGGAACAAGCCGCGCTTGGCTACCGCGCCCCTCGTGGACTGGCACCAGGGCCGCACATGGGTGTACCCTGCGGATCTGCCCTGGCGTTGTCCGCCGGTGCCCGCCGCTCTCTTGGAGGACATTGTTGCTGGGGCTCCAACCTGCAGGTGACAATTGATTTTTTTTTTCCCCCTGAACAACTGAAACGTTTACAAGATTTTTTTTCCCCCTCCCTCTTTCTCCTTGAAACTGCCTTGACATAGACAAGTCTCAGACATGTGAGGACGAACGGACCGAGCCAGCCCTTTTTTCGTGATGAATTATTAGACTCCATCCCCCTCTCGACTTTGGGAGGCATGTGTTTCATCTTATAAATAGAAAGTAGCATATTTTTTGGCAGGACCTCCTTTATGCTGCAGCCTAGGAGAGGTCAGTTTAAAAATAAATATGCACTTGAATGTTACATTACCGAGAGCCAGGCTGTGGCTGGGACAAGCTGCGTGGACAGCAGACAGCAGCATCAAAGGCCGGAGCGCAGCTGTGTTGAAAGGAGCGAAAGCCCCAGAGTGCAGCCCAGGCTGACAGTCAAGTAATTACATTTTGTTTAAAAAAAAAAAAGTGAATTAAAATGAGAGTGGGAATAGGAATGTCAGGGGGCTATTGCAGCTTGAGTTTTTCCAGCCCTGGTGTATTTGGGGGAGTAGGCTGCTGAGGGGTGAGACCTCTCGGAGGCACTGATGAATGTGCTAGGGAGACAGTTTCCCTCCCTCCACCGCCCAGATCTTAGCCCTCACAGTATCCAAGAGCATCTTGGGGGTGCTGCCTTTAAAAAAGAACAAAAATGAGAGCAGCAGAGGTCTGTACCGTAAGAGCAAGGCCGGTCTGAGGGATTCTTCACATCACAGGGAGAAAACGGCTCCCCAGGAAGCAGTGACAGTACCCCCAGGGGTATCCCCAAGGTGAACTCAAAGGCTCCCAAAATGCTCTAACTTGTAAAAGATCTTTCATCGTACAACCAGTAGCTGCACTTTCTATTCTTTTCTGGACAGTTTCAGAAGTCTTCTTTTTGATACCACCTGTAATTTGTATGAGCTTTTATTGGTAACTAAGAAAAAGCTACTCTGGTGTGCCTGTGACAGAAATCCTTTTCAGAGTAGGCTTTGAGCATTCGGAAATAAGTTGGGGCGGTTGTGAAATATTTAGCACCATCACATGTGAAATAAAGGGTAAAGACCATTTATATGTCCAAGAAGTGATTGGGAGTTCTTCATGAAGTCTCCCAAAGAATGTAGGTTTCCCCCTATTTAATAGGCCTCCCCATTGAATAAAACACTCAGGCCCAGCTTCTGGGCTCACAGATCAGGAAGGAGAGGAGGAGAAATTTGGAAGCGTTTTTGGACTCTGTGGTTTCCACTGCTATAGGTTTACATTGTGAATCCCATGATTGGAGCTTGGTGCCGTGACTGTGACAGCTGCTACCCACTAGAAATAAGATGAGCTCCCCCTTCCCTCAGTCTTAGCAGTGAAATTTCGTTTTGTGTCTCAGTGGAACAAGGAAAGGCAGCTAGAGTAGAGAGTGTTGCCCAATTTTAGCTTTTTATTGCAGATTTCAGTGTGGTGCAAGTTGAATAAATACAAAGCCTTGCAACGACTGCTTCAAGGGCTTGCACACGCGAGTTTGCCTGTTTAAGCTCCAGCTTTTCCTTTCATGTGGTGTTTTGTTTCATGTCCAACATGTTCACTAAAGCTGCCCTCTTTCTTTTATAAAATTCCTGGTATTCGTCAGCGTTGGAATAGTTGCTTTAACCAGTATCACCCGAAGGTTTTTTACCAGGCCATACACTTTTCACAAGCTCTTTGCCTACTAACCATCACATTTATCCGGTGGGTGGAATAGAATTCACAACCCGAAAACCTCCAGGAAGGCTGCTCTGATTTTTTTTTTTAATTATTAAAGTTCTTGCTCTCAGTCTGATTTCATCTAGGCCTGCCCTAATTTCTTTCTGAACAGAATCCTGTAGACCTGTTTTTCTTTTCATTGATTGAATAAAAACCTAAATCTTTTTTTAAATGCAGTGTTTTTGCCAGAGAACAAGTACAGCCACTTGAAACTACCAGATTTGGCCAGCCACAAAATCCTCTGTTCCTTGCCCAGCACAGAAGGCCAAGAATTCTCCAACTGTCTCACACTGTTCATTACTTTGGATGTTCCAAGTACTTCCTACATGGAGCCCATCCGGATTTTCATTACATCCGAAGTGATGAACAGTGTGATCTTCTCAGCCCTTTATCTATACTCACTCAATGTATTTCTAATAATCATTTTAGGAAAGGAGAACTGTTTATATGCCCATTTTACAGCTGTAGAGACTGAGGACAGGCCAGTTCTATCACTTAAAGTTGTACAACCAGGAAACTACCTAAACATTCACATGCAGATTAGCCACACAGTGGATTCAGGTGCATGCCTGAGTGGCTAATAGCACATGGAAGTCAGCTGCTCTTTGGGTTAAGGGGTCGGAAGGAACCCTGAGGTATTGAAGCCTCCCTGAGTCAGAGTGGCGGGGCACATGTCCTAGCTCTGGCACTTAACACTTGTGTGACTTTGGTCAGGTTACTGAGCCTGTGTGCCTCAGTTTATCCATTGTAAAATGAGGATAATGAAATTACCCTGAGGATTAAAGAAGTTAAAAACTATAATATACTCAGAACAGTGCCTGGCCTAGAGTAGGCACAAGGAAAGGTTAATGTTTTCTCTGTTGGTTCTGTTGTTTTTCTAGGTGCTTAGCCAGCAGTCTAATTAGGCTGCCTAATTAGACTGCTGGTTTCTTGAGGGTATGCACTGAATCTGGTTCTGTCATTCATGTCCATAACTGTTCTTTGAGCTAGATAGTATAGCCATCCCCTCTTATCCACGGTTTCATTTTCCAGGGTTTTAAGTACCTGCAGTCCAGAAATGGATGAGTATAGGACAGTGAGATATTTAGAGAGAGAAAGAGGCCACATTCACATAACTTATGTTACAGTTTATTGTTATAATTGTTCATTTTGATTATTGCTGTTAATCTTCCTGTGCCTAATTTAGAAATTAAACTTTATCATAGGTATGTATGTCTAGGAAAAAGCATAGTATGTGCAGAGTTCAGTATTGTCCTTGGTTTCAGGTACTCGCTGGGGGTCTTGGAATATATCCCTTAAGGATAAGGGGGACTGCTGCATAGCAGAATCAGGGTTTGAACTCAGTTGTGTTTGAGTTTGTACTATAAACCACACCCCCACCACTGGGGCAGAGAGGCAGAGAAGCTATTAAATCTGATTCTTGTTATGACTTTTGTCCTCTGGGAAGGAAATCACTTCTTTACCCTGTATCTCACAGTGGAAGATGACAGTAACTGCCAGCCTTGGGGAATACAATGTGGATTATTTTATTGTTAAAGATGGTTCAATCCTGTACACATGGCAGCAGTCTTCTGCAGTGGATCCAGCATGAAAACTGCTAGGGTTAAAATAAGTGGTTACATTTGTACCCTAAACAAAGAGATTTGCCAGGTGAAAATGTGGAACTCTAGCATGAGAAAGCAAGCCACACCACAGCCAGGGACAAGGACTTTGGGGGGTCTGGGACGAAGTGGAGCTTAGTATAAACCATATCTTTTTTTTTTCGAGTCAGTTCTCACTGTATCGCCCAGGCTGGAATGCAGTGGCGTGCTCCCGGCCACTGCAGCCTCGACCTGCTGGGCTCTGGTGATCCTTCCACCTCAGCCTTCCAAGTAGCCAGAACTACAGGCACATGCTACCATGCCCAACTAATTTTTATGATTTATTGTAGAGATGAGGTCTCGCCAAGTTGTCCAGGCTGGACCGTATCTTACTTCAAAGTTCTAGAGACTCGGGTTGCAGAGTCCAGTAGCCATGCCTGAACAGTCACCTCCTTGAGGCCAGGGACCACATGCACAGTTCCTGGGCATTTGATACTTGGCACCCATTGGACTTTGAGCCCATATTTGGTGATGATGCTGCCCTACAAACTAAACAAAGGCAGGTAAGGCGGGTGGGAAGGCCCTAGGCTCTGTGTTTGGCAGAAGTCGGTCCTGTTGCAGTCTACACAAGCCCCAGACTCTGTGAGATAAGCTCCTGGTATGAAAGATAGAGCAGTCTCCTTTGCCTTTGATGGTCTGGGTTGTAATCAGCTCTGGGCATCTGCTGTGGGGGCTGCTCAGACTGAAGCAGGGGTTCTGGAAAAGGCAGCTCAAAACCACTCAGGTTGCCTCAAAATCTAGAGCAACAGCCTTGGAGCTGTCCAACTCCACTTGGAATCTTCCTCTTCCATCCCTGCCTTTTAAAGGCTAACAAACAAAACAACACCCCACACACCAGAATAAATAAGTAACCAAATAGTTCCGCAGCAGTGGTCAGGTATGTTTCTTTCCTTTAAAAAAAAAAAAAAAAAAAAAAAAACTCTCCTTGGCCTTGTTACTTCAATGCCAAGTTTCACTAGAGTCACATGATGATGGACTGAGTTTGACAGTACCCTTGGTGAAAAAGCAGTTTTCAAAATTTAACAGTACAGTTTTGTGATATGAAGCATGACATTGATATTAAAATCATTGCTGTTAGCCGGGTTCGGTGGCTCAGCCTGTAATCCTGCGCCTTTGGGAGGCTGAGGTGAGTGGATTGCCTGAGCCCGCGGGTTCGAGACCCGCCTGGGCAGCGAGACCTCATCTCTATAATAAATCAAAAAATCTGCTGGGCGTGGTAGTGCAATGCCTGTAATTCCGGCTACTTGGAAGGCTGAGGCGGAAGGATCGCCGGAGCCCAGCAGGTCGAGGCTGCGGTGGCCGGGAGCGGACACTGCACTCCAGTCTGGGTGACAGAGTGAGACTCCAACTCAAAAAAAAAAAAAAAAAAAAAATCATTGCTGTTTCTAAATAGCCAAGCAAACTGTGTCAAAGCTGATGAGTTCCAAACTAGTGTTTGCATAGTCCTTACTGCTTGCCCAAGTCATGAATTAATGGTAACATTCTAGAATCCCAAATCTAACATTTTTTTAAAAATGGGTATGTTTGGGAAAGTTATGATTAGCCTCCTTTGGTTCTTTGTTACACAGAGGTCACAGACCTGCAATTAGCTAATAGGGCATCACCTGAAGTGTCCATGGAGCCATGAATGGCATCAGAAAAGGATTCCGTGGGACCCCAGTTTAATGAAGGTCCCGTTCTGCAGGACTTTTCAGAGCATCTAATAAGCCAAAGTGTACAGTGAATCTCCACAGAGGGACAGTGTCCAGAATTTCTCACATAATTGTGCCCACAGCAGCTGCAAGACCAGCCTGGCAGGAAGTACTCTCTGGTCAGTGCAGGGCAGAAGCCACACACGCCCTCCCAAGCTGAAGGACTCAAGGACATTTAGAGAACCACAGGCTGTCCCGGAAGGCGCTGTCGAACACACCAGAAGATGTTGCCAAATGCCAAGTTGCTCTGCTGTTGGATGAAACGGATGCAGGACTAAAGTGGGGGACAGTCAAAAGATATGTAAGGGACTAGAGAGCTAAAATACAGGACTGGTCTTAGCTATGACCCCAATTGTGTAACTTTGACCTCGCCGGGTCTTCTTCTTCGAGTCCCTAAAATGTGGCATTTGGTGTGAGATGATCTCAGATCACCTCTGGCTGTAGAATCAGCGAGCCAGGATGAGTGGCACCCATTAGCGCAGCTGTCTTACTAATCATAACTTAAGGCCCTGGGTTGAAAAACAGACCAGTGCAGAGAGCTCTGGCAACTGCAGCCCGAGCCAGTGTGGACGGCAGGGAACTTCAAAGGCAAGCCTCTGTTTAGACAGCTTCCACATTCGGGAATCTGTCATGTTCTGGTGACAGCTCGAAGGTCCTATTTGTAGACACATCATGCCCATGATAGATCGCTGTCATGCGTTTAGTTGAAAAAGACCTGTTCTGTTCAAATACATCATAATCATTCAGGCTACACACATTTTTTAAAACAAGCAAAGGCATTCTTGGTGAAACGTGGCTTTGCTGTTTCAGCATGTGTTTGATTTCTCTCTTTTTATTTATTTATTTTTTTTAACTTTTTTTTTTTTTTTTGCCAAGGGTCAGTTCAGACTTAAAACATTGATTTTTAACACAGCAGGAGACGAGGCTCCATGCCTTTGACGACCAACTTGTCATAGGGCAGGCTGCATCCCGCAGCATCTGAGAAGTGGAGGAGGGGAGCGTTGGACCTGGCAGGAGACCAGGGGAGGTGGAGGGGGTGGGATGGTCTCCAAGCTCTCTCAGCTGTAATCCTTGTCGCCTTTTTCCCTGTATCAGAGGCATTTCCGTAGTCTTGTATCTTCTCCTGCCTTTAAATTATTGTTTCCTGGCCCAGGAGGCTGCCTGATTAGACTGCTGGCTTGAGGGTAGGCACTGAATCTGGTTCATCTTAGCATTCGTTATTTCTACAACAGGACTTAACAAAAAAGTGGGCAGTGTAGCCCAAGCCATATTATCTGATTCTTCCCATAGCATCATCTTCTTAGTTGTGTCTCTTCTTTCTTTTCTGAAAACCAAATCATTGCCTCTGTATATTCAGAGGCTGCCAAAAAAAATGTATACACATTTTTAAGAAAGGAAAAAACTACTAAAATTGTAATACTCAATGTGTCCTAATAACAAAAGATGAATACAAATCATGTTTGACTTCTGCAATTACAAGAGGTGCTCAAAGTGGTCACCATCACGTCCAGACACTTCTGATTATGGTGAACTAAAAGGAATACATAGATAGCATCTTTTACAATATGTATGCATTTTTTGACACCCCCAGTAACATTTTTAACTATGCTCGATAGTTTTTCAAAGGCTTCTGAAAATAATACCAAGCTGAAAAGGAGAAAGGTATTCGCAGGACCTTAGGATGTCACTTTCTCATCAAGCCTGAAGTCTGGACTCAATGAAAAGTATAAAGTTCTTTTCTATGATTATTGATCACACCTTGGGCTTCCATTTCCCTTTGACAAGGTTGTTTGTGTCCACTCCCTGACCTCACACCCTCCAGATCCCACGATGCCCAGTACCACCAATTTGAGGATCATTCCATTTTATTTTCCTTTTTATAAACTTAAGACAGAAACAACATAGAAGTTGAATAAATCAGAGAAGGTAACTTAACTCTTTGGGTACCTCGCTTTCTTTTCCATAAAGAGTAAAACACGCTGGGCGTGGTGGCTCAAGCCTGTAATCCCAGCACTGTGAGAGACCAAGGAGAGGGGACTGCCTGAGCCCAGGGATTCAAGACCAGCCTGGGCAACTCGGTGAGACCTCATCTCTACAATAAATTAAAAAATTAGCCGGGTGTGGTAGTGCACGCCTGTAGTTCCAGCTACTTGGAAGGCTGAGGTTGAAGGATCGCCTGAGCCCAGCAGGTTGACACTGGAGTGGCCATGAGCGTGCCACTGTACTCCAGCCTGGGTGACACAGTGAGACTCTGACTCAAAAAAAAGTAAAACAAAGTGAAATTTAAGTGGAATTAAATGGATTTTTCTCCCAAAACAATCATCCACAAGGGAGTGCAGATCACCAGAGAATTTAAGAGAGGAAAATGTTAGACTGCTTATTTATATCTTATGAAGGCTACTATAAAAATTAAAACACTCGTATCTGACCTATAATAGTTGACAAACTCAAGGCAGTCCCATTATTCCCAAGACTGGAAGCTTCTCTACTAGAGATAACAGACACATGCGCATGGATATGAGATGTTAGCCCCAGTCCTGCATGACAGAGGAATTAGCTTCTTCTGTCAAGCTGGTGATAGGAATCTCGTCCCATTTTGGAGATTGTTCACAGGGTAGACGCAAATCGTTTTAGCCCAGCTGCAACTGATGATCGCTGATACAGGCATCATTTAAGAAGATGTGGGCGTAGTTATTTGGCAACTAGGATGGTTTCCCTCCACGTTGTATTTCAGTAGATAGTCTGGTTTTTCGTTTGGGAGAAAGATACTGCCTTGTGCTTGGGTAGCACTCTGTGGATTTTCACACTCAGCTCTTATCATCACCTGTGGTTATTATGAGGGTTGGGATCATTATCACGGAGGTAGCTGGTGCCCAGATGCATCAGGGGTTCTGCATCTTATGGGCTGGCTCAGAGTTTTGGTCCAACTTTTTCTGCCTAAGGCCTGGAACCCCAGTGAGATCACTGTTGTGTTGGGCCATGCAATAGGGTTTGGTTTGGTTTGGTAGATGTTTTAATAGGTTGTTTGTTTTTTCCAAGTATCTGGTCTGTGCCAGCCTCACGTTGATCTTCAAAACAACTCTGTTCTATAGAATGTCCATTGTAGTCTCTTGAGATTTCCACGTACATTTTAGGCCAAGTAAGCCAGTTCCCCTTAACTATTTCCTTTTGAAAGGAAGCTCAGGAGAGCAGACTTATTGTTTCTCCAGGGCCTCATTCTGTAAGTTTGACTTAAATATAACCAGTGAGTTGGAATTCAGGAAGAGGTATTGTCAATTTTTTTCTTAAGTCTTACCTCTCCAAGACACTATTTGCACTTTACAGTTGGGGATAGAAGTCATTTCCCTTTCAAACAGCCTGTCCACAAATATTTGCCTAAATCCCAAAGATTTAGATCTACAGATCCCTGTAGAATTACTCTGGCGTGCACTGATACACGATTCAGTTATCACCTTGCTGGATAGAGGAAGGTTAAAATGTTTTACATATGGAAAAATGAAAGCCATTGCCACCAGAAAAGAGGCACAGCTCCTTATTAAATGATATGACTTTTTTCCCCTGTAGGAGTCACAGAAAGACTTGTCTTGCATTTCAGCAGGGCAGGCAGGGTTGAAGAGAAAGAGTCACAATAATCTCTTTCAAGCTTTCTCACTTGTTTATTAATTCAACAAATGTTTATTCAGCACCTACTATGAATAAGAGATAGTTCTCTCCCAGATGACAGCCAAGTGGGAGAGAAAGTCAAGTAAGTAGTAATTACACTCCAGTGTTAGTTGGTAGGTTTGAGGTGTATACAAGGTGCCATGGGAGCTTAAGAGGCCTTGGGATGCTGGCAGGAAATACCGCTGCAGGGGTGGGCAGGCCCCCCATATTGGTGGGTTGGGCTTCACATGCTGTTTTATCTTGTCTCCAGACTGCCCACCTGCCCTGAAAGGGTTTTAAGCAGAGGGTGACAAGGCTACTTGAGGATGCTAGATAGCTCATTTTGGTGTAGATTAGAAGATAACATCGAGGGGCAGGGAGGCAGCTGGGGGCAGATGTCCTTGTACAGGAGAGAGATCGTGGGGGTCAGGAGTAGGGTAGTGGGGATAGACCAGGGGAGGTAGAGTCCAGAGACACAGATAGGACGACAGCACTTACGTGGAGAGCAAGGCGGGGAGGAGTTGGGTGACTTCCTACCATTTTCTAAGAGGGTGAAGTGGCAGAGGCAGACGCCCAGGGCAGGCAGGGCAGGAAAGCTAGCAAGCGCCATCTGGGATCAGGTGTGTATGGAGTATCTAAGGGAAGCAAAGTAGAGAAGTCTAGAATATAGGGGGATGGGGGGGGGAAGTCCAGGGCTTATCAATCTCTCTGGGACGGACCACCAGTTTTTGTTTGGGATTACCGCCCTTGGTAATTTTTCAACCCTTCCCCCTACTTCATACCTCCCTTCTTTAGGACTTCCGTGTGTCTGTTGTTCTCATCTTTATTGTCCATGTGTACCCATTGTTTTGCTCCCACTTATAAGTGAGAACATCCTGTATTTGATTTTCTGTTTCTGCGTTAGTTCACTTAGGATAATGGCTTCCAGCTGCATCCACATTGCTGCAAAGGACATGATTTTGTTCTTTTTTTATAGTTGTGTGTTTTTGTTTGTTTTCACTTTCCAATCAGTTGTACGACAATACTACTATGCAGTATACTACTATACCACTATGAGTGGGCAATTTGGGCCACACACAACCCTCAGGCAAGCTCAACAGTGCACAGCTCCCAAACTTGTTCAGTGGGAAGAAATCCACTGGTCATGTGCTTGGTTGTTATGGCAATGTCAGAGCGTTTTTAAGAGCATCTCTCGCTGTTTCTTTACTTATTTCATCATGGACCAGCCCTGGCCCACAGGCCCACTTTGAGTAGGTATGCGTGGGCTGAAGGTACCGATTTGGAAGTTACCGTTAGATGTGGTAGTTGGGATAACAGGCAGAGATGTGATTGCGGGGGGGGGGGGGATCGCTGAGGGGTGGAGGATGGACAGCAGCCATCCAACCCTGTGAAAGTGCCAGCATGTAAGGCAAGGGTTCCTACTTTTCTGTAAGGACCCTTCACATTTTGAGGGCCACATACAATCTTGTCACAAACTCCCTGCCTCTGACCTTGTAGGGCAAAAGTAGTTATGCTAGGGTTCCTCAGCTGAAGCACCTCTGAGATTTGAAGCCAAGATAATTCTTTGTTTGGGGGGATTATCCTGTACATTGTAGGCCATTTAGCAGCATTCCTGACTTCTGTCCACTAGATGCCAGCGGTGCTAGATGCCAAGTTATGAGAATCAACAGTATCTCCAGACAGTGCCAGATATCAACCTGGGGCCCCCCAAAATCATCCTCAGTTGAGAACCACTGAGTTGTAGACAGCATAAATGTGTGGCCATAGGTGTGTTCCCATAAAACTTTATTTACAAAAATAGGCAGGCGACCGGCTTTGGTCTGCCTGCTGTAGTTCGTAGACCCTGACCTAAGGGATGGGCAGAGGGAAAGCTAAAAGGGCTTATTCAGTGAAGTGTGAGTGCCTTCTGTGTTCTCAGCTCAAGAGGAGGCTCTGTAAGTGACCAGCACAATGGCCTACATGGCCTAAAGGGCCTACAGTGTACAAGATAATCCCCCCAAAACAAAGAATTATCTTGGCTTCAAATCTCAGAGGTGCTTCAGCTGAGGAACCCTAGCATAACTGCTTTGGCCTTACAAGGTCAGAGGCAGGGAGCTTGTGACAAGACTGTATGTGACCCTCAAAATGTGAAGGGCCCTTACAGAAAAGTAGGAACCCCTGCCTTACATGCTGGCACTTTCACAGGGTTGGATGGCTGCTGTCCATCCTCCACCCCTCAACGATTCCCCCTGCGATCACATCAAAAAGGAGGGACTTTTATTAACAGTGATTGGCACAGCACTTTTGTTCACCTCATTCTTGAGCTTCCCACCTACCTGGAGGTACCAGACATTCAAATCGCAAAACCAGAAAGCAGGAACACAGCAAGTCACGTAAGGTAAGGTCTACACAAGCGCTAAGGAGACTTCCAAGCAAGGCAGGAGTGAGGCTGGATTACGTGAGGTGAAGTAGGGACTTCCTTTAGGAAGGAAGTGACTCTGAAACGGTTCTCAGAGGAAGTTACAAATAGTGGTTGATGGTAAGAAGGTGGGAGAACATTCCAAGTAAGGAACACAGGGCTCTTAGTTTCTGAAAGTCAGGGGGGAAATGTGTCAACAACAAGGGAAGGGAGCTATTGTCCCTGGAGAAAACTGTGTCATTGTACAATGTCCCCTGCATGGGCTTCCTTTGTGAAAAGAGTTAACAACACTTAGCGCTGTTTTCTAAGAATGGGATGTTTGTTTTTCTCCTTGAGGCTCAGGGGGCTTTTGTTACTTTAAAATTTTAACCTTTTGACTTTTACCACCTAGTCAAATCCCTTTGAAGATTCTTTTTGACTGTAGCAACACTGAAAAGTCCCATTGAGGTAGAGATGGAGGCGCTAGGGTCCAGGACCCCTTTTTACTTGTTGGCTTCTGACAAGGTGGATAGGGCATCTCTGCCTCTAGTGGAAGTTGAGATCTTAGTAAAGCGTTTCCTCTTGGTGCTGCCAGACTTCAAGACACATAGTCTTGAGGCTGGCAGTCCTCACGTTATCAGATCAGCAGTGGTTAAGGGTGCAGCTGTGGGTGGAGTCCCGGCGTCTCCACGTATTGGCTGATGAGAGGCAAGAGCTTCAACTAAGACTGTTTCTAAGAGGTATGATCTAAGTGTAACATGAGATGGCGCTTACCTGCCTGGCCCACTGCAGGCACGCAGATGTTAGCTGTTACGCTTCACATAGGTACATTCTTAGAGAACTGGGCAGATCAGATGTGTCACTTTCTAGAGCATCTCTGTAGACTTGAATTGGCCCCGGGAGCAAATCAACCCATCTCTCTTGTTGTTGTTGTTGTTGTTTTTTGAGTTGGAGTCTCACTCTGTCGCCCAGACTGGAGTGCAGTGGCCGCTCCCGGCCACCACAGCCTCGACCTGCTGGGCTCCAGCGATCCTTCCGCCTCAGCCTTCCGAGTAGCCGGAATTACAGGCACGCGCTACCACGCCCGGCTGATTTTTTGATTTATTATAGAGATGAGGTCTCGCCTGCCCAGGCGGGTCTCGAACCCGCGGGCTCAGGCAATCCACTCACCTCAGCCTCCCAAAGGCGCAGGATTACAGGCTGAGGCACCGAGCCTGGCAACCCATCTCTCTTGATGGAAGGGTCTAGCAGGGGTTATGGATTTCACACTCATACATTTGAAGTTTTCTGTGAGCCATGTGTTGTGGGTGGTAGAAAGACCCAGCTTATGTTCACAGAAGAGCTTTCCGTCTAATTAGAGGGTATTCATCCATTCATTCATTCACTCATGCAACAAATATATGTGTACTGGCAGGCATGCAAATAACACAGGGATGTCTGCCTAGAATGGGTTAAGAATGGAGTGGCCACCACCAGGTTCCAGATACACCCAGTGATGGTGTGTTGCAGGGAAGCCATGTTTCAGCCCATCAAAAGAGCATACATGGATGCAGAGGGCCCTATCAGGATGACAGAGTATCTTAGAAACCCTGTATCTGTCCCTTCATGCCACCAGAGAGAGCATTCGAGGGACCGATATTTGAGGACATAGTGTAAAGACAGAGGCCCAGGAACTTGACTCCCTAAGGTGGTGTAGGTCAAGTGACCATAATCTGAATCCCTGGACCCTGTCAACTTGTTATTTTGGATCATTTGATACCTACTATGGGCAGAACTGGAATTTTACATAGAATAAGTAATTGCTGTCTTGACTGTGGCGAGTTTTTTCTGAGCAACTAAGCATCTTTACCAGTTCCTTGCTTCTGAGTGGAGTTTGGAATGAATATCCTCACTGAATATTGCTGAAAACCTCGGGTAGGGGAAGTTTTCTTCCTGTATTGATGCTGTCCTTGACGCACCACAGACCAAGTCAGATGCATTCATTTTGAAAGCACATGAACCGTTCACAGTGATGACCTCACGAAGTTCACATCTGCCAAGCCAGCGCGCCTGCCTGTGCTTCTGACCATCCCCAAGGCTGACTCCCACATAAAACTAGTCATGATAAATGAAGCAGGCATGCGAGAACCTGCCCTCTGCCTGCCTTGCTGTAACTGTTGGGGATCAATGTCTATATTGAGTCTTCCCCAATAACACATTTCTCACAGGGAGAAGGCCCCTGATGGCCCTTCAGAAGTGCAGACGAGGCACTTTGTGAGGTGGACCCTCTGTCTTCCAATTTTGCTTCTAAAAGATCTTTCAAATTAGATCCCATCAATGGGAGGAGTGCACACAGATTAGCAGTGAGTCCCCCGGATGGTATTTGTGGGTCTCTATGTAATCAAGATTGTCAAAGTACAATAAATTCAGCCCATAGCTGAATCATAAACAAGAAGTCCATTTATAAATAACGCGAGGTGAGTGGGTCTGTAAAATGCTGCCTGCCCAGGCTGGCTAAGTCATTTGCATGATGGAGCCCAGCAGCTGGGGTTTCACAGTCTCCTATGCCCGCAGTTCCGAAGATGTGGGGAAAGGATAAGAATCTAAAAATAGAAAAGGCATCTTCTTATCGTCTCATATGGGTGGGGTACAACAGACAAACTATGAAAAGCATCCCCTTTATAAGGGATGCTGCTTACTGGGTGTTCTCTGGTTACAATGATTTCTGTCTTAGATTTTCACTTAAGTGCAATGCTGCATTTGTAATCCTGTGATTATTTTTCCCCCATCTTGAATTTAAAAAGTCTTTGTCTGATTTGGAGAAGCCCTCCTACAGAGGTTTGCAAAAGGATTGGCATCATTCCCAATCAGTGCCCACATTGTAGGAATATTTCAGTGTGTCTGATCCCAATGATTGGCTGGTCATCTCTATGGCAATAAAAAACACAGCCATATTCAAACAGAAATCCCCTTCAAGGGAAAGTCAGTCTCTGAGTGTTTTATATGGGAATGTGGCTTGGGAAACTGGCAGTGATGTGTACCCATGTTGGAGACTCACAATTAACAGGCATACAACACCACCTTTCGCACACGATCAGGGAGGCTCGGGACAACTGCTGTGGGATCCTCATCCCATGGCTACACTCACAGCCTCCACCCTCCCCACTCCAGCCTGTTCCATCTTCCAAGAAACCCGAGTTCCTTCTGGAGGAGCCAAAATCTGCTTCCTTGTCGTTTCTGCTTGCTAGCTCTGGGGCCTCCCAGAACAAGTTAATCCCTTTTTCATTACAATTAAATGAATCCCTCCCAAAGGATTCAGAGCCCCAAAGATTAGTTTTCCCTCTCTGTTAGTTTTCTTTGAGCTGTTCTATTCCCTCAGCTTCTTCTCATGTGTCCCAACCGGGTTCCTTCACCTCCCAGTCACCCTCCTCAGAGCATGCAGGGACACGTTCCAAGTAGCCTTTATCCCTTTAAATATGGAGCCCAGGGTCTAATTCTGGGGGTTGGCCCGTTGGGATTATCTTCACCTAGTTGGCAGCAGAGATAAATACCCCAGTGATGGTTGGGGAGGTGGTGGAGGGGACCTGGCTGAGTCATCGTCCTTCCCTGGGACTGTCGGTTTGGACATGAAGGAGGAGCGGCTGGATATTTTGTCACTGGGCCTCAGTGGTGCAGTGGCCCGCAGCTAGGTGCTAGGAGGAAGGACATATAAATACTTATGTGCTGAGGACAAGTGAAAAGTATTCAGAAACTGGAATGTCCTTGAAGGATGTGACAGCCAAGCCAGAAAGGGGAAGTCAGGACTCACTTCCTGCACGTTGGAAAAAGGCCAGTCTATGGTCCTTGGGGACAGTGGCACCTCCTTGCCCCACCTGCCCCTGTTCTTATCCATGTGTGTTTCAAATTAACATCTCAACCTATTTTGCAGGATAGCAAGATTTTTTTTTTACCCTTTCTCTCCACTAAGGATTAATCTAAAAACAATTAGTAGGCAAACCGAACATTCCTTTCTTAAAATAAATGGAATGTGCTTAGTATCCCAGCCTCTCTGTTCTTTTCAGAGTCCTGTGAGTTGCCAATACAGTCACCCTGAAGTAATTCAGGAACTGATTTTGCCGTCTGTCATTTTTATAACCTCTTGCTTCTCCAACCTCCTGGCTGCTGTCCTGTTTTGGTATTTTCAGCATCAATCTGTTTGCCAAAAGGATGGTAAGAAATGAAGCAAAGCACCGCTTCCGTTTTTTCTTAATTGGATTATGATTGCTGTGATTATTTCTATTATTATCACTGTCATTTATGCTTTGGTCAGTCACGAGAAACCAGGATTGTCTAGCCGAGAGCAGGAATGACAGCCTGGCTCTCTGCCTTTCTTGCCAAATCCATGCTGTAACTTCCGCTCAGGGCCTTTTGTGCCTTAAAACCCTTGGATTTGGTGCAAATACCTGTAAGTGGGTGTGTCCTTTCGCAGTGGATGCTATGCTCACACGTCTGTCTCTGCTGGGTGGTCTTTCTGATCTTGATAGCTGGTGCCAAGTGGTCAACTGGCAAGTTGGACTCTTGTTGACAAATCTTTTCTTTCTAGTGCCCAGAAACTGGAGCTTTTGTCTTCAAAGGAATCTAATTGTCCAGATAAATATTTTCTCCAGTATCATCTAAGGCAGATGGAGGAGCAAACTGTCATCCAAGAATGAGCAGTCCTGGAGAGTTCAGATTTCAGGGTCAAGGAAAGGGTTTTGGAGAAACAAAGGAACCTGTTTCCTCCCCTCCCTCCCTCCCTTCCTTCTTCCCTCCCTCCTTCCCTCCCTCCCTTCCTTCCTACCTTGCTACCTTCCTTCCTGTCTTTTAAGATTTGAGGAAGATAGGGAGAGTAGAGGAATAAGAGCAATGCAAGAAAGCTGGGGAGAGTTGGACATGGTGGCTCCTGCATATAGACCCAGCACTTTGGGAGGCCAAAGTGGGTTGAGGCCAGCCTGGGCAACACAGCAAGATCCTAACTCTAAAAAAATGTAATAAAAACATTAGCCAGACTTAGTGGCACATGTCTATAGACCCAGCAACTCAGGAGGCTGAGACAGAAGGATCACCTGAGCCCAGAGGGTTGAAGCTTCAGTGAGCTGTGATCATGCCGCTGTACTCTACCACAGGCGACAAAGTGAGACCCCCAACTGAAAACAATTAAAAAAGAACAAAGAAAGCAGGAGAGACAGAGCAAAATGGAGAGTGAGGAAGTGAGCTCTTGGTTGCAGGGAGGGGTTCAAAGGTGGGGAAAGGAGAAGCCTGAGTGTGGGTGCCCTGCACCCACAGATGCTCAATGCCCACGAGTTCCTGCTGGCGGCAGTGTCGACTGATAACAGGAGCTGAAAGGCCCAAAGCACCTGGAGGGGTCTTCCTACTGGGCTCTTCTTTGGTCTTCTCCAGCCACCCCTCTCCCAAGCAGGCCCGAAACCCGGGGTGCCCCCGACTCAGGTGTCCTGCTCATTCAGGCCTGGCCTGTCTGCTGCCATGTGGCCGGCCAGCAGGCTCCCAGAACTCAGGCATCCTTTTCTCAAAATGCTGAGGAGAGGGATAAGATTTCACAGCAGGCACTTAGGGCCATTCCTCCCACAACGGTTGTCTCTGTCACTGGCCACCCCCAGGCAACCCCACCCGCCTGCACTCTCCCTACGAGGATGTCCTCTGGCCATGCCTCCGGGATCCTGTGCCTTCCTGCCTTTTCTCATTTTCCAGCTGACTAAGGTCACTCCTCTCTCAGGTCTTTTCCCTCCTGCAAAGTAAAGAGCGATGTTGCTCCTTGACAAAGCCCTGATTGCAGCAGAAAGGACTCACTTGTCTTGGCCAAGCCTGAGTGGGACGCAGCTCCACCCTCCCTCGGAAGGTCTTCCTGTATCCACACACTGCCATTTCAGACGTGACTTATAGATACATTCTCCTGATGTCCGTGGTATGATCAGTAACTCATAGGTTCAACAGGCTCTTTGGGACCTAAGCACTATGTGTGAAATTGGCTCTCCTGGAAAAAGTGATCTGAGCCCTACAAGTTTATTTATTCATCATATTTTAGAATAGCTAATTCATTCACATGAGTCAAAAATCCCAAATCATGAATGGATGTGCAGTTTCCTTTACACCCTTGTTCCCCTTCCGCCCACCGTCCCTCTCCTGTGGGCAGTCATTTTTATTAATAGTGATAATTAATAATAATCATGTGTGTGTTTCCAGAAATTTTTTATAGATAGAAGCCAGTACAAGCAAATGTACACACTTTTGCACCTATTTTTTTTTCCTTTGATGATGTATACCTTTGGACATTTTCCTTATGAGTATACTAAAAGCTTCTTCAGGCTGGGCATGGTGGCTCATGCCTATAGTCTCAGCACTTTGGGAGGCTGAGGCAGGAGGATCGCTTGAGCCCAGGAGTTTGAGACCAGCCTGGGCAACATAGCAAGACCTCGTCTCTACAAAAAAATTTTTAAAATTAGCTGAACATGGTGGTGTGCGCCTATAGTCCCAGCTACTCAGGAGACTGAGCCTGAAGGATCGTCTGACCCAGATAAGGCTTCAGTGAGCTGTGATCATGCCACTGCACTTCAGCCTGGGTGACAGAGTGAGACCCCTGGCTTAAACAAAAAAAAGAAAAGAAAAGCTTCTCTATCAATTTTTAGACCCAAATGGTATTGATTTGTATGGATACATCAAAATTTATTTAACCAGCCTCTGTAGGTGGATGGTTAAGTGGTGTCCAGCTCTTGACTCTTATGAACTGTGCTGGTTTGAACAACCTTGGACATTATTCCTTGTGTATGTGAGTTGGATGAATCCCTGTAAATGGAGTCTGGGGTCAAAGGCCACATGATTTGCAGTTTTGATAGATATTGCCAAACTGCCTTCCATTAAGGTGGGACTTGCTCATGTTTCTGCCTCACCCTCATCAGCCCAGCACGTTACACATTTGTGTGTTTTTTTATCTTTGAGAAAGGGTTTCACTCTGTGGCCCAGGCTAGAGTATAGTGGCGCGATCGTAGCTAAACATAACCGCTGACTGCTGGGCTCAGGCAATCCTTCTATCTCAGCCTACCCAGGCATACATCACCACACCCAGCAAATTTTTTTTTATTTTTTGTAGAGATTAGGGTCTCACCGTGTTACCCCGGCTGATCTCAAACTCCTGAACTCAAGCAATCCTTCCACCTCTGCCTCCCAAAGTGCCAGGATTGCAAATGTGAGCCACCGTACCCAGCCACACATTTGTGTCTCAAACAGGCTTTGGAATGCACCCCTGTCATGATTTGGGAGTTGACTGAATTCCCAGGCAGTGTGCTCATTAAATGTCCCGTCAAGACCTCGAAGTTGAGAGCCTGGTCCCTTTAGTGTTTGGTGGCCATGTGGCCTTGGCATGGTGGCTCAATGTTGGGGCCTCAGTAGCGTCTCATTTGTAAAGTGGGGAGAGTAACAGTAATGGCTTCATGGGTTCTTCTGAGAGAGCTAGTTCATGTCAGTGCCCAGCGTGCAGGGAAGCCCTTGCTATACATTGACTGTTGTAGTAAGTTCTGCCAGCTCTCAGGAGATGCTCATGCCCTCTCTGGGACCAGCCACTTCCTGCCAGGGAAGAAAGCACCCCACTAGGATTCTCCCTAAGTGACTGGCAGAGAAGATGTTGAAAGAGCAGTTGGCCTGGGAAGTGGAAGGGAAAAACAGTAAAGCTGCATGGACTGAGCTCAGAAGGTTCAGAAAGGAGAGGGCGAGTGGTCAGGGTAAGAAATCATCGGCGCTGGGTCCCCTCTCCTGGGTTCAAGCATGGCTGTCCGCACCAAGAGAGGAAAGATAACAGAAGAGAGAAAAGGACCAGATCAAAGCTCCAGACTCTTCCCCAGAAAATGCAGGTGTCAGCTCATCTAAAGCTTTAAAGCTCAGCCGGACACAGTGGCCCACATCTGTAATCCCAGCACTTTGGGAGGCCGAGGAGTTCAAGACCAGCCTGGGCAACATAGCGAGACCCCATCTCTACAAAAAATAAAAATATTAGCTAGGCATGGTGGTATGTACCTGTAGTCCTAGCTTTCCTGGAAGGCTGAGGCTGAGGCAGGAGGATCACTTGAGCCCAGGAATTTGAGGCTACACTCCAGCTTGGGTGACAGAACAAGACCTGGTCTCTAAAAAAATCACAGCAATATACAGTTGTAAAAATAACATTTTGCCCTAAATTTTTCATTTATTTTTAATATTTCAAAGTCTTTGGGAACTCTTAGGACTGGCACGTTATAGAAATTCAATATAAAACATTACTTCTAAACACCTAGAAGCCTATATCCCTGGCATACGTAAATATGATGTAAATATTTGTAGAAAGAAAGAAAAGTGCCTTTAAAGGTATTTTATTTAGGCTCTCCCACTTTCTAGAATCTCACTCTCTGCAGCTTATGTAACCTCCTTACCAACCCCTTTCTTATCCTTTTCTTCTTTTTTTTTGGTTAGAGACAGGGTCTCTCTATGTTGTCCAGGCTGGGCTTAAACTCCTGGGCTCAAAAAATCCTCCTGTCTCAGCCTCACAAGTAGCTAGAACTAAAGGTACACACCACTACATCTGGCTAATTTTTTGTAGACACAGTCTCACTCTGTTGCCCAGGCTGGTCTTGGCGCCTGGCCTCAAGTGATCCTTCCACCTCAGCCTCCCAAAGTGCTGGGATTACAGGCGTGAGCCACTGTACCCGGCTCACCTTTCCTTTATTTTTTGCCATTTCCCTCCAGCCTTCAGAGGGCAGCCCTCTACGCCTCTGACGTAAAACCCAACTTCAAGCAGGCCGAACAGGCCTCTGACTGGAAGCCCCTGGTGCCAGTGCCTGTGGCCAGGCAAGGACTGACCAGAGACCGGGGCCTGGCCTACACCTTGCTTCCTTTCAGGTGCCCGGCCGGAAGGCCTGCACATTGGGCACTCCTCCCCCAAGCTCTCAGAGAGCAGCGACCATTTCCTCCTCTGTTCCTCTTCTTCCTTTCCTCCTCACTGTTCCAAAGTCTTGTTTAGTTAAGGATGGATGTCAGCGATCCAGTCAGAGGGGCAGGGACCACTTTCCAGCTCCGTCTCCATGAGACTTTTTTGAAAAAAGAATTTGAAACACCCTGCCCCGAGGCCTGGCCTTGCATAATCCTGGCTCTGCCAGCTGACACAGGCACCCCTGGCATGCCCTGCGCTGCAGTGGACACACCATATCTTTCCATGACAGCTGTGCATGTGTTGGGGACACCATTCTGTGGGCAGCTGCACCTCAGGGTGCCCCACTGCTTCCGCAGGCAGTCAGTCACACTGTGCCCACAGGGACAGGAAGGCCACCGCCGGACAGCAGGGACCGTAGGCCAGGACTGGGCATTGTGCTCTCAATGGGAAGGAAGTTCTGATGTTTTTGTAGGAAGACCGGGTGTTTCAGCTTTTGTTGCTTTGACAAGACCCAAATGAAAGCTAAAACGACAAGAGAGAATGCCAGGACCTATAGTCAGGTCATGGCTGGCAGCACCGTGGTCAGCCCACCCTGCGTGGGTGCAACCCTCCTTATGCTGCCCCAGCTGTCTCCCCACTTCCAAAGCCCGAGGGGGGTGGCCCTCTCCAGCCCAATTGTTCTTGGCCTTCAGGCCTGGGTTGCGGGACAGTGTGCTGTCACACCGGCAAGCCACTTCCCAGTCAGATGCTGTCATGCTAGTGGACGGTGGCGCACAGCTCTTGTCATCTGCCACTGGTAAACGAATTTAAAACTCTTGCTGAAAGGAAAGAAATATGGGCAGATGCAGGCAGTCTCCAGCTGCTGCAGAGCAAATGTGGCTCCCGTCAAGCTACGAGCTAACCCAGTCATCGGAGTAAGTATCCAGGGAGATGAGCGCCTGAGGGGTAAGGTCCTAGCCGAGCCATGTGGAGTGTACCTGCTGTGGGGACGGTTTTAGCTCCTTCGTGTCAGCTGATGCAACTAAAGAGCTGGAGGGTTATTTCAGAAGATAAGAGTGTCTCATGAGTGAAAGAAGGCCTGAAGTCCCCAGTGCTGCCCTCTGTCTCATTAGATCTGATCTTGTCACGTAGTATGGGCAGGGAGGGTGTATCCGTTTTCCATGCTGGTAACAAAGTACCACAAGCTTTGGGGCTTACAATAGCACCCACGTATGGCCTTATGTTTTCTGTACATCAAGAATCTTGGTTGGGCTGAGCTCCAGGATCCTACTGGGCTGTGATACAGGTGTGGGTCAGGGCAGTGGTCTCATCAGAGGCTCGACTAGTGTAAGATCCACTTCCAAGCTCCCTCACATTGTTGGAAGAATTAATCTCCACAGGCTCTCGCGTGGCCTGACCACTTTGTCAGAGCCTTCAAAGGGAGTCTCTCCCCCACTGGCTCAGATAGAATCTTCTATAACATAAGCTAATCAGGGAGTGACCTGTCTCCTTTGCCATATTCTCCGTTAGAAGCAAGTCACAGGTTCCAACCACAGAGCACTTAACACCAGGAGATAGGTCGCAGACGCCCTTAGAATTCTGCCTACTGTAAGGAAAGGCGACAAACATTATCAATAATGTGTTGGAAGTATTCCCAAGTGAAGGCCCACCCAGTCGTATCTGACCACGTTTTTTGTTTTAAGTAAAGCAGTTTTGTTCTTTGCCTTTCGTCTCAGATACCTCCAAATCCTGCCTCCCATCCTGGAATCCCTGACAGTCCAGAATGTGCCACCATAACTTGGTTCCATCTTTAGCTCTTTGGTTCACTGGCTGTATGCTACTGAAAAAGGGGGATTTTTTAATTTTTATTTTTATTTTTGGTGGGAGGAAGTCTCCAGAATCTGTTTTCTCTTCTGTAAACATGCGTTCCACTAGGATTTCATGGGCACTAACATCTAATAGTTATCATCACTTAGTGAAATAATATTTCCCCCCCCTTTCTCTGTAGGACTATTCATTTTCATGTGCTCATTTTAGTTACATCCAAAACTCAACAGCAAAACGTTATCAGTCTTACTGGTGTGTACACCAAAGCAAAAGAGAAAAAATATGTTCAAGCAAATCCACTTGTATTTAGGAGCTAAAATCACTCAGGTCATTTGATGACAGCAGTTCTTAGAGGAAAAGGGCTAACATTTTAGACATGTCCAGAAAATCACATCCATGGCCTGTCTAAAAAGTGCTGATGTCGTAGGTTTGGGGTTTTTAAGTCTTTCTTCCTCTCCTTTTTTTCTTTTTTCCCCTGAAGTAAGACCAAGATTCATTCGAGATTCATTTTTATCCTGCGTAATGGTGGGAAACAATGAGATAAAGTTCGGCTTTAGGTGGGAACCGGCCCTGCCATCCTTCACAGGCTTTTGTAAAAAAGCAGGCCCGAGTAGTCCTGGAGGGGTCAGCAGATTATAACCTGCTTTGGTTTCTTCTCCAGGTTTCTTCTTGTTGTAGAAGGTAGTGGGTGATGTAACCGGCTCTCCAGGAAGCCCCACTCAGCGGCAACTTCCAGAAGGTCTCTGAGACCCTGTCTCATTTCACGGCCTCTTCTGAAGCCACTTGAGAACAATGATGTGACAGTCCCCATCCAAAAGGACTTTCGGAGACGTATGTGAAGAAAGTGGCCCTTTTCTCCCTCTTGTGAAAGAGACATTCCCAGACCCCAAAATGCCAGCCAAGACCCCGATTTACCTGAAAGCTGCCAATAACAAGAAAGGAAAGAAGTTTAAGCTGAGGGACATTTTGTCTCCTGACATGATCAGCCCTCCCCTCGGAGACTTTCGCCACACCATTCACATCGGCAAGGAGGGCCAGCATGACGTCTTTGGAGACATTTCATTTCTTCAAGGGAACTACGAGCTTTTACCTGGGAACCAGGAGAAAACACACCTGGGCCAGTTCGAGTTCTTCCGGGCCAACAGCACCTCGGACTCGGTGTTCACAGAAACACCCTCCCCGGTGCTCAAAAATGCCATCTCCCTGCCGACCATCGGAGGGTCCCAAGCGCTCATGTTGCCCCTGTTGTCCCCTGTGACCTTTAGTTCCAAGCAAGAGTCCTTTGGGCCAGCCAAGCTGCCCAGGCTTAGCTGCGAGCCCGTCATGGAGGAGAAGGTTCAGGAGAAAAGCAGCCTCTTGGAGAACGGGACAGTCCACCAGGGAGACACGTCGTGGGGCTCCAGCGGCTCTGCCTCTCAGTCCAGCCAGGGCAGGGACAGCCACTCCTCCAGCCTGTCCGAACAGTACTCCGACTGGCCGGCCGAGGACATGTTTGACCAGCCCGCCCCCTGTGAGCTCATCAAGGGCAAGACTAAATCCGAGGAGTCCCTCTCTGACCTTACGGGCTCTCTCCTCTCCCTGCAGCTGGATCTGGGGCCCTCACTTCTGGATGAGGTGCTGAATGTCATGGATAAAAACAAGTAGCAGGATGCCAGCTTGTTTCCCTTGGGGTGAAAGGTACCAACACAAACACAAAACACTCAACTGACCACAAAGAGGAGGGCTTCACGGGCTGTCTTTGCAGTTGTGTGATGGGTTTTCTAAAACGATGTTCCTACAAAGTATTTTTGTACCTGTGAAGCCCTGTTTGCAAAAACAATTCAGAATGAAACAAAACCTGTCCCAGCACAAGGAGGAAGTGAGTCAGTCAGCTCGTTTTCGGTGGGCATGGCTGCTGTTGCACTCCCATTTTTTGGCTGCAGACGTGTCAGAAATCTGGCTTGGCCAGGATCGGCACTAGCTGTGGAGGGCTGGGCGAGTCACGTTAAGGAACTTCCAGAACTTTATGGTAATCCGACATTTTCTGAACAAGAGGAGGTCACAATTCATTTTAACACCCAAGCCTTTTTTCTAGACTCTTTTCTATATTATATTGTTTGGGCTCACCATAAGCGAATTCTCCAGTGTTAAAACTTTCCTCTGTTTTCACATTTGAACAACTGTATGGGTTTTGGGGATTTTCTTATAGTTCTTATATATCCCTATATATTATATCTATATTGCAAAATTTTGACTGTCAGCTACATGTTGGTAAGACACAAGCAAAGTATTACTGTAACTAAGTTATTTTTAAAGTTAAAATATATTTTTACGTGCCTTTGGCTTTTTATTGCAGAGTCTACATTTTATAGCTAATACATCAAATGTTGTCATTTGATTTGTTTCCATGGGGGTTCCATTGTAAGTTGTGTATGTGTGTGTTTGCAAAAGTGTATGCATACTTAGCTTGACTTTTTTTTCCTTCATCTGTTATCCTGCTTCTAACAGCAGCCAGTAATGGATTGTAAAAGTCTGAAGGCACAGGTTACTCATGATTGTCCTGCAGAGACTGTGGGTTATACCACATACTGTTATCTGGAAACATGGGTATTTTAGTACAGTACATACTTGCATTACATAGGTACTTCCTACAACACAATAAAGAGTAAATGTTAACATGAACTTGCTTGTTTATAGTAATAAACAAGAACCTAAGAGAATAATATCTTCCTTAAATCTAGCTAGAAAAACTGCTCTAAAATGTACATGAGCCTCTAAAATAAGGTAAGAGATGATTTCCATTCACTCTCATTTTGATTACTTCCTAAGGTTTGAGATTCTAGAAACTGGGCCCCTCGACTTTAGGAGAAATGAACATGTGGGATCAGATTGGTTTTTTTTAGTGTCAACACTGTTTCCCCCCGTCAGCACTCATTTCTGGGCATTTGCTCCCTGACATGAACACCTTTTACAGCAAACTCTTACAAGCCTGGCCTCATCCCATATGAAAAATGTTTGTTTAGTCCTTGCAGCGAGTGCCATATAGTTAAGAGTAAGGAGGCTAGAAGGAGAGCAGTAGAGAGCACTTACTCTGCCCCAAGGAGCCAGAGATGGGCTGAGGATGTTGGTGAAGGAAACAGAGACAGGAAATATCCACGCGGATTCCTGTGTCTTGGTCAACCACTCTTTCCCCCTCAAGAAGAACACTTGCACACCCTGACTGCCTGCTCCTCTTCGTCGTAAACTTGTATTTCTCCTTGAAACATATCCCTGAAATGAGCTTCCCAACCACTTTGGTAGTTCTTTAATTCCACCATTGGAGCACCTGAAATAACCCTTGAACTGCAGGTGAAACACACTCAGGACAGCTAACCGGGAGATGAGGAAACCGGTTTCCCTAGAGTACTGGGTGCGTGCTTTCATTTCGCAGGTGTATTTCTTTTTTCTTTTCTTTTATTGAGTTGGAGTCTCACTCTGTCACCCAGACTGGAGTGCCCTGGCCGCTCCCGGCCACCGCAGCCTCGACCTGCTGGGCTCTGGCCATCCTTCCGCCTCAGCCTTCCAAGTAGCCAGAATTACAGGCATGCACTACCACGCCTGGCTGATTTTTTTTTTTCTTTTTTTTTTTAATTGTAGAGATGAGGTCTCGCTGCCCAGGCAGGTCTCGAACCCATGGGCTCAGGCAATCCACTCACCTCAGCCTCCCAAAGGCGCGGGATTACAGGCTGAGCCACCGAGCCCGGCTGCAGGTGTATTTCTTTATCCCACCACTTCCCAATGCTGTTTTTCTGTCGGACCACACCCCTCGCAGTTCACAGTTCCAAATACAGACTTCCCAGCCCCTCCAAAATCTTACTGATGAGGAAGCATTCAATGTATCATATCATTTGTAGCCAGTTTGGGCCAGACTTCTTCAGTGTCTTCCCTGTCTTCTTATTGATTGTGTTCAATCTCAATTGACTCTTCATTGGTAGCATGACCTCAAGGAAAAGATTCAACTGCTAGGTGAAATGAGAAGGAATTTGTGCCTTTTCTCTGCCCCCTCTCTGGTAAGTATGGAGAACAGACCCATCAGTGCTGGGTTGGTGTGATACAGTCTAAATAATCATGCCTCCTGCAAGTATTTAGCCATTTTAGTTTCTCCAAGCCCTTTCACGTACATTCTCTCTCCTTGAACTAGGTGTAATTGAGATGGCAACAGATATGCTTCTATTAGAAAGAGGAAGCAGAGCTATATCCGGTTTGGAAGTGGTTTTGTTGAGTCAGTCTTCTGGTGGCATGGCCCTTCCGATGCCAGGTCCCTCCCCAGAGACCAGGTGCACAGCCGGTGGTGGCTTTCTCTCCTTTGAAGAGGCACCTGCTGAAAGCCAAATTGACGTTCTCAGCCTGTGAACATTCTCCCACTTGAACCTACTTTATCTTTACTTGTATAAAGATAAGGAAACTCAAAATGCACTTTATTTGCAAGCTCAAAGAAAATGGCGAGCCACCTATGACCCAACAACCGGCAAAGAGACCATGCAGTTGTGTAAGTAGAGACCCTTCTTGTTGAGGTAGACAAGGTTCTTATGGGTGGATTTCTACCCACTAGGCCGTGAGACCTAATAAAGGACAAGCCATATTATTTCTGCCTAAAATTATCTACTTAAAAAGATCAAACTAACAGAGTATTCAGCTCTTCACAAATATGAAGTCCTTTCAGTGAGACAGAAATCAGTCAGCAATACACACAAAAGACCAAACAGGCTGAACAGAAAAAGAGAATCCTGGTCTCCAGAATCATAGTTTAGGCCTTTTTTCCACATTACTGCAAGTTACAATCTTTTTTCCTCAAGACTTCCTGTGAAGTCTTGAAATCCTGCAATGGAGGAAATCCATGAGTCATGAATTAACTTGATAAATATTTTAGAACAGACAAAAAGAAAATTATATATCAGATTTGGTTGTAATCCTCCCCCTAATATGGAACGTAGTGAGACAATCATTTTGCTGTGAAATATATAAACACGGTACAATGAGTCAACGTGATGATCTCTCTTCAATAAGAGTTCCTCCTTTGGAAATTATGCTAGCAACCAAATCCCAAATGTAGCAGTTCTAATAAACACAATTCTCAGATTTTAGAATTAGTTCGCCAGATTAATCTGAATAATTGACTTTTTTTTAGATGGATCAACAAGTCATATAAAGAGTTTATATAAAAGGTTATTGGGTGCTGCCCTGTGTCCCCACCCACATCCCTGATCCAGCAAAATAAGAAAAGTTTCCAGACGCAAAATGATAAGCCACCATCAACCCAAATGGGTAACCTTCTGGTTTGTTTGTCTATATGAGATTCAAGGAAGCCCCAATACTCAAGAGTTATTCATACACGAATACAGTAACTTAATTGTTTTGGGCTAAGCAGTACGTTTATTTTCTAAAGAAGGAGATGGTCTCTGGTAGATTTATGGCCAGCTTGTTTCATCTGACTATACCTATAATACTACATGCTTTATTCTGATGGTACACCATTTCATCCAGCGAGCTTTTCCATCTGAGAATGTTTAACTTTGACCTTAGAGCAAGTAGTTCAAAAATGTCTTAGTTGAGTTGTCAGGGAGTCATTATTGTGTGGTAAAATGCTACAAAGAAGTCATGTGGAAGAATGGGAACTATGCTTATTTTATGAAGTGATGTATAACACAATGAAATCTGTTTTACAACTACTGTGCTGCATTTAATTATCTTCCATTTTTACTTTAAGAAATCAGATAGTGATGTCATTTCCATGGGCTTCCAAAGGAGGTCAATAATCCATCCTTTGAGGGTCAGCCAAATTTCCTTCATGGAAAGCAGATCGACAGGGGTGATAGATAAAAACAACATCTGTCCAAACTAAAGCTGTCATGCAGAATAGAGCTAATATTCCAGAGACTCTTCATGCCGACAGACATGTTTGCCATACATCAAAATTAGCAGGGCTGAGTGAGTGAAGTGGGTATTGTGCTCACTGTAAAATGATTATTGGAGTATGTCATAAAGTATGCATGGGATTCATTGCCAAAAGGATCATGAGGGGAGCTTCATAGATGAGAAGGACCTGAAGGGGACCTCGAGAAACTGAAGAGATTGTTTTAGGGAGAGAGCCATTCCTGGGAGGAAGAATATTGTGAGTAAACAAAAGATTATAATTCCCATCCTAGTTGGATTTCTATTCAAAACACTCTAGGAACAAGGACTGGGGCAAGAGAATTCTCACTTGCAGGCCTGGAAAATTGGACCCACTCCTGAGAAGACTCTCCCAGTTGGAAGAAGAGAAGATTCTGGAATCAGACTGCTGAACAGGTGGTTCTCAGGGTTTTATATATATTTGTGTAAAATTAGCATTTTGTGGACGCTTGTGCCCAGTCCATAGTGCCTATTTTGTGGTCTGAAGGTCAGAGTGGGGTGCTTCAATAGAGAGGCCGACGTGAAGTGTTCGGGGAAAGTCTTTTATGATGATGAAGGAAGTGAGAGGGACTGTCTGTCTCCTGAAACAGCTCCGGATGGAACAGGTTTGTATCTCTTCTGTTACCCTGAGCTGAGCACACTTGGGCAGCCATCCCACCAGCAGAGTCCCCAGAAACTTCCTCACACCCCCTCTCAACCCATCTTCTCCTAGGCTGGCTTGTATTTTCTGACTGAGTATCCCCAAGATTAAGGAAGAAAGCTCCACAGGAAAGAGGAGAATCCAGATGTCACTGACAAGCCTCAGCTGAGAATTCCTGGGTCCCTAGAATCCAGGAGGACCAAGGGTGCTAACCTAAGAAGTAGGAAACCAACTCAAAGGCGTAGAAACAGACCCTGAACTTGTAACTCTTTGATATCCAGACTCACAAAACTGAGGCTCAGAGAGGAACAGAAATCCCAGGCTTCCGAAGACCTGCCTCTTCCCAGAGGTGATTTCTGGACTGTCCACCATCCCTTGGGGAAGACCACATTAGCTCCCAGGGTGAGCTCTTTCCCTACAAAGCACATCAGGAAAATGGTCATCCCAGCCTAGCACAAGGTCCCCCAACATTTACACTACAGAAACCCACATAAAATACAGACAGTCCTGACTTACGGTGGCTCTAAGTTAAAAATGCACTTTCGACTTAGGTAATTTTCGATTTATGACAGGTTTATCAGGGTGTAATCCCATCATAAGCGGAGGAGAATCTGTAGTGAAAAGATCCTTTCATTACATTTGGGTTTTGAAAATCCCAACAAAGAAACCCTTTGAGGTACTGCTTCCATAGAAACTTCCCGTCTTTAGCATAAGTCACAAGAAATGAGTGTTAAAATGCCAAAGGATGTTGTCTTCATTCCTGTGGCCAGCCTTGTTGTGAGGGAAACAGGCAGAACCCTAGTGACCCTGGAAGGGCAATCCTGCTCTCAGCAAATTCTCCTTCACTCAGCTGCACCGGGGCTAGAAAATTCTCCCCTGGAGATGGGTTCCTTTGTGTGAGGCATTACATTAGGCATGGAGTCCTTTTAGAATAATCCCAGAAGTGATGGCCTCTGCAAGCCACCAACAACACTTATCAGATGCCTACAGTAAGAACACTAGCCTCTAGCAACTGGACTGGGGTAAAGGAGAAGGAGAGACCAGGGTGAAGAGTGAGTTTGGTTAATACATAATTTTGCCTGGAACCAGGAAAAAAAACAATAAAAAACACAAGAGCAGTGAGGTGACAGACTTTTCTAAGATTTACCTGTCACCGAATGTGGCCCTCACTGGAGGAAATAATGAAGGTTATTGTTGGCTGGTCTCCTGGTGCCAGAGGAGTGCATACAACCATTTCAATTAGGTAATTTTGAATCAACCAAATTAGATAGTACAGAAGATTAATATAAAGCTCCCAATGGCCGACATGTTTCCATTCACCCTACAGGCCAGAAATCTCCAAGACATTACTGCCTTTGATGCCAAGGGTTGACGTTTCTAAGTCACTGTCTGATCTTCGCTTCACCTCCTCCCTCTCTCTCAACCATAGCATCTTAGTGACATGACTTCCTTGAGGAGATTATGATTTTATCATGAAGTCCCCTTTATAACACTTTTTTTCTGTGTTCTAAGATAAGCCATCCTTTAGAAATGCCCCCAGACACTTCAAAAAGCCTGAAAACCACATTATAAATTACATATTGAGTTTTTCAGAGTAAGCAGTAATGTTCAGACACAACTTTGGAAAGTAAGCAGGGGCACTGTTAAAAGGAGGAGAAGAAAATGGTAATTGTCTTCTAACCCCTCCTCCCGTTGCATGGAAATGAACTTGAGATGGGATTAGAAACAAGAAACAAAACATTTACAGCAGTAGATTTTTCACCATAAATGGCAAGAAGGAAGAGGAGACGAACACAATCTTAGGTATTAGATTAGCAGCCAATAAAATCCTCCCATCCTAGTCCCAGATGTTGGCTCCTGTGACCAAATAAAGCACTGTTTGTGAAGCTTCCCTCTGCAGTAACCCCCTTTTACAAAAACAAAAATTCAAGTGGTGGGTTCATTGTTGATTGCTCATTTTTAACACAGCTGGCTCTTCAGACTTCGTAAACACATTGAATATTCACCAGGTATCTTAGGCCATTGACAGGAAAAATTGTGTCATGATAACAGAACACAGACAAGAGGCAGACCCGACTGTATAAGACCAGGGGAAGCAGGACGTTTGTACCAAAGCCCACACTCCTGGAAAGTGTTCTAACCAGAGGTACACAAAGTATTGAAAGTGAAATGGCTTCCAGGAGTGGGATGCCCACCCCTCCAACCAGTCATGAAACAGGAAAGCACAGGGAAAACTCTCCTCTCTTCCTACTCCTAATTATCTGAAGTTTCACCTCCCCAGGGAGATCCCTTGGCTCCACATACCCAGCCCTTCCCTTTGGGTCCTAGGAGAAGGTCACAGGAGACAACAGACCTGGGTGTCTAGAGTATGGTTTGGAGGGCAAGTTCCTATCTGGACAAGTCCAGGAAAGATATCTTTGCATCTCTTGTCCATCCAACAAGGGCTCTCCTTGTAGTTTGATTTCATTATAAAACATCAAGTGAGGCCAGGCTCGGCGACTAAGCCTGTAATCCTACCACTTTGGGAGACTGAGGCAAGTGGATTGCCTGAGCCGGCGGGTTTGAGACCGGTCCGGGCAACTTGATGAGAGCTTGTCTCTACAATAAATCAAAAACTAGCCAGGCACAGTGGCATGCGCCTGTAGTTCCTACTACTTGGAAGGCTGAGGTGGAAGGATTGCTCGAGCCCAGCAGGTCGACACTGGGGTGGCCGTGAATGGGCCGCTGCACTCCAGCCTGGGTGATGGAGTGAGACTCCAACTCAAAAAAAAAAAAAAAAAAAATCAAGTGAGATTTGATGAACAGTACCTCTGTGATAGGTTGAATAATGGCCCCCAAAGATATGAGGCCCTCGTTTCTGGAACTTGTAATGTTATCTTATTTGGAAAAAGGGACTTGACAGTTATGATTAAGTTAAGTATTGAGATGGAGAGTAATCCCGAGTTATCTGGGAGGGCTCTAAATGCAATCACAATTGTCCTTCTAAGAGAGAGGCAAAGGGAAATTTTACCCACAGAAGAGGAGGAAACAGACAATTATCGGAGTTATGATGCATCCGCAAGTCAAGGAATGCCAACAGCCACCAAAAGATGGAAGAGGCTGGGACCAGATTCTCCTCAGAGCCTCCAGAAGGAGGATGGCCCTGCTCACAGCTTGATTTCAACCTGGTGGCACTGATTTCAGATTTCTAGCATCTAGAACTGTGAGAAAATAAATCTCTTGTTTTAAGTTGCTGAGTTTGTAGTAATTTGTCAGAGCAGACATAGGAAATGAATGTGACACCCAAGCACTGGAGAGAATACAGAAAAAATGGAGACTCTTAAGCATAGAGAACATTAGGGACTGAATTAAATTCCTCTAAGATTCTGATGTTGAAGTCCTGACCCTCAGGGCAATTGGATTTGGAGCTAAGGCCCTTAAAGGGGTCCTTAGGGTTGGATGAGCTTATAAGGGAGGGACCCTAACTGGAGAGGATACGTGTGCTTACAAGAAAAGGAAGAGGGCTCCTTGGAAGGCTGAGGTGAAAGGATTGCCGGAGCCCAGCAGGTTGACACTGGGGTGGCCATGAGCGTGCCACTGCACTCTGGCGACAAAGTGAGACTCCAACTAAAAAAAAAAAAAAAAAAAAAAGAAAGGAAGCGACACTAGGGGTGCCACACACAGAGGCAAGGCCATGGGCAGACACAGTGAGAAAGTCGTCTGCAAGCCAGGGAGAGAGGTCTCAGGAGAAACCAAAACTGCCAACACCTTGATCTTGACTTTCAGCCTCCAGAACTGTGAGAAATTTCTGTTGTTTAAGCCACCCAGTCCATGGTATTTTGCTACGGCAGCCCTGGCAAAGCAATACAGAGAATTAGCAAAGAAGACTGCTTGAAGTGTTAGGGTTTTGTTTTGGTTATTTATTTATTTGTTTGTTTGTTTATTTTAAATTTTTGAGTTGGAGTCTCGCTCCGTCGCCCAGGCTAGAGTGTAGTGGCACATTCAAGGCCAACACAGCATCAACCTGCTGGGCTCCAGGGATTCTTCTGCCTTAGCCTTCCAAGTAGCTGAACTACAGGCGTGCGCTACCACACCCAGCTACCTTTTGATTTAGTGTAGAGACAACATCTCGCCAAGTTTCCCAGGCCGGTCTCGAATCCGCAGGCTCAGGCAATCCACTCGCCTCGGCTTCCCAAAGTACTAAGATTACAGGCTGAGCCACCGAGCCTGGCTGTTTTCATTTATTTAAAGAGACGAGATCTTACTATGTTGCACAGTATGGTCTTGAAACCTGGACTCAAGTGATCTTCTGGACTGGGCCTCCCAAAATACTGGGATTACAGGCATGACCACCTGTGTTAGGTTCTTTAAGGAGATAAGGCTACGATGCCCCCACCTTCCTGGACCTGTTTCCACTGTAAGAAGCGGGGTTTCCATTGACTGAGTGGTGCTTTGGCTGGTGGCAAGAGGAGAACATTCCAGACGGGAGATCAGCAGGGGCAATGTCTAGCCCTGCACTAACATTTCCAGAACCATCTCCCCCCACGAGTGCACAAGAGAAAGCTGCTTTCATGTGCCACATGTTGAGACAGGATAACACAGTGTCTAATCAGACACAGGTGTGATGCCTGAGCCCACAGGCAAAGTCAACTACCTTAGGGAGGGCCACTGTCACTCACAACTGACGGCTGCCGGTGTGTAGCCATGCATGGTGGGCAGACGTCGGGGAGATGGAGGGTAGTACGGGATGTGAAACATGTTTTCAGGCTTGTTTCCATCCCTAGACAGCATTTAACATGGGCAGAAGCCAGACTCAAGCCCTGTCATCCAGATAACAACGAAAGGGGTGCAGAAAAGATTGCAGAGGGGACGCTCAGGTGTTGCCAGGGAGATAGTCTTCCAGTTGCTTTTTGCCTAGAAAGTGTTTCTTCCCACACACGTGCTGGGCAAAGTTAAACAGACCTACCCAGCATACTGAGAAGAAGTCCAAAGGGCTCACTGAGACCCGAGAGGATGCCAGGGACTTAAATACCTATTCAGGAAGCCGGGTAGCAGAGACAGCCAGTAAGCTGGAGGAGAAGCTTGCCGGGCTGAACCTCCCACATCACGGCACACAAAGAAAACTGCAACATTGGACTGGCACTGTGGGGAAATGAAAGGGCTATCGTGGCTGACCCAGGCCCCACCCCCTGCCACAGGTGCTGGGGTGCAATGCTTCAGTGCACACTTGACACCCGATCTTTGCATGGTGGGAAGCTCACCCAGGGGATGGCATCTCACTGGCTCCTGGCTGTTGATGGGACCACCCTGTAGCTCTTCAGAGGACTCACAGTCCTCTCTAGAGGTACAAGCGAGCATCATGTCAGTTGAGGCATGACAGCCCTGGTGGCAGTGGTAGTGGCAGCAACAGGGGCGCAGCAAACCCCTCACCTGTAATGGGCATGAACAAACCCAGAGCAAACCAGAGGGGCCTGGGAGCCCAGAGAGCCAACTGGTGAGTGGAGAAAAGTCTAAGTAGCCCAAGTGTTCTCAGGGACAACACTGAGACCACCCACCATGGAAAAACAGTGTCAGTCTCAAGGACCAGGGCTTCTGCAGGAACATGCTCAAGCCTCATCCTCTGAAAATCACCACAGCCCTGCCTCAAACCCAAAAGCCCCTCCACCCCTTCAAGAGGGCTTTGACACTGATGTCTCCATTTCCTCCCCTCTCGTTCACTGAAGCCACTGTCCTCTGCACTACCTCTGCTACTCACTGAAGCTTCAGCTGGCAAAGTGACCGCTGACCCGTGCTCCCAGAGTCGCAGACGTCCCCACCCACCTCTCTTCCTTCTCTGCAGCATCTGACTCCACAGGGCACTGCTTTACCTATCACTCCCTTCTCTCTAGCTTTCTCCTCCCTCTCCAATGCCATGACTCCAAATTCTTCCTGCTGCTTCCTTTGTTTCCTGCCATGTCACTTCCAGGCACCCAGGACCATCCTCAACTTTATTCTTAGTGACATTTGTTTTCAGAGCTTCGGCTCCCAGCTGTTGACTATGACTCCCAAATCGCTGTCCCGCCCAGACTCATTTGCTGGACTGAGACTCATCCCTGATCATCTCTGCTTGCTTGGCCTGCAGGACCCCCAAATTCCCCATATTTCCAACTGAGCTCACCACCACCCACAATACGCGTCCATCCTCCTGTGCGTGTGAGAGATGCTGCCATCCAACCAGCTGCTCGGGACAAAACCTGGGAGGCTCCTCCTCCCTCCATCAGCCCTCTCATTCCTCAGTATTTCTCAAATCCAGTCTCTTTTCTCCAGTTCCACTGCCCCTAATGTCATTCAAACCCTCATCACTCCTTGCTTCTATGATAGCAAGATCTCCTACCTATTTCCCTGACTTTGGGATGATCCCTGCTAAAGTTTTTGTTTGATTTTTTGGGTGGTGGGTTCTAAAAATATTTTCTAAATACTTTATTTTTAAAAATATTTTAAACTCTCTAAGTGAACATTGAAACCCACCAAGTCCCAGGTCAACAACTTTCAGAGATGCTCCCTTCCCATATAAAGCCCAAACTCCTAAGCAGGTGTATAAGACGCTCTGCAAACTCCTTGTGTAAGTTGCAGAAGCTGGATATAAATCCAGATTTCATGAATGAAAGTCTAATGCTCACCCTCCTGACACCCTAGTCTGTAGCAAGGAAGTGGTGCTGGCTGTGTGCTGCCAGGGCTCAAATAGGAGGAGAAAAGAAGATGAACATCCTTGCTCCTGAGTGGGAGGCTTTATTCAGAGCATCTTCCTTTAAAGTTCAACTTTCTTATAAAACTCAGATCACTTTGTCCGCTTCCTTCCTAAGCAGCTGGTGGGGGCTGATGGTTCTGGGGCCTTCTTATATTGGAAAATGGCATTCTCTTTTTTCCCTGTCTTAGAACACCAAGCAAGGACCAGGTAGAGTCCAGGAGAGCAGAACCGAGGATGTCATCTCAACTGCTTCTCATTGAGTTTAGAGGGGGCAAAGGGGCCATGCACCTCACCCACAGCTTGGCCCAGAATGGACACTTACATGAGGCATTAGGAATAAAGCCCAGGTTGGCAATGAGGTGTCCCTTTTCTGGAATGTTCCTCTAGAACCTGCAGTGGTAGCAAGGGACAGAACAGAATTTGGGTTTTAGGATCTTTGTAGACACGACTGACCTGTAGGTCTCCAGACTGCCACCAAACAGGCATGAACTTTTGGGCCACCCAACGTGACATTAGCTCTCCTAAAAGATATTTCATAACTCTAGTAGCCCAGAGCTCCATGTGGACTGATCTCATTGCAGCTCACAGTGGAAAAACAAACAAACAAACAAACCATGATGTAGCAATAAAGAGTAATTGAAGCATTTTTCATATTTAGCCTTCTCCCAAAGAACTCCAAAGGAAATTCAATTTATAATCCATAGCTCTGCCAGAATTTTCTGGAGGGTGTGGAGGGGAGGAAGAGGGGCTATGACTACTTATACATTTTCATCTGTGAGATTTCATAGTAAGTATGTCTGTTATCACATAGAAGATCTTTGCCTTAAGTTCTCATTCCCTCTCACACTATTGTAAGAGCCTCTGATTTCAATACTGCCCATCCTAAGTCACCACTCTGACTAAAGTCCTCACCCGGTCCCCATAGCTTGAAGACAAAGTCCAAACTCTTCAAAATGGCACTCAAGGCCCTTCCCCTTCCAGTTTCAATCTACACATTCGCCTGATTCACACTGGCCCCCACATGCAGCTTCTAGCAAATACCATACTTTTCAGCCTCTGTGTCTTTGCATGAGCTTCTCTCGCAAAGAGGTACCCACTGATGCCTCTATCAGAAATGCCACTTCTGCTGTGAAGCCTGAGTTGGAATCCCTGGGCATTAGCCTTGCTCTCCTCCTGGTTGCCTCACATGCTTTGCACAGCCTCTCTACCCAGGAGCTCTCCCATAGTTTCACAGCCAAGTCCATCCTCCCGACGAGAAAGCCCAGTCCTCCAGTCCAACTCCCAACCCAGCATAGGAGCTGTCATTGAATAAAGAAAAGAATGAAAGAATGAATAAACAGATAAAAAGTAGAGGCTCAAATTAATCAGCCAGATACAATGGCTCAGGCTTGTAATCCCAGCACTTTGGGAGGCAGAGATGGGAGGATCATTTGAGGCCAGGAGTTTGAGACCTGCCTGGACAACATAGCAAGACCCTGTCTCTACAAAAAGTACAAAAATTAGCTGGGCATAATTATGCATACCTATATTGTCCCAGCTACTCAGGAGGCTGAAGTGGAAGGATCCCTTGAGCCCAGGAGTTGGAGGCTGTCGTAAACTATGTCCCCGCCCCTGCACTCCAGCATGGGTGACAGAACGAGATCCTGTCTCTAATTAATTATTTTAACTTAATTATTGCTCACTTAAGAAGAATTTTTTTTATTAACCTGCAAGAAATGGGTTCTGAGGAGCCTTTACTAGATACAAGAAATGCCATAAATTCTGCAAAAGAATTTTCAGAAAAAGAGAACAATGTATTATGTGTTTTTCTAATGTAAGAAAACAATATAGAGACAAATAGGACAGAAACATTTTTTAAAAAATACATACTTGCAAATGTTTCCATGGAGATGAATTGTTTTTCCCTAGTTACAAGTCTTAGTTATTTACTTTATAAAGGAAAATAGCCCTATTGAAAATTATTGTTGTTTGCTTCAATGAGCTACAGCCATTACAGTGGGTTTTAAAATGTTGTTGGTTTCAAGGACAAGAATGTGATTTGGAGCCTGTAAGCACTTAGGCTCCCGTACAAGCCTAAACAAACACTTTTTAATCAGTGTTAGTGCTTTAAGAAATTTTTAATCTGCCACTTAAGAGACACTCATGTGCAAGCTGGCAAAAAAGGAGGGGAAAAACCTGTCACCTTTACCACACATTATCTAAATGTGCTGAAGCGAATGTACTTCAGATAATCTGCCCTGCTGTGCATGAACACATCATAGGATAGGAACTGATTCTATATCCTAACTGGTGTCATCGGCTATTTCTAAGAAAGCCAAATGGTGTCAGAAACAAAGAACTATAAACTATCTTTAGTAACAAAGAGAGACAACATGTAAAAATTGACTGCAGTGCCTCCTGGTGCAAAGCAAAAAATTGGATCTTATGCCATCCAAATATTTTTAAATGATATAAAATGTTAGTTCAGTAGCTTTCTATCTTCAAAACGTAGACACATAGGCATGAATTACACAAAGCTCCCAATTATCTCATCCAACACCGCAGCTGTCACAAACCATGGGATGCCTGGTCTGCAGGCAAGTGGAGAGTCAAGTTCTAACCACAGGCACTCAAGGACACACAACTGGGCGTCTAAAAGAATGTACACTTGCGCCACCCTAGGCATCTCTGTGTTCTCAGCACGCTTTAACCCGACTATTCAGATGCAAGATCTGAGGATGTGAATGAAGGTGGATAATCCCGGACTTTTTTTCCTGTATCAAATATGTCGCTCTCCCGCTTCATGAGATGTATGTAGTTCCAAAAGCAGGGAACAAATTCTATGAAAACATGCCGCCTGTACATTAAAACAGAATTGGTTCATTGACTGTGTATATGTGTGTGTGATATAGTATGTATGTGTAGAGTGTACGTGTGAGAGAGAGAGAGAGAGAGGGAGAGAGAGGAGAGAGAAAGAAGACAGAGAGAGAGAGAGAGAGAGAGAGAGAGAGAGACTAAGAGAGAATGACCGATAGGTTGAGCCAGGCAAATGACCAAAGAGACAGAGAGAAAGGGTAGCAAAATTACCAGCTTGGAAAGAAGTTGAAGCCTACAAATATTTCAAAGCACAAGATGATTTTTGAAAAGGAGACAACAGAGAAAGAATACCTTAAATGAGAAGAAAACATGGGAAAATGAGAAATTACAAGGGAAAGCAAGAGCGGATGCCTAGAATATAAAATAAGGTGACACCAAGCAGGGCTGTCCAGGGTGTGTGTCCTTGGCAAATATTTTTTGCAGGATCCCTGTCTACAGAAGCAATTTGATTTGTTTAATGTTTTGCAAAATTCATGGATGTAGGTGAGGCCTAATGACTTATCGATGGAGATTTAGAATAATGGATAAAGAGATATTTTCATATTTGCTTATTGTCCAATCAGTGTAAATGGAGACTATTTATAGTGTCTAGGTGCCATGGCTTCCTGTGTAGGCATCTGAACCTTCTTTTTGTGTTCTTTATTGTTAGATGTGCTAATTTCACATTTCTCACTGGGAGAAAGGGTAGCACTGCTGTTATTATTCATTGTTGTTATTCATTGTGGCTCTTCATAATATGTATTAAAACAACATAGACTCTGTGACCTCTCCATTGCCCTAATATCATGGATCTAATGCTGTTTTATATATATATTATATATGTTATAAATATATATATTATCATATAATAAATATATAAATACATACATATTTATTTATTATATGTATTTAATGCATTGTCCACCCTGCCACCCATGAATCCTGGCTCCCAATGACCCTCTCAAGGGTTGCTACTGTGCTTTGTGTGAGTGACACAAAGGTCATTCTTGCACAGATTATGCAGGAAAATGTAAATGTTAATTCATTTTCTAATCATGTGAAGTTCAGTTTGAAATTTTATAGTATAAGTATAGAACTTTTCCCAACCATATCTTCTTTTAAACTCCCTAGGGAAATGCTGTAACCCTTGCATTCCTAGAATGTGATTTCTTTTGATGTTGACAGTACCCTTGACTTCCACACATTACCACCAGCGGGCAGGCAGGGGGAGAGTCATGAGTAGAAAAAGAAGAGTTGTCCAATTTGTGCAAGGAACATCTATTTGTCACCAATACAACTTAAATGTGGAGGGATCAATGTCAACACACTTATGGGAGGCAAGAGAGAGCTTCAATCAGAAGAGTCTGTTAACATTGCAGAGCAAAGACCAAAAGCTCTCTGAGGACAGACAATGACATGTCCACTTCTGGAGCAATGTTCGGGAAAGGGGATTGACTATCTAGTGCCAGAGATGGGAGGCATACAAGGGAGGGATGGGTGACACTACCTTCACTGCCCCAGGGTGCTGTAGACTGGAAGCTGCTATGTATTGGAACAGGGAGGAATGAGAGCTGACGCATTGACTCCACAAGTGGCTCAAGCCCAAGGACTGGCAGTGAGCCATGGGCACCCCAGAGCTGAACTCGCGGGTTTTACATGAGTGAGAGTCATCAAAATCAGTGTGTCTGCACTTGTACGGTGGCTCAACCTCACCCAGCAGATGCCACAAAAAAAGGCAAAGCTATTCTGGGGAACAATCGCTTGTCAGGTCTCCCTCCTGGAGCCAGGGCCAGGCCAGGGCCCCAGAATAAACCCATAGATATGAGTTCCGGCACTCTTTGGGGCATCAGACTGGCCCCACATGAGGGATGGGGAGTAGAGATCAAAGAACCTCCAAAGGGGAGAGATGGAGACTAGGATACAGGCCTTAGCTCAGGGTATCTTGCCCCAATGGCACTGCTGCTCCAGCCGTTCCCAGGAGAACTTTGAAAATGTTGAGGAAGGCACTCCCAAGCACAAAAGCCTCAGGGCCTGGGACAGAGAGCCGGGGTCCACGGCCATGCTGACATCAGCCACATCTATCACCAACTGGAAATGGCATGGAGGAATCTGAGACACAGGGCAGTTAGGCAAAATGTGCCATACCCAGCTCCTAAGTTGTGGAATCTGATCTGAACCCAAAGGGTCTGGCTGTAGCCTCTGTGTGCTCTGCTGTGAAACAACCTGAAAAAGATGGTAGACATTACATTCGGACACACCTGGGCTTGAATGACCACGCTGATAATTTCCATTCTTCTACCAGGGGTAACACAAGAATAACAGAACCTACCTACTTCTTAAGAGTGTTTTGAGTCAAAGGAGCCAACATCTCTTAGTGTAACTTGTTCTGTAAAAGGCTAGATGGTAAATTCTTCAGGCTCTGAAGTCCACACAGTCTCTGCCAAGTCTGTAGCATGAAAATAGCCACAGACAATGGGTAATTGAATGAGTGTTGCCATGTTCCAATAAAACAGTACAAAAAACAGATGGGTTGGGGGCTGAGTTTGGCCCACAGATCTTGCTTTGCCAACTCCCTGTTTTGAAAATTAATTCAGATAATGCCAATAAAAGTTTTATAATAGTTACCTGTACTTGGTAAACATTCAGCAAGTATTAGCTGCTATTATTATACCAACAAAATGACTACATTTTAAATTTATTGGTTCATGGTTCTGGTGTGTCTGCCCCCCCCCTTTTCTTTAGTCTCATTATTTTACAGTCACATTGTACATACTTGAGGGAAAATAATGGGTGAATAAAAAATGTTTCATGATCTGAATGCGTCCTCATTACTGCTGTTTTTTCAAGACTTCTTTTTAGAATTATTTTCCACTGCAAACCGTCATTGTCTTTGAAATGTGAGTCAAAGGAGCTAAGGTCTCAGTATAACTTTATTATGCATTCAAAAGAAAATTTTTCCATTCCTTCATATTTCTGTTTCAGTAATATCAAATACTGGGGATTTTAGGTGCTACAAGTCAATTTTTCAAACCTACATTAATGTAATGCATAAAATAATCAGCCTTGTCATCACTATTTGTGACTCCTACAGTCATTTATAGACAGTATTGTTTATCTGCAATGTACACAGCACTCTTCTTTTGTGTACAGCACTTCTTGTCTTTGGGAGTTGATCCTTCCCTCCGTTTTATTCCTATGGTTTAAAACAGCTATCATCAGTGTCAGTGGGTCTTGGGGTGAACACTGAACCCGAGCTATGAGCTGTGAGGGTTAGTTGCTTCAGCTGGTCTTGTTTCCAGTAGTCAGAAGAGTGTTTGTCAGACCGAATGGACCCAACAAATACAGAAAAGCAGAACCGGGTTGGAGAGACAAAGGGTTATGATGATCCAATCCTCATCCCAATTATCCCTAAGGCCTAGCCACATCCCTGTCCTTCCATGGTTTAGTTATGAGAGACAAGGAATCCCCCTCTTGCCTAAGCGATTTTCAATTGATTTTGGACTATGGCGTCACCCTGGTTGATGTGAATCACCCCTACTTGGCTCATCCCAAGAGAAACGTCTTCATTTGCCTCTTGCCAGATGTGTGGCTTGGCATCATGGAGAGTAACTTCTAGAGATTCTAAGAGAAGAAAACTGACTCGAGGGTGGAATTCAGATCAAGGTTTTACACGTCTTTCATCCAGAAGACCAGATGAAACCAACTGGGCCAAGAAGGGAATGACTTTAGTGACCAGGCATGGTTTTCGCAATTATCTTTTATAACTAAGTCAACTGGAGACATTGTACCCAATTAGGAAAAAAAAAAGGAAAACTCTAAGCTGATAACACTGCGCTAAGAGATATCACGGGTCATCTTGTGGCAAGGGACCTGTACTCAGGGTTTTGCAGCAAAACATGATGTGAGGAAAACCTAATAAAAAAAGAAGTAGCAGAACTCTGTGATTAAAAACAAAATGTATAGTTCTCCCCTGATTTTCAGGACTTCATCCCATGACCATTTGGAAAGCAGATAACAGATGGCTACACATTTGGCACGGTGGTTCTAGGTCTCTATGTATTCCCTTGAGCAGGTGGCTGACTTTTGGAGATTAATGTACAAGGTTTTCTTAGGGATACTTGAAGAATCAACTATCTAAATATATTTTTATCTGCTGTTCAGACAGCAGGTATGAGGAAATGAGCAAAGCCGCTTGGAACTAGAGATCTGGGTTCAAGCTCTGCCCTGGACTATTTATTTAGTGGGCTATTCAAATTTTCTGAGCCTCAGACTCCTCTTCTGTAAATTGGGGTGGTAAGATTATTTGCTTCACAGGGATAGATAGGATAGTAGATGCAAAAGGGAATATATAAAATATTCTTAACCATCTTAATTTTCTAAGTACAGTAAATAACCGCTTTAGTTTTCTAACCCTCCAAGGGCTCCGATCATTCATATATTAGTGTGAATTTATCAATCTATTTGCTTCTGTTGTGATTATCCCTGAGGAAATGAACATTTTTACAAGGTGGCAGGAAGGATTATTTTTGGGATAGGGAAGGAAGGAAGGAAAATAGGGAGGGAAGGAAGAAGGGAGACTTTGATGGCATTCGAAAGGAAGAGAAAATTGGCCATTAGAGAGTAAGATGAAGGGCTCTATCCATGGTGAAGATAAGGGAGTCATAGAGGAAAGGGCCCCAAAAGAATCAGAAGAAAAAAAATTTGGAGGTCGTCAAAGAACAGCTTCGGCCCAGCTCGGTGGCTCAGCCATAATCCCAGCACTTTGGGAGGCCAAGGCGAGTGAATTGCCTGAGCCTGCGGGTTCCAGACCCACCTGGGCAACTTGGTGAGACCTCATCTCTACAATAAATAAAAAATTAGCTGGGTGTGGTGGTGCGTGCCTGTAGTTCCAGTTACTTGGAAGGCTGAGGCAGAAGAATGCCCGAGCCCAGCAGGTCAAGGCCGCGGTGGCCGGGAGCATGCCACTGCACTCCAGTCTGAGCGATAGTGTGAGACTCCAACTCAAAACAAAAAACAAAAAAAACCAGCTTCGAGGTTTTCTAAGAATCAATCAGCTCTGAGAACTGTGCTCCTGGCTCTCCAAAAAGTCAGTTCTTTTCTCTCCTGACGCAAAAGAAAGCACAAATTCCTGCCATAGCTTCTGATCATCAGTGCATCTAATGGCAGGAGAAGGTGAGCAGGAATTAGAGGGTCTTATTTGGCTGGGTCCCGTCTCACCACAGCCACACCTGACCCAAAAACAGCCGGCCATGCTCAAGACCAGCTGTCGCCCAGATGCTGACGACCCATGTTCTCTGTGAAGCACCATCGTACCTCTCTGCCAGGAAGTGCTTTTGCAAGGCAAAGAAACAGAGACCAGACATCTAACTTCACAAAAACTAACAAGTGTCTAGTCCTCACAGCAGCTTGCTTGTACAGCTGTGGCGGGCGAGTGGGACTTCCCCACCCCCACGCCTGCCAACCCTAACACTCAAGGAGAATCGTCTCACAGGGGACAGAGGGGGCCCAAGGCTACACCAGGGCTCTTTCACCAAAATGATTTGAGAACTCCCTCCCTCTCAAGAGTCCTTGGTCCAGATACATTTATCTTACTAATATTCTTCTGCCAGAGACTGTGAATTTCAGACGGCCATACTCTATTTTCCAGAACCTTCCACATTGTAACTGCCTATTAATTACCTCTGCTTTGTCAGCTGGCCTCACACACAGGGCCTAAATGTTTAGTCTGCAGTTTGTGTAAGCACTCTCCTGCTTCGTAATTACTCTCTGGAATTACTTAGCTCTGAAGGCACCACCATAAAAATCTGTGCTTTTCAATATTCTTACAATGGTGCATTGTCAGGCTTGCATTTGTGATGCCCTGTTCAAGCGTTGCAGTGAATCTGCACAGGATCGGTCCTTTGAACAAATCCCCCCAATTTTACACCTACTTCTCAGGATCCTAGGCCAGGGGAGCTAGGGGAGTGGGTTCTGGGGGCAGTGGAGGGTAGGAGAAGCCCTTTCTGTTTCCACTAGGCACATGAAGAAGGAGTTTCTACAGTCCTGAAGGAGTTTCTACAATCCACACTGGCCCTGACCAAGTTGGAGTCGTAATGAACTTGGAGGAGTCTCCACTGTGACACTGCATGCTCATGTGCCATGCCCATTCTTCCACTGACCTTGGCTTAGTGGGGCCAGGAAACATGGGCCTGCCCAATGGGAATGGACTCCTCGCTTCAGGGAAAAGCAGAAAGGGGAGAGGTTCAAGATGGTTCCAAGGGAAAGGGCGATTCAGAGCTGGTTACCACATCAGAGCAGGTCTTTCATGCTGCCTGGAGAAGCCCCATCTCACCGGTCTAGCGATTTCCAGTACCATCTCTAATCATTCACCATCCCAAAATGTCCTTCAGTCAGGTTGGCTTATTCATCTCACTCTTATGATCTTTTACCACCCCTGTGATTCCACTCCTGTCTTCTGCCCATCTAGAAGGCCCTTTCAATATTCAGTTCAAATTTGCCTCTTCTAGGGAGACTTTCTTTACCTGATGGCCTCAGATCATCTCTTGCCTCTCTCAAACAGCTCCATACATTCTGTTTATAAAGTAACCATGCCTCATGCTTCCCTCCTCCTTCTGTTATCCTAAATGTCATTCATATTTTTACGAATACTTAATTTTGCTTTGCTGATGTATTTTCTCATGTCAAAAGATGTAGGTTTTGTTGTTGTTGTTGTTTTGTTTTGTTTAATAGAGATGTGCTGTACAAGTAAGGATTAACTACATAAGTAGGTTGCACGCAGGTGAAGTTTGGGTTTTTTTTTTTTTTTTGGAGTTGTAGTCTCACTCTGTCACCCAGGCTGGAGTGCAGTGGCACACTCATAGCCACCCCATAGTCGACTTGCAAGGCTCCGGTGATCATTCACTTCAGTCTTCCAAGTAGCCGGAACTATAGGTGTACACTACCATACCCAGCTAATTTTTGATTTATTGCAGAGGCGAGGGCTTGCCAAGTTGCCAGGGCTGGTCTCGAACCTGCAGGCTCAGGCAATCCACTCGCCTCAGCCTCCCAAATTGCTGGGATTACAGGCTGAGCCACTGAGCCCAGCCAAGTTTGGGCTTCTAATTGGCTGTCACTCCCCCTGGTAGTCCACCAGGTACCCCTTGTGTTGTCACAGGACCCTCACCCTTCTCCCTCCTCCCTCCCCTTGCAGTGCCCAGCAACTGTCATTTTCTCCTTTGTGCTAACGTGAGTACTCAGTTCTTTGTTTCTGTGACAGTTCACTTGGTATGATAGTCTCCAACTCTATCCAATTTGCTCTGAAGTTCATGATTTTATTTTTCTTTATGGCTATGTAATACTCCATCATGTATATGCGCCACATGTTTTTAATCCAGTCCACTTTTCGATGGGTAGCAGGGTTGGTTCCATGTTTTTGCTAGCGTGAATACTGCAGCAAGAAACATGTGTATGCAGGTGTCTTTTTTTGTAAAGCGATATATGTTCCTCCAGATATATTCCCAGGAGAGATTGCTGGATTGTATGGAAGGTCAATTTTTAATTCTTTTGTCAATTGCCACACTGTTTTCCACAGAGGTTGAACTCGCTTGCACTCCCACCAACAATGCAGAAGCATTCTCTTTTCTCCACACCTGCACCAGTATCTGTTTTGTTTTGTTTTTTTTAATTAGTGATAGCCATTCTTACTGGAGCTAGGTGGTATCATACTGTAGTTTTGATTTGCATTTCTCCGATGATTGGTGAGGCTGAGCATTTTTCAGGTGTTTGCTGGCTGATTGTATGTCCTCTTTTGAGAAGTGTCTGTTCATGTCCTTTGCCCACTTTTTAATAGCGTTATTTGTTTTTTTCCTTACACTTCATTTGAGTTCCTTGTAGATGCTGGATGTTAGCCCTTTGTCAGATACATAATTTCCAATTTTTTTTCCATTTTGTGGGTTGTCTCTTTACTCTCTTGATGGTTTCCTTTGCTGTGCAAAAAAACTTTTGCTTGATGAGGTCCCACTTTACAGATGTAAGTTTCTTGAAGGCAAGGGTCTTGTCTTATTATCTTCACACTTCTTACAGCATCAACAACAATATTCAAATAATGTCTTCACTTCACAAATGATTTAGTTCATTTGCTATATCACACCCAGAAGTTACCGGTTTCTTTGCCTTCCTTACTAAAAGCCAGAGTAAGAAGCGGACCTGTGACTCAGCCTGTTTAGCAATGACATCTAGATGTTTAGTTCATTAATTAACTGGTACTATAATTTTAGGAGTTGCCTTGTTTTCTCACTCCTGTGTTCCAATTCTGCCTACTAGCAGAATGGGTAAATTTTTCTGTTGTTGTTATTATTATTATTATTATTATTATTATTTATTTTTTTGGCTACTTAGAGAGCCAACTTGCTCTCTACTCTGTAAAAAGTGGAATTAGTCATGGTTACTGAAGAAAGGAGAACACATTCAAAATGATATCAGGCTGGGCACAGTGACTCAAGCCTGTAATCCCAGCACTCTGAGGGGCCAAGGTGAGAGAATTGCCTGAGCCCACAGGTTCAAGAACAGTCTGGGTAGTATGGCGAGATCTTGTCTCTACAATAAATCAAAAAATTAACCGGGCATGGTAGCACATGACTGTTGTTCTGGCTACTTGGCAGGCTGAGGCAGAAGGATCACAGGCTCCCAGCACGTCGATGCTGGGGTGGCCATGCGTGTGCCACTGCTCTCCAGCCTGGGTGACAGAGACCCCAGTTCAAAATAATAATAATAATATCAGGGTATGAGATTGCTTTTCAGTCAAAATCTGAGCACCCACAGGAGACTGAATTTGTAAATACTGACTGTAACTTATGCTAAAAAATATTGGCTTCCTAAGCTATATTGCTGCCAAAATATTTCTTTCCCACACGCCTACCCAGAGTTTTGGCCTGTGGCTGGCAACACACCCTCTGCCTTAAGTTAACCTCATAGCAAGGGTAAACCTTTAAATGTACTCATGTGGTGGGGAGATGGGGAAGAGAGGAAGAGGAGGGGGAGGAAGAGGGGGAGGGGAAGGGGGAGGGAGAGATTTAAATTAAAACTTGAAAAAGGCCGGGCTTGGTGGCTCAGCATGTGATCCCAGCACTTTGGGAGGCTGAGTCAAGTGGACTGCCTGAGCCCACGGGTTCGAGACCCACCCGGGCAACTTGGCAAGACCTCGTCTCCACAATTAATCAAAAATTAGCCGGGCGTGGTAGCCCACACCTGTAGTTCCAGCTACTTGGAAGGCTGAGGTGGAAGGATCTCTGGAACCCAACAGGTCAAGGCTGTGGTGGCTGGAAGCGTGCCACTGCATTCCAGCCTGGGTGATGGAATGAGACGCCAACCAAAAAAAAAACCCAAAAAACTTGATAAAATAAAAAAGACAGCATAGCAAATGACAAAAGTACTATTTCCAATGGTGTCTGAAGTCTACTATTTGAGTTAAGTGAAACATTAACCTAACTAATGAGTATGAAAGCTTTATAAAGAATCTGGGCAGGGATGACTCATCTGAAAACGGACAGTTTCACAGTTTACACAGGTTTCATTCTGTCCAAGTGTGGGGAACACCCACCATTCCGACCACAGCTCGGGGTCCCATGACGACCTCGTACATTTATTCTCAGGATTTACAAGGAAGATTATGTCAGAACTCGAACTCTTACTGTGGTCACACCATCCAGAGTCCAGTTACCCACTGTCCACTCCTCCATGCCCTCACCCCATCTCTGGCTCCTGTGTCTACATGAACAATCTCTATTTCATATCAGATCTGCTTGGTTTCAGAACTTGGCATTCTTTTGAGCTCCACAAAGACACAAAACCATGAGAAACAAAACCACCTTACCTAGGGAAAGCAAGGTAGTTTACGCTGCCTATCTCATGGCAACAAGTTAGTCCATCAAGAACTTCATGAAGTACCCTTCCTTGGCCACTTGACCACCGTGAGGTATCCTCTCAGGAGAACCGAGCCTATGTCCACAAGCCAGTTCCTAAGTCGCTTCCACGTTTTCAGATATTTCTTGTTAGTAACAACTCTCCTTCTCATGCCAGCTTTTTGTCTTAGTTCATTTTCTGTTGCTAGAACAGAATACCCTAGACTAGGTAACTTGTGAAGAGAAGAAATGTATTTCTTATAGTTCTGGAGGCTGGGAAGTCCAACTCTGAGGTGCCACATCTGGTGAGGGCCCTCTTCCTGAGTCATAAAACCATGGAGGGCCTCAGATGGTGAGAGGGGCAAGACCCTGACAGCTCAGTCTCTCTCTCTCTTCTTATAAGGCTACCAGTCCCATCATGGGGGCCCCACCCTGATGACCTTCGCTGATATTAATTACCTTCCAAAAGCCCAATCTCGAAATACCACCAACATATGAATTTGGGGATTAAGTTTCCATACTGAGGGACATAATCAAAGCAGCTCCTTCTCCTTCTCCTTACTGGTCTGACGTAAGCCTGTTATTTTCTGAAAAGCAAGTACTTCATTCTTCTTGCAATGGAGTAAGAGGTTTCTACAAGTAACAGGAGAAGCCTTTGTGGGGGCCATGGTGTTGACACCCTAAAGGTTCACTAAAAAAATCACTGGCATGAGGCAGGCTTGATTAATGGGAGAAAAGGCATATGAATTGTATTTAATGTACACAAATGGGAGTCTTCAGAGAGAAGGCCCAACTTCCTATAACTTGGAGGTTACAGGGAGAATGGGGGCTTGCATTCTGGTAAAACAGGTTATGGGAAGGAGGAGAGGAATTCTGTTGAAGGGTAACAAAAGATTGGAGGAATGAATGGATGGGGAAACGGAGAGTGACTTGCAAATAGTTCTCCTTGGAAGCAGAATGAACCCGAGAGATAGGCATTATTTTGTAAGAGAGTTCTTTCTCTCCTTCCCACAATAGACAGTTTTAACAAGGAGAGGAGGCAACTTGGGAGAAATAACTAGAGGTGGTCAGAGAGCCATTGAAGCAAAATGCTATATTTTGGAGATGAATTTCCCTGCACCCCTTCACCCTTCTAGTATGATTTTTATTTCTATCTCTCAGCCCGGCCTGAATCCTTGTAAGAGTGGTTGGATATGAAAAACGACTGGTCACATAATTTGTAGGGTTCCATGTAAAGGAGAAATGTGGGTGGGGCTCCTTGCTCAAAAATTGTTAACAATTTCAAGACATCGACCACAGAGTATTAAACCAAACACAGGGGCCTCTTGAGCATGGAGCCCTGTGGGGCTACACAGGTCGCATACCATGAAGCTAGCCCTGAAAAGAAAAGTCACAGGAATTGCAGACATTTACACGAAATGTGTACCATTTGTGACCCATTACTGTGTATCACAAATAACAATTGTGCATGTCGTAATTATGTAAGTGAAAATATGCTATCATTATATAAACACTACTCTGTAAGGATACAATGCAAGGTATTGTTTTTACAAGCCGTAGTGTTTACTTTGTTGACAGGCATGTTGATTGAAGAACCAAACTCTGCTCATATGTGGAAGGCCTTCAGAGGGACCGTGTGGCAATGCATCCCCTCACAAATTTCAATTTGAAGAGGGTACGAATGCTGTGACTCAAACATACATTGAGTCACAACACCAACCACAACTCTCAACAATGCATTTAGGAGCTAAAAGAAATCTTGCATTTAATTCAGGACAGACTAGCTGATAGAAATTATATCGTGGAGCCGGGCTCAGTGGCTCAGCCTGTAATCCCGCACCTTTGGGAGGCTGAAGTGAGTGGATTGCCTGAGCCTGCAGGTTCGAGACCCGCCTGGGCAGCGAGACCTCATCTCTACGATAAATCAAAAAATCAGCCGGACGTGGTAGTGCGTGCCTGTAATTCTGGCTACCTGGAAGGCTGAGGCGGAAGGATCGCCAGAGCCCAGCAGGTTGAGGCTGCGGTGGCCGGGAGCAGCCACTGCACTCCAGTCTGGGCAACAGAGTGAGACTCCAACTCAAAAAAATAAATAAATAAAATAAAATAAATTATATCGTGGGTAAGAGAGGTAGTTCCTAGACTTTTTTCACTGATTTTACAAACCAGTGAAATTTCCAAGACATTTAGAAGATGAACATGAAGTTGACACTTTTTTTTTTTTAACTTGGAGTCTCACTCTGTCACCCAGACTGGAATGCAGTGGCACGCTCCCAGCCACCACAGCCTCGACCTGCTGGGCTCTGGCGATTCCTCTGCCTCGGCCTTCCAAGTAGCTGGAACTACAGGTGCTCACTACCATGCCCGGCCAATTTTCTTGATTTATCGTAGACATGAGGTCTCGCCAAGTTGCCCAGGCGGGTCTCGAACCCGCGGGTTCAGGCAATCCACTCACCTCAACCTCCCAAAGTGCGGGATTACAGGCTGAGCCACCAAGCCCAGCTAGTTGACACATTTTAATTTTGCCATGTAAGGACATCAGAAACTAGCAACTCATTTAAGAAGGACATTTATGACAAAAAACACCAAACCCCATTATTTTAAAATAAAAGCACTACTGCAAGTTAAATGAATGTAGTATTATGAACAACTCACACCTGTCCCAGTGTTTAAGTGAAAGTTTTCTGTTATAATCATGGTCAGCAGACTGACATTTCTGATCTATGGGTCCAGAGGTCAGTGGCTACAGGATTATCTATGAGGACTGACATATTATTTTGCTTTAACTTGGATGATTCCTAAGACCCATGGCCAATTCTCTGCTTCAGAGACACAATTCACTTTGATATTGTCATCCAGATGTCCCCTTTCCTCTGTTCCTCAGCTCCAGTAATCAGCGATTTGCTTAAATCTGGCCCAACCCCAAATCTATGTCTTCAGATCCTAAAATATCCTCCTCATATTCTCTGAGTATCTGTGCATTGGTTCTCTCTCTTTGTCCCTGTGCTCCTGTATTCACATGGAATGTTTCTGGTTCAAGTCCATTCATTGTTTAAAACTCCGTCCAGTTCAAGCACTTCAACATCTAGTCAACTTCTGGGACAGTGTTGGGCATGAGGTCTTCAATCATCTTCTTCAATCCACCTCCATTCTTCCCTTTCTCATCTGTCACCTCCCTAGAACAACAGAAAAATGCTCTTCCTTCTAGAGAATAGTGCTGTCCCCAAGTAGATGCCCTTGAGTATTTAACATTTACCATAATGGGACTTCCAAACTAGTAAGATTCCCTCCCTAAAGGAATTCTGGTGGACTTAATGTTTTTCCTATATATTACTTATCGTCCCATAATCCCACATGTTCCTTGAAACTTTCCCTGGTTCCTTTAGCTTTTAGTAACCTCCTGATCCTCTGAATTTAAGCACTACTAAGGGCTGGTACCACATCGCATAAACTTTGTCCTGTGTTGTGACGTATCTGAGAGGCAGGATAGTAATTCTTATACTTCTATTCATTCATTCAGCAAGCAAGTTCTGGATGTCCACTTTTTGCCTGGCACACTTAATACAGATGGCAGCATCTACCCTTGAGAAGCTCATCACTTAGGAAGGAACAGAAGCAATTACAAAAGTAGATTAAAATACACTGTGAAAAGAGCCAGAGTAGAAGAAAGAGTAAGGGGGCCTACAAGAGGAAAAATGACCCTTCCCTGGGCAAGTTGTAAAGGGCCTTTGAAGGATGCATAAGAGGTCATAGCGAGAGAGCATTCCAGACAGGAAGACAAATCCACACAGGCATGGAAACATAAAAGAGCAAGTTACAGAAGAAAAAATCAAGAAGTTCAGTGTGACTGTGGCTTGGAGCTTCCAGAGTAGATGGAAAAGAAGTTTTCAGGTTGGGCTCGGTGACTCAGCCTATAATCCCAGCACTTTGGGAGGCCGAGGCCAATGGATTGCCTGAGCCCGCGGGTTCAAGACCAGCCCTGGCAACTTGGAGAGACCTCGTCTCTACAATATATCAAAAGTTAGCTGGGCGTGGTAGCGTGCGACTGTAGTTCCAGCTACTTGGAAGGCTGAGGCAGAAGGATTGCTGGAGCCCCGCAGGTTGATGCTGGGGTAGCTGTGAGTGTGCCACTGCACTCCAGCCTGGGTGACAGAGTGAGACTCCAACTCAAAAAAAAAAAAGAAGTTTTCAGGAAGGCTTAAAAAAAATAAAAGGATTCTGAGTGTCTCCTAGCTCTTGGTCTATTGCTGGACTTATAGTCTGTGACTAATCAGTAATAGCTTGGTTAACAATTTACCCTCTTCAAAGAACTTTTACATTCATAATCTTTGGCCTTAACAACTCTAGATAAATAATATCTCCTCCAAATTTACGGTGATGAAATTGAGGCTCAGAGAATTTTGGAGTTGTGCTTCAAGTCAACCAGTTAAATAATATCAGATGAGATGCTAATCCAGCTAGCTCCTCTAGGTTCAAAACTCTTTCTACCACTCAAGCCAGGGTTAAAAGATCCATGGTCTTTGTCATCATGAAGCCTTGTAGAGTGAGGTGCCGTACAACTTAATGGAAAGAGAATGAGCTTTAGAACCATAATATCCAAATCCAAGTCACTTATGACCTGTGGGACCTTAGGAAAGTGACAGAATTTCTGGGCCTCTGTTTTGTCTGCCACTGTCCACATTACAAGACAAGCCTTAGTCACAGAACTATTGATGAGATCAAAGCATATAATTCCTCCGTAAATTATAAGTCATAACATAAAAACTGTTTTTAAGTGACGATTCAGCAGACAGAGGAGACTTTACGCATAACCTTTGGAAAAAAAATGTGGACTTATTTGAAGTTATACCCAATATTTGTATTTTGGCCCATGTAGTCTGATATGTCCTTAAAGCTCCTCATTCTTCCTTATTTTTCCTGGACTGTACTTTACAGGCTCAGGTTTATTTCTAAAATGAATTATAAACTCACATATGAATCATTTGCTGTCCTCATTTCACACCACAAGGTCTATTTTTGGGGGGATGGAGAAGGAGAACTGACAGCGACTACACGCTTCTGTAAGAATCTGTTATGCACTCAGATAAAATGGCTCCTTTCTCCACGGGTTTCCACTTGGAAGAAATTGGTTAAGAAACGCTCTTTTCCAGGATCTTTGTATCATGAAACCACTGCCACTGGGCTGCAGGGTGGGGAAAGAGGACACAGGGAAATGGCATGCAAATGTCAGTCAGATCTGTCAACGCCCACCCCGGCAATTTTGCAGGCTCATCCGTCAGCTTTCCCTCCAAGTGTTGACATCCAGAAAAACTATGTTGTTGATGCCAAATTACCTCAAAGACCCAAACAATGACAGAACCATGAGACAGACACAGCAGTGAAAATAAAATAGGGAGATACCCCCATGATACACCCAAAATCACATGGTCTAATTTTATATGCCCCTGCAACCTCCTCCCCAAACAACTAAGCTCCTCAATCAATTAGTGCCATCTAACATGGAGGGGGATTGGATCACAGCTCTCACAGCTGACATTTTCCACTGAGCTAGCCACCCCCCCTTTTTTTCTTCCCCAAATAGTGAAAGCTCTGTTTGTTTCACAATGCATTAATTCTTGCTGCTTGCAAGAAATTATTTTTGGAGGTATCATATTTTAATATAAGTTTCCATGAATCTTTCCACAAGATTCCCTTGCATTTAAGCCCTGCCCTCTCAGCCGGGCTCACCAAACAATGCCCACGCTTCATACGCCCTCAGCTCTGGGACAGGCTAAACACTGTGTTCACCGCCTGGACCACAGCCCTGGGTTGCTGGTGGGGAAGAGAGAACGTTTGCAACCGAGCTCAAGTGTCATGGTGGTTTTCAGCTGGCAAAAGCATCTGAACATAGCTGTTGCACTCTTCATGCTCATGAAGGGATTTTCCAACAATCTAAGCTATGTTTTGAAATCTGCATGATTATAGGGTATAGCTCCTTCTCCTCTATTCTGTTCTCTCTCCAGCCCTCTGCTTCCCCAGTGGCTCAGAGCAGAACTTTTGGAAAATACAGTCAAAGGAAAGACCAGGCTTTTTTTCTTTTTTTTGCCAAAGAGGCTGATTAAAAGAAAAGTCATATTATATTCTTTCATATTTTGATTAGCCTAATTATACCAATGTTATTTACTGACTCTGTTCTTCATTCAAAATACCAGAATTAAACAGAATGGCTGCAAATGTAAGAAAGTCAGTCTTGGGGAAGGAAGACTCTCAAATATGCTATCTACTCAGCATGGAAGCCACTGACTGGTACCTTTCTTTTTTCCTTCCAGATTCCAAGGGCTATCATTACATTTAAAATCTGTTCTCCCCTCCCCCCCGATTTTCAATATACTACACTTTTATCTCTTTCACTGGATACTTGGAAACAGAATGAACAGTGTTTGAATTCACTCTTGTCACTTTAACAGGTTAGAGTCTCTGAGCCTTTGTTTCCTCTCCTATAACATGAGAATAATACCAGCTGATGGGTTAGGTTACTGAGATGATTAAAATACTGTGTAAAGCCTATAAAATATTGACTTGCACACGCTAAGTTCACAGTAAATAAAAGACATCATTACTATTACCATTACTACTGATGAGGTGGACTGTTACATTGTGGCTCCCCCAATAAATGACACTTTCTGACATTCACCCCCCATAAAGTCCCCTCCCATGTAAAAGCTGGGTTTGATCACGTCACTCGGTTTGGCCAATGAGACGCTAGCAAGTGAGCTCGCAAGCAGAAACTGGATAAGCTCTTGCAAAATGGGTTTGTTTTCTTGGAAGCTCCCTCTTGAACCCCAGCTGGATGCTATGAGGAAGTTAGGCCATGTGAAGAAGTCCTGGAGGATGAGACACCCCAGGCAGAGAGAGACCATTTGGAGGAGAACTGAGATGCCCCAGCTAAGCTCCCATTGGATACAGTCAATACCACCGAGAGCAGAAGGACTGCCCAAGGAACTGTGAGAACTAACACATCATTATTGACCGAAAACTGAAACACCTGGGAGTGAAAAACACCACATTCATTTAAAAGATAAGTCTTACTCAACTGATGAAGACAGTCCGGCAATACAAACACAGAGCATGGACTTTGGAGTCACAATAGCCATGGGTTGGATCAATTACAAATTATATGACTGTGGGCAAATTAATTCTCCTCTCTAAGCCTCAGTTCTATCATCTGCACATGAAAATAATCGTAGCTACTTCATAGGGTTATTGTGAGGATTAAACAAGATAATCCACATAAAACACCCACAAGTGCTGGGTGCAGGCTTGCATTTAAAATGTATAAGTGATTTTATCATCATTTTCACTAAGGTGGAAATAGAAGTATAGTGATATTGTTCAAAATACCTGGATCTCTTGTTAATAATGAGTTGGCAGAGGTCACTGCCCAACTTGGTGACCCTAAGGATGTACTGAGCAGCTAATGAGACCAGTCATTGATATCCAGGTCATATCTGCTGTGGCAGCTGAGTTAAATGACAATTGTGTACACTGTTTCTTTAAAGAAAATATTGATGTTGGGTTTTCGCAGGTACTTTACATTTACTTACTGGGGGTCTTTATGCAACCACCTGCCCTTGCTTTTCTTTTACAGAGTGAAGAAGCAATACTAATCCCAGAAAACCTGGTTTAGCTCCAGGAATCCAACCGAGGAGAGAAAGGCATAGCCTTTCAACTCTTATTGAGAAGAGTTCAACAGAACAAACACATCAAGTTCAGGGAGACTGAACTCGCCAGGTACCACTAGGGCATAGCTTCAGCCCTAACCAAAAGCCAGGATTTTACTGCAACCCAAGCATTCCTGGAACTACATAGTCAGAAGAAAGAGACTGTGTCGAGAGCATCTATCAAATGCATATTAGAAGGTGCCTGAAAGATACTATTTTAAAATAAATCAGGCTTGAGCAAGGGTAGTCATAAACCTCAAACATCTGTTTCACAGCTCATAATCCTGTACTTCTTTAGGGGAATGCATAGTGTTACCTCTACTGGCAGCACGAGCCTGTTGATAAGGAACAAATGGAAAATTTTCAAGGGGATACACTCTTCTCTGAGTGGTTTGGAAACTTTTTGAAGAAGTTGGTAAAATGGGTTTTCACAGAATCCTAGGACTGGAGAGATGATTGAGTTGATATCCACAGCCCTTACTGTTTTGCTTGGAATGCTTAAATGCTTTAAAACTTCACAGTGGCCAGTTCCTCCCTCTGTAATTATTTCTCATCTTATGACAATTGGGTCATTTCCTGGACACTTCTGTCAGGCAGGCCCAGTGTTTCTCTAAGGCAGCTCGCCCCTCCTCCTGTCCAGGTTTCTGTCCTGCCCTGGCTTCTTCTGCCCAGCAGACTCCTTCTTATGTCTGTGTATCAGCTCATATAAACTTCCGGAAGTCCCAATCCATTTCCGTGATGTGTAGATGACCCCAGGGAATCTCTGCTCAATTCACAAAGTCACCCCAAATGCTTACAGTCTAGCAAGTGAGAGGCGGAGATATGGCTGGGTCAGAACAAAAATTACAGAAAGGCTGGGGCCACCGAGAATCCAAAAACCTTATGAAAAAGGAAGCATGGGCCGGTGCAGCGGTTCAAGCCTGTAATCCCAGCACTTTGGGAGACCGGGGTAACAGGATTGCCTGAGCCCAGGGATTCAAGACCAGCGTGGGCAACTTGATGAGACCTTGTCTCTACAATGTATCAAAAAATTAGCCAGGTGTGGTAGCGCGTGCCTGTAGTTCCAGCTACTTGGAAGGCTGAGGCAGAAGGATTTGCCTAAGTCCAGCATGTCGACGTTGGGGTGGCTGTGAGTGTGCCACTGCACTCCAGCCTGGGCAACAGAGCGAGACTCTGACTCAAAAAAGAAAAAATATAAAAAGGAAGCGGTGATGTGACTGCAAAGAAGAGGGCAAGACCAAGGGGAAGAGAGTGGGCAGCCAACGCCAAAGGGCAGGAGAAGCAAAGAGAGAGACCATCACAGGCCAAGAGAGGGCAAGGCCCACATTTCCACCACCTCCTCCTCCAAGCTTTTGGCAGCCTCTCGCCCTCCAAAGCCTCTGCCAGCTCCACACCCTGGCATTCACACCCAGGCCACCAACCCTCCGCCACCCATTGTCAGAGGATATTAGCTGAAGCCCCCCTTGATGTAAATGCTAGACCGCCAATATATGACTCCAAGTTGTGGAACTCATAGGAGGAATGTTACCTCGGGTCATTGAAAAGGAGACCCCACCCAGGAGTGCCTTCTGGAAATGGTGTGGTGGCCACAGCAGAAAAAGCTAGAAGCAGGAGTTAGTGGGACTCAGCAAGAGAATCTCTTGAGGGCCCATGGCCAGAAGAGACCAGCACCAGATCACATGAGGGCCACAACCCAGAACTTTCCCGATCCCCTCTCTTCCTCCTCCCCTACCTAAGCCCCGGCCACCCGAGGCAACCCAGTGAGTTAAAGGAGAATGGTGAAAGTGCTCCGTAGGAAACTCAGAGGCAGACTTGCCTCCCCTGCCCACTCCATACCAGTTTCTTTTCTTTTTCTTTTCTTTTTTTTTTTTGAGTTGGAATCTCACTCCATTGCCCAGCTGGAGGGCAGTGGCATGCTCCTGGCCACCGCAGCCTCGACCTGCTGGGCTCCGGCGATCCTTCCGCCTCAGCCTTCCGAGTAGCTGGAACTAAAGGCGCGAGCTACCACGCACGGCTAATTTTTGATTTATTGTAAGGTCTCACCAAGTGGTCGGGCCGGTCTCAAACCCGCAGGCTCAGGCAATCTACTCACCTCGGCCTCCCAAAGCACTGGGATTACAGGCTGAGCCACCCAACCAGGCCTCCATTCCAGTTTCTAGGAGAAAGTCGACCTGCACAGAGGATGGCAGAGCTTGCATTCCAGGTGGGACTATCACATGGGCCTGCACATTTTTATTACAAGTATGTTGTATTTTTCTGGCTAGATGTAACCAGAGGACTTTTTCCTTATTTTCTAAGAATGACCACTTTGGGAGGCCAAGGTGAGAGGATTGCCTGAGTCCACTGGTTCGAGACCAGCCTGGGCGACTTAGCGCGACCTCATTTCTACAACAAATTGAAAAAGCAGTTGGGCGTGGTAGCACTCTCCTGTAGTTTCGGCTATTTGGAAGGCTGAGGTGGAAGGATTCCTTGAGCCCAGCAGGTTGGCTCTGGGGTGGCGGTGTGTGTGCCATTGCACTCCAGCCTGGGTGGGTGTGATACTCCAACTCACAAAAAAAAAAAAAAAAAGACTGGTTTCGGTGGCTCAATCTGTAATCCCAGCACTTTGGGAGGCTGAGACGAGTGGATTGCCTGAGCCCGCGGGCTTGAGACCAGCCTGGACAACTTGGAGAGAACTTCTTTACAATAAAATAAAAAATTAGCCAGATGTGGTAGTACATGGCTGTAGTTCTGACTACTTGGAAGGCTCAGGCAGAAGGATCGCTGGAGCCCAGCAAGTGGATGCTGGTGTGGCCATGAGTATGCCACTGCACTCCAGCTGGGGTTATAGAGTGAGACTCCAACTCATGGAGAAAAAAAAAAGAATGACCAAAAAGAGTAGTCAGGAAAAAGAAACCAAAGCATGACCAAAGATAGCAGTCAGGAAGAAGAAACCAGGATATAATTTGCTGGAGCTGTTATGAAAATGTATATGTATACATTTTCATAACATATATTCTGGCTCCATGAGTAGCCATGCTATACATGTAAGCAATCACACCAGATGAAGCTCTACTCTTTGGTATAGAAATTAGATCTTCATTGGCCCAGACAATGAGTTAGCATCTCCCAGAATCAGATCTGACTGGGGAGAGAGGAATGGAGAGCCAGCTCAAGCTGGAACATCAGGCTGGTAAAGCTTGATGACTTCTGTGGTTGCTGGAGTGGGGTGACTGCTTCTTCGTCTGATCCACCTCTGTCCCCTCATTTCTCCAAGATCTTCTGCCTCCTGTCTGTCTGCCAGCCCTGGGACACCCCTGTATTGATAATCACCCACAGGGCTGACAATTAGTTTGTTTTGAGCTTTTTTAAACTAGGAAAACCCTTCAAAAGAAATTGTTGGCATTTTAGAGAACCAATACAAAGCATTCTTGTCTTACTGGCTCATGACCAGAACCAATAGAAAGATGTGGAGGTGAAAGCACCACTTTATTGTTGCTGCTTTTTTTTTTTTTTTTTTGAGTTGAAGTCTCACTCTTTTTGTCCAGGCTGGAATGCAGCAGCACGCTCATGGCCACCGCAGCCTTGACCTACTGGACTTAGGCCATTCTTCCGCCTCAGCCTTCTGAGTAGCTACAGAAGCACACCACCATGCCTGGCTAGTTTTTTTGTGATTTATTGTAGAGCCGAGGTCTCACCAAGTTGCCCAGGCTGGTCTCGAATCCCTGGGCTCAGGCAATCCTCTCTCCTCAGCCTCCAAAGTGCTGGGATTACAGACTGAGCCAGAAAGCACCACTTTTATTATGGATAAAGCTCCTGGAGACCGAAGCTTAGATGTATAAGGACTAAATGAGCATGCCAGCATCACACTTCAGAATGAAGAGCATTCACATCCACACTGGATAATCCCAAGTCTCCCACTGGAAACTACAGCACAAAGGAACCAAGAAGACCAAAATCCATGGCCTCTGAGGCAGGCTGATCCCAAAGCTAGAGGGGAGAGGGAAGCCTCGTTCTCAAGTTTCCCAGTCAGATAAATCACTTCTCCTGCTCTGGGGAGGAAAAAGGAAGGGTCAGAAGTGTTAAAACCACCAAGTTCCTCTTACAGGGAAACAAGATGAGTTATGGCTCAGATCAGAGTTGCTGCTTCCCTAGCTGGAGAGAACCGTGTGCACCACGCCCCTTGCCCATAGTGCATTTCAAGACAGCTAGGGAGAGTCTCTCTGACTAAGCATCTTTGGAAAACTAGGTCTCAGTTCTCCTAGAAACAACTCAGAATATGCTGCTAATGTGACTCAGGTATACTCTGGTAGATTTAATTTCTGTGGCTTGACACCCAGATCCTTGAGTTTTATGCTGTCTTAGTCCGCTTTGCATTGCTACACATAAATACCTGAGGCTGGGTAATTTATAAAGAAAGTTTTGTTTGGCTCATAGTTCTGCATGGTGCTGGCATCAGCTCAGCTTCTGATGAGGTTTCAGGGATCTTTTACTCATGGCAGAAGGAATGGGGAGCAGGCGTGTCACATGGCGAGAGCAGAAGTAAGAGAGAGAGGGAGGTGCCAGGCTCTTTTGCACAGCCAGCTCTCGCGTGAACAAATAGAGCAAGAACTCACTCGTTACTGGGCACGGTACCCAGCCATACATGAGGGAGCTCCCCCTATCACCTCCCACTAGGCCCTGCATTTCAACATGGGACTTGGAGGTGATAACCATCCAAACTATATCAGGTACCCACTACTGCCTCTGGCTCTCACTCACTGCCCTATCTGCTCCCATGCACAGCACAATCAGAAGGTAGCTCTGTGCCTGGGAGCTGTGCCCTGCCCATCAAGCAGCCCTCCCCAGGGGAAACCAGGAGCAAAAGGGGTGAGGCAAGCCAGTTCCCTCTGCCTCAGCCTCGTTCAGAAGCAAGGTTCACCTGCTGAGTTCTGACCTCCCTCTGGTCGTGACCTCACTATGGGCCTCATGTCAGATCTGAAACTTGCCTGTTGGGCCTTGCTTGGGACTGGCTCCGTGAATAGCCATTCCTCTCTCTGCATGGCCAGAAGAACAATTCCTGCGAGGCCAAAAATGAATAATGATGCTGTTTACCGACAAGGGAGGAAGAATTGAAGGCAGCGCTGTGTGGATTTGTTACTGGATATTTACTTCTAGTTCCCTTGAAACCAGCAAGAGGCCCAAAATGTGTGTGTGTGTGTGTGTGTGTGTGTGTGTGTGTGTGTATACACATAAATCATACTGTTTAACATATAGTATATATTTACATATTTATATATTATATATGTTATATACAAAGTATTATATATGTGAGTATGTGTCTCTGTATATGTATGTATGTGTGTATATATATGCAGGAGGTGTCAAAAATGCATACACATTTTAAAAGATGTTATTTGTATATTACTTTTTGAAGTTGAATTGAATTACATTGGTTCAACTGTGTTTCCACCATTTTCTTTGACTGTCCTGCCTGTCGCATGGTGATGCTAGCATTCATTTGATGAACGCCATCTTTTGAATGAATATCATACTTAAAATGTATATATATATGTATATATATATATATATATATTTTAGACTTCCTTGAAGCCTGTGTGTGTGTGTGTGTGTGTGTGTATGTGTATGTGTGTGTCCCAGAATCACTGCTTTAAATCATATAGAGTTTTAGAAATATAAGGAATATTAAGTACAGTTTGGTACAAAACAGGGAATTCAACTGAGCTAAAAAAAGTTATTTTAATAAATTGATATCCTATACGCTTCTAAAAGCTTAAATAAAGGCAACTGAGACCACATAAAAGATATGAAGAATTAATTGTTTCTGTAACAAGGTTGTGACTCTTGTATTTAAGTCTGAGCTGGGCAGCCAAGATAAACACAGAAACATCAGGAAAAGGAACAAATTATTAAGAACTATGTGTTAAGTTTTTTAAGAATTATGAAGTCTACAGCAGTTGTATAAAACATGGACCTTCTCCTTAAGGAGGAAAGAGTAATTTTTATTTAAAAATTCAGAGGCTAAAGGCCAGGACTGGGTCATGTGGTAGGATGCACGTTCTGTGCTGTAAACGGACGTCAGATTCTGTAGGAGACACTTCATGTTGTAGCATATAAAGAGAGATAGCATTGCTTATTAGATTCAGGAAAATTATTACAAATAATCTTTGGGGAGAAATCCAGTGTGTAAATGGAAGGGGTGCCATCATGAGCTATCCTTTCAACAGATGAATGGGGTACTCCAGGAAGAGTCCCAGTCTTCAGGGAGCCTTCTGGAAGACAACTGAATATTTATAGTCAATTTTTGTCTTCTCAAGGAGGATTTCTTAAGAGCACAAAGATACCGGAGCCAACTGCAGTCTTTCTTCAGAAGAATCAGCTCCTGAATAGCTGCTGGATTTATATTTCCCTCAGGACCCTAAAACACCCAGTTTCATTCCAGCTGATCTCTGACGTTCTTCATAGGAATCTTTGGGAACACAGTTTCATGAAGTATGACTCCATCTACTACTTCTCATGAAGTATGGCTCCATCTACTACTTCTGAGATTGAGGGCTGCTGAGAAGAGACTTCCTCCCTCCACCTTCTCTGAAAGCCACAGAAACATGGCTAACCTGCTTGTTCCTATGACCTCCTGAGTAATCATCTTCAGAAAATCACTGACAAATAGGAGATGAGTCCCACGGACTGTGTGATTACCTACCATTTTTTATATTTTCCCCCATGAAATGACATTCTCCCAGAAATTTACCTGCAGGGAGTCCAGGCTTTCCAGTAGAAATTCCTGTCTGTGCTGGGTTGCAGGTCCATTGGCTTAACAGGACTTCAGGAACCAGCCAGGATATCACAGGAGAGAGTTTACTCCAAGTGTCTGCTGTGGTAAGAAGTAACACCCCATTGAATATCACCAGAGGCTCACATCTCTTTTTTGCGGGGGAAGGACTCTCACTCTATCACCCAGACTGGAGGGCAGTGGCACACTCCCGGTCACCGCAGTCTCGACCTGCTGGACTCTGGTGATCCTTCTGCCTCAGCCTTCCAAGTACTGGAACTACAGGTGGGCACTACCATGCCCGGCTAATTTTTGATTTATTGTAGAGATGAGGTCTCACCAAGTTGCACGGGCAGGTCTCGAACCTGCGAACTCAGGCAATCCACTCGCCTCGGCCTCCCAAAGTGCACGTGATAGGCTGAGCCACCAAGCCCGGCCTCACATCTCTTTAGAACAGCACATATGCATGCTTCTTTAACAAGCACTGTGTAGTGCTTCCCATATGCCAGGCTTTGTTCAAATGCCATTCATTTTGCCCCCTTTAACAACCCTCTGAGAAGACTGCCATTATTATCCCCATTTGGCAGAAGAGGAAATCAAGAAACAGAAAAGCTAAGTTGTCTATGTGAAAGTGCCAGAGGCAAGATTTGAACCCAGGAAGTCTAGTTCCAGGGACATGTTCTGATTCACTATCATGGTGGTTCTGAAACTTCAGCAACTATCAGAATGCCCAGAAAAGCCTGCAAAGATGCAGAAAACTGGGCCCCATCCCTGAAGATTCTGGTTCATTAGCGATGGGGTAGGGGCCTGAGAATGTGCATTGCGAGCAAGTTTCCAGGTGATGCCGAAGCTGCTGGTTCTGGAACCATCTTGAGAACAACTCACCTGTACTCCCCAAGCCATCATTTGGAAACCCCCTGGGCCCTATCACTTGTACACTCTGCTTACATTGTTCTTAGTGAAGCCTGAACAACCAGTCATTTTTAAAATCTCTGGGTAATGCTACTGAGAATCTCTGTTCTGCTCAAAGCCACCGGGTCTCAGTCTTAGCTGACATTGGAATCACCTGGCAAATTTTCAAAACTGCTGCTGAATCCCAGTATCAGATATTCTGTTTCAAATGGTATGGACTTTAAAGGTCCCTGGAGTCAGGCATGGTGCTCATGCCTGTAATCTCAGCACTTTGGGAGGCTGAGGCAGGAGGACCGCTTGAGCTCAGGAGGAGTTCAAGACCAGCCTGGGCAACATAGCAAGTCTCTCTATCTCTACAAATAATAATAATAATAATAATAAGCTGGGCGTGTGCACCTGTAGTCCCAGCTATTCAGCTAAGACAGAAGGATCAACTAAGCCCAGGAGGTCAAGGCTGCAGTGAGCCATGATCATGCCACTACATTCCAGCCTGGGCAACAGAGTGAGAACCTGACTCAAAAAAACAAAAACAAAAAACAAAAAAACACACACAAACCAAAAACAGTCCCAGGGCATCAGGGTTTTAAAAGATTTTACAAGTGATTCTAATGTGCAGCAACAATTTTAAGGTCGCTGCTCTCAGTTCTTCTCACTTTTAGAAGCCATCAGTTTACTGATGATCAATTGTCTGGGTCCTCTGAGATCTTCAGTGGTCCTCACTAAAACATGAAGATAAAGTTAGACAGCCAGAGATTAGCTGCTGCTGCACGACTAGCTACCCTTCTAGTAAATGTTTCTGCGTAGAGTCGCAGATTCTTCTTCTTTTTTTTTTTTTTTGTTAACCGAGTCAGATCCCTCACTAGAGAGTCAAGCACACTATTCCTGACTCAGATAATAACTTGATTTTGGCAGATCATTGGAATTCTCTCTCCTTGTGTTCTCCCTAATTTGGTGTGGCTTTCATTTCCAAAGGATTCTCTGTTTTATAAAGGAATTCCTGGCAAGTTTTCTGGAAAGTGCACTTAAAAAACAATATCTGATTTACACTCACTCATAAATGAAGGTCTGGGCCTTTAAATGATGATAGCTTACACAGTCCCTGGCACTGGCAGATGCCTCTTTCAAGACATTTGTTTGTTCTCACTCTGAGGTCTGATCACTTGCCCTCTGAGTTCCTGTGTTAATTCCGCTGTCCATAAAGCTGTGGCGAGTGATAACATTTTCAGACAGCACTCAGCTGTTTGACCAGCCCCCTGTAACCAAAACAGACACAGACAAAATTAAGAGAACAATTCAGGTGATAGTTTCTTTTGCTGGGAAAAGTCTAGTCCAAGTCATTCATTCATTAACCTTCAAGAAATATTCTTGAAACAATAAAATGGATTTCACTTGTCAGATTATGCTAGCCGAGGTCAATTCACTTGCATTTTTTTAAAAAAAGAACTCACCGTGATGTATTTTCCCAGCACAAACCTGCAAGATTACTTGGGAGAACATTTAATAGATGGTAGCATCACTTTCTTCCCCTTAGCTTTACTGATGTATAATTGGCAAAAACAAACAAACAAAAATGTTATATATATTTAAGGTGCAAAATATGATATTTTATTTTTTAATTTTTTTTAAAGATGTGGGGTACAATCCAGTGTTAGGTAAATGTTCATTATGCAAGTACCCTTGTTGATGGGGTGTGCCCCTCCCTCCCCTGGCAGTTTCCCTCAACTGCCAATCCCACCCCCTGATCCCTGGCAGTTTTCTGCTACTGTCAATCCCTTTCTAAAACATGATGTTTTAATATACGTGTGCATTGCAAGATAAATACCACGATCACATGAATTCACTTACCCATGACCTCACATAGTTACCTTTGTGTGTGTGTGTATGTGTGTGTGTGTGTGTGTGTGTGTGTGTGTGTGTGTGTGTGTGTGTGTTGAGAACACTTGCAATCCACTCTCTCAGCAAATTTCAAGAATACAATACAGTATTAACCATCATTGCCTTGCTGTACATTAGATCTCCAGAACTTACTCATCTTACTTAACTAAAACTCTGTACCCTTTGACCAGCATTTCTTCAATACCATCCCCCAAGCCCCCTGGAAACCACCATTCTACTCTGCTTTTCTGAGTTCACCTTTTTAGCTTCCACCTGTAAGTGAGATCATGTAGTATTTGCCTTTTTATTTCAGGCTTATTTCACTTAGCATGTATCTTCCAAGTTCATCCATGTTGTAGCAGATAGCAAGATTTCCTTCTTTTGAAACATTTTGAATAACATTTCATGATCCTTATGCCACATTTTCTTTATTCATTTATCCACTGACATACATGTAGGTTGCTTTCCAAATCTTGGCTTTTCTTCTCTTGAGAAATGTTCTGTTAAGGGCCTTTGCCCATTTTTAGAATCAAGTTATCTGTTTTTTTGTTGTTGTTTGTTTGTTTGTTTGCCATTGAGTAACTTGAGTTCCTTTTATTATAATATTGAGCTCTTACCAGATTATGATTTGCAAATGTTTCCTCCTGTTGCGTAAGTTTTCTCTTCACTCTGTTGTTTCCTCTGCTGTGCAGAAGCTTCTTAGTTTGATGCAATCTCACTTGTCTACTTTTTCCTTTTGTTACTCATGCATTTGGAGTCATAGCAAAAAAAAAAAATTATTGCCCAGACCAATGTCAAGAAGCTTTGTTCTATGTTTTCTTCTAGCAGTTTTACGGTTTCAAATGTTACATTTAAGTCTTTAATCCATATTGATTTGGTTTTTGTACATGGTGTAGTTTGAGTCTAATTTCTATTTTTTTTTTTTTTTTTTGCATGTAGATATCCAGTTTTGAAGATGTAAACTTACTGAAGACACTATCCTTTCTTTTTTTTTTGAGTTGGAGTCTCACTCTGTTGCCCAGACTGGAGTGCAGTGGCCGCTCCCGGCCACCGCAGCCTCGACCCGCTGGGCTCCGACGATCCTTCCACCTCAGCCTTCCGAGTAGCCGGAATTACAGGCATGCGCTACCACGCCCGGCTGATGTTTTGATTTACTGTAGAGATGAGGTCTCGCTGCCCAGGCGGGTCTCGAACCCGCGGGCTCAGGCAATCCACTCACCTCAGCCTCCCAAAGGCGCGGGTTTACAGGCTGAGCCACCGAGCTCGGCTTATCCTTTCTTCATTGATGTTGGCACCTTAAAGATCAGCTGATTATAAATGCATGGATACATTTTCAGACTCCTTATTCTGTTCCACTGATCTGTACGTCTGTTTTAATGCCAGTGCCATCTTGTTTTGACTATCATAGCTTTGTGTTAGGTAAAAATCCCAGTGGATACTCCAAAATGTTTGGTCAGAGCCTATGGGGGAGGGGCCTGTGACCTGGTACCGTGCAAAAGATGCAAAGAATTGCACAGAAGTTAGATAGGAAAACCTAGTTTATTTTAAAAGTTAAATTAGAGATGGAGAGAGAGATTCACCTCCCAAGGAGCAGAGGGGGCCAAAGCTTAGGAGAACAATGGTGGCCATAGCTCAAAGAACCATGTGGCCAGACCCGAGCTTAGCAACGCAATGGCCAATGGCTGCTTAAGGTTGAATGCTTTTAAACCTTCCCTTTACTGGGGCAGGTCATTAAGATGATTGGGTGGTGGTCTTTTTCATCATGAAGAGCAAGTAAGCACAGGCACTGGTGTCAGGTGATGGACGACAGTCAGATGACTTGCCATGTTGATGGGGTCTGTGTCACCAAGGTCATGAAAGGCTTATTTGGTTAACTTGTTTACAAAACAAACTGAGGAGGAGTTGTAAAACAATTATTAATAGCTACCTCTGACAAACTGGTTCTGTCCTTGAGCAGAGGGCAATCTAGGTAATGTTAAGACACTAGGCAATGTCAAAATGGCTGTGCTTTAGTTTGAGATTATTCCATTAAAAAATTCCATTTTTGGCATTGCACCCTTTCACCTTGTAATGTATTTTGAAATCAGGATGTGTGATATTTTCAGCTTTGTTTTCTTGCTCAAAGTCGTGTTGGCTATTTGGGGTCTTTCATATAAATTTTAGGATTTTTTTTTTCTATTTCTGTGAAAAGTGCTGTTAAAATTTTGATAGAAATTGCATTGATTCTGTAGATCACCTTAGGTTGTATGAATCTGTAGATTGCTTTGAGTAGTATGGACATTTTTTACAATATTAATTCTTCTAATCTATCAACACAGAATGCTGTTCTATTTATTTGTGTCTTCTTCAATTGCTTTCACCATTGTTTTATCATTTTCAATGTCTTTCACATCCTTGGTAAAATTTACTTCTAGTATTTTACTCTTTTTTTTTGAGGTGGAGTCTCACTCTGTCGCCCAGACTGGAGTGCAGTGGTATGCTCCCAGCCACCACAGCCTTGACCTGCTGGGCTCTGGCAATCCTTCTGCCTCAGCCTTCCAAGTAGCTGGAACTGCAGGCACATGCTACCATGTTCAGCTGATTTTTTTTATTTATTGTAGAGACAAGGTCTCACCAAGATGCCCGGGTGGGTCTCATTCCCACAGGCTCAGGCAATCCACTCGCCTCAGCCTCCCAAAGTGCTGGGATTACAGACTAAGCCACCAAGCCCAGCTGTATTATATTCTTATTGATGCTATTATAAACTGATTTTTTAAAAATTATCATTTGGATAGTTGATTAATCTTTTCTAGTGTATAGAAATGCAACTAATTTTTGCATGTTGATTTTGTATTCTGCAAATTTACTGAATTTGTTTATTAGTTCTAATAGTGTTTTGGCCATGTCTTTAAGGGTTTTCTGTATATAAGATAATTTCATTTGCAAACAGAGACAATTTTACTTCTTCCTCTTTGACTTGGATCCATTTTATTTATTTTTCTTATCTAACTGCTCCAGCAGTGACTTCCAGTCCTATGTGGAATAGAAGTGGTAAAAGTAGCATCCTTGTCTTGTTTCTGATCTTAAAAGAAAAGCTTTTAACTTTTCACAATTAAGTATGTTACTAACTGTGGGCTTGTCGTACATGTATTTATTATGTTGAGGTACATTCCTTCTACCCCTAATTTGTTGAGTTTTTAATATGAAAGGTTGTTGAATTTTGTCAAATTTTTTTTCTGCATCAATTGAAATCACAATATAATTTTTATCCTTTATTCTCTTAACATGACATGTTGCCTTGATCAATTTCTATATGTTGAAACATCCTTGCGTTCCAGGAATATGTCTCACTTGATCATGGTGTGTGATATTTTTAATATGCTGCCAAGTTTGGTTTACTCATATTTTGTTGAGAATTTTTGCAGCTTTGTTAATCAGGGATATTGGCCTGCAATTTTCTTTTCTTGTAGCATCCTTGTCTGGCTTTGATATCAGGGTAATGCTTACCATGTAAAATTAGTTTGGAAGTATTCCATCCTCTTCAATTTTTTTGAATCATTTGAGAAGAATGGATGTTAATCCTTGTTTAAATCGTAGAATTAATTCACCCATAAAGCCATCTGGTTCTGGGCTTTTCTTTGTTGGAAGACTTTTGTTTAAATACTGATTTAATACCTGTACTCATTATTTTTCTGTTTCTTCATAATTCAATCATGGTAAGTGGTATGAGTCTTCTCTCACTTTTCTTGGTTAGTATTTTTAAAGATTTTCAAACTTTTTATCTTTAAAAAAACAACTAATTTTTATCAATCTTTTCTATTGTTTTTTTAGTCTCTGTTTCATTTACTTATACTCTAATCTTTATTATACCCTTCCTTCTGCTGAATTTGGTCTTAGTTTGTCTTTTTTTTTTTCCTATTCCTTGAGGTATAACATTAAATTGTTTATTTGAGAGCTTTCTTATTTTTCTTAACATAGGTTATAGCTTTAAACATTTCTCTTGGAACTGCTTTTGCTGCATCTGTAAGTTTTGTTGTATTGTATTTCTATGTTCATTTGCTTCAGGTATCTTTTCATTTTCCTGATTATTTCTTCTTTGATCCACTGGTTGTTTAGGGGTATGTCATTCAAATTCCACATTTTTTAAAATTTTGCAAATTTCCTTCTATTTATTTATAATTTCATATTATTGTGGTCAGAAAAGATACTTGATGTGATTTTAACATTCTTTAATGTGCTAAGACTTGTTCTGTGGCCCAACATGTGACCTATCTTGGAAAATGCTCCATGTGTTCTTGAGAAGAATGTGGATTCTGCTGCTTTTTTTTAATTAAGAAAGGTAGATTTGTTTAAAGAAAGATATGTCGTGAAGAGCACAATGGGCAGAGAAGCAGGAACAGAGTGTTTGCTGTCTGTTTCTGCTGCTGTTGAACAGAATGTTCTATATATGTCTTTTACACCCATTTGATCTATGGTGCTGTTCACTGTTTCCTTGTTGATTTTCTGTCTGGATACCCTATCTATTGTTGAAAATGGAGTAGAGAAATTCTTTTTCTATTATTGTATTGCTGTTTATTTTTCCTTTTAATTCTGTTAATATTTGCTTTATATGCTTAGGTGCTCTAATGTTGGGTACACACGTATTTACCATTGTTATACCCTCTTGACAGACTCACCCTTTTATCATTATATAATAACCTTCTTTGTCTCTTGTGACAGTGTTTGACTTAAGTCTACTTTGACTGGTATAAGAACAGTCACTTCTGCTTGCTTTCAGTTACAATTTCCATCAAATACTTTTTTCCATTCCTTCATTGTCAGCCTATGTGTATTCTTAAAGCTAAAGTGAGTATCTTGTAGGTAACCTACTGTTGGATTTTTAAAACATACATTTAGCCACTTTATCTTTTTATTGGATAATTTAATTCATTTGCATTTCAAATAATTATTGATAGACTAGTACTTACTAACTAATGCCATTTTGTTAATTGTGTTACTTCTTCACTTGTTTCTGTCTTGCTGTGGTCTTTGTTTGTATTTTGACTATTTTTTAAGTGGTATGCCTTGATTCCATTTTCCCTCTTTTATGTATCTACTAGAGTTTTGTGTGTGTGTGTGTGGTGGTTACCATAGATTTATATAAAACATTTTATAGTTTTTATTGTCTATTTTAAGCTGATAATAAGTTAACTTTAATTACAAACAAGTACTCTATACTTTTACTTCTTTGGCTCTCTTATTTTATATTAGTGAAGTTAAATTTACATCATTTTATATTATGTATCTATTGATAAATTATTGTGGTATAGTTATAATTGCCCCTTGAGCAACATAGTTTTTTTTCTTTTTAACTGCATAGGTCCACTTATATATAGGTATAGTTTCAATAAAATTTACACCGAGTGTGCCTGCCTCTCCTTTCACCTCCTCCACCTCTGCCAACCCTAAAATACCAACCCATTCTCTTCCTCCTCCTCCTCAACCTATTCAACAAGAAGCAATAAGGATGAAAACCTTCATGATGATCCATTTTCACTTAATGAATAGTAAATATATTTCTCTTCATTATGATTTTCTTAATAACATTTTTTCTCTAGTTTACATTATTGTAAGAATATGGTATATAATAGATGTGCTGATCAATGGTTTATGTTATTAGTAAGGCTTCCAGTCACCAGTAGGTTAACAGTAGTTAAGTTTGGGGAAGTCAAAATTATATGTCAATTTTTTACTGCATTGGGGGTCAGTACAACTAACCACTGCATTATTCAAGGGTCAACTGCATTTTTAATATTTGTGTCTTTTGACTTTTATACTAGAGTTAAAAGTGTTTTATGTATCACCATTTCAATATTAGGATATTCTGAATTTGACTATATACTTACCTTTACCAATGAGTTTTATTCTTTTATATGTTACTAATTAGTATCCTTTTCTTTAAGTTTGAAGACCTCTTTTTTAGCATTTCGTGTAATGCAAGCATAGTAGCAGTGAACTCTCTCAGCTTTTGTTTGCTTAGGGAAGTCTATCCTTCAATTCTGAAGGACAGTTTTGCCAGGTGTGGTATTCTTGGTTGGCAGTTTTTTCTCTTCCAGCATTTTGAATATATTATCCCACTCTCTCTTGGCTGCAAGATTTCTGCTGAGATATCTACTCATAGATTTATGGGGGTTCCCTTGTATGTTACAAGCTACTTTACTCTTGCTGCTTTCAAAATCTGACTTTGACTTTGGATAATTTTATTATTATGTGTCTTAATGTAATTTTCTTTGAGTTTTAATGTTTGGGAACTTTTGAGTTTCATGAACCTGGATGTTCATATCGCTCTCAAGATTTGGGAAATTTTCAGTCATTATTTCTGTAAGTACACTTTTGTTCTCTTTCCATCTCTATTCTCTTTCTGAGATTTTCACAGTGTGTATAATAGTTCATTTGCCTAGTGGTATCCCATAAATTCAGTAAGCTTTCTTCACTTTGTTTCATTTTTTTGTCTTCATTGTTAGGTAATTTTGAATACCCTTTTTCATGCCCACACATTCTTTCTTCTGCTTAAGTCTGCTGTTGAAGCTCTCTATTGAATTTTTCTCTTTATTATACCCTTTAGCTCCAGAATTTCTGCTTGCTTCTTTTTATGTTTTCTATTACCTTACTTAATTTCTAATTTTGTCCATATATTGTTTTTCTGATTTCATGGAATTGCCTATTTTCTCTTCTACTTTGTTGAGCTTCCTCAGAACAATTATTTTGAATTTTTTGCCAGGCAGTTTGTAGATATCTATTGCTTCGGGATTGGTCACTGGAATGCTATTGTGTTCCTTTGGTGAAATAATGTTTCCTTGATTTTTCACATTCCTTGAAGTCTTGCACTACTGTCTTCACATTTGAAAAATCAGTTACCTCTTCCAGTCTTTACTGACTGGCTTCAAAGAGAAAGACCTTTGCCAGTAAGCCTGAAAAAGGCTACAGGTGGTGTTTCAGAACTTTTCTATGGATGTACCTGTTCCACTCTCCTTGTTCCCTCTTGAGTGGGGTGGAGGAGTCTTAGGATTATACACAGTCTTAGTTTGTTTGCAGTGCTGTAACAAAATACCTGAGACTAGGCAATTTTAAACAAGATCAAGGCTCTAGCAGAATTGGTGTCTGATGAGAACTGCTTTCTGTGTCCAAGATGGTACTTTGTTGCAGTATTCTCTGGAATACTGCAGTCTCGCCTAACAGAAGGGATGGAAGGGCAAGAGAGCACTCCCATAACCCTTGAGCTTTTTTATAAGGGTTCTCTGCCCTCATCACTTCATCATCTCCCAAAGGTCACACTTCTTAATATTGTTGCATTTGGGATTAACTTTCAACATGAATTTTAAACCATTCAAACCATTATTGCATTATTATTGTACCATTGCAAAGTCAGGCCAGGTTCTGTAACCCTTCTGTTTATTTTGCCTAAGGAAGTACCCTGAAGAGTTCAAGGTTAATACCTTTCTTCCAATCCTGCAGAATTAAGTCAGTTGTTTGCATGTGCTCGTGCACAATCTGCAGAAGGCAGAAGCTTGTGCATGCTTTCTGTGGAGATGCACTCAGGGTGCTGACTCTGGGGAGAGGGCCATGCAGAAAGTTAGGAGCACACATGGGCCAGTCAGGGAGTCCGCAGATGATGCATTCTACAAAGTTTGTGCACAGGCCTCTCAGTGGGTTTGTGAGGCCGTTAAGTAGAAACTATGGCTCTTCAGTGAATTCCACACCCAGATTGCTGTGATTTCTGCCCCTTATCCCTACTCCTAGCTGCCTCCAGACTACTTAGGCATGCTGATCCCCTCAGTGCTCTTAACTGAGTGGGGAAGAAATGTGTCTCTTGGACAACATCCTGCACAGCTGTGGAAGTTGGCAGTCAGTGCATTCACTTTTCCCTGTGGACAAAAAGCACAAGCAGAGGTGGTCTCTTTAGTCACTAAGCTATACCACATTGGGGGAGGGGTGATGGGGTAAAGTAAAACTGCTATCTTCTTTAATGCACCTATTCTTGGATTTTTTGCTCCAATAATGTGCTAGTATCTCTTTGCTGGACTCCTGAGCTCCCATAAAGGTATTCCCATCTGTGGATAGTTGTCAAAATTGGTGTTTCTGTGGGAGGAATGAGGGCTGAATAATCTCATTCCACCATCTTTGCTGTTGTCATCTGCAACAATGTTTCTTAGAAATAGGAATGGTAAATTGTCAACATAAGTCCAAAATTACACTATATCAACTGAATACCCAGTTTTGGTAATATCTGTACACTGTGCTGGTCTATACATGCAGCTCCTGGATAAAAAAGAAAAAGAAAAAGAAAACCCCTCACTTGCCAACTATTTACCTACATCTATGTTTATATCCTTATGTATGTATATACTCTCCACACTCAACACATTAGTTTATTAACACTGCTTTTTCAGATCTAGCAAACAAAATGTTCAATTACATTTGAATTTTAGAGAAACAATAAAAAATTTGTTTTTATAAGTATATCTCAAATATTGCATGTATTTTTAAATTTTATTTTAGATGTGGGGTACAATTCAGCATTAGTATGCAAGTGTTCATCATACAGGTAAAGTTTGGGCCTCCCTTTGGTCCCCATTTTGCCAGGTTTGAGATCAGGTACCGGTAGTGACGTTGTGTCCCTCTTCCCCCAACCCCCTGCAGGATCCTGCTACTGCCAATCCTTTCTTATATATTATGGTAAATGTTCGGGGTCTGCTTATGAGTGAGGACATATGATACTCTGTTCTTTGTTTTTGTGATAGATCACCAACTATCATAGACTCTAAATCCATCCAAGTTGCTGCAAAGTCCATATATTTGTCTTTCTTTATGTCCGTGTAATATTTCATCATGTATATGTATCACATTTTTCTTTCCAGTTCGGTTTCGATGGGCAGCCTGGTTGGTTCCGTGTTTTTGCTATTGTGAATAGTGCTACAATAAATATGCAGGAGCAGGTATCTTTTTTGTAGAATTATTTGAGCTTCTCTGGATATATTCCCAGTAGGGGGATTGCTGGATCACATGTACGGTCAATTTCTAGTTCATTTAGAAATTGCCACTGTTTTCCATTGAGGTTTAACTAGTTTGCATTCCCACCAGCAGTGCAGAAGCATTTCTTTTCTCTGCATCCTTGCCAGCATCTGTTGCTTTTTGTTTTGTTAATGATGACCATTCTTACTGGAGTTAGGTGGTATCTCAATGTGGTTTTGATTTGCATTTCCCTGATGATTAGTGAGGGTGAGCACTTTTTCATGTGTCTGTTGGCTGCCCATATGTCTTCTTTTGAGAAGTGTCTATTCATGTCTTTGGCTCACTTTTTAATGGGATTGTTTGTTTATTTTTCTCTTGTGGCAGGTTTAAATTCCTTTATAGACTCAGTCACAAAAAGAAAATGAAAGACCTCAGCATCTTCCTAACCAGAGAAGTGAAAGACCTTTACAATGAAAACCACAAAACACTGTTCAAAGAAATCCAAGAAGACACAAATAAATGGACAAATATCCCATGCTCATGGATAGGAAGAATCAACATTATTAAGCTGTCCATCCTGCCAAAGGCAATCTACAGATTCAATGCAATACCCATTAAACTACCAACATCGTTCTTCTCAGACCTGAAAGCAACAATACAGAAATTCATATGTAAACATAAATGACCATAAATAGCCAAAACAATCTTTAGCAAAAGAAACAAAGTGGGAAGTATCACACTTCCAGACTTTAAACTTTACTATAAGGCTACAATAATCAAAACACCCTGGTATTGGTACAAGAACAGGCGTATAGACCAATGGAACAGGATAGAGATTCTGGGAGCAAAACCTCAATTTCTCAACCAACTCATATTTTACAAAGCCTCCACCAACAACCACTGGGGAGAGGAGAACCTATTCAGTAAATGGAGCTGGGAAAACTGGTTGACCACATGCAGAAGATTGAAACAGGACCCCTACCTATCACCATACACAAAAGCCTACCCTCAATGGATCAAAACCTAAATGTAAAACCTCAAACTATTTGAATCTTAGAGAACGCAGGAGATACCCTTCAGAAATCAGAGGAGGCAACCAATTCCTGGTTAAAACCCCAGATGTCCATGCCATAAGAGATAAGAAAGACAGGTAGACCTCATTAAACTGAAAAGCTTCTCCAAAGCAAAAGAAACCATCAAGAGAGCAGGGAGACAGCCCACAGATTGAAAAAAAATATTTGCCATTGTATATCTGATAAAGGCTTACTGCATGTAATTTATCTGACAACTTAAATTCAGCACTCTTTCTGAAGGCTATAGTATTCATTTTCTTTGTCCTTCCTCAGTCATCTTTTCCCTCATACTGCTGGTGCATACATTAAGTTCCTGTCCCTTTCTTTCCCGTTATGCACCCATCCAGTTAGGCTCATGGTGTTTATGTGTAGGCTGCAGCATACGGTTTTAGACTTAGAGAAGATATGCAACTCAGAGATTAGGAATCTCAGAACTTGAAGTTAGGGTAGTTTTGGTTCATGCTATGATGGCATTTCAAATAGGTTATGACTTTTGTAGGCATACCTGATAATTTACCCATTGTTTAGAACATTTATTCTCTAAGAAAGTGAATTTTTGAGTTCTAAATTGAAATAGTAACCTGGTAGCAGAGATATAGGGTAGGGGAGAGATTGGACAAATATTTAGAGGGTAAAATATAATTTGGTGATTACTTGTCTATAGGCAATGAAGGAGAAATAAAAGATGACACCCGTGTTCCTAGTATGGATATCTGGGTTAACAATGAAATAAAGGAACCAGGTATTAACAAAATACAAAATGAGAAACAGCTCAATTGTGTGTTTGTGTGTGTGGTATGTGTGTGTATTTGAATTCATCAGTGAGCTACCAAGACAGCCAGGACCTGAAGAACCAAGATTATGAAGAAAAGAGTTTTGAGGTAAACCAGATAATCAGTGATTCTTTCCACCCAAGGCATTTGTCAATTTTTAAGCATTGGTAGAGAAACTGAAGAGATAAATATCCCTTTCAGCATTTCAAGGTGACAGAGAAATAAAAAATAGAACTTCTTCACCAAGAAGAAAGATCCTGAAAAAACAATATATCTAGACTTTCAAATAAGATCTCTGAAGGACTTCACCTTAGGAATAAAGGTGACTAGAACTAGACTAGCCCTGGATAAAACCTTATCTAGAGACTCAAGTTGTCATTATAATTGTTTTCATATATAATGTTTGACAGTTAATCAAAACTTACAAATAAACCATAGATCAGACTAATGACTAAAAAACCAGAAGAAAAAATACAAATTAATTCAGATGGTAGAGTCATGAGGCACAGACTGGAAAACAACTGTGACTAATAAGTTTAAATTACCAAACATGCTTTCTATTTTTTCAAATTCCTAGCATAGCTCATTACCACAAGATTAGGAGTAGTTAAACACAAACAAACAAACAAACAAATTGAGAAGGATGTGGAAGAAGGGAGAAATTGCAAACCATATGGAAATGTTTCATATATTGATGGCAACATATGGTATCCTGATTGTGCTGGTGATTTCACAGGTATACACATTTGTCAAAACTCATCAAATTCCATATTTTAATAGGAACAGTTTATTGTTTGTAAGTTTTGCCTTAATATAGTTTAAATTCAATTTCCAAAATTGAGTTTGAAAAAGAAAATTTTAAAAATCAAATATTCATAAATGCTGATTCAAAATGAATGTAATCTTGAGACAGATCTACCATGTCAGAGAAGAGAAATGTATCAGTTAGACAGTATGGGGATGTCAAAGGCATAAGTGCTCCCTCCTTTCCTTTCCCTCCACTTCTCTGTCTGTCTCTCTCTACTCAACCAGAATTATCACATCTTATCATTGCAGGTTTTTCATTTCACTACTGACTCTTCCCACAATCAAGATAGAGTAAAGGTGACAAGCCACTTCAGGTTCCACCCCTTGTTAATGGCATGAATTTTCTGTTCACTTTGTTCCTGCTCTTTATGTCTCTCCTGGTTGCTGACTTTTACCTGAACATTTGATTTGCTTCTTTATGCAGTTTCTATAAAATCCCTTAGTAGATGTTTTCAAGGACATTGGGACCTCAACCCCAACCATTGCCTGCACCCAGTACCTGGTCTCACTTCTCTTCTCTTCCTGATTCATGTTCTATTAACACCCTAACCATTTTGTCCAATCTTTGGCTGTTCACTGTCTTCTTAGTACCCTCTAGTGCTACAGTCTATGACGCAGGATGGCAGAAACTTTCAGAATAGTTGGCACATTGGTCAACAAATCTCAGATTACAAAATAAATTTTAAGATTCAAGTCATTGCTTCAAACATCTGTTAAAATTTCAAGGTTACATAGAAAAATAAGGCTTTATTTCAAACATAAACTTTAAAGTTTTAGAATAAAAACAACTAAACTATTTCCCAGAAGAGGAAGGATTGTTTTTAAAAAGTTGAAAAGTCTACCAGATTTTCAAAGCACAGTAATAATGCATTACTAACACCAATGCCCTCAGTTCAAAAACACAATATTGTCCACCAAAGAAGTTTATGACTGGTATTAGAACCAACAGAATTTCCTCCTTTTTAAAATTTTCCCCTCTCTTTTCTATTGTTTTTTATTCACTTGTGTTTTCTTTATTATAGTTTCTCAAATTCTCATCATATATTTCTTCCCAACTTCCTTCTTTTTTACTGGTTAGGATATGGAATTTACCACTAGATCATCTGTTGTATTTCTTGAATATAATTTTTGGTATATCCTGTCTTAGCTTTAAAATTACAGATTAAAACTGAGTCATAGTACTTCCTTCTCAGTATCTAAAAAAAGAGGCAGGAATATTTAAAAAATTAAAAAACCTAAAAGCTAAGAGAAGAATCACTAAGAGCACAAAACAAGAAAAGGAGGTTCAGTTAAAGCAATAAACATCAAAATCTGGCAAATAAAAAAAAGGATTGTGAAATCAGACAGAGAGGTTGCTGCACAGCTTTACTTTTATTCCTGTGCAAATCCCCAGGCGTTGTACTGTTGAGTTGATGAAATCAAACCTGAAAAGAAGTCAACCATGTCATTTCTTTTTTCTTTTCAAAGGAAGAATTGGGGGAGAGGATGCTGGTGGGGAAAAGGAAGTGGAAATAAGGGCTAGCTCTACAGAAAAGAAAACTCCATCACTGTGCAGTAAAAGAGTCCAAGGCTACAATCACCACAAGAAAAGAAACTATCCCTCAAGTAGATCTTGACACAAGACCATTATAAAGACCTAAGAAATGAGCAGAGCTTAAACCTATTTAACAAAGATTGAAAATAACCCAGCTGGTTTCTCTTCTTCTGTTTTTATTCTCTTGAATTATAGAAAAACAGGTATAACACAAGAATACTCAGCCATCAACATAGCATTGATGAGGAAACAGAATTGTCATAAATAATGTAAAAAAAAATCAAGAAATAACCCTCAGTGCATCAGAGCAAACAGAACATGAATAAGAAAAACAAGAAATGACATAGCAATTATATAAATTGTATATGATAAGGAAGAAAGAAATAAAAGGAAAGAAAAAGAAGTATATAATAAGGAAACAACAAATACCTAAAGAAATAATTGTTTCACACTAGAGAATAATTTAAGTACTTGATCTGGATAAAACAAAGAATCAAAGACCTGATGATAACAACAACCTACCAAGATAGAAAAAGTGATTGCACACCTAGGGAAACAAATTGAGGTTCCAAACACCATCACTAAAAAGTAATTAACAGGCCAGGTGTGATGGCTCAAGCCCATAATCCCAGCACTTTGGGAGTCCAAAGCGAAAAGATGGCCTGAGCCCGGGGGTTAAAGACCAGCCTAGGCTACTTGGCAAGAACTTGTCTCTACAATAAATGAAGAAATTAGCCAGGCATGGTAGCATATACCTGTAGTTCCAGCTTCTTGGAAGGATGAGGCAGAAGGATCGCCAGAGCCCAGCAGATCGATGCTGGGGTGGTCGTGAGCGTGCCACTGCACTCCAGCCTGGGTAATGGAGTTAGACTCTGACTCAAATAATAATAATAATGATAGTTAATAATTTGAAAACAATAAGAAACATAGTAGCTGTTACTTTAAACAAAATTACTGACATAGAAGAAAGATTTGAATTAATCATGGTGAATAAAACAAAAAAGAGATGAAAGCATTTAAGGATGAAGTAATAGATATGAAAGACAAATATCATCCAACAAAATGATAATTGGTGCCCTTGAAGTAACAAACCCAATGAATAAACAGAAAATGAAGCCAAACACATAATGCAAGAGACCTTTCCTGAAACTAAGAGTCAAATATAACTCCTGAATATGCAGCTGTTTTTTTCTCTATTTTCCAGAAAAGTTTGATATAGAACACTCTATACTAAGCACAGCCAGTTATAAATATTATTAAATTCAAAGATAAAGAAATAATTATTCAAGAAATAAACCAGAAAAGTAAATCATGTACAAGGAAGACCCAAAAAAACCCCTGGAATTTATTTAGTAAAAATTGTGTATTTATTCTTACATGTTTAAACTTCAGTCACATTCAGAGTACTCCCTATTTGATGCAATACACTTATTGAGATGTTTTTGCCACTGCTCAAAACAGTTTTTGAACTCATCGATTTTGATGCCTTTTAGTGTTTCTGCCATTTCTTGTTTCACCTTTTCCACATTGGCAAAATGTATCCTTTTGAGAACTTTTTTCATCTGGGAAAACAAACAAAAAAAAAGTTGCTCAATGTGAGACCAGGTGAATAGGGAGAGTGGGTGTCATGACATTTTTGGTCAAAAATTGCTGAACACTGAGTGTGTTGTGTGCAGGTGTGTTCATAAATCACCCATCATGAAATTGGCAAATGCATTGAAAGAATCTCCAAAAACAATTCATTGAAGTCAAACACAGCCTCTTACAACAACACTAGCTGGTATACTAATGCTGACGGGTTCCTAGAACACTTAACTAGCAGGGGAAGTCTGTAGGGAGTCCTCCATACACTGGAAAAAAATCAGATTTATTCACAACAATAGTAAATGCTAAAGGTGGTGGAGTAATGTTTTCAATGTTCTGAAGAAAAGAATTTGTGATCCAAGAACATTATACCCAGGCAAGATGCCATGTGACTATATGAAGTCAATAAGTAAATTTTCTCAAGCATGATCGAATTTAGGAAATACAACATTCATAAGTATTTCTTGGGGGAAAAATATTAAAATATTAATCAAAATAAAGAGCAAAGAAATAAAAACATCCAAGTTTTAAAAAACTGATAAACATTAAGTCAATTTAAACATTGAGCTAAATACTGAACTAATCAAACAGAATTATGGCTACAGAAAAGTGTAAATGGTTATATTTCTAGACAATATAAAAGGACTTAGGCCGGACTCAGTGGCTCAACCTGTAATCCCAGCACTATGGGAGACCAAGGCGAGTGGATTGCCTGAGCCTGTGGGTTCGAGACCAGCCTGGGCAACTTGGTGAGAACTTGTCTCTACAAAAAATAAAAAATAAAAAAAAAGCATTAGCTGGGTGTGGTTGCACATGACCGTCGTTCCAGCTACTTGGAAGGCTGAGGCAGAAGGATCACTGGAGCCCAGTAGGTTGATGCTGGGGTGGCCATGACTGTGCTATTACACTCCAGCTTGGGTGACAGAGTGAGACTTCAACTCAAAAAAAAAAAATACAATAAAATTTGGGGAGCAATGGAAGAAAGTTTGAGAATGCCATCTAAGACTGAAACATGTATCTTAAGAATTATTCTGATTATTAAAAATTTATCTTTTTGATTGGAGAGGAAACTTTTAGGAAATAATAGACCTTGTCTCTTTTAAAGAAACATTTAAAGTTCAACAATTCACTCAACTTTTCTTCTTCTGTTAAATTCAAGTACAATTATACTTTTTTCATTAAAATGCCTTCTATAATATGTCTCCATCTCAATAAAAGTATTTCTAATTGACTTGTGTATATGCACATGTATTGTAGACTGTTTTGTATTTCTATAAAAGAGTTACTGAAGTTGGGTAATTTCTAAAGAAAAGAGATTTATCTGGCCCACAATTCCACAGGCTGTATAAGAAACATGGCACCAGCATTTGCTTCTAGTGAGGGCCTCAGGCTGCTTTTACTCATCGTGGAAGATGAAGGGGAGGTAGAGTGTGCAGAGATCGCATGGTGAGAGAGGAAGTAAGAGAGTGAAGTAGGAGGTTCCAGTCTCTTTTTAACTGTCAGATGTTGCTAGATTGAGTGAAAACCTCTCTCTCCCCAGAGAGTGCACTAATCTATTTATAAGGAAGTGCCCCCATGATCCAAACCTCCCAATAAGCCTCCCAACATTGGGGAGTCACATTTCAACATGACATTTGGAGGGGGTCAAATAATATATATGTATAAAAAGATGAACTCCAAAATTATTTTTCTCTAAACTTAACAATGACTTTTTTTCTGGGTGGTAGTATTTGGAGTGAAGTTTTTCACCTTTTGAATTTGTTATAATGAGCATTATTTCTACAAAAATAACAGTTATTTTGGTAAAGCACGAGAATATACCAAGACAAGTGTTTAATAGAAGTGAAATAGAGATCAACTGCTATTTTTGGTACATTGCTGTATTGTTTAAATGTAAAGGCTACATGATAAGCTGCTTTCTAGCTTTCTTTTTTTATTGTTTGTTTGTTTTCAGAGAAGGGTTCTTATTTGATATTTCCTCTACAGTTTTCTGGTTTTTGAGAGAAAATCTGTTGCCCATTCCTAGTTTAGATAGGGATTCACTTGGAAGAAAAAAGAAGCAACATTTGAAAATTGCTGATTAATAATCAGTCAAATACATGCTACTTTGGTTACATTAGCAGAAAGAAAAAAAATCGGTCCTAGAAAGTTGATGTCTGGAAGAATTTCTTTTTGTTATAAACTAAATTGTAACTGGACATATAAAACAAAGAAAATCTTCCAGTGAACAGATATACTACATAACATGCATCTCCCAGATACTTTAACCCAATGTAGGTTAATGGAATTCTGCACCGTAAATCCAGTCCTTCTCCCTAAAAGGAAAATGTTTATAGGCACCAAACATTTACTATGTTCTGTATAAAGAAAAGTACCAATACAGATGAAATTGAAGCACATGTTTCTAGTTGATATAAACTTCTTTCTAAAAGCACTGCAGTAAAGGAAAAAAAATGATGAGGGTTATAATCGAAATATTCAAAGTAGGTTAAGCTAATCCTCAAAATTGAGGGAAAACCCTCAAATTAAAGAGTTAAGAAAAAAATGTACTTGGTAGCAGATATTGGCTGTTTTAAGTATATGTAATTTCCCAAAACCAAGTCAGAGTAGCATAACTTCAGTTTATAGGTTCAAATTGAGAATTGATACACACAACATGTGTTATGAACTTGGTCAAACTGAAAGCTCACTTATATGCTTTATATCATCCCCCTCTGAACTTGGTGTTTGGTTTTCCATCATTTTGGAATATCACATTTGTTAGGGTTTTATGTTTTGTTGCAGCAATCTTAGAAGGCAGAGAAGGGAGGAGTTAGTGGATTTTGTGGTTAGACCAGTCTATAACATTGTCAAAAATCACTGTTGTTTCATAAAGCAGGTTTGGTGCCAAATGGAGCAACCAGGATGTCAGAAGCATTTCACAATGTTGAAGCTTCTCTTCATGAATCTCTGGATTCTGACAACTTGTTTACTACATCCTTAGAGGAACTCAGGAATGTAGCTCAGGGGCCAAGCAGTTGCTGGGTTCTTTTTTGGAAGGTGGTACGCCACGTTCCTCTGCGTCAAAGGGTGTTTTTGTCTTCTCTTTCACGTACAATCACAGCTCTACCACACAGACAGGGGCGACAGAACAGGAGAGACTTAGATGCCAAACAGTTCCAGGGATTCTGCAGGAAGCAATTTAACTACCACAAAAATGTCCTTGGGTTTCTCGCTTACAGAGCCATGCTGACCTCTGAGGGATTCTCCTTCCAGCATCTTGACAGAATTTCTAGCTAGCCTGTCTTCTCATAGATGACCACTGAATTTCTTTGCCCCCCTTTCTCTTCTTCCAGCTGTGTAACTGAATCTATTCTAATTTTAATGTTCCTGGCACCTCATTTTTAAAATGGGAGCTACTTCAGTTTTTAGCTTCTTTCCATTAATTTCTTTTTTAAAAATGAAATAAAAAAGAAGCCTTATGCAGAGGAAATTTTATACACATCCGAACAAATTTCAAACTCAGATATTCATCAGAAAAAAAACAGAAGGAGACTTTCCTTTAACTAGTAACCAGTGTAATCAGATAGTTTGCCAGGGAACTTGGTAGTTTTGTTCCTAAACTCATCATATTGTACATGATCAAATATAAAATATTTGCAGAGAGGCATCCTGCTGTGTTCTGTGTATAAACTCACATGGTTGTTTAGGATAAATAAGAAATAACTCTCTTTGTCTAGGTCCATGAGGAAATATCAAATGTCCCCAAGACTTAGAGATCAAAGCAGAACCCAGGCCCAAAACAGACTCTTGGCAGTGAGGGGAGAGGAGAACTTTGGGGCTGAGGGTAGGTGTCTGCAAACTTTTTCTGTCAAAGGTCAAAGGGTAAATAGTTTAGGCTTTGAGGGCCAGGAGGTCTCCGTCACAGGTAATGCAAGCTCCGTGCCACTGTAATGCAAAAACAGCCAGAGACAAGTGAACAAGCACGGCTATTTCTCAATAAAACTAGGAACACTGAAATGTGAATTTCACACAGTTTCCAATTATTCTTCTTTTGATTCTACCTAAGTACGCTAAGTACGTACAAAGCAAAAAACCATTCTTAACTTGGTGGTGCAAAAGCAGGAGGTGGGCCCACCGTTTTCCAACCCCAGCATAGAGGAAACTGCAAAACCAGAAAACAGGGAAGCCATCCCCTCCCATCTCACACAGGGACAGTGATTTCTGCCAGCAAAGTGCTTTTCTCATGCCCTGCTTCATGCAAGCCTCATCACCCTCTGGGAGACACATACTCATTTCATATAATGGATGAGGAAGCTGAGAGGTTCAGAGAAGAATGGACTAGTCATTCATTCACTGAACAAACATTTGAGCCTGTTACAAGGTGTCGGGACTGTGTTAAGCCCTGGGGGTATGGCAGTGACTAAGTCACAGTTTCTAATTGCTCAGCGCTGGCTGGGACAAACCAGCCCAGGACAGATAATTACAACACCATGGGTAGGATAAAAGGGAAACATATGGGGAGCATTTAACTCAGTTTGGGGGATTGAGGAGAGCACTCCAGAGGAAGTGACATCCAGTTCAGATGAGAAAGGAATACACAGGTGAAAAGAAGAGTAGGAAGAAAAACTGTTCCAGTTATAAGGAGCAACACGAGCAAAGACATAGAGGTGAGAGAAAGTATAGCATCAGGAAATCCACATCGTTTAGTAAGTTTGCATCACAGAACATAAGCCATGTATGGCAGGCAGGACAAGAGTGAAGGAAATATCACTCAAGAAAGGTGAGCAGGGACCACTTTATGTCATGTTGAAGAGGTGGCTTTATCCTGGGAGCCATGTGGAGCCAAGGAACAGGCAGAAGCAAAGGAGCGACAGGGCTCAGACTCACATTTCAGAGAGATCTCTGTGGCTAGAGAGTAAGAATGGATTGGGAGGAAGCCAAGTCCAACCCTCTCATTTCATAATCCAAAAAAGTGACCTCTCGTTAATAACAGGGCTTTCTCAGGTTCACGGAGCTGGTGAGTCAGTGTTCCATCCACTTGATCACAGGGCCTCTTTACACACTCAGGTTCAATGAACACATATCAAGGTCATCAATACTACCACTTGCTCATTGGTGACAAATGGTATTTAGAAACCAAGATCTAGACATAAGTTGTGTTCATTGTTACAGTGATGCCATTACTTTTAGGGCCTTTCAGCTAGGAAATCTAGGAAAATAATCACAACACGACAGTCCCGTTGAGCTAATATTATGTGGATAATGATCAATTGACTTTTTAGTTAAAGCCTGAAAATGCTAGATTCTCTGCCAGGGGAGATTAAAAAAAAAGAGAGCGAGAGGAATGTTTAGGAGAGGGAGTAAAGGTGATGCCAGTTAAAATTTGAAACTGGATAGAATTGTTGTGAGCCTAATGGTTTCCACCAGGAAAGCTTTGTCACAGAGGGTGAAGCGTTTATCATTTTTTAAAGAGGGACCAGAGCTAGGGTAGTTCCGAATAAATGATCATAATAATGGGTAGAGACTGCTGAATTTTTTTTAAGAGCTCAGCACACATCTGTCATGGAAATAACAGAGTTTTTAAAAAACCAACCAAACAAAAAACAACTTTAGTGATCCCTTAATCCAGTTTCTGTTTTTATAGATAAGAACCCTGAGGCTATAAAGGTGAACACCCAAGGGGTTGGAGCCCTGGCTCTGGAGTCAGGCAGACCTGAATTTGTGTCCCTTCACACAAACACTTGCTGTTTGGTTTTATATGGCTTTAGGCAAATGGCCTAAACTCTAATCCTAGTAACCTCATTTAAACCTCTTAGCTACGCTGCATGTAAATGAAATAATGCATGTTAAGTAATTCAGCTCGGTGCTTGGCATGTGGAATGTGCCCCATAAATGATCTTTATGTTATTACTAATCATATCAAACCTTTCTAATTGTAATCATAAGTATTTATAGAGCACTACATTACCGCCGTTGTTGCTATTGTTGTTTTGCTCAAGGTTACAAAAACTAAATGGGAATTGGACAAGAACTAAACTCTGTTCTAGACCTGAATCCCATTCAAAACCACCTTGACAGTTTTTCCACTTTGACAGTGACTTTCAAGCGATGTTCCATAAAATCCTGGGAATGTAGGGAGGTGACTGAAGAAGTAACCAGACAGAGCCTCAGACCTTCACTGTCTTATATTTTATGTCTTTTGAAGCAGGGGCTTAGGAAGGAAGGAAGGAACTTTAAACCATAGCAAACCATGATTTCCACTGTGCGTTACTAAGAATGAAATCAGCTGTAAGCAAAGGACACCATATGCCATGAGCCCTCCATATCAGTGGATCTGTATCTGCAGATTTAATCAACTGTTCACGGAAATATTCAAGAAAAAAAGGACAATAAAAAGCAATACAATCATAAAAGTGATAAAAATTTTTAAAATACAGTATAACAACTATTTACATAGCTTTTACATTGTGCTAGGTATTATAAGTAATCTAGAGATGATTTAAAGTATACTGGAGGATGTGTGTGGGTTCCATGTAAATATCATGCCATTTTCTACCAGACTTGAACATCCCAGGATTTTGGTATCTGCAGGGACCCTGAAACCAATCTCCTATACTCCTGTAAATACTGAGAAATGATTATGCCTTGATCACAAAAATATGAAAATTGCTTATGGGAAATCAAGCAGTAGATTTCAAATGAATTAAGCAAATCCCATCTCCCTTTCTTTTCTATTGCATGATTTTCCACAGAAGCTCAGGTTAGAGGGTCAGCAGGAAACCTAACATGTAGAATTGGTCCTCAGCAAAATCGCACAGCTTCCAGTCTTCACAACACCCACCTTCAACACTGAAGTTGCATCCTTTCACTCCTTAAGTGCCTTTGTGTGCTACCGTCCCAGAGGTCAACTGTGAAGTAACTCATCCCACTCTGGAATTTGCATCTGGAAAAGTCGAAACTCTGGCAGAGGCCAGTTGTTAGCCCAAAGGTGGAATTTCATGTCCCTTTTTGTCTTTGACTTGTCAGGCTCTAATTTACTGCTCACATGAAGATAATTTTATTCTCTGGACCCAGAAAGGCAGAATAGGAAGGAGTAGGAACATGTTGGTCAAACTAAATGAGCAGATGATTTTCCATGATAGGTGAAATTGGACTTTAGTAGGCTGATGATTTTGAATAGCTCTTTGCACAGTGGATTTACCTACAGGGCGGTGCTCAGAAACTACCTTTTGGTTTATCGTTCGCTTAGCCTTCTGTCCCCTCCCCCATTGTCACATTTTGGATCAACTGCTTCCATGTAACCAGTTCATACACTTGAAGTTAAAACTGGAAGAGATTAACTTTCTTCCATTCTGAAAATTAACCTTTTGCTTAGGAGGGGATTTATGCCTCTGAGTCATAGAAAAGCCAACACCCTTAAGTACTTAGAAGTAACACCAGAGAAAGAAAAAAGAATGAAAACATCAGTGAATCAATTTCCCTTTCCGCACAGATCTGAGAGGTGAGATTGTCCTCCTGTCTGCCAAGGGGCTTCCGGCTCTGACAGTTGAATCAGCATGCTGCACATTGTTCTAGATGGCTTTGGGACCACGTGTGGTAGCTGGAAGATGCCAAACTGGGTCAGGTTAACTTGTGCAAGGCGCCTTAGGATTTTAAGAGCTAAAAGGAAACTGTAACATCCATTTTGTGGCTCTTGTGATCATCCACAGTGTGAGGGAGAATGACAGCAGGATGTCCAGGTATTCCACCCTCTCTTGCCTTTTTGAAAGTTCTGTTACTAATAGGATTCAAGGGTGTGGCAGTCATGGGGAAGGGCTGCTTAGATCTTTCTTTAAGAGAGAAGCTTTGCTTGGCTGCAGTGATCATTTCAGTATGATTGTTCATGTCAAAATATCATGTTGTACTCCTTAAATATGTACAATAAAAATGAATTTTAAAATAATAAACTTTTTAAAAGACAGAATGTGGGCAACCCCCTCGGGTTCCCTCTTACTCTGGGAGCTTTTCTGTCCTCTCAATAAATCTTGCCTTCTCAAAAAAAAAAAAGATGAATATATAGTGAGAAGTAGTTATCTGCAAGTCTACAACTGTCATAGTTGTGGGGACCACTGCAGCATTTTTACCAAGACCATTCTTTCCCCAGCTGCTCTTAGCCAATGACTGAGCATGGGCTGAGGGGGCCAAAGGCATAACACAAATACCAGGGGGTCAGTAGAGGTCCTGTTGCTGGCCAAACAAAAAATCCAATCACTGAAACAATGAGTATTATGAGGGAAGAAGGCTTTTTATTTGGGTGATATCAGCCAAGGAGAATGGGAGATTGAGTCTTAAATCTGACTCCCCTTCCGAAGTCAGGGGTTTATGTAGCAGGGCAAGAATGAGGGAAAAAAAAGTTAGGGAAGAGTAAGGAAGAAGAGTTGGTAAACAGGAGATGTCTGGTATCTCATTGTCTGGATGGCATGATCTAGTGAATTTCAGTTCCTTGATACTATAGGCCTGAGGGTCGGTTTCCTGAGAAAGGAGCTTAGATAAGACAAATGCAAGTTTCAGCTTTAAGACCAGGAGGTTCTATTTCTAGCTAATTAAAAAAAAAAAAACACAACCCTTAGTTCTATGGGGAAGTTAGGCTGGTTTCAGAGGCAGAGGCCCACTGGAGATGGGCATTCCTGCTCAATGGAGGAATTTCTCTCATGGGAACTTGTTGTTTTGGGACTCCCTATCAACCCAGCCAAGGCTTTCTCAGAGCTGCCCTGCAGGGTGACGCTCTACTGGCCTGATTCTTCTCTCTTCCTGCCCTACTTTCATGGATGTAAGATAAGAATCACCATCTGAGGCTCCCAGCTCCTGCTGCCTTCCCCTCTATCCTTCTCAGGCACCATTCCCCTAGTCAGCGCTTTGCAATTCTAATTCCCTCTGGTGGTCGGCTTCCTGGAGGACCAGAGCAGAGGCCATGGGGGCGCAGGCCTTTCTTCTCTCACCCTATCTCTTACCTCTCCTCCATATGCTGCCTTGACTTTCCAGCCAGCCCAGGCAAGCATCCCCCTTAAGCAGCAGCTGCTCCTTCGTCAGTGTTTACTCTTGGCAGTCATGTGGTCTTTTCCCATTTACTTTCCCAGCAGAAACACCAAGTCTCAGCAGATTGAAAATAGCAAATGTATCTTCATGAACTGAAAGTCAATATGAAAAGCCAATAAGATACTGAGATAATAAGGCAAAGGCCACCCCAGCTGAAAACTTGGGTATGTGTGTATAGGGCTGTGTGTGTGTGTGTGTGTGTGTGTGTGTGTATGTGTGTGTGCGTGTGGGTGTGTGTGTAGGAGTGTGGGTGTGCTTATTCTCACTTGGAGGATGAGGTGGCAAATAGCCTAAAATTAGGGAGAGTTTTCTTCTCATTTATTTTGAGAAAAAATTAATACAAATGCATCGTTTGACCTTTTCAACTCCCTCACTTACCCCCAAAATTACCAGATCACTTAGCAAGCAGTAGAATGGATTCAACTTGTTTTATTCTGTTCCCTTCTCTACTTTCATAAATCAGTAAAACAGTCAAAAGTTGAGGAGGGTGAAAGTCAGAGGAAATAAATATGAATGAATTGAATAAGCCACAAACTCTCAATCAATGTTTAATCAAGCAATTGCTACACGTAAGGATGATCATTGTCCTGTTTTAATTTGTTCAAGTAATTTATCCAAGTTATCTATGGTTTGTTCATGTCATTTTTAGCTAAAATGAAAATGACCCAGGAAATCAAGAAATTTAATGAGTAAAAACATAAACAGTTAGTTAGGACTGAGTTGCCTACTTAGCGGCAAGCAGAAAGATGAAAAGATTTTTTTAAATTCCTTCCATCAGTGGATCTTAAGGCCAGGAAATTAATTTTTCAAACTTAAAACACAAAGTTCTGTGTATTTACACCTGCTAGGTGTATGGATTCCAATCACTCTGGCTTGAAACATAAAAAATGAGTTATCCCAGTCAAATCTTGTCTACACCATAGAGATTTCATTCTTAGCGTGCCAGAAACATTGACTTCTTATTCCTTCTCTTCCCTCCTCTCCTGTCTCCTTCTCTTCTCTATCCTCTCTCTATGTCTCTCTCTCCTTCTCTCTCTCGTCTATCCTTTTATCCAAAGCATACGAGGACATCTTGCATACAGCAATTTGTCAGGTTTGAGCCTACACTATCAGTACTCCCTCCTTACCACTCCCTGCCCTTCACCAATACAAACATGGGAGAATCTATATTAAATGATCCGGACTAAGTATTATGACAAATGTGCACACCCTGCCTCCCCTGCTTCCTTCCATCTGTGTATGCACTAAACAGCTGACTGAGACAGTCTTTCATCTTTAATCTAATCAACTAACTTTCCCATGGGAAACAGCCAACGAAGCCCGACCTACGTACCAAACTCAGATGTGGCAGCTCACCACATCTGACATCTCAAAAAAAAAAAAAAAAATCAGTAAAAATGGCTGCTATGAGTCACAAAAGACAAACAGCATTCCTGAAGAAATGAACATCACTAGCAGAAACGCATTAGTTTTGCTTTGAAAACTCTATAGGTCCCTCTAGACCAGGAAGGCATTTAAGCCAAATTCTCTGCATCTCTAGGATACTTTCTATTTGCTGTTCAATTTTCTGTAAATATAACTGTCTCCTCTCCATTTTTTTTACTGTAACAAACTAGCATCTGAAATATTTCTAATATTTAGCATATTCCTTAGTATTCTCCTTTCAACTATTGTCACCAGCTTAAAGAGTGATTTACCATAAGTAGCTCTATACCAGTGGCTTTCAATTTTGGGGGCCATGATCTGCAAATTACATCACAACCAAGTACACACACACACACACACACACACACACACACACACACACACACACACACACACCCCAAAGCAAAAAGACAGCAGAACAGAAGAGTAGGGAAAGGAAACCTGACAACTGAATGTCATGTGGGAACTGGATGCAATATACTGGAACAGAAAAAGTGCATTAGATTATGACTAAAGAACTCAGGATAAAGTAATTATGAAGTTTAGATAATAATAATGTATTGATATTGGTTTATTTGTGTGAAAAATATACCATAGTTATATAAGTTGCTAACAATAGGGAAGGGCCAGGTGTGGTGGCTCACTCCTTGAATCCCAGCACTTTGGGAGGCCATCGTGGGAGGATTGCTTGAGCCCAGGAGTTTGAGACCAGCCTCGGCAACATAGCAAGACCCTGTCTCTACAAAAAAAATTTTAAGAAATAGCCAGGAGTTGCGGCACATGCCTATGGAGTCAATTACCCAGGAAGCTGAGACAGAAGGATCCTCTAAGCCCAGGTCAAGGCTGCTCCAGCCTGGGCAACACAATGAGACCCTGACTAAAAGAACAGAAAAAGAAAAAAAATAATAATTAGGGAAAAATGGGAGTAGGGCATATAGAACTCTCTCTGTGCTATTTTTGTAACTTTTTACATATCTAAAAGTATTATTTTTATTTTATTTTTTAGAGTTGGAGTCTCACTCTGTCGCCCAGACTGGAGAGCAGTGGGCACAATCACGTCTACTGCAGCCTCAGTCTCAACCTACTGGATTCAGGCAATTCTTTTGCCTTAGCCTTCCAAGTAGCTGGAACTGCAGGTGTGTGCCGTCATGCCTGGCTAATATTTTTTGATCCATTGTAGAGACAAGGTCTCGCCAAGTTGCCCATGCTGGTCTCAAACCCCTGGGCTCAGGCAGTCCTCTGGTCTTGGCCTCCCAAAGTTCTGGAATTACAGGCATGAGCCACCGCACCCAGCCTAAAAGTATTACTTTTTAAAACGTATTAAGACAACCACAAAAAAAGCAACAGGTGACAGAAGAGGACCGCAGTAACATCAGGCTCTTTCTCTGAAAGTCCCATTTCCCCCAACTGTCGCATGCTGCTGAAGACGAGCAGAGTCCCATTCCAGATCACACAGGTGGAGGAAGAAGCCATAGATGATGAAGATCAAGTGCTTTGAGATGTGCACTAATGAAAACGTGATTGCAAGGCTGAGCCCTGCCTCTCTCACTGTTCTCTCACGGGGTCCAAAGAGAGACAATAACGCTCTCTGTGAAATTTACTCAGAAATCTGAAATGTGTCCAATCACCAGCTGCCAACTAACCTGCCCAAAATCTCACAGGAAATTCAAACCAGAACGTTTTCTTGTTTTAAGAGAGATGCAGTTTTGCTGCTTCTTTTCTTCTCTTTTCCCTTAAGAACAGCTCATATGTGTGGGAAATAAAACATTTGAATCAGATGGAAGAAATAAACTTGGGATAAAATGGCACAAAACCAAACAAATCCCCGGAGCTGATGAAAATCCTGGCTGTGATAGGAATTTGGGTCTCTCTGAAATGTGCCTGAATGAAGCAAACCTCAAAGCCAAATGAAGGGTGTGAAGCTTTAGAAAATAAAATAAAAAATAAAAATAAAATAGAAATAAGAATGTGTAGAGACGGACGTGTTCTTGAATGTAAGCTGATTAATTTCCCAAAACTCAGCTGTGCACAGTGTTTCAGGTTGACTGTAGGTCAGTTCAGGGCTGACTCAGGGCTCAAACCAGAATAATATGGATCTGATGGAAGCGCTCCCTTTTCTCCAATAGGATCACTCCTTCCTGAGGTCCCTGATCACCCCTTCTTTGGGCTTTGTGAGAAGATCTCCTTAGCTCCCAGAGTAAGTAGAAGATGCTTCTGATCCTTGGGTGTGCTTCCGCCTGAACCAAGGGAGCGTCCTGTCCAAATCTTATGCATCTCAAACCTGTTTTCCAGAAGGAAAATTCTTATCTGAAGGAGTCCTATTTGGAACCCCAATATAGAATCAATTAAAATCAGAGCTGTTCCGGATAATGAAGAACACAAAGTTACTTCATTTTATTGACTTTATTAATATATATACTTATTTTAAGTAGATAAAATTATCCTCATTTATGGAAACATGTTCAGGAATTGCCCCAATGTTTAGTACTTAGTTGATTGGTACAGAGAAATATATTTTTCACTATAAATTATATTCATGTCATCGTTTTACTTGACATCTGTAAATTGGTGGACTGATTTCCTTGTCGCGGGGAACCCCGGGGACTAAAGTGTTTCACAATCGGTGGCTCAGCCTGTAATCCCGCTCCTTTGGGAGGCTGAGGTGAGTGGATTGCCTGAGCCCGTGGGTTCAAGACCCGCCTGGACAGCGAGACCTAATCTCTACAATAAATAAAAAAAAAATCAGCCGGGCGTGGTAGCGCATGCCTGTAATTCTGGCTACTTGGAAGGCTGAGGGAGAAGGATCGCCGGAGCCCAGCAGGTCGAGGCTGCAGTGGCCACAACAGAGTGAAACTCCAACTCAAAAAAAAAAAAAATAGACTTAAAGATGAGAGGAGGGAAAGCCCTAAGATGAATCCCAGATAGGGCAGACATTGGCCAAATGCTCACCAATTGCTTTCTTCCTCCTGGAAATGGAGGAAGACCACCTATTCCAGTTGTCCCTGCAGATAACTGTGAAGCATGTGACTAAGTTCTGGCTGATGGAATGTGGATGGGAAGAATATGGTCTCTTCCAGGCCTGGTCTCTAAAGGGTCTCATGCAGTTTCTCACCCTCTCCCCTGCTCTCTCCCTTATCTGCAGACCTGAAAGTAAGAACTTCTGGATGGCAGGAGTATAAGGGTGGAAGGAGGTCAGATCTCCGAGTTTCTAGTTAAATGAGAATGACCCTGGAAAGTCAAATTGCCAGCACCACACCATGAGCATCAAATAAACATTCCTGGGTTGAACCACTGAGATTTGAGGGTTATCATCGCGAGACATAGTCTATTCTGATTGATGCAGAAGATAAGAACTTCTAAAATATATTGAATCTCATTTCAATTATTAAAATCGTGTTCAGAGCACCAATTCCAACCTGAGTCTCCCCAATGCCATAGGTTATTTTTACAATTTATTACTAGAAAATAATTCTTTCTTGAAGAGCTGGCATGCTTTGTCCTAGCAAACAAGAGTGATGTCACGTGTCATGTCATGTCTCTTGCCCTGAATGCCTGAAATCTTGGGACAAAATTAATGTCTAAGCATAATAATTGGTTTTACCCTCTTGTCTAACATGTGTATTGCTGATTCCTTACATAGGTTTAATTTTCTATCACTTTGTTAACAGTGTTTTTTTTTTTAATGTTTGAACCACTTGGAAAAGGTGTGGTGTAAATAAGTGAATCTTTCAAGAAAAATGACACTAGCAACCAAGATGAAACGAATGTGAGGAATTTTCTTCAAAGTTACATTTTACATGTGTGATGAAGGTTTTCCATCAATATGTCTATATATTTCCATCAATATGTCTATTAATCGTTGCCGGATGTCACGGCACGATTACAGGAAGATGCTCATGACAACATTGTGATGGACAGAGCACCTTCCCACAGTGGAGAAATTCAGGCATGATCTTTGGCTACGCTTGCTTGATGGCAGGGCACTGGACCCACATCATGACCACTTTCTTACATGGCCCAAATGTATAAAGAGCATAAGTGACAAACATTGCATTCTATAAAAACTGGAATCTGATTTTTAAAAACAGATTTTAGTTCAAATAATATTTTTCTTGTCAAATCCTAAAGAATTCTCCATAATCACAAACTTGAAACCAAGACCAACAAGACTTCTCTTTGCAGCAATCCCTGCTATCATTTTTTATATTTAAGTGTTTCCACTGGAATACTAATACAGCATTCTCCCTTTCTGGTGACCAAATAAATAAAAGCCGAAGAGCAGCTTTCAATAAAACCTCAACATCTCAAACAGAAGAATGGCAACAGAGCATGCTGTGGCCTTGGTTCACCTACCCGGTATGAGCTATCTTCATATTAAAAAAGGAGTCAGCCAGGCGCCGTGGCTCAGCCTATAATCCCAGCACTTTGGGAGGCCAAGGTGAGGGGATTGCCTGAGCCCAAAGGTTCAAGACCAGCCTGGGCAACTTGACAAGACATCATCTCTACAATAAATCAAAAAATTAGCTGGGCGTGGTAGTGCACGCCAGTTGTTCCAGCTACTTGGAAGGATAAAGTGGAAGGATCACCTGAGCCCAGTGGATCGATGCTGGGGTAGCTGTGAGCGTGCCACTGCACTCCAGCCTGGGCAACTGAGTAAGACTCCTACTCAAAAAAAATAGGAGTTATAAATACATACACCCAAATTAAGAACACACTCCCTTCCTCCCTCCTGTAATGCCAAGGCTGAGTTTTATTTTTAAACTTCAACCAGGCAGATGAAGAGGGAAGACTTTTTAACACCTCCAAACCACGATTCTCTTTTTTTGTAAAATGGAGATAATCAAGTACAAAATCAGTTGTACACACAAAATTAGTTAAGAATCATAGATCTGGAATGTCTTTTGGAGGCTATGCTTCCCACAGGTTATCAAACCAAGTCCCAAAAGTCCTCAGATGTCGCAGGGACTGCCATGGGGTTGGCAGGGAGAGGGACAGAAATCCTGAACTCTTTCTGCAATGAAAACAACCCCATAGTTATCTGTTCAATAGGATGATGCTTCTAATTTTACCTTAAAGGAGTTCTCTGATACCAAAAGCTTCTAAAATTCCTTGAACGAGTTCAAGAACACACAGACTTGGGTTCAAGATCCAGGTCTACCACTTTCAAGACTTGGGCAAATTAGTTAACCTAGCCTATCCTCACTTTCCTCATTATAAAATGGGGGTGATTATAAAAATGAGTCTCCATACAACAGAAGGCTCATGTGAGGAAGAAATGATCACATAAGACGGTAGATAGGTAAGCACCATCTAAACACTAAATGTCTTGAGCAAAATATGGGTTTTTTTTTTGAGAGTTGGAGTCTCACTCTGTCACCCAGGTTGGTGTGCAGTGGCATGCTCACGACCACCCCAGCATCGACCTGCAGGGCTCAGGCAATCCTTCCGCCTCAGCCTTCCAAGTAGCCAGAACTACAGACGTGCATTACTGCACCTGGCTAGTTTTTTATTTTATTGTATAGATGAGGGCTCACCAAGTTGCCCAGGCTGGTCTCGAACCCACGGGCTTAGGCAATTCACTCTTCTCAGCCTCCCAAAGTGCTGGAATTACAGGCTGAGCCACCGAGCCCGGCCAGAAAAATGCTATATTAGCATTATTCATTGTACAATTTTGGCAGTTTGGGTATGACATTGGCACTTGGAGGTAGGTGAAAAAAATTAGATAGGTGAAGGAAGGCACAGAAAATTCCAGAGAGAAGTGAGTCAGCATGTATTCTCTCTTCATGGTGCTCCAGGAAGTTGAGTTCATGTGCAATTCTGCATCACCTCTGACCCAGCCTTCCTGGCACTGGGGCTGAGCTGGGAGAAGGGGGCACCTGGGTTGCTATGGTCTAAGTGTTTGTGTCCCTCCAAAATTCATGAGTTGAAATCTAATCTCCAATGCGATGGTATTAAGAAGTGGGCCTTTAAGGAACACTTCTACACTATTGGTGGGAGTACAGACTAATTCAACCTCTACTGAAAGCCATGTGGCGATTCCTAAAAGAACGAAAAATGGACCTTCCATACAGTCCAGCAATCTCTCTCCTGGGAATATACTTGGAGGAACATAAATTATTCTACCAAAAAAGATACCTGCACACACATGATTATAGCTGCACTGTTCACAATAGCAAAAATATGGAACCAACCCTACTGCTCATCAAAAGTGGACTGAATAAAGAAAATGTGGTACATATACACGATGGAGCATTGCGCAGCCATAAAGAAGAGCCAAATCATGGACTTTGCAGCAAATTGGATGGAGTTGGAGACCATCATACATAGTGATCTATCACAGCAGTAAAGAACTGAATGCCTTGTGTTCTCACTCGTAAGTGGGACCTGAACACTAGTCACATTAGCACAAGGGAAGGATCGGTAGTCACTGGGCACTGCCAGGGGAGGAAGGGGGAAGGGCACATAATGACAGAAAGAGAACCTGGTCCTAAAGCAGGGGAAATGAGGGCCAGTTGGAGACCCAAACTTCACCTGCAGGCAGCCTACTTGTGTAGTTACTCTTACTTGCACCCCACATCTCTATAATAAAATAAAATTTTTTCAAAAGAAATGGGCCTTTGGAAGGTGACTAGGCCATAAGGGTGGAGCCCTAATGAATGGGATTAGTGCCCTCATAAGAGGCCTGGGGGGAAGCTTTTCCACCCCTTTTTTTGTAGCACCCCCCAAAAGGACTACGATGTGGATAAATTTAAATAGTTGCACCATTGTAAACACATGAGTCAATTTTGACATGGGGCAACTCGCAGTGGTTCTGGGGTGCTCCAGCCCAAGGGGGTATCTCTAAGGTCTCATGCTGGCAAGGAATCAAGAATGAGAAGAGTCACTCTTCGGCTAGGACAGGTGGGAACAACTGCCATGGCAGCTCAGTTTCTGCTGCAATAACAGGCCACCAGTTTTGGTGGTTACAACAGTCATACAGTGGGTCCCTCTGGAATATCCGGCCCCCATACTGAGACCTCTCACTTCAAAGAGATGTATCTGAGTTCTCACTACAATAAAAGCACAAGATAGCAGCAACCACTCTGTGGTTGAATTAGGGTCTGCGGTTCTTGTCCAGAAAGAAAGATTGTAGTAATGAAAGATGTTTGTGTAACAATGGGATAGGACTCAGAGTCATTTTAATTTGAATATTTAAAGGCATATGACCCTATTATATTCAAGATGGTGCAGTATGCATCAAGTGCAAATATAATAAAGATATCTTTTTATTCCAAAGAGAGAGAGATCTATAAAGTTTATCAACATAATCTTTCATGCTAACCAACAGATGGAATGTATATGAGATGGATTAGGTCAACTTCACATTCATTTATTAACAATGTTAGTGCAAGTATTGTGCTATTTGCTAGCTATATAAAGATGAATAATAAATGTTCCCTATCTGTGAGAAGGTGATGGTCCCTGGGCCATCTATTGGTATCACCTAAAGAACCCGAGACCCGCCTGGGCAGCGACACCTCATCTCTACAATAAATCAAAAAATCAGCTGGGTGTGGTAGCACATGCCTGTAATTCCGGCTACTTGGAATGCTGAGGCGGAAGGATCGCCGGAGCCCAGCAGGTCGAGGCTGCGGTGGCCGGGAGCAGCCACTGCACTCCGGTCTGGGCGACAGAGTGAGACTCCAACTCAAAAAAAAAAAAAAAAGAAAAAAAGAATCTTCCAAGGCTGGGCTCAGTGTCTCAGCCTGTAATCTCAGCACTTTGGGAGGCCGAGGCCAGTGGATTGCCTGAGCCCGTGGGTTTGAGATCACCCCGGGCAACTTGGCAAGATCTTGTCTCTTTAATAAATCAAAAATTAGCCGGGCGTGGTAGCACATGCCTGTAGTTCAAGCTACTTGGAAGGCTGAGGCAGAAGAATCGCCAGAGCCCAGCAAGTCGAACTGGGTCGTGACCGTGAGTGTGCCACTGAGAGCTCCAGCCCGGGCGACAGAGTGAGACTCCAACTCAAAAAAAACAAAAAACAAAAAAAAAGAATCCTTCATAATCATATAAACCTTATAGTGACCAAAATACTTTGACCAAGATTTGTCATCAACTCATAGTCCAAGCCTCTGAATGACATCGGTTTTGGCAGATTCAACAACTATTTCCATAATAGCTATATGATGTTAACAATGGTTTTTTTTAAAATGTGGCACCAACATCATGTTCTTGCCTATTAATTGGTTACTTTGGTAAAAGCTAAAGCTCTATTATTCTTGTCTCACTTTATCTTTCAACCAAAGCAGCACCGATATTGAATGAGAGTGAAGGCATGGCCATAAGATACAGGTTCTAGGTCAAGGAAAGACATTTTTGCTCTAGAGTCAAGTGTCCACGTCACTGACTGGTCGATACAGGAGGGATAGATTGTTTTCTAGCTTCCTTTCCTCCAGGTCAGATGTTCATAACCTGGAGTCTTGGGAACTCTGAATTTCCTGGCATTGCATGCAATATTGTACAAGGGGGATATTTCACTGAGTTATCCATGTCTGCCTTCATTAGTTTTTGTCTGTAGATGAATTAAAGGGTAATTTCTCCCTTCCTTCTAGAGAGATAGCCAAACTTCCCTCTTCAGTGCTCCTTGGACCCATTCGGTCCTGAAGACTACCTCTATCCGCTTCTTTGCTGAGAGCAGAGGGCAGAGTTGGGGATTGTCCTAAAAGAGGTAAAACAAGGGGGATATGGCTGGCTTGTGGGAGTGGGATGGCTTGTTGAAGATACTAAGAAGCACATCCTGAAAACAGAACTGACCGTGCCATCCATACAAGTCCTGCTAGCAGGGCTCCCATATGTAGTGCAGAGGCATTGGGACCTCACTTGAGAGCGGGTGGGGTGTGTGCTTCCCGTGGAAGCTCCTGGAGGGTCTGAGTGCCAGTGCTACAGTCTGGGACCTCAGCACTGACCCCTGAGCAGAACCATACGTACCTGCCTGCATCTCTGAGTGAGGGACAAAACCCCGAGAGGGTTGGGCTGCAATCCAGGCCCTTCCCGGTATTTCTGGACCAGGTTTCCTAGGTGATTTCAGGTGAAGAATGAGGAAGGCCCTCGAATTTCTCAATCGCCTGGTGGGTGGAAGACTGAGTCAGGTAGGATTTGGAAGAATTAAGGATGAGGGCAGGGTGCGGTGGCTCAAGCCTGTGATTCCCAACACTTTGGGAGGCTGAGGCGAGAGGACTACCTGAGCCCAGGGGTTCAAGACCAGCCTGGGCAAATTGGCGAGACCTCATCTCTACAATTAAAAAAAAAATTAGCCAGGCATGGTAGCATGCACCTGTAGTTCTGGCTACTTGGAAGTCTGAGGCAGAAGGATCGCCTGAGCTCAGCGGGTTGAGGCTGGGGTGGCCGTGAGTGTGACACTGCACTCCAGCCTGGGCGACAGAGTGAGACTCTGACTCAAAAAATAAAAATAAAAATAAAGAATTAAGGATAAGACATTTCTTACACTTCCAAGGTGATGGAACAAATGTGACCCAATTCCATGCAAGTGTACTTTTTTTTTTAAAGAAAGACTGGTGATGGCACTTATGACCTAAAAAGGGTTTAAAGCCCCAGCTTTAGGAGATAGAGGGTGTTTTTAGGTTGAGCTAAGATAAAGATTTGGGATTTATAAGCAACTGAGTTATTAAGAGAGTGCTTCTAGAGGAAGTTGGCGAGAAAGTGGGGGACCGACAGAAAGGGAAGGAAGCCAGGTGAAGGTGTGACCTTGAGCAAAGTCCTGCAGACGGTATCCTATGCCTAATTATATGAGGACCGCTGGAGTGTAAGTCCTGCCGCCAAGTATCCTTGAGGCAAGAGAGGCAGAGTTTAGTACCTACCTCATCTGTGGGCAGCAGTCAGAGAATACATTCCCCAGTACGCTGGTTCAACCTTTGTGGACAGCAGTGTGGCATTTTGTCAAAGAAAGAAAAATCAAGCTACCCTGCAATCCAGCCCTGACTTCCGGGAATATACCCAGAGAAACATAAATCTCTCTACCAAAAAGACCCTGCACGCGTATGTTCATTGCAGTGCTGTTCACAATAGCAGAAACAGGGAACCAACTCAGATGCTCGTGGGAAGTGGACTGGATAAAGAAAATGTGGTTCATATACACAATGGAGTATTATGCAACCATAAAAAAGAACAAATCATATCCTTTGCAGCAGCCACATGGATGTGGCCAGAGACCATCATTCTAAGTGAACTATCACAGAAACAGAAAACCAAACACTGCATGTTCTCACTCATAACCAGCCCTAAACATGGAACACGTGAGCACAAAGGTGGGAACAGCAAATGCTGGGCACTGCTGAAGGAGACAGGAAGGGAGGGAGAGGGAGGGGGCATAAGGAACACACAACCCCCCCCCAATACTGTGTCCACTGCCAGGAGAGAGAGGACTCGCTAGAAGCCCAAACCTCACCTGCATGCAATTTACTTATGTAGCAAATCCTCACGTGTGTCCTACAGCTCTAAAATAATTTTTTTTAAAGAGAGAATATATTCCCAGGTACTTCCGGTTGAGGGGCTTTCTGCACAGCTTCTGGTGTCCCAAAAGCAGTTCCCCAAAGAGCTTGAGGGATGCTGGGAATTAGAATGTGCAACAAAGGACTGAGGGGATGTGAGGAAAAATGGTTAAAAAAAACAAGCAAAAACAAATAGATCTTGAGGGATCCAGGTGGGAGCATCTTGTCCACTCCTCCCTCCAAAAGGAGGTGCTCTAAAAAATGCAATTGCAACTGGAGAAGGGCCAGGGACGTGGTTCCCCCAGCACAGCCATGGGAATGCTAAGGAAAGAGAAGATCTGGCCGAGACCTGGAGCCTAGAATGGTAGCATAGGTGTATAAAGAGGGGAGTTCTCAAACAAACATGTCTGTAAGTCCAGTAATTCTGCTCCTGATCCATCGTGAAAATGTCTCCTCTCAATATATCAGACGTCTCTGTTCTAAAAGCTTGTTGAAGGCTGGGCGTGGTGGCTCATGCCTGTAATCCAAGCATTTTGAGAGGTTAAGGCAGGAGGATCACTTGAGTCCAGGAGTTCGAGACCAGTCTGGGAAACATAATGAGATCTCATCTCTACAAAACAAAAATAAAAATAAAGTAGCCAGGCATAGTGGTGCACGCCTGTAGTCCCAGCTTCTCTGGAAGCTGAGGCAGAAGGCTCACCTGAGCCCAGGAGGTCGAGGTTGTGGTGAACCGTGTTGGTGTCACTGCACTCCAGCCTGGGCCACCGAGTGAGCCCATGACTCAATCAAATAATCAGTCAATCAATAAAGTATGTTTGTTGGCCTTTCCCATCACTCAGAGCTTCTCAATGGGCATTTCTTCATGTGAGTCCCAGCCTCTGACCCTTTTGCGGGGTCTTGCTCCCTCAACTCCTCCTCCTGAAATTTATAGCCCCCTTTTCCAGCACTTCTCTCTTCCTGGGTCACCTCACCAGTAACTTTTACTTCTGTAACCTAGATAAACATATTTCTTTTTGTTTCACACTTAGCCCAGCCAAGCTCTGCCCGGTGGGTCTCATTTTTATAGTCAAACATCCCCATAAAAGGTGTGTTTCAAAGCAAAGGCTGTTCTCTCTTGAGTCTGCAGTGGACATTGTATGTGATTTTCCTTCCTATTATATACAGTAGATATAACTTTACATATGTATATGTGTACACATACACACATACATATGGAAACTGAGGCCTAGCGAGATGGCAGCTTATTTGGGATCACTTAACTGGTTGCTGATAGAACCAGGACAAGAACTTGAATTCTTTTTTATTATTATAGAGATGTGGGGTACAAGTAAGAATTCTCTACAAAAGTAGACTGCATGAAGGTGACATTTGGGTCCCTAACTGGTCCTCCCTTCCCCTGGTTTGGGATCAGCTACCCAAGAACTCAAATCTTAACTCTTTCTTAGGTGTTCATTACCTCCAAAAACACCAACTCTCAAGTGCCCAGACATTATATATCGATGGTAATAAATAAAGAATAGTTTCTTGAGGGAGACCATTCCAGTCAAGTGCCAAAATGCATTCCATAGACCATGGATTCTTTTTTTTTTTTCCTGATTCTAAGGGGGCTGAGGCACATGGTATAAATGTGGGGGAAAAGAAATTAGCATACATTCCGAAATAAAGTAAAGCAGCTTTTTCAAATGGCAACAGATGATTCTATAGGGATGAAGGGGACTTTTGGGGAGACTATTAATTTGAAAAGCTTGTAATGTCAATAAAAATATTGCCTGTGCTCAATATTTTCTTACTCATTTCATCAAAAACACAAAATCATAGGTCATTAAGCTTGAAAGTGTTTCAGTTAGATAACCTGACTCACTCCTCCACCTTCAGATTGAAAGGAGTCTTCTTACCTCCATTGCCAGAGAAATTGGGTGGTTGCCAGAAGGAATAGTTGTATTGGTTTAAGGGCAATTCAGAGGTTTTCCACTGCCTAATTTTCCAGAAGCTAACATGGTCCTTTACAGATTACAGACCATTTTCACATGTCTTATTTTATGTAATCCTCATGGCAACCTTGGACGATCAGTCAATTCTGACCTCATTTTGCAGATAAGGAAACTGAGGTTTCAAGAGATTAAGTCACTTGCCTCAAAACACCCTACTAGTATAGGACACAGTTAACACTGAAATCCAAATCTGCTTCCAAGTCCCACGCTCTTTTTTTGCCATTGGGTCTGTTTACCGTGAGTGCTGCAGGAGATAGATTTTGTCAGGACACTGGTCTAGATGTTATAGACAATAAGAAAACGTGGCTGACTGTCCGATGCTGCCAGTGGGACCTTATCTTTACATAATAGGAGGTCTTGGTCGGACAGGAGTTGAGACTCAAATACTTGCAGTGAGTGGGTGGTAACTCCATGCCAGGCTCTATCCCAGATGTCCAGGACAGACCAGTGACCAAGATAAAAAAGTGTCTGCCCCTGGAATTTATATTCTAGTGGGTGAGATAGACATGAAGCAAACAATAAAACATAAAATATGTCAAGTGATGGGAAGTGATATAGAAAAATTAAGGACGGGCTGGGTGGCTCAGTCTGTAATCCCATGCTTTGGGAGGCTGAGATGAGTGAATTGCCTGAGCCTGCAGGTTCAAGACCCGCCTGGGCAACTTGGCAAGACCTCATCTCTACGATAAATCAAAAAATTAGCCGGGCGTGGTAGCACACACCTGTAGTTCCAGCTACTTGGAAGGCTGAGGCGGAAGGATCGCTGGAGCCCTGCAGGTCGAGGCTGCGGTGGCCGGGAGTGGCCACCGCACTCCAGTCGAGGCAACAGAGTGAGACTCCAACTCAAAAGAAAAAAAAGAAAAATTAAAACAGGGCCAGGCTCAACAGCACAGCTTATAATCCCAGCACTTTGGGAGGCCGAAGCGAGTAGATTGCCGAGGTGAGTAGATTGCCCACAGGTTTGAGACCAGCCCAGGCAACTTGGCGAGACATCATTTCTACAATAAAATCAAATTTTAAAAATAGCAGGGTGTGGTAGCATGCTCCTGTAGTTCTGGCTATTTGGAAGGCTGAGGTAGAAGGATTGAGCCCCACAGGTCGAGGCTACAGTGGCCGTGAGCATGCCACTGCACTCCAGTCTGGGCGACAGAGTGAGACTCCAACTTAAAAAAAAAAGAAAAGAAAAATTAAAACAGAATAAAGAGGCTCAGGAGTGTGAGTGTGTTTGTATGTGTGTGCACACGTGTTAGTAAGAAGAATGAGAGTTCTATTCTATATATAAGGTGTTCAAAAAAGTTCATTAGATAAGGCCACATTTGAGATGGTTCATAAAATAAGTGAAGAAGCAAGTTGCCTGGATATCTGGGAAAAACATATCCTGGACAGGGAAAAATCATAAGGCCCTGAGGTATAAACTTGGTGATTCTGAGGAATGGGAAGAAGGCCAGGATGTTTGCGAAGGTTTAATCACCACGTACTTGCCTTCATAGAGCAAAAAAAAATTCATAAACGTAAAAAACAAGTACACATCTTTGAAATATAAGGAATAATATAGGGTAAAATGGAGTGATCTAGAGAGGCTTAGAATCATAGAGAAGGCCGAGCATGGTGGCTCACACCTGTAATCCCAGCACTTTGGGAGGAGATTGCCTGAGTCCAGGGACTCAAGACCAATGTGGGCAAGAGCTCGTCTCTACAATAAATACAAAAAATTAGCCTGGCGTGCCGCTGTGTGCCTGTAGTTCCAGCTACTTGGAAGGCTGAGGCAAAAGGATCAACTGAGCCCAGTAGGTCAAGGCTTTGGTGACCATGAGCACGCCACTGCACCCCAGTCTGGGTGATGGAGTGAGATTCTGACTCAAAAAAAAGGATCATAGAGAGCCAGTCCTTGATTCTCTGTTCCAAGGTTTTCCATTTTTGAACTGTAAAATATGCTGTTTTCAAATATCTTATGTGGATTGCCAGTATGAAAACAAATGAAACCAGAATTCTCTGGTAGGCCCAGTGCAGTAACTCATGCCTGTAATCCCAACACTTTGGGAGCTGATGCAGGAGAATCACTTGAGGCCAGGAGTTCAAGATCAGCCTGGGCAACACAGTGAGACCCCGTCGCTACAAAAAATAGAATAAAAATAATTAGCCAGTCATAGTGGAGCATGCCATAGTTCCAGCTACTGGAGAGGATGAGGTGGGAGGATTACTTGAGCCCAGGAGTTTGAGGCTGCAATGAGCTATGCTCACACCACTGCACTTGAGCCTGGGAGGCAGAGTGAGACCCTGTCTTTAAGATAAATAAATTATTATTATTTTTTTAAAAGAATACTCTGGCGAAGTGAGAGTGGGGAGGTTCAGGCTTCCCAACCTGGGCTCCCTCTTTCTCATCTCCAGCCACCAAAGAACCTTCATGGAACCCTAGGACTCCAGGAAATAATGTTTGTCCATGACTGATCTAGTCAAACTAGTTTATTTGATGAGAAATGTATCTGAGACCCATAAGGGAAATCTTCTTCAGGCATCTATTGGAGTGAAGTCCCCTGGTCTCTGGGCTGATGACCATGGATCCTGCTTCAGCCGCTAGCCTGATGTTTCAGCCTTCTCCTGCTGACCTTGACCCTGGTGACCTGGGATTCCACAGCTCTCTGCCTTTCTCTGTGCCCGATGCTGCTTTTCCCTGTTCTACTCGAAGCAGGATACAGCACTCTGGGGAGCTTACCTATGAGGCTTGCTGCATCCCCAGCAATAACTCCACCTCTGGGACCAATAGATTCATCGTTCCTAGGGGCAGTCTGGGACAGTCGTAACAAAGAGGTCATTGCTCAGGCTTGCATTTCAAACTCTATATAATTTTTTTTTAGTCCAAACTAAGACAATAGTCTTAAAAATTAGATTTATTGGGAGAATAGACAGTTGAACACACAGAGATAATGACAGTGAAACTGGCCTATGCCTACACCCTAAGAATCACAAGCACATCCTTGACTTCTGGCCATCACACCTGATGCACTTCTGTGCTTGGACTAACCGCCTTTCTAGTAAATTCTACTCATCTTTCCAGGGAGCCACATTTGTTTCCCCTCTGATGCCATGTCAGACTTTTCCCAGGAGAATCAGTCAGCCCTCCATCTGTGTCCCTGTGGCACGTTCTCTGTACACTTATTATGGCTGTCACCCGATCACATTAGAAAAACGTGTTTACATATCTTTCTCTTCCACGAACTCCGAGTTTCTGATGTGAATAAGAAAACATGCCTTATTCATATTTGATGCCTCAGCTGCCTCTCACACGAGGTTCTTGGTGCTCGATTCGTCTGCTGATTGACACTGTAATTTCGTCCCGGCTAGGGTTATGAGAAAGGAGTGTCCTTCCCAACTACAGACTTTTTGAGACCTTGCCAACTAGTGATAAGCCACCACCAATTGTTTGCTTGGTCAGCTTGATAATTTATTGAAAACTAAAATGACTGTGTGAATCTCCTGCTATCGGTCATCGAGAGTTCCTGACGGACAGTCACAAATCTCACCTTTGGTCTGTTTCCGTCGCAAGCCTTCTCACACATTTTTCTGTTTGTTCGTCCACGCTGGATCTGCTCTGAGGCAGACACGTTGCTATGACCAACACAGCCAGCAATGACACATTCTCCCTCATGCCTGGCCACAGCCCCTGGTAACTGTCAGCCTTGCAGATATGACTGACAAGGGTAGAAAGGAAAATCTGTGGGAAAAAATATGAAATCAGGTTCCAGCTCTCACTCCTTCGTTATGTAAAGATGATCTCATGTTTTCTGAGAGTTGTGTGGTCAATCTCACATGATCTTGAGACAGATGGGCCTTTACCAGGAGAGAACTGAGTTTTCTGACAGACACGTGAGCCTGGCTGATGGTGCCTCCAGCCAGACTGCATTGAAAGGCAAACTTAAGTTCTATTTCCCAAACTCACATGGAACCTCAAGGTTACAGAGAAGGGTCAATCCCTTTCAATAACTGCAATGTAACTGAAGCCACTTTATTTGCAGTCACTTATAAAAACTAGATTAACCCAGATTCATTTTCTTAAGCCAAGAACAAAACAACCTCAGTACTAGAAAATGTCAGCTCTCACACAGCCGCGGATCTCTGCCTTATCATCTAAGACTTTTTAGATTTTGTGCTGAAATACAACTTCCCCCACCTGTTGGTCATCTGCCCAATAAATTTTAGCTCTAACTTTATAGTTAATAGTTCAAAGTGCAATATTCTTGCTTTCATGCATAAGCATTTATTTGATTACGTGGGATTTGCCATGTTTACTGTCAAACAGTCAATATATTTTCCCCTGAATTCCTCTAGGATTTCCATCTAGCTGATGTGGCTTTCATGTTTCTAACAGAAATGGCAGACAAGAACATGAGAAAGAAATGTTTGTATCTTGCTGAAATGTGGAGTATCTGGGGTTATCGCTAAAAGGCGCTTGAGACATGACCACAGAGAAAAGAGAATCCAAGGAACTGTTTGGAAAGACAAATCACATTAAGGGTATTTATTTGGGTTTCTAAAATTTCCCTTTCTCTGGCTTTATTTACATTTCATTAATATGAAGTTATTCAACCTGAGTAACATTTTGTCCTGCATCGTTTACTGATTTGACTTTTGCAAGCAGCCAGACACCACGAAGGATCCCAAATAAACTTGTAGTTGATGTGAAGCTCTATATTTATTCAGAGAACTATAAATGAAAACTGCCCTCTCCATGTAATATTTCAAAAACACCAGAGTCCCTTTCCCCTAAAACACCAGATAGCTCACTCCCATTCCCTTAAGAAGCAGATCAAGTTTTGTTACCTCTTAAACTGAAAAGGTAAGACTGTTGTCAAGGCAGGAGTTGAATGATAGGGTTTTAATTCCTAAACTGGACCCAACCCAATAGGCTTTAGTTTTGATCTTTTCCAATCTGTGTTAACTAAGTCCTAATTAAGCAGGGTTCATTTTAATGAAATCAGAAGCCAGGTCTTGCCTTCTCTACCTTGACTTTCAACGTTGCAGAGTTCTTTCTTAATTAAGGTAACGAATTCGCTTTGGCTTCCACAGCCAAAATTCTCAACTTGTTCCACGTAGAATGCCAATTGGCATCCACACCCTGCAACCATGTGCCTCTGGCACAACTGGACAATTTATGAACTTCTGTGGGATTAAAAAGGTGCTATATCCTTGGGAAACATTCCTGACAACCTGGATTCTGATTTATTCTCACCAGTGATCAATCTTTTCCACATAGTAATAGGGAAGTGAACCATGGAGGCAGTGGACAATGAGATGTCAGTATCAGTGTTTCTAGAGAGGTCTCCTCTCTCCCTAAGCCCAGAGCCTGAACCCAACAAAGGCCGATATGGACAGTCTTCAGCCAGAGTCCTGACTCATATTGGTACCCAGGGAGACTCGAAGATGGAGGAGAGAGGGGTCCTGGGCTGCCTCGTGGCAGCCTAGGATGTGTGAAGGCACAAGGGAATGGCATCCCTTTGAGAAGGTCAGGACAATGGAGCTTCCAGCTCTAGAGCCAAAGACTAGCTCTAGTTCTTGTCCTCCTGCTAAGTACAAGACCCTGAAGAAATCTTCACTTCTCTGAGCCTTGGTTGTCTCATCTGTACAGGGAAGGGTTAGGACTAGATCATTGCTTCTCCAACCAGCTGTGCTCCTCCAATGTAATATTTCAAAACCACAAGAGTTCATTTTCCCTAAAGAAGCAGATGGCTCACTCCCCCATCCCCTTAGGAAGCAGGTCAAGTTACCTCTTAAACTGAAAAAGGTAGGACTGCTGAGTCCAAAAAGTTCTTTTTGCTTTGTTTTGTTTTTGTGAGTTGGAGCTCGCTCTGTCACCTAGGCTAGAGTGCAGTAGCATGCTCACGACCACCCCAGCATTGACCTGCTGGGCTCCAGTGATTCTTCCGCCTCAGCCTTCCCAGTAGCCGGATCTACAGGCCTGTGCTACCATGCCTGGCTAATTATTTGGATTTATTGTAAGATGAGGTCTTGCCAAGTTGCCCAGGCTGTTCTTGAACCCCTGAGCTCAGGCAATCCTCTCACCTCCACCTCCCAAAGTGCTAGGATTACAGGCATGAGCCACCGTGCCCAGCCAAGAGTACTTTTATTCCCCCTCCAATTCACTGTAGACTGATCTTTGTAAATGAATTACCATAAAATGATAAAGTTTGGGTGTTACAGCAATGTCAAATGCTATAAAAGTTTCTAAATGCTTACCCCTACCTTCTACATCCATCTCGCCATGAATGGGTAACAGCATGTGGACAAGTGACAGCCCAAGGACCCCACATTGAGGCTCCATAGATAAGATGATTCTTAGGTACTACCTGGCTCTGATAATCTCTAGTTTCCATGGCCTGTTTGTCTCTCCACTAGGTTTGCCCAAGCACCCAAATGCTGTGCTCAGTGACAAGATCAAAATTATGCTTCTGGAGTGACTTAGTTTGTTAGAACTGCTACAGCAAAACAACATGAATTGGGTGGCCTATAAACAACAGAAATTGATTGATCACCAGTCTGGAGGCTGGTACATCTAAGATCAGGATGCCAGAGGATCTTGTGTGCCGGGGTCCTCTTCCCAGTTAGTAGACAGCCATCTTCTCACTGCGTCTTTGTATGGTAGAAAGGGTGAGGGGTGCTTCTTTTATAAGGGCACTAATCCCATTTAAGATGGATTCACTCTCGTAACTCAATCATCACCATGTCCAAAGACTCTACCTGCAAATAATATCACATTGGTGATTAGGATTTTAATATGTGAATTTTGGGACTGGGGGAAACACAAATATTAAGTCTATAGCATGAAACTGGCAACAAAGACCAAAATAACCGCTTGAGTAACTAATAGCATTTCCGTCTCTGGATGTCTCTTTGCTGTCAATCTTCCAAACCACAATCTGGAATCCTGGCTCCACCACTTGCTATCAGGGGGTCAAAAACAAGTGACTTAACCTCTCTGTGCCTCAGTTTTCTCACCTATAAAATGAGAACAATATTTTCTTCAAAGGGGTATTTTTGGTAAATGGTTTTTTTTTACGTTTTTTTAGAGAAAAAGTCACTAGATTCATAGAAAGAAGTCCTATTTCCACTTTGTGAAAATTCTTTTGTGTGGCATTCTTCCCACTTGCATTATCTTTCTTTTTCTTTCCCTTTCTCTCTCTCTCTCTCTCTCTCTCTCTTTCTGAACCATCTGAGAGTAACTTGCAGCCATCATGCCCACAGGATTGTTTTGAGGATTAAAGGAATGAATACATGTGAAATACTCAAGATCATGCCTGACACACATAGTAAGCACTCAAAAAATACTAGGTCTTATGCTTGATTTTCAAAGATCTTTCCAGACATTCAGAAGGACCCTCAAACTCTAGGGACACCCCACATGGAATCTGGGTTCCATCCCTGTGGCTCTACCCCTTCTCAAACATTTCCCACTAATACACTTATTTTCAAACATGTTGGATTTGACCAACTTAAAACATATTTGCTCTGCCATGTGTCGCTAGCCTTGAACACTGGTATTGAATGTATCTGTTCTAAATTACTCTATGTTATTAAATCCAAAGAACTCTGGGATATTTCTCCCTTTTTTACAAAACTGCTGTACTGTTAACATCACATTAAATTGATCGGTAGTGACTTGGGGGCCAAACCCAAGCTCTTTGTGTTCTTAGGGAAAATGATAGGGACACTGATTTCTAGGAAATTCAAGTATGAGCCTTAGAACAAAATCCCCCTCAGTGGCTCAAATACCTCCCATTTCTGTTACCCAAAATGTCTGTGCTTCTGGTTCAGAAACAATACGCTGATTTACATAATGCCTCATCTAACCCTGGTGTTGGTTTAACTTTAAGCTGAACCAGAACTTTCCTCTCTCGCATCCACCCCGGGCTCCTTTGCTTCCTGATTTCCTGCCTCATCCAGACCCTGCTGTGCTGAATTGAATTAAGTGCGGAAAAAATACTGATTCAGCTGCCTCTCCATGTCCCCAGATTCAGCTGCAGAAAAGAACAGAAAGACTGTTCAGTCCACGGCAATTTTTAAAATCATGCCACGTGAGTCATAGACCAGAAAGAAATCAAATCACGGCGGCATCTGGTGTCCAGAAAGGCCCAGTCTTTTCCATGGCCAGAGTCTAGAAGGTTGGGTGACTTGCCCAGGTGGCATGTTGCTCCTCATAGAACATTAGAACAAAGCCCATGTGTCCTCCAGGCCCCTTGGCTCAGAACTACCACGTGGCCAAAACAAATCTTACCACTGCCCCAGCAGGGTTCATCAATCTTATGACTTTGGGGACAGACAGTGCCCGGGGGAGGAAAAGAAGGCAAAGACGATGCTTCTTGCATCCCAAGATGAATTGCATATGTACAATTAGAGCAAACACAGCTTCTCATGACTTTCTCCCAGGGGAGACCCTGCATAGGGGGCCTCCCCAAATAGTCACAGCCCACACTGAATTCTCTGTTCCCTGGAAAGCCTGCAATCTATGCCATATAATTTGGTATTTGGTTACAACAGTTTTGCATGACATTTGTATCTTGTTCTTGGAACTAACCTTTCCAGCCCTAGAGAGCTAAGATCACCGTGCTACCTCCCTTTGTACTCTTCAGGGCAATCTCACAGTGCGCTGGGTACATGGTGGGTGTGAAATTTATTTCTCCGGATGACCTGACGTTAAAAAATAAATGGAGGCCACTGGGTGCAGTGGTTCACACCTATAATCCCAATGCTTTAGGAGGCCAAGGCAGGAGGACTGCTTAACCCCAGGAGTTCAAGACCAGCCTGGGCAAAATAGGAAGACTCCCCTACCTCTGCAAAAAATTTTAAAAATTAGCTGGGCGTGGTAGTGTGTACCTGTAATCCTAGTTACTCAGGAGGTTGAGGCGGAAGAATCGCCTGAGCCCAAGAGATCGAGACTGCTGTGAGCCATGATCGTGCCACTGCGCTCTAGCCTGGGCAACAGAGTGAGACCCTGATTCAGATAGATAGAAGCTTCCACTTACACGGTTCCACAAGCCACCCGGCCTACCCACTTCTAGAGGTTTTTACAGAGCGGAGAACACACACCAATACATAGCTGGTTCATTTTAAAATCTAAGGTATGTTTCCTTAAAAGGTTAAACATAGAGTTACTGTGTACACTGCAGTTTCTCTCCCAGGTATATACCCAAGAGAATGGAAAATATATGCCCACACAAAAACTTGTGCATGAGTAACCAGAGCAGAGTGACTCTTAACAGCTAAAAAGCAGAAACAATCCTGGAGTCCTTTCAATTGATGAAGGAATCAACAAGGTGGGGGGGTCTATCCATACTACAAAATATTATTTGACCATAAAAAGGATTAAAGTGCAGATGCATGCTACCACATGGATGAACCAAAATGTCATACTAAGTGGTTTAAGTCAGATGCAAAATATCACCTACTATATAATTCCATTGACAGGAAATGTCCAAACAGACAATTCATAGGGAGAGAAAGCAGATTCGTAGTTGCCAGTGTCTGGGGGGAAGAGGGAATAGGAAAGAATGGTTCTCGGGTCCAGGCTTTCCTTTTGGGATGATGAAGATATTCTGGAAAGAGATAGTGATGATGTTTGCATGCATCTGTGAAAATACTAAGAACCGCTGGACTGTACTTTTTTCTTTTTTTTGAGGGAGTCTTACTCCATCACCCAGCGTGGAGTGCAGTGGCATGCTCACGGCTATTCCAGCGTCAACCTCCTGGGCTCAGGCAATCCTTCCGCTCAGCCTTCCAAGTAGCCAGACCTATAGGCACGCACTACCCCACCCAGCTAATTTTTCCATTTACTGTAGAGATGACGACTCGCCAAGTTGCCCAGGCTGTTCTCGAACCCGTGGTCTCAGACAATCTGCTCACCTCGGCCTCCTAAACTGCTGGGATTATAGGCTTGAGCCACAACGCCCGACTGGACTGTACATTTTTATCAGGTGAAGTTTACAGCATGGGAATTATGTGTCCATTTTTAAACAATTGATTAAGGAATAACATAGGACACAAATGTTAAAAAAAGAAAGCAACAAGAGAATTGCATGGTTAGTCAAAGTGAATCCCAGAGTCTTTTGACTTTTACTATGGCCAGAGCTGGACTTTTCTGCTTTTCTCTCTGTTTTGCACATATTTGTCTCTGCAAACACAGATTTCTCTAAAATATGTTGTGTTCCTTGGTCACCCACATCCAATGCACAGACCAGGACTGTCACTAGGTCACTGGGCCCAACCTTGAGTGGGTTTTGATCCAGCCCTACCTGTTTAGACAGAGTGAGCCCCAGGGCTCTGGCTTCTCCACTTCCACATCGCCAGTGATCGTTTCTGTCAAAAGTCATCATCTGTCTTTCATTGCAGTGCAGATGATACCCAAATGTTACCCGTGTCCATCAAGCCGCCAGGCTAATTGTTTATAAAACATCCGGAACTGGTTGTCACAGAACATCAGCAAACTCAGACAAATAAAACAGAACCCTTTGGTTGGATGCTGCCCCGGTGTGAAGCAGAGCCCTGCTGACATTTATGGGAACAAAGGTCACAAACACCTTTCTTAATCCAACAACCATCAGAAACCTGGGGGTGACGCTGCCGCCCTGAGACACTGAGTAGAACTGCTCTCAAGAAATTTGGTTTTCCTGTCACTCTGATGTTTTTGATCATTTGAAAGTTACTTCCAGTCCTAAATGACTGAAGTCTCTTCAATCTGGGCTATCCATTTCTGTCACGGTGCAAGATTTACACGGATAATGCAGGGTTCCCCTGCCTTTGCTACAGCACCTGACTGTAGAATTATTTACATGTGAGAGGTTCTTGGGCTTAGCAGAGCACTTTCACACTGATATCCTTCTAGCCTCTATCTCCCTGTGATGGAGACAGAGCCAACTGAAGTTACTTCCAGTTTTCATCTGGAAGTTCAGAGACTTTTCAATGTCACTGGAGTCATCTACCATAGAGCATATGAGGTCTGACCATTAAGTTTGCAAAATTGCCATCATGCACTTGCGTTGGCAGCACTGTACAAACAATTCGGTAAGGTTTCATAACCTTGGTGTACCAGTGTCTCACAGCTGTGTTTGTGTCGACGTGTGGTGGTGTCTTGCTGAGTGGCATTCATTATTGTTGTTGTCTGTTTTTGTGTTTTGTCGCGAGAATGTTGGAGCTTGAATTAGAGCAACAAGCAAACATTAAATTTCTTGTTTCATTTGGCTAGAGTGGAAATGAAATCAGAGACGTGTTAGTCCAAGTTCATGGGAATAATGTCATGGAGAAAATGGCAGTGTACAAATGGATTAAGCATTTTTTCTGAGGGGACCAAAAGTGTCACTGATGAAGAGAGGTCAGGATGGCCAATAACGAGCATTGCAAAAATCCATCAAATTGTGCATCAAAATCATCAGCTGACTGTGAGAAGCACAGCAGACCAAATACCAAAAGAGAAACAATTAGGAAAATCTTAGCTGAAAATCTTGGTATGAGAAGGATGTCTGCAAAAATGGTCCCAGGGAGCTCTTGCATCACAACAATGCATCAGCTCACACAACACCATCTGTGAGGGAGTTTTTAGTCAATAAACAAATAACTGTATTGGAACACCCTTCCTACTCACCTGATCTGGCCCCCAATGACTTTTTTCTTTTCCTGAAGATATTGGAAATATAGAAAGGAAGACATTTTGATGACATTCAGGATATTAAGGGTAATACGAAGACAGCTTTGATGACCACTCCAGAAAAAGAGTTCCAAAATTGTTTTGATGGATGGACTAGGTGCTGACATCAGTGCATAACTTCCCAAGGGAGTACTTTGAAGGTGACCATAGTGATATCTAGCAATGAGATAGGTAGCATTTTTTTCTAGGATGAGTTCACAAGCTTAATTGTCAGACCTCAGACACCTTTGCATTCTCAGCCAGTGTTCTTTCCAGAACACAAGGGGTATGGGTGGGATTAGCTTGGATCAGAAGACAAATCTTTCTGAACCCCCACTCCTTGGTCCAACACATCTCTATTCCTCTGCTGACCCTCCCCAAACATCCTTCATCCACAGTTTTTTTAAAAAATTATTTTTCCTTGTAAAAGTTATGTTTTCTTTCATTCCAAGTCTCCTCTTTCGCATAATCACCCGAGCCAGTCAGAGGTATTCATTTAAAAGAGATTGGTTAAGCTTCGACTAAGTACCAAATGCAGTGCTAGGCTGATATAGAAAAAAAACGAATAAGTCAGGTATCTCGCCCCTTAAGATGCTCACAGCCTCGTGGTCCCCAGCTCCTACTGACTTCTGACTCAGAGCTGAGGTCCTTGGCATCTCCAGGCTTTGTGGGACTTCCAGGTCTGTCTTCTGCCTTCTTTCTACCCCACAAGTTCGTCTGTCTTTGATCTATCTCCTCTGGGCTTAAACTCACTGGTCTCTCTAGGTAGACCAGGGAATCTTTGTTGGTTAACTGTAGACATACAATGTCCACAAATATGATTAACACATGGGACATACACGTGTCCACTGTGATGAAGGAGGACACAGGCAAGATGTGCAGAAACTCAGTCTTTATTTTACTTGGGTTTGGGCAGCCTCTAAGTCACTCTTATATGGCCACAGAAGCTGGGACCATGTGGGGTGCTGACCATAAGTGCTGCTGATTATAAGATCAATATCCATCTGTAGTGTCTTTTCAAAGCCAGTATTTATAATTAGGCTGCAAACTTTCAAGAGAAAGTGTCTGTTTTCCTAACACCACAGCCTAACACCGTTCCATTCCCAGAATATCACTGATGATTTGCTTCTCGATGCCTGTCACAGAAATGGGACCTGTTCAAATATAACTTTTAAAAGTCAGACTCAAGACTCTCAGGTAAATATAAAAAGAATACTTGTTAAATGATTTATTTTACTTATTAATTAATGAGGTAAACACTAAAGTGTTAGGAGTAGTTCAAAACAAATTTGAGAAGCCAGATGTATACAAAACACAGATTGATGTCTTACAGGGCAAAAAGTGTTTCCAGGATCAATCTTTCATGAGACAATAATTTTTTGCATCTCTTTTAAAAATGACCCACAATGAACCTTTGTCCGCATAGTTTTAAAACAGGCAACCCATAGAAAGTTAAGCCTGGTACTTCACTGGAGAACACTTAAGACTCTCTTTTGACTATTTTGAAGTTTCTAGTAACTTTCTGACAGGTCATTGCTGCTGGAACTAGGAACCAACTCAGGGAGCCTTGTGGGAGCTGTCTTTATTATCTAATATTTTGAAAAATTACCGAAACTGTTTATCGATAAACAAATTCCCACAATTATCCTCAAATCCAAGAGGTGTGCTGGCTACTGTCTCCCACGCAGGCCTTAGACCCTGCAGTCAAATTTCTTCACCTTAAATGTAACCCAGTGTTGTTTAATGGGAAGAGGAAAGAGAAAAGCCAGCCTGATGAGAAAGTAGACCAGACAAATCCAGGTCAGGAATGCCTGCCCCCCAAGTGTGCCAAGCTAAAATACTCAGTAAGGTTTTCCATTATTTGAATGCTGTGTACTTTGTTTGTTTGTTGTTTGTTGTTTTTCTGAGTCAGGGTCTCATTCTGTCACCCTGGTTAGAGTGTAGTGCCACAACCATAGCTCACTGCAGCCTCAGCCTCCTGGGCTCAGATGGTCTTTCCACCTCAGCCTCCAAAGTAGCTGGGACTACAGGCATGTGCCACCACTCCTGACTAATTTTTTTTAAGCAGGATGTATTGAGAAGACAGAAAAGCTCCCACAGTGGGAGGGGACCCGAGGGGATTGCCCTAATTTTTTAATTTAATTTATTTATTTATTGGATAGAGACAGAATCTCACTATGTTGCCTAGGCTGATCTCGAACTCCTGGTCTCAAGCAATCCTCCCACTTTGGCCACCAAAAATGCTAGGATTATAGGTATGAGCCATCGTACCCGACCAGCCTTGATTTTTTTTTTTGAAACTGACAAATGCAATTTTGAGTGTAGTTTGAATGATCTTAGAACCCGACAAGAAATATTTCTCATAAAATAATGAGGGCATCAACTTTTTAAAGCAATGTTGGCCATCCAAATCTTTCCCCCTCCCCCAACCTCCATTCCCTGATGTCCACCCGATCTCTCCAAAGCTTAGGGAAGCAACCAAACCGCAAAAAACAACACCACAATCAAGCTTCTAAAATTCTATCATTTGTGGCAGGTAAAATTAATGACACAGCAAAGTAGGGGTTTCTCTTTACAGAATCAGTGCACATTGCATAAGACTATTTTAAGTTATAATGAAATTGTATAGCTGTTGAATTTTTGTTTTATAAATGTATCACTCTCGGCCAGGCGCCATACTCAGGCCTGTAATCCCAGCACTTTGGGAGGCCAAGGTGAGGGAATTTCCTTGAGCCCACGAGTTCGAGAACAGCCCAGGCAACTTGGCGAGACCTCATCTCTACAGTCAATCAAAAAATTAGCTGGGTGTGGTAGTGCTTGCCTGTAGTTCTGGCTACTTGGAAGGCTGAGGCGGAAGGATTGTCAGAGCCCAGCAGGTTGACGCTGAGGTGACTGTGAGTGTGTCACTGCACTCCAGCCTAGGCGATAGAGTGAGACTCCAGCTCCAAAATAAATAAATAAATAAATAATTCTCACATTAAATCGTTTATATTTACAATTTCTATCAGTTACACTATTATTATTAGCTTTATTTGCTGCTTAGTCCTTGATCAGAAATGCAACTCCCAATTAACATATAGTATCCCCCCCATATGAGTTTCTGCTTTCCAAAGTTTCAGTTACTCAAAGTCATTCATGATTGTTGTTCATCTCTGAGTGTGCCTAATTTATAAATTAAACTTTATCAAAAGTATGTATGTACAGGACAAAAACACAGAATAGTGTTCAGTACTATCCACAGTTTCAGGCATTTACTGGGGGTCTTGGAAATATACCCCCCTGGATGAGGGAGACTACTGTATTCCTCAGCTAGGGCTTTTGTGGGACTATACTATCTGTGTTTTGGGGATAGAGTTATCAGGAACTTGCTACTTTTATGTTTTGGAATTGCGTGGTACACGTGAGGATTTGTTACATAAGTCAATTGCGTGCTGGTGAGGTGTAGGCTTCTGGCAAGCCCTCTCTCCCCAGTAGTGGATGTGGTACCCAGTGGGTGATTGTGTATTCCTATTCTCCCTCCCTCCCTTACCTCTTCCTCTCTCTGTGAGCAGTGCCCAGAATTTGTTGAGTTCTGAGAATTTCCCCGCCTTTGTGCTTGCACGTCCCATGTTTGGGGTCCATTCATGAATGAGAACTCACAGTATTTGGTTTTTGGTGTCTGTGATAGGTCATTTAGAATGATGGTTTCCAAATGCATCCTGCTACAAAGGACATGATTTTGTTCTTCTTTACAGCTGTGTAGTATTCCATGGTGTATATGTACCACACTTTCTTTATCCAGTCAACTTTTCTTGGGCACCTGGGTTGGTTCCCTGTTTTTGTGAATAGTGCTGCATTTAACATACGTGTGAGGAACTTGCTACTTCTGTATGGGCTTAGTCACATGGGGGATAAATGAAACCAGAATTTCATTGACTTAAAACAACAAAGTACCCATAAAATTCCCCCAAAAAGATACTGCACACGTATGTTTGTTGTAGCTCTATTCACAATAGCAAAAACATGGAACCAACCATGTTGCCCATTGAAGCTGGGCTGTATTTAAAAAAATGTAGTACATATACACAATGGAATATTATGCAGCCATAAAGAAGGACAAACATATGGACTTCGCAGCAACTTAGATGGATTTAGAGTCGCTCATACTTAGTGATCTATCACAGAAACAAAGAACAGAGTTCCATGTGTTCTCACTCATAAGAGGACCTTGAACAATTATAACACTATAAGAAAGCAATTGGTAGTAGTGGGAAACTGTCAGGAGAGAGGGGGTGGGATTGGCAGTTGAGGGAAACTGCTGGGGGGGAGGGACATACCTCATCAACAAGGGTACCTGCGTAATCAACCTTTATATCCCTAGCCCTGAATTGTACCCCAGAATACCAATAAAAACGTAGAGAACAATGACAGGTTCAACAGTAAAAGAAAAAAAGTTGTTTTGCTCACTCATACTACACGATCACCCTGGGCTGATAAGGGCTCTGCTTCCCTGATCTTCAGGCCAACAGAGTAGCCACAGTCAGAGGCCTTGCTAGATGTCACAGCAGAAAGAAAGCATGGCTCATCACACATATGTGCATAAAGCTTCCACCCAGTAGTGACCCCTGCCACCTTCTCTTGCATTTCACTGGCTGAAGCAAGCCATGTGACCACGCCTAATCTCAAAGAGACAGAGGTGCACTCCGCAGAAGAAGAGAGAATATTTATGGCTAGTCCTTGTGGCTACCAAAACTTGTTTTAGAAAGTAGAGCCTTTTGTTTTTAAGCACGTTTTATTCTTTTAGCCATATGGATTTAGTTATACACCAACAATGTCTTCACAGTGTTAGAATAAGCATAGATTTTGATCTATTAACTTAAGCCTCCATTTATCTGAAACAGCAACCAAATACAGATTTTTGGTGCCCTGCACTTTAGGCACAATGCCATGGAAATTAATAAGACAAAAATCCTGTGAGCAGATCCCAGATTGGGTAATTTGGCTTTGTGCCAGAAGACACAGCTTTCATTTTTTGGAAAGGGCCCAGGCTTGGGGTTGGCTATAGTTCCTTTTTCCATAAGGTCTGAGTCTGTCAACGTCCACAGCACAGAGGGTTCATTTGTCACACCTGGCATTCGTCTGAGGCTTGAGTTAACACTGGTGTTTTAAGGAAATTTCATTTTAGCAAATTTTGGTTAGCAGGTGATTTTGTGGTTTCAACTTTGTTTCCATATTATTCATTTCCTACACTCAGCTTAGAGTTGCTGAATCCAGACGTCAAAGCATTAAATTCCCCCAGGCATGCCAGGGTTAAGTGCACCTAGAGCAAAAGTAGTCCCGAGGATTTTGGGGAGGCCAGAGACCAGGTTCAAGGCCTTGGTGTAATGTGTGTAGCAGGTATCAGCTCAACAAGAGTCCAGCAAGGAGAGAATGCTTCCGAGTCCACTCTGGTGACCGAACCTGGAAATAATCTTCTCTAATCAAAAGGTACAGAAAGAAGTTCATGGGAGCACTTGTTATTAAGTGATCCAGAAAGCAGAGTTAAGCAAGTCATATAACTCTAAGATGCGGATTGATGTACAAAACCAATACAGTCTACATAATAAAACTATCAACAGATGAGATGATTTCACTGCAGTTGCTGGATCTATCAGGTATGCCATTGGTTCCTTCTGGTGTCAATCAGGATCCTGGAGGGAAGAAGTACATTCATCTGGGATTTTGAAGGATGTTCTTAGGGGTGGGATTCTTTACAGAGGTTAAGAAACCAAGGTGGATGTCGGGGAATCCAAAGACTAGCAACAGCTGGAAGCCATTACCAACCCTAGGTGTAAAGAGACCAGGAGCAGGAAATAATAGGGTCAGAGCTTTGTGAGCACAGCAGTCATATCACAATACCGTAATAGAGGAATCAGCAGTAGCAGGATACTCCCAGGGGAAGGGAGGGGTGTAACATCACCAAAGGTACCTACCCCTAAACCAGGGGAAGTGAGGACCCATTGGCAGCCTAAACCTCACCTGCACATGAACTAATTAAGTACCTAATCCCCACTTGTACCCCACTGTTAGGTTAAGGAAATGAGCAAATAGAAAAGAGATGAGAGACAGGCAACTCATTGGCAACACAGGTTTATTCCAGGAAAGAGACCTGCAGAGGGGACCCCAGATGAGACTAAAGACCATTGCTGCTTACAGGCTAGGGCAGTTATAGGGCTTGAGGGGAAAATTTTGTGGTTGGCGTTGTTAGGAGGTAACTAAGGCTTGTGGTTAAGTAAGTTGGGAGGAAGCCTTGCAGTTAGGTTAGGTGTTACATACAGCAGGATGTTTTGTAGCTTTGGCCTAGTTGGTAATTTTTTATCCCAGAGTTGCTAGCAAAATGGCAGAGATTAATTAAGATGGTGTCTCTAAGGCTCATACCCACATCTTTACAATAACATTAAAATTTTTTTTTTTAAAGGCAGCCCAGCAGGAGCTGTGACCTGGAGAGGAACATGGCTGCTGATAAAACACTGCGAGGGTGGGGGCGTGGCAACAAGTGGTCACATGACCTTCCTCCTCTTGGCCAAACCCAACTGCAAACCAGAGTGCAACGGACCCTGGCAAGAGAGTCCTGGGCAGTCAGTCTCTTGGGGCACAGAGCGGAGATGATAGAGAATAAATTTGCTTAGCTTACCACCTTGCCTGATGAAAAGACACTGTCTGTGACTGTGCGTAAATGTTTTTTTCTTTTTTCCCTATGGAGCCAGATGAGTTGTGTTTGTTTACTTTTTCCTGAAGACTCTCTCAATTCTCTTTCATTGTTGAATCCAAAAGAACTCAATAACAAAATGAGCAGATGCTTTTTTTCTCTTTGTTCTCTGGGGATATTACAAGTTTAGAACCTATTTAGTAACTCATCATATGCACAGCAAAGAAGGGACAGATCTTCATTTATTTCTATGTTTCTTCTCTTTTTTTTTTTTTTTTTGAGTCGAAGTCCCACTCTGTTGCCCAGGCTGGAATGTAGTGGCACACTCACAGACACCGCAGCCTCAGCCTGCTGGGCTCAGGCGATCCTTTCACCTCAGCCTTCCAATTAACTGGAACTACATGTGTGGGCTACCATGCCTGGCTAATTTTTTAAGAATTATTATTGTAGAGATGAGGACTCGCGGAGTTGCCCCGGCTGGTCTTGAACCCCTAGGTTTAGGCAATTCTCTCGCCTCAGCCTCCCAAAGTGCTGAGATGACAGGTCCTATGTTTCTTTTTAAAGAAACATAGTGGTTTCTTTAAAATGCAGCTTTTCATAGACTACTGGACAAAGGGCCTCAGCTCCTCACTGGTTTTAAGCTCATGGTAAAATTGAACAGAAGATATAGAAAGTTTCCATATACCTCCCACCTCCTCCCACTGTCAAAGACCTACACCCGAGTAGAATATGTATTACAATGAATGGACCTACACTGACAATTATTACTCAAAGTTCATGGTTTGAATACTCACTCTTGGTATTGTACATTCAGTGAGTTTTGAAAAATGCATAATGACGTGCATTATCATTATAGTTTCATAGAGTAGTTTCACTGTCCTAAAAATCCTCTGTGCACCATCTATTCAACCATATTTTAATTTTTAGACATTATGAAAAAAATATCTCAGCTGGGTGCGGTGGCTCAAGCCTGTAATCTCAGCACTTTGTGAGGCCAAGCCAAGAGAATTGCCTGAGCCTGTGGGTTCGAGACCAGCCCAGGAAATTTGGTGAGACCTTGTCTCTACAATAAAAATCAAACATTAGCCAGGCATGATAGTTCTGGCTACTTGGAGGACTGAGGTGGAAGGATCACTGGAGTCCAGTAGGTTGAAGCTGGAGTGGCCGTGAGTGTGCCACTACACTCCAGCCTGCGTGACAGAGTGAGACTTCAACTCAAAAAAAATAATAATAAAATATCTGGAATGTTCCTGGTACAGAAAACAAAACTAATATATATACATAAAATCATTGCCTAAAATTATTGGGAAATGGAGTGGCACAGTTAAGAGTATTGCTATAGACATCTAATCTACCCATTTTCCAAGATTCAAAATACATTTGTAGCCTGCATGTCAAGCAGACACAATTAGTGATGTATCAAACACAACTTCATTTTAAATATGTTCTTGGTGGGGATAATTCTCCTCAGTCCTTAAAAGAAAGTGCAAGCTTTTCTTGCCATTTGAAGTTGCAAAATGCAATTCTTAAATAGAAATTGTCCCGACCAAAATATTAATATCTAGACTCAAGTTAGAGCAAAATCTTTCTCCCTTCGTCATCTGGATCTGCTTCGAGCAAGGACTTGCAGAAGGGCACAAGGGTGTGGTTGTCATCTAGTCACTTCCTCTTTGGTTTTCCTCCTTTGCTCCTCCCCGGATGGAGGGGGAGGGACGGAGGAAGGAAAAGAGGGTCAAGGGAAGCTTCTTCCTTGCTAATGGCTTTACTCTCCCTGAGTCTGGTGCGTGTTACAAGGCACCATTTGTCTCATGGATGCTTCTAAGGCCTCATCAGAGGCGTCTCTGCTGGACTTCCTTTACATGAATGATGATGTCTGTCCCTCTGGCTGTGGTTTCTCACTCTATACTGGTTACCCAGTGCTCTACACACTTTTACTGCCAGAGCCTCTTCATTCTCCAGGGTATCCTCTTGGGTAGGAGTTTGAATTAGTCAGCCACTGCTGTGTAACAAACAGCCCTAAGATTCATGGCTTAAAGCAATCCATGTTTATTACCTCTCAGTTTCTATAGGTCAGGAATCCAGGCCTGATTTAGCTTCATCCTCTGCTTTGGAGTCTTTCATAAGGCTGGGGCCACAGTCATCACAGGGTTTACCTGGGAAAGAGTTACTTTCTTGGCTTGCTCACATAGTGGTTGCCAGGATGTAGCTTTTTATAGACTACTGGACAAAGGGCCTCAGCTCCTCACTGGCTTTGACTAGAGGTCACCCATCACTTTGGGAGGCCGAGGCAGGAGGATTATTTGAGCCCAGAAGTCAAAATCAGCCTTGGCAACATAGCAAGAACCCGTCTCTACAAAAAAAAAAAAAGTATCCCAGCGTGGTGGCAGGCACCTGTAGTCCCAGCTACTTGGGAAGCTGAAGAGGAAGGATTGCTTGAGCCAAGGAGGTCGAGGCTGCAATGAGCCATGATCATGCCGCTGCACTCCAGCCTGGGTGACAGAGTGAGACAACTCAAAGAAAAAAAAAATTGTGCAAGTTGAGAAGGCAATAGAGAGCCCAGAAACACAGAAGTCACAACCTTGCGTAACATAATAATGAAAGAGACATTCTGTCACTTTAGTCATATTCTACTAATTGGAAAGACACAACTAGATCACTAGATCTAGCCCACAGTCAAAAGGAGATTACATAAGGCCATGAATCCCACGAGGCAGGAATCTTTGAAGGCCATTTTTTTTTTTTTTTTTTGAGTTGTGGGGTCTCTGTTGCACAGGTTGGAGTGCAGTGGCATGATCACAGCTCACCACAGCCCTGACCACCAGGGCTCAGGCAATCCTTCCACCTCAGTTTCCCAAGTAGCTGGGACTACAGGCATGTGCCACCATGCTGGAATTTTTTTTTTTAATTTTTGTAGAAACGAAGTCTTGCTATGTTGCACAGGCTGGTCTCAAACTCCTGGGCTCAAGCAATCCTCCTTCTTCAGCCTCCAAAAGCACTGGGATTACAGGCGTGAGCCACCACATCTGGCCTCTCCTTTTTCTGATTTTCTCATTAGACAGATTTTATAACAAAATCTCCTTGTAGAAAAAATAAAAGGATAGTGTGAGGTGGCATATACTCTCTATACAGAGAATTTTTTGTCTGAGCTAGTTATAATAATGCCTGTTGTACATCCTTTGAAAACACTTAATAAACCCATTTGGTTTTCTAACTATTTTGGTTTATTTCCCAGAATACTATTTCCACTAATTTAAAATGCCCTTTTATCAGCAGACTTGGATGTTTAATTTTCAAGTTCTAAGAGTCAAATTCTTGCTGTCTGTAGGAAAACATTCCTAGAAGGATATTATCCTGGTTCATAGAGTGACAATATTTCATTAATTATTTCCAAGTATCTTATTACAGTGTCATTAGGTTTGGCCAGGGGTGAGGAAGTTAGAATTCCTTTCTTTTTTTCTTTCCCCTGTGAATAAAAAACAAACTGAATGTTCACTGTCTAGCTGTGAGGCAGTGAATTCATGAGAGGAAATGTCCCAGGAAATAGGTATAAAGCAGAGATCGTCCAGCCCAGAATTTGCAACCTGGAAATATAAAACTGGAACAAAACACCAAGCTGAACGATTCTGAATGAGAGGTCAAGAAATCAACATGAAAAGCCAAGAGGCATTATCCCTAAAGGCTCAATAAGAAAGAGACTGCAGCAGAAAGCAGAGATTATCCCTCTGGATCACAAGGTCCCAGAGGCCACTCAAAGTAAGAGGCGCCTGAAACCATAAAGAAGGATTCACTGAAGTTGGTTCCTCTCCAAAGGCTTCCCTGATGGCCCAGGAAGACATGGGTGACCCCTCGCTCAGGATCTCAGAAGAACTTGTCCATAGTGCCCTGCAACTCTCATCACAGTGAGGGAAAGTCTTGTTGATGACTCTTCCAATTCCTCCTTTAAATAGCTTACAGTCAGCAATGCCATCTTTCATCTGTATATCTACTACCTACTGCCTACTGAATGTTCAACAAATATTTGTTAAATAAACGAGTGACTCAATAAACAAAAAATGAGGTAGAGGACAGTCCAAATAGAAAAGATCAAAGAGAACATGGGTGAGAGAAGTTTTGGTCAGTGCCCTCAGGAAGCAAAAGCCCATGAGTCCTTTGTTTCTACCCAGTCATGGCTGCCATTCCAGCATCTACTGCTGATGCGTGTCTGCTTTAGCAGCCTCAAAGCTTAGCTTTCCCCTCTGCTCCCAAAATCTAGACTCTGGTCAGCTATGGTATCCCACACCTGTATTCCCACCGCTTTGAAAGGCCGAGGCAGGAGGATCCCTTGAGGCCAGAAGTTCGAGACTGGTCAGGTATGGTAGCCCACACCTGTATTCCCACCGCTTTGAAAGGCCGAGGCAGGAGGATCCCTTGAGGCCAGAAGTTCGAGACCAGCCTGGGCAACATAGTAAGACCCTATCTCTACCAAAAAAAATTATAAAAAATTGGAGCCAGGCTCGGTGGCTCAGCCTGTAATCCTGCGCCTTTGGGAGGCTGAGGTTAGTGGATTGCCTGAGCCCACGGGTTCGAGACCCACCTGGGCAGCAAGACCTCATCTCTACAATAAATCAAAAAATCAGCTGGGAGTGGTAGCGCGCACCTGTAGCTGCAGCTACTCGGAAGGCTGAGGCGGAAGGATCGCCGGAGCCCAGCAGGTCGAGGCTGTGGTGGCTGGGAGCAGCCACTGCACTCCAGTCTGGGCAACAGAGTGAGACTCCAACTGAAAAAAAAAAAATTGGCCAGGTGTGGTGATGCATGCCTGTAGTCCCAGCTACTTGGGAGGCTGAGGGGGGTAGATCACTGAATGCTAGGAGTTCAAGGCTGCCATGAGCCATGATGGTGCCACTGTACTCCAGCCTAGGAAACAGAAGGCAACCCTGTCTCAAAAAAAAAAAAATCTAGACTTCTGAACATTCATCTTTCTTTTGCATATATCCAGCTGCCTGACTCTCAACCTGACCCATTGTCTTCTCTATTTCCTCTCACCATTTCTTTCTCTGATCAACCTTCAAATACGACTTATTTCCTCAAGCATCATGTCTGCATCTGATCCCAACCACCACATCTAGAACATTGCCACTGACCTGTTTCTTTCCCTACCAATACTCCCATTTCTCGGGAGCCCCTCTGCCCCACTAAGACCTGTCCCTGAAACAAATAATCACCTACACAAGATAAGGATAGATGATCTCAGATGGGAAAGTCTGTCATGAATACATTAGAGAAAGTGCTTCCACAAAAAGCAAGCGCGGGTTGTGAAGAACACAGCTGAATTTTTAACATCCCGTTGGTCATAAGAATCCAAGGGGCCAGTGAAGAAGAGTGAGGAAGTGGGGAGAGTGGGAGCAGAAGGGAAAGGGAAAGGAAGAGAAGAAAAAGATAAAGAAGGAGAAAGAGGAGGTGGGAGGAGAAAGAAAAAGAAGACGAATAGCTTTGTTTCCAGGTAGCATGACTCTCTTCCCCAGAAACAGCACACAGAAAACAGCCTGACTGCCCAGTTCACTGACTACTTCTCAGCCCACACCTTCCTAGATCCTTCCTTCCTGAAAGTCTCCTTCCTCTGTCTCTCTGCCACATCTGGTTCTGACTCATCTGCTGGTTCTCCGTCACCTTCCGGGCTCCTCTTCCTATCTACAGCCCTTATGCATATCATTCCTCAAGGCCCTCTTCTATGTGCTTTCCACGTGCTTGCTCCAGCCCTTGGTTTCAGCCACCTGTGGGATGATGTTGGTGATTTCAAAGCCCACGCCTTCAACCCAGACCTCTCCTTTGCAATTCATGTATCCAACAGCCTTTTGGACATTTGAACTTGCACGTGCCACAAGCGCTCGGAGCTCAACACGTCCAGTACGGAGCACATCATTTGCACCATCCCCACCCTGCTCTTCTCGTGGTGGCTCACGCCTGTATTCCTTTTTTTGTCATTCGTCACTGAGATGGGTGCTACCAGCGACCTTAGTGCTCAGATCGGAAACCGGGCTCACACCTCCCCCCATATACACACACTTACCTAATCAATTTCTGTACATTTCGCTGCCTAAATCTATCTTGAATCCTTCTAATTATCTCCTCCATTCTTCCTCCCGTGATCTTGCAATACCCCCTACTTAACAGGGGTGTGCCTCCTCTTGGCCCCCCTAAACCATTTCCACACGGCAGCTGTGATCCTTCTAAACCTGACTGAACCCACATCTTACTGAAAGCAACCCCTCTGGTGGCACAGTGCATAATGTCAGGTTTCTCTAATGCCATCTCAAAGGACCTTATCGTCAGGTTCTTTCTTATTTGTAGTCTTTTATGCTGTCTACATTCTAGTGGTTGCTTTCATTTGCCCAAATGCATCATGCTTTTTTCATGTACCAGCTTTGGCCTGGAACAGAGAGGCACCGAGCCTGAGCCTGGAACAGAGAGGCACCGAGAAAAAGCTGTGTTGAATGAACCAATGCTTGAATATGAAAGACATCTATGGTAGCTAGTGATTTTGATTTAAAACTAACAAGCAAAAAAACAAAACAAACAGAAAAACCTCTGTAGTTTATTTTTTCTTTTACCCAAGAATATTAATTACTATTATACAAAATAAAGTGTCTTTATAAGTATGACTCTATCATTTCTGCAGTGAGAGACTTTATCTTAATTATTTTAGCGTAATTTAATTTTGTCTTCTTTTTTATTAAACTGCATTTATTATACAGAGGGTTTTATGCCCCCCCTACATGTATGCCTGCTGTTCTCTCTGCGAATTGTATTTTCCAAATGTCTGTTCTTCCTAGAACTATTTTCCGATGAGACACCAGTTATTATTTTTCCAGGAATGGCAATGTCAAGCTCAATTCTTTGTTTGTCATAGAGCAGTCCTGGGGATTTGGGATTTGTTTACGCTTCCCCAGATCCCTGTTCCTTCTAATAATGCAGCATTCTGATTTTGACCAAACCTCAAGACGATTTCCTGTGGTCCGACAAATGGGCATGTGCACACATTGTTCAAATCAGCAAAATGTGCTGGTGGTGTTCAACCCCAGCCTTTTGGCCACTTGGTCAACTGCTAAGTGCCTGCAGAAACGTATGACAGTTCTATCACAAGAACTGATTTTCTCTGTTTAAAATTCAGTTGCCTGACTTTGATAAAACAACAACTCCCAAAACTGAAGCTTCTTTTTAGGAGTAACTATATTATTCATTGGAAAGATAATCACAGACAGTTGTATCAGCCAGGGGACTATGAATGAAACTGACTCCAGATGATTTAAGCAGAACAAGAACCTTTTAAAAGGATGTTGGGGCCAGGCTTGGTGGCTCAACCTGTAATCCCAGCACTTTGGAAGACCGAGGCAAGTGAATTGACTGAGCCCATGGGTTCAAGACCAGCCTGGGCAACTTGGCAAACTTCATCTCAAAAAACTTAGCCAGATGTGGTAGCATGCACCTGTAGTTCTGGCTACTTGGAAGGCTGAGGAGGAGGGATCGCCTGAGCCCAGCAGGTCGATGCTGGGGTGGCTGTGAGCATGCCACTGCACTCCAACTCAAAAAAAAAAAAAAAAAGATTGGGCGGCTTAAGAATTGTCAGGAAGGCTACCCAATTAAACTTAGGCAGTTCCCCCAAGGGTGCGATACCCCTTCGGATTTACCTCCTCTATGGAGAAGGAGTTTTAGAGGCTTTTCATCAGCCCTTCCTGCCATAGATATTGCTCATAGGTCAGGGAGCCCAGGGAGTCCCGTGGGAATTCTACTAGACGCAGGCTACATCTAATCTAGTTATACTCTAAATAAATGATTGCAGACAAGAGCATGGTGGCTCATGCCTATAACCTCAGCACTTTGGGAGGTGGAGGCAAGAGGATTGCCTAAGCCCAGGGGTTCGAGACCAGCCTGGGCAATTTGACCTTGACTCTAAAATAAATTTTAAAAATTAGCCAGGTATGGTGTCATATGCCTGTGGTTCCAGCTACTTGGAAGGCTGAGGCAGAAGAAGTGCCCGAGCCCAGCAAGTCAAGGCTGCAGTGGTCGTGATTGTGTCACTGCACTCCAGCCTGGATGAGAGAGTGAGACTCACTCAAAAAAAAAAAGAACTGGAGAACTGGATTCAGCCCTGCTCCCCTCTCCTGAGTCTATAATGAGTAGGGCTTGGCTAAAAGCTCCACATATTGGATGGCCAAATAAATCATGACTCCTTGACAGGAGGGTTACAGCGGCATCGCACGTCCCCAGAAACCATCCTTTAGCTCAAGGCCAAAAACTTGGGAATCCTGAGATTCCCTACCAAGTCATTTCAAATGCAGCATCCTTCCCTGGCATCAGCAGCCTCCATAGATCAGCCATCAAGGGAGGAAGAGTTAGAGAACCAAGAGGATACTCTAGAACACGAGTGTCTTTGCACTGTCTTCAGCCCAACCAGGGTACATTAGCTATCTCGGAGACCACACTGCAATACTTTCCGAAGACGCCTGGACTGCCGTCAACACTTCGGTAAAGGGAGCGTCTCAGGGTCCCCCCGGAGGGCCATGGATGGGAAATGGCAAAACAGCCTGCCACAATACATTCTCTGCAGAATCCCTATCTCTCTTGGTCTTCAGTTCCTTTATCGGAATTAAATTGTAAAATGTTGGCCAGGCTTGGTGGCTCACATCTATCATCCCAGCACTTTGGGTGGCCAAAGTGGGAAGATTGCTTAAGGTCAGGAACTCGAGAACAGCGTGGGCAACATAGCAAGGCCTCGTCTCTACAAAAACTTTTTAAAAAAATTAGCCGGGCATGGGGGCGTATGCCTGTAGTCCCAGCTACTCGGGAGACTGAGGCAGAAGGATCACCTGAGTGCAGGGGGTCGAGGCTGTGGTGAGCTGTGATCATGCCACTGCACTCCAACCTGGGTGACAGAATGAGACTCCGACTGAAAATAAATTAGTAAATAAATCCGTCATCTCAAATTCAATTAGTGTGAGTCACCAACACACCTGGGTAGGTAGAAAAACAAATGTATTCCCAAAGCACAGCTGTCTGCAGACACTCCTAGCCCCAATATCTTTTCCATCGGTCTTCACTGGCTAAGAAACTGCGACGCTATTCTAAGAGGACACTGAGTGACCCACAGCATTGCCAAGGTAGCTGGAGAGCCAGACTTGGAGGCTACATTGAGATTCCAGAAGCAAAACTTCAATTTCTCAACCAACTCATCTTCAACAAAGCCTCCACCACCAATCACTGGGGTGACGAGAACCTATTCAGTAAATGGTGCTGGGAAAACTGACTGATTACATGCAGAAGATTGAAACGGGACCCCTACCTATCCCCATACACAAAAATTAACTCTAAATGGATCAGAGACCTAAACATAAAAACTTAGAGGACCCAGATCATTAAATCGGGCTACAAAACTGACGCTGTACCCACTGCCCCACTCTTGGCACATGCCCGGTGCCCCTGTCCCCAGCCCTGGTCACCCCCTGAGGACTTTGTCTTGGGACAGCCGGTGCCATCCTCAGAGAGGATTCCCTGAAGATTCTACTTCACCGAGGCACCAGTTCCTCAATTGCACGCTCGACCACGTGCCCCATTCCTGTGCCCCAGCTTCAAAGGAGGCTGGGGAAGCAACTTTCTGCCACTTCTGCAGTGGGAAATGGCTTCATGTGCTGTCAGATATCACTAGGAAATTCCCCAAACACAGGAATCCATTTCTAATGTCGAACAGGCAAACTAATGACAAATGCCTGCTACAGAGTGTTTCCAGACCAAAGCTTCCTCCAAATATTTTACGATGGTATGCCTGCAACACTTATGATTTGGTCAAACTGATTTTCTTTTCTTTTTCTTTTTGGAAATGTGGGGTATAATTCAGGGTTAGGTGGTCATTATGCAGGTAAAGTGTGTGTACACTTATTGATGCTATATGCCCCCCCGCCCCTGGCAGTTTCCCTCTCCTGCCAATCCCTTTCTTATAGTATTGTGATAAATGGTCAGGGTCCGCTTATGAGTGAGTATATGTGGTACTCAGATCTTTGTTTCTGTGATAAATCACTGAGTATTATAGCCTCTAAGTCCATGCAAGTTGCTTTGAAGTTCATAATTTTGTCCTTCTTTATAGCTGCATAATATTCCATCATGTAAATGTACCACATTTTCTTTATTCAGTCCACTTTTTTTTTTTTGAGTTGGAGTCTCACTCTGTCGCTCAGGCTGGAGTGCAGTGGCCTGCTTACTGCCACCACAGACTCAATCTACTAGGCTCAGGCAATCCTTCCACCTTAGCCTTCCAGGTAGCTGGAACGACAGGCATGTGCCACCATGTCCGGCTAATTTTTTTAATCTATTGTAGAGATGACGTCTCGCCAAGTTGCCCAGGCTGGTCTTGAATCCATGGACTCAGGCAATCCTCTCATCTCGGCCTCTCAAAGGGCTGGGATTATAGGCGTGATCAATGCGTCTGGCCCAGTCCACTTTCAACGGGTTGCATGGTTGGTTCCATGGTTTTGCTATTGTGAATAATGCAACATGCGTGTGCAGGTACCTTTTTCATAGAGTGATTTGAGTTCCTCCGGGTATATTCCCAGAAGGGATATTGCTGGGTTGTATGGAAGGTTGATTTTTAGAACTTTTAGAAATCGCCACGCTGTTTTCACTGGCTCACTGATGAAATGCACACTGATGCTGCAGTGACACCATAAACCATGGAATCTAGAATGCCGTCCACTGTGGGTCCTGTGGTTATTTTATGTGTTACCAAAGTAGTGCTGCCAAGTGCTCTAGGACTTGTTAAAGGATCATGTTTGTTTGTTTGTTTGCTTATGTTGGAATCTCACTCTGTTGCCCAGGCTGGAGTGCAGTGGCACGCACACGGCCACCTCAGCGTCGACCTGCTGGGCTCCAGCAATCCTCCTGCCTCAGCCTTCGGGGTAGCTGGAACTACAGGCATTTGCTACCACACTTGGCTAATTTTTTTTAAAATTTATTGTAGCGATGAGGTCTCACCAAGTTGCCTAGGCTGGTCTCGAAACCCTAGGTTCAGGCAATCCTCTCACTTGGCCTCCCAGTGTGCTGGGATGACAGGCTTGAGACACTGTGCCTGGCTGGTTTTCTTTTTCTTATATTAAAGATGTGGGGTACCATTTCGGGCTTAGGTACATAAGTGGTCATCATACAGGTAAAGTTTTGGCCTTCCTTTGGTCACCACTTTGCCTGGTTTGAGATCGGGTACACTCACTGATGTTATGTGTCCCTTCCTCCCCTGGCAGTATCCCCTACTGCTAATTCCTTTCTTACATATTATGATAATTGTTCAAGGTTCACTTATGAGTGAGTACATGTGGTACTCAGGTCTTTGTTTCTCTGATAGATCACTGAGTATCATAGACTCTAGCTCTATCCAAGTTGCTGCGAAGTCCATAATTTTGTAAAGGATAGTTTTGTTTCGTTTTGTTTTGTTGAGTTGGAGTGTCACCCAGGCTTGAGGGCAGTGGCACATCTCTTGGTCACCACAGCCTCAACCGGCTAGGATCCAGCAATCCTTCCGCCTCAGCCTTCCAATTAGCCAGAACTACAGGCACACGCTACCTTGACCAGCTAAGTTTTGATTTATTGTAGAGATGAGGTCTCGCCAAGTTGCCCGGGCTGGTCTTGAACCCGCGGGCTCAGACAATCCACTCACCTTGGCCTCCCAAAGTGCTGGGGTTACAGGTTGAACCACCAAGCCCGGCCTAGGATAGTTTTCAAAAGTTAAAAGAACAGAACTCTCATGCAAGGTTAAAATAAGCTCATCAAAGATTTTGTTTAACCCATTGATTATTTTTTTAAAGCAGGGTTTATTGAGAGGACAGAGAAGCTCCCACAGTAGGAGGGAACCCAAAGTGGTTGCTCTAACCCATTAATTATTGAGAGAATAACTATGATGTGAAAACCAGTCCAAAGAGCATTTGAGAAGCTAAATGAATATGGTGGTGATTTAATAGATCTTTTTGGCTAAATTTAAATAAAATATAACCCAAAAATGGGTTAATGTCAGACAAGACTAGTGCCATGATCATTGGGACTGTACATTTCACTGGATAGAAATTATTTGCATTTCTACTGGACTAAATCTACAATCTAAACACTGTCCCTATAGAGTTTTAAAATAGCCAAGTAAATAGAAAACCAAGCCCAGTGCTGCACTGAAAGAACATCTAATACTATCTTTTGTCTATTTCCAAGTTTGGAAAAATATTTTGACCATCTCGATACTTTCAGATCACTTAGAGCTCTTGTGGACTTATTTGGAATAGAGTTTTAGCACACATCAGTCTTGTGCATGCATAAAAAGGAATATGTTAAATAAATTAGACAATTCTATATATTCACATTCAGACTCTTTTAACTCATTCTTCAACTCAGCATCCTCAAAGTTTTATATTTCTCTATGTTTTATTGTCCCCATTCCATCATGAGCATTGGCAACACAGCATTTCCTTTTAAGCATTCCTCTCTTCTCTGGAATTTTCTTCCAAGGAACTGACACTCATTCTGCAATTTTTGATGCTGGAACACTCATGATTTTTCTAGGTGTCAACAGAAGATTACAAGGCAAGACCCATACTCATATTCCTTCCTCAAATGATCTTCAAAGGATATTCCCCCTGTGAAAAGCTTATTCTGTAAGTGTCTAAGTTTATGCATGAACAGGCGATGACAACCACACCATCACTCCTTTCTGACTGGCCAAGATTATAAGATACCATCAATTGTTAAGACACGATTAAATTTCAGAGATACTATAGTATAAAACATGTGTCTTAGAATTGATGCAATATAGATAGCTCTAGATGGATCTAAATATGTGTATATATGTTATGCTTTAACTTTGCATCATGCGAATGGATTTTTCCTACCTGTTCAGGTATCAAAATTGAGGACTAGATGAAGCAGAGATTGCTAAACAGTCCCCAGATACATTTGTCCCTTCTTCATTTTAACAAGACAGCATTCCTCCCACTGAATTTTGGCAAGGCAGTGGCTACCCAGCTGAATATACATTTCCCAGCATCCCTTGCATGAAGGAGTGGCCTTATGACTAAATTTTGGTCAAAGAATATAAGCAGAAGTGATATGTGCAATTTTCACACCTCACTTTTAAAAGAAAGCTTTTGCCTCCTAGCTCTTTTTTCCCCTCCCTTTCCCGTGAATAAGAATAAGGATACAGTGCCAGGAAATCCAGTTCAATCATGGGAATGAAGCCACCCTCTACAATTTTTTTTGTTGTTTCGTTTTGTTTTGTTTGAGTTGGAGTCTTACTCTGTCGCCCAGACTAGAGTATAGTGGCATGCTCCCGGCCACCGCAGCCTCGACATGCTGGGCTCAGGCGATCCTCCTGCCTCAACTTCCAAGTAACTGGAACTACAGGCGCACACTACTGCGCCCAGTTAATTTTTCATTTATTGTAGAGATGAGGTCTTGCCAAGTTGCCTGGGCGGGTCTCGAACCTGCGGGCTCAGGCAATCCACTCGCCTCGGCCTCCCAAAGTGGGGGGATTACAGGCTGAACCACCAAACCCAGCTACAATGGTTTTTTTAGAAAATAAAATAAAAGCTGGGATGGCCTTCCAGAAGCTGGATGACCCCATGGGGCAGAGCTTCTACCTGTCTTGATGCATAGGAGAAAACTCTATTGTTTGAGTCACTTTATTTGGGGGTCTTTTGTGACAGCAGCCTAGCCCACTCCCTACATTAATTCCCTAGGTCCTAGAGGTGATAGTTTTTCTAGAATAATTTGACCCATCTTCTTGATTCAAGGGAAGGGACAAAGATTAGACTCAAGAGATTTCAAGGATTAGAAGTCCATAAAACTCCAGAGGCCAAGTCAGCTCAAACTCTAAGTCAATTCGACTTAACCCCAATACTCCTCAGGTTCACCAGCTGCTAGTGCTGGGAAAGTTGTTTTTGTTGTTTTCTTTTGTTTTTTACATTTTGTCCTCAATTTCATCATACCACTGGGCACATGCCATGTGACAGAAACTCCAGGGAGGGCTTATACATCCTGATCCTCAATTACTGGTCTCACTGCAGAAGCATGCTCTGGTCTCTTCACCAGTCACATTTGCAGCTTAATCATGAAGCCACAAACCTTTCCCCTCTGTGCTACAGATGGGTGGGTGTCCTGTCTTTACTCTCTGCCGCTCCACTTGGTCATACTATTAAAGAAGTACATTATGGTTGTAAGGGAAGAAAAAACAAGCCACAGGGTCCCAAAACATACTGTAAAACTGGTGGTCTTCATGAGGGAGTGGGTGGTGAATTGTGGGAAAAGACAGGGAGTCTTAAACAGACTCTTGGGTTACAAGAATTTTGAATAAGAAAGGTAACATTCAAATCACCTGGTGAATGACCTTGGGGTAGGTGTTTCAAAAGAAGTTAACTTGGATTTTGATTTCAAGGTGGATTCTAAAATAAATTTCAGATGGACTTTAAGTTCTAATACTGTAAAAGTATTAAAAGAATAATAAATTATTGAAAATAATTTGGTACTAAACATTTCCAAATCTTCCAAACAAAGCCAAAAACATAAAATGTCAAAAGATTTGATGATTAAGGAATTAAAATTTTGTATGGCAAAATACACCATCTGCAAATTGTGAAAGAAATAATCCCAAAACTTTAGGAGGCTGAGGCAGAAAGATCACTTGAGCTCAAGTGCTTGATTCCAGCTTGGCACGTAGTGAGATACCATTTCTAGCAAAAGAAAAAAAAAATTAAATTAGCTGGGCGTGATGGTTACACACCTGTAGTCCCAGCTATTCAGAGTAAGGTAGAAGGATTGCCTGAGCCTGAGAGGTCGAGGCTGCAGTAAGCCCTGACTGTGCCACTGTACTCCACCCTGGATGACAGGGTGAGACTCTGACTCAAAAAGAAAGTAAGGAAGAAAGAAAGCGAGGGAGGGAGGAAGGAAGGAAGGAAAGGAAGACAAATAACCAAAAAGATCTGGCTCTCAATCTCACTAGTAATGTGAGGAATACAAAATAAAATAATAATGGCATAGACTTTTCACCCATGAAATGGATAAAATGAACAGGTTGTTTGCATTACAGCTTCTTACCCATGATTGTGCTAATAATGGGAGGCAGATGATCTGATGTTTTTCCCTCCACTCCTAGGGTGATGGAGAGGAGCCTGTGTCCAGAGAGCTCCAGACAGTTTCTTCCTGGAGCAAAAGCATCTTCTGATTATCCCAGAATCCCATAGAGATATTATCATATACATGAATGTTGCTTTGCAATAAAGTCTAGGTAGTACTGCTCTGGGGTTTGGGAAAACATCCCTGATCAAGGGCATGACTTTTGTATCAGTTCTTCTCTGGAGAATCTACGCAGAACTGTTTACATATGTGCAGAGAGGAAAAAAAATTATACACATACACACATAAATAATTTACATTAATTATAGCATAGTTTTCATTGTGAAATATTAGAAACAACTTAAATGTCAACTAATAAAGCAAAGATTAAATGAATTATATTATGAGTATCATGAAATATTATGTAAGAAATGAAGGAAAGAAGGAAGAGAATAAAGTAAGATGCATTAAATGCATGTATGTTTGCAATACATTCTATTATTTATAATGAAGTAAAATGGATAACAATGCAATTCCATTTATTGTAAGTCTCTATATATGTACAGTGTATATGTGTGTGCTGTTTGTGTCTGTGTGTGTATTAATGTATGGATAAAGGTCTAGAAAGACAGATTCCAAAGTTTTCCCAATGCTTATGTTAAATTTCTGACCAAAATAGTTCTGTAAGCTACATACGCTGCCCTCCCCTTAAAAGTCACACAGCATTAATAGACAAATATTTTTAATGCTCTAAAAAGACATGACTGTGCTCAAAAACAGGATAAACATTCCTGCAGTCCAGAAAAGGAACAGGAGCACAGAGAGGCGAGAAACCTCAACTGTACTGGGCTTCCCAACAAGAACTGGCAGAAGCAGCTGGGAATTCAAGTCTGGCAGGGTGAAGGGACCATGGAAAGAAGGAGGTGGGGTTGCTATGAGAAATGGGAGTTGAGAATTCCGTGGGAGGGAAAAGGGTCAACCCAGAGCTCCAACCGTGCTCTGAACTCAGCTGGCATAGCGGCAGAAGGAGGCATGGGCAGTCAGCTCACCGTGCGCTGAGCTGAGGATGCGCTGAGCTGAGGATGTCCAATGGCTCACACATCAGATCTGCAGGAGAGCCTCGGTCACCAAGGAGAGGCCCTGAGTCGCACCAGGGGATGCAGGAGGGTCATGCGGAGGTTACCACACCACCCGACAGGAAGAGGCAACAGTCAGTAAATAAGATGCGCACACCCACACAGACACACACACACACAAAACTCCTACTCAAGACGAGTTTGCACTGTGAAATATAGAAATTGATGTGTCCATCTATGTGACTTTGAACATGACACATTAATTCACTTTTAAACCGGGCTCAGTGGCTCAGCCTGTAATCCCGCGCTTTGGGAGGCTGAGGCGAGTGGATTGCCTGAGCCCGCGGGTTCGAGACCCGCCAAGGCAACTTGGCGAGACCTCATCTCTACAATTAATCAAAAAATTAGCCGGGTGTGGTAGCGCGCACCTGTAGTTCCAGCTACTTGGAAGGCTGAGGCAGAAGGATCGCTGGAGCCCAGCAGGTCGAGGCTGCAGTGGCCGGGAGCAGCCACTGCACTCCAGTCTGGGTGACAGAGTGAGACTCCAACTCAAAAAAAAAAAAAGAATTCACTTTTAGTTATAAGCCCTAGAGAAAGTCTTGCACATGTGCGCAAGGTAATATAAACAAATATGTTCACTGTATCTTTGCTTATAACAATAACAGTGCAAATAGCCTAAATGTCTATTAATAGGGAATGGTCAAACAAAATATGGAATATTAGTACAATAAACTACTACATAGAAGTTAAAACGAATGACGATCTTTCTATATGAACAAAGATCTCAAAAGCATAGTATTGAGTAAAAGGAAAAGTAATTCATAGACCATACCTTTGGCGTCTAATTTATATAAATAAATGATAGGTATTGTTCACTGGTCTGTTGTCATATAATTAGAAAAGCATACCAACTTCATGGTAGTGATTGTCTCTGGGAAGACAATCTGGGGGTAAACAAAGAGATTCCAATGTTATCTTTAATGTTCTATTTTCTTTATCTCTATTTGGTCATTTTGAATAGTGGGTAGTGGATACACAAATACCTACTATATTATTTTCTGCATGGCTTGATTCTTTGAAAACCTCTTAGAAAAGAAAATGAAGTGAAGGAGGTAAGATTGGAGAGTGTGTGGAAAAGTGGAATTTCAGCTTTTACTCTATTTGCTTTTCACGTGGCCTGTATTTATGTTAAACCCTGATCTTTCTGTAACAGGATGTTGAATGGGATATAATGGCTGTTCTAGAACCCATAACTTGGCCCTGAAGCTGATCACTAAGAGGTGCTAACTTCCTTACTTTCTTTTTTTTATGTTTTTGAGTCAGGGTCTTACTCTGCCGCCCAGGCTGGAGGGTCCTCACTTTCTTTTTTTTTTTTTTGAGTCAGGGTCTTACTCTGCCACCCAGGCTGGAGGGCAGTGGCATGAGTTTATGGTAGCCTCAACCTTCTTGGCACAAGCAATCCTCCCACCTCAGTCTCCCAAGTGACTGGGACTACAGGCATGTGCCACCTTACCCCACTGATTTTTCTTTAGAGTCGAAGTCTTGCTATCTTGCCCAGGCTGGTCTCGAACTCCTGAACTAAAGCAATCTTTTCACCTTGGTCTCCCAAAGTGCTGGGCTTACAGGTGTGAGCCACTGTGCCTGTCCACTAACTACCTTACTTTCTAAAGACTTCGAAGGGTGAGACTCCTCCTCTAGGATATACGAGAGAGACAGGCCAGCCCCACCTTCATTCACTCCTCATCTCTACACAGCAAATGACCAGAGATGCTCAGGAAATGGGCAGACGGCCTGGGGGGACCTGCGGTGACTGTCTCCTCCCTTTTCATCCTTCATCACCCAGGCAAAGTGATGGGCGATGAGGCTTCCCAGGAAGCACTTATAAGAACTTGGGAAACTGGCATCTGAGTCAGCTTGAGCATTGAACTTGCAGACTGAGACTGGGTCAATCTCAAGTGGGTGGAAGAGAATTGGAGAGGAGGCCAAGGAGGACTCTAGCATTTTCCCCTTTCTCAGTGGGACCCTGTTCTTTGTGGCCACCCTACCAGCTTTCCCCCCTGGATTCTTTTCCTCTTGTTACTGGTTACAAATCACCACCTACTCCCAGGACACTGGGCCTTGCTCAAAGACAACACACGAGCGTTCTCCATGAACGAGCGCTGGGAAGTTACAACATTGCAGAGCCCTGCAAAGGTCGGGTTGGTATGGTCCCTGCTCTGGAGACAACAGGAAGTCCCTTTGTACTTCTCCTTCACCTCCTGTAGGTGAGAATGGGGCTTACCAGACCTCAGCACCCCATTGGTTGGCTCTCCAGGACCCAGCATGCCTCTGGGAAGGGTTCTTTCCAGTAAAGCAGTGCTTGTCTATAATGGTCTGTGTGGACATCTGAAAATTCCTAGACCATGTGACAGCTTGCTGTGACCCGACTAAAGTCACAACTCATAGGTTCTTTTGGGTAAATCACAGAAGCCATCAAATAAATCTGTGGTGGAGAGGGTTGGTTTGCTACCACTAACCTCACTACTAGACCATAATGAAATTAAGGCTCAGATCCAGTTATGCCAGATAGAGATGTTTTGTACACTCATCTATGGGCATGGCAAGACACACACTCATCATCTGACCTGCTCTGCAACTAGGGAAGTCACAGCCAACTTTAATGTTCTACAACTCTGTGTGACACATCCCCACAGGCAGGTGGTCACACACCCTAGGCAGGATTCTATTTCTTCTAGTCAGAATCATGCCACCAGAAATCCTCCTAACCAAGTGTTTTTCAATTGGGGTGACCTCTCCCTGCCCATTGGCAATGTTCAGAGATATCTTTCATTGTCACCAGGAGGAGACAAGGGTGTCTAGTGAGTACAGGCTAGATATGCTGTTAAATATCCTGCAATGCACAGGTCAACCCCACCCACTTTTCATAACAAAGAATTATCTAGTCCCAAATGTCAATAATACTGAGAGACTGAAAAACCCTGTCCCAAATCAATGACTGGACACAGAAGCCATTAGAAATCAAGTCTCAGGCCAGGCTCAGTGGCTCAGCCTATAATCCCAGCACTTTGGGATGCCGAGGTGAGTGGATTGCCTGAGTCCGCGGGTTCGAGATCATCCCGGGCAACTTGGCAAGACCTGGTCTCTACAATAAATCAAAAAAATTAGCCAGGCATGATAGCACGGGACTGTAGTTCTGGCTACTTGGAAGGCTGAGGCAGAAGGATCGCCAGAGCCCAGCGGGTCAATGCTGGGGTGACCGCAAGTATACCACAACACTCCAGCCTGGGTAACAGAGTGAGACTCCAACGCAAAAAAAAAAAAAAAAAGAAAAAGAAAAAAGAAATCAAGCCTCTGGCACCATCTCAAAAGGGCAGGGTACAAACCTTGCCAAATTCTGAGAGTCTCTTCATGCAAGGGTGGAGACAGTGTCTTTAATCTGTTTTAGCCAATCCACAAATGCTGAATGCTTTCAGTTTCACCAGTCTGCTCCCTTTTCCCGCATGTATGATGCTAATTAACATGTTACCAGTTTCACCAATTAAAAAAAATGTTGACATTAGTGTGCTTACTAGTAAAGCCTCGGTTGTTGATTAAGTTATAGATAGCAGCAGGCATGGGATAGATTCAAGCAGTAGTAAATATTTTAATTTAACCAGAATGTCAGGCCACTGTCGGGAGGTCTCAGAGAAGAAGGCTGGTGAGAGACTAGAGAAGTGGCCCTTTCCGGCGCTCCTGGGTCACTTTTGCGTTTTCTCCAGCCAGGCGGCGAGTGCAACGTCCTCAGCGCTGTTGACCCCTCCCTTTGCATCTCACTTGGATGAATTCAAAACATCAGCAGAAAACAGGCACACTTGGTCCCATGTGTCATCCTGACTAGAAGTCAGAAATATCTCCTCTACCTTTAGAGAGTAGAATGACTCATCTCCTAAATATTCAGGTGATATTCTGTTCTTTACATGGCGAATCCTGCTTGAAGGGTTTCAGGGAAACATACGTTTTTGTTTTTGTTTTTTGGAGTAGGAGTCTTACTCTGTCACCCAGTCTGGAGTGCAGTGGCACGCTCACAGCCACCACAGCCTCGACCTACTGAGCTCAGGTGATCCTTCCGCCGTAGTTTTTCTAGATCATTAAAAGTCCTATGCTATGCAGTCTCCTACAGTGATTCTCTCCTCCACTCAACAGAACAACAACAAAAAATCTTTAGAGATGTCAGCAGACATTTAGTTTTACAAATCCAGCAAAGATAAAAGAGACAAAAATGTGTATTTATGCATTCAGACATATAGGTATTGTATCACAGATATATAAATATAAAATATATACATTTTAGCTTCTTAAAAAAGTTGGTTATTAAATAAAGTTATTTCATCAGAGCTGGGATATCAGAGTAGAAGGATGGACTTTGAGAAAAAAGAAATTCACCTGTAAGTTTTCAGTCAGACAAGAAATACAGTCTACATAAAAGTTGACAAAATTGATTTATATTAAATAATCACAAATATCAGAACTTTCTAGCACATAAACCTGCTAATTGCTTTACAAATAAGGGTTATAAATCATATACAATTTAGTGAATGAGACTGAAATCATTCTGTCATCACTCAAACATATATCTGTGGGGGAGACAAGAAACATCTTATACTAAACTACTGTTGTTCTAAGAATATGAGACGTTATTATTATTTATAAAGAATTCAAAAAGAAGGGCTGGTGCGGTGGTTCATGCCTATAATCCCTGCACTCTGGGAGGCCAAGAAAGGTGAATTGCTTGAGCCCAGGAGTTCAAGATCAGCCTAGCCAACATAGTGAGACCTTGTCTCTACAAAAGAAAAAAAAATTGCAAAAGAAGGCTGGACATGGTGGCTCACTTCTATAATCCCAGCATTTTGGGAGGCTGAAGTGGAAGGATCTTTTGAGGCCAGGAATTCAAGACCAGCCTGAGTAACATAGTGAGCATCTCTACAAAGAAAAAAAATTAGCCAGGCATGGTAGCATGCGCCAGTAGTTACAGCTACTCAGGAGACTAAGGTGGGAGGATCACTAGAACCCAGGAGGTGGTGGCTACAGTAAGCTATGATGGCGCCACTGTACTCCAGCCTCGACAATAGAGCAAGACCCTTTCTCTAAAAAAATGAGTAAAGGAAAAAAAATGTATTCCATAAAAACATTTTCAAAGCTATCATTCTTAAACACTGTTAAAGCTTTAGTGAGCTCCAATTAAAATGATTATACAATTTAAATAGTTTACTAATGAAGAATGAACCAAATGATCAAATACATTTTATGCTTCATAAACAGCTGAGGCTATTCTAAAGCATTCATTAATGAAGAAATAAATTCTGATCATTCAATTATGATAATTACGATGACTGAACAAAAGGGATGGTATGTACAAAATGGGAGGGGATATTCTTTTAGGGAACACAGATTTCTTTTTTGAGAATATTTATTCAAAAAATTGGCAGTGCTGACTCTTTAAGCCCTTCACAAATATTGTCTCACTCAATCTGCATAATAACTTGATATAAAATGCTATTATTATTCCTTTTTTACAGATGAGGAAATCAGGATTAAACAATTTACCTGAGGTCACAGCAAAAGGTTGTCACAAATCTCCAAGAAGCATTAAGTAGCTAATATTTCTAATAAATGTTTAAGTCAAACTATGTTTAGAGTGAGAAGAACTCAATAGGTCTTAAAGCTACTGGAGAAGATGGCTTTAAGGTAAACAGATTACATAAGAAAACAATGACTTCAGTCAGTTTGGCCTTATCTTTTCCATCAAGAATGATCTTCCATCTGAAATGGATAGAACAAACATCATTAGTAGGGAATTGAAAACCTACACACAAGGTAATTTTGAAAGAAAGCACCTAATCACACTAAATGAATTCAGATATCTACGCCCAAATTAATTCCAATTCAGCAGGCTGAAATAACATGCAGGTGTGATTATGATAAACTTTGAGAATTCCTGAAGAGCAAGACATGGAAAACAAAACCGGAGGTGACAGATGTCCCGATTTTCAAAAACGAGGAAAAAGTACTATTGCATGTACCCCTGGCAAATGTTAGTAAACAGAAGGATTTGTAAGCAGAAGTTTATGAGTACCTGAAAAGGACACAGTGATAGCCAGAAGTCAGCATGAGTTTTCTAAGAAAAAGACATGCCAAGCTAGCCTCATTCCTATTAGGATCAGGGATGCAGGTAGCAAGTCTCATACATGAATGATTCCTGTTTATGTGTTTTAGGAGAGGAAATGACTCAAAAAAGAGTCATTTCCAACAGCCAACAGCATGGGTACCTGCCCACCTGCAATCCTGGCTGGAAAGTCAGATTTCCAAACTGGGTCAGATTGCTTGAAAATTTTCTCCCACATATGTAGCCCTCCAAATAGCCAAACTTGACACTGTAGTCAACAAAAGAAAAATATCAAGGCTGGGTGGTTGATTAGGAGAGTAAAAGATAATAGATGGTGTAGTCAGCACAAGACAGACTATAGGCTCCAAATGCCAGGATTTGTGGACCAATTGAGAGGGTGATAGTCTATAAAATTAAAGCTAGTAGAACCAACTTAAAAATAAATGTCATGGGCTGAAGAACGTCACCCCAAAAGGATTTGCAAATGTGTTTCTTAAAAATCTTAAGAGATCCCAAACCTGATTAAGAAGCCAAAATGCCTCACACACAATTAAAGCTACCTGCTGATATCACTAATGGAAAGAAAGAGGTAATCAAATTAAATTTATCTTCTGACTGAGGAAGTTATGAGTGAACAGAAGGGTGGCAAGCCACATGGCATGGAGAGAGAACAGAGCCAAAGAAAAATGAATTTGGTCCAAAGTATGGTGGTGTTGTCCCTGGCACTGATGACAATTTTTTAATATTTTGATGACTTCCCCTCTAATCCTTTTTGTAAAGCATATTGCAAAGGCATACATAATTTATCTTTTTGCTTAGCATTTCATATAAGCATTTCCCCATATTATTAAAATGCTCATAAAATTAATAATATTGCCAAACACAATATTCTCTCATGCATAGATGCCACAATTTACTAAACTATTGCCTGTGTCTTCATTACTTTTAATTTTTCATGATTGTCAATATTCTACCAAAATGCAAAACTTTAGCTCTGCTTTGTATTATTTCCCAGGATAGATTCTGGAAATAGAATTCCAAGGCCAACGAATATTGACATTTTAAAACTCCTGACAAATATTACTAAATTGCTTTCCTCTGCTCTCCCATCAGTATAATTAGTCTTCAAAACAATTAAATCTTTGATCATTTAGAAGGTAAAATTATACCTCATTTTAATTCATACAACTTAATGAGGCTGAACATTTTTCCATATGTTTATTTGCCATTTGATTTCTCTCTTTTGTGGATTGTGTGTTCATACCTTCTGTCTAGTGAGCTTTAGTCATTTTTCTTATAAATTTTAATGATCTTTATTTGGTAAAGAAATTAAATACTGATTTTTCCTATGTATTGCCAATTATTTTTTACCAGTTTCTCCTCTTAGCTGTGTAAGTTGTTTCTTGTTTATATTTCTACATAATCTAAACATCTTTATCTATGTAATTTCATTTATGACTTTTTAACTTAAGAGTCTTTCTAATCCTTGGATGTAAAGTCCTCTACTTTAGTCTAGATTTATTATTTTTAAAAAATAATACTTAACTAATTAGCATAGGATATATTTTAAGGTATGGTATGAAATGTAGATTTAAATATATTTTTTCCACTTTCTTGTATTTCTAGCAATGTAGGGATGTGCAACTAACATTTATTTAATAAATCCTCTTCACCCTTCTGATTTGTGATGCTTCCTTAAAAATATATTCAATTCAGGCTGGGCTCGGTGGCTTAGCCTGTAATCCCAGGATTTCAGGAGGCCAAAGCGAGTAGATTCCCTGAGTCCATAGGTTCGAGACCAGCTCGGGAAACTTGGCAAGACCTGTCTCTACAATAAATCAAAAATTAGCCAGGCACAGCAGTGAGCGCATGTAGTTCCAGCTACTTGGAAGGCTGAGGCGGAAGGATTGCCTGAGCCCAGCAGGTCGACCCTAGGGTGACTGTGAGTTTGACGCTGCACTTCAGACTGGGTGACAGAGTGAGACTCCAACTCAAAATATGAATATATATCTATCTATATATATTCAATTCTTTTGTACAACAGACCAAAGGGGGCTAGCTACTCTTTTCCATCAGTCTATCAAGTTACTTTATACCAATATTATACTGTTTTAATTATTAGGGCATTTTGATAAAATATAAGTAGGACTACAAACTCTCTATTGTCAAAAATTTTATCTTCAGTTTGTTATTCTAATTATCCTTTGAAATTACTTCCAGGTTCCCAAAAGTCCCAGTGGAATTTTAATTGCATTCTGCTTCATAAGAATTAGCATTGAAATACCAGTAGTCCAGGAATAGTATATGTTGGAAGAACAATAATTCTCAGTGCTCTTTCTGAAACCATCAAATTACTTTGGTTTTGAGGCTTTGTCCAATAAAAGCTTTTGATTATAAATTAGTTTCCAAAATGCCTGATAAAATGGTGCCCTAAAAAGTAGACTCAAACGTTCTTCCTAAAAACATGTGTTGCTTATTAAAAATAAGTATATATACATTCTAGGTAATAAAAATATTAACTTTTTCACAAAATAAGGAGAACAGTAAATATTGTGGTTTTTTAACTTAAAAGATAAAAAGCTGAAAATCTGAGCCTAGATTAGTATTGATCCCACCAACATTGTGAATCCCCATTATGGACTGAAGCAGTTAGCTAGTCTGTGCCATTCTCTTGAGTAAGTGAACCAAAATATTAAAAGAGAAATTGAAGCTCAACTCATGATTTAAGATTCATCTTATTGTTGAAGCCCCTGGAAAACATCCAAATCAAGTGGCGTTCAAGATAATGCCTCATTTAATAGTAATATCTCACTACTTCCTGAGAGTTCATTTTATCTTTAGAAAGCTCTGATTTTTAGAAATTCTTACCTAGAATAAAATTAATCTCCCTGCAACTTCCCAGGGAATAAATTTGTATCACTAGGCTACCTGAAAAGTCACCATCCATTGAAAAATGGCTATCACATAATTCTTGAATCTTTTATTCTCCAGGCTAAGCATATTTGATACTTCACTGAATGCCTCATCCATGAGGAAGCTTCTAATCTTATCGTTAGTTTATCTAGCAACCATAACTAGTGTCTCTAATTTGAATGGGTCAGGGAGCTGGAGGGTTGCTTTTCAATGTCTCCCTTACAATGCAGCTCCAGAACTGACCACAAGAACCCAGGTGAATCAGAGTGGCCCATTTCATGTAAGCCACAGGTCATTGAAAGGAGGACCTATAGAAACCTAGAATAAACTTAGTTTAGCCTTTTTTTGCCTCAGCGTAACCATTTTTGCTTAGACTTTACCCCTGGCGCGCTTTGAATCTAGCACAGGTTAGACATAGATAAATTTCCAATAGGCAGGTTTTAGGAATCACTCACATTTTATTGCAGGCCAAGCGGCAGCCTACCCCACCCCTCGGCAAATCTCCATCAGATGCAAGACCAGGACAGCCCAACAGCCCAACCTTTCAATTCGAGGTTTAGTATTTAATCTCTAGATTAGTATTTAATCTCTAGTAAACTTTCAAGTTCCTTGTCAAGGTGGAAGATCAAGGATCACCCCTTGGCTGACGGAAGCCATAGAAATGATAATAAGACCACCTTTGGTCAAGAAGTTTGTGGATTGCAAATGTCTAACAAGTCTCTTGCAGGACAACCCCCTCCCCTTGTCTCCTCCCACCTAGCCCACCACCTGAGTGCAGGAGATAATAATGTCCAGTGACCTCATGATCTAAGATTCATGTGACTACAATCAACATCAAGGATCCACAGCTCTGGACTCGCCTTTGGGCCAAAATTCCCCTACCCAAAAGTTCTTAAATATACCCATTTCATGGCCCTTGGAGGCCACATTTGCCTCTGAGTGTCAGCCCCCCTTCCAATCTGTGAAAGGTGAATAATAAACTTAACTTCTTTCTACTTTCTTTCTTGGTTGCAATCTTGCATTATTTCCATGACCCTGGCACTGGCTCGGACCCACCTGGCCTCAGATGACCCTTTGGGTCATATTCTCTAAAACAAAACAATGTTAAGGGATGTTGAATTGGACTTTTTGCTGTTGTTGCTGTTGTACTAAAATTGTAATGACCAGAATTCATCATTGAAAACAAGAGATTTCAAGTGTCTCATATTCTAGAGTTACCAGAAATAAGTTTCCTACACCAACCCTCCTTCACACCTTCTTTTTCTGGACTTAAGAGAGGCAAAGAGACACCCAAGAGGCTTTGGGGAACATAATCAAATGGCCTGAGGAAAAGTTAAAAGCTCAAGCAAGAGCCTCATCTCTCTCAACAAGAAATTGGGATTGTGGGGGCCTCATATATCATCTCCACAGAAAACCAGCTTTGAAACAAATTCCACTTACAGCAAGACCATCAGAGAGAAGATGGTATCCACATTAGCCAGGAAAAAGGATATTTTTTCCTTTATTCTGGTCTTCTCCCTTCACCTCACAGCAGAGTTGTTGCAGCCTAAGGAAGGAAAGCAGAGGAGGAGTTCCTGATGGAGACCCCGTGCCCTTCTAGCCCACCAATCCTGGTGCTGGAATTCAAGAAGGAGGGAGTGAGCAGAGCATGCCCCATTCCCAGGGCAGCCACGGGAGCCGCGGGCAAAGGCAGCACCAGGAAGAGGCAAGGAGGGGAGACGAGACTGGGATTGAAGCTTTGGATTACAAAAGATGACTGGAAAGTTACAGGATCTGCCTAAGATACCATCAAGTGATGTGGAAAGAAACTCAACGCAGCATGGATGAAGTCAATGCTAGAACAAAATGAAACCATTTTGTGTTTCTACCCTACCGAGGGGCAGTTTCTCATAAACCACATATAAAACTACGTCTTCTTGTTTTGCTTTGACATTTCAATGTCAATGTAGGAAAATGCTAAGGTTGATTAGGACCAGTTTCGAGTAACTGCAAGATACTCATTTTCCCCTAAGCAATCCTTGAAATGGACTAGACTTCTATTGTGTTCCAAGATACTGTGAAACAAGGCGCCAAACACCTACAGTATGAAATGGCATCTGTACAGCTCTGTGAGCCAACTCTGCATATTTGCTTTGCTGCCAGAAACATTCCCCTTACAGAATATGAAGCAGAGTAGAGAAAACTCTTTATACTTCAAAGCAACTTTGGCTTCTTCTAGTAGAAACTGTTTAATGTCAAAAGTTCTGATTGTTCAACTGATCTGCGTACTGAATATTCCATGCTCCACCAGTGCTAACTTCTACGCCTCAAGGACTTTGTCTCAACCCTTTCCTCTGCCTGAAAGTCTTTATCCTTGTGTTCTGTGTGGGACTCTCCTAGTCTTCTTTCAAGACTACCTCAGATGATACCAGTCTCTCACCTGGCTAGCTGTCCCATCTCTCCATGTTAACACCTAACCCACCATTGCGTCTCCCTTCTATAGTGTGATAGCAAGTTTCAGAAGGACAGAGGCTGTATTTTATGTCATCTTTGTAACCCTATCATCTAGCATGACAGAAGCACATAGTTAATGCTCAATAAATTTTTTAAAATAAATGAATGTATCCTCCTATGTATGGATCAAAACACCTCACTAACATGAGAAAAGAGAACAAATGTGTGAAGTAGCATGACTCATCATGATATGTGATTCTGTGAGTTGCTAGATCTGACCAGATCTACTAGTTAGGACTTTTTGGTTACAAGTGACAGAAACTCAATTCAAACTAGCTTAAGCTTTTAAAAAAATTATAAATGCATAAACAGAGAGAGGGATTATTGACTCACATACCTGGGAAGGGAAGGGTTAAATCTGACCTAGGGACCACCGGAATTCACAGATTCTAGCAATCTGGTCAGGTCTCCTTCTCCACCTGTCTCTCATCTTGTTTTTCTCTGCTCAGCTTTATTCTGTGCTATGTAAACAGGTATTCAAGGAACACAGATGCCTGTTCATGGTTCAAAAGAAGGAGAATATTGTTCTCTCTTCCAGTGTTCTTTATAAGAACCCAGAGAAGGACTCAGCTTGGCCTTCTTAAGTTAAATGCCCATTCCTGGAGCAGTAGCTGCAGACAGGAAGGTAGAACTGAAAACTGATTGAAGTCCAAATCAAAAAATTTTAAATTAACCATTTTGTACTTCCAGGAATCTTTTAGTTCTACTATTTTCTCCCCAAGGGTATTTTGACATGATTATTGAAAAACGTTGAGCATACAAATAAAAAACATGCAAAATAAAATTCACGACCCATGGTAACACTTATTGTCTAAAAGTTGACAACATTTTGATCTAGGATTTCTGGTTTTCACAATGCAGCGTACTAGGGATCCTAACATACAAGTGTGATAAACAATACATATTTTCCATAACAGAATTTTTTAAAGCTCATTTCAAATTGTCACACGAATTTGTAAGAATTAAAGAGAAAGTCACAGAGATCGAGAATAAGAGACCAGGTATGTATGTAATCGAGAATTGAAACTTCTGGGCAGTCTGGGTGCGTGTGAATTCAGGTGATGTAGGGCTTTGGCCTTTAGAGGGCGCTGAAGAAACAGCCTTGAGAGGCACTAGAGGTAAGTGACCCTACTACACAAAAGATGGGCTCCAGGAAGGAAAATTTGGAGGGCGATTCCCCCCCATCCGGAATTTATTTATTAAAAATTGTGTATTTATTTCTACATTTTTAAACTCCAGGTACTCTCCATTTCATGCAATACACCTATTGAATCGGTTTTTTTCCACTGCTCGAAACTCATCAATTTGGACACATTTTAGTGCTTCTGCTGTTTTTTGTTTCACCTCTTCCACATCGGTAAAATGTTTCCCTCTGAGGACTTTTTTTCATCAGGAGAAACAAAAAAATTAAAGTGGCTCTGGGTGAGATTGGGTGAATAGAGAGGGTGGAGCATAGAGGTCATGCCATTTTGGTCAAAAACTGCTGAAGACTCAGCTCAATGTGGCCAAGTGCATTGTCATGGTGGAAGAACCAGTCGCCTGCTTGCCACAACCTGGGACGTTTCTTCTGCAACGCAGCTTCTCACAACATACTAACTGGTACATTGATGCCAATGGATTCCTAGAACACTTACCTTGTAGGGGAAGCTTGTGCAAGGAGCTGGCCCTCCAAATCATTCTGGGTTTTTTGGGACCCCCTTTGTACCTTCAGAAAAAGAAGGGACTGAAGTGGAAAACCCTTGCTTGCACAAGCAGACAGTAAGGAGTATAGCCTGGGATCTGGAGGTGGGGTAAGTTTTGTTTTGGTGTCTTGTTTCAATTCCCCAAAAACAGATGGCCACAGGCCAGCTCTCATACATATTTTAGAACTGTATCTATACTGCTGACGTGATTTTTAAAATTGTAAAGAGAGAATTACAATTGAAGATGGACCCTGCTCTAATGCCTAATTTAAAATGGACTCAGAGTTCATGCCTATAGGTGCCAGATAAAAGCCGCATTCCCTGGGAGAATGCATGCTCAGCCTCAGCCTCAGAGATTTCCAACTGATAGGAGCTCACAATAAAAAAATCACATCACAGAAGCAGAAGTGAGATACCATTAGTAAGAGTCAGGGAACAGTAAAACAGGATGAGATGTACAAATTCATTAGATAGTGGAATTATGTTACAGGATATAAAAGAGGGAAGCACAGTTGTGCGCTGGGTGCCAGGATGTTGTTCCCCAAGTATACTCCATCGTGCCTGGCCACTCTCCCCTCCACCTGTGACCAGGCTGAAAATGACATATCTCCGGAAACCTGGCAGGTGCAAGCCAAGAAGTTGGCCATAAGATCCCAGTTTAAATGTGAGTATTTGCTTCAGTACAAGGACCCTAACCACTGAGAGCTCATCGAAGATCCTGTCTTGCTTCGTTGGACCTATTCAAGATCAGCAAATGTCTATCCCAATTTCAGACCCACTCCCAGAGTTCTGCATGGAATTGGGCCCCCTTTCTTCTGGTATCATGTTTTCAAAACTGACAGGTTGTAAGAAAGAAAAAATTATCCAAGAGGGAAAGTTGGATCGCACATTAACATCTCAGATTAAGTCTGGCGATAATGACTATATGTATTCTTGCTTAAATATATCTTCTATTAATAAAAAAGGGAATTAAAAGTATGCAAAAGAACAAGCTTCAGTACAGATCCATACACAGAAGAAATAACATGCTTTTTATCATATTCATCGCTTCCTTAAGAATGTAATAAAATTGGCTAAATGTTATATTGCTTTATAACAAAACAAGTAATGTGAAAGGGAATATTGATTTATCTTTTTTTTTTTTTTTGAGTTGGAGTCTCACTCAGTTGCCCAGACTGGAGTACAGTGGCTGCTTCCGGCCACCGCAGCCTCGACCTGCTGGGCTCCAGCGATCCTTCCGCCTCAGCCTTCCAAGTAGCCGGAATTACAGGCATGCGCTACCACACCCGGCTGATTTTTTGATTTATTGTAGAGATGAGGTCTCGCTGCCCAGGCGGGTCTCGAACTCGCGGGCTCAGGCAATCCACTAACCTCAGCATCCCAAGGCGCGGGATTACAGGCTGAGCCACCGAGCCCAGCGATTTATCTTTTTTAATAACATAAAAAGTAATTATCATGACCTACTGCAGTTTAATCTTGACATGATTTTTGTCATCTGTAAGATATAATACATAATTTATTTTTACTGTATTTTATACAATCATATGAAATACAATAAATTTATCACTATATTTGTTTTAATTTAAAAAATAAAGTATGACTTTTTCTAACAAAATCTGAATTGGCTAATATGTTTGACAAAGAAGTCTGGGTTTGACAAGTAAGTCACATGGAGGACATGTTGATAAATTGAATGAGCTAAATGTTTCCATTTCATATTTCTAAAGCATGACATCTGCACACACAAGTTTATTGCTGCACTATTCACAATAGCAAAAACAAGGAACCAACCCTACTACCCATAGAAAGTGAACTTAATAAAGAAAACGTGGTACATATACACAGTGGCGTATTATGCAGCCATAAAGAAGAACAAAATTATGGACTTTGCAGCAAACTGGATAGAGTTGGAGACCATCAAACTTAGTGATCTATCACAGAAACAAAGAATTGAATGCCACATATTTTTTCCCATAAGTGGGCCCTGAACATTAATCACATTAGCACAGGAGAGGGATTGGTCATCTCTGGGCACTGCCAGGGGAGGAAGGGGGGAGGCATGTAACAGCACAAAGGGTACCTGGTCCCAAACTGGGGGAAGTGAGGGCCAATTGGAGGCCCAAACTTCACCTGCATGCAGTCTACTTCTGTAGTTAATCCTCTCTTGTATCCCACAACTCTATAATAAAATAAAAGTCAAAAAAGATAAAGCTTGTGAAAAGTTAAAAGCATTTTTTTAAAAATTATATTGATAAAATTGTGTTGAAATTAACAATATTTCTTTTTTCTAAACATATTTTTTCCCTTCTTTATTTTTTTATTTTTTGTGTTGGAGTCTAACTCTGTCGCCCAGTCTGGAGTGCAGTGGCACACTCACGACCACCCCAGTGTCGACCTACAGGACTCTGGCAATCCTTCCACCTCAGCCTTCCAAGTAGTCAGAAATACAGGCGTGCGCAACCACGCCCGGCTAATTTTTTATTTATTATAGAGACAAAGTCTCGCCAAGTTGCCCAGGCTGGTCTCGAACTCATAGGCTCAGGTAATTCGTTTGCCTCAGCCTCCCAAATTGTTGGGATTACAGGCTGAGCCACCAAACCCGGCTCTAAACATATTTTTTAAAGTGCCTCCAAGTTTGAGAGTCCTAGATAAAATTAGTAGCCATTTCATACTGAATGAAAATTTTTCAAGGATAAGGATGATTTTTTTAAAAATAGAAACTGGAAAATTAATCATTCTAATGACTGTATAACACATCCCTTTTATGGACAGGGTTGCTTTAAATTATTTGCTTTTAACATAATTAAAGTAGAACCTAATTGAGTTATCAGCTACTAGATTATTAAAAATTTTAATTTTGGCCGGGCACGGTGGCTCAGCCTGTAATCCCAGCACTTTGGGAGGCCGAGCTGAGAGGATTGCCTGAGACTGGGGGTTCGAGACCAGCCTGAGCAACTTGGTGAGATCTCATCTCTACAATAAATCACAAAAACTAGCCGGGCATGGTGGTGTGCGTCTGTAGTTCCAGACACTTGGAAGGCTGAGGTGGAAGGATCACCTAAGCCCAGCAGGTGGAGGCTGCAGTGGCCGGGAGTGTGCCACTGCACTCCAGCCTGAGTGACAAGAGTGAGACTCCAACTCAAAAAAAAAATAATAATTTTATAGGCACACAGGAATGGATCCTTATGTAATTTTTTTTGGTATGTAAGCCACAAGTAGTCAAGTGTGACATTGCTACAACATAATGTGTTATAGTCACACCCACCTGTTCCCGCCTGTTTTTGAGAACAAGATTTCTTACAAGATATCTGTAAAACTGAAAACTAGGTATAAAATTAATGCTGAACTCCACTCTCATTCTGTCAACAAGTCATTTTCTTCCAATGAGTTCACAAAAATAAACTAAAAGAGAAAAAGCTCTATTCTTCTCATTTAGAGATGCAATTCCAATACAGTTTTGCTTTCCTTTAGTAGTTATTTATCAATATCTATATTTATAATATTTTGATCATTTGTATGCTAATTAATATTTATTATGATCACAATTCAGATAAAATTTTAACAATAAAAGGCTTAAATTACAGAAAATAAAATAAATTTTAAGATCTTGATTTATGTACATATTTTTCTAGCAGAGAAGAATACGATGATGAAGAAAAAATTTGTAATAATAATAGGTTGTTTTTTTTTTTGGTTGGGCGCAATGGCTCACGCCTGTAATCCTAGCACTTTGGGAGGCAAAGGTGGGAGGGTTGCTTGAGTCCAAGAGTTCAAGACCAGCCTATGCAACAGAACAAAACTTCATCTCTACAAAAAATTTTAAAAATTAGCTGGGCACGGTGGCATGCACGTGTCATCCTAGTTAATCAGGAGTCTGAAAAGGAGGTATCACTCGAGTCCAGGAGGTTGAGGTTGCGGTGAACCATGACCATGCCACTGCAGTTCAGCCAGAGCAACAGAGTGAGACCCCCAACTCAAAAAAATAATAAATAAATAAAAATAGTTTTTAGTAAGATAATTTTTCTGGGTGAAGTGAAATAGAAAAATAAGTCAAAAGAGAAAAAGGAAATGTTAAAAATGCGTATTCGTGTGTCTTTAACCGGAGATAGTGAATACCAAATCATGGTGTCATTTAGATTCCATGGAAGACATTTAAAAGAAAAATGTATTTCAAATGTCAGTATTTGGTATATCAGAATTATATTCCTTAAAATGTCTTAAACTTATAATGAAATTCTTTTTGGCGTTAACTTTTATTTTTTGCTTTTAAGATGTGGGGTACAATTCAGGACTAGGTACATAAGTGGTCATCATACAAGTGAAATTTGGGCCTCCCATCGATTCTCACTTCACTACGTTTGGGGTCGGTTACCCTTATTAGTGTCATGTGGCCCCCACCCCTCCCCTGGCAGTGATCTACTACTGCTAATCTCTTTCATGTAGTGCTATGATAAATGTTAAGGGTCCACTTATGAATGAGAACATGTGGTACTCAGTTCTTTGTTTCTGTGATAGATCACTCAGTATGATAGACTCTAAATTCATCCAAGTTGCTGTGAAGTCCATAATTTTGCCCTTCTTTGTGGCTGTGTAGTATTCTATAGTGTATATGTACCACATTTTTTTCCAGTCCACTTTTGATGAGCAGCACAGTTTTTTCCATGTTTTCACTATTGTAAATAAACATGCATGCGCAGGTATCTTTTTTGTAGACTGTTGTGAGTTCTTCCGGGTACATTCCCAGTAGTGGGACTGCTGGGTTATAAGGAAGCTTGATTTTTAGATCTTTTTGAAATTGTCACACTGTTTTCCACAGAGATTGTACTAATTTACTCTCCCACCAACAGTGTGGAAGTGTTCCCTTTTCTCTCCATCCTCGCCTGCATCTGTTGTTTCATGAGTTATTAATGATGGCCATCCTGACTGGAGTTAGGTAGTATTTCAGTGTGGTTTTGATATGCATTTCTTTGACGATGAGTGAGGCTGAGCATTTTTTCATGTATCTGTTGGCTGCCCGTATATCTTCTTTTGAAAAGTGTCTATTCATATCTTTTGCCCACTTTTTAATAGGGCTGTTTGTTTTTTCCCTTTCAGCACATTTGAGTTCTTTATAGATCCTGGATTTTAGGCCTTTGTCAGATATACAGTTAGCAAATATTTTTTTCCCATTCTATGAGCTATCTCCCTACTCTCTTGATGCTTTCTTTTGCATTGCAGAAGTTTTTCGGTTTGATGAGGTCCCACTTGTCAATCTTATTATGGCACGGGCTATTGGGGTTTTGATCAGGAATTGGCTGCCTGTTCCAATTTCTTTAAGGGTGTCTCATGCATTTTCTAAGATTCTTATAGTTTGAGGTTTTACGTTTAGGTCTTTGATTCATTTGGAGCTAATTTTTGTGTATGGTGATAGGTAGGGGTCCTGTTTCATTCTTCTGCATGTGATCAGCCAGTTTTCCCAGCACCATTTACGATTATGTTCTCCTCTCCCCAGTGGTTGTTGGTGAAGACTTTGTTGAAGATAAGTTGGTTGAGAAATTGAGGTATTGTTTCCAGAATCTCTATCCTTTTCTGTTGTACCAATACCAGGCTGTCTTGATTATTGTAGCCTTATAATAAAGTTTAAAGTTCGGAAGTGAGATACTTCCTGCTTAGTTGTTTTTTTTTTTTCCTCCTGAGAATTGTTTTGCCTATTCGTGGTCCCTTGTGTTTCCATATGAATTTCTGTATTGTCATTTCCAGGTCTGAGAAGAATGATGCTGGTATTTTAATGGGTATTGTGTTGAATCTGTAGATTGCTTTGGGTAGGGCGAACATCTTAATAACGTTGATTCTTCTAATCCACCCAGCATCCCTCATTGATAAAAACCCTTGAACACCTAGGCATAGAGGGAACATACCTCAATATAATAAGAGACATCTACAATTAACCTACAGCCAATGTATTGCTAAATGGACAGAAATTGAAAGCAATTCCCCTGTAAACCAGAGCAAGACAAGGCTGCCCACTCTCACCCATCCTGTTCAACACAGTGTTGGAAGTCCTAGCCAGAGCAATCAGACAAAAGAAGGAAATCAGAGGTGTCCAAATAGGAAAACAGGAAGTTAAATTATCCCTCTTTGCTGGCAATATGATCCTATACCTTGAAAATCCCAAATAATCTGTCAAAAACCTCCTTGCACTAGTAAAAGACTTTGGCAAAGTCTCAGGTTACAAAATCAATGTGCAAACGGCAGTCGCATTTTTATACAACAGGCAGAGAACCAAATAAAAAGCACAATCCCATTCACAATAGCCACCAAAAAAAAAAAAAAAGAAAATACCTTGGCATATTCCTAACCAGAGACGTGAAAGACCATTACAACAAAAACTACCAAACACTGCTCAAAGAAATCAAAGAAGACACAAAAAAATGGAAAAAATCCATGCTCATGGATTGATGTTAACTTTTAAATGTATAAGGATGGGTGCATAGATTTTCAAAATTCTTTTGGAGTTTTGTAAGCAAAAAAATCTTTGAAGACTGTAGCTTTAGGATTCAAGGCTAGTGTTTCTAAACCTCTCTGGTAAAGGATCACCTTTTTAAGTTTCCCGACTTTTGTAGAATAATAAGTGGCCAATATGTCCATGACTGCTTCATGGTCACACTACCTGTCTCACTATGCAAGTTCTACAACACATGACTTGTCTAGACCGAGTTCAACAAGACATGTGCCTTGGTGTTTTTAAAATATTTTCAGGTTTTTTGGCAAACCTCTCTTCAAAGAATGGAGACCAACTTCCCTGACCTTGGGCAGTGACTGGACTTTGTGGCAGAAGTTATTGTGTGTCACTTCTGAGACTAAAATAAAAGCATTGCAGATTCTCTCCCTCTCCCTTTCTCTCTCCCTCTCTCCACTCTTGAAAAGCTAGCCATCAGATCGTAAGAACAGTCAAGCACATTTATGAAAAGATCTGTGAAGAAAAGAACTGAGGTCTCCTATCAACCAGCATTTGAGTGAGTCATCTTAGAAGTAACCCCCTCACCTCAATCTACCCTTCAAATGACTGCAGCCCAAGCCAACATCTTGACTGCAACCTAATGAGAAATTCTTAGCCAGAAACAACTAGCTAAGCAGATCCTGAATTCCTGAGCTACTGAAATTGTATGAAATGACAAATGTTTATTGCATTTAAAGCCATTTAAGTTTTGGGGTCATTTGTTTCGCATAACAGATCATTGTTTTGCACTAATACAGCCACTCCTCACGTGCATCAATGTTCTGGCAGTGCTCAATCATGATGAAAATTTCTAAACCCTTACTTTCCATTTCAGTTCATGCCTTTTCACATACCTGTAATAGACAGTTCACAGGTTGCTACAGACTCACCGACCATGCTTGGAATAGCAGTGCCCTTAACGTTTGTCATTGCCTCAAAAGCTGGCTTTTGTTTCCAAATTACATCTTGTACTCATACGCAAATGAATGAACTGATTTTCACCTTCTTTTCTTTTCTTTTCTTTTTTTTTTTTTTTTTGAGTTGGAGCCTTGACCTGCTGGACTCAGGTGATCCTTCCATCTCAGCCTTCCAAGTAGCTGGAACCCCAGGCCTGCACCACCATGGTTGGCTATTTTTTTATTTATTGTAGAGACGAGGTCTCACCAAGTTGCCCAGGTTGATCTCAAACCCCTGGACTTAGGCAAGCCTCTCGCCTCCACCTCCCAAAATGCTTGGATAACAGGCGTGAGCCACTGAGCCCAGATGATTGCCACCTTCTTTCTAAATGATTTCCTTTAAGTTGGGCAGTAATCCCTGGTTTGGGTAGTTGTGGCCAGGGTTACAGAGTCATGTGTCAAAAAGCCAGGAAAAGAAATTCCTCAAAGGAAGATGGAGCACATGGCAGGCACTCAGATTTACATGAACTCAATGACACATTCTTCAAATGCCACATAGGTTTTCTTTTTTCTGTGAAGTCTCCTAAATCAATCTAATCTGAATCCAGTGAATGGTTGGACAACACAACCCCTTCCCACTCACTCCCACCCCCAGCACTGCCCTGTGCTTCTATCAAAGGCTAGGTCCCTCTTCATCATACCAGTCACCAGGGCCAAACTGTAGGCTGCATGATGTGTTGTCCTGACTATGACCAGATCTCTTTCCCGCTACACTGTAAGTCACCCAAAGACTTTTATTTCTATATCCCTGTATTAAGTGTAGTACCTGGCTGGAATCTGCTACAGCATATGTTTATTTTATTTTATTTTATTTTATTTTATTTTTGAGTTGGAGTCTCATTCCATCACCCAGACTAAAGTGCAGTGGCATGCTCATGGTCATTCGGGTGTCGACCCGCTAGGCTCCGGCAATCTTTCCGCCTCAACCTTCCAAGTAGCCAGAACCACAGGCGTGCACTACCATGCCCAGCTAACTTTTTTTATTTTATTGTAGAGATGAGGTCTCACCAAGTTGCCCAGGCTGGTCTCGAATCCATGAGCTCAGGCAATCCACTCATCTCGGCCTCCCAAAATGCTGGGATTACAGGCTGAGCCACCAAACTCAGCCTTAATTTTTTAATACAAACGTACATTGATTCTTTCGAACTAAAAAAAACCCTCGTTTTAAAATTTTTTTAATTTTTAAATTTTTTTAATTTTAAAGATGGGGGATACCATTTAGGGTTAGGTATACAAATGTGCATTCTGCAAGTAGCCTTGTTGATGAGATGTGTTCCTCCCCTCCCCTGACAGATTTCCAATACTGCCAATCCCAGCCCTGCCCTCCCCTGGCAGTTTCCCACTACTGCCAATCCTTTTCTTATAGTATTATGATAATTGTTCAAGGTCCGTTTATGAGTGAGAACATGTGATACTCAATTGTTTGTTTCGGTGATACATCACTCAGTAGCATATACTCTAAGTCCATCCAGGTTGCTGTGAAACTCATAATTTTGTCCTTCTTGATAGCTGCATCATATTCCATTGTGTATATGTACCACATTTTTTAAATTCAGTCCTCTTTCGATGGGCAGCTCGGTTGGTTCCATGCTTTTGCTATTGTGAACAATGCTTCAATAAACATACATGTGCAAGTATGTATCTTTTTCTTTTCTTTTCTTTTCTTTTTTTTTGAGTTGGAGTCTCACTCTGTCACTCAGACTGGAGTGCAGTGGCCGCTCCCGGCCACCGCAGCCTCGACCTGCTGGGCTCCAGCAATCCCTCCTCAGCCTTCCAAGCAGCCGGAACTACAGGCGCACACTACCATGCCTGGCTAATTTTTTATTTATTGTAGAGATGAGGTCTCGCCAAGTTGCCCAGGCGGGTCTCAAACCCACGGGCTCAGGCAATTGTGATTTGAAGAACTCACTTTTTAAAGGACAACACTGAGAAAATGCTTTTGCCACATGAATTGTCATGCACACATAAACACGCACTATACAATTAAATTAGTTAACACATGTGTTTAATAAGAGGTTCTTTGAATACTTGCAGGTAATTAATGTCTTTACCTCCCCCCACCCCATTTGCATGTGTCAATTGCAGAGACCACAATTCCTATTTCTTTCATCTTCCTATTGTGTTAATCCAGTAGTCTGTTCAGAGTGGGATCTGTGGACCACCTGTCTCAGAATCATCTCTGGGCCTTGTTTAAAATGTTTATTCTGGCCAGGGGCGGTGGCTCACATCTTTAATCTCAGCATTTTTAGAGACTGAGGCAGAAAATTGCTTGAGTCCAGGAGTCTGAGGCCAGCCTGGGCAACACAATGAGATCTCGTCTCTACAAAAAATTAAAAAAACTAGCCCGGTGTGGTGGTACACCCCTGTGGTCCCAGCTTATGGGAGGTTAAAGTGGAAGGATTTCCTAACCCCAGAGGTAGAGGCTGCAATGAGCCAGGATTGTGCCACTGCACTCCAACTTAGGCAACAGAGTGAGACCCTGACTCAAAACAAAACAAAAATTCCCATTCTTTAACCCCACTCTAGGCCTGAAGCAAAATGTCTACATATGAGGCCCAGAAAGCTTCACTTTAGGCAATCATCATCTGTCAGTCTGTTCAGGATGCTGTAACAAAATACATTAGACTGGGTAATTTATAAGCAATAGAAATGTATTGTTAGCCGGGCTCGGTGGTTCAGCCTGTAATCCCGCGCCTTTGGGAGGCTGAGGTGAGTGGATTGCCTGAGCCCGCGGGTTCGAGACCCGCCTGGGCAGCGAGACCTCATCTCTACAATAAATCAAAAAATCAGCCGGGCGTGGTAGCGCATACCTGTAATTCCGGCTACTTGGAAGGCTGAGGCGGAAGGATCGCCGGAGCCCAGCAGGTCGAGGCTGCGGTGGCCGGGAGCGGCCACTGCACTCCAGTCTCGGCGACAGAGTGAGACTCCAACTCTAAAAAACAACAACAACAACAACAACAAAAAGAAATGTATTGTTCATGGTTCTGGAAGCTGGCAAGTCCAAGATCAAAGCACCAGTAGATTCAAAGTCTAGTGAGAGCCCACTTCTGAGAGATGACAACTTCTACGTGTCTTCACATGACAGAAGAGCCGTCCAGACCCCCTCAAACCTCTTGATAAGGGCACTAATGCCCTCTATGATGGAGCACTTTCCTATCTAATCAACTCCTAAAGACTCCACCTCTTTCTACCACCACAAGGGAGATTAGGTTCAACATAAATTTTGGAGGCACACAAATATCCAGACCTTAGCACCACCCAAGGAATTGCAATGCAGTCTAAAAAGTTTGAAGATATACTCCATAAATATGCCATAAGTGTGTCTGCTTTTTAAACACAAAAGCAAGTATAAATGGATCCTTAGTTTTCCAGGTGTATTTGACAGCTCCACAGGTAAAGCCAAGGTACAGATTAAAGCCCCAAAGCAATTACAAATCAGCTACAACCCATTCTCTGCAGATTTCTGCACTAGCACATATCATTAAATAGCAAACAAGTGTCAGAAAGGTCAGGTTGCTGTGATGTAATTTTAATACAACATGCCCTGAAAAGAAATTAAAGCACATAGACAGTCTATTCATGGGTGATTTGGGGCTACATCAGGGAAACATCAGAGCTCTGCTGAAATGATACACGCAGGCACTTCAACTCTAGTCATGTTGTATATTTACATAGTCATAACTTTAAGGAAAAATAATGGTCACATACGCCCCAGGGCAGGTTGTCCTCATCAGATTCTTGTAGGTCACCACTCTGGCACTATGGACTTTAGAAAGTGCTATCACATTGCTGCACCACATCTGTAAGAGATTGAATACAAATTGCAGCAGAATTTATATTGCAAGGTAGCAGTTTCCAGCTGCACATCATTTGCTTTCCCTGTTTAAAATAGCTCTAAATCTCATGCCAGCTACTGTAGATTCCAGATTCTATTAATTAGGGATGGAAAACTAAAACAGCAGTTTGTCCCCCAGAAGCTTGTTGCCAGGGTGCTTCGAAAAACCTGCCTCGGTCTCTGAAGTGCTGTTCAGGCTCTCAGGTGATGGGGTGGTTTTCTAGGACAGTATTTCTCAAAGTGTGGTCCAAGAATGATTTGTTCAGTCATCACCCGGGAAACTTACTAAAAATGCAGCTTTCTCCTCCTAGCTCTGCACTTATTAAACTTGAATCTCTGGGGATGAGCCCAGACATTTGCATTTTAAGCACATTTTTTATGCATGACAAGATTTGAGAACCAGTATAATCTAGAGCCTACTCTAAAATGAATTATTTCTTCTAAAATCAGGTGTCATTTTTCCTCAACCAGAAACCTCAGTCTGACTTTCCTAATTTTCTCCCAACAATACTTTTTCATTCAAGGTCAAGGAAACTCTCACCTGTTTAATTGTTCCTCTTACCAATAATAACAAAACTCACTTTAAAGGATTTTACTGACTTTCACTTAGTAAAATCCAGATATAAAATATCTCACTGCTTTGTGAATATGGTCCTTACAGGAGTCAGACCGTGTCCTTGATTTGCTGTGAGAGAGAAAGCATCTTTCCTTAGGATATAAAAAGCTCCTAGAGCAGGCATGATGGGTAAATAAGTGTTACCATGGCATCATGCTCCACTGTGGTTTCCTCTTATTACGAATTTAGTGGTAAATATCGTTCTTGGCTAAGTTCTTCATTTGTATGACTTTTTGGGATCTGTCAAGTGCAAATATGTGTGAGCCCTCTTTGAGGACATTTGAAATATTGACTGACATTGATCCTGACACTAGAATAAAAGGACACATCTCCCCCAACCTGTTCATCACCTGGCAGAGAAGAGGCCCTCAATGAATATGCATAGAGTGAATGACCAGATGAATTCATCTGCTCTGAGATCTATCACCTTTATCATAAACCTGCCAACGTGCTACTTGTAAAGTTCCATGAGCTCTGCCATAGCCCATCACAGTGGTTTTGATGTCTTACTAAGTTTCTCATTTTTTAAATGTATATATATATATATATATATATATATATATCTTTCATTTTGCAAGTTGTTTTCTTATCTTCCCTTTCTCTCACACTCTTTTTTGTGTTCACCTCTTGCCCATTTCTTTTTTTTTTTTTTTTTGAGTTGGAGTCTCACTCGTTCGCCCAGACTGGAGTGCAGTGGCCGCTTCTGGCCACCACAGCCTCAACCTGCTGGGCTCCGGCGATCCTTCCACCTCAGTCTTCCAAGTAGCCGGAATTATAGGCATACGCTACCATGCCCAGCTGATTTTTTGATTTATTGTAGAGATGAGGTCTCGCTGCCCAGGTGGGTCTCGAACCCGCGGGCTCAGGCAAACTACTCACCTCAGCCTCCCAAAGGCGCGAGATTACAGGTTGAGCCACCGAGCCCAGCTTCTCTTGCCCATTTCTATGGCCCTCTTCTCAGAATTTCATCCCAAGAATTGGCAGCTGCTCCTCTCATCTCATGGATGTCCCCAGCTGTGTTCTTTTTGCCTCCGGATTACAGCTGAAAGTAAATCTGTTAAAATACTTCTGCCACTCTGAAGCCCTCCCTGATCTTGAAACTTTAATCACTATATTTTTATTTTGTTTTGCAACCTACTGGTTAACTTTTATGTCATGTTCACAAATGAACCAAAGTGGAATTAATCTAGAGGTTAAACGTTCTGGGAGCTGATACCTCAAGTGTCTACTCATATCTCAGCAAAACATCCAGTCACAGGAGAAAACTTAGGGCCACTTCTGTGCTTCTTGGCGAGCTTGCCACTCACTAAACACTTAAAAATGTCATTCCTCAAACATGGGGCCTGTCTTTCAAAACAAGCAGGCTTGTTTTCTATGCCAGTTGATATTTCAGTAGGCAGTGGCTCAGGTGTACCTGACAGAGCCCCTGTTTGCACCTATTGTCTCAGCATAATTATCTGTAGTGTTCCCAAAGTGTGCAGTTTGACTACTGGATTATTTGATCATCCTACTCATGACCCTTGAGTTCTAGAGAGAATAAGAATACCACTTTGGCTTACCCTTCCCCCACCTTTCTTTTCAGCTCATCCTATCCCACAAAACGATTACATTTGAAACAGTAGAAGAGTTAACTAATTGTCACGCCAAACTAGCCCTAGGCTTCTGTCTCTTACATGAAGCTGGGATGTGGCACAAGGAAGAACAATATGTCTTACCAGTGAAAGATGACAATGGTAGTGGCTCAAACCAGAGCCCCATTCTTACAGATATCCAACTAACTCTCTCCTTCATTGCCTTATAACAATATATTACCTTTTACTCACAAGTAATTCACTAATCATGGCTACCTAATTACTAACTCTTTTACAAATTCACAACTATTTACTGAGAACCTATTATGTGTCAAGCACTGTTCTAGCCACTGGGGATGCAGAATTGAATACAAGATTTCTGTTCTAATGGACATTATCTATCAGTGAAAGGCGACAGACAATTAACAAGTAAACAAACAGATAAATGAAGAAATAAGGGTAATGATAACTGTTGTGAAGAAAATGAAATAGAGAGATGATGTATTGTTTCAAGATAGAGTATTGTTTCAAGTACAGCTGAATTTCAGTAACAGAGAGATGGAAAATACAGGTGCTCAAAGAAGATAGAAGTACACATTTTTGCTCCCAAAAGTGACCTGTCCAGGGATAGAATGTGCTCCGTCTTCAAGGGTCTCAAAGAACCAGGGTGCTTCAATGTCCCGTCCTTTCCCCAGGGTTATATCAGAGCAATTCACCAGCACCATGTCTTCATTCCAGCCAGAGGGAAAGAAAGAGGAACTGTCTGGGTAAAGTGGCTCATCAATAAGGACCTGACTCACATGTGACACATTTTCATCCTTCTTATCTCCCACTGGCCCAAATTTAGTCACATGGCCATAGCTAATTATAAGACTGACTGGGAAATGTAGTATCTATTTGAGCAGTCAGGTTGCCAGCTAAACACTGGGGAGTTCTGCTATTTTAATAATAAAAGACACACATTGGCTGGGCACAGTTTCATGACTGTAAATCCCAGTATTTGAGTCCAGAAGTTTAAGACCAGCCTGGGCAACATAGGGAGACCTCACCTCTACAAAAAAAAAATCAAAACATCAGCCAGACATGGTGGCACACACCTGTAGTCCCAATTACTTGGGAGGTTGAAGTAAAAGGATCACCTGAGCCTGGGAGGTTGAAGCTGCAGTGAGCGATGATCCTGCCACTGCACTCTAGCCTGGGGAACAGAGACACTGACAAAAAAACAAAAGATACACATTGGGGTCTTTGCCATAACTGTCCTGTTATACCCTATGCTAGAGAAATGAGGGCTTTTTAGATGGGAATATGATAGATAAACTAGTCAGGAAAGACCTCTGAGGATATGCATTTAATATGCAATCTGAAAGACACAAAGGACATGGTCCTGTAACACAGTGAGAATTAAAACATCAGCAAGCATGAGTTAAGATGACAATGGGCATGCATATGTTTCAGATTAACGTTTTAATTCATATTAATTTAATTTATTTATTTATAGAGATGAGTTTTCACTATGTTCCTCAGTCTGGAACGCCTGGGCTCAAGTGATTCTCCCACCTCGGTCTCCCAGATAGTTGAGACTACAGGAGCCCATGGTGTCCTGGTATAGTTTTGTCTTTTAATCATTATAATATGTGATTATTTAAGACATACTCACTAGAAGAGCACATCTGGAAATGTATCTATTTCTTAATTGAGAGGATTCTCCATCCTGTTTAAATACCATGCTGGAGTTCTTTTTATACATCTGACACATGTCACAGGGAATAATTTATATAAATGACTGTTGGGTAGACACTAAATTCATAAAGCTTGATTTTTCCACCCCTTATTCCAAGAATCTTAAATTTCCAAAAAGCAATTATCATCTTCTCTACACCCTTGGTCACCACTTCCCAACCCAAGCTATTGGACAGCCCGTGGAGAGTCTAAGAGACTACAGAATGCGGAAATCATGTTCGAAAGTAAACTGAGAGGAACTTCTAAGTTTTGGAAAAAGCGTCTTAGTCTTGCCCTATTCTGGGCACCTTCCCATGCACTTGATAGATTCATGTTTAATTAAAATCATAGGAAACATTACCCGAGGCTGACCTATAGTCCTTCTGGCTCATTGTACAGGCTCGACAGAAGTGTCCAAAGATTGTGGGTGAGGAAGTCCTAGCTGGTGCGGTGGCTCATACCTGTAATCCCAACATTTTGGGAGGCCAAGGCCGCAAGATTACTTGAGTCAGGAATTCGAGACCAGGGCAACATAGTGAGACCTTGTCTCTACAAAAAAAATCCCCCAAATTAGCCAAGCGAGGTGGCCTGCACCTGTTGTCCCAGCTATTTGGGAGACTGAAGTGGGAGGATCACCTGAGCATAGGAGTTTGAGGTTACAGTGAGCTGGGATTGTACTACTCACCACTGCACCCCAGTCTGAGTAACAGAGTGAGACCTGAACTCAAAGGAAAAAAAAGATTCTGGGTAAGCAGAACCAATACTCATTCTGATTTCAGCCACAACAAAGTAGGAACATTCTGCTAACAGCCTCAACTTTCCTCTACCAAAAGGAGGGACTATGAGTCAGGCTGTGCTGTCATCCTCTCCCAAGTAGAGACCAGGTCTCGCTATGTTATCCAGTCTGGTCTCGAACGTGTGAGCTGAAGTGATCCTGCCGCCTTGGCCTCCCAAAGTGCTGGATTTGAGGTGTGAGCCACTGCACCTGACTAGGACTTCCTCCCCCACAATCTTTGTCTACTTCTGTATGAGCCAGAAGTAAGATATGATTGTTTCTGAAGGACAAAGTTCTACGTGGCAGGGCACTTAGGTCATATGCCCTTCCTTCTATGATCTCCCAAGTAATGAGTTTCATGAAATACTGTCTTTGCTGTGAAATTTCCCTCCCAGCAACACTCATCTCTTGATCCAAACAGAAATCTTTGAGGCACACTACGACCACATACTTTTCAGAAAAAACCTTGACATAAATGTGGGTGTCTATATGTAGGTGCATATGTGTATAAATACAACAAGAATTGGTAGTATTTGAGAGGTGAAAAATCTCTGATGCTACCCACTTCTCCATCAACCCTAACCCTAACCCTAACCCCAACCCCATCCCCAACCCTAACCCTAACGTCTGACCTCCACCTGACTGGCAAGAGCTAGAAGGCAGTGAGTGTCCTGATCACAGCCTCCAGCCATCTTCATGGCCTTCCTTATGTTCCTCGGAGCTGTTTCACACCCCTGACATATTCTTAGCTATGAGCCCAGCTCCTGGATGTTTTTAAAATCTGCAGCTCACACCTCCCTTACTTTTCAAATCCTTAAACTATAAAACCTGAATTATTTTTTTTTAATCTGAGTCTCACTCCGTCTTTGTTGGAGTGCAGTGGCACACTCATGGCCACCCCAACCTCAACCTGCTGGGCTCCGGCAACCCTTCCACCTCAGCCTTCCAAGTAGCCAGAACTATAGGCTTGCACTACTGCACCCAGCTAATTTCTTTTTTTAATTGTAGAGATGAGGTCTCATCAAGTTCCCCAGGCTGATCTTGAAACCACAGGCTCAGTCAATCCACTCACCTCAGCCTCCCAAAGTGCTGGCATTACAGGCTGAGTCAATAAGCCTGGCCAAAACCTGAAATATTAAGTGCATGAAGGAGAAGGATGGAGACTGGGGTCCGGAGGCTTGGACACGTCCAGGAGTACCTTACACTCACTAACCAAAAGACACAAAAAGACTCACAACACACCAGCCCAGGCACAAAGGCATGGAAGTGTCCTTTGATCTAAAAGGACTGGAAAAGCTCTTAGTCATCATGTGCTGCATCTTTCCTAACTGGACAATGCTTTGGAAAGTACCTGAATAGCATTTTTAATCTAACCCTGGCCAGGCGTGGTGGTTCATTCCTATAATCCCAGCACTTTGGGATGCTGAGGTGAGAGGATCGCCTGAGCCCAGGCTGAGACTGCAGAGAGCCGTGATCATGCCACTACCCTCCAGCCTGGACAACAGAGTGAGATGCCAACTCAAAAATAAAAAATAAATTCTAACCCTACTCCATTTGGAAAATGAGACTACTGGGGCCAGAGGGATCCAGGGACTCTCCCCAGGTCACAAAGTCAGCCAAGGGCAAAACGGTAACTGGAAGCAGAAATTCAGTGGCCTTCTCATTCCACCACAGTGTTGGCTGTTGAAAATAGTGTATTTCTGTTTGGGAGGCAATCTTAAGTCTGCAGAGCTGCAGTGTCAGGTTTTGGCACAAAGTAGCACGGTGTCGTAATCTTCCACTAACACTTCCCCACTCCTAACAGCCATATAAGGACTCTGAGTCTCTATCACAGCACCCAATTAGCTCTGACAAACTTGACGTCTTGCCAACCACGCTTACTCCATCACACCCACCGATTCCAACAGGCAAATCATTTTATTAAACATGGAGACAATATCTCAGCTAAAAACGGCCATCTGTTCACACTTAATTACCATCTTCTCCAACATATTTATTTGACAACCTTAAAGAAAACTCCACTTGTGGAGAAGACTGAGGATTTGAAGATTTAGCCTCTCTGCTTAAGAGCTGTCAATTAAACTTCAAATTAACTCAAACTCGGTTCAAGTCCTACTGGAAATAGAAACACACATTTTTCAGATGGTTCCCAAAACACATTCTGGCACTGATTTTCTAAAAAGAAGACTTTAAGAACAATTCATGAAAAAAATAATAAAATGGGATGTTTTGGTTTTTTTCTTTCTGTCCCTTTTTCTTTCTCCTGATATTTCTTTCTTTTTGTTTTTTTGTTTTTTGTTTTTTGTTTTTTTTAATCAGAATCTCACTCTGTCACCCAGGCTGGAGTGCAGGGCACGCTCACAGCCATTTCAACATCAACCCACTGGGGTCTGGCAATCCTTCTGCCTCAGCCTTCCAAGTAGCCGAAACTACAGGCATGCGCTACCATGGCTGGCTAATTTTTGGATATATTGTAGAGACATGGTCTCACCAAGTTGCCCAGGCTTGGTCTTGAACCCCTGGGCTCAGGCAATCCCAAAGTGCTGGGATTACTGGCTTGAGCCACCGTGCCCGGCCTAATCTTTTTTTTTTTTTTTTTAATTGGAGTCGCACTCTGTCGCCCAGACTGGAGTGCAGTAGCTGCTCCCAGCCACCGCAGCCTCGACCTGCTGGGCTCCGGGGATCCTTCCGCCTCAGCCTTCCAAGTAGTCGGAATTACAGGCATGTGCTACCACACCTGGCTGATTTTTTGATTTATTGTAGAGATGAGGTCTCGCTGCCCAGGCGGGTCTCGAACCCACGGGCTCAGGCAATCCACTCACCTCAGCCTCCCAAAGGCACAGGATTACAGGCTGAGCCACCGAGCCCGGCTCTGATCTTTCTTAAATGTACGTTTTCTTGAAAGAAAACGTAGGAGGGAAAAGCACTGAGATGCCAGATATGCCTTCATCAACTGGTCTAACATGCCAGTGAGAAAGCCAGCTAGCTACATTAACCTCCCATCATCATCCCTGTGTGCCCCTCCAGGGACTCCCCTGGGATTCAATCACTGTCCATGAACAGATCTTTATTCTTGCGTCAATCCTGAAGAAATCTGATTTACATGTGGCCATTCAAAGCCTCTTTTGAATGTTTTAAGTAGCCAGAATCTCAATAGCACTCGACTTTGCTGAAGAAGGGACTTTAGCTTTAATTGTATCATACTTCAAGTGTTTTTACAAAGTTAAATGGACACTAACCTCAAGAAATGCACAGCAAAGAAAAAGAATTCCCTGGTCAAGCCAATAAGCTCATAAAAGCCTATAGCTACAACATTCATAACCAATATTTTTTTGGTTTAATTATAAGCCACTCTGTAAGGCAAAATATCTCTATCAGAAAAAATATTCTATTTTAGGAGTCATTTTTTGGAATGAAGAAGAATGAGTTGAACTACCTCTGGCCGTCTGTGCGTGCCTTTTCACTTTTGTAGCCTTTGCTGGCTGAAATATGTTCTGGCATCTTGGCCTCTTTTGGGGAAAAACAGGCAATTAAGATTTTCAGAGACTAGTAGTTATATAGGAATGACTTGCAAACAGTATTTATTCACTTATTTAGAAAATAAATATGATTGCTTACTATGTACCAATGTCTATGCCAATACCTGGGAATACAACCATGAGCCAGATAGACATTTGCTGTGTTCATGGAGCTTACAATCTAGAAGAGAGACTGAGAATGTTGCTTAAATAGCAATATAAATAGAAGACAAATTATTTGTCGGAGAAGTCTGGCTTTTTTCAAAGGTAATTTTCAAAAAGTGATGAATATACTGTTTCAAGGTGTCAAATACTGACCTATGAAAAATAAAGGAATTAGGCTGGGCGCGGTGGCTTAAGCCTGTAATCCTAGCATTTTGGGAGTCGTGGTGAGGGGATTGCCCGAGCCCAGGGGTTTGAGACCAGCCTGGGCACCTTGGTGAGACTTCATCTCTACAACAAATCAATAAATAAGCCGGGTGTGGTAGTGCACACCTGTAGTTCCAGCTACTTGGAAGGCTGAGGTAGAAGATCGCCTGAGCCCAGCAGGTCAAGGCTGCAGTGGCCATGAGCATGCCATTGCACTCCAGCCTGGGCAACAGAGTGAGACTCCAACTCAAAAAAAAAAAAGAAAGAAAGAAAAAGACAGAAATTAACATCTATTTCATCACTACTGTATGTAAAGAATTTTCTGTATATTTTTCATTTAATCTTTACAAAAATCTTTGTAATTAGATACTAAGAACACTGAGGCTCCTTTAGTCAAACTGTCCAAAACAAACAAAAAATGACGTGTAAGTGATAAAGTCAATAATCATACCCACATTCATCTAGCTCAGAAGTCCACGCGTTTTCCCCCCCACATCTTCTACTTTCTAGGCTGAGTCTTCTTTGGCACCTTAGATGAAAAGATCGTGTTGTTTCAGGTATACAAGGTTCTCTAGCCAATAGCTTTATCTCTGCTTAGAATAATTATCTGAAAGTCTAAAAAAATAATTTTACCCTTATGCAAAATCTCCAAAGAAGACAATCCCCCAATCCTCATAGCAGCACAATCTGATGTTTCATGATTCCACAAGCTCACTAGTCCTCAATGAGCTTCTATGTGCTCTAGCAAATGCTTATTGCCAGACCAAGTTTCTGTGGTTAATATAATATGAGGTCTTAAAAGAATAAGGCTCAGAATTGGAATGTTATGTATCTCAGTATTAATTAGCGATAAAACAATGAACAACAAAAAGGTCTGGTTTTCTGAAGCATATTACGATCTGATTGCACAAGCCCTTTGTTCTAAACACCTGTGAAGGAGAGCCCTGTTTGCATTCTGCTAGATACATACATCGATAAATTGATATTGATATTATGTTTCATAAGGGTTGATTCCCTCCCAATATTTGAAAGGGTTAGCTGGGAACTCTGCCCAATCAGCAACCCACATTCACCTACAGAATCACTTGAAAATATTTTTAAAATTTCACATCTTGCTTCTACCATATTACATCAAAGGCCCACTCCAGAGAATCTCTCCCACAGAACAAACTAAAACCTCTCAAAAACAAAAGTAAAAGAACTATGAGAAAACCAAAAATGTAGATTCAAAAATCCTTAACAAAACATTAGCACACTGAGTCCAACAATACACAAACAGACAATACATTATAACCATGTAGGGTTTATGCCAAGAAAGTAACGCTGGTTTAGCATTTGAAAACTCATCAAACATAATTCACCATATTAACAGAACAAATGTAAAATTCTATAAGATCATTTTAGGAGATGAAGAAAAGACATTTGACAAAATTTAACACTCATTTATGATTAAATGTTAAAAAAAAAACCCACCAGGCACAGTGTCTCAAGCCTGTAATTCCAGCACTCTGTGAAGCCAAGGCGAGAGGATTGCCTGAGCTCAGGGGTTCAAGACCAGCCTAGACTACTTGGCGAAACCTCATCTCTACAATAAATCAAAAAAATAAGCTGTGTTTGGTACACCTGTCTATAGTTCCAGCTACTTGGAAGGCTGAGGTGGAAGAATCACATGAGCCCAGCAGATCAACACTGGGATGGCCGTGAGCATGGCACTGTACTCCAGCCTGGGTGATAGTGTGAGACTCCGACTCCTCCCTCCAAAAGAATAAAGATCAGTAAGGAAGAAGTAAAGTAATATTTGCAGATGACAGAATTACCTATCCAGAAAATTTCAGAGAATTCACAAAATAATTACTAGAACCAATAAATAAATTTAGCAAGATCAATGACTGGTATTTTTAAGTCATTGTATTCCAATATACAAGCAGCAATTATTCAAAACTGAACTCTTAAAAAACTCCATAGCACCACAAAAAATCTAGTCAAATATGTCTACACAGAAAACTATAGAACACTGGTGAGGGAAGGTAAAGAAATAAAGAATTGAGATATAATAAGTAAATGGGAAGACATATTCTATTCATGGATTGAAAGGCTTGATGTATTATTCAAGGTTATCCACAGAAACAGAATCAACAGGATATATGTAGATATATATAAGAGAAGATTTATCGTCGAAGTTGGCTCATATGATTATGGAAGCTGAGAAGTTCCATGATATGCTATCTAGAAGCTGAAGAACTAGGGAAGGCAGAGGTATAATTCAGTCTGCACCTAAAGGTCTGAGAACCAGAGGGAGTGGAGGACACTGATGTAAGTCTCAGAATCCAAAGGCTCAAGAACCAGCAGTTCCAGTCGGGCTTGGTGGCTAAGCCTATTATCCCAGCACTTTGGGAGGCTGAGGTGAGTGGATTGCCTGAGCCCACGGGTTCAAGACCAGCCTGGGCAACTTAGCAAGATCTTGTCTCTACAATAAATCCAAAAAAAATTTAAAAGTTAGCCAGGCATGGTAGGCATGACTGTAGTTCAGTTACTTGGAAGGCTGAGGCAGAAGGATTGCTGGAGCCATGCAGACCAATGCTGGGGTGGCTGAGAGCATGCCACTGCACTCCAGCCTGGGCAACGGAGTCAGACTTCAAATCAAAAAAAGAAAAGGAGAGAGAGAATTTGCCTTTCCTGCACATTTTTGTTCTATATGCTCCCTCAATGGATTGGATGATGCCTGCTCATGTTAGTAAGGGTGAGTCTTCTACCCTTGGTCTACTGATTGAAATTCTAATCTCCTCCAGAAACACCTTAGACACACCCAGAAATAATGTTTTACCAGTTATGTGGGCATCCCTTAATCCAATTAAGTTGACATAAAATTAACTATCACACACTAATCTTATTAAGGTGATAAATTTCCCCAAATTGATGTATAGTTTCAGTGCAATATGAATCAAAACTCCAACTGACTGTTTTGTGGAAACTGACAAGCTGATTCTAAAATATATATGGAAATGTGAAGAACCAAAGCAATTTCTTAAAAGAAGAACAAGACTGGAATACTTACCATCCCTGATTTCAAAACATTGTATAAAACCTCAATGATAAAAACAGTATGATACTGGTGAAAAGGCAGACATATAGGTCTATGAAAAGAATAGAGAGTGCAGAAATAAACCCACGCACATATGTATGGCCAATCACTTCTTGACCAAAACAAACAAACAAACAAACAAACAAACAACAACAACAAAAAGGCAATTCATTGGAGAAAGAAAAGCATTTTCAAGAAATAATTGATGCAATGTTCAGGGGAAAAAAAAAACATGGACCCTTAACCAAATAATTGTTAATTTGACTATGGTGATGACTTCATGGTTGTATACATTTGTCAATTAGCATGGACCCTTATCTCACACCACACACAAAAATTAACTCAAAATGATCATAAACCTAAATTTGAAACATAAAACTCTAATCTTTTCTACAAAAAGCATAGGAGAATTATAATCTTGGGGTAGGCAAATGTTTTTTGGATATAACACAAAAAGCGTGAGCCATAAAAGAAAAAAAGATGATAAACTGATCTTTGACCAAATGTGTTTACCATTTTGAAAGACATTACTCAGAAAACAAAACAGCAATGCACAGATCTGAGAAAATATTTACTAAACATATGTTAGACAAGCATCTGAACATAAAATATATTTTTTTAAATTTTATTATTCAACAGAAGGAAAACAATCCAATTTTTAAAAGAAGTAAAAAATTTAAATTGACACTTTACCTAGTAGGACTCACAGCTGGCACACAGCATATGAAAAGATGCTCACTTCATTAATTCTAGTGAAGTGCAAATTACAAATATAGTGAAATATCCTTATTCCCCTATTAGAATGGTTAATATATGTTTTTTAAACTGGCAATTCCAAGTGTTGGTGAGGATGTGGACAATTGCTGCTGAGAAGGGAAAACAGCACAGCTATTTTGAAAACAATTTGGCAGTTTCTTTAAAAATTCAACATATACCCACCATACCACCTAACCAGTCCAATCCTAGGTTTTTAACCCAAGAGAAATGAAAGCATGTGTCCACACTGAGACTTGTACACCAATATTTATAGCACTTTAATTGTAGCAGCTGAAAACTGAAAACAGCTCAAACGCCATCAACACAACTTGGATATATTCATGTAATGTAAAACTACTCAGCGACAAGAAGAAACAAACTACTGATCTGCTCAACAAATTGAGATTTCAGATGAATTTCAAAATCATTATGCTGATTGAAATAAGCATGGCAAAAAGCAGCATAGACTGTATGATTCTATTTATATGAAATTCTAAAAAATATAAACTAATCTACAGTGACAGAAAGCAGATCAGTAGTTGCTATGGATCTTGGCAGACGGAGAAATGGATTTACAAAGGAGCTGGAAGAAAACTTGGGGAGAGAGAAATAATTGTTAACTTGATTTTAGTGATGGCTTCATGGTACATACACATGTGTCAAAACTGATAAATTGTATACTTTAAAAATGTGCAGTTCACTGTATTCAATTATACTGCAATAGAGTTGTAAAATAAATTAGTATACTTTGTCTATTTTCCCCAAATCTGAGTCAATCAACAAATTGCTATCACTCCTTCATACTTAGATGTATCTCACATAGCCCATGCTCCTGGGCCAAGTTCCCAAGTCTGATCGTGCTAGACTGTGGAGGAATAAAATGTTGTTTTACAAACGTAGAAAAAGTGGAAGTATTAATTAACACACAGCAACCACACTGAGGTGATGATGAAGAATAAGGATCTCAGAGTTAGACATATCCAAGTTTGAATCAGTTCTATAACTCATTTTCAAAGTGACCTCTCATGAAACTGAATTTCCTGTGTCTCAGTTTCCTCGACTGTAAAAATGGAGATAAGAATACTATTTACAGCTGGGCATAGTGGCTCAAGTCTATAATCCCAGCACTTTGGGAGGCTGAGGTGAGGGGATTGCCTGAGCCCATGGGTGCAGGAACAGCCTGGGCAACCTGGAGAGACCTCATCTCTACAATAAATCAAAAAATTAGCTGGGCATGGTGGCACATGCCTGTGGTTCCAGCTACTTGGAAGGCTGAAACAGAAGGATAGTCTGAGTTCAGCAGATCGACGCTGGGGTGGCCGTGAGTGTGCCACTGCACTTCAGCCTGGGCGACAGAGTGAGATGCTAACGCAAAAAAAAAAAAAAAAGAATACTATTTACTCCATAAAGGTATTTTGACTATTCAATAAGAATGCATATATAGCACCCTGGTCCAGATAGGTTCCTAATAAAATACTGCCATAGCACTCAAATGACATACCAAGAATGCTAATTCTCTAAAGAATTGCTACAAGTTTAATTACCCCTGTGAGCCTGCATAGCTAGTTGAAGGGCATCCCAGGCCCCAAGCGTTGCTCCAATTTCATTCAAATTTGCTTAAATTAGAGGTGTGTTTTCATGGGGAGTTTACTGCAGGAAGACGATAGCCAAGTTTTCTCTTTCCCTATCCACATCCTCTTCTTGTTTTATAGTCATATCAAAATCCTTTCATGAGGTGCTTACGTGTAAAATACTGAATATAGAGGTCCACCCAGGAAATCTGTTAACTATTTCTGTTTATAAATGGATTAAACTTGCTCAACTACGTTAGTAATCTGTTCCAATTTGGAACTACCCCCATTCTGTACACAGTTGGAACTCAAATATTAATACCTTTATTTCCCTAGTTCACAATTTAGGTTTATCAACATGGCAGAAGTACCCATAATATCACAGAAATCACATGGAGCCATTGGGTTCAGAGATAGATTCCGTATGAGGCTCATGGGTGTTGCACTGAAATACAAGTGTAGCAGAAACACCTTTTTTTTTTTTTAGTTGGACTCTCACTCTGTCGCGTAGGGTGGAGTACAGTGGCACACTCACGGCCACCACAGCCTCAACCTGCTGGGCTCAGGCGATCCTTTCGCCTCAGCCTTCTAAGTAGCTGGAACTACAGACGCACACCACCACACCTGGCTAATTTTTGTGATTTATTGTAGAGACCAGGTCTCACCAAGTTGCCCAGGTTGGTCTCGAACCCCACAGGCTCAGGCAATCCTCTTGCCTTGGCCTCCCAAAGTGCTGGGATGACAGACTGAGCCATGGCGCCCAGCCACAAATGCCATTTTAACAACTACACCTGCATCTGATCCTAAATTGATAGCAACACTCTGTTTTTATCATTTCAAAGCACAGTAGATGTTCACTTCATTGACTGTAGGACATAGGGGCCTAAATGAATGGGTGCCTACTGTATGCCAGCCATTATGCTAGAAGCTTCCTGTATCATCTGTATAAATTCTCCTAATAAGCCACTTCTGCTTTGCATGTGAGATCATTGAGACTTGACTTGTTTAAGGTCATACATGTAGAATGCAATAATGAAGCCAGAATTTGAACCTACACAGGATTTTGGATACACAGTCTATGTTCTATGCATTGTGCCACATCGCTTCTCAACATTGGTGAACTTAGAAAGGGTGACATAATTTATCTTCCAAACGGAGACACTTAAGAGTAAAGGTGGTGGATTGCCTTTTAATAAATATGCCAGGGCCAGGCTCAGTGACTCAGCCTGTAATCCCAGCACTTTGGGAGGCTGAGGTGAGTGGATTGCCCGAGCCTGCAGGTTTGAGACCAGCCCGGGCAACTTGGCAAGACCTCGTCTCTACAGTAAATCAAAAATTAGCTGGTAGCACGCACCTGTAGCACGCACCTGTAGTTCCGGCTACTTGGAAGCCTGAGGTGGAAGGATCGGGTCAATGCTGGGGTGGCCATGAGGGTTCCACTGCACTCTAGCCTGGACAACAGAGTGAGACTCCAACTCAAAAAATAAAAAATAATTATGCCAGGACAATAGGTATAAACTTGAACCTACTGGGCAAAACAAGGTGAGTGGTCATCTCCAGTCTGAGTTATCAACAGTCAAGCAATATTTCGAAGTAAAGAGATCTCGAGCAACAAAGTGAGAATAAAACAGTGCTAAACACTAACCGAATAGACTCTTTGCAAAGAAAGCTGTGACCCTGACTTTAGGGAAAGTGTTTCAGGACATGATCAAGTTTACTAGTCATGGTGCGGTAGACAGACCAGCCAAGCACCAGGAGGCCTTTTAAAAATGCAGGATGTGCCAGGCTCGGTGGCTCAGCCTGTAATCCCACACCTTTGGGAGGCTGAGGTTAGTGGATTGCCTGAGCCCGCGGGTTCGAGATCCGCCTGGGCAGCGAGACCTCATCTCTACAATAAATCAAAAAATCAGCCGGGCGTGGTAGCGCATGCCTGTAATTCCGGCTACTTGGAAGGCTGAGGCGGAAGGATCACCGGAGCCCAGCAGGCGAGGCTGCAGTGGCCGGGAGCGGCCACTGCACTCCAGTCTGAGCAATCGAGTGAGACTCCAACTCAAAAAAATAAAAAATAAAAATAAAAATGCAGGATCTTGAAACAACCTCAAAGGTACTGAATTGGAATCTGCATTTTAGCAAGACATCCCAGTGATTCATATATACGTTGTGAGAAGAACTGGTCTACAAGTCTACAAACTTGCTAATCAGTAACTTTAAAAACTTCTGTTTTTAAAACAGAAATTCTGAAGGCCCATCTCCCAGAGATCCTGATTCTATGGATTTGGGGTAAACCCAGGAATCTACATTTTAAAATAGCTCTTCATGGAGTCCTTGGGACAGCCAGCTTCGGGGTCCACTTTTCTGGAGTATCCCTTGTAAAGGGCACCCAACTTTTCATGAGAAATCATACAGTGTTGAAATGAAGTCAGCTTGAAATACTTTAAGCTTCACATATTCCCATTTTTATCAAGAAATTTATCTATTCTCACCCACAAAAATCCCTTGAGAACTAAATTCCATAATAGGAAAATATGTTAGCAGAGGAATTTTCAGTGAAATGAAGCAAAGCATAATTTTTCCAAAGAAGACTTTCCAGTTCCTGAGCAAACCTACATGCCATAAGTATACCCAGACACAGACACAAACATAAAATGAGACCAAGAAGAAAGCCATGCAGCTGCTTTTCAATATGCTCACAGCACAGTGACCATATACCTTGGTCTTTGTGGTACACCTGTCCCTTAACCTCATCCCCAAAGAATCATGTGGACAGTCTATGTTTCTATGTCATTTCTCAGGGTACTGCACACAGCAGAAGCTAAAGCCTGAACGATGACGGATGCCTTGCTGGGTTTGCCCCACTCTACCACCAATATCTTTTTTTGGCAGTAAATGTGTTGTGAAGCGTCTAATGGACCTCTGGTAGAGAAAAGTTCAAGCATCGAGGTTCAAGTGGCACAAGGCGTCACTAAAATCCCAGATCTCAATCTATGGGAAAAAAGACATAACATCAAATTCCTAAATAATTAGTCCAGAATGAATTCAAAAAATTCAAGGTCATGAACCCAGAAGTTCACATTCAAACTGAAGCAGGAAGTCTCTAGAGAAGTCAAATAAGAAGAAATAATAATAATAAGACAGAGGCAAGAAGGTGACAAGGACGTGGCCTTCTGATCCAGGTTGAGCAGCGGTCCCCAACAGCTACTGTTCCAAAGTTGATCCTTTAAGGGATACTGGAAATCGAAAATCTCCAGGTGCAGCGTTTCCACTCTTTATATCTCCACCCTGTGACATAATATCTCATTACCTCTACTGCTTACTTTTTCCATGTTTTGTAGGAAAAGAAAAGGACAATCAACATATCCAGTAACCATGGTCTAGTTTCAACAGCTGTTATCATTTTGCCATATTTGCCCTGGTATCTAAATTTTTGTTTTCCATTTTACTTCACGTACTGAGCTCCGAAATGTGTTCTGCAACTTTTTGTTTTCCAAAATAGATATAACCAAGTATCCTTGCCCAAATGTTTAACCTGAATTTGATCAAGTCTTTAGACCTCCCTAATTCCCTACCCTGAAAAAGCACAAGTTAAAAAAACATTATGAGAGAACAATCAGGCACATTCATAAAAAGGAGTGTACTATTAGATAATTGGCCTCTTATCTTCATCATGTCAATGCCATAGAAAGGGACTTTTTTCTGTGAGTTGGAGTCTCACTCCATCGCCCAGGCAGGAGTGCAGTGGCACGCTCACAGCCAACCCAGCATCAACCTGCTGGGTTCAGGCAATCCTTCTGCCTCAGTCTTGCAAGGAGCCGGAAATATAGGCGCGCGCTATCACACCCAGATAATTTTTTGATTTATTGTAGAGACAAGCTCTCACCAAGTTGCCCAGGCTGGTCTCAAACCCCTGAGCTCAGGCAATCCTCTCACCTCAGCTTCCCAAAGTTCTGGGATTACAGGCTTAAACCACCATGCCCTGCAAAAAGGGACTTCTTAAGAGTACTGTTCTACCTACAAGACTCAAGAGATATGTCAAGAGATATGCAATACTCTCTTCTTTAAAATAGATGATCATTTTTGCATACACAACCAAGACCTAGAAGATATAGTGATGTAAATTCTTCACTTTGACTATTAAAGAGTTCAGTATGAGAGAAGAAATGCAACCCAATTATATAGAGCTGAATGTACAAAGAAGAACAACTAGTTGAGGGAAAGAAGATCAAGCTGATCCAGAAAGGATCCTTCTACAGCTTTCCTGCTGGACTCCCTCTTGTTAGACCTAAGCATCAGCTTGCATGGGAACTGTGTGTGACTGTACTGGAAGTAAAGAAAAGGAATTCTCGCTGCGGTCCTTCATGCCATAATTCCATCTTCATTGGAAGCCACCGACCACCATAAAGGAAAGCAAAGTTGTTCACATATGCTGCTCCTCGCTTTGTTTTGGTCACGTCTGCCATGCTGAGCTGCCCAGATCCTCACAACGGGAATGAAGGATCAGCTCCCTACCTGCTAGGGTGAGAGGGTGAGGTGACAGCCTTCTGTGGAGAATTGCTGCAGATGAAGACAGCTATCTCCACCAAAGTCACAGCCCCTTCTCAGGGCAGCCCAGATCTAATGATTGGATAAAGACCTTGCCCCTAACTCCAACTTGGTGCCACTCTGAAGGACCATGGCGGCCTCAGAGCTTCCCATGGGCTAGCTCAACCCTCATTAGACAGAAGCAGAGCCACTCTCTCCCTCTACCAGGTCCTCTGTGTTCCATTCCTTCCACGCTTGTTGATTCCGAGAATACTCTCTTGTACCCTTCCTGTGAGCTGATCTCCATCTCAGCATTCATCTCAGCTTCCTGGAGAATCTAGCCTACAGCAAGCTTACATGGCCAATTACCTTTAGAGAGCTCACCATGCTTTCAGTGCTATTTCTATAGAAATTGAACTCATTCTAATTTTGCAGAAGGGGAAATCGAGGTGCAAAATCTCTGACTCGCTTGAGCTTATGAGACAACAATATTATACAAAGGCAGTATGCCAAGGCATGCTCGAGAACCATGGATGTGTGCTGCCAAGTTTTCATCTATGTATAAAATTTATTTTTACTACAACAGAGGAAAACACACCCTTCCAGCATGTGTGCCAGATGGAATGTGGGTTTGTGGGGTCGGGTACAGCACGGGGAATAGCAAATTTGGAACAAGTGTTAAGAAGCAGAGGATTCGAAGAACGATAGTATGTTTACTAGAAATGTGATCAACTCTCCTCATGCTTGTGTAGGAGTTTGTGGGCAGAACAGTTAATCTACTGGAACAGCAATTCCAGGCTGAAGGGAGACAGCAACTATTGCAATAGCTGGGTTTCAGGATGTCACAGAACATGGTTTTACAGTGGGAGTAGTTAACATGGATGTTTTTGCCATCCAGTTTAGAAGATTGCAACCAAAATTTCTCATATCCAAAAATCTACATTGAATACAAAAAAAAAAATTGGAGGTCCTGAGCCGGAGATTAGAATTTAGGAAATCTGGAGCCCCTGTGAACGCTTCCTGCACCCAATTGCTCTAAAATAGAGAATATATGTCATTATTAATATCCAAATTGAGACCAGGCACGCTAGCTCATGCCGGGGAGCCCAGCACTTTGGGAATCTGAGGCAGAAGGATTGCTTGAACTCAAGGATCTGCAGTCAACCTAGGCTACCTAGCAAGACCTCGTGTCTGCAAACAAAATTTAGAAATTAGCCAAGCCTGGGTGCACCCGTAGTTCCAACTACTCAGAAGGCTGAGACTGGAGAATCGCCTGAGCCCAAGAGGTTGAGTCTGCCTCCAAACAAAACAAAACAAAATTCAAATGCCTGTGCTGTTTTCTAACAAAATTAAGCATATTCGCATTTGAATCAGATTAAACATAGGATTGTTCATCAGAAGAGAATATAAAGGGAGGAGAGTGTTTACTTAAGAAACAAAGCCAGAGCCGGCTTGGTGGCTCAGCCTGTAATCCCGTGCTTTGGAAGGCTGAGGTGAATGGATTGCCTGAGCCCACGGGTTAGAGACCCACCTGGGCAACTTGGCAAGACCTCGTCTCTACAATAAATCAAAAATTAGCTGGGTGTGGCAGCACGCGCCTGTAGTTCCAGCTACTTGGAAGGCTGAGGCGGAAGGATCGCCGGAGCCCAGCAGGTCAAGGCTGTTGGTGGCCGGAAGCGGCCACTGCACTCCAGTCTGGGCGACAGAGTGAGACTCCAACTCAAAAAAAGAAAAAAAGAAAAAAAGAAACAAAGCCAGCATTTGGATGGCTCTGGGTCTGTTCAACATAAAATTGTAGCCCAGAAGAGTGAATAAAAGCATTGCACTTCATTGCAATAGTGTCTACTCTGCCTTTCTATTTTCTTTTTTCTCTGTGTTGATGGCACTTTCTCTGCCAAGCACACTTAGCCACACAAAGTCCCTTTCTGGTTTGCTCAGGCTTTCGTGAGATCCAATTTTTCTTTTCTCTCTTATTTTTTCTTTTAGAAATGCGGGGTACAATTCAGGGTTAGGAACATACGTGTATGGCCATCACCAGTAATTCATAAAGCAACAGATGCTGGAGAGGATGTGGGGAAAAGGATATCTGATTTTCAAAATGGGCTGGAATGAGGGATCCAGAGTTAAATAAGAACAGCAGTGTGAGCCGGGCTTGGTGGCTCAGCCTGTAATCCCACGCCTTTGGGAGGCTGAGGTGAGTGGATTGCCTGAGCCCGCAGGTTCGAGACACGCCTGGGCAGCGAGACCTCATCTCTACAATAAATCAAACAATCAGCCGGGCGTGGTAGCACATGCCTGTAATTCCGGCTACTTGGAAGGCTGAGGCGGAAGGATCGCCGGAGCCCAGCAGGTCAAGGCTGCAGTGGCTGGAAGCAGCCACTGCACTCCAGTCTGGGCGACAGAGTGAGACTCCAACTCAAAAACACAAAAAAAAGAACAGCAGTGTGTTATAACGGGTGGACCCTTCTGAAACTGTTTTCACACACACTCAGGCAGAAAGTCTGCCCTCCGGCCTCAGGCCTGGGTGCACCGGTGATCCTAAATTCATCACCTAACAACAGCGTGCCCGGCCTCAATTTGGGTATCAATAATGATATATATTCTCTATTTTAGCGTAATATATAAATATTATGTAATTAGCATAAAATATAGATTCATCACCTAACCACACGACCCCATATTGCATGCCTACTCACATGACTTTTTGTGAAAAGTCACAAAACTCGCTCACAGGTCTTGCTTTTCAAAATGTTTAAAACAGAAAGAACTACTTTAAGTAGGAAGCCAAAAGTGGAGGAGGGTTCTCACTCCCTGCGACTTCTTATCAGCAGCACCTCCTGGTTATTCTTCTAACAGGCTCATAATTTTCATTAACGAGGCTGGCAGCTCTGACTTGGCCTGGAGGGGAATAGAAGCCAGAGCAGCCAGGGAGAACTTGAAATTCTCTGGTTTTTGTCACTTGCTGTTAGAATCACAGCCTTTTCTAAATTTAGGGTAGTGAATCATATTCAAAGGTGACCTGATTGCAAAGCTTCATCAAGTCTGTCTGGGGGTGCAATCAACAGCACATCGGATTGTAAAGGTCAACAGTGTTAACATTTCAGAGCCTCGTCCTGGTTCAACACCGCAAGAGAAAATGACACTGTGAAGTGAGCTTTACTCGCAGGACAGAATACAGATGTGCTTGCTTGCATTTTTTTAGCTTCTTTTTCTAATGCTCTCGGTATAGTTTATGGATTCATAGCACATGCAGCAACGTGTGGTTCTCAAGGATTAATTTCACTTTATCCAATATGTCACTAAACCTCTTAGGGAATTCGATGGTTTAGTGCAATGGGCTGACATGGCACTAATTTAATTCAGATTCTGTGTTTCATACTTGTCACAATTGTAACTGTTGTGGCATTGTTGGTGGGAGTTGAGATACGGTTATTTAGTGGAAGAAAAATGACAAGTAAGATATTCTTTTGCCAGCTTTGATTGCAGCCTAGCCTACACCCTTCAGATGCAAGGGACCACAGAGTTCCAGAGATCCCAGTTTAATGGGGTAGCTGACATCTCACTGATGTTCCCTTAATCCAGATCTATTCAGCTTACCTTGGGCTCCCACGGTCCACTCCTCCCTGTCCCCTTCTGCCAGAGTCTCTCCATCCTGCAACCAGGATTCTTTTTAATCTGATCACATCACTCACTACCTGAAACACCTTCTTGGGTAGGCACCCTTTGTCTCCAAGATAAAATAGAAGGGGAAAAAATGGCTTTATGGAAAAATGCAAAAAGTTCTGGCTTCATAATGTTACTTGAATGAATGAATTCGCCACAGTCTACAGCCTTGTTCTCAGATTCATAAGCTCAGAAATTTGATCAGTATCACAGCAGTAGACCCCCGTTAACCAAGCCTGCGAGAGTCGTGTAAGAATCAAAATGGTCAGTGTAATTAATTTTCATGGAGACATATCTGCTAGACAAGTCCTAATCCTCAGTTTTGCCAGAGCTGCACATTTCTCCCTCAGCAGCAGAGTTACATAAGTCGCCTTTCTTTTCTGAGTTGGAGTCCCACTCCATTGCCCGGGCTGGAATGCAGCGGCTTGCTCACAGCCACTCCAGCATCCATCCGCTGGACTCAGGCGACCCTTCTGCCTCAGCCTTTCAAGTAGCCAGAACTACAGGCACATGCTACCACGCCAGGTTAATTTTTTGATTGGTCATAGAGGTGACCAATCACCTCAACTTCTCACCAAGTTGAAGTTGCCCAAGCTGGTAGCGAACCCAGAGGCTCAGGCAATTCCCTCACCTCGGCTTCCCAAAGTGCTGGGATTACAGGCTTGAGTCACTGTGCCCGGCCAGGAGTGTCCATTTTATAAGAAGATTCTTTGTGGCCACCGAATTCACTCAAGGAGAGTTAGTTGTTTGGCTAACTGAGGCCTGAATTGATGATGGCCTTGGCTGTGATGAACAGGTACACAAAGCAGATACAGAAAGTCTCTCTCACTTGCCACCTCAGTGGGTTTCTATATGCCATCATCCAGTCTGACCAGCTCTTTTCTGTTGGCACAAAACAGTGAATTAGGGCCCCACATTCTGCACAGAATTCACGCCACTTCCCTGAGATGGCTCCTCCCTTGGAATTCTGGGAGTTCCTAAACTCTTCAGTCAGTAACAAACTCACTGATGGGCCCAGCTGCTTCTTGCTTCACTCTCAGTAATTAAACACATTCCATCTATGTCCTCTCATGGGCCATCTTTATTTCCCAGTTCTTTGGAGTCGCTTTCTGTCGTCCTTGAACACCTGACCCCAGACGGCCCCATCTCCACTGTTCCCACACACACCTCTTCTTCCAGCCACACCAACGCTTCACCTTTCTGCATCCAGGCTGGATTAGTAGGCACTGTAGGCTGCAAGCCACAGAAACCAGCTCTGGCTAACTTGAACAGAGAAGGAATTTACTAGCATGGAAGGCAAAACTGAAAAGCTAGGTTTTGGAAAAGGTAGAAACCGGGGCAGAGCTGAGAACTTAGGTAGCAGGGAGAGCTAAGTGTCTCTTCAGAAGGAAACCATGAGATAACTCAACTCCTACAGTTTTCTATCCTGCGCAAGATTAAAATTTCCATGTTTCACACTTCATCTTAAGAAAACAGGGCTCCTTTACTGACAGACCCCTCAAGACATGCAGAACAAGAGAGGAATCGTTTTTCAAAAGAAAATTGGGTCCTGGAACTATATATCACAGTGAAGGGAATGGGAAGTCAATTGATTGAAAATGCATCAACATGGAACCCAAAGTATGAAGTTAGACTTAGAGACTCAGAGAGGCCGGGCACAGATGCTCACACCTGTAATACCAGCATCTTGGGAGGCAGAGGCAGGAAGATCGCTTGAGGCCAGGAGATGTAACTAGCCTGAGCAGCATAGACAGACTTTGTCTCAATAAAAAATAAAATAAAATTAGCTGGGCATGGTAGCACGTGCCTGTAGTACTTACTTGTACTTGGAAGGCTGAGGTGGGAGGCTCCCTTGAGCTCAGGGGTTCAAGGCTACACTGAGCTATGATCACACCACTGCACTCCAGCCTGAGTGACAGATCAAGATTCTATCTCAAAAATTAAAAAGACTCAGAGAGCAGAAACATCCAACTGCATAAGGGCTTTAAAGCCCAATCAAGTACGTGAGGAATTGGAGGATCAAAAGAGGAAAGGCCTAGAGAGACAGCATGGTAGATTGGAAGGAGAGGGGAGGGAATGAGAAGAGAGAAAAGAACGAAAATGTTAGTGTCTGTAAGTGATTTATGGAAACTTCCATGGAAGTCAGAAATACATAAGAACACTTTAAAATAAAAAAGTTTATTGGCAGTAGTGGGAATCTGCCTGGGGAAGGGGGAGCACACCTCATCAACAAGGGTAACTGTACAATGAATATTTGTATACCTAACACTGAATTGCACTCCACAATTTTTTTTTTTGAGTTGGAGTCTCACTCTGTCACCCAAACTGGAGTGCAGTGGCCGCTCCCAGCCATCGCAGCCTCGACCTGCTGGGCTCCGGTGTTCCTTCCACCTCAGCCTTCCAAGTAGCTGGAACTACAGGTGCGCACTACCACGGCCCACTAATTTTTTATTTATTGCAGAGATGAGGGCTCGCCAAGTTGCCCAAGCAGGTCTCGAACCCGCGGGCTCAGGTAATCCACTCACCTCAGCCTCCCAAAGCACGGGATTACAGCCTGAGCCACTGAGCCCGGCTCCACCCCACAATTTTAAAATAAAAAATTTAAAGATGAAAAAAATAAAAATAAAAAATGTTTGAAGACTGAATGAATTTGAAGGCGTCCTATACGAATTCCAAGAATTAGTATTTGCAGCTGAGTTTAACATCCCAGCTCTGCCAAAAGGGCATCTCAACACAAAATCTGGCCTGGCTACTCCACCAGCCACTAGCTCTCCGTGCTTCATCAAGACGACTCATTCTGTATCTCCTCAAACACCAACTCAAGGGCTTTGCACATTTGGTCCTTACTTGGCTTCTTCTGTGAGGTCTTTTTTCCCTCCTGTATTCGTCTGGGCTGTCAGGGCTATCAGGGCTCTCTAGAAAAACAAGATCCCACAGGGGAGATGACAGATGATATAGATCAATGATACAGAGAGAGGTATACATAGAGACAGAGATAAAGTAAGATAGGTGAGCCGGGCTCAGTGGCTCAGCCTGTAATCCCGCGCCTTTGGGAGGCTGAGGTGAGTGGATTGCCTGAGCCCACGGGTTCGAGACCCGCCTGGGCAGCGAGACCTCATCTCTACAATAAATCAAAAAATCAGCCGGGCGTGGTAGCGCATGCCTGTAATTCCAGCTACTTGGAAGGCTGAGGCGGAAGGATCGCCGGAGCCCAGCAGGTCGAGGCTGCGGCGGCCGGAAGCGGCCACTTGCACTCCAGTCTGGGCGACAGAGTGAGACTCCAACTCAAAAAAAAAAAAAAAAAAAAAAAAAGTAAGATAGGTGATATCAATATAGAGTTAGATATAGCTACAGAGATATACATGGATATAGATATGTACATGGACACGGACATGAATGTGGACATGGACGTGGATAGGAACATGATATGGATATGAATATAGATATAGATGTCAATGGATGATATGGATATGGATCTAGGTACAGATGGGCATTTAAGTATGAAGCCACAAGTTGAGGAGAGTTTTGAATTTAATCTTTGCAAATTCTCTGCAACCAGACAGTACCTCTTGGTTATTCTTCTCTTAACAGGCTATCTCCTAATGGGATATATATAATATTTATTTATTTATTTATCTATCTATCTATCTATTTATTTGAGTTGGAGTCTCACTCCGTCGCCCAGGTCGAAGTGCAGTGGCACGCTCCCGGTCACTGCAGCCTCCACCTGCTGGACTCCAGCGATCCTTCCACCTCAGCCCTCCAAGTAGCCAGAACTACAGGCGCACACCACCACACCCAGCTAATTTTTTGATTTGTTGCAGAGACGAGGTCTCACCATGTTGCCCAGGACGGTCTCAAATCCGTGGGCTCAGGTAATCCTCTTGCCTCGGCCTCCCAAAATGCTGGGATGATAGTAGTTATATTTATATATAATTATTACAATATCCAGGAGTCGCCGAGGCTGCCGTGGTCTGGAGCGTGCTAGGGTTGGGGAGCTCCCAGAGGCCGCTGGTGCCTGCATCTGCCTGGCGAGCATGACAAGCTTCTTTGGCTTTGCGAGGCCCTAGACGAAACATCTGTCCCCTCCAGAATGAAGGTCTTCTTGCCGGTGCTGCTGGCTGCCCTCCTGGGTGTGGAGAGAGCCCACTCGTTGGTGTGCTTCTCCTGCACAAATCAGAACAGCAATTTTTACTGCCTGAAGCCAACCATCTGCTCTGAATCGGACAACTACTATGTGACTATATCTGCTGCTGCTGGCATTGGAAAAGTTGTGGACTTCGGCCACAGCCTGAGCAAGGGCTGCTTCCCGATCTGCCCTGGCCCAAGAGTCAATCTCGGTGTGGCATCCGTGGGTACCCACTGTTGCCAGAGCTTCCTGTGCAATTTCAGCACAGCTGACGACAGGCTGTGGGCCAGCGCCACCCTGCTGGGCCTTAGGCTGCTGCTCAGCCTGCTGCCAGCTCTGCTACGTCTTGACCCCTGACCTCTCTGACCCTGCACCTGCCCCGTCCCCCTCAGCTCAGGAAGGAAAGCCATCCCCTCCCAGATCCCAAGAGGATATCAGAGCCTCCTCACGTGCCTGATCCACCCCCTCGGCCCCAGGTCCCAAGGGTCAGGCTCACCCTCTGCACCTACACGGGCTCCAGCTCCTGCCCCAAGTGGGACCAGCTATCCTCACTACTGGGGTCAATTATGGACCTTCCTTGGGGGACCAGGGAAGGGATGAGGGGCTCCCTGAAGACTTAGAGTCTGGAGTCAGGACTGAGTCCCGTAGACACACAGTGGGGACACCTAAGCCCAGGCCCTGGTGTTCTGGGAGTGTGTGTGGTGTGGTTGCTGCGTGGTGGGTGGGTTTGCTGTGCAGGTGTGAGTGTGAGGGAGGAGTGAGAGTAGCCTGAAGAACCCTGAGCCCCACCTTTTCCTGGCATTGCTGCACCCACACTGCACTCCAAGGACAGCCTCTGGGGGCCAGGGGTTCTACACCTTCCAGCCCCAAGCCCCCACCCTAAGTCCAGCCAGTCCCTGCCCCTGACCCCTCCCACTCCCACACTGGAGCCCTCCTGCTGCTTTGGTGCCTCAAATAAACACAGATATTTCCCCCCCAAAATAATAATAATTACAATATCCACTATACAGATGTATGTATATAGATATATATGTATATCATAGATGATATAGACAGAGAGATTTATTTTAAGAAATTTGGCTCACACTTGTGGGGGCTGCCACGGCAGCAGGGCAGACTGGAAACTCCAGCAAGAGTTGATACTGCAGTTGAGTCCAGAGTAAAGACTGGCAACTCAGGGAGAATTTCTATGTTACTGTCTTGGGGAGAATTCAAATTCCTTCCTTTTTGCAGGCTGGGATGGGTGGGGGATGATGGGGAGGGTTTTGCTTTTAAGGCTTTCACTTGACTTGATGAAGTCCGTACACATTGTGGAGGGTCATTTGCTTTACTCAAAGTCTACTGATTTAAATGTTAATTCCATCTTTCAAAAAACAAAAAACCTACATTGCTACATCTACATTAGTGTTTTATTGAACAACTGGACACTGTAGCCTAGTTAACACATAACCATAACACATAACCATCGCACTTCTTTTTCCGTCTCCCTCCCTACCCACACCTCCACCTATCTTGATTAACACCACCTCCTTCTTGTCTCAGCTCAAATCACAGTCTCTCAAGGAAGACTTTTCTGACCTCATCTGACATGGATCCATTAAGTACTCTGGAATTTTCCTTCATAGCATTTCTCACAGTGCTAATACATATGTGATTCCTACATATGCATTCCTACATTTCTAATTCTCTGTTTCACTGTCATCCTTCTCCCCCACTGAAATATAAACCCCATGAGGTTAGGCTGTTTTTCTCATCACTCTGTCCCTAGTACCAAGCACAATTCCTGTGTGTCATAAGCACTCGATACATTTTTGTTGAATGAATTAATGAAGGAAGGAATTAATTTTTTAAATGATATTGAGGTTTGCAATCATAAGCACATTTATAGACTTTTGAAGGTTAAAACAGTCACAGAAATCAGTGGAAGCCTTTGCTAACTTGATCGCACATGCCTACAAGGAGCATCATGGAAAACGTTTTTCTAGAAGTTCCATACAAAGTGCCTCATGGACTGTACTCAACCCAAAAAGTAATTATATTCGAGCTCTTGCATTGGTTTTCTTCCTAATCCCAAACGTAGGAAAGTTAAGAAAGGCCATCTTGGGTACAAGGGACCTCCTTCTGGTGGTGAGCAGACGTTACTGAGATCTCAGGCAGAGATTCTGTAACAGATTGGAGATGTATTCAAGAAAACATCTTGAAATATGTGGAATGGAGAATGCCATTACCCCGGGAATCATCCAAATGCATACAGTTTTTCACGGATAATGGATTTGTTAAGCATGCTTGAAATATTCTCCATCTTAAAGAGCTACGCATAATTGCAATATTCATAAATTACTGTACATTAGACGACTAAACAGACACGCTGCAATCAAGTTAACTCATTAACCCTTTTTAGACTCTGATTTTACAGACTGAGACTCAGGAAAACTGAACTGATATACCCATATGAGTAAATCAAAAAATGTAATAAGTTGCCTCCCTAACAAAATATCACCAACTTTCTTTTTCTTGTGATGATTTTGTTTGATGAGCAAAAGATGCTGTGAAAAGAAATGAAGAAGCAAATATGGACATATCGTGTATTGGAAAAGCCTTTCATCCCTTTTGATGCCTTCCACATAGCCCCCAGGCTACCCTTGACTTCCTCAAGACAAGCTTCTCCAACAACTCCATTTTCCTGCTGTTTTTGCCCAACTTGCCCTCTCTGGAAGGCAAGATAGCAAGTCTAGACAACATATTGCTTATGCTTTATTTTAAACAGTACATTCAAAGATTTATTTTGTATATCATCGTCAATAGGAAAATGCTTAATATGCACCATAACAGTTATTTGAAAACAGGCAGAAAACAGACATAGATGAGGTAATGAACAAAATACATGTGCAGAAATGGGCGATGAAGTACTTTTTCAACATGCAATGACAACGAAATAAAGGCTATCCCTGCCCTTACAATCCATCTTGAAGGGGAGAGAGGAGACAGTCAATAATCACACTGAGATTGCTGGAATTCCAAGGCAGTAGATAAGATTATTCTTCATATCCAGACTGTATCCAGACAGTATCCAGACTGATCTCCAAACACAAGGATGTCGAGGCACTGGATGTGACAACTTCTTGTGGGGGTTGAGAGAAGAATGACCAGTCAAGTCTAAAGAAAGGTTTAGACCAGAAGCTCATCAGAGGAGAGCTAGTGGTGACGGTATGGAGTTGAATGGAGAAAAATGATCAATGATCATCAGATAACGTGTAGGCCTGACCCCACAGGTGGTTCTTATACACCTGGCTGCAGAGATGAAAACATCACTAGGAAGACCAGAGAGGTAAGATAAAAAATTCAGATATGGAACGTCTCGATTTTCAAGTGTTTAAATGAGGTCTAATGTGCAACAGAACACCAGCCAAGGGAGTGATGGAAATTGCTGTTGGAGAAGCCAAAGGTGGAATCAATAAAAGATCCTTTACTCTGTCTCTTATTACTTTTTGAATCAGAAAAATCTTTAGAAGTAGCCACTGACTTAGAACCACAGTGACCCAGTTTTTAAAAATGTGGGTTTTACCGGCATCTGTGGAGTACATGCTGCCGCCCGGGAGAGAGGGATGTGGTCTGGTAAAACAAATATTTACCAGTAAATTATCTGTGCTTATTTTCAAGGGCAATTACGTATTTTATGCACGCTTTCAAGAGAGTCAGATAATCCTCATTTGATACATGATGGTGATGAACTGTAGCTAAAGATTTACCCAAGTGATTTTGAAACCCAAGAATGTCAAGTGAACAGCCGTTTAAAAGAAATGGCCCATCCTGGAGAGGCTGCATGGTACCGAGGAATGGGACCCTCCTTCAAGAACCTTCTAAACAAGAAACCATGATGGTCTAATGCAAACCAGAAATTCACAAGCACAAGTTTTCTGCAGTTGACACACACTCTATGCTCAGCTGGAAAGCTGGCATTTCAAAAGTCAGAGTGGATAGTTTGAGTTGGAAAAGCCTGGATCTTGAACAACAAAAGAAGGGGAGCAGTGAGGAAAATGACGTTGCAAAGACAATTAAAGGAATTGAACAAGGCAGCGTGAATGAAAAACAATTGACGTTTAAGTTTCCATTGCCCAGATGTGAAAATCAGATTTCTTTCATTAAACTTTGGATTAAAAAGATGAGTAATCAGCAAAGCACAGCTAGAGCTAAAATTCAAATTTAATTTTCCAGGGTTCCCTCCTAAAGAGATTGAAATATCCAAAAAAGACAGGTATTATTTTTCTCCTGTAAAATCATCGACCTAGACAGATTTCTTGCTTTCTCGAGAGAAAAATCAAATTTTATTTCCCAAAAGGTTGGTAGATACTGTCTTGATAATTAGTATGTTGGTAAGAGCTATACTTTAGATACTTTGAGTATTTCCATGCAGAATATATGCATATTTAATTACAATAGCTAACACTGAATGCTCTCTACATAGGAAATATACTCTTTTTGTATATTTTCTAATTTTTCCAAAGACCCAGTGAGAGTGGTATTATTATCACCTCCATCTTCAAAATGAGACCCCAAAGCAACTTTGCCAAGGGTAACCACTCAACAGGACAGAGCCAGGGTTTGAACATAGACAGTGTTTTATCCCTAGCCCTATCCCTATCCCTCTTTGAGGGAGTGTTTCAAAATAACTTCTCTGCAATGCTCATATTATTCTATATGTCCAGGTATAATCCAACTGGCAAGTAGAGTGTCAAAAAATTTTTGACTAGTCATGTCCTGTGAATTTGACATAGCTACTCTAAAGAGTTGAGATACGTAGAAAGCATCAAGAAGACTCAGTGTGACTATGGGCGGGGTACAGTGGCTCATGTCTGTAATTCCAGCATTTTGGGAGGCTGAGGCTGGAAGATCGCTTGAGCCCAGGAGTTCAAGACCAGCCTGTGCAACACAGCAAAACCCTGTCTCTACAAAAATAAAAAAATTAGCTGACCGTGGTGGCATGTGCCTGTAGTCCCAGCTACTCAGGATGCTGAGGCAGAAAAATCATCTGAGCCCAGGAGGCTGAGGCTGCAGTGAGCCATGATCATCATGATCATGCCACTGTATTCCAGCCTAGACAACAGAGTAAGACCCTGATTCAAAAATAAATAAATAAATAAATAAAGACTATGTGACTAATTGTTAAATTGTTCATCTCCTGAATGAAATAATTGTCCACATATGCCAAAGCTCATTTTTAATGATCTGATGATGCTTTAGGGCTGACCTCATTTCAACAACATAAGGAAATGAGAGGACATCTTGGTCACAGCCAATGTACTTGACTTGTCTTCCCTCCAGCTTATGTGACCCCCTTGAAGTCCTTGGGTTCAATCACACCAAGAGGAGTCAACAGGAGGTGAGCCCAATGGCCACTCTTTCTGTCATAGCTAAATGTTTGCCAGTTTAAAAAAGCTGGGAAGAACAATTACATGAGTTTTTTTGGGGGGCGGTTCTTGTTTTTTTTTTCCGACCTGCTGGGCTCCAGCAATCTTCTGCCTCAGCCTTCCAAGTAGCCAGAACTACAAGCGCGCACTACCACAACCGGCTAAATTTCTATTTATTGTAGAGACGAGGTCTTGACAAGTTGCCTGGGCTGGTCTCGAACCCAAGGGCTCAGGCAATCCATTCGCCTCAGCCTCCCAAAGTGCTGGGATTACAGGTTGAGCCACCGAGCCTGGCCTTGTTTCTATTTTTTTTAACCAGCTCTGTATTTTAAATGCACTAGCATGCATGAGTTCTCATTTGTCTATAGGTTCCCTATCCTAGTAGGTTCCTAAACTCAGGTAGCATCTTTAGTTCCTAAACTCAGGTAGTATCAGCTCGTATACTCAAGTTACTAATTTTTCCTAAGTCGTCAAATTATTCTTGCAACAAAATAATAATTGTGGTGTGAAACTGTCTGAGTTTACCAGCTGCTTCTCTGCTTTTTGCAATGAGTTTCTGTATTGATGCCAAATTAAAACCTATGAGTAATAAACATTTTTTAAAAAGGAGAGGGGATTCATAAGAACTTGAATCTCTCAGCTAGTATTTCAGGCCTGTAGCAGACAGGGCACACTGGCCAACTGAAAGACATCTCCTCTATTTCCTGCAAAAGCTTCATCCTGTCAAAGAGAATCAGGCCTAGGATGGAAAAAAAATAGTTCCTCTGGAAATAAATTCTTATTATTCTCCATGCAGGGAAGGAAGCCCATTTCTATGTTTAGAAACTCAGTAAAAAAGCAGACAAGTGCAAAGCTTGTCAATCCATCCAACTGCCAAGACCCATCATTTTAGATATACAAAACCACACATATCACTATGAGCTTCTTGGCCTTCCTTGCCCAGCAGGGTCCAAGTGATACTTAGTTCAGAGAATTAATAGTGATGCAAATCCATATAGTCCTACAAATCCACAGTAAATGGAAGTCTATTATCTCCCTGAAGCTAGAATGCCTTCTTTTTTCCAAGGTTCCATGGCAACCTTAGAATACATACTACAATTCATACATAGACTTCTCCTAAGTGAACTTCATTTAAAATAATTGTGTCTCTCCTGCTTTATGTAAATCTAACATAGTTTTTAAAAGCTATTTATAGGAATAGTTTACCTTAGGAATGATGGTTTTCAGTATGAGAAATATCTCTAACTTACATTCTAAAGTTCTACAGAGGTTATACTAAGAAATTTGCTTCCAGGACAGTACATCCTCACTTTCTCTTAGCAAGTTTGAAATTTTAAAATATAACCCAAACGAGGTCCAGCAATCAGGTTCACAAATCATCCTAGAAAAATGCTACATACTTTATTGCTGAATATCACTACAGTCACCTTCAAAGTACTCCCCTTGGGAAGCTATGCACTGACGCCCAGCATCTAATCCAACCATCAAAAGGAAATTGCAGAAGTGAACACATACTCAAAGCTAGAGCGGCAAGTTTGCAAGCAGAGGTCTCAGTATCTCAGGGGTACCTCGGTTGGGGCTGGAGTTCTGACACATACCCAGAAACGTGAGGCATTTTTTAGCCCCTGAAAGGGTAAAAGTTAGAACTAAGGTTCCTGCAAAACAGAGAATCCAGAAGGACAGCCTCTCACCAGTCCAGGCCAGCAGTAAGACAACTTGTCATCCGCAGGGACTCTAGGAAGGAGAGAAAGCTCACGTGACAAGGAAAAAAAAATCCCAAACCTGGGACGTAGGTGGATGAAAGGGTCAAATTTACACTATGTGTGATATCAAGATAGCAAGCTGAGAAATTAATATTAAAAACAGATCCTGGACTATTGAAACCCTGGGGCTTCCAGTAGAAACAGAGATATTTCCACAACCAAGGGCACCATGCAAAAATGTCAAAATGAAGATAGTTCACAACGAAAAATACAGTCGATGCTTAGAAATCATATGCAATGAAGGAAAACCAAGAGATATGACAAACAGGGTCAATTAGGAATCCGAAGAAAATAACACAAAAAGGAGCAATATGAGAGACACAAAATAACAGCAATAAAATTATTATTAAAAAACTATAAAATTAAAAGTCAACAACTAAAAGACAGGTCAAAATATACATTTAGAAATATACAAACATAGCCAAGTACAGTGGCTCACACGTAATCAAAGCAGGAGGATCGCTTGAGGTCAAGAGTTCAAGACCAACCTGGGCAACATAGGGTGACCGTGTTTCTTCAAAAAAATTTTAATAACCAGTTGGACATAGTGGCCCGCACCTGTATTCCTAGCTACTGGGGAAACTGAGGCTCAAGGATCGTTTGAGCCCAGGAGTTCAAGGCTGCAGTGAGCTATGATTGTGCCACTGCACTTCAGTCTAAGTGACAGAATAAGATTCTGTCTATAAAAAACAAACAAACAAAACCTGCCTCTAAATCATTCACAGTCAATGAAAAAAATCATAATGGATAATCATTAAAACATAGCAGGAAATGCATGAGAAGTAGCTTAAGTATGCTTTAACAGAAAACGTATATACCTTTAAATACATATACTAAGAAAGAAAAAAAGAAAAGTAACTAGTCCAACAACTCAGGATGTGAGAAAAACAACAGAGTAGCAAGTAAGTTTAAAGGAACTATGAAAACAGAATAAACCAGGTGCACGCCTGTAATTCTAGCTACGTGGGAGGCAGAGGCAAGGGAATCATTGAGGCCAAGAGTTCGACACTAGCTTGGACAACATAGCAAGACCCCCCCATCCCCAAAAACATTAAAAAAAAAACTTTTAATCGATGAATATAAAAAGCAACACTTAATAGAAGAGAAAACAAAGAAATATTGGAATTGATCTGTAAAACAAAAAACTGATTCTTTGGAGAAAAAACACACACAAAGAAAGTGCAAATCTCTAGAAGATTGATCAAGAAAAAAGGAATATATTAAACAATATTAGGAATAACAAAAGGGGTATAACTATAGATAGTATGGGGATTTTAAAAATATGAGGACATTATATAAAATGTTATGCCATAAAGACAAAACAAATAAAAATTCTAGAAAAATATAAATTTCCTACATTTCTAATGAAAAAATGGATAGCCAGTAAAACCCTACATAAAGTCTAAAATTGATTAGTAGTTGAAGATCTAGCCACCAAAAAACGCCCTCCGATTTTTTTTATTATTAAAGAGATGTGAGGTACAAGTTAGGAGTAGCTATACAAGTAGGCCGGGTACAGGTGAAGTTTGAGCCTCCAACTGGCCCTCACTTCCCCTGGTTTAGGACTAGGATTGCTTTGTGTCATTATGTGCTCCCCTCCACCCTTCCCCTGGCAGTGCCCAGTGACTGCCAATCCCCTGTGCAAATGTGATTAATGTTCAAGGGCCCACTTATGAGTGAGAACATGTGGTATTCAGTTCTTTGGTTCTGTGATAGATCACAGTATGACGGTCTCCAACTTCATCCAATTTGTTGCAAAAATCCATGATTCTGTTCTTCTTTATGGCTATATAATACTGCATCATGTATATGTGCACTTTTAAAAATCCAGTCCACTTTTGATGGGCAGTAGGGTTGGTTCCATGTTTTTGCTATTGAAAATAGTGTGGCAATAAACATACGTGTGCAGGTGTCTTTTTTGTAGAATAATTTTTGTTCCTCTGAGCATATTCCCAGGAGAGGTATTGCTGGATTGTATGGAAGGTCAATTTTTAGTTCTTTTAGGGACGCCATACTGCTTTCTATAGAGATAGAGCTAGCCTGCACTCCCACCAACAATGTAGAAGTATTTTCTTTACTCCACATCTGTGCCAGCACCTGTTTTCGTTGTTGTTGTTGTTACTGTTGTTTGTTTTTGGGTTTTTTTTGACTTATTAATGATGGCCATCCTTACTGGAGGTTGGTGGTATCTCACTATGGTTTTGATTTGCATTTCTCTGATGATTAGTGAGGCTGAGCATTTTTTTTATGTATCTGTATCTTTTGAGAAGTATCTGTTCATGTCCTTTGGCCACTTTTTAATGGTGTATTTGTTTGTTTGATTTTTTCTTTCAGCTCATTTGAGTCCCTTGTAGGTCCTGAATGTTAGCCCGTTGTCAGATATATATAGTTAGCAAATATTTCTTCCCATTCTGTGGGCTGTCTCTCCACTCTCTTGATGGTTTCTTTTGCTGTGCAAAAATTTTTTAGTTGGATGAGGTCTCACTTGTCTATCTTAGCTTTTATGACATTCACTTTTGGGGATTTGATCAAGAATTGGTTGCCTACTCCAATGTGCAGAAGAGCATTTCCTATGTTTTCTTCTAGGATTCTTATAGTTTGAGGTTTTACGTTTAGGTCTTTGATACATTTAGAATTGACTTTTGTCTATGGCAATAGGTAGGGTTCCTGTTTCATTCTTCTGCACATGGTCAGCCAGTTTTCCCAGCACAATTTACTAAATATGGTCTCCTTTCCTCAATGGTTGTTATTGTTGACTTTGTCAAAGATGTACTGGTTGAGGATTGAGTTTTTGCTTCCGTAACCTCTATCCTGTTCCATTGGCTTATGTGCCTATTCTCATACTGCAGCCTTGTAGTAAAGTTTAAAGTCTAGAAGTGTGCTACCTCCTGCTTTGTTCCTTTTGCTGAGGATTGTTTTGGCTATTCATGCTCTTTTTTGTTTGTTTCTATATTAATTTCTATATTGTGGTTTCCAGGTTTGAAAAAAATAACGTTGGTATTTGATGGGTATTACATTGAATCCATAGATTGCCTTGGGTAGGACAGATATCTTGACAATATTGATTCTGCCCATCTATGAGCATGGAATGTTTATCCATTTGATTTCTTTGAGAAGTGTTTTGTAGTTCTCATTATAAAGGTACAGACTACACTTTCTACTCATCACCACATGGAACATACTCCAAGATCAATCACATTCTTGGGCATAAATCAAGCATGAGCAAATTTCAAAAGATCGAAATAATTCCATTGCACCTTCTCAGATCACAATGAAATAAAAATAAGTATCACTACCAACAAGAATTCTCCAAAACAGACAAAGACACGGACTCTAAACAACATGCTATTGAATGACTCTTTTTTTTTTTTTTTTGGAGTCAGGATCTCACTGTCACCCAGGCTGAAGTGAAGTGGTGTAATTACAGCTCACCACAGTCTCAAACTCCTGGGCTCTAACGATTCTCCCGCCTAAGCTTCCTCAATAGCTGGGATTACAGGCACACGCCACCACGCACAGCTAATTTTTAAAAATTTTTTGTAGGGACAAGTGCCCACTATTTTGCCCAGACTGGTCTTGAACTTCTGGACTCAAGCAATCCTCCCACCTCGAACTCCCAAAGTGCTGGAACTACAGGCATGAGCCACTGCACCCAGCCTCCCCAAATTTTTAAAGCAAATTTTATCAAACGTTTAAATAGCAGACAATTTGCATTTTACACCAATATTTCCAAGTTAGAAATAGAGTAAAAGGTCTATTACTTATTTTATGAAGCTAATATAACCTTAATACTAAAGCTAGATAAGTATTTTATGAAATAAAGTCACTGATAAAAATCACTAATGATATAGATATAAAAATATTAAGTAAAATACCAGTAGACTGAATTCAATTGTTGGCATGTTTATAATATAACCACAAAGTGGTTATCTCAGATATGCAAGGATGATTTAATTATTGGAAACCTATTAATGTAACTCATGCATGCTAATAGATTAAAGAAGAAAAACCACAAAATCATTTCAATACATACCCAAAAAGTCATCCACTAAACTTTGACATTGATTCATGATTAAAAAAGAAAAGTATACTCTTAACAAACTAGGAATAAAAGGAAACAACTTTAATCTAATAAATATTGCTTCATTATAGTGAATGTCATACTTAATGATGAAATATGTATTTATTTAAGGTTGAGAACAAAATAAGAATGTCTGTCATTATTCTCTCTGTTCATCATAGTATTGGCAGCTCTAGCCATGCAACAAGATACAAAAAAAATAAGAAATTAAGAATTAGAAGTAGAGAAAATTATCATTATTTTTGAACAATATAATTATACAGAAAAATCCAAGAAAAATACACAAATAATTAAAGCTTAAGCAAGTTCAGCAAAGTTGCCAGATTAACAATGATAATAATAATACATAAAATCAGTAATAATCTTATTTATATATAACAACCAAAGAGAAAATTTTAACTTTTAAAAAAGGAATCAGTCACAGAAGGAATAAAAGGCATTGTATACTAGAATATATATGTAACATAAGCTGTCCAAAATTTTTGGCGGAAATTTTACATATTATTGAAGAATATTCAAACAACTAAATAAATGCATTGAATAATTTTCAAAAAACTAAAGAAATTACCATTATACAAATATGTAATGGTAATGGATGGAAGACTCAATATCATTGTTATCATTTCTTCCCATATTAATCCATAAATTTTAATTCAGTTGCTAACAAATTACTGTGGGGAATTTTGCAGGTTGATGAAAGTCATATGGAGAAGAAAAAGACCAAAAATAGTCACAACAATTTGAAGAATAAGATTTGTAAGCATTAAAACAAATAGAATTATATTAACTTATTAATGTGGCATTTATCCAAAGAAAAAGAAAATAAATCAGTGAAGTAAAAGAGAAACTTCAGAAAAAAAAGATGCACAAATACAAGGTGTCATCACAAGTCAGTGGTAAAGAATGAAATACACAATGTATATCACTGCAACTAAGGTTGCCTGTATTAAAAAAAAAAAAGCCTGTACTACTGGTTCCAACCTCGCTCCACAGACAAATTAAAACCCTAAATGTAAATATTAGAATTTTGAAAGAGAAAAATGGGAAAATAATATTTTTGTGACAATAGGAAAGTGGATTGTTTCTTAAAGAAGATGCCAAGGACAAAAACCATAAAGGGGTTTGCCTTTTTGATTATGTTGAAGTTTACCATATTAAATTTTTAAATTTTCATGATATAAGATAACATAAACTATGTTAAAACACAAATCACATACTTGGGAGAAGCTATGTATCACATATATAACTGGAAAAGCTATAGTATCCTTTATAAATACATCTTAAAATAAATAAAATGTATACAGTCAGTAAGAAAAATACAAAGACTACAATAATAAAATGGGCAAAAGACAAGAACAGGCATTTACACAAGTAAAAGCAGAAACACCTAAAATGTCTCCATCTCATTTGCTAAAATGAAGTTAATGTAAGATATCACTTCCGAGAAAGATATCTGAATTACTAATTGTTGAAGAGGACATGGAAAGGCTAGAACTCTCCTACATGGTTCATACAAATACTTTCATGAGCAATTTGACAGTATCTAGCAAAGCAGAAGGGGCAATTCCTTATGATTCAGAATTTTTATTCTAAATGCAAAACCCAAAGAACACATGCCCAAGGAGAGATGTACAAGGATGTTCATTACAACCTTATTTGAATAGCAAACAATTAGAAAAAGCTCAAACTTTTTCACTGATGAAAAGAATAATTACATATAATGGCATACTAGATAGTAGTTTAAATGAATACACTCCTTGTTAATGTATTAACATGGCTAAGTCTTAAAATCAGTGTTTCATGAAAGGCTATTGCAAAATGATTTTAGAACTATTCCATTTACTAAACAATGCCATACATTGTTTAGGATTACACACACAAAAATGTAGATGAAAAAGACACACAATTTCAGCATAGTGACAAACTCTATGGAAGAAAAAGAATAGATTGAAAAACAATCAGCTGTATTGCTAATATTTGATTTCTAAAAAAATTAAAAGAAAGAAAAAAGAATACAGCAAATGCTACTAACTTTTAAACCTAGTAGTTTTTACATGAGTACCTGTTAAGTTGTTCACCATACTTTTCAAGTTTATAACTTTTAAAATTTAATAAACAAAATCAAGAGTACATCCGTAACCTCCTTTTAATAGACTCTCCCCAGTAAGATTTTTTGTGTTGATTTTGTAGACAAGAAGACAGATTCCTCAAGTTTAAACCCCAGCCTTCATAAAGTCAGTAAGGGGTTGAGGCTGGGATCCCAACTTCAGTCACTTGAACCAATATGCTTCTCCAAAAAATCCTTATCTTGCAAAATGATTATCCATAGAGTTCTATACAGATCAAGCTACAGGATTGCATTGAATATGCATTTTGATTTACCTCAGTGTGACTGCAGATCAATTTTTCAGGATAGCATTGATTTTGTTTTCATAAACCATTGCCTACCTGGGTTCGTGGAAGCTGACACTGTGTAGCTAACAAAAATATGTCTGTTACAACATCACTGTCTGGTTCCAGTTAGCATTGAAATTTGGAAGATCTGGGACTTGTACAATTGTGGCCCTTTCTCCTTGCCCAATATCCTTCCAAAGGCAAAGGCTCAGGGGTAAAAGAAAGCCATCAACAAACTCCTATCTGTATAGCTTTAAGCCATCCTGAGATTGTTGAAGAAAATCTGTGACTTGGCAGCTGTATGACTTACAAGCTCAGTTTAAAAATATATGTTGTAATAGTCAAGCAGCTGTTATTTCTCCTTCCCTCGCCAGCTGATTATGTATAGCAAGTTTTGTCATTTTTCCATTATTCACGGCTCTTGGGTTATCGGTCTTTTGAATAAACGATAACATGCTTTATTAGAAGACAAACTGTCTGAAGATGGAGTTGGAAAATAAGTTATTCGGCTCAACAGAGAAGGAGTTTTGTGCGTCAGATGGTTTTAATTAAAGAAATGATACCAAATCTGCTTCTACTTAGAGAGGCGAGACACCTCCCAGAGTCTGAGATCAAAACCTCTGTTCGTCTTTCCCACCAAAACCCTACCTGCATCTTCAGAAGTTTTCTATTTTCCTGTTAAATGCCAGCACATCTTTGGTATATCACCATGGAAAGGCAAGGGGGAAAAGCGAATGCAGTGACTTTCCTAGAGGCAGAAAAGAAAGAGAGAAAGGGAGAAAGAGAGGAATTGTTTTCTGTTTGTTTCTGATGTGTTATATTCATGCAAAATCATTCGTATCTAGAATCATCTTAGCAGAGAAGGAGTGCCTGACTCCCATGGCCCTTGTGAGCAACAGCAGTGTCTTTCTCTAACAGAGAGCGCATTTCTCCATTCCTATCCCTTCTACTGGCAGGCCATGCCCTGAGCACCCTGCAGTTTATGATCAAGGTCCTTTCAATGTTCTAGAAGAGTGCTTAGGGCCCTGTGTCATTCTTATAAATAGATGGCCTCCCATGTTCACAAGTGTTGTCTAAAAACCTTGACTTCAACGATTACGGAGTCCCGTGTGTGTGTTTAACAAGTGTTCTGCTTCCCCATTCTACGCTCCTTTAAAAAGACATTTGAAAACCATATTTCAACATAAAATAATCCTTAATCAACCATTTTACTGCCACTCAACACTGCATTTGACCCACAGCTGTAGTGACAGTAACTGTTTCCTTTTAAAATTCAGACTTGAATACACACTGGCCTGCCCCATATGGAAAAAACAAACAAACAAACAAACAAAAAAATGCAATTCAGCCATGTTTCTAAAATTCCAGAGACAGAGAGACAGGTTCTTTTTATGAATGAGCTCATAAAGATATATCTAAGTTAAAAATTAATCCTAAAACTTTATTTTCTTAAGTATAATCATGAAAGTAGTTACATGATATTCTAATAGGAAAACTGACTTAATTGAAAGTTTACCTCTTTCAAATTTCTCATCCCCTGAGGCTCCATTAGCCAGCAGAAAAATGTCATAAAACCTGATTTCTAAAAAGGGTTTCCAGAAGCACCCAATGTAAGTCCTTAGATTTTTCACAAGGAAAAAATGAAAAAGTTTGCTCCGATGGCTCCTTAGGTATGTAGTACCACCTTAGTAAACCAGCCTTGAGCTCGGGACAGAGTCTGTTTTTTCTTGTTGCCTCAGTAATGACCACACTGCCCGAGACACAGTCTCAATAAATGAATATTGGTCCAGATAAGGTGGCTCATGCCTGTAATCCTAGTATTTTGGGAGGCCGAAGTGGGAGAATCACTTTGAGGCCAGGAGGTCAAGGCTGCCGTGAGCTATGATTGCACCACTGCACTCCAGCTCAGGCAATAGAATGAGACTCTATCTCAAAAATAAAAACAGAAAACATTGAAATTCATGGTCTGCTAGGCATTAATAAGCATTGTAGGGGGAAAAAATCAGTCAAGGAAGAGAGATATTTTTGTGGAATTAGTTACTCCAGTCCTAATAGAGCAGTCAGGGAAGGTCTCACTAAGAAGATCTGGTATCTGAGGGAACAGGATTGCAGTCAAAGAGACGTCAGGCACAGGGACCCTAAGGAATAACACAATGGTTAGAGCAGAGTGAGGGAGGGAGAGAGAGAGACTGGCCATGAACTCAGAGAGGTAACGAGGGGCCAGTTGACACAGGGCCTCATGGTTCTTCAGCCAACTCCTACTCTGAGGGACATGGGAAGTCACAGAGGGCTTCTGAGTTTTACACATGACATAACGTGTGTGTTATCAGCATCTCTCTGCGTGCTGTATGGAGAGCAGGCCACAGGAGACAAGGACAAAAACAGAAAGACCTTCAAAGAGGCCAATTGCAATCCTCTAGGTGAGAGTGAACGGTGGCTTGGGACTTAGTGGTGGCAAGGGTTGTGGTGAGACGAGGTTGGACTCTGGATATATCTTAAAGGCAGAGCTTAAACAAAAATTGTAGACAGATGGTGTGTGTAAGAGTCCTCGAGAATGACCCCAAGCTATTTGAACTGAACATCGGAAAATACGGGGTACCTCCAACTGAGATGGAGAAGGTTACAGGGTGAGCCAGCTGTCTAGAGAAGATTGGGATCACGTCAAGTCTGAAATGCCTATTAGACACCTAAGTAAGCAGTGGAATCTTGATATTAATGGGGTGATCTGGACTGAAGATACAAATTTGAAAGTCGTTAAGTGTCTAGATGTAAATGAAAACCCAAAGAGAGTAAGCATAATAAAAGAAGGAAGGGGGAGGGAGGGGAGGGAAAGAGAGAGGAGGGGAGGGGAGTACAGGGGAGGGGAGGGGAGTTCAGGGGAGGGGAGAGAAACTTGCAGGACTGAGTCCTATGGCTTCCAACATTTAAGGGTCAGGAAGAATAAGAGGAGCCAGCAAAGAAGGCAAGAAGGAACAGCCAGAGATAAGGACGAAAAGCAGGAATGTGTGTGTTCTGGAAGCAGACGAAGAAAGTGTTCTCACAAGGAAGCCATTAGCCCTATCAGATGTTTCAGGTGAGCACAACAAGGTGGATCTTCCCAGTGAGATGTCAGCTCCATAAGGGCAGAAGTCTTGTTTTATTCACAGCTACTTCCAGAGTGCCTAGAGCGTGCCTGTTTATGGTAAGTGAAGGATAAACATTTCCCGAATGTTTAAAGTGTGGACAGGATATGACTCTTCATTCACAAGCTCAACTGCAGGAGCAACCGCAGCACGCTTCTTTCCATAGAGAATTTCATTTCTGTTTGGAGCCTTATCCCAGTGAAATAACAGGAGAGTCAACCTCGGTCATTTTCAGGTCCCCATCTCTACCCCAAAGTTGTGCCAAGTCCGGAGGTCTTCAGGGCGTTTAAGCACAGGGCGTGGCAGGGGGGGACACAAGTGCCCGGGAGGTTTCTGAGAGGCCTCTTAGACCAGACTTAAGGCTGTAAATGAGCAAGGCTGGGTGGGAAGGGACCTTCAGTGAAGGAGGCTATATAAACCCCCACCCATCTCAAGGGAGCAGCAGCTATTCTGCCCCTGTGGTGGGTTTCGGTGCAGGAGTGTGTCTGGTCATACCAGAACATCTGAATTTTTCAGGAAAAGATAGAAATTTGGATTTTTATGCAAAAACTTGCTTGAGTTTTAAAGATGGAAAACTCTTTTTTTAAAAAAGGCAGTACAGGAAACAAAAACTGAGTGCTGTGTCTGCTCATGGCTGCCAGTGTGAGGCTCAGGGCTGGATGCTTTCTGGTCTCATGGCCCATGCACTGCCAGGAAGCAGGGTACAACCCCTCTGACAATCTCCTATTCCCCTCACTACTCTGGCAGATTCATTTTTAAAATTAGGAAGATGGTCTCCACTCTTTCTTTTTGCTTCTATCCCTGGGAATTCTCTTCCATCTCTGGCATTTCATCTTTTAAAAACAAAACTCAGCCGGCCTCAGTGGCTCAGCCCTGTAATCCCAGCACTTTGGGAGGCCAAGGCGAGTAGAGTGCCTGAGCCTGCAGGTTCAAGACCCACCTGGGCAACTTGGTGAGGCCTCGTCTCTTCAATAAATCAAAAATTAGCCAGGCGTGGTAGTACGCACCTGTAGTTCCGGATACTTGGAAGGCTGAGGTAGAAGGATCACTGGAGGCCAGCAGGTGGAAACTGTGGCAGCTGGGAGCATGTCACTGCACTCCAGTCTGGGAGACAGAGTGAGACTCCAACTCAAAAAAAATAAATAAAAAATAAAAATAAATAAAACCAAAACCCTTGCCAGTGTGGTGGCTCACACCTGTAATCCCAGCACTTTGGGAGGATAAGGTTGGAGAATCCCTTAAGCCCAGGAGCTCATGTCTGCAGTGAGCTATAATCACATCACTGCACTCCAGCCTGGGTGACAGAGTGAGACTGTGTCTCAATAATAAATACATAAATAGAAACAAAACCCAGAAAGACTTGCATTCAACTCCTGCCTATCACAGGCATCCCACCCACCTCCCCACATACCTGCTACTGAGATAATGTGAATTACAGATCTGCCCAACAAGGAATCAGAAAACAGGGACAGAAATCCAGAGTATTGAGAGAGGAAAGGGAAAATACTAGGAGGCAAAAAACAATTAATTGCTCAAAATATTATTCAGACACACATGAGTCTGGAGAATCTGCAAATCATTCTGGGAAAATAAAGCAGCCCAACAAACAGTCCCTGTCCTGTAGACACTAATAATTGAGATGACAACACACACACGAATGCACATACAAAATATTAAAATCAGGGCATCATGTGAAGACTCAATTCTGGCCCCGGGCTTGGTGATTCATGCCTGTAGTCTCAGAACTTTGAGAGGCCAAGGTGGGAGGATCACTTGAGGCTAGAAGTTTGAGGCCAGGAGTTTGAGACTAGCCTAGGCAACATAGTGAGACCTTGCCTCTACAAATATATTTTAAAAATTAGCTGGGTGTGGTGGCACACACCTATAGTCCCAGCTACTCAGGAAACTGAGGCAGAAAGATCACCTGAGACCAGGAAGTTGAGCTGCAGTGAGCCGTGGTCATGCTATCGCACTCCAGCCTGGGTGACAGAGTGAGACTCTGACTAAAAAATAAAATCAAAAATTTAAAAAGTAATCAATTCTGGCAGGAGTTAGTAAGTAAACAAGCTAAGAAAAGTTGAAATTGAAGAGTATGTACATTTTTATTTTTACGTAAAAATGGTCACTTTGGGCAGGAGTGTGTAAATTGCATTTCTAGAAGGCAATTTGCAACATTTACAAAAAATCTTGAAACTGTGCATTCTAAATGCCCTGGTGATTCTACTTCTATTAACATATCTTAGCAATATGTTCGAGGATGCACAAAGATGTTCATGGTAGGATTGTTCATAATAGCAAAAAAAAAAAAAAAGATAGAAAACAGGAGTGGTGAAACTGAGAAGCGCAGGACCTAGAGTTGAAAAAAAGAAAACAACCACAATCTAAAAGTCCATAAAAAGGGGAACGGGTTAAAGAAATTAGGATGCATCCATAAAATGGAGTATTGTATATTCAGATGAAAATGTGAGAATTCCAAATGAACATTTAAGAATATATATTGACCTACAAAGATGTCTATCCAAAAAATGTTAAGGAAGTCATATAGTTGCATGTGTCATCTTGCTTTTTAAAAGTGTGTGTGTGTGCATGTGTGTGTGTGTATGTGTGCGTGCGCGCGCGCCACATGCACTTGCCTGTTGGCAAGTCTAAAGGGTCACGTACATCCAAATGCAGCTAGTGTTAGGGTGGATAATGCTCTCCTCCCACTGAGGGGGAAATACATCCTTGACATCATTCTGTTGGGCTTAGTCACGTGACTTGCCTTGATCAAGGCGACACCAGCAGACCTGCATGTGCTCACTGATGCTGAGGCTTTCAACGTGATGGTGTGCTGGGACTCCACCTCTCCTCGTCCCCGCTCGGTGATGAGAGGCATGCCTAGAGCAGGACTCCTCCTGCAGTCTGAGTTCCAGAAGATGCTGAGCAGATCCCAGAGCGGATCTGCACATCCACAGCCAAGTCCTCTTGCCCCAAGAGGGAATGATAAACGTTTGCTGTTTGTTACAAGACACTATGATTGTGTGGTTTTTGCTACCAGAGCAAACTTGAGAAGTATGGTGGCTATTACAAGGCGATCTTTTAAATTGAATTTTCAGGTGACTTTTACCTTTTAAAACCTTTTTTTATACATTTCTGCAGTTTAACATTTGAACGATGAATGTAGATCTCCTTTATTATTAGCAAAAGCAACAAGGATAGACAAAAAGAAAAATGTTTTTCTCATTATAAAAGATGCGATCAGCAGGGCTTGGTGGCTCAGTCTGTAATCGCGCGCCTTTGGGAGGCTGAGGTGAGTGGATTGCCTGAGCCCGCAGGTTCGAGACCCGCCTGGGCAGCGAGACCTCATCTCTACAATAAATCAAAAAATCAGCTGGGCGTGGTAACGCATGCCTGTAATTCCGGCTACTTGGAAGGCTGAGGCAGAAGGATCGCCACAGCTGGTCGAGGCTGCGGTGGCCGGGAGCGGCCACTGCACTCCAGTCTGGGCGACAGAGTGAGACTCCAATTCAAAAAAAGAAAAAAAAAGATGCGATCACATTTTGTAAAACATTAAAAGATGTGAGTAAATAAACTAAAAGCAGCTCATAATCCCACCACCCACAGACAACATCACAGTTTTAGAATGTGGATTCCTGGGGCTCTTTTCTGATTTGTGTGTGTGTGTTGTGTGTGTGTGTGTGTGTGTGTGTGTGTGTGTGTGTGTGTGTGTGTGTGTTTTGGAGTCTCACTCTGTTGCCCAGGCTGGAGTGCAGTGGCACGCTCACGGTCACCACAACATTGACCTGCTGGACTCAGGTGATCCTTCTGCCTTAGTCTTCCAAGTAACTGGAACTACAGGCATGCACTACCACGCCCAGCTTATTTGTTTTTTGATTTATTGTAGAGACAAGGTCTCACCAAGTTGCCCAGGCTGATCTCAAACCCCAGGCTCAGGCAACCCTCTCACCTTGGCCCCCCAAAGTGCTGGGATGACAGGCTGAGCCACCTCACTCGGCCCTGATTTTTTTATTTAATGGTTGAGTTCATACTACATATAATTTGACATTTTTTCTCTCTTCTTGGAACGTATGTATAGTCATGTACCACATAATAGACATTTGGGTCAACACTGGATCACACAGACAATGGTGGAGCTGGAAAATGCCTGTCACCTCGTGACATCGTAGTTGTCATAACGTCCTAGAGCGATGTATTGCTCACGTGTCTGTGATGCTGGTGTAAACAAACCAACTATGTCACCAGTCGCATAAAAGTCTAGCACATGGCCGGGCTCGGTGACTTAGCCTGTAATCCCAGCACATTGGGAGGCGGAAGTGAGTGGATTGCCTGAGCTTGCAGGTTCAAACCAGCCCAAGCACCTAGGCAAGACCTCATCTCTACAATAAATAAAAAATTAGCCGGGCATGGTAGCACACACCTGTAGCTCCGGCTACTTAGAAGGCTGAGTCAGAAGGATCACCAGAGCCCAGCAGGTCGACGCTGGGGTGGGGGTAGCTGCACTCCCATCTGGGCGACAGAATGAGACTCTGACTCAAAAAAAAAAAAATACCCTAGCACATGCAATTAAGTGCAGTACTTGATAATGACAGTAAATGGCTGTTGCTGGTTTATGTATTCCCTATACTATGCTTTGTATTACTATTGTACAGTGTCCTCTTTCTACTTATTGCCAAAAAAGTTAGCTATAAAACAGCCTCAGACAGATCCTCCAGGAGATGTTCCAGCAGAAGGCATTGTGATCGCAGGAGAGGACAGCTCCATGCCATCATCGCCCCTAAGGACTTTCTCATGGGATGAGATGTGGAGTTGAAAGACAGTGATATTGATGATCCTGACCCTGTGGAGGCCTAGGCTCGTGGGTGTGTTGTGTCTTCGATTTTATGTTTTTATTTTATTATTATTATTGTTATTATTTAGTTGGAGTCTCACTCTGTTGCCCAGGCTGGAGTGCAGCAGCATGCTCATGGCCACTGAAGCCTTGACCTGCTGGGCTCCGGCGATCCTTCCGCCTCAGCCTTCTAAGTAGCTGAAACCACAGGCATGAGTCACCACATCCGGCTAATTTTTGGATTTATTGTAGAGATGAGGTCTTGCCAAGTTGCCCAGGCTAGTCTTAAAACCATGGGCTCAGGCAATCCTCTCACCTCGGGTCTCTCAAAGTACTGGGATTATAGGCATGAGCCATGGTGCCTTGCCAACAGGTGTATCTTTTTGAAAAATCTTTTGTACTGTATCTTTTCTGTTTGGATATATTCAGATAAACAAATACCATTGTGTTACAACTGCCTACAGTATTCAATAGAATAACATGCTATGCAGGTTTGCAGCCCAGGAGAAATAGGCCACACCAAGTAGCCTAGGTGTAAAGTAGGCCATACCATTTAGGTTCGTGTATGTGTAGTCTATGATGTCCACACGACAATAAAATCACCTAAAGACACATTTCACAGAATATATCCCTATCACTAAGTGAGGCACAACCGTATTTCCTGTGTTAACAAACTTATTATAGGCATCATTTTTAAAGTCTATTTTTTTTTTAATTTTTTATGTTTGAGTTGGAGTCTCACTCTGTCGCCCATACTGGAGTGCAGTGGCACCCTCACAGCCACCACAGCCTTGACCTGCTGGGCTCCAGCGATCCCTCTGCCTCAGCCTTGCAAGTAGCCAGAACTACAGGTGCATGCTACCACAGCCGGCTAATTTTTTTATTTATTGTAGAGACGAGGTCTTATCATGTAGCTCAGACTGGTCTCGAACCCGTGGTCTCAGGCAATTCCCTTGCCTTGGTCACCCAAAGTGCTGGGATTACAGGCTTGAGCCAAAGTCTATGTTTTATAGCTGTGTCACATTTGACTCCACTTTGCTGAATAAATAGGTTGTTAGTGACTAACTGCAGTGATCATCTGTGTACACTAAATTTTTTTTTCTATATTAAGAATTATTTCAGTCAGGCATGGTGGCACACACCTGTAGTCTCAACTTCTTGGGAGACAGATGCAGAAGGATCATTTGAGCCCAGGAGGTTGAGGTTACAGTGAGGTATGATCATACCACTGCACTCTAGCCTGGGTAACAGAGGAAGATCCTATCTCTTTTTTTTTCCTCGGGAATAGGAAAAATTTTAAAACCCAGTATCTATTGTCAAATTGTTTGATGGATAAAAATTTGAGAGAGAGAGAGAAGAGAATGAGGGTATGAGTAAAAAACACAGGTCCGCACTCAGCTAAGCCCAAGCAGAACAAATATATTCATGTCACTACAAAGGAGTTTCAATTTGATGGGGTCTCTGCTACAGGATTAACAGGACGTTTAGGAAGATTTCTCAGTCAGCTAGACCTGGACTGAAGAGATACAAGAGGCTAGAGACAGGAGACCAGCAAAGAAGTTGTCATGGTAGCTTTGGTATGAGGTGCCAGGGTCTGGGTTAAGATGAGAGATTGTGTGAGGACATCTGAGGCACAGCAATGCATTGCATATGACAAGTTAACACTACCAGGTGTTTTTTGTTGTCTTTTGGGGGGTTTTTTGGAGTAAGAGTCTCACTCTGTTGCCCAGGTTACAGTACAGTAGCACACTCACAGCTACCGCAGCTTCAGCCCACTGGGCTCAGGCGATCCTTCCACCTCAGCCTTCCAAGTAACTGGAACCACAAGTGTGTTCCAACATTCTCAGTTAATTTATTTGTTTGTTTGTTTGTTTATCTATTTATTTATTTTAAAGACAATGTCTTGCCAAGTTGCCCAGGCTGGTCTCAAACCCCTGGACTCAGGCAATCCTCTTGCCTCAGCTTCCCAAAGTGCTGGGATTAAAGGCGTGAGCCACCACGCCCGGCAACAGTACCAGTTCCTTACAAATTTGTTATGAGCAGATTCTTTAAGTAAACTTCTCTGTAGCTCAGTACTGATAAGGAAAGTTTTGGATTGGTTTATTATTCACTTATTCATTTCTTCAACAAAAACAGGGACCAGACCTACACTTCTGCTTAACATTTGATCACCCCAAAAGTTAACTAGGAATTTTCCCAGTTATCTCCTGCATAACTTGTTTATTGTTGTTTTAATGACTTATGGAGCAACAGTGATATATAAACCCTGAAATCCCACCAAATTACTGCTATGCCAGAAAATCACCCCATGGAGACAACACAATATGAGATCATTCACAAAATTATCCTGAGTAAGCCCAGTCTCTGGATGAATGTGAGATCAGCTTGCTTTTTTTTAATGCATAATTGCTGTTTCTACTGAAGATTTGAAAATTCTGTTCTTGAAAGAACACAATGAAAGAAATTAGTCCTTAGCTGGGCGTGGTAGAATGGACCTATAGTTCCAGCTGCTTGGAAGGCTGAAGCGGAAGAATTGCCTGAGCCCAGTTGGTCGAGGCTGTGGTGACCGTGAGTATGCCACTGCACTCCAGTCTGGGCAACAGAGTGAGACTCCAGCAGAGAGAAACAGAAGGAGGGAGGGAGGAAGGGAGGGAGGGAGGAGGACAGAGAGAGAGAGAGAGAAAGATATGAGTTCTTAAACAGAAAGGAAGAATTGGAAGAATTTTATTAGATTTTTTAAAAACTAAACCCTATCCAACTATGAAATTTTGCTTTCATTCGTATGCAGTCATTACTCTGAAATATGAAAAAGAGAAAGGTCCATGGAAGAATCAATAATGACAGCTCAGGAGGACATTTCTGGGTTTTGATGAATAGTGTATGACTTAAGGACGAAGACAAAACCAACCGCACTTTTCTTGAAATGTACACTGAGTTCACAGATGTTACATAATCACTTTTAAATTGGTGGACTAATGTTTTCAAAATGTTTGTCTGCACAAGCTTTTAGAACTGCAATCTGTCAGCCAAACATACACCAAGTGAGACTTCATTTCTAAGGATAAATGTAAGTCTTTCTTGAGGTGTTTCATGACTAGGATATGACAGACTCTCATCCGAAGCGCCAAGGTATATGGAATTGGCATGGAAAAGTGGTTTTCAAATTTATCTAATAAAAATGTCAAAGCATTGACAGTCAGAATACCCTCTATTTACCCATGTAAAAATAATATGGGGAACAAAGGCAAATTAAAAATAATGAATTCAAATCAAAGTTAATCAGAATAGATCCTGCTATAAAATGTTTCGGTCCCCTTCTTGGAAGTCCTAGCCTTCATACAAAGAGTTACAGAGGTAATTCAATTAAAACATATTTATAAAAACAAAAAAAGTCCTTCTTGCCTCAAAAGTGCATTCTAAAGTTTAAAGTCAGCCTCAGATTTCTTTTCTTTTTTTTTTTTTTTGAGTTGGAGTCTCACTCCATCACCCAGGCTGGAGTACAGTGGCACACTTATGGCCACTCCAGTGTTGACCCGCTGGGCTCAGGTGATCCTTCTGCCTCAACCTTCCAAGTAGCCGGAACTACAGGCACGCACAGCCATACCCAGTTAAGTTTTTGATTTATTGTAGAGACTAGGTCTCATCCAGTTGCCCAGGCTGGTCTCGAACCCCTGGGCTCAGGCAATTCTCTCGCCTCGGCCTCCCAAAGTGCTGGGATCACAGGCTTGAGCTACCATGCTCAGCCTTCTTTTAAATCATTCTTAAACCTTTCTTAATCTAAAAAAAACCATAATTTTTAAGTTTAAAAATATCTCCCATCATTGTAATTATTTATACATTTTACATATTATGTCTAGCTTCATTCCCTAGAACAAAAGCATGAATTCAATACAATGAGTAACAGTGTGTAAGCTAAATTCACAGGAATAGGTAAATATTTCTACGGCTAGTTCAAAGTGTAAATATTTGGTTCTCGAAGAATCTCTATTATTGCCTGAAGACTAGTCCTTGTCTAATAAACTTCTTCAAATAAAGCAGAACTATGTTGGGAGAGAACTTTACTCAGTACCAACCTCTTTATTAAAAAAATTTTTAAAGGCAGGCATTCTCTCTTCCCCATCTGCGTAGCTAGCTAGGCACAAAGATTATGGTTCAAAAGTTTAACAGGGTATTTTTATTCTCAGCCACACCAAAAAATAACATCCTTTAGTGCTGTTTGAGAAATTCAGGAACACCATTCAAATACATCAAATTATTTGTTAAAGAACATATGCTAAAGCCCTGGAACTGAACCTCAGAGTCCATCCTAAAAAAAGTCCATCCTAATATTGAGGGTCTTCCAAGCAAAATCAATTTATGATTTAAATCTCGCTAAGGCTAGTTCTTATATTTTGCCAAGGAAAAAAACATTTTTGGTATTTCTACATGATCAGGAGCTTCCAGAAATAGCAGCTGTGGGTACCTCTCATCTGGCATATGTGCAGCAGTCTGATAACAAATCTTCCTGGAAAATCACGCAGAACTAAAGATGGTTCACAAAAGTAGGTGAAGGGTCAACAATGTCATTTTTAGCAAACACCTTGCTTTCTGGTCACACACTCAGCTAGGAGATCAAGAGATCAAGTTTGAATCCATTCATCCTAGATTCAAGTTCTACCAGGACCTATCCCTAGAAACTTCTGACTTTCTATTTATTTGTTTATCTATTTATTTTTTATTTTTTATTATAAAGATGTGAGGTAAAATTCAGGGTTAGGTATGCAAACATTGATTATGCAGGTACCCTTGTTGATGAGGTATGCCCCTCCCTCCCCTAGCAGTTTCCCTCAACTGCCAATCCCACTTCCCTTGCCTGACAGTTTCTCACAACTGCCAATCCCTTTCTTATAGTATTATAATTGTTCAAGTTCCGCTTATGAGTGAGAACATATGGTACTCGGTTCTTTGTTTCTGTGATAGATTACTGAATATGATCGACTCCAAATCCATCCAAGTTGCTGCGAAGTTCATATGTCTGTCTTTCTTTATGGCTGCATAATATTCTATTGTGTGCATGTATCACATTTTTTTTATCCAATCCAGCTTTGATGGGCAACATGGTTGGTTCCATGTTTTTGCTAGTAAATAGAGCTACAACAAACATATCTGTGTGCAGGTATCTTTTTTGTAGAATGATTTCAGTTCCTCCAGGTATATTCCCAATAGGGGAATTGCTGGGTCATATGGAAGGTCAATTTCTAGTTCTTTCAAAAATTGCCACACTGTCTTCCAGAGAGGTTGCACTAGTTTGCATTCCCACCAGCAGTGTAGAAGCGTTCCTTTTTCTCTGCATCCTTGCCAGCATCTGTTTTTTGTTTTATTAATGATGGCCACTCTTACTGGGGTTAGGTGGTATCTCAATGTGGTTTTGATTTGCATTTCTCTGATGATGAGTGAGGCTGAAAAAGTGAGCACTTTTTCATGTTGGCTGCCCATATATCTTCTTTTGAGAAGTGTCTATTCATGTCTTTTGCCCATTTTTTAATAAGGCTGTTTATTTTTTTCCTTTCGGGTGTTTGAGTTCCTTGTAGATCCTAGATGTTAGGCCTTTCTGACTTTCTCTTTAAACTGAAGGTGTGTTTTGACAGGGAAAAAAAAATCCACCCTTAATAAAAGGCAACATATGGTAAAGTTTCCAGAGACCTCAGGACGGTCAGTCCTTCCCCATAGCCAACAACATTGGGTCTCAGTCATCCTCCCCACTCAGGTCCTTCTGCCTTCTTGTGACTACTCCGTTTCCTCTCTATCCCTAAGACCATTTCTTTTATTATTACATCCCCTCTGTTACAAAACATAATCAAATTCAGCGCTTTCCAGAAAGAGTTTGAGAGAATCCTGCTAAGGGTACACAGAGGCTCACAGGTACTCTTCCCCTAGATAGTTCCATGATCCAATACTTTGGGGAAACTCTTATTTAAAGAAGGTTTAAAATGTTTCCTTTTGCTAAAGGACTGCTCGGAGCCTGGCAGATGCTAAGGTGTGTTGAAGAAAGCTAAATTTTTAAATTCTTTTTACATGGATGCCTTTTGTTGTATCATACTTATGTACATCTCACTAAAGAGTTTTAGTGAATAAAACCATTTTGTTGTTGTTTCATTTCGTTGTTGTTGTTGTTGTTGCTGCTGCTGTTGCTTTTGAGTCAGGGTCTGACTCTGTCTCCCAAGCTGGAGAGCCATGGGATGATCATGACTACCACAGCCTCGATCTGCTGAGCTCAGAGGATCCTTCCACCTCAGCCTCCTGAGTAGCTAGGACTACAGGTGTGCACCACCATGCCTGGCTACTTTTTTTATTTATTGTAGAAATGAGATGTCATCATGTTTTCCGGGTGATCTCAAACTCCTAGGCTCTGACAATCCTCTAACTTTGGCCTCCTTAAGTCCTGGGATTACAGGTGTGAGCCACCGCACCCAGCCTAAAACTGTTTTTGAGTTTACCAGTCTAACTGGAGGCTAGTTGGCACAGGACTTAACCTTAGAAAATTGATTGTGCCTTAAATAAATCCACACTTGTTCCCCTTACTCCAACTCATTCTCCCATGCTCTTACACTGGAGGGTGTCTCCTTTCCCCTCCCTCCAATCCTTCATTCCCTATGATGGGTGTTTTAACTCATAATCAGAGGCAAAGAAATGTCAAAAGGCTTGAAATTGATCCCAGAGGCCCTTTGCACAGCCTGCCTGACCATAAGCCTTACAAGTCTCAGTGGCAAGCAATGTCCTGGGTATGCCAAAAATGTCTCACACCTCCTTAGACATAAATAGTTGGAGTTGGTGCATTAAGAGAGATAATGGGTATAATCATAATTTAGTTGTTGTAAAATGTATTATTATTATTTTCACATCATTATGCCAGCCCCTTTTAGGTATCATGCATAATTAGGCACTTAATAAATACTTTTTGGTATGTAATGATTGAGTAGCCGGAATCCGTGTCCTTTCCATCTTGCAATTAAGTTTCTGAAACCCAGGGGATATGGAATGACATATGGCCAAAGAGAGGACAGGTGGGAACAAAGAGAGGGTGTTGGCATGAGTAATTCAGTCCATGAGCCTGCGACCCAGCAGGACCAGTTGGACAGGTTGCGATTTAGCCCCACAGGGCCCAGAGATGACATCGTGGGAACCCTATCAAGACCAGCCATTAGGAAAAGTGGCTGAGAACCCCCAAACCCACCTGAAAAACCAGAGCACAGGTGCTTGTTAATGAACCACCGCTGCTGCATACATAAAGACAGAATATTCTGGATAAGTCAGAAATGTGAGCAGTGACGGGGGGAAGGGGAAGTGTGAGAGGAAGGAACGGGAAGAGGAAGATAAAAAAGCAGAGTTTCCTCCAATTCAATATGCACCTGAATTTCTGCTCTCTGGAAAGACAAGGGCATTTATATCCAAGTGTAGGCATGACGGCTTCTGGGGATCCATTCATGCAAAGGGTATTCCGGGTTCTACTGGTTCAAGGAGATGTAACAAAGCACCATCAACCCCAAAGTACCAGCTGATGTTGTGAATTCCCAATCTCTCTGTAGACCCCACCAGAAGGAAACAAGAATCAAAGTCCCAGATGATAAGTGGCTCCTACTATGAGGTCTGACAATTAAGTTCACTAATTCATCCTAGAAAAAGTGCTGCATACCTCATTGCTGAATGTCACTATGGTCACCTTCGAAATACTCCCCTTGGGAAGCTAGGCACCGACGCCAGTGCCTAGTACGCCTGTCAAAACAATTTTGGAGTTCTTTTTCTGGAAGGGTCATCAGAGTTATCATCATGTTACCCTTGATGTCCTGAATGTTATCAAATGTCTTCCTTTCAAGATTTCCTTTATCTTCGGGTCAAGAAAACAGTCACTGGGGGCCAGATCAGGTGACTAGGGAGGGTGCTCCAATACAGTTATCTGTACCGTGCTGCCCACGTAAGCACACTGTGGCAAGTTTGTGAACTTAATTGTCAGATCTCCACAAATAATGACAACAGTTCTGATGATGGGCTTTCCAGAGAAAGAGTTCCAAAATTGCTTTGACAGGTGGACCAGGTACTGGCATCAGTGGATAGCTTCCCAAGTAGAGAACTTCAAAGGTGACTGTAGTGATATTCAGCAATAAATTATGTAGCACTTTTTCTAAGAAGGTTTGAGAATCTAATTGTTGGACCTCACATGCCAGAAAAGAAGAGAGACTGGATAGGCAAGGACTTAACCTTTATTCCCCCACCCCACCCCACCCAACGAATTTGAATTCAAGGTAGAAATTAGGGTTCATATTTCCCAGATAGGGTAACAACCTTTTGCAAGATGCAGTCTTCTAAGAAAGTTTATTAATACAAAAACGAGGGGACCTAGGAGACCAGCCCTGGCCCAGCTGCTAACTGCCTCTGGCAACTTGAAGCAATTTTCTGCTCTCAGTCCTTCGATGACCACATCTATAAGACAGAAGGAGAAAAAGAGAGCATGACAGTGAAGATACTTTGGAAGTGTGATGTCACCATAGACTGCGAAAGGCTTGTTCACTTGCTATGAATGGCCTTTCTGGTGGGTCTTACTTTTTGGCTCCAGAGACTGTCATGTGGCTTAATGGAGCCTGTTTCTCTCTTTGGTTCCCCAGAAACGCCAAAACCAACCCAGGTTTAATCAGGAAATCTAGGCTTCCCCATCATACTTAGCTCAGGAAGATTGTCCATGAGACCACAATGCCTTCTCCTTCTCTCTGCGCATCCACTTATATTTTCTCAGTTATGTTTTTGCTTTCTGTATGCGTCCAATTTTATTTTCAATGATTGACCTGGATTTTAGGTTTTAAGAGCCTAAATATCAAATTTTGTTAGTTCAGCTGTATAGTTAAAATGCTTTTACTCTTTTGCCCTTAATTAATGGATACCATTCAACAATGAAGAATTCTGTTTAATCTTTTTTTTTCCCTAATGAGATTTAAATTATTCTCTGTTTGCACATGGCCCAAGAGAGGCTTTCCTAGAGGGGGTTGGTTGAAGAAATAGTCCCTTAACAGAAAAAGATTCACAGTGACTGTAACATTGAGAACTTCCCCACCTGGTAGTTATTTAGGAAACTGATTTTTTAACCTAATCACGGGATTTTTACACTTATATTAAATTCCGCTTTTGTTAGTTTTGACCCAGCAATTCATCCTAGACATCCGTTTTTAAATTAAGCTTTTATTGTGGGTTTTCTAAATGATTTTATTTAAAAGCAAAGACTTAAAAAGTCAGAAGAGGGCCTAGTTTTCTTTTTCCCAGACATCACTGTGCCACAGTCAGAAAGCAGAGTCTGCTTTCTGCAAAAGGCTGTTTACTCCGTACTCAATTTGGGCAAACAAACGGGAGGGATATCCCTCCCAAAGCCATCTTCTCACCATTGTGTATCCAGATACAATATTACCCTGCAAATAACCCAAAAGGCCATATACTGTTTTGACTTTAGGAAATGCCTGTTTCTAAGAGGATGGGGATGTCCAAAGAGCCCAGCTCCCAAGCACACACCTTGGTCTCTATACTATTGCACTTTATTAGGTGAGTCCACATGAGGGTATCACTCAGCTCTTCAGCAGGCAGTGATCTTGGTTTCCATCAAGAACAAACTGCCTTACAATAAGGCCCTCGAAAAGAATTATTCCAGACCCTTAGGGAGAGGAGCTTGCGAACTGCCAAGTAATTTCAGGGGAAAATCCGGTTGCTCTGGAAACAGGTTTTGACAATGGCTCTGTGTACCCAAGGCTGGAACAGGCGGAGGGCACTGGGTTCCCGCCCCTTGAATGATACTTTAGGCTTTGCTCTCCAAACAGATTACTTCATTCCGACAACAATGCTTTTTTTCTGAGGAGTTGCCAGTTCATACACATTACAAAATAAATTCTCCCATTGACACTGGAGTGGCAGGAACTACAAACATTGCTTTGTAAAAGTATGTGAGCTGGAAAACGAACAAAATTTCTCCTCAAAAGAGAATTTGTAACCATGAAAACGAAACACCCAATCACTAATCATTTCATCATGCCCTGTATTGATTAAGGAGGTGTGTGGAGCTGCAGAGCTACTTCATTTTAGGAAATGTTACCTCAGCCCAAATAAGGTGTCTTGTAACATGGGTTCCAGTAATGTCTCTGTCTTCTCTTCCCCTCATCCTTCTGGAAATCACCTTGACTAAAGGAAGAAAAGACCCAACAGACAACCAGTCCTTACCTAAAGACTCATTTTTAAAAAATATCCCATTTCCCCATCTCCCAAGGAGATAAAAAAAGGAACAGGGCTTCAGCAGGAAGGACTCTCTGGACATCATTATTCTGCCTTCAATGCAAACAGTGAGGCAGGAAAGGAGACTCCTTCTCCCCAGTGCCACTCAGCCAGAGCCCACATGGCCTGAGCCACGGCTGCAAACGCACCTGGAAGAAGTGGGGGAGATGAGAGTTTGCACATGATAAATCTGTTCCATTCTTCACATCCCCCAAACCTTTGGATTTCTTTCTCTATATCAGGGGCCCTCAAAAAAATTTTTTGCAAATGTCCTAACAGTATGCATTTTAGGCTTTGCATGCTCCTTGAGAGAATCTAATGCCTGATGGTCTGAGGTGGAGCTGAGGCAGTGATGCTAGCACTGGGGAACAGCTGCAAATACAGATGAACATTAGCTCCTCCTCTTCCTCCTCTTCCTCCTCTTCCTTCTCTTCCTCCTCCTCCTCCTCCTCCTCTTCCTCTTCTTCCTTTCCTCTTCTCCTGCTTTTCCTTCTCTTCTTCCTTGTTCTTTCACCCTTTAAGTTGCAAAAACTGTTCTTAGCTCACAGACTTGACCCATGGGCTATAATTTGCTTTTGGTTTTGTTCTGTTTTGTTTTTGTTGTTGTTATTGTTGTTTAGATTGGAGCATATAGTTTACTTAGAAAGTAAATTGGAGAGCGGAGAGTCACCTCCCCAAGGCAGGGGAGGGGCCAAAGCCTAGGAAAATATGGCAGCCATAGCTCAGTGAACACATGGCCTGGCCGGTGCTTAACAAAAACAATGGCCATGGGCCGTAATTTGTGGACCCCTGCTCTACATTATGCCACAGAAGCTGCGCCATCTTCAACTCATTTGTAGGCCATTGTTTAGTCCGAGAGTTTCAGTCAACCAACCAAGCACACTGTCAAAGTCACTTCCAGATGGTCGGGTTAACACATTAAATCCAGAAGATAAATTCAGGCTGTCTTCACGTTATATCCTGTTCTCCTTGGTCTAATTTATTCCCACAATACTCCATACTCCCCAGGTGTTGACTGATATAAATTAACTAAATCATGCAATTCTCTTGGAGTTATGCTATCTCTTTCCAGCTCAGGCTTGTACCTATACTCCTGAATCCAAGGCGATCTGACCTGAGCTGTACATCTAGAGACAACAAAGGATGAGTCTCAATGAAGGGTGGGAAAAACACTCTTACAAGAAGACAGCAGCATCAAGTGAGACTAAAAGTTTTCAGCCAAGGGAGAGATCGTTCTTGGGCTTAGAAGAAGAAGCTCATTCTGCAACAAGGCAAGTTCAGCAGCATTTGCAGCTTTCAAGATTTTCAGCTTTCTCTGAGTCCAACCAGATGTCCCCATTTCAAATATCAGGGTCCCACTACTCTCCAATCAATCAATTCCCTAACTTGATAAGAATTTGATGAGTCTGTGATTTCCACTTAGATTATAATTCTGTGATTTACACAATTAAACTTGGGGTTAACTTTCACTAATATTTGTTCTACAGCTACAAGAAATATAATGATCCTTTATAAAGCAACACATAGACATTCTCAGAGTCTCTGAATAATACTTAAGCTAAGAATTTAAGACCTGGAAATGGTCATTTTATAAAAACTATTCTTCCAGTGCAGACGGAAAAGGCGGTCTTGTGCCACAGTCCTTATAGTCATTGTTACTACCTCAGAGTCAAGTGCACCAGTCACTTAGTCCCCCAAGAAACTTATTTTATCAGGGAATTTAATAGGAACTTTATCCCAAGTGACCATAGTTAACGTAATTATTATACCACTGCATAACAGGGACTAAGAATATCCCATTTTCCTTTGGAAAGGAGATCAGCACTGCATTCAAGGCCAAAATCATAATCAAATCAATCCATGAATAATAGGACTAGTCCTGTTAGAAAGACTCCATCCATTGAAAGAAGAGGTGGGGGGAGAAGAAAAAGGAAGAGGAGGAAGAAAAGGAGGGGAGAAAGGGAGGGGAGAGAGAGGTAAGGAGAGAGGAAGGAAAGACTTACACCAGATATTTAAAAAGAGACGTTCCCCACTTATCCATGGAGGATACATTCCAAGACCCCCAGTGGAAACCTGAAACTGCAATCAGTACTAAACCCTTTATATACTATGTTTCTTCAGCCTCATAACCAAGAATGCTACTAAGTGTCTAACGAGCAGGTAACCTCTACAGCAGTGATCCCCAATCTTTTTGGCATCAAAGACTGGTTTCGTGGAAGACAGTTTTTCCACAGACCAGGATGGGAAAATGGTTTCAGGATGATTCAAGTGCATAACATTTACTGTTCACTCTATTTCTATTATTATTACATTATAATATATAATGAAATAATTATACAACTCGACATTTAGAAAAAGAGGTGCAGACAGAAGTGGTAAATAAAACAATGGGCGAGGCATGCATGGACTAAAATAAATGTCAGGTTCTAACTTAAAGCCTGCCACCAGATGCAACTGTACAATTGAAGTACCTCACATCAACTCACTTGCCAATCATGGAAGGGGTTTTGATATGAGTCTGCAAGCACTTGATTTATTGTGGTCTCTGTGCAGTCAAACCTCACTGCTAATGTTAATCTGTAGTTGCAGCTGTTCCCCAGTGCTAGCATCACCGCCTCAGCTCTACCTCAGACCATCAGACATTAGATTCTCTTAAGGAGCGTGCAACCTAGATCCCTCACATGCGCAGTTCACAATACGGTTCGTACTCCTATGAGAATCTAATGCCACTGCTGATCTGACAGGTGGTGGAGATCAAGCAGTAATGCAAGCGATGGGGAGCAGCTGTAAATACAGATGAAGCTTCCCTCACTCACCCACTACTCACCTCCTGCTGTGCGGCCTGATTCCTAACAGGCCACAGACACGTACTGATCTGTAGCCCCAGGGGTTGAGGACCTTTGCACTACAGCCTGAATTTGCTGGACAAAGAGATGATTCACCTCTCAGGTGGGACAGAGCAGGACAGAAAGCGATGACACAAGATTTCATCACATGATTTCAGAACAATACACAATTTAAAACTTACGCATTGCTTATTTCTGGAATTTTTGTTTAATATTTTTGGACCACAATTGACCATGGGTAACTGAAACCATGGAAAGCAGAGCCACAAATAAGAAAGGACAACTGTATAGGAAATTGGTTTCACAGGTTTTGAAGAAATGAAAGAACATTTCATAAGAGGGCACCAAGATAACCCAGAGATGACAACTACAAAAAGAATCCACAACCCTTAAACTAGGTAAAGAAAATGGAAGAGGTTGGAACTATCAAAACCTAGATGCTCAGAAGAGGGATGCGTATTACGCTAAGGCTTGGTCCTCTGAGGAGACAGCGCTTCCCAGCTGCCGACAGGATCTCAAAATCTCAGAGAAGGAGCCCCATTGAGTTGGATCTCAGGTCTCTGAAGAAAAAGCAATATCTGGTTGCCAACAATATCTCTGAGGGGGTAAGATGAAGCTAGTACTAGCAATGCTAAAAGAAGACAAGGACAAGAATAAACTTCCAATGTCAGAGCAACACTAATGAGACCAACAAGAAATAGGAAGGAGACCTTCCAGTCTCCCTCTAGTGATGGAAATTCATAGAACCCAGTTGGAAGTCAACTGACAGAGGACTCCAGGATATGTGATTAGCAGAGCTCTCAACCCAGCATCACAGAGCACAGCAGAGTATTGTGCACAGGTGAGGGGCTGAGAGTCAACAGATGAATGAGCAGGACAGATAGTGATATGCTTCTCATTGTCTTTCTGTTTAAAATAGGTTTGGTGGCTTCCATGACGCTTTTTAATATTTTATCACTACGCTCTTTGTGAGTTGGAGTCTGACTCCACCACCCAGACTGGAGTGCAGTGGCCGCTCCCGGCCACCACAGCCTCGACCCGCTGGGCTCCAGCGATCCTTCTGCCTCAGCCTTCCGAGTAGCCGGAATTACAGGCGCGCGCTACCATGCCTGGCTAGTTTTTGATTTATTGTAGAGATGAGGTCTCCCCAAGTTGCCCAGGCAGGTCTCGAACACACGGGCTCAGGTAATCCACTCACCTCCGGCCTCCCAAAGCATGGGATTACAGGCTGAGCCACCGAGCCCGGCTCATTACACTCTTAATACTCCACAATTACATTCTTGTCTGTTATGCTGGATCCAATCTCAGACAGGAGAGCCACACCTACAAAGTGGGAGGTCTGCTTCTCACATCTGTGAGTGACAATTTAACTTGAGTTTTCTTATCTCGATTCTTTCGTTTGTTTTGGTGACTAGACCTGAACATTGAGGTAAATCCTTCAACCCAACCATCGAAATATGCTTCCTTAAGTACATACTAGCTAAATAGAATACACAGATGAACACCACAAAAAGACTAAAACAGGACCAAAAAGGACCCAAGCTCCTAGAATACTCAATAGAATAAGTCTTGGAGTCACCAAGAACCACTACCTTGCATCTATAATCTATAACAATAATCATAGCAGTAGTAAAAAGGTATTGTGCTAAGGCACTATATAGTAGGCACTTAGTTATTAATGTATTTTTAAGTTATTAATATTAATTCATTGTATCCTCTTAATCTATGCTATAAAAACTAATATCCTCATATTACAGATGAAAGATTGAGAAACTTGCCTGTACTAGTTTCATCTATATAGTAAAATATTATATAAATATACACATCTATAACATAGAAATATATTTAGATAAATAGATAGATTGATAGATAGAAATTTGACATCCTAGACCCAACCAGTTAAAGAATCCAACAGCTTGACAAACAGTGTCGCATTGTATGATGGGTGTCAGACACAGGAAGCGCCTTTGGCAGTTTCTTTGGTTCATTTCCAGTGAAAATAGAGTGCAATGAACTCACTCCAGATTCAGATTCCAGAACTTTCAGAGGCTGTAGATAGTGGTGATCTATCTGTGAGGCCACCATGTGTATCATTTCTGAGAAGGCAGCTAGCAGACCAGGCCACCCGCCAGAATATGGTTAACACATTTATGTCGGCTGGTTTGTCAGCCAGGTATCATGGTTTTTTCTAAGTTATGGCTTCCAAACCATGGGAACATAAAACCACAACGCCAGCCAAGATAGCAATAAAAGACCTTTCTTTGTACGTCACACAAGTGGTTCTGCACAAAAGGCATGTGACATATTTTTGTGCACTGTAGCCAGCAGTTCAGAGCAGCTCAATCCCTACTGACCTGGTGGTGTGTCTCTCTTCCAGCTGTTCTGAATTCACCTTCTGTAGGCAAAAACAGAGTGAGTGAGAAAATGAAAGATGCGTTGATATTTGTCACGAGAAACTACAGCCAAGTTTTCACCCAAATCATTTTGGAACCCTGTCCAATGGGCAAAAGACACATCGAATTAATTCAACTCTAAGAATCTAGTTCTCTTATCAGAAAAGCTTAATTTCTCAGTAATGAGTTAAAAGTTTTTTTTGGTTTTGTTTTTTGTTTGTTTTTTAGTTATCCGGTCATCAGATAAAATTATATATGCCTACAAAGAGTAATGGAAAAAGGCTATTCCATTTTGACTCAAAATATGACTTCTACCCCCATATAGGACATAGAAACTGGGACTAGGCTTATCGTCCCACTGTAAACTACATGTCCACAGGGACAAATTATGTGAAACAACTCTTCAAACATAGGCTGTAGATTGCACAGGACTTGATCCCTGAAATAAAGGAAATAAAGTGAGCCCTAAACCTGCTTCAGTTTTCTACCCAAAGACCAGAGAATAAGAAAGTGGAACGCAAGTTAATCACAGGATCTCATGAAGTTGACAAGACCATACTGGAATGTGGAGCAGCTCGGGAAGCTTGAATGTACAAAGGAGAGTACCAGCAAGGAGAGAGTTACACAGAGACAGAGCTTCAGGAATCAGCATAGGTGGCCCTCGAGTCTTTGGCAGCATACCCAGTTTTGCATATGTGTGGTAAGACACCACTAAACCAGGCAAAGAATAACTACGAGTGAAAGAACTAACAGGGAGCTGTAAGCTGAACAATTCCCATAACTCATACAGGCCTGGGAGCCATCCAAGTTCTCACCAATTGTGGTACAGAAATCTCATTGAACAAGCAGGGCATTCAGAAAAGACCCCAGAAGTGTTAGGACTAGACTGAGTCTACTGTAGACCTGTGCTAAAAACAAACCTCAAAAGAATCAAGTTGATCCACAAGTGACTTAACTGTCTGCCAAAATAAAGTCCAAATAACTTTAAAGGAATATTCCAAAGTCTATTCAACAAAGTGATATTCACAACATCCAGTATTCGATTATAAAATAGTAACCCAGATAAAAAGCAATAAAATGAAACCTGTAGCCAGAGAGGGGAAAAATACAAACATGCACAGAAATTACAGAAATGATAAATTGCAGATAAAGACTTTGAAAGTTATATTATACATTGGTGCATGCCTGTAGTCCCAGCTACTCAGGAAGCAGAGGTGGGAGGATCACTTGAGCCCAGGAGTTTGAGCTTACATTAATCTGTGATCATGCCACTGTACTCCAGCCTGAGCAACAGAATGAGAACTTGTCTCAAAAAAACAGAAAACAAAAAAACAAACAACACACAAGTGATATTATACATATATCCAAAGATTTAAAAGAAAAAATAAACAAAAGAAGTAGAGAAATTGAAGATATAAAAGAGAACCAAATAAAACTTCTGGAACTATACGAAATGAAAATTTTGGTAAATGCGATTCTGGAAAAGAAAAGAACAGTAAACTTGAAGACATAGAAATAGAAACATGAAATAATGGTGAGTTTTTTAAAGAAATTTGATTAACAAGAATAAACCTACAGATCTAAGAATATCAATAAAGCTCACACAGTATAAACACAAAGAAAAACACAGTAGGGCACATCATGTTAAAATTGCTGAAAATCAAAAATAGAGAGAAAAAGTAGTCAGAGGGGAAAAAAGACACATTTGCTACAGAAAAGCAAAGATTAAAAAAACCCAGTGACTTCATATCAGAAACAAAAGACACTTAAATAACATTTTGTAAAGTACTAAAAGGGGAAAAAAGTAGACCTAGACTTCTATATCCATCAAAAATATTGTTAAATAATAAAAACAGAATGAAGGGATTTTTGGACAAACAGAAGCTGAGAGAATCTATGATCATTAGACCTACAAATACAATAAATTTAAAAGGAAGTTCTTTAGGCTGAAAAAAAATGATAACAGATGGAACTTCAGATCTGAAAAAAAAAGCAGCTCTAGACATGGCAAGTATGTGAGCAAATATAATTTTTTTCATCTTTAAATTTATCTAAGACATAATTATGGTTTAAAACAAAAATGTTAATAATGTATTCTGAAATTTATAATATATGCATAAGTAAAAGATTTAACAATAGCACAAAGGACGAGGGAGAGAAATGAAAGTATATCATTTTTATTTACTTTTTTTGCAGTATATAATTTTAACGTTCTTACATTATATATGCAATGGTGGTATATTACTTTAAGGTAAACTATGATGACTTAAAGATGTATATTGTAAACACTATGTTAACCACAAATAAAGAAGCATAAAAATTAGCCAATATTGGAAATAAAACAAAATGCTAAATTATGCAATACAAAATAAGTCAGAAAGAGGAGGAAATGGAGAAAAGAAAGTAGGGAACAAACAGAAAATAAGTAACAAGGCAACAAACTTAAATCCAAGCGTACTAATATTACATTAAATATAAATTGTTTAAGCACTACAATTTAAAATTGTCTTTTAAAACTCACAGAGATTGTCACATTTTTTAAAAACAAGACCCAATTATATACTGTCTAGGAGAAATATACTTTAAACATACTGGAACAGAGAAGTTAACCAAAAAAAGATAGAAAAATATATACTATGTAAACAATAATCATAAAAAGCTGAAGATTATATTCATTTAAGACAGAGTAGATATTAGATGAACAGAGAAAAAGAATAGATTTTTTTCCCTGATAAAAGGTCAATCTTCATGAAGACATAACAATCCTAAATATGTATGCATTTAATTACAAAGTTTCAAAGAACATTAAGAAAAACTGATAAAACAAAAGGGAAAAATAAACAAGCCAACACAGAGATGAAAATATCAACAGTCTTCTCTCCGTAACTGATAAACAAGTATATTTTTAAAAACTCAGTAATGATATAGAAGACATGAAAAACTCAATCAAGCAGCATGACTGAATTGATATTTTTAGAACACTACATATAACATGGACAAATATACTTTCTTTTCAAGTATAAATAGAACACTCACCATGTAGACCTATAACAGATCATAAAAGAAAACCCAATATATTTTTTTAAAACTGAAATCTTACACAGCATATTCTCTACTCACAATGGAAATAAGTTAGAAACCAACAACAAAAATATAACTGTAGGAGCTCTACTTTTTTGAAATTAAGTAAAAACATTTCCAAGTAAGCTATAAGTCAAAGAAGAAATTACAAGAAAAACTTTGAATTATTTTAACTGATAACAAATACACAGCATATCAAAATGTATAGAATGCATCTAAAGCAGTGCTTTAAAGGGAAATTCATATAGTTTTAAATGCTTACGTGAGAAAAAAATGTTTTAAAATCAATGATCTAAGATTCCTACTCAAAAACTAAAAAGAAGATCTAAATTGAACCCTAAGTGAATCGAAGAAAGGAAATAATAAAGAGCAAAAATCAATGAAATAGAAAACTAACAGAGAAAAACAATAGAAAAATCTCTTTCAGTCTCCCAGTCCCTCCTCTTTTTCTTTCTCTCCTCCTCTCTTCCCCTCAATCACTCACTCTGGGGGATCTAGCTGTGATATTGAGAAAACAGACCCACTGGTAACAAACTGAGATCTCTTGTCAAAAGTCATATGACTGGGTTTGAAGAAGATCCTTCTGCACCAGACAAGCCTTCAGATGACTTTAGTCCTAGTCAATGTCTTTATTGCAGCCTCATGATAAATACTGCATTGACAGACACTACAGTATATCACTACATGATAACATGTCATGACCAAGTAGGACTTACCCCAGAAATGCAAGTTGGTTTACCATTAGCTAATTAATTTTCTGAATTGTGTTATGCCTAGGGAAAAAAATAGATATAAATAGATAGATAATTAGTGCAATACTCCATATTAATGGAATCAAGGAGAAAATCATCTCAATAGTTACATAGGAAGCATTAGGGAAATTAAAAAACCATGGACATAGCCAGGTGCAGTAGCTCAAGCCTGTAATCTCAGCACTTTGGGAGGCCGAGGAGAGGGGATTGCTTGAGCTCACAGGTTCGAGAACAGCCTGGGCAACTTGGTGAGACCTCATCTCTACAATAAGTCAAAAAATTAGCTGAGCGTGGTAGCACACACCTGTAGTTCTGGCTACTTGGTAGGCTGAGGTTGAAGGATCACCTGAGCCCAGTGAGTCGATGCTGGGGTGGCTGTGAACATGCTACTGCACTTCAACCTGAGCAACAGAATGAGACTCCAACTCAAAAGGATAAATTTTTTAAATTCCTAAGAAAACTAAGGGTAAAATGGAATTTTTCTCAATCCAATAAAAGTCATCTACTAAAAAAAAAAAAAAAATCTACAGCTAATATCCTACTGCCAAATTGAATGTTTTTTATCTAACATTAGGAAAAAGTCAAGGATGTGTGTGCACCTATCATTTCCATTCAGTGTTATATTGGAGGCCTTAACCAGTGCAATAAGAAAAGAAAAAGATTATTAAAGGCATACAGATTGGAAAGAAAGAAGTAAAACATTTTTTATTCATAAATGATACGATTGTACGTATTGAAAATCCTAAATAATTCACAATAAAAACTATTATAACTAACAGATGACTATAACAAGGTTGTAGGATACAAGATTATATAAAAAATTATTCACAATTCTGTCTACTAACACCATGAATAATTGCAAAATGAACTTAAAAACAATATCATTTATAATAGTACTGAAACATAAAAAGCTTCAGCACAAATCCAACAACTGTGTAAGACCTCTACACTAAAAACTACTTACCCATTTCTGAGAGTAATGTTTTAAACCATAAATAAAATAGGTATACTATATTTGAAACCATAAATAACATAGACATACTGTATACTAGTATATAGCATACTATATACTATGGAGAAACAGTATATGTTCATGAATCAAAAGATTCAATATTGTCAATAGATACATTTTTCCTGAATTGATCTATAGATTCAATGCTATCTTCACAAAAATCCCAGGAAGATTTTTTTAAAGAAACTGACACACTGTCTTTAAAATTTATAGTGATAGAATGCAAAGAACCAAGAATGGTCAAAGCAATTTTGGAAAAGAATAACAAATTTAGGGAACATAAACTATCTGAACTTGAAACTTTCTATAAAGTTATAGAATGGAGGCACTGTGGCATTTACATAAGAAGAGGCACCTAAATAAATGAAGCACAATAGACAGTTCAAAAATAGAACCACACACAATGATCATTTAATTTTTTAAGAGGTGCCAAGGCAATTCAATAAGTAAAACACAATGTTTTAAACATACTTCTAGAAAAACCCGATTTCATATTTTAAAACATAGATTTTTGTCCCTTATCTCACATCATACACAAAATTAATTCAAAATTGATCATAGAAATGAAAATTAATCTCTAGTTCTTTTAGGAATAGCCACACTCATTTCCATAAGGGTTGAGCTAGTTTGCATTCCCATCAATAGTGTAGAAATATTCCCTTTTCTCTGCATCCTCATCAGCATATGTTGCTTTTGTTTTATTAATGATGGCCATTCTTACTAGAGTTAGATGATCTCTCAGTGTGGTTTTGATTTGCATTTCTGTGATGATTAGTGAGGCTGAGCATTTTTTCATGTGTCTGTAGGCTGCTCATATGTCTTCTTTTGAGAAGTTTTTATTCATATCACTTGCCCACTTTTTTTTTTTTAAACTTTTAAAGATTTTTTTTTTTTAATTTTTGTTTTAAGCCGGGCTCGGTGGCTCAGCCTGTAATCCCACGCCTTTGGTAGACTGAGGTGAGTGGATTGCCTGAGCCTGCGGGTTCGAGATCCACCTGGGAAACTTGACGAGACCTCATCTCTACAATAAATCAAAAAATGAACCGGGCGTGGTAGCGCGCGCCTGTAGTTCCAGCTACTTGGAAGGCTGAGGCGGAAGAATTGCCAGAGCCCAGCAGGTCGAGGCTGCAGTGGCCGGGAGCGGCCACTGCACTCCAGTCTGGGTGACAGAGTGAGACTCCAACTCAAAATAAATAAATAAATAAAATTTTTATTTTAGAGATATGGGGTACAATTCAGAGTTAGTAAGCAAATTGTCATTGTACAGGTAAAGTTTAGGCCTCATTTTGGTTCCACTTCACCTGGTTTGAGATCAGGTACCCTTATTGATGAAGTCTGCCCCCTCCTCCCCCTCCCCTGGCAGTTTCCCCCTACTGTCAATCCCTTTCTTATAGTATTATGATGATTGCTCTGGGTCTGCTTATGAGTGAGAACATGTGGTACTCAATACTTTGTTTCTGTGATCGATCACTGAGTATTATAGACTCTAAGTTCAAGTTGCTGAGGAGTTCATAATTTTGCCCTTCTTTATGGCTGCATAATATTCCATCATGCATATTTACCACATTTTTTTTATCCAGTCCACTTTTGATGGGCAGCACAGTTGGTTCCATGTATTTGCTATTGTGAATAATGCTGCAATAAACGTGTGCAGTACTTTTATGAAGTCTTCTTTCTTTAAAAAAAAGTTTTTATGTGAACATACTTTTTATCTTTTTTAATATTTTATTTTAAAAATATGGGGTATAATTCAGGATTAGGTATACAAGTGGACATTGTACAGATAAAGTTTGGGCCTCCCTTTGGTCCCCACTTTGCCTAGCTTGAGAACAGGTACCATTGTTGATGCTGTGTTTTTGCCCACTTTTTAATGGGGTTGTTTGTTTTTTTCCTTTCGGCACATTTGAATTCCTTGTATATCCTGGATGTTAGGCATTTGTCAGATATAGAGTTGGCAAATATTTTTTCCCATTCTGTGGGCTGTCTTTCCACTCTCTTGATGGTTTATTTTGCTTTGTAAAAGCTTTTCAGTTTGATGTGGTCCTACTTGTCAATCTTATCCCTTATGGTATGGGCTTTTGGGGCTTTAATCAGGAATAGATTGCCTATTCTGATTTCTGTAAGGGTGTCTCCTGCATTTTCCAAGATTCTTAACATTTGAGATTTTACATTTAGGTCTTTGATTCATTTGGAGCTGATTTTTGTGTATGGTGATAGGAGGAACTTAAATCACTCTACAAATAAGATACCTGCACATGCAGCACTATTTATAATAGCAAAAACATAGAACCAACCATGCTGCCCATTGAAACTGAACTGGATTTTTAAAAATGTGGTACATATACACAATGAAATATTACACAGCCATAAAGAAGAACAAAATTATGGAATTTGCAGCAACTTGGATAGATTTACAGTCTATCATTGTTGATGATTTGTCACAGAAACAAGAACTGAGAACCACATATTCTCACTCACAAGCAGATCCTGAACATTCACCATAATACTTTAAGAAAGGGATTGGCAGTAACCGGAAACTGCCAGGGAAGGGAGCAGGGAGGGACACATAACATCAATAAGGGTACCTGATCTCAAACCAGGTAAAGTGGGGACCAAAGGGAGGCCCAAACTTTATCTGTACAATGACCACTTGCGTACTAATCCTGAATTGTACCCCACATCTTTAAAATTAAAAAAAAAATACACCAGGCTCGGTGGCTCAGCCTGTAATCCCAGCACTTTGGGAGGCCAAGGCGAATAGATTGCCAGAGCCTGTGGGTTCGAGACCAGCCTGGGCAACTTGGCAAGATCCTATCTCTACAATAAATAAAAAAAATTAGCAGGACGTGACAGTGCATGCCTGTAGTTCTGGCTACTTGGAAGGCTAAGGCAGAAGGATCGCCTGAATCCAGCAGGTCAACACTGGGGCGGCTGTGAGTATACCACTGCACTCCAGCCTGGGCAACGGAGTGAGACTCTAACTAAAAAAAAAAAAAAATTAAAAAATAATAATAATAAAATAAAGGATTAACCTGGAAAAAAAAAGAGAAACAAAACCTAAAACTATAGGACTTTTTGAAAACTGTATGGAAGAAAATATTTTTGACCATGAGATAGGAAAGATTTTTTTCAGATAAAACAGATAAAAAGCCTAAACCACAAAATTAAAAAGTGTAAATTTAGCATTGTCAAAATTAGAGACTTCTAGTCCAAAGACACCACTGAAGAATAGAAAGGCAATCCATAGCTTAGGAGAAAAGATTCACAATATACATATTTAAAGAAGATCTTGTATTGAGACTATTTAAAGAACTACAATTCAACAGGAAAAAGTTTTCTTTAATTTTAATGAGCAGAAGATTTGCGCAAATGTCCTTTACAAAAGAAGATATACCGATGTCTGAAAAATATAACAAAATATGCTCAACATCTTGATTATCAGCAATATGTAGATTTAAACCACTACACACTGAATTACCCAAAACTGCAGACTGACAACACCAAGTACAGAGAGGATATAAAGCTACTGTGATTTTCATACATTATTGATGAAAGTGTAAAACAGAACAACCACTTTGGAAAACAGAATGATTATTTCTTTCTTCTTTTTTTTTATTGTAGAGATGAGGTCTGGCCAAATTGCCCAGGCTGGTCTCGAACCCATGGGCTCAAGCAATCTTCTCACCTCGGCCTCCCAAAGTACTAGGATTATAGGCATGAGCCACTGCACCTGGCCAGAATGATTATTTCATATAAAATTTACAATAAATTTATTACATGACCCAGCAATTCCACTCCTACGATTTATTCAAGCAGAAGACTTTATTCATAATAGCCAAAAACTGTAAGCAACCCAAATGTCTATCAACTGAAGAATGGATAAACAAATTATAGTCTATTCCTACAATGCAATAATACTCAGCAGTAATGTTGATACATACAACAAAATGAATGACTCTCAAAAACACTATACCACTAGTCATGGTGGCTCAAGCCTGTGATCCCAGCACTTTGGGAGGCCAGGGCAAGAGGATTGCCTGAGTCCAGGGTTTCAAGACCAGTCTGGATAACTTGGTGAGACTTCATCTCTATAATAAATCAAAAAAATTAGCTGGGTGAGGTGGTGCATGCCTGTGGTTCCAGCTACTTGGAAGGCTGAGGTGGAAGGATCGCCTGAGCCCAGCAGGTCAATGCTGGAGTGGCCGTGAGAGTGCTGCTGCACTCCAGCCTGGGCAACAGAGTGAGACTCCAACTAAAAAAAAAAAAAAAAAGGGTTACAGATCCCATACTCTGATGGGAGAAGCATCGAGGTCATATTCTAGGATAGTGTGTGCCATCTTTGAAGAACACAGTTTGCCTTAGATGCAATCACTAGTCAACACAAAAGGATCACAATAAAGATAGTCCAGCTGGCAATAGGCCTTTCAGGAAGTTCTCAAAATCTTGCATGCCATTTTGAATGATAAAATATACATTGGTCCTTCTGTGAACCCTTTTTTTTGTTGTTGTTGAGTCGGAGTCTCACTCTGCTGCCCGGGCTAGAGTGCAGTGGCAGGCTCACAGCCACTGCAGCCTTGACCTGCTGGGCTTAGGTGATCCTTCCACCTCAACCTTCCAAGTGACCGGAACTATAGGAGCACACTACCATGCCCAGCTAATTATTTATTTATTTATTGTAGAATCAAGGTCTCACCAAGTTGCCCAGGCTGGTCTCAAACCCACGGGCTCAGGCAATTCACTCGCCTTGGCCTCCCAAAGTGCTGGGATTACAGGCTGAGCCACTGAGCCGACCCCCTTTTCTTTATGTCCGTGTACACTTGTCACTTGCTGAGAACTAACAAAATGCAGCAGAAGTAACACTGCATGATTTCCAAGACTGTTCGAAAAGACAATGCTTCCCCCTGGCTCCCTGGAGCACTAACTCTGGAGCCCTGAGTTGTCATATAAGTGCTCAACTCTCTGAAGCAGCCACGTTGTGAGGAAGCCAAATTATCCCAAGTGGAGAAGCCCAGAGACTACACAGAGAGAGACCATGATGCCCAGTCAGACCCAAGTGCCCATAGGCACCTGCTGTTCCAGTTGCAGCCATTGTCAGATCACCACCTCAGGAGAGACTCCTTTCTAGAACCACTCATCCTAGTCCCTCCCAAGTGTCTGACCCACAGAAACTGTGAGATGACTTGATATGTAGTAAAAATAATTGAAACCACACCCTCAACGAAACCCCCAACAATACCACACTTTACGCTCAAAATCAATGGAAGGGCCGGGCTCGGTGGCTCAGCCTGTAATCCGGTGCCTTTGGGAGGCTGAGGTGAGTGGATTGCCTGAGCCCGCGGGTTCGAGACTCACCGGGGCAGCGAGACCTCATCTCTACAATAAATCAAAAAAAAAAGATCAGCCGGGTGTGATAGCGCATGCCTGTAATTCCGGCTACTTGGAAGGCTAAGGCGGAAGGATTGCCAGAGCCCAGCAGATCGAGGCTGCGGTGGCCAGGAGCGGCCACTGCACTCCAGTCTGGGCAACAGAGTGAGACTCCAACTAAAAAAAAAAAAAAAACCAAAATCAATGGAAGGATGAGGGGAAGAGGTGAAAGAGGAAGAACAGAATCATTCCACTCCTTTGGGCTCCCTGCCCCTGTATAGAAGTCAACACACCTTCTTTTACTTCAAAGGCAAGCTAAACACATCTCTGTTACCCTAGAAGAGGGGCATTCAATTATCCCCAGTGAGACAGCGTGGCTCTTCTATGGAGTGGTGACAGATAAACCATTCAACCCACAAGCACAATGCACGCCTCTTTTTCTGGACCCTGGACTCACTCTGAAGCTCCTGAAAAGAAAAAGTTTTTTTTTATCAAAAGAATATGGGCAAACCTAAGCCAAAGGGCACTTCAGAAACACAGGCTCGTTGTTTCTCTCTCAGTGAAGGCCCATGATATACATTATGTAAGACATGGCACCAGCTCAGGAACTGGCCCAAACAAGACTTTGAAAAGTAATTCCAGCTCAAAACACATCAATCTTGCTGCATCAGCACGCTGACAAGACAGGCCGAACTTCAGGGAGGCCTACCCACTGGTAGGCGTAAGCCCCGCCATAGCAGATAATGGGCAGACTGCCTTTACCACGATCAAAATCCATCCATCCAAGTCTGCTCAGCAGCAAGCATGAAATAAGCTGAAGCAAACCAAAAACGTAGCCACAAAGAAGCCTATACACGCACGCGCGCGCACCACACACACACACACACACACACACACACACACACACACACCTTTCTCACTCACTAGTCAGGGGAGGGGTGCAAATAAAAACTAAGTACATGTGTGTGTTTCTTTTAAAGAGGGTGTTTATTTTCCAGTTTCCATGGGAAATAATTGAACTAATATTATCGTCCAAAAGCAAATACCTTTATGCAAAACTCCCTAAAATGGATTCCAGTCCAAGATTCCTTTTGCCCTCACGCCTCTGAATTCTCACACTGTGGTCTAAAGCACAGGGGATGACTAACAGGGCGGCTTGGCCGGCTTCTTCCCCCAGCTCTTCTGAAAGTTGAACTGAAGTCTTTTGCAGTCCCTCTTGCCAGATCCTACTGCTTGAGATGGGAGATAACATCTAATGGTAAACCAGAAACGTGAGGACCCCCGGAGGTTTGACCTTGTCAGTTCCTCTTGGCCTTGGACGCCTTATTCAGACCCATACTGGATCTTTTCTAGAATTATGAAAGCCAGGAGTTCTGGAGTTTATTTTTGGTTGTATTTCTGTAGAGCCCTGTGAGTTTTGTGTTGCTGTGCTTTTAATAGTATTTGCCCATGCAATTTTTTTTTTGGTTGTGTTGCTTGCCTCAAGAAAGGACTATTATTAAGATCCTATTCATTGACCACTCTCTCCCTATCAACACCACCAATGACCTTTGAACATCATCAGCCTAATTTGAAAAGAGCCAGATATTTCAAATGTCAATGTAATGATCACTATGTATTTGTTTTATCAACAAAGTCTACATTTTCTAAGCACTATCCTTTTTGGAAATACAATAAGCTCCTGACATTTTGAGGGGACAGGTCCAGAGACCTTCCCCAACCCCAAAATCTCAGACACAGGAATGTTTATACAGGCCTCTGGCTCTGAGTCAAGAGGCCTGAATTTCCTTTTGTATGTCATCACTCTAACCACATTTTGACCCGGATAAATGCATATAAATGGAGAAAGCGTGAGCCACTATAGACTCATGTGCATAAAAAGATTAAATTCTGGAAGATAAGTATGAAAGGAAACCTGAAAGGAATCTGACCTTTCTGCTCTTAACAGAAATTAAGCTCATGCATATTAGAGATCAGTTGTTGAACTCATTAGGCTGACTACAGGAAAATTAAGAATTTTTACCATTACAAAGTGCATATTCTGGGGGTTTTTTCCCCTCAGAGTATTCACCGGAGATGAATTCTAGCGTTTCTACAAATCTTGAAGGCCTTATGTGTCTTAGAGCATAAACGTCAAAACACCATACCTAGCACTCAAAAGATACACTTGCATAGACTGTTAAACCAAAATAAGAAAGTATTCAGAAGATGATAAGGAAAAACTGTACTCCATCGAAATGCCCAACAAAGGCAAAACAATAAAAAAATTGTCCATCATTCCATAAACTATAAGGCAAACATTAAAATTATTAGCATGTAATCACTGCATTATAGATGCCACTGGTCCAAAGGACCCAGGATTCTCTAGGGGACATTACCCCATTCCCTTGGCTCAAGCCCCCATGCAGGAAATAATTCTGCTGGTTAGCTAAGCATTCCCTACTTAGAAGCACTGATTCTATCTATTCATTTATTCAGCAAGTCTCCAGTATGTTTGTACTGGAATGACTAATCTCATGATTGAGTTTAGTCAAGAAATAATATTCTTAATAAAACAGCCATGATCTTCAATAACTTACTGACAATCCTTGGCTTGGCTTGGAATCCCAACTCGGCCACTGGTTGTGTGACTTTGGAAAATCAACCTGTCTATTCTTTAGTTTTCCTTATTTACAAAAAGAGATGATAACATATCTCTTTGAAAGTCATTGTGAGGATAAAACAAGATATGTAAAGTTCCTGGCACACAGATATGACTCTATCAACAGGTATTATTGTTGTTTTGTTACTTCAACATAAAGCTATTGTGCGTGCCTACCATTCAGCTATTCATAAACACACAAAATCAAATGCAATTTACGTGCTTAAGAAACATGCAAGCCGGGCTCGGTGGCTCAGCCTGTAATCCTGCGCCTTTGGGAGGCTGAAGTGAGCGGATTGCCTGAGCCCGCGGGTTCGAGACCCGCCTGGGCAGCGAGCCCTCATCTCTACAATAAATCAAAAAAACCAGCTGGGCATGGTAGCACATGCCTGTAATTCCGGCTACTTGGAAGGCTGAGGCGGAAGGATCGCCGGAGTCCAGCAGGTCGAGGCTGCGGTGGCCGGAAGCAGCCACTGCACTCCAGTCTGGGCGACAGAGTGAGACTCCAACTCAAAAAAAAAAAAAAAAGAAAAAAGAAAGAAACATGCAATTTCTCTTCCTTAGATATTTATAATTTGTGGTGGAAATTATGAATATCCTTTTTCCAACGTGGAGTTTCAACTAAGAACTTCTCTGTGCTATATGTCTTCTAAAACTGGGGTTCTGAGGTATGCCATGTCATTACAAATAGAGAAAGGAATATTTATCAAAAACCAATCACATGTTCTCACTCATAAAACGGACCTTGAACAATTATAATAATACTACAAGAAAAAGATTGTCAGTAGTGGGAAATTGCCAGAGTGAGGGGGTGCAGGGATTGGCAGTAGTGGGATTCTGCTGGTGGGGGTGGGCACACCTCATCAACAAGGGTACCTGCATAACGAACATTTGTATACTTAACCCTAAATTGCACCCCACATCTTTAAAATTAAAAATTAAAAAAAAAAGAAAACTAGGAAGTTCCAAAAACAAACAACAAAAAATACATACTAGGCAGTGTTCAAGGCATATATACACTGTTTCACGTTGCTATCTCCATTTTAAAAATGAAGAAACAGAGCATCAAATGGTTAAGTAACTTACCCTAGGTCCCAACGACATAAATGACAGAAAAGGATTCATATTTGAGCCCGTTTGACCCAAAGACCGTGCTCTTTTTGTTGTGTTCGGCTGCCAAATTCAGTTTCTTACCGCAATGTCATGAACTATTGTTACAAACAAATGAGACCACTGTTTACTATCTGTCATGGCTAGGTTTTAAATCAAGCCTGAGGATATAAAACTCATGACCTCTAAGTCTTCCATAAAAACCCACTTGAATTAAAACAAAACAATGGAAAATGCCTCAGTAATAACATTTGAAAAATCTTCAGAATGTGAGGTATCAACTGGCTTTGTTTAGTGGAATGTCCCTGCGCAGAGATGGATGGACGTCTGAGGGTGTCAGCATGGAATTCGTGAGTCGAGAGCTATGTGCTCTCTCTCCCTGGTCATCAAGCCATAGTTTAGATATGCCATAATTATACTTTTCTACAGTTTGTAAACTTTCATCTCGACAGGATTAGAAATTCTAACTCGGCTTAATTTTAAATGGAAGAACAAATTAGTTTCATTCTTTGAGCATATGAGTCATGTGGGCAAAGAAGACCATGCCTGATGGTATCCTTTCCAGTTTCACGATGCTCTGACAATGCACACTTCTCCAAAGAGCGCTACCTGAGGCTGAGCGCCAGAGGGGTGGCCTTCTCCTGGAGTCACCATTGGCAGCCCCTGCCACATGCCAAGGGCTAGTTGTCCATCTGGCATCTGATACAGCACCTGCCATGTAGTGGCTGTTCAGTAAATATTTGTTCAATGAATCAACGAATGAAACCCTGTCTGCTCAAAACAGCAAGGAAACAAAATCCTTCCTGATTTCCTTCTACCAAGCTTGGGCTTCCTTTCTACCTGGGTCTTCTGCCTATCAGCAGAAGCCTCTCAATTCACAAGACTGCATTTGCAGTCAGGTTTTCGTCTCTAAGGTTGGGACAGCTGTCTATCCCACAGGTCTTGAGAGGATCAATTGGATGAGGCTCTCAGGAGCCTGGGAGTCACAGTACCTGCCCCACATCCTCAAAAATGTCTAAGAGGGAATATGTCAAGTTTTTGCCCTTGATCTCATGTTGAAATCACTTGGGGAGATTCCATAAACTAGAGACCCTAAGTCTCACTTCAATTAAATCAGAATCTCTGAGGATGGGACATGAACTAATAGTATCTCAATGTCCCCCTAGTAAAGGTGTAACCAAGATGAAAAAGCATGAAGTTGGAATAGGCCAGGAAGGAGATACAACAGCCCCTCACACAAGCAGGAAGAAGCATCTTGTACTTCTCAAAAGGGAGAGGAAAAAGGGGGGAAGCTCAATGTGGAGTAGCAGCTGCAGCTCTTGGGCAAAATGCCCTTCCCAGCCCTGTAGTCCTCACTGCCACCTTGGCCCACCTCCATCACCTCCTTCTACTTCTCTAAATGTTCCTGGAGCAGGCTGCGCTGATGGGACAATGACAACCCACTTCAGGCTTTTTACTCTTTTTTAAACAGAATTAGCCTTCAGGTTATGGTCTCTACCACTATCCCAGCCCCCGTCCTCACAAACCCAGTGCTGTCTTCACCTTCCCATCTCCTCCTTAAAACTATCAGAGCTGCGTGTGTCCTCCATGTTATCAGAGAGAGTCACTGATTCATCCAATTGCAGAAAAATGTCACTTAGATTTAATGTAGTGTAGGAAATTGCACGCGTGCGCGCGTACACACACACACACACACACACACACACACACACACACACACACACACATCATTTGAAAGCTAAAGCTTGTAAGTTAATAGACCAATTGTTAAAGACTGAATGTTTGTGTTCCCCCAAAATTCATACACTGAAGCCCTAACCTCCCAATGTGGCTATATTTGGACATGGGGTCTCTAAGGAAGTAATTTGGTTAAATAAGGGCATAAAGATGGGGCCTTGGTTGTATTGGATTAGTGTCCTCAAAGAAGAGGTACTAGAGGTCTTTTTTTCTCTCTCTCTCTCTCTCCCCACCATTTGAGGACACAGAAAGAAGAAAGAAGGTGGCTATCTGCAAACCAGGAAGACAGCCATCACCAGAAACCAATTCTACAGAATCTTGATCTGAGTCTTTTAGCCTCCAAGACTATGAGGGAAGGAAAAAAAGTATTGTTTAAGCTAACCAATCCATAGTACTTAGCTGCAATAGTTCAAGCAGACAATGACACGAACCTTAGACAAATCATAACATCTTCAAGCCTCAGCTTCCGCATCAATAAAAGAGAGAGAAATCTGGCCAGGAGTGGTGGCTCATGACTGTAATCCCAAAACTTGGGGAGACTGAGGCAGAAGGATTGCTTGAGCTCAGGAGTTTGAGACCAGTCTGGGCAACATAGTGAGAGTCCTATCTTTACACACACAAAAAAGTGTATTTGGTCTTTGTTTTGTTTTTTTAATTTAACTAACCCGGTGTGGTGGCACTTGCCTTAATCCCAGCTACTCAGGAAGCTGAGGCAGGAGGATAGCTTGAGCACAGGAGTTCAAGGTAATAATGAGCTATGACTATACCACTGCACTCCAGCCTGGGAGAAACTCCCCCTCTTAAAAAAAAGAAAGACAGATAAAGAGAGAGAGATAAATCCTACCTGGTCATGACATCAAATGAGGTAATGTATGTTTTAAGGGCTTTGCAAATAGTAGAGTATTAAATAGGCATTAAATCATTCATTAATCTCCACCTCTGTGCTCTCATACCTTAATCCTTGTGCTAGCTGAGTATTACCACATTGTATTAGATTGAATTGTTTATATCTGTCTCTCTGTCAGACTATAAAATCCTTACAACCAAGAGCCAAGTCTCATCTATCTTTGTATCCCCTATGCCAATGCATACAGTCGCTGCTCAAGAAAGATTGTGGAACAATCCCAGGTGACATTAGAGAGCCTTTCTCTGTGTCCCATAACATCATGTTTGTATTTCCCACATTTAGCCATAGATAGTGACGTTATTAGTTTTGGTGTTTTTCCTCCCTGCTGCTGTATAATCTGTAGAGACTACATATTATCATTACTGTATCCCTAGTGACTAATACAGTGCCTGATACCTTGTAGGAACTCAGTGAATATTGATGAAAAAGAAAGAAAATGATTCATTTCTTGAGGAATTTACATCTTGGAATTTTAGTGTTCAAAGCTGCTCTGTATTTCATCCACTATCTCCAATGGAACAAACTTAAAGCCCTCCATCCTACAACTAGTCTTTTTTTATTTTTATTTTTTGAGTTGGAGTCTTACTTTGTTCCCCAGCCTGGAGTGCAGTGGCACGCTCACAGCCACCGCAGCCTCAACCTGCCGTGTTTAAGCGATCCTTCCACCTCAGCCTTCCAAGTAGCTGGAACTACAGGCACGCGCTACCATGCTGGGCTTATTTTTTTATTTATTGTGGAAATGAGGTCTCCCCAAGTTACCCAGGCTGGTCTTGAAACCCCGGGCTCAGGGAATCCTCTTGCCTTGGCCTCTTAAAGTGCTGGGATTACAGGCTGAGTCACGGCGCCCGGCCACTAGTCCTTTTTTTTAAAGGACTCCTAAAAGATCCCAGCTCATACAGCTTTTATCCTATCATAGCCAACAAAGGATTCTGAATTCGTCATTATATTGTACAAATCAATATCATCCCCAGAGAACCAAGAGTCATTTACACCAAGAGTATTTGCCATGCAACCACTCTCCATGGATTGGTTGGAAGATCCAAGACTGAGGCAGTGATTTTTCCCACCTGCAAAGGACTATAATTTCTAAGGGGAAAAACGCATAATGGTTTTACGGTCACTTTATCTTCTTACAAAAGAAAATTTAACCACATTAGAAAGGTATATTTTCTCGGTTTCCTAGAATATGCATACGTAGCCATTATGTTAATACATATGTAGAGCTATCTACTGGAATCCAAACACACATGTAATATATATATAAATATGTATAACTTATAAAGTTTTAAATAAATATGTATATATGTTTACTTTAAAAGGCAAAAGATTGATATGATCTGAAGAGAAGCCAGAGTTATATGTTTATTTTTAGAAAGAATAAATACTCTTTCTTTTTATTCCAAAGAAGTTTCAAGAGGGTTAAATCATTCCACTCTTTTTTCAGAAATAAATTTGTTAAGTGAATTATTATCTTCTTGTGGCAAAAATTTTTTTCAGAAAATATGGGAAATTTTAAAGAAGAAAATTAAAAAGACCATATCAAACAGCCTAGATAAAACCACTGTTAGCATTTGCTATGTAGCCTTCCAAATGTTTACATATAAGAGCATTCATATATATAAAACACCAAGCTGGGAACATATTAAATACATAGTTTGGATATTTCCTTTCTTTAAAGCTTCACAGTATACCATGGATGTCTTTTCAATTCAACATATAGCCATATCATTTTTAAGGCTGCATACATGCCATCATTTAAATATATCAGAATGTGTTTCTTGTTATATTCATTTTTCATGATTATAAATAATGTCATTTAAAAAAATTCTCATGTGTATGTCTTTGAAAACTCAACTGATTATTTCAGTAAGATTAATTAATGAAACAGGTTAGAGATTATGCACTTATTTGAGGCCTTTTAGAGTATTTATTTGTAAACAATCCAATTTTAGGTATTACAATCTAATATTAGGCATTTGTCCCAAAAGGCATAATTTTAGATAAATACAAATTTAGACAAATCTTGGCATAATTTAAAGGTAATAATCCATGGTTTTCGAGGATACATCATAATAGAATAATTTTAAATTTCTCCCCTCACTTTGCTGCATGACAATCCATTCTACACACTGCTACCCTTTGCCAAACAAACCCAGTTGTTTTTCTTTGCTCTCTGTCTTCACTCCCTATAGCAGCTCCCCTTGACTCTTCCTGTTGTTATAAGTTTAATTTTAGAATTGGCTATTGATTAGCTAGGTGTAGTGTCTCGTGCCTATAATCCCAGTACTTTGAGAGGCCGAGGCAGAAGGATTGCTTGAGACCAGGTGTTTGAGACAAGCTTGGGCAACATAGCAAGACCCTATCTCTACAAAAATAGTAATAATAATAATAATAATAATAAAGAACTGGCTATTGATGACTCTACCTGGGCACACAACTGAGCCATAGGAATAGCTTCAGAAACTCCAGGTAAGATCTGGAGTAGGTTTAGGATTTAAACCTAGAGGAAAGTTGGACATCCCAAAAACATTCTACTTGAAGTATATTGACAGCCATCTTCCAAAAGACATGTTGATTTCTGTATAATCTTCTTTCTTCATTGTTGAGAGCAGTTAAGACTAGTTTCCCCACTTGCAGCTTTGTCTTATCCTTCAAAATCAATCACATCCTTTTATCATGGTAATCTATCTAAATATGCAACTCTGATCATCTCTGTTCAAAACAATTACGGCTTCCTACACCAATAACAACTAAGTTCCTAAAAATGATATACAGCTGGGCGCAGTGGCTCAAGCCTGTAATCCCAGCACTTTGGGAGGCCCAGGTGAGTGGATTGTCTGAGCCCATGAGTTCAAGAACAGCCTGAGAAACTTTATGAGACTTCATCTCTACAATAAAAATCAAAAAAATTAGCTGGATGAGGTAGCGCACACCTGCAGTTCTGGCTAAAAAGAAGGTTGAAGCAGAAGGATCGCCTGAGCCCAGTAGGTCGACACTGGGGTAGCCGTGAGCATACTACTGCACACCAGCCCAAGCAATGGAGTAAGACTCGAACTTAAAAAAAAAAAGATACACAAAGTCCCTCCAAACTCACTCCTATACCAGGCTACTTGACATTCTGAGAACACAATATATTTATATTCCATACACTTGCCCACAATGTTCCTATTGCCCTGTTCTTCCCACTTTTAAGCACAGTTTTAACTTGCTCAAAGAGCTAACCATTCTTCAAAGTTTTTTCTTTATGTCACCTCCTTTAAGAAGCCTTCCCTTCCCTCCAGTCAAAATAGAATCTCTCCAAGGATTCAGAATCAAGAAATGCTCCAAGTATCCAGGACCAAGTGGCAGAAGTCTGGGTTCACAGTCGCTGATGACATCTGACATCTACTGCATTAAAGCCATTCTCGAACAGCAGAATCGAATCGTATAAAATGAACTGAAATAGGGCCAGAGAGAGGATATTATGACTACGTGTTCAGTTCTCACCCTCTTCTTTCTATCTCCTGGCAGCCTCCAACAGTGCCTGCTCAGAAAGGCAGAAGTAGAGAGCTTACCCCCAGGTGGTTCCAGACCCCTCACCTCCACGCACTTTGCAGATCCCCTCCCTGTTCCTGCATCTTTCTCAATCCTGAGAAACTGGGTATACAAATGAACAATGGCCAGACAATAAATAAAAATAGAAGTGTGACCCACAAACCTGCAGCAACCAACCCAGGAGACCAGCCTACTATCTACAGTCACCAGCCCAGGAAGCCAGACAATAATCCCTATAGCAATCAGTTCAAAAGGGCCAGGACTTGATTAATAACTGACATCTTCCCTAATTTTTGCCTCCATTTCCAACGTAGGACTAACTAGAGAAAGCCAAATAAGCATCCCTAACTAGTCACGTGGGAACCCACCTACACCTCCTCCATTCTAACAGCCTCCAATCAAGACACTGCTACAGTGTTCCCGTTTTCTCCTTTTTCTCCTATAACGCTTTCCTGCTCCTCTGTCTGCCTTGGAAGAGTGTCTGACAGACGTTAGTGGTAGTGCTTGACTCCCTTGTGATAGTGGGCTCTTTGTTCTCATCTGGGTGGTCTTTGTTTATTTTCACAACTTCAACTCAAACTCTGGTGCTGAGAGAGGACCCCAAAAAAATTTCTAACAAGCACACATTACAAAAAAAAAATGTTTTTGAGTTGTAGTCTCACTTTCTCAGCCAGGCTGTCATGCAGTGACACCACCACAACTCATTGCAGCCTCGACCTCTTGGGCTCAAGTGATTCTTCCACCTCAGCCTTCCAAGTAGCTGTAATTACAGACACACACCCCCACGCTCAGCTAATATTTTTTATTTTTTCTGTAGAGGTGAGATCTCGTTATGTTAGCTAGGCTGGTCTCCAACTCCTGGACTTAAGCAATTCTTCCTCACCCTCCCAAAGCACTGGGATTACAGCTGTGAGCTACTGCACCCAGACCCACTTTATGATTTTGATTTAGCCTGTGGTGGGTGGACCCTTGTGACTAAAGTTAGTTCTTTTCACTTGAGATGTCCAAGCCCAGAAGGTGAGTTTAGAAAACCCTGGACCCTTAGCCAGGAAGAAAAGTCCCCTCCTGACTCTGCCATTAGCTGGCTTTATAATTTCAAGCATAAGGTCATAATGTCTCTATGTTTCTGTGTCTTATCTATAAAATGGAGATAAATTATATGCTTGCCCACAGGCTTGGTAGAAGAATAAGACAGAAGACAGTGTACGACTGTGCTTTGAACTAGTTCCCTAATTGTGAAAATATAAGATGCTATCTTGGACACACGCAGTCCTTCTTTCAACACCCCCAGTGCCTCAGACATGAGAGAGATCAAATAGGGATAAAGGAGGAAGAAAAAAATTGGCTCCAGGTACATTAGCTGGATGGAGCGAGGAAGCATGAGCTGCCCAGTCACTGGAGCTGGTTCCTAGTCATGTTATTCTATGCTTTTAAACTCCCCCCTCCACACACCATCCTCCGCCAAAGTACATAAACGTCTTTGAATTGCACGCCTTCTCTTACAGGAGCAACCAACTGCAGTTGGATGTGATTTTCCTTTGTTTGTTTTAATTTATGGATGACCAGGAATGCTGCCCTGCCTCCTTTTTTTAAAAACTCACCACTCCTCCATCAGAGGTCCTCTTCTGGAGCCTTAGTTTTCTGGTAAATGTTGTTTCTTTTTGCTAAGAATAGTTGTGGTTAGAGGCAGCTCCGAGCACAGCCCCTGGCCCTAGAGCTCACTAAGGACCTTCTCCAACACTCAGACGACAGCCATAAATCACTGGCTCCAAGAAAGGCGGGCGGACGTGGAGGGCAACTGGAAAGCCTTCAACTGGCTTCAGGAAGGAAGGCCGCTTGGTCTCCTTCCAAGATGACAGCCCCTATAAAGCAGAAAGTTTGTGGACTATCAGGGGGACGATACCAAGGCTTATAAACACACTTCTCATCTCTCGGCCCACACCTGTTATTTTGCAAACTTTGCAAGCAGGATAAGGAGAGAAGCTATTCGACTCAAAGATTGCTATTAGACTCAAAGATTGCTCAGAAAAGCATCTCAGCTTAGAGTTTCTCACTTAAAATTCTCTCAGTTACTGTCACACCCACCTCCCCATTACAAAGTAGCTTTTGACTGAGGTACTCTCCAGAAGGGCAAGTTACAAGCTAACATCTCAACCCTAAATAGAACACAGTTGTTTTTCCTGACCTCAGTATCCATAGAGGACTATACTCCTAAAACTGGCATTTTCCAAAGTTGTTAATATACACTCACATCCCCCCCCCAAAAGTGAGAGTATGTGAGTTGGGGAAAAGTTGACCGATTTCTTCTTTTACATCACAGTACATATTAGCACGCTAAGGTCCCCCTGAGAAGTCCTGCACTGGAGAAACAGATTTATACAAAATACAGCATTTCCCAAATTTGCTTGATCACAGAACTCATTTTTGTTCCTGTGTAACACCTATTACTAATGTGCAGAAAGCATTGCCTCCCCCCTCCAAAAAAAGAAAAGCCATTTAGATTCTGTTTGGTTTGGTTTGGTTCAAAGATAAAGGCTTCCAATGTTTTGTTAAGCACTGGCCAGGCCATGTGTTCTTTGAGCTGTGGCCGCCATGTTTTCTTAGCTTTGGCCTCCTCCCCTACGTTGGGGAAGTAAATCTCCTCTCTCTCTCTCTCTCTCTTTCTCTCTCTCTCTCATTTACTTTCTAAATAAACTATATTTTCCAATCTAAAAAAAAAAAGAAGAAGAAGAGGAAGAAGGTAAATTTGCCTCCAAAGAAAATCATCCCAATGCGTGATTTCTCACTGGGGCAATGCTGACATTCCCATGAACCCCAGTCCCCAGGTCCGGAGCAAGTGTCAGTCACTCTCAACAGTACTTGCCACTCAGCTCCCACTTTCTACCACCTCTCAGCTCTCTTCTGCCACATCTCTCTGGCGAAGGCCTGCTGATAGCTTCACAGAGCCCACGTGGCAGAGAGTGAAACAATGAAAATGGATACCAGCCAAAGAAATCTGTGAGGCAGATGATAATGTTAAATATACATTCAGAGCATTTTTATGTGGTTCTTAAATGGAAAGAAAGATTTCTCTTCTTTCAATCCTTCCGTTCATAATTTTTAACAAATGGGTTTCTTGGAATAAGCAAATTTAGGGATGGAAGAGAAAGAGCCATATAGGGCATTTAAGTTTTAATTAAAGAGAACATCCCAAAGAAAAGCACCAGGCCATTGGCAAGACCCAACTGAGAAATGGTTTGGGGTCCATCCATGGAAAGTAATTCATGATGTATTGTGGAGTGGAAAAACAAATTGCAAAACAGTATATCCCAAGTGATTCCTTTTGTAAACGTGGTGGACTCCTTGTTTGTTGAAAGATAAATCTGCATAAAATGGAGACTATAAGAATTTATACCAAATTCACAGTAGTGAGCGCTGAGTAGAGGGGTTTTCTTTTGCTTTGCTTTTGCTTATGAATTTTAACTTTTCTCATATAAAATGACATTTTTACAGTAAAAATAATATTTTAGAAACATCCTAGTCTGCCACTTGTGGAGAACCATCCAAGGATGAGGAGGAAGAACCAGGAACCCAGGCTGTGTGGACAGTGAGTAGCCAAAGGCAAGATATCATCCTTAATAGCACTGGGTGCAGGCTTTTACACATGGCAGGTGTCAAGCACTTGCTACAGATAAGATTAGCTATAAAGGTAACAGCAGCAAGTCATGATTCGAAATAGCAGGGACAACTAGTACATCCCACGTGAGACCATCCAGTAAGTACAAAGAGGTTACAAATAAGATCCCAGGTCTCAATACTCAAAAAAGAATCACCTTCCCCCTCCCCGGTTCCCCACCTTCTGCTATACACACACAGACACATCCCTACTTATTAGCTGGAAATCCACTACTTTTTAAAATTTCTTTTCTTTTCTTTTCTTTTTTTTTTTTTTGAGTTGGAGTCTCACTCTGTCACCCAGGCTGGAGTGCAGTCATACGCCCACAGCCACTGCAGCCTCAACCTGCTGGGCTCAGACAATCTTTCTGCCTCAGCCCCTGAGTAGCTGGGACTACAGGCATGCATCACCAAGTCCGGCTAATTTTGTTTTTTTATTGTAGTGACAAGGTCTTGCCAAGTTGCCCAGGCTGGTCTCGAACCCCTGGGCTCAGGCAATCCCCTCACCTTGGCCTCCCAAAGTGCTGAGATCATAGGCTTGAGCCTCTGTGCTCAGTCTGAACTTCCTTTTGTCAATCAGCCCAAAGAATGTCCAGGGCAGTATCTCAGATGCCCACTAGTTGAGTTTTTCTTAATATCTCAACTATCAGGGAATGAGATTTCACTGTATTTTCTGCTTTGCTTTGGAGCCCAAGAGTCTCCAAAGGATGCATGTCTCATGATCGTGGTCTCCCTCTGCACTCTGTAGTCCTGCATGTCGACCACTTTTACTTCATCACCCGCAGCCCACTACCCGCTCCAAGCCAACTAATCTTCTAGAAATCCCACCGCTCCGTTGCTCTTTCCCGTCTCCCGCCGGCTGGGCAGCACCCGTGGCTTCTCCCAGGAACTCCTGCAGAAGAGCTTGCCACAGCAGAGCTGTCGAGCCCTCTGGGTCTCCCTACCACACAGCCCCATCCTCCACAGAATGGATGGAATGGGCAAGGCCACAGGCTGGAGAGGAGGTCTATCTGTGGTGCAAGGGAATAGGGGAGAAAGGACAGTCTGAGTTTGATAAGTGCAACGTTCCTCCATATCTGAACTCTAATATTTAGGCCCTGCTTGGCCCAACCCACCAAAATTGTTCCTCATAAAAAGTGATTTTTTTAAAAAATAAAGGTTTTGTCTCTCCATTTTGGCTACCTTCAGATCCTGCCCCCCCAGCCCCCAGTACCTCAGAAAGTTCACACATTTTTAAAATTCCAAAAATGGACAGAGTTCACATGTTTTCCCCAAAAGACTCTTAGGCTCCCAAGCAAAGCAGAAAATATGGTGAAATCTCATTCCCTGATAGCTGAGATATTAAGAAAAACTCAACAGCCAAAAATAGCAATCTGGTTTTAAAATAGGCACATGATCTGAATGGACATTTCAAAAAAAGACATAAAAATGACCAACAGGTATACAAAAAATGCTGAATTATCAGAGAAATGCAAATTGGAGTCAAAATGAGACCAGGTGTGGTGGCTCATGCCTGTCATCTCATCATTTTGGGAGGCTGAAGAGGGAGGATTACTTGAGTCCAAGAGTTTGAGACCAGCCTGGGCAACATAGCAAAATCCTGTCTCTATAAAAATAAAATTTTTTTAGTAAAAATAGAAAGAACCAAAACAAGATGCCACTTCACACCTGCTAGAATGGCTATTATCAAAAAGACAAAAGGTAACATGTGTTGGCAAGGATGTGGAGAAAAGAGAACTCTAACACTCTTGGTGGGAATGTAAATGAGTCTAGTTACTATGGGGAACAGTATGAAGGTTCCTCAAAAAACTGAAAATAGGACTGCCCTATGAACCAGTGCTCCCACTGATGGGTATATATTTAAAAGAAAGGAAATCAGTGTATCAAAGAAACAATTGCACTCCCAAATTTATGGCAGCACTGTTCACAACAGCCAAGATATGGAATCAGCCTAAGTGTCCATCAGTGAATGAAAGCATAAAGAAATTGTGGTAGATGTACATCATGGAATATTATGCAGCTGTTTAAAAAAATGATATCCTGACATCTGCAGTAACATGGCTAGAACAGGATGTCACTATGTTAAGTGAAATAAGCCAGGCAGAGAAAGACAAACGTTACATGTTTTTACTCATATATGAAAACTAAAAAAAAATTGATCTTGTGGAAGTAGAAACTAGAATGAGAAATCCTAGAAGTTAGGAAAGGTAGCGGAGAGGGAGAGGTGAAGAGAAGTTGGTTAATGAGTACAAAAACACAATTAGATAACAGGAATAAGTTCAAGTGCTCAATAGCACAGTAGGGTCACAATTATTGTGTTTCAAAATAGCTAGAAGACTTGGAATGTTCCCAACACAAAGAAAAGATAAAGTTTCAGGGTGATGAAACCCCGAAACATCTCCCATCTCCTTGATTTTATCATTATACATTATATGTAAGTATCAAAATATCACATGTACTCCATAAATATGCATCATTATTATGCATCAATAAAAAATTACTTCTGAAAAAAGTACCACCCCTTCTGCCAACTTCCTAAGGCAGTTGGAAAACTGATCAGCCTCGAACACAGAGAAAGGTGTTGCTAATTTCAATCGTCTTGGATCTGACGTGGCCATAATTCCTGTCACATGTGAGACTGTGCAAAGATTTTTGCTAAAAATTCCCATCCAGGGCTAGGAAGAACCCTAGTAATTTTCTCTAACCTCTTCATGTTACAGATAAGGAAACAGGTTTGTGGTCACTTCAGCCAGATAGCAGTAAAACTTAGGTGAATCCTAGGCCTCCTGACTTCGAATTCAGTCAAATGGAATACCAAGCTTCTAATATTGAAAAATAACAGGACGGACTTGGTGGCTTAGCCTGTAATCCCAGCACTTTGGGAGGCCGAGGCAAGAGGATTGCCTGAGCCCACAGATTTGAGACCAGTTCAGGCAACCTGGGGAGACCTCATCTCTACAATAAATCAAAAGTTAGCCAGGCATGGTAGCGCACGCCTAGAGTTCCGGCTACTTGCAAGGCTGAGGTGGAAGGATCACTGGAGCCCAGCAGGTCAACACTGGGGTGGCTGTGAGTGTGCCACTGCACTCCAGCCTGGGTGACGGAGTGAGACTCCAACTCAAAAGAAAAAAAAAGGAAAGAAAAGAAAAGAAAAATAACAATGGTTATGGTGTGGTATGCGTAATTAGAGACGCTTAACCAGCTCAGATTCAAATACTATACTAGCTTATCTTTTTCTTTTACAAATGTCATTTCATTTAGTCTTTAATATCATCCTCATTGTACAGATAAGTAAACTGAGACTCGGAGAAGTAACTTTCCTCAGAGGGAGGGATACAGACCATGTATATTATTCTTTCTTTATTATCTTTGATTATTATTATTTAATCGGGTGGCTTTGGGGGAAAATAGTCCAATGTCTACATGTTGCCAGGACATGGCAAACATCAAGACTCATTAAAAAAGACACATAAATGCCTTTTTAATCAATGGATAAATAATCTCCTTTAATTCCTAAAAACAGCTAGAATATGAGAAAGCATCAATTAATTACAATTAATACCAAAGTCTTTAAAATAATGCTGAGGTTCCTGTTATAATGTTGGCAGAGATGATGATACTTTAGTTTAATAGACTGTTCCAACATAGAACATCATAGTATTAATGGTAAAAAATGAAACTAAAGTTATATTCAGTAGATTATTTTATTTCTATCTTTAATATTTATAATAAATCAAACACCCATCTTTTCAATATTTAACAAGTAACATAAAATGCTTAATTTATTCTAACTTAATTAAATAGCATAAGATGTGATTTCTCAACAAATAGATTCTATAATGACTTACATCATATTTGAATTACAGCCCAAGTACTTATGAAACCATGGACTAAATTTAACTGTGTGTTCTGGCTTTTTGTGTGTGTATCTCTCTCTCTCTCTCTCTCTCTCTCTCTTATATATATATATATATATATATATAAGAGAGAGAGAGAGAGAGAGAGAGAGAGAGAGATTGTTATGACTCAATGTGTAAAATTCTTATATTTTATGTGTTTAAAAATTAAAGAATATATTTTTATGATTTTATGCTTTTTCTTTAAAAGACCTAATAACAGAGAAGATTTTCAACTACAATTTGGAAGCATTTCTCTGCAGATAAGCCATCGCATTGTCTTTAAACTTCATTCCTAATATACAGAAAGCCAATTGGTTAGAATACCAACGTATTTTCTCTTTTTTAGCACCAGCTTCTTTAAAATAATGCTGGGGTTCCTGTTATAATGATGGCAGAGATGGTGATGCATTAGTTTAATAGACTGTTCCAGTGTAGAACTTCATAGCATTAATGGCAGGAAATGAAGCTGAATTATTATTTAAAGGACAATTATTAAAGGACAGTCATTCATTTACTCTCTTATACATTAATTGAACTACCATTTACTCTTGGTTAGTACCTTTTTTTTGCTTTTAAGGATTTCTTTTTAAAAAATCAACCTTATTAAAGTATAATAACAATACAATAAACTACATCTTTTAAAGTTTTAAATTGATGACTTTTGACAACACACACAAAACCACCACTACAGTCAAAATACAAAACGTTTCCATCGCCTCCCAAAAGATTCTTTCCTCCACTGCAGCCCCAACCTCCACGAATGCACTTTTCATCACTGTAGCTTTGTTTGCATTTTCTAGAATTTTATATAAATGGACTCATATGGTATGCACTCTTTTGTGTCCGGTTTCTTTCACTCAGCATAATGGTTTTTGAAATTCTTCCATGTTACTACATCTGTCATAGTGCATTCATTGTCATTGCTGAGTCATTTTCATCGTATTGATCTACAATCACATTTTGTTTGTCCATTTAGTAAATATTGATGAATATTTGAGTTGTTTTCATTTTGGGTCTATTGTGAATAATTATACTACAAACATTTATGTACAAATCTTTTTGTGGATATAAATGTTTATTTCTCTTGACCAAATACCTAGGAGGGGTATTCTGTTTGTATAATATGTTTAACATTTAATGAAACTGCCATATTCTTCCAAAATAGTTGAACCATTTTATATTTATATGTGTAAATCTTTGCCCATTTTAAAAACTGAGTTGTGTATCTTATTAGTTATAAGAAGAATCCTGTTTATTTTCTGAGACTGTATCCTTTGTATGCACAGATATATGCATCGCAAATATTTTCTTCTACTCTGTGGCTTGACTTTTTATGCTGTTAGTGGTGTCACTGGATGAGTTTCTAACTTTAATAGAGTTCAATTTATCATTTTTTTCTTTTCTTTTTTTTAAAGGCTAGTCAAGTGAAGCAGTGGGAGTGGAGAAAGAACAAAAAAATATGTAACTGGTTGTGATCGATTAGCTGTAAGCACCACTGCACTCAAACCAGCCTATCAATTTTTTCTTTTGTGGTTTGAGCTTCATAGGTCATATCTAAGTAGTCTTTGACTACACCCAGTCATAACATTTTTTCCCATTTTTAAAATACATATATATATTGAGTTGGAGTCTTACTCTGCCACCCAGGCTGGAGTGCAGTGACACAATTATGGCTCACCACAACCTTGACCTCCTGAGCTCAAACGATCCTTCCACCTCAGCCTCCCAAGTTTCTAACACTACAAGCACATGCCACCATGCTCAGTCAATTGTTTTTTAATTTTTTTGTAGAGACAAGGTCTTGCTATGTTGCCCAGGCCAGTCTCAAACTCCTGGGCTCAAGCAGTCCTCCCACACTGGCCTTCCAAAGTGCTGGGATTATAGACATGCACCATCACACAGCCTTCTCTTTTAAAATTGTTGTGATATTGGCTTTTACATTTTAGTCTATGATTAATTTTATGTATAGAGTAAGATAAGTGCTAATGTTTTTTTTTCATAAGGATACCTAATTATTTTAATGCTACTTGTTGAAAATCAACTGAATATATATATACACATATATAATATATAAAAAATTATTACTGAGCTCTATTCTCTTCTATTGATCTGTATTACTTGTATTGATCTATATGCCTATCTTTTCACAAATATTATAATTTAATTATTCTAACTTTATAGTAAGGCATAAAACCAAATAATATAAGACCTTGAACTTCGTTCTTTCTAAAAATCACTTGACTATTTTAGGTCATTTCCATTTCTCTGTAAATTTTTAGAATCAGCTTTTCAATTTCCACAAAAAAACTTTGAATTATCCTTTTTATACGGTGTTTGATTCATATTGCTATACCTTTTTAATGGATTTTTGCATCTAGATTGATGAAGAAAAATAGTCTGAAATTTTCTTTTTCTTTTTCTCTTTGGTATTTTCAGGTTTCTCTTTAGGTATTTTCAGGGTTAAGCTAGCCTCTGAAACTGAGCTGGAAAGTGTTCTTTCCTCCCCTGTTCTCTGAAAGAGTATAAGTTATGATTCCAATTAATGTTCCAAAGAATTCTCCACTGAAGCCATCTGGGCCTAAATTTCTTACTGCATGAAATTTTTGATAATGAATTCATTTTCATTATTAGAGTGCTATTCAGATTTTGTTTCATCTTACAATTGTGGTTGTATTTCTCCAGAAATGTATCTATTTCATTGAAGTTATTTCATTTTTTGGCATGCATTTGTTCACCATATTATCTTATTGCATTTTCATGTCTGTAGGATCTGTAGTGATAACGCTTCTTTCTTTCCCAATATTGGTGATTTATGTCCTATTGCTTTATCAGTTTAATTAGGAGTCTATCCACTATGTTGATCTTTCCCCCCCAAAAAACTACTTTTGGCTTTGCTAATATTTTCTATGATTTGTTCCTACCTTAGCAACATTTACTCTTGTCTTCATTATTTTCTTCCTTCCACTTACTTTGGATTTACTTTGCTCTTCTTTTCTAGTGTCTTGAGGTGGAAACTGTGGGAACCACAGCCATTGGCCCCCTAATGATTCACTGATAAATCACTGGCATGAGGTAAGACTGATTAATAGGACAAGAGGAATACAAATTTCACTTGATATGTATACCTAGGGGCCTTCAGAATGAAGACCCAATTTTCCAATGAGTGACAGAAACTTAAATATTACCTAAGGTTACAGAAAGAATTGATGCATTCTGGTAAAACAGGTTATGGAAGGGAGAAGAAGAGGAATTATATTGAGGGGTAACAAATGATTGAGCGAATGAATGGATTTAAGATACAGAGAGTGACTGGTAAATAGCTCTCCTGGAAGTTGAATGAACTTGAGAGACAGGCATTTTGTAAAAGGGTTGGGCTAGGGCTGATTTCATTCTTCCTTACCTAATAACAGGTAGAGAGAGCAGCTTGGGAGAGACAATGTGAGGGAGGCCAAGGGAAGGTCAGAGAAATCTTGTGGCAAAAACATATTTGGGGATAAATTTCCATGCACCCCATTATACCTTAGGTCATTGTTCTGTTCTACTATAAACATTTAAAGCTACAAATCTCCCTCTAAGTATTTCTTTAGCTGCATCCCACAAATTTGAATATATTGTATTTTCATCATGATTGAGTTTAAAATATATTATAATTTATTTATGACTTCTCCTTTGACCCAGCAATATTTTTAATGTTTTCTAATTGCCAAATACCTTTGATTGACCTAACTAACTTAATGATATTGACTTCTAATTGATTTCATTGTGATCAAAGAACATATTTTGTACTTTCAATCCTTGTAAATTTATTAAGGCTTGTTTTTGGCCCAAATTATGGTATATATTGGTAAACTTACCATGTGTACAAAAACAAATGTGTGCACTAAAATGATGTTTATGTTTTAGTGACTGATGAGAGATCTTATAATTATTAGACTAAGACAGTTGATAATATGTTCAAATACTCTTTGTCTTTAATATTGATTTTTGCTTTCTTATCCTTTCAGTTCCTGAGAGATCACTAATAAAAATCTTGCACTAAAATTGTGGAATTGTCTTCTTATAATTATGTCAATTTTTGCTTCATATATTTTGAGGGTCGAATCTTAGGCATATACACATTTGTGTTTGTTTTGTCTTCTGATGAGTTAATATGCTTTGGCATTCCTTTTTATCTCTGGCAACACTCTTCTTGAAGTCTATATTATCTGATGTTAATATAGCCCACTTCAGTGTTCATATGCTTACTGTTTTTTGATACAATTCATTCCATTAATTTATTGTCAAGCTATTTGTATCCTGACATTTCAATTGCATTTCTCCTAGTCATATGTAGTTGAGTCTAGCCTTTTAAACCACTCTGACAATTTCTGTCTCTTAATTGGTATGTTTGTTCATTAACATCTCAAACGTGCATTCAGCTATTACAGTCACTTCAAAGACAGAAAGCTAATGCCTCCAGTGAAACTGGCAAAGGGACTGACAATAACCACAATGACAAACACAAGAACATGTAAACTTGGAAAAATAAATAAGGGAGTTTTAAATTGACTTCAACAGAATGTTTGAAACCTCAGTAAACTCAAAATAAACCATCTGTGAGCTCCCAGAGGATAAAATTCACTCCGTGTTGCAACCGTTTTGACATATTTAGCTCCAGTGTCATGGTCACCGCCCTATCAGCATGATAGGTTTACTGGGTTCAGGAACCCTTTCACTATTTAAATATTTTTGTTTTACAGCTGACTGGTAAAATTAGGGCAACAAATTCCTCATGAAAAATTTCTGAGCTAGAAATTCTAAAGACACTAGTCAATAGATCAAAAGCTCATTTTTATTCCTGAACTAAAGCTATATAAAACAATACATCAAGCAAAGTTCTTCTCTTTTTCTGAAATGCTCATTCATGAAAGTCAGAACTAAATTAATGGCTCACACTTTTAGAGCTTCAGTTTAAAATGTGGTTCAGATATTTTCTATTGAAATATTCACCATAAAGGATCTCTAATTAGTTCAAGCAAGAAATGTCTAATTTGTTTCCTTTTTAACAAGTATTTTTCAAACTGAATTGACCACTAAGACATGGATGACTCTTAAAAAGTTTTGTTTATGGGTTTCTGATTCCCAGTGAAAAAATAATTCTACCCATCACAGAAGGCTGTAGTTAAGGCTCATGTCTTTCCTGAACCCTCCAGATTCTCCAGGCCACAATTTTCTTTCCTTTCACTAAGCTTTTATACCACTCTTTGTCTGCTCCACTTATTTTGATACTATTTGGACATTTACCTGTGAATCTTGACCACCTGTAATTTTACTGTAAGAGATGGATAGCAAATGAGTTGATGAAATCACTTATGAGTCTCAGGGAGGAATATAGGTTAGCTCTCAAATTTTATAAAGAAGTCTAAAAGCAATTTTAAGAGTACAGCCCTCTGCTGTACTATTGCATTTTGCCCAGCATTATATTTGATAACAGCAAGAGTTATCTACATAATGCAGAGTGAGTTTCTCAGCAGGTCTGCTATCCAAGAGGAAGGGAACTCTGATCCTTAATGGCCAATGCCAGTTACCCAGACAGAATAGCTCCAGCATACAAACATGCGCTTGTCAAGGTGATGTACCAGTTGACGGAATCAAAAGGGAGTCACTAATGTTAAGAGAACCCTGACAAATAAAGCTGGGAAAAGCCATGAAGAGAGGGTTCTCACACTTGTATTCATGATGAAAGGGCAGAGCTCAAAATGGAGTTTCTCTGGCCTCCTTGAGCTCATGCACAATAATAATCCTTTTCCAGAACCCTGGGCAAACACACAAGATATTAAGATCAACATCCCCCAAGAATTTGTCTTTGGCTACCAGTCCAACCCTTCTCATCTAAGTGATTAACCACCCATCCAGCTACTGGCCCACCTTTGTCTATGTGCTCATGACTAACCCACCCATCCACCGAAGCTTTAAAAACCTCTAGTCTCAAGCATTTGCTGCCATATTTCCATCAAGCGTCTGGTCCCTTCTCTCCCTGGAGAAATAAATCTTTTCTAATCTACTTTCTAAATAAACTTTCTTTTCTAATCTAATTTCTGTGCGATTCTTTGCATCTTACCCGTGGCACTTGGCCACCAATCTAACACCTGATAGCGAAAAAGACTACAAAAACCACATCTTACCCAAAAAACAATTCTACAAGGACATGTGCCCAGAAGCTGCCGTTCCAACCTCAGACTGGTATCATTGTTACTGATTTTTTTTTAATCCCAGGACAGTTATTGTAAAACAATTGTGTACCCCTCCTCCTTTTTCCTTTAAAACCCTTTGTCAGCCAGGTGCATTGGCTCACACCTGTAATCTTTGGGAGGTGGAGGCAAGAGGATTGTCTGAGTCCACAGGTTCAAGACCAGTCTGGGAAACATGGTGAGCCCTCTGCTGTACAATAAAAAAAAATTAGCTGGGCATTGTGGTGCACACCTGTAGTTCCAGCTACTTGGCAAGCTGAGGCAGAAAGATAGCCTGAACCAAGCATGTTAAGGCTGCAGTGGCCATGAACTTGCCACTGCACCCCAGCCTGGGTGACAGACTGAGACTCCAACTCAAAAAAAATTAAAAATAAATAAAAATAAAACCCTTTGTCTTCCTTGCCCTCCCTGAATACACTCATAGTTTACTGTGGTATGTGTATTTTCATTATAATTCTCTATTTCCAAATAAACATAATTTTATTTTGGGGATCCTTTCTCTGTTTGTTATTTGGGTAACAGTGACATAGCCAGAAGGACATGTCCCATAATAAAGTCAATTTTTGCTCTAATTCCATGCTATCGTGGGGACAGAAATGGGATGATTCTTTTCCTCCCCATCATAAGGGTCACAACTGACACTGCTATAACAAGAGAAAAAGCATAACAAATTTATTAATGTGCATAAACACAGAAACCAGAAAAAAATTTGAAAACTCAAAGAAGGGCCAGATGGTTGACACTTAAATACCTTCTTTATTGAGGAGAGGGAAGTGGGGGTGCTTTAAAGGGACCCAAAGACCAAACGATGATTTGTAAATGACTCTCTTTGAAATTTGAATTAGCCACAGAGGCAGACATCTTGTGAACAAGTCCCTCTAGGTGTGCTTACATTCTTCAGTCCTCTGTTCTAGTATCGATTATGAGTTTTCAGAGAGGAAAAGGGAGGCACTGTGCTCTCTCTGGCAGGTTCAATCTTAAGGTAAATAAGGAAGCATTCTAGTAAAATCTCTTCCAACAACAGTTGACCTTCAAGGGACTTCAGTTTAAGATGATTAGCATACTAGGGTGCCATATTTGAGGGTAAAATTCCCTGGGTCTCTTGAATGTGTAATTTGGGCCTTTGGATGAAGCTTTCCATCCTCAGTGCTAACTGAGCATCAAGAAGAGAAGGTAGAATTTGCCTACACTTCTGTGGCTACAGCCTTCTAATTCATCCAGGACAACTTCTTTATCTCCACTTCTGGTGCATCTCTGGATTCAGCCTCACTTCATACTTGAAATAAACACATAGCCCTGAGTGTATTCAGGGAACCTGACTTGAATACTCCTCTGGGTTGGCACAGTTCAAGTACCCAATATGGACATGTAAATTAGATTGTGTCCTGAGCATTGTACGGTGTCCAGTCCTCTTGCTGCTACTCCCACTCTAACCCTGAATCCTCTGCCCTCAGAAGCTGACTGGTGTTCAGCCCTTATGACTTGACCTATACAGAGTTAGGAGACTTCCCTGGTGTCTCAGATCAGGAGAAACAGGACATTCAACAGATAGTTCAGTAAGCTCATCAACAAGTCCCAACAGGTTCCAGTCCTCAAGAATAGTGTGCCTATAGTGGCATTTGCCAGTTTCTCAGTTGGTGTTACAGCCTCCAAGGATTCTACACCCATGGCACTGAAAAGCCAATACACTGAGACAGCAGTCATTGCAGATGAAAGAGTTTAATAATTGCAAGGCATCCAAGTGGGAGGACAGCACATATTTTTCAAATCAATCTCCCCAAGAACTCAAAAGCTAGGGTTTTTAGGGTAACTTGGCAGTCAAAGGGCTAGGGAATTGAAACTGCAGATTGGTTTAGGATGAAATCATACAGGTGTTGAGATTGTCTACGGATACCAAATCAGTTTTGGGGAAGGGTTCTCTGGTCCCTTGTCCAATCAGCATCAGATGCTCTACCAGAAGGTAGAGTCTGAAAAATATCTCAAACACCAGTCTTAGGTTTATGGTATGCACAGGAACAATTGGGAAAATTTCAAATCTTGTGAACAATGGATGTAGGAGGGAGAATCGCTGGTGATGAAAGCTGTGCACATCCTTCAGCAGATTAAACTTCTGGATGCCATCAAAGAGGTCAGCATAACCTACAGTCCATTGTTCTTCAAGAGAAAAACAAGTTTGTTAATCTTGAAGGCAGCTCCAGGGGCTAGAATATGCATGGGGGAGAAGAGGTCAAAGAGAAAAGAAAATAAGTATAGAAAACAACTAATGATCAGCTATGCCTGTATCTTAACAAAATTCAGGCCTCCATTACAATTCTAACCTTATGGTCTTCTATTACTTTTATGAAGGTGGTTTTGTGGCAGCCTGACTGGGTTCTTATACCCACTGCCCAGAAAGAAAACAAGGCTAATATAGCTATTAAAGTGGAGAAAGAATTGAATATTGCAAAGCAGCTGAGCAGAGAGGACAGGAGATATTACTCAAATATGCCTAGACAAAAATTTGGAAGCTAGGGTTTTTAAAGGGAATTTGGCAGGCAGGGGGATAGGGACTACTGATTGGTTAATGATTTCATGGGGGTGTCAAAACTGTCTTTACATCACAGAGCCAATTTCTTGGAGGGGGAATCACCAGAGAGATGGAGCCAGCTTCTTGGCATGTGCTCTGGGTGGGCCCAGGTGGGACCTCCAGTCTGTCAGAGTACAAAGTATGAAAAAGATCTCAAATACCATTCTTGGGTTTCACAATAGATGCTACCTATAACGCAAGTCCAATGACCATCAGTCCCTGAGCAGTGAGACATTATAGAGGTAGTTTAGGAAGAATGTATGCAGATGTCCCTGGAGTTTGGGCCACCTTAGTCCTTCAACCTCCACTTTTGTATCTAGGTAATCCCGGGCCTATTGCTTAAGGGAAAATATCAACCTTGTGGGACAGATTCCCCCTCCCCAGGGGTCAGAACATGAAGATAACCAATTGCCCTTGTTGGAGTAACCGCAGACCTAGAAACAAATGATTTGTTCCATTCTAACCAAAGTTGCAGCTTTTCAGAGCTCAGATATCTTCTATAGCTTTTACCCTGTGTCCCAAAATTAATTTTATACAGGCAATTTTAGTTTTACAGCTAGAACCTTAGTAATTTCAACCACTAATTTATCACATATAATATGCCACTATGCTGGGTCTTCTAAATACATGATCTCATTTAATCTTCCCAGAAACTCTTCCCAGGCAATCCAAGCTTAAGAGGATACAATTTTCCCACAGTCTCAAAGCTAGTAAATGGCAGAGCCAGGACTTAAAATAAACTGTTTTCACCGTTTGTTGAAAAAAAACCATCCTTTCCCTCATTAAATGGTTTTGTACCCTCATCGAAAATCATTCGACAATATATGCCAGAGTTTATTTCTGAGTTCTCTATTTTTTATCCCTTTTTAAGGCTGAATAATATTCCATTGTATGAACATATTATACTCTTATCTCAGTATTTAAATAAGTTGATGGTTGTCACCTCTGTGGTTTGTGAACTACTGAGCACATGCCCAGGAGCTTTTTTTTTTTCTTTTGAGTCAGAGTCTCACTCTGGCAGCCAGACTGGAGTGCGGTGGCATGCTCACAGCCTCTGCAGCCTAAACCTTCTGGATTCAGGCAATATTTCTGCCTCAGGCTTCCAAGTAGCTGGAACCACAGGCACATGCCACCATGCCTGGCTAATTTTTGATTTATTGTAGAGATGAGGTCTCACCATGTTGCTCAAGCTGGTCTCCAACCCCTGGGCTCAGGCAATCCTCTCACCTCCACCTTCCAAAGTGCTGGGTTTACAGGCTTGAGCCACTGTGCCCATCCTGAGCTTTGTTTTGATTATTAAAACATTGTCCTCTCTGGGTCAGATGCACTGGCTTACACCTATAATCCCAATACTTCGGGAAGCTGAGGTGAGAGGACTACTTGAGCCCAGGAGTTTAAAACCAGCCTGGGCAACATAGCAAGACCTTGTTACTACAAAAAACTAAAAAAATTAGCTGGGTGTGGTAGCACACACCTATAGTCCCAGCTATTTGGGATACTGAGGTGGAAGGATCACCTGAACCTAGGAGGTCGAGACTGTCGTGAGCTGTGATCATCATGATCATGTCACTGCACTCCAGCGTGAGCTGTGATCATCGTGATCACGTCACTGCACTCCAGCCTGAGTGACAGAGTGAGACCCCTACTCAAAAAAAAGGAACCACTGCACTTGCTGAAAAATTAATTAATTAATTAATTAATTAACTGTTGTGTTTCCAAAACTCACACTGTTAATCTCCATGATATCTAGTAGATTTAACCCTTTGAAAACTATTTCTTAGAGTGGCTTTGGGATCAAAAACGTGCTGCTTACCCTCTTGGTTTCCTCTGAACCTCAATTTCCCCATCTGTAAAATGAAGATAATTGCACCTTTTCCCACAGAATGTTATAAAGTTTAAATGATATAATGTATGCAAAAAAAAGCATGATCTCGATCACAAACTCCCTTATTTTCATTTTTCTTCTTGACTCAAGCTCCCACCTTCCAGTCCTGGGTGCCCAGAATCTCTGCTGTGTGGTATGGGCTGTGTGCTTAAGAAGACCCTAGATTCTGAGACTTCCATGCCTTCCACATCTCTGGGAAGCATTGGGAGGACCATGAGCTGACTGCTCTTCACAGCTCTGCCAGACACTCCACTCAGCTGCACCCTCGTCATTGCAAAGTCTTTCATTCTACCATGAAAGATATGAAGCCACAAGTGCAAATACCCCTTGGAGAATCAGCATAGAAAATACAATAAATTTACACTCAAGTATTTTAGACACAAGTACTAATCTCTGAAGGGAAATGTCATAGAATCTAAGAGTTCTAGGCCAGGTGTAGTGGCTCATGCCTGTCATCCCAGCACTTTGGGAGGCGGAGGCAAGAGGATTGCCTGAGCCCAGGAGTTTGATACTGGCCTGGGAAACCTGGTGAGACTTTGTCTCTACAAGAAATCAAAAAATGAGCCAAGGGTGGTGGCATGGCTGAAGTCCCAGCTACTCAGGAGGCTGGGAAGGATTGCCTGAGGTCCTTCCCAGGTCAAGGCAGGTCAAGGCTTCCATAGCCATGAGAGTGCTTCTGCACTCCATCCTAGGCAACAGAGTGAGAGTCTGATTTTTAAAAAAAAAAAAAAAAAAAGCACCTAAGAGCACTAGCACCTCAAAGGAAGGAAAAGAAGGGATGAAGACAAACTTTTCACTTTTATTCCTTCTCAGTTCCTTTCTAACCCTTCCTATGGCTCAGGAGGGATTCACATCTGAGAAAAGCCAATGTCACTTGTTGACTTCATCAATGGGAACTGGCACCCAACTATAAGGAGCACCTCTATATCCCTGCCACAACACACACACATACACCACAACTCACACACATGTCACCTCTACAGCTAGGAGCCATAGGAGACCTTATCCGCAGGGAGCTATTCACCTCTTTTCTCTAGGCCTGTTTCTTCATCTTTAAAATAAGCTGGAGCCAGCCATGTTGACTCAGACCTGTTATCCCAGCACTTTTGGGGGCTGAGGCAAGAGGACCACCCAAGTCCAGGAGTTTGAAAGGCCAAGACGGAAGGATCGCCTGAGACCAACAGCTCAAGGCTGAGGTGGCCGTGAGTGTGCCACTGTACTCCAGCCTGGAGACAGAGTGAGACTCCAACTCAAAAAAATAAATTGAAAATAAATGAAATAGCCGGATTCAGTGGCTCAGCCTGTAATACTGCGCCTTTGGGAGGCCGAGGAGAGTGGATTGCTTGAGCCCGCGGGTTCAAGACCCGCCTGGGCAGGCAAGACCTCATCTCTACAATAAATCAAAAAATTAGCCGGGCGTGGTAGCGCACGCCTGTAATTCCAGCTACTTAGAAGGCTAAGGTGGAAGGATCGCCAGAGCCCAGCAGGTCGAGGCTGTGGTGGCCGGGAGCAGCCACTGCACTCCAGTCTGGGCGACAGAGTGAGACTCCAGCTCAAATAAATAAATAAATAAATAAATGGAATAAAATTAAATTTAAAATAAGGTGGTTCTATATGAAATGCTCTCTAATGTTCCAGTCAATTCTGACAGTCTGCACTGACATAGTCATTATTTCAAGCAGATCATAAAGGTATGAAGTACAACTATCTGTATAACCCCACTCACACCTTGGTTGGCTGGGGTGAACTGCCAGCCCCTTGTACTCTGGCTGGGCCTCTTTCCTCTGTTTGCACTCTTGGCTGTGGTGATCTTATCCAGACCTGTGGCTGTAAATACCCCACCCCCCATTTCCGGAAAGACATGTTATCTCTAGCCCAGACCTGTCCCCTGAACTTGACTGGTATAAAACAGCCACCTCCACTTGGATGTCTAATAGCCATTCAAGTTTACAGGTTCCAACTGAGCTTCTGATATTTGGTCCCCAAACGTGCCCCTCCCCTTTCTGCTCCATCTCAATTCACGGCAATTCTGCCCTTCCTGTGGCTCAGATACAGGACTCTTCTCTTTCCCTAATGTCCCACATCAATCCCTTGTGAAAGCCTTTGACACTAGTTTCAAATGCATTAGAATTCGGTGATTTGCCACCACCTCCACTGCCCTTAGCCCCAGACCCCAGCACCGCTCACTCATGTTGTTACTATAGCTTCTCACGGGTCCCCTCACTCCCACCCTCATTCCCCTAGAGTCTTTTCTCAGAAGAGCAGCTGGAATTAGGCTTTTAAAACAAAAGTCAGACCATGCCTCTTCCCTGCCCAAACCATGTGATCACTTCCCTTTTCTTTCAAAGGAAAACCAAGGCCAGTCTGGCTTTGTTTCACCTCTCTGACCTCATCCTCTCCATTTCCCCCTCGCTGTGTCCCTACGAGTACCCTCCTGGCTGTTTCTGGAACATTCTAAACATGCCCTGCCTCAAGGCCTTTGCACTTCACTCTTTCTTCTGCCTGGAATGCTCTTTCCCAAACAGCCACATAACCCTCCATTGCCTACACAAGTTGCCTCCCAACTGAAAATCACAGCCACCTCCTATCCCCAGCAGTCCCCTTCCCCTGTGACCCTTAACTTTTGCCACCACCCTGATTATCTGACATACTACACATTTCATTTATTGATTGTTTTTGTATGTGTTGTCTCGCACACACAAACACACCGATGTCATCCCCATGATGGCTTAAACATTTGCTCAATTGCTTTATCTTCAGGTCCTACAACTGTGCTTGCCACTGAGTACGTTTGTGATATTTGCTGAGTGAATGAACCCATGGGTTTACTAAAGATGAGCGGCACACTTCCGAATTGTAGGTGAGGAGTTGGGAGGAGTTAGTAACCACTCAAGTCTCAGAACAACATGCATGTCCAGCAAACACCTGCAGCACACCCAGGTGACCAGAAGCTAGCTGGGTGTGTTGTTATAGATCGTACACAGCTGACCTGCCCAACCGGCGGTCCCTGTGAACACTAAAGGAGAGGTTACATTTCTACCTTCAAACCCTGCAAAGTACACCACTCTGTGAGTCACCATGGGTCGACGGTAATGCATGTGGGTCTCTGGAAAAGGCGTGGGAGGTAAGCCAAGTCCAGCTCACGTGGAAATCCCACCAGCCGGGAGAGTCAAGTCCTGTTGGCTCCCCAAGAACCCAGCCTGTCACCATCATATCTGGCATCTAATGGGGTCTTGGAAGCCAGAGTGTTCTTGAGGTTGAATCCATCCACAATTGAGTATCTTCCTTCTCTATGTCTCTCCAAGGCTGGAGGCAGCCAAGAATGTGGTGTGAGCTTTGCGTGATGTTGGGAGTGTGTGTGGGTTTGGTTTTGCACGCAGCTTTGATTTCCTCATCTGGGCCATCTCCACCCAGTGTGTAAACACCAACAGGATATTGGCTCAGACTTAGCAGCTGAGATTCAGTCTTCTAGAAGAGCTGACACCTCCAGCTGTGGGAGTTCTCTGGAGTCAGAGGTGGTGTGGTCCGGATGGGATATGTGTATTGAATAGCTTCAGATTTATTTATCATAAAGTAGAGTTGTTTGTTTTCACATATGCCACGATTGTGACCTCCTTGAGAACAGGAACTGGGGTTTGTTCATCCTTCCTTCCCCAGAGCCTGGTGTGATATCTGACACATGGTCACTCTGTGTCACTACACTGGACCACAGAGCTCCCCCAAGGACTCTCATACTCCCTTTAAACTTAGGCATCAGCCGGGCTCGGTGGCTCAGCCTGTAATCCCGCGCCTTTGGGAGGCTGAGGTAAGTGGATTGCCTGAGCCCGCGGGTTCGAGACCTGCCTGGCAGCGAGACCTCATCTCTACAATAAATCAAAAAATCAGCCAGGCGTGGTAGCGCATGCCTGTAATCCCGGCTACTTGGAAGGCTGAGGCGGAAGGATCGCCGGAGCCCAGCAGGTCGAGGCTGCGGTGGCCGGGAGCGGCCACTGCACTCCAGTGTGGGCGACAGAGTGAGACTCCAACTCAAAAAATAAAAAATAAAAAAATAAACTTAGGCATCATAGTCATTGTGCTTGTCACTTCTAAATTAGTTACAATAAGCAGAGATTAATTTTGTAATAAGAGGCAAAAAGAAGAAAAGAAAGAAAGCCATCGTTCCTGCCTCTTTCTTACCCAAGACCTTCTCTGGCAGCAGAGCTTGGCTATGGGGCTTGGGTGGAGTTTCAGGTGTACAGACTGAGTTTCTCTCTAGTCCAGCAAGCAAAGGTCATCAGACAAGTTTTTTAAAGAACAAGGGGATGTGTTTTGCTAGAAATCAATTATAGAGGCAAAATAGTAAAAATACAATTTTTCATGGTATTCAGCCATCTTAATTAAAATAATTTTCTTTTTGAGTCAGGGTCTCACTCTGTCACCCAGGTTGGAGTGATGATCACAGTTCACCCCAGTCTCAGCCTCCTGGATTCAGGCAGTCCTTCCACCTCAGCCTCCCAAGTAGCTGGGACTACAGGTGCCTGCCACCACGCCTGGCTAATTTTTGTTTATTTTGTAGAGACAAGGTCTCACTATGTTGCCTAGGCTGTTCTTGAACTCCTGAGCTCAAGCAATCCTCTAACCTTGACCTCCCAAAGTGCTGGGATTACAAGCATGAGCCACCATGGCTTCCTGGCCTTAATTAAGAATTTTAAAGTACTACTTCCAGCCAGGCGCAATTGTTCATGCCTGTAATTCCAAAGCTTTGGGAGACCAAGGAGGGAGGACTGCTTGAGTCCAGGAGTTCAAGATCAGCCTGGGCAGCATAATAAAACCCCATCTCTACCAAATAATTAAATAAAGTACTACTTCTGAAGCAAGAAATTATTGGGAACGACTCTCAAGGAATAAATCATAATGGTTAATTGCCTGCTGATGGCATTATTCATCTTAGTTCCAAATCCTGGCCTTGATACTTGTGAGCTGTGTGATCCTGGACAAGTTACTTAAGCTCCTTGCCTCTCAGCTTCTCCATCCCAGAAGCAGGGATACAAATAATGTCTGTTGCAGTGGTTGTTATAAAGAGCAAAGAAAATAATATCTGGGAAGGGCTTACTTAGCACAATGTCTGTATGGAGTAAGTGCTTAATCAGTGGTGGCTATTAGTGTCATTATTGTCATTAATCGCACTTTCCCACACCTACTCCTTAGTCCTCTTCCTGGGTCTAGCTCCCAGCTAATGACAGGGTGCTCTGGTCCTTCTTCACGACACCTCCAAGTTCTCATCTCTAAATAAGCCAACATAGTTGCACTCTCGCCTCCTTTGAGCCAGAGGAATTCTGGCATGCCACAGTTTCTCTCCTGACTTGTGGGTCTGACTCTCTCTCCACACATTCTGAAATGTCTTTTTCTTTCTACCTTCTTACCCAGATGTTTTGTGAGCTCTAGTACTAAGGCTCTTTCCTCAGCTCTCCTACATTCTTCTCTCATTTTTTAATAGACCTTATTGCTGGAGAGGGGGGAGTTTTAGGTATACAGAAAACTAGAGCAGAAGGTACAGAGAGTTTCCATACATCCCCTGAGCCCAGGTTTCCAGTCTCTCCTATAATTAACCTCTTGATTAGTGTGGTCCACCTGGTATAACTAATGGACCCGTATGGATGCATCATTATTAATTCAGTCCACAGTTTACATTAGGGCTAATCTTTGGGAGGTACTTTCTTGTCTCACCTCTTTCTTCCTCCTGTCCCAGCCCCCTTTTTATTGGGGGGCCATTCCCTCCTCTATCATCTGCCCAACTGACATCCAAGTCATTAATGCTTTTGCATGATCCTTTCCGTAGCTTTAAAGTATGATCTATGTTTACAGAGCAATCGCCACATTTAAAAATAATTGGAGTCCAGGTGTCGTGGCTCACGTCTATAATCACAGCACTTTGAGAGGCCGAAGCAAGAGGATCTCTTGAGGACAGGAGTTTGAGACCAGCCTGGGCAACATAGCAAGAACTTATCTCTAAAAAAAAAAAAAAATTCAAAAAATAAGCTGGGCATGGTGGCACATGCCTATAGTCCCAACTACACAGGAGGCTGCGATGGAAGGATCGCCTGAGCCCAGGAGGACAAGGCTGTGGTGAGTGACGATTTTGCCACTGCATTCCATCCTGGGCAACAGAATGAGATCCCAACTTAAACAATCAATCCATCAATAAATAAAATAGTTAGATCCCCACATGTGCTTTCCTGGCAGACCTACTGTCTTCACTCTTGGAAGGACTGTTCCCTCTGCAGAGCCCCCCTGAAATCACAGTCATGCAGCCTGCATGTGCTTTTGCACAAATCTAACAGAATGAAGAAACCACAGGGAGGAAAAAACCCATTGCTTTTTCTACCCTGCCCTGAGAGGCACTCTCCCTCACCACTTACTGTCAGCCCCATCCTCATCTGACCACAGGAACAGAAAACAAAATGAATACCAAGAGCCTGTGCCCCCCCTTCCTTCTTCCCAGAGTCCCCTTAATTAGCTTAACTAATTAGTTAATGAGAGAACATCTGCAAGACACCCAGGCTTGGAGGGAAAGGCCCCTTGATGCAAGGTGTTAGTGTGATGCTGTCATCAGAAGGTGACATTCCCATTTTTCTCCATTTCCCTGTCACCCATGCTATTAACGCCTCAGGAGTCTGTCCTCGGGCTCACAGACGTCCTCCTAGCAACGGCCCATTCCCTTGGCAACACCTTGACTCGCATTTGTCACCAACTCCAAAAAAACTGGAAGCCCAGTATCTGCCAGAGTTGCAACGTGAGGAAGCTGATATCTGGGACAAGTATGTTGCATTATTAAGGACATTCACATATAATTTACGGACAGAGTTTCAGGCCAGTGGCACATTTAGGCTACATCAGTGTGAATCCGTTTGGCTGGATTTGAAGTATACGTGCACATAATTCAATCACGTAACTGCATTTTCTTTGTTCAAAGTACACCACTGACAAATTTTTCACTCTTCAATCGGTTGCTTTGACAAGTGTAGCCATAGATTGAACTATCACTTTGTTTTTCTGCTTTATAGGGGCTGGGTTAGAAAAAGAAATCTTTTGGCATCATGTTTTAAATGGCATTTTCAAATCACAGAGGGGATTTACCACTTCCTCACAAGCGCAAAATGCCTCTAGGATGTGTGTTTAACTGCATTCCTGCCCCATCGTGTGCTGCGCAGAACTTACAAGCCCCCGGTGGAGAACTGGGGGCCAGTTTTATCATTAAATAAACTCTGGAATGCCCCAGGCAGGGTCGTTAACTTGTCTCCACTACAGACTACATGTCCAAATAGCCACCTCCCTTCTGTGGGTTCCCACAGGGCTCTGGGTGTGCCCGTAGTCTGCCCCCCTGGCATCAGGAGACAATTGGATCATTCTATTTGCACCAAGAGCAAGCAGCCAGTTCAGTTCAGTTCTGTACACAGGGAACAAAAAAATGAGCTCCAAATATAGACCACTGGACAATTTATTTGTCTTAAGAGTGTTTAAGACACACCAGTAAAGCCCCAGCAGCCTGTAAATAGTCAGCTTTGTGCAATTACCACACAAGTCTGGGGAGTTTTCTATGTGGAAGCCCTATGGTGGGTCACACCACTTAGGAGGCCTTGACAAGAGTCTAACCTCTTTGCATCCTCGACAACCCTGGAGATCAAGAACCCACCCTAACACCCTACTCCACGTTTTGTCTTTAAAGATTTGTATCATTGCTCTGCTCAAAAATAGCAGTTTGAAATTCCCATTTTTCCCAAAAATATATCAGAATTCATGAGAGTCTTAAAACTTCTTCATGTCAAATTCTAATTTTATAGAAGAGGAAACTGGTGCCCAGCAGGGTTTGTACACACAGTTGAGCCCGCTGCCTTCTAATTCTAGTGTTACTATCAACTCACTGGCCAGTATTTTTTAGCCTAGATTACAATAAGGAATCACTAAAACTGTTGTCTGAAGCATATACCTGTGTGTTCATAAGCCTATCAGAAAAAAAGAATAGAAAAAAGACTGAAGGAAGAACGGAGAGAGAGGGAGGAAGGTGGGGAAGGAGGGAAAGATTTAAAGCCCAATTTTCCCATTCATCATTTACAGATATCTTCTGGATATATGGGAAGGTCCCCACCACTCCAGAGCCTTCTCCACTCTGTCTGAGAGCATTCGTTCATCCATAATGTCCGAAGGTTTCAACTAGCTGGCTTGGCCTCCCCGTCCTCTTCTGGAGAGGTAAATGTGTCATCCCTCCCTACAGTCCATCACTGTGAATTGCAGAAAGGGACTCCTGGGAACATGTCTTAAACCCACAGCAGGAGAGGCCCCCACTGCCAAGCTTTGAAGTCCTGGATCCCCGTGAAGTCTCTAAGCAAAAGCAGCTGCCCATGGTGACAAGGGCAGAGTGAGGTGTGACTATGTATAAAAGTTGCCTGAGTGACAACAGTGAGCCTCTCTTGAAGACAAGTGGCTAAAGGGCAGAAATCTGGACAGAAGGGAAAAAAAACCCAAGCAAATCCACACAAGCACAGGAACAAGATTGTAAGATCGTTCGGCTTCATAGTCCAACACTAAGCACAGGTGGAAGAAGGGAACTCAGAGCACCTGTGCCCTCCAGGAAGGGACCACTGACACCCGCTGTTGATAGAGCTGATCAGGCAGTTCCAAAGTCTGGATGACTCAGAGACAGCAGCGCAGTATTTTTGTGAACCCCATCTCGTCCTCTTTCTTCCTTGAGGCCTCATGCTGTGCCTGCAAGATAAACCAGAAGGAACACCTAAGGGAGCCTTCACCCCCAACCAGCTAAGAGTCAGGACATGTTCATTAACTGATCTGACCTCGATCAGAGGAATCCTTGTCTGGCAAGCTGGGCGAATAACCAGGAAGCAGAAGAGTTAACAGGCTAACAAGGCAGCTCTGAGACCTTGAGTTTAAAAGGCTTCCTCAGTGGGTAACCTTGGGTAAGTTCTCTGACTTCACTATGCTTCCTCTGCAAAACAGGGGCAACAAAATTGTTACATCAATGAATGGAGACAATGTACACGGTGGCTAAATGTGATAAAAAGAGTGTGACCTTAAGCATGGTTCCTGGTGAAAACACAATCATTTCTCTGCCGTCATCTGCTAAGTAGCAGAACGGTGTTGACGTCTCCCTGAAAGGAATCAAGCGTGACACGTATCATTATCCTTGTCCCAGGGAGTGTGTTGGTCGTTTCCTTCTGTCTGTTTCACCAGGTGCAACCAAGGGGAAAATCACCTTTTTCTTTTTCACTTTGGGGAGTTAGTGGGACCTGAGAAATGGACATTTTGTTCTCAATTCTCAGTGGATTTAGAACAAAAGAAACCTGCAGAGCTCAGATAAACGTAGAACAAAGCTCACCCAGCGCTGCTGTTTCTGACTTCCTTGAATCGTGTGCATCTCCTAGTGGTGATCTTTCAAAATAACTCTGAAAGCCCGTCCTTTAGAGCGAGGGAGAATATGTGGGGGGATTTTTCCAGACTTCTAGGGCCGGCCCAACACACCAAGACATTTCACCGCTAAAGGGTCGATAGAAAGTCTCGTGCTTCCCTTAAGAAACATCAAGGAGATCGAGGGCCAGTGAACTCTCACCTCCAGTCTTCTGAGTCCAAGAGCCACAAAACACACTGTGTTTTGTGAAGTCCCAAACAAAACTGTAAGAATGTGTCATTAACTAGCAGTCTCTAGATACAACCCTGCACCTGACCAGGACCCCAGGACTCCTTGGCCTTTTAAGGGTGTCCCATAAATTACAAAATAAGGATTGTCAAAGAACGCAGACTTTGGAATCAGCCAGATCCATGAATGACTTCAGACTCTGCCACTCACTGACTGTGACCTTGGGCAAGTTGTGTAATAGTTCTAAGCCTCCGGGTCCTCCTCCAAAATGGATATGTGACCGCTTTGTAGGGTGGTTATAAAGTGTGCACAAGAATATTTATAAAACTGCCTGACCCCGCATCAGGCATAGAATAGGCCCTTGTCAACTTGATTTGTCCCCTGTTCCCTTCCTGGCCGTGACCAGTCCTGCGAGATATTCACTCCAAAAGAGTCAGGGACATAATCTTCAACACGAAGACACTCCCTGCAGGCTGGTCTATCCTTAGAAGGTAAGTCTCTAAACACAGATGTATATAGTGCCTTCAAGTTCCTTGACTACCTTGTCTACACTGCACAAAGGTCCCCTTGACAGTGATAACAACTTCATCTAATAACAATAATAGGTAAATGGTTATATAAATTACCATAAACTCACATGATAGAATGTTATGCAGGGGTTGAAATGTTTATAAAGAACTTGCCATAACATGGAAAATGTTTATGTATAACAAAGTTTAAAAAGCAGGGGAGAAATTTGTGTATACAGTACAATCACAACTATGTTAACCATGCAAAGAAAGGAGTCTGGCAAGAAATACACCAAACTATTAACTGTCATTTTCTCTGGGTGGTATTCTAGTGTTCTATACCACTGTAGGAGGACTATAGCTGACAGTACTATTTTAGTGTGTCAAATAGCTAGAAGGAGGATATTGAATGTCTCCAACACAAAGAAATGATGAATGTTTGAGATAACAGATATGCTAATTACCTTGATCTGTTCACCATACATTCTATGTATCAAAGCATCACCATGTACCCCATGAACATGTACAATTATTATGTGTCCAATAAAAAATGCTAAATATTTTGAAGTGTCCACAGTTTTTCTAATTGCAATGTATTACTTTTATAATTAAGAAATATTGAAATAAAATGTGTTGGGTTGCTTAATTCTTTGCTGAATTAGCAGGACCAACGATTTGAGGCAAGAGGGATTTGCACCAATCTAGTAAATCTTAATGACTATTTGAATAAAAAGAATGTATGCCAATGACTTACTGAAGAATAGGATGTGCCCAGAAATCAGAAGCGTTTAAATGTGATCCAACCTGATAACCGGGCCAGGAATGAGACGTGTTTTACTTCTCAATAATAACTTAATTTCGAATTCAAATCCACTCCCAATCATGCCGCTCAGTTGATTCTGGATCCCCTCACACGTTTTCTCTCAGATGTCATCTAAATTTCTGGAGGCTTAAGTAGTGATAAAGAGAGCTGGAAGGGAGAGGAGTAGGGGACAGGGACAGGGAGAGGCTCTACTCTCTGCTGATCCCACACATCATGGTGTCCTAAGACATCCCCATGCATCCAGCCAGAGTTATTGGTCTACACAGACACTGTTACACCAACTCCTCCAATGACAAGGTCTCCAGTCCTTTGCAGCACTTCCCTCTCTCTCTCTCTCTCTCTCTCTCTCTCTCTCTCTCTCTCTCTCTCTCTCTCTCTCAGATGTAGTCACAGAACCGTTAAGTTTGTACTCAGTAGGGCACACAGGTCAACTTTTTTTTTCCATTCACTGCCTTTTTCTGTTCTGTTGAATCTCTTTTCCCATTCCTTGATGACATCTTGGGCACCGTGTTCTCAAATCCCTGAAATTTTAAGAGGTTTAGCCCAGTCCAATGTAAAACCTTAACACTTATGTCCAAGTCAAGCCCTTCCTCCCCCAACTCAGGCCTGAACCCTGGCCCCTGGGAGTTGCCTTACAGGGGATCTCAAGGGAAGGCGCGTCATCCTCACTTTTCCTCTCTACAGTCCTGCTTCTTCCCCTCCACGATGGGCAAAGAGGAGGGGGCAGATTTTTCTCAGCTTTCCTGGAAGCTGGCTGTGCTTTCCTGGAAGTAAGCATCCATAGCTGACTTTCTTGGGGGACACAGTCTCCCCCTGGGAGATGTTCCCCTGCACAATCTTAGTTCCTGCCTCAGCCCTCTTGCTCCCCATGGCTTTTCACTCCTGGGGTCCTCTGGCCCGCACCTGGTCCTCGTGGATGGGTTCTCGTAAGGAGGCACAAGCTCAAGGTCAACACCCATGTGGCCTGCAGGAAATTCAAGTCCTTGACCCAATAAGGAGAGGAATCCAAACAGCCCGTGGTGGCTCATTTCTGTCCCCACAGAGTCACCCATCTTGCTTCTCATAAGCACCCCATCTCTTGAGTGGTTTTCTCAGAGTCACGTGGCTTGGAGTCAGGACAGGAGGTCACTGACCATCCTCAGGCCATCCTTCTGCCTCAGCTTCCTGAGTAGTTGGGACTACAGATGCATGCTACTACTAATTTTAAACTCCAGCTAATTTTAAAACTATTTTTTTTCAGAGACAAGGTCTTGCTATGTTGCCCAGGCTGATCTCAAACTCCTGGGCTCAACTATTCCTCCCATCTCAGCCTCCGAAATTGTTAGGATAATAGGCGGGATAATTACCACAATAAGGGGACGACTTCTCGGGCCATACAGAACTGGAATTTTTTTAACCAGGATTTCACCCAGCCCTTCCCATGATGGAAGGGGCCCAAAGTCAACATGGGGTAGATTCTGGCTACTCAGGTCAAAGCAGTGCTTGCACACCAAGTCTTCCTCTGTAACTCACTCTGCCACAATAAGGGGACGACTTCTCGGACCATACAGAACTGGAATTCTTTTAACCAGGATTTCACCCAGCCCTTCCCATGATGGAAGGGACCCAAAGTCAACATGGGGTAGATTCCCATGATGGAAGGGACCCAAAGTCAACATGGGGTAGATTCTGGCTACTCAGGTCAAAGCAGTGCTTGCACACCAAGTCTTCCTCTGTAACTCACTTTGCCAGGCTGGGTTCCGATTTGCGGGTTCTCTATGCAAGTCTGTATGTTGAGTGTGAGTTTGGTCTTCTCTTGGCATCAGTGAACAGATCTTGCTCCTGCCCAGTCTTTTCAGTGTGGCCCTTTCTACAAATCACTTTACTGTTCTAATAGAAGTGACAGGGAGGCTATTTTTTTTTTAATTAATTTATTTTTTTATTATGATGTTGTGGGGTCCAGTTAAAGGTTAGGTATACAATTACGTTTCATTCAGGCACCCTGTTGATATGAGGTGTTTCCCCGTCTCCAGACAGATATTTGCTACTGTTAATCCCATCCCCCCCCCATAGTTTCCCAGTACTGTCAGTCATTTTCTTATAGTATTGCATTGGATGTTTAAGGTCCATTATATGAGTGAGAACATGTGATACTCGGATCTTTGTTTCTGTGAGAGGTCACTCAGTATTATAGACTCTAGTTCCATCCAGGTTGCTGCGAAATTCATGATTTTGTTCTCTTTTATGGCTGCGTAGTATTCCATCGTGTATATGTACCACATTTTTTTTAATTCCAGTGAGAGGATGAAATTTTAAGCCACCCAGTTTGTGGTACTTTGTCAAGACAACCCTAGGAAATGAACACAGCAGCCATCTTGAATTCTCTCACACACCTCAGCCCACCTGCAGAGCCCTTCGAGATGTCAAAAGAAAACTCCAACCTCAGTTCTTGTTCTTCCTTTTGCTTCTGACCTCCCCCTCCCAGTCTTACTGTGTCATCTCCTCTGTCCATGGGGAGTGCCCTCTAGTCTCCCTTTTGGTCTCTCTTCCCCACCAAAGCTACCTGGAGGCATCCCTTTTTGTTTGTTTTGAAAACCAAGATAGACTTTAAAATGAAAGTCTATTTTTGAATTAGGTGATGACATGTTTAAAAGTTCTATGCAAACCTCTTAGAAACACATTTCATCCCACACTGGGATACTTTATTGGAGAGAGCAAGTTTGAACAAGTCAAATGCTGTAATTCTACCTTCAAAACTCAACGCTGACTAATGCTTCTGAAGAGATTTAGTCTTATCTCATTCCCACTCGCGTTTTGTTCAATATCCCCCCCCATGCAAAATAGATATGTTCTGGACATGATTTTACAAAAACGAAATTTTAAAATTTAAGTTGAAATTCACTTATTACTAGATATAAGTGATATGTAAACCTTGGAAAACCTAATAACTTAAGATTAGTCTGTGCATTTAATTACAAGATATTAGAACTGATCATTTTAAAATCTGCACATATAACCTATACCAGTAATGTTCAAATTATTTTAATTACTCTCTCATCAGGAAAAAAAAAAGTTTTGTGCATGTACACACTGTGTGTTTATATTTATCAAACATATACACGTATACTGCATATTAAAATGCACTAAACTTAAGATTTTTAAAGAAAGAAATTAGAGCTAAATATAAATAATAGTTCTTTTGTTTTTACCATCTTGGGAGCCCCAGTGTGGAGATCTCTAGCTTACAATATGATATAAGTGAATAGCAAAATCCCAAGTCACTTTAGTAGTTCAGAAGGATGCTTAGGTCAGGCATGGTGGCTCATGCCTGTACTCCCAGCATTTTGGAAGGCCAAGACAAGAGGATTGCTTGAGGTCAGGAGTTCGAGACCAACCTGGGCAACATAACGAGATCCTGTCTCTATAAAAAATATATATACATAGATTGATTAGCCAGATAGGTGGCAAACGCCTACAGTACTGGCTACTTGGGAGGCTGAGACAGGAGGACAGCTTGAGCCCATGAGTTAGAGGCTACAATGAGCTATAATTGCACCGTTGCACTTCAGCCTGATTGACATAGCAAGACCATGTCACTAAAAAAAAATGAAGGTTTAATTTTTTATTTTATTGTAAAGACGATGTCTCGCCAAGTTGCCCAGGCGGGTCTTGAACCCGACAACTCAGGCAATCCACTTGCCTCAGCCTCCCAAAATGCTGGGATTACAGGCTGAGCCACCAAGACAGCTTTGCCTCATTTTTCAGCTTTGATGTAGTTGAGATTCTGATGTTCATCTAACATAAAGTCTTTCTGACAAAACACACTTCCCTCAGTCAAGGTCATAATCTGAAACATCGTACAGTAATAGGATTTAAATTATATTCTGGAAGAAAAGTGGAAGACTGAAAACAAGTATCAGAAATCCTTATTTGTGTTTTTATGTTCAGAAGGACTTCCCTGGTGAGAGATTATGTGCTAGTGTTAGAAGTCTTTGTTGCAGCACCCATTTACTGAGTGGTTTTTTTTTTGAGTTGGAGTCTCACTCTGTCGCCCAGACTGGAGTGCGGCGGCCGCTCCTGACCACCGCAGCCTCGACCTGCTGGGCTCCGGCGATCCTTCCGCCTCAGCCTTCCAAGTAGCTGGAATTACAGACATGCGCTACCACGTCCGGCTGATTTTTTGATTTATTGTAGAGATGAGGTCTCGCTGCCCAGGTGGGTCTCAAACCCACGGGCTCAGGCAATCCACTCATCTCAGCCTCTCAAAGACGCGGGATTACAGACTGAGCCACCGAGCCCGGCTTACTGAGTGTTTGATATACACATTGCAGAATATTATCTCACCCAGTTTCCCAAGGTCATACTTCCTCATCTACGAATAGGAATCATAACTATCCCCACAGTATGCTTCTTATGTCCAAGTAACTCAACCAGGATCATTGAGGAATGAGGTGCCAAAGACAGGATTCCTCGCCAGGGCAGTCAAACTCCAACAGGCTTCCCCGCTCCTGTACTAACTGGTCAAGGATAAAGACTTCCTCGTTCTGCTTGATGAAAAAAATGACAGCAGCTTGCTGTTTCAACAATTCTAGTGACTCTGTTAAATCTTCCTGCCTACTTGGCAAATCAGATAGAGGAAAAAAGCACTAAGCAACGAATGATTCCGCTTTTGTTTTTTCCTTCGCAGCCTCAGTCGTTCATTATTGGGGTTTGGGAGGACCCGGTAAATCACGCTCTCTTCTGCCAGAGTTCTGAATGTATTAAGATAAAGGAGTGAAGCAAGGAGAACATATTATCACCCCTGTCATTAGTAAAGGTTATGTTGAACCATAACCATTTTGCTCCCAAAAGTCTCTAAAATGGGTCCTAAGTTGAATTTACCCCATGTCACTCGTTTTTTTTTTTTGAGTCGGAGGCTCAATCTTGTCACCCAGGCTGCAGTGCAATGGTATGCTTACGGCCACCGCAGCCTCCACCTGCTGGACTTAGACGATCCTTCTACCTCAGCCTTCAAAGTAGCTGGAACTACAGACGCACACCACCACACTCAGCTAGTATTTGTGATTTATTGTAGAGATGAGGTCTCACCAAGTTGCTCAGGCTGGTCTCGAACGCCAGGCTCAGGCAATCCTCTCGCCTTGGCCTCCCAGAGTCCTGGGATTACAGACTGAGCCACTGCACCCGGCCCTGATGTCACTCTTCATCCAGGGTTGAAAACCTACTGCCTATTTTATTTTCCACTTCAAATGAGCCCATTCATATTGTCCAAAATATCAACAGTTCTGCAAAAAAAAAAATCCAAAAATAACATCATGAAAACACTCTAATGACAATATATTAGATGCCAAAAGTTCCTAGAGAGAAATTAAAACCCTTAAATTAAATTCCATTACAAATTTAAGTCTTAAAAGAGGAAAATTCCAAAGGGGTTTAAGTCTAAAGTCAACTCAACTTCCCTTATTTATTAAAAATTCAAAGAAACTGTACAAAACGTCTCTTTCTGGCAATATAGCTAAGTATTATGAAAACCTCTCCTAATAAAGGATACTTAATAATGTTGAAAAATATACAAAGCATCTCTTTAAACATCTAGCAGCAAAGCTGGCAAAAGAGTAAGGAAATCCTTCACGGTCAAAAGTTATTTAAAAAATAAAAATTCATCAAGATAAGTAAACATCGAAGCCAACAGCTACCCCCAGTGACACATCGATCTTGGATAGCTTAGAACTTGGGTTTCAATGAGCCATGAGCAACAAAACTTCTATCCTAAGAAAAGTGAGATGCCAAACTAAGGGCTCCTGATAAAAGACTGGACCCCCAAAAGATAATATGCTCAAAAGAAAGAAAAAAAGTAATAGTCCCACAAAGACAGATCATACAGAAACTTCATTTGATATTAGGGATCAAAAGGAAAAAAGCATATATTATGAGAATTTATATCTCTAAACTGATCACCTATTGGATCTGAGGCTGAATTTAGAGTATGCATGTGACTAAAATGCCCTTCAAGTTGAAAATTTAATTTACAATCCTTAGCAAAAGAAACAAAGTGGGAGGTATCACACTTCCAGACTTCAAACTTTACTATAAGACTACAGTAATCAAAACAGCCTGGTATTGGTACAAGAACAGAAATATGGACCAGTGGAACAGGATAGAGATTCTGGGAGCAAAACCTCAATTTCTCAACCAACTCATCTTTGACAAAGCCTCCAACAACAACCACTGGGGAGAGGAGAACCTATTCAGTAAATGGTGCTAGGAAAACTGGCTGACCACATGCAGAAGATTGAAACAGGACCCCTACCTATCACCATACACAAAAAATCAAGCCTGAATTGATCAAAGACCTAAACATAAAACTTCAAACTGTAATAATCTTAGACAATGCAGGAAACATCCTACAGAAATCAGAGTAGGCAACCAATTCCTGATCAAAACCCCAGATGTCCATGCCATAAAAGTTAAGATAGCCGGGCTCGGTGGCTCAGCCTGTAATCCCGCGCCTTTGGGAGGCTGAGGTGAGTGGATTGCCTGAGCCCGCGAGTTCGAGACCTGCCTGGGCAGCGAGACCTCATCTCTACAATAAATCAAAAAAAATCAGCCAGGCATGATAGCGCATGCCTGCAATTCCGGCTACTCAGAAGGCTGAGGCGGAAGGATCGCCGGAGCCCAGCAGGCGAGGCTGCGGTGGCCAGGAGCGGCCACTGCACTCCAGTCTGGGCGACCGAGTGAGACTCCAACTCAAAAAAAAAAAAAAAAAATTAAGATAGACAAGTGGGAACTCATCAAACTGAAAAGCTTCTGCAAAGCAAAAGAAACCATCAATAAAGCGGGGTGACACCCCACCGAATGGGAAAAGATATTTACCAACTGTATATCTGATCAAAGCCCTAACATCCAGGATCTACAAGGAACACAAATGTGCTGAAAGGAAAAAAACAAACAACCCCATTAAAAAATGGGTAAAAAGACATGAATAGACACTTCTCAAAAGAAGATATATGGGCAGCCAACAAATCCATGAAAAAGTGCTCAGTCTCACTAATCATCAGAGAAATGCAAATCAATTATATAAATTATATAAATGTAAATCATTAATAAAACAAACCACAACAGATGTTGGCGAGGATGCAGAGAAAAGGGAATTCTTCTGCACCGCTGGTGGGAATGCAAACTAGTTCAACCTAATAGAAAACAGTGTGGCAATTTCTAAAAGAACTAGAAATTTACCTTCCATGTGACCTAGCAATCCCCCTACTTGGAATATACCCAGAGGATCTCAAATCATTCTACAAAAAAGATACCTGCACACGCATGTTCATTGCAGCACTAGTCACAACAACAAAAACATGGAACCAACTGTGCTGTCTATCCAAAGTGGACTGGATTTTTTAAATGTGGTATATACACTCCAGAATATTATGCTGCCATAAAGAAGGACAAACATATGGACTTTGCAGTAACTTGGATTGATTTAGAGTCTCTCATATTCAGTGATCTGTCACAGAAACAAAGAAGAGTTCCATATGTTCTCACTCATAAGTGGACCCTAAACTTTTACCATAATACTCTAAGAAGGGAATTGGTAGTAGAGGGATACTTTCTGTGTGAGGGTGGGGACACGACATCAATCAGGTTACCTGATCTCAAACCAGGAAAAGTGGGGACCAAAGGGAAGCCCAAACCTCACCTGTACAATTACCACTTGTGTACCTAATCCTGAATTGTACCCCACATCTTTAAAATAAAATATATATAAACTAAAAATTTTAAAATTAAATAAATAAAACTTAATTTAAAGTAGTCCCAGATTGGTAGTGCCACTAGTCATATGGAAGAACCAGATATAAATTCTCCCTGAAGAGAATGCAACATAATCCAGTCCTAAAAGAATTTGCACAGATAAAAGTACTCAAGGGCATGTACTCATAGCTTAACAATCACAAAAATAAAGATTAAAAATGAAACCAAGAAAACAAGCTAATATAACTGAGAGTCAATAGAAAAACAAACTATTAAAAATCAAATTATATTCATAATTAATACAGGCATTAAAATTATCAAATATAAAATATAAATTATGTTAAGTATATTTAGTGCAATGAACAAACTTGAAATTATGATAAAGCCAGAAAAGTTCAGACAGGCTTAAACATTTTTTCAAATAATTTTAAAAATTAAAAATATAATCATCTAAATTAGACACTCATGATTCCACAGATTAAACATAAGCACATCAAACCATACTACGCTAATGAAAGCAGTTATGTACTTAAAGGTCTGAATAATTTATTCACAGTGAATCACAGAAAGATAAAAAGAAGTAAGATAGGAAAGACTGAGAGATTGAAGATATGAGGTATAAGATATGAGGTAACTTGACTTCTCAAACTTTAAGGTGTACATGAATCATTTGGAGATCTTGTCAAAGTGCTGATTCTGATTTAGCAGTCTTGAATGGGATCTGAGATTCTGCATTTGTTTTTATTTGAGTTGAGGTCTCAACCTCCTGTGCTCAGGTGATCCTCCCACCTCAGCTTCCTGAGTAGCTGGGACTACAGGCGCACACCACCATGCCTAGTTTTTTTGTTATTTGTTTATTTGTTTGTTTGTTTTGTAGAGATGAGGTCCGGCTTTGTTGCCCAGGCTGATCTTGAACTTCTGGGCTCAAGCAATCCTCCCACTTCAGCATCCCAAAGTGCTGAGATTATAGGTATGAGCCACCATGCCCAAATGAGATTCTACATTTTTAACAAACTTCCAGATCAAACTAATACTGCTAGTCCACAGACCACACTTTGAGCAGCAAGTGTCCAATACAGTGTGTATCGAATCAGAGATCCTGAAGAGAAGGGAAAATGGAGAAGATTCAAAATTCGAAAAAATATTAGCTGAAAAATCTTTTAAAATTGAAGAAAAACACAAGTCTTTAGAATCAAAGATAACAATGATTAGCAAATAAGATTAATCCACTAATATTTAAATGTGTTAAAAACAAATGTCTACTTAGGTATGCTAACGTGAAATTACAGAAAACCGAAGAAAAAGATAATCTTAAGAGCAAACACATTACTAACAAAGGAATGACAGACAAGCTTCTCAGTGGAATCTGAAACAATGGAAGTTGGAAAACAGCCGAACATATTTTCGAAAGGCTGGAAGAAAACAACTGCCAACTTAGATATTTATATCCAGCAAAAAATACATACCAGCATTTAAGATAAATGGGTTTTTCTTTTTGAAGAGGTAATTTTTAAATCTAGATTTCACAAACTCCTAGTGCAACTTGGAGGATTTTATAAGATAACTGGGTTTTATTGGGCATGGTGGCTCACACCTGTCATCCTAGCACTTTGAGAGATGGAGGCAGGAAGAAGGAAAATAATTCTAGAGATAAGGTCTGACATCCAAGAAAAAGCATTACACAAAGAAATTGTTACACTGTGAGAAAACCTAAATAAACTGACTTAATCAAATGTTAAAATTAACATCTAACTTATTGAGTTAAAAATTAGGGAAAACTGGAGCAACCCCTTCAGGTGTCCTCCCACTGTGGGAGCTTCTCTGTCCCCTAATTAAATCTTGCTTTCTCACTTTCCAACTGTCTGTGTCCCTCTTTCTTTCTGGGCATGAGACAAGAACCTCAACCCTGAAGAGCTGTGACCTGAAGAGCTGCAGAAGATCCTTGGAGCCGGTTGAACCAGGAAAGCTGCCAGAAGAAGGTGAGACTCCGAAGCTGAGACACTCTCAGGGCTTGGCTCGCCGGTCCATTAGAGCCAACACTTCTGGGACTAGGCTTACCAGCCTCTTGACAACCCTCTCTGGGGCTTGGCTCACTGACCCCTTGAGCTGACACTCTCAAAGCCCAGGCTGACCTGAAAAATCCGCATCAGTTTTGATGCCCGAACGTGGGGCTCGATAGAAGGTTTAAGGAGGTGGTGTCACTAGACGGTGTTTGTAACTGGCTTGATCCTTGTTGAATAAGAGCTCAAAACAAGGTGTGTTCATTGGTCCACGAGGCAAAAGTAAAGGTTACTTGAATGGACTTGTGAATCCATCACACTAGAGTGAAAGCGTGAAGTCTAGAAGAAGTTGCCTCAGCTGACCAAGAAGGGCATACAGAATCAAACTAAAGTTTGTAAAAGATAAGTGCCACTGATTGACTGCCTATGAATTTCCTCATTATAGTTATACCTATACTTGTTGCCTTTGTTTTCATCTTGATTTGTACTGCTAGACATCTCTGTCGAGGACCCCTTAATACTGAGCGTCCATGGGATTGTTTTCTTCCCTAGAAGTCTCCCTCAAGAACAAGTAAAAGGGTTTTTAGTATCATTAGTCCTAGTTTTTTATAAGCACCCTCTCTCATCCTCCATTATGTACGTGGTTCAACAGGTAATTATTCAAACGTTGGATATGTTCACAATGGAATGTGGAGAAACATGCACATTATTAAATGAGACTTGTTTCCATATTAACACTTCCTCCCAAGCAGAAGAGACTTTACAGGTTATAAAACAATAATAAAATCATTGACTCTACAAGAACAGGCAGTTTCAGGACCAGTTGGTTACAATCTTTTTAATCCTCTCTAGGGATATCCAGTATATGGACATGGATTTTTTTCCCCTTAATAGCTCCTTTTGTTATATTGATTGTGTTTGGTCCATGTAATAGTTAGCCTCCTTGTAAAGTTTGTTTCTTCTTGTCTAGAGGCCATCAAACTCCAAATGGTGATGCAGATGGAACATTGTATGGAAATTTCTTTCTTTAGATCTGAAGATCCTTTAGATTCCCTCTGGAGGATCCCTTGCTGCCTTCCCCATACAATGCCCATGATCAGCAGGAAGTAGCTAGACCATCGTCTTTACTCCCTAATGGTAGTTAGGGTTACTACTCCAGAGGAGGGAACGAGACAGGAAATAGCTAGAGAAATGCTAAGCAGACAGATAGGTGGGTCCTCTGGTAATAATGTAGCAAATTCCCAGCAAGTTTCTCAGATTCAGCATTGGTAAAAAAGCTCCTTGCCAGCCTCTCAAGCTAGAGCTTAGGTACTCACTGCTGGGATCAAAAAGCAACCAATCAGCTCACCATTAGGTCCCTACCTTAATACTGACCAATCAGAACAGCTACAGCTCACAGCTAGTGCTAGCCAATTGGCTTGGACTTAGGGCTATATAAGCACCAGATTTTCGGCCCCAGATGGACAACCCCTTCAGGTCCCCTCCCACTGTGGGAGCTTCTCTGTCCTCTCAATAAATCCTGTTTTCTCACTAAAAAAAAAATTAGAGAAAACTAAAATATCAGACAAAGAATATCAAATAAGTAAAAATGTGCATATTGAAAGTTCATTGGCAATCAGTAAAATATTAGAAATAGAGTAAATAGTTTCCTAACAAACATGGGAAAACAGGGTGATGAAATGAGAATACTCAATCTAAAACAAGAAATGGCGGGGGAAATGGAAAGCAGACAAATATAATAAATACTAATAGATTCAAACAGAGATGTTATCACAATTAATGTAAATGGATTATACTCCCCAAATAAAAAACAAAGATCATCAGATGGGTTGTGGAAACAAGATCTCTGTATATGCTCTTTTCTAGAGGCATGCCTAAAGTATAAGAAGCAGAAATTCATTGAGACTAAAATGATGGAAAATACACAAAGTAAAAATTAATAAAACTAAAAAGAGAAATGGATCAATTCACAGTATAGTAGAAAATACTATCACTTCTCTATCGATAGTTAACAAATCAAGTACACACACCCAAAAAGCAATAGGGTCATAGGAAATTTGAAACACACAATAACAAGCTTAACATAAACAATATAAAAACCCTGCACCAACAATCAGGCCAGGTGTGGTGACTCATGCCTGTAATCCCAGAACTTTGGGAGGCTGAGATAAGAGAATTGCTTGAACTCAGTTCAAGAACAGCCTGGGCAACATAGTGGGACCTCGTCTCTACAAAAAAATTTTAAAAATTAGTCAGGCATGGTGGCACATGCCTGTAGTACCAGCTACTTGGGAGGCTGAGGTGGAAGGATCACTTGAGTCCAGAGGTCAAGTGGCACTCTGTGATTGTGCCACTTCACTCCAGCTGTGCAACAGACTGAGACCCCAACTTAAAAAAAAATGCAAAGGATACACATTCTTTTAAAGCATTGTTGAAAACTTTATATACTATATATAAAGCAAGTCTCAACAAATTTCAAAGATTCAACACATGTCATCTGATTTCAACATATCAAAGTATAATTTTTCAAAAAATTAAAAAACATGACATAAAAATATAGAATGAACATGTGCTGAAGAGGCAACTTGTAAAAATGGTGAAGTTGGTTCAAAAAGCACTTCAGAAACTAGGTATTTTTATTCATGTTGACAAAGGATGTTGCAATGAGATTAGATACAAAACTAGTTAATGACTTGCAGGGCAATAAAACCATCACTTTTAGAGTTTTTTTGTCTAACTGCATAAAAGTCTACAAATAAACATGCAACTTTTCAGAATCTGGGCTTATGTTCAGGAGCGAATAGCAGGTTAAGTAAAGGTGCATTCCTCTAGATAATTCAATAATCCTTGGCCAGTTAGACAATACTCCAATATGATATCAAAAGAACATGCTGCCTTCCCTCTACCTTATTTCTAAGTTTCGGATAATTTTTCTTAACATCTGTTAGCCTTGTTGGATTATGTGGATTTTCTTCTAGGCAAAGGGAGCCACAGTAATGAGAGTGTAATTATAGCCTTCAGTAAGAAAGAAAAAGCCCTCAGTTCCACTGTGGTATTGGCAGTGTTATATTTTAAGACATTTTCAAAGAAGCACCTTTTTCAAGAGTCACCCCTGCTGAGAAGTACAAACCCGGGCTTCTGTGATTCTCGGTTTATGGAAGGGTACACTGTCACCCAAGCCCCACAATTACCGCAGCTTCAGCCCCACTGATCCAAACTCTGCTTCTATCTGAAGCCAGACCTGCTTTAATTAAAGGGTTGCCAATATTTCCATCCATTTTTTTTCATAAATTTTAATATTTCCCGTGGCAATCTGCCTGGACAGACCAAATGATCTCCCCAGGTACCGGTTATTGTTTTAGTGAATGCACTGCTTAGAATGTCACATAACTTTTGAGGGCTATTGCCCTAAACTGTTTTTTCCATAAGCCCTGTCATTTTAATGTATAACTTTTATGGCATGCAGGGGTTTTAGACACATACACTCCATATTATAGCAGAAACGACTTTGTTTCCAAGGGTGCTTGGAACAGCCGGTGACATTTTTCATAGTATGGCAAACATCATGGTAGACAAGGGATATACCTAACAGATTGACAGACATTGTCAATCGTTCCCACTAAACAATTTGTCTACTATTAAGGAAAAGAAAATGGTATTGCTGGTAAGATTATAGCATACAAAGACTTCTTACGAATACAACATGGAATGGATTTTCAAACTTTTTCTTTAGTTGATTAAAGTTTAATTTTCAAATCCTGTATAAATATCTCTCCAGATGAATTCATGGCAAAGAGACAGCAACCTTATGACTTATATATCCTCATTCTATTTTATTTCTTTAAATTATTCTTATTATTTTTGAGTTGGGTCTCACTCTGTCACCCAGACTGGACAGCAGTGGCATGATCATTATGGACACAGCTAAGGGTGTCCTCAATTTCCTGGGCTCAGGCAATCCTTCCACCTCAGTCTCCCAAGTAGCTGGGACTACAGGCATGCACCATCACACTCAGCTAATTTTTAAATTTTTTTGTAGAGACGAGATCTTGCTATGTTGCCCTGTCTGGTCTCGAACTCCGAGGCTCAAGCAATCCTCCTGTCTCAGCCTCCCAAAGAGCTAGAATTACAGGCATGAGCCACAGCACCTGATTTATATCTCATTTTAAATATTATTTTAATTTTTAAGACTATCTTATTCATAAGTGCTGTAGTTGAAAAAAAAACCAGAATTCGGATTGTCAGCGCACTAGCAGCATAAATTACAAATATTATTCAATCCAGGGAGTTAAGCTCACATTTTTAAAAACTGTTGTGTGTGGAGAAATACAATGATTGCTCCCTGAAAAGTAACAGTTACCATGGGGCCCTTTATTAACACATCGTTGTTGCTCTTGTTGATATAAAAGTGAAAATGGACTTTTTTCTGGAAAAAAAAGTTTGTTAGATGAGCTTATCATTTAGAACTGGTTTTGTCACATAAGATTATATGGCAGGCATTTCCCCCAAATTGCATGAGTTCTGTGTGCAATGCAGAGATTTTTGACAGTTACAAAAGATTTAGAGTATTTTATGAAAATGTTCTACTAGCAAAGGTGCATTGAAAAGAGGAATATTTATATTTTTCCAACCACTTCTGAATATATTGGATTAAACAGGGTAAAAGAGTAGTGAGTATAATTTATAGTCATTTGATAAGTCTTTTGAAAGATTTGTGATTACACAAATTTAAAAAGTAATTTATCTAATGACTGAATAAGACAAACTTTTCCAATCATGGGGCTTCCGAGTCATTGTTTTCAACAAAATTACAGTATTTTTCACTCATATGTGAACCCTGAACATTTACCACAATACTATAAGAAAGGGATTGACAATAGCAGAATACCACCTGGGTGAGGGCCACAACACCAGTAGGTTACTGATCTAAAACCTGGCAATATGGGGACCAAAGGGAGGCCCAGACTTTGCTTGTACGATGTCTACTTGTATTCCTAAATCTGAATTGTACCTCACATCTTTAAAATATTTTAAAGATTGATGTTGTGTTCCTCCCTGGTGCCGGCAGTATCCCACTACTGTCAATTCCTTTCTTAAAGTATTATGGTAAATGTTCAGGGTATGCTTATGAGTAAGAACCTGTGGTACTCAGTTCTTTGTTTCTGTGATAGATCACTGAGTATGATAGACTCTAAATCCATCCAAGTTGCTGTGAAGTACATAATTTTGTTTTTCTTTATGGCTGTGTAATATTCCATCATGTATATGTACCACATTTTTTTTTATCCAGTCCACTTTCAATAGGCAGCACAGTTGGTTCCATGTTTTTGTTATTGTGAATAGTGCTGCAATAAACATGTGTGCGCCGGTTATCTTTTTTGTAGAGTGATTTAACTTCCTCTGGGTCATATGGAAGCTCAACTTCAAGTTCTTTTAGGAATCGCCACACTGTTTTCCATAGAGGCTGAACTAGTCTGCATTCCCACTGACAGTGCAGAAGCATTCCCTTTTCTCCACATCCTCACCAGCATCTGTTGTTGTTTGTTTTATTAATGGTAACCATTCTTACTGGAGTTAGGTGGTATCTCAATGTGGTTTTGACTTGTATTCCCCTGATGATTCAACAAAATTAAAATATTAATTTAAAAAAATGATCTAAAACCAGGCAAAGTGGGGACCAAAGAGAGAGACTAACAAAAAATCATCTCAATAAATGAAAAAAGCATTTAATAAAATATAACATTATTTCATAATAATAAAAAAATCAACTAGGAATAGAAAGGAACTTTTTCAACCTGATAAGGTGCATCTGGGAAAAACCCACAGCTAACATCCTACTTCATAATGAAAAACTGAATGCTTTCTCCCTAATATTGAGAAAGCAACAATGCTGTCCGCTCTCAAGACTTTTATTCAACATTGTACTGGAGGTTCTAGTCAGTCCAATTAGACAAGAAAAAGAATAAAAAAGCATCCATATTGAAAAGAGATAAGAAAAACTCTCTCTCTTTTACATATAGATAACTCTAAGGAATCCACTTAAAAAAAACATTGGAACTAATTAAGTGAATTCAGCCAAGTTGCAGAATACGAGATCAATATACAAAAGTCAGGCCAGGCGTGGTGGCTTATACCTATAATCCCAACATTTGGGGAGACCAAGGAGGGAGGATTGTTTGACCCCCAGAAGATTGAGACCAGCTTGAGCAAAAAAAAAAAAATCAAAAAATTAACTGAGCGTGGTGGTGTGTGCCTGTAGTCCTAGCTATGTGGGAGGCTGAGGCAGGAGGAGCACTTGGGCCCAGGAGTTTGAGGCTGCAGTGCACCATGACCATATTGCTGCACTCCATCCTGGGTGACAGACTGAGACTCCAGCTCTTAAAAAAAAAGTCTATTGCATATATTATCAATGAACAACCCCAAATTGAAATTTAAAATACCGATTTTATTTGGAATAATATTCAAAAGAATAAAATACTTAAGAATAAAATTAATACCATTAAAGACTACAAAACATTGCTGAAAGAAAATAAGAAGGTCTAACAATTGGAAAGACATTCATGTAGGAAGATTTAATATTGTAAGATCGCAGTACTCCTCAAATTGATGTAAAAATTCAACATACTCCCATCAAAATCCCACCAGAATTTTTTACAGACTTTTGCAAGCTGATCCTAAAATGTACGTGAAAATTTAGGAGAGTCAAAACAGCCAAAGAAATCTCAAAAAAAAAAGAACAAAGTCAGACAACTTATACTTACTAAATTCAAATTTTAGGCCAGGCACAGTGGCTCAGCCTGTAATCCCAGCACTTTAGGAGGCCGAGGCGAGAGGATTGCCTGAGCCTGGGGGTTCAAGACCAACCTGGGTACCTTGTCTCTACAATAAATCACAAAAACCAGCCAGGTATGGTAGCGTGTGCCTGTAGTTCCAGCTACTTGGAAGGCTGAGGCGGAAGGATCACCTGAGCCCAGGAGGTCGAGACTGCGGTTGGCCGTAAGCGTGCCACTGCACTCCAACCTGGGAGACAGATTGAGACTTTGACTCAAACAAACAAACAAAAAGTCATGACTATGCCGGGCACAGTAGCTCAAACCTGTAATCCCAGCACTTTGGGAGACTGAGATGAGAGGAATGCCTGAGCCCACGGGTTCAATACCAGCTTGGGCAACTTGGCAAGACCTCATCTCTACAATAAATTTTTTAAAAAAATTAGCCAGGTGTAATGACACATGCCTGTAATTCCAGCTACTTGGAAGGCTGAGGTGAAAGGATCACTTGAGCCCAGCAGGTGGAGGCTGCAGTGACAGTGAGCGTACCACTGCCCTCCAACCTGGGTGACAGAGACTCTGATTCAAAAAAAAGGAAAAAGAAAAAAAAATTAATTCAAAATGGATTAAAGACTTAACAGTAAGAGTTAAAACAATAAAACTTAGATGAAACCATAAGAATACTCCTCGTGATCTTCAATTTGGCAATGGATTCTTAGATATAACACTAAAATCACAAACCACAAAGAAAAAAATAGATAAATTGGACTTCATCAAAATTAGGAACTTTTCTTTTTTGAAAGATGCCATCAAGAAGGTGAAAAGACAACCCACAAAATGGGGGAAAATACTTGCAAATCATATGTCAGCTATAGGACTTAGAATATATAAGAACCGGTCGGGCATAATGGCTCAAGCCTGTAATCCCAACACTTTGGGAGGTCGAGGTGAGGGAATTGTCTTAGCCCACAGGTTCGAGAACAGCCTGGGCAACTTGGCGAGACCTCATCTCTGTAATAAATCATAAAATTAGCTGGGCATGGTGACACATGCCTATAGTTCCAGCTACTTGGAAGGCTAAGGTGGAAGGGTCCCTGAGCCTTACCCCAGGTCGATGCTGGGGTAGCCATGAGCATGCCGCTGCACTCCTGCCTGGGCAACGGAGCAAGATGCCAACTCAAAAAAAAAAAGAATATATAAGGACCTCTTACGACTCAATAGTAAAAAGACACACAATCCAATTTGGGCAAAAGAGCTGAATAAACATCTTTCCAAAGAAGTTATGTATATAAATAGTCAATAAGCACATGAAGTTGCTTGACATCATTAGTAAAGTGTCGATCAAAATCATAACGAGATACTATGTCACTATTAGGATGGCTGCATTAAAAGGACACATGGTAATAAGTGCTTGCAAGAATGTGGAGCAACCAGAACACTTGTGCATTTCTGGTGGGAATGAAAAATATATAAATCAAAAATTGAGCCGGGCATGGTAGCACATGCCTATAATTCCGGCTACTTGGAAGGCTGAGGCGGAAGGATCGCCGGAGCCCAGCAGGTCGAGGCTGTGGTGACCGGGAGCGGCCACTGCGCTCCAGTCTGGGTGACAGAGCGAGACTCCAACTCAAAAACAAAAACAAAAACGAAAAACAAAAAATGTTGCACCTGCTTTGGAAAATAGTTTGATGGTTTCTTTAATATTACTTATAATTACCATGTGACCCAGGAATTCCACTCCTAAGTATTTACCTAAGAGAACTGAAAAGGTATACTCACACAGAACTATGTACCCAAGTGTAGATGAGAGCATTCATCACAGCAGACCAAAAATAGAAGCAATCCAAATGTCCCTCAAGTGACAAATGGGTAAATTAAATGTATCCATACAATGGAATATGTGTTAGTGATATAAAGCAACCTGCACACTGACCTCAAAGACGTTATGCTAAGAAGCCAGACATGAAAAGTTACCTATGTTATGATCTCATTTGTATGATGGCCTGAAATGGAACATCTATGGAGACAGAAACCAGATCAGTGGTTGCCTGGGGCTGGCAGTAAAGCCTAATTGCCAACAGGCAGGAGGGAGCCCTTTGGGGTGCTGTGTGTTCAAAAACTGGATTGTGGTAACGGCTGCACAACTCAATAAATACACTAAAATTTGTCAAGCTGTACACTTGCGATGTGTGAATATTTTATGGCATGCATGTAAATAGACCTCAATAAAGTTGCTTTTAAATAGCTAGAAAAAAGAAAAGACAGATGTCTAGCTTTAAAATAACATGTTTTTCTTCCTGTTAATTTTTTTTCTGTCATTTTCTAAACACTTATGAAACAAGTGCTGGATATTACATTGTTACTGTTAGTATCTTATTTACATTCCAGCACTTTAGGAGGCCTAGGTGAGAGGATAGCCTGAGCTCACGGGTTTGAGACCAGACTGGGCAACTTGATGAGACCTCATCTCTATAATAAATCAAAAAATTAGCTGGGCGTGGTGGCACACACCTGTAGTTTCAGCTACTCAGAAGGCTGAGGCAGAAAGATCGCCTGAGCCCAGCAGGTCGAGGCTGCAGTAGCCATGAGTGTGCCATGCACCCCAGCCTGAGTGACGAAGTGAGATTCTGATGCAAAAAAAAAAAAAAGAATTAGGAGTTTCAGAGAATCTTCTTTTAGCAAAAGAAAGGAGAGTGGTTGCCCAGGCCACAAAAACTCTCAGTTTCAAAACATATCACATGCCCTCTCAAAGCCACCCCTGGAGTATGTACTTCAAGACTTTTGTTGCTGATATAAAATGGGTATTGGACAAGTGACCTGAAGACTCAGACCACCCAAGGGCTACCCAGCCTCTCCAGTGGTGACTTCTGATAGATTCAGTTGGTCCCAGATGAAACAGGTGTCTCTGTTCAGTACACAGACAAATCTCTCAAGATGGTCATTAAAAGGAAAATTCTAGGGCCCATTTCCAGATATTCTGGTTCAGAAGACCTGGGACAGGGCCTCAGACTATGCATTTTTCTTAACAAACATGGGAAAATTGTCAAAATCACCGACTTCAGAGATGCATGTGCCTGGGTCTCGATGCTGCCGTAGGCCATTATAGCATCATGGCACCTTGCAAGCAAGCATCCCTGAGCCTCGTGGTTTTGTTTTTATTTTTATTTTTCCTCGAAAAGTGTGTTGGTAATAACGCTCTCTTAAAATTCCTGTGACTTTTTAATTACTAGATGCTTCGAGAAAGCCCTCAATAAGCAGTAGCTTTTTACACGTGTGTGTTTGTGTGTGTTTGTGTGTGTTTCCTAGAAAGTCTTAGGATGGAGTTTTGCCAGGCATCCAGATTGAATGCTTTTTCTCAGAATCAGGTCAGCAGCAAACGACTGCTGCTGGGTCAGACAGAATCACCCCCACAAAGAAAGCAAAATATGCTGACCCACAGCTCTCAGGCACCGCTGACTCGTGTCCCTCATAAGACGTTAATATTTGGATCTCGATTGTATTGACTCACACATTTATTCTATCCCTGGCCTTGAAAAATCACCCTGAGAAACATAGTTAAGAGAAACCATGAGGCAAAGACGCCACCTACTGGCAGCACTAGGGTCCTGCAAAAGGCCTTTCTCCCTGATTTAATCCTCAAGTATCCTGGTCTCCCTGGATTAATCCTGGCCTCCATGGATTAATCAAGTGACCACCCACACGCTGCTCTCTTACACATTATCTGCAAAAATTAAATCTTGGAAAGATGTCATATTCAACGGTGGAAATTAGTTCAATAAGTTTGGGGACATCCATACAATGGGCTCTCAAGCAGCTATTAAAAGCTTTGTTTTCAAATTACTGTAATCACATGAAGAAATGCTCATATTAAAACAAGGGCAAGAAGCAGATTATAAAACAACACAGGTGGGGCATGGTGGCTCATGTCTGTAATTCTAGCACTTTGTGAGGCCAAGGCAAGAGGATTGCTTGAACCTAGGAATTTGAGACCAGCCTGGGCAACAGAGCATAATCTCATCTCTACAAAAAGTCAAAATATTAGCTGTACATGGTGGTGGGTGCCTGTGGTCCCAGTTACTTGGGAGGCTGAGGCAGGAGGATCGTCCAGGAGGTCAAGGCTGCAATGAGCCATGATCACGCCACTGCACTCCAGTCTGGGTGACAGAGTGAGACCCTGACTCAAAAATTTAAAAATAAAATAAAACAACACAAATAGAATAATAAGTAAATAAAAGTGCTGTATGTATATGCTCACAGAAATAAGTCCAGAATGAAATGTAGAGAGCAATCATCTTGCCGGGCTCAGTGGCTCAGCCTGTAATCCCACGCTTTGGGAGGCTAAGGTAAGTGAATCACCTGAGCCCACGGGTTTGAGACCCGCCTGGGCAACTTGGTGAGACCTCATCTCTACAATGAATTTTTTTTTTTTAATTAGCCGGGTGTAGTAGCACGCGCCTGTAGTTCCAGCTACTTGGAAGGCTGAGGCTGAAGGATTGCTGGAGTCCAGGAGGTGGAGGCTGCGGTGGCTGGGAGCGTGCCACTGCACTGCAGTCTGGACGACGGAGTGAGACTCCAACTCCCCCCAAAAAAGAAAGCAGTCATTTTCAAGATTTGTGTTTTCTTCTTTCTACATTACTGTATTTTCAACATTTCTGTGATAAATATGTATTACTCTCAGCGATAGAAAGCAAAAGAAGGCCAGGCATGGTGGCTCACACCTATAATCCCAGCACTTTGGGAGACCGAGGTGAGAGGATTGCCTGAGCCCACAGGTTCAAGACCAGCCTGGGTAACTTGGCAAGACCTCATCTCTACAATATATCAAAAATTAGCTGGACATGGTGGTGCATGCCTGTAGTTCCAAATATTTAGAAGGCTGAGGCAGAAGGATTGCCTGAGCCCAGCAGGTCGAGACTGCGGTGGCCATGAGCGTGCCACTACACTCCAATCTGGGTAACAGAGTGAGACTCCAACTCAAAAAAAAAAAAAAAAAAAGCAAAGGAATAAAAAAATTATTTGTGTGTGTGTGTGGGTGTGTGTGTGTGTGTGTGTGTCAGAATCACACTCTGTCACCCATGGTGGTGGAGTGCAGTGGCATAATCACAGCTCACCACAGCCTCAACCTCCTGGGCTCAGGCAATCCTTCCACCTCAACCTCCTGAGTAGCTGGGACTACAGGTGTGTGCCACCACACCCAGCTAATTTTTTTATTTTGTTGTAGAGGTCTTGCTATGTCGCCTAAGTAGAAAAATAATTTTTTAAAAATCCCAATGGCATTTAAGAGAGAATGGGAGCCCCATAGCAGATACTGTGGTGAAGATCAGGGGTGAACAGTTGAGACTCAGATCTCAGGGACTCGGACCAGAGAGGTGGATGAGAAACAGAGTGTGATCTACATGATGACGTGATGACATCAGATACTGCCACTTTGCAGGTCAGTGGAACAAAAGAAGAACAGAAAGAGGCTTCGTCATTCTCTAAGAAGCAGAAAAGCGTTTTTCTTTGCCCTGGCTATTCATCAGAATCTTATATCTGCCTCTCTTTTTGTATTATCTCTAGAGAATTTTCCTACAAAAATGACTGTGATTCAAAGGTCTTCCCTGCTGGGTAAGTGGGTATGATTGTCTGTATCCTTTCCATGAACATCTGATTGATGCACCTCTTCTTTCTCCCACAGTACCAGGCAAGGTCCTGCCTGTATTGCATGTCAACTCTGTGGCCAAAGGGAAATCACTTGACTTCTCTGAGCTTCATGCTTCTCACTGGTAGAAAATAAAGAAGACAAGAGTCACCTAACTGAGTTCCTGTTTTGTGGTGAGGTCTATGAAAACCTACCCCTACAGTCCAAGGAAGCTGAGTGGCCAGAAAAAGAGGCTGACATGTCCAGTTTCTTAGAAAGAAACCTTTAATAGGGATTATGAATGGAAGCCATGTCTGTGTCTTGGGCGGGGTGAAACATGAAGGTGGATGGCTGCACCATCACCCCCAGACTCAGGGCTTATATACCACAGGGAAGAGGTGATTCAGAAGGGATGAACAGGACAATTGAAGTATGATAACACCAAGGTTGTTTGATTTAAGGGCAGGATTTATGGTATGTGTCTTACTCAAGGAGCAGTAAATAAACTGGAAATCTTAGAGGCTTTCCTGGAACTGGGGTTAATCAGAAGCCAATGTGGTGGATCATTCAAGATGGAGTGTCTCTGGCCTTTACACCTCCCCCAGTTTCAATCTTTACATGCATGTTAGGTCACACTCCCAGCAGGGCCTCCAGGATATTAGGTCAGGCCCGCCAGGGATGTGGGTGTCTGGTGTGAGATCTGGTGCTGTGTGAAAGATGCAAAGAATTGCCCAGAAGTTAGAATAGAAAATATAGTTGATTTAGAAAGTAAATTAGAGAGGGGGAGAAAGATATTCACCTGCCCAAGGTAGAGAGGGAACCAAAGCTAGGAAACATGGCGGGAGCCATAGCCCCAAGAGCACATGGCCACACCAGACTCTAGTAAGGCAATGGTAGCTCACTGCTTATGGTTGAGTGCTTTGATTTTTTTTTTTTTGAGTCCTTCCCTTTGATGGGGGCAGATTATTAAGGTAATTGGGCAGTGGTCTGTTCCATGTCATCATGAAGGGGCAGGTGCGCGCAGGTGCTAACCTCAGCTGATGGACAGCAGGCAGATGGGTGGGTTATTCCCATGATTGTTGCCATGGTGTGGGGTCTGTCTGTGTCATGAAGGTCATCAAGGGTTGATTAGGTTAACTCAGGTCTTAGGTGGAGGCAAATACTTGGAATAGAAAGGCTAATTAGTAACAAGCTGAGGGTGGGGAGTTGTAAAGAAACTATCAATCACTACCACTGAGAAACTGGTTTCGGCTAGTGACTAGAAGGTAAATTAAGTGAACTGCTAGAAAAACATGAGATTTAGGCAGCGTTAAGATGGCTGCTCATTGGGTATATTAAATCCATGCTATGTCCTTTCAATGAAAGCAACCCCGGGCAAATCACATGCAAAGTCATAGTAGCCCTCATTGACCAATCAGGTGTCAGACACTTTACGAAGTGTTTTCTAATGTATTTTTCATTCAATCATCAGAAAAAGCCATTAGTGAGGACAGTCTCCATTTTGCGCATGAGAAAATTGAATGTATAACTGACTCAAAATCGAACAAGTTATATATTGCAGAGCCAGGACTTAAATTCAGTTGTATTCCCAAAAGTAAAGCTCTTAAACAACATGCTGCACAACTCTGCCAAATCTTAGAGTTCAAAGAAAGGGACCCCACAGATCATTAGGTTGAATCTCTGTCATTTGCAGATGAGGACACCAAGGTCCAGAAAGGGAACATGACTTGGCCGTAAAACCAACAAGAAGCACCACAAACTTCACACCAAGTGAAGTGTGACACTAAGATCCACTGCACAGTCTTCCAGTCAACGTGGTTCCTGGTCACTCAAGCCCAGGGAGTGGGCTGGGATTTCCTTTCTCATAAAGCACTTCAACGTTGCTGGTAACCAGAAACTTTGGACTCCACCCTGTTATTCAGTGGTCAAATTACATATTCTGGACAGTACTGGGTGAACCTTTGAACTTCTGGGGAAGTGGACCCAAATTTTCAACATTGTCAGGGTCTACAAGAGGAAGCCGAGAGGACAGAAAGCCCACAGGTTGGAGGAGTCCAAGGTCGCCAGCCAAGCTGAGCTCTAGATACAGGATGCATCCCAAAATCTGTCATCTTAACGAGGACTCTTGAGAGTGAAAGAAAATGCTGCTAATCATTACAGTCACCATATCCATAAGGTGGAACAACTGTCAGAAGGACCACACTGAAGGAGAAAGCAACAAGGAACGCAGGTACCAGAGCCCAAGTCAAAGGGTCTGAGACTAGAAGCAGAAAGATGCAGTTGGGTTTGAGCATTGCTCCTGACTGGGTCCCGAAACAGTCAGATAGCTTGTTCTTCATCAATACCTGTGTCCCTCTCTGGTGCTGTGCCTTAGCCCTTAGGCAGGATGGAAGTGGCTGTTGTGTCTGCCAAGATCACAAGCAATTTACAAATCAGCATCCATGCCTGTGTAGGGACATAGGATTCACTACGAAAACATTCCTCTTCCAGCTCACTCAAGCTCTGCTTCTCACCCCAGCCAGGATTCGAATGAATGAAGAACTTCCACTTGTGACACTTTTCACTTTTCCTTTCATGTTTTATGTCTGCGCGAAAGAGGAAAAACATAATTGAGTATGTTTCCTTTTGCATCATGAAATATGATGCATCCTCCCACTGACCAAGGCAAGGTGAAAGAGAATAATCTAGAAGTCATGCCCTTCGTGAAGTCTAGCTGACAGGATGACTGATTTTTCTTTCATCAGATTGGTTTGTTCTCAATGACCAGTCAACAGACCCCAGGCGGCATCAGAATGGACCATTCTGGTCCAACGTTAGCTCCCGTTGTGACCTGGAGTCTCTCTGGTCCTCCATCATAAATGATCACAACTTGAACTCCTGTGCTCTGTGGACTCCACTGCCTGCCTTTCATTTGCCTCTTTTGTAAGACAATCCCTGGCTCCATTGCTATGTATTCATTCATTTAACAGACCCACCATATGCTAGTCACTATTTAAATAAACAAAACAAACATCCCTGCTTTTGTGGCATTTATTTTTTTAAAGAGAAGGGGAACAATAAAAAAAATATTAAATAAGTAAATTGTATAGTATGTTACAGGGTGATACCAAAAAAGTCAGTGGAACAGAGTAAAAGAGCTCCAGATTAAAGTTTTAAATAGAGGGATCAAGGAAGATTTTGTTGAAAAATAATATTTTAGCAAGTATTGGAAGAAGATTTTAAAAATTAGCCATGGTGGCCAGATACAGTGTCTCATGCCTGTAATCCCAGCACTGTGGGAGGCCAAGGTAAGAGGATAGTTTGAGCCAGAGTTCGAGGCCAACCAAGGCAACATAGCAAGATCTCATCTCTACAAATAAATTAGCCAGGCATGGTGGCATGTGCCTGTAGTCCCAGCTACTTGGGAAGCTGAGGCAGAAGGATCATCTGAGCCCAGGAGTGACCATGCCACTGCACTCCAGCCTGGGCAACAGAATGAGACCCGTGCCTTAAAAAAAAAAAGAAAAGAAAAAGAAATAGCCATTGAGGTATCTGGGGAGAAAATACTCTAAGCAGGGGGAACACTCTGCACAAAGGTTTGAGGCAGGAGCAGAACTGGCATGCCCATGAAACAGCAAGCAGGCCAGTGTGGCTAGACTAGAGCGAACAATGGGGGAGACTAATTGAAGATGAAGTCAGAGTAGTGTTTGGGGACAGATCACAGAGGGTCAAGCCGACCACTGTGAGGACGTTGGCATTTACTCTGAGTGACATGCCCAACTATTTCAGGACTTTGAGTGGAGTAGGGACATGATTTGATCTATTTTTCTTAAAGAATCACTCTTCCTGCTGCACTAAAAATAGACAAGGGGGCTAAGGTAGAGGCAGAAAGGCTCGATAAGAAGCTGCTGTAGTAATTGAGGCAATCAATGATGGTGCTTGGACTGGTGCAGTACCAATGGAGGTGGTCAAAGGTGATTGGATTTTGGATGTATTTTTAAGATAGACCTGGCTAGACCTATTTTCTGAGTCATTGAGTGTGGATGTGAAATAGAGGAGACAAGAATGGCCCCAATATTTTTGGCTGGCCTCCAGGAAGATTGGAGTTACTGTCAACCAAGATGGCTGGAGCAGGCTTGTTGGGGGTGGATGGGAGAGAACCAGGAATGCAGTGAGGGCCTGTTGAGTTTGACCTCCAAGCAGAGCTGTTTTGTAGCAGTTGAAGATACAAGTCTAGGTTGAGAGTTCTGGGAGTTCTCAACATATGGGAGGTATTCAAAGACCTAAAACAAAATGAGGTCAACAACAGACTATGTGAGCTACACAAAGGAAGAACTGAACTGTAGGGCCCTTCAACATTGAGAAGTATGAAGACACAGAGGACTCAGCAAGAGAGACTGGGGAATAGCCACTGCTGAGTTAGAGGAGAGCTGGGAAGGTGCACGAAGTGTCTAAGTTCAGTGGACACACAGCCTGGAACATTCTGTTCTCCAATTCTATTCTCCAACAATCTTTTTCTTTGGTTCCCTTAATCAATATGAATACAGTAAGTCCCCTACATACAAACCTTCAAGTTACAAACTTTAAGGATGAACACCTGTGTTTTTATGTATTATTTCCCTCCACCAGGTGTCAGTATAACCTGTTCAATACATACAGTACTGTCTAGACAATTGTGTGAGTTGGGTATCTAGGCTAACTTTGTTGACCTTCAAACAAACTGGACTTACAAATGTGCTCTCAGAACAGAGCTCATACATATGTTGAGAACTTCCTATAGATTCCATGCCTCTGAGTGCTTTTTCTTTGCACTTAATGCCTAGCCATTTCAAGCCCTCTCTCCAGGGTCACTGTGCAAATCTAGCAGCAGCCAGGGCAGGAGCCCTACTATCAGGCTCATGGCTTATACAGGCAGCCTGTGTGCTGCTTGAATGCATCCCATGTCCAGAGAGATCTGCCAATCAGAAGAGAGCCTCCAGGTGTTACCCTATCCAACACCATCAAAACACAGGAGAGAATGCACAGGTAAGCTGTCGGGGGCAAACTGTCTGGGTATCACACAGCTTTGGAGAGTTTTTGAGAGCTCGGCATGTAAAAGATGATATACTGAGCCCAGAGAAGAGGACAGATAGGCACAGGTGTCCAGAGCATCCTACAACTTGAAATGCACAGCCTATTGCCTCCATAAGGGTCTTGCCCTGGCCGGGCATGGTGGCTCACACCTGTAGTCTCAGCACTTTGGGAGACTGAGGCAGGAGGATCACTTGAGGCCAGGAGTTTGTGACCAGCCTGGGCAACATAGTGAGGCTTCATGTCTACAAAATATATATATTTTTAAAAATTAGCCAGGTGTGCCCTCAGCAACTAGGGAGGCTGAGCCAGACTGATCACTTGAGCCTGGGAATCTGAGGTTACAGTGTGCTATGATGGCATCACTGTGCTCCAACCTGGGGAACTGAGCAAATCCTTGTTTCAAATAAATAAGTAAATGTAAATAATTATAAGGATCTTGCCCTATATTCTGAAGTTTCCCTGAGGAGGAAGCAATGTCTACAAATTAATTTCTGAGGTTCTGAGAACACAGAAATATATTCAAAATTTCAACTCTGCAATCCGATGTATACAATGACTCATGCTGGAAATTCCACCATCATCAGAGTTTATTCTCTTGATTTAAAAAAAAAAAAGGTTTTTTTGAGCCGTGGTCTCATTCTGTTCCCCAGGCTGGAGTGCTGTGGCACACTCAAGGCTCACCACAGCCTTGACCTCCTGGGCTCAGGCTACCCTTCTCACTCAGCCTCCTGAGTAGCTGGGACCACATCTGTGTGCCACCATACTCAGCTAATTTTTAAATGTTTTTGTAGAGACAAGGTCTTGCTATGTTGCCCAGGGCACTCATGAACTCCTGGGCTCAAACAATCCTCCCTCTTTGCCTCCCAAAGCACTGGGATTACAAGTGTGAGCCTAAAATGTTTTAAATAAAACTTGCATCTCTCACTCAGCTCCCAATAGGAACATAGAGTTTGATGGAGAGAAAAGGGAGGAAGAGGACATGGGATGATGGCGCTGGAGAAAGCCCTCTCCACGTCCACCCTGCCTCCCAGGAAAGAAGATGGTCCTGAACAGGAAGGCAGGGGATGCCCCCTCCCCCTGGAGTTTCCCCTGTTGAGAGATGTAAGAAGGAGTCGCAGGATGAGTCAGAAACTCTTTGGTGGAGGCTTGTGGTTGACAGCTGCCCACACAAGCGTCCTTGGGCCTTCTTTGCCTAAACCCAAAGGCCTTGCTGAATGCAGAGCCAGAAGGAGACCACGAGTGACTGTTCTGAGGACTCAAGGGCAGGTTTCTCATTCAAAGCCTGCAAAAGCCTCAACTTCCCCTCCATCCTCCACCTACTTCTTCTGGCTAATGCCACCTACTTCTTCCACCCAATGCCCCGTCTCACCCCAAAACTCTGCCCAGTGCAGAAAAAGACCTTCTCCTGTGATTCTGCATTCCACTTTATTTCATACCCAGATGCCTCATCTCTCTTCCCTGGGATTTCTGCTCATTTCCTTCTTTTAAAGTGGAGAGGGCTATAATCCTAGCACTTTGAGAGGCTGAGGTGAGAGGATTGCCTGAGCCCACGGGTTCGAGGCTAACCTGGACAACTTGGCAAGACCTCATCTCTATAATAAATCAAAAAAAAAAAAGACAGATGTGATGACATACCCCATAGTTCCAGCGACTTGGAAGGCTGAAGTGGCAGGGTCACCTGAGCCCAGCAGGTCGAGGTTGCGGTGGCCATGAGCGTGCCACTGCACTCCAGCCTGGGTGACAGAGTGAGACTCCAACTCAAAAAATGAAATTAAAAAATAAAGGCAGAGGGGAGAGAAGGCAAGAGGAGACCTAGGGAATTCCCTGGACTCACCGAAACTTGTTGCTGTTCTATTCCTAAGTCACTACTTCTCTGCGGACAGCACTCTCAAAATCTACTGGAAAGGGAAGGCTGGAGGCCCAGCCATGAGCTCAGAGCCTCCCTTTGGCAAGTCCTGGGAAAGGAGATCAGGCCTATCACCCAGCGGTCACTCTTGGATGTGAAATGGGAGCCATTGCTCCATCTGCCCCGTGGGTGCCTAATTCCAGCCTTGGGGGCAGATTTGATCCTTTGAGTTCTTCTAGCTAGACACTTGGATTCTTGTTACTTTTTTCACTTCAAATGCCCATGCACTCCATAACCCTTGGGGTTGCCCATCTGAAAACCCAACATGAGTCACTTTGATTTGAGACAGAGATACAGGATGAGCACCATAAGGTGAGAGAGCATTGGCCTGGATGGAAAGCCCCAAACCTGACTTCTGATCCCAAGTCTTCATTATTGTATAAACCAGAGCATGTTACTTGAGCTCTGTCTCAGTATGTCCCATCGCCTCTGGGAGGGGAAGGGCAGGCCTTGAATGAGGACAGGAGTCCTGAAGGCTGGAGTTGGGTGGGATAGAGGTCCAGGGCAGAGGCCAAGAGGCAGAGGCCAAGCCATGTCTTACCCAACACCAGGGGCCAGACTTGGGATGCACAATTTCTCACCAAAATCAAGGGGCCAATGCCAGGAGATCCATTGTTACATTTTATGCAGGATGGTTGCAGAAGGCCTTTCTGATGAAGGGACATTCAAGTAAAAGCCTGAAGCCAAAGGAACAGAAGCTGGATCAATACTTGAATAGTTGTTTAATCACAAAATATTTATTAAATATCACCCCACACTAAGATCTCTCCAAGACACTGGGAAGACAAGGATGAGTAAAATAAACAGTCCTTGTCCTCATGGAACTTATAATTTGATCATGGAGACAGGATCCTCCCCCCAGAGTAAAACAATATAATGACAAGTTGTAACAAAAATAATAAAGTGGCTCATGCCTGTAATCCCAGCACTTTGGGAGGCCAAGGCGAGCAGGTTGCTTGAGTCTAGGAGTTCAAGACCAGCCTGGACAACATAGTGAAAACTTGTCTCTACGAAGGAAAGAAAGAAAGAAAGAAAGAAAGAAAGAAAGAAAGAGAGAAGAGGGAGGGGGAGGAGAGAGAGAGGAGGGAGGGAGGGAGGGAGGGAGGGAGGGAGGAGGAAGGAAGGAAGGAAGGAAGGAAGGAAGGAAGGAAGGAACACTTCTTTCCCCAGTGATTGTTATTGGTGCCTTTGTCAAAGATGAGTTGGTTGAGAGTCCATGTTTTTGCTTCCGGAATCTGTGTCCTGTTCCATTGGTCTATGTGCCTATTCTTGTACCAATATCAGGCTGTTTTAGTTACTGTAGCCTTGTAATAAAGTTTAAAGTCTGGAAGTGTGACGCCTCCGGCTTTGTTTCTTTTGCTGAAGATTGCTTTAGCTCTTTGTGCTCTTATTATATTATATCATATTAATTTCTGTATTGTCATTTCTAGGTCCGAGAAAATGATGTTGGTGATTTGATGGGTATTGCATTGAATCTATAGATTGCCTTGAACATCTTGACAGTATTGATTCTTTCAATCCATGAACGTGGATGTTTTTCCATTTGTTTGTGTTGTCTTTGATTTCTTTGAGGAGTGTTACTTTGTAGTTCTCGTTGTAAAGGTCTTTCAATTCTCTGGTTAGGTGGGTGCCAAGGTATTTGTGTGTGTGTGTGTGTGTGTTGTGTGTGTGTTTGTGTGTGTGTGTCTATTGTGAATGGGATTGTGCTTTTCATTTGGTTCTTTGTCTGCTTGTTCCTGGCGTATAGAAATGCGACTGTCTTTTGCATGTTGATTTTGTGCCCTGAGCCTCTACCAGAGTCATTTATCAGTGCTAGGAGGCTTTTGATGGACTCCTTTGGGTTTTCAAGGTATAGAATAATATCGTCCTCAAAGAGGGATAGCTAATGGTTCTGGAAAAACCTATTGACCAATGGCTGAAGAAGAAAGAAACTGGACCCCTACCTATCACCAGACACAAAAATCAACTCCAAATGAATCAAAGACCTACACATAAAACCTCAAACTATACTAATCCTAGAAGAAAACATAGAAAACACCCTTATGAACATTGGAGTAGGCAATGAATTCTTGACCAAGTCCCCAAAAGCAAATGCCATAAAAGCTAAGATAGACAAATGGGACCTCATCAAACTGGAAAACTTTTGCACAGCAAAAGAAACTATCAAGAGAGTGGGAAGACATCCCACAGAATGGGAGAAAATATTTGCACATTATGCATCTAACAAAAGACTAACATCTACAAGGAACTCAAATGAAATGACAGAAAAAAAATAAACAATCCCATTAAAAAGTGGGCAAAGCACATGAACAGACACTCCTCAAAAGAAGACATACGAGCAGTCAAAAGACACATGAAAAAGTGCTCAGCCTCACTCATCATCAGAGAAATGCAGATCAAAACTGCAATGTGGGCCGGGCTCGGTGGCTCAGCCTGTAATCCCAGGAGGCCGAGGTGAGTGGATTGCGTGAGCCCGCAGGTTCGAGACCTGCCTGGGCAACTTGACGAGACCTCATCTCTACAACAAATCAAAAATTAGCCGGCGTGGTAGCGCGCACCTGTAGTTCCAGCTACTTGGAAGGCTGAGGCGGAAGGATCACCAGAGCCCAGCAGGTCGAGGCTGGGCAACAGAGTGAGACTCCAACTCAAAAAAAAAAACAACAAAAAAAACTACAATGTGATACCACTTAACTCAGGTAAGGATGGCCATCATTAACAAGTCAAAAAAACAAGATGCTGGTGCAGTTGCGGAGAAAAGGGAACATTTCTACAATGTTGGTGGGAGTGCAAGCTAGTTCAACTTCTATGGAAAGCAGTGTGGCAATTCCTAAAAGAACTAAAAATTGCATATGACTCAGCAATCCCTCTTCTGAGAATATACCCCAAGGAACATAAATCTTTCTACAAAAAAGACACCTGCCCATGCATGTTTATAGCTGCACTATTCACAATAGCAAAAACATGGAACCAACCATGCTACCCATCAAAAGTGGACTGGGTAAAGAAAATGTGGTACATATACATGATGGAGTATGATGCAGCCATAAAGAAGAACAAAATCATGGACTTCGAAGCAAACTGGATGGAGTTGGAGACCATAATACTTAGTGATCTATAACAAAGAACTGAACCACATGTTCCCACTCATAAGTGGGACCTGAACATTAATCATCTTAGCACAAGGGAGGGATTGGAAGTCACTGGGCACTGCCAAGGGTGGGGAGCACATAACAACACAAAGGATACCTGGTCCTATACCAGGGAAAGTGAGGGCCAGTTGGAGGCCCAAACTTCACCTGCATGCAGCCTACTTGTGTAGTTAATCCTTACTTATACCCCACATCTCTAAAGTAAAATCAAATTTATGTTTTCGCTTTTGTTTTTGTTTTGAGTTGGAGTCTCACTCTGTCACCCAGGCTGGAGTGCAATGGCACACTCATGGCCACCTCAGTGTCAACCTGCTGGGCTCAGGTGATCCTTCCACCTCAGCCTTCCAAGTAGCCGGAACTATAAGCACGTGCTACCATGCTCAGTTAATTTTTTTATTCACTGTAGAGACGAGGTCTCACCATGTTGCCCAGACTGGTCTCGAACCTGAGAGCTCAAGCAATCCTCTCACCTCAGCCTTCCAAAGTGCTGGGATTACAGGCTTAAGCCACTGTGCTTGGCCAATAACAAATTTTTTTTAAAATTTGAAAAAGAAATCAAAAATATTATCCAGGGGTGGCGGCCAGCACACACCTGTAGTCCCAGCTCCTTGGGAGGCTGAGGCTGAAGGATTGACAGAGCCTAGGAGGTCAAGGCTGCCGTGAGCTCTGATCGTTGGTCATGATCATGCCACTGCACTCCAGCCTCAATGACAGAATGAGAACCCAACTTAGTAATAACAATAGTAATAATAATAATAAAGGAAGTGAGCAGAGTGTTGAGTTAATATGCAAGGAAGGACCTAATTTGGACAAGGGGATGTGCAGAAGGACCTCTGGGAGAAGGCCAAGAAAGGGATGGCCGTGTGAACTGGGAGGAAAGAGAATCCCCAGTCAAGGAAGCAGATGTGAGCAGAAGAGTCTCCCTGCAGCAGATGTGAGCTAAGCAAGTTCAAGAGCGGCAGCCTAAAGAGGAAGAAAGTGGGGGTAAAAGGTTGAGTTTTAGGGTGGGGAGGGACTTTGGAGGCATAGTAAGGAGTCCATATTAATTCTCAGTGACATGAAAAGCCATTAGAGGGGTTTTTTTAAAACTTAAATTAATTAATTAGCTAATTACTTACAGACAGGATCTCAGGTGTTGCCCAAGGCTAGAATGTATGATTCAATCTGAATTTGCTAGAGCCTCTAACTCCTGGATTCAAGTAATCCTCCTGCCTTAACCCCACTGGTAGCTAAGACTAGAAGCATGTACCACCACCCTGACTAATTTTTTTTATTTTTGTAGAGACAGGGTCTTGCTATATTGCCTAAGCTGGTCTCAAACTCTTGGCCTCAAGAGATTGCTCCCACCTTAGCTTCCCAAAGTGCTGGGATTATAAACATAAGCCACAGGGCTCGATCCATTGGAGGGTTTTAGGTAGCATAGTGATGAGATCTGGACCCATGTTTAGAAGATTTCTCTGACTATTGCACATAGTCTAGATTGGAGGAGGGCAGAGTGCTGCAGGGAGTTTGATTCAGAGGCTGTTGCATATCACAGGTAGACCAGGGAGCAGTCAGTAAGATCAAGGGCAGAGTCAAAGCAAGAGGCATCAAGGCGATTGCTGCAAATGAGACCAGAGGTGACTTACAAGTGAATCATCCTGGTTTCAGTGACTCACACATGGATCATCCTGGCTAAGGTCCAGGATTGGGAAAGAAAAGTCTTCTCATCGTGAAATGCATTCAACAAGTGTTTAATATGCATCTACTTTGGGCCAAGTACTGAGGACGTAGCAGCAAATAAAGCAAGTCCCTGTTCTTGTGAACTCACATTCTAGAAGGGAGAGGGAGGTAATACACAGGTAAGCAAACAGGAGAGCCCTAGGAATCAGAGCCGAGGCAAAAGTTAAGGTTTTATGGGAGAGGGTGCAAGTTAGGAAAAGTAAGAGTGAAGAAAGCAGGAAGTGAGGTCGGAAAGGAAGAATGACAAATGCCAGGTGGTGTTGCCAAGATGGCAGCTCTGCACCAAAGACGGTTTTTCCTCTGTCTCTTCCAGAAGCCTCTGAAGTGTACATTCACGTACCCTCCTTCATGTCATCCCGTGATCACTGTATATCGTCCTATTATAACTCACGGCAGTGGTCTTCATCCTTTCTGGCACTTCATTTTCTCAATCTTCCCATGACTTTCTGAGTTCTATGACAGCAAATAACATCCCCTTAGGGCCTAAAGGAATGGCTGGCATTATCGTAGGTCATCAACCTATTTTCATGAATAGGTTTTCAATCTGTTTTTGTTAATGCTGAATAAAAGAAAAACAAACACATGTATTTGGCCTTCTTAGAAACCTCAAAGCTAAGATTCTATTGATAAAAACTTACCTAGGATAACAACAACAAAAAACTGAAGCATCAGAGAACATCACCACATCTCAAAGCAACCCACTGGAGAAAGAAAGGGTACTATCTCCTACCTGTCACTGATTACCTGCTGGGCTCAGGCGATCCTTCCGCTTCAGTCTTCCAAGTAGCTGGAACTACAGGTGTGCACTACCATGAGCAGCTAACTTTTTGATTTATTGTAGAGGTGAGATCTTGCCAAGTTGCCCAGGCTGTTCTCAAACCCATGGGCTCAGATGATCCCCTCACCTCAGTCTCCCAAAATGCTGGGATTACAGGCTTGAGCCACCACATCCGGCCTCCACAAAAACTTTAATGTCATGTGTTTTTTAGCATTTATTTTCTTCGTGATCCCACCCATAATTCCATTTCTGAAGTTCACAATCACAGCTTATTCATGACATTACTTTTTGGCAGCATAGCATTTGTGAGCAGCTGTTTTCAATTATGAAGTACACAAAAAGCAAAATTCAAACAAACATTTCTGACAAGCACCTTGAGAACTCACTAAGGACTGCAACCATGTCCATCGAACCAGATGTTGATAGATGAGTTTTACAAAAACAAGGTCAAATTTCCCACTCATTTATATTGCTCTCATTTTTCTAAATGTTATCATTAAAAATGTATTTTTAAAAAGTCTTATTATGTATATACACTAACTATATTATATAATTTATGTGAGGCCCAAGACAATTCCTCTTTACTCAGTGTGGCCCAGGGAAGTCAAAATGTTGGGCACTCCTATGCTAGAGGGTGAATCGGTTGATGGTGATAGCTTCTGGAGTAACTGTCACTAAGGCCTCTCCAGGCTGGAAACACAGCAAGCCCCAGGGACAGGATGCAGGAGATCAGGGAAGGGCTCTCTAGCGAAGTACCTGTTGACCAGAGACCCAGAGGAAATGTGGGCAAACCCCTTGCAAATGACTGGGGGATGCATGCCAGGCAAAGGAGCAGCAGTGATAAAGATCTTGATTCAGGACTGTGCCCAGCTTGTTTGGGAAAAGCCAGGGGTCCAGTGTGAGCTGGGGAGGCAAGTGAGGAAGAGGGTGGTCAGAGGAAAGGTCAGAAGGTGCGGGAACCAGGTCATGGGGGGCTTGTCAGCCGGGGAGTGGCACTGGATTCTGTTCTCAGAGAAATGAAAAGCCAGTGGAAGGTTTTGAGCGAGCAGTAATATGACTAATTGCAATTAAAAAAAATTTTTTTTTGAGTCAGAGTCTCCCTCTGATATCCCAGCTGGAGTGCAAAGGCATGACTACAACCACCGCAGCCTCGACCTGCTAGCCTCAAGTGATCTTCCACCCCAGCCTTCCAAGTAGCTGAGACTACAGATATATGCCACCACGTCTGGCTCATTTTTTTATTTATTGTAGAGACGAGGTGTTGCCATGTTGCCCAGGCTAGTCTCAAACTCCTGGCAATCCTCTCACCTCAGCCTCCCAAAGTGCTAAGATTGCAGGTGTGAGCCACCGCGCCTAGCCCCAAGTTGCAATTTTAAAGGCTTGCTCCAGCTCGTGTGTGGGGAAGAGACTAAGGAAGCAAGGATGGAGCAGGGACGCTGGTGGGAAACGATGGTGGCCTGAACCAGAGTGGGAACAAGGCTCAGACTTGGGATATAGGGCTGAGGAAAGCCAGCAGGCCTTGCTAATGTCCTCTGAGAGAGAAGAGTCAGCACCAGCGTCAAAAGATGTCCAATTAACGAGAAGGGAAGGAGATGTAAGGGGGTGCTGGGGCCCGTGAGTCCAATTCTGCATTTCTTCACTGAGTTGCCTTTGGGACTCCCCATTGGAGACATTTGGAACTTGAGAAGAGATAAGGACAGAAGACATAAATTATAAAGTCATCTGCATGTCATTTTAGAGCTGTCGGACAGGATGAGATCACCTGGAAATGGAGTATCATTGGAGAAGGGGTCCAAGAACAAAGCCCAGAATATTCTGATTTTTAGGAGTCAGGAAGACAACAGTGAAGTCACAAAGCCCTGGTGCGGTGGTTCACACCTGTAATCCCAGCACTTTGGGAGATCAAGGCAGGAGGATTGCTTGAGCCTAAGAGTTCGAGACCAGCCAGGGCAACATACTGAGATTGAAGAAGAAGAAGCCAGGCATAGTTACATGCCTGTAATCCCAGCTACTCGGGAGCCTGAAGCAGAAGGATAGCCTGAGTCCAGGAGATTGAGGCTATGATGAGCAGTGATTGCGCCACTGCACTTAAGCCAGGGCAACAGTGAGACCCAGACTCAAATAAATAAATAAGCAAATAAATAAATTTTTTTAAAGATGCAGCAAAGGACACAGAAAGAGAGACTGGAAATAGGACAGTCATGAGAAAGCAGTGACCTATACGCCAAGGAGCCAGTGATCGGCCAAGTGGTTGCCTCTGAGAACTGAGTGAAAGGGGCCTGCGGATCCAGTCAGAGTTCCAAGCTTCAATCTGCAGAACCCTGGTCTCCACGGTGGTGCTGAGGGTTCCTACAGGAATCAGTTGGGGGCGAGGAGGGGTTGGAAAAGGCTTAGCCAATAAGGTTCCAGGCCTCTCTCCCTACTTCAGCCAGATCCGCTCCACATCTTTGGGGTTTCCATGTGAGATTTCCTTTGAAGAAAGGATTCTACTACTTAAAACACAAAACTCTGAAACTGGTCAGCACATTCTACCACAGGGAAAGGGGCAAACATGTGGACCAGGACCCTCCCTGCGGTGCAGCCCCAGGGACCGTCTCAATCTGAGGGTGAAAACCACAGCAGACAATTTCGAAGGCCCGTTTCGACCCTAAAGCACTTGGTTTCTACTCTCTTGGTCCCAGCTTCTGAGCCTCAACCTCAGTTCAGACTCCACCCTGTGCTGTGGTCTGATAATGACTCTGAGGGAGACTTCTGACCTGGCTGGTCCTCATGCATTGGCCTGACACCATGTAGGGGCCCCAGAGGAGTGGGGTAAGATGCTTATATTCCATCAAAGTGCCACCTGGAACTTGGACTTGGAAGAGAATTCTGCTGGACTGAAACATTCACAGTGAGTCAACAAACCCTTCTTTCCTCCCGCCCACCCTAATCTCCATCAGCCATTCTTTCTGCCCAACCTTGGGCAGTATCTGGACAAGGTCTCGTCCATGACTGTCAGCTCCTCTTGGAGAGAAGCTTCCTCACCCTGGTTGATTCTTATGTAGCCTACATTTTTCTTGGCTTTTCACATATACTACGCTCTTACACTCTTCGCCTCCTGCCAAAGTGAGCTGTTAACACGTTCAAATATCCAAAGATGCTTAAGCCATCAATTTGTCTACAGGCCTGAGGAAGAAATGCAGTGGTCCTGAAGAAAACAGGAGCTTAGGTTTGCAACTTTTTCTTTGACAAACATCCATGTCCAACACCAGGATCCAACTGCAGAGAAATGAAACAGGACCAGCTGAATTTAGACATCTCCGAGTCCAGATTCTTAAAGCCTAAAATGTGGTCTCTCCTTAAAACTCCCATGCTCTTCTTTCAAGACTTTGACCCTGTAGTTCATGATATGATGAAGGACCAACATCCTGATGCCCCGTGGTGTGTAAGTTAAGAGAAAGGCCATGTGGTTCCAGGCCTGAGGATCACGTGTAATCAACCAACTCACTTACCTGCCACAGTAGACACTTGTTGCTGTCATTTGCAAAGGCATCCTTTCTCTAGACCTTGCTTTGGGGAACCCCCTCCTCTCCGCCTTCATCCTTGTGGTTTGGAGGGAGCTGACCCTTCCCCCAGCTACAGGATGGGCAGGAGCTTTAGGCCAAAGTCGATCAGTGGATTCCATCTACCAGCCCAGAGACTGAATCAGTCAAGCATCCACCACCCATTCCACTACATAGACATACACACACATACATACAGAGATATACATTTCTAAATGCTCCCTGGGGATAGTACCCAGCTGAAAACCAGTAAGCTAGAAAATCTCTAAGGTCCTTTCTAACCAAGCTGAAATGTCACGTATCAGCCAGACATGGTGGCTTATGCCTGTAATCCCAGCATTTTGGGAGGCCTAGGCAAGAGGATTGCTTGGGCCCAGGAGTTCAAGACCAGCATGGGCAACATAGCAAGACCCTGTCTTTATAAAAAATGAAAAAATTAGCCAGGCATGGTGGGGCCCGCCTGTCATCCCAGTTACTCAGGAGGCTGAGCTGGAAGGATCGCCTGAACCCAGGAGGTCGAGGCTGTGGTGAATCACGAACATGTCACTGCACTCCAGCCTGGGCGACAGACAGAGACGCCGACTCAAAAAAGAAGAAAAAAAGAAAGCTATTCCCTCTGCAAACATCATTTTTCCAGACCTCTGACATCTCCAGCAAGAGCAATTGGCTTGGGTAAGAGGTTCATTTCTACAAATAAGTGGGCTTATCACTTCCCAAGTGTCATAGAACAGCAGTGAAACTGATAGCTGGTAGTCAGTGACATTCAGTCCCTTTCATGCCAGTCTCTTAGCTCGTGTAATTTACTACACGTCATTCTTTGTTAACCAAAACCACAAACATTAAGTCCTTGAGCGCCAAGGACCTGCCCCACCACCCAGTATTCAGTAGCTGTAAGAATATTAAGTTTTCAGGGCTGTTTATAATTTGTGAGTCTTTAAATCTTTTTTTTTAATGTTACCTTTGTCATCTTTGTGAATTTGGCTTTCTTGCTTTAAGCCGTGTTGTTTTCCCTTCCTGGCAATTGTGGGCTCCTTGTGGTGATTCTCAGACAAATGTCCTAAACCCTCCACTGGCAAATTCAGATGGGTCTGGAGAGCCAGTTATGTTCCATGCGTTGCCTTTGAAATACGAGCACAATAAGATGACTTCACATTGCGTGAGGACGCCAGCCCGATTCAGGCTGAGGCATACAGCCACGACACAGGCAGTCCTTTCATCCCGGTTCTCTTCAGAACTGTCATAAATTATTGCTGCTGGATGTGTTGCCAGGAGCCTGGGGCCAGTTTTCATGTTGAGGAGGATTTGAGGGGTATCCTATAGCACCCTACTGGCTCAGCGGGCTGACAACCTCTCCTGCCACTTCAGCCCTTCCACGGAGCACAGCAGTGGTTTTGCACAGTGGTATCTGCCCCTTGCAACAAAGTGGTCATTTCTCTATTTGAAGGCTGAAAGTGATGCAGCAAAGAAGATAGAGAAGTGATCGAGAAAGGGGAAGTGGGATGAGGCAGTTAAACCACTTCAAAACCACTTTTAGAATTTCAGGCTGCGTAGAAAGTGGCCCTGAAACTGAGAGTGAAACCTCAGTCTTTCATGTATTCATCTTGGAAGCCAAGGGTTGATGGGAAGGTTGGTTCTGACAACCCCGTACCCTCGTGGACAGCAAACTTAAGCAATTTCCCCAAATTTCCTACATTAGCTTTGCTTTAAATTACCATGACTGCCCTGAATAATCTCCCTCATCTTCTCCTTATTTCCTTTATCCCTCAGATTTAGACCTTGCACGGAAACTGAGGATTGATTTTCAGCAGAATCAGCCGTGACCAAGCTTCCTGCAGGGCTGTCGGTACATTAAAGAAATGGAATGGAAGTGTCTTGAATCTTGTCCGTCTCTCCTTTATGCAAAGTAATCACCTCCAGCTGGGCCGAGTTGATTGAGCAAATGTTCAGTTTTTCACATGATTTTGCTGCAGTATCATAATGCATGTATTTCTTTGATGGAAGAAAGAAGTTTCACAAAATAAACCGCTTAAGGATTCAGAGCTGGAGCTGAAAACATAAGCTGCATTGTTCCGATGACAACTTCTTCACCATCTAAAACATTTCTCCATGTCGGAGGCTCTGTCTTTTCTCTTCTGGCCACAGCCCTCAAGCTACAATAACAGGCTCATGATTTTTTTAGATGCCAAGGTTATGAATACTCTTTTATGAATATTTTCCTTTGAACTCATTTCTCTCAAAGAAGAAAAATAGCCCTATGTGTTGCCGGGTTGACAGTAATAGACAAAATGTACAAATTGTTCTCTTAGGGGCAGTAAAATGCTCCAAGATGCACATAGAAAAATTCCACATGCAACCTCATGTTTATGGAGCATTGCCTTTGCGGCTATAATTCTTAAGAAGTAATATTTCTGACTGGCATGAATTACACAGAGCATGTTTCAAAGAAGACTATCAAGGCTGATACCTTAAGATGTCTCCCTTTCTGACATCATGACTGCTTTTCCCATTTTGGTGCAAACTCTTTGTGAACAGAATTTTAGGAAATGCCTGTTCAAAGGAAGGAAACCGTCACTGAATTAAGCTGCTTATGTTTTATTTTTCCTTTTATCCTATTTCAACCTATCCACCAGGCTCCTCTGAAAATAATTCAACTAATGTCAACTCAACAGATTATCATAGATCTATTAATTTCATCCGGCTTGAAAAGGAGCTTATCATTTAGACTTATAATTATGTATGCAGTACTCAGCGAATGTTTAGGTTCCTTATTAAAATTTAGTTTCGTACTATTATAATATCATCAGTTAAATCATTTCTTTTCTCATGTAAAAAAAAGATGCTTTTTTCCCCTGAACTCCTTTCAAATGTTTTTTCTCATCCAAAAATTAATCCAGAAAACTCATCTTCCTTTAATCCTGCTTTTTGGCTTAGGTTCTATTTAGCCTGGAACCACTCCTGTTGATTTCTGTTATACCCACACTAATACAAAAATAGCCTTTACTATAGCAGAGAAATCATTCTGCATGGAAACAACATGCCTCTGAGCCTACATGGTCAGGTGAATCATGGTGACAATGATTTAAGACTGAGGAAATGACCTATAAAAATATCAAGGTACAACTGTTGCTTTGCATTTGGTGTTTAAGAATATTCCGCACAGTCTTTTTCATGTATAGAGGTAATACTCTATAGTGGTTCCGAGCATAAGCTTTAGAGCCAGATTGCTTGGATTCAAAACCTACTGTTATCACTTACTAGCCACATGATCTTGGAGAATACACTTAACGAATCTGGGTATCATAAAATGAGGTTTGATGTTGTGAGCTTTGTTGTGAGGATTAAATTGGTAAAAACATGTAAAGCACTTATGACACTGTCTGGCACAGAATTCATATTCAGTCAGCATTCACTCTTAATATTAACTCACAAAGGCAGGACATTCCTTTACATGACTTTAAAATGAGATTTGTAAAATAAAAAGAAATCAGCCGGGTGCAGTGGCTAGTGCCTGTCATCCCAGCACTTTGGGAGATGGAGGCAAGAGGATTGCCTGAGCCCAGAGGTTCAAGACCAGCCTGGACAACCTGGTGATACCTCATCTCTACAATAAATCAAAAAACTAAGGGTGAGGTGGCACATGCCTGTGGTTCCAGCTACTTGGAAGGCTAAGGTGGGAGAATCACCTGAGCCTAGCAGGTCGAGGTTGTGGTGGCCATGAGCGTGCCACTACACTCCAGCCTGGGCAACAGAGTGAGACTCTGATTCAAAAAAATATTTTTTAATTTAAATAAATAAATACAAATTTAAAAAAAGAGAAATTCTAGAAAAATCAAATTTGTAAATTTTACCAACATGAATTACAGACGGATAATGTTATTCCAGTATATGTATGATATATATATAATTCTGATTATATTCTTGTATATAATTATACACATTTGTGTAGATAAAATTATATTTATTCTTTTCTTACCTGAGAAGTCCGTGTTAGCAAGTAAATCATTTCCCATTGACTTCCACTGTCACTGAACTTGAACCTGCCATTGCTTCCCGACCCAGCTTATCTGTCTCACTCTACCCAGCCCCCACACACTATTTCGGTGAGTATTTATTAAATGTTTCCTCCAAGCAGGGATCACACAGAAAACAGTTATGGCAGGATACATTTCCTAATTGACTAATTCATAAGATAGATTTCTAGATAATTAATTGTCCTAGATAATTTTCTAGACAATTATTTCTTATAGCTAAAGACAATTCAGGAATGCCTATGTTTTCGGGGGGGGGGGAAATGCTCTATGCTCTATATAATCAACCAAACTTGAATATCATATAATTTATCTACACAAAAATTACAACTACTATGTTACTACTGTGTTTCCTTAATATTGACTTTGGAGGCCAACAGTAATCTTTTTCTGTATTCATCTCAACCCAAGATCTAAATAGTAAATACATGTTTAGTAACTACACAGTTTAGCAGGAAAAAAAACCCAAAAAATTGTAACACAGTTTAATTATACCTATGTAATAAAAAACCTGCCTTACAAAAAGTGAGAAAAAACTAAGTGTCAATGGTGATTCTGTCAATAGAATGGGATTATAGTTTTCTTCTTTTCTCCATTTTCCAATGTTTATGTTATTGTCCATATTATCTTTACTATAAAAATATTACATTTGTAAAACTCTATTAAAGTTGGACTATGTATTAAATCATATGATTCTTCTTTTATAATACATAAAAAAGAAATCCACAACATGGCATTTAATTCTGATTTTAATTTCCATGATATTAACCCTACCAAGATTCCTCAAAGAAATTTGAAAGACTTCAAACTATATCTTTGCTTTGCATTATATTCAGTAGATTCTCACATATGAAAAATCATAAAACAAAGGCTACATATCGCAACCATCACTTAAGTGCTGTTCAGAAGGCTACAATATTTAATAAATGAATCTGATTTTGTTTCACAGTGTTTATCTAAAACAGTTTTTAAAAGATATTTATTTTCTATTTTTCTTACATTCTCCCTTTTTTAATCTGTAAATAAAAATGAATGAAAAATTTAGGACACAACATCATTCTATAATGATTCTAGAACTGGTCTTGCATTAAAGACACCCAGAAATGGATCTATAAGATAGATGTCATCACACAGTATTTGTCTGGCATCAGATTATTTTAAACGGTGCCTTGACTTTTGACTTCAATGCTAGAAGCAATTGCCGTAATCTACATCAGAATATTACAAATGAAGATATTCTAACACAAAGACTTGGATGATTTTGTTTAGATTGTCAATGGTTGCTTCGTTCAGATTTTCTTCATTGTCATCCATGGTGTGCCAGACTTCAGGGAAGGGAGATGGTATCAAATGCAGAATTGGAACACCTAATGAGAAAGAATCAACTTGTAATTAAGTGCTTATTTCCAAGTACGCTAGGAAGTGTCATTCTTCGAGCAGAAGAATGACACGTACAAAGACAGCTGGGGAATTCATCATCTTCAATGTACCTCCTTATAGCTTACCCGGGCACTGCAAAATCAGTCATTCACTAAATACATATTCATGAATTCGTCACATAATTATAAAGTACCTGCTAAGTGCCAGTTTCTGTTCTAGAAGTTGAGATTTCATTCGTGAAAAGGCAAAGTCCCAACCACATGGAGCTTACCATTCAGTGGAGCGAGAAACAAGTAAACAAATATGAAACATGATTTTAGGGAGTGAAAAGGCTTATGAAGAAGAATTAACCAGGGTAAGGGACTAGAGAATGTAAGACCAGTGGCCAGACCAAAAGAGGGGGTATTTAAAGTCCAGGAAGGCCCCCTGGAGAAGCTAACATTAAAATAGAGAAACACACCACAGGGGAAGCAAGCCATGCAGAGATCTGGGGTGAGAACTCCTGGCAGCTGTACTAGCGAGTGCAAAAGTCCTAAGGCAGAAGTGTGCTGGGTCTGCTTAAGGAACAGTAAGAAGGCCCGTGTGGAGAGAGAGGTAAGAGGTGACACTGAAGAGGGGGAACTGAGTCAGAAAATAGAGGCCCTTGGAAGCCATGGTAAAGACTTTGGGTTTTATTCTACACCAGACACATCCATGCCATGGCTTGTGGGCTGCCTGTGGCCCAGAACAGCTAGGAATGTGGCCCCACAAAATCTTTTAATGTCATGTCTGTTTTAGCTTCTATTTTCTTCATGACCCCATGCATAGTTCCATTTTTGAAGTTCACAGTCACGCCTCATTCATGACATCACATTTTGACAGCACATACATTTGTGAGCAGCTGTTTTCAATTATGAAGCACATGAAAAGCAAAATTCAAACAAGCATTTCTGACAAGCACCTTGAGAACCCACTGAGAATTACAACCAATCCTATCGAACCAGACATTGATAAATTCGTTTCACAAAAATGAGGTCAAATTTCCTACTAGTCTTCTATTGTTCTCATTTTTCTAAACCCCATAATAAAAAATATTTTAAAAGAAGTCTTATTCTGAAAATATACTATCATATATAGTTTATGTGTGGCCCAAGACAATTCCTTGTTACTCGATGTGGCCCAGGGAGGCCAAAAGGTTGGACACCCCTGTTTTACCTGGTGCTCCCACATTCTCTATTCCCTTACCTTGGTTAATTCTTATCACTCCCTAAAATCATGTTTCATATTTATTTACCTGCTTCTCTCTCCACTGAATTGTAAAATGAGGAGAAATTGTAAAAAGAGGAAAGTGGCATTGTTTGACTTATATTTTAAAAAGATAACTCTAACTCCTGTACCAAGAATGGGGAAGCAAGAGCAGAAAATGGAGACCAATTGGAAGGCTACCCCAAGAGTCCTCGGGTTGATTTAGACATCTACCATCTTGACACCAAGGATATCGGTACCTTATTGACCAGAAAACCCCAGAGTTACACAAGATATCAGAATACAATTTAACTCTATGAAAAGGAAGGCAGGATGTCAGTGGGATGTGAACTTGGTTCTTTTTTTTTTTTTGAGTTGGGGTCTCACTCTGTCACCCAGGTTGGAGTATAGTGGCACAATCACGGCTCACCACAGTCTTGACCTCCTGCATTCAGGTGTTCCTCCTTCCTCGGCCTCCCAAATAGTTGGGTGACAGGCATGTATCTCCATGCCTGGCTAATTTTTATAGAGACAAGGTTTCACTATGTTGCCTAGAATTCCTGGGCTCAAACAGTCCTCCTGCCTCAACCTCCCAAAGTGCTAGGATTCCAGGTGTGAGTCACTGTGGCTGGCGTGATGTGAGCTTTCATAAATATTCTAGGTGTAGAAAAGAATATAAAGGTGTCCTCAAAGATTTGGAATGACTTTTATGAGAAAATAGAAGCCATGATGGATGACTTCATGTGATGGATGATTTAATTAATCAACTAATTAAATATAATGGTTCCTCAAACTTGTAGATAGTCACAAAACAGGGGAAATGGGAATTAGTTCTAAGAAATTAGCACTAAGTGCTGCGTAGCGGTATTATACTTAGATGCCACCTTGAAAATCTAAAACTGAATGTGTATGAGACATGGGCGTGGGACACGGGAAAAAGGCAGAATTAAGGACAACTCCCAGGACTCTGACCTGAGCAACTGGATAAATGTAGACCATTTACTGAGAAGGGCAAGACTAGGAAAGAAGCACTTACAGTCAAGCCCCTCATTCCTCCATATTGATGAACAAAGGTGGACTCTGTCATTTCATTTGAAACCTGAAGAGCATGGCCTGGTTAGAGGATATCAAAGTGTAAAATGCTGTATCTGAATCGTACCTGGTATCCATAAAGATCATGTGAAAAAGTGTCTGGACTCCTAGCCTTCCATTCATTTTGACTTGAGCACCTGACTGATTTCTAGCTTCCAGGTACACAATTAGAAGACACTTATTGGTGAAAGCTTATATATAGTACAATCTGCATACTTCTTTTTAAAAGATAGGTACTCACTCAAGTTAATTTTATTGTCTGTTTTAGATAATTTAAAATAGCTTTAGGTTGGTTCAGATCACTTATATCTAAATTTGGCACAGTTAGTCTTTAGAGAAGGATGGTTTTAGTGATTTGAAATGCACCAAAAATTATTCGTGTTTATTTGCTTCTTAATTTGCTGTGTGCAGCAATTAGAGACCTGGGGTGTTTCACTGCTAAAGTGAGTTAGCTGATTCTACCAGAAAGCTAAATATGGTTTGGGAATGAGACAAGGCTAAAAACATTGACCTTGTTCTACTTTTAATAGTGGATAAGTGATATGTAGTCTTGGAATTTCAAAACGCACACAAAATATAATAAGGTCAAATATTTGCATATGCACACGCACACACATTACCTCTTCTTAAAAATGGAATATGGTCATCCTGAATCACATTTCCATAACCATGATTCTGGAAATACTGCCTCTCCCAAGAGTGATCCTTGAGCAAACCCAATTCATGGAGTTCATATTCTGTAGATGACAATGAAATAGTAGATGAGCAACTATTTCGATCTGCTCAAGACTGAGAACATATCCTTATTTAGGGAGTTTGAAATATTTGCGCATGTGGCCTTAATTTTTAAAAGATTATACAACAGTGAGCATGGCCACGCCCATGACAATAAACATCTGGGTTGAACTTGGGTGTGCACATTTTGGAGTAGGAAGAAAGAGGAAACCTTACAGGTAAGAATCTCCTTAGAGGCAGAAACTCAACAGAACAATAGAGAGACAGAGAATGAGAAACCAGAGGAAAATGAGGGGAAAACCCAGGTTAGGTGCTTCTAGGTCCAAGATGCTGCATGACAAATGCTTAAAGATGAGATACGGACTTATGAGAAAAATATTCAAGCAGAATAAGGATATAGAGCTTATCAAGTAACAACTCTAGGGGAAAAGGATACCTAAGGTGACCTACATCAGTGGTTTGCAAAGTGTGACTGGTAACATCTGTGTCACCTGGGAACTTGTTAGAAATGTAAATTATCTGGGTCCACATCAGACTTACAGAAATTCTGGGAGTGGAGTAAAGCAATCTGTGTTGTAGCAAGCCCTCCAAGGATGCTAAAAGGTTTGAGAACCACTGGCCTCCATAACCCAGGTGTTACATGTTACAAAGGATGACAATATCAAAAGAATATTATAGAGCTGTTTTGTTTTGTTTTTTAATTGCTAAATATAAAGAGGAAACTAGACCAACCGGTAAGCACCCATATGTAATATGATCTTAGGAACATTGAGAAAGTCCTAGCCACCACCAAAAACAATATTCCCATCTATTTACCGATACCTATCATTCCTTTACCACGGGATACAACTTTTTTTCAGACATGGTCTCACTCTATTGCTGAAGCTAAAGTGTAGTGGCATGATCACAGCTCACTGCAGCCTCAACCTCCTGGTCTTAAGTGACCCTCCCACCTCAGCCTCCTGCGCAGTAACCTTGATGTATGCAGCCATGCCTGGCTAATTTTTTAATTTTTTTTTAATTTTTAAAACTTATTTTTGGCCGGGTGCAGTGGCTGAAGCCTGTAATCCCAGCACTTTGGGAGGCTGAGGTGAGAGGATTGCCTGAGCCCACAGGTTTGAGACCAGCCTGGGCAACTTGATGAGACCTCATCTCTACAATTAAAAAAAATAATAATTAGCTGGATGTGGTAGCGCACCTCTGTAATTCTGGCTACTTGGAAGGCTGAGGTGGAAGGATCTCCTGAGTCCAGCAGGTTGAGGTTGCGGTGGCTGTGAGTATGCCATTGCACTCCAGCCTGGGCAACAGAGTGAGACAGCAACTCAAAAATAAAATATAATAAAATAAAGTAAAAAATGTATTTTTTGTAGAGATGGGGTTACACTATGTTAATCCAGGTTGGACTTAAACTTCCTGCCTCAAGTGATCCTCCCATCTTGGCCTCCCAAAATACTGGGATTAAAGACATGAGCTATTGCCCCTTGCCAGGATACAACTTTTTTTTACACAATTAGAGATATAGTTTGAAGTGTAAGAACCAGTAGGAGGGGCAACACAATGGGTTAAAACTGCATGAAGGTGCAAGTTATTGATATAAATTTGTTCTGGTACAGAAAATAAGAAAAGTGCATGAAACCCTTGAAAAAAGGCCAAACAGTTTCTCAAAGCTACCATCACAGTAAGGAAAACACTGCCAGAAAAGGCTCAAGAAGTTTATATTAATAATATCATAATAGTGGCCGGGTTCAGTGACTCAGCCTGTAATCCCAGCACTTTGGGAGGCCGAGGCAAATGGACTGCCTGAGCCCGTGAGTTCAAGACTAGCCTGGGCAACTTGGCAAGACCTCGTCTCTACAATAAAATAAAGATAGCTGGGCATGGTAGTGCACGTCTATAGTTCCAGCTACTCAGAAGGCAAAGGCGGAAGGATCACTGGAGCCCAGCAGGTCTATGCTGGGGTGGCCGGGAGTTCGCGTGCCACTGCACTCCAGCCTGGGCAAAGGAGTTAGACTCCAACTCAAAAAATAATAATAATAATATCATAATAACAATTCTTCCAAACTAGGAATTGAAATTGGCCAAAGATGAGCATCTGAAGTTCGGGTTGAAGCTTCTCCTGTAAGAGTCTAGACCTAAGCCAGGCTCGGTGGCTCAGCCTGTAATCCCGCGCCTTTGGGAGGCTGAGGTGAGTGGATTGCCTGAGCCCGTGGGTTCGAGACCCGCCTGGGCAACTTGGCGAGACCTCATCTCTACAATAAATCAAAAAAATTAGCTGGGCGTGGTAGCGCGTGCCTATAGTTCCAGCTACTTGGAAGGCTGAGGCGGAAGGATCTCCGGAGCCCAGCAGGTCGAGGCTGCAGTGGCCGGGAGCGGTCACTGCACTCCAGTCTGGGCGACAGAGTGAGACTCCAACTCAAAAAAAAAAGAAAAAGAGTCTAGACCTAGATTCTGGCAAATAGTTTACTCATGGCAAAGGCATCAATTAAGATTGCAGTGTTTTTCCCACTGCTTAGAAGTAGGACAATTCTATCTTGTTCCAAAAAGTTTGTGGGGCTAACAAGAAAAATCTACATGAAGTTCTTGCCTCCAAAGCAGCGCTCTGGCCTGGATTCTATAACTAAGGTCAATCTCATTTTCATCTTTTCCTGGTGCCTGAAGGGTTTGTTTTGTTTTGTTTGGGGTGGGGTGGGGTGGGGTGGGGTAGGGTGGAACTATGAAGAGAAGAAGTTCTTCTCCTCTGCTTTCTCTAAGGGCCAAGCCTCTCTCTCCTGCCATAGATATCTTGGCCTGGTCTGGCCTAGTCTACTCCCATATAGTTGACTCTAAATTGTGAAGGATCTGGCCTTCTCTTCATCCTGATCTCTCACTTCTTTGGAAAATTGGCAGAGATTGTACTAGATTTTAAGGAAAATCATGTCTGGATAAGGCAGAAAATAGAAGATGAAAAAGACAGAGATGGAAAAGCAAGAAAAATTAAAGAATATCTTTAGGTATCATTACAAGAACATAGCATTCATATATGCCAACATGCTTTGCTGAGACAAGTTTTTTTTAGAAATGCATTCCATATGCTTCAAACTGAACTTTGGGAGGATATTTTTCAAATCATTTCTAAGGATATGTACACATGAAAAGTAGTATTTTATGTTTCCATTTCAAAATATAGTTTTATGCAAGAAAATAAACTGGGCTTACTAAAAGATATGAATAGGAACAATAAACTAATCAATAAGGCAAGAAAAGAGCCTGTAAAGTATATTACATATTTAAATCATGCATTTAAACTACAAATTTTGAAGTGTAGTGTCTGTCAGTCAGAAGAATCCACATTTTATCCTTTAATAACAGTGGTACTTACCAATTGCATGAAGCCTATTAAACCATCTGGCAGAGTTTGGGAAAAAATTGGGAAATGTTGGGTTTGGAGCTCCAATTAAATCCAGTAAGACCAATAAATCCTAAAGGAGAACAAATATTGTTTAATCACTGTCACCAAAACATGTTTCATATTCATCCACAGGGGAAAATGGTCAAAACAAGCTGCATTTTAATAATTGAGGATAATATGGGAGCTTTACAAATGAACGAAAGGTCTAATAACATTTTATGCTAATCATTTTGGAGAACTCTTTAAATCTTGCTTATGCAATGAGAACACATGACAAAGTGTTGACTCTTTGTTTAACTCCAAGAGTATATCATTAAAGATAAATTAGAAAGAGGACATTTGGAGAAGTATTTCATAGATTAAAAAAGAATACATTCTCTTTCCTTCCAGGGAGCCCTGTCCAATCTTCTATTCCATTTTAAACTCACCATTGTATTCTCAATCTATAATGACATGGCTCCCAAAGAAAGCACTTGAACAGTAACAATTTATTGACCAAGCAGTGTCCAAAAAAAAAGTCTTTGTTTGGGAGCTACATGACATCGTATCTCTGGATTTCCATTTTCTAGTATATCAAACAAAGACTTCAAACTCTCTGAGCTCTAAGCATTCCTTCTGGTTATAATTACAGCAGTGTTCTTTACTTTGTTTGAGCCATAAAACATCAGCAGGCTTGAGTACTCCCCAAAGACTAACCCCTTTAGGTGAAGACCTCCTGATTTGCATAGTGAAATAATGTGTGTGTAAATATCTAGCATAGATCCTGGCAAATATTAGATAAATATCTTCAGAATTTATGATTCTAAAAACATAGTATATATCAATTCATGAATGATAATTAAATATATCCATAAGAAAAATAGGCTTGGTTGACGTAGGAACATATTTACAAGGTTAGATAAGCTACCAGAAAATTGCTACTGGAAAGAAATGGTCTTAACCATCACTATCGATTTATATCCTTGGGCTGATAAATACATAACTTTGTTCTACTACTCATCCAGATCTCTCCCTCTCTGAACCCTTTTTAGTCACTTGGGCACAAGTGAATGAATGAGACTCTGATCATATTCCCTTGATTATGAGCTGCCAATGGACAACAGGAGGTGTGTGAGTGTCCTAGAAGACAATAAATGTAGCCATTTGGGGCCAGTGGCTCATGCCTGTAATCCTAGTACTTTAGGAGGCCAATGCAGGAGGATTGTCCTAGCTGAGGAGTTCGAGAGTAGCCTGGGCAACATGGTGAGACCTCATCTCTACAATAAGTCAAAAAATTAACTGGGCGTGGTGGCACGTGCCTGTAGTTCCAGCTACTTGGAAGGCTGAGGTGGAAGGATCACCTGATCCCAGCAGGTTGAGGCTGCGTTAGCTGTGATCCCACCACTGCACTTCAGCCTGGGTGATGGAGTGAGATTCCAACTCAAAAAAAATAAAAATTAAAAAATGTGGCCATTTGGACATATGAGTGAAGGTTGGCTGGGCGTGGTGGCTCACACTTGTAATCCCAGCACTTTGGGAGGATGAGAGAGGAGGATTGCTTGAGCCCAGGAGTTGGAGACAAGCCTGGGCAACATAGCAAGACCTCATCTCTACAACAACAAAAATCCAAAAATTAGCTGGGCATGGTGTCACAAGCCTGTAGCACCAACTACTCGGGAGGCAGAGAAGGGAGGATCACCTGAGCCCAGGAGGTCGAGGCTGTGGGGAGCTGTGTTCATGCCACTGCCCCCCAGTCTGGACTACAGACTGAGGCCATGCCTCAAAAGAAAAAAATAAAAATAAAAGAGTGAAGGTCAGTAACAGGAAAAAGGACAGGAATGAGAGGAGGGGTTAGGAATAAGCTGTCAATTCCCAGATGGGATGAAGGTCAGGATGGATGAGGGCCCTGAGAAGAAGGGAGTCTCCAGGATAGCAGGAGGTTCCCAGCTGGGGTCATGTGGACTTAGGGACTGAGTAAAGATCAAATAAGGGAAGAGAGTCAGAGTGTGGAGAGCATCAGGGGCAGGTGAGGGATTAGGGGTGGAGTGTGGCCCAGGAATGGGACGAAGATGAGACTGTGTGGTGCACCCATTACTTAGTAATAACAGTAAGGTTTTAAGGCAGTATCACAATGTTCCCAACCCCATGGCAAAAACGCCACATCCAAACCAACTCATCACAATGCCATATACACACTGGAGCCACTGTAACACTTTGAAGTCACCAAGGAAATTCTTTACTCCCACCCTCCTCTTATTCTGTTTCTCAGAACCCCATGCCCCTCAGACTTTTTCTTTCTTTCTTTCTTTCTTTCTTTCTTTCTTTCTTTCTTTCTTTCTTTCTTTCTTTCTTTCTTCTTTCTTTCTTTCTTTTCTTTCTTTCTTTCTCTTTCTTTCTTTCTCTCTCTCTCTCTTTCTTTCTTTCTTTTTTTCTTTTTTTCTTTCTTTCTTCTCTCTCTCTCTCTCTCTCTCTCTCTCCTCCCTCCCTCCTCCCTCCCTCTCTCTCTCTCTCTCTCTCTCTCTCTCTCTCCCCTCCCTCCCTCCCCCCTTCCTTTCTTCCTTCTTTCCTTCTTTCCTTCTTTCTTTATGTCAAAGTCTCACTCTGTTGCCCCGGCTGGAGTGCAGGGTCATGCTCACGGCCACCGCAGCCTCGACCTGCTGGGCTCAGGCAGCAATTCATCTTCCTCAGTCTTCCAAGTAACTGGAACCACAGGGGAGTGCCACCACGCCCCGGCTAAATTATTTGTTTATTGTAGAGACAGCTCCCGCCAAGTTGCTCATGCTGGTCTCAAACTCACACATTTGGGCAACCCTCTCACCTCTACCTCCCAAAGTGCTGGGATTACAGGTGTGAGCCACTGCACCCGGCTTTCCTCAGGCTTTATAAAGGCCTCCAAGAAGGGGTTTGCTCACTCCAGCTCAATACAGTACTGGGGGCATGTGCTCCCACTGGATCCAAACAAATCTGATGTTTCCTTCATCTGATTCATTGTATCATTTTAATGAAGCTCAGTCAAACATGGCTTCTAATCCAGAGTTATTTTTAGCTCTGGGTTTCCTCAAAGACCTAGTGCCTGCCAAGGAATGTTCTAAAGACTCTGCTCCAAGGATGCCATGGCATTTCCAGGTCTTTACTTGGCTTTAGTGACCTATCCTTGGGACAGCAGCTGCAGTTACACAGCCCTGAAGAAGTTACCCAGACCGACCATGCCATGCAGTTGGTTGGTGCCTCTTTCTCCAGGTGGGTGTGGGGTCGATGCCATCTTCGCAGCCAAGTGTCGAGACCCGTAGAGAGAATCTTGAGGAGACCAGTGAAGAAAAGCCTCTTCCCCATCAAAGAATATCAGCTGGAGGGAGAGATCTGGCCTGGAATCTGAAATATTCTGGTAAAATGAACAATAAAAAGAGCAAAAACGTTGTGATGATTTAAAAAAAACAAAAACAAACAGCACGCTTTCTTATTAACTGGGCAAAAAGATGGATATGGCACAAAGGACGATAACAAAGCAACTAAGACGATGCCAACATTTATTTCACACCCAAAATCATCACAGCTCCCATCATATTCACCCACACACGTCACCTTCTCCCACACCCTCTAAAAATAGAAGCCATATTATTTCTTACTCCTGAGAACTTGGAAACTCTGAAACTGCTATGATGAGCAGTGTGACATGCCACCTAGCTCCGCCCCCCTCCCCAGCAGGGTGTGTTGCCCCAGCTGGCAGCCACTTTGGAAATGGCCTCGCTCCCCAGGAGTGTCTTACACCACATGACTGGTCTCCATAGGTGCTGGGGGGTCTCTGAGGGGCCCCTGAGCTCCCCAGGGGTTGACCGAGGCTGTTGTTAAACCTGTATTGCAGCTTGACCTCTTTTCCTCTACCCAGTCCCATTTCTTTCCCCTCCCCGCCACCCATGTTGACCCAAGGCTACTCGCTAATAAATGACCTGAGAGCTGAATTCCAACATCAGAGTGTGCTTTCTGGGGAATCCAACCGGAAACAACTGCAAAAGTTTCTTTTTTATTTAAGTCTGCAATATTTGTATTGGGTGTAGGTTCAGGAACACAAGCGTCGCAAAATGTGCCACCAGCCACAAATATAACAGCAAAGTCCTCTGGATTCTGATTGATTTTTTTTTTTTTTTTGAGTCAGGGTCTTATTCTTCCCCAGGCTGGAGTGAAGTGACCTGATCACTGCTCACTGCAGCCTCCCACTCCTGGGCTCAGGTGATCCTCCAGTGTCAACCTCCCAAGTATTAATAGCTGAAACTACAGGTCTGTACCACCACACCTGGCTTTTTTCTTTTTTTTTTTGGAGCAATGAGGTCTCACTATGTTGTCCAGTCTGGTTCCACACTCCAAGCTCAATCGATCCTCCTACCTCAGCCACCTAAAGTGCTCGGACAGCAGGATAGCAGGCATGAACCACCATTCCAGGCCTTTGATTTATTTAACACTTTCTACCCTCTAACAATGTGGGAAGTCTGGCCTTTCAGATTAGTCCTGGTACCCTAACCCCAGCATCCTTCGACCCCATGGGAATCCCTCATCTGTTGAATCTTCCATCTTTTCACAGTCCTTACTGTGAGCTCCTTTACTATCCTCCTTCACGTTCTCACTCCATGTGGGGCTTAAATTCCAGTCCATCAGCTAGGCATGAGAGCTCACACCTGTAATCCCATCACTTTAGGGGGCAGAAGCAAGAAGATAACTTGAGGTCAGAAGTTTGAGACCAGCCTGGGCAACATAGTGAGACATTGTCTTCATACACACACACAAAATTAACTGGACATGGTGGCCAATATCTGCAGTCCCAGCTACTCAGGAGGCTGACACAGGAGGATTGCTTGATCCCAGGAGTTGGAGGCTTTGGTGAGCTGTGATTATGCAACTGCACTCCAGTCTGGGCAAAAAAGTGATACCCTGATTTAAAAAAATACACACATACACACACACAAATACATATATATATTCCAGTAAATCCTAATCACTCCATTTCCTTTTATATGACCTCAGTTCCCTTGCTGCCCTCTGCCTGCCTTGGTCCCACTTTCATGGCAAAAACATAACATTAAGTCCCACCCTAGGCTATGCTTGCACTCTTGCAGCTAAACCTAGCCAGAGAAAAATATATAACCACACTGTCTGGTCTTGCTTAAAACTCATGCCCACAAACCTAAGGTTGGCCTTTCCTGCTGACTGGTAAGCCAGACTGTATTTTCTTAGTTCATTCACCCTTACACTCTTTCAGTATTCCACACTCCTCCTTTCCCCAAAGCCTCACCCGTTCTCACTCCCAGCTCGTGGCCTTGACCTCCCCTTGCCATGTTCAGATCGGACGCCAGTCTGTCTACTTGTGCACAGAATCCCATCCCTCTCATCTGCCCAAGTACATCACTCTAGCAAATGCCACTTCTCTCTGGCATTATTGTTCTCTTTCTGCTGGATAATCCCCATCAGCCTACACAGATACTGTTGCTTCTCTCATCTCAAAGTGTCTGACCCCACTATTTCCACCAACTCCGCCCTCCTCGGTTTATCCCTTTTATAGCAAAACTCCTTAAAGACGTTGTCTCTTCACGCTGTCTCCAATTCCCCTTCTTAAAACTGCCCCAGTCAGGCTTCATCTCTGCCAGTTGCTAAACTGCTCTTGACAGGGATGCCAATGACCTCTGCATTGCTACGTTCCATGGTCAGCTCTCAGTCTTCATCTTTCTTGACTTACTGTCAGCATTTGACATAGTTGATCACTTCCTTTGGGAACACCATATTCCTCCTGCCTCAGTCAGCAATGATGGTTTCCTTCACACTCCACTTTTTTTTTTTTTTTTTTTTTAGCTGGAGTTTCACTCTGTTGTCCAGACTAGAGTACAGTGGCATACTCACGACTCATTGCAACCTCGTCTGGGGCTCAGGTGATCCTTCTGCCTCAGCCTCCCGAGTGGCTGGAAACACAGGCTTGAACCATCACACCCAGTTAACTTTTTTTTTGTAGATGTGAGATCTCATCATGTTGCCCAGACTGGTCTCAAATTCCTAGGCTCAAGTGATTCTCCTACCTTGGCCTCCCAAAATGCTGGGATTACAGGCATAATCAACTGCACTTGACTTCCCCTTTTCTTTTAATACTAGAAAACCCTAGGGCTCGCTCCTTGGTTCTCTCCTTTCCTGTCCACACTCACTCCCTTAATATCTATCTATTCTTGAGGCTTTAAATTATTTACATACGCATATCTACACACACCCACTTATAATACATACACACAGACACATATATATAGCAACAATTCAAAAAATGTATATCTCTAGTTCTGACCTTACACCTAAGCTCCAAATCTGCAAATTCAATTACCAAATACACACCTCCACACAGATGTTTAATAGACATCTCAGACATAAAGGCTCAAAACTCAACTCCTGCTGTTTTTCCTAAAATCTGCACTACCACCACTCCCCCCAACTAAATTGATGGCAACACCACCCTTGCTGTTACTCAAACCAAAAACCATTGGGGATATAGATCTCTCTCTCCATACACACACCCCAATTCAGTTCATCCTGCCTCTGCAAACCCATTTCCCACCATTCTTCACCACTTCCCTCTCTTTCCCATGTGCTTTGTTTTCTTTGATCCTAGGATATCATGACAATTATGTGGTCACACTTGCCAGACAGTCTAGCACCTTTGTTTCTCGTGTGTCTGTCTGGCTTTGTTGCTTATGGGTCTACTTCCTTGAGCTCTTTCCTGCTTGCTCCAGCCTGAACTGCCTACCAGGCCCGCTGCCCACCTGTTCTCTTCGGTATCCCCTCCCCATGCCCCTAGGGACTCCCTCTCCTTCTCCCATATGGAATCTCCAGTGGCCTGAACCCCAAGACACCCTCTTTCTTGATTTTGCTGGAGCATACCTTTAGGCAACTTCATAAAAAGAAACAGAACAAGAGGGTGAAACTCTTGAGACTTACATCTGAACATGTCTCCATTCCATTCTACTATTTGATTTGGCTGGCTACGAGTCTGAGCTGCAAATTATTTTTATTTTAAATATTTAAGGCACAGTTTTATCATGTTCTAGCTCCCAGGTTTCTCTTGAGAAGTCCAATGCTGTTCTCATTCCCAATACTTTTCATGTGACCTATTGGACTTGGAATGATTCACCGAAAGCGATGAGAGATCTTTTTTTTTTTTTGGTCATTGTTGTCCTTTTTCTAGAAAAGGTATTCCTTCTACTTTGGTATCCAACTCTTTCACTAATTTGCATGAATTTGAACACAGAACTTTTAATTTTCAAAATCTCTTTCATATTCTGGGATTGTTCTGTTATTGTAGCAATTTAGTTTTGTCTCGTGGACATAACTTCTCCAAATCACAGAAGGAGAGGGTAAGGAAGACTGCAAAGTTGCAGGACAAAGAATGTGAATGTGGGCTTATAGTCCTGTTACTGGAGAGAGGAGGGGCTGTGAGGAGTTGGGAATAATCCAGCCTACTATTCAGCCCTCTCTTAGGACACTTTCCGCCACCACCTACCCAACCCACAAAAGCTGAAGAACATAAAATAATTCCTCAATACAAATTTAAAGTATAAATGGAAGAATAGACATGATACTCTCAAAGTTCGCATTCAAAAACAGCCCTTTAAAAAAACTCCCCAAACCATTGTTTACCTCTAACAGAAAGGATAACTAAGAGAATACACATATATATAGTTTGTTTTTAAGTCAAGGTCTCACTGTGTCTTCCAGGCTGGAATGCAGTGGCACCACAGCATCAACCTTCTGGGCTCAAGTGATCCTTCCACCTCAGCCTCCCAAGTAGCTGGGACTACAGGTGTGCACCGCCACACCCAGCAAATTTTCTGATGTTCTGTAGAAACGATGTCTCGCCATGTGGCCTAGGTTGGTCTGGAACTCCTGGACTCAAATGATCTTCCCACCTTGGCCTCTCAAAGTGCTGGGATTACAGGTATAAGCTACTGTGCCTGGCCAAGAATATATATGTTGCCTTTAACTTTTTAATGGGGATACCACCCCCCCAAACCACTCAGGCCTTTCTATTTCTGTGACCAAAAACGAGTAAGAATATATGAGAAAAGGTCAATGAGCTCACCGAGAGAAAACACACCCCTACACAGAACAGTGCCTTTAAGGACATATCATATTCTTGGACAAGAAATGCAAATATGAAGAAAAAGTCTCGTGTTGGCTCTTGAGTTCCATCACCCAATTGCTGGGGAAGGGTGCTGGTTAAAAACCAGGCAGTGTATGGGACAAAGGCATAATAGAAGGTTCAGAAACAAAACAAAAAACTAGCGAAAAGGAGACGGGAGGGTATCAACAATTCTTGCTTTCTTCAAGTTCAGCATATCCAGCAAAAATAGAACCAAATATCTCTATTACTTCCATTACGAGATAATCTTTTACTTCTTTACCTCCATTGTATCAAAGGCTGGACCCTTCATCGAGTTCTGCAGGGGAGGAAAGGGCGTTTGTTGCCTGCGAATAAAGTTTTTGGTTTTTGCTTTGTTGTATTTACTTGGTTATGAGCGATATCAGAACAGAATGTCTCCAACGGGTTTAGCACTTTTTTCCAATAGCCCCTTAAGAGCACAGAGGCTGAAATAACATCTGAGAGTCCCAGAAGTATTCTGAGCTGAAAGCACAATGCTCTGCTATACTACGTAAAGGGAAGCCGAGATTCACAGATAATAACAATAATGCATTTCTGCTTCGTGCTTTTCATCGTGATAGGCCTGAATTACCCACTCTCTCCTACAGAACCACTTTGCAGTACCCCCTGCCCCAATCAAAGAGCCACCATCTCTCAGATCAGAAAGCTGTGATGTTTCGTGGCTGTATAAACATGAAGAAATGAACATGGTTTCTTCGAAAACATAGTTCTCATACTTATGTGGGTACCAACCTCGCTCCTTGATTTTTCACAAAGAAATGTTGTGTTATGGCTAGGCACAGTAGGCTCGCAATTGGCTAGGCTGGGTGTGGTGGCTCATGCCTGTAATCCCAGCACCTTTGGGGTGCTGAGGCGGGAGTACTGCTTGAGCCTGGGAATTTGAGACCAGACCAGGCAACAAAGGGACACCTCGTCTCTACAAAAAAAGCAAAAAATTAGCCAGGTGTGGTGGCATGCACCTGTAGTCCCAGCTACTTGGGATGCTGAGGTGGATGGATCTCCTGAGCCCCGCAGGTCGAGGCTGCGTGAGCTGTGATCATCGTGATCGTGCCACTGCATTGTAGCCTGGGTGACAGTGTGAGACCTCGACTCAAAAAAAAATACTAAGAAGAAGGAAAGAAATGTTGTGTTTCATGTAATGAGTATGCAGAGCTGAGGAATCAGGTACCAATGAACGGATACACTGCCCTGTACCTTAGGTTTATTGCCCCTGGTTGACATTTCAAATCATAGTAACTTTCAACGAATATTCATTCAAATTCACATCATTTTGTAACAAATTAGAATAACAATATCCCAAAAGTCTCCATTTCTAAATGGCCTCCTCATTCCCCTAAGGATTCTAGAATTCTCTCTGAGTAATTGCTGATGTATTTCACCCTGGGAATCAACAAGGGGAAAACAGATACCTTCAAGGAAAGGAGGTGCTTGTCTAAGGCACGGGCAAGTTCCAACATCATCGCGCATGGCACAGCTGAATCTGTGGCTCCCACAAACAATCTGTTGTCCCAGTGGGGAAAATACTTGGAGTCGTAGTGGCAGGCGAGGACCAAGTGTCGCTTAGCGGTGGGATTGAGGGTGCTGATGATATTTGAGAAAGACCGGTACCCATAGGGCGTCTGACTCAGGAAGGTGTCTACTTCCAAGACCCAGTCAGCCTGAAGCCTCTGAATTCGCTGCATGATGTGCTGATCGAGACAAAAACCAACATTTCGGATGAAAACAGTTTTAATGTGTTAACTATGATTTTTAAATTGTATATGATGCTTTCAGGTTAAAAGTGTTGTATATGCCGATTAGGACATGATATTAATAGCTACTGTAATTGATATGATGTTTTTCCTGCTTAAAAGAGAAGCTAATAGTCTTCCTTTTCTAAATTTCCCCTATCAACAATCTCAAACAGTTGTTCCGTGTTTGTTTGTTTGTTTTGTTTGTTTTGAGTCAGGGTCTCACTCTGTCGGCCAGGCTGCAGGGCAGTGGCTCAATCATAGCTTACTGCAATCTCCACCGACCAGTCGAGGTTCAAGAGATCCTCCCATCTCAGTCTCACAAGTAGCTGGGAACAAAGGCACAAGGCTACCATGCCCACTTACTTTTTAAAATCTTTTGTAGGGATGAGGTCTTGCTGTGTCGCCCAGGCCAGTCTTGAACTCTCAGGCTCAAGCAATCCTCCCATCTCAGCCTCCCAACACGCTGAGATTACAGGCGTGAGCCACCACACCCAGCCTAGCCAACTGTGACTATAAACCAGTATGAATCATTTGATGTGAATCTGTTCACATATCTTCTCCTTGCTTATACAGACATACACTGGTGTACAAACACATTTGTGGCACAGGATTACGTTTTTTTGTTTTGTTTTGTTTTGTTTTGCTTGAGCCAGAGTCTCGCTCTGTCACCCAGTCTGGAGTGCAGTGGTACGCTCATGGCTACCAAAGCCTCAACCTCCAGGGCTCAGGCGAATCTTCCACCTCAGTCTTCCAAGTAGCTAGAATTACAGGCACGTGCTACCACACCTGGCTTAATTTTTGATTTACTGTAGAGACAAGGTCTCACCATGTTGCCCAGGCTGGTCTCAAACCCCGGGGCTCAGGCAATCCTCTTGTCTCAGCCTCCCAAAGTGTTGGGATTACAGGTTTGAGCCACCGCACCCAGGCAGGACTATGTGTTTTTTTAGGAAGAGAATCCTACTGGACACATTACTCTGCCCCTTGCTTTTCTCGCTTAATATATTATGGATATGTCTACAAATCAGGAGCCAGCGAACCAGTTCAGTAGCATTTAAGTCCACATTTAATATTTCGAGGCGGTGCGAAGGCACATGTGAGAAGTGAGATGGGCCAGGGTCCCAGAGGTCTTTACTTCTATTCTAAGCTCTTCGAGGGCAAGACTTGCAGATGGTAGGTGTTTTTGTCCCAGGTGTGTAGCACGTGCCCAAGTCCAGCAAATGCTTCATATATGAATACAATGAACGCTAACCAAAGATGGTGATGTCACCTACTGAGGATAATGTCAAAAGCTCCCATAACAAGGGGGTGGCTGGGGAACATTTGAGATCTCTGCTCATTATAAGAATCCATAAGGCCAGACACAGTGGCATATGCTTGTAATTACAGTGCTTTGGGAGGCTGATGTGGAGGGATCACCTGAGCCCAGCAGTTTGAGACTGGCCTGGGCAACAGAGCAAGACCCCATGCTTATCAAAAAAAGTTAACCAGGTGTGGTAGTGCATGCCTGTAGTCCCAGCTACTCTGGAGGCTAAAGCAGGAGGATTGCCTGAACCAGGAGGTAGAAGCTATGGTAAGCCATGATTGTGCCACTGCACTCCAGCCTGGACAACAGAGTGAGACCCTGTCTCTAAATAAATTAAAAAAATCAACAAGAACTCTGAACCATAACAACATATCAAGCTACTTTTCTTCTGTACCCAAAGCAGATCCAGACCCACAGCCAATACTGGTAAAAATAAAAAGAATTGGCTGGGAGCAGTGGCTCATGCCTGTCATCCAGCCCTTAGGAGGCTGAGGCAGGAGGATTACTTGAGCCTAGGAGTTCGAGACCAGCTTGGGTGACATAGTGAGACCTTGTCTCTGCAAAAACCTAAAAAGGAGCCAGATGTGGTGGCGTGCACCAAGTAGTCCCAGCTACTTGGGAGGCTGAGGCAGAAGGATCCTGAGCCCAGAAGGTAGATGCTGTAGTGAGACCTTGACTCTAAATACATACATGCATACATACATACATACATACATACATAAACAAATAAATAACTTAAAAAAAGAGAGAGAATCTCTTTCCCTAGTTCTCCTGACAGGCACCACAGTGGCTGACGGAAGAAAGCTACTTGAGTGGAGAAAGCAGAATCACTTGGGGAACCAGAAGCACCTTGTTACCCACCCAGAATTGGTGGTGTGAGAAGCTGCGGTGAGTTCATTCTGATTTATTGTCCTCTCTCCTCTTTATTTTCCCTTGGCTTCATTTTTCTCACTATGTTCCTTTCTCCCCCCCAACAAATATTGTTTGTATGTTTGCAGGACGCCTTAAATTATTTTTTCAAAACTCAAACGACAAACTAACCCTCTAAACAACTGACCGCTTGTCCCTCGATTCACACCCAACAGAGGAGGACCTTGAGATGATAAATGAGTGACTTATGATAACTGGCGGTGAACTGCAGCCTTTTCCCCCAAGGAAACACAGGATCTTCTGCCCCAGGCGAGCCTCGCTTGGCCTGCCGCTCACTAATGTGACATGACACATAGGCAAGGGTCTTGGAAAAGCCGTGGCAGGAAGTTTCCAAGGAGAGGGGAACTGGGCCGGGGGAGGATGCAGATTCTAAGGTCAATCCTGCAAAAGTCAAATAAACAAATGACCCCAGCTAGTCACGCCTGCCTTTTGTATTGGGTGGACTTTGTCCTCAACTGCATGGCCTGTGCCAGTCTCCTGGCTTTTCTGTGACGAGTTTACGTGTTGTCTTCTCACATCATCGGATGAAATGCTTATAACTTTTTTGGAAATCAGGATCCATAACTCTCTTAGTACAGTGCTTTGCTCACAATATATAAATATAACATCAGATGATACAAAACATTAACAGTTTGAGTAGAAAGATAATGATTTTCTGCAGAATATGAAAATGTGTTATCCCTAGACTTTGTAAAAAAAAAAAAATTCCCACAAAAGGGATCATCTTTTTTCAAAAAAAGTATATACTCCAGAACATCTGGTATCCAGATGAACTGCTCCATAAAATGACTCCTTTAACGCCAACAATGGCCTGTATGCGTACAAGCCGAATTGAAATTTTAAAATATATATCTGTTCGCGCAGCTCAGAAGTGTCACACACAAAGTCATTCCTCTGCTAGTAGCCAGGCCTCGTCCTGAATGTCTAATGTTTGCACAGACACTAAAATACACAAAAGAACTGGCAAATTCTCCAAGAGTTTCCCCTGAAATAACCTTTTTTATTCAGTACAAATATTTTTTGTTTATCTTAGCAACTAAGATAATTCATCTTTATAAACAATCACATTGGCTGCATAATCTCATTAGGTCTCCAATATCCCTTGTTGTTGTGTTTTACACTTTCAGACTTAAGTCTGCAGGTTCCCACGACAAGTCTCCAGAGTTAGGCTCCAGAGAGGGCTGCTCTCAAGCTGGGAGTGCCTGGCTGTGGCAGGGAGTCCAAAGCAGCTGTGCTTTCCCAGTTCAAAAGCAGCAGATGCCTGGTCCCTCCTGGCGTGCCAAAAGGCCATTTAGAATATAGACCACAGTTCGGATTACCTTGCATCTGTGTTTTAAAATGGGGAGAAGAGAGGCCAGAGCACAGTGGCTCACGCCTGTAATGCCAGCTCTTTGAGCGGCTGAGGTCAGAGGATTGCTTGAGCCCAGTTGTTCGAGACCAGCCTGGACAACATAGCGAGACCTTGTCTCTACAAGAAAATCAAAAAATGAGCCAGCATGGTGGCATGTGCCCATCATCCTAGCAACTTGGGAGGCTGAGGCGGAAAGGTCGCCTGAGCTGAATGAGGTCGAGGTTGCGGTGAGCCGTGATCATGCCACTGTACTCCAACCTGAGTGACAATGGGGCCTCGACTCCAAAAAGTAAATAAATAAATAGGGTTTTATTTATGGGGGAAAGAGGAAGACAGAAAGAGAGTGCACGCAACAGAGACAGAGATGAATGGAGATTGAGCAGAGAGAACAAAATACAAAAATAGAGATGGAGATAAGGAGAGAGAGAGAGAGAAATGAAGTCAGATGAAGATTGGGCAGAGAGGAAAAAAATTACAAAGATGGGGAAAAGAAATGCCAGAGGCTATTATTATATGGCTTTCTATTTCCAAGGCAGTGGCAGGGGAGAGTTATTCAGGTTAATATTGGTGAATGGTCCTGGGTCTAATTTAATTAAATTTAAATTCTAATTCCCGGGTTCTGAGAAACAGTGACAGCAGTAGATGAGGTCTGTCTGGAAGTGGATTCTCCAGTATTTGCACTAAGTCTGCAAATGTGTAGATGTCAGGATGCCAACCCCACCACCAGAACCCTCAGGGAACTGTTCCTTCTAGAGTGCACATCCAGTGCCTCTGGCTCCTCCCCTCAGGGGGTGTACCCAGTACCTACACACCTTTCCCTGAAGACGTTCACTTAGATTCAGCGGTTCCCATGCACTTTGCATCTGTGAGGGAGCTTTGCCCTCTGAAGTTTCTAGTTTGCTCCTTTTAGACAGAGGATGTTGCTTGCTCATTTGTGAAACTTTATCATCCTAATTTTTAATTTTTTAAATTCCTATCTTAGAAAGAAATCAATGAAATACCTCAAAGTGTAATGTCTTTCAATTATTTCTTTTACAAATAAATTATTCTCAAAATAAGAATATTCTAACAATCCAACAGGCAGCTATGGGCTTTTGATCAGAGATCATAAAAATGCAGACTGTGGGATATGGGCCCCCAAAATATTGTCTTTCTCTGCAAGAGAATCCATAGCAATGCACATCTTTGTTGATAACTGCAAAAGTTAGTCTCTAACCAATTTTATATCAAGTTCACACTTTTTAATATTTGTGGATCTTTTCCAGTTACAACTTTGAAACCCTACAAATTATAAAGTATCTGATTCAGGGCTCAAAAGACCTCAGGAGGAAAAAGAATCTATCATTCTTGTTTAAATCCAGTTTTGAATAAAAGGATGTAACCCTAGTCAAATGAAGGCCATTAAGTGTGGCTTCCTCATAATTACTCTGCCATCTACCTCCTTTTCAAAATGAGAATCCCTTTGTCTTCCACAGCTCCGGGGATAGGTCTCTAAAGATTAATGGTAATTTTCTTCTCAAACAAGTATAACACTGAGTCTCTTAAGTGAGATGTCTAACACAACCATCAGCCAGACAACCGGCAGCCCAGCAGGAGCTCTTGACACCTTCTAAAATACTGTTGGCCAGGCACAGTGGCTCATGCCTTTTATCCCAGCACTTTGGGGTGGGAGGTGAGGCGGGAAGATTTTGTGAGTCCAAGAGTTCGAGACCAACCTGGGTAACATAGTAAGATCTTGTTCTCCACAAATAAATTTTTAAAATTAGGCTATGCGCAGTGACTCAAGCCTGTAATCCCGCGCCTTTGGGAGGCAGAGGTGAGTGGATTGCCTGAGCCCACGGGTTCGAGACCCGCCTGGGCAGCGAGACCTCATCTCTACAATAAATCAAAAAATCAGCTGGGCGTGGTAGCGCCTGCCTGTAATTCCGGCTACTCGGAAGGCTGAGGCGGAAGGATCACCGGAGCCCAGCAGGTCGAGGCTGCAGTGGCCGGGAGCAGCCACTGTACTCCAGTCTGGGCAACAGAGTGAGACTCCAACTCAAAAAAAAAAAAAATTAGGCTATGCGCGGTGGCCCAAGCCTGTAATCCCAGCACTTTGGGAGGCCAAGGCAAGAGGATTGTCTGAGCCCAGGGGTTGGAGACCAGCCTGGGCAACTTGGCGAGACCTCGTCTCTACAATAAATAAAAAAATTAGCAGGGCATGGTGGCACGCACCTGTAGTTCCAGCTACCTGGAAGGCTGAGGTGGAAGGATTGTCTGAGCCCAGCGGGTGAAAGCTGGGGTGGCCGTGAGCGTGCCACTGCACTCCAGCCTGGGCGACAGAATGAGACTCTGACTCAAAAAAATTTTTTTTTTTAAGTCTTGTTTGCCGCACCCCCACACAACAGTGGAAAATGTTACTGTGGCTCCAGTAACTCTTTTAAATGACTGTGTATCTTTTTAAACACAGCAGTATCTGTGTATCTTATGTATGCTATATACTGTGTTCTGTTGAAGCTAAAATAGCAATGAGGTTTATTGATTTCCAGAACCCACAGAGGAGGAACCTCAGGTCTGAAGCATGCACGGAGTTTCAGGTGTCCACCCAGTTTCCTTCTGGGGAAATGGTAAGGGGAAACGAAAAAGGTGGAGTCCAGTGAGCATCGAAGACCTAGACTATTTTCTAAAGAGGAACTGGAGATTTTGGAAAGCACCAGCAAGGACCTTGACCTTCTTTCAAGAAAAATGCTTGGGTCTGGACATGGTGGCTCACACTTGTAATCCCAGCACGTTGGGAAGCTGAGGCAGGGGGATCGCTTGAGCTCAGGAGTATAATAAATAAATAAATAAATAAATGGTCTGAACAGGGGAAAAATTAAAAACTAAGAAGAAGAAATGAAATGCTTGGGGGATGAAACGCAGCAAATATTGTTGAGGTGAATGGCATGTGCCTCCATCTCCAACTGGGGCCTGAGAAGATGGAGAGCCAGAGAGCTGTGTGTACAGACCACAGGGCAGGTGCCTCCCAGCTCTCCAGGAAGAGGATGGAGAAGTCTAGCTGATTCTGGCCCCATCACTCGTCCACATGTAACCTTGGGCAAGTTCATTTATATACCTAAACCTCAGACCTCTGGTAGCACTGCTGTGAAGACTGAATGACATGATCTGTGCAAAAAACTCGATAGAGTGCCTGACCTGGAAAAAGTGCTCAGTGAAGGCCTACCACAGCCATTCCTATTCTTCTCTCTGTGTAAAGCTTCCCTCAGGGTCGCCACCATCTAATTCCCTAGGAGAAGCAGGCGGTGTTGGGTCAGAAAACAAGAGTCTACCAGGGATACAGACACACACTGGGTAGAAGGAAAGAGCCCGAGAGCTGGGCACCTGGGCCTTGAGGGTCTCACTCTAGGTACAGCAGTGGGTGCTGAGGTCTTTTACCTGAAGAGTTAGGCAGGCAAAGTGATCTCTAAAAAGTATAGGAGGGGAGGGTTCCATTCCTTCCTAAGCGGTCCCTTGAAATGAGGCTAGTTTGAAAAAACAAAACAAAAAATAGGCCAGGTTCATGTCTGTAATCCCAGCACTTTGGGAGGCCAAGGTAAGAGGATTGCTTGAGCCCAGGGGTTTGAGATCACTCTTGGAAATATAGTGAGACCTTGTCTCCACAAAAAAATCAAAAATGAGCCAAGCATGGTGGCACGCACCTGTAAAGTCCCAGCTACTTGAGAAACTGAGGCAGAAGGATTGCCAGAGCCCAGGAGGTCAAAGCTCTGGTGATCTGTGATCATGCCTCTGCACTCCAACCTAGGCAACAGAGGGAGGCCCTGACTCAAAACAACAAAATAAAGACAAAACCAAAAAAAAGCAGCTATTCAGAGGTGAGGTTTCAGATTGCTAAGGATGACTGCCATGAGGAAGGCAGAGACACCCTGGAGGTCCACCCCCGCTTATGGTTTATTCTTTGGCTTCTTCTACAGCCCTGGTCTTCCAAACGGCAGTGGCAAAATCATTGGGTCTAGAAATCAGTTTAGTGGGTCATGGCCAGCATTTTTCAAAAACTAGTAAAATAGAATTAACCATATCAGAATGAAATGCAGGTAATAAAAGTGAGTAAAGCTGGGCAGGATAGCTCGTGCCTGTAATCCCAGCATTTTGGGAGGCCAAGGCAGGACTATTTGAGACCAGGAATTGGAGACTGACCTTGACAACATAGTGAGACCCTGTATCTACAAAAAATAAAAAAAATTAGTTGGGCATGGTAGCACATGCCTATAGCCTCAACTGAATGGGAAGCTGAGGCAGGAAGATTGCCTGAACCCAGGAGGTCAAGGCTGTAGTGAGCTGTGATTGCACCACTGCACTCCAGTCTGGCTAAGACCCTGAGTAAGTCCTTGTCTCTTAAAACAAATTAATTTAAAAAGAAAAGGATGATTATTTTTCATAAAACTTTTGTATCAGCTGAATATATCAGTGTGTTTATGTGTATAAAGTGTAAAATCTATTTTACTGTGAGTCAGAGTGAGAAGTTTGAGAATCACTGTCCTGGTGAAAGAAGCTTCTCACTGGCCTTAACTCTTCCACCAGGGAGAGTTTCCACAGGGAGAGTAAAGACCTGACAGGACAATGACCCACTCTTGGCCCAGAATCTTCAGCGAGGACTCTCTAAGTCTGTTGATGCTGGTTATTTAGGATTCAGGAAAGCTTGGTTTGGAGCCTGGGGTATGTTACTGACATGGTCAAGAGTTAAGGGCTTAGCACCCTGTCTGCTGTTGTACCCCACACAGAGATTTCACACATAAACTGATTTAGATGAAAAAGTATCACTTAATTCAGAATAGACATTTCTTGGTAGCCTATTGGGTGAATAAGGAGATGACAGATCTGGATCTTGGACAACTCAGGACCTCAGTCATAACGTTATCCCTCATGTGAAAACAAGGTATTCAACAACCTTGAGGTCTGGTGCCATGTTCTCACCTGACGGGCAGCGTAGCTTCCAGGAGATCCCGGGTATCGCTCTATCAGCAATGGCCGTAAGTCATTTTGCCACATTTTGGAAATACTGGTGCCTTCTGCGACTTGCCGAAGAGAGGATGAATTCAAAACGGCTGGTTGATGATGATTCTGAGGATTAAATAATATTGGTTAACCGGCTATCATTTCATAATATGCTTAAAACCCTGATACATTTGCAACTAATTGCTTTAAACCTCAAAATAAAAGATAGCTTTTATGTCAAATGAGGTGAATTGAACTACTCAACTCTAAAATTGGTCCCTTGTGGGCCATGTGTGGTGACTGTCACCAGTAATAGCTTGGTGGTCAAGACAAGAGGATCACTTGAGGTCAGGAGTTTGATACCAGCCTGGGCAACACAGTAAAATCCTGTCTCTGCATAAATTTTTTTTTAAAATTAAAATTGTCCCCCTACATCTAGAAAGTTAAACAAAATTTTTGATGACATTTTAATTAACATAATACAGCACTTTGGGAAGCAGGGCTAAGAAGATTGCCTGAGCCCAGGCATTGGAGACCAGCAACATGGCGAGACTTCATCTCCACAATAAATCAAAATATTAGCATGGTGGTGTGTGCCTGTAGTCCCAGTTACTTGAAAGGCTGAGGTGGAAGGATTGCCTGAACCAGCAGGTCAAGGCTGCGGTAGCTATGAGCATGCCACTGCATGCCAGTCTGGGTGACAGAGTAAGTCTCCAACTAAAAAAAAAAAGCCAAAATCATAAGGGTGAGAACTTTTATGAATTTTCATACAATGGCTTTTTAAAACCAGTGTTTAAAAATATCAATTATTTGTCCCTTGTTCATAAGAAAACCAATTTTTAAAAAATTCCAGCTAACAAAAAAAGTATACTTTGTTGGCATAAATGCTTTATACAAGGCAGTGTGGTATTACAGAATAAGCATTGTCAGAATCAGGGAAGCTGGACTGAAAGTTTCTGACTGCCATTCATAAGCTGTATGACCTTTCGCAGGTTCTTAACATCTCATTCCCCCTGAAAAATATAAAAGAATTCAATTCAGATCCACACTACCCAATATGGTCGCCCCATGAGACTATTAAGAGCTTCAGGTATAGCTAGTCAAATTGAGGTATGTCTTAAGTGTGACATACACACTGGATTTCAAACACTTCATATGAAAAAAAGTAAATGATCTCATTCATAATGTATACAGCATTACATGTTGAAATGGTAACTTTTTGACATATTGGGTTAGATAAAGTATATTATTAAAATGAATTTCACCTGTTGCTTTTTACTTTGTGAACGTGGCAACTAGAAAACAGAAAATTACATATGCACCTTTTGTTATCTATTTCTATTGGACAACACTGACTCAGATGATTGTTGTAATTCCTTTCAGCCTGAGCTTGATGATTCTATAACTCACTGAAAAGTAAACTTTCTATCTTCAGTTAAAATTATTTTAACATTCTATTAATGTGCATATTCTATTATATAAGTATAAGATACATATTAGTTAGGTGAAACTTAAAAAGCTAAAAAAAAAAAAAATTCAAATTTGCATTTTGGCCACGACTTCACATACACTGCATTTCCTTATGATACTAGTAATAATGACTCATTTCATGAGATGACTTCTTCCCTAAAGGGGATAATGAGGATAATGTAAGGATATTGAATTAGTTGGAATGCAAAACAGAAATTGGGAGAGGCTGGTGTATTTGACAGTTCCTTCTAGGACCAGTGTTAGTTGAATATGTTTAAGTAATCAAGTAAGTGTTTTCACTCTATGTGAACCACTCCACATGGTTGGTGGGAAACCGGAATTAGAGAATACTTTTTTTTTAAGACAAAATCTCACTATGTTGCCCAGGCTGGTCTCAAACTCCTGAACTCAAGCGATTCTCTGGCCTTGGCCTCCCAAAGTGCTGGGATTACAGGCATGAGCCACCACAGCCTGCAAGAATGCTTATTGCCTAATTACCTATACTCATTTACACTTTGCGGTGGCTCCAAATTACTCTCCAGCATTTATCATGCAAAGAGCCTGGGCTGCGGGATCAGACAGACCCTCTCATCTCAGTCCCACGACTCAGCAACTCCCCCACTTACTAGCTGTCATTCTGGCCAGCTAAACCTCATGAAGACTCCATTCCCTTATCTGTAAAACAGAAACAGTACCACCCACATCTTAGGGTAATTCAAATTAAGCGAACCACTATATATAAACTGCCATAGCACATATTCACTGTATCAGGTCTATTATTTCCTTCTATCAAACATTAAGGGATAGAGAATGAATTTTAAAGCAGGAAAAACCACTTAGAGATGGTTCAACATCTAGTCCAACATCCTTGATTAATATCATTGGAAGCTGAGGTTCATAGAAACCCACTGACTCTTCATGGTTGCAGGAGGATTACAGGTAAATAAATCCGTGGAGAGCCCCCTGGTCCGCGGGTTCCCAGGTTCGTACTAGTTCTCCTCTGCCTGCCTGCTTCATCTATGCACTGCCAGTTTACTTCTGAACATGATGTTTTGGGTGAACATCAGAAGGTTTGTGCTTGCCTGCTGGTAATACATTGTTAAATATGTTTCCTCCGAGGCGAGAGGATTGCCTGAGCCTGGAGGTTCGAGACCAGCCTGGGCAACTTGGTGAAACCTCATCTCTACAATTAAAAACCACAAAAAACTAGCCCGGCATGGTGGCATGTATCTATAGTTCCAGCTACTTGGAAGGCTGAGGCAGAAGGATCACCTGAGCCCAGCAGGTCGAGGCTGCGGTGGCCATGAGCACACCACTGCACTCCAGCCTGGGTGACAAGAGTGAGACTCCAACTCAAAAAGAAAAAAAAAAGTTTCCTTAGTGAGTTTGTCACTGCAGCCTTGAACTTCCTTGGTACCTCCAGGATATAGGTCCTCATGCTAGCTCTCACAGCGCTTTGAGAAGAAAGCTGAAGTTCAAAGACAGAGCAAGAGACATGTGCAAAGGGAAACGAACAAGGAAGCAAGAGGTTGGAAGACTTCCATGGTTAATGATTACTCAGCCTGGCTCACAGAGCCTGTCTGGTCTCTCCTTTCTCTCCAGCTCACCATGTTTCGGTCACCCTGGCCTTGGTCCAGGCCTCAGGGTACTCTCAGGCTCTGCTCCCATGAGGCTTCCACATCTGTGGTGCCTTCGTCTTACAGGCAGTCCCCTGGGTTGACTCCTGCTCACGGGTTGCAGCTCGGAGGCCACTTTATTTTGTGTTGGCTAGTTCCATGTCTGCATTTCATGCAAACCATCAGCTCCATGAGGGCTGGAAGGCTCTCTGTTGGTGACCACTGTCTCCCTCATACTGAGCACTCAACAAAGATGGGGCGAATTCATCAAATAAACAATCAACAGATGAGCTATCTTTCTAAAACTATCAGTTCTGAGACTGTGTTTACCTAATAAAGTAAAATGGGCATCAAGCCATCATAAATACCAATTCGGTTGAATGAACAAGAAAGTATAAAGACAGAAGAGACAGGTGGCTAGCTGCCGCCATAGGCCAGGAACTGCTGCAGCTCGTGGGCTTTGTTCTTTTTGAATTTGTGATAGTTGGTCCTTCTGATAATATAGAGCTGGGTTGGCCCAGGCAGTCACTGTGGCAATCAAGAACCATAGATGGGCGCAATGGTTCATGCCCGTAATCCCAACACTTTGAGAGACTGAGGAGAGAGGATTGCCTGAGCCCAGGGATTCAACACCAGCCTGGGCAACATGGCGAGACCTCGTCTCTATAATAAATTTAAAAATCAGCTGGGCATGGTGGCACGCACCTGTGGTTCCAGCTACTTGGAAGGCTGAGGCAGAAGGATCAACTGAGCTCAGTAGTTCAAGGCTGTGGTAGCCATGAGTGTGCCACTGCATTACAGTTGGGTGTCAGAATGCGACTCCGACTCAAAAAAACCCAAACAAAACACTGTTGTGTCAAAGGCTGCTTGACCAGTGTGACTCCTTTTGCCTATTTCCTGTTCATTACTCCATCCTAGAACCAACTGGCCACTGTGGACAGGGGCTTTCATTCTGTGTCCTCAGTGAAAGAAAATCCAGTTCATGTCTAAATGGATGACTTCTTTTTCTCGCTCTGTCACCTAGGCTGGAGTGTGGTGGTGTAAGCATAACCTCAAACTCCCTGGCTCAAGTGATCCTCCCATATCAGCCTCCCAAGTAGCTGGGACTGCAGGTGTATGTCACCACATCTGCCTAAGTTTTTTCATTGTTGTTGTAGAAATAAGGTCTTGCTGTGTTGCCAGGCTGTTCTTGAACTTCTAGTTTCAAATGATCCTCCCACCTTGGTCATTGTTGTTGTAGAAATAGGGTCTTGCTACGTTACCAGGCTGTTCCTGAACTTCTAGTTTCAAATGATCCTCCCACCTTGGTCATTGTTGTTGTAGAAATAGGGTCTTGCTATGTTACGAGGCTGCTTGAACTTCTAGTTTCAAATGATCCTCCCACCTTGGTGCTAGGATGACAGATGTGAGCCACTGTGCCCAGTCATAACTCCTAAGATATTTAAGAAAAAACAGGAACAAAATAAATGTACACCTCCCCCTGCCCCAGCATCTGTAACTATAAGAGATACTGTAAATGAAACCTAGTTGGCAAATAGCATCAAAAAATACTCAACGGATGAATCAAAGGTAAGCCCAGCCGACAGGCCCACTGAAACTCAGAACACAGAGTCTTACTGTGTTTGCTCCTCAGCTTCCTAGGTTCAACCATCAATTAGCACACTTCAGTAAAGAGCCCTGTCTCTCTTTGCCTCTCTGGGGGCAAAGAGGCCCCTGTGAAATCACAGAGATAAAAGATTCCCAGTCACTGAAGGACAGAGAAAAGGAAACAAACAACCGTGCTCAATTAATGGCTTATCCCATCTATTCATTACAGCATATATGGAAAAGCATTTGACTTTCCTAACCTAAATAGCACGCATTCCATTTTTAAAGAGTCTTCTTCTCAGAACTCAATAAATATAAACTTCTGTGTGGAGATGCGAGGTTTGGGTAAGGAGAGAAAGCCAAGAAGAAAGTATGGGCTCAACAGGGGCCAAGTATCAGTGTTAAGCCCAATAATCAATGCAAACCCCAACTGATTGTAGGGTCATTTCACCAAAAAGACACTTTGATAATTTTCTATGGGCACAGGGGTTCTCAGAGAAATGAGGCTCTGTTACAGCCCGTGCCTTGTCTTTTCACTCGGGCAGAAAGGACAATAAGTCAGCTCTGGTGACAGGACTCTTTCAGCTAAAAAAGTGTGAACCCAATATCCTGAAGCATTTTTTCTAGGCTAATCACATGGTACCAGGCCAAAGAAGATTCCATTACATAATTGGTAGAGCCAGCCCGGCCTACAGAGGGACTTGAGGTTCCAAAGCGCTGAATTAAAGGGACATCAGTACAGAGGTGCTCAGGCAGTCTTCAGATGAACACCTCTGGCTACCTGCAAGGTTGGCATTTGCTGAATTTTCATGTGTCAGATGCCACTGACATTACAAGTGCAGTTGGGGAAGAGCTGGGAACAAAAATAAGGCAACATCTGTCTTTTTTTTAGTTTTTAGTTTTAAAGATGAGGTGTACAATTTAAGGTTAGGTATACAAATGTTCATTATGCATGTACCCTTGTTGATGAGGTGTGCCCCGCTCCTCCCCCAGCAGATTCCCACTACTGCCAATCCCAACCCTGCCCTCCCCTGTCAGTTTCCCACTACTGCCAATTCTTTTCTCATAGTATTACGATAATTGTTCAAGGTCCACTTATAAGTGAGAACATGTGATACTCAGTTCTTTGTTTCTATGATAGGTCACTCAGTATTATAGATTCTAAGTCTATCCAGGTTACTGTGAAGTTCATAATTTTGCCCTTGGTTATGGCTGCGTAATATTCCATCGTGTTTATGTACCACTTTTTTTTTTTTAATCTAGTCCTCTTTCGATGGACAGCACGGTTGGTTCCATGTTTTTGCCATTGTGAACAATGCTGCAATAAATATACGTGTGCAGGTATCTTTTTCATAGAATGATTTGAGTTCCTCCAGATATATTCCCAGTAGAGGTATTGCAGAGTCATATGGAAGGTTGACTTTTAGATATTTTAGGAATGGCCTCACTGTTTTCCACAGAGGCTGTACTAGTTTACACTCTTACCAACAGTGTAGAAGTGTTCCCTTTTCTCCACATCCTCTCCAGCATCTGTTGTTTTGTGAGTTATTGATGATGGCCATCCTGACTGGAGTTAGGTGGTATCTCAGTGTGGTTTTAACTTGCATTTCTTTGATGACTAGTAAGGCTGAGCATTCTTTCATGTATCTGTTGGCTGCTCATATGTCTTCTTTTGAGAAGTGTCTATTCATATCTTTAGCCACTTTGTAATGGGGTTGTCTGTTTTATTCTTTTCAGCATGTTTGAGTTCCTTGTAGATCCTAAATGTTAGACTTATATCTGTCTTTTTAAAATGCAAGCAGCCAGTCAGGCACAGTGGCTAATGCCTGTAATCCCAGCACTTTGGGAGGTGGAGGCAAGAGGATTGCGTGAGTCCAGGGATTCGATACCAGCCTGGGCAACTTGGCAAGACCTCATCTTTACAATAAATCAAAAAATTAGCCAGGCGTGGTGATGTGCGCCGGTGATTCCATCATCATTCCATAATCTATCTCTTTATTCTCAAATATTTAGGTTGTTTCTGAACTGTCTCTATTAAAAAGCTGGGACCCAATGTATTTTTTTTGAGTCAGAATTGCACTCTGTCACCCAGGCTAGAGTACAGTGGCAAGATCACCACCACTGCAGCCTCAACCTGCCAGGCTCAGGCAATCCTTCCACTTCAACCTTCCAAGTAGCCGGAACCACAGGTGCACGTTACCATGCCCAGTTAATTCTTTAAATTTATTGTAGAGATAAGGTATCGCCAAGTTGTCCAGGTTGGTCTCGAACCTGTGGGCTCAGGCAATTCCCTCACCTTGGTCTCCCAAAGTGCTGAGATTATAAGCGTGAGTCACTATGCCCGGCCCCAGCGTATTTTAACTGGTAGAATTTTCCTTCATTATATCAAAGGTAAAATGGAAAACTTCAGTCGCATTGGGAGTGAAGGGGCAGATTTTTTGAAAAGAGGAACCATATGCAAGAGAGTGGGCTTCACCTAGGAGTCCACCTTCAGGGTCTGGTCTGGTGAGCTGTCAACCGCATTTCATATTCTCCTGCCGCTGGAACTATATGTATTCTTTTTTTTTTGAGTTGGAGTCTCACTCCATCACCCAGGCTGGAGTGCAGCGGCCCGCTCACGGCCACCCCAGCATCGGCCCACTGGACTCCGGCGATCCTTCTGCCTCAGCCTTCCTCATAACCAGAACTACAGGTGCACGCTACCACACCCAGCTAATTTTTTATTCACTGTAAAAATAAGGTCTCCCCAAGTTGCCCAAGCTGGTCTCAAACCTGTGGGCTCAGGCAATCCTCTCACCTCGGCCTCCCAAAGTACTGGGATGACAGGTATCAGCCACCATGCCCAGCTATTTTCCACATTTCTAAAATGAGCATGTTAACTTTATAATTAGGAGACTTCAATAGAAACTCCACTTTTTGGTTTATCAGCACTAACATCTTTATGAAAACACATGAAGCCCTTTCAACAGTCATCCATATTCATACCTAAGGGAGGACTGGTATAATGAGACTGCTCTTGACGGCTGATAGATGACACAATACTACAGAGAGAGGTCTGGGGATCTAGGGTGGAGGATCGGGAGAATTAGCCCTGCAATGTGGATCAACCCCCAGAAGTATGATGACCTCTAAGCTGCATGAGGGAGAGCAAGGAAAGGGAAAAACAGGGGGTGAGGGGACAGAGGGTACCATTAGGGCCCACCCTGAACCAGAAAGGGAAAAGAAGCTCTTTCTCTGGTCCTCCAACTGCCCCACTGGTCACACACTTCTACCCTACCTAGGCCCTGTTCTGTGTACATCAGCCAGGATTTGCTATCTTTAGAAAAGAGAAGAGGAAAGGAAAGATCAAGCCTTAAGCCAAACCACAGTTCTTCAATCTGTTGCTGTAATAGGGGTCAAGTTTCCTCATCTGTAAACTGGGGATGACACAACCCCCGCACACAGGTACTGTGAGGTTCAAGTGAGATAGTTTATCTATCTATATATCTATCTACCTATAATACACATCATATATACCTATAATATATATCATATAGCTATAATATATATCATATATATTATATATATTATATATTATATAATATATATCATATATCTATACGTTAGATTTGATATATATTATAAACTACATATTATGTATAGACACTGGGTACCCAGATGCCAATCTCCCTAAATATACATCTGTGTGCCTACCTGGGAATCTAGCAAGTTATAATGTTGTTACTAAGGAAAAATTATTCCCAGGTTTCAAATAACCAAATCATAGTCTTTGGGCACAGCCATAAACTAGGGTTACTCCGCTTTTCCATATTCAATGTCACTGAAAGAGACACGCCTTCATTTCCAAACGAAAGAAGTGGATTTCAAAATCTATGCTTTCTTTACCACACCTCACCTATCGGCAGATCAGTATGCCGAAGGCCTGTGTCATATGATTAAGATAGTCAAACACTGTAAGGAGCAGGAAGACGTGTATTTTAGGGTAGACTGATTCATCTCCCAGGCTGCAGGACTTTATGAAGGTCTACAGAGTACAGGGGAGGATGCTGAAAATCAGAAAATGTGATAGCTGATTGTCATTTGCTCATACATTTTGCTAATTTCTAAATGGAAGGGAATAAACAAGAGAGAACCTGAAAAGATAAGTTGTAGGTGTGTGGAGGCAGGGGAGATTTGTAGTTGGGAAAGGGGACTATGGTTCTTTTTTTTTTTTTGAGTCAGAGTCTCTGTCGCCCAGGCTGGAGTGCAGTGGCACAATCACGGCCACCACAGCCCCAACCTGCTGTGCTCAGATGATCCTTCCTCCTCAGCCTTCAGGGTAGCTGGAACTACACCCAGCTAATTTTTTGATTTTTTGTAGAGATGCGGTCTCACCAAGTTGTTCAGACTGATCTCGAACCCTTAGGCTCAGGCAATCCTCTCACCTTGGCCTCCCAAAGTGCTGGGATTACAGGTGTGAGCCACCATGTCCAGCATAGGGCTGTGGTTCTTAAAATGTCTTAAATGAATGAGAATTTAACTTTTGAGAAATGTCTTTCAAAGCATGAATCTCTTTTATATTTATTTTAAGAAGCTTTTGATTTCTGTTCCATTGAGAAATGAAATGCTGTTAAATGGTTTAAGCATATGCTTATTCCTTCCATCTCAGCCTTCCAAGTAGCTGGAACTACCGACATACACCACCATGCATGGCTAATTTTTTGATTTATTTGTAGAAACGAGGTCTTGCCATATTATCCAGACTGATCTCAAACTCCTGGGCTCAGGCAATCCTCTCGCCTTGGTCTCCCAAAGTGCTGGGATGACAGATATGAGCCACCACACCCGGCCAGAAGCTGTTTGACATAAGTTATTCTTGCCTGGACTTCCCTCACCCTGCCCAGGTTCCCAGGGGTGGGTGGTCTCCATGTGTACGTGGGGCCTGTAGTGACCCTGGCTGGTGAAGCTCATAAAGGATGATCCTGAGAACTGAAGCAGGCTACTCAGACACCTGTGGGCAGGGTGGGCACTGACTCATTTGAATAATTACAGGCGTTGGAAGGGTAAAAGGTCTGTTAGATAATATTGTCAACGTTTATATCTCTCCACTTTGCTGCTTTATCTTAGTATCTTTATAAGCATGCCATTTTACTCCATGAACATTTGCAGAAGCCCTTAGAAATCTCATGATTTCAAAACTGTTACACAAGAAAAGAAAATCATTGTAAGCCAATGTCCCTTACGCCGAGGGAAGTTGCAAATCACTTTTATCCTAAGTTCCTCAAAGAAGACTTCCACCTCCAACTAGCTTCACCTCTCTGAAAACAGCAGATACCCTCTTTTAAGGGAGAAAGATGTATTATTTTTAAGTAAATCGGGTCTCCAATGACGATCCTTGGTTCCGAGTGGCTCCGCTTACAGATCTCAAACCAACAGATGCCACCCGTCCGTCCTGAGATTGCAGGGAAGCTTGGACGTCCGAACAGCATACGTGGGTGAGGCGGGGGGGCGAGGACCGTGGGCACACGTCCCCCCCGTCAGCCGATCCCCCGGGCGCGCCCCGCACCCCGGTGGCCTCAAGAGCGCGGGGACCGCGATGTGCCCTCACCTCCCTGCTCGGCCGCCACCGCGAGACACACTTCCTGTGCCTCTCGGCGCCCCCACTAGACCGCAGCCTAGGGGTGGCCACTGACATCACTCAGGCCTCCCCCCCACTTCCCCTCACCCCGGCGGGGACGCAGAACCCCGACTCCCTGGGTGCCGGGCTGGGACCCGCGACTGCGCCCCGCCCCCCGTTCCCCCCCACCCGCTCTGCCCAGGTAGGGCCGGCGCGGCCGGGGGGGTCCCCGCAGCGGGTCGCAGCCGCTCGGGTCCCATCGCGCAGAAGCCGCTTCTCACCTTCTCCTCGGTCCAGGCTGCGGCGCCCGGACGGACCCCCCGGGCTGCCAGGGGCAGGGCGGCCACCAGCAGCAGCAGGTGGAGGGTGCCCGCGACGCGCCGGTCTCCGCCGCCTGCCATCTCTCCGGGACTGTCTGATCGCCGGCTCCCCGGGCTGCCGGCGGTCACGAGCCCGGGAACGCGCGTCCTTCGCCTTTCCTCCTCTCCACCCTTGGGTCGACTGCGCCCGCCCCCCCACCCCCTCATCGCCGCCCGGTCGCCTCCCGCCGCGTCGCGCAGGCCGCAGCCCTCCTCCCCCGGACCTCGGCACACCCGGGGCTGGGCTGGCCTGGGAGACACAAGCTTCGAATGCGGGCGAACAAAGACGGCCACTGCCTTCTCCTGGAGGGGATGGAAGGAAGGAAGGGACAGATGTGGAGAGGCCCTTCTGGGATCCCCATACCAAGAAGGGACTAGAAGGTGGAAGGAGGGGCCATCAGCCCCCGGGGGGGAGGTCCATCAAGCGCTCCCCGCGGCTCCTGGAAAAGGGGTGGGTAGGGATTCGCATCTGCTGAACCCTCTGTACCAGGCACTGTCCTGGGTGCTTTTCCGATGTTCCCTGACTTAATCCACCAACCCCAGTTTACAGATGAGGAAACAGACCTCTCTATAGAAAGCCTGGACTGGAACCCTCAACAACAACCAAAGTATAACACTTCATCTTTACCTGTTCTCTTTTGTCTCACAAATAGTTGCCTTGTCTCTAGGAGACAGACCATGGTATTCCCAAATTGAGAAGTATGTTGGAAGTACTTATCTGAAATAATAAGATCTAAAATATTCACAGCGGCTCTGAAGGCAGTCATTTTCTCCAATGCATGTCTCTCAAAGAAAAAGCCAAAGACAAATTTGTTTACTTTGTAGCATCAAAGGTCATTGTTATCCAGATAACCCTAAGTGGAGGGAGGGTGGGGGACCCTTTCCATTTTGTCTGTAGGTTTCTGGTCTAAGCTGTCAGGACAATGACTTCTCCAGCCTCTTTTTCTTCCGCAGAAAAAAAAGGATTGCCCTGAGTCAGCTCTTAGTTACATACAGTTCCCAGAAAACTCAGAGCAAGGACACTCAAATAGAACGAATTCCCAGAAAGCAAAAATGTGAAGGTAATGAAGTCAGCCAGAAGGCCCACACACTGTCCTCCCAGGCCGGGCTGTAAGGATGAGTTTTTAAAGAGCCAGAGAGGGCTGGCCTGGGAATACACTGTTCTGCCCCCATCTGGAGCTACAGGAGACGGCAGGATGGAAATACCTCCTTCTTGGCTGTTCAGAATTGCTAACCCTATTGTGTCTGAGAGTTTTGAGTGACAGGTTAAACCTCCGTGCTTACATAAAATTAAATGGCTTCTTTATTACATCCATGGACCATTTTGATAATCTGACCACCTCGGAACCTTCTATTGGTTCAACACTCAGAACTAAGCCACTATCACATTCTCCAATACATTCCCTCTCTTGTTGGCTAGGCCAAACTAGAAATAAGTAGGTTTCCTGAGTGGCTGGGTAATAAAAAAACTATTTGTTTTTCTTTCCTTGTTGCCTTTATATCTTTTCTTACTATGATTCCTTTATGAAAAGGGACGTGGAAATAACAAGCCTGTATGAAACAAAGCATGAGAGATACTATGTTAAGCATAAGCGATTCAAAATAAGAAATATGGTAATACTTAAGCTAAAACACATAGTTGGTTGATGATTTTCTGTTCCCTGGGTTCTCCCATTTTGGTTATACTTAAGTCAATGAGATGCTGTTGCAATTTGATATCTACAGGAAGCAGACTCGAGACAGAGTCGAGCATGCAGGATGTGTATTAGGGAGTGCCCTTGGGACAGACTCCTGTGGGAGGAAGAAGCAGCCACAGGACAGGCAGAGAGAGTTCACAGCAAAGTGGACCCAACAGCCTTACCCAGCCCCATGGGGAGCCCTGGAGCTCAAACAGCCCAACCCCGTTGTCCCTGTGGCAGGCCAGAACGGCTGGCGCTCTATCTCTGCACGTTGGTAGAGTGACTTCCTGCAGTCAGAAGAGCCTTCTGCTAGACTGTTCACCAGCAGGCCTCTAGCAGCTGAGTGGAGGCCTTCTCAGAGGAGGATTGAGCAGTCCATGTCTGTAGCCAACCAAGGGCATTTATCTGATGTGTCTTGCACAAACCTAAAACATCTCACACGGTAAGTGAGGCTGACTTCAAGTAAGTGTTTTTTACACATGTGCACTTTTTCTGACTACTTTCTGCACATCTATAAGACCAACACAACCATTTGTGTATCCCTACATTCTTTCTTCATCTCTTTTCTTGTGTCTTATAGGCTATATATGCTTTTCCTTTCCTTTACTCATTCTTCTTTTCTCTCTTCCTTCATTCAGAAAACTTATAGAAATCTTTTATATCTGCTACTTTTTTTTTCCTACTGCAAATTTTTTTCTTTCTTCATACTCTTCCTATGGATAACCAATGACATTTATATTTTATTTAAAGTTCTAGGCCCTGTTTTTCACCATAGGGAAAAAAAATTCGTTGTCTATACAGTGATAGCTCTCTGTTCACAAATGGAGAGATCATCACCTCCGTGACAGTGGTGATTCTATACTGTGATATGATGGACACAAAGGACCCAACTGCCACAACAGGTCCCCATGAATCTGCCATGGCAGGATGTTTCTACACCCAGTTAGTCCGACCTTTAAAGTGACACCTTCAGACCAAAGCAGAAGTGACCAGAAGGTTCTATTAAAATAGCAGTACTCAAAGTATGAGGCAGAAATGACCAGAAGGTTCTATTAAAATAGTTCTCAAAGTGTGGGTCACAATCCCGTGGGGTTTCCCCAAGATCCTTTTGGGTGTCTCCAAAGTTAAATCAATTTTTATAGCAAACCCAAACAAGGTTTACCTTTTCTACTGTGTGGACTTTGCACTGATGTTGCAAAAGCAACGTTGAGTCAAACTGCAGGCACCTTGGCACCTAACCAGGCAAGACACAAAACTGTACTCTTGGGGAAAAAAACTTATACTTGTAATCATTATAATTTTTTGCTGCCATGCACAGAGAAAGAAGAAGAGAAAGATAAAAGACCCAGTCTCACCTAAGAATGTCATTGATGAAGCAATAAAAAATGTTGCCTTTATGACATCTCAACCCCTGAACACATCTTTTTTTAACAACTTTATTGAGATATCATTGTAATACATGATGGCCAAATTCAGTGACTCACATCTGTAATTCCAGCACTTTGGGAGGTCAAGGTGGGAGGAGTATTGCTTGAGTCCAAGGGTTTGAGACCAGCCGAGGCAATGTAGTGAGATCTCATTTCTACCAAAAAAATGAAAAAAATAGCCTACCTTGGTGGTGCATACCTGTGGTTCCAGGTTCTTGGGAGACTGAGGCAAAAGGATGGCTTGAGCCCAGGAATCTGAGGCTGCAATGAGCCGTGATTGTGCCACTGCACTCCAGCCTGGGTGACAAAGTGAGACCTTAACTCAAAAAAAGTCAAAATTGCAATACATACATTAAACTGTACACCTCTAAGGTATTCAGTGTAATGAACTTTGTCATATATATATATATATATATATATATGTCATATATATATATATATACCCATGAAACCACACCACAATCAAAAGTATGAACAGGCCAGGTGTGGTGGTTCAAGCCTGTATTCCCAGCACTTTGAGAGGCCGAGGTGAGCTGACTGTCTGAGCCCACGAGTTCAAGAACAGCCTGGCAACTTGGCAAGACCTCGTCTCTACAATAAATCAAAAAAGTAGCCAAGCGTGATAGTGCATGCCTGTACTTCCGGCTACTTGGAAGGCTGAGGCAGAAGGATCACCTAAGTCCAGGAGGTCGATGCTGAGGTGGCCGTGAGTATGCCACTGTACTCCAGCCTGGGCAATAGAGTGAGACTCCAACTCAAAAAAAAAAAAAAAAAGAATGAGCATATTCATTACCCCTAAAGTTCCCTTCTGTTCCTTTGTAACCACCCCTCCACTGCCCAAACCCAGACCACCACCTATCTGCCACACTGTCTTATAAAATCGTTACATGATTTTGTACCACCATAAGCAGTGCATGAAAGTTTCAGTTCCTCCACACCCTCACACATATTTGATATGGTAGTATTTAATTTTAACTATTAGAATGGGTGATTGAGTTCACTGATTTTCTCTATTATATTTCTGCTCTGTTTTCTATTTCTTTGATTTTTGCTCTGATCCTTATATTTTCTTTCTTCTGTTTACTTTGGGTTTATTTTGACACTCTCTTCCCCCATTCTATTAAAGTTTCATAAAATGAAAATTTAAGTCATTAATCTGAAGCATTTCATTTTTTCTAATAAAAAGACTTCAGTCATAATTTCTTCCTAAGTGATACATCAGCTGCACCCCACAAATTTTGGTATGCTGAGCTTTTGTTTTAATTCAGTTTATAATACTTTCTAGTTTCCCTTTGATGTCTTATTTTACCCATGAGTTATTTTCATTATATTACTTAGTTTGCAAATGAATGAGGAGTTCCCTGGTTTTTTTTTTGTTTTTTTTTTGAGTTGGAGTCTTACTCTGTCGCCCAGACTGGAGTGCAGTGGCTGCTCCTGGCCACCGCAGCCTCGACCTGCTGGGCTCCGGCGATCCTTCCACCTCAGCCTTCCAAGTAGCCGGAATTACAGGCATGCGCTACCACACCCAGCTGATTTTTTTGATTTATTGTAGAGATGAGGTCTTGCTGCCCAGGCGGGTCTCGAACCGGCAGCCTCAGGCAATCCACTCAACTCAGCCTCCCAAAGGCGTGGGATTACAGGCTGAGCCACCGAACCTGGCTGATATTTTTTATTAGTTTAAAATTTGCTTCCATTGCGGTCAGAAAACTTTGTATAGATAAATACTTTTAATTTTTTTGAGAATTGTTTTATAGTCCAGAGTATGATCCATCTTGGTAAATGTTCCTTGTGTGTGTGAAAAGAATGTGCATTTTATTATTATTGAGTAGAGTGTTCTACGAATGCCAATTAGGTCAGACAGTGTTATCCAAATCTTCCATATCATAACTGACTTTCTGTCTACTTGTTCTATTGCTTTAATGAGAAAGTGGTGTTAAAATCTCTGACTATAATTGTGGATTTGCCTACTTCTCCTTATAGTTCTATTATTTTTTATATTTTACGTTCCATGCTTTGTTGTTAAGAACATAAATGTCTAGGATTGTAACACCCTCTTAATAAATTGACCCCTGACTGGGCACAGTGGCTCCAGCCTGTAATCCCAGCACTTTCGGAGGCCAAGGTGAGTGGATTGCCTGAACCCATGGGTTTGAGAAGAGCCTGGGCAACTTGGCATGACCCTATCTCTACAATAAATCAAAAAAGTAGCTGGGCATGGTAGCACACATCTCTAGTTCCAGCTACTTGGAAGGCTGAGGCAGAAGGATTCCCTGAGTCCAATAGGTCAACGCTGGGGTGGCCGTGAGCATGCCACTGCACTCCAGCCTGGATGATGGAGTGAGACTCCAACTCAAAAAAATAAAAATAAAATAAATTGATTCCTTTATTATTTTAAAATGACCTCTTTGCACTTGGTGATATTCTTTGTTCTGAAATTTCATATATACACACACATATATATATATACATATATATATATGTGTGTGTGTGTATATGTATATGTATGTATATTTCTGCTATATTAGTTCTGCTCATTACTGGTCATCCCTGACCTCTCTTCATCAGGTGCTTTCTCTCACCTCAGAAAAACATTTAATCCATTTGCACACTACCATTTTCTTCATGGCATTATCCCCATAAACTTGGACTAACATGTCCCTCATTTCACTTCCACTCTTGCCAAGTTAAACAAGAAATTTAATATTTGTTTGTTGCTCTAATTTGAGCTCCAACATTCTCATGATGGCACACAAAAACATGCAGCAACACTAATGAATGCCACTCAGCAAAACACCACGATACTTCAACATGAACACAGCTGTGAGACATTGATACAACAAAGTTATGAAACCTTACCAAGTTGTTTGTACAGTGCTGCCAACATAAGCTCATGATGGCAAATTCATGAACTTGTCAGACCATATATATGTGTGTGTGTGTGAATATATAGTTGTGAATACATATATCTGTACATAGACATATATGTTTCTTCTGTCTAAAATATGTCCTTTAACAATTCTTGTAGTGCAGGTATGGTGGTGGTTAATTCTTTCTGTTTCTGAATGCCGGAAAAAATACTTACTTTTCTTACTTTTTGAACATTATTTTTTTCTGACACTAGAATTCTATACTGACAGACTTTTTTTTCTTTCAGTACTTTAAAGATGTTGCTCCAATGTCTTCTTGCTTGCTTTGTTTCGGATGAGAGTTCTGCTCTTATTCCGATCTTTCTTCTTCTGCATGAATTGTGTCTTTTTTTTTTTTCTCAATCTGCTATTAAGATTTTCTCTTTAATCACAGGTTTTAAGAAATTTGATTGTGATATGCCTTGGTGGAAGTTTTCTTATGTCCTCGTGCTTGGGGTTCACTAACTTTCTTACGTCAGTGTGTTTTAAGTTTTCATCACATTTGAAAAGTGTTTTGCCATTGTTTCTTCAAATATTTTTATCCTTCCCTCCTTCCTTCACTTCCTTCGTGGACTCCACTTATATACATATTAAGTTGTTTGGCATTTTCTCATATTTCAGCAGTGCTCTGTTTATTTATTTTCTTTTTTTGTTTGTCTCTTTCATTTGTATAATTTCTATTTCTATGTCTTCAAGTTCACTAATCTTTTCTTTTGTGGTGCTTAATTGACTGTTAATTCCATCTAACTTTCCATCTCATACATTGCCTTTATTGTATTTAATTTTTTTTTTGAGTTGTAGTCTCACTCTGTCACCCAGACTCAAGTGCAGTGGCCACTCCCGGCCACCTCAGCCTCGACCTGCTGGACTCCAGTGATCCTTCCGCCTCAGCCTTCCAAGTAGCCAGAATTATAGGCATGCGCTACCACGCCCAGCTTATTTTTTTTTATTATTTATTGTAGAGATGAGGTCTCACCTGCCCAGGTGGGTCTCGAACCCACGGGCTCAGGCAATCCACTCACCTCAGCCTCCCAAAGACATGGGATTACAGGCTGAGCCACCGAGCCCGGCTGCCTTTTTTGTGTTTAAATGCTTAAATATTCTTTATACCATCATGTCCCTCCTTGCATGTTTATCCTTTCTTCTGCCTTAAACATATGGAATATAATCATAGCAACTGTTTTAATACCCTTACTTGCTCATTTATCATCTGAGTCACTTCTGTGTCTGCTCCTACTTATTGAGTTTTCGCCTCATTATGGATTATATATTCCTGTTTCTTTGCATGCCTGATAATTTTTTAACTGATACTAAATATTATGAATTTTACCTTTTTGGGTGCCAGGCGTTTGTGTATTACTTTAAATATTCCTGATCTTTCTTCTGGGACAAGGTTGAATGGGAAACAAGTGATGTTTGGACACTTGCTGATAACTTTTGTTAGACTGTGGCTGAGCAGCCTGTAATTTAGGGCTAATTTGATCCACTATAGAGGCAATACTTTCCTAAGTATTCTTAGGAAATCCTAAGTATTCTACTCCCAGTAGAATTTCCCACTGTGACTGGTGGAAACATGAAATATTCCTGACCCTATCTACACTCCAGAGTTTGAGATGCCTGCTCCTTTCTGGCAGTCCCTGCCTTGAGCAGTGTCCTCAACTACATGTGCTGACCAGTACTCAGCTGAAGAACCACGAGAGAGAGGTCTTCACTGATTTTGGAAGCTCTTTCTCCATGAAGCTCTCTTTCCTCCCATACTCTGCTCTAAAAAATCTGCCACCTTACCTTCCCATGTTCTCAACCCTGTCTTTTCATCTCACAGAGACCTTGAGCTCTGTTCAGATTCCCCCTACCTGCATTGCATTCTGGAAATTCTCTTGAGGCACTTAACTGGAGAAAGCATCAAGTTCATCTCATTTCTTTCCTTTTTTCATCTCTCTCCTGTGATGCCTCTTTTCCAAGATTTGAACATCATTTTAAAAAATAAATTTAGAGAGTACAAGTGCAGTTTTGTTCCATGGACGTAATTCATAATGGTGAAGCCTGGCCTTTTAGTGTAAACATCACCCAATAGTGTTCATTATACCTAAGAGGCAATAGATTCCTTCCACCTCCCACCTTCATGAGTCTCCAGTGTCTATTATTCTGCTCTCAATGTCCATGTGTATACATTATTTAGCTCCCACTAATAAGTGAGAACATGCAGTATTTGACTTTCTGTTTCTGAGTTGTTTCACTCAAGATAATAGCCTCCAGTTCCATCCATGTTCCTGCAAAAAACATAATTTCATTCTTTTTTATGACTGAGAAGTATTCCATGGTGTGTGTGTGTGTGTGTGTATGTGAGAGAGAGAGAGAGAGAGAGAGACTTTTTTCATCTAATCATCCATTGCAAACATGATTTTAAATACACTTTTTCAAGTTGGTATAATAAATCCAGTCCCATCTTGACTGGAAGCATAAATTGAGAGTGTACTACTTTTTATATTCTGCATGACAAAATGGGAGGGCAAATAGAGTACTTCTGCTGGACTGAAGGACAGATTCATTCTCAAGGAAAAGAACTTGCACCACTGCTTGAGATGTATGGTAAGCCATTTGCTTTTTTCATGAAATTCCACTTTAATGAAGCAACAAGAATTGATAAATTATGATTACTCAGGCTTGGATATTTGGCAGACATTTGTTTGAAAATGAATAAAGTGTGCCTATGTCTTCAAGGAAAATAACTGACAATGTTGCTGCCAATGATAAAATTGGATCTTTCAAGTGAAAGTTGGAATTTTGGATGACTTGTATCTGCTACAATAAGCTTGACAGTTTCTGATATGTAACAACTTTTCTGATAAAACTGGTGATTTTAAGAAATATGATTATGTATTATATATAATGAAATGCTCAACATTTGGATTATCTGCATAAATCAGTGAAGTAGTATTTTCCAAATGCTCAATTCACCATGTTACAGCATCACAAAGAAAAGATTTATTCAAAATATAAGAGAAAGGCAGTGGCTCATGCCTATATCCCAGTACTTTGGGAGACTGAGGCAAGAGGATCACTTGATCCCAAGAGTTTGAAACCAGCGTGGGCAACAAAGCAAGACTTCATCTCTTCAAAAAATAATTTAAAAAAAAACTAGCTGGGTGTGGTGTTGCATGCCTGTAGTCCCAGCTAATCAAGAGGCTGAGGCAGGAGGATTGTCTGAACCCAGAAGGTCGAGGCTGTGGTGAGCTGTGATTGTATCACTGCTCCAGCTGCAACAGAGGGAGACCGTGACTCAAAAAAAAAAAAAAACTGAGACCAGTAGATGTGTGTGTGTGTGTGTGTGTGTGTGTGTGTGTGTGTGTGTGTGTGTTGAAGTCTCATTCTTGTCGCCCAGACTGGAGTACAGTGGCATGCTCATAGCCACTGCAGCCTCTACCTGCCTGGCTTAGGTGATCCTTCTGCCTCAGCCTTCGCTGGAACTATAGGCATGCACTATCACGCCCAGCTTATTTTTTTTAATTTATTGTAGAGATGAGGGCTCCCCAAGTTGCCCAGGCTGGTCTTGAACCCCTGGGTTCAGGCAATCCTCTCGCCTTGGCCTCTCAAAGTGCTGGGATTACAGGCTGAGCCATCATGCCTGGCCAACCAGTAGATTTTAATGTAATGGAGTAAAAAAGTTTATTTATATAGTTTCAGATTCCAAATTACAACTAATTTTGTAACACTACCATTTGTCATGTTTTGATTTAATAACAAAGAAGATTATCCACAATTATCTGAAAAAGCTATTAGAATACTCCCTCCTTTTCTGACTACGTGTCGGTGTGGGGTCAAACTTTCTTCACATCCTTCAACCTAAATAATATATCACAACGGATGGAATGCATAAGCAAGTATGGAAATTCAGTTTTCTTCTAAGAAGTCAGACATTAAATAGATTTTTTTAAAGTATTCAACAAAATTAGCCAGGCGCAGTGGTGCTCACCTGTAGTCCCAGCTACTTGAGAGGCTGAGGCAGAAGGCTTGCCTAAGCCCAGGAGGTCGAGGCTATAGTGAGCCATGATCATGCCACTGCACTCCAGGCTGCATGATAGAGTGAGAACCCCAACTAAAAAAAAAAGCTAACCTCACTAAATTCTGTTTTAGAAAATGTAAGGTTTTTTCATTTATAAAATGTATTACTTCATATGTAATGATTTTATTAATTCACAATTAAATATTTATAAAATGGCTGTTTTAATTTTTTTTTTTTTTTTTTGATTTGGGGTCTCACTCTGTTGCCCAGGCTGGAGTGCAGTGTCACAATCATGGCTCACCGCAGCCTTGACCTCCTCCTCCTAGTCTCAAGCAATCCTTCTGCCTCAGCCTTCTGAGTAGCTGGAACTACAAGAGTGTGCCACCACACTTGGATAATTTTTTTGATTTTTTTTGTAGAGACAAGGTCTCACTATGTTGCCCTGGCTGGTCTCAAACTCCTGGGCTCAAGCAATCCTCCTACCTCAGCCCTCAGCCTCCCAAAGTGCTGGGATTACAGTTGTGAGCCACTGCGTCTCATCCTGTTTTAACTTTCAATACTATAAATATTGATAGACATAATTCACATAAATGAAAGCTGTCTGTGGCCCTCAATAATTGTTATTAATGCAGGGGGTTCTGACCAAAACATTTGAGAATCATTCTGTTAAAACTCTACCTGGCAGTGATACTACATTAAACTAATGGTTCTAACTGTAGCTACAGATTGGAATTATCTAGAAAGCCTTTTCTTTTTCTTTTTTTTTCTTTTTTAATGGTGGTGTCTGGGCCTCACCCCCGGGGATTCTGGTGTGATTAGTGTGTGGGCTGGGCATCAGATGGCTTGAAAGCTCCCCAGGTGATTCTAAAGTGCAGTCAGGGCTAAGAAGTGCTGCATTAAGCCACACATTGAGAAATACATTAGCAAAAACTATATCATCAGATTAATGCTAACACTAGCAATCATGTTACATACTAATTTTGTAAGACCCTGATTTTAACAGAAAAAAAAGATTGGGAAAGTGAGCCCGCCCTAGACAAATTATAAAGAAGCTGTCTTAAATTCAAAACCTCTACTCTCCACCACTTTTCTGCCCCTGCACAAACCTTGTACTAAAACACCCTGCCTTTTTTCCTTTAATAGTCAGAGACTATAACGAGGTCCATGCTATGTCCCTGTGTGAGTCTGTCTACCACGACTTTCCTTAACAGAGTGAAAAATTAAAATATTTGCTTCCTTAGTCCAGAGTCAGATTTTTGTTGTTTCTTGGAAATCTCAGGAATCCAGAGTTCCTGTAAATCTTCCCAACTTCTCTCACCAGGACAGAGGTCAGGTCAAGGTGGCAATAAAAGTTTTTTTTTTTTTTAAAAAGGTTCCTTCTCTCCTCTGGTTTCTGGCTCTCTCCCTTCCCAGCCCTTTTGAATAACGTTCACTTCTCTCAAAGAAGGAAAAGAAACTGTTCCCATAAATTGTGATTTCTTTCACCAACACTAATCTTGCTCCCAAGCAAAATTCCTTTTACCCCTCGACTAGTTTTTTCATGCATTTTACCAATTTTTCTCTGAGGGCTCTGAAAACCAAGTGTTCAAGGGCCAAAGAAATAAATATCTTGGGCGGGCTTGGTGGCTCAACCTGTAATCCCAGCACTTTGAGAGGCCAAGGCAAGTGAATTGCCTGAGCCTGTGGGTTCAAGACCAGTCCGGGCAACTTGGTGAGACCTCATCTCTGCAATAAATCAAAAATTAGCCAGGCATGGTAGTGTGCGCCTGTAGTTCTGGCTACTTGGAAGGATCGCCAGAGCCCAACAGGTAGAGGCTGTGGTGGCCGTGAGTGTGCCACTGCACTCTGGGTGACGGAGTGAGACTCTATCTCCAAAAAAAGAAAAGAAATCTCTTAAGAAGGATTTCAATGCATTCAAGGAGCTGAGAGTAGAGAATCAAAGATAGAGAATCAAAGAGAAACCTTACTCTATCCAGCTCACAGAATAGACAGCTCTGATCTACACAATACCAAGACTGACCATAATGTGCGGTTACAAGCAACTGATTGCTATGGGACTGTGAGGGGGCACCCCAAAACAACCAGAATTATCTTTTGGAGGGCAGGCCCCTTGTAGTACACTTGAAGTTCATTCCTCCAGATCAAATGGTCAGCCAAAGTTTTTATCTGGAAGTTTTGAAAAGGTTGTATCACGATTTGCTGAAAAAATGTCCCCAGTCGTAGCAAGCAGGTGACTGGTTCTTCCACCATGACAATGCTCCTGCCCACAAACACTGAGTGTTCAGCAGTTTTGGACCAAAAATGGCACGACTCCCCCTTGTCCCACCCTCCCTATTCACTCTCTCTTGCCCTGAGCAACCTCTTTTTGTTTCCCAGGATGAAAAAAGTTCTCAAAGGGAAACAGTTTGCTGATGTGGAAGGGGTGAAAGAAAAAATGGCAGAAGCACCAAAAGGCATCAAAATTGATGATTTCAAAAACTGTTTTGAGCAGTGGGAGAAGCATCCCGATAGGTGCATTTCATCAAACAGAGAGTACTTTGAACGTGACTGAAGCTTAAACATGTAAGAATAAACACACAATTTTTTATACATAAATTCCAGGGGTTTCGGGGTACCCCCTCATATATTTATTTATTTGCATCTTGTAGGATCAAATAAGGTGAAAAACCACCAATTTCTGCAATATGCTAATGATAGCATGTGAAAGACGAAAAGCTGTTAGCTCAAGAACTTGTTTTCATTCAGTGTTACTAGCTAAATTTTTAGGGTGTACATTAGAAATATTATCATAGGACAACCCCTTGGGTCTCCTCCCACTCTGGGAGCTTTTCTGTCCTCTCAATAAGTTCTGCTTTAAAAAAAACAAAGAAATATGATCATGGATGTTAGATGTGTCAATAATATGTTTAAAAAAGATCTTTTAATTCTATAAATATGATTTAGAAGGGTTATTACTCTCATTGCTAATGACAAAAAAATTAAGGCACAGGAGTTTAAGTAATCTGTGAAGGGCCATCCAAAGCTGACTTCATTGCTGGCAGTATACTTTTACTCTACACTGAAGGTTTTTACAGTTTCAGAGAAGAAAATGTAAGTAGCTATTAGATGTGACTTTTAATATGCTGAGGTAAGCTTTTACTGAAGGTAGAATCAGACATCATTGAAATCATTTCATTTCCAGGTTCTAAGTAGATACTTGTTTTTATATTGCTTTTTCTCTAATCAGATATCTAATATTGTATCTATTGAAGAGAGGAAAGGGAAATTTTTAAAAAATTAATTACAAAAATGTAAATTAACATCTAATGTCAAGACTAAGGTACTCAGCTGTCTTTTGCTTTGGGGTTTTCTAAGGTTTTATTTATTTATTTACTTATTTATTTTTTGAGTCAGAATCTCACTGTCGCCCAGGCTGGAGTACAGTGGCACACTCACTGCCACAGAAACCTTGACCTGCTGAGTTTAGGCGATCCTTTTGCCTTGGACATCCACGTAGCTGGAACCACAGACATGCACCATCAAGCTTGGCTACTTTTTTTGATTTATTGTAGAGACAAGATCTCCTCAAGTTGGCCAGGCTGATCTCAAACCCCTGGGCTCAGGCAGTCCTCTTGCCTCAGCCTCCTGAAGTGCTGAGATTACAGGCGTGAGTCACTGCACCAGGCCTATTCATGTTTTAATTATATGAAATTGTGAGGTTTTTCTACTTATCAGGAAAACACAGACTGTAATCAGACTTAACTGAAAAAGCACTGTTTCTCTCAATCTTGTAATGTTGGAGCAGTATTTATTTTATTTTACTTTAAAGATGTGAAGTACATTGGAACAGTATTAATTGTGCTTGTTAATTAGTCTCATTCTGACTTTTCATGAAGGAACAATCATTTCAGAGCAATTTTCAATTAAAAAAAAAAAGAAAGAAAGAAAAAGCTTGTTTGTAAGATTCAGGTTAGGCCCAGCAGTGTCAACTATAAGAGTAAGAAAGACTCTAAAACCTCTTTCCACAGGGTACAAAAATAGACCATTACGAAAGCAAATAAAAATGACACAAATTCCCAGAAAATAGCAACGGTCATTAAAAAAAACAAGTTGCTTATACCACACATAGCTATTAATAATAAGAATACCTAAAAATTTATGCAACATAATACCATAACTCAAATTTTTCCCTTAAACAACATGTGTTCCTATGAAATATCTTAATTTCTGCTTAAATTAGATTGAATGTATGCTATTTGTTTTATTTATATATATGAAAACATTAGCAAAGTATTTTAAATGTTTTAGTAATTTTAAGACAGTACTAAGCTTGGTCATAAAAAGATACATTCAACACTATAGTTTATATACACCCCATTGTCCAGATTATAATAAATTAGATGAACTAATCCATTTTCAGTTTTAATGTTTGAAAAGCATTTCAACTGAGCTCATGATCAGCTCCAGGCCAAGAGTATACCTACATTTCCCTAAAAAAGAAGCTTAAATTGCTCAGCATAGAATTTTAGTAAGACTAATTCCCTTCTGTTACTGTCCAAACCTTGATCTTTTGTGGTTCTCACTCAGTAAATCACATACTTATTATGCACACCAAAGTCTAAATTTAGAGATGTGTAAGAAAGCAAAAGAGATTAATCATTTGCCTTTCATAATATCTTTGTTTAGTCCTCTATGAAAATCCTTCCAACAGTTAGGGTTTGATCTGTATTACAAATTAGGAAGAAGCAAAGCAGTAATTTTAGACAGGGTGCTGAGAGGAATTTCATAAGCAAAGGGAGGGATCATAAAAGAACCTAATATCTGCATCCCACTCTAAGGCAAAGTCTTCTCCTTCTTTTGATTCTACCCTTAGATAAGAGAAAATGAACATCAATCAGAAAACAGAGCTAATGGCTCAGACAGGAAATGAAGGGCATTCAGGATTAAGCCATAGATAGAAGGCAGTAAAAATTATTATTCAAGATTTTTGGAGACTGAAAGTACAAGGGAAACGTGGTAAAGTGAGTGGACAATAGCCTGATTACATACATCTCTGTGCTTCAATTGCATGTGTTTATCTTCATTAAAATTTGTAGCTAGCTACAGAATATTATTTTATAGTACACATCCACATATATATTTAGCATATTCTTTACATGAGCAAAAGGATATGATATTCGAATCCTTAAAGGACAGGGACTTGGCAACATAGTAATTTCTCACTAAGATATTTAATGTCTAAAAACAGATACAGGGCTAGGCGCAGTGGCTCACGCCTGTAATCCCAACACTTTGGGAAGCCAAGGCGGGGGCATCGCTTGAGTCCAGGAGTTTGAGACCAGTCTAGGCAACATAACAAGACCCCTGTCTCTACAAAAAAGTCCAAAAATTAGCAGGGTATGGTGGCATGTGCCTGTAGTCCCAGCTACTCGAAAGGCTGAGGCAGAAGGATCGCCTGAGCTCAGAAGGCCCACAAGGAGGAGGTCAAGGCTGCAGTGAGTCGTGAGGGTGCCACTGCACTCCAACCTGGGAGACAGAGTGAGATCCTGACTCAAAAAAACAAAAATAAAAAAGAATAAATACCTTGTGATTATTCAAGCTAGTGCCTGCCAGAAATATGGAGAAATATTTGGCTCATAACCATGTATACTATACAGCCTAACCAATAACAACAAGCAGACAATGAACTTCCCTTGACCCTGATACCTTCTCTAATTATTGCTGTCTTTCCCTTCACTTCCATTTTTAATGTAATCTACACCATTCATTCCCAAATGCCCTTTCCATATTAATGCCTGTCCATGACAACACTTATTCAGTCTGTTGCAAAAGAAGAACATTAAGAAAATTACATTTTGGCCGGGCTCAGTGGCTCAACCTGTAATCCCAGCACTTTGGAAATCCAAGGCGAGTGGATTACCTGAGGCCGTGGGTTCGAGACCAGCCTGGGCAACTTGGCGAGACCTCATCTCTACAATAAATAAAAAATTAGTCGGGCATGGTAGCGCATGCCTGTAGTTCTGGTTACTTGGAAGGCTGAGGCGGAAGAATCCCTTGAGCCCAGCAGGTTGACGGAGGGGTGGCCGTGAGTGTGCCACTGCACTCCAACCTGGGCAGCAGAGTGAGACTCCAAGTCAAAAAAAAAAACCAGAAAAGAAAAATACGTTTTGTTAATAAGGCAATTATATTTAGTGAAAGACATCTTTAATCTTATATTCTTCTTTTATATCTGATGCTACTTTAAAAAAATATTAATGTGATATTAAGCTGTAGGTTCTTGCATTTGTCTTTTATTTTCTTTTTGGTGGTTGTTTAATTGTGGTAGAATACATACAAAATAAAATTTACTGTCTTAACATTAAATACATTCAGTTCATTCAATATATATCCCCATTTTTGTGCAGCTATCACCACCACCCATCTCCAGAATTCTTTTCATCTTGCAAAACTGAGTCTGTACCCATTAAATATTAGCTCTCTATTCCCTGCTTCCCCAGCCTCTGGCAACCATCATCCTATTTTCTGTCTCTATGAATTTGACTACGCCAGGCACATACCTTATATAAGCGAAATCATACAGTATTTGTCTTTTGTGTGCCTTATTTAACTTAACGTGCCCTCAAGTTTCACCCATAATATCCATGTGTCAGCATTTCCTTCCTTTTAAAGGCTGGGTAATATTCTATTTTATGTATATACCACATTTTGCTTATCCATTCATCTGTGGATGGACACGGGTTGCTTCCATCCTTTGGCTGTTTATAGTCATGTTGCTGTGCATGTTTGTGTAGAAATATCTCTTCCAGGCCCCACTTTCAATTCTTTTGGATATTTACCCAGGCACAGAATCACTAGATCACATAGTATTTATAATTTTGATTTTTTAAAGGAATGACCATACTGTTTTCCATAGCAGCTGTGCAATTTCACATTTTCACCAACAGTGCATTAAGGTTTTGATTTCCCCACACCCTTGCCTACACTTGTTTTCTGTCTTTTTTCTTTGTTTGTTTCTGTAGCAGCCATCCCGATGGGTGTGGCATGATATCTCACTGCTGTTTTAATTTGCCATTCCCTCATGATTCGTGATGTTTGAGGTCTTGGTTTCATTCTGTGTTCTTAGTTGGTAAAATAAGGAATTGGCAGCTTGATTAGTCTCTCTCTTTTTTTTTTTTTTTTTTTAGTTGGAGTCTCACTCTGTCACCCAGGCTAGAGTGCAGTGGCATGCTCACAGTCACCCTAGCGTCTATCTGCCAGGTTCCAGCGATCCTTCTGCCTCAGCCTTCCAAGTAGCTGGAACTATCACACCCAGCTAATTTTTGATTTATTGTAGAGACAAGGTCTCATCACGTTGCCCGGGCTGGTCTCGAACCCACAGGTTCAGGAAATCCACTCACCTCCGCCTCCCAAAGTGCTGGGATTACAGGCTGAGCCATGGAGGTCAGCCAGTCTCCAATTTTTACAAATGCATTGGTTCTCGTATCTGAAAATCAGAACTCACTAGCGTACTATGTTCTCTTCTAGTCTACCACTGACTTCCTCAAATCACTGAAGTCTACTTTTGGTCCTCAATTGTCTTCTGTCAATGCTCTCACTATAGTTCACAAATTAACAAATAATGACCAAATACAATGGACCCATTTTGGTCCTTGCGTGATTAGTGAAAGGCACAGAACCTCTGGGGTTAAACCTAAAATGCTAGTTCCTCCAGCACAACAGGACCTCATTAAATGTAATTCTTGCTCTTGGACTTCCCAAGGCTCAATTTCATCCCTTCCCATAGTTTCATTCTCCACCCTGTGCAATGATCTCCAAGTCTCTAGCACTCAACCGTATCAGTGGAGCACTAAAAAAGCAGGCACTCTGCAAGGGATATGCAGATGAACTAGCTATGGCCCCTGCTTTCAAGGAGATTGCAGTTTAGTTAGATAGTTGTGCAATAAAGTGTCACAGGTGCTATGAAGGAACATGCTTGGAGCAGAAAGAAAGGAGTAATTATTCCCATATGACCTGGAGTGGACAGGAAAGGCCTCAGAGGGAAGCTTGAACTGAATAAATTTTGGATGTACTTACCAGGTTGTAGAGGGGAGACAGGTATCATGTGAGCAAAAGGACACTAGAGAATGGCTAGCAGTCTACCACAACTTAAGGTGACAAATATGTGGAGAATTTGGGGGGCATAGTAGGAAGAGAAAGAGGAGAGGGTACTTTGAAGGGAACATCTTATAAATCATTGTAAAATTTTTGAACAACGAAGACATTGATTAACTATAGAAGGATGTTAGGCTCAGGGAATCATATGGTCAATTCTCATTTTAGAACTATCACTCTGGAGCAGGAGTGCTGGCTCACGCCTGTAATCTCAAAATTTTGAGAGGCTGAGGGGGAGGATTGCTTGAGCCTAGGAGTCCACCCTGGGCAACATGGGAGTTCGAGTCCACCCTGGGCAACATGGGAGACCCAGCCTCTAAAAACAACAACAACAACAACAAAAACTATCACTCCGGTGGCAGAGCGGAGAGTGGATTAAAGAAGAGAAGATTCCATGAGATTTCAGGGTGATAGAGTAGGATGATGGTCAACAGAGGCTGGAAAGGGTAGAAGGGAAGAGGGGGAATGAAAAGAGGCCAGATAATGGATATAAAAATATAGTTCGATAAAAAGAATAAATTCTAGTGTTTGGTAGTACCATAAGACACCTATAGGTAATGATAATTTATTGTATATTTCAAACTAGCTAGAAGAAAGGATTTGGAATGTTCTCAACACAAAGACATGATACACATTTGATGTGATAGGTGTCCTAAATACTGAGATTTGATCATTATACGTTGCATGCAAGTATCAAAATGTCCTGTGTACCCCATAAATATGTATAATTATTATGTATCACTGTTTTGTTTTTTTTTTTGAGTTGGAGTCTCACTCTGTCGCCCAGACTAGAGTGCAGTGGCCGCTCCCGGCCACCGCAGCCTTGACCTGCTGGGTTCCGGCGATCCTTCCGCCTCAGCCTTCCAAGTAGCCGGAATTACAGGCATGCGCTACCACGCCCAGCTGATTTTTTGATTTATTGTAGAGATGAGGTCTCCCTGCCCAGGCAGGTCTCGAACCCGTGAGCTCAGGCAATCCACTCACCTCAGCCTCCCAGAGGCACGAGATTACAGACTGAGCCACCGAGCCTGGCTGTTTTTTTTTTTTTTTTTTTTTTTAGTTGGAGTCTCACTCTGTTGCCCAGGCTGGACTGCAGTGGCAAGCTCACGGTCACCACAGCCTCAACTTGCTGGGCTCAGGCGATCCTTCCGCCTCTGCCTTCCAAGTAGCGGAACTACAGACATGTGCCACCATGCCTGCCTAATTTTTTTGATTTATTGTAGAGACAAGGTCTCACCACGTTGCCCAAGCTGGTCTCAAATCCCTGGGCCCAGGCAATCCTCTTGCCTCGGCCTCCCAAAGTGCAGGCTTGAGTCACCACACCCAGCCATATATCACTTTTTAAAATTAAGAAGAAAGAAGATTCAGGTCAGCAAAGACTTAGATCATCATTTCAGTAGATCAGGTGAGGGCTGGTGAAGAGCTGAACTAAGCAGTGGAAAAGGACATACAACAAAAGAAACATGATGGTGTAAGACCAATGGGACTTGGTCACCAATTGGATTTTTTTTTTTTGAGTTGTAGTCTCTGTGGTGATCCTTCTGCCTCAGCCTTCCAAGACCAATTGGATTTAGAGAACAAGGGGAAAGACTTGGAGGGGAGCAGCATGTAACAACACAAAGGGTACCTGGTCCTATGGTCCTATACCAGGGAAGTGAGGGCCAGTTGGAGGTCCAGGCTTCACTTGCATGCAGCCTACTTGTGTAGTTAACCCTTACTTGTACCTCGTATCTCTATAATAAAATAAAATTTAATAATTAAAAAAAGAAAAGACGGCCGGGCACGGTGGCTCAAGCCTGTAACCCCAGCACTTTGGGAGGCAGAGGCGAGAGGATTGCCTGAGCTCTGGGAGTTCAATATCAGCCTGGGCAACTTGGCTAGACCTCATCTCTACAATAAACAAAAAAATTAGCCGGGTATGGTAGCGTGTGCCTATAGTTCCAGCTACTTGGAAGGCTGAGGTAGAAGGACCGTCTGAGACCAGGAGGTCAACCCTGGGGTGGCTGTGGGTGTGCCACTGCACTCTAGTCTGGATGACAGAGTGAGACTCTGACTCAAAAAAAAAAAAAAAAAAGAAAAGAAAAGAAAAGGCTTTGACCGAGTAGTTTCTGTCTTGGATGACTAAATAGATGGTGATATGATGCACCAAGATTGGAAATACAGGAAGAAAAACAGGTTTCAAGAAAAAGATGAGTTCAATTAGGGATACTTTGAATTTGTGATCTTTCTGTGGGACATTCGGGTAGTCAGAGAAAGAGTCAAGGCTAGAGATACAGATTTGTAAGATGGAGGTTACAGTCATATAGAAGATGCAGCAAATGCCCTGCCAGGTTCCCCTCCACACTCACTGTTCCCATGCTTGGCCACCCAGGGGCTTCTAACTGCAAGGATCTGGGACTCTTGTCTGAGGGCTCCCAGCAGAGCCCTCTGGGGGGACCGCCACTTCTGGGGCTGATGGGGAGTGTCTGCTGATAGGTTTCTTTTTTGGAGGTAATGAAAATGTTCTGAAATTAGACAGCGATCTTGTTGCATCACTTTGTGAATATACTAAAAACCAGTCAGTCTTATGCTTCTGAAAGGTACATTTTTTTTTTTTTTTTTTTGAGTTGAAGTCTCACTCTGTTGCCCAGACTGGAGTGCAGTGGCTGCTCCCGGCCACCGCAGCCTCGACCTGCTGGGTTCCGGCGATCCCTCCACCTCAGCCTTCCGAGTAGCCGGAATTACAGGTGCGCGCTACCACGCCCGGTTGATTTTTTGATTTATTGTAGAGATGAGGTCTCGCTGCCCAGGCGGGTCTCGAACCCGCGGGCTCAGGCAATCCACTCAGCTTCCCAAAGGCACGGGATTACAGGTTGAACCACCGAGCCCGGCTGAAAGGTACATTTTATAGTTTGTGAAATATATCTCAATGTTTAGTAATTGTGTGAGAAAAAAATATATCCTGTGGTTCAGCCAACTGAACTATTTGGTCCACAGATGCACCCTATACTTCCATATCCATGCCTTTGTGCACACGTAGAATTTTTGTTTTCTCTCATTCCTCTCTCTGGTACTTCCTAATCCTACTCTTTCTTCAAGTCCCAGCTAAAATCCTTTTCCATGCATTTAGCCTCCCCTACATCAAGGCTTTGTCTGATACTTCTCTTATATTTTGTCTCCTTTTTATTTTGAGTCGGGGTCTCACTTGAAACGTTGACCGCCTGGGCTCAGGTGACCCTTCCACTTCATCCTCCTGAGTAGCTGGGACTACCGGTGCATGCCACCATGTCTGGCTAATTTTGTTTTTCAAAATTTTTATTGTAGCAACAAAGTCTCACTGTGTTGCCTAGGCTGGTCTTGAACTCTTGGACTCAAGCAATCCTCTCGCCTCGACCTCCCAAAGTGGTGGAATTGCAGGCATGAGCTACCATGCTCGGCCTACTTTTTTTTTTTTTAATTCTCTTCTCCATATTATAGATTTTCACATATCTTAGCTAATAAACTTTAGATTCCTGAGAACAGGAGCTGTTTTACTTATAGATTCCATCAAAGGCCTTGCACATGGTAGCATCTCAAACATATTTAGTGAATGTATACATCAAAGACTGTAAAGTCTCAGGGGATTCCAGGAAAAAAGACAAACAAGATAAATTAAAATCAATTAGCCTTCAGCTGAATTAGACATCATCATTTAAAGAACATTTCAGGAGACAGCTTAAAGCCCAGGGTTATACAGTTAAGAGTTATTTCTGGAGATACTTGTGGTTTTGGAATTTGAGCTGTCATGATCAGGACACAAATTGTAGTAGCATGTTCAGGTCATTATAATCTCACTAACTCTGTTAAAAATAAAACCAGCAAACATCTAGCTATTTAGTGATTTTATCTGCACTGGGACACTTCAAGCTGTTAGTGTAGAAAACGTCACAGTTATAGTTTCTGGTTACTTGGGGACCTGTGTTGTAAGATCCTCCTTGGATGAGGTAAAAAGGAATTTATTCTATAGCCATAGGAATTCCCGTTCCTTTTCAGCTTTTTGTTAATTTTTTAAATTTCCCTCCAACTTTCCATTCTCTGTGCTGCCAAGGGACAGGAGATATGAAGATATAAAAAGCTCTATTTTTTTTAACACAAATAGTAATAGTTAACATTTATTGGGCATATTCTGTGTGCCAGGCACTTTAAAAATTGCTTTTCTGCTGGGCGCAGTGGCCCATGCCTGTAATCCCAACATTTTGGGAAGCCGAGGCAGGAGGACTGCTTGAGCCCAGGAGTTCAAGACCAGCCTGGGCAACATAGCAAGACCTCATGTCTACAAAATAATAATAATAATAAATTAACCAGGGATAGTGGCACATGCTTGTAATTCCAGTTACTTGGGAGGCTGTGGTGGAAGGATCACCTGGGCCCAGGAGGTTGAGGCTGCAGTGAGCTGTGATTGTGCCACTGCACCCTAGCCTGCATGACAGAGTAAGACCCCGACTCAAAATATAAAAATAAAAAGTGCTTTCTATGTATTATCCCATGTGATGCTTACAATAATTCATGGAGTAAGAATTACTGTCATCCCAGTTAACTGATGTTGAGACTGCAACACAGAGAGGTTAACTTGCTCCACGATCACACAGTTTGTCAGATGATGGAATCCTGGTGCACACCAAGGAAGATTGCATTATGTGTACAGTGCATTACATATTTTTTTTGCATTTAATTTTCAGAAGAACTCTATGAAGTAATTATTTCCCCTCATTTTACATGTAAGGAAATCAATCCTTAGTGAGATTAAGTAGCTAGAAACTACTAAATAGCAGAGCCCAGATTGTACTCTATCTTCAAAAACCCATCCCAACCTTTTTCTTCTAGTTGACTCCTCTGGCTTGGTGCAGCTTCCACACTGTGAGGGAGGGAGCCCCAACTCCTCTGTTTTGGTCCTAGTAGGATAATTTTAATACTAGGCCAGGTGTGGTGGCTCACATCTGTAATTCCAGCACTTTGGGAAGCCAAGGTGGGAGAATCACTTGAGCCCAGGAGTTTGAGAAAAGTCTGGGCAACACAGTGAGACTCTGTCACTACAAAAAATTTTTTTAAATAGCTAGGCATGGTGGCACAAACCTGTAGCCTCAGCTATTCGGGAGACTGAGGTGGGAGGATCACCTAAATCCACAAGTTTGAGGTCACAGTGAGACATAATCATGCCCCTGCACTACTGCACTCCAGGCATGGTAGTGTGTGCCTGTAATCCCAGCTACTGAGGAGGCTGAGGCGAAAGGATCGCCTGAGCCCAGGAAGCTGGGGCTGTGGTGAGACGTGATTATGCCCACGGCACTTGAGACTAGGCAATAGAGGGAGATCCTGACTCAAAATAATTTTTGTTTTAAATATTGGCTTCCAATTTAGGTTTGTAGCATTCTTTCTCAGTTGGCTTTTTAAAATATTTTAACCAGTTTACAGTATTTTAAAAGAGAGGTTTTTTTAACTAACACTCAATTGAATGAAATCCAGAAAAGAAAAATTCCATAACCCAAGGAGATTTAGGGTTAATTCCAATTTAAAATCCATGAGCACATGTTTGCATTACCTCCTCTTTCCTGGATAAACTTATTTTACAGCCACAAGATAAGCAGGAATTATTAGGGGGTGGGCAAGCTATGTTTCAGGGTCATGGAAAAAAACACCAACACAAAATAATTTTCCAGTAACCACATTCCATAAATTAAACCCAGCTGAAGTTTTAACATAACTTTTTCCTCTAGCTGGGCCTTAGACAATCTTTTATCCCCCTGCATGTAGGCTTCTGAATTAGGTAGCTTTGCTATCCTCAAGTTATAACAGTGCTGACCCTCTTTGCTTTTATTAGGTAACATGTGTGAATGGCTATGTCGTGTGTTATTAAGTATGGGGGGGTCATTAATGCAGGACAAGAAAATCTGCAACCGCGGCCGTAGAAGAGGAATATCGTAAGCTCCTGTTTTCATAAAACACCACCAAGAAGAAAAATCATTTCCAACTTGATCATTCAGATGATAATTTCTCTCAAGGATAAAAAAATTTCAAGCCGGGCTCAGTGGCTCAGCCTGTAATCCCGCGCCTTTGGGAGGCTGGGGTGAGTGGATTGCCTGAGCCCGCGGGTTCGAGACCCGCCTGGGCAGCGAGACCTCATCTCGACAATAAATCAAAAAATCAGCTGGGCGTGGTAGTGCATGCTTGTAATTCCAGCTACTTGGAAGGCTGAGGCAGAAGGATCACCGGAGCCCAGCAGGTCGAGGCTGTGGTGGCCGGGAGCGGCCACTGCACTCCAGTCTGGGCAACAGAGTGAGACTCCAACTCAAAAAAAAAAAAAAAGTTTCAATGGCAATACACCTATTTATTAAACCTAATCTTTATCTCTGTGACGATCCTAGAACAGGAATGGATCACCTTGAGGAAACTGTGGTTCACATTAAGCAAAAAAAACCTACAGATACAAAGATAGTTCCATACTTCAACGTGTTGTTGAAAGATTCATCTAAAGTTGAGGGGAGAATCTTATTTTTAGAAAGAGAAGCAGAACAATGGAAATGAACTATACATTATATACATATTTATTTTTGCACACACATATACAAATACTTCAATCGCTGTATAACAGCCATTTGATTCGTTGGGAAAAGTTACTGCTTAGAAGGGTAACTTCTGTCCCTTTAAGGACCACAGCAGAAAATGGAAGTTAATAGTGAGAGGAGACTGGCTGCAAACTGCTCCAATGAGGTCCGGAATCGTGCTGAGAAGGGATATTTGGGGCTGGACTAAAACGTCTGTTGGGAAGTAGAAGAAAAAAGGCAAGGTTAAGCAAGAGAGTTCTTTAGAAAGAAGGTAAACCTGAGTGAATGGTCTTCCAATTTTAAAGTAAAAAGAATGGCAGAATAAGCTCCAAAGCACAAAAATAGAATGAGGTAGAATTAGATACTACTGGATGTAAGACATTCAGCAGTTTCCAATTCCTGAGAATGTTTCAGATATGTCTTTTATTAAAAAATTTTTAAAAATCACAGTAGATCAGGGTTACACACGATTTTACTTGCCCCATCTTAATATAACTTAATATTCCCACTTCTTAACTTTAAATCCAGGGACATCCATTAAGATTGACGACTTCGCATCAGAAGCGAGGACCCACCTTAAGTTTATTTTCTTTCTATTCTTGAAAACCGTCCTCTTGCCTGCAGCCTCTCCGATTGCTTCAATACATTTTACTCAAGTACTTTTGGGATAAAATGTTGACATAAGGAGACGGGTGGTTTCTGTGACGATGGCTGTCAGCGGCTCGGGGCTTTCTATCTCGTGCAAGACATCCCTGATGCCTCCAGATCCGTATGCTGATTCCCACCCCTGCCCCACTCACCTGACATTAGTACCCTTTGCCTAGGACTGGTGATTCTTGACTGCACTTCACTTTAGTGGTAGGGGGTCACGCAGACACGCCGAAAGCCACCCCAGTGGACTGTGCTGCGGGCTCTGGTCGCCTCCGTCTCGTGCGGAACCCACGGGGCTGCGGCGCTGGCGGCCACCCGGAGTGCGGGGGCGGGGGGGACGGAGGGACCCGGGCGGGGGTGGGGAAGGAGAAGGCGGGGGGAGGCGAGACGGCAACTCAGGATGGAGGCTGCTAACCGCTCTGGACGCCTTACAAAATTCCCGCCCTGCCCCGTCTGTCACCTCTTGCCCCTCGTCGCCGTCGCCCCCACCAGCGCGCACGGCAAAAGAGAAAAAAGCAGTTCGGTGGCCAGAGCGAGCGTCGAGCACCGCGTGTCACTGGCGGACACGCACGGCGGCGTCTCCGGCGGCGCCCCCGGAGGCGCCCGCACGTCGGCGGGTCGCGGAGCGCGCCCGGCTCGCGGCCGCCCCTGCCCATCCCCTCGCAGAGCGGAGTGCGCGCCCTCGCCCCCGCCGCGTGGCCCCCGACCCGCGCTCCGCCTGGGAACTACAGCTCCCGGCAGGCCCCGCGCCCGCCGCGCGCCCCCGCCCCCGCGCGCCCGGCCCCCCGCCCTGCGGCCTCAGGACGGGACGCGGGGGGGGGGCGAAGGGGGAGCGGGGGAGGGACGGCCGGCGGGAGGAAGGGGCGCGGGCGGCAGGCGGGATCCTGCGAGGCGCGTGAAGCCAGGCGGGCGCGTCGTCCGGGAACCAGACGCCGGCGGGCGCGCGGAGCTTCTCCCGACGGGCCGAGCGCGCCGCGGTGAGTGGTCGCCTCGGGGCTGCCGCGCGAGACGCCGAAAAGTTTCGCGCCGCCACCGCCGCCGCTTTGTTCTCGGGGCCGGTCGGGCGGAGGAGGCGGCGGCCCTTCCCCCACCCGCCCTCCCGCACGCGGCGGCGGCAGCGGCAACCGGGGGACCCGGACCCCGCGCCCGGCTGGGCGGCGGCCGCGGCGCTGGGCGGGAAGTCGGGGGAGCGCGCGGCGGGCGGGGGCGCCGCGGGGCCGCCGGTAGGGGCCAAGTTCCGGCGTCCGCGCCGAGGCCGGCTCGGACCCGCGGCGACCTGTCCCCGGGTCTCCCGGCTCGTGTCCCTACGCCAGCCCCGCGGGGCTCGCCTCCGCGCCGGCTTGTGCGAACCCCTTTCGTTTCTTTTCATCACTTTCCGTCGTGGGCGTCCCGGGGCGGGAGGTGGGGGTGGGGGGAGTCGCTGATGTCGCGGGAGCCCCCCGCCCCGGTTTCCTGGCCGCGCGCGGATGGATGCGCGAGTGGCAGCCCTGCCCCGCGCGATGCGCGCTCCTGGGAGGCTTCTCTCGGGATGCAGCCCTGGGGAGTGCGCCTGTCCCTGCGAACCGTGACGCCGCCACCCAGCCACCCACGACTCGGTCGCCTGCTGGGCTTTTAAAATCTCAAGCCCTCACCCTCGGCGGCGTAGGCCTGGCCGGGTGCGACCGCGACCCTCAGGCCAGCGACAAGTGTGCGCCACCCGCCGACTTTCCCACTCGCCGAGGGATGGCGAGGACCTAACTGTCTCCAGCCACACCCATCCCCGCTGGAAATAAGACTATCGGTGGCATCTTCGATTAGGAAGGATAAGTTACACCCTGAACTGCGACTGCGTGCGACACCGTCCGTGCGAGCTGTAGCTACAAATGCAACAAAAACTTTTTTGGAAAGCCTTCATTTGTCCCCTGGAACGCATTGTTTTATGGCTCTTCCCACGGCTTTTGCTGTGCACTTTCATGTTGCCGCTCTTTTATTTATTTATTTATTTTTAAGCGATTTTGCTTTTGCTTAAGTCAGGCTTGCGGACACGCTTCTCCTGGGGAGAGGGCAGGGAGTACCCGTGGGTTTGCTGCAGGGCTTCAGCAGAGTTCCCTTACTGAGCTCCGGGCCAGGGTTCCTCTGCCAACCTCCCCTGCTGGAGTCTGGGTTGCGATCAAGCATGGAAATTCAGCCAAATAGGAGTTTCACACGCTTTAGTCAGAGTGTCGCCGAAGCCATGCGGGGGTTTTGCTTCCCTGGGTGATCATCGGAGTGTTGGACAGGCCAGTTTCTACCCTAGGTCCGGTCATTTAGTAGATGGCATTTTACATTTCAGGAAACTGCAAGAGTCAAAAATGTGGATGGTGTATATCTTAAAACTAATTTTTTTAAGCATCCCAGCTACTGGTGTGTCTCAAGTATGTAAATGTTATGAGCTTTCGGTTTTTATCAGAGGACCACTGGAAAATGACATTTCTTTCTGTTAGTGGATTGTTTTTCATTTAAACACTGCCACACACAGAAAGAACTTAATAAATACAGCTTTGGGGTGTTTTAACTTCAGCTTAAAAATTATATAAGATTTAAAAACATCTCCGACAGGAAAAAAAAATGAAGAGGTGGTCATTTAAATGCACTTTTCTTGAAGGACATTTTGTCATTAAAAGAAAAGACAGTCTAAAGTTGGTGAAAATACTACCATGGTGGAGTCAATTGTTCATTTTTAGAAGAAATTGCACAGAAATTGTTACATAGGGAAATTATTTGCTAGTGCAAGTATTAATTTGATTTAATAATCTTGCTTATGATTCACAGTCTCCTGTGCTGATTGTACTTTGAGTCTCTGATTATGTAATTCAAATTGAGCTTGTTATATATGTATACTTCTTTGGAGAGGTCATCTCAAGAAAAAAATGAGATAATATACTTAGGAGTCATTTAATTTTAATTTCAATGTAGGAAAAAAGTTTTCTCCACTTGTGTGGTTAGTTTGTAGTGTCAATATCTGAGAAATTGCTCATTGGCCACTAGCCAGTCAGATTTCTTAGATACTAGTGGTGCGGAGATGAAGACTTATCAAACCCAGCATAGATTTATGTTGCTTTGCCAGACTGGCTGTCTGTAATCTTATTACTGGATAAACTTTTCAGTGCTTGAGCAGAGAGTAGACATGGTGTGCACTCTCAGAATTCTCTGACAGTGGAAGGACTGAGATGCAACTGCCACTGGTTTAAATGAGCAGACTTTTGGAGTAAACAATGCAGGCAAGTGCTGAGCTCTTAGGTGGGAAAGTATATTAATCTAAGGTAATGCTCATGTTTTTGAAAATATAGAATTAGATGTAGGAATTGCTACAAAATATTTTTTTAAAAACCGACAACAAAGATAATATTTGAGTTTTTTTAAAAACGATATGCAACATAAAAGTAACAAGAGGATTATTAAGCAAAGTCCTGTCTGTGCCAAGGTAAAAATATGGACACTGACTTCAGGACACTAGCTTCAGGATACCAATCTGGATTGCATTGAAAAAGACCACATGCTTTTATACATGGTAAAAGAATACTTGTAGGAGTCAGGTGCAGTGGTTCACACCTGTAATCCCAGCACTTTGGAAAGCCTAGGCGAACTGCTTGAGCCTAGAAGTTCGAGACCAGCCTAGGCAACATAGCAAGACCTGTCTCTACAAAAACTCAAAAAATTAGCCAGGCATGGTGGTATGCACCTGTAGTCCCAGCTACTTAGTGGCTGAGACGGAAGGATCATCTAACTCCAGGAGGTTGATGCAGTGAGCTACAATCATGCCAAAGCACTCCACCCTGGGCGACAGAGTGAGACTCTGACTAAAAAAAAGAAAACTTGTGCATATCAAGTATTAAAAGAAAAAAGACACAACCCTCTACATGATTAGCATTTCTGTCATACACAACTAAATGAAACCTCGAAAGCTCTTCAGGTAGGAAGTCATGGGAAATATTATGCTATCCAAATAGGAAAAGCATTTTACCTTTTTGTTTTAGCCTTTACTGAGTACTGTACAAAAAGAACACTGACTACAGTAAATAATGAGTTTCCTTTTGAAGTATTTAATAACTGGATGTGTTTTACTTTCCTGGAATCCTCTTCCCTCTCTGCTTTGCTGACTCCTACTTACCCAAAGGTTTCAGCTTAAATATAATTTCCTTTAAGGACCTTCTCTGAGATCCTAGCTGAAACTGACTTTCTTTAGTATACTCTGTCATATCACTTCTCATAGTTTGTAATTACCCAGCTATTTATGTGAATGTTTGTTTAATGTCGGTGTCCCTCATCACACTGTGGTTCCAGAGAGCAGTGACCATGTCTGTTTTGGCCACTGCTGTGTAACTTCAGTGTCTCTCATAGCAGTCTGGTAAATAATAAGTACTCAAGAAGCATTCGTGAAATGCAAATACTGCTGTTAGATCTTCTTCTAATTAGAGACTTTAAAAAAAATATGAGCTAGTGTGTGCATGGGGGAAGGGGAGGGACGGGGAGAGGAAGGCAGGGCACCTTGTGCTCTTACTATGAAATAACCCTTAAGTAAGTCCTCTGGCCTCCAGAAAGGACCTTTGTTTCACCTTGTCTGTAATAATAGGGCAGATTGGGCTCAGGATGCCTTTAATGTCCTATCTTGATTCCATTCACAATGATGACAGATTATGTAAGGTCATTTAAATGGAGTATGTGACAGCTAATTCCCCAAGGGAATATTTGAGATGTTCCAAATAAACAAATGCTTGTCCACTAGATGATATTACCATTGTTTAGAGACTTGCACAGAGTTAGAAACAAACACATACACTTGATATATAATTTACAAAATAGTAAGATATACTATTGTTTCAGTTTTCTAATTGAAGCAGAAAGACAAAATGAAGCAACATACCAAGATTCATGTAAGTTAGAGTCAACAGATTTCTTTTGCTACTTAGTATTTTGCACTCTTCATCTTGTTGCATTTTTATCATCGGACAATCGGGTTTATAAACAAAATAAGGAGGGGGAAAACAGATGGGTTGAGCAGGCAAATGCTAATCTGATGGCTCCTTGGTTTCTTCTGATTTGATCATGCTGAGATTTTTAGCAATCATTTTTGTATATGAGTAGTCATAATTCGTTCTGGTAAATTAGTTGTATTACTGAACAGTTTATTTGGCTAATATTACTAGGTATAATAAAATGGAAATTTAGTGGGAAGATATCCATTAAAATAGATTTCTAACACTGCTGTCTTATGTTAGTTACCTTGCATACAGTATTATTCATGAATAATTTACTACTTTATTGTGATCACTCAGCTTTTTATTTATTTATTTTTTTGAGTTGGAGTCTCACTCTGTCGCCCAGACTGGAGTGCAGTGGCCGCTCGCGGCCACTGCAGCCTCGACCTGCTGGGCTCCGGTGATCCTTCCGCCTCAGCCTTCCAAGTAGCCGGAATTACAGGCATGCGCTACCATGCCCGGCTGATTTTTTGATTTATTGTAGAGATGAGGTCTCGCTGCCCAGGCGGGTCTCGAACCCACGGGCTCAGGCAATCCACTCACCTCAGCCTCCCAAAGGCGTGGGATTACAGGCTGAGCCACCGAGCCCGGCAACTCAGCTTTTTAAAACTGTTCAAGCCAGTTATGTTATGGAGCTCATCACCCAGTGAAACAACCTGTTCTGTTATTAGGTTGTTGGATGTGCAATGAGATAATAGAAAGAACGTGGGCTTTGGAGTCAGGGAAACTTTAACTGAATCTCAGTTCCATCATCACTGACTAGTTACGTAGTCATGGGTAAGCAATAACTTCTCTGAAACTCTGGCTCCTTTTCTGTAAAAGAGAGTTAAACAAATCTCCTAGGGTTGTTGAATTTAATGTAGTATTATATCTTGCAGTTTAGCATGAAATAGAGACTTAATTGTTAATTCCTTCAACTAATTACTATGAAAGTTACTCAGGCTTCTGAGCACTTACTGTTCACCAGGTACAGTTACAGGTCCTTTATGCACAGTAACTCAGTCGTTAACAGCCTGCCAGTTGAGTAAGTAGTGCTATTTTCCTTTACCTCTGTGATACTGAATAAAGCCAATTTTGTGAACACCTCTCCAAATATTTGGAAACCACTTATTCTGTGTATTGGTTTTGTTAAGCATATGATTGTTGCACAATACTGTTTTCACCTTTATCTGGTTGCGTTTTTAAAAACTCAATATAGCTCTAAAAATGTGAACCATGGGAATAAACACAGTAGTGGTGTAGGCCAACTAGCAAGGAGAGGCTACAGATTGAAGTGGATGCCATCCCAGAGTCCTAGGCTTAGGTTTGCATGAGTTCCTGTAGTCACCCATGCTGTTAGTTTGTATCAAACTCAGGTTGATAACCCCTCTCAGGTGAACAACTTCTAAGGAAGCATTTTTCTGTTTCCATATTGCACGTTTAACTTTTTGCAATAAAAGCAAAGTTTACACTTATGCTTAAGTTTCACTTTATTTCTCCCAGATTTGCTCATCCTGAGGATATTAGAAGCATACCTTCTGTGTCTGTCATCTTGTAAATAATGAAAGGTAATACAGGGCTGAGGACAGAGTTCAAGGCATACCCCAAAGACTTACCTCATCTAAATAGACAGAACAGCAAACTTGCCCAACTGCAACTAACATTCAGCTCACACTCCAGCAGCACCCTTAAAAAGACAGCATGGAAAACCATCTTGAATATGACTTTTGTCAGAATATATCATCTTTTTTTCCCCCTGCCTTTGCTAATTATATAAGCTTGGGCAAGAACTTTAATCTCTAAGCCTCTGTTTTCTCAACTATGAAATGGGTTGTTGTGAGTAGTAAATGAGGTCATGCAGTTGAAATGCTTAGAACAGTGTCTGGCAGAGAGTGAGAGCTCAGTCAGTATAAGCTATTGTTATGATTTCCTCTGTCCAAGAAACCTAATAGTCATTATTTTCCAAGATATAAATGTGGTTGACTTGGCGTTGCTATTCGGTTTGAATTCATGTTGACATCTAGTGATCATTATGTTCTTTAGCTATTCACAAGCCACTTGCTTCATAATTAAGTTGATAGATTTGTAACTTCTTAAATTTTGCTTCCCCACTTTTAGCCCCCAGAACCTAAAGCACGTCTACCCATCTCCAGACCATGATTATTTCTCTCTTTTTGAGTTCTTCAAGATTGCAGAAATCAACTCTGTGATGACAGTTGCTAATTGCTTTATTAGTACGGAATGGATTGTATCTGGGCTGGGAGACTTGCACACACATAAAGTTGTTACTGTCTCTTACCATGCTCAGGTTTCAGTTCTCAGTGCTTTTCTGCAGCTTTGCTTTTAAAACTGTTGGAGAAGATAAGCAGAATACAAGTTGAGCCATCTGTGTGTGTGCGCTCTCAACCTTTCAACATCCTCCAAGCAGTGATTCTCTCAGTTCCTTGTTCTCTTTGTAAATAGTGTGTTCTTGTGGAGGCAGCACTGGGCAAGAAAACTTGAAGCCTGGGTTCTATTTGCCACCCCCACCTCAGTAGCCGTATGATGTGGGGTAAGGTGTTTTATTGCCTTGGGCTTCAGTTTTCTCATCTGCAAAAATGGTATTTGCCCTGTCGACTATCGAAGAGGAACCATGAGATAAAATAGTGAAGCATTTATAAACTACCAAGTGCTGTGCTATAGAAAATGGAGTAATAATCACTTCCTTGAATGTAGCTATATAAGCTCCTCTCTAAGCTCTGGTTTTCTAACTCAGTTTCTTCTGAGAGTTCTTATTCCTAACACTACATATATGTGTTTCTGCTCTTCTGCCATGTTCATTCTAATTTAACACATGAACTGCTCTGTGGAGAATCACTCTGCAGCCACACTGGCTGCTTTCCTCTTTTTCATCACTGGCATTTTAATGAGTGTCTCAAAAGAGAGGGAACTTGGAAGAATCCAGTCCCTCTCTTTTGAGCCATTTCTTTTAGCCATATGGGGTCATACCTTTCTGTTTGTTTGTTTTACTTTTTGAACTGTGCTTTCCTAAAAACAGTGATACATATTTAACTATGCTCAGTGTCTTTTTTACTGTTAGAAACCCTTTATGGTCTGCAGACGTGCCTGCCACCCTGAGCATGCCTGATCTTGTCTGATCTCGGAAGCTAAGCAGGGATGGGCCTGGTTAGAACTTGGAGGGGAGAGATCCCTTGTGATGAGATCACTTTCTCTTGTGTTCCTGTCATAAGTATGTCGGCTTTCACACTGTGTTGGTCACACAACTGACTAGTATATCCCCTCCTGCTTCTTTGGCCTTCTGAGGGAATATTTCAACAAAGTAAGTCAAAAGTCATATTTTGGCAGAATTAGACTTTATATACTCTTAACTTGTCTGTATTAGGAAAGTATTGCATATCTATTGTATGACTGGGTGGTACATATTTTATGTCTATGAAAATGTCAGTTTTATTCTTTTTTTGTCCTTTCTGTTTTTGTCATAACTCAGTTGTGTAATTGTAGAATAAAAGTATTTATTCTTCATCAACTAAAAATAAAAAGTGTTTAATCTTCAAGTTTCAGATATTAATGAAAAATTCCAGAGGTTTTTTTTTTTTTAAGAGACTCTCCCTGAAATTATATCTACAGTAAAAATGACTTGATAGCTAGATAAAAAATGGCTACTGTTAGGATTTATTAGTAGATTACAAACATAGGACCAGGGATTCTTACACTTTAAGATTAATGTCAAATGTATATAAGATATTTAAAACGCTTTTTAAAAATTTCTTCCAGGCTCACTGCATTTCAGAAAGCATCAACTTTTCCCGGTGGACCCATTTATCAAATGCAATATGCCAGTACTATTTTTAAAAACTTTGTACTTCATCATAGAAAAGGTCATACCCCACCCAAATGAAAATGACATCTGAGAAGGTGATTTAAGGTGTGAATATTTGAGAAGGTATCCCAGCAAATCAGTGAACCAAAGGATAAGTACTGAATAAACGAACCCAAAACACTATTTATTAAACCAGTTGGATTTCATCTTGACAGAAGAACAACTTTTATTCATCATGTATTTTCTGAAATTAAAAGAAAGAGACAAGAAAAGACTTAAAGGAAAATAAATGAAGATGTTTCATAAATAAGCCATGTCAGCTGTGTTCTGGTGAGGACAATTCAGCGATGTCAAATCTTTTGCATATCCTTGGTTGTGGTCCTAAAGACAAGACTCTTTTTTGATGGGACTGAAATTAAGAGAGGTAGGACCTTTTGTGCATTAAACTCAGTGATAAAACTTGCAATCATCGGCATGAGTGGCTTAAAAGAGGAAATAAAGAGGGTTTCAACTAAATCCCAAAGTGCCACCATTTTTTTTTACTGCTGATTTTTTTAAAAACCTCTTCATAGCTGTTTAGAACGAATCGACAACTATTTTAAAAGATTAAAGAAAGGCAGATGTCTGCAAATAATTCCCCTCCATCAGCCCAGAAGTCTGTATTACCTGCAACTCTTCCTGCTGTGCTTCCAGCTGCTTCTCCGTGTTCCAGTCCTAAGACGGGCCTCTCTTCCCGACTCTCCAATGGAAGCCTCAGTGCACCATCACTCACCAACTCCAGAGGCTCAGTGCATACAGTTTCATTTCTACTGCAGATTGGCCTCACACGGGAGAGTGTTGCCATTGAAGCCCAAGAGCTGTCTTTATCTGCTGTCAAGGATCTTGTGTGCTCCATTGTTTATCAAAAGGTACTGTGCATGCTGTTAATGTCAGTAGTTTTTTTAAGCAATATTGTTACTAAAACTTGGCTTCTCTATAAATTATATATGCAAAAATGAGTTGACACTTATGGATCCTTCAGTAATTCTCTAATTCTGAGCATTTTTGGAAGAACCCTAATAGTCTATGAGCCTGAAATCTGAAATTTCAAGGTCTAGTAATTGAAGCCTATGTCCAAGATTTAAAGTACCATTTATCCCAGCTTTAAAATACTGTTGTTCTGTGTATCCCTTAAGAACAGGTCAATTTTTCTGAAGTCTAGGGGGTATAAGAGATCTCCTTTGTTACAGAGACAGCAGGAGGTGGAGGGTGAAGGTGTTGAGGTAGCGTAGGACTGAGTGGCGGCCAAATCCCAGGGCCACACCTTGTTCTTTCTGGGTGCTGTGTGTTCTGCCCTCTCTGAACCCCTTTCCTTCTCTTTAGATTCCATTTTTCAGAGAGGATGTTCAGAATCTTCCTGAACTGCAATTTAATGTAGGATCACGTTCTGTCTTTTAAAAAATAGGTAAATGAATTTTGAATGTATAACAAAATATTTGAAAATCAGGGTAGTTTTATTTTGTTTCCATCCACCCACCTCCTGCCCTGTACCAGGCCATTTTTTAACGAACCTTAGCTAAATGCCTTTAATAATCTTAATTTGAAGGGTGAACCTAGTATGTTTTCTATTTTGTCATAAAACTATTTATATGGGTTGTATGAACTGGTTATATATTATCTGTAATGGACCAAGCATATGTTTCAAACAAGCAAACTTGTAAACTTTCTGTTTGTGAAATTAATGTATTTGAATTCAGGCTCTTCATCATACTGTTAACGTTTCAATTCCTTATGCATTATATAGTTTATTATCCATTATCTTCTGATGTGGAAATAATTAGAAGAATGTTTTACATTTTTGTGAAAATGGCCTCTGCCTCCTGTGTTTTAACAATGACTTATCTAAATGTGACCTAAAGTAAGAATAACTACTTTTTAGACCTATAGAACCATCTATCTTTCAGCAGTTTTGCCTTTAGTTTCCCTTCCATTGTACTTCATAGAGGTTTTTCAAATACTTTTGCAACTAGATTATAATTCTTTATTTTAAGATAGTATGTAAACTTATTTACATATTTGTAGCTTAAAGGCGATGTGTTCTTTTTATTTGAGACCATGGAAAATCATAACCAGTGTTTTGGTGAGTCTCTACTATTCAGTTTTCAGCCTTTGGAAGTTTCATTTACTTATTTTTTTTTTAATTTTTAATTTACAATTGTAGTTATTGTGTGCAGCATTTTTTAAAAACTCTGCACTTGGAGACATCTCACAGATCATCTACCAGAAACTCTTTTTTATGGAATAGTGAAAAATGAATCACTTCATATTAAAAGAATAGTGTTGGAACCAAGTATTTTATCATAATGATTTTGGCTCGTAATGGAATTTTGGACATTGAGGAACTTGTGACAAAAAAAAAAAATCAAAATTTTATTTCTTATATTTTTCTAACACGTGGTAACATGTGAAACAGTCACAGACATGCACTGCAGGTTCATTGATCCATGTTGTGCAATAGTCATTTGCTGGACGTCTTCCACCTGGTGTTTTTCTGTTTGAGCAGACAATGCAGTCTTGTTTTCTTCCTCCCACATTAGTAATATGTAATTTATTATGCAGTCTCTTGTTCAAAGACAGTGTTAAAAGGTTGCACTAGAGATTCCTGAAAACCAATTCTCAATTGATTGATCATATCTCAGTATATATTCCATCTCTTTATTTGCTTTTTGTGCAATTTGAATGGAAAACTTCAAGGAAACCATACATTTTTTTAAAGTTTGTGCTTGCATAAATTTGCCCTATATGACCACCAGCAATCGCTTTATGTCCCCTGAGAGGGGACATTAGGGTGCAAAGGATTACAAATGTGATTTAGTTGTATAATAACCAAATCGTGCTAATTAATTTGATTTACTTATTTAATACTTACTTTGATTAGCTCATTTAATTCTATAGAGGCTTATTGATTTTCTGCAGGATTACTCCAAAATCAGTCTTACTTTATCATTAATATAAATGTGAGAAGTGGGTCAGTGGGTTAAACTCTTGGGGAACTAGATTAAAAATCTTTTTTTTTTTTTTGAGTCAGGATCTCACTCTGTTGCCCAGACTGGAGTGCAGTGGCACAGTCTATTGTAGGTGACCAGCTGGGCTCAGGTGATCCTTCCACCTTGGCCTTCCAAGTAGCTGGGACTATAGACGTGTGCCACCATGCCTGGCTAATTTTTTAATTTGTTGTAGAGGTGAGGTCTTGCCATATTGCCCAGGCTGGGCTTGAACTTCCAGGCTCAGGCTGCCCTCTAGCCTTGGCCTCTCAAAGTGCTGGTAATCCTGTAATCAGGTGTGAGCTGCCATACCCAGCAAAAATCTTAATCCATGAAAAACTAGAATGATGTCTAGTTCAAGGAAATAAACAGGATGTAGCTCACAAAAGGATAATTCAGTATAAACTTTATACAAATACAAAAGTTATTGATTATGGATATGTCAGCCTAAGTTGGATATTACAGAGCACTGAATTTGAATCAATATTATAGTTACATGGTGAGGATTTAAGAAAAGTATGTATATCTGACATATAAACATATTACACATTATTTATTATTATTTTTTGAGCCAAGGTCTCACTCTATAACCCAGGTGGGAGTGCAGTGGCACTGTCACTGCTCACTGCAACTTCAGACTGTGGGGCTCAAGCAATCCTCCTGCCTTAGCCTCCCGAGTAGCTGGGACTACAGGTGTGCACCATCAGGCCAGGCTAATTTTTTTATTTTTTGGTAGAGACAAGGTCTCACTATGTTGCCTAGATTGGTCTCAAACTCCTGAGCTCATGCAATCCTCCCACCTTGGCCTCCCAAAGTTTTGAGATTACAGGGATGAGCCACAGGGCCTGGCTGTGGGATCATTTTAAATAGAGGAGTCACTAACAAAAGAAAAGTGAAAAAGTGCAGAAAACATGGCACTAAATACACTGTGACAAAGACATTATTTAAACTTGCCAGAGCTGAAGCAAGAAGGCAGAGCTGAAACAGAAGCACACAATACAGTAGAAAAGCTGCATGTGCCTCAAATGCTGTAGCATTGGAGCTGGTGCATTGTTTTAAATTGTTTTCAGTCCCAGCCTCCTGTTGGAAATAGGTTGAAGGATTTGAGCCCAGCTCTTGTCAGATTTTCCCTTGATAAAGTGATTTTTGATAAAGTATTAAGTTGATTACGATCAAATGAATAAGCTAATACACATACTTAGGCGAATTGTTTCACTGTTTGTCTATTTTTTCCTGTAAAATCTTATCCAGCTGGGTGCAGTGACTCAAGCCTGTAATCGCAGCACTTTGGGAGAGCAGTAGGATTGCTTGAGGCCAGGAGTTCAAGACCACCTTGGGCAACAAAGCAAGACCCTGTCTCTAAAAAAATAGAAAAATTAGCTGGGTGTGGTGGCGTGCGCCTATAGTCCTAGCTATTTAGAAAGCTGAGACAGGAGGATCTCTTGAGCCCAAGAGTTTGAAGCTATGGTGAGTCGAGATCGTGCCACAGCACTCTAGCCTGGGCAAGAGAGTGAAACTCTGCCCCCCCAAAAAAAATTGTGTCCAATCTACTTTTAATCAGCCCACAAGAAGATTTTCTGATTACTCTATCATTGAGCATTTCCTGATGACCAATTTTTTTTAAATTAGAAGCAAAATGCTCAAAGTTTGTCATACTTATGAAAAAAAAAGACTTAATCTTGAAAAATCTTTTACAGACCATGTGTTATAAGGATCAGGATTCTGAATGTTTACAAACTCCAGGCTGTGGTTTTCAAGGTTATGTGCAACTTAATTGTGACTTGATCTGTAACAGTGGTTTCAACCCACTGCACCACAGAATAGCTTAGGAGCTTAAAACAGGTCCTTCCCAGACCAATTAAATCAGGATCTCTGGCAATGGAGAATCTGTTTAAGACTCTATCTGTGATTCTGCTGAGCAGCCAGAGTCTAGAACCCCTAGTCTAATGGAAATCAATAAACTTTAGGACCATATAAATAATAATCTGAAGATATGCTTTTTCACATATTTAAGTTATGTAGTTTGTTGCATGAACTTGCCATGGGATTATTTTCCACATACTGAAAATATTATAATTTATTTTAAAATAATCTTATAATTCAAAATTTGAGGGAGGGCTACATCTCACTAGAGGTTAGTATGATGGTTGAAAATTCTAGATATAAAATAAATACTAGTGATTTCCTTTTTTATACTTGATAGTTTTCAGAGAGCTGAATAGTGTGATACGTTTGTCCCATTTTTGGGTACCATCGTTTTCTAGCTTTGATTCAGTTGAACAAATACTTAGGATATACATACTCTTTTCCGTCACAGTGCTAGATAACTATGGAGGCTCCCAAGACACATTTCCTGCTCCTGTGATTCATGCTGTAAAAAGGAGAAGATGGGGCAACCCCTTTGGGTCCCCTCCCACTGTGGGAACTTTTCTGTCCTTTCAACAAATCCTGCTTTAAAAAAAAAGAGAGAAGATGAGTGAATATCAAATTACCTTAATGAAAGGTGGATATACGTCCTGAAACAAAGGTACAGAATGGCAAAATGACTCGAAAGAGAAGCTCTAGCTTGTTGGGGAGTCATGAAAACCTATTTTAAACTCTACTCTTTGCTTTTGCCATCACCAGTTGTAATAACTTTACCTGGGGAAATAAACTGTGGCAGCTGGTACAAAGACCTGCTGCTGCTGTCGGATAGCTTGAGGTATGGATAAAATGAGATCGCCTTGACATCCTCAGCCATCCGTGAGAGAGCAGAAACACAGGTGGACTCCACTTTCTTTTGCATTGTCAAAGGGAAAAAGCTTTGTGATTCTGCTTCCTAGGAGTGCTCTAAATTTTATGTGAGTTAGACCTAGCTGTTGGAGAAATTCATGGTTATCTCCATCCTCCTCATTCCCCCACAGTTAAGTAGACAGGCATTGGTAGTTGCTAGGAATGAGCAGGTGATCGTGAGCAGAAATAGGTTGATTTCTTATGTAAGGTCTTAATGCAAGATGACTTACTAAATATGCTGATGATTCTCAGAGGCATATCTCTGGTCCAGATTACTTTCCTAAGCTTCAGACATGCCAGTCTGTCTTATTAACTAACCCTGGACACCCTTTCCTTGGTATGTCCTTTGCTCCTTTGCTTAGACCTCTAGCAAGTCTTTTCCCTGTAAGTGCTGGCATTCTGTCCAGCCTGTTGTATTTTAACATTCATCCTGCTTATTGTAATTGTCCATTTAACTGCCTATACCCATCATAAAACTGTGAGCTCTGTGAAGCAGATATCGTGACTACAGTAAGTTCTTAACAAATACTTCTTGGATGAATAAATCAAGAAAGGAATTTATACTAACCAGTATAGTGTTATAGGTAAAAACATGAATTTTTTGGGTCAAACTGGAGTTCATCTCTACCACATACTAGTTGCATATCCTTGGTTTCTTATCTGAAAAATGAGGTTAAGAATAGTACCCATTTCTCATGGCTTTGTGTGTGTATTAAATGATCGTTTCTAAAATGCTTAGCATGTAGTAATCACACAGTATATACTAACTAGCTAATGATATTGATTAATCAGATCTTAGTGCTTTCCTAACGGGGTTGGGGACTATAATTGCTGTTCTTTGAGATTTCTCTGTGTTGAAAATTTCATAAAATTTTCCAGTGGTGATCTAGAAGTAACTAAAAACTACTAGTGCTACGATTTGTGCTTTATGGAATATACACGTATGTCTATTTTCTACTATGTAGATGACAACTGATTCCTTTCTTGATCCAAATAGATATTCACAATTTTCTATTAGCATTACTAATTCTCCTTTTATTGGCACAGAAAATTAGAGGTTAATGATATAGTAGTTCGGTGATTTAATCTTCTGTTCTTGGACTGCATGTGAAAACCTGTTGTTTCTGTATTAGAATGTTATTGTATAATATCTTCCCCAGGGCATAATGGGTTTCTTTAGATTAATTGTGATTGCATATGCGTCTTCAGAATCATATAATTTTGAGGTCAAATGATTTAGCTAGTCAGTTAATTACTATTGTTGAACACTGAGTGAGTAAGCATGCCTTTCTTTATTTCTATACCCTTGGGCTGTTACATCTAACATAATAGAATTGAGATACTTCTTCATGGTATACATGTGCCCAAGGATCAAACTGCTGGAAAGAGCCTGTGGAGCAGCAGTAAAGAGATGGGAGCAGTTAAAGGAAATTATAGACCCTTTGATATCACAAGATGGACAGGAAAACTAGCCAAGAGTGAATAAGCGTCTCAAGGAGGAAAAAAATGATTAAAAGTGTTTAATGATGGTTATGTTGAGAAATAGATAAATTCAAGTATAAATAACATTTAAAAATTTTAAAGGCTTTGAAAAAGACTGTGAAATGTGTCATCTCATGTTTTTGAAAAAGAAAAGCTGATTAGACTTTTTTTTCGTTAAAGATTTTATTGGGATTCTTTTTAGCCTGAGAATGTTATTCTGAAGTTTATCTGGGAAAAAAAGCAGTAAAAAAAAAAAATTCATTTAAAAATCTGAAAAATATGAAATGGAAGTAAAGCAAAGCTGCAGTCGTTTCAATTATATATTATCTTAACAAGGTACATTTTAGGTATATACCAAAGGAGGCATGAGAAAGAAGAAAGGAATCATTTTTCCAAAAATGTAGTTTAGGAAACCAGTTTTAAGCAGTTGAGCAAGCATTAACATAAATTTCAGAGTGATTACAAGTTAAAGATGAAAACTCAAAAGAAAATTAGGTTAAAATGGAATTGACTTCAGACTTCTGGACAGTGGGATATCTTAGTTTCAGATCAATAAAAGAAAACAAGGGAAAATAACAATTTACAGTTTTTTTTGTTTTGTTTTATTTTGTGTTTTTGAGTTCGAGTCTTACTCTGTCGCCCAGACTGGAGTGCAGTGCGCTCCCGGCCACTGCAGCCTCAACCTGCTGGGCTCCAGCGATCCTTCTGCCTCAGCCTTCCAAGTAGCTGGAACTACAGGCGTGCGCTACCACACCCGGCTGATTTTTGATTTATTGTAGAGATGAGGTCTCGCCAAGTTGCCCAGGCGGGTCTCGAACCCGCAGGCTCAGGCAATCCACTCACCTCAACTTCCCAAAGACGCGGGATTACAGGCTGAGCCACCGAGCCCGGCTAGATTTTTTTTTTTAATTGTAATGTATGCATTGTAAAAATAAAAACAAAAGTAAGACTGGGGAATTGTAACATCAAGTGTTATATAACGTTAATATCTTTCATTCTGTAAAGAACTCGTGTATTAGTAAGAAAAACACTGTGATCTCAATAAATATTTGACCAAGTAACATAAAAATATGTTTTACAAAAAAGATTAAATTAGTAAACAAGCATGTAGGAAAATGTTCAAAATGGTAGTTTTAGAATAAATACAGATTGGATATCATGTGTTCAATTGGGGAATAATGAAATTGGCACTCTAAATATAGGGAAGAGTGTGATAAAATGTCATGAAAATAGAGAACAGTCAATGGTTCAAGGCTTGTAACTTAAAAACTGGATCAAATTCTCACAAGTATAATACAAAACATAACATTTACATAGGGTTTCTTCCCCAAGAAACTATCTCTTCAACTAACCATTTATAGTTGAGCTTTGCTGAAAACTTGGATGTGACCAGAAGTGTTCACTCTTTGAATTTCATCCAATTTTATTACGCATCCCAAGGGTGGAGTTTCTTTTGTTGTTGTTGTTGTTGTTGTTAGCATAAACCAAAACTTAGCTTCCTTTTTTCAAAGCTTTGAAATCCCTCCAACATTTGCAATACATTGAGATTTCTGCTGTCTTGTTCATTTTTCTATCCTCAGAAATGCTTTGCACTCAGTAGATTTTTGGTGAAGGACACATTCTACCTGCTCTTATTACTAAAAACAGGATACTGCAAGTAAAATTTTATTGATGAGATGATTTATAGTTGTCAGAACTGAAAAGAGAAAGAAGTGAGCTGATAACCATCAGTATTCTTTTCCATCTTGTTTTATGTACCAGTGCCTTAATTGTGCCCAAACTGATCCCCCTAGTTTAGATTGTCAGATACTTAGTTTGTAGAGCTCCTTCTTCCTGGGATTGTGCAAAAGGCCAGGTTCTCCTAGAATGCTCTGAAATTCTCCAAGATATTTATTCCCGGAGGCCACTAATGGTCTTTTTCCTTAATCCACATAGGAATGTGAATCAGGACTCTTTTATTGGCAAATATTGCAGTGTCGATATCTAATTTTAATATATAAGATCAAGTTAAACCAATGGTTCCCAACTGGCAAGATTTTGAACCCCAGGGGACATTTGACAACATCGGGTGATGTTTTTGGTTGTCATAACCTAGGGTGAGCTTCTAGTGGACAGAGGGCAAGGAAGCTGCTGCCGTGCACGGGAGAGTCCCTCACAACAAAGCATCATGTGGCCCAAAATGTTAGTAATACTGAGGGTGAACGTTTGTGAGTTAAACTAGTGCAGAAATAGAATCTCTGAAGTTTGGAAAAATCTAAAACTGCTGTAGGGTCTTAGTAAAATAGCGAATGTGAATATCTCCTAGATTAAAATCTTATAAATGTGGATTGTAGCCTGAGATCTTTTAAACAGGCTTTCCAGCTTGGCCTGGGCGTTTCTGTTTGTTTTAAGAACAGTACACAGTTTCCGTTATGAATATATATCTATAGATATAGATATTAGGTTTCTGTATCTTCATGTTGATTTATAAAGTAGAATTAACAAACAAGATCTCAGCCTTCTAGAGGTTTATAAGCTGAAAGGAATGTGTTTTTACTGATAAAATCCAAAGAACTAATGGGACTGGCAATCAGGAAAACACAGAAGGCAAACAAATCTTAGCAGCAGGTGGAGCTGGGATTGAGCCAGGTACAAATTTGCTGATCAGATCACAGCCGGGAGGCCACTTGCAAGAGTCAGATTACAAGTGAGCAAATCAATATGAGGGAGTAGGCCAGAGCCTTGCCCATCCTGCAGTAAATGTTCGTGCATGGATTCCCAGTGTTGAAATTATTTTAGCTTTGTTATTGGTGTATGTTAAAAAATAAGAAGAATCCAAGGACGAGAGAGCAGAGTGTATTATCCCATGGCAGAGTTTTGGAATCAAGGAGACAGACTTGTGTGTAAGTTTTTATTCTGTCCTTCAAGTCACTTCACTTCTTTTGATATATATTTCTTGTTTTTACTTTTTAAAAATAGAGACAGTGTCTCACTGTGTTCCCCAGGCTGGTCTCAAACTCCCAGTTCAACCATTCCTCCCACCTCAGCCTCCCAAAGTGCTGGGATTACAGTTATGAACCACCATACCTGGCCTTACACTTAACTTCTGACCCTGAGTTTTCTTACCTGTGAAGCTAGGATCATAATATCTACCTCCATGAAAAAAATGATGATGATTACATAAAGTCCTTAATACAGTGTCTAGCACATATGTAGTACTCAAAAATAGTAATGCTCATGATTTTAAGATCTGTTTAGATCTGGGAAGATTGTTGGTCTGGAAAGATTATAGGTCTTGCAGTGGTCATTAAGTACTGAAGCATATCGAAACGTGGAGTAGGTAGCCTGCCGACATGCTTACACTGCTTGGCCCTTGCCTTTTGATTGTTGTATTTCATATATGGCAAACCATACAAAATAGAGGTCAAGTGTTTACCTTATTAAAGAACTGGGATTACGTGTTTTATAAATTTTGAGGAAATTAAATAAGGTGCTTTTTCTTTTTCTTTTTTTTTTTTTTAAGTCAGGGCTCTGTCGCCCAGGTTGGAGTGCACAATCACAGCTCACCAGGGTCTCTGTCGCCAGGTTGTAGTGCACAATCACAGCTCACCACAACCCAGGTTGTGGTGATTCTCCTGCCTCAGCCTCCTGAGTAGCAGGACTGCAGACACATGCCACAATGCCTGGCTATTTTTTTTTTATTTTTTGTAGAGATGAGGTCTCACTAAGGTCTTGCTGTCTTACCCAGGTTGGTCTAAAACTCCTAGGCTCGAGTGATCCTCCCAACTCAGCCTCCTAAAGTGCTGGGATTTACAGACATGGGCCACTGTACCCAGCAGTTAGTGCAATTTCTGATGCATATAGTGACCATAGCCAGTGAATGTTCCCACCTTGCCTCCATATTGTTGAAGAAGATACCATTGTAATGCTACTGCTACTGTGTTCATTTGTTAAATTAATATAGTAGATTAATTGTAGTGAGAAAGGAAATTGGCAGATAGTAATTCATTTTAAGTCATAATGCTGTTTCCTGAAATTGAAATTATTCTGACTAAAGCAGACTGTCTGCTTTTAGCTGATTTAAAACATTTGGTTTTAGTTTTGACCATTTACATGACACGAGACCTGAAGATTGTTTGCTTATGCAACCTCATTTAGGAGCGATTTTGGTCTATCCTCTGACTGAAGACATTGTCTCTGTAGATTCAGATTGGGTGTAATTTTCAGGTTCTGCCAAAGGATAGCAAAACTCCAGCTGTATCTTTTGTTGTCTGGAAACCAGTTGTCATTCTGTGTTGTTTCTCTGCCCCGTTCTTTCTACTACAGCTGTGTTGCAGCAGCTTGGGGACAACCTACTCTTTATTCTACCCCTACTTTTTTGTCTAGCAAAACATTGTTAGACTGCCTTTACTCATCTGGAGGCTCAAGCTAGAAGAAAAAATTTTTTTAAATTCTGCTGGATATTCATCATAAGACCTTGGCTAGAAGGTCCCAGAAAGTTAGAATTAAAGATAATCAGAAATAATAACGAAACAAGAAAAAAGAAAATGACAAAATACTGTTCTGGCTAGTAACAAAAAGGTAGATGATAAATGAAGCAGCTTTTCTGGATATAATTCCAGAAAATTCTGAGTTGGAGGTTAATGATGAAAGTGAAGAAGAAATTCAAGTCCACATTGAGCAGTTTTCTCACTGCCTCATCTAGACTGCAATCCTTATGTCTGTATTAAAACAATCGTTGAGAGTCTTCTCTTCAAATAAACATTTTCCTAAAAATTAATGTTGAATTAATATTAGACTTGTTTCTGGGAAATTTATTAGTGTTCAATTAGTTGTTCAGTAATCAACTAAGTTTTTAATAAGTTCTTGTTAAATAGCTAAGTACCAGGTGCTTGGGGATTCAGGAGGAACACAGAAAGAGAGCATCTTTCTCCTTACAGAGCTTGATCACTGTGATCTGGTTTCGGTTTCAAAGGCTTACTTTGAAGATTTGTTTGGCATCAAATTTAAAAATTACTTTAGTATTCAACGTCTCCAATGTAGTGCATGTGATGAAACTTGTGATGCTGAGAATGTTTCATATGTTGACCTAGGTGGTAGTGATGTGGTATATACATGGATGTGTGTAAAGCTGATGCTTCTAATTAAGATCAGTGCACTTTACTCATTATATCGCAAGTAAATTTTGTAAAGTAAATTAAATGTATGTTAAAACTCCAGTTGTTTCCCATTGCATTTAGAATAAAACCTGTGCTTTAAAAAAAAAGCATATAGCGATAAATTATTTATTCAGATGTTAAATTCTGAAGCTATGTGTTTAAATGCAGAAAGTGTGTTTGACCAAGTAAAATAACTTGCAAGATTCCTACCTCCTTAACATTTTACTGACAGTGTTTTAATGGCATGAACTTTAAACCATTCACCTTGGCCAGGTGCAATGGCTCATGCCTATAATCCAGTGCTTTGGGAGATTGAGATGGGATGATTGCTTGAGGCCACGAGTTTGAGACCAGCCTGGGCAACATAGCAAAATCCTAGCTCTACAAAAATTTAAAAATTAACGGGATGTGGTAGCACATGCCTGTAGTCCTAGCTTTTTGGGAGGGTGAGGAGGGAGAATTGCTTGAGCCTGGGATTTTGAGGCTGTAGTGAGCTGTGATCACTCTGTTGTATTCCAACCTGGGTGACAGAGCAAGAGATCCCCATCTTTAAAACAACAAAAACCTGTTCATCTTAAAGAACCCTCTAAATAAGCATTGCTTGAAATAATTTTGTTTGTAAAATTACTTATAACAAATGTAAGTTAATACCATAAAAAGTAACTTCTGTAAAATTGTTATAGTAAGATAAGATGATCAGTTTTTAAAAATTATTGAAACCATCTTTAATGCAAAAGCAAAGAAAGAATCTTAAGAGGGCACGCAGGTGGAATTAGGATTGAATTCTGTTGCTTTCCCCACTAGGAACAGGCTTCATTTTGCAGTCAAAAGGAGTCATTGCCCATAGGAAGCAGATCCAGAAAAGCTGGTGGGTGGGGGGCTTGTTTGGAAAGAGGCAAATTGAAGGCCTGTTTTGCTTTTACCCTGGTAGTTCTTTTGCTGTTTCTTTCATTTCCTCCTCCTTTTATCAAGGCTGAGGTAGCCTAGGGTAGGAAATATGGACTTGTGTAGTTTTCAGAAGGTTGCCAGCTTCCTGCCACATTCTCCAGCTTCTCGATAATCTTGATTCCTTTATTCCCTAAAGGAGGATTTCTCAATTCAGCACTATTGACATTTTGAGCTGGATAATTCTTTCCTGTAGGCGCTGTCTTGTGCGCTCTACAATGCTCTACACACTAAATGCCAATGGTTCAAGTTGTGAAAACCAAAAATGTGTCAAGACGTTGCCACATAGCTTCTGGGGCAAAATTGTCCCAGTTGAGAGTCATTGCTCTGGAGGAGTCAACCCAATGGCCAGTGACAGTTACTGACAGTAAATGTTTTATCACCCTTGCTGCTCTTCTGATCTTGTTCCTTGTCACGAGTGGCCCTCCCCCCCCACCCCAGGAGAATAGGATGTTGAGAAGGCATATACATCATTTTACTGGGCAAGAATTATGTTTTGGAGGAATACATAAAAAACAGCAGTAGCACAAGTTTCTGCCCCCACCTTTGGCTCTGTCAATGAGTATAACAGAGTCACTAATGTAATCAAGAATTGGTTTTAATTCGTTGGCCAAAATATTTTCTCCTTTTCAAATTATGCAACTGAAAGGAAAAAATGTTATTCTCCTTTGTTCTTTTTTTCTACTGTAATCTGGTTTAGAATAAGAGGCCATTATCTTTAAAAGCTTCCTTTTTCTGTGGGTTTCACTAGTATCAGATCATTTTGATAAATTCAACATACGTACTTTGAGATATAAAGTATTTTTATTTATGTTTTTTGATATGTTGTTCAGGACTTATTAATGGTTTCCCACATAGTGAAAACCGTTCTGAGGAATAACTGGATTTGGGGTTTTAAAGATCATTAATCTATTAAAAATACGCAGAGAATATCAATAGCTGGTTTACAGAAAAGTAGATACAGATATCACTCAAGCATATGAAAAGATGCTCAGCTTTATTCTTTGTAATAAAAGTGCAAATGAAAAACACAAAATACCGTTTTCACCTGAAGTTAATAAGTTTGGTTATATACTATACAACAGGATGTGCCGGAAACCAAGTACATACTCGTCACATATTACTTATAGATGTATAAATTGGTATAGCCTTCACCGAAGAGCAATTTGGTAATATCTAAAACTTCTAAATATTCATGTGCTTAGACCTTTCAAATCTGGAAAGTTATCCCATACTTATACTCAAAAAGTGGGAAAGATGTGTATATAAGATTACTCATTGGGTATTGTTTATAATAACAAAAGATTGGAAACAATAATAGCCAAGATTCATATGGCATTCAGAACTTATCAGGAGTTCTGAGCTCTTTTTTTTTTCCCCTGAATCCTTAATAGTTATAGAGATTTCTGAGGTACATGTGATAATTTTGATACAAGCATACAGTGCATAATGATTAAATTAGGGTGATTGAGTTATCCATCAACTTAAACATTTATCAATTCTTTGTGATAGGAACATTCTAATCTACTTCTCAAGTTATTTTGAAATATACAATAATTTTATTCTGCTTCCATGAGATCACTTTCTTAGCTCCTACATGTGAGTGAGAACATACGATATTTGTCTTTTTTTGCCTGGATATTTCACTTTATGTCCTGCAGTTTCATCCATGTTGCTGCAAATGGCAGGATTTCAGTCTTTTTTAATGGCTTAATAATATTGCATTGTGTTTATGTACCACATTTTCTTTCATTTCATTCATTTATCCATTGATAAACATGTAGGTTGATTTCATATCTTGGCTATTGTGAATAGCGCTGCAGTAAATATGGAGTACAGATAACTACACTGTATGGATTTCCTTTTTTGAAGAACTACCATACTGTTTTTTCATTACGTCTGTACTAATTCACATTCTCACCAGTAGGGTACAAGCTTTCCCTTTTCTCATCCTTACCACCATCCTTATTTTTTGTCTTTTTGATGAAGGCCATTTTATCTGATATAAGGCGGTATCTCCTTATGATTTTGATTTGCACTTCCCCAATGATTAGTGATGTTGAGCATTTTTTCATATACCTGTATGTCTTCTTTTGAGAAATGTGTATTTAGATCATTGGTTATTTTTTAATTGGATTTTTTTTCTCTTGAGTTGTTTGAGCTTCTTATTTTTCTGGTTATTAATCCCTTGTCAGCTGAATAATTTGCAGGTACTTGCTTCCATTCTGTAGGTTGTCTCTTCACTGTGTGAATTATTTCCTTTGCTGTGCAGAAGCTTTTTAGTTTGATGTCCCATTTGTTCATTTCTGCTTTGCCAGTGCTTTTGAGGTCTTAATCAAGAAATCTTTGTCCATACTAGTGTCCTGGAGGATTCCTCAGTGTTTTCCTCTAGGATGCTGGATGGTTCAGCATAGGCAGATCAACAAATGTGGTAACATCACATCAACAGAACGAAGGACAGAGACCATATAATCATTTCAATAGATGCCAAAGAAGGCATTCAGTAAAATTTAACTTTCCTTCATGATAAAAATTCTCTCAACAAGCTGGGTATGGAAGGAGCACACCTCAACACAATAAAGGCCATATACAACAAACCCACAACTGGTATACTAACTGAGGAAAAACTGAAAGCCTTTCCTTTGAGATCTGGAATAACACAAGGATGCCCACTTGACCACTTTTATTTGACATAATACTGGAAGTTCTAGCCAGAGCACTTAAACAAGAGAGAGAAATGAAGGGCATCCACATTGGAAAGGAAGAAGTCACATTAAACTTGTTTTCAGATTATATGATCTGGTTAAAAAAACCTAAAGGCTCCACAAAAAAACTATTAGAATTAATAAATGAATTCAGGAAAGTTGTAGCATTACAAAATCAACATACAAATCACCATACAAAAATCAGTAATACTTTTGTATGCTAACAGTGGACAATTTGAAATAGAAACCAAGAAAGTAATCTCAGTTATAATAGCTACAAATAAAACAAAAGACCTAGGAATAAATTTAACCAAGGACATGAAAGATCTCAACAACGAAAACTATTAAACACTGATGAAAGAAATTGAAAAGGGCACAGCTCCTTGTATATATTAACTTATTTAATTCTCATGATAATTTTATGAAGTAGGCACTATTTTACAAATGGGGAAACTGAGCTTCAGTAACTTAGTTACGATTATACAATTAGTGAGGTGGATCATGATTTGAACTCAAGGCAGTGTGGATTTAGTTTTATTCGCCCCTTGTCCCATCAGTGGGGTCCAATAAAAAGAAAACTACGCAGTTGTTTAGATTAAAAAAATAAGAATGTTGTTTGTTAATGGAATGATCTCTAAAATAGATTGCTAAGTGAGAAAAAAAAGCAAGATACAGACACTGTTTATAGTGTGCCACCGTTTGTATAAAATGGCGGAAAGAGATGTTCATGTTTACAACATTATAAATAAAATATTTTCAGAGGGAAATGAAAACTATGAACACTGTCGCCTCCTGAGCAGTTAACTGGGCAGCTAGGGCATAAATTTTACCTTCTGCTCTTTTTTTTATCTTTTGAACTTTGAATGATGTGAATAAATTGCCTATTCAAAAGTAAAATTATACTTTAAAAGCGTATATATTATATACCAAAGTATAAAATAAATATCCATGGGTCTAAATTGATATCTAGAATTGATTGAAAGAATACATAAAAAGTGAGGGAAACAAGTAAATCTCCCACTTAGAAGAATGTCAGATAATTTATGTAGATATTCCACCTTCAAGGAAAGGGAACATAACTGTCCACTTCTTAAGGAAGGTTTGCTCATAGTGACTTACTTCTATAGAGTGTGTTATGGACAGTGGGGAAAAAGTGTAGCTTTTTTTAGTGGAGTAACCTGACAAACACTGCCTCAGCCAGTATCAGCAGTGGTTTCATGTTGATAGTAGGTACTTGATAGGATGTGATGAGAATGGTGCTGACCTCTGTGGTCGGCCTCCCCAAAACCTATTACCCCAATCTAATTATGAGAAAACCATCATACAGAGTCCAGTAGTGAGACATTCCGCAAAGTACCTGACCAGATGGTATACAAATGTCTAGTTTAAATACATATTTTTAATACTCCCTATAATTTTGTTACTTGCTTTTTAGTCTCTTAATACCACTTCATATTGGTATTATTCATTAGGTCATGCATTTGTTAAGAAGGTTATTTTACGTTTATTTTCTCCAAGCCATACATTTATTGTTTTAATGTTGTCTTCCTTCTCTCACTGGTGTTTTTATTATTCAGTTCTTCGGTTACCATTATTCAGGACTTACGGTTTGGTTAAAATAGTATTAATGATCCAGATGATTTACCAAAAGTGATTTCTGCAGAGAAGTGTTCCTTGCTTGTCTGTTTCCATTTACTTCCTATATAATCTAGACTCTGATACCTTTTTTCTGAATAGCTTTAGCCTTTCTTTAGGATTTTGCTCTGGTCTCTTCCTGTTCCAGTTCCTCTGCACAGCGCTGTTAGCATTAGCTTTTTAAAATACAGATTTGATCATGTTCCTGCCTGGCTCTGGGACCTCATGGCACTCTCTCTTAGAATCAGAATAACATGAACCTCTAGCATTTGTGGATCACAGTGCTGAGGGTTTATAGCCATCAAGTAATTTAATTTTGACAAGAACCCTAGAAAGTTGGCATTATCTCCATTTTATAAACAATAAACTGATGTAGAGAGGTTAAGCAACTTATCTAAGATGCTTAGTTAGTTAGTGAGAAAGCTTGAGCCAGCTGTGTTGCCTCAGTTTCTCTGTTAGCAGGACCTCACTGGTTCCATGGGCTTTTGCACCCTCTTTTCTACCCAACTTTCCTCTTCAGTCACAGGCTCTGCTTACCTTCTTTCACTGACCTTGTAATTGCACATCAGTGGTACTTTCACTTTCAGCCTACGGAAACCCTGCTTCTCATTTTTATATTTCTGCTCAGATATTATAGTAGACCCCTTTACAACACCCTCCCAGTTAACTTTTATTATTCCTTCTTATTCTAGAATTTTGTTTCTGTTTCACTTTTGTCATTTACTTCGTATTATATAATATTTGTGTTTGTTTCCATCTTCCTTACAGATTGTAAGTTCTTAGAAGATACGAACTGTTTTATCTTTACAAACTGTGGGGCCAATATCTTGCACTTAGCAGACCTACAAGAAATATGACTTTGTGAAATCAATTTTATTCATATAAATATTTTATTAGAGTTTTTATTTTTATAAGGATGGAATGTGGGCTGGGCACAGTGGCTCATGCCAACAATCCCAGTGCTTTGGGAGGCCAAGGCAGGAGGATTGCTTGAGACCAGGAAGTCAAGACTGCAGTGAGCTATGGTGGCTCCACTGCACTATAGTCTGGGCAACAGAGTGAGACTATGCCCTTAAAAAAATTTTTTTTAAAAATGGATAGAAGCCGGGCGCGGTGGCTCAGCCTCCTTTGGGAGGCTGAGGTGAGTGGATTGCCTGAGCCCATGGGTTCGAGACCCCCCTGGGCAACTTGGCGAGACCTCATCTCTACAATAAATCAAAAATTAGCCGGGCGTGGTAGTGCGCGCCTGTAGTTCCACCTACTTGGAAGGCTGAGGCGGAAGGACCGCCAGAGCCCAGCAGGTCGAGGCTGCGGTGGCCGGGAGCGGCCACTGGACTCCAGTCTGGGTGACAGAGTGAGACTCCAACTCAGAAAAAAAAAAAAAAAAGGATAGAATATGGAGTCCTTTTTTATTAGTTCTTAAGAATTGTAATTAAATTATGAGGATTTTTTCCTCTGATTTAATAATAATTTGATGAAACTTAGTAAAATTTAATTTTGAAATTTGAAAATTAAATAAATTTTTGATTCTGTAATTTTACTTTTATCTTTTTAATTGAGAAGTCTTATACTGTTAGATATATGCTAAGGCATATTATGACATTGTATAAATACTATTGGTGACTCAGATTGAAGGGAAAATTAGTATTATAAAAATTCTAAATATTTTTGTGCTTTTTCATTATTTTACTCATGTTGAAAAATACAATAGACTCTTAACTTCCTAAGTAATCATTGTTTTTAGTTTTTTAAAACTGTAACCTGAAAAAAAAAAAGATTTGAGGTGTGTGTGTGTGTGTGTGTGTGTGTGTGTGTGTGTGTGCGCGCGCGCGCGCGCGCGTGTGTTGTTTTCAAATGGGAAAATTAAGGTCAAAAAATGAGATGAAGTTAGGTTGGTATTTGCACCTTGAACATATGCCGTAAGATCCTAGACTGATGCTAAAATTGTGCTACACATTTGGTTGTGCTTTTTCATTGGACAAAACAATCAGATATGGATAGTTACACGAGCAAATTGTTCGTGTTATACAATTAACCAGAGAAATTTCTTTTACGGGTCTTCACCAAGAAGGGCCACCATATGAAGTAGACAAGCGGTATCTTCTGCAGCACTTCTGGGAGATACCCATTATGGTTTAGTGTGACTGATTCATATCAGGCCATTTGATGCAGACAAGCAACATACTATATAGATTATTAAAGGATAGTCTTGAGAAACCAAAATAAGTCCATGGGCATTTACAATTCTGAGATCTGCTGAAGAATTTGGAAATATCTAGAGCAGCGTGCCCTAAGACCAGGTAGTTTTGAAGATGGTCCCATTTATTAAAAATGGATTTTAAAATCAAACATAGTATGTAAGGCATACTCTCTTAAATAACTTCAAAGTGTTAACTATGAAAAATTTTTTTTATTTTTTTATTTTTTTATTTTTTTTTTGAGTTGGAGTCTCACTCTGTCGCCCAGACTGGAGTGCAGTGGCCGCTCCCGGCCACCGAGGCCTCGCCCTGCTGGGCTCTGGTGTTCCTTCTGCCTCAGCCTTCCAAGTAGCTGGAACCACAGGCGCGCACTACCACGCCCGGCTGATTTTTGATTTATTGTAGAGATGAGGTCTCGCCAAGTTGCCCAGGGGGGTCTCGAGCCCGCGGGCTCAGGCAGTCCACTCACCCCAGCCTCCCAAAGGCGCGGGATTACAGGCTGAGCCACCGAGCCCGGCTACTATGAAAAATTTTAAAACACACACTTTCATATTTTAGTCCCTGCTGTGCTAATCCCCAGAATGCTCAACACTGTAGTCATAAATTGCAGAAGCCTTGAAATAAATGTATGTAGGGCGCATGTAAACAAATCTGCAAGTGTCCTGCACTGGCTTAGAAAAAAGCAAGTTACTGTAATGAGTTGTGTATTTGTAGTTATAATGAGTAGACTTAAAGAAGATATTAGATAGATGCAATAGGGGAATTTGGCAAAGATGTTGCAGTTAGTACTCGTGACTGTAGCTTGAAAATTATGGGTCTCCTACAAGCACTGTCAGTAGAACTTACCGGGATGGTGGCAGTGTTCCGTGAGTGCTGTCCTACATAGTAGTCAGTGACCCAGATGGCAGCTGAGCACTTGTCGTGTGGCTAGAGTGACTGAGGAACTAAACTTTTAATTTTGTATCATTTTAATTATTTCAGATTCAAATAACTGCTTGTGACTAGTAGCTAACCATATGTTGGACAGTTCAGTTCTAGAGAAAGGGATGAGACTGCTTATCTTTCAGGCTGTCCAAGAATAGAGTAGCAGGAAGTTCAAGATTTTATTCCATCTGCAACTGAATATAGAAGTTTTGTATTTTCAAGAGACATATGTTTTAAGATAATCAGTGATTATTTATTTGTAAGTTGACTTTTCTGTTTTTGAGCTTTACAATTAACCAGGATGCTTGAGTATATGGTTCACCTTTTAGATATTAATAGAGTTATTAGCAAATAGTATTAGGCTAAGACATTACATTTAAAATTCTTTCATCAAATTGAGACATTTATTAATAAAAGTAGAAAGCTCTACTGACATGGAACTATTTTCCTGCAGTTTCCAGAGTGTGGATTCTTTGGCATGTATGATAAAATACTTCTCTTTCGCCATGACATGAACTCAGAAAATATTTTGCAGCTGATTACCTCAGCAGATGAAATACGTGAAGGAGACCTAGTAGAAGTTGTTCTTTCAGGTAAGTAAATAGGTTTTTTTATTAATTGTGTATCCTCTTTTTTTCAAAGGGCCTCATTTTCTGTACTCAATGCTGTGTTCAGTTGTACTTTGTACTATTGTTACTAACTTCTTTCATGTATAATAATGGTTACCATATGATTTCATTTTCAGGAAGGCCATATCACAGATAAGAAAGGAAAATAAATTGTGGATTACTTGAATGTTACTAAGCTGTGGGAAGTTGTCATTTGGACTGAAAAAAATACATGCTCCTCTAAGTTGAAAAAATAGAGCAATTATATTGAAATTCTGTTTACTCCCTTTCCCCCATTTCTGTAAAGAGCATAAGGGAAGAGAATTGGGATTCAGAAAAGAGAATCAGGGAAAAAGAGAAGCATTGAGATATGGAAAAGGAAGTTGCAGTGCTGGCTGTTTCTAAGGCTTAATAAAACGCTTCTTCCTTTTGGCTCTCAGTGGGCTTCTTCCACCTCTCTTTTTTTCCCGTCCTTGCCGTACCCTGTTCCTTAGCTCCCACTATTTTCTGTCCCATCCAACAGCAGGGTGTGGGCAGGGTTGGTAGTGAGGAGTGAAAGGAAGAGAGGGCGCCATCATGGTGCACACAGGCGGTCACAGTACTTCTTGTTTGGCAAGAAAGGAGGGCTAATGGAAGAAAGGAAGCAAGCTGGCCGAGCAAGGCCCAGAGTCCTGTGACCACTTTCCCCCTTCCCAGACTCACTCTGAGCAGTTCTTGAAGTCCTCTCTGACCATCACCTTTCCTTCTTAGTCCTCACTCCTCCTTTTATCTTTCTGATTCTTTCCTTCATCTAGGCCCCCCAACATTGATCATCCATCTCCACCCCAACCCCAAGCCATCTGTGTACTTCCCAGTCCTTGTCTTCCCCTTCTCCTGAGGGGTGTCACTCCCTCTCCTCTCTGGAGGTCATGCTCACATCCATTCCTTCTCTACTATGGATCCTCCGTCAGGTCACAGGGACATCCACTGATGACTTACAGGTTGAGGTGAGAGGAAGGTCTTGTGATACTCACTGAAGGGAGGAGTTTCTTTCTCATTAGGACTATGGAGAGCACACAGGGTGTGTCCTGGGGTCCTAAGTGAGGACTCGAATGCCTTTTTCCACAGAAACATTGCTATAAATTGAGGTTAAGATCCACAGTATTTTCTATTTCCCACTGTACTATATAAGCTAAATAATTTTTCCCTGGCAAAAATAGACCTAACATCTATGTCCGGTCTTGTCATTATGAGAAAATGCTTTTTGGAGTTCCAAATACTTAAGCTGCAGACCTAATTCTGGAACTCAAATTATTTGAAGCAAATGAACTTTCTAAACTAGAGTTTGAAAATCACAATATTAAATGCCTTTGTTTTTATGGTCAGATGAAACTTTCAGAGAATAAAATGAATCTGTGTACCTTGTCATAAATGAACACGTGAGCAATCCTAATCTCATCGCAATTACAAATGTAAGGTTTATTTTATTGCTTTTCTTTTTTAAAAGCTTTGGCCACAGTAGAAGACTTCCAGATTCGTCCACATACTCTCTATGTACATTCTTACAAAGCTCCTACTTTTTGTGATTATTGTGGTGAGATGCTCTGGGGATTGGTACGTCAGGGACTGAAATGTGAAGGTATGTGTTCTAAAATTGTTGTGGTCATTTGAAATAGGATTCCATATTTGCATTCTTTTTTTTAATCAGTGATAAAACATTAGTTGGTGCCTAGGTAGTAACCAGGATTTAGACCTGGAAAGATCAGGACTCTGGTCCTACCTTTACCACCTGCTCATTCGTATACTTGGGCAACTTACTAAATCTCGTTAAGGATCAGTTTTTCTGTAAAATGTATTCTCCCCCACTAGTTTTGTGAAGAATAAATGGTTAAATAAGGTAATGTGAGTATAATATTTGGTACATGATAGTGACTCAGTGAATACTAATGTCCTTTTAGTTATCTTTTTTAAAAGTTAAGACTCTTACATACAACAACAAAATTGTTGAAGTTGTTTAGAATTAGAATTGCTAGGGAATGGGACACAGGTATACATTTCTGATTAAGAAACAGTCCTCTAAGGTAGAGGGTTACTAAACTTTCTGTAAAGGGTCAGCGAGTAAATATTTTAGGTTTTGCTGGCCACATGGACTCGAATGCAATTAGCTCTGTTGTTCTAGTCATAAACAATATGTAAACAAATGGACATGAGTGTGTTCCATTAACACTTTATTTAGGAACACTAAATTGAGTTTCATCTAATTTTCATGTCATGGAAGGCATTTGGAACATAGGCCACTGTTTGCTAAGCAGTGCTCCAGCTGTACCACATATAGTAAAACTTACTTTACTGGGTCCCATTCTAACTCAGCAGATCTGGGCAGGGCTCAGTAATGTGCCTGTGTAACAAATTCCCAGATCGCCTTAGGGCCCATACTTTAAGAACCACTGCTCTAACTCACTTAACCTTTCTACATATTGCCTAGTCCTGAATTCGCTAGCTTTAAATAAACTCTCCTCAGGGTTTTTAATTAGGGTAGGTATTTCTAACACAGAATATAAATTAAATGAAAGAAGCACTTGTTTTTATGTATCATACCTAAATAGTAAATTTTTTAAATCTTATTTTTTACCTTTTAAAATACATTTAGGCTGTGGATTAAATTATCATAAGCGATGTGCCTTCAAGATTCCAAATAATTGTAGTGGAGTAAGAAAGAGACGTCTGTCAAATGTATCCTTACCAGGACCTGGCCTCTCGGTTCCAAGACCCCTACAGCCTGAATATGTAGCTCTTCTCAATGAAGAGGTATGAATTCTAAGGTTATAGAAGGACATTTTACTAGTTCTTCCCTCTGTTTCTACAGGGTATATGACATCATCCTAGAACATTTTTATGCTAAAGATATAGTAATAGTAATGTTTCTGTACTTAAGAAACATAAAATGTAATGATGGAAACAGGTTTACTAGTAGTAATGAATTGCATTTTGCACACCTCAGGATTGTGTTATTTATCACTTGGACCACTGCAATAGTCTCCTAGCCATATCCCGACTCCAGGTCACATACTTCACCTCATCTTATACACAACAGCCATGTCAAGTTTTCTATTATACAGCTCTGCTATATAATATCACTCCCCTTTATATATTCCATACATAGAAATATATACCTTTATATACAAGGGGAGACCTAAAAACCCAGAATTATCTTTTGGAGGAAAGGCCCCTTGTAGTATAGGTTCCTCCTGCTAGATATGTGTTCCAGGAACCCAGTGGCACCAGTGTACCAGCTCACATTGTTGTGCAAGACTGCGTTTGGCTTCAGGGAAGTTTTTTTTGGAGATTCTTTTAGCGTGTTTGCCCATTTCATGATGGGCGATTTACTTGCTCACCTGTCAACACTTCATGGAGTGTTCAGCAGTTTTTGACTGAAAATGGCATGGTATGACACATGTGCCCCAACCTCCCTATTTACTCAGTCTCACCCAGAATGACTTTTTTTGTTTCTCTGGATGAAAAAAGTCATGAAAGGGAAACGTTTGCCAGTGGGGAAGAGGTTAAACAAAGAATTGCAGAAACACTCGTTTATTTTTTATCCTGAAGGTAAACGCTCCTTAGGGGAATGTAAGAAGAGTAGGGTGAACTGGTTAGATAGTTCTGAATTGGTTAGATTGCTCAGAGTGTCTTAAAACAAAAAGAACTTGGCAGAGTGGAAGGTCTCCCGAGGTTAACTTTTGCCAGTCTGAGCATGTAGTCTCAAAAAGAAAGAGTAAGAGATGAGCTTGTGGAGGAAAATCAGGAGGAAGGAAGAGTGGGAACAAATGGAGCAGACAGCAGTCAGGGAATAAGAGCAGTCCTGAAGTGAACCACAGTAAGAGAAGAACAAGCTCCGAGGCCCACACATGTGAAGAGCCTCTGATGTGCTCACACCAGGCTCTCTGCTGGGTGCTTCCCTTTTTCTTGTGCAATCCTCACCATAGTCCTGGGACGTATGGGCATTATCCTGATTTCATAGATAGGAAAATGAGCAAGAAACACTTCGGAGGAGTCAAAGTATTCAACTTCACGGAATACTAAGATAAGCTTGAAAGTAGGCAAACTGGGAGTAGAAGCCTTTGACTGTGACTCTGAAGTGGTCTTGGTTTACATGTAAGAAGACAGTTTCAAGAGATAGAAGACGAGAAGAAGATAGACTGTTCATTGAATGTGCTTAACGTGGGACCACTAAGATGAGAAAAACCAGAACTGAATGCTGGCTGTTGGAAGATGAGACAAGAATTCCTTCCAGTACATTTGGGAAAGTTCCTGAGATGCTAGGACAGGACAGAAACAAGCTAGAAAGAAAACGTTGGGTCTAAATGGGCATATAGAAGTGGAGATATTTCACTAATACTCCAAAGCCAGTTAAATATACATAGTTGAAGAATTGCCCTTTTTTAAAATGCTTTTTTATTCCCTTCATTATTATGTATAATTGAAAGTTAGCAATATTGTTATAAGGTTTTTGTGAGCAATTACTTCAAATGTTAGCTTAAACTTAAGCTGTGGAGATAATCAGATTACTTTTAGAAAAATTTCTAGCTATCCATTAATAAAGAATAAATAACAGTTTAAGCTAATCCCACTCTAGTCCCAATGGTCCTGTTTTAAACAACATTTCTAGGTAATTCTATCAACATCCACCTCCCTCTAAATTCTGATTAAGTCAGCCATACCTTTCCTGCCATCCTCACCCAAGAGTGACAAGCCACTGTGAGTGATGGGATGGTATCATGCCCAGGTATATTGAGATGGGAAAAAGATCAAGAAACACTGAATCATGATATAGAACCTCAAACCTAGGTTTGAGTCTTGATTCTGTTACTACCATTTGGTAGGATTAATTGATTTGAGCTTGTTTTTTCATAAGTAACATAAATAACTTCTACTGGATATGACAAATTAGGTAGCTGCTACAGCCACAGTCCACTGAGTGGTTCCTGGAACACAGGCTCATACCACATCCCTATGACCCCAATCCTAGCAGGACCTGACCGAACAGTAGTCACTAACTGGCCGTGGGCTTATGAAGGTGTCTTTTATGAATCTCTTCCTTACAAGGATACCCTGTGTATTTGATGATGACTGGTTAAATTAGTCTTATGCCTTCTGATGTTTTGAACTTGAGACAAATCCAGAGTGGTAGAAGCAAGAGCAAGAGAAGCAGTGTGTTCAGTCACCACTTAAGTAGGGAGCCAGGGATGAGCACAGGCCTGAAACATCTGTTTCTAGTTCTCGCTGGATTCCTGATGGGCTTTGCAAAGTCCCTGTTCTTTGTGCTGAAGGTGGGCCATACCCAGCAGGGCAGCATGGAGGAAGCCTGAGCCAAACGAGAGCCGGTCACCTTGGACAGCCAAAGCCCACAAGTGTGGTTTGGGTTTCCACACTTCTTGGACTTTTCCTGAGTAGAACTGATTCCTGACTCACTGTAGAAAACATCTGGCTATACATCAGTACAAAGCCATCGACTCTAGGCGACATTTTTGTTCTTTTTGTAGTGCTCTCTTCGGTTCATTGGTTATGTCCTTTTCCTTTCCTTTTTCCTACATTGTTTTCTCTTTTTCCTCCTCCCCTTACTTCTCCCTTATTCTTCTCTGTCTCTTGGTTTATTTGGACTACTTTTGCTTCCCTCAGTTGAACATGTTAATGCAGAATGAGAGCTTCTCTGAGTTATGGACATTACTGGCTAGAGAAGGTCTCAGGACCTCAGTTCTGACAGTGAAGATGTAAGCATACAACAAAATCTCTTAGTATGTCTGGATAGTAGTTAGGTATTTGGATTTTGTGCTTGAGAATTTGGATTATGTTTTATTTTTGTGTCCCTAAAATGTAGCATATAATAATCAGAGAATATTTGTTGAGTGAATGGAATGAGTCCCGTTGAGCTGGCCTATCATTTTGTTTGGTTATTCCCTTCATGTAGAAAGAGCCATAGTTACCTAAATCTACTTATCCCTCAGGTTACACAAAAAATTTTAATGGGTCCTTAAATTTCTTTAATTTTTGCCTTTTGTTCACCTGGTGGAAAAACCCAAACACTTAGAAAATATTGAAAATGTTAAAGCCCAATTGCTAGAGCTAAAGTTATTCTTATTAGTTTTGTGTCTGCCATTGTTTATTTTGTCATCATTAACTAGACTTAAATTTTTACCTATGTAATTGTTAAGATAAATTTGAAAATTGAAGATTTGTTTCAAAATATTTTCAGACATCATGTTCAATAATACAGCATGAACAGCAGTAATATTTTCTGAATGTATTTATTTTTCTTGCAATCAATTCCTTGGTTAGGTTTTTGAACATCTGCTTTAAATTCATTTTAAGGCTTTTGGGTTTTATTTGTAAAATGCTGTGTGTGCGTGGCAAATAATAGTTAATCAGTGAATGTGTACCTGACAATGAACATATCTTAGATTTTTTTCAAGCATAAATGTTAGCAAAAAGAATATGTGGTTTTCTCACTCAAGGGTTGGTAAATTAAGCTTGCAAAGGAAACTGCTGAGATCCCCATTTTTAGATTTTAGATGTTCCAAATAAATGACTTTTGTGGTTAAGCTCTGCTCCCACTACTTTACTATTGACTTATACTTGTGGAAATTACTTATGTTTTAGTCACATGTTCACCAAGAACCAAGTAAGAGAATTCCTTCTTGGAGCGGTCGCCCCATCTGGATGGAAAAGATGGTAATGTGCAGAGTGAAAGTCCCACATACGTTTGCCGTCCACTCTTACACCCGACCCACGATATGTCAGTACTGCAAGCGGCTACTGAAAGGCCTCTTTCGCCAAGGAATGCAGTGTAAAGGTAGGATTTGATATTTTTCTTAAGTGAAATTTTTTTGTTAGCAAATACAGGTTTAAAATATTTATATTTCAGAAGCATTAGCCAAAAAGAATTGTCCTTGTAGTAGTTAATTTTTCTAAAAAGGAAAAAATGTATTGGTAATATAATGTGTGTATAAACAGCTACTACTCCCATCTGCAGTATGGGGGTTATATACCAGACACTGTGCTAAAAACTTTATGTATTCAACCTTCAGAGCAGTCATATGTGAAACAGGCTTTTGTTAGTAGTAATAGGAGTCATTGTCCTTTTTAGGGGCATAGAGAGATTAGGTGACTTGCTTAAGGTCACCTAGCTGGTAAACAGAACAAAAAACTTTGGTTGGTTTCTTAACCCACATGCTTGCCAATACAGAACAGCTAAGAAGCAGCAAAGATTATATTGAAACATCCATCTTTTCTGATTCCACAGCCAGACACTACCCTAAATATAAGTAGTGCTTTCCTCTTTCATTAACTGTTTACATACATACCCCCTAAACATACAAGAGTTTTGCTTTTTTGTTTTTAATTTCATAGCTAGGAGAAAAATTGTGCAAAAACTGTCATTCCAAAGAATACTCACACTGAAATAGAAGCTGCTGAAATTATAATAGAGACCTCTCCTTACTGAATACCAACCCAGTATACTATAGTATTTCCAAAACATCTCTTCATGAAATGGTTTTTATAGAACAGTGGAATAATTTTTTGCTTATGATTATATAATGCTTTCATGCTTATTAAAGATGATTTTATCTTTTTGTTTCATATCTTCTCAACAGTGCTGTACAGTAGAGTGAAAACAAAAACAGAGAGTTTAAATGTCTCAGATTATTAGTCATGGAGCCGGGTTAGTCTACTGTCATCTTGTGTACTTTTTTCATGTGACTAATCTAGTGGTTCTCAGTACTGAACTTTTTATATAGTAGAAGTATCTGTGGAATTGAATTATTAAGTGATCTAAATAAAAATTAGGGTTGAGTTTTTGCAGACAATGATAACAGAATAAGATAATTATATATAAATTTAACTTAAGTGTGTAGGAAAAGAAAGGTTATCTTGACAGTATATGAGAACATCAAATGCAGAAAAGGTTGTACATTTTGTTGTCAGGTATTTAATAACCATTAAGCAGGCATAATTAAACGATTAAATTTATTCCAGCAGCTTGCTTGGACTATGAGTTAATGCATAAATTTTTGTTTTGGGAAAGTCAAGACTCAGAGTTATTTTTATCCAGGTATTGCTGATAGATGCATTTCAAAGATGATATACTAATCACAGTTACATTAGAGGGCTCCACTTTAATGTAACCTCAAGAGCTCAGCCCTGTTCCCAGAGTTGTGCTTATAGTAGGTCTGGGGGAGGGTCTAAGAATTTGCATTTCTAACAAGTTGCCAAAGGATGCTGATGCTGCCGGTCTGGGAATCACAGTTTGAGAACCACTGAGTTATATAGTAGTGATGAACAGATAGTAGCTGGCACTGATCCGCAATGCTGTCAACCCTTAGGTTTCTTGGTAGACTGAGGGGAACCATTAGATGAGAGGGGACACCTGGTGCCTGAGCAGCTCGGTCCTTCTTCACAGGGCTGTATGGGAAAGCCCTTGCAGTAGTCACAATCAGTGTTTGCTGGGTCCCAGTTTCTTTTCTGCATGTACATCAGGTCTTGATGCTTAAGAATTGAAAGTGCGTGTCTGGCGTGTGTTGGATAGGAATTGAATCAGCTTGAGAAACTCACAAGGTGTGAGATAAGGGAAGGAAACATGGAGCTGCCGGCATATTTTGGCATGTTACACAGGTGACACTAGCCTCACCGTACAGATGAAGAAATTGAGCCTGGGGGTGGGAGAAGTACCTTGTGGAAGGTTATTATTTTAACGTCTTCATCATTACTAATAATATTCCATCTGTAGGTGACTTAAAGAGAGTCTGTCTCTATCTGATATTGCCTGACTTTTTGTATAAATTAATACACTGAATATTTTTCTTTTAGATTGTAAATTCAACTGCCATAAACGCTGTGCATCAAAAGTACCAAGAGACTGCCTTGGAGAGGTTACTTTCAATGGAGGTAAAATTCCTTTTCTTAATTTCTATTAAAAAAATCAGACGAAGTTAGGATTCTTTCATGTATTATCTCTGGATGAGTTTATAGTTGCATATTTTATTTTGTTTACTTTGTTCCTTAACGTAAAGGTTTTCTTCTGATCTAATAATCAAGCAAAATACAGAGATTAGTGACGGCAGATGCTTATTAGTAGTTGTGCCTCCCACCCTTCTCAGGCCACTTGCCCCTATTTCGTCTAATACAGCCAGTGGTTCTGCCTGTCCTCTTTCACCTCTAGACTCACAAGGACTTGTTCTAAAAACTGCTGTTGTCTCTGTTCTTTCACAGTTCTAATATTCTTTGACTCCCTGCTATACAGGCATTACTGTAAACTCTTTAAATATGTTGACATTGAAATCTAAAAACAGCCCTTTGAGATAGATACTGAGAGATGAATGAGCTGAAGTGCAAAGGCGTTAAATGATTTGCCCCAGAAATATAGCCAATAAGGGACAGAACTGGGATTTGAACTCGTTAAGTCTGGTTCTTTAGTCCATAGTGACTAGAGCACATTGTACTGCCTCTCTGTCTGTCAAATAATCGCTGACCATCCATTTTCCCTTTCGGGCCATTTTAATTATTTTCCCTTAGCTAATATTAAGCAAGGCAGTTCCTTTATTTGGAAAGAAGAAATAAGGACGCTAACCTTTTAACAAAATTTTTCTTTGATAATTTGCAAGGGCCAGGTGCAGTGACTCACACCTATAATGCCAGCACTTTGGGAAGCCGAGGCAGGAGGATCACTTCAGCCCAAGAATTCAAGACCAGCCTAGGCTACATAGAGAAACCTTGTCTCTATAAAAAATGAAAAAAGCTAGCCAGGCATAGTGTTGTGTACCTGTACTCCCAGCTATTGGGAGGCTGAAACAGAAGGATTGCCTGAGACTAGGAGGTCAAGGCTGCAGTGAGTTGTGATGGTGCCACTGCATTCCAGCATGGACAACAGAGTGAGACCCTTACTCAGAAAACCAAAACAACAGTTTACATGACTAGAAAAAATTGAATATAAGTAGTTCTGTAAGAGGAAAAGCATAAGAAATGGAAATTAAACTACTTGAGAGCTTAACATTTTCTCTCATGGCATGTTTTCTGTGGCTGCTGATTTTTTTAGCCTGTTGTGCTGCTATAACAAAATAACATAGCCTGGGTAGCGTACAAGCAACAGAAATTTTTTTCTCATAGTTCTGGAGGCTGGGAAGTCCAAGGCGCAGGCAGATTCTGTGTCTGGTGAGAATCCATTTCCTGGTTCATAGATGGTGGCTTCTAGTTGCATCCTCCCATGGTGGAATGAATGAAGAAGCTGCCTTGGGCCTATTTTGTAAGAGCACTAATGTCATGAGGGCTCTGCTCTCATGATCTATTCACCTTCCAGTGACCCCCTACCTAGTATCATTACCTTGGGAATTAAGATTTCAACATATGAATTTTTTAGGAGAACAAACATTCAGACATAGCACTGATGAACACCACTGGCAGAGTGTGTTTGGTTTTCTTTCTTTTTTGAGGGGTGGGGACAGGGTCTCTCTTGCTCTGTCACCCAAGCTGAAGTACAGTGGTGTGATCATAGCTAACTGCAGACCTGAACTCCTAGGCTCTTGGGATCCTCCTGCCTCAGCCTCCCAAATAGCTGAGACTACAGGTGTATGCCACTGCATCGAGCTAGTTTTTAAATTTTTTGCAGAGATGGGATCTCTGTGTTGCCCAGACTGGTCTTGAACTCCTGGCCTCAAGTGATCCTCCTGCCTCAGTCTCCCAGGATGTTGGAATTACAGATATGAGCCACCATGCCTGGCCCAGTTTTCTCTTTCAGTTATTCTGAATTAGAACAGTTTTTCTGTATGACCAAAATCTTTTTTGGATTTATAGTTCATGTATTTGTGTTTTTGTGCTTTTCTGCCTTTTGACAAATGGATATGGAACACTATTTATAATTGCTTTAATGTGCATTTCTGTGATTACTTGTGAGTTTGTGATTCTTTTAAATGTTTACTGGTAATTTAAGGTGTAAGCAGTACCCTGTTAATTGCCTTTTCAAATGCTTTATTTTTCTGATTGTTTATTTGTTATAGATTTGCAGAAGTTGTTGATAATTCCATATACTAGTCCTTTTCTAGTTGTATGTAGTATAACGATACTCTGTCAGTGGCTTTATCTTTTTTAACAGCTTTATTAAGATATGATTTGCATTCCTTGTGATTCATTCATTTAGTATAGTCACAATCTATGCAGCCATCCCTACAATCTAATGTTAGAACACACTCATCACCCCAAAGAGAAACTCCATACCGTGAATAGTCACTCTCTACCCTCTCCTCCCCACTAGCCCCTGGCAACCACTAATCAACCTTCTATTTTTTTGTTCTTGTCTATTCTAGGCATTTTATATAAGTGGAATTATACAATATATAGTCTGTTGTGACTGGTTTCTTCCTCTTAGCATGTAGTTTTCAAAGTTCATCCATATTGTAGCATATGTCAATACTCAGTTCCTTTTTATTGACAAAAAATATTACTCTGCAAGGATAAACTTCATTTTATTTATCCATTCACCAGTCCATGGACTTTTGAGATGTACCCACTTTGGGGCTACTATGAATAATGTTGCTATGAACACTCCAGTATAATTTTTCTGCAGACATATGTTTTCATTTTACTTGGGTAGATACATAGTGGAATGGAGTCATGGTAGCTTATGTTTAACACTTTGAGAACCTGCAGACCTGTTTTCCAAAACAGCTGCACTATTTTGCGTTCCTACTGGTAGTATATGTGGGTTCTCTACATCCTCACCACCACTTGCTACTGCATGTCTTTTATTACAGCCATCATAGTAATTGTGAAGTGATATCTTATTGTGGCTTTCATTGCATCTCCCTGTTTGCTAGTGATGCTGGGCATCTTTTGCTGTGCTTATTGATCATTTTAATGTTTTCTTTGGGAAAATATCTATTCAGGTCCTTTTCCCATTTATCTTTTTATTATTGAGTTCTTTAAATACAAATCCCTTATCTGGTATATGATTTATAAACACTTTTTCCCATTCTGTGGGCTGTCTTTTCATTTTCTTAAGGTGCGGTTGGCAGCACAGAAGTTTCTGATTTTGATGAAGTTCAATTTTTTTTGTCACTTATATTTTTGGTGATGTATTTGAGAAAGTTTTGCCTAACCCAAGATCACAAAGATATATTCTTATGCTTTCTTCTACAAGCTTTATAGTTTTAGCTCCTACATTTTAGCTCCTACTTTCAGTTAATTTATATATGTTTTAAGGAAGGTGTCCAACTTCATACTTTTGCATGTAGATATTCTGCTGTCCTAGCACCATTTATTTAAAAGACTATTCTTTTCCCATTAATTTGTATTAGCACTCTTGTCAAAAATCAGTTGACCGAAATAGAATGGTGGTGACTTATCTTTTACTTTGTTTGTAGTATCTTTTGTCATGTGGCAATTTAAAATTTGAATGTAATCAAATTAATTGACTCTATGCCTTCTGCTTTGTGTATTTTGTAACTTTCTTTAAGAATTATTTTATCTAGAATCATAAAGATGTTTTCTTATAGTTTAAGGCTTTTTTCCCCCACATGTAATGAACTACTGCTATTAATATAAAACTCTGAAATTCATTTGAAACTTTGCCAGAACCTTCCAGTTTGGGAACAGATGCAGATATACCAATGGACATTGACAGTAATGACATGAGTAGTGATGGTAGTCGGGGCTTAGATGACACGGAAGAGCCTTCTCCCCCGGAGGATAAAATGTTCTTCCTGGATCCATCTGATCTTGATGTGGAAAGAGATGAAGAAGCCGTTAAAACAATCAGGTAACACGTATATCGGTATTGCAAGCTACTTCCAGATATAAGGTCAATTCAGGATCTCATTAGGAAAAAGCCACATCTCTTGAAATGGAATCTAAAATGTAATTTAGAATCTAATTTAATCGTGGCTAATTCTTTTACATGCAATGTGGTATTATTTCTGAAATCAGTTACCACCTGTGCCGCCCCCGGAGATGGGAAGGCATGAGAATCCTTGTTTTTTTTTAAAAAAAAGAAAAATACTTTAAATATAGTCTAGATATATTACTTAGTTGTGGAACAGCCCCAGCAAGGAGCCAGTGTTGAACTTACAGTTAAAGCGACCAGTTTTTCACACAGGCAGATTTACCTGATAGTAGAAACAGCCATGAAGAATATACTTCTAGGGCGGGCATGATAGCTCATGCCTTTTATGCCAGTACTTTGGGATGCCAAGGTGAGAGGATTGCTTGACTGGGGGAGTTTGAGACCAGCCTAGGCAACATAGCCAAAAACCGTCTCTACAAAATAAAAATTAAAAATTAGCCATCATGAACTTGTAGTCCCAGCTACTTAGGAGGCTGAGGTGGAAGGATTGCCTGAGCCCAAGAGCTCAAGGCTGTGATGAACTGTGATCATGCCACTGCACTCCAGTCTGGGCAGCAGACTAAGACCCTGACTCAAAAAAAAAAAAAAAAAAAAGAATATACTCCTGAGAATGTTAGAATGTTGCACAAAGGCGATAGTGAGGGAAATTAAGGGCAGTTTTCATATTACCACAATTAATCTATTAACATTTTGTAAAAATGCTATTGGTCTATAAAACTTAAATATCCTACCATTTTCATAGAAATTGAATTTTTGTAGCCTGCGGTATATACTACTTTATAACAAAATGTCACCATCTTGGCCAGTCCTGTTTTTTATTGGCAACAGAGTTATTTAGAGAAAATGAGTTGTTTATCAGCCTCACATAGCTGAGTGGTCATTTATTCAATTTGATTTATCATTAAATTACAGCTATTATTACCATTATTTACTAAAGCTTGATGTTCACCCAGTTGGAGACTATTACAGAACCTAACTAGTTTTCTAATCAAGAATACTTAGTAGTTTAAAAGAAAATACTTAGCTGTTTGAGACTCAAATTTCAAAACATGTATATTGCACATATACCTTGAATTTCAGTTTTCAACCCGTGTTTCAGTATTACCTGATTTGACTCATTACATTATTTTTCATTTTCTTAATATCTGTAAATCATTTTCCTTTAAATATCCTCTGCTACTTTTTGCTGACAACATGATTGACTGAATTTGACATTTGAGCCATATGAATTTGAGTATTTGTATACTTAAATCTTGCCTTGTTATGAATTTGCTCATTAACCATGCTGCCTGGGGTAGGAAAACTCTTCCAGAGTAAACCCAAATGAGACTCTCTCCTGGGCTCCACATTTTCCAGTCAGGAGGATGCTTTCTGCTTTGCTCATTGTTTTCTTATTTATTTGTGACTCTCCAGAAAACATTCATGACAAATGAGGATTTACCATATTATCTTAAGCTGTAATCAACTGTGTGTCATCATAACAGTATTAATTTTCTTCTTCTTAAGCCATTGTTTTACTAGGATATTTTGAAAAAAATTCATCTCAATTATCTTTAAAATAGTTTCATGAGCCTATAGTATTTATATGATTTTCAAAAATCTAAATTACAAGTATTTATCATAAATTGTGAATGTTTTTTAGTCCATCAACAAGCAATAATATTCCACTAATGAGGGTTGTACAATCCATCAAGCACACAAAGAGGAAGAGCAGCACGATGGTGAAGGAGGGGTGGATGGTCCATTACACCAGCAGGGATAACCTGGTCAGTATCACATGTATCTGCATATGTTCGTGAAACCTGGGTATGAGTTTTATTTTTCACATTTTTGCAGTCAGAATGAGGATGAGATATGTATTAAAACATTGTCTTCTCTAGCAGTGTGTAAAAGTTACACTGGAATTATAGGTGCATTTGGGAATAATTTTTAAGAGATAGAATATTTAATGTATTGTCTCTACAAACTGATAGAGCAGTTGAGATTCAAAAAGGGTTTGAAATTGTGCCACAATCAAGAGTATGTACTTGAAACACAATGAGCTACAAATAAAGACAGAAGAAACTAGAACTTTATCTGAAAGGTTAGCTTCATTTACCACCAGAAATAGGAAACATGTTTGGTTTTATCTAGACTTAGTGTACTAACTGTGAATATACAAATTATTAACTTAGTGTAAATAAGAAAGCTGTTTTTTGGATCTAGAAAAGAGGAGGAACGGTGAACAATAGTGGAATGACAGTAGATTAGAGGAAGCAACATAGTTTAGTTAAGAACATAGGCTGTGGAGTCAGGCTGCCTAAGTCTCTGTTACTGCAAACTTGGGAAAGTTAGTTTCTTTATGCCTCCGTTTCTTCATCTGTAAAATGGGCATAATAATGGTAACTACCTAATCCAAATGAGTTAATGTATGAGAAGAGCTTGGAGCAGTGTCTGGCATACAGTAAGCACTCAATAAATGTTAGTAGCCACTATTTTATTACTATTTTGGAAATTTGCTAAATAGGTTACTGAGAGAAATTTCCTAGCCTAAAGGTTATGTGGTGACAACAGCATAGACTGCTGTTGTATGTGTTTTTTTCTTTTCTTTATAGACCATATCCTTCCAAATGGAACTTAAAGTAGTGTGCCTGCATTTGGGAATTTAATTAAAGGCACTAAATCGAATCAAGAGGGGGAGACATAGTTCAACAAATGGTGTTGGAACAATTATGTAGCCATGTTGAAAAAAATAAAGTTGTAATATAGAGGGTGCCCAAAAAATGTATACACATTTTAAGAATAATAATCTTGGGATGAAAACTTTGCATTTTGCTGTTTTAAGAATGCACTGTATGCTTATTCTGTGAATTTCTGTCTTGTGCACATTGTTTGGTAGATGTCTGTGGCGAGTGTGTAAACTCTTCCAACACTACAGCAGAAGCCGCAGGACTTGCTGTGTGAGGCCTCCTGTATCTTCCCTTGTGCACATCACACATAGGATATGCATCTCAAACTATCATGAATGCATCAGTTGTTAGGTGTGTTGGAGGCTCTGTTGCATGCTCACATCTTCATTGTTGTGGTACTTCCACAACATTCTTGAATTTTAAGTACCATTTCAAAATGAACTTGTGCTCCTTGAACAACAGCTATGCTTCTGCCATTTTCTTTGACTCTCCTGCCTGTCACGTGGTGACACTAGCATTCATTTGATTAATGCCATCTTTTAACTAAACTACATGTTGCTACCATCATTCAATTCAACTTTGAAAAGTAATACATATAAACCATATAGTAATACATAATACATCACTTAAAATGTATATACATTTTTTTGGCACCCCAGTATTCCTCATACCTTATACATAAGAAATCTAAATGGATCAAGGATTTAAATGTAAAGAAATTAAACCAGTAGAAGAAACCTTGGAAGAATGATGTTATAAGCTCTCAAAGGGGGGGGGATAATAAAAGATCAATAAATTCAATCTCATAAAATTTTACATGACAAAAACAAATGACAAACTGGATACAGTATTTTCACTTCATTCTAAACAAGAATTAATTTTATAATAGGTGAAGGATGCCAACAAATTGGTAAGAAAAAGACTATAATACAATAGAAAAATGGGCAAAGAATATGAACACACTTCACAGAAAAGGAAACACAAATGACTTTTACACATAAGAGCTTGATTTTATTTCTAGTAAAAGAAATATCATTTGAAACACTGAACTACTAGTTTTTATTTTTTAGTATCAAAATGTTTAATAACATACTAGTGAGGGTATGCATACAGAGGACTTTTGTGTTTTGTCGATGGCACTATAAATTGGGTCAAATCTTGTGTAGAATAATTTAACATAATCAAGCAGAATGACATATGTACATATCTTTTGACCCAGTATATCACATTCTAGAAATTTAGCCTGTGGGTGAATCATATATTTATATATGTGTGTGTGTTTAATTTATGTGTGCATGCTTACAGTTCTCTAAAAAGATTCTCAAAAACATAGTGACATCGTTCACCTGGTGTACGGGTGAGTGATGGCGAAAGTGATGCTTTTCACTGTAGATCCTTCTTATATTTTGAGAGTTTTGAACTTCATGAATTTTAAACCTATACAGAAATACAAATTTCTGAAAGGAAAAGGAAAGCACAGTACTTTAGCAGAATCATTTTTGAACCTCAGTTTTCTAATCTTTATTTTATAGAGAAAGAGGCATTACTGGAGACTTGACAGCAAATGTCTAACATTATTTCAAAACGAATCTGGATCGAAGTATTATAAGGTGAGGATTTCACATTTTAAAAGATACAGGCATAATGTGTTTTCCAAAGAATACTCATTAACTGTTATATTCGAATATGCCTATTATGACTCTGCCTACTATGGTTTCTAGAAGTCACTGTGAGGGTCCTTGTTAAAGCGTCTGTCCCCATCCCTCCACTTTACCCCACAGTAGCCCTGCTCCCAAGGCTTGGTGTTTGTAGTGGGCTTACCTGTCAGGCTGCCGCTGCTTTCCTTCTGGATGCTAATTAGGAGTAGACTCTTAGGAAGTCCGTGACCGTCGCCAGTCCACGGGAGGTCAGTGAGGTGTTCAGTTTCCTCCCACCTGCCACGTTACCTGAGACTCCAGTATTTTAGCAGCTTATTTTGGCTCTTTCTCTTCTCCTTCCTCGCTGGGATTTCCACACATTTTTGCCATGTCACAGACTGACACCAGGCAAGATGACAGGTGTGGCAGTTAGGTCAGTAACTCAGAAAATGGGAACTAATGGCTTGCTTTGAGCTAGTGGTTTTTTTCTAAAATAAATTTTTTGCCTTAGGGAGCAGACGAAGCATAAATGATTGTTGCAGTTTATTCCAGTGGACAGAACCAGAATGGAGTGCTCAAGCAGCCTGTGCTGACCAGGATTCTTCTTTCTCTGCTGCTGTCTCGCTTTGGGGCTATATCTTGCAGACAGCAGCCACTAGAGAAGCAGTTGTGGAGTGGATTTAATGAAACTGGAAGTTACAACTGTTGGAGATAGTGGTAGATTACCCTCCTAACTCCACTCCTTCCTTGCATCCTAACGACCCCGTCATAGGGTGGAATCATGGCTTCGTTACCATATCCCATGCTCTGCCTCGGCACTGCTGACCACACAGCTCACTAAGGCAGACCCTGACATAGTCTTGCCTTGGTCCATATGCTCATACTTGTGTTGGTCTTTAGGCATTAATTGAAATGCGTATCTTCGGTTCTTTATGTTTAAAAATAAAAACAAAGATGTATTCATATTTTCCAATGCTTAATTTTTCTACTTCAGGAAATTCCACTTTCAGAAATTCTCCGTGTATCTTCCCCTCGAGACTTTACAAACATTTCACAAGGCAGCAACCCACACTGTTTTGAAATCATCACTGATACTATGGTATACTTCGTTGGTGAAAACAATGGGGACAGCTCTCACAATCCTGTTCTTGCTGCCACTGGTGTTGGACTTGATGTAGCACAGAGCTGGGAAAAAGCAATTCGCCAGGCTCTCATGCCTGTTACTCCTCAAGCAAGTGTTTGCACGTCTCCGGGGCAGGGGAAAGATCACCGTAAGCAATAAGCTGTTGTCTGACTTCTTCTCCTCTTTGGTTCTTAAGCATTTTGTGTGTCTGGTTGTGTTCCATTGTATGTGTATGTATGTGTGTGTGTTTTAAGTAGGATTTATTAAGACAGAAAAGCTTCCACAGTGGTGGGGGACCTGAAAGAAGATGCCCCCATTGTGTGTTTTTAATGCTCACCTTAAGCTTTGTCTTCTGTAATCAGTGCTGTTAGTTAATTCCCTTATAAAATTATGCTTGGGCTCCAGAGTCAGTCTCTCCCCACATTAAATTTCTGGCTCTACCAACCTATTGTTTGATCTTAGGCAAGCACTTTACCTCTCTGTAATACTGCTACTTCATAGAGTTGTCAGTACCAAATGAAAGAGAACCTGTAAGATAGAGAGCAGTGTTTGGCATCCATGAAGTCTCCCTGGATTACGTGTACTATGAGTATTAATATTTGCATCATGGTGGGATATAAACAATAGTGTTAAAGTTCACATCATACTCATGAAATCTATGAAGTCAGAAATGCTATTTTAAAACAAATATTTAAAAATGATTAAAACGTATGTTCTGCACCAACAAACTTATATAATTAAACCTAAATTGGATAAAGGTTAAAGTGAATAGTTGCATAATATATTGCCACTTTCCCCCCATTGACATTGTTTGTAGGAAACACCACTCATTCACTAGAAAAAATATATTTAAACTGAAATAAACCAGGCGTGATGGCTCATGCCTGTAATCCCTGCATTTTGGAAGGCTGAGGCGAGAAGATTGCCTGAGCTCATGGGTTTGAGACAAGCCTGGGCAACATGGTAAAGACCTTGTTTCCACAATAAATTAAAAATAAAAATTAGCTGGGTGTGGTGACACATGCCTGTGGTTCCAGCTGCTTGAGAGACTGAGGTGGAAGGATCTCCTGAGCCCATCAGGTCAAGGCTGCAGTGGCCGTGAGCATGCTACCGCACTCCAGCCTGGGCGACAGTGTGAGACTCCCACTCAAATATAAAATAAAGTAAAATAAACTGAAATAAGTATCAACCACTTTCCAAATGTAGTTTATTTTAGTTTAGTTATATTATTTTGTGAAACTGTTCTTGGTATTATGCTGGGCCCTGAGCTAGAATTTAAAAGAAATATAAAAGTCATAAAAGCTATTTACGTATGTAAGTGTTAGATGGTAGCATAGAGCAGTACAGTGCAAAAATAAGAACTGCATTACTTAAAACCCTAGATAGGGCAGGAGGATTGAGCAGGACTTCATAGTGGAGCCTGATTTGGACTTTGAATCTCAGCACTGGGATAAGCAGAGCTAGATGGCAGCAGCGGAGGGCGGTGTCATTCTAGTTGAGACAAGTATGATCAAAGGGACGAGGATCATTACTGTGTACATGTTTGGCATAATATTGGTTTGGAGGTGTGAGGGTAGTAGGTAAATAGATATTTCATGGTGGTTCTTAAGTTGTGGGGAGTTTTAAACAGAACACCCTGTCATTTTGATTAAAAGCAAGGACTGTTACCTCAAAAAACAATACAGGGCACTTGCACTTTATTTTTTTCCAAGTCTGGATCTCCCTCTGTTGCCCAGACTGGAATGCAGTTCACGACAGCCTTGACTCCCAGGGCTCAGGCAACCCTTCTGCCTCAGCCTCCCAAATAGCTGGGACTATAGGTGCAGACCACTGTGCCCAGCTAATTTTTTTTTTTTTTTAATAGATGAGGTCTGTATTGCCCAGGCTGGTCTTGAACTTGAGCATGAGCCACCACACCCAGCCATTTACACATTTTTAAAATATATAATTTCCAAGGGTTTAGGGACCCTGTCAAGCCCATCCATGGACCTCTGCCCTAGGATTAAGAGTCTAGTCTAGAGGCAGAATTGCAAAGGAATTAATAATGAAGATTCTTGAGAAGGAAAGCCCAGTTGTGTTGCTTACTAGCTATGTGACTAGACCCTACAGTTCTTAAAGTGGGAAGAAGAATAAGTGCAGGTAATGTGCTTAGCACCGACGTGACACTGTTATGCTGTCGTTGCCATCTTATAACAGTCTGTCTGGAGCAGACTTCCCTGGGGAGCAACAGAAGTTAAAACTGGGTGGAGCTAGCTAGTGGAGACCTTTGAAAGAACATAAATATTGGAACTACTGAAAGGAATGACTGAAAGGCAGTTTTAGGCACATTTTGTTGAGACTGTGCCTCATTAATAGTTAAAACTTGAATTATTTAAAATATTTTTAATATTGAGTTAGTATTTTAAAATGGAGCTTGTGACAGGTATGCTACTTGTTTTTGATGCATAGTTTGCCTACATTTTCTTATTAATTAAGTTTTATATTTTTATACTTGGAATTGTAAAGGAAACATCATGTCTTGTCTCTGAGTTGTCTCCAGCATTCTGGCTATTTAATTCCTGTTCTCTTGCTTCCTTTCATGTTTCTCTTTCCTCCTCTTCTTGTCAGTTATGTTCTTTGCTTACCAAAGTAATACAGACATTTAAACTTTATAGAAACGTGTAATATAAAATGAGAAAGTTCTCACTCTATACATATAACCTCCATCCCCACCCCCAATCCTGTATCCCCCCCCTCAGAAAACCATTAACAGCTTGCTGTATATTTCTTGATTCAAGAAGGGCTTGGGGAAGCCTATACTATCTGCTGTACTGTTGTGTTTTTCTTATAAAAAATGAGGTCTGTTCTATTCTTTTTGCAATTTGCTTTTATCCACTATTTAAAATATATCAGGTATATTTTAATGTCAGTATATAGGCTTGCCCAATTTTAAATTTTTTATGAAAGTAATGCATGCTTTTTATTTTTAAAAATCCAAGCAATATGGAAGTATATAAAAACTAAAATCTTTTTTAACAAACCCCACCTTTTCTACTCACCAGAAGCAATCATATATTTATTTTTGTTTTTAATTCAAACACTGCTATCTTGCAGCTTCCCTTTTTAACTCAGTAATATATCATGGCTAACTTCCTGACTCAGTACTTACAGCCCTACAATCATTGATTAAATGTTTAGTATTCCTTTGTATGAATGTATCATATTTTATTTAACCTTCTGTTGATGGGCTGTGTGTTGATAGATTTTTTTAATGTAATTGTATTATATTAACTGTGTGCTGACCTGTGTAAGTTTGAGATACCATGAGTAGTCACGTGTCAGTAAAGATTATTGTTAAGTCATATACTAATACTTTTGATCTTTTATCTTATATCTTACAGAAGATTTGTCTACTAGTATCTCTGTATCTAATTGTCAGATCCAGGAGAATGTGGTAAGTAATCATTACAACTGACATGTGCAAACTGGGTGATTAAGGAAAATAAAAGAAAATCTTATTAGTGGAATAAGTTTATAACTCAAAATATAGTGCAGTTTGCCTAAAGATATTAGGCTAGACTTCGTGTGTGATAACTTCCCTAAGGAGTTCTGCTTTAAGGGGGAAACTAAGGCAGACTTTTAAAATTACAAAAATAAAGCCAACTTTTTCATTATAACAAGTGACATTAGAATATCACAGAGTTACAGACTAGTTCAAAAAGAAGGGAGACGTTACATCTTATGGGGTCAGCAGGGAAACTGTCCTAAAGGAAGTACAATTTGAGCTGTGCCTAAAGGGATGGAATGGATTTTGACAGACGTGATAGAGGGATACAGGTTGGTGGGGAAGGTTTCATGCAAGTACGGGGAACAGGATAAGCAAGAAATGTGAGACCTGCACATAGGGGCGGCTGGGTTAAGTTGGCTGGTGTATACAGCTGATGTGGGGTTTTGTAACAGGTCAGCAGACGTTTTCTGCAGAGGGCCAGCTTTGCAGAAAATTTTTCAGACTTTGTAGACCATATATAACTACTAGTTGTATGACTAGTAAATTTTTCAGGCTTTGTAGACCATATATAATCTCTCAAGTTTGCAGCTACAGCAAGAAAACAGCCATAGGAAAGACATAAATGAATGAACATGATTGTCCAATAAAACTTTATTTATGGCCTTGAAATTTGTATTTCATCTAATATTCACATGTCACACAGTATTATTTTGATTTGTCTGGTCATTGAAAGAGCATTCCTAGATCAGGGGTCATACAAAAAGAGGCAGGAAGCCTCCAACTAGCTATAGTTTGGCAAGCCCTAGATTAAAAGGAGGAAAAGCCAGGATATTGCTCAACAGCCATATAGAATCTCTCTGATAAAAATCTCTTTCTCTTCTGCTTGAGATATCCAGTTGTTAATAGTTCTCTACCTTATAAATGTTGTTTGAGATTTCTAAAATTGTAATGAAGACTGGACATCTGGTGTTACTGGAGATAGAGAATTTCAAGGAGATACAATTTGAAATTTGAATCTCTTGTCCTGGTGGGATATAGAATAAATATCATATTCTTGGGGAGAGAAAAGGGCATGCCAAAACAGGCGAGCACAAACTTTGATCCCATGGGAAACTCGAGGGTGTAGCCATTCATGGCTGGGGGAAAAGATGCAGAATCAGTCTTTTTTTTTTTTTTAAGCCTTTTCTAGCAGTCATAGTCTGTACATAGGATGCCCTCTATCTAGTTTGATTAGAACCAACATTTGGTTAGTTAACAAAAGTTGCCTAAAGTTGGGAAACATATAAAAATGGTTCTTACAGACCTTAGGATGTTCATTACAACTTAACACCTGTATGTGTATGTTGGCTGCCCTTTGTAGCAGGGCTGAGGCTTTGTCTCTACATGGGTCTGCAAAGTGGAGATCCACTTAGTCTTCCTTTCATCAATTCCACCTGCCATGCGATTCTGACTCTAATACCCCAAGTCAGTGTAGAAATATTCTGATAGTATCAAACACTCCCCACCCCAAAAAAGGAAAGGAGGGGAGAGCAGGGAAGAAAGATTGAGGAGTAGATTTGAGCTAGACTTCATCTCACCCATACTCTTCTCATGGGTCTTTCAAAATCAGTCTAATTCCAATGATTTGAACTTTTGAACTTTTCTTCCAAATCAAAGATAGCAAATCTCCTTAATGGTAAAGTAGGTAAAATTTCATTGCTTATTTTTTATTCATATACTTTTTATAGGTTGCTACAAAATAAATGTTTTTTTTAATTTAAAGCATTTTTTTCCAAAAGGCTTCTTACAGAATATATTATGTTTGCAGTTTGATAGCCGTGATATAAAACTTGTCTCTTCTAGAACATAGAAAGATTGTATTAGTTTGTACTTTGTGAAAATTATTTGTCTCTAGCATAAACAAAAACGTATTTAAGTATTTGAATGAAGGAAGTCAGAGATGTTGACATTGATTTTATAGAGGTAAATAATACTTATGGCTTACTTTTGCCTAACAGGACATCAGTACTGTTTACCAGATCTTTGCAGATGAGGTACTTGGCTCAGGCCAATTTGGCATCGTTTATGGAGGTAAGTGATAACTTACAGCCTTTTGCATATTGTACATGTCATAGAAAAACCAGGAAATTCAGGCAGCTATTTTGTCATCTCACACTTCTGTCAAGTACCTTTTTTCTCAAAGGTAAACTTGTATCTTTCAGTTAAGTCTTTTTCACTGTAACTGAGTATTCATTCCTTCATTTCAACTACAAACTTTCAAAGTAAAAAAAAAAAAATCAGAAAATTAGCTTTATAATAGTTTTATTTTATCTCTTCTTGTAGCTCGTACATAAAGACATTGTGGGGGTGGTTTAAAGTTCATGTTGGGTTGTGTGGACTTGTTCACTGAAGTATATTCCCTGCTAGTTTTCCAACACAAATGGCACCACTGGTCTGCTGTTGGTGTGAGTGTCCTATCAAGTCTGAAGACCTGAATCTGAAATGCAGCCCTGTGACTTACGATATTGATGGAGTCATTTACCCTCACTGTGCCTTAGTATCTTCAAATGTGTAATGCAGCTGATAAAACCTGATTTGCATAGCTCACGGGGTTGTAAATATTAATTGGACCTACTCTGTATAAAAGTACTTTATAAGCTATGATCCAAGATACAAAAGAAATGTTCGACCCTTGTCATCCCTTACCAAGACTGGGACAGTCCTATAGCTGGCCTGTGCCTTCTGGTCTTCTTACCTTCTTTTCATACTCCTCTTGGAGTGAATGTTTCAGAAAACTCATATCTGATATCAGTGTTACCTCACATTGAACCCTTACGTGGCTTACAGCTGTCTGCAGATTCGGGCCAGTTTTCCTTGCAGGGCGTTTCCAGGCTGCTGTGATTTTTTTCCCTGCTCCTCTGGCCTCCTGTCTAACTGCAGCTCCCTCTTTGCTCGGTCTTGCAGTCCTACTTACATGCCTCCATACCTGTGCTCAGCTCCTTCTCCATCCTTTTGTCCCTCTAGCGACCACTGAGTCATACTTCAAGGCTCACCTGAAGGGCTTCCTCACTGGAGAATTTCTTACCCCCATCCCTACCTCTGCATCAAGTAAAACAGATCCTTCTTCCTTGTACTCCTGCTGTGTAACATACAACCGTCTATCGTAGTATCTCCAACACTTTGGGTTTATATTATTGTCTGCCCTCTGAACTTAACTGGGGGGATGACTAAGAGATGCCTTGGTTTCTTCGTATTCCTAGCACCTAGTATGTGGATTTTACATGCATGTATAACATTCTGTGATTTGCAACTTCAGATTTGTTGGTTTTAAGACTAGTGATATCTCTGGAGGACATTTAACTTCTTATCAAATATGCAAATATGCAAAATTTGTCCTGTCTTTTCAAGGAGTCAGACTTTTATGATTGTGCCTTTGAGACAGGTGTGCCCTTGAGACAGATGAGTTACTTTCAAATAAATAGCTATGTAGAGAACAGCAAATTACATACAGGTTAAAAACAAATACCATTTCCACATCTGAATCTGTAGTATCTAAAATAATGCCTAATGCTTAATAGGTATAAGATAACTAATTAATTTGAATTAAAGAATGAGGGAATAGCTATTTATTGCAGACTTCAGCCTTGTAAGTCTTTTATATCTAGAGTCTAGAATATAGGAACCCAGAGTTTGTTGGTATAAGTGGTTAAGTCACTGTGCTGATTCAGTGAACCTCTAATGAAAGTAATTCATTCGTGTAATATTTCCATCTTGACAGAGTCTCTGAAGACTAGAACAGGATAATTAACTGTCATTTAACAAGGTAGATTACTTGTCACCAAACAAGTCCATTCTAATGTTCTGCTGTTTCAGATAATGAAACTGCCTTTATTAAGGGCAAATATTATAAAGAGAAAATATAATTTCTTAGAATTAAAGATGTGTGAAGGAGTGGTGGAGTAAAAACAAAATGAGTAAAAAATTTAAAAAAAAAAGATAAAGGAGTAAATACATACAAAATTCAGTCTGTAGACAATTCCCTAATAAAGCTTTTGTATTTTGTGTGAGCTGTCAACTTACTTTTTATTTTTTTATTTTTTTTAGGAAAACATAGAAAGACTGGAAGGGATGTGGCAATTAAAGTAATTGATAAGATGAGATTCCCCACAAAACAAGAAAGTCAGCTCCGTAATGAAGTGGCTATTTTACAGGTAAACCAAGCGGCTCATGTAGGTCTTCATTTTTGATTTATCAGTTCTATTTAGTATGCAGATAAGAAAAAGATGTGTTTTTTGTTTTGATCTTCCGACCTTTTGGCTAAGTAAGAGGCTGGTAAGAATCTGAAGTAAGTGCTTCTCTTTTTTTTTGTTGGAAGGCAAAATTGGGCCAAATGCAGTGGCTCATGCCTGTAATCCCAGCACTTTGGGATGCAGAGGCGAGAGGATTGCCTAAGTCCAGGGGTTCGAGACCAGCCTGGACAACGTGGCAAGACCTTGTGTCTACAATAAATCAAAAAATTAGCCAGGTAGCACATACCTGTAGTTCCATCTCCTTGGAAGGCTGAGGCAGAAGGATCACCTGAGCTCAGCAGATCGAGGCTGCGGTGGCCATGAGCATGCCACTGCACTCCAGCCTGGGCGACACAGTGAGACTCCCACTGAAAAAAATAAAGAAATAAAAAGGCAAAGTTAAAATTAGTAGGAGTTTGTTTAAACCATGCTTTTCTAAGTAAAATCTTTAAAAAGGAAACTAAAATTGTATTATTAATTCATCACTCCAAGAGCTTAAAAATTTTTGACCACAACATTTTATCAGGAGATACTTGTTGCATCCATCCAGTTCTCACAGATGATGTGCTTAATTATTGGAACAATAGTATACAGATAAAGACTACTTACAAATGAGGTACCTTTTAACATCATTTATTAATTCAAAACTTTAATTAATTTTGGAATGGTTTAAAGATATATTAGCAATGATTTAAATCCCATAAAATAAATGGCTGTATGCTTTTCTTTTCATCTAACATTTTTACCCCTTTTGGAGTCATCTAGAAGACCAAAATTTAGCTTGGACCATTTTCTGAATATTGTCACATAAATAATTATAATATGCAAATATTTATTAATCCATTGTACAGCTTTTGCATATTATAACAGAAATCATGGTCATATAATACTTAATGCTGTCAGATCCCCATTTGCTGGTGGGTGAAATTCAAGACACAGTCTCCTGAACTTATACTTCCTTGAAGAAGGTAAGAAAGTTACAAACATATGGTTAATTTTACATTTATTACATTATTGGTTTCTATTTAGTAACATTTGCCTCATTTTTTCAGAGGTGTAATAATCAAAAGCTTGTGGTCAGTTAGGTACCTATGGTCACATCAAGACCGCCTCTTCTTATAAAGTTACCACTAAACAGAATATTACCAGCATTCCAGCTCTGTGTTAGTGTGAATATATTGTTAGGGATTTTTGCATAGACACTCATTGTCCAACTGATGGGTAAAAAAATAAAAATGAAGGATGTATGCCTAAGGATTGTTTTCTCCTTGACACTTTGATCACACAGAGTGAACTACATACTGAAGCTTCTCCTCGCCACCTGTTAACAGCTATGAATTATAATAACTAAATTTAGGAATTTCTAGGTGACGCACAGTGTGAATAACTTTATTATTATATCCTTCCGGTTATTTTCATCAATATTGCCTGACTGGGAACAGATTGTAGTATGTCTCCAAATGATATGGTTTTCATACTAAATTCCCTTGTCTCATTCAAGATGTTACCCAGGTAGCATCTCCTCAGTGAAGCTATACCCTCTGTCCAGCTTACACCCACCTCCCACCCCTGTTCTCCCCTGATCTTTCTTTTCTCCATAGCACTCATCAACTCCATCCAACTGTTTTGTCTTTACTTTTCCAACTGATTTGCTGGTTTGTTTCCTATTGTCTTTCTCATCTTCCTAGAGTTAATAAGCTCCATGAGACAAGGGGTGAATCAAGAGTACCTACATAGTACTAGGCACATGGCAAAGTACTGGCACTTAATATTTAATGAACAAATATGTTTTATGTGGGAAATTATCTACAGAGCATTGTTAGATGAAAACAAGTAGGATGGAATGACTCCATTTGTGTCACTTTTCAAAGTAATGTGGGTTGGGGCTGGGTGGTTCACGCCTATAATTCCAGCACTTTGGGAGACTGAGACAAGAGGATTGCTTGAGCCCAGGAATTAATGACCAGCCTGGGCAACATAACAAGGCCTCATCTCTAAAAAAGTAAAAAAATTTTAAAAATTAGCTGGGCACGGTGGCACACATCTGTAGTGCCAGCTACTCAGGAGACTGAGATGGGAGGATTGCCTGAGCCTAGGAGGCTGTGGTGAGCTGTGACACACCACTGCACTCCAGCCTGGGCAATAGTGACCTCATCTCTGCAATAAATAAAAAAAAATTAGCCGGGCGTGGTAGCACGCGCCTGTAATTCCAGCTACTCGGAAGGCTGAGGCGGAAGGATCGCCGGAGCCCAGCAGGTCGAGACTGCAGTGGCCGGGAGCGGCCACTGCACTCCAGTCTGGGCGACAGAGTGAGACTCCAACTCAAAAAAAAAAAAAACAAAACAAAGATTAAACAGGAAGAATAAAGCCAAATTACCGAAGATTGTAAAATCCAGGTGAAGGACCAAGCATGGTGACTCACACCTGTAATCCCAACACTTTGGGAGGTGGAGGTGAGAAGATTGCCTGAGCTTAGCCTGGACAACTTGGCAAGACCTCACAACAAATAAAAAGATTAGCAGGGCATGGTGGCATGTGCCTGTGGTTCAGCTACTTGCAAGGCTGAGGTAGAAGGATCACCTGAGCCCGGCAGGTCAAGGCTGCAGTGACTGTGAGCATGCCACTGCACTCCAGCCTGGATGACAGTGAAAATGACTCAAAAAAAAAAAAAAAATCCAGGTAAAAGAATTTAGATTTATGTCCAGAAATAAAGTTATTTGAAGTTTTTGAGCAAGGCTGACTTGGAGAATTTGTTTTGAGGGAAGGTTTTCTGCCAGTAGAACATAAGATAGATTGCTTTTCATAAGCAGAAACAGTGTGCCGTTCATCTTTGTACAGCTCCAACCCTTTAACCTAGTTGTGCTCAAGAAACCTGGGATGATGGAGGTAGAGATGCTGAGCCTAGAAAGAGAGATGAGTTAGGAGAAGACTTAGATAAATAGCTACCTTAGAAACAAAAGCATCTCTTGGGCAAAAACCTTCACAGATACAGCCCCCAAAGAGCCAGAGCTCTGTGTAATTGGTTAAAAATCGGTTGGTAATTGGTGCCTATTCAGGGACAGCATAAGATTAGAGCAGTGTCAGAAGTATATTAAGTGCATTTTCTACTTAGGATATTTTCAATATATGATGGGTTTATCAGGGCATAACGCCGTAAGTCAAGGAGCATCTATATACTTTTTTCCTTAAAATATGGGTACCTCTCCGGGTGTGATGGCTGAAGCCTGTAATCCCAGCACTTTGGGAGGCCAAGCCTAGAGTATTGCCTGAGCCCAGGAGTTTGAGACCAGCCTAGACAGCATGACAAGACTTCAACTCTACGATAAATAAAAAAAGTTAGCCTGTCATGGTGGTGCATGCCTATAGTGCTACAGTTCCAGCTACTTGGAAGGCTAAAGCAGAAGGATCGCCTGAATCTAGCAGGTTGAGGCTGCAGTGGCTGTGAGTGTGCTACTGCACTCCAGCCTGGGCGACAGAGTGGGACTCCTACTCAAAAGAAAAAGAAGACAGTCGCTTCCCTCAGGATAATACCCTCCAGTACACAACTTGGAAAACCAGAATTTAAGGCACTTATTAATTGCAGTTTTTCTTTTGTTTGCTTTTATTTATTTTTTTATTTTTTTATTTTTATTTTTTTGAGTTGGAGTCTCACTCGGTCACCCAGACTGGAGTGCAGTGGCCGCTCCCGGCCACCGCAGCCTCGCCTGTTGGGCTCCGGCGATCCTTCCGCCTCAGCCTTCCGAGTAGCTGGAATTACAGGCATGTGCTACCACGCCCGGCTGATTTTTTCATTTATTGTAGAGATGAGGTCTCGCCTGCCCAGGCGGGTCTCGAACCCGCGGGCTCAGGCAGCTTTTATTTATTTTTGTAAGCTGTTTTTCCTTCTGTGCCATGTATTTAATATAATCATGATACTCTGTTGGGTATTTTCATAGTAAAACTGTTTCTGCCTAAGTTGGTCACATCACTATCCTGCAACCTCTTTGCAGAATCTGCACCATCCTGGGATCGTAAACTTGGAGTGTATGTTTGAAACCCCAGAGAGAGTCTTTGTGGTAATGGAAAAGCTGCATGGAGACATGTTGGAAATGATTCTGTCGAGTGAGAAAAGCCGGCTTCCAGAACGAATTACTAAATTCATGGTCACACAGGTATTTTTAACTCTGTTGAAACCAGAGAATAAGAACTAAGATAATTACATAGTAGTGCTTTTACATATTGGGCAATTGTGGGAACTGTTAACCTTGAAGAACCAAATAGCACACTTTTAGCAAATCTTGATGAACTGTGCTGGAGTTTTCAAATTATTACACCATTCTAGGAGTCACATTGAGATTTAACTGATTTTCTAGACATTGAAAAAAATCATTTTTCTTAACAGATACTTGTTGCTTTGAGGAATCTGCATTTTAAGAACATAGTGCACTGTGATTTAAAGCCAGAAAATGTGCTGCTGGCATCAGCGGAGCCATTTCCTCAGGTGAGAAATTCTCCAGAACCTTTCGAAGAAAGATGTTAAATGATTCTGACCGCATTGACAAAGTACCAACATAATGAAAGGCAGTGTGCTGGGTGCTGCAGGTTCCAACGCATGCAATCTTACGGAAATGGTTTTTAGCCTGTAAATACCAGTGAGGTTCAGTAACTAAATAGCTTGAATTCAGACTTCATTGTATTATGTTCACGAAGACTTAAGACCCTGCCAGACCTCAAGGAGTAACTGTGCGTGTAGACTCTGCCGTTCGCCACCTACAGGCTGGGAATCAAGAGGGTGAGAAGCAGCCTGTGTTGGTGGGTGGCGACCAGGATGAGCTCCTCATAGATGAAACCAACCAAGGTATCACTTGAAGGTGGAGTACAGATTTAAGTGGAGGTAGACAGCCCACTCTTTTTCCTTTTTAGAGTGCTGTATCTCAAACACTGTTACCAAAACCAACGTAAGAAAAGCATTTCCCATCACTGCCGCATTCACGTACGTGACATTATCATGTACGTGTGTCCTGGTTATGTGTGGTACACGCTGGTTTTTTTAAAATTCAGTTGAGTTTCAGTTTTTTAAAAGTGTTGATCGTGATCCGCTAAATAGATTTCATGACTTACTAAATGGAGCATAACTCAAATTTTTAAATGACTGTTCTGGGCCAGGCATCTTAGCTCATGCCTATAATCACAGTGCTTTGGGAGGCTGAGGCCATAGGATCACTTGAGCTGAGGAGTTCACGATGAGTTGGACAACATAGTGAGACCCTGTCTCTCCAAATTTGTTTTTTTTTTTTCAACTAACTTTATGAAATCCGTGGTGGTGGTGGTGGTGGTGGTACCTGCAACCGTTTTTCATGATTATCATAGATGACTCCTCCAATCAGCTAGAATATCCGTTGCCAAACTATTACTTATGTACATTTGAAATATGTACAGTTAGACAAATGGCTAGAATAAGGACAAGAGGTAGCTGTTTTGCTTGATAAGTACAACTAAAATTGTCTTTTCAAATAGATGTATTTTTAAAAATCACTCATTTATGATTTCTGTGTGGTTAAAATTGATTCCCTTTCATGGTGAGGCTTAAGGGTCCCCAAGTAGTTGGTGCAGTGTTTTAAATAAACTGCTTCAATGTATTATCGCATTTGATCTTCAAAATAGTATAGGCAGAGGCTGCACACCCCTGTGGTTATGGCTAAGACTCCAACTTTCTGACCTCTGCTTTAGTGAGCCAGTTTTTCGATTAGGAGCAAAGGGGAAGTAATATATCGTTCACTTGCTGCTTTTTTTTCCCTCAAGTGCTAGCCATGGCTCCACTTCTTTAATCAGCTGTCAAACTGCCAAGTCATCTTGACTTTACTGAGATGTTAGTTGAAATCTGGCTCTTAACCAGAAAAAACAAAAACAAACACACAAAAAAATTGTATTTCCTCAAGGTCAGTACTCCTAACTTCAATGATGCAAATAAAGCAGCCAAATTCAGTAATGACAGAGCAAATGTCATTCATAAAAACATGTGTCAGAGTTCATCTCCCGGCACAGCAAGCAGTATTTGACTGTATCTTTATGTCTTTGTTTTCCAGTCACTATTTATACCACTATTTTCTAGAGGCTAACTCCCTGTCCTCTCAGTGTACCCTAATGTTAGTTCTGAAGACATTTTGTGAGTCAGAGCATTTCCTCCAGAAAGTACGTGGCATCTGCTTGTTCAGCGTGAATGCAGCCATGAATCACCAACATCTGAGCCTCTACAAAAAGATGGGCAGCAAGCTAAATGTTCTGAGTTCTACCAAGCTCACCATACTTCCAGAACTTTCTTCCCAAGAGGACATGGTAGTAACCATGGCTGCCTTCACATATAACTTCTTTCAGATTCAAACATCTGATTAGTAATAACCTATTCCATAGTCATGGGAAACACTGTTGCCCTTACTCCTGGGAGCAGCCTCCAGCATTGCTCCTACTATCCACACTAAGAGTTACCTTGGGTTGGACGCAGTCACGCACACTTGATGCTACTTGGGAGGCTGAGGCAGAAGGATCTCCTGAGCCCAGGAGGTCAAAGCTGCAGTGAGCCAGCCTGAGCAGCACAGTGAGACCCCTCAAAAAAAGGGGGATTATCTTTAACAATCTTGAACACACCCCAGTTTTATTTACTTGCCAATTTATAGGGTCTTTGCGAAAAGAGATTTTAAGGATTAAGTAAAATAAAGGATGTTTTTAAATACTGCTACTTGTTTTTCATTCAACATTTATTGAGTACCTTTATGTGTCCAGGCACCATGAGACCACTGAAACACATGATTCCTGCTCACAGATTATAGAAAAGTGATGTCCTTATAGGACAGTGGTGAAAGATCAGCACCCTCCATTTCATCCAAAACCTGAATGCTGACAACAGCAGTCTGGCATTTGGCATTCTGAAAGCTAGAATGGGAAAGTTCTTCTGAAATAAGCACAGGAAAAATTCTTCACACTGTCAGTCAGGATCACAGGGCTATAAATGTATCTGTTTTTTGGGAGAAGAATATTTCACCATTTTCCTATCCCTATCTACAGCTGTCAGATTCTCATAACTGGTAGAGCTGGCAATATGTTGAAATAACACTGCATCATATTTAGGGACAGTAGGGGATCTACGCATAGACTGACATATAATTATATATGGAAAACACAATAATATAAAATTACCCTCCTTCGGTTGCCAGGTGAAGCTGTGTGACTTTGGGTTTGCACGCATCATTGGTGAGAAGTCCTTCAGGAGGTCTGTGGTGGGCACGCCAGCGTACTTGGCCCCGGAGGTTCTCAGGAGCAAAGGCTACAACCGCTCTCTAGATATGTGGTCAGTGGGGGTCATCGTCTATGTGAGCCTCAGTGGCACGTTTCCTTTTAATGAGGATGAAGATATAAATGACCAAATCCAAAATGCTGCATTTATGTACCCACCAAACCCATGGAGAGAAATTTCTGGTGAAGGTAAATTGAAAAAAAAAAAGTTTGGGCTCTATGTTTATTAGTCTAAAAATCTTTGTAATCCCAAATCAATGTCTCTTCTGACTTTTCTTGCTAATATCTCCCATTTAGCCTCCAGCTCCAGTTAGTTACTCACTTTTGACCACTCTTCTTGTGCACTGTCTTTTCTTCTCTGTTTTCCTTACAGTTCTCAGGCCCAGCACTAACCCAAGTGCCTCATTCTGAAAGTGCCAAAATGCCTTTTTTGCGGTCATATTAGATCTCTTTTCCAGTCCTCCCCAGCCACCACGGCCAGATCATCTTCAGGAAACATTATCTTTGTCTTACTGTCTCCCAAGCACTTGACCTCTCCAACTACCTTTGCAGCTGTAGATCTCGGATGGGGTCCAAGCTTGCCTTTCAGCATAGCCTCATCTCCCATGACTCCCCCCACAACCTGGCTGTTTCCTCTTCTGCACCGTTTCCTACAATTTGCTTGGGCCTTTTTCCCCCTGCCTACAATCACCATATACACCAGCACACCCTGAACCTGTTTGTTAAAATTGTGAACTTTTGGCAATAAGTTGCCACCTCAATCTAACCATGCCTGTAGAGGCAGTGGCTTTGGCTGCTTTTCCAGACCAAGCCAGGGATTAGAGAGCAACACAGTATCATTGGAGGGAGGATCAGCCTGTAACCAGTCTGTTTTATTCATCTTTAAATAATAATGGCGAACACCTACTTAGTACTCACATGTAAGCACTGTTCTAAGCCCTTTATGTAAACTGACTTAATCTTATCAACTTTATTTTATAAATGAGGAAAAGGAGGCATAGCATAGTTTAGTAATTGGCCCATATCACACAGCTAGTCAGTAGCAGAACCAGTTGAGCCCAGGTAGTCTGGTTCCAGAGTGTGGATTTCAGTGTGTACTCTATTCTGCTTTCTAAGTAAAATGAAAATTTGCTGGGTACACTTAATTCAGTAAACATTTACGGATCACTTTACATGTTAAATTTCATGTCCTTGAGAAGCAGAAATCCTTCAACTCTACATTCCTGTGGGTGGAACTCTCTTCTAGGAGTCATAGGTTTGGGGTCCTCTACACACCTCAATTCATGTTTCTCATTTTGTCTTTTCTCTTAGCAATTGATTTGATAAACAACTTACTTCAAGTGAAGATGAGAAAACGTTACAGTGTTGACAAATCTCTTAGTCATCCCTGGCTACAGGTAAAAAAAAAATGTATTATCTCTTTGGTGAATCTCATTTGAGCAGTTCACTAGGATTTGTCTTGCTTAATGAAGCCACCTAAGATCAACAGATTCTACACATTCCTTAGAAGAATGTAAGTGATTAATCTGTAGGACACCATTTAGATAGGTGATGAGAGGCAGTTACAAGCCCATGAACTGAAAGCAGTGGCTTAGCCTTTCATAGGGCTTATGTGTTCATCTTTTTGTAAGATTAGCATTATGTCTTAGTGTATCAAATATATTTTATGTTAAATGTCCACTAAAAGGTTTATTTTTGCATCAGAGATAGCAAAAAAATGCCATTTAAAATATCAGGGTGCCAAAAAAAGTATACATATTTTAAGAACTGTTATGTATGTACTACTTTTTGAAGTTGAATTAAATTATGGTAGCAATGTGTAGTATGGCATTTGCTCAACCGTGTTTCCACCATTTTATTTGACTGTACTGCCTGTCACATGGTGATGCTAGCATTCATTTGATAACACCACCTTTTGAGTGAATGTCATACTTAAGATATGTATAAGTTTTTTTAGTACCCCCTGTATGTTTGGCTTGATACCCCTGCAAACTTTAGAGTAAGGAGAAAAGCTGTACAACTAAGTGTTTTCGTATTATAAAATGTTTTAGTGATTATTAGCCACCTCAAAAGCCTGAAGTAATTTTTTTTTAATTTCAGAAACTAGTTACTTTCCTTCATTAAAGACCCTGAATTTGAAAAAGCATTTATCATTGTTGACTTAACAATATTTTGTTTTACGTTTCATAATCACTTCATTTTTTTCCTAGGATTATCAGACTTGGCTTGACCTTAGAGAATTTGAAACTCGCATTGGAGAACGTTACATTACACATGAAAGTGATGATGCTCGCTGGGAGATACATGCATACACACACAACCTTGTTTACCCAAAGCACTTCATCATGGCTCCTAATCCAGACGATATGGAAGAAGACCCTTAATTCCAAATGAGCTCACTCAGTGAGGAAACATTCATTCTGTGGCCTGAAATATATTGTTCTTTGTAGGTTGTCGTCTGCAGGTGCAAAGACATGAGGAAACAGACATCATCGGCGACACCAACACTGTAGTTCATAATGAGTAGGTACAGGAGGGAAACTGAATAGCAAACACTCACCATGAGTCAAGGTGAAGCTTTTTATAACCTTTTGTAACATATGCAATAACTGGTTTTGTATTTTTTCCTAATCTTTCACTTTAGTACATTAGTACCACTTAATTTATCTTCCCTTTCCTGTTTTTACATTGTTTAAAAAAAGGCAAAAAAAGGTCAAGCTAGGGTCCAGTTACCGCAGTTTGACCAAATCATACATTATAAGGCTGATTACTAAACAGTTTGTATTTAAGACATAACTGTGAGGTGACCAATATGTGATTTTATTCTAAGGACTTTTAGCATTTGTTGAACCGACCATGGAGGCACTGAGGGGTCTTTCCTGGATGCCTAGAAAAGGCGTGGTGGGCTGCTTGCCCTTTCTCTGTTGGGTCAGTCGGGACTCCAAAGCAGTGCTTCCTAACCTGGAGCTGCTGCTCTGAATATGCTCCCCACAGCATCAAAATCAGTTTTCACCTTTTGTGAGTATGTTACCACAGCCTCTAAGATAATCTGGGACAACTGATGTTACAAAACAAGGAGAGGGACTGCGGGTCTAAGTGCCGAGTCGTTCCTGTGCCTTCACATGGCTCAGCTCCGCTGCTAAATACTCACACTCTGACGGACCCCATCCTGATGCCAGCACTGGATTCCAGCATTCAGTGGCTACAGCGCTAACCTCAAATAACAAGTTTATCTTTATCCAGGATTCAGTAATTAGTGGGAGAAAAACATATACTAAAAGGAAGGCCAGTGCATGGTCAGTTAAAACTGCAGTTACTGTACAGCAAACAATTGCTTTTTTTCTTCCCTTAGCTTATTGGAGGGCTCTGCAGGTATCTCAGATGTTTTTTATTGTTGTTGAGTAGCGTTGCACTCAGTCACCCAGGCTGGAGTACAGCAGCACAATCACGGCTCACCACAGCCTGGACCTGCTGGGCTCAGGTGATCCATCCACCTCAGCCTTCTGAGTAGCTGGGGCTACAGGCACATGCCACCATACCCGGCTAATTTATATTTTGTAGAGAGACGGTCTCACTGTGTTGCCCAGGCTGGTCTTGAACTCCTGGGCTCAAACACTCCTCTTGCCTTGGCCTCCTAAAGTTTTGGGATTGTTTAGGGGGATGAGGAGAGATGGGCAAGAAGCAGTTCATAAAGGTGGGACTATATTATCAGTACAGCAAATTAAAGAATAAAAAAAGTACTTCTTTTTATATTTCAGCTCCAGCAGCCAGCTGTTTTTAAAATAGTTACTAATGTTCTCCCCAAAGAAAGTTAAGATCTGGTACATCCACCTGTTAGAAATCTATTGGCTTTTTGTTTCTTCATTCCTCAGTAATTGTGGTAAACCTTTTTTTTCTTCCCCACTCTAAGAAGAGTAAAAGTGCTAAAGATTTGGAGTCAGAAGATCTGGGTGTAAGTCTTGGCTCCATCATTTATTAGCTATGTTGTCCTGGGAAGATGACAGTCCTTAGTTCCTCAGTCTGTAAAATGAAAATAGTAATTCTTGCCTCTACCTTCCTCACAGTGTTGTTATGAAGATCAGATATGTATGAATGTAGTCAGTAAACTAAGTGTTAATTATCATTGTCCGCTGGAGTTGAGATGGCAAAGGAAAAGAGTGTTTGTGTGTGTGAACAGACTAAGAGAAGGCTTTAGAGACCCCTGAAGCTACTCTCCTACCCAGGACTAAAGTATCCTTGAGAGAACAGTAGCAGATGTTATGCTCCTGTGTGCTAAGTTCTTTATATGTTTTATTGACAACAGCTATAGTGGTAAGTGCATTCTGAACCCCTTCTTACAGATAGGGAAGCTGAGGCACAAGGAGATTAACCAGCTGCCAAAGTTCACAGTTAGTGCATGAAGAAACCAGGCAGTATGGCTCTGAGCCCCTCTCAACCCTCCTAAGCACTGTGCTGTACTGTCTGCCTATCAGTATCTCAGGAGACATTCCGTCTCTCAATCATTTGTTCTCAAACGGGAGTTTCAAAAAGTAAATCAAACTTTGAAAAAACATTTTAGTAATGTTATTTTCCCTGGGATAAAGGATGATTTCCCCAGATTTCTCCCAAGTAAGACTATGTCTATCAACATGCACAAAATGGAATAACAGTCACTAGGCTACCTGCTGGCGTTTCACTGCGAAAGGTGAAGATTAACTGGAACCATGCTCATTTGCTATACTTACATAATCTAACATCACAAGCCATGAAATTAATTTGCACTCTTCTTTTGTTTTTGTTGTTGAATGCCTAAGAACTTTTCTAGAGATTTTTAAAGGCACTGTCAGATCATTGGAGTGGAGTAATCACTCCAGATGTATAATCTGCTTAACCTTCTGTCTTGAAGTCTAATTGTTTATGTGTAAGAAATAATTGTTAGAAACATTTAATAATGTACAAAGTAGTCTGTAATGACACTGTTCAGTACATTTTTGTATTTTTTTGTTACATCCAACTTTATGTAAATATACTCAAAGAAGCTTGATAATAAAATGTATTTCTGTATCGCCATACTTTTCCATGTAAAAACCTGAGCCTGTCTGTAATAGAGGTATACAAAGAAAATTTTATTTGGTTGTGTTATTTTCCCAGGAGTCTTAGTCATAGAACTATTTTGAAAACAGTATTTGTAAATGGAACTAATGCTATATTTAAAAGCACTGATTTTTTTTTTTAACCTGCCAAAAATAAAAAAAACCAAAAACCTCATTTTTACAATTTTATACTAAATTTGAGGTGATTATCTGGGGGGTCTCATTTCTTGGAATAGAAGTTTGGAATTATGATAAACTGTTCAGGAGCTACCACCAAACTATTCGACTCTTGTAACTACCAGAAAGAAGACTTAGAAAAACTAAAAACCTAGTATCAAATACATTTTCTAGTTTTAAAGCTATAAAGTACCGCCATACTCTTCCTCCTTCATTTGAAAAACTTTCACAGATTTGGGAGGGAACAACTGTGGACATTCACATCTTTCAAAAATTCTCCCAACCAAGTCTTTGGAAAAGAAAAATAAATAAGGAAACAGTAAGAGTGACCAGGAATGGCCCAAGGCAAGGAAGCATCTGACAATAAGGCCTCCATGTTCCTTCACATAGGGTGAGTCAGAGTGCTAGCCTGACCTCAGTGAAGCAAAAGCAGCAACAAAAAGCAACGGCTCGCTACTCTGCTGAATTCAAGACATATGACTGGTACATTCTTTTTCTTGAATCTTTCAATTTAACAATTCCTGAGAATGTCTATGTTTCCAGCACTAATATAAAGATTTTGAGCCAAAAAAATGAGAGCTTAATATGAAACTAAAACTCAACATTTATCTGAAAATAAGAACTAGCTCAATTTAGAAAATTATTCTTCCTAGGCAATCTACATGTACTCATATTTCAAGCACATGTCAGGTTTATTGTTTTTTACTGTGACTTTTTTAATTTTAAAAAATTAATTTTACTTATAAAATTCACAGAAGCATAAGGTAGAAAATCCAGACACCAAGTCTCTTCCCACCCCTCAAACCCACTTTCCAGCCTAGGAGATTTAATAGTGATTACTGGGCATCCATTACTTTTTGTAGGAAAATACGTGTTACAGAACAGAAAACCAGTCTACACTAGCATACTAGTTTCTATGAAATTACTTGTAAGTACTTAAATGTAACTTTTCTCCTTCAACAGAAATGGGATCGTAACTAAACTTTTGCATCCTACTTTTTTCAACTTACTTTTTAGAAATCTTTCTATGTCAGAACATACTGCTCTAAACCAGGCACAGTGGCTCACACCTGTAATCCCAGCACTTTGGGAGGCTGAGGCAGGAGGACTGCTTGAGGCCAGGAATTCAACCCCAGCCTGGGCAATATAGCAAGACTCCACACCTCTTTAAAAAAAAATCGCTCTAACTCATTTTTAGAAATAATCAGTCCCTTGTGAATAGCCATGTAAGCTGCTTCCAGGTTTTATTAAGCCAATCAGTGCTCATGTTTACTTTTTAAAATAAATTGGAAATACAGCAACTAGCTTTATTAATCCAAGGAAACATAATTTCATAATAACATAAAATTGAAAACACACTTTTGTACCAAAAGTCAGTCACAACCTAAAAGCTCTATAATTTTTGGTTGTATCACATATGACATGGGTTATTCTTAATGGCTGTGAAGAGATGAAATACTTTTAACACATTACCTGCAATGTATGAAATGTGTTTTTATTTTATTTCTTAGGCAGGCTGAGAGGTAAAAAGTCCAAGCTGAAATATCACCGCCAAGCCAGCTCACTGAACCCCGCTACAGGTGATATAGAGGGTTTTGACTGACATTCGTTCATCTGATGCCTTCCTCCATGAAGTCTTTGATGAGGCAGCAAGGCAAAAAAGTTAAATCTCTCTCCCATCTTCTTAGGATTCATTAACATGTCATAACCCTGAAGTAACTGCTGCCTCGTTGATGGCTCATCTGATTTACCTAAAAGAACCTGAAAAGAAAAAAATTCTCAGCTCAAAATGTGATTTCTAATTATAAAGAGGGTGAATCATGGGGTGCTTATTAAAAATGTAGGCTGGCTCACATCTGTAACCCCAGCACTTTGGGAAGCCAAGGCAAAAGAACTGCTTGAATCCAGGAGTTCAAGACCAGCCTAGGCAATATGGTGAGAGTTCATGTCTACAAAAAATAAAAACATCAGCAGGGCTGGTGGTGTGCACTTGGCTACTTGGGAAGCTGAAGCAGAAGGATGACCTGAGCCCAGGAGGTTGAGGCTACTGTGAGCCATGATCATACCACTGTACTCTAGCCTGGGTGATGACAGAGTAAAACCCCGACTCGAGGGAGAAAAAAAGGTTGCTGTGACCCAGACTTATGGATTTGTTTTTTAAACAAACATCCCCTGGTGATCTGGTGACAGTAAGGTTTAAGCGTCCTCAGAAGAACAGTTAGGAAATTTGTACCTGTGAACAAGGTTTTCTTAATAACAGGAACACCTCTTTGAAGTCTTAACTCTACCTCACTTGGAGATGCATGAAACTTTTTTTTTTCCTGAGTATAGTCTCACTCCATCGCCCAGGCTGGAGAGCAGTGGCACACTCACAGCCAACCCGGTGTTAACCTGCTGGGCTCCAGCAATCCTTTTGCCTCAGCCTTCCAAGTAGCCAGAACTACAGGCTAAGATTTATCTAAAAAAACCTGAAAAGAAATTTTTTTTTTCTTTTTTGGCTAAGAGATGCATGAAACTTACCAGCAGATGTCTGGTGATACTAAATCCTACACTACCTGAAGAGACTAGAACAACAGGAATCTGCCTAAAACTAAGAGAGCATTAAGCCAGGGGAACTTTTGAAACACGACAAAATGAAAATATTTAATGATAGTTAAATACAGTAAAGCTCACCTTCAGTCGGACATCAATACCCATGTTTTGTAAAAATGTGTGTTGATTTATTGGGCCCAGAGAGGCTACTTTCCCCTGTGCCATTCTTCGCAAATAGCTGAAGTCCACATCAGCGGTTAGGTCTGCTGTTCCTGGGGCAGTTAAGACATCATGAAGCTTGTGGCCACAAAACCCCTGGAACACAAGGAAATGAGTTTTTGCCCTTTATGGTTATCATCAAGATTAAAGAAACACCGTATTAGTACATGTTTACATAGCAGGTGTTACAAAGAAAATATGCCCTAAATCGATGGTTCCCAAAATCTATATGCAGTAGCACCCTTTCTTCATAAGAGATGCTACATGGAAATCCCGATATAAAAGTGCAGTGTCAGATGCCTGAAGACAGACCCTTAACATAAAGTCACTGAACGCTTTCACTAATGGCTAAGTGGTGAAATAGAGGAGATCCCATTGATTCTCTCTGAGTTCATCCAGAGAATTACCTAGCCAGAGAACATGTATGCATGTTTTACAAAGTACTATCCGTCAACCAAGGGCCTCAGAATTCCCGGAGAGTACATTACGGGCCTCCGCCCAGACCTAGCCAGTCAGAATCCTAGAGGCAAGGCAAGAGAGCCAGCATTTTTAACACACCTTCAGGTTATTCTTAGATACAATAAAGTTAGAAAGTAATAACCACATATCCAGAAAATGACTCGTAGCATCTAGTTCAATTAAAGTATATGAAATTCTAAACTGTACCCCACATTTTTAAAATAAAGTATATTAAACAATTCAACATATTTAAAGAACACTAAGAAAGGCTGTCGGAAGGAGAAAAAAAAACGATGGAAATATGATAGGAAACATTTGAATGGGTAGTAGCTAGGTTAAATATGTGAGGAGAGCTGGACTCGGTGGCTCAGCCGTAATCCCGTGCCTTTGGGAGGCTGAGGTGAGTGGATTGCCTGAACCTGCGGGTTCAAGACCCGCCTGGGCAGCGAAACCTCATCTCTACAATAAACAAAAAAATCGGTCAGGCGTGGTAGTTCATGCCTGTAATTCCGGTTACTCGGAAGGCTGAGGCGGAAAGATCGCCGGAGCCTAGCAGGCGAGGCTATGGTGGCCAGGAGCGGCCACTGCACTCCAGTCTGGGCGACCGAGTGAGACTCCAACTCAAAAAAAAAAAAAAAAAAAAAAATCTGTGAGGAAATACCAAACTTTTTGACTTGAGGGAAAGATGGGAATGACAGAAAAATTTAAGAATGTGAAGAAAGTCTTTCCATTTGTATTAACTTAGAAGCTTACTATGCAAACCTAAGTTCTCCAACTAAAGAAGACAGCAACAACTCAGATCCTGTTCAAAGGAGAGTTGAACAGGGGATGAGGGGTTGGAATAAGATCTAAGGTCAAGGGAAATTATAATAATATGAATTAATGTAATACAACAATGCTAGGTTTCTATTTTTTTTTTGTAGCCGCCAAAATAAAGATCTTCAGTGAAATTTAGGATTCAAAATGAAATCCTGATAAATCATATTAGAGTCATACATACTCTGAAGGTATCTGTCTTTGTTCCATCATGACCATAATCAGCAATCAGCACAGCGCCTCCTGTTAGCGCGATGCGTTGAGAAAGCTCCTGAATGACAACACCAGCATCAGGACACACTTCCACATGATCCCTTGTTTCGTCATGCTGGCAAGGGAATCGTTGAAAGAATCAAAACACACCAGTCAAAGGAACTGCTTCCTAGCTTTTCAGGTTTTCTACAATGAGCATTTCCTACTTTTAAGAAAAATAAAGACCTTCTCAATATGAGTATATTCTTGACACTGAACTTTGCACATAACACCCTTTTAACTATACACACTCCTTGGCTCTTTGATGCTATCCGCCTGGTTTACAAGAACATTTTAATCTCTTTCATAAAAAGGGAAGTGCCTTCCCAATCTCCTGGTGTGTTATCATTTTATTTAATATAAAATTATTTTCTGGTCAGGCGTGGTGGCTCAAGCCTATAATCCCAGCACTTCAGGAGATGGCTTGAGCCCAGGAGCACAGCCTGGGCAACATTGTAAGTCTCCATATCTTGGGGGAAAAAAAAAAAAATTAGCGGCCGGACTCGGTGGCTCAGCCTGTAATCCCAGCACTTTGGGAGGCCGAGGCGAGTGGATGGCCTGAGCCCGCGGGTTGGAGAACCGTCTGGGCAACTTGGCGAGACCTCGTCTCTAAAATAAATTTAAAAATAAGAAAAACTAGCCGGGCATGGTAGCATGCGCCTGTAGTTCCAGCTACTTGGAAGGCTGAGGTAGAAGGATCGCCAGAGCCCAGCAGGTCTAGGCTGCGATGGCTGGGAGCAGCCACTACACTCCAGTCTGGGTGACAGAGTGAGACTCCAATTCAAAAAAAAAATTAGCGTACAGTCCCACTACTTGGGAGGCTGAGGTGGCAGAATGGCCTGAGCCCAGGAGGTCGAGGCTGCGGTAACCATTATCGTGCCACTGTATTCCAGCCTGGGTGACAGAGTGAGACCCCAAACTCCAAAAATAAATCAGTAATAAAATTATTTTCTGTCATATCATACAAAATATATTCCACTAGTTTGAAAACATGAGAAAGGGACTTTTGTCTGCCTAAAATGGTGCCTGGCTCTTAACAGGCTCTGAAAAAAATTCTGCCTAAAGAGCAATGATATAAATCCACCATAACAAAGCAGATCCTATTAAGTATATAACGATGCCCTGTTAGAGCAGAAACTATACCAGCGGCATGCCCCTACCTCTAGAAACATCAGCTTACAAACTGTGCCAATGTACCTGAGATCCTTACTATCCAAGATATTTCATTATTAGCTAAGGGTCCACAATAAGTGTGGACTAGCTTAAAAAGTGAAATGGCAATAAATACAAATACCTATCAGCCTGACTAATATATATGAAAGTTCACTAATTCCTGAGCTTGCAGAACATTTGATTTTTTTTTCCTTTATTATGAAAACACATTAATTTTTGTTCCCTTCTAATACCTTACTAAAAATGCAGTAATCACTTGCCCTGATGTCGGCTATGGTGGCACAGGTGTAACAGGTGAAAAGTCAGACTTAGGGTAGACTCTCAGCCTTTTCTATGCTTGCTGGTAGACAAGTACAACCTTTCTGAGTGTGTTTCTTCATTATATACAATGTCTATAATGTATGCATATGTATATACATAAAATGTACATTATATAGTCTTGTAAGGATTATATAACGTTAACCATTTAGCCCCTATAAAAACCCTTTAGTCAGCCTCACCAGGCACCATCTGATACACCTTGGCTTACCATGCTGACATTCTTACTACCTCAGACTTCAAGAAGATGCCAGCTTGTATTACCATTCACTGCATTCAAGTGGAAAGAAAAATTCACTCCTTCCTTCTTAAGTGAATACTAATCAAGAACTAAAAAGAATCACAAATCCCAGGGCCAGGAGGTTAGCTCTTGGTAGTTCTATGAATGTTTGTCATTGAGGTAAAATTATGTAGCTGAAAAAATGGAAGTATTCACAAGTGTTCAGTCTGATACTTTAACTTATATTTCACAAAGGAAACTTAATTCATAGGTTTATGTTTAAAAGCTCTTATGCTTTTAAAGCTGAAAGTTTCTGGGTGGGAAGTTCTCAGTTAAGGTCCACAAAGTAGAAATCGTCTTTCAGAGGTAGAAAAAACAGAAATAAGAAAAAGGCAAGCTGAAGCTTAGACAGTCCTGAGAAGTGCTGGGATTTTTTGAATCTTTAAACAATCCCAAGACAGACTCTTGGGATTATTCCTTGGAGTCAACAGAAAGCAGCAGTAAATATATTTTGGCAGTCTTGAATCAAATTTCAATCTGGGTGGAATTATGGGGGAAAAGTCACACTCTAGCCCAAAGAGTGTTAAGAACTGAACTTACCTAATACTCATACAGTTTTTTTGATAATTAAATGAAAAGATACAAAGTACTCAATAAATGTTAGCTTCTATTGTTGTTTAATACAGTCTGTACTATACTGGTTTCACAGACGTCAACTCTTCCTGTAAAGTAGACCATATCATCATCATTTGACAGTCAGGAACCTAGGGTAAACAAAGGTAAGGGACTTGGCAAGTAAGCACTTACCAACTTTATCTCTTACTACATGACATGAAGGTCACACACTTAAGAAATGACTTTAACACAGGCTCTTGACTAAAGTCTCTGTTCTTTCACTGTCAGTAAAAAGTACCTCAGATGTTGCTAGCAACGCCTCCGTAAAACCACTCTAAAACAGTAAATCAGAAAATAAGCCTTTGAAGATTCTATTAGCACTAAAAGGAACTTAGACAAAGAAAAAAATGTATTCCTACTTGTATGAAGGCTTCTGCTGGGGTGGCACAAGGCGCCAAAACAAACCTCAGTTTGTCAGAAACTTGCGGCTCAATGTCAATGAGTACTTCTCGCCATCCTTGTGGGGTTTTCTGAACACAAAGTAACACACAGAGACAAGGTTTTGCAAGTCTGTTCTCAAAACTTGCCTGTATCAAAAATATCTTTCTCCTCTTATAAGTAACAGTTACAGAGCATTTTACTATTTCGAACTGTTTAAATACATTACTTTATTTTCCTCTGAGCAATGAGTAGACTAATAAATACAAAGTATCCATGTCATAAGGGAGAAGCAATGACACAGATGAAGCTGTACACATAAGAAAATAAACAGCATGCAAAGTGACCAAAAGGTGGAAATGGACTCAGAGAATATTCAGGAGCTTTTGCTAACAAATTACTGCACAAAGAGATCTGCTCTTAGTCTTAGAATGCCAAATCTTAAATTCCTTCACAAAAAGAATGAAGAAAAATTCTAATATTTGGAATTTTAGAAAATGTTGGCTGAGTGCAGTGGTGCATGCCTATAGTCTCAGCTACTTGGGAGGCTGAGACAGGAGGATGGCTTGACTCCTGGAGTTTGAGACTAGGCTGAGTAACAAAGCGATCATCTCTTTATTGTTTGTTTGTTTTTGTGAGTTGGAGTCTCACTCTGTTGCCCAGGTTGGAGTGCAGTGACTCGCTGCTCACGGCCACTGCAGCCTCGACCTGCTGGGGTCAGGGTATCCTTCACCTCAGCCTTCCAAGTAGCTGGAACCACGGGTGTGCACCACCACACCCAGCTAAATTTTTATTTATTTATTGTAGTGTCAAAGTCTTGCCAAGTTTCCCAGTCTGGTCCTGAACCCCTGGCCTCAGGCAGTCTTCTTGCCTCTGCCTCCCAAAGTGCTGAGAGTACAGGTGTGAGCCACCACACCCAGCTTAACGACCATCTCTTTAAAAACTAGGAAAAAACTGTTCAAGTAATTCCTCCATTGCACCATAGCCAGTTACCATCATCTTACATTCTCCCACTTCTTTATCCTAGAAGTAAGATTCTTAACTATCCCAGAACTAAGATTTCTCTTTAATACTTCAGTTCTGCCTTTCAATTATTGATATACATCAAAATTCCAAGTAATAGTTTAAAATAACTCCAACAACATTCATATACGAAATAGATAACATAAATGTTCATTCTTGCAACACAAGCCTTTTATATTCAATATAGACATGAGTTTTTCCCCAGTCAATACCTGAAACTTATGCACAGGGAGAACATCAAAAAATTCATGTGCAAGATAAAAGCTGTACCCTATTTAAAAAGAAAAAAATTAATGTTTCAGCATTTTATGGCAATTAATTCTTTTGAACATCAGCTGTAAAAAAGAAAAGCCTAACTCTTCCACAATCATCAGCACCACAGAATCACCCACATCTTCATGGAAAGCCTACACTTCAGAACACATAAGGAATAACCATCACTGTTCTCATTTTCCTCATTAAGGGTAGAGAACCCAGGCACCTGAATTATAAGTTCCATCTTTATCACTGTGCCTGAAAAAAATCAGAACTCAGATTTGTTAGCTGGAAGGGGGATTCGAATTCTACAAAATGATCTGGCAGGCTGAGGCCAGAAATGGCTGTAGATGCCTAGCCCAAGGTCACACCGCCACTTTAGGTTTGAGCCAGACTCCTCCACATTCCTGCCAGCGCAGGGATTTTACTACCACACCTTGCTTTTCTTGAGACAAGCAAGGATTTTGAAAAGGTTAGGTAACTGGGCCCGGCACAGTGGCTCACGCTTATAATACCATCACTTTGAGAGTCTGAGGTGGGGGTACTGCTTGAGCCCAGGAGTTCGAAATCAGCCTGGGCAACATAAGGAGACCTCACGTCCACAAAAAAATTAGCCGGGTATGGTGGCGCATGCCTATAGCCCCAGCTACTTGGAAGGCTGAGGTGGGAGGATTGCCTGAGCTCAGGAGGTCAAGGCTGTGCTGAGCTGTGATCGTGCCACTGCACTCCAACCTGGGTGACAGAATGATACCCCAATTGAAACAGGAAAAAAATTTGTTGAGCCAACTGAGCCAAACCCACCACAAACACAGCCTCCTGGAGCCCCTGGGGCCTAGGGCTGCTTCGCCATCAGTACTTTTTTTTTTTTAACATTGTCTTTGGGGAACTACAAAAAAGCACAACGATGATTGACATTTTTTTGTTTTGTTTTCACAAAACTACCTGAAAGACATCGCTCCCTAACATCAGGCAATTTTACTTACTAGTATGATGCTCTTTTCTAGGAAAAAAGTAAGTCATTCTCCATGAATAAGGAAGGGATTTGGCAGCCATAATTTATCATCCATCCTATTGCTGTAAAAAGTATGGTCCAGTCACCACAGTGGGGCTGGGATCAAAATTCCTTCACTAATCCATGTAAAGTAATTACCTTTCGGAACGTCCTGCAGATCTCGGTACCAGGAAACTGGAACCCCGGACTTAGTGACACCTTTCATGTACACTGGGGCTCCAGCATCGCGCTCTAATGGGACCTTCTCCTCAGTCAGCGTCACTGCTTGAACCTCACTTAATTTTTGGCTCACCTCTACCAGATGTACTGAAATGTCACAGTTTTTCAGCACAGACCCAAGCTGACTGAACACCTTAATACAGAAAGAAGGAAAAAAAATACTGGCAAAATACAATGTGTATTTTAGACTTTAGGTTTTCTAATCATTTACATTAATGATTTAGTCATGTCACAATAAAAGCAGTTTTTGGCTTCAGAGAGATTTGTCCTTCCCAAGCCCTCTCCAGTAGTCTATAACAATCATAACCTATTAGCGTTATTAAGAATAATCTACATAGAAATGGACATTGCACAATTTGGCTTCCTAATGATAAATTATGATTAACAAGTGAAAATAAAAGATTTAGCATCTAGTAAAAACAATGATTCAGAGTATGAAGTCTAAGAAAAGACAAAGGGAATAAAATGCATAGAGCCTTGATTTGATGAAGCCTCCATGTCTATGAAATAATCTCATCTTTGAGATGATGAAACTATATTGTGTCAGAGAATTAAATGTGAATGGCATTAATAACTTGACAGCTTTTCTCTAGGCTTCTACCACATTTCCAATTTTTAGCTTCACAACATTTTTTTACTGTTGTAAACATGTGAGGGAAGAAGGAAAATACTAATGTTTTATCAATCTTTTAAGGATAAAAACTCAATATCAAAAGGATAAAGTGTGTCAATATTATTTCTCATTTGAATTTAATTTTCACTTGTAATCTGCCTTTTACTTTTGAGATACGAATATGCAGCTACAAACTGAAAATATGAACATAATTTTTCCCAGTTTAGTTTTGACATCAAACTACACATGGAAAAACTTCCCAAGAGGAAAAATCTTTCAGACAGTAAGATAAAAAATAAAAACAAGAAATACTTCTTTGGCTTTTTTCTTTATATTCTTTTAAATTATTTGGCTTTTTGAGTATGACTTAATACAGAAAAGCATCCTTCACACATTTCAAGGGCTGTAGACTTGATTTTTAAAGTACTTGAACAAGAAAATATATTATTATTATTATTATTATTATTATTATTTTAGTTGGAGTCCCACGTCAGCCTTCCAAGTAACTGGAACTACAGGCGCACACTACCACGCTTGGCTAATTTTTGATTCATTGTAGAGATGAGGTCTCTCCAAGTTGCCTGGGCTGGTCTCGAACCCATGGGCTCAGGCAATCCACTCACCTCGGCCTCCCAAAGTGCTGGGATTATAGGCTGAGCCACCAAGCCCAGCCAAAAAATATTATTTGAGAACCTTATTAAATATCTTATCTTCAAATGACTTTGCTAATTTTAAAAAAATATAAAAGAGGCTAGACATGGTGACTCACACCTATAATCCCAACATTTTGGGAGGCGAGATGACTGCCTTAACCCTAGGGGTTTGAGACCAGCCTGGGCAACTTAGTGAGACCTTGTCTCTACAATAAACAAAACAAAACAAAAAAATTACCTGGGTGTGGTGGCGCACACCTGTAGATCCAGCTGCTTGGAGAGCTGAGGCAGAAGGATCACCTGAGCCCTGCCTGTTGAGGCTGCAGTGGCTGTGAGTGTGTCACTGCACTCCAGTCTGGGTGACCAGACTTCAATTCAAAACAAATATATATAAAAGAGAGCCCTGGAAATTTAAATCAGTGATTTTGTTTTCTTCCTTCGCCCAGAGATGAAGTAATCAGGATTCTTTGTCAGCTGTTTATACATTTGTTAAAAAAAATCCTTCACTTTCCAATTTAAAGCAAAAATCATATAGTATCAAGAAATCTAAATTTATATTAAGTATGTATTTTGTTTTTTACGTTAAATTGCCAAGTATGTACAAAATAAACTCAAAAAAATCTACTGAGTTCCAAAATAGTAAAAACGACAAAAATTTAATAAATATTATTACTTATCGGGTACAATAAACAATTATCCGGCTGGGCTCGGTGGCTCAGCCTGTAATCCCGCGCCTTTGGGAGGATGAGGTGAGTGGATTGCCTGAGCCCACGGGTTCGAGACCCGCCCGGGCAGCGAGACCTCACCTCTACAATAAATCAAAAAATCAGCCGGATGTGGTAGTGCATGCCTGTAATTCCAGCTACTCGGAAGGCTGAGGCTGAAAGATCGCCGGAGCCCAGCAGGTCGAGGCTGCGGTGGCCGGGAGCGGCCACTGCACTCCAGTCCGGGCGACAGAGTGAGACTCCAACTCAAAAAAAAAAAAAAAAACAATTATCCACCTTTTTTATGTTTTTGTAAAATACTAGGTAGACTGATACAATTAGAATGATACAAGGAAGAATATTCACCAACTGATTAAAGAAATGAGACATGACCTTGCCCTTAGAGTCCTCCTCCTTCTACCCTCAGAAGTCACCACCATTCTGACTCTTAATCATTTCCTGACCTTTCTTTATAAGTGTTATCAAATATGTTCATATCACCAAACAAATATTGTTTAATGTTGGTTATTCTTGGATTTTATATAAATACAATCATGGGATATGACTTCGTTTGCAAATTGCTGTTTTTACTCGTCTTGTCTCATGCTGAATATTGCTGCATTCTGCTGTGATTTCCCACATTCTCACACTTGGTGTTCTACTGCAGGACAGTACACCAATTCACTGCTCCATTTCCCCATCTATACGCATTTGGGTTGTTTCCAGTTTGGGTTATTTTAAACAATGCTGCTGTCTTCTTGTATGCCTCTCCTGATACACAGACACTAGTTTCTCTCGGGTATATCACTAACAGTAAAACTGCTGGGTCACACAGCAAAAATGACTTTGATGTTGGCAACAATGCCCAGCAGACTTTCATGGTTGTACCAAGCTCCATGCCCACAAGCAGCACATGAGAGCATCCACTGCTCCACGCATTCCCATCCTCACAAAGACCTGGTGTTGCCAGAGTTTGACAGTTGTTCCAGTCAGGTGAGGGTTACGGTGGCATCTCTCCATGACCTGAATTTTCATTTACTGGACTATCGACGAGACTGAGCATCTTTTAATCGGCCACTTGGATTTCCTGTTTTATGAAGGGAACTGTTTGCATCTTTGCCCAGATTTTTTCTTGAATTATGTCTTCTCACTGATTTAAACGAGTTCTTTATATAGTCTAACTACTAGTTTTTTGTTGGTTATTGTGTTACAAATAACTTCTCCCACTCTGTGGCTTGTCTAATCACTCTCTTTATGATATCTTTGAAGAACAAAAGTTCTAATTTCTTTCCAGAACAAAAAAGTTCTTAATCATAATGTGCTGAAATTGTTCATCTTTCCCTTTATGGTTTCTGCTTTTTACATAATTTTTAAAATTTCCCTATTTCTCCCATAATATCTTCTAAATGTCTCCTATTTTTAGCTTTCACATTCTTCCCCATCATTTTTTAAGTTTACTACAGACAACAACAAGTAATGATTCATGACATTATTCTGACATTATATTTTTGCTGAGAAATATGAGAGTCAGGAGATAGGACTAAAAGCCAAGGAAATCAACAAAGTTTGCAAACCCAGTAAGACATAGCAAGATTCACATACATGAGTTAAAGACATTATTTTATTACCTACCCTCAAAATATCTCCCATGAGGGTACCCCTACCTGGGCCCAGTTCCACCAGCTGGAAAGCTACACTTTTTCCAGTGGCTATCCATTCACTGATGAACCATATCCCTAGTAGCTGTGACAAGGAAAGAAATACAATAAAGTATTATAAAGTACACCACATTATAAAACTTAATATAAATATGCACTCACATTAGAAAGCAAAATGTTTACAAACAACTTGTTACGCAATATGTACACATATGTACACATACATAGGAATTTCACTGAAATGATGTCATGACATAAACCACTTAGGAAGATTAATAATAGGGGAAAATAGTTATGAGGCAGCCTCATAACTATAAAAAGTCCCATGACACAGATAAGAAGATATCACTGACAGAAAGGTGATATTTGAAAGCAAACTGAGCCGGGCTTGGTGGCTCAGCCTGTAATCCCGTGCTTTGGGAGGCTGAGGTGAGTGGATTGCCTGAGCCCGCGGGTTCGAGACCCGCCTGGGCAACTTGGTGAGACCTCAACTCTACAATAAATCAAAAATTAGCCAGGCGTGGTAGAGCATGCCTGTAGTTCCAGCTACTTGAAAGGCTGAGGCGGAAGGATCGCCTGAGCCCAGCAGGTCGAGGCTGCGGTGGCCGGGAGCGGCCACTGCACTCCAGTCTGGGCAACAGATGAAAGTGATTATGCCACTTCTTCAAATCCATATGATTTAAATGACGACATGGCTCTTACATACAATGTTTTTCAATACCTGGATTCTACTTCCTCTTGAGCACTATGTCCTATTTCTAAATTCATCAAAGGTACTTATATGAGAATAAATGAACTAGCAAGGGAGACTTCTACTGTGGCTAAATCATGGCCGGGGCTGGAGAGCTTGTCTTGCTGCCACTAGTTCTTCAGTGCTCTTTCATCTCTTCTCTCTTCTGTCTTGGGTACTCTCTACCTCTCTCCTCACCTTTCCTTCTGTCTCTCTTCCTTCCTCCATTCTCATGTTTCATCTGATTATTTCTTCCATCCTCTTCACTTCCACCTGCTCTCTTTCCTTCTCTTTGCCCCTGTTCCCTCCATTTCCTTTCCTACGGTGAAGTATAAACTGTTCACGTGGCCTCTCCACCCTTTCTCTCCTCCACTGGCTCTCCATCCTCTCAGCATATCAGCTACTAAAAAATTAACTTTTATGAATCACAAACAAAGCTGTGAAATACTATTACAGAATCACACAACTTGATCTGCTCACAAACATTTACACATAGTTTCATTCGTTTGACTATTACCTCTCCAAAGATCTGACTTATTTCAGGTGAGGTAATGAAATCTCCTTTTTCTCCTAGCATGTCACGGCAAACATAATAACCCTGAATAAAAAGAGAAAATGGAGAAAAAACAAATTAATTTTCAAAGAAAGCCTTTTAAAACACCCTCCAAAAGGTTACATAATGTATAAATGAAGCAAGCTAAACAGAGTGTTTACCTAAATTTCACAAAATAATAGTAATTTGCAAAACTGGTAGAAAACAATTACTCCTCGACTGCAACGGGGCTGCCATCACCTCCAGCTCTACACTGCATGCCCTTCCTGTCCCCCCACCCCCACCCCCAGCATGGGGAGATCCCACCCACCCCCTCCAGCCCCCTTTCCAGAATTCTACCACTTTCTGTCTCACATTGGCCGTGCCTGCTGGTAACGTAGTCAGTTTCTTGACCTGGTGCTGGTGACATGGGAGTGCTCACTTTGTGAAAATGCATTGAGCTGGACACTTGTGACTTGTGAACTTTTCTATATTAATATCATGTCTCAATAAGAGGATTTTTTTTTCCCCTCACTTAGCCCCACTTGTCCACACAGTCATGCCACTGCAAATTCTCTCCTTCTCCCTTTTCATGGCTTCCTGGCAATCTAATACTCATCCTTTGAATCTGCTCAAATGCCACTTTTGCTGACCCCCTCAGCTCTCCAACCTGAGAACAAAACCAGTGCTACCTTTTCTGAGCTTATTTATATATCTACGCTCTTCACCAGAAAGCATAGTTGCTTGCAGGAGAGGACTGTCTTGTTTATCTTCACATCCCAAGTTTTAGCATATGCCTAGCCTTCAAGAAACACTCAAGAATCGTCTGCTAAAAAAAAATTTCGTTTCTCAATCCCCTCCCCTCCCTTTTTTTGAGTCAGGTCTCACTCTGTCACCCAGGCTGGAGTGCAGTGGCACAATCACAGCTTACCACAGCCTCAACCTTCTAGGTTCAAGCGATCCTCCCACTTCAGCCTCCCAAGTAGCTGGGACTACAGATACACACTACCACATCCAGCTTATGTTTTACTTCATTTTTTTTTTTTTTTTGAGTTGGAGGCTCACTCTGTTGCCCAAGCTGGAGTGCAGTGGCATGCTCATGGCTATCACAGCCTCGACCTGCTGGGCTCAAGGTGATCCTCTGCCTCAGTCTTCCAAGTAGCTGGAACTACAGGCACACCCCACCACACCCGGCTAATTTTTTGGTTTATTGTAGAGATGAGGTCTCACCCAGTTGCCCAGGCTGGTTTTAGACTTATGAGCTCAGGCAATCCTCTCACCTCAGCCTCCCAAAGTGCTGGGATTATAGGCGTGAGACACCGCAGCCGACCTGTGTTTTATTTTTGTAGAGGTAAGGTCTCACTATGTTGACCAGGCCGGTCTTAAGCAATTTTCACACCTCGGCCTCCCAAAGTGCTGGGACTACAGGCGTGAACGACCATGCCTGGCCCTCAAGCTCCCGTTCTACCCCTTTTCTTAACAGGTGACATGAGCTCCTGTCCCACACAGGAATTAAAGAATGTTATAAAGTACAACTTCTTCAGCTTCCTGACCCTACCTGATTCTACCTGATCCCATTCCCTCCTTGGGACTCAGGATGAAATGTCCCCTTCCCTCTTATCCAAACATAACCCCTCACCCATGCTCTGGACGACCGTTTCTCATGCAACTCCCATGGGTCCTTTTCATCATCCTCTCTCTCAACCACCTTCAACTTTTTCCCTTCGGCCTTTTAATTCAATCAAGTCACTCCCATCTTTAAAATTTTTTCATTGCACACAACTTCCCCCCTTCTAGGCTTTCTCCTTTCCTTTCCTAAGTAAGCATTTTAGGGACATTTACCCTTCTTTGTGTTATGAACCACTCTGGTGGTCCAGTGAAGCCCAGACTCCTTCATGGAGTGTTTTTAAATGCATGGAACTCAAAATGCACAGAATAACAAAAGAAAGAAATTGAAAAATACTTATCAAATGTTAGAAAAACAATTTGTGATATATATACTTCTTTGCCAGTGTATAAGAAAAACAACTTGTAATATATGTACTTCTTTACTTGTGTATTAACAAAACATAATCAAGCCAAAGGCTCAATAACGAACAAAGTTCCCAAGTAGGGATGAGTATTTCAAGATACCTTAGGGAAATACCAGTGATTTCTACAGAAAGCAAATCACAGGCATTGCTGGTGCTACCTGGTTGCTGCCTATGTTCATAACTGAAGAAATGCAAAATTTCAGTTAGAAGTTAATGAACATAAAGGCATAACTTTTTTCCATCCAAGTTCATGAACCCCTTAATTTCTATTCAAGGGTCCCCAAAGCCTCTACTCTAAACTTTAGAATTACCCCTGCTTCCTTTCTCTAAGTAGACCCCTCCCCCTGGCTTTATATGCTGATTGCTACATACTGATGACAAGCAAATGTATATATGCATGTCCAGACTTTGTCCTAACTCCAGACTCTTAGAGCCAAATGCCTACTTACTGTCTCTACCTGGTACCATTGTCAACACAATAGGTACAAAATGCAGCTCCTGCCATACCAACTCCCGGGTACCCCTCCAAACTTGGTCTTCTCTGTCTTAACAATCTCAATAGAAGCCACCACCATAACCCAGTTGCTAAAGTTCAAGATCTAGGCATCAGATGATTCCTCCTTTCTGTCACCCAATCCATCAGCAAACCCTGTCAGTCCACTGCTAAGTCTCCAGCTTCTTACCCCACTTTTAAGACCACCACACTAGTCTAAGCCACCTATCTTTCAACCTTGAAAGATCCTTGCCTTGAGGAAACCTCTGGACACTTGAGTTACTCCACAGCATCCAACAGGAACAACCAAAACAACCCCAGAATTCCACAGATGTCATATGTCAACCCAGCAAATGGTGAAATATTCTAAACTAGAGGACTACAGACTGTCACTGCAGGGCTTTGTAGAGCAGTCCAGGACAGGCAGGTCAGAAAACTGTGACAGTGCTTAATCCTACAACAGTAAAGACCCAGACTCTCTGTTCTCAAGAAGAAAACCCAGAATGTGCTTCTAATACCAACTGAGTCACGGCAACACAGACTTTCCAGACACTAAACTGTTTCCAGCCGCCTGCTAGAGCTTTCCACCATGTCCCGTACACTTGGAATTCAGGTATCAGACTGAACTCTTCATCCTTTTCCTCGTTCCTAAAACACCTGTTCTGGGGAAGGGAATGCTCTCCCCCTGCTGCATTCCCTTCTCCCAGAACAGCGAATGCATGCCATCCACCAACAGTCAAGGTAGGAAGGTCACCCTTCCCTCATCCTAAGTCCAGTGGGTCACAGTGTCTCCTAAACTCCTTGGGAATGTGTCCTCTCTCTCCCCTGTACAGGCACTGCCTCTGCCTTGACCCAGTCCTGCCACCAATTGACAAAGTATCTGTCCCAGGGTTGGCTCCTACCCTGGAAAGCCCACCCCAAGCCTGGGCCGAGGACCTTGGGGCTTCTCCCTCCGGGCTTGCACCTCACGTGTCTGCCAGAGGGGGCCTAGTCCTCGGACTACCCACCCCATACCTTGGCTGGGTTGGTCAACACCTCCTTCATGTACTCGGCCACGGTGATGGGGCCAGTGGACTTGATTTTGTACATAAGATGCCGCAGCATCGGCGTCACCGGGTTGCTTTCTGCCGGCTCGTTCCCGGAGCTGAAGGATCTCCCTCTCCAAACAGAGGGAATGACTGAGAAAGACAAATTACACGGCCCCATCAGAAGCTGTAATAGGTGCCGGGCGCAGTGGCTCAAGCCTGTCATCCCGGCACTTTGGGAGGCCGAGGCGAGAGGACTGCTTGAGCCCAGGGGTTCCAGACCAGCCTGGGCAATTTGGTGAAACCTCGTCTCTACAATAAATCAAAAAATAAGCGGGCGTGGTGGCGCACGCCTGTAGGTCCAGGCACTTGGAAGGCTGAGGCGGAAGGCTCGCCTGAGCCCCGCAGGTCGAGGCTGAGGTGGCCGTGAGCGTGGCACTGCACTCCTGCCTGGATAACAGAGTGAGACTCCAACTCAAAAAAAAAAAAAAAATCGTAATAGGTACACGTGCAAGCCACCCGAGCGCTCTCAAAGCAGCCTCGTTAACTCAGAGCCAGGCGGGACCGCGGCCTAACGAGCGCAGCAGGTCCGCAGGGTGCAGGGCAAGCACTCCCACGGCCACGGCCACGGCGTGTCTGCAGCCGGACTCGGGGCTCCAACACAGCGCACCTCCAGGGTGGACGTGAGCCCTTAGAGTCCCCCAACTGAGCAAAGCACCCCACGGGGCTTCCATGGCCACCGGGGCTCGGTGGGACGACGCTCACCCGCGCGCGCCGCGGCGCACAGCGGCCTCAGGCCAACCCTCGCCAGGACACTCACGCCCATCTTCGCAGACGGGAACTCACCGCCCGGGGCTGGGGGCTACGCCGTTTCCGGGAGAAGTCCCGGTCCCCGGAAGTACGTCATGGCCCAAGCGGAAGCAGGCCGTGGACCCCGCGCGTGTGCTCTGCCAGCCATGGCGGCCGCTAAGAAGCCATTGGAGTTCCACGCCAAGAGACCCTGGACCCCCGGGGAGGCGGTAGAAGATCCGGACGAGGAGGACGAGGATGATACCGGTGAAGCCGAGAATGGCTTCTCCCTGGAGGAAGTGTTACGGCTTGGAGGCACCAAGGTAACGGCCACGGGCTCCCGGGGAAGGGAGCAGAGGCGCGGGGTGCCTGGAGGGCGTCCGGGACCCAGAGCCCAGCCTCGGAATGTGTTCGGTGCGCTTCCCGTGCGTCTTTCTACTGCTCTTTACAAAAGAAAATTTTGGAGTTGAGCGATTTGATTTATGCTGTGGTCTTTCTTAGGGTGTAGGCGATCTCTTATTTTATGGACGTGGTGTAACCATTACTCCAGGTCGGAGGGTGACTCTTCTTGGGCCCGACCTCGTGGCATCAGTGTTTTGAACGCCAGTGGTGTTGGAATTTTTCATCTGTGTTCTCACAGGATACTGGCATGTGTTCACTGTACCCCTTTAAGGGAGGGAAACTAAATTTTTAACTGCGGTAGTACAGCAGACGCTGAGTACAGTTATGGAAAAAGTAAACAAGGAAGGACGATAAGGAGTGGGACAGGGTGTTACAATTTTAAATTAGGTGATCGAAGAGCGCACCACTGAGATGTTTGAACAAAAAACCCAAGAAGAGAAAGGAATGAGCTGTGTGTCGTTCCAATCCAGTGGAACTGCAAACGCAAAGTCAGGCTGAAGTGAGCCTCACCTAGTCCGTGAAGTACTATTTTGCTTGGAGACCAGACCTTGAAGGGATGGAGAGTTGGTTATAGATAGGAGGATTGCACCCTTTAGGGGCAGACTCGCAGTTTGCTCTGTGCTTGAGTTATATTTAATTTATACACATGATGCAAACTATAAAGGCACCTGGTGAAAACCCTTCTTTCCCACTTTTAACTCAGCCATGCAGTTTCCCTGATAGGAAGCATTTATTTTTACAAGTGTATTTTATATTTTCCAGCGATGTTATAAACCTTTCCAAGCAAATACATACTATGTGTTCTTTTTTTATGAGTGGTACCGTATATACACCTATCTCTATATTTTGCATTTTTTCTTTTCTGTATCAGTACATAAAGTCCTGTGTCATTGATTTTATGGCTACATAAATCATTGTGTCTATTAACTAACCAGCCATTTATTGTGGATATTTAAGTTGTTGCCTGTCATTTGCTATTTTAAATAATACTATAGTAAGTAGCCTTAAACTTGGATTTTACTCCACATTTGTTGTGTATTTGTAATCTAAATATGTAGAAATGAAACTGCTGGATCAAAGGATAAGTGCCTTGTATTTGGCAAATTGCCATCCGTGGACGTTCTGCCAGTTTACAGTTATAGCAGCTATATATGAGAGTACCTCTTCCCCCACGTCCTCAGCACCACCTGTCATAATTTTACCTTTGTTAATGTGATAGATTAAAATATGAATGTATTGTTGTGTTTTTAATGTGGATTTCTCTACTTAGTGAGGTTGAGCATCGTTTCATATTTTTAAAGAACTCTTTTTTACCTATGAACTGTTTATATCCTTTGCACATTTATCTAATAGGTATCACTTTCTTGCTGATGTGTAGTGACTTTCATCTTAAGGTATTAAACCCAATTACTTTTGTATGAGTTGTTTATATTTTTTTCCAATTTGTCTTTTTTTCTATATCAAAAGAAAAATGTGTGTATGAGACAGAATGATAAATTTACTCATCTTTCCCTTTTTGCGTCCTGAGTTTTATGGCAAATTTTAGGATTTTCCCAATTCTGAAGTCACTTTTTAAAACCGTGTTATGCTTTCCTATTATTTTATGTTTTTATTTTTCACATTCAAATCTTTGATCTATCAAGTACTTCTTTTTGGGAGAAGGTGGGAGCCCAGGAAATTCCATAGTAACTCAATTTCAGTGATTTTTTTTTTTTTTTTTTTGAGTCAGATTCTCACTCTGTCGCACAGGATGGATTACAGTGGTATGCTCGTGGCCACCATAGCCTTGACCTGCTGAGCTCAGGCAATCCTTCCCTCTCAGCCTTCCAAGTAGCTGGAACTACAGGTGCATGCCACCATCCTGGCTGTTTTTTTATTATTTATTTTAGAGACAAGGTCTCACCAAGTTGCCCAGGCTGATCTCGAACCCCTGGACTCAGGCAATCCTCTCGCCTCGGTCTCCCAAAGTGCTGGGATTACAGGCTTGAGCCACTGCACCCAGCTAGTGATTTCAAAGATACAGATCTCAAGTTAACTTTTGCAGTTTTAACTAAACTTGGATTTGTAATTTTTTTTAAACTTTTGTTTCTGTGCAGCAAGATTACCTTATGCTGACTACTTTGGATGAGAATGAAGAAGTGGTAGATGGAGGCAAAAAAGGAGCAATTGATGACCTTGAACAAGGTGAACTGAAAGCATTTATTCACAGTCTTAATTTGGCCAAGTATGCAAAAACATTCTTAACTGAAGATGATGAACCAGCTAAAAAAGAAAAGTCCAGCAAAAAAGAAGCCAAAGCATCTAAAGTAGATAATAAAAAGCAAAATGCTGAAGAAAGTCAAAGAACATCAGTCAATAACGTAAAAAATAATAATAGGCCAGAACCATGTTCTGAGAAGAATAACAATACTATACCAAAAGTAAAGAAAGAGAAACAGGACATCTTTGAATTTTTTGAGAGGCAGACTTTATTACTCAAGCCTGGAGGCAAATGGTATGATATAGAGTACAGCAGTGAGTATTCTTTGGAACCCCAGCCTCGGGATGTTGTGTCTAAGTACAAAACCCTGGCTCAGAAGTTGTATGAGCATGAAATCAGCTTATTCAAAAGTAAGACAAATAATCAAAGGGGAGGAGCCTCTTCTACCTGGATGAAGGCAATTGTGTCATCAGGGACCCTGGGTGACAGGATGGCAGCCATGATTCTTCTTATTCAGGATGATGCTGTTCACACACTGGAGTTCGTAGAAACCCTTGTGAACCTTGTTAAAAAGAAGGGTAGCAAACAGCAGTGCCTGGTGGCTTTGGATACTTTCAAAGAGTTGCTCATCACAGACCTTTTGCCAAACAGTCGGAAGCTCCGGATTTTCAGCCAGCGTCCTTTCAACAAACTGGAACAGCTGTCCAGTGGCAACAAGGACTCGAGAGACCGCAGACTGATATTATGGTATTTTGAGCACCAGCTGAAACACTTAGTGGCTGAATTTGTGCAGGTCTTAGAAACTTTAAGTCATGATACATTAGTAACCACTAAGACCAGAGCCCTTACTGCGGCCCATGAGCTTCTTTGTAACAAGCCTGAAGAAGAAAAGGCTCTTCTTGTGCAAGTGGTAAATAAACTGGGAGATCCTCAAAACAGGATAGCCGCAAAAGCCTCCCATCTGCTGGAGACATTGCTTTCTAAACATCCCAATATGAAAGGGGTTGTGTGTGGCGAGGTAGAAAGACTCCTCTTTCGCTCAAATATCAGCTCCAAAGCCCAATATTACGCAATTTGCTTTTTAAATCAAATGGCCCTCTCCCATGAAGAAAGTGAACTGGCAAACAAATTAATAACTCTTTATTTTTGCTTTTTTCGGACTTGTATCAAGAAAAAAGATATTGAGTCAAAAATGCTTAGTGCCCTGTTAACAGGTGTGAACAGGGCATACCCGTACTCCCAGACTGGTGATGAGAAAGTGAAGGAGCAGGTTGACACTCTTTTTAAAGTGTTGCATATTGTGAATTTTAATACCAGTGTGCAGGCTTTGATGTTGCTTTTCCAAGTAATGAATTCTCAGCAGACAATCTCAGATCGATATTATACAGCATTATACAGGTAAGTACATACCATTCCAATATATGAATGAAATGATTTAACATAGTTTAGTGTCACACAAGCAGTACCCCTCTGTGGGTCAAGAGGAGGCTTTAGAAAACTAGATTTTAACCTCCTCTTAGCAAAATATTGCTAACTTTGAGTAAGCCATTTAATCTTTGTTTCCCTGATGGGCACAAATTTATACCAGATGCTTTGAATACATCATTTTATTTTGAGAAGTTGTTAAAATACCCCCCAAAAAGTATTCATATCTACCACCGAATATTTCAGAATTAACATTTTGCTATATATGATTTAAATTCTGGGATATGTTACAGAAACAGAAGTGCAGGTATAATTGAGGTTTCCCTCTCCCTTTTGTACTGGGTCCTATAGTCTCCCTCCTGTCTTTCACGCAGCCACTCAGTAATAAATGCAAATATATTTTGAGTGCCTTCATGTGCTAGGGGCTTAGTGTATGGCACAGTGAACTCACATCCCGCCCCTAGAGGTGGGGAGGGGTGTTAAATAAATATGTTAGATAGGGAGTGTTGGGGGTTGTGATTTTTTATTTTTTATTTATTTAGAATCAGGGTCTCACTCTCACCCAGGCTGGAATGCAGTGACACAATCACAACTCACTGCAGCCTCGACCTCCTGCACCTGGCCCTGGATTTTTTTTTAATTTTTTTGTTTTTAACATTGAGATTAAGATTTTGTTTGCTGAAATTTGTGATTGTCCTGCAACCCACCCATTGAGGCATGATTTTTTTTCCCTTCTTTTCTTCAATTTATTTCTATTTATTTTTATTTTAAAGTTGTAGGGTACAATTCAGGGTTAGGTATATAACTGGTCACTGGGTAGGTAAAGATTGGACCTCACTTTGGTCCCCACTTCACCTGGTTTGAGATCAGGTACCCTTATTGATGAGGTGTGCCCCTCTCCCTCGCCTGGCAGTTTTTCACTACTGCCAATCCCTTTCTTACAGTATTATGATAATTGTTCAGGGTCCGCTTGTGAGTGAGAACATGTGGTACCAGTTCTTTATTACTGTGATAGATCACTCAGTATTATAGACTCTAAGTCTATCTAAGTTGCTGTGAAATTCATTATTTAGTCCTTTATGGCTGCATAATATTCCATCATGTATATGTACCACTTTTTTTTCTATCCAGTCCTCTCTCAATGAGCCAGCATAGTTGGTTCCATGTTTTTGCTATTGTGAGTAATGCTTTTCATAGAGCGATTTGTGTTCCTCTGGGTATATTCCCAGAAGAAGGACCGTGGGGTCATATGGGAGGTCGATTTTTAGATCTTTTAGGAATCAAAACACTGTTTTCCACAGAGGTTGTACTAGTTTACACTCTCCCCAACAATGTAGAAGTGTTCCCTTTTTCTCACATCCTCTCCAGCATCTGTTGTGTTTTAGTTATTAATGATGGTCATCCAGACTGGTGATATCTCAGTGTGATTTTAATTTGCATTTCTCTGATGATTAGTAAGGCTGAGCCTGTTTTCATGTATCTGTTGCCTTCTCTTCTTTTGAGAATTGTCTCTTCATATCTTTTGCCCGCTTTATAATGGGGCTCTTTGTTTTTTTCTTTTTAGCATGTTTGAGTTCCTTTTAGATCCTGGATGTTAGTCCTTTGTCAGATATATGGTTGGCAAATATTTTTTTCCCATGAGGCATGATATTTTGAACAATGTGTAAACAGTTTGGAACTGTTCAAATATACCAACAGCCTGTTCAAATATACCAACAACCTGTGCTTAATGTATTCTAATTCATTTTTGTCATGTTACATACATATAAAATATGAGAAAATGTAGAGTTAGTGGTTAATGCCTTATACATAAACCACATGGCCTGGGTTTGAGCCTCAGCCATGAGTTTGCTGTGTAACTTTGGTCAAATTACTTAATCCTCCTTAAAACCCTATTGGCGATTGATCCCATTTTATCATGCCCAAGTTGATTTGTCTGTAAAGTGGAAAGAAAATCACCTACTCTTGGTTATTGCTAGACTCTGATGTGGCCATGTGCTCTTTGAGCTATGGCTGTTGCCATGCTTCCTCACTTTGGCTCCCTCCCTGGGAAAACTGGGTATGCAGAGCAATATGAAAATGTTTTAGAAGCTTACATACTTTCTAATATTAGTAGAAGAAAGGTCATGGAAGTGTTTAGAACAAAGGGAGCAATGACTTCACGTGCTATCATAGTTAATCGGGAGATGATGTTAATTCTGGGTATGCTAATGTCTGGAGGCCTAGAGCAGTCGGGACAACTGTAGGATTCAACCACTAGGATAGACAGATTTTTTGAGTTGGAGTCTCACTCTGTCACCCAGACTGGAGTGCAGTGGCCGCTCCCAGCCACCGCAGCCTCGACCTGCTGGGCTCCAGCAATCCTTCCGCCTCAGCCTTCCGAGTAGCTGGAACTACAGGCGCACGCTACCATGCCCGGCTGATTCTTTGATTTATTGTAGAGATGAGGTCTCACTGCCCAGGCGGGTCTCGAACCCACGGGCTCAGGCAGTCCACTCACCTCAGCCTCCCAAAGGCGCGGGATTACAGGCTGAGCCACCGAGCCCGGTTTAGACAGAGTTTTTAAATTAGCATATGAGATTAGAGCTGAGAGTCGGGTATAGCGTCTCACACCTGTGGTCCTTGCTGCTCAAGAGGCTGAGGCAGAAGGATTGCTTGAGCCCTGGAATTTGAGGCTTCAGTGAGCTATGATGGCACCACTGCACTGCAGCCTGGATGGCATACAAAACTCCATCTCTGCAGGGCATGGTGGCTCACACCTGTAATCCCAGCATTTAGGGAGGCCAAGGCAGGAGGATTGCTTGAACCCAAGAGTTTGAGATCAGCCCGGGCAACTTAGTGAGACCCCATCTCTACAAAAAATTAGCTGGTGTGGTGGTATGACTGTAGTTTCCAGCTACTCAGGAGGCTAAAGCAGGAGGATCACCTGAACCCAAGAACTCAAGGCTGCTGTGAACTGTGATTGTGCCGCTACTCTCCAGCTTGGGGGACAGAGTGAGACCTTTACTCAAAACAAAAGAAAACAACTTTATAAGATCATGGTTGAACAGCCTACAAATGAGAGGCTTTAGGAAGAGAACGACACAGTAGCTAAATAGGTTCAAGTATTTGAAAACCGTCTTGTAAAAGTATTAAGTGTCAGGCACAGTCCCTGTTCCATTGGACCTTGGGAGAAAGGGGAGAGGCAAAGAAAGTATGTGAAACCATGAAGACTATCAACATGGGCCTGAGAGAGACCAGTTGAGGAAGCTATGGGCCATACTGTGGACATGTAGAATTGGAGAGGTGCATTCTTGGCAGAGTGAACAGTGGGTGAGAGGGATATTACCCAGCTAGTACTTGGACTAGAGGTTCTCTGAAATCCCTTCACTTTAATTTCTGCTATTCATACACGGTCTTCGGTGAACCCTGTGTGGGCTGCCTCTGCTCTCCTAGCTGGTAGGTGGTGTGTGATACAAGGACAGAAGTCCAGGTCTTTTAGTGTGCTGCTTCTGTGGGTCAGTTTTCAGTATTTGGTTTTTGATTAGCCTTTCTGGTGAGGTTCTGTGTCTGAATAAAAATTATACTGTTGTGGCTATATCTTCTTGATGTAGAAAGCAGAAGAGCACTTGGAACAGAGAAGAGAAACCATAAAAAGGAAATCAGGAGTGATTTCCCTCTCACTCCTATGCCATCTTTCAGTTCTGTTCACTTACTTTCATTTAACCTTTTAGGACAGGGATTATCTCTTCTAAAATAAGCAGGAAAGTTAGCCCAAGATGAGGTTAGTAATTGTTGTTAACATGTGATTGTTGTTTGTGGAGATGTTTTATGAATAAATGTTTGGTCTTGGTTTTGTTTTACAGGAAGATGCTGGATCCAGGGCTGATGATGTGTTCCAAGCAAGCGATGTTTCTTAACCTTGTTTACAAATCTCTGAAGGCCGACATCATGTTGCGCCGGGTGAAGGCTTTTGTGAAAAGGTTACTTCAAGTTACTTGTCAACAGATGCCACCATTCATATGTGGAGCTTTGTACCTTGTGTCTGAAATCCTGAAAGCAAAGCCAGGTTTAAGAAGTCAACTAGATGATCACCCGGTATATTTTACAACTACTTTTTAAATTTGAGTTGGCTGTTTTGTTTCTCTTTGCTTTCAATGACAATAACTTAGTTCTCTGGAGTAGATTAAGAGTGGAGGGGGGCAGACCTAGATCTCAGCTGTGCAGTTAGCTGGGCGTGTTGCTTGGTTCTCCACTGTAATAGATGGTGCTATCCTAGATGTTGTCAGTGGATGAGATAGTTATAGAAGGTTATAGAGCTAGTAGATATTGCAGGTCTGTTTCCTCAGTTGTGAAATAGAAATACTAGTAGACCCTGCTCCCTAGGGTTATTTACAAATAGAAGTTTATTTGGGAGATGATTCTTTTCTTTTCTTTTTTTTTTTGAGTTGGAGTCTCACCCAGACTGGAGTGCAGTGGCACGCTCCTGGCCACCACAGCCTCAACCTGCTGGGCTCTGGTGATCCTTCCACCTCAGCCTTCCAGGTAGCTGGAATTACAGGCAAGTGCTACCACACCCGGCTAATTTTTTATTTATTGTAGAGATGAGACCTTGCCAAGTTGCCCAAGGGGTCTCGAACCCGCGGGCTCAGGCAATCCACTCACCTCAGCCTCCCAAAGTGCTGGGATTACAAGCTGAGCCACCGAGCCCGGCTGAGATGATTATTTTCAAATAAAGTCCCCAAAGTCTCAGAGGTTCTTAGCTGAAGGCTTGACTCTTAACTTTAGAGGTAAGAATATGGTCTCCTCTCTTGTTCTAACTATCGTCAATGGCCATCATTTTACTTCATTAGAATGTTCACGTTTCACCAGAATTGCAATAAGTAAATCTTTAAAACTCCGCATCACATAATTGAATACAGACTTTATTGCAACTTTCAGTTAATTAATGTAGAACTGTTAAACCATTTTTTTGTTAGGAGTCTGATGGAGAAGAAAATTTTATTGATGCAAGAGATGATGAAGACTCAGAAAAATTCACTGATGCAGACAAAGAAGCAGACACAGTGGAAGCAGCTGAGACAGAGGAAACTGTGTCTGAAAGTGGTAAAGAGGCCAAAAAGCCAGAGATTGCTTCCTGGGTACACTTTGATAATTTGAAAGGTGTGTTTTTTGAATCTCCAAATTAATCTCTTGAATTTTTAAATCAGTGAGTTTGTTTACTCCGTGATCTTCATAGAAGCTAATATTATATGACTTCAGAAATCCTTAGTGTTGCTTTCTTAAAAATGAGAGCTCTCCTGATCAGCTATATTCAAGACCTTAAAAGTAAACTATTAATATAGGGAGTCCCTGATTTCCTTGTTAACATTCCTGTATTTATGTTCCTTGTTAACATAACTGCAGATGATTAATACATATTTTTAAATAATTTAAGTCTTAGAAATGAAAGCAAATACCTTTTAGAGAAATGGAAACCTGTGGACATGTTGAAGGAAATCTCATTTCCTTCAACTGTAAATGCAGTTTTATACCTTTGAACCAGTTTTAGCTTCTTGGCCTTTCTCTCTACATGTCAAGGCCTCCAACATGGATCCCATGAAGACAGCCAGGTGTAGTGTATGCACTTTGATTTATAAACAAATATTTGGCTGTGAAATGTGAACCATGGGACCCTTATGGTTCTTTTGTTTGGTCACCATACTTACCCTCTGCAGTTTCTTAAAGTGATGTTTTAGCATAGACTTCTATAAGATTAGAAACTTAAAGTGGTTTTCCATACACACACACAAATCGAATAAGTCTGTTAACAGATTAAAACCCAAGGAAATCTTAGAAATGCAGCCTCTCCATTTGAGGCTGCAAAGGAAAGAACACTAGCCTTGAGGGTCAAGAAATGTGGCGCCAGACCCATTTCTCCTGACCTGTTGTGGGACTCATGATAAATTAATTCATCTCCAGATTGCAGTTGTCTGTGAAGTGCAAAAGAGAAGTCTGGTAGCCGCCAGGAAAGTGTTTAGAAGAAGCCATCATTTACCCTGAAGACTAAACAGAATAATCCTTTAGAAGGATGGCGAGTATGTGCATTGTAAGGTAGTCAGCTCATAGTTTATTCTGCAAATTGTTTAAATTATTTTAATCCAAAAAATTATTTTAATCCTGTTTCTAAAAATGCAAAGATAATATAAAATCTGTTCCACATGAGAATTATTTCTGGGCATACTTTAATGACAAAGATTTGGAGTAGTCTAAAGCTCCACAGGACCTCAGACCTATTTCATCTTCCAGTTATTTTCATCTTAACATTATGACTTGTTTCACCTTGAAATTGGTGACTTTTGTTGCTGTTTGGAAAAAGGAGGATTCTGAAGGGAGCTTTCAGTAGTTGGGATCAACCCATTGTCTGGTTTGTTCAATAGCAAGTGCTAGCTCAAGTACCAAGATTCGTTCTTAAAGGAGCTCGGAGCTTGTCATGTAGGCTGCTTGGCTGAAGACATCTATCAGTGAGAACATTAATGGTGGTGATTTTAATGGCCCCTTGGGCTAGGAATAAAGCATTGAGAAATACTGGGTTTTTTTGTTGTTGTTGTTTAGGTGGCAAACAGTTTAATACATATGATCCATTCAGTAGAAACCCTTTGTTCTGTGGAGCTGAAAATACAAGTCTGTGGGAACTCAAAAAGGTAAAATAGCTTCAAATTGTCTTCTAATTCACTTGTGTTATATAATTTTGCCCTCATGGATTTAACATCTTGAAGTTTTAGTTTTTCTTGTAAATGATAACTATTGGAATTAATACATGTTAAATTTCCACATTTAGGGAAGGATACTGCATAAGGTGTTCATTTTGTAGAAAATCTTAAATGTGCAGGTAAAATAAGGATGTTGTACATGATTTAATTAGTGTTGTTTTTTGTAAGTAGATTATTACATATAAATCTGTAAAATGAATAAATTTTGTTTTGTGCCTTAGATATTCTGAAAAGTTTTGTGATCAAATTTTTTGCAAATAGTTACTTTTTAAATATATAGGTAGAATTCATATTTCTAATAACCTTTCTTTTTTCTTATATAAAACCAGTAAGTATCTTCCTATGCAGCTATTCTCAAAGTGTGGCCACAGAGCCCTAAGGGGCCGGCAAGATCACAACCACTTTCATCATAACACGGTGTTGACAGTGGCACCGATGGTATAAAAGAAATGATGGGTCAAACTTCTGGTGCCTTAGCACCAGTAAAGACAGTGGCACCAAGCTGCGCTCGTAGCCGTTGTATTCATCACCGCTGTGTACATTCAGTTAAAAAAAACTATCACAAATGATGAGGCAGTCATCATGATTGATTTTAGAATCTTGGCCTTAATGTGCATGTCATTTTAGTGTTTCATGTACATAGATAGTAAGTATGCATAGCACACTTCTGCACACCTAAGTATGAATATTGTCATGAGACAATATTCTCAGAGAAGAGGGTGATGCAGTTGTTGCAAGCTTGTCTGGCTGCTTTTTCATGAAAGATGCACGAACGAACTGGTTATTCGGGCTTAGTATTTGGGAGACATTTATCTCAAAGATGAATGAATTGAGCCTGTTGCTTCAAGCAAAACAACTGACAGTGTCAGTGATAAAATTCAAGCTTTCAAGCAAAGATTAACATTGTAGAAGTGAAACCACCACCTTGAGCTTGATGATTCAATATGTCAAAACTTTTCTGATGCCAGTAGTGATACTAACAATGCTGCTTTTGTGATAATGTATAACCAAATGTTCCAGCATTTAGAAGAACTGCATAACTCAGTCCATCAGTATTTTTTGATTGACCATTGCACCATGTTACAAGTTCATGTGTGGATAAAAGATCCATTCAAAATAGACCAGTTAATTTTAAGTAGCAAATGCCAAAAGCCAATTGAATATGATTTCAGATTCCATATTGCAAGTGATTTTTCAGTTCTGGTGTTATCAAGAAGAAAATCTACAGTTATGTGAGAGACTGTTGTTCAACTATATATCTCTGTGTGGCCAGATTTTCTTCATTTACTACAGCACAGAGGAGAGAAGCAGATAAAAGAATCTAGTCTTGTATTAAACCAGACAGTGAAGAGATTTACAAAATTGTTAAATCATGCTACTCTTCTTGCTATATTTTTTTTTTATGGAAAAGAGTTCTTTTTCATAAACATGTTATTTATATTAATATGTAATCAGTTTATTGTTATTTTCAATGAACTATAAGTATTTAAAATTTTTTGGTTAATTTTTAATAAGACAGTCATCAGTAGATGGAACCCTCTTAAGTGAAAGCTCTTGGGATTCTTGACTGTATATAAGATATTCCTGAGACTAGAACGTTTGAGAATTGCTTTTATAATAAATTGTCTTGAGTTTCTGATTTTTGGATTTTCTTAAGTAAATTACACTTGTAGTAGGAGTTGACCTTAAAAATATTGACATTATTCACATTTTTCTTTTTAGTTATCTGAGCATTTTCATCCTTCTGTGGCCCTTTTTGCAAAGACTATCCTTCAGGTGAGTTTAAAAGACTCAGAAATCAAAAAGTAAGAAAAAATGACTAATGTTTTATTTAGATAATCAGTAATTGGTCATACAATGTTTCACCTTTCTGACAGACTCAAGTACAGTTTACTGCTCTTGTAAGCAAGCAGTGACTTGTTTAATCCAGAGTGGCAGATCATTTTCCCCGCTCTGAGATGAAATAGCAGGACATTAGAAACCACAGCAGGTATTGACTACATTCTGGCTCCTGTGCTGGAGAAAGAATGCCTTCCCCTTGCTGATTTGTTGTGTTTGTCACTTCAGGGCTCGGTCCCTGGTTAATTGTTGAATGACCTTTTGCTTTGTTTTGTTTTGGGGTCTCACTCTTTTGCCCAGGCTTATATGCAGTGGCACAATCATGGCTCACCGCGGCCTCAACTTTCTGGGCTCAGGCAGTCTTTCTGCCTCAGCCTCCCAAGTACCTGGTACTACGGGCATGTGCCACCCACACCCAGATCATATTTTTATTTTTTTGTAGAGATAAAGTCTCACTGTGTTGCCCAGGCTGGTCTCAAACTCCTGGGCTCAAGCAATCCTCCTGCCTTGGCTACCCAAAGTGCTGGGATTAGAGGCATGAGCCTCCGTGCCCAGCAATGGCCTACATTATTAATACTATTGACCTAACCATAAAACCAGCAGTATGTCATAGCATATATGTGCATTTAATTGTTTTAAGTATAATGCACATAAGAGAGAGATCTGAAGGGTAACTTACTGGATATCTGTGTCTTTCATGCAATATAGTAGAAGCTCTTTTCTTTCCTGGATGCATAGATACAATTTGAGTTAAGTTCTTAATTCCCCTCTACTTTTCAGGGAGATTATATTCAATATTCAGGGGACCCACTTCAGGATTTCACTCTGATGAGATTCTTGGATCGATTTGTATACCGAAATCCAAAGCCCCATAAAGGCAAAGGTATGCTCCTGTTTAATGAATTATTTTTTATTGTTGATACTCACTAAACAGTATGAGCATACAACTAGGTTTTACATTACCTTTTCCTCACTCTACATTTCAGAAAACACAGACAGTGTTGTGATGCAGCCAAAAAGGAAACATTTTATGAATGATATTCGTAGTCTGGCTGGTAAGTATGAAACTTAGACAATTGAAACTGAAAAGACAATACAAGACAATAACATCAGTTATGCTACTCTTTGTTTCATTTTATGAGAGTAGAACCTGAACACCAAAAACATTATTCATCTTTTGTTCCCAAGAATGTGTATGTGTTAAGTCTGCTGTGTCTGACTGGACTTTTTTTTTTTTTTTTTAATTTTACTACAGAAAATTTCAAACATATCCAAAGCAAATAAATGAAATAGTATGAGGAACACCCCTGTAACCATCACCCGGCTTCAATAGTCATCACCATTTTGTCATTCTTGTATCATCTATAGCATCTTTAGCAAACCCCATGTATATAATTATTATTCTTAACAGTTCACACAGGCTGGACTCAGTGGCTCAGACTGTAATCCCAGCACTTTGGGAGGCCCAGGCGAGTAGATTACCTGAGCCTGCGGTTCGAGGCCAGCCCAGGCAACTTGGTGAGGCCTCGTCTCTACAATAAAATAAAAATAAAAACAGCTGGGTGTGGTATCGCGTGTCTGTAGTTCAGGCTACTCTGAAGTCTGAGGCGAAAGGATCACTGGAGCCCAGAAGGTCAATGCTGGGGTGGCCATGAGCGTGCGTGCCACCACACTCCAACCTGGGCAAAACAGTGAGACTCCAACTCAAAAAAAAAAACAAAACAGTTCACACCATCTTAAGCTCCCAAGTATGGACTCAGCAGAACAAAAACCTACAGCTGGTTGTCATGGTGCATCATTGTAAACTTAGTTGGTAACTGTCTACTTCTGTATCCAGTGCCCATCTTCTGGGTCTGGGTCTGTTTTTCAATTCAAAAAAAAGCACACATTTCCTTGCATGCCAGATCCCATCTCCCTCTTGTCAGAGACTGGGGTTAAGTTAGACCTTAAAGATAATTTTGTTTCCAAGACCCAGAGATGTAAAAGGACTTACCCAAAGTTAATAGAGTTAGAATTCAAAGTCTTATCACCTCTTAATCAAGATGAGTTAGAAGTTTTTATCCTGAAGAGAGGAAAACTAATATTTTTGTAGTCTCTTATTAGTTTTTCTCAGTATGACATAAAACTATGGAAAATTCTATTTACTTTTATTTCTTATTCCTAGAATGGCGAGAATTATTGTCATTTTTCTCAAGATGAGAATAGCAAGTTTAAAGTGATTATTAAGAGGATTCTTTGAATTTTTATTTCTCTTGAAATGTGGATCCTGGATGACATTGGAGGACAGTGAGAGAACCCTATTGTCTCTGCGCCTGCACTGATGACTGTGCCTTGTCTATTTTTGCTGTAGTCCACAGAGTTTCAGATGTTGAGTCCTCTCCACACAGACTGCCAGCCACTGTCCCACACACCACAGGGTCCCTTCTGTCTACCTTGCTCACAGTCTTGAGGCTTTAGGATTGTAGATGTGCTGCATTTCATCTTAAGAGCTTGAGTGACATAAAAAGGGTTGCTGGAGTAAGTTAAAAGGTTTACATGTATTTTTATAGTGAACAGTAAGGAGTTCCTTGCAAAAGAAGAAAGCCAGATACCAGTGGATGAGGTGTTTTTCCACAGGTACTAGACTTTATATTGTTTCATTTGGGGAATTGCTAACATGTAAATTTTTAGATCCCATAAAATGTTTCATTAATATCAGCATATTTGGAAAAGATTAAATACATCTGTATTCATTTTGTGAAGGAAATTTATAAAACAGTCAATTTGCTAATGTTAAGATATCTTAGTGAAACTTAAGTAAATTTGGGGGTTTTGTTTTTTATAATTTAGCATATAAATTTTGCTTTATGAATCTGACTTTGTGGAACTTTTTAATGATATGACTTTTTAATTATAATTTTTGTATAGGCTTAAGATCTGCACTAGTTTATATGGTGATGACTCATGAGTAATTTGTCCAGGCTATTGCCCTTAAAGCAGATTCAGTAAAACTCATTGCTGTACAGTAGAATCAAGTCCTAACCCTCCTGTATGCCTTGGAGTAGTGACACACCTGTTGTCTCACCTGGTCGCTGGGTTACTTAGGTGTGATTTGGTTTGTTTTTTAAAAAACATTTAGTGTGAATGACTTTTAGGGTGTTGATTCCATCTACCTATTGCTAAGTTTTACTATGTCCTAATATAATAGAGCTAACAAAATATTGTGATTTGGATCACATAGAGCCACATTTTATAATATTCTGATACATCATCGTTGTTGAAGCTGAAACAACCTTTTACTATGCCATTTTTGTTAAGATAAGTTTGAATTTTTTAAAGAACTAGTTTGTAAGAAACTTAAATCTAGGCGGGCTCAGAGGCTCAGCCTGTAATCCCGCGCCTTGGGAGGCTGAGGTGAGTGAATTGCCTGAGCCCGCGGGTTTGAGACCCACCTGGGCAACTTGGCGAGACCTCATCTCTACAATAAATCAAAAAATTAGCCGGGTGTGGTAGCGTGCACCTGTAGTTCCAGCTACTTGGAAGGCTGAGGTGGAAGGAATGCCGGAGCCCAGCAGGTCAAGGCTGTGGTGGCCGGGAGCAGCCACTGCACTCCAGTCTGGGCAACAGAGTGAGACTCCAACTCAAAAAAAAAAAAAAAGAAACCTAAATCTTTGAAATCTACTACACATTAACTACGCTTTACATTTCAAAAGTTTCCAGCTACTTTATTTAGTGTACTAAATACAAATTTTGATCATTTATATCCAACTGAGTATATTTACATTTTTACAATTGTTTGTCACTGACCATAGATGCTTTGATTAGAGTAAGATGGGACCTTTAAAAAGTTGTTATACATGTAACGTGCATTTTATTTTAGGTATTATAAAAAATTTGCTGTTGTTAAAAAGAAACAAAAACAGTATGCAGATGAAGACAGTATAGAAGATGTGGATGATGAGGAGTTTGAAAAGCTGATTGGTAATTTGTTTTGTTGACTGTTCACTTTGTCAAATAATCTATTACTGTTTGTTAGTAGAACATGGAATGCTAGTGGTAGAAGTGGCCTTCATTTTAAAAAATCATTTAGCTAAGATGTCATATAAGTCACAGTAGAGGATGAAGAAATATTTTGATGGCATATGGAGCACCAGCATTTGCTCCAGAAAATTTCATGATTTGTGCTTTGGATGATCTGTGTGAAAAAAAAATTATTTACTTGTGTGTATTCATTCTTATGGCCAGGTCTCACAATATGGAGTCCATTTTTACTCTTCTTAATCTCTTTATACAGTCAATAGTAATAGTCCGCTATTTCACTTTTTTTAATCTTTATAATCCACAGAACTAGAGAAATTTTAATAGAAACTTAGACTGAAACAGAAAATGTGGTAAATTTGAACGGCTTGATTTCACTTTTGTTACATATTATATACCTACTAAAAATAAGCACTTAAAAATAAAGGTTCTATTAGAGTAAAAAGAACTGCAGTTACTAAATGTCACTGTATTTGATGTTTACCCTCTTTCCATAAGAGAACTGTAGAAAGAAGCTGAAATTAACTGGATCCTATTTTAGTTTGGGAATTTCATTAAGATCTATATTATGGGTTTGGGTACACTGATAAGATACATTAGCAGTAGTCACATTTATATCATTTTGGTGTTTGTCATAAACAGCAGAATCATGATTGTGTTATTATTGATTTGATATGACGTGTCAGCCTTGTTATTTTGCTATATCACAGTTTCTCTCTTCTCTGGCAGACACATTTGAAGATGACAACTGTTTCAGCGCTGGAAAGGATGACATGGATTTTGCTGGGTAACATGCTTTTCTTCAATCTTCTCTTCACTGTTTTCCCACCATTTCCCAAATTGTCCTTCGGGACTGTAGACCACAGAACTATGTATAGGGAAATGCATTCAAATAAGTTTGGAAGTGGATACACTGCTTTCCGTTTGGACCTTTCTAATGCACATTATTAGTATATTTACCCTGAGCTGTCCATAAGGCTTTCTGCTTTTAAGTCATTCAACAGCCTAGGACCCTGGCAGTCACCAAAACATTTTAGAAAACTGCCTTTTTTTACCTTATAAGTTGTATTTTTTTTTCCAGCAACGTGAAAAAGAAAGCAAAAGGAGCCAAGCAAAACCCAGAGGATGAAGATTCAGAAGACAGTGATGATGAAATTGACAACCTGGATGATGATGAAGTTTCTTTAGGAAGTATGAACGATGAAGAATTTGCTGACATTGACAAAGATGGAGGAACATTCATGGATGTGTTAGATGACGACAATGAGGATATCCCAGGTAGGCATTTTTGAAAAGAAGACACAAACTCTATCTTCCTTACTTCCTCAGCCTGGGTTAGTTTTTATGCTAAAAGTTTTTAATTCCTAAAAGCTCTAAATATTGACCTCCCATATGACCCCGCAATCCCCCTACTGGGAATATACCCTGAAGAACTCAACACTCTATAAAAAAGATACCTGCACATGTATGTTTATCGCAGCATTTGTTCACAATAGCAAGAACCTGGAAGCAACCATGGTATCCATCAAAAGAGGACTGGATTAAAAAAATGTGGTATATATACACGATGGAATATTACCCAGCCATAAAAAAGAACAAAATCATGAATTTTGCAGCAACCTGGATGGAACTAGGGTCTATAATACTGAGTGATCTCTCACAGAAACAAAGATCTGAGTATCACATGTTCTCACTCGTATAGTGGACCTTGAACATCCAATGTAATACTATAAGAAAGTGACTGACAGTGGTGGGAAACTGTGGCGGGGGGAGGGGAAGGGAGATGGGATTAACGGTAGTAAATATCTGTCTGGGGACGGGGAGACACCTCTTATCAACAAGGATGCCTGAACGGAGCATATTTGTATACCTAACCCTTAACTGTACCCCACAATATCATTTTTTAAAAATTGATTAAAATAAAAAAATAAAACATAAATTAAAAGTTTTTAAGATAGGCCTGTATTTAAAAAATACTCATGTCAGCCAGAAACTTTAAGGACCTTTTTCCTTCTCATTTGGGACTGAAGGTTTTGTTTTTTTTCAGCAACTGTGTTTTGAGTTTTGGACTTTTACTTTAACCAACAGTTAGCCTCTCTCTATAATACCCATGGAGCTATAATGTTGCCTTTTAAAAAACATTCATCACAGTCCAGTAGCATAAATGAGGAGTGAGAATGTTCTATCTTAATGTTGAAAATTAGCAAAGTGCGCCCAGAACTGTGTCTCGGCCCTTTTCTGCCCACAGTTGTCTTTTCACACGCCTCCATATCCATACACCTGCTCAGCGTCCTTCTTATTCTGGAATGCAGCAGAAGCTGCATGGTTTAAGGAGTTTTATAATGTTTGGTCTTATTAATTAAGCTACCTAGTAAATTTTATCCTTGCACAAAATATAGAACTACGCCAATTATTCTTAGAGTCTTGATTTCATTCCATCCTCAAAGCCTGTCTAGTGGAATTATGAAACCTGCATGCAACAGCAATAGTACCTTGCTGTTGGAATGAATAAAGATGTTATTAGCATATCTTGGGGTGATATTTTCCAGTACTGTTGTTTTAGATTGCTTAATAAATTTTTTGTGTGTAACAGAACTTGATGAAGTCCACTCCAAAGGCAGTTCTAAGAAAAGCAAGAGAAAGGGTGCAGATGACTTTGATTTTGCTGGCTCATTTCAAGGTAGGAAAATGCAGTTACTCTCTTTTGAATCGAAGTCTCACTCTGTCAACCAAGTTGGAGTGCAGTGGCATGTTCACGACCACCGTAGCCTTGCTGTACTGGGCTCAGGTGATCCTTCCACCTCAGCCTTCTAAGTAGCTGGAACTACAGGCACACGCCACCACACCTAAGATGAGGTCTCACCAAGTTGCTCAGGCTGGTCTTGAACCTTTGGGCTCAGGTAATTCTCTCACCTCAGCCTGCCACAGTGCTGGGATTATAGGCATAAACTACCATACCCAGTAATTTACTCTTAAAACTAAGCAGTGTCCTAAATGGGTTAATACAATTGAGGCGTTTTATTCTCATGAAAGATGTGTTTATAATGAATAAGTTATATTTTTTAAATATGTGGAAATTTACACATACCACCTTCAATTATTTCTCTTCCTCTCCTTTAAATATCCCCAGAACATCTTTTTGTGTGTTCTCAACCATTCAGTTATATGTAAGCCCTGGATTTTCCAGATCCTTTTGCCTTTTCCTCTTCTCAACTGTTGTTTTTTGCTATTTGTCCCTTGTAAAACTCTGTGCTATGCTCCTTTGTTAACTTCATTTCCCTGTTTATGAGAGCTGCTGTTTTGCTGCCATGACAAAACCATTCTAATCGCAAAAACATCTTAATGTAAAAGAGATAGGAATTCTTCTTTAGGCTGATTTGTTCTTTTTTAAAGTGTATTGTCTAAGAGTTTGCTTCACAGTGTAACATGTAAGGTGCTAATAAAAGAGAAAGTGCTACACCAGGTAACAGTTTTAATATTTTGGTAAAAATGGAGAAAGCACTACATGCTTTGCTTCTTATGCCTCTGTGGCTTCTGCTTCCTGGTAAATACTGATGAATAAAAATAGGTTTGCAAAGTTAAGTAATAAAAAATAATTTTTTTAAAAAAGCTCCATTTACATGTTGGTGATAGTGTCTCAGAGACTTAGGCCTATAAAATTTTTATCAGCGTTTGCAAATACTGCTATCAATATAGTCCCCTAATAGCTAGACAGTTTAACTGATACATATTTAAATTATAACATGCTCCAGATTTTGTTTCTTGAATGATGTAAGATCACATATCAGTATTAGCGTATGCTGAAATATACAGCAAGGTTTTTCTCAAGATCATCCCTCTTTTCAGAAAAGAGGGATGATCTTTAGCTCAAGTTCTGTTTAGCCTGTTATTAAAAGACACTCTCTTGGTTACCTTGTTTTGAACAATAAAGTACTATTTCAGAAGACATTAGCCTGAAAGGATATCAAATCTCAGGAGTTTTAGATACGGATTAAAGGATACCAAACAGGATGGAAAAAAAAAAAGAGGCAAAGGAATTCTAAACAGATTATTGAACCTGCATTTTCAGGTGTTGGGTATCCTTAATGATAAACAAACTTTAAGGAAGCTTTAAGAAGATGGTGCAGTACAGAAGTGCTTATTTATTGAGGTCACAGATATATACCTACAAGCTGAATTAAAACCAAAAGAAACCTTCCAAACACATGCACATAGGTCTTTACACAGTTGTTAAATAATATTCATTCTGCCATAATAAAAAGTAAGGTGAAATGCTTTATATACTTTTATCAAAAGTGGCTCTGATGAAAAGACTTATATGATTGTTCATAGCAGCACTGTTCATTAATGCCAAAAAGTAGACACAACCCAAATGAATGGATAAACAAAAAGTGATATATCCACATGATGGACTGAAGTAGTATTGACACATGCTGCAGTGTGGATGAGCCTCAAAAGCCTTATGCTAAGTGAAAGAAGTCAGATACAGGAAACCACACGTCATGTGATCCCATTCAGGAAAGGCAAATCATAGAAACAAGATGTTTTGACAGCGTTGAGGAGGGACTGCAAATCGGTATCAGGGATCTTTTGAAAATTGATGGAAATGTTCGAAAATTGGACTGTAGATATGGTTGAACAACTCTGTAAACTTACTAAAACATACGGAATTAATACAATTAAAACAGTTTAATTTTATGGTGTGTAATTATTTAGTAAAGCTGTTTACAAAATATGGCTCTAGTAAAGCTAGAGACAGTGATACCAAAGATGCAAAGAGTTTGAATAATACTGTTTCAGGAAGTGAAAAATAAAAAAGCAATATATATTTAGAAAATATGATCTTAAATGTGTGAATGTAAATGTTAAAAATAAATATTTACTTTTTTGTTTTGAGAAGTTGATATATTCAAACTGGGTAAGTTTGTTTTAGGAGAACCTCTTTATTTTCAATAATATTTTTAAAACTTCAACTATAACACAATAAACATACCTTCAGTTAATTTATTCACAATCCAAAGAACAAATTTCCTGAATTAAAACTTACATTTTGCCCTTTTTTTTTTTTTTTGAGTTGGGGTCTCACTCTGTCACACAGATTGGACTGCGATGGCATGATCACAGCTCACTGCAGCCTGAACCTCTTAGGCTCAGACAGTTTTTCTGCCTCAGCCTCCCAAGTAGCTAGGACTACAGGCACATGCACCATGCCCAGCTAATTTTTTTATCTTTTGGTCGAAATAAGGTCTTCTGTGTTGCTTAGGATGTTCTCCTGGGCTCAAGCGATCCTTCCAACTCGGCCTCCCAAAGTGCTAAAATTGCAGGCTGAGCCACCATGCATGCCCAGCTCATTTTGCCTTGAATATTTCAAAATCCATCCATGTTAACTTTGGAGTAATACTCCTGCATGATATTATGATATTTCTCTTAAGGGTAAACTTTGATCAGTGGCCAAATCTGAAAAGCAAGAAAACACCATTGTCATCTGAACAGTTCTGTTAGTATACCAGCTTTCTTAAAAACACTATAGACTGGGACTGGGCACAGTGGCTCACGTGTGTAATCCCAGCACTGTGAGAGGACTGCCTAAGCCCAGGGGTTCGACACCAGCCTAAGCAACTTGGCGAGACCTTGTCTCTACAATAAATCAAAAAATTAGTGGTGGTATGCGCCTGTGGTTCCAGCTTCTTGGACGGCTGAGGCAGAAGGTTTGCCTGAGCCCAGCTGGTGGAGGCTGCGGTGGCTGTGAGCATGCCACTAGACTTCAGCCTGGGTGACAGAGTGAGACTCCCAACTAAAAAAAAAAATTAAAAACAAAAATCACTATAGACTGACTCATATTTTTGTTTAAACGCCAACTACCTAATGGTACTAGAAGATAACTGCAATTGTGTGTTTACCAATATAATATTTTAGTTAAAATTATGTTGAAAGAATTATATGTTTCCAAAATCATTGGATTTATAACTGAATAACTTAGACTTACAATTTTTTTAGGACCAAGGAAAAAAAAGAAGAGAAACTTCCATGACTCCAGCCTATTTGTATCTGCTGAAGAGGTAAGGCTGGTGAACTGCTTTAAGAAGTTAACTATTCTACGTGATTTTAAATTTTCTAATAAAAACATCTTTTTTTAAAAAGTTCGGCCACCTATTGGATGAAAACATGGGATCCAAGTTTGACAGTACTGGCATGAATGCCATGGCTAACAAAGATAATGCAAGTAAGTAATCTAAACTTAAGTTTTTAAAATAGCTCTGACTTAGAACTTTAGAAGATGTGAATATTTTTGGAGCACCTGTTTATGGTACCTTACAGCCTGGAAGGAGTGGCTTTTTTCCTCGGGAGAGCATGTAGGATTAAAAAGTATTAAATCACACCAAAAAAAGACTACAGACTACAAAAATTACTTAAACTATTTTAGGGAGGTGGGCTATTTTTATATAGTATGAGTATGCTAAATAATTTTTTATGCTTTACAGACATTTTAATTATTTCTGATTGATTATTACTCATTTCTGTTTTTTCACTGGTAAAAGTGTTCAGGGCAAAGAAAATCTTTAGAACATTTGTTTTCTTCTTGTTCCTTAGTCATTTATGTATAAAATGTTAATCTTTGACAATAAGTATACAAGAAAAGCAACAAACAAGCAGTAGATTTTCACAGTGGATGGGAAACTATAGCCCAGAAGTTCCTTTCCCTTGGGAGGAAGCTCTGAGTCTGCAGTGTGACAGTCGGCTCATCTTTCTTTTCTGCCCAAAGGTTTCAAACAGCTTAGATGGGAGGCTGAACGTGATGACTGGCTACACAACAGAGATGTGAAAAGTATCATCAAGAAAAAGAAACACTTCAAAAAGAAGAGGATGAAAACCATTCAAAAAACTAAAAAGCAAAGGAAATGAGTTTCTAATGTAAATTGCCAATTAAAATTCTACTTACTTCTAATTTTTGCTGTTTAACCATTTTTCTTGATCTTGCTCTCTGATACCATACATTCCAGCCCGTTCAATGGATTTGTAATAAACTATAAATAAAAATAGCCATCATTTGTAAAGTCATGTAAAAATGTCAAAAATTAAACTTTTTGAGAGAAATCAAACTTTTTCCACATTGATAATATAATAAACTGAAAGAGGACGGTCAGATGACAGAATTTCACATATAAGCTCAAACACCTCCACTCATCATTGTAGTGAGCACGACTTCTTGTTCCTTCACTCCAGACACCATGCCAAGTGAGTACACAGTGGCAGCCTTGTTCAATCCTGGGCCATTATCTCTACTTGACAGAAAAATAAAACAGCCCCTGAGGTTAGCAAACCTGAGATAAAACTGATCTTTCAAAACCATGGGGTTAAGCTGAGGTTTGATTCTATCATCACTGCAGCCCTCCCTCCAATGTCTATGTTCTTGAACACTGGAAGAAGTAGGAACCCAGCGCATTAGCTAACTCTACCCTTGTCTGGGTAACGCTAGATACAATTTTCTCCACTCTTGTCTCAGAGGAACTAAAATAGATGTGAATAGTATTGTTGGGATTGACAAAACACAAAATAGTTACTTAGTTCTTAATTTGTTATAAGGAAATTACTACTTAATTTGCAGGTTACCTGAAAAAGTTGTTTTATATTCTTATTTTTAATTAAGGAAAAACATACCTTCCAAGATGAAGGGAAATTTCTTGCTCATTGTTTGCCTGAAATCTGATGAAAAAAAGGTCTTAAAATTAGACTCGATCAGAAATTTCATTAACACACAGAGCCATAATTTAATGCTAATTTCAGGGTCCATATGATGGGAACCACAGATCAGAAGTATGTTTTAAAGCCCTTCTGGTAACCCAGGAACTGGACTTTTGGGACAGAATCTAAGTTGTGCCTGCCTTAACATGTAGTTTATGTGTAGTTATTTGAGAGTTTTAAAAATTTGGTTTGTATATATGTGATTCATTTTAAAATGGTATATGAAAGCAGATTTGCCAGGCACAGTGGGTCACATCTGTAATCCCAGCACTTTGGGAGGCAGGGGTGAGAGGATTGTCTGAGCTCAGGGGTTCGAGACTAGCCTGAGCAATGTGGTAAGACCTCGTCTCTACGTAAATAAAAAAAACGAACTGGGGTTGGTGGCACATGCCAGTGGTTCCAGCTACTTGGAAGGCTGAGGCGGAAGGATCACCTGAGCCCAGCAGATCCAGACTGCAGTGGCCATGATCATGCCACTGCACTCCAGCCTGGGTTAAACTCCAACTCAAAAAAAAAAAGCAGATTTTTAATGTCAGTGTTTAATTCCCTTATGTAAATTTATGAATTAGTTTTATGGATGCTATTTTATTTTGATAAAGAATTAGAAATTAGTTCACACCCAGTTTTAGAATTTGATCCCAAACTTTAATTTGGTTTTTAATATTGTTGGGATGTTTTCTTTATTCCCTTACTTTGAGTTTAAAGGGTTAGGGATTTGGTGAATATTCAGTAGCATTCTGGTAGTGTTCCCAGGAAGTACTTTGAGGAAGGCAAGTGACAAATACCAAAGATGGCCTCCACCCAAGACTATTCCCTGCTTTAGGAAAAAAGCGTTTCCTAATTTTAAAAGTTGAGTGCTCTACTATAAAATTTTCTCCCACAAAATGTTAAAGCACTTTCTTATTTTTTGAGTCAGAGTCTCACTCTGTCGCCCAGGCTGCAGTGCAGTGACACACTCAGGGCCACGACAGCCTCGAGCTGGGGGGCCCAGGAGATCCTTCCACCTCAGTTCCACCATTACAGGCATGTGCCACCATACCCGGCTAATTTTTTGATTTATTGTAGAGACGAGATCTCGTCATGTTGCCCAGGCTGGTCTAGAATCCCTGGGCTCAGGCAACTGTCTTGCCTCCGCCTCCCAAAGTACTGGGATGACAGGCATGAACCACCATGCCCAGCTTAAAGCACTTTCAATAATAACATGGCAAAGTCTTTGAATGCCCACTATTGATGCAAGGAATAAAATACTATAGCCCAAGAAAACTGGCTACTTGGAGACCACAGCAATGCTGCTATTTTCCCGTCTGCCTAGCAGTGAAGTACGGCAGGTAGGCTGTTTCCTTCCCACTGTGTTCCCTCTAGTAAAACCCATGGAGGCATGAAAATGTCTCCCTAGTCTACAAGCATTTTTTTAAGGGATCTAGCGTCATCTAGTTAGTAATTAATACGTTGGTTCCCCTTCTGCCCATAACAATGCCTAATCATAAGAAATCTGAAAAAGCAATTTCTCCATAAATGCCACTACCATCTAGCACATAAAACGCATTGGCAAACTATATCCCTCTAGAAAGCATTACTTGTATTATGATTACCTTGGCTTGTGTTCATCTTGGTAAACAAAAAATAGGCTCCAAAAACGCCCACAAGTTCAGCTACTAAAATTCCTTTAAAGATCTTCTTTGCCAGTGGTTCCATGGTGCGGGCCATCCTATATTTAATAAACAGCAAAAGTGTCCATCTGAATGAGCATGCTTAAACTATTACCACTTCTGTAAAAATAACTAGTTACTCTCGCTCCCTCACTTGAATGGTTTATGTATATATACAGGAATAAGATTCCAAAATTATTGTACACTTTTTTGTTTCAGACATGTCCTACATACCTAGTTTTAAAGCCATGCCTAGCCAAGCGGGCGGTGGCTCGTGCCTGTCATCCCAGCACTTTGGTGGGCAAAGGCGAGAGGATTGCCTGAGTCCAGAGGTTCGAGACCAGCCTGGGCAACTTGGCGAGACCTCGCCTCTGCAATAAATCAGAAAATGAGTCAGGCGTGGTGGCGCGTGCCTGTGGTTCCAGCCACTTGGAAGGCTGAGGCGGAAGGGATCCCCTGAGCCCAGCAGCTCGAGGCTGCGGTGGCCGTGGGCAGTGTGCTGGAGCCTGGGCGACAGTGAGACACCGACTCAAAAAAAAAAAAAAAAAAAAAAAGATCCGAATGACACGGTACAAAAAAGCGTTTGCCCTTCCTGGAAACACACGCACACTGTGCAACCCACCACACCCCCCCGCCGCGTCCCCACTCCCCCACCCCCACACCCCCCGCTCCCTGGTGTCTAAGGACGGCCGGAGCCCCCCGGTGCAGACCACCAGGCACACCTGCCCACAACGGCGAGGTTGACCCACTGCAGCAAAGCGACACACTCAGGAGAACCGCCGGTTCAGCACCGAGCACGCGGGATGTGGGCGACCAACGGAGCGCGGGTGAATGTACAAAGCAGCAGCCCGCGGCCGCTCGGGGCATGCCCCACGTCGGGCCGGGCTGGGCCGACCCAGGCGCACAGGATCAGGAGACGCGCCCGCGGGGCAGGAGCCCTCACACTGCAGCTGCGGGCCACCGCTGCAATCCCGGCGTCTCCGGCGGAGGGGTCGCCCAGGCGCGCATGGGTCTCGGCAGGAGGCCGGGCTGGGTGCCTCGGGCGGGCTGCCCAGTTCCTCCGCCCCGCGCCCCGGGCCCCCGGCCGTGTCCCCGCGCCCATCCCTGTCCTGGCTGCCCTCTTCTGGCCGCGGAACCTCGGGCCGGGCCTGCAGCGCGGGCAGCACGGCCCCAGCCGCCGGCCGACCCGGAAGCACTCGCCTCCGGTAAGCTGAAGGCAGTGACACCCGAGTGTCCTCCACTTAACCCTAGAAGTGGGACGAGGCCCCAGTCAAAAGCTCCCCGCTGATCGCTCCAGGGAGCCCCAAATCAGGACGCAGAGCGAGAGCCTGTCGCGGCTCTTACCTGAATTGCGCGCATGCGGGGCTACACATGCGCAGGAGTCGGCAATGCCACGACCCGGCCGCCCCTCGCGCCCTTGGTGCCGCCTCTCCCGCCCTTGGCGCCGCCCCTCCCGCCCTTGGCACCGCCCTCCCGCCCTTGGCACCGCCCCTCCCGCCCTTGGCACCGCCCCTCCGCCTTGGCACCGCCCCTCCCGCCCTTGGCACCGCCCCTCCCGCCCTTGGCACCGCCCCTCCCCCTTGGCACCGCCCCTGCCCCGCCCCCTCATTCGTAATTGACGTTTCTTGTGCTCTTACTAGAAAAGCACGAACCCGACTGCGGGCTACACACATTATTTCAGGTAATCCTCACACACATTACACTCATGTAATAGGTGCTGTGAGTATCTCATTTTGCAGAGAAGGCAAGAGACTCACCCTGCCCAATAATCACACAAGAAAAGACAGAACTCTAATTCGAACCCAGAACACTGATCGTTTTTCTACACCCTGAAATCCCACCTGTGATAGGCTCAGAGGATCAGCAGCCTAGGGATCACCTGAACACTTGCTAGAAATGCAGACAGTAGTATCAGAATACAAATTTTGGCCATATCCCTAGACAATGAGTTGCAAATTAGCATTTGAGAAGCACTGTCTATACTGCCAACTAGGTAGAAGGAGAAGGAGGAAGAGGAAGCAGAAGCGAAGGGGAGGAAGATAAAAGGAATATAAAGTTTTATCGAGGTACCATGTGCAAGACAAAGACTGGAATACCCAAAATAGTTAAACACAGATGTAACTTCACTGAAGTTCTAGTCTAGGGTAAACATATCCACAAAATAACTGATGAAAAGTGCACAATGACAAGGGTTTTGCTTCTAATCCGAGGCGTCCGTGAAGGTTGTAGAGAAAAGGTGATAGCTGTCACTGCCAGGTAAAGAAAATGCTCTGTGACTACACTAATTTTCCTGTCCACCCTACTCCTCACCCTAGTCCAGTCCAAGTGGCTCATTTACACAACAGAACAACGGTAAATTGTGAGATGTGGGTGCATAAACTGTATTCCTTTGAAGCATATCACTGTTAGTCAAGATCACTCAGGTCTACACAGATGCAGAACCCCAAACAATCTCCTCCACTACACCAACTTGACTGGTATCCTCTTAAAGTTTGGACTTGGGACACTCTGTTCCATTTTATTATTTGTCTGTCATTGTTTTTGCTGTCATAAACTTATTTTTTTGTTCAGAACTTTTCAGAACTCTACTCTTATTTCTTTTTTTTTTTTTTTTTTTGAGTTGGAGTCTCACTCTGTCGCTCCGACTGGAGTGCAGTGGCCGCTCCCGGCCACCGCAGCCTCGACCTGCTGGACTCCGGCGATCCTTCCACCTCAGCCTTCCAAGTAGCCGGAATTACAGGCATGCGCTACCACGCCCGGCTGATTTTTTTATTTATTGTAGGGATGAGGTCTTGCTGCCCAGGTGGGTCTCAAACCCGCGGGCTCAGGCAATCCACTCACCCCAGCCTCCCAAAGGTGTGGGATTACAGGCTGAGCCACCGAGCCCGGCTCTCTTATTTCTCACAGTTCTAAAGACTGGGAAGTCCAAAATCAGGGTGGCAGCAGATTCAGTGACTGGTGAGCACCCCCTTTCTGGTTTCTGAGATGATGCCTTCTCATTGGAAGGGTTAAGGGTCTCTCTGGGTTTTCTTTTATATGGACACTAATTCCACCATGAGCTCTCACAGTCACGTCCACTTCTCAAAGACTCCAGCACCTAAGGCTTTCAACATGTGAATTTTGGGAGAACACCAACATTCAGAACACAGCAATGCTCCACCATATTTGTTTGAAATGCTGGAGCATTTCAGAACTCTACTCTTAAAAGTAGTTAAAAGTATCAGGAAGACAAACAAGATGAAAAGATCATTGGAACAGTTAAAACTGAAAAAAGAAAAGAAAAAGAAATGCTTTTTAAAAAATGATAACACAGACTGAAAAAACTGTATAGAAATGGAATCATTTACATACTAATATGTAAACTAATTTATATATATAAATTTCTTACACATCCTGGACCTTACTATAGATTTCACAAACACATTTTAAAGTAATGCGCATTTAGGCCAAGCACAATTGCACTACTCTAATCTGAGCACTTTGGGAGGCTGAGACAAGAGGATTGCTTGAGCCCAGGAGTTCGAGACCAGCCTGGGCAACATAGTGAGACCTCATCTCTATAATAAATAATAAAATTAGCTGGGTGTGGTGGTGTGTGACTGTAGTCCCAACCACTCAGGAGGCTGAGGTGGGAGGATCACCTGAACCCAGGAGGCTGAGGCCGTGGTGATCCATGATTGTGCCATTGCACTCCATCCTGGGCAAGAGAGTGAGACTCCAACTCAAAAAATAATAATAATAATAATGCACGTTTTGTCATAAGGGTTCTTTGGGGACAGTGCATTCCTGGTCCTGTCCTGTTGGGAGCCGGCCTTGGAGGTCCGACTGATTGACAGGGTCCGGGTGGGCCGAAGACCCCGGGCCGCAGGGTGAGCCCGGGAAGCTGAGGCCCTTCTGTCTTCCACCTTTGCTCTTTGGTACCGCCGAAGAATTCTGTGCAGTCGTGGAAAAAGAAAATGGCATGTTTATGCGAAGTACTCACAGCTAACCTGAGAATGTCATGGTTCATTTTCCCATTTTCCCACTATGCCGCCTGGCCTTTTCTAACATATGCAAGGGTTAAACTCTGAAGCACATCAAGAATGCTTTCTTTTATTTGGTTATAAGTTACTAGATATTGCTTAAGTAATAAATGATATAAGTATATTCACTCATTTGATTTAGGATTATGCAGTTTAGTGTTTAGACATAAGGTTTTTTAGAAGCACAAGTTTATAGTAAGTTCATTATGAATTCATTATAAGTTCTAACACTTATATAGGAGTTATGTAGGTGATTTATAACACTATTTTCACTGACTTAGGATAAAGATTATCTTTAAGGTTTTTACTTAATTCAATAGTTAAAACTCTAGGTTAACATTTATAGAGTGGGCTTTCACTGAACTCATAATATACTAATCAGACACTTTTATGATAACTTAGCTAAAGACAGAAAGCAACCTTGGGGGCCTGGGAAACATTACTAAAAGCTTCTTTTGAGTTCTCTTTTGAAATAAGCACTGTAGGATAAGAGAAAAGTAATGGAGACACCTGGACAAGAAAGGTGATTACAAGCTCTGAAGGTCATAAAGCCCCAGAAGGAAAACTACTGCTACATGAAGAACTTTACACTTGGAAACTTTCTGGAGACAGTTCAAGGACTGTAATTCAGGACTTTGGACTAAAACTATCATCTTTGGCCTTATGAATAAGACTCATTGTCTGAATGTTTACAGGGTTCTTGGCTTGCTTGTTGCTAAGACCACTAGATGGTGGTAACTTTTAGAGGATATGTATGTGAAGGAATTTTCTTTGTCTTGCCCCTTTACAAATGGTGTAAAAGCTTTCCCTTAGCTAACATTAAACGTCATCTGCTCAGGAAGCAGGTGTCCGAGTATAATATTTTCGTCTTTTGCCTATCCGTCTCTCCTTCAGGAAATCTCATGACCCTTGCGGGGCTGGACCCCCGCACTGTCCTGATTTGCTAATTCTGGCAGAGGGATACAAATGACTAGAGGATGCTCTCTTGGCTGCATCCTGCCAGATGGAACAGACCTGACTAAAGCCTCAGTCGTTTGCAGTGTCCATAGGTGCAAAGGCACCAGAAATTCCCACATTAACAAACAGGTGGCAGGTTTGCTGTCAATTCTCCCATTTTCACCTCAAAATCTAGACTTTTTCCCCCCATGTTATCTCTTTTTAAAAAATAAGACCAGAGCTGAGCGTAATGGCTCATGCCTGCAATCCCAGCACTTTGGGAGGCTGAGGCGGGAGTTTTGCTTGAGGCTAGGAGATCAAAATCAGCCTGGTGAACATAGCAAGACCCCATCTCTACTTTAATTTTTTTTTTTAATTAAAATAAGTCCATATCCTAGAAAAAGAAAAGAAGATAAGAGGGAATGATTTCCTTAGTGCCAAGGAAAGGAACTTTATTTAAATAAGCCTCCCACACAGCTGCCCCCAGCACCTGAGCCAGGTCACTGCTGGTAAAGTCTGAGAGGTCTGCAGCTGTCACCCCAACCATGCGCAAGACTCAAGGAGCTGAACGGGAAGCTGAGACTTCACACACCATGAGACTCCCCCTAACATAGGTGAGTATGTCATGTATTGGGGGGGTTACTTTGCAATTATTCGTGTTGTTTCCCTCCATCACGCATGCCAGACAATTAAGAGTTGTGTATGGCCAGGTGTGATGGCTTATGCCTGTAATCCCAGCACTTTGGGAGGGCGAAGTGAAAGGAATGTCTGAGTCCCGGAGTTCGAAACCAGCCTGGACAACTTGGCGAGATGTCATCTCTACAACAAATCAAAAAAATTAATTGGGTGTGGTGGCGCTCGCCTTTAATTCCACCTACTTGGAAGACTGAGATGGAAGGATCACCTGAGCCCAGCAGGCCAAGGTTACGGTGGCCACTGCACTCCAGCCTGGGCGACAGAGTGAGACCCCGACTCAAAAATAAAAAATAAAAGAGTTGCGTATGTAGAACTGCAAGGTGGACAGGTTGGCCTAAGTCTGGGGAGACTAACAAGACTCAGAGCTCACATTACCAATCCCAAAGAGCCCTCAAATCCTCCTTAATGACAGGCATTAGTGTCAGAACACGATCCAGCCAAACAACAACAACATGTTTGAATTACTGTCTTAAATTCTATCTTATCTTACTCAAGGGAGACAAAGACTCTTTATAATGTAAGGAATAATCCCACTAAGCAGGTTGGCAGGGAGTGCAGTACTACCTCTCTTTTCTTTTTGGGGGAGGAAGCTTCTAAAACGCAGCTACCCACAGTGAATATCATCCCATTATTATATAAGCTAAGAAAGCCTTCAAGTGAGAGTGGTGCATGGAAATATATAAACACTCAGATATTCTGATTTTACCTTTTCACAAACTGTTTTTTAAAAATAAATATCATGAGCCGGGCTCGGTGGCTCAGCCTGTAATCCCGCGCCTTTGGGAGGCTGAGGGGAGTGGATTGCCTGAGCTCACGGGTTCGAGACCCGCCTGGGCAACTTGGCGAGACCTCATCTCTACAATAAATTAAAAAAAATTAGCCGGGCATGGTAGCGTGCACCTGTAGTTCCAGCTACTTGGAAGGCTGAGGCGGAAGGATCGCCGGAGCCCAGCAGGTCGAGGCTGCAGTGGCCGGGAGTGGCCACTGCACTCCAGTCTGGGTGACAGAGTGAGACTCCAACTCAAAAAACTATAAATAAATATAAACAAATATCATGACTAGGCACCATGACTCACGTGTAATTACAGCACTTTGGGAGGCCAAGGCAGGAGAATTGCTTGAGCCCAGGAGTTCAAGACCAGCTTGGGCAATGCAGAAGGATCACCTGAGCCCTGGAGGTCAAGGCTCCAGTGAGCCATAATCATGTCACTGCATTCCAGCCTGGGTGACAGAGTAAGACCCTGACTCAAAAAAAAAAAAATTCTCACTTACAAGATGTATGTGTTTCCATATGTTTAGATTTCTGAAATTGGAATGCATCTTTCAATTGATATATACATTGAATTAGCTTTTGTCCCCAAAATGCTGTTATTACATAAAATGTTCTAGAACCCAGGGAATTTATTCCCCTTGTGGTCACAAAAATTTCTCTCCTCTGGAGGTAAAAAAAATTTTTTTTCCCCAGTGAAAATTCTCACAGCCTTTTTTCTCATAGCTGGTAAAGAAGCGCCAGTATAAAACCCGTGACCTCTGAGATCTCACTGTCACTGTCTTTTTGCCTGTACAGAGCTGTAGGACCTGCTTTCTGATCTCAGCTCCTCCAAGGTTGACACCACCACCTCGAGAAGTCAGTCTCTGTGGCCTCAACTTGCCTGACTGTAAAGTAACACTTTTTTTTTTGAGTCAGAGTCTCACTCTATCACCCAGGCTGGAATGCAGTGGCACACTCACAGCCACCACAGCTTCAACCTGCTGGGTTCAGGCGATCCTTCTGCCTTAGCCTTTCAAGTAGATGGAACTATAGACATGCACCAAGATGCCCAGCTAATTTTTTTGATTTACTGTAGAGACGAGGTCTCACCAAGTTGCCCAGGCTGGTCTGGAGCTCCTGGGCTCAAGCAATTCCCTCGCCTCCACCTCCCAAAGTGCAGGGATTACAGGCACGAGCCACTGCACCCAGCCAATGTTAGTTATTTTAACTGATATATGAATGACTTTCCAGCTAGGTAACTTGGCATATATGAGAGTTAACTGGTTATCATTGGTTCAGAGGGAGGTAAATACAGTTTTTAAAAAACTATGCTTGGGCGTGGTGGCACATGCCTTGTAGTTCCAGCTACTTGGAAGGCTGAAGTGGAAGAATCACCTGATCCTAGCAGGTCGAAGCTGCAGCAGTCATTAGTGTGCCACTGCACTCCAGTCTGGCAACAGAGTGAGACTCTGAATCAAAAGAAAATAAAAAGGTAAGGACAATAATGTAGAAATGAGAATAGAAAAATAAAAAATAAAAATAAAAGTACAGTCTATGTTTATGAGTCTTTGACTTAACAGGAGACCAAAGAGTAATTTTTTTTAAAATCTGGGTTTCATTCTGTTGCCCAGGTTGGAATACAGTGTGGCGCGATCATGGCTCACCACAACCTCAACCTCCTGGGTCAGGCAGTCCTTCTGCCTCAGCTTCCTGAGTAGCTGAGACTAAGGCAAGTACCACCACACCTGGCTAATTTTTGTATATTTTACAGAGACGAGGTCTCACTATGTTGCCCAGGCTGGTCTCAAACTCCTGAGCTTAAACAATCCTCTTGCCTCAACTTCCCAAGGTGTTGGGATTACAGGCGTGAGCCACCATGCCCAGCCAAAGAGTAAATTTTGACCCAGAGAACGTTCTACATGAGATATAGACTGAGCTGCTGTAGCAAAGAGATGCCAACAATTCAATGGTTCAAACAAGATAAAACAATTGTGCTCCTTCACACATAGGTCAGGAAGAGGTTTGCTATCCAGGATGTGAACCGTGGCTCTGTTTTCTGAGGCTGTCCAGTGAGCCAGGTGTCTTCTGCCTTGTAGGTCTACTGTCCCCAGGAGTGCTGTTTTCCTCCAAATTAGCAAGTCTGGCTCCCAGGCACATGTTCACTGTCCAAGCATGGACACAGCTTGCTGTATTCACCACAGGGTCACTCCAAGCAGCAAGGGAGGCAGGTCGTGTAGGCCAATTTACCCAAAGGAGAAAGAGGAGTGTGAGCCGGACCCGGTGGCTCAGTCTGTCATCCCAGAGCTTTGGGAGGCCAAGGCAAGTGGATTGCCTGAGCCCGCGGGTTCAAGACCCACCTGGGCAACTTGGCGAGACCTCCTCTCTACAGTAAACCAAAAATTAGCTGGGCATGGTAGTGTGCACCTGTAGTTCCAGCTACTTGGAAGGCTGGGGCGGAAGGATCGCTGGAGCCCAGCAGGTCGAGGCTGCGGTGGCCGGGAGCAGCCACTGCACTCTGTCCTGGGCGACAGAGTGAGACTCCAACTCAAAAAAAAAAAAAAAAGAGGAGTGTGACAGAGAGTGGGCATCTCACTCTAAAGAGCTTGATCAGAGGGAGCTGAGCTCAGAGGACTGAGGACATCACTCCCTCTGTGAACCACACAACTGTATTGTTAAATAGAAAAAGAGGAGCAGCTATTATGGTCCCCATTTACAGAAACTTCTAGAGATACATTATGTACAGCTCAGAGAAACACAACTACCAAATAGTAGAGCCAAGGTTCAAATTCAGGTCTTTACACTTCTAAATCTACTGAGCCAGTCAGTGACAGAAGTGAGCCCTGTCCCCACAACTACCCCCAAAGCTGGGCTTTTTTCCACCCCACGAAATTACCTTCCAATCCCACTGTTTCCTTGGCAAAGCACAGAGAATGTGTGTGGAGAGCTCTCTGCCAAGGACAGAACTGGAGTTTCCTGTGAATTTCTAGCAGGAAAACTGCCTGCCTGGTTCAATTAAATACCTGTTTGTTAGATACTTAATATTGCTTTTCTTCTATTAGGAGATTTTGTTCTTACTGTCATGGAATGGGTTGCCTAAATGGTTGTGAAATCAGCCTCGGGTCACATTCCCTGATCCTCAACCTCTTGAGCACCTGTGGCTCACCCTTTGTCAGAGGATTGAAAAAAGGGAGGAGGAGGAAGAGGAGAGCAAAGTGCCTTCCTTTTCACATGACCGGGAGGAGCCCTTTGTTCCAGCCCCTGAAAACTCCAATAAAAGCAACCACTGCCCCTGGACAGCCACAGAGCAGGGACCTTAGTAGGGAGCCACCATGGCGAAGTCCAATTTTATTGAGTTCATTGATGAAGCTTTAGAAAAATCGAAAGAAACTGCACTTTCTCGCCTATTTTTCACCCATCAGGGGATTCCTTACCCAGTCACCATGTGCACCTCAGAAACTTTCCAAGCCCTGGAAGCCTTCGAAGCCAGACACGATGACATTGTGCTAGCATCTTACCCAAAGTGCGGTAAATACCGGAGCATTCCCTGCAAACATCCCGGAGTGTGTGGTTGGAGACAAGAGTAGGATGAAGGGGATTCCTCTCTGCAGGAGGCTAGCTGGACAGCAGGAGAAGGGGTCTGCCATGGTGAAGTGCATAGATTGTCAAATCAATGACTAGAATTGCTAGGTTGAAAAACTCCTGTGATGGAGGATGGATGGTGTCGGGATGGATGGCGAGGCTGATGGGAAGAACACAAACGCAGAGAAGTTTATCTGGCATCAAGCACTGGAGGGAGAAGAGAATTTCATTTTGATTTTTGACTGAAGACAAAAGCATGTTTGTTTGAGTTGAGTTTTCACTCTGATGCCCAGGCTGGAGTGCAGTGGCAGGAATACAATTCACTAAGACCTGGACCTCCTGGGCTCAGGTGATCCTTCCACTTCAGCCTCCCTAGCAGCTGAAACTACAGGCACATGCCACTACGCCTGGCTAATTTTTGATTTTTTTTTTTAAATAGAGACGAGGTCTCACTGTGTTATTCAGGCCAGTCTTGAACTACTGGGCTTGAGCAATCCTCCCATGTTGACCACCCAAAATGCTGGGATTACAGGTGTGTGCCACTGTGCCTGGCTCCACTTCTATCATTTATATGAGGATTTCCATGTAATAGATTATTTTTTTAGAATCAAACGTCAGTCCTCCAGTTTCTCAAATCATTTTTACAAAAGTTCTTCGTCAATGGAGATATGAAAATCTAGATTATTCTGCTATATGCCGGCTACTTTTAATTCTTTTTGCTGTTGATTATTAAAGCCAACCTCATTTAATATTTTTTCTTTCTCTTAACTGATGCTAGGTTTTAATAAAATCAAAATTATATACTCACATAGAAAATATTAACTTAAGGTAAAATAATTTAGATGATATATAATAAACAAGTATTTCTATGACATAACATTATTCTATAGGGAACATAGTCTAGAGTCAAAAAAAGCATTGTCTCTTGTTAAAGGAGACATATGAGAAATGAGATACATTTAATTTTATGCTAATATAAATAAATCTTGATTTATTCAAACTGATTTTTCCCCCATAGCTCAGGTTATTTCAGACATAGATAAGCTGAATGTACTCATCAGGGTATGGTTGTAGATTCTAATTTTTTTCATGTATATGCTAAAGTAACAAGCGTTTGTTATACCAAGACTCCTTAGTGAACTTTTATTCTCTGACTTTTCGGACAGGTTCAAATTGGATTCTCCACATTGTCAGTGAATTAATATTTGCTGTTTCTAACAAAAAGTATGAATATCCAGAATTCCCAGTTCTTGAATGTGGAGATTCAGAGAAATATCAGGTTAGTACAAACATCCTTTACTCTTATAGAGAATTGTCGTAGAAAGACTTCTTCTGTTTTGAAGATTTTTAACTTTTGAGTTCAGAGAGTGCAATATGAATAATTATTATGGTTAGTTGTGTGCCTACCACATCCATCTCAGCACTTTTTAGGCATTATTTCGTTTTATCCATAATAACCTTGTCAGTGTTCCACAGAAGGTAAATCTGTTAGAACCTCTCCCAAGGGGCTAATGCGTGATAGAGCCAAGATGTGAACTCAGGCTTTTCTTTTTTTTTTCTCCTAGAGACAGGGTCTCACTTGTTGCTTAGGCTGGTCTCAAACTCCTGACCTCAAGGATCCTCCTGCCTCAGTCCCCCAAAGTGCTGGGATTACGGGTGTGAGCCACCACACTATGAGCCCAAACTTTCCAATTTGAGCTCTTAAGACTACCCTGTAGAGCCAGCCCTCCTCCCTGCCCTTTTAAAAATATTTACATATTTATTTTTAAATATGTAGGCTGGTCTTGAACTCCTAGGCCCAAGTTCTTCTCTCACCTCAGTCTCCCAAAGTGCTGGGATTACAGATGTGAGCCACCGAGCCCAGGCTTCTCCCTTTAAAAAAAAAAAAAAAAGGAAGGAAAGGTAAGATAAGAAACCTCAGGAAACAAACTGAAACAAAATATGCCATGTCTGATGACATAGACTTAGGCAGTCTGCTAGTGGGACTTCCCAGTCTTTTCCTACTAAGACATGATTTCTGATTTCCCCATCTCAATTATGACTCTGGTTGTGTGTGTGTGTGTGTGTGTGTGTGTGTGTGTGTGTGTGTGTGTGTGTGTCGCGCGTATTAGGAAGGGATTGAGCAGTAGCTGAGTGAGGCAGGGATCTGCATGAACGTGGTAACAGGTCATGCCACCTGTCGTTACTTACCTTTCCAACATAACCAGCTGGGGCTTGGGTGTGAGACAGGTGCCCCCTGCCCAGGGAAGACAAAGAAGAAATGGAACAAGGATCTATCTCAGGACATCAGTGCTTGGACTGATCATGGCTCACCACAACCTCAACCTCCTGGGTCAGGCAGTCCTTCTGCCTCTGCCTCCTGAGTAGCTGAGACTAAGGCAAGTACCACCACACCTGGCTAATTTCTGTATATTTTATAGAGACAAGGTCTCACTCTGTTGCCCAAGTTGGTCTCTCTTGCCTCAGCTTCCCAAGGCGCTAGGATTACAGGCATGAGCCACCATGCCCGGCCAAAGAGTAAATTTTGACCTAGAGAACAATCTAGATGGGATATAGACTGAGCTTCTCCCCGTCCCCGATTCTTTTCACACCAGAATGCAGCTCGGAAGGAAGGGCAGGCTGCAAGGGAGAACCACAGTCTCAGCAAAACTTTCAGAAGTGAGTGCCACCCAGACTCCTGACAGGCAGGCAGAACTGGGTTTCTAAGAGGAAAGCCACTAGACTGGGACTTAGGGAACAGCTTCTGGAAAGTGACTGAGACTCTTGGTATGAGGACAAATACAAGTTAAAAGTTGGAGCCTCGGTGGAAGGAAGTCTATTTCCATGGAACGAGCCAACGTAGCAGAAAATACATTGTAAACAAGGTAGGTGTTCTGGTGTGGGGGATGGGAGGTGAGTGCCGGCTCCTGGGTGTGATGGCAGCAAAGGATCTGGGTGGGTAAATCACACCTGACGGAGGCTCAGTCAGGGCAGGCACAGGGATGCAAACAGGATGAGTGGACAGGGGCTTTAAGAGGCTTTTTTCCTAAGAAATGAAGGAATCACTAATAATCTCCATTGACTTCTTCCTACCCAGGCCTTTACATATCATTCTTAGAAACAATGCAAACATTGGCCAGCTTCCAATTTCTTTTTTTTTTTTTCAGAGTCTCACTGTCACCTGGGCTGGAGTGCAGTGGCACGATCACAGCCACCGCAGCCATCTGCTGGGCTCTGGCGATCCTTCTGCCTCAGCCTTCCAAGTAGCTGGAACCACAGGTGTACGCCACCACACCTGGCTAATTTTGTGGCTTACTGTAGAAATGAGACCTCAACAAGTTGCCCAGGCTGGTCTCGAACCCGGGGCCCAGGCAATCCCCTCGCCTCCGCCTCCCAAAATGTTGGGATTATAGGCTTGGGCCACTGTGCCCGGCCACCTTTTATTTTTAAACGGAAGTCAGTGAGATGAAATTCACTCAACAGTTTACTTTACATAAAGCTTTTCTACAATACGTATTTTTCCCTTAAGCGAGATATATTTATATCTAGTTTTTACAAATTGCTTCCAGTTTGGCTATTTTTTATTTTACATGTTTTTACGACCATAGTATCATATATTTATCTAGTCTTGTTATAGTTAACTTTCATTTCTCCTCTGGGTCTTTTTCTAATCTTTTTAGTAACATTACCGTTGTAATACATCTGTATGTGGTTCTTAGCCATGTCATTTAATGCAAACAGTGCTCTATAACTTAAGCTGAAAATTACCATCTGCGTGATTTTACACAAAGCGCTTAAAACCTCAAAGCCTGTACTTAATCTCTAAAATGGGGGTTACAATATCTATCGAGAGGACTATTGTGAATGGATATAAAAGTACTTTAAATGTTAAAAAGTACAGTTTGATGTCCATCAGATATTATCATCACCAGGTCACCACTGAGGCCCATATTATTGACTTACATTGCTTTTTATTTTTTTAATCTTCTTTTTTGCCCCCTCGTTTGAGTTGGGATCTCCAGTAAGTTTTTCCAGAACTATTGGCTACAAATATCTGAATGCCATTTTATCACTTGAAATGAGTAGGTGAGTCCGGGCATGGTGATTCAGGTGAAATTCACTCAACAGTTTACTTTACATAAAACTTTTCTACAATACGTATTTTTCCCTTAAGCGAGATATATTTATATCTAGTTTTTACAAATTGCTTCCAGTTTGGCTATTTTTTATTTTACATGTTTTTACGACCATAGTATCATATATTTATCTAGTCTTGTTATAGTTAACAGTCTTTGGGAGCACTTTGGGAGACTGAGGTGAGAGGATTGCCTGAGCCCACAGGTTCGAGACCACCCTGGGCAATTTGGTAAGACCTTATCTCTACAACAAATCAAAAAATTAGCCAGGCATGGTGGTGAGCACCTGTAGTCCTGGCTATTTGGAAGCCTGAGGTGGAAGGATCACCGGAGCCCAGCAGGTCAGTGCTGGGGTGGCCATGAGCGTGCCACTGCACTCTAGCCTGGGTGACAGAGTGAGACTCCACCTCAAGAGAAAAAAAAAAGAAATGAGTAGGTGTACTATAGCTGTGACTAAGCAGTGAGTGACCTCTGCAAATATGGAACTGAGGACTTGAAGCCTTAGTCCTGCTTGGTAAGGTCTGATTTTAAGTTAAAATCCTCAACGCTGGCAGATAAAATAGATAACTCCATTTTCAAAATTATCAGTAGAAATCAACTACAGAAAAAAGAATCAATCCCTTTGTTGTCCTCATACTGACAAGAAGTTCTCTAAAATATATCTCAGACATTTAAGTGACTCTATGGATTTCCAAGTTCTGCTGGAATATTTGATTGCTTGAAGTTTTGGTTGGTTAAAAAAAATCTAGATGTTAAAAATGAATTTGAGGCTGGGAGCGGTGGCTCACGCCAGCAATCTCAGCACTTTGGAAAGTCAAGGCGGGAATTCGAGACCAGCCTGGGCAACAAACATGGTAAGATCTCACATCTACAAAAAAAAAAAAAAAATGGATTTGCAGGAACTGTGGAAAGACTTGACATTTCTGCAAAAGACCTTGAATATAGAAGTCAAGTTGAAGTCGAGTGCAGATTGTGAGCTGATCTTACCATTATGAATCTGATTGTGGGAAATGGTCATTTTTTGTTAATGACAAAAAAGATTGGGAAATGGTAAGCAGAATCCAACAAGGAAATTCAAGAACAAGCTTTTAATTATTTGTTTATGATTCTTCATTCTTCGTCCTCACAAAGTAAGAAAGTGAAATAAAGGCCAGGCTCAGTGGCTCACACCTATAATCCCAGCACTTTGTGGGGCTGAGGAAGGAGTATTGCTTGAACCTGGGAGTTCGAGACTAGCCTGGGCAAGCTAGCGAGACCTCATCTCCACAAAAAATTTAAAAAAACTAGCCAGGCATGGTGGCACGCACCTGTAGTCCCACTTCTTTAGGAGGCGGAGATGGGAGGATTGCTTGACCCCAGGAGTTCAAGTCTGAAGCAAGCTGTGATTGTGCCACTGCAGTCCAGCTTGGAAGACAGAGTGATCACCCCAACTCTAAATAAATAAATTCATATTGGAGTGGAAGGAGAGCACATAGTGATACCAGTGGCTCAAAACTACCATTTAGAGACTAAACTTAGGAGTGATTCACGCACACACATTTTCACCATTTTGTGATATTTTTAAGAGAATGAAACAGTTTCCATCACCAAGGATTTTGGCAACTCACCTCCATTATGACAAACTACCTGGGTCCATCTTCAAGAATAAAGCCAAGGTGTGTGTGTTTTTCTACTGGTATTTCAATATGAAATGTCTATGCGTAGATACTGGTTTTCTGAAGTCTATGATAAGGTTGCATTTCATCATAGACTTTTAATAAATGAAGTGTAAGATTTAGGATTTTTGTTGTTTTCTTATATTTATATATATTTTTTTCATAACATATATTTTATATATATAAAATATGTTTATACATGTATAATTGCATTCTAGCCAAATGCACTTTTATACTCATGCATAGAATAAAATGTATTTTACAATCTGTTTTACAGTGAGTAAATTTCAGAATTCCACAAAAGAATGCAACCTAGTAAAATAAGCAAATGTTGTTCCTTTGATCTTTTCCTATGAGTACTATGTGTCTAAGTCTAAAATTTTTTTTCCCCTAATTTTACATATAATAACCAACTTGATATCTTGCATACAGGACTATATGCAGGTTTCAATTACGCTTTTTTGTTTTTTGTTGTCCACACACAGCATTGAAACTACTCTTATTACTTGTATTAAAATCTTGTTTTATTAATCAGTGTTGTTATATTTCTTGAAATTACTAGTTTTTACCCAACCTTTTTTGTTTACTATCATCTGATCTCTCTTCCACTTCTTACTTCTTGGTGTCTCTTTTCTCTGTCTCAGAAGGAAAAATTAGAATTCATTAAAATCAAGATTTATACCGGAGTGTCCAACCTTTTGGCTTCCCTGGGCCACATTGAGTAAAGGAGAATTGTCTTGGGCCACACATAAATTATATAATATAGTTAGTGTATATACATAGTAAGACTTCTTTTTTAAATAGTTTTTTATTTTAAATTTTAGAAAAATAAGAACGTAAAACTGGTGGGAAATTTGACCTTGTTCGTACAAAAGTAACTCTCAATGTCTGGTTTGCTGGAAGTGGTCGCAGTTCTTAGTGAGTTATCAAGGTGTTCATCAGAAATGTTCAAATTTTGCTCTTGGTATGCTTCCTAATTGAAAACAGCTGCTTACGAATGTATATACTGCCAAAAAAGCGACGTCATGAGTAAGGCATGATTGCAAACTTCAAAAATAGAATTACGCTTGGGGTCATGAAGAAATTAAACGCTAAAAACCACATGATGTTAAAAGATGCTGTGGGGTCGCATGACCAGCTGTCCTGAGCCTCATGTGGCCTTCGGGCTGTGAGTGGGACATGCCTGATTTAAACTCTTGAACATGACAAAGAAGAGAGAATGGTGAAATGACAGCAAAGGGCCGAGAAGGAAAATAGCGAAGATCACTGCAATGGCAAGAGGCAGGAGGGAGAGAAGCAGGAGGAGAAGAAATGGAGGAAAGAAAGCAATGGGGAATGGGAGCTTAGCGTGAGCAGCCTGGCAGCCGAGGAGTCTAGAATTGGAAAATGCCTCAAAGCCTGTCTGCTCCACCTCCCACTGGGTGTTTGAATTGTTTGAATTCCACTGAGTGGCTGTCTGGACCATGACTGAGCACCTCAAATTATAAGAAGCACCCCCATCCCCTAAGCCAGCTTTGAACATGCCTGTTAAATGATTTCGCTTGGAGAATCTGCACAATTGGAAATACCACGTGAGCACATAATTTCCTCCATTTAACATAGGAGTAGCATCACAAATCTGGATGACTCCTTTTTTTTCCGTTTTCTCTTTTTTACTTTTATTGATTTAAAAAATATATAGTTAGAGGCAGGGTCTGGCTCTGTCACCCATGCTAGAGTGCAGAAGCCTGAAGATATCTCACTGCAGACTCAAATTCCTGGGATCAAATCATCTTCCTTCCTTATCCTTCCATGGAGCTGAGACTACAGGTGTGTGCCAACATGCCTAGTAAATTTGAAAAATTTGTTGTTTTTGTTGTGTTAGGATGTGGGCCTTTAATCAGTGCTTAATAATAATGGTACATTTGATCAATGTTTGTCTTTGTGAGTAAAGCAACTAAACAGTTTTCTAGAAGAAGATAAAGCAAACATGTTACAAAAATGAAAATGCAGAATTTAAATGAGTTGAATAGCGTTGTACTTATGCAATTTATTCTTCTCATGCTTCTTTCCTTTTTTTTCTTTTCTTTTCTTTTTTTTTAATTTTAAATATGTGGGGTACAATTCAGGGTTGGATATACAAAGGTTCATTATGTAGGTACCCTTGTTGATGAGGTGTGCCCCTCCTTCCCCTAGCAGTTTCCCTCAACTGCCAATCCCAACCCCCTCCCATGGCAGTTTCCCACTACTGCCAATAGGTGACTTGTTTTTTTTTGTAATGATTCCATAAGACCCAGAACTGATGTAACTCATAAAGCATTTGGATTTGGGGTATGCAAGCTTTTTTTCCTTCTTCTTCTTTTTTTTTTTTTGTTGGAATCTCACTCTGTCGCCCAGGTTGGAGTGCAGGGACATGCTCATGGCCACCACAACTTCGACCTGCTGGGCTCAGGCAATCCTTCCACCTCAACCTTTCAAGTAGCTGAAACCACAGGTGCACACCATCATGCCCAGCTAATTTTTTTTAAAAATGAGGTCTTGCAAGTTGCTGGTCTTGAACCCCTGGACTCAGGCAGTCCTCTCACATCAGCCTCCGAAAGTGCTGGAATTACAGGTGTGAGCCACCACACCCAGCTTTTTTTTTTTTTTTAATTTTTTATTTGCATCAGAGTCTAACTCTGTCGTCCAGGCAAGAGTGCAGTGCAATGATTGTACCTATCACAGCCTCAATCTCCTGGACTGAGGTGATCCTCTCACCTCAGTCTTCCAAATAGCTGGTACTATAGGTACGCACCACCATACCCAACTAATTTTTTTTTAATTATAGAGACGAGGTCTTGCCAAATTTCCCAGGTAGGTCTCGGATCCCTGAGCTCAAGCAATTCTCTCGCCTCGGCCTCCCAAAGTGCTGGGATTACAGGTGTGAGCCACCACGCCTGGTGCATGCAGGCTTTTGAACAGGGTTTCACATTCACAAGAAAACAGGGCAGAAGAGTGACAGGACTGTCGGAAGCTGATGTGGGGCTTGTCCACACACCAGCCAACTGGCCATCGCAACTCAAACTCATGTCTTGGTAAAATTGTAAATTGCTACAAGCCAGGCCGACTGAGTGGTAATTAAAGCTCAAACATAAAACCGTCAGATGACAAGAATCTACCATATGGAGAGCAGGGGTGAGTGTCAGATCTGAGCCTAAGAAAAGACCCCGGCCTATTGAGCTCTCTGTTCCATTTGTTCTTCTTAGGGTTAGTTCATTGCTTTAGACAGACAAGGTATTCTTTTTTGTTGTTGTTTTTTTTGAGTTGGAGTCTCACTCTGTCGCCCCGATTGGAGTGCAGTGGCACACTGCTCCTAGACACTGCAGCCTCGACCTGCTGGGCTCAGGCGATCCTTCCGCCTCAGCTTTCCAAGTAGCTGGAACTACAGGTGTGCACTACCATGCCTGGCTAATTTTTGATTTATTGTAGAGACGAGGTCTCACTGAGTTGCCTGGGTGGGTCTCGAACCTGCAGGCTCAGGCAATCCACTCATCTCGGCCTCCCAAAGTGCTGGGATTACAGGTTGAGCCACCAAGCCCTGCCAGACAAGGTATTCTGAGATCCTGACTCCATCCCAATTTCAAGTCATTCACAAAATTGATAAATATAGTTTCTTTATCTTTACCTAAATAATTTATTAAAATGTTAATTAAGGCACTGCCAGGATAGTGAAATGGCTTATTTAAAAAAAACCCAAGCCGGGTGCAGTGGCTCAAGCCTGTAATCCTAGCACTTTGGGAGGCTGAGGTGAGAGGATTGCCTGAGCCCACGGGTTGGAGACCAGCCTGGGCAACTTGGCAAGACTTCATCTCCACAGTAAATCAAAAGTTGACCTGGCATGGTAGCATGCACCTATAGTTCTGGCTATTTGGAAGGCTGAAGTGGAAGGATCGCCTGAGCCCAGCAGGTCAACGCTGGAGTGGCCGTGAGCATGTCACTGCACTCCAGCCTGGGCAATGGAGTGAGACTCCAACTCAAAAATAAAAATAAAAATAAACCTTCAGATTGGCCAGGTGTGGTGACTCACGCCTGTAATCCTAGCACTTTGGGAGGTAGAGGAAGGAGAATTGCTTGAGCCCAGGAGTTCAAGATCAGCCTAAGCAGCTTGACGAGACCTTGTCTCTACAAAAAATAAAACATTTAGGCCAGGTGCGGTGGCTAAACCTGTAATCCCGGCACTTTGGGAGGCCAAGGAGAGAGAATTGCCTGAGCCTGGGGGTTCGAAACCAGCCTGGGCAACTTGGTGAGACCTCGTCTCTACAATAAATCACAAAAACTGGCCAAGTGTAATGGCGTGCGTCTGTAGTTTTAGCTACTTGGAAGGCTGAGGCGGAAGACTCACTGGAGCCCAGCAGGTCAAGGCTGTGGTGGCCAGGAGCGTGCCACTACACTCCAGTCTGGGCAACAAGAATGAGACTCCAACTCAAAACAAATAAATAAATTACATAATAATAAAGTATTTTAAAAATAAATAAATAAATAAAACATTTAGCTGGGCGTGGTGCTGTGCACTTGTAGTCCCAGCTACTCAAGAGGCTGAGGCAGGAGGATCACTTGAGCCCAGGAGGTCAAAGCTGCAGTGAGCCAGGATCATGCCACTGCATTCTAGCCTGGGTGACAGAGTGAGACCCTGACTGGGGAAAAAAACAAGCACACAAAAAAACTTCAGGCGGGTTAACACTAGTTAATTTATTATTATTGTTTTTTGAGTTGGACTCTCACTCTGTCACCCAGACTGGAGTGTAGTGGCCGCTCCTGGCCACGGCAGCCTCAACCTGCTGGGCTCCAACGATCCTTCCGCCTCAGCCTTCCAAGTAGCTGGAACTACAGGCGTGCACTACCATGCCTGACTAATTTTTTATTTATTGTAGAGACGAGGCCTTGCCAAGTTGCCCGGGTGGGTCTCGAACCTGCAGGCTCGGGCAATCCACTCACCTCGGCCTCCCAAAGTGCTGCGATTACAGGCTGAGCCACCACGCCCAACCTGTTAATTCATTATTTAACCTCCTTAGCACACGAGTGCCCAGTTTTATATGCCTACGTGCTCTGCTTCTGGCATACATTCTTCCATTTTTTGCAGAAGAAATCATAAGCAACTTTATCTACCAATCTAAAAACTCTGGATGTCAGTTGCGGTAACTTGTTCTTAGAGGACCCACATCCCCTGTTGGTTCCTGCTTCCTCCTTTATGTAGCTGCAAATCTTGCATCCGGCCAATTCTAGAAATGTCTCCCAAATGAAGGTCAGGATCACAAATCTGTACTTTGCAAAATCCACACCTTCCCATTCTCCAAAAGTGAAGTGCCTTCTGCCACTTCCACGTGATCTGAGCTACTGGTGTCATCTCAGATTCCCCAGGGCTCACAAACTTGCTGGACAAGGTGTCCTCCTTTTCTGACATGGCGAGCATCGGGCTAGAAGGCCTGGCCTCACCTGGAGCCACCACGTGCCCTGCTGTCCTCTTCTGGCTGTCTCGGGTTGTCTTCAGTTTGCTCTTCACTCTGTTTATTTCATGCTTTTCACCCAAAAGGACACGTTCCTCATCAGAGAAGACAGCCATGACGTGGGAATTCAGAGGTTCTGCCTCATCTCTATGCCCCAGAAACATCACACCTTGGGCCAAGAAGGGGCCTTGCTAGTCTCTGTTCTTCTCCCACCGACATTCAAGGTTATTTTTGTTGTCCTTAACGTCATTTTGCACTTTTTATTTTATGTAGGGGTTTAAGCTTTCAGATCATACTCTTGTGACTGTTCTTATGAACTTGCTCTTTTTTTTTCTGTGTGTGCCTTCTTACTGTCTGATGGTCACTGTCAAAATTCTCTGCTAGCTGGGCTCGGTGGCTCAGCCTGTAATCCCGCACCTTTGGGAGGCTGAGGTGAGTGGATTGCCTGAGCCCACGGGTTCGAGACCCGCCTGGGCAGCGAGACCTCATCTCTACAATAAATCAAAAAATCAGCCAGGCATGGTAGCGCATGCCTGTAATTCTGGCTACTCGGAAGGCTGAGGTGGAAGGATCGCCGGAGCCCAGCAGGTTGAGGCTGCGGTGGCCGGGAGCGGCCACTGCACTCCAGTCTGGGCGACAGAATGAGACTCCAACTCAAAAAAAAAAAAAAAAGTTCTCTGCTGCAACCCTGGCCTCTTTTCTTTCTTCTTTTGTGCTCCCTCTCCCCAGACTTCTCTATCAGCCATCTCCTATTCCTCAATGTTTTACTGTCATTTTTTTCTCTATTAACACACGATGGTGTAATATATGAGAGGGACACCAAAACATCTGAGATTTATTTATTTAAAAATGTGTATTTATTCTTATATGTTTAAACTTCAGTCACCTTCAAAGGACTCTCCATTTGACACAGTACACCTATCAAGACAATTTTTCCACTGTTCAAAACGGTTTTTGAGGCTGGGTGTGGTGGCTCAGCCTGTAATCCCAGCACTTTGAGAGGCTGAGGCGAGAGGATTGTCTGAGTCTTGGGGTTCAAGACCAGTCTGGGCAACTTGGTAAGGCCTCCTCTCTACAGTAAATCGCAAAAACTAACCGGGCATGTGGCATGTGTCTGTAGTTCCGGGTACTTGGAAGGCTGAGGCCGAAAGATCGCCTGAGCCTAGCAGGTCGACACTGGAGTGGCCATGAGCGTGCCACTGTACTTCAACTTGGGCAACAAGAGTGAAACTCCAACTCAAAAAAAAAAAAAAAGGGTTTTGGACTTGTCAATTTTGATGTTTTTTAGTGCTTCTGCCGTTTTTTGTTTTACCTCTTCCACATTAGCAAAACAGTTCCCTTTCAGGACTGTTTATCAGGAGAAACAAAAAAAATCTCTTGGGGCAAGATTGGGTGAATAGGGAGGATGTGGCACGGGGGCCATGCTGTTTTTGGTCATCAACTACTGAACACTCAGAGCAGTACGGGTAGGTGTGCTCGTAAATCACCCATCATAAAATGGACAAAGATGTTGAAAGAATCTCCAAAAAAAATTCACTGAAGCCAAACGCAGCCTCTCACAACAATGCTAGGTGGTACACTGATGCTGGTGTGTTCCTAGAACACTTACCTAGTGGGGGAAGCCCACCTTCCAAAAAATAATTGTTATTTTTTTTTGGTCCCTCTTGCACAAGTGGAAGCAACTATATCGATCACCTTTTCGCTCTTCCAAAGTTTTTTAACATAGACCTAAATAATTTAGTTGTTCTCTCCCTAGATGTTGGTGATATTTCGAAACCCTAAAGATACGGCAGTATCTTTTTTCCATTTCCACAATGATGTCCCCGATATTCCAAGTTATGACTCTTGGGATGAATTCTTCAGACAGTTCATGAAAGGACAAGGTATGGCTGTTGGTAAAAGAATCCTTGCTTCAACAGATGACCACACAAATATGAGCATTCAATTGTGTTTTAGGGTAAAGAAATAAATAAGACTTAGGTCTAGGGATCAAAAACTTCATTTAAATGAAATTTTATAGCATCATGAGTTCTGTGTATCAAACAATTTTAAAGCATTACTGGTTTGGGGGGTTTTTGTTTGGGTTTTTTTGAGTCAGAACCTCACTCAGTCTTCTAGGGTGAAATGCGGTAGCATGATCACAGCTACTGCAGCCTCAAACTGCTGGCCTCAGGTGATCCTTTTATCTCAGCCCTCCAAGTAGCTGTGACTAAGGCATGCACCACCGTGCCCAGTTAATTTTTTAAAAAAATTATTTTACAGTACTGTAGAGCTGAGATCTCGCCATGTTGCCCAGGCTAGTCTCAAACTCTTGGACTCAGGCAATCTTCTCGCCTCTGCAAAATACTAGAATTACAGGTGTGAGCCACCATGCCTGGCTAAGTATTACTGTTTAAAACATAATTTAGACAATTCATATATTGACTATGAGTAATGAATAAACATAGAACAGACATGGAATAAAGAGGCTTTCATAAAGACTCATATAGAAAAGTAGTTAATTTCTCTCGAGTCACTGTATACCACAATGACAAAAATCAAAAAAGATTTGAAAACCATGACACTGAGAAATTATACCTAAGACCATTGTTTGCCAAAAAGGAGGTTTTTGTTAGATCATGTTGATATTTTATCTCTGAATATTGATAACTATAATTTTATAAGTGTCTACAAATGCTCCAAGCACTAAAAAGTAGGTATCTTGTATGCATGGTTTCATTTAAGATTTATAACTGATTTATAAGCTGTGAGGAAGGCGGTATTAGCCCATCATACAGATGAGGAAACTAATCAAAATACTTAAATTCCTTGCCAAAGTCACATTTTTTTTTTTTTTGAGTTGGAGTCTCTCACTCTGTCGCCCAGGCTGGAGGGTAGTGGCACGCTCACGGTCACCACAGCCTCGGGCTGCTGGGCTCAGGTGATCCTTCCACTTCAGCCTTCCAAGTAGGTGGAACAACAGGCACATGCCACCATGCCCAGCTAAGTTTTTGATTTATTGTAAGAGAGGTCTCGCCAAGTTGCCCAGGCTGGTCACAAACCTGTGGGCTTAGGCAATCCCCTCACCTTGGCCTCCCAAAGTGCTGGAATTTAGGCATGAACCACGTCACCTGACCAAAGTTCCATTATTTGTAAGAGGTAGTGACTACTTCCATGGGTACAGTGGCCAGAGACCAATAAATGCCTCCTTTTATTAGTGTTTTTTTAAGTCTTTATGGTGCAGTAGAAGGAAGAATTAATGCCACCTGACCTTGAAGGAGAAGCTGTTGTTAGTTCTCTTTAAGAGGGTTGACTTTTTTCTTTCTTTTTTTTTGAGACACAGTCTCATTCTGTCATCCAGACTGGTGTGCTGCCGTGGGATCATGCTTATCACAGCCTCAACCTCCTGGGCTCAGGTGACCTTTGGACTTAGGTGACCTTCTGCCTCAGCCTCCCTAATAGCTGGGACTAAGGCACACACCACCACACCTGGTTCCTTTTTTTATCTTTATTTTTGTGGAGATGAGGTCTTGCTATGTTGCCTAAGTTGGTCTCAAATTCCTAGACTCAAGCAATCCTCCCATCTCAGCTTCCCAAAGTGCTGAGATCACAGGCATAAGCCATGACACCTGACCTAAGTAAACTACTTAAAAATTTTTTTTTGTTAATTGTATGTATGTAAGGTATACAACATGATGTTTGGCTATATACATAATGAAATGATTATTAAAATCAGGCAAATTAACATATCCATCATGTCACATTATTACTTTTGACTCTCAGCATATATTATACAGTATACAACACAATGTTATTGTTATTATTATTTTTTTTTTTTTTTTTGAGTTGGAGTCTTATTCTGTTGCCCAGACTGGAGTGCAGTGCCATGCTCCCGGCCACCGCAGCCTCGACCTGCTGGGCTCCGGCGATCCTCCCGCCTCAGCTTTCCATAGCTGGAACTACAGGTACGCGCTACCATGCCCGGCTAATTTTTGATTGATTGTAGAGACGAGGTCTCACCAAGTTGCCCGGGTGGGTCTCAAACCCGCGGGATCTGTCAGTCCTCTCGCCTCGGCCTCCCAAAGCGCTGGATTACAGGCTGAGCCACCGAGCCTGGCCAACACAATACTATTAAATATGGTCCTCATGCTGTACATTTGATCTCAAGACTTACTCATAGCTGATTTTTTTTTTTTTTTTAGTTCGAGTCTCTCTTTGTCAGCCGGGTTGGAGTGCAGTGGCATACTTATGACCACCGCAGCCTCAACCTGCTGGGCTCAGGCAATCCTTCCACCTCAGCCTTCCAAGTAGCTAGAACCATAGGCATGCACCACCACACCCGGCTAATTTTTTGATTGATTGTAGAGACGAGGTCTCGCCAAGTTGCCCAGGCTGGTCTCAGACTCCCGGGTTCAGGCAGTCCTCTTGCCTCCGCCTCCCAAAGTGCTGGGATCACAGGCATGAGCCACCACACCCGGCCATAACTGGATAATTCATCATAACTATATAACTGCAAGCTTGTACCCTTGGACCTGCAATTCCTCATTTCCTCCCCTTCCCCCTCACCTGGTAACTGTTAGGGTATGGACGGACCTGGTGAGGATGAAGAGGCAAGGGAGGCACACAGCACTGCTGGGACTGGCAAGCCGGAGGTGCGTGCCGGGAACCCAAAGATCCGAGTAAATTGCAAAGAATTGCAACACACAGAGGTGAGAGAAGAAAAGATTTATTTAAGAAAAGTTCACCCCCCACAGATAGGGAGTGGGCCTACACTCTAGGTGAGTGTGGCCCGTAGCCCCCCAGAGTTCTGGTTTAAATCCTTCTCTTGGAGATGGTGCACGTGACTGCTGTGACTTCCTTGTCGACCACCCGGGGATGTCTTGGAGAACCTGTGACACAGAGACCCATTAATGTCTGCCCACATTATCATAGCCCCTAGAGAAGGGCGTGACAAGGATTCTAATTCTCCTGCACTTTCCCAAACAACATTCCTTAGAATGTTAGCTACATTCTGTAGCTCCTGGCATTCCCAGTAGGTAGCTTTGTGGGATCCTTGGCTTCCCTGTAGATAGGGTCCAATTTACTGGAAGATCGAATCCCCACCTGCTCTCCCTCTGAGCGGTTATAACTTTTGTAATTACAAGTTTCATGACTTTTACAATCCTTGCCCAATGCATGATGTCTTAGGCCTTGTAAATTCCCTTTACTCTAGGCAAGCTTGATGGCCACTATGAGATACTTGATACCTGGAAGTCTGTTTCTGAAAAGACAAAGTTGGTAAAGTTAATTATTCCTAAAGTGTACATTTCTCCAAAAGCACAGCTTCTATTTTCTCATCATTGTGTCAGGGTTTAAGAACAAGATGAAAAATGGCTTCCCACTCTCAGTCTGTCCTTTCAGTAACCACCCTCTTACTCTGTTTCTATGTTTTTGGGGCTTTTTAAAGACTCTACATGTGAGAGCTTGCAGTGTTTTTCCTTTTATGTCCAGCTTATTTTGGTTATTTTGGCATCCATGAATTGCCATTGATGATGAGAACGTTGTCATCAGTGGAACAGTCTATTTCAGACAATCTCTGTCTCCCTAATCATTCTTGTAGAGTTTTCTTTCTCTCACTGAACAAGAAGTCTGAAGGTAGATGGCTGGTTCAGGAGCCCGGGCACATCAGACTTGCACCTCTAATATTTCCACGGCTTCTCTCTCGTACTTTTTGTAACATGCCCCCAAGTTGTCTACTGTCCTTCTAGACATCGCCTTCAGGATACAAATGAGAAACTTAAGGCACAGAGAGTTTTAGGGTTTGCTTCTGGTCACACAGCTAGTAAATAGCACAGCTCTCAGTGTCTGGATTGGCACTGTCCAGTGTGGCAGGGACCAGCAGCATGGGGCAACTGAACACATAACATGTGACTAGAAGAACTAGGGAGCTCAATTTTTAATTTCTCAAAATTGTAACTAGACGGTGGCTCATGCCTATAATCCCACCCTTTGGAGGTGGAAGCAAGAGGATTGCCTGAGTCCAGGAGTTTGAGACCAGCCTGGGAAACTTGGTGAGACCTCATCTATTCAATAAATTAAAAAATTAGCTGGGCATGGTAGCACATGCCTGTAGTTCCAGCTACTTGGAAAGCTGAGGTGGAAGGATCACCTGAGCCCAGCAGGTTGAGGCTGCGGTGGCCATGAGCATGCCACTACACTCCAGCCTGGGTGTCAGTGAGACCCCCAACTCAATAATAATAATAATAATAATAATAATTTTTTATTGACTACATGTTGGAATGATAATTTTTTTATATATTGGGGTTAAATAAAATAAAACATGAACAGTAATCTTTTCTTTTTTGCCTTTTTAAGTCACATACACTACTTGTATTTCTATTGGACAATGCTGGTCTAGATAATGTCTTTCTCATGATTTCTTTCCAGCATTATCTCTGTCAGTTGTCATGTGTCATTAACTATTTCTGAATTATTTTATTTACCAGAGTATTCGTGAATAGCTTGAAGTTTTTATCAACTCATTTTACAACCTGCTTAATTGTGTTATTTATGAAATATGTTTAAGAAGATAAGAAAATGAATAGAAATCGGACAATAGGACTACTTCATGCCAGCTCTTTGTGGGCAGGGATTTGTAATGACTTACATACATCTCTTATTAAGCATATACGCATATGTGTAGTTTATATTTTAAGGCATAAATTGACCATCTATCAGTTTAACTTCAGTTATTTAAAATTCCTTAAGAAGTTTTTTTCTCATGCCTTTAGTTTCCTGGGGAAGCTATTTTGATTTTGCAATTAATTGGAACAAACATCTTGATGATGAAGATGTTAAGTTCATCTTATATGAAGATCTGAAAGAGGTGAGACTGTGATTACTAATATTCTCAAGCAAGATGTGTTATAAACCACAACACAGAGCCCGTACTTATAATGTCTTGTTGTAGAAACAAATGTGATGTTCAACTTTTAAAAATTCCAGATAGATGGTACAGTATTAGAAAAAAATCAAACCATGTATAATTAAGTGTTTAACAAAAATAAAATAATGCTTAGCAACTTATTACTAACAATGACTGCTTTATGTTCCCTTTATGATCCAGATTGGTAGTTTAAAAAAAAAAACAATTAGTAGCTTTTAGTTGACTTAATTGAGCATGCATTTGGTTGTGAATTGATTTTTCCAGTTATGTTTTTTCTAATTGTTCATTCACTTAAACATCTCCTGAGTGTTTCCTTAGCATTGTTTTAGACCCTTGTTGAAAGAATTTAGGCGCCAGTAACAACTCCACACCCGCTAAGGACCAAGAGATTTATTAAAGCTGCGGCTACAGGGAAAAAAGGAAAAGGGTCTGTAGCTGCGGGGCTGGGGAGGGAGAGAGAGAGAGGGAGAGAGAGAGAGAGAGATGGGGGAGAGAGAGAGTGTGAGAGAGAGAGAGAGAGAGAGAGAGAGAGAGAGAGAGAGAGATGCAGGGAGAGGGCTGTATTTATGGGCTTGGCAGGGCTGGCCAGTGTCGTGTTTGGGCTTTATTGGAGGAGACTATGAGGTAGTATTTCTATAGGGAGAAATTACTCACGCACAGGTTTAAACTTTGCGCGTGTGGGAAACTGTATGGGGAGAAGCCGGAGCTTAGGGCCTTTGTTGTCTTGGGTGGCAGCGCCATCTTGGGGACGGCCTTCTGACTGCTCTCTGTGCCTTTCATTCCCACCTTTTCTGTTTATTTGGGAGAGGGGCGTCGTTACTCCTTCTGGCTGCTTCCTGCTGGATGTGGGCGTTGTGGAGTGAGGTGGGAGAAGGGCACAGAACCAGCCAGAATAGGGTCCAGAGGTAGGCACTGAAGGTGAAGATTTTTGAAGGCGAGGGTTCCATGAAAGTTTTTTGTAAATGTAGAATGGCGACTTGTTCCGCCAGTCTTCCAGTGGGCACGAGGGCGGCAGTAACCAGCTGTCTTGGAGTAGACTGTGGAGGTAAATAGAGAACCTGGAAGAGAACATATCTAAAAGAAAAGTTAAGTGATGTTTAGGGATGAGGTGATGACTCCTCTACTGGGACAGGTTGATAACTATTGAGTAATAGGAGGTTGAGGTTTTGATTTGAGAGTTTAATTAAGCGTTGTTGGAGAAATTTAAAGATACATGGGGCTATTAAACAAAAAACGCAAATTAGAATGACAGGGCCTAGGAGTGGGGCCAGCCAGGTGACAAGAGGGTGTTGTAGCCAGGTGAAAGGAGAAGAGTCTGGCTGTTGGTGGCACCGTTTTAATTCTTCACTTAGATGACTGAGGATGTTTAGGTTTTCTTCTACTAGGCCAGTTTTGTTGATGTAATAACAGCATTCCTCTCCGAGAAAGAGGTTGTAGTTTATTGGCGAGGTCTTGGGAGGAGGTAATGCTGTATGCTAGAGCCCCACTGCCTAAGCCTGCTGCTGCCAGAGCAGAGGCAAGAGAGACTCCTGAGATTACAGGAAGAAAGACTGCCCGTTTTTGGTGGGGATGGGTGATAATATCAGTGTTGTAGGTTTTTTTGTTGTGTATTTTTTTGCAAATTCCCCTTGTGTGTATAGGGTTAACTGAGGTACCAGGATGACCAGGACACATGACGAATTAAAGGTTTTAGTAAGGGTGCTGTTGCATCAGAAGAAGAAGCCAGGTGGGGCACAGGTAACATTGACAAGTGATGGTTGAGTTGAAGTTGTGAACAGGGGAATTCCTGATAGTGGGGGGCGGAAATGAATAGTAGGATTTTGTGTGCAGGGGTGGTAAGATTTCCTATGAATGGTACTGCTGTAAATGGGGGCGACTGAGGGATGCACATAGGAAGCAGTTAGAAAAGTTGCCTAGATGTGAGTAGTTGAGAAAGCGTGCTCCCTGTTGGACTACTGAGAGCCAGGAAAATGGGGTGACTTTGGCTGTCTGTTATATGGAGGTTTGTAATATTGCCTCTTGTTTTGTTATTTCAGGGGCTAGGTTTGGGATATTTGGCTGAATTTGGACATAGGTGCGGTAAATTTTGATGGTTCCTGCTGGGGTGGAGTCAAGGATTCCATGGTATACTTTGCCTATCACCCCTTTTGCCCACATGTCATCCCAGGGATGTTTGACGTTTAAGTAGAATTGGTCTCCGCCTTGTGAAGTGAAAAGAAAAATGTCTCTATCATCGTCAAACCTTTCTGTTTATGGTGTGGAGCATGCAAGAGAGTTTTGGACATGCCCCATAAATTTTAGGGTTTTGTTTACAGTAGTCTCGGGTTTAGTCAAAAAGAAAGCAGAATTGAGGTACTTTGTGCCACGTTAAAGAAAGTGAGCGCATGGAGGAGAGAGAGATGGGATAGAAACTCGAGACTGGCAGCCATATGGCTGGCAGTCCGCTGTGGCCAGACGTTGGGTATATGAGTGGTCTTTAGAAGTCCAGGACTCTTCTACAAAGAATCTCCAGCGAAATGGTGGGACAGATGGAGTTGTTTTACTGTTGAGGTGGGTTAAAATTAATAAGGGACGGAGGGTTAGGCTGGTAAACATAGTGTTGTAAGGGATGAATTTTACAAAAGACAATAAGAATAAAGCTAGTTATAATGAGGAGGTATGTAATAGCCAACAAAGCTTTGGCTGTGGATGGCCAATTTGTAGGTGTTGACCAAGTAAGTAATATAGTAAGGAGGATGGCAGTTAAGCCAAGAAAGGAAAGGGGCCAAGGGTTACAAGTTTCCTGCGCTGAATCCAGGATGTTCGTTTGGATTTGGATTTGGATGGGTGGTGAGTCAGGGCAAGCGAAGTCTGAGTGGTTGTTCTGGAACCTTGGAGCAGGTGTACCTGTGGGTAGGTGGACAAGTATTATTGTGGGTGGGTTGTGAGGAAGGAGGGGTGGCAGGTTTAAGACGGGAAATGTGAATCCATGGGGTAACCTGACGTTGGGCCGTGATAAGTTTTGCTGCCATGGGAGTGGACAAAACTACTTGAAGAGGCTTGGACCATTTTGGATTAAGATGGGTTTTAGTTTTCGGGTTGGAAAAATAGATCCATTGTCCAGGAATAAGAGGAGGTGGGTTTTGGCCATTGGAACCAGGTATAGGAGGGAGAGGTGAAGGGCCTTCCTGGAAAAGAACAGTGAATGACCCCCTCAAGAGGGGCTATAGGGGTTGTACATTCCACTCTTTTACCCATACCATATCACCTGGCTTAAAAGAATGAGCATCGGTAGTTAAACTAATTGGCAATCGTTTTCTGACTTGACAATGGATGGCATTTAGGACTGAACCTTGCATTTGTTGTTTTAGGGCAAAGCTTCCAAATTCCTTTAAGTTTTCCTGTATGTCCCTAACGAGAGGGGGTGGTCACCCATAAGGAATTACAAATGCAAGAAGCCTGTTTACTTTATTTAAAGGCCTGTTTTGGGGCCTTTTCCCCTAGCAGGGGTTTTTGTTTACCCCCCTTTGAGACTTCATAGAGAAGTTAGGCATTTAAATTTTCTAGACTAGTATAGGAACAGGACCACCCTTAGGGTCCTCTTTCTTTTTTCTTACAGCTGCTGATTGGGTCCTTCCTTTCTTCAATTTTTAGCAGCACTTACTCCCCTTGGATGTTTGAGTTTCTTCTGGTCCGAGAAGCATCTAGGGAAACAAGCTCATAAACTGTGATTAAAATTTATCCCAAATAGATAACACATTTTCTTATGAGCATTTACGTTTGTGGCCCCCCTTTCCTTCAGAGGCCTACCGTTAAACAATTTCAGAGGTTTAACAAATTCCATTTCAGGGACTTGGATCCTGAGTGATGCAATACCAAATACCTATGTGTAGTTTACTCATGTCTCCAAAGAATTTCTAGTGATTATTATGCTAACGCACAAACTGAAAGATTGTATTGTCCTAGTTTTACATCTGATGGAGTTTTTCCCTGGATTTGCCAAGGGGTGGGATAGGTTGCCACTCGGCCTGCAGTAGAAACGTTTGAACGCCTTTTAAAACCTACCTATAGAAGATTTATTTATGTCTAGCCTGTGCTAGCTACCCTGCCTTAATTATTTATTCTTTAGAGATTTTTTTATCCCATAATTATTTGGGTGCTGAGGGGTGAAGGTCTGTCTTCTGTAATTTCTTCAGAGCTGATAATAGGCGCAGTTCTGCCTAACCAGAGATCAAAAATCTCTCCCTGTCTGACTTGAGGCATTCAGATTTGTTTCAGCAGTGGCATTATTTGCAGGCACTGGCTGGAATTTTTGCATGACCATTATATGGGCATGAAATTACTGGATTTTAGCTCAATAAAAGAATAAAGTCAGGCCTACATTTTGACAATTATAGGCACTGGTTGATTACCTTTTTATACAAAAGCTACAAGGCCTGAAGTTATTAGCATAACTTAAATGATAAACTTTAATTTTTGTAGCTTTATTATAAGTACCAGCTTTTGTATTTCTGGACTATAATGGTAGCCTGACAGATTGTTTTAGACTATAATTTGAATTAGGCACTTAAGTAAATTCTATATAAAATTTGAAGAGAAATCTGAAAATGTTAGGAGACTTGTATTCAGAAAAGACTTTATTATGCCTAGATTGTTTATAGAATTTTTTTGTATGTATATTTTTCTTAAACTTTCCTTATACCATTTTTGGCGTGCTCATACCATTTTATTTTTGTTCTCTATCCCCTTTTTAAAAATTTTTATAACTATCTACTTTATTATAGGACAGAAATGTACCATATAAGATTTTCTCTTAGATAAATATATATTTTTATATTCCTTTTTTTGTTTGTTTTCCTGCTAAAACCTTATTTGTATATCAACAACCTTTTTACATTTTTTCTTTGCTTTTTGCTTTCCTTTTTATTTATTTATTTATAGATAACCTTTTATAGTCATAACTTGAATTTACCTTTTAGTAACTGTTAGGTGAAACATTTAGTTTTCGGAACACTTTTAATTTTACTGGAGAGCTGGTTTTAGGAGGAAGAAGTTCAGTATGAGCACAAGGGCTAAAAACTTAGCCTCAGTATTAATTAAGAAATTGATGTGGACCCCAGCCACATTTATATAGACCCAAGGATTCTCTGGGTGGATGGCATACAGAGTGCTGCACTGGGCCATGCCCCTCCCCCTTCAGTCAACAGCCACTATCGCCGAGCTAGGTGCCCCCCCCTTCAGGAGAGGCTGCTCCATCTCTTTCAGTGGCTTTTTAGTCCAGATATTGGACAAAGTTCTGGGACTTAGGCTATTAAGAACAATTGTGCTTTAGGTGCCCAGATTGACCACATTCATAGCAGCTGATAACATCCCCTTAGCAGGTTTATCCTTATCAGGCCTCTTTTGGGTGGCTGGAGCTTTTGTCTTTAGTGGCAACTGCCAATTTATTTACCTTTCCTCTGGCTGGTGCTCATTTTAAAGTTCTTCTCTTTTTTTTTTTTTTCTTTTTTAATGTTTCAGTTTTTAAGAACTTTAGAGGCTTTCTATAATTGGGAGTTTGGTATTCCTAGTCCTGAGTTAAGCCTCTGAAGCTTGGCATTTAATATTCTATAGGATATAATCTTGTTTGTAAAGTAATGAAATACATTTTCAAAAATGCCTCTGCATATAGAACTTTTGACCATTTTATTTTTCCTTAGGTCTACAAAGTGAATTTAATTGCCAGATAGTTTTATTCTTTTCCAAATCTTATTATCTGCTAACTTGTAGTGAGTTCAAATTTGACTTTTTTTAAATAATGCACTTATTATTATTATTAAACCACATAATTTTAATTTGCTCCAATCATTCGAAATATATTCTATCAGAGTATCCGAGGACACAGACCACTACACACTCTCTTGGTCACGTTTCTTGAAAACCCAGAATTTGCTCTGAACACTTGCAATTTATTCCTCAAAGGAGAATTTTAAAACAAACAAATAACTAAATAAAGTTATAAAGAGCAATGCCAGGAATTCCTGGAACCCTGATGCTTCTCCCAGACTGAGTGTTTTCAGTTTTTCTTGAAGCCTTCTTTTTTTTTTCTTTTGCTTTATGACTTTCCAATGATGTCTACAATAATACCTGGTTCAAAACCCTTTAGAGTGAACAGACCACGAAGATGTGAAATGATCTGTTCCTACATATTCCTAATTATGAACAGACAAAATTGTCAAAAATCCTCATGAATTACCAAACAGCAGCCTTAGTCATAAGACATGGACAATTAAATGAGTATAGCCCCAAAACGCAAGCATTAGTGTAACTTAGCATTACATTATAAGGTAGGGACTCAGCATACATTATAAGACTCTAAGAGACTTTCCAACAGTTTTACAGGGACAAACAGTTGATTATGATCTTAAGCAAGGCCTAAACTTTTAGAAACAGACTTACTTTACATTTTTCCATTTTTTTACAGGTGGATTAGAATGAGCCCGTTCAGAATTTATGAAGGAGAACACAGGCTAAGGAAGGGAGGGGATGTGGTCCCCGAAAAGAATTTAAGATAACCGGTAACCCTTCTTATACGCAACAGGCAATTTTTCCACAACTTTAACAACAAGAGGCAGAAATTTTAACAGCGCCAACGGGTTGGGAGAAAACACCACACAAATAAAGGGAGACAAAATGACATCAAGAAATATGTGCCAATCAAGTTTTTAAAAGACCACATGTCCCATCAAACAAAGCATAATAACTCAACCAGCTTTTTAGCAGATTTAAAGTGACAGACACACACAAATAAGAGAATGAGGGTATGGGAAACATCCACTTTGTCCCCCTCCAGTCATACTCCTCACGAAGATATCTCAGACACCTCTTAGCAATTGGTAGGTTGGTATACCCCCAACACAGACTAACTATGCGGAGCCCTCCCACCGTCCGTCTCATTCACACACAAGCACACAGCACATTCGTCAACTCTCCGTCCTAATCCTAGGAGTCTACGGTTCATATTCAGACTGTTTTTTTTCCACTGCCTTTCAGCCCTTTCCTTCAGGCTGGAAGATTACTAGCGGGCTGCAGGAGGTGAATTTTGTCTGCATATGTTCTAGCCTGTTCTCAGACTCTCCTACGTTCCTCCAGAAGCAGGGTGTTGGAAAGGATTAGGTATATATCATGGAAAGTAATGTTGTAGGACTGGATGAGGTATTGAAACTCCTTAATGTAGGTGGCAGGATTAGTTGTGTATGATTCAAGACGTTTTTCTATTTGTGAGAGGTCTGAGATAGAGAAGGGGATGTGCATCTGAACAATACCCTCTGCACCTGCTATTTCATGGAGGGGAGTGAGATGACTGGTGCAGCCTTGGATCGGGTTACCAGAGGGCTACACTGGGGAGTGATTGAAAGGGGAGGGTATAGAGGTTGAACTGCTGGAGCAGAAGTAGGTGGAGCGGAAGAGGAAGGCGGGGCAGGGGAGACTTGGGCTGTCTGTAGGGGGGGGCTCGTCTGCAGGGTCGAAATCTGAGACGGGAGAGGAGGGACCCAGGAGGAGGCTTACATGGGGACTTTGTAGTGGGGAGGGGGGCTTGGAGGAGGAAGCACAGACACACGTGGAACAGTGGGAGGAGAGAAGCTGTAGAAGGGGTATTTATGGAGGAGAGAAAAGGACTGAATGTAGGGAATCTCTACCCACCGTTTTGAACGCTCACAGAAATTATATAGACCACTGATCCTGGTTGTCTAAGGGATATGTTGGCCAGTCCTATGTGTAGAGGTGGATTAGATGTTTGGGCTTGATATCGGGGTGAGTGAGAGTGTAGTGAGATTGTTTAAGAGGCATTTAAGGGGGGAATCGGCCAGCAGGGATGACGAGCCTCCCATGGAGGGACAGGTGGACTAAACGGGACATCCCCTGAAGAGTCGGCTGTCCGAGAAGTGTGGCTGTGGCAAAGTCTGTCATCACAGAGGTTTGGCACAACCAGGGTTCTCCTGGAGAACCGAGGGTCAAGGCACCTAGCGCTAGGAATTTTCAAAACAGACAGAGAGCACTTGACCAAGCGGTGGGTAGGTATTCGCGATTCCTGCTGGTCGAACAGAAATGGAAGTCCCGCAGGGTCTGCTGTGGCCAACAGACGTGGGAGCCTCTGAGGTCCACTGCTGCCCGACAGACGTGGGAGCCCTGGGGGAGTGGGAACCCTACAGAGTCTGCTGTAGGCTAGCAGATGTGGGAGCCTCTGAGGTCCACTGCTGCCTGACATACGTGGGAGCCCTGGAGTCCGTGAGAGATGGAACAGAGGAGGGAGCCTTCAGGGTCTGCTGTGGCCATGAAGACTGAGGTGGGGTGTGTGTCCCCTTGCCGAGGGGCCGGAGGGGCTGGATCCTGAGGTCCGTTCCCTCTGGTGATCCCTGGCAAGTTTTAGTCTTCCTTGTTTGGGGGAGGGGGACTTACCTATCTAAAGGTAGCTGATGGATGTGGCTCGGGCATTCAAGAGAGTAGGGAAGGTCCGGAAGGGTTGGAGTGGCCACTGGCGCCGAGTCCGGGTCCCGCCCAAGGGCGAGAGAGACCTGCACAAGGGCAAGAGAGACCCGATCCGAGTCACGGACCTGATCCGAGTCATGGCACCAATGAAAGAACTTAGGCACCAGTAACAACTCCGCACCCGTTAAGGACCAAGAGATTTATTAAAGCGGTGGCTACAGGGAAAAAAGGAAAAGGGTCTGTAGCCACGGGGTTGGGGAGGGAGAGAGAGAGTGAGAGAGAGAGAGAGAGAGATGCAGGGAGAGGGCTGTATTTATGGGCTTGGCAGGGGCTGGGCTTTATTGGAGGAGACTATGAGGTAGTATTTCTATAGGGAGAAATTACTCATGCACAGGTTTAAACTTCGCGCGTGCGGGAAACCGTATGGGGAGAAGCCGGAGCTTAGGGCCTTTGTTGTCTTGGGTGGCAGCGCCATCTTGGGGACGCCCTTCTGACTGTTCTCTGCGCCTTTCACTTGTGATATATCAATGAACAGGCCAGACAAATTCACTGCCCTTGGGGGCTTACATTCTAGATGGAGAAGGCAGAGAGATGGAATGATAAATAATAAACACAACACATTCATTCATGTATAGAGTACATGAGAAAAAAGAAACAGTATGGATGGTAAGGACAATTGGCAATGCCAGGGCATAGGGACTGCAGTGTTGGACTAATTCCAGTGTAAAATAGGGTGGTCAGGGACCCTCCTGAGGGAATGTGATTTGAGAAAAGATATGGAGGAAGAGAGGGAGGGAGCCAAGTAGGTAACTGGGAGAGAGCATTCCAGGCAGAGAGGACCAACTAGAGCAAAGGTCCTGAAACAGTGGCCGTCCTGGTACAGTTAAGGGCCAGCAAGGAGGCAGATATGCCTGGGCCCCTAAGAGTGAATTGGGGGAAGCAGTCAGTGAGGACAGAGTTGAGGAGGTACCATGGGTATGAGAGGCTGTATGGCAGGCCATTGACTCTGCACCATTATAGCATTTTCTCACCCCCCCCACCTTTTCTTTTTGAGACTGTCTCACTCTATCACCCAGGCTGGAGTGCAGTGGCATGACCATGGCTCATTGCAGCCTTGACTTCCTGGGCTCAAACACTCCTCCCACTTCATCCTCCTGAGTAGGTGGGACTGGGGTGCATGCCTGGCTAATCTTTAAAACATTCTTTTGCAGAGAGGAGGTCTGGCTATGTTGCCTAGGCTGGTCTCGGATTCCTGGGCTCAAGTGATCCTCCCACTTGGCCTCCCAAAGTGTTGGGCTGACAGGTGTGAGCCACCCACCTGGCCCATTGTAGCATTTGAACAGAGATGGGATGGAAGCTGAAGTGTTTCTAATAGAATCATCCTGGCTGATGTATGAGAACCAGCTGGAACAAAGATAATGCAGGGAGACCTGTGAGGAGGCGACTGCAGTAGTCCAGGTGGGGAAGATATGGGCTCAGACCAGGAAGGGGCAGAGAGGTGATGAGAAGTGATTGAATTCTAGATACATGCTGATGGAAGAACCAGTGGATTTGCTGCTACGTAGGATGGAGGGAGGATGGTAAGACACATAAGACTCCAACTGGGAGGGCTGAGCCCTAGGAGGGTTGAGTTGCCATCAGTGGAACTAGAGATGGTAACAGATGCAGCAGGATTGAGGGGCAGACCAGGGTTTGGTTTTGGATGCTACATTTGTGATGCTGTAATGCAGCAATCTCGTATCTGAGGGGCCCTGTGATAGTGTTTACTGTTCCAAAGAAGTCAGTCAGGCTCGGTGGCTCAGCCTGTAATCCCACGCCTTTGGGGGGCTGAGGTGAGTGGATTGCCTGAGCCCGAGGGTTCGAGACACGCCTGGGCAACTTGGCGAGACCTCATCTCTACAATAAATCAAAAAATCACCGCGCCTTTGGGAGGCTTAGGTGAGTGGATTGCCTGAGCCCACGGGTTCGAGACCTGCCTGGGCAGGTGAGATCTCATCTCTACAATAAAATCAAAAAATTAGACTGTCATGGTAGCGCGCGCCTGTAATTCCAGCTACTTGGAAGGCTAAGGCAGAAGGATCGCCAGAGCCCAGCAGGTTAAGGCTGCGGTGGCCGGGAGCAGCCACTGCACTCTCCAGTCTGGGCAACAGAGTGAGACTCCAACTCAAAAAAAAAAAAAGAAGAAGTCAGTCAGAGATCCTGTAGGGAGACACATTGTTTGTTAGAACTTACGGGTGGTTCCGATGGTGACCAGTAGGTGAAGAAAGAATCCACACTTCGGGCCAGTACAGCAAGTAGTTTTACAGTCAAGCAAGCTAATTACTCAAATTGCTATGTTGCTTACAATTGCGTTGATTAAGGGGCTGCCTACATTGTTCTCAGCTACATTGTTCTCAGCTCCGCTAATCACTTACCTCCCATGACTCATTACTGGGAATATACATATCCTTCAGAGACCAGCCTTGGCCAGAGGCCACTCCCTGAGGGAGGGGCCAGAAAGAAGCCAGGGATAGGGAAAAAGAGCCTATGTCTGGACAATTTCCTCACAGATGTTTATTAGCCATCCTAATAGAGAGGTCAAGTAGGCAGTTGGGTATAAGTTCTGGGCTGTAGATAAACTTGGGAATCATTGACACATCTACAGCATTTAAAGCCCTAGGAGTGCATATGTAGGTGTACAGAGAAGGCGACTGAGGCTGATTCATGGAACCCTCTGATGTAAAGAGTTTGGGAAAAAGAGTAAATCAGCAAAGGAGACCAGGAAGGAGTGGCATGAGGAAACCAGAGTTCCAGAACCTCAGTGAGGGAGGCAAGTTCAGGAGAAAGGAGTGTGTCCGATGCTCCTAGCTTCATTGAGTTGGAGTGTTTTGTTTATCTGTTATTGTCAGAGTTTCACCCTGTTGCCCAAGCTGGAGTGCAGTGGCATGCTCATGGCCACTGCAGCCTCAACCTGCTTGGCTCAGGCAATCCTTTCACCTTAGCCTTCAAGTAGCTGGAACCACAGGTATGCACCACCACACCCAGCTAATTTTTGTTTGATTTGCTGAAGAGATGAGGTCTCTCCAAGTTGCCCAGACTGGTCTCAAACCCCTGGGCTCAGGCAATATTCCTGTCTCTGCCTCCCAAAGTGCTGGGCTTACAGGCATGAGCCACTATGCCGGCCTTAACTGAGTTTTTAACACCAGTGTCCCATGGCATTCTTATCAAAGAAAAATGCAGTTTTATCTCCCCTTTCTGTTTATAGGATGCATTTATATAACATGAAAGAACAGACTTTTCTCCCTCTAGTTTAGAAGAATGTTTCTGAAACGTGTGCTCCGTAGAATACCAGTGTCAACCCAGATGTTAGTAATTGTTTCTTGGGATTTGGAAGGAGGTTGCTTATCCAAATAGATTTAAGAACTGCTATATTATATAGCCTGTTCTTTTGAAGGTCTGCATTGTGTGTTGGTCTATCAAAGACTCTGAGAAGTCTTGTAGAAAAAAAAATCTCACGTTAGTTTAACCTAAAGGATTTCAAATCTTATTTTACATCAAGTCTTCCTCCTCCTTTTTCTCCCTCATGAAACATCTATAACCATCTTGGGGTGAACTAGTGTTTTGTAGAATAGAACTTAAGAAACTGTTCTAGAAGATTTATGAATCTCTGTTGGTCAGGCGTAGTATTGAGTAGCTCATGATTTATAAAGGTAGTTAGACAAGATAAATTTCAAAATGCCTTCAAGTTTTTATAATTCTAAAAAATTAGACTTTCTAGATGTCATTACACATTAGCTATAAAACCAGGTGCAGTGGCTCATACCTGTAATCCCAGCACTTTGGGAAACCAAGGTGGGAGGATCACTTGAGCCCAGGAGTTTGAGACCAGCTTAGGGGACGTAGCGAGGCCTCATCTCTATAAAAAATTAAGAAATCAGCTGGGCATGGTGGCCCGTGCCTGCAGTCCCAGCTACTGGGGAGGCTGAGGTGGAAGGATCACTTGAGCCCAGGAATTCTAGGCTACATCGAGCCATGATCATGGCACTGCACTGCAGCCTAGGTGAGCACCTACCAATATATTAATTTCCTCAGCTGGTCTAGACTGGTGCTTTTGAATACAATGAATATCATCCTAGATAATATTCTTACCTTTAGTTAATGCTGCTTTCATGATTTGTAACCTAAAAAGTATTATCTGGCTGTTCAAAAAGTCATAAATTGAAACTACAAAATACAATCAATACATAATGTCTTCTAGAGAGATCTCAGAAATTTATATAGGAGTATCAAGGTCCTATACCTTTGAAGATGGGGTTAAGCAGATGAACTAGGCTTAATAATCCTAAAAAGCCTGCCTTTGCTCAGGGAACAAACCCCACAGAAAGAAGTTCATTCCTTAAAATTTATTTTCAGAATCTGGCCACTGGAATACAACAAATTGCAGAGTTCTTGGATTCTCTCTAACGGGGGAGCAGATTCAAATCATCTCGGCCCAGAGCACCTTCCCAGCAATGCGAGCCAAGTCTCAGGACACACACGGTGCCGTCGGCCCGTTCCTGTTCCGAAAAGGTAAAGTCTTATTGGTTTCTAGAATGTCACAACAGTTTAGGAGGGACTTTGCACACAACAAGCAAGCCAAAGAACTTTATCTTAAATAAGATAGGGTTTTCATTTTCTCTTCTTCAATGAGAACTCTGGACACAGGTGGTCACCGGAAGCCCCACACTGTATTTTAGAGTAATACATTCCTTCTGTCTTGCTGACTGTCACCTCTGAAACAGCAGCCAGAGCTCAACCTTTATGTACAAATTCCAGGTGGGAAAAGGAGGAGTGGTCGTGGAACAGAATTGTATTAGCTGAGTGAGCCCCCTTTAAAGAGCTTTCCTGGAGACTCCACTCAGGGACTTCTTACATTTCTTTTTAAAATTATTTTATTTTTACTTCAATACCTTTAGGGGGTTCAGATAGTTTTTGGTGACATGGATGCATTGTATAGTGGCAGGGAAGTCTGGACTTTAGTGGACTCACTACCCCCAACCCATGCACATTTTATCTGACAGGTGAACTTAACATTTCACTGACCACCTTCCCTGCAGTGGTGACTGGGTAATATGACTTTTTTTTTTTAAAGCTAAAATGAACCCTGACCCTAACCTGAACTTTATTATTCAATTAAAATCAGGGTTTTGCCCATAAGATATAAGGAGAAAATGAGTATTGGGTAGGGAACGAGCTATCTCTAACACAAATGACTTTTACTACATTTCATTAAAATATTCTAATTTCTTATGGAAATTTACTATCACATAGCTTTATGATTGCCAGTTTTATTTTTTATGGTGAGTGTAATGAGAGTAACAAGATATAGAGGCAGCAAATATAACAGCAAGGACAGCAACAGCTAACATCAGGCATCTATCGAGTGGTAAATGCTTTGTTGGGCTTAAATTTTATAACAAAAGGAATACGAAATCCTTCATTTTACAGATGTAGGAACCAAAGCTCAGGGATATTAATTTTCCAGTGTCACATAACTCAGAAACAGTGAAGTCAGGATTGGAGTCTACACCTACATGACTCTACCCACTTTGAAAGCAGCATACCCTGACTCTGGTTGGATTCTTAACTGACCTTGATTTTTATGACTTGTTTTGTTAGCTCTCAGGAGGGGAGAAATATAGTCTTTCTATACATTGTTTTTGGGTGTTTGTTTTGGAGGCAGAGTCTGGAGTACTTTGGCACCATCATAGCTCACTGCAGCCTCAACCTCTTGTATTCAAGAAACCCTCCCATCTTGACCTCTCAAGGTGCTAGGATTGACCTTGACCTCCCAAAGCCTAGGATTACAGGGATTACAGGTGTGCGCCACCATGCCCCCCCATACGTTGCTAATCAAGTACTATTTAGAATTTTTTAAATTTTAAAGTAAATGAAGTGATAGTTTGTTTGTTTTTTTTTGAATTGGAGTCTCACTATGTTGCCCAGGCTGGAGTGCGGTGGCATGCTCACAGTCACCGCTGCCTCGAACTGCTGGGCTTTGGCGATCCTTCCGCCTCAGCCTTCCAAGTAGCTGGAACTACAGGTGCATGCTACCAAACCCAACTGAATTTTTGATTTATTGTAGAGACGAGGTTTCACCAAGTTGCTCTGGCTGGTCTCGAACCCCCAGGCTCAGGTAATCCTCTCGCCTCAGCCTCCCAAAGTGCTGGGATTACAGGCTGAGCTACCACACCTGGCCTAAAGTGACAGTTTAAAAAAATTATGCTGTTCCTCGAAGAATATTCAGAATGCAAATAAAAATGGGAAAAGCATTAAAATTATGAAAATGTATCCCATCAGAGACAGGTTTAACTTTTGGGCATATTTCCTTCTAGCCTTATTCTATGATGTTTTATGTAGTTGATGACATTCATAAACAGTTTTGTGTTTCATTTTACCCCCTTAGTATAAGCATTTCTTCAAGTCATTACACTCTCTTTATTAGCATGTGTTTCAATAGCTACACAACAAAGAGAGAATTTACAACTTCAACCCAAATCATCAAAAGAAAGAAATAACTTCCTGTGTGTGTGTGTGTGTGTGTGTGTGTGTGTGTGTGTGTGTGTGTGTGTTTAGTTGAAATCTCACTCTGTCACCCAGGCTGGAGTACAGTGGCATGATTACAGCTCACCATAGCCTTGACCTCCTGGGCTCAGGCGATGCTCCTACCTCAGCCTCCCGAGGAGTTGGTACTAGGCCAACATGCCTAGCTAATTTTTTAAATTTTTCGTAGAGATGAGTTCTTACTATGTTGTCCAGGATGGTCTAAAACTCCTGGAGTTAGGCAATCCTCCTGACTCAGCCTCTCAATGTGCTGGGATTACTGATATGAGCTGTTGAGCACAACCAACACTGTTCATTTTACAAGATAAATTACATTAGGTTTTAAGGGTGTCTAATATTTTTCATATGTCTTTTTTCACATTTCAAAGTAAACATCGCGCTGAAAATGGTACAATCAAGAAGAAATATTCTAACAAATGTCTGGGTCTACTGTTTTTTGTGTGTTGCAGGTGAAGTTGGTGATTGGAAAAATTTGTTCAGTGAAACTCAGAACCAGGAAATGAATGAAAAATTCAAAGAGTGCTTGGCAGGCACATCACTAGGAGCAAAATTGAAGTATGAAGCATATTGCCAGGGTTGATTCTGGTCAATTCTGCAGGTCTGATTTTTAAAATTACCTGGATAATAATTGAAGTTAAATAATTACATGATAAGTCAATCAAATAGTTAAATAATATGAATTTTAAAATAATGGTAACATCTGATATTATGAGTACAGATATATTTGTCCATTTTTCAAGGAAAAGGTGTTTTAGCTGCCCCAAAGAGACACTCTCAGTAATGTATTATGCTGGAGTTTTAACTTTTTTCATGTTCTGTGTTCACATAAAAGCATAAGCAGATACTATCACAGATATACCTAGATCTGCATTTGAGCATAAATGTGACATTTCTAGATGATGTACAATTTTCTGTACTTTCTCATAATATCTCCTTTCTTGCCATAAATCAAATCACTTGTGGTAGCTGTCTCAAACTTACTGTTAGGGGAAGTTTAATTCCAACTTTGCACTGACATGAGATGAATACATTCTATTCTAATTGAATTCAAGAAAAATGCATTGTAGGCTGGGCATGGTGGCTCACACCTGTAATACCTGTAATCTTAGCACTTTGGGATGCTGAGACAGGAAGATTTCTGGAGTCCAGGAGTTTGATACCAGCCTAGGCAACATAGTGAAACCTTGTCTCTATAAAAAATAAAATACATTAGCCAGGTATAGTGGCATATGCCTATAGTGCCAGGTACTTAGATGGCTGAAGTGGAAGGATCACTTGAGCCCAAGAGGCTGAAGCTGTGGTGAGTTGTGATTGCACCACTGCACTCTTGCCTGGGCAACAGAGTGAGTTTCTGACTCAAAAATAAATAAATAAATAAAACAAAATAAAAAGCATTGTTCTGCTCTGTGTATGCCTTTGAAGTAGGCCTTTATAGAGGCTTCTCAAGGGATGTTATATTTCTACTTAGTATAATCTTTGATTGAAAACTAAAGATAAGACATTGTGCCGGGCTCGGTGGCTCAGCCTGTAATCCCGCGCCTTTGGGAGGCTGAGATGAGTGGATTGCCTGAGCCCGCGGGTTCGAGACCCGCCTGGGCAGTGAGACCTCATCTCTACAATAAATCAAAAAATCAGCCGGACGTGGTAGCACATGTCTGTAATTCCGGCTACTCGGAAGACTGAGGCGGAAGGATCGCTAGAGCCCAGCAGGTCAAGGCTGTGGTGGCCGGGAGCGGCCACTGCACTCCAGTCTGGGTAACAGAGTGAGACTCCGACTCAAAAAAAAAGATAAGACATTGTGTTATTCTACCAGAAAGGTTTTTTTTAAACCATAGAACCCCCAGTAGTCATGTGGAAATAACAAGAGAAGATAATGCTTTAGAAAAAACTCTTCTAACTATCTGACATCCCTCAGCTTCTTAATAATCCTTACTGTTTACACTATAGTTAGTTCTGTTCTAAAACTAAGCTATGTGCAGTTAAGGATGGAATGATTAAGAGAAAATGTTACATAAAATTGCTTTTAGAAAAATTATAAGGTTACTATTTCTGACAGTATGGTGAATTAGATAAACTGAAAGCACTCCTCTTAAAACACCCAGAAATGCTGAAAAAAATTATTGTAGATATATAGTTCAGCTCTCGATAAAGTAAACCAACTCATCAGAGAGTGTAAACAACAACAAAAAACTCCCAGAGAACTAGAGCAACTGAAAATCAGAAATGATATTGAGCTGCCATTGAGAAAGTTGTCAGTAATAAAAATGCTGGGGTTTTAATGCCCAAGTCCATATGATTGGTGCAAGAGTAGACAAAAACACCAGTAGAATAAAATAAAGCCGTTAAGCCAACCCATGTGTGTAAGAAAACGTCAAATATAACAGAGATAGCATTGCATATCCTAGGATAAAATCAAACTCTTCAACATGTGGTACTAAGTAAATAGATTATAATATAGAAGAATAAAATCAGATCCTCAAGGACCTGAATGCAAAACCTCAAACTGTAAGAATCCTAGAAAGCGCAGGAGACACCCTTATGAAAATTGGAACTGGGTACCAATTCCTATTCAGAACCCCAAAGGCCAGTACCTTAAGAAATCAGATAGAAAAGTGGGACCTCATCAAATTAAGGAGCTTCTGCAAAGCAAAAGAAACCATCAAAAGAGCAGGGAGACAGCCCACAGAAAAGGAAAATATATTTGCCAACTGTTTATCGGGCAAAGGCCTAACATCTAGGATCTACAAGGAACTCAAACGTGCCGAAAGGAAAAAAACAAGCAGCCCCTTTAAAAAGTGGGCAAAAGACGTGAATAGACACTTCTCAAAAGAAGATATACGGGCAGCCAACAGACACATGAAAAAGTGCTCAGCCTCACTCATCATTAGAGAAATGCAAATCAAAACCACACTGAGATACCATTTAACCCCTGTAAGAATGGCCATCATGAATAAAACAAACAACAACAGATGCTGGGGAGGATGTGGAGAAAAAGGAACGCTTCTACATTGCTGGTGGGAATGCAGACTAGTACAACCTGTTTGGAAGACAGTGTGGCGATTTCTGAAGAACTAGAAATTGACCTTCCATATGACCCAGCAATTCCCTTATTGGGAATATGCCCGGAGGAACTCAAATTATTCCACAAAAAAGATAGCTGCACACGTATGTTTGTTGCAGCTCTATTCACAATAGCAAAAACATGGAACCAACCATGTTGCCCATCGAAGCTGGACTGTATTTAAAAAATGTGGTACATATACACAATGGAATATTATGCAGCTATAAAGAAGGACAAATATATGAACTTTGCAGCAACTTGGATGGATTTGGAGTCGATCATAGTGATTTATCACAGAAACAAAGAATTGAGTTCCATATGTTCTCACTCGTAAGGTGACTTTGATTAATTATAATGCTATAAGAAAGTGATTGGCAGTAGTGGAACACTGTCAGGAGAAGGGTGGTGAGACTTGGAGTTGAGGGAAACTGCTAGGAGAGGGAGGGGCATACCTCATCAACAAGGGTACCTGCATGATCAATGTTTATATACCTAACCCTGAATTGTACCCCACATCTTTATAACAAATAAATAAATTAATAAAAAATAAAATAAAATCAGATCCTTACTTTAAAAGAGGGGACCCCCAAAAACCCAGAATTTATTAATAAAAATGTGTGGGCTGGGGTGGCTCAAACCTGTAATCCCAGCACTTTGGGAGGCCAAAGTGAGAGGACTGCCTGAGTCCATAAGTTCAAGACCAGCCAGGGTAACTTGGCGAGACCTCATCTCTACAATAAATGAAGAAAATTAGCCGAGTGTGATGGTGCCTGCCTGTTGTTCCAGCTACTTGGAAGACTGAGGTGGAAGGATCACCTGAGCCCAGCAGATCGAGGCTACAGTGGCCATGAGCATGCCACTGCACTCCTGCCTGGGTGAGAGTGAGACTCTGACTCAAAAAACAAAATAAACAAAAGCCCAGCCTCAGGTATTCCTTTATTGTAACACAAACTGAACTAAGACAGTTGCTTGAAAGTTGAAATTAACCCTCAAGGTCATCTAAGGTGCAATCCAAATTATATCTCCCCCCGCCACAGCAATTCAGGGCAACAAACTGGCATACCCAATATGCCTCAAATATGTATCTTTTCTAGAACTCATGTCATACCCCTTGCCCAGACTGCCAGGGTAGTTTCTTCTCTACTCATTCACTTCCTCACATACTCGGAAGGCTCACCGGAATGTCACTTTTAACCCTGTGCTCAGTGGAAAATGATCTCACTCCTCCCCTCCCCAGGTTCACTATGTTCTGTCCTTTGCTACTGCAGTTACTATTTTTAAAAGAATTTGTTAGGATAAACACAAAATGTATGTAAGATAAAAAGAATAACTATGTAGCAAACACTAGTGGATTAAACATCCAGTTTAAGAAAAAAGTTACCAAAACCTTTGAAGCCCTTGTTCCCCATCACATTATTTCCATCCCTCCTTCAGAATTATACCTTCTAAGGGGCCATCGTGACTTCAGCAAACCACTTGGGTGTCCCCTCTCAGGGGACGTAAAGAGACTGCTGGTGATTAACAGGGCAAACTTATGCCTGTGCAAATTTTTCAGAAATGCATGTTTCCTTGAAGTTTTCCATTCAAATTGCATGAAAAAGCAAATAAAGAGATGGACTGTATACAGAGATATATATTAAAAAAAAAATACCACCTGGCGTTATGTACAAAGAGAATGTGTGAAGTGCTTTTCACAGTAGCAATAAAGAGCATTTGTCTAAGAAAGGCAACTATGGATATATCCTTTGTATCACACAGCATAACTTGAAAGGATAGACAAGCACATTACTATAAACAAAGAGATTTTCGAAGTTGAAGGCAGACGGTATTGAAAATATCAAGCGATAGGGTAAGCATATCTGCACTGAGTCAGAAAAAAAAATTGGAAAAGTAATATTCTCTTGATAAATTTCATTTCCTGATTTTGTAATTTACCATTGCAAATTTTTAAACCATTTATTTAGTGTGCAGAAAAACGGCAAAAACAAAAAGACAAAAGTGAGTTATAAGCAGCAGCAAAGATGAGTTCGATTTAGACTTTTCAGCCAAGAAAAGTAAACATTGATATGGCAGAAAACAATAGTAGCAATAGTGATAGCATCACACCAAGAGAAAACAGGCAAATGTAATAGAAAGTGATAGTGATGAAAGTTTAGTGGTTTCGAAGAAATGGAAGACAACCTATCGTCAAGAATGGGAATATGTTACAGAAAAAGATGATCCTCCAGTGAGAATAAATTTTGTTGTATATCCTCAAAGAACAGGAACACAAATAGCAAGCCATGTAAAATAATTGATTGACCATTCTACTCTATCTTTTACAAATGAATTAGCGGGCAGTGTAATAAAGGAAACAAATTGTTATATGGATGAAAAAATAAGGAAAAAGCAGCTATCACATAAATCCATTTGATATAAGTGGCATGATGTGACCAATAGGAATTTTTAGCTTTTATTGTAGCTATCCTAAATATGGGAATAATTCTAGTACCAAACTTGCAAGAGTGCTGGTCAACCACTTTCAATAGTAAAATACTCTTTGGAAACATTTAGTAGAGAAAGGTTTATGTAAATCTTCTGGGTGCTTCAGTTAAAGACACCTGCGTCAAGTGATGGAATGATCAGAACTCATATTCAAAAGGTCAATAATTACTTGGACTGTATCGATTCAAAATGTTCACAATATTTCATAACAGATCAGGCAATGTGTGTTGACGCATCCATAGTTCCATGTAAGAGGTAAATACCGTTTATAACATACAGTCCAAATAAGCCTACCAAATGGGGTACAGGCATTTATGCACTACCTGATTCAAAAACCGGGTATCTTTTTTCAGTACTTCCTTACTGTGGCAGCATAACATCCGAACACATCATTTGACCTGATCTCCCAGTATGCACCAGAATTCCATTACATTTATATAAAAAGTTGCTGGGGAAAGTTCCCAACGCAGCAGGATACTGGTCGTGCAGCCAGGATGGGCTAGGAAAACTTTAAGGCTGTGGGAAAGCTCCAAGTCCATTGATGCCTGCAACAGCTGGTGCAAAACCATGCCTGTGAGCAAGACATCCTAGCTATAGAAAATTTCACACCTACCTGCTAGCCTCTTCTCAGATATACCTTCAGCACAGTAGTTGGCTATCCAGGATGCTTGTGCTAGGAAGCCAACCACCAAGGCAGAAACTGGCTTAGAGACCACCTGGAGCATGCACATCAATTGCCAAGGTCCATCCAAAATAGTCATGACCTACATTTACCTTCATTATAATACTATTAACATAAAATTACCCTAGGGGAGCCTCCCACTCCCATCATACACCTGATGCCATAACAGTATCCATATGACCCTGTAAGGCCTAAAGCTCCCTAGCCCTACGTGAGGGAGGAGTAAGAGTAACTCAATTAAAAAAACCACCCATTTCTAGGAAAGACCACCCCAGAACACACCCCTCAATACCCCTAAGAATAAAAGTTATAGCTCAACAAATAGGCACAGAAGCAGCAGCTTCTGTTGTTTTTTTTTTGAATTGGAGTCTCACTCTGTTGCCCAGGCTGGAATGCAGTGGCACACTCACAGCCACCCCAGAGTTGACCTGCTAGGCTCCAGCGATCCTTCCACCTCAGCCTTCCAAGTAGCCAGAACCACAGGCGCACGCTACCACACCTGGATAATTTTTTATTTATTGTAGAAACGAGGGCTCAAACTCCTGGACTCAGGCAATCTGCTTGCCTCAGCCTCCCAAAGTGCTGGGATTATAGGCTGAGCCACCGAGCCCGGTCAGGCAGCAGCTTCTACAGGCTGTTTCTGCCCACTCTCCCCTCTAGATAGAGGACTCTTCTTTGCTTAATAAAACTACTCTCTTGTCTTGCAGCTTTGTGTGCCTGTGTGTGAATTCTTTCCAAACTTGAACACAAGAACCCGGTCATCAACATCAAACCATCGTCCCACACCAGGAACTGCACCCCTTCTCCCAGTAACAGATATCACATGTTTACTGACAGATATTACACCAGAATGGTCCTAGCTGAAGACATATTAAAGATGAAATGTCATTTTACCGGTCAAAGTCAACCAAAAGGGAATGCCAGCACAAATCAAAAAGCCAAAGTTTTTTAATGAAATAAACAGTGGCACATAGGAAAAATAATCTTACACTTCATGCATGGAAAGACAAAAGGATTGTTACAATTCTTAGCACTTGAAATCATGCAGGAATGAAATCTACCACGAGGGCATTGCAAGTTGAAAATATATCGGTCAAAAAGCCTGAATGATTCTAAATTATATTGCAAATATGCGTCGCATGGTTCATGCAAATCAATATGCTTTTACATATTTTTTGCAAAAATCTTTAAAATGGCAGGGGAAATTATTCTTCTGGGGACTGGAAACATACTGTCCTGAGCCTCCAAAAAAGAAAGAAAGAAAAAAGAAAAGAAAAGAAAGAAAAATGGGGGGAGGGAGATGGGATTAACGGTAGTAAATATCTGTCTGGGGATGGGGAAACATCTCTTATCAACAAGGGTGCCTGAACAAAACGTATTTGTATACCTAACCCTTAACTGTACCCCACAATATCACAATAAAAAATATTGATTATAAAAAAAAAGAAAGAAAAACCTATGTCTTATTTGGAATTTGTCAAGCACTTGACCAATCAGTTGAAAAGTGGTTTTCAGGACTCAAGAGTGTGCCCTTCCACATCATCTTTGAACAACAGACTGGACAAGAAATTATGTATTATTAATGTGGGAGGAAGAAAATGAGACATCGTTGCTCGAATAGTAAAACACCAGGTGAAAGACTTCAAATAAATTACTACTGCACATGTATCAATGAACTTGCAATTCATGTGGGTGACTGTATCACACATTACCACATTACAAAAACAGATATAATATTGTGATTTTGTCATAAATAAGTTCCTCGATGTCCAAAATTCCATTATAGGCCAAATATCAAAATAATTGGTTCCACCGCTATACTATTTAATATGAACTGATTTATTTTTCACTAACGTGTAAAAAATTTCAGTCAAGTTGCTGGTAGATAAAGCATGAGATGTCTCTGAGAGTTAATATTACTCATTCCTTCCTTCTATTGTCTTATCACATTTGTTTGGATTCTTAAGCAAAATGATTTCATTCTGCATTTTCTGGAAGTTTATATAAGTGGAATTGTTCTGTATATATTTTCCAAAACCTGTTTTTGTTAGCTTATCATTACATTCCTCAGAGGTATGTTGTGTTATGTTACTGCATTTGGCTGTAATTCATTCCTTTTCAATATTACATAGTACTCCAATGGGTAAATATTGTTTTTTCACTCCATTCTCCTTTGGATGGGTATTCTGGATGTTTCCTCTTCTTTTGGCTATTATAAACAGGATTTCTACGAACATTCTTGTGGGTATGTATGAAGGATGGAATTGTTGGCTTTGCAGGTATACATGTCTTCAATTTCACTAGATAACACCAAATTGTTTTCCCAAATGGTTGTATGTAACTTATCTTTCATGGTTACCATATTTCTCCACTGGTTTGTAGACTATTTAAGGCAGAGAAAGAGCTTATAGCTTTTGGCCTAGAAGCAGTAAACACTTAATAAATATATACTAATTGATTTATTCATTAACAGTATAAAGAAGAAATTTTGAGAGTTGTTTTCTATTTTTAGAATGAAGAAATGAACCAGGGAAAAGTCAAATATAGGAATGTTTTTGAAGCAAAAAGATAAAGACCATTCTGCAAATATAGTAAAAATTTAAGTGGAAAAATGAGAACACGGTAAATACTTATCGATATTCCCTAGTGGATTTTGGGTAATTAAGGAAAAGGCACTATCAGAAGCAAGATGCTTTTTCAGAAGGGACATGAGCATATCAACCTTGTCTCTGGGTTCTTCTTCCACAGAGCCAAGTATTCCAGTATTTTAGATGTGTTAGGTCGGTCCTCAGGTTTTGTTGAGAGCAATTTCTTTAGAAGACTTTTCTGTAATGATAGTGAGAGTCAATACTAAGAAAAAAGACACTGAAATAAATAAAATTCTGATTATTGTTAAGTGCTTACTTCTTTTCTATCAAATGTATCTGAGAAGACGCCATTCTTTAGATCTTCGATAATCTGAAAAATAAATATATATACTTATTAGACCATTATTTTGTAAATGTTTGATTTTTTGTAGAGACAAGGTCTTGCCATGTTGCCCAGGCTGATTGCAAGCTCCTGGACTCAAATGATCCTCCCAGCTCGGCCTCCCAAAATGATGGGATTATAGGCATGAGCCACCATGCCCAGCCTTGTTCATTTTTATAACCCTCGCAACTTTTAGCACAGTGTCTTACACAAAGCAATGGATCAGTAACATTTGACTGATTGACTCAGGAGTCTTAAGAGGTGTACACACTTTCCAGAGAAGATCTACGCTTTTGGTCTTTAACAAAATGGCTACCAAAACTTGAAAGAGAAAATTCACATTTCATTTGCAGTCAGATACTGATCTGTTCAAGTCCATCTTCACACAAGAGTACTAACTGCAGCAGCACTTTTGAAAGTGACGACCAATAATTTTTGTGGCTTAATTATTTATTTAAGAGAATTTACCTCTGCTGCTTCCGAAAAAGTATCACACATGTGAAGAAGTTCAGCAAGAATCAGCCCCAAAGCATAGATGTCCACTTCCTTTCCATATTCTTTTGAAGAAATCTGAGAAGACAAAACACATTTACCTTTGTTACTTTCCTTACCTTCCAAACCCAATAAGGCTATTTGACTCAAACATCTTTTTATCACACAGCAGTGTCTATTTCTTAGCAAGATCTGTAGAGTCTGACAGCCCACATGCAAATATCTACCACTGAATAACTGAATCTTCTGTGCAATTAACCATCCACATGGGAATAATCTCAGCTATAAGATGGGATAAAATAGTATCAACCTCATAGTCTGACTGTGGGATTAAATGAGATGCAGAAGGTAAAGCAGTTAAAATAGTACCCAGTAGGTGATTCACATACACATGTCCATGGCATATTTGTTCATAATATTCCATAACTAGAAACAATTCAACTGTCCATCAACAGAAGAAAGGGCAAATATTTTGTGGTATAGTCATGCAATGGACTACTTACTCAGCAATAACAAGGAATTATCTGCTGGTCCAAGCAACAACTAAAGGCTCTCTAGTAGACATGACTTTGAATGAAGAAATTAAATACAGAAGAGTACACACCTATGTGGTTCCGTTCATATAAAGGTCAAGAACAGGAAGCGCTAAGCTAAGAGGCCAACATGAGAGTGCTGGTTGTCTCTGGGCAGTGGGGAGAAAGGATTGATTGGAAAGGACCAGAGGGATTTTCTTGGTGAGAAAAATGTTCAAAAACTTCATAGGCCTGTAGGTCACACATTTGCCAAAATGAAAAAAAAATCCACTTAAGATCTGTGTGTTCACTGGTGTCTAAATTATTCCTCAACAAACTGTTTTCAAGTTGCAAAATTGTCTAAAATAAAGAAAAGCATCCAGGCACGGTGGCTCATGCCTGTAATCCCAGCACTTTGAGAGGCGGAGGCAAGAGGATTGCCCGAGCCTAGGGTTTGGGACCAGCCTGGGCAACTTGGTGAGACCTCAACTCTACAGTAAATCAAAAAATTATCCAGGCATGGAGGCACACACCTGTGGTTCCAGTTACTTGGAGGGCTGAGGCGGAAGGATTGCCTGAGCCAATAGGCTGAGGCTGCAGTGGACGTGTTCGTGCCACTGTACTCCAGCCTGGGCAACAGAGTGAGATTCCAATTCAAATAAATAAATAAATAAATTGAAGAAAAGCCTACAGCGAATGCTTTTTAAAAATGTGGTGACCAACCATGTTCCCATGGAAGCTGGACTGGATTTAAAAAAATGTGGTACATATACACAATGGAATATTATGCAGCCATAAAGAAAGACAAACATATGGACTTCGCAGCAACTTGGATGGATTTGGTGTTGATCATACTCAGTGATCTATCACAGAAACAAAGAACAGAATACCACATGTTCTCATAAGCGAATCTTGAACAATTATAATACTACAAGAAAGCGCTTGGCAGTAGTGAGAAACTGTCAGGGGAGGGGGATGGGGTTGGCAGTTGGAACTGCTAGGGGAGAGAGGGTGATACCTCATCAACAAGGGTACCTGCATAATCAACGCTTGTATACCTTACCCTAAATTGTACCCCACATCTTTATAATTTAAAAAAGTGTTGTGGAGGTGACAATGCAGGAAGGAAGAGATATTTAATAAAACGGAAGTTAAAAGAGAGCCACTAGCCTTCTATTGTGTTCTACATTCACTTCCACTAAAACCTTAAATTACATTTTATGCCAAATGGCCCTCAAAATGACCAGAAAATTATTACAATTTGGATGGATTTGGAGTCGATCAGACTCAGTGATCTATCACAGAAACAAAGAACAGAGTACCACATGTTCTCATAAGCGGACCTTGAACAATTATAAAACTATAAGAAAGCGATTGGCAGTAGTGGGAAACTGTCAGGGAGGGGAGTGGGATTGGCAGTTGGAACTGCTAGGGGAGGGAGGACCAGATCTGGTGAATAGGGAGACTGTGGCACTGGGATCATGCTGCTATTTGTCAAAAACTCAGTGCAGTGTGGGCAGTTACACTCATAAATCACCAATCATGAAACAGGCAAACGCATTGAAAGACTCTCAAAAAAAAAAATTCACTGAAGTTGAATGCAACGACACTAGCAGGTACACAAATGCCCATGGGTTCCTAAAACACTTACTTAGCAGGGGAAGCCTATACTACAAGGGGCATGCCCTCCAAAAAACAATTCCAGGATTTTTGGGGGTCCCCTCATATATAACTATATAGAGTTATATCACAAATCAGTTCCTTGTAAAAGTGTATGCATGTATGTGTTTGAGTAAAAAGTGCCTGTGTGTGTATTTGTGTATACGTTTTTAGACTCATGGAAAATTATCTAAAAGGACAAAGAACAAATTGATGAAAAGAAGAGGAGGGGGAAAGGTTATGGGGAATTTTCAATTTTATTCTATATACTTCTGCACTGCTTAATTTTATAAGAAGTTTCTGACCAGGCATGGTGGCTCAAGTCTGTAATCCCAGCACTTTGGGAGGCCGAGGTGAGGGGATTGCCTGAGCCCACAGGTTTGAGAACAGCTTGGGCAATTTGGCAAGACCTCAACTCTACCATAAATCAAAAAATTAGCTGGGCATGGTATCGCACGTTTGTAGTTCTGGCTACCTGGAAGGCTGAGGCAGAAGGATTGCCAGAGTCCAGGAGGTTGATGCTGGGGTGGTCGTGATTGTGCCACTGCACTCCAGCTTGGGAGATGGAGTGAGTCTCCAACTCAAACATACAAAAAAGGAAGAGTCTCCTATATTTATAATTTAAAAAGTAAAAGAATTAAAATATATAAAGACAGAAAAGAAAGGGACCTTACCTGTTCTGGGCTCATGTATCCCCTAGTTCCCGCATTACGTGTTCGCTTTCCATCATGTTTCAGGGATGTCACAAGTCCAAAGTCTCCAATCTTTATTTGTGCTTCATCTACTAAAAATATATTACTTGGCTAAAAAAGAAAACAATATTTAATGTATAAATACCTATTTGACATACTATTATTACATGTCCAAATCATATTTGGGAAAGGCTATTTTAATATTTCCTTATAAGACCTTTATCCTCATGTAGGAAGCCCCTATCAGGGAAGTTAATATCATGGGTCTTTAAAATGTCAGCTGAAGGATAGAAGTTAGGGAGTTCCCCATCCCAAGACAGGGTGGAACGTCCACTTGAGGAAATGCTACAAATATGAGTCCCGGATCTGATAGGGTTTGGGGGAGACACCTGCAAGCTCCCTTCTGATTTTGAGATGCCCTGAGTGGGTCCATTCCCAACAATACCACAGATCATCTCATGCAGAATTTCCCCTGAGGACCTTACTTGGGTCAAATTCTCCAGGCCTCTGACAACTCCTTAACAAACACATCCCCTTCACCTTGAAAGACTACTACATCCACTGGACGACTAGCTCTGAAATATTTATTTCATACAATTCTACAAAAAAAATTTTATAATTGTTTTTAAAAGAACAGAATGAGAAGTGTTCAAGCCTATTCCACCACTTTGTAGCAGGTATTGACTAATAGTCTAAAGACCATAAAAACAGGAAAGCAATTGATGTAGAAATTGGTATTTCACCATTCTTAAAAAGGTTAGACTTTCAATACAATCTTAAGCTACACACACAGAAAGAGACCCTTTGAAATAACACACTTATGAGGGGGTCTGTAAAAGAAACTGTGAGGGAAGAGACCCTAAGCCCAGAGAAGGCTGAAGGAGGAGCCTTCGAGAAGCCAGTCTGAGATGGTCCATGCAGAAATGAGCAGATAATTAAATCAGAACTCGATGAATATACTGGGACGATACCCAGAGAAACTCAAAGCATTCCCAAAAAACATGTTTATTGCAGCACTATTCACAATAGCAAAAACATGGAACCAACCATGCCCATCAAAACTGGACTGACTGAAAAAATGTGGTGCATAGACACAACAGAATATTACGCAGACATAAAGAAGGACAAACATAGGGACTTCACAGCAACTTGGATGGATTTAGAGTCTATCATACTTAGTGATCTATTATCGAAACAAAGAACAGAGTACCACATGTTATCACTCATAAGTAGACCACGAACATTTACCATAATACTATAAAAAAAAGATTGGCAGTGGCAGGATACTGCCGGGGTGGTGGGGGGCACAGCATCAATCAGGGTACATGATCTCAAACCAGGTAAAGTGAGGACCAAAGGGAGGCCCAAACTTTACCTGTACAATGTCCACTTGTATACCCAATCCTAAATTGTACCCTACATCATTTTAAAAAATTGTATAAAAGGTCTTTAAAGAAATCATTGAGATAAGATAAAGGAAGTTTAAAATATAAATATTGAAAATAAACAAACTAAAAAGAATTCAGTGAACAGTTACACTGGAACCTAATGCCAATAAATGCCAATAATACAGATGGAAGGCTGTGATCTATGAGGGGTGGATGTGAGAGAAAATGCTCTGATGTCATGTTCAAGTTACAACGAAGCCACACATTGGATTTGCAAGGGAAACCGCTGGTCCGGTGTGAGGCTGTCACCTGACTCTGAAAACAAGATGTTCCATGTATGATGCTTGGTAAATATCTACACTGGATTAGACTATCTCATAAACACATCAGATCACTTTTTATAGTTCACTACAAAGAAAAACAATAATGCCACATATTGTCTGATAGGCTACAGTATGGTTAGACAAAATGTAGGATTATAGAGTATGAAAAACTTTATATAGGAGACAAAGGAACAAGGGCAGATGCTCAGGCTGAGACTGATCAAAGAGCCTGGGCCTATGAGGAGATGAGATCTTCTAGAGAGAAGTCGCCTCGACAGGAAGTCCTCATTCCAGAAACTCTCTGTGTCCCTCACCAGCACCTAAGGTCTCATTCTTAAGAGTTCAACAGTCCTAAACACTTGGAGAATTTTATAAGAGGGGCTGTGTTGCGTAAAGACCTCTTTCTGCAACGTCACCTACAGCTGTTCATTTGCAAAGCATAACCCAAAAGTGTCAGCCTTCATTTGTGTCTTCTCTCAGAGGAGAGAAATAAGCAACTGTGGCAGTGAGAACTAGAAGAGTTATAGAAGATGCAAGAAGCTCGGGGTTAAAGTCTGACTTTTGAGCAACTGCAACCTGGGCAAAAGTTCCCTTCAAACCAACACAAGAGCAGATCAGTCCATAACACAGGGCACAGACAGTGTAGGGTACAGGAGGGAACCAGTCAACTTCCTTCATTCACTCTTTGAGGGCAGCAAGTTTTTTGTTGTTGTTGTTGCTGTTGCTTTCTGAGTTGGAATCTCACTCTGTCACCCAGGCTGGAATGCAGTGGAACCCTTAAGGCCACTGCTGCCTCGACCTGCTGGGCTCAGGCGATCCTTCCACCTCAGCCTTCCAAGTAGCTGGAAATACAGGCACGTGCAACCATGCCAGGCTAATTTTTTATTTATTGTAGAGATGAGGTCTTGCCAAGTTGCCTAGGTTGGTCTCAAACCTGGGGACTCAGGCAATCCTCTCAGCTCAGTCTCCCAAAGTGCTGGGATTATAGGTGTGAGCCACCAGAGGACCAGCAAGTTAACACCTACACTTCTACATTTACTTGCAAAGTGTTATGTATGTAAACAATTGTGCTTAGTTTGCTATTTAACTACATGTGAAGGTATAGCCACTCTACATTTATCCTTTTGAACACTGTCCTGATGATGTTCCAACATCAAAGAACACCTTCAGATATAAAGAGAGAGATGGGAACCAGGCGGACTTGAACACCAACACATCAGAGGTCCAGCCCCTGGGCAGACCCCAGAAGCAATACCTTGTAAGGGCCACTAATTCCTACCTAGGCCCAACAGACAACCCTATGCATGGACAAGTCCTTTTCTGAAGAGCTCTGTGCTTCACTCTGTGTTCCTGGCTGTGTTAGAGAGGAGGGGTAAGCAGAGGACCAAGAGGCACATAGAGAAGGTGCCCCTGCCCAGGACAGAAGAAGACGGGTCCAGAGTGAGCAGGAAAAACTAAATACAGGCCCTGGGGGCCCAAGGGACAGGCAGAAGAGCACCCTGTCAGAGAAGAGCAGGAGGCCAAGTCCAGGGGTAGCACTGGGCACGGCCAGCGTGGGAAGGGAGTAGGCACGTCACAGGGAACAGGACAGAAGGAGAAGCTGCGGAAGGCTTATATCCCCATTTTTTTTAACTTTGATGAGAAGGAAAAATTGGAAAACTGCTTGACCAGACCAGGAAAGCCCGAGGAAAGCAAAACTAGGAAGGAATGATACATGGTTCAAGTTCTGGATGATTGCAGTTCCCATATCATGCGGCTGAAATGTATAACCAAGAAAATATTAGACTCTGAGGCCGGGAGCTGTGGTTTACACCTGCAAACCCAGCGCTTAGGGTGGCCAAGTCAGGAGGATGGTTTGAGGCTCAGGAATTCAAAATCAGCCTGGACAACATAATTAAGCCCCATCTCAAACAAAAACAAGAAAAGAAAACACTAGACTCTGGACCCACTCGCTGTGAGTGTCCTAAAAAGTATTGACTGAGAGATTAGGGAACCTTGTTCCCAAAGCCACAGGCAACAAACCAAGTCCCTTCTGCCTCTCAACTAAGCCTGAGTAGCAGCAGAGGAAGGGACAGAGCAGCCATTGGCTGTGCCCGCCACAATCATTAACTGCAGGGAAAGGTTCATTATATGAAAGCTATTAGTGTTTACCACGACTGGGGTGTGACTATCAGCCAAACAGACCAGAAGTGGAAGAGCCTTCCTGCAGGGCTCATTGTCACAGGAAGGTCACAAGCCCTGGGGAATCTGCCGAGTGGTTCTGTGGGATGGTATTTGGGGAAAGTTGCAGACCCATCCTAACCTCCGAGGATCAGAGGTATCATTTCCTCATAATTATGAATCACAATTCTAAAACTAAGGAAGACAGATTTTAAAATCACCAAATGTCATTTATCAACTAACAAAGGCAGCTTCCATTTACCTTAAGATCTCTATGAATTAAGTTTTTTGAATGTATGTAATCCACTCCTTTGACTATCTGTTCAAAGATTTCTAGAGCCAAAGCTTTTTCTGGTGTCTTGCCTCTTCTGTCATGGATCCATTGCTCCAATGTCCCTCTATCACAGAATTCCATTTGGATGAAAAGGCATCTCGTCTGTGATCTGGATATAAAATTTGGGATATATTAAAAGTAATAATTAAGACACATTTATGAAAACTACATTTCCTTAAAAATATTATGGCTCATCTTCTTAAAAACCCCCAAACATGTCTCAAAACAAATCCGAATCCAATAAGTTAATTTGAATCAAAATATAAACCATTTTTTATTTAAATCATAATATTCCAGATGTCCAGAGCTTTAATTCTTTAGTTAGTTTATAAAGTATGAGACTACCTATTCTCTTGTTTTGTTTTTTTTAATCAGAGTCTTACTCTGTCACCTGGGCTGAAGTGCAGTGACATGATCAGGGCTACCACAGCCTCGACCTCTTGGGCTCAGGCCATCCTTTCGCCTCAGCCCCCTGAGTAGCTGGGGTTACATGCATGTACCACTATGCCTGGCTAATTTTACTTTTTATTAGAGATGAGCTTTTACTTTGTGGTCTGTGCTGGTCTCAAACTCCTGGGCTCAAGCAAGCCTCTCACCTCAGCCTCCCAAAGTGCTGGGATTACAGGTGTGAGCCACCGTGCGCAGCCATATTTCCTATTTTTTAATGACCTAAGTTGGCCTTGATATTTATTTATATTGTTTCTTTCATATTATTTATTTATTTTTACTTACCTTGATTCGTTGATACTGTTGTCAGTAAAGATATCACTGTTCTCAGAATGGTCATCACTGCTCTCAGAATGGTAATCACTGCTCTCAGAATGGTAATCACTGCTCTCAGTGTGGTAATCACTGCTCTCAGGATCATCATCACTGCTCTCGGAATCTGGATAGTAATCAGTTCCTTCCCAACAAGTATGGTAGCGAACGATGTTCACATGGCTGAGTTGTGCCAGTGCTTTCACCTCTCTCTTCACCTTCCTAGTTAGAGGAACAGGGAACAAGGAAGTGTCGGTCCACAGCTCTGACAATAGCCACAGAACCCTTCCAGGGACAGGAGACAGCAATCTGCATTCCCCGATGACACAGTTGGTGGTTCCCACCTGCATTTTAGAATGACAGCCAGGAGACACAAAAGGAAGGCATGAACATGAGAGAACGCACAGCTGTCGTCACTCTCCACAAAAAGGAATAAGCAGTGACTCGAAAAACGCCAAACATCAGACCATTTAGCCATCATCTGTTAGATGTGGTGAAGGCAGGTATATGAAAATCCAACTGAAGCCAGGCTCGGTGGCTCAGCCTGTAATCCCGCGCCTTTGGGAGGCTGAGGTGAGTGATTGCCTGAACCCGCGGGTTCGAGACCCGTCTGGGCAACTTGGTGAGACCTCATCTCTACAATAAATCAAAAAATCAGCCAGGCGTGGTAGCGCGCGCCTGTAGTTCCAGCTACTTGGAAGGCTGAGGTGGAAGGATCGCCAGAACCCAGTGGGTCGAGGCTGTGGGGGCCGGGAGCGACCACTGCACTCCAGTCTGGGTAACAGAGTGAGACTCCAACTCAAAAGAAAAAAAAAAAAAAGAAAATCCAATTGAATTAAATTGCTTCCTCTAGAAATAAATAAATGAGTCTTCAAAAATAAATAAGTGAAGATAAAAATCATTTCTAGTAATCTTTGAAGTGTCAGTGATGCAATTTTTAATAGTTCCTTCGTACACTCTGTTTTATTTAGACTTGAGTTAACATCTTTGGATTTCTCAAACAAACCCCAGACAGGCAGCAGGATTGGGGAACCCAGGAAGCAGGAAGAATTGAAACTTCAGGATTTTCAGTGTGAGGCAAAAATACACAAAGAATAATTTATGCCCAGAAACTGACACAGTGGGAGCCTTATAGGAATGTGTTGTCAGATCTAAGACAATTTCATGCTAAAGGCAGTGAGTAAATTTGAGATTACAGAAAGGAGAAAAGAGATGCAAACATTTTACAGTTTTATTTTTTAAATTGAAAGTTCTAAACTATATGACTTAAAATTTGTAAAAATTTAAAAAGTTATGGATACTTCGACAATCATAAAACAATCCGTTATTATTTTGGATGCTTTTGTTTTTGTTTCGAATTGGGGTCTTACTCTGTTGCCCAGGTTAGAGTGCAGTGGCACAATCATGGCTTACCACAACATATACCGCCTAGGCTCGGGAGATCTTTCTGCCTCAGCCTCCTGAGTAGCTAAAACAATGGGTACTCACCTCCAAGGCCAGATAATTTGTTTTTATTTTTAGTAGAGACAAGGTCTCACTATATTGCCCAGACTGGTCTCAAACTCCTTATAACTCTCATCTGTAATGGCTGCAAGACAGCTATTGATCAGTGAAGAGAGGAAAGCATATTAAATCATTGCTTTGTTGCTGGTTATTTTGTTTGTTCTAATATTTCACTGCTATAAATTATGACATTTATGTCTTCTTGTATATAGATCCATAACTTGGATAATATTCTTAGAAAAGGTTCCTAAACAGGAAATCCTTGGGACAAAGTACATAAACATTTTTATGGCACCATATTAATAATTCTAAGTATATTTTTAAGCATATTGTACCAATTTATAAGTCACTAAAGAAGTCCAAGATACTGCACCTTAATCAACATTATTATCATTTTTTTTTTAGATAGAATCTTACTCTGTTGCCCAGGCTGGAGTGCAGTGGTGCGATCACAGCACACTGAAGCCTCCAACTCCTGGACTCAAGTAATCCTCCTGCTTCAGTCTCCCAAGTGACTGACCTGCCAAACCATGCCCAGTTGATATATATATATATATATATATATATATATATATATATTTTTTTTTTTTTTATAATCAATATTTTTTATTATGATGTTGTGGGGTACAGTTAAGGGTTAGGTATACAAATACGTTTCACCAGTTGATTTTTTTTTAAAAATTTTTTAAAAGCATGATTTCATTATGTTGCACAGGCTAGTCTCGAACACCTGGCTCAAGCGATCTTCCTTCCTTAGGCTCCCAAGTAGCTGGGATATTACTTCCATTTACAAAAATCAATTTTATTCTTATTTTTTTCTTTTACAAACTTTTGGGTTGCAGGTAGCCTTTCAATAGATCACAGTAAAGGAACAGCTATCCTGTACCATTTCCTTCCATTTGAAATTGCTATCTAATGGGGGGAACAATTGTACTTCATTCCTGTTAAGTAAAACGACAAAGAAGGAAAAAGTCTTGTGTTGATGCCACATAGGTAGGAGGGTCTCTCACGCAAGGCATCTCTCACCTGTCCCTGGGGCAGGAAGCACGATTGTGTGCCTGGGAGGAAGAACGTCTGACCCTCCGAGCCTGCTTCTCCTTTGCTCTCACCCCTTTCTTAGCCCAGGTCACTTTCCATCTCCTTTTCTAGTCTCTGAAGGATCCATCTGGTGAGCTTCATATGGTGACAATGGCCAGAGGACAGCAAGCAAGACTGGGGAACTGGTAAACCTGTGACGGAAGACCTCCCTTCTGTGATTTCCTTCTTGAAGGACTTCTAATCCCAGCGCAGAGGGGTTCTAAGTCTCCACTTTCTACATGGGAGATGGTGTCCAAAGACGATCATGCTCAGTTCTTTCCCTCCTCACACCACACACCCACGCCTCAAAAATCAAATAGTGGAGTCTATCTGCCTTCCCCTTGCATCTGAATGGGCTTTAGTGACCTTTGTTAACTAATATAATATGGTGGAGGTGATGTTCTGGAACCTCTCAGACTAGGCCCACAGAAACCTTGCCATTCCCTCCTGGTCTCTTGGATGACTGTTTGTGGGGACAATGCTTCTTGAAACCCAGTTGCTAAGTTGTGAGAAGCCCAGGCCACATGGAGAAGCCGTGTGGAAGTGCTCCGGTTGGGGGTCCCAGCAGGACTTGCAGTCCACAGCCAGCATCAACTGCTAGCCAGCTTGGCCATCCAGCCTCATCAGGCTTTCAGATGATTCCTGACTGCAGACACTTGGAGTCCCAAGTGAGAAGTGCCCAGATGAGCACAGTCAACTCACAGGACCGTGGGCGATAACAATGAATTGCTGTTTTTAAGCCACTACATTTTGGAGCAGTGTACCAGGGGGGACCCCAAAAGACATGGAATTATCTTTTTGGAGGATGGGTCCCTTATAGTACAGGCTTTCTCCACTAGGCAAGTGTTCTAGGAACCCATCGCATCTGTGTGCCTGCTAGCATTGTTGTGAAAGGTTCTGTTTGGAATCACTAAATTTTTTAGAGATTCAACCTGTTTGGTGATTTCACAATGGGTTATTTACGAGTGCACCTGCTCACACCATGCTGAGTGTTCAGTAGTTTTTGACCAAAACATCAGGATCCCATACCCTACCTGCCCTATTCACCTAATCTCGCCCCCAAGTGACTTTTTTTCTTTTCTCTGGATGAAAAAATCCTCAAAACACACACACACACACACACACACACACACACCACATTTTCCCAAAGTGGAAGAGGTAAAACAAAAAACAGCAGAAGCAGTAAAAGGCATCAAAATTGTTGAGCTCAAAACTGTTAAGGGTTTCGATAGGTGTATTGCATCGAACGGAGAGTACCTTGAAGTGAAATGAAGATTAAATACACAGTATTCTATAAATTCCAGGTCTCCCCCGCCCCCCGCCTTGTATTATGCACTGACAGACAACCAGGACAATTACCAACTGGCTTTGACCTGAGACACACCAGCTCCCATCTTTGGCTCTCAGCCTTTTTATCCGTAAAATAAGGAGGTGAGACTAGACTCTCTCAAAGGTCACCTTAAACCATGACTCTATAGCTTCAGTCTTCAAGACAGACTCAAGTGGATGATCAATGGTAGATCCATTTTTTATCAAAATAACCACAGTAGAGTGAGATCACTTCAAGTAAGTCAAGCTCCTCTCAGGGGAAAGGAGTAAATAACACACTGACAAAGAGACAAACATGAAAACGAACAGAGCAGGTTCACCACACCTTCATGTTCCAAAAAAATAAAACATGTATTACTTACTCGTTGTAATAGTTAACACGTTTAATAACGTAGGTCTTTCTGTCAATTCTGTGTTTTGCTTTGAAAATGTGACCAAATCCACCTATGCCGATTGGTTCTATTTCTTCAAAATCGTTGGAAAACCTTAAAGATAAACACCACGGTTATTATGAGGTTCCATTTTTTCCCTTTCCGCCATTTAACGTCACTTGAGAGATGAACTACATAAAAAAACACGATTCTCTCCTTCTGAATAAGAAAAGTCCACTGGGCAGAAACTCTTAATTCACAAAGAGTCGTCCCTCCCCCGCCCCTGGACTCACCTCCTCAGCCTTCCACATTGAGTCCAACATAACAGATCACCCCTGGGAGTCACAGTCGCCTCCTGGCTGTTCCAAAGGATAAAGGATCCCATCCCTAGCACAAGACATTCTAAAGCGTCACCAAGTTGTGCTCCATAGCCCGCACCACGCCCCATGGGAGAAACACGCATGTGCTCTGAGCCTGGCAGGGTTTATAACTCTATCGGGCCCCACTTGCCATCCTCAGGCCCTGTGGATGCTACTTCAAAGACATTGCTGGCATCTGCCCCCTTTTCCCCGCCTTGATATCTTCACCCCAGTCCACGCTTCCCTTGTTAATCGCCTTCCACCTCTTCCCCTGCCCTGCTCAAACCCACAACCCACGCAGCAGCCAGAGGGGTGCAAATGGGGTCTGGTAACATTTCTCTGCTGTGGAAACTCTCCAGTAGCCATCCTCTGCTTGCAGCGGAAGGATCGCCAGAGCCCAGCAGGTTGAGGCTGTGGTGGCCAGGAGCGGCCACTGCACTCCAGTCTGGGCGACAGTGAGACTCCAACTCAAAAAAAAAAAGAAAAGCCAAGTGGCCCAGGAGGTGCCACTAGATGTGTCCCCTGCCTCCCTAGGCAGCCTTGTCCCCTGGCGCTGAGCTCTGGCTCACTGCAGGCACAGACGCCCCTTCTGTCTGTTCTCAACACTCACATCCTATTTCTACCTCCATCCTCCTGCAGGCCCTTCCTTCCACCTCGCACACAGTCTCCTGGCCTCATCCTGGCGGCCTCTGCACAGGTGTGAGCTCAGTGAAGGCTTGCCTCATCCTCACTGGAAACCCAGAAACCCCGCTTCCGTTTCTTTCCCTTTCGGAGTTCTGACCATCATTGACCATGGCAGATTTTTTGGGTAACTGTTTCTTTAATGGCGGTCAACCCCATGAAACCCCATGAGGGCAGGAACTGCCTCTACCAGTTCCTGCTACAAACCCACTGTCCAGAACAGTGCTGGTTAGATGTGAAGTGCTTGAAGTGTATGTGTTGATTCTTTACTGTGTTTTAAACTTATATTCAGTGCTCCCCTGCTGCAAACAGGCCTTCTTTGTTTTAGAGATTTCACCGAAATCCAAATGTATTGTCTACAGCAAAGGAACCCTTTTTTCAAGTGAAATCTGGCCTGGAACTAGAAAACAAATGTGGATCATTCTCAATCCTGCAGAAGTGTTTTTTGTTTGTTTGTTTGTTTTGTTTTTGCTTGCTTTTTAATTGCTGGTTTAGGGGAGTATTTGCCTTTAATATTAAAAACTTCCTTGGCTGGGTTCGGTGGCTCAGCCTGTAATCCCAGCACTTTGGGAGGCAAAGACAAGTGGATTGCCTAAGCCTGTGGGTTCAAGACGACCAGCCTGGGCAACTTGGCAAGACCTCATCTCTACAATAAATCAAAATTAGCTGGATGTGTTAGTGTGCACCCGTAGTTCTGGCTACTTGGAAGGCTGAGGCAGAAGGATCGCCTGAGCCCAGCAGGTGGAGGCTGTGGTGGCCATGAGCGTGCCACTGCACTCCAGTCTGGGCAACAGAGTGAGACTCCAACTCAAAAAAAACCAAAAGAACTTTCATAGATGTCAGAGAATCCACATAAATGTCAGTAAGACCCACACTCATCACACCCTCATAGGATTTGTCTAAATCTTACTTCACAACAGACAAAGGTCCTTCTTGGGCTTGACCATGCTACAACAATTAAGCTATTCAGGTAAGAATATCATTAAACCTTAAAACAGGCCCCTAAGAAACTTCTGGGCAACCCTTCCGGGTCCCCTCCCACTGTGGGAGCTTTTCTGTTTTCTCAATAAATTCTGTTTTCAAAAACAAAAACAAAAAAACTTCTGCTGAATGAGCAAACATATTTTTAGATAAATTCTCTTTCAAAGTTCCATCTTACCTTTCGTCCACAGTATGTATTTTTTCTTTCCTCTCAGGAGGGACAAATGTAGGTGCCAAACATCTAAAAGTTAAGAGAATAATGTAAGACTCAGATAAAACTGAAATCACCAGCCTAGGCAGCATAACGAGACCTCAGCTCTACAAAAGAAATAAATTAGCTGGGTGTGGTGGCAGATCCTGGTCGTCCCAGCCATTCTGGAGGCTGAGGTGGAAGGATCGCCTGAGCCCAGGAAGTCGAGGCTGTGGTGAGCCATGATTGCGCCACTGCACTCCAGCCTGGGCAACAGAGTGAGACTACAACTCAAACAAAACAAACAAAAACAAACTCCCTGGAAGAACTGTCACTTGTTTAGGGTATGTTTCATGCCTTGCACTAGGTGTTTTGTAATTTTGGTCAACTAGGAATAACAGGGCAGCAAGTGTTACCCTGTCTTTTTATAAAACTATGCACAAAGTTTCTCCTTCAATAATTTGCGCCCAGGGTCTTCAGCCCACCAGGTCCCTGTCAATCAGGTGGGCCTCCAAGGCTGGCTCCCAACACTCCTCCAATAATTCGCATCTCCTCTCTGGTTCCTTTCATCACCTTAAAGCACTCATTGTGGACGTGCCACCAGCCTCTCCTTTCTTCCTCTAGGGTCACAGTTGCTGGAGGCACATTTTCCTGAACCCTCATTCTGGCTTTTTTTTTTTTTTTTTTGAGTTAGACTCTTTCTCTGTCGCCCAGACTGGAGTGCAGTGGCACGCTCCCGGTCACTGCAGCCTCGACCTGCCGGGCTCCAGCAATCCTTACCCCTCAGCCTTCCAAGTAGCTGGAACTACAGGCATGTGCTAACTCGCCCGGCTCAGTTTTGATTTATTGTAGAGACGAGGTCTCGCCAAGTTGCCCAGGCTGGTCTCAAATCTGCAGGCTCAGGCAATCCACTCACCTAGGCCTCCCAAAGTGCTGGGATTACAGGCTGAGCCACCGACCTCTGGCTATTTCTTACTGTTTAGAAGCCACCTGCAATTGCCTTACCAGCAAACACATCCAAATGTTATCTTCCCTCTCAGCCCTCAAGTTTTCCACATCCTCGACGCCATCAGGGCCACGATTCCTGGCTGTGTTCCGTTAAATGGAGCGATCTTCAGTCCCTCCTCCTGGACCTCCTCTTCAGGCTCTCACCCAGATAGAGAGACTGACTTGGTTCCCTCCAGTCTCACCTACTTCTCCTTGACCGTCTTTCTCACACATTCTCCCCCACGCAGCCCCATCTTCTCTCCATGCGGACACCCACACCAGGAGGCATCTTTCTCCCAGGTGTCTGTCTGCTGCTCAGAACACACGGGGCTCACGTGGTTCCTGTTACCATCTTCCCCTCAGTTCTGATTCTATTTACATCCTTGCCTTTTTCTTCCGTAAGGGAACCAAATCGCCACAATTGACGCGATATTTGAGTTCTTTTCTTTTACTCATATTATGTATTTTCACCCTTTTTACTTGCCTGTAAAATAATGCACTCTTCTTGAAAACACCTAAGCCCATGCCCTAATCAGCCACATCCAAAACAATGTCTTTAATTACTCCAGCAACACCCCCATAGCGCTTAATGTCTGCAGTGTAGTGTGTGCATACATTCAAAGTTTTGTTGTTGTTGTTTGTTGTTGTTGTTGTTTTGAGACCCTTCAGAGAGGGTCTCACTCTGATGCCCAGGATGGAGTCCAGTGGCATGATCACAGCTCACCACAGCCTCGACCTCCTGGGCTCAGGCAATTGTCCCATCTCAGCCTCTTGAGTAGCTGGGACTACAGGCGCATGCCACCACATTCCACTAATTATTTTAAATTTCTTTGTAGAAACAAGGTCTTGCTATGTTGCCAAGGTTGGCCTTGAACTCCTGGGCTCAAACAGTCCTCCCGTCTAGACCGCCCAAGGGGCTGCTTTACAGGCATGAGCCACCACACCCACCCAGATTTTTTTCTTCTTTTGCCTTATGTAACTGGTTGGTTGTTGTGAGAAACAATCTCTGTTCAGTTCCACTCTATCCTTCATCCTCCTTTCCGCACACCTTGGCTCACTGCTGATGTTCTCGGTAACTCCCAAGTTCTAGTTCATCCATCCCACTCAGCAGTTCCTCCAAATCCTGGTGTCTTCACAGTCTAGAGCTACACCCATTCCTTCTGATACGTGATACTTGTTCATTTAAGTCAAACTTGAAGGACAAACACCTGGACAAACAGCTCCCTACTCTGACATGGGTGGACAGTCCTCCTATGCACATGGCAGAGAGGGTTCCACACAGCTGCTGCCGTCGCGACCTCCATGATGGGAAGATGTCTGCATCCTTCAAGCAGGGGCACCCTGATCTCTCAGGAGTCCCGCAGACTAAGCCATCCTGATATATCTCAGAAACAGAGGATGACCCTAGTTTGATCAAATATAGTGGATGGATCTCACAGCTTTAGCAACTTAGCATCTTAATAAAAATTTAAAAGTTCAATTGCTTATAAGTAATATAAACCATTTCAGAATGTACCAAAAAGACAAAAATTTCTGGAAAATTAGACATGAAAATAAGCCTACTTTATTGCTTAGATACAATGTCACACAAAAAAAGCCGATGACACCTCACCTTTCGGGCCCTTGTTCTGTTGAGTCACGTTGCTCAAAATTCTTGGCTAGTCCTGCCATCTGGATATCTGTGCTAATGAGGCCCACTAATTCTCACGGGATGACCTTCTGAAGTCTCTGCTGTTGTCAGCTGCATAGGACCAAATGCCTACAAAGAAAAACAATCTTGTCCAGTATAAATTACTAAAAAGACATAAACTTTTTTCTAATAAAATTACTAAATGAGCAATTTGAAGAATAACTTAGATGTTATATATTTCCTTGTTTATATTACCTTAAGGAAAATGTGACATATATACCTCCCTCTACCAGAAAAAAACCCACAAGGATATTTTTTGTTTGTTTGGTTTTGTTTTGGAGTCTCACTCCTTTGCCCAGACTGGAATGCAGTGACACGCATGCTCACGGCCACCCCAGCGTCAACCTTCTGGGCTCCAGTGATCCCTCCCCCTCAGCCTTCCAAATAGCCGGAACTACAGACGTGTGCTACCATGCCTGGTTATTTTTTATTTTATTGTAGAGACGGGATCTCGCCAAGTTGCCCAGGCTGGTCTTGAACCAGAGGGCTCAGGCAATCCACTCGCCTTGGTCTCCCAAAGTGCTGGGATTACAGGCTGAGCCACCAAGCCTGACCTAGGATACATTTTAACACTAGAAAAGAAATCACCAATTTCTTTTAATGGTTTCATTTAAAAAATAAAGTCTATTTCCTTGGTTTTCCTTGCAAAGTGCGATAACACCTTGTTACGTGGGGGAGCTGTGTGTACCCTCTCTAAATCTGAAAAAACAAGGCAACAGAATTAGTGTAGAGCTGAACCCTGGATCAGTTTAATGAAAAAGATGAGACTGGGAATGGTAGCTCACACTTGTAATCCGGGTCCTTTGGGTATCCAATGTGGGAGGGTCACCTGAGCCCAGAAGTTGAAGACCAACCAACTTGGATAACACAGCGAGACCTCGTCTCTACAAAAAAATAAAAAACAATAATCTGGGTATGATGGTACATGCCTGTAGTCCCAGCTACTTGGGAGGCTGAGGTTGAAGGATTGCTTGAACCCAAGAAATTGAGATTGCAGTGAGTCATGATCGTTCCACTGCACTCCAGCCTGGATGATAGTGAGACTCTGACCCAAAATAAAACAAAACAAAAAACAGGTCAACACATATTAGCATAAAGCTGTGTCCTGGATCACAGCTGAATGAAAAGAGAACTCTAACAGTGTCATGCCTACCATTGTTATCTATACCCTCTTTTTTTTTTTTAATCTGACAAAATCTGATCCAAAGTTTTTCTACTTTATTAATCTTGCCGAAGAACTACCTTTTGGGTTTTTTTAAAAAATCTTCTTTATTATTTATTTGCTACTTTTAAATTAATTTCTGCCATTATATTTTTTTCTTCTGCTTTTTGACTCAATTTTTTTGCTAACTTTTCACTCAGTTCTAGGACTTTAATAATTATGTGTGTAATATGTTTGAATATTTTTCAGTTGTGATTAGAGGGATGATATCTTAAAATTCAAAAGCATCAAGTTAAGAAAAGCATCTTGAAAACTAAATTTTTTCAAAATTGTCAAAATCTGACACGGGTCTTCTGTTGTTTAACATGTGAGCAATTTCATGTCTCGTGTTACAACCATTATCTACTATCTCTTGGTTTATCATGTTGCTGTGCATAGCATGAAACTTCTTTTATTTTTACACTTACCATGTTTTCCTCCTGTCTAGATGCCTATAGAATTCTTTCTCCATCCCTGAAACTCAGTGTTGTTCTGGGTAGTTCTGTATATTCCTACCTCTATTGACCTGTTCCAATCTGCAGTTAAATATTTTTTTATTTCAGAAACTTTTTATTTTTCTTTATTCTTTCTTTTTTTTTCTTTTTTTTGAGACAGGGTCTCACTCTGTCACCCAGGCTGAAGTGCAGTGGGATGATCGTGGCAAACCGCATTCTCAAACCTCTTTTAGGCTCAGGTGATCCTTCCACCTCTGCCTCCCAAGTAGCTGGGACTACAGGTACGCACCACCGCATTTGAGTACATTTTTTGTTTTGTTTTGTTTTTGAGTTGGAGTCTCACTCTGTCACGCAGGCTGGAGTGAAGTGGCATGCTCACGGCCGCCGCATCCTTGACCTGCTGGACTCAGGTGATCCTTCCACTTCAGCCTTCCAAGTGGCTGGAACCACAGGCATGTGCTACCACACCTGGCTCAGTTTTTGATTTATTGTAGAGACAAGGTCTCGCCATGTTGCCCAGTCTGGTCCCAAACTCCTGAGCTCAGGCAATCCTCTCACCTCTGCCTCCCAAAGTTCTGAGATTACAGGCATGAACCACCATACCCGGTGCTAATTTTTTATGTTGTGTAGAGACAAGGTCTTGCTATGTTACCCAGGCTGGTCTTCAACTCCTGGGCTCAAGCAATCCGTCTGCCTTGGCCTCCCAAAATGCTAGGATTACAAGTGTGAGCCACTGGCTCAGTCATTTATTTCTTAAACATTTTCTACTGTAGTATCTTCAGGTTTTTTTTCTACATTTACCCTGTTCTCATCATCAGGGATACCAGTTGCACATATATTGGTTCTCCATTACCTACTCTCCACACACAATTGGCTCTCTGTATACATGGGTTCTGCATCCCTGCATTCAACCAATCGTGGATCAAAAATATTTGGAAAAGGTATTTTTTGAAGTATTTGTTGTACTTTGTCTTTGTACTTCCACATAAAGTGAATAAAAGCATTCCTATGCTAATTTAAAAATACATTTTGGGGGAAATAGAATGGTTGCATGTGTACTGAAAATGTGCAAACTTTTTTCCCTGTCATGATTCCCTAAGCAATACAATATAATGACTATTTACATAGCATTTGCACTTTCTTAAATAGTATGAGTAACCTAGAGATGATTTAAAATACATTCATGTGCTACATAGTGACTTTTTTTTTTTTTTTTCTGAGTTGGTGTCTCACTCTGTCGCCCAGACTGGAGTGCAGTGGCCACTCCCAGCCACCGCAGCCTCGACCTGCTGGGCTCCGGCGATCCTTCCACCTCAGCCTTCCCAGTAGCCGGAATTACAGGTGTACGCTACCACGCCCGGCTGATTTTTTGATTTATTGTAGAGATGAGGTCTTGCTGCCCAGGCGGGTCTCGAACCCGCGGGCTCAGGCAATCCACTCACCTCAGCCTCCCAAAGGCACGGGATTACAGGCTGAGCCACCGAGCCCGGCTAGTGACATTTTGATGAACCACAAATAGCATATACAACCGTGGTCCCAAAAGATTATAGTGGAGAATCCCTGTCACTTGGTGACATCAAAGTCACTGTCAAGTCACAGCACAGCACATTATTCACATGCTTGTGGTGATGCTGGTGTAAACAATCTGAGCTACCAGTTGTAGGAAAGAACTGCACATACAATTGTATACAGTGCATAATTCTTGATAATGATAGCAAACAACTGTGTTACTGGTTTCTATATTTACCTTCCTATACTTTTAATCATTATATCATATCATATTACTATTCATTTTTAAAAAGGAAACTGTAAGACAGCCTCAGGCACGTCTTCTAAAAGGTGTTCCAGAAGGTGCTGTGATCATAGGAGATAACAGCTCCATGCTGTCTTTGCCCCTCAAGATTTCCCATGGGACAAAGTGTGGAGGTAGAAGACAGCTTTATTGATGATCACGATCAAGTGTAGCAGGCCTATGCTCATGTGTGTGTGTCTTCTTTTTTTTTTTGAGTTGGAGTCTCTGTCGCCCAGGCTGGGGTGCAGTGGCACGCTCCTGGCCACTGCAGCCTCAACCTGCTGGGCTCGGGCGATCCTTCCGCCTCAGCCTTCCAAGTAGCTGGAACTACAGGCATGCATCTCCATGCCTGGCTCATTTGTTGATTTATTGAAGAGACGAGGTCTCGCCAAGTTTCCAGGGCTGATCTCAAACCCCTAGGCTCAGGCAATCCTCTCGCCTCCACCTCCCAAAGTGCTGGAATTATAGGTAAGTCCCGGCATGTGTCCTAGTTTTACGAAAAAAGTTTTAAAAGTGAAATAAATAAATCAGTAAAGAATGTTTTAAAATAGAAAAAAGCTTACATAATAAGAACAGAAAGAAAATATTTTTGTTCAGCTGTACTGTGTTTTTATATTGAAGAAAAAATTTTAAATGAAACTGTATAGCCTAAGCACACCTTGTTTGTAGCCTACAGTGATGTAGAAGTGTCCGAGACCATTACATTCACTCACTACTCTCTGGCTCACCTGAGCAACTTCCAGCCCTGCAAGCTCCGTGTGTGGTAAGCACCCTACACAGGTGACCCTCTCCTATCTCCTTATGCTGTCTTTGTACTGTACCTTTTCTGCATTTACCCATGTGTAGATACATGAACACTCACCTGTGTGTCCCAACTGCCTGCCATACTCAGTGTAGCATGCTACTCAGTACAGTAACATGCTACACAGGTGTGCAGCTGCAGCAATAGTCTAGACCACAGAGCCCAGGTATGTAATAGACTCTATCATCTAGGTTCGTGAGGTGCACTCTATGATCTTCAAACAACTATGAAATCACCCAACAATACATTTCTCCGAATGTATCCTCCTGGTTAAGCAACACGTAACAGTCTGCAGGAGGACGTGTGTGGATGATACACACATACTGTGCCATTTTACATGAGGGCCTTGAGCATCCGGGGATTTGGGTGCCCACAGGAGTCTGGAATGCATTCCTGCAGGTACTGAGGAATGACTGAACATCATTCTCCCCACCAATCACTTCCGTTTCATTTTTGCTTTCCACGGCTGGGGAGACCCTCCTTTATACGACCCATCTCAGGCCCCAAACATTCAGAAGATTCCTTTCGCTCTAATAAAATGCACAATAAAGCCAATTTCTCCAAGATTTTCTGTTTTCTTGTCTTTTTTTTATTTTTAGAAAGCAGGATTTATTGAGAGGACAATAAATAAACCAGAGAGGGAGGGAACCCGATGGGGTTGTCCCAAAATTTTCTGTTTTCAGAACTCAACTGGCCAGTAAAAAAAGAAGTCCTTCTCCTTAGCTCTGCTCTGCTTCCACTGAGTGCCGAGGACAAGTCTGTCCACCTGTTTAAGAGGGTATGAAGGCTTCAGGCAGATAATTAGAAAGTTGTACGTCAAGAAGAATAAGATTGAGAAGATATATGATAAGTGAAGTTTATAAAGTCATGATGGATTTACCTGAATGAAAATAGATTCCACTGTGAAATCCCAACAATCAGCCCTCTGAATTTTGCAGAAATCAATTTTAGGGTGACTGAATTACTATTGTGACTAGTACTTCGATGAACACTGGTGTGTGTATACATATCTGTTTAATTCTCTACATCAGCAGGGCATGATGGCTCAAGCCTGTAATCCAAGCACTTTAGGGGGTCGAAGGAGGAGGATCACTTGAACCCAGGAGTTCAAGACGAGCCTAAGAAACATAGTGATACCTCCTCTCTGTCAAAAAGTTTTTTTAAAAAATAACCAAGAATGGTGGTATGCGCCTGTAGGCCCTGTTACTGGGGAGGCTGAGGCAGAAGGATTGCCTGACATAGGAGGTCAAGGCTGCAATGAGCTGTAATCTTGCCGCTGCACTTCAGCCTGGGCAACAGAGTGAGATTCCAAATCAAAAGGTAATAGTCCCTACTTACACATATTTGGGGTTGCTACCTAGAAGTGAGGCTGAATCCTGTGATATTTCTATGTTGAAGCTTTTGAGGAACCACCCAAGTGTCACCAGTCCTCAGTCCTTGTTGCGAAGCCGAGTGGCGAGTGGCGTTTGAAACGGCTGCTCCTCCCCCTTTCTTAGCGGGGCCTTCTAGGACAGCCAGCAAGCAGTACTCACAAGCTACTGCCCTTCTGACTCCCTTCCCAGTGCTCCTTTCCTCCTTTCTTCTAGAGAATGCTGTGTCCCAGGGTCCTGGGTCTTTCCCTTCTGTACCCTCACCCACCTCCCTGGTGATCACCTCCAAGTATGCGCCTTGACATTCCACCTGCATCATGGTGCTTCTCAAACTCAGCCTCCACCAGGGACTCTTTTCTGAACTCCGGAAGTTCTCTCCAACCTACTCTCTTGGCTCCACCCCTCCTGCTGCCTTTGACTGGTCTGCTCCTACTTACTGCAGATCTCAGTTCAAAGTCCCAGACACTCTTTCACGGCTTTTGTCCCCTTCGTTAAAATGGCTTAATAGTTGGGATGGGGTGGCTCACAGGAATTTTGTCCATCTCACTAATGCCCAGAAATTACTTCAGCTGCAAATTACAAGCTGCAAATTTCCAAACTGCAAATTACAAGCTCCCTGTGGGCTGAGCCCCCACCTGGGCCCCCACAGGGTTTCACGGAGAGTATGCATCCAACGAGCACCTAATTACAAATGAGTAAACCACAGGTCAAGTGTTTTAGGTGTTCAGGTTGAAACAGCCAAACTGGGCCAGGCTTGGTGGCTCAGTCTGTAATCTCAGCACTTTGGGAGGCCGAGGCAAGTGGATTGCCTGAGTCCATGGGTTCGAGATCAGCCCAGGCAACTTGGCGAGACCTCGTCTCTACAATCAATCAAAAATTAGCCAGCCATGGTAGTGCGCACCTGCAGTTCCGGCTACTTGGAAGGCTGAGGTGGAAGGATGACCAGAACCCAGCATGTCGAGGCTGCAGTGGCCGGGAGCATGCCACTGCACTCCAGTCTGGGCGACAGAGTGAGACTCCAACAGAAAGGAAGGAAGGAAGGAAGGAAGGAAGGAAGGAAGGAAGGAAGGAAGGAAGGAAGGAAGGAAGGAAGAAGCAAACTGAAGGGAAAGAGCACAATCTGTCCAAGCGGAGAGCCTGTCTGTTAGCTTAAACCTGGCGAGGTGATTTTAGTGACTCACACCTCTAATCCCAGCACTTTGGGAGGCTGAGGCAGGAGAATTGCTTGAGACCAGGAGTTTGAGACCAACCTGGGAAACAGTGAGACTTTGTCTCTACAAAACATCAGGAAACAAAATCTGCTAGATGTGGTGGTGGGTTGCTCTGATTTCTGACACTGGGTGAAGTGCAGGATAAAGGCGGGATCTGCCCGTGCAGGTATCAGGGACAGGTGCTCTTCAGGAAGAAACGAGGCAAAGAAAGGCCAGAATCCCGAGGGGCTTGACTGTACCCAGAAACAACAAGGAGGCCAATGAAGCCACAGTGGAAGGCGAAGGGCCCTGGCTGTGGTCTCTAGCATGTTTCACAGGGTTCTGATGAGACCGGGAGCCACAGGGAAGGTCACAGCAGGGGAGGGTCCGGTTGTGACTTCAAGGAGCACCAGCTGCTGAGGTGCGGGAGGGAGGGGGGAGGGGCAGGATCCGAGGCCGGGCTCTCAGGAAAACTATTGCAGCTCTCCAGGCAAGTGATATCCAGCCGGAGATCATCCATCTAGCCACTCTGCGGGTACTTCAGGCCTTCGGGTTTCCGGCCTGTCCCTCCAGTCACTGGGCCTCTTCGTTTTCCACAGGGATCTGCATCACCTTCCCCCCCACACACACCCCCCACATCCCGTCCCCAGACGCTGCGGGGACATATTTGTTACCTGCACTGATACAAATTCTGCGCGGAAGGAAAAAATCGGTTCGTTTCCACCGTGCGCCACGACACGTTCCCGGATCCGGGAAGTGCCCCGGCCTGGGACAGCGCTCTCGGGGCGGGCCACGCGGGGCCGGGGACTCCGAAACTGCGAACCCGTCGGGCACTTGCCACACGGCACCCCTGCCAAGCACCTCGCCCCGCCCCTGCGCGCCCCACGTCCGCCTTCCCCCTGCGACATCCTGGCCGCTGTCCCTCTGCGCCCTCCCCGCTGCCCGGCTCTCGCCGCGTCCCCGCCCCGCCAGCGCCTACTCACCCAGCACCCTCCGCATCCCCGCAACTCGCCCACCTGGCGCCCCCGCAAACCCTCGCGCGGCCCCCGTGCTCCACGGTCACCCCGCGCCCCTCGCGCCCGCGTGTTCCCAGCTCGCCCCACCCACGCTGCACCCCCCCGGGGTCCGGCTCATCACGCGCCCCGCCGGCCTCGTCCCACTCGCTCAGTGCCCCTCGGCGACTCCGCGACCCCGGTGCCTCAGAGTCGCCCCGTGTCCCCTCACCCGCTCACCTCGCGCCCCGCTCACCCAGCGCTGTCCCGGCCAGCCGAGCTCCCAGCCGCGGGCGCCCCTCGCTCCCGGCTTTGAGTCCCCGCGGACTCCGCCTTCCCTCCCGAGGCTGCCGGTCGCGCCAATCGTGGATCGGCCCACCTCCCGCGCGCTCCCTGTCCCGGGGTCACCCTGCGAACTCCACGCCCCGATCACTGCGCCCTTCCCCCTGCCGGTTCGTCCTGCGTCCACCCCACCCCCACCCCCGCAAAGAAATTGTCGCCATCGCCCGGAGCCCAGGTGGCTCTGAGCATTCCCCGCCGCGCCCAGGACCCGGCACGTCCCGGCAGTGCAGAGGTCCAGCCTCCGCAGAGCCGGGCCTGAGGTGGCGGGGGATGAGAAAAGAAAGACAAAGAACAGCGGGGGAGGTCTCTCTCCTCAATAGGTGAGAGAGCAAGTCGATTCTCACGGCATGTTTTTCATATAGTGCAAAACGACATAAACAAGAAATATCTCAATGCTGGCATCCGCTGGGAAAAAGGTTAACGTTTGTGACTTTCTTGGCAAGCTTACCACAGCACTAAGATCTTTGTTTTTTGTGAGTCTAAGCAAAACCATTAACCTCTGTGTTCTTTGAAGTTCTGAGTAAAGTTTTTTTTTTCTTTTCTTTCTTTATTTTTATTTTTTTTAGTTGGAGTCTCACTCTGTCGCCCAGACTGGAGTGCAGTGGCCGCTCCCGGCCACCGCAGCCTCACCTGCTGGGCTCCGGCGATTCTTCCGCCTCAGCCTTCCAAGTAGCTGGAACTACCGGCGCGTGCTACCACGCTCGGCTAATTTTTTTTTTAATTTTTAAATTTTTTTATTGTAGAGATGAGGGCTCGCCAAGTTGCCCAGTCGGGTCTCGAACCCGCGGGCTCAGACAATCCACTCACCTCCGCCTCCCAAAGGCGCGGGATGACAGGCTGAGCCACTGAGCCCGGCCTGAGTAAAGTTTTTATTGAAGCAGGCTACATCCAGCCTACGCAGACTAGAGGTCACACCACCTGAATTCTACTAGATCAACATTCCCAGGGGCAACCACCGAGAGAAGAAAACACTGGCCAAGTTCTTGTTGGAGCCAGGCCAGAAGCACAAGGACCGTGTCAAGCTTATGTCCTTGTTTTCTTCACGGCGGTGCCGGGGGCGGGTCCTCGGAGCGCCGGTGCCGCTCACTCTCAGTTTCGTTTCCAAGCGGAATTCGCCCTTCCTCCTCCGCCGGTCCCGGAACTGGGGGAAGTGGGCGCCGCCGCCAGGATCTGAGAGTCCCCGCCCGGCTGGCTGGTGCCCAGCGCTGTCCCCGCCGCGCCCAGGGCCCCGCATCCCCGGACTCCGGGACGGTCCCCGGATCAGAGGCGGAACCGCGGGACCTGGCTCTAAATCGAGGATCCCATCTTCACCTGGGCGGAGTTGGGAGGTGGGTGTCATCGGCCCATTGCATAAAGAAACCGAGTAAATAAACGCGCCTGGAGTCCTGCTGTCGGCAGGGGCAAAGCCAGCCAGGGTTCGGTTCAAGCGAAGGCCTTGAAGGCCAAAGCGCTCCCGGCCGCGTCCACACCGCGGCCCGCTCATCCTTACACGACTGGAGGCAGAGGCTTGGGGGCGTAATCGCCCTTCAATGCGTTCCCACGAGCCCATCTGTCATCGACAGACACTTGCCTGCTACTGCACGGGCACCAGCAGGCCGGTCCTGCAGTTAGGGAGCTTCCTACCAAAGTCCAATACCAGCAGACGCTGATTGACCAGAAGTCCTCTCGCCGGATGAGCTGTGGCACACCCCCCAGAGTCACACTGTCTCACTGACACAGTGGGAAGGGTGTTGAGGGTTTGCCTCAGTGCCATACCCTGTTCTATGCACATATGCCCACAATACTGGGAGGTGAGTGCCATTGCTGTCCCCACTCAACAGATGAGAAAACGGAGGTCTGAGGCACAAGGAAGTTAGGTGACACAGCCAGCAGGCGGTGGAGCTGGAATTAGAAGCAGGAGTCAACATCTCAGCAGGGGTGAGGGAGGAGGGGTCCCAAGACAGACCTCAAATAGCCATGAAATAGTGTGCTCTTGCAGTCCACGCTCTCCTTTCTTCGACATTCTCTCTGTATGTATCACAGGATTTCGACAACTACAGTCTACATTTTCTTTGTAGCTCAGGCCCTGGAGTGGTTTAAGTTCCCCAAATGTGAAGCTCTGGGGAGAGGCTTAGCAGAGCCAGCTTTCGGTGGCATTTCCACGTGACAAGGAAGCTCCAATCGTAGTGAGTGAGTGCAGGAGTCCACACACCAGCTTCATGGTTGCGGGTGGCTGTGGCAGCCGCAAGGGCAGTGGCAGGGACACGTTTTCTGACCTCTTCAGCCTCCTAACTGCCCAGAGAGCTTCAAGAAAATACATGCCAGGCTCAAGCGTGGTCAGAGGACAAAGCTTTTGTGACAGCACCAGAAATACCCCTCTTTCCTATAGCCTCCCAGCTGGTGCTGTAAAAGTCTGGTGCAAAGTCTGATGCTGCAGGAAGCAGAATTACAATATGGACTTAATGGGCAGCCTCTCCAGGCCTCTCCTGTGAGCACTGAGGGCTTGATGGGGAAAGAATGGAGCCCTGGGAACGGGGGTGGATTTGAATGAACCCAAGCACTGCTGCCCTCCCAAACTCTGCAGCTGTCCACCATTCTCATTCATTCTCTGTCATCAGGTTCTCACTCTGTCGCCCAGGTTGGCATATAGTGGCATGATCACAGCACACTGCTCCTCCAATCCCTGGGCCAAGTGATCCTTCTGCATCAGGCTTCCGAGTAGCAGAGGCTACAGGTGTGTTGTACCATACTTTGCTAATTTTTTTTTTTTTTTTGGACCAGATTTTGAAATGTTCCCTAAGCTGGTCTCCATTTCCTGGGCTCAAGCGATCCACCTCAGCCTTCCAAAGTGCTGGGATTACAGACATGAGCCACGGCCCCGAATTCCTGAGTATTTTTTGATCGCTTCGTCCCCATTACTGGGCACTGCAGCTTCTTCTCACGCGGGCTGCACTGGGCTTCGGTTCCAGAAACCGACTGAGGACACTGTTGCTCCCTTGCGCCCCCTGCTGGAAAGAGTACATGCACGGTCCGCATCGCTTTATCATGTCACCTTCAGCATCTTCCAAGTTCAGGTCCTGGGTTCCTGGTGATAAGCATGAATGAAATCTTGTAGTTCTCTTGTTGCATACACCAGGGGTCCTGAACTCCCGGGCCGCGATCCTGTACCGGTCTGTGACCTGTTGGGAACCGGGCCGCATAGTAGCCGCTGTCGAATCAGCAGTGGCCTGCCCATTATATTATTTACCACCGGTTAGCACCTCTTTTTAAAAAAAATTAGTGGTGAGTTGTATAATTATTTTACTATATATTACAATTTAATAATAATAGAAATAAAGTGCACCATAAGAGTTATGCATCTGAATCATCCTCAAACCATCCCTAACCTGCATCCCTGGAAAATTGTCTTCCAGGAAACCGGTCTCCGATGCCAGAAAGGTTGGAGACCACTAGTATAAACTGCACCCTCTAGCCGGGCTCAGTGGCTCAACCTGTAATCCCGTGCCTATGGGAGGCTGAGGTGAGTGGATTGCCTGAGCCCACAGGTTCCAGATCTGCCTGGGCAACATGGCGAGACCTCATCTCTACAATAAATCAAAAATTAGCTGGGCGTGGTAGCACGCGCCTGTAGTTCCAGCTACTTGGAAGGCTGAGGTGGAAGGATCACTGGAGCCCAGCAGGTTGAGGCTGCGGTGGCCGGAGCAGCCACTGTGCTCCAATCTGGGTGACAGAGTGAGACTCCAACTCAAAACAAACAAACAAACAAACAAATAAATAAACTGCACCCTCTCGATCAAATCCTGTCCGTATCCTCTGGGCACTCAGTTTCTTCCCACAGTAAAACAAGGCAATGACACCCACCACCCAGATGAGGAGCAGACGGCATCCTCCATCCCAGGGCCTGGATCCACGGCTGCTCCTCCTCTGTTCCGAGGATCTTCCCCTACCCGCACCTGCCCCAGAGCCGGGAAGAGTGGGTCCTGGGCGCAGAGGAACTGATTGGAGTCTTGCGTGCTCTGGTCAGTGGCTCCAGTTGCCCCCAAATCCCGGGGCTGATGCGGGATGGGCGCAATGGGCCGGAGGCGGGAGGCAAGGTGGAGTCCATGGGGACTCAAAACCCAGAGGGATTGATGCGGGCGGTTCCAGGCTTGGCTGATCACAGGGGAGTAGGACGAGTGGGGCGCAGGGGATGGCAGTGGGCGCCGGGTGATCTTGGAGCCCTTATCTACAAAAATTTCTTCTTTCATGACTCAACTGACCAGTAGATAGAAGGAGGCTTTTCTTCTTAGCTCTGCTCTGCTTCCACTGTCGAGGGCATGTCTGACTGATCACCTGCTTAAGATGGTGCCAAGGCTGCAGCAGAGAATTCGAATGTTGGACGTGGAGAAAATAAAGGTTGAGAAGATATATGGTAAGTGAAGCTTATGAAGTCATGAAGGATCTAGCCAAATGGAAATGGATTCCTCTGTGAAACCCCCAAAATCAGCCCTCCAAATTTTGCAGAAATCAGTCTTAGGATGGTTGAATTACTTTTGTGAATAGTGCTGCAATCAACACTGAGGCATAATATCTGTTTATGTCTCCACTTTCAGCCAGGCCCAGTGGCTTACACCTGTAATCCCAGCACCTTGGGAGGCCGAGGCGGGCAGATCAGGCTAGGCGTCATAGCGAGATCTCCTCTCTACCAAAAATAAAAAATAAAAAACATTACTTGGGAATGACATTGGGTACCTGTACTCCCAACTCCTCGAGACGATGAGGCAGAAGTCTTGCATGACCCAGGAGGTTGAGGCTGCGGTAAGCCTTGATCGTGCCACATGCCTCCAGCCTGGGCAACAGAGGGGGACACTCAAATTAAAATAGTAACTCCCTCCTTTCAAATGTTTGGGGCATCTACCTAGAAGCGGGGCTGAATCCTGTGATAATTCTATGTTGAAACTTGTGAAGAACCAGTCCTCGGTCCTTACCACGTGGCCCACAAGCAGCATTTGACCTGGCTGTTCCTCCCTGTCTCCCTCTTCCGCTTTCTTAGCGTGGCCTTCTGGGACAGCCAACCCTCCCGGGTTTCTTCCATTCTCATAAGCTACTAGCCTTCTGACTCCCTTCCTGGTGCTCCTTCACCTCCTTTCTTCTAGAGAGTGCTATGTCCCGGGGTCCTTAGATTTCACTTACTCCACCCTCACTCACCTCCCTGGTAATCACCTCCAGGTATGCGCCTTGAAATTCCATGTTACACCAAGGTGCTTCTCAAAGCCGGCCTTCACCAGGGACTCTTTCCTGAACTCCCCATGGCCTCTCCAACCTGCTCCCTCCCGAAATACTCTTGATTCTGCCTCTTCTGCTGCCTTTGCTTGGTCAGTCCCTACTTTCTGCAGATCCCGGCTGAAGGTCCCAGACACTCTTTCACGTCTTTGTCTGCTTTATTAAAACTGCTTATCTAGCCGGGCTCGGTGGCTCAGCCTGTAATCCCACGCCTTTGGGAGGCTGAGGCGGGTGGACTGCCTGAACCCGCAGGTTCAAGACCCGCCTGGGCAGGCGAGACCTTATCTCTACCATAAATCAAAAAATCAGCCGGGCGGTAGCGCGTGCCTGTAGTTCCAGCTACTCGGAAGGCTGAGGCGGAAGGATCGCCGGAGTCCAGCAGGTCGAGGCTGCGGTGGCCGGGAGCGGCCACTGCACTCCAATCTGGGCGACAGAGTGAGACTCCAACTAAAAAAAAAAAAGAAAGAAAGAAAGAGGCAGCGCAAAGACAGGCCTGAGGCCCGCGGGGGCTTGGCTGTGCCAGAAATTTCAAGGAAGCCAGTGCGGCCAGAGTGGAGGGCGAGGGGCCCTGGCTGTGCGCTCGAGTCCAGTTTCCAGCGTTCCAGTGACACCGGGAGCCACGGGGGTCACCGCAGGGGAGGGTCCGGTTGTGACTTCAAGAAACACCAACCGCTGAGGTGCACAGAAGAGGAACTGGGGTGGGGTTGGGGGTGGAGCCCGGAGTGGGGCGTGGGTGAGGCCCGGAAGCCAGGCGGGACCCTGGGGAACCCATCCCAACGCTCCACGCAAGAGATCTTCTAGTCACAGCGTGAGTATTTCAGGGCTCCTGATTTTGGGTGTGTCAGCCCAGCCACGGAGTGTCCTCATTTTCTACTACAATCCTCTGTCCCTGTGCCTTCGCCCCCCCCCCCCCACCGGCCACCAGCTATCTCCGCCCCCAGACGCTGCCGGGAGACATTTGTTCCCGGCGCCGATCCCAGTTCTTCGGTGAAAGAACAACCTTTTCGTTTCCGGGTCCGCGTCCCGGCTGGGGATGCGGAGTTGTAGCGCCCTCCTCGGGCTGGACCCCCGCCGGCGCCCCCGCCGGCCCCTGCCGCCCCCCCCACCCCGTCCCCGGCTCACCCCTCGCCCCAGCCCGGGAAGGGGCGCCACAACTCCGCATTCCCAGCCGGGGAATGTAAAACCCGACCGGATCACACCCACCTCCACCCAGGCGAGCGGGGGGATGGCATCCTCCACCCCGGAGCCCGGTCTCGCGGTGCCCCCTCTGCTCCGAGGACCCTCCCCGCACGGCTCGCAACAGTCCTGGAGCCAGAAAGCGCGGGGCTCACCCAGGGCCTCCCGCGCCCCTCGCCACCCCCTGCTCCCAGCTCATCCTGAGCCGCTACCGCCAGCCGAGCCCCGGGCCGCCCGCCTGGTCACTCTCGGTTTTTTTCCCCCGAGGACTACGCCTTCCCTCCCCCTAAGGCCGTCGCGCCAATCCCGAATCGACCCCTGGATTTTGGAAACTGGCGCCACCGCCTCAGCCCGGATGACTCCAAGCGGTTCCCGCCGCGCCCAGGGCCCCGCCTTTCCGGGCTCCAGGGCAGGTGTGCGCCGGAGAGGGTCCTCGGAGCAGAGGGAGCACCCAGGGACCAAGCTCTGGAATGAGGGATCCCAGCTGCCCACTCGGGTGGTGCTGGGAGGTGGCTGTCATCGCCCCGTTCTACTGCAAGAAGAAACTGAGTGCCCAGAGGTCATGGATAGGATCCATTCCAGACGGGATGGTTTCTACTAGCGATCCCCAACTTTTTGGGCATCGGGGACCGGCTTCCTGGAAGATAATTTTTCCACAGATGGTGGTGGTTTCGGGATGATTCAAGCGCCTCATATTTATTGGGTACTTTACTTCTATTATTATTAAATTGCAATATATAATGAAATAATTATATAACTCACCATTAAAAAAAAGAGAGACTTGGACGGCAGTTTCGCGGATAAGATAGGAGGCAGTGGAATGGGGTCCAAGTGTTTAATTCAGGGCGCCGACACACAATTTAACAAGGGAGAGGTTTATTAGCCAAGGTTCAGCCGGTCCGGACCACTCACCAGACACGCAGACACAAAGGGAGGGCCCAGAGCTATGGCAGAGGCTGCCCGTAAGTAGGCCAGAGCCAGCTCACCTTGCAAGCCCGGGAAATTCAAATACACCAATCACATAACTCCAGCGGGGTTTACAGAAGCAGAATGAGCAAGTTAGCTAATCTAATGTAGCCACTTGTGCCCTCCCAGAGACCCTCTGGAGTGTGCATTCCAGTCCAAATAAGGCATCTCCTAGAGACCCCTCCTGGAAGCACATTCCAGCTGAGCGACATCACCGCACAGCACCTAATATGTGGGGTTACAAATTCACTACATTGTACATTATATAGGGAGATTATAAATGCAAAACTTAGCCAGGCTCGGTGGCTCAGCCTGTAATCCTGCGCCTTTGGGAGGCTGAGGTGAGTGGATTGCCTGAGCCTGGTTCGGGACCCGCCTGGGAAACTTGGTGAGACCTCATCTCTACAATAAATCAAAAATTAGCTGGGCATGGTAGCGCGCACCTGTAGTTCCCGCTACTTGGAAGGCTGAGGCGGAAGGATCACTGGAGTCCAGCAGGTCAAGGCTGCGGTGAGACTCCAACTCTAAATAAATAAATAAATTCAAAACTTTTACATGCCATGGAGTATAAAATTCATCACTTCCTACAAAATTCATCACCTCCCAACATTCCCCCCTTTGAGTTGTTCCTAGAGTCAAATCATTGACTCGTCGTGCAGGGACTTAACTTGGGTTCTCAGTAACATTAGGTTTGTGGTTGTTAGCCTGTTCCTTACGTAATTTAGAAGACATTGAAGTAGGCATGGCCCCACAGTTACAAATATTAGGATTAAAAGCAGAGGTCCGGCGATGGCTGAGACCAGGGTTGTAAGCCAAGGGGACCAGGAAAATAAGGATTGGTACCAGTTTTCTGAAGTCTGTCTTTTAGACTCTCGGTGGCAAATATTTTCTCTGACCAGGGCAAGTGTCTCCCAGTTATTCTGGGCCTGTTGGTGTAAAAGCAACAGGCTTCTCCTAATGCTGCATAGAGCCCTCCTTCTTTCATGAGCAGGAGGTCTAGTCCCCTCCTATTCTGGAGCACCACCTCAGCTAAAGAGTCTACTTGTTCTAATTGGGATATGCTTGTCTCTAAGTTAGGACAGATCTGCATCAACGTGTCTGCTTAATTTCTTAAGATTTTGATCTCCTAATGGCCAGCGCAGCATCCCCCACGGCGGCCAATCCTGCAATTCCCAATCATATATGGATAGGTACTAGGATGGAGACCCTTTTGGTTCATCTAAAATTCTGGAGTTCAAGTTGTTTCCATCCTGCGGGTCCTTCAGTAATATACACCTGGGACAATATGTGCACCAAAACACAGCGCTTGGAGCTGTCGTTGAGGAGCTCCAGGGTGACACATGGGGTTATACCCCGTGTGCAGGCAAACCAGGTAGTGGGGGGTGCAACAACCGTATTAAGACCTTCAGGAGTGCCCAGCCAGGAGGCATTTATTCTGGAAGAAGCCAAACAAGCTTCCCGATAAGGGGAGCTTTTTATGTTATAGGATGAAATGTCGAGACAGGTTCCTTGCCCTTGGAGATCTCCCAAGGTAAGAGCAGGATTCTGTCCCCATGGACATAATCCCCTGAGTTGGGTTGTAGTATGATTAATAACTTGTATGTGCCCCCTGATATTACCTATTGAGGAGTTTATGGCCACCCCCACAAATATGGGGGGCTGGGATCCAGACATAGCCAGCAGCCCCTGGGCAAGTTTGGTTGGTGGCAATGGCCAGCCTATGGACTGCTGCTAACATAGGGAGGTAAAGATTTTCTTTCCCAAGTGGGGTAATTGGAAGCGTAACAATTGGTCTTATAGGCTTTAAGGTTGCAATAGGCTTTGAGGTTGCAACAACAGTTGTTAAATTAACTGACCTGGGCTTGTCCTGAGTGGGTTTGGGGGCCTGAGGTCTTGCCTGAGGGTTTGGCAGAAAGAGATTATGGTTGGGCCCCATAGGGGAAAGGACATGGGGTATAACTTTCCTCCGTATGGCAAACTCTGTTCCAGGGTCCCTTCCTGAAATGTACAGTCTGAGTCCCCATGCTCTGCCCCTTTCCCATATTTTCTGGATGCCATAAGCATCCCATTGTATAATGGTGAGTTTTAGGGGGTCACATGTTTCAAGTTGATTACAAGTGGGCACACGGCTTTGCCTTTGAAGGCATATGAAGGGGTCCTCAGTTTTCCAGGGGGAAAGGGTTTCACAACCCCATTTGGCACAATGAAAGTGCCCTGCCACTGCACTCCAGTCTGGGCGGCAGTGAGACTCCAACTCAAAAAAAAAAAAAAAAGAAAGTGCCCTGCCTTATGGCATTGGCTTTGGGCAATGGCTGGACAGGCATAGAAGTTATATGTTGCAACCTGTTTTTCATTTTCAATGTCCTTGGAGATGCATCCCCAGCCCCTTTTCCAATGGATTGAACCGCTCGGTGCTGGGCGGTAATCATACTCAGTTATGGCTAAATTGAGTCACAGGCTACAAAGGTCAAATTCAAAGGCCGGGGTCCCATTCCCGATGTAAGTGGAAACTACAGTTTCAGTAATAGTGTCTACCAGTTCCCATGAAGAGTTTTGCGGGGAAGGTAATATGTTATACATTGGGGAAGGCTTAAAAGAATAAGGAGGGTTACTAGCCTCCCTGGGAAGGCGGGACACAGCTGCCTCCAGTTACATGATGAGCCTAAGGAATCGGGGCCGCGAAAGTCTTATCTTTAGTGGGTCTTTTCCAGCAGCCGGCTTGATGACCTTCCATTTCATCGGCAGTTCCTCACTGGTCTCGGCAAGGGGGTCTACCATCTTTAGTTGGGAATGATGGATCCAGGGATGGATACCACTGACCTTCACCCCATTGGAGTAGTCAAGATTACCACGTGTGGGCCTTTCCTTCTTGGGGTTAGAGCCTCGGTTTTGTGCCGTTTGACCCATACTTGGTCTCCAGGTTGGAATGGGTGAGGGTCTGTCGGACTCAGCTCCAGGAAGGCGGCCCGCACGGCTTCAGTCACTGTGTTTTGTACCTTTTGAAGTGCCTGTAGTGACTGAAGTAAATCATGGTTAGACAGTTCAAGTGCTTTATCTAGGCCTACTTTTGGCAGTAGCAGCGGGGGCCGCCCGAAAAGGATTTCAAAGGGGGTTAGGCCCTTGATGTAGGGGGTACATCTTGCCCTTAGGAGGGCATAGGGAAGGAGTGTCACCCATCCCTTGCCGGTCTCTAGGGTTAATTTGGTTAAGGTCTCCTTAAGTGTTTGATTCATTCTTTCTACCTGTCCTGAACTCTGAGGATGAAAAGCACAGTGTAATTTCCAATTTATCCCCAGAGGCTTTGCTATACCTTCCGTAAGTTTGGAGACAAAGGCCAGCCCATTATCTGATCCTGTTAAGATAGGTAGACCATATCTCAGGATGATGTCGTTTTAAAGTTTCTTAACTGTTACAGACGCAGTTTCAGTTTTTGTAGGAAAAACCTCCACCCATCCAGAGAAAGTGCCTACCATAACTAACAGGTATTTATATCCATATTGCCCTTGCTTTACCTCTGTAAAATCTATCTCCCAGTGTCTCCCGGGGGGTTACTCCCCGGTGTCAGGTCCCTGGAGTGGGTACACTGACCTTAGTGACATTAGTCTGTTGGCATGGTATGCAGCCTTGGATGAGTTCTTGGGTCAGCTGATCCAGGTAAGGCAAGTAGAACTCCTTTCTTATGAGTTCAGTCAACTTAGTTTTTCCCAAATGAGTGCCTTCGTGAAGTTGCTGTAGGAGTTTGTGCCCTAGGGCTTGGGGGAGGAAGGTCCTCCCATCCTGGAGTTGCATCCATTCCTCCAAATTTGTGGTCACATTTAATTTTTGTGCTATATAGAAATCTTCCTCCGTGTAAACCGGTGGCTCACATAGTACCAGAGGAGGTAGTGCCAGCAGACAGGCAGTGCCACAGCGTGCCACCTCTTTGGCTGTTTGATCCGCTTTCCTATTGCCGACTGCTTCATTTGAGCTCCCCTGTTGGTGACCTGGGCAATGCATGATTGCCACCTTCTCTGGAGCCCAGACTGCCACCAAGAGTTTTAAAATTTCCTCTCTATCTTTTATGGTTTTTCCGTCAGCAGTGAGCAACCCTCTTTCTTTGTAAATTGTCCCATGTACATGCACAGTTGCAAAGGTGTACTTGCTGTCAGTATAAATGTTGACAGTCTTACCTGTGCCTGCGTTGAGGGCTTCTGTCAAGGCGATTAACTCCGCCTTCTGGGCTGAGGTCCCTTGGGGAAGGGGCTCAGCCCATACGGTGTCCTGCAGTGTTACCCCTGCTGCCCCCGCATACCTGGTTCCATTTTCCATGAAGCTGCTGCTGTCCGTATAGAGGGTTAAGTCTAGTTCTGGCCAAGGAACATCTGTCAGGTCGGGGTGCGACTTCTGGAGGAACTCAATGAACTCAATGCAGTCATGGGTGCTGCAGGTCCCCGCCAGCAACAGGGTAGCGGGATTCAGACCGGCAGTTCGCTGGAACCTGATACGTGGCTGGTCGAGAAGCAGTGTCTGATAGTGGGTGAGCCGGGCATTGGAAATCCATTTTGCTTGGGCCTCTAGAGAAGGGCCTCTATCGCATGTGTGGCTGTGACAATTAGGTCCTGTCCCAGAGTCAACTTGTCTGAGTCTTTTATCAGCATAGTTATGGCTGCAATGCTTCACAGGCAGGTTGGCCATCCTGCCACTACTGGGTCTAGCTTTTTTGACAGGTATGCCACTGGTCTATTCCAAGGACTGAGTTTCTGGGTCAGGACCCCCTGGGCGACCCTTTGGCTTTCATCCACAAAGAGGTGGAAAGGCTTCCCAAGGTCTGATAGGGCCAACGCCGGGGCCAAAATTAAAGCCTCCTTTAAGGTTCAGAAGGCTTTTTCCCATTCGGGGGTCTATTGGAATTCTCTCTCCGGGCCCTTAGTAAGTTCATATAAGGGCCTGGCAATTTCAGCGAATTGCAGAATCCACAGTCTGCAATACCCTACTGCTCCCAGGGAACTCTCTGACCTGTTTTTTTGTTTCCGGAACCAGGGTGTTGACTATAGCATGAATGCACGGACTGGACAGGGCTCTCTTACCTTCCTGGAGAACATACCCAAGGTAGGTAGCTGCGGTTGTACAGAGCTGGGCCTTCTTCACTGACACCCGGTATCCCAACGTTCCTAATTCCCTCAGGAGATTTCGGGTGGCCTGCAGACAGTCTTCTTGCAACTCAGCAGTGATGAATAGGTCATCTACATATTTCAACAGAGTTACCTGGGGACTGCATCTTCGGAAAAACTTCGGGTCTTTGTTGGAGAGCCTAGTTGAACAGCGTAGGAGAGTTCTTGAATCCTTGCGGGAGTCATGTCCATGTTAACTGCCTGTGCTCTCCTTTTTCTGGGTCCAACCATTTGAAGACGAACAAGAGCTGACTCTGTCTGGCCAATGGACTACTGAAAAAGACATCCTTGAGGTCTAAGACCTTATAGACCTGTCAACTGGGGGGAAGCTCAGTTAAGAGGGTGTATGGGTTTGGGACCGTTGAGTGAATGTTCTCCACCCTCTTGTTGACTTCCCAGAGGTCCTGCACTGGGTGGTCATCCCCCATTTCAGCCTTTTTTACTGGCAGTAATGGAGTATTCCAGGGCGAGTGGTAGGGCACCAGGATTCCAGCCTCCCTGAGGCGTTAGATATTCTTCGGGCTTCCTGGGAGATGGGGTATTAGCGCACCCTAGCAGGGGTTGCCTGGCTTTTTAACTGCAGTACTACCGGGCCATGGTCCCTTGCTAACCCGGCAGGTTGATTTCAGCCCAAACACCTGGGATTTCAGTCCGCAGCTGGCTTAGGCGTTTCAAATTTTGTGGGGGTGGCTCACCCCCTGCCATTAGATATTCATCCTAGAGGGCCACTGTTACAAGAATTTTGGTTAGCTCTTGAAAATCTACTGTTGCCGTGGCTTTCTGAAATCCTATATTGGCCCTGAGTTTATGCAAAAAGGTCTCGCCCTAAGAGCAGGTATGGGCAGTCTGGTATCACCAGGAATAAGTGAGTCACTTCTCCCTTCCCCAAGTCCACAGTTCTCTCAGTGGTCCAGGGGTATGATCAAGTCCCAGTTGCCCCCTGAACCAGAGTATGCTTATTTTGGAGAGGACCATTTAGTCTTTGGAGTACTGAATGCTCTGCTCCCGTATCCGCTAAGAAATGTACAGGGCTACCCCCCACTATAAGTTTGACCCTGGGGTCTTGTGGGGGGTATTTACAGAGCCCCGGCCCCATCAGTCAGATTCCAACTGGAGCACTGGAGTCTGTTCTTGTGGCTCTGAGTTGGGAGGGGGCCCCATCCACCTCTTTGGTTTGTCTGGGCAATCCTTTTTCCAATGTCCTTCCTTTTTACAGAGAGCACATTGGTCTCTGTCTAAAGGAGTCCTCCTTCTGTGTTCCCCTGTATGCTGTCCTTCCAAGGCTGCAACCATGACTTTGGCCAACCTCTTTGCTTGTTTATCTTCAGAAGAATCTCTGCTATTAAAAATCCGTTGAGATACCTCAGTTAACTCTGACAGGCTTTTTCCTTCAAATCCCTCAAGTTTCTGCAGCTTTTTCCTTATATCAGGGGCTGACTGGGAGACAAAGGCTATGACTAATGCCCTCCAGTTTTCTGGTGCCTCTGGGTCTCTCGGGGTGTATGTCCGAAAGGCCTCCATGAGACACTCCAGAAAGGTGGTGGGAGATTCCTGTGGCCCTTAAGTGACTTCAATCACCTTAGATAAATTTGTGCGGTGCCTTGCAGCAGCCCAGAAACCCCCCAACAGAGTCCGGCGATAAGTGGTGAGACACTTCCTACCATGATCAGTGTTAGGATCCCAGTTTGGTCTGCCAGGGGGGAAGACCTGTTCCAATCGTGCACATTCTGCTGGTTGGCCGTAGGTCCCAGGATTGCTTCCTGCCGAATGCGTTCCCTCTCCTCAATGGTGAAGAGGACCTGAAGGAGCAGTTGGCAGTCATCCCAGGTGGGCTGGTGCTTGTAGAAAATAGTTTCTAAGAGAGAAATAAGGCCCTGGGGCCTTTCAGAGAATGGTGAGTTTTGGTTCTTCCAATTGGAGAGGTCACTAGTAGAAAAGGGGACATAAACCATAAAGGGTCGGGGTCCCGTCCCACCCACATATACCCCTGGGGCTTGCCGCAGAGGGAGGATCACCAGGGTTTCTTCCAAGGTCTCAGTAGTTGAGTCCGGGCTTGGGGCTGTTGGACCCTCGGTGGGTGGTCGGTCAAGAGTGGGGCACGGCGGGCCAGGAGGGGGCTGGTAGGGAGTACCACTTCTAGTATGAGCCAGGCTAAGAACTCCCTGCTCTTGAATGCCCTGTCCTTGTCCCACCACTGGTTATGGTGGGGGGTTCTCCTCATCCTCTGGTGGTTGCTGGAGGATGGGGGGCTTAGCTTCCTGTAGGGCTAAAACTTGAGAAGAGTTAGTCCCTGCCTTTTTCATCCAGGCCTGGTGCTACAAGATAAGAATGTATCAGGCAGTGATGTACGGAATCTGGTCTGGGTGGTACTGGCAGACGATTCGCTGGACTCTCTCTGTTATTGAGGGGTTGAAAGTGCCCTCTGGTGGTCAGCTGCAGTTTGCGAATTTAGGCCATTCAAGGGAACAGAAAGTGGTTAGTTTCCCTTTAAGCACTCTATCTCCCAACTGCTCTGCAGCATCCTGAAAATCCTTAAAATGATATAAGACCAGCTCCAGGGAGGTGCGAGGCTTAGACCCCTGCTATCCCATACCTTCAACTGCAGCAATGGAAAGGAGGGTTACAATAGTTACAAACACAAGACACAATGAAACAAAGACACACACAGAGAAGGAGGACCTAACGTCCTTGGGAGATATTGGACACTGAGCCTATTCGTTAGTTGGCCACCTGAGCCTCTTTCGGCTTTGGAGCCTGCTTCAGCTCCTCGCTTACCTGACAACTGGCCACTCTGAGTTCCAAACGGGAAACAAGGGACACCAAAACAATGGACACTGAGTCCATCTACCACCAGTTGGCCGCCTGAGCCTCTTTTAGCTTCAGAGCTTGTTTCAGCTCCTGGCTTATCTGATGGTTGGTCACTCAGGGTTCCAAACCAGAGGACCCGGTGATGTCTCACTGGGACCTCAGACTCCAGAATTACTGCTGCGTCCAGCTATCCTGCGAGTCCAACCCAGAGTGCGTACTACTGCAGACAAAAGCAGACAAAGGCAAGACTAAACGAGAACCTGACTTACCTCTCTGAGGGCTCCAAAAGGCAGTATGAGCCTGCCAGGGATGACTCAGCTATTCGGGAGTTTGCAGGCTAGCAAGCTCACAAGCCAGTCAGCTTGAAACTCGTAGATTAAGCACTGGGGTATCCCGGACGAGCCCCCAGTGGAGTGGGGTCCGAGTGTTTAATTCACGGCACACAATTTAACAGGGGAGAGGTTTATTAGCCAAGGTTCAGCAGGCCGGGACCACTCACCACACACACAGACACAAAGCAAGGGCCCCGAGGTATGGCAGAGGCTGCCCTTAAATAGGTCAGAGCCTGCCCACCTTGCAAGCCCGGGAAATTCAAATATACCAATCATATAATGCCAGCGGGGTTTACAGAAGCAGAATGAGCAAGTTAGATAATCTAATGTAGCCACTTGTTCCCTCCCAGAGACCTTCTGGAGTGTGCATTCCAGTCTAAACAAGGCATCTCCTAGAGACCCCTCTTGGAAGCACATTCCAGCTGAGCGACATAACTGCACAGCACCTAATATGTGGAGTTACAAATTCACTACATTGTACATTACATAGGGAGATTATAAATGCAGAACTTTTACATGCCACAGGGTATAAAATTCATCACTTCCTACAAAATTCATCACCTCTCAACAGCAGAGCTCACCTGTGGCTCACTTCCTGGTGTGCGACCCGTGGGTTAGGTACCCCTGGCATATACAACCAGAAGAATTGCAAGATGTCACTAATGTTTATCAACAGACACCCAGGACATGAGCATGGAAGTGATGCTAAAGGTGACCCAACGAAGTCTGGGTGCTGGTTCCAGCAGGGGGCGCAAGAGAACAGGGTCCTCAGTTGGTTTCTGTAACCTGAGCCCAGCGCAACCCACGTGAGAAGAAACTGCAGTGCCCAGTACTGGGGACCAAGCGATCAAAACTGCTTGGGAGGCCAGGTGCCTAGCTCAAAATTGTATTCCCAGCACTTGGGAGGCTGAGGCGGGAGGATCACGTGAGCCCAGGAGTTGGAGACCAGCTTAAAGAACAGCGAGCTGGGTGTGGTGGCACATGCCTGTCATTCCAGTTGCTTGGAAGGCTGAGGCAGAAGGATCGCCTGAGCCCAGCAGGTCGAGGCTGTGGTGACTGTGAGCGTGGCACTGCACTCCAGCCTGGGAGACAGAGTGAGATTCTGACTCAAAAAAAAAAAAGAACATAGCAAAGCCTCATCTCTTAAACAATGTTTTTTTAATTTGCTGGATATGGGAGCGGGCCTGTAGTCCCAACTGATAGGAAGGCTGAGGTGGAAGAATTGCTTGGCCCAGGAGATCGAGGCTGCAGCGATCATGCCACTGCACTTTTGCCTTGGTGACAGTGAGACCATGACTCAAAACAAACAAACAAAAAATCTTTGATTTGTATGCACATGCTACAATGTAGTCATAAAGTGCAATAGGGGTGTTGCAGGAATAATTACTTAAGGCCGTTATTTTGGGTGTGGCTGACTAGGACGTGGGCTTGGAGAGGTGTTTTCAACAAGAGGGCATTATTTTACAGGCAAGTAAAAAGGGTGAAAATACATAATATGAGTAAAAGAAAAGAACTCAAATGTCGCATCAATTGTGGCGATTTGGTTCCTTTACGGAAGAAAACGGCAAGGATGTAAATAGAGTCAGAACTGAGGGGAAGATGGTAACAGGAGCCATGTGAGCCCCGTGTGTTCTGACAGACACCTGGGAGAAAGATGCCTCCTGGTGTGGGTGCTCGCATGGAGAGAAGACGGGCCTGTGTGGGGGAGAATGTGTGAGAAAGACGGTCAAGGAGGAGTAGGTGAGACTAGAGGGAGCCAAGTGAGAGCCTGGAGAGGAGGTCCAGGAGGAGGGACTGAAGATCGCTCCATTTAATGGAACACAGACAGGAATCGTGGCCCTGATGGCGTTGAGGATGTGGAAGACTTGAGGGCTGAGAGGGAAGATAACATTTGGATGTGTTTGGTGTGCGGTCACTTGCAGGTGGCTGCTCACCAGTAAGAAATAGCCAGAATGAGCGTTCAGGGAGATGTGCCTCCCACGGCTGTGATCCTGGAGGAAGAAAGGAGAGGCTGGTAGCATGTCCTCAATGAGTGCTTTAAGGTGATTCAAGGAACCAGAGAGGAGATGAGAAATATTCGAGGAGAACCTTTAGTGTATAGTTTTATAAAAAGACAAGGTAACACCTATTGCCCTGTTATTCTTAGTTGACCAAAAATACAACATGCTCAGTGTAAGGTATGAAACCCTCAATGAGTGACAGTTGATGTCAGGTTTGGTTTTGGTTATTGTTGTTATTGTTGTTGAGTCAAGGTCTTACACAGCACAGAGGAGAGTCTGTGTTCCCCAGAGCAATAGTAGGCAGATTACTGTCAGACACCTCAGGGTGAGTCTGGTGGTCAGCCTGGGTTCAGGAACCACCAGCAGGCAGGGCTCCCAGAAGGCTGCCAGGATCTGGTTAGTGAAGGTGCCAGGAGTGAAGCGGCCAGCAATAGGAGAGGCTCCAGGGACAGCAGCCAACTTCAGATCAGCCACTGCCAGTATTCCTGGAGGACATGACACTGACCTCAGCAGGGTGTTCAATGACAACAATGGCACGAGCTGCCAGCAGAGGCTTCTGCCAGGGCCTCTTCAGATTTAGGATGTGGATGTCATCACTCTTCCTTTTTAGATGTGCTGTTCCATTTGGAAGCCAAGGTGGGTGCCACCTCAGTGGATTCCTGTGCCAGGAGTTTGAGGAAATCCCCCTCCTTCATTTGGCACTAGCTACATTTCAGGAGTTCAATAGCTACATCTGGTAACCACACTGGACAATAGCTTAATAGCTACTAGTTGCTATCTTATTTGACAGAGTAGAATATTTCCACCAGCATAGAAAGTTTCATTAACACTGCTGTAGAGCCTGGTTACTCAAAGTGTGGGTTATGGAACAGGAGCATCAGCCTAACCTGGGAGCCTGTTAGAAATATACAGCATATTAACTGTTTTTTATAAACACTTGAAAAAGTAGCTCTAAACCTCTGTATTTTCTTTTGCTGTGAGTTTTCCCATTTCTGCTTAGCCTGAATTCGGCTGGTTTTTAAAATCTTCAAATCACATGGCAGTTTTAGAATGAGAGTTGGTTGCTGCTACAGTTTGGATGTTTGTATCCCTAAACCTCATGTTGAAATTTGATCCCCAAAGTTGGAGGTAGGGCCTAACAGAGGAGTTTGGGTCATGAGGCAGATCCCCCATTAATAGATTGATGCTCGTCCTGTGTGGGAGGATAGGGAGAGGAAGTGAGTTATTAGTCTATTAGTTCCCTCGAGAGCTGGATGTTAAAGGCTCTGGCACCTCCCCTCTGTCTCTTGCTTCCTCTCTCCCCATGTGATCTCTGCACAATCTGACTCCCTTTCACCTTCCACCATGAGTGGAAGCAGCCTGAGGCCCTCAGCAGAAGCAAATGCAGGCACGCTGTTTCTTGTACAGCTGGCAGAACTGTGAGCCAAATAAACCTCTTTTCTTTATAAATTATCTAGTCTCAGGTATTCATTTACAGCAACACAAACCAAACTAAGACAGTAGCTTGAAAGTTGAAATTGACCCTCAGGGTCTTCTAAGATGCAATCCAAATTATCTTCAGCCATTCCCCACAGTAATTCAGGGCAACAAACTAGCATATCCGATATACCTCTCTTTTCTAGAACTCATGCCATGCCCCTTGTCCAGACTGCCTGGGTGGTCTCCTCTAGACTCATTCCACTCATCACTTCCCTCCCTCCTTCAGAGATCACCACTCTCCAAAATTTGACCCTTTGCACGCAGAAGGGTCCTCTGAGGGGACATTGTGAATCTAGCAAACCACTCGGGATGTCCCTTTCAGGGGACATAATGAGATTGCTGGTGATTATATAGGACAAATTTATGCAAGGGCAAAGTTTTCAAAGATGCATGTTTCCTTGAAGTTTTCCATTCATGAAAAAGCAGATAAAGAGATGGAATGTATACTGAGATATACGTAAAAAAATTACCAGCTGGATTTCCGTAGAAAGAGAATGTGTGAGGTGTTCTCAGAGTAGCGATAAATAGCACTTATATAAGAAAGGCAGATGTGGGTCTACCCTTAGTATCATATGGCATAACTAGAAAGGTTACGATACTCTTAAAACAATGATACTTTCGAAGGTGAAGGCAGATCACATCAAAGTATCAAGCAGCCCAGGTCCAATATACCTCCACTAAGTCAGAAAAGTAAGATTGGAAAATAATAGTCTCTTCATAAATTTCATTTCATGATTTTGTAATTTACAGTGATAAATTTCGTGTCCATTTATTTAGTTTGCAGAACAATGGCAAAACAAAAAGATGAAAGTGAGAGTTTTGATAGAAGTGGCATGAGTGAGATTTAGACTTTTATACAGAGGAAAATCGACATTTATGGAAAGAAGACAATATTAGTGATAATGATATCATCCTCCAAGAAGAAAATGGGCAAATGTAACAGAATTTAATAGTGATGAAAGTGTTAGCATTATAGTTTCGAAGAAGTAAAGACAATGTATCATCAAGAACCGGAAGGTGTTTCAGAACAAGATCATTCTCCAGCAAGAATACATCCTCAAACAACAGGACCACACGTAGCAAGCCATGTAAGAGAACCCACTGACTACTCTGTATTTTACAGATGAACTAGTGAATAGTATATTAAAAGAAACAAACAGTTATGCAGATGAAAAAATAAGGAAAAAGCAGCTATCATACAAAGCGATTTGGCATAAATGGCAAGATATCGACAGATAGGAATTTTTAGCTTTTATTGCAGTTATCCTAAATATGGGACCAATTCAAGTACCAAATTTACAAGAGTACTGGTTAACTGCTTTCATTAGTAAAAGACACTTCTTTTTGGTAGAGAAAGGTTTATGCAAATCTCCTTGAAGCTTCACTTGAAGGCAACTGCGTCGAGTGATGGGACAATCAGAACTCATATTCAAAAGGCCAATAATTACTTGGACTATATCGATTCAAGATTTTCACACTATTTCATAACAGACCAGACAATGTGTGTTGACACATCCATCGTTCCATGTAAGAGGTGAATACCATTTATAACATATAGTCCAAATAAGCCTACCAAATGGGGTATAGGCATTTATGCACTACCCGATTCAAAAACCAGGTACCTTTTTTCAACACTTCCCTACTATGGCAGCATAACATCCGAACACATCATTCAACCTGATCTTCCAGTATGCACCAGAATTCCATTACATTTATATAAAAAGTTCTTGGGAAAAGTTCCCAATGCTGCAGGATACTGGTCGTGTAGGCAGGATGGGCTAGGAAAACTTTAAGGCTGTAGGAAAGTTCCAAGTCCATTGATGTCTGCAGCAGCTAGTGCAAAACCATGCCTACGAGCAACACAGCCTAACTATAGAGAACATCACACCTACCTAACTGCTAGACTCTTATCAGATACACCTACAACACAGTAGAAACCATCTGGAGCATGCGAGCGTTGATAGCCAAGGTCAATCCAAAATAATCATGACCCACTTTCACCTTCATTATAATACTATTAGCATAATATTATCCTAGGGAAGCCTCCTACTCCCATCATAACAGTACCTGTAACTTTAGACCCTGTAAGGCCTAAAGTTCCCTCACCTGACGTGAGGGCTGAGTAATAGTAACTCAGCCCAAAAGACCACCTATTTCTAGGAAAGGACCACCGCAGAGCACACCCCTCAGTACCCCTAAGAATAAAAGTTATAGCTCAACAATAGTTGGGCACAGAAGCAGCAGTTTCTGCAGGCTATTTTTGCCCACTCTCCCCTCTGAAGAGTGAACTCTTCTTTGCTTAATAAAGCAACTCGTTGGTCGTGCTATTTTGTGTGTTTGCTTGTGAATTCTTTCCATACTTGAACACAAGAACCCGGTCATCAACAATAACCCATCATCTCACACTAAGAGCTGCGTCCCTTCACCCCATAACAGATACCACATGTTGACTGACAGATATCACACTAGTATTGTCCTAGCTGAAGACATACTAAAGATGAAATGCCATCTTACAGGAACAAAGTCAACCAAAAGGGATTACAAACAAAAATTAAAAAGTCAAAGTTTTTAATGAAATAAACAGCAGCGCATAGGAGAAAATAATCTTATACTTCATGTACGGAAAGACTAAAGGATTGTTATAATTCTCAGCACTTGGAATCATGCAGGAATGAAATCTACCACAAGTGTGTTGCATGGTGGAAATATTATATCAGTTAAAAAGTCTGAATGATTCTAAATTATACTGTAAATATGCATGGTGTGGATGAATGTGCTCCCATATATTTTTTTTGTACAAAACTCGTTAAAATGGTAGAGGAAATTATTCTTTTGGGGACTAGAAATATGTGCTATTAACTCCTATGTACCGTACTGAGGATCAAAAAAGAAAAGAAAAGAAAAATCTACGCCCTTTTTGAAATGTGTCAAGTTTCTGATCAATCATCTGAGAATTGTTTTTTCAGGAATCACAAGTGCATCCTTCCGCATCAACTTCAAACAACACACTGGAGAGTATATTACATATTATTAATGTGGGAGGAAGAAAACAACACTACATTGTTTGCTCAAATAGAAAAATATTAGTTGGAAGACGTCAAATAAATTGCTATCACACAACATGTATCCATGAACCTGCGATGCATGTTGGTGACTGTATCACATATTACCAAGTTAGAAAAATAGATATGAAATTGTGATATTTTTGTCATAAATTCCTCGATGTCCAACATACCACTATAAGCCAAATATCATTACAGTAAAATAATTAGTTCCAACACTATACTATTTAATATGAAGTTATTCATTTTTCACTATTTTGCAAAAAAGTGCAGTCAAGTTGCTGGTAGGTGATCCCTGAGATGTTTCCAAGTGCAAAAGGTTAATATTGCTCATTCTTTTATTTTATTGTCTTACCACATTTGTTTGAATTCTTAAGCAAAATTTAGTTCTGCATGTTCTGGAAACTTATAGCAATGGATTTGTTTTGTGTATATTTTCTGAAATCTGTTTTGTTAGCTTACCATTACTTTCCTGATAGATGTATTGGGTCATGCTACATTGATATGTAATTAATTCCTTTTCAGTACTATATAGTACTCCAATGGGTGAATATCATTTTTTAATCCATTCTCCTTTGTATGCACATCCTGGTTGTTTTCTGTTCTTTTGTCTATTATCAACAGGGGTTCTATGAACATTCTTGTAGGCACGTGTGTCAGAATGGAATTGATGGCTTTGCAGGCATTCATGGTTTCAACTTTGCTAGATACTGCCGAATTGTTTGCCAAAGTGGTTGGATGTAATTTATCTTTTGATGATCATTGTATTTCTCCACTGGCTTGTAAACTATTTAAGACTGAAAAGGAGCTTATAGCTTTTGGCTTAGAAACAGTAGACATTTACCAAATATGGACAAACTGATTGATTCATTAATAGTATGAAGAAGAAAATTTGAGAGCTGTTTCCTATCTTCAGAATGAAGAAATGACCTAGGCAAAAGTCAAATGTAGGAATGTTTTTGAAGTGAAAAGATAAAAACCTTCCTGCAAATGTACCAAAAAATTAAGAGGAAAAATTTTTGAAAAAGGTAAATATTCATTGATATTCTCTAGTATATTTTAGGTAATTTTTTAAAAGTCACATATCAGAAGGGAGATGAGATTATCACCCTTGTCTCTGGACCAAACTTCCATATATCCAAGGTTTTCAGTATTTCAGATGTGTTAGGTCGATTCTTGGGTTTCATTGAGAGTAATTTCTTCAGAAGACTTTTCTGTAATATAGCAAGAGTCAATACTAAGATATAAAACACTGAAATAAAAAAATTCTGAGTATTATCAAGAACTTACTTCTTTTGTCTCAAATATATCTGAGAAGATGCCATTCCTTAGATCTCTGAAAAGCTGGGGGGGAAGTACATATGTTTGTTAAAAAATTATTTTGTAAATGTTTTATTTTTTGTAGAGAAAGGGTCTTGCTATGTTGCCCAGGCTGGTCTCCAGTTTCTGGCTTCAAGGGATCCTCCCAACTCCCAAAGTGCTGGTATTACAGCTGTGAGCCACCATGCTCAGCCAGGAAATGATTTACTTGGGAGGAAAAATAAACAGAAAGCACATAGGTTGAGCACATCCCAGAACTAGGATATATCCAGATATTTCAGAAAATCTCTTTAGCCAAGAAGCAAGCAGGACTCCCTTCCCCAGTCAACCACCATCTTGTTAACTTGCTTCCTGTTTCCAACATGAGGGTCAAGTACATCCTCTTCATTACTCCTTCATCCTAGCAGGAAGCCATATTCTGTCCTCCAGTTAGCCCCAACTGGCTTTCCAGTCCCTCCAGCCATCTCTTCCTTGTAATGTCCATATTCCAGGAAGGCTACACTGCCTGCTGTTCTCAATTTCATTCTGCATATCCCTGTCTCCATGCTGAAATCGCCTTCTCTGCTTTGGACTCTTAGAAGCCAACCAGTCCTTCAGAGCCCAACATTCCTGCCTCCACAAAACCTAAATCCCAACAGCTGGAAAGACATCCCTCCCAGCTGCTTCCACAGGCTTTATGCCCCCCCTGAAACCCTTACAGCATTGACCTGTATCATCTTCACTTTTAGAAAGTAAGTTCCTTGAGAACAAGGATTGTTCTTTTTTTTTTTTTTAAGTTGGTATCTTTTTTATCACCCAAGCTGGAGTGCGGTGGCACAATCATGGCTCACTGCAGCCTCCAAATCCTGGGCTCAAGCAATCCTTCTGCTTTGGCCTCCCAAAATGCTGGGATTACAGGCATGAGCTACCATGTCCAGCCTTGTTCATTTTTGAAAACCTTGTAGCTCTTAGCACAGTGTCTTATGCAAAGCAGCAGATCAGTAACATTTGACTGACCGATACAAATAGGAGTCTTACTAGGTGTACACACTTTCTAGGAAAGATCTGAGTTTTTGGTCTTTAGCAAAATGGTTGCCAAAACCTGAATGAGAAAATTCACATGACATTGGCCGTCAGGTACTAATCTATTCAAGCCCATCTTGACGCGAGGGTGATAACTACAACAGAACTTTGAAGGTGATGGCCAAGAATTTTTGTTGTTTCGTTCCTTCTTTGAGATTATTTACCTTGTCTTTTTCCATACGGGTGCCAGGTATGTGAAGAAGTTCAGCAAGAATCAGTCCCAAAGCATAGATGTCCACTTCCTTTCCATATTCTTGGGAAGAAATCTGAGAAGACAAAATATATTTACCTTTGTTACTCTCCTTACATAAATATTAATAACTTCCAAAGCCAATAAGGCATTTGACGGAAACATCTTGTATCACTCAGCAATGTCTATTTATTAGCAAGATCTGTGGAGTCTGACGGCCCAAGTGCAAATGTTTACCACTGAGTAGCTGAAACATCTGTGTAACTAACCATCCACATAGGAATAATCTCAGCTGTAAAATGGGATAACAATAGTACCAACCTCAGAGTCTGACTGTGGGATTAAATGAGATGCAGCAGGTGAAGCTGTGAAAATAGTGCCCAGTAGGTGACTCGCATGCAAATGTCCATGGCATATTTATTCATCACATTCCATAACTAGGAACAATTCAGCTGTCCATCCATAGAAGAAAGGATAGGCATTTTGTGGTACAGTCATGCAATGGGCTACTTATCTGCTGGTCAACAACTAAAGGCTCTCCAGCAGACGTGACTTTGAATGAGGGAATTAAGTACAGAAGAGTCCACACTATATGATTCCATTCATATGAAGGTCAAGAACAGGAAGCACTAAGCTACTAAGAGACATCGGAGTGCTGGTTGTCTCTGAGCAGTGGGGAGGAAGGACTGACTGGAAAGGGCTGAGGAAATTTTCTTGGTGAACAAAATGTTTGAAAACTTCATATGTAAAGGTAGTGCATTTCCCAACATGAAAAAATGTTCACTTAAAGATCTGTGGGTTTCAAGGGTACCTGATAATGAACATTTGTATACCTAACCCTGAACTGTACCCTACATCTTCAAAATTAAAAAAAAAAAAAGTGTGGGTTTAATGGTGTTTAAATTATTCGGCCACAAAATGTTTTTACATCGTAATAAACTCCTAACAAAAGCAACAAAAACAACAACAAAGTACAGGATGAATGCTTTTTAAAAAGGTTGTGAAGGTGACAGTAAGAGTGCAGGAGATATTTAAAGAAACAGGAGTTAAGAAGGAACCACTAGCCTCCTATTGTCTTCTACATTCACTTCCACTAAAATCTCAAATTATACTTTTATGCCAATTGGCCCCTCAGATGCAAAAAAAAAAAGAATGGTAAAGATGGTAAATTTGTATGTTATGTGTATTTTACCACAATTATAAAGAAATATATTATTTAAATCAGTAACTTCACTAACAGCCAATTTGACATAAGGAATCTCATTTTAATAGCAAAACACTCTACATATTCTAAGAAAAGCTTTAAAAATATAAACAGTCTTTATAAAGACAAATGTTAAGAAAAATTTTTTTCTTTTTTGAGTTAAAGTCTCCCTCTACCGCCAGGCACGGTGGCTCAAGTCTGTAATCCCAGCACTTTGAGAGGCCGAGGCGAGAGAATTGCGTAAGCCCGCCAGTTCAAGACCAGCCTGGGCAACATGGGGAGCCCACATCTCTACAATAAGTAAAAAAATTAGCCGGGTGTGGTAGCACAAGCTGGTAGTTCTGGCTACTTGGAAGGATGAGGCTGGAGGATCGCCAGAGCCCAGCAGGTTGACCCTGGGGTGGCCATGAGCATGCTACTGCACTCCAGCCTGGGCAATGGAATGAGACTCCAACTAAAAAAAAAAAAGAGACTCCTTGGAGGGCAGTGGCATGATCATGGCTCACCACAGTCTTGACCTCCTGGGCTCAGGCAATCCTTCCACCTAAGCTTCCTGAGTAGTTGGGACCACAGGTACAGGCTACCATGCTCAGCTAAATTTTTTGTAGAGACAAGGGCTTGCTATGTTGCCTAGGCTGGTCTTGAACTCTTGGGCTCAAGTAATCCTCCCACTTTGGTCTCCCAAAGTGCTGAAATTACAGGCATGAGCCATCGTGCCTAGCAGTGTGCTATACTATTGAGTTAAAAATTCAAGTCCCAAAATAATATTACAGATATTTGATGATAGTTATACAAAGAGAGGCGTCCACAAAATCATGGAATTCATTTACAAAAAATTGTGTATTTATTCTTACATGTTTAAATTTCAATCACCTCGAAAGTATTCTCCATTTGATTGAATACACGTATTTCCACCGCTCAAAACAGTTTTTGAATTCGTTCATTTTAATCCCTTTTAGTGCTTCCTCTGCTTTTTTGTTCCACCTTTTCCTCATGGGAAAACATTTTCCTTTGAGGACTTTTTATATACGGGGATACCAAAAAAAGAAAAGTCACTTGGGGCCACTTTGCGTGAACAGGGAGACTGAGGCACGAAGGTCATGCCATTTTTGATCAAAAACTCCTTGAACACTCAGTGAGGTGTGGGCAGGTATACTCATCAATCGCCCATCAAGAAATAGGCAAATGCAGTGAAAGAATCTCCCCCATAAAAATTCACTGAAGCCAAATGCAACAACATTAGCAGGTACACAGATGCCAATGAGTTCCTATAACACTTACCTAGCAGGGCAAGTCTGTACTACAAGGGGCTTGCTCTCCAAAAAACAATTCCAGGTTTTGTTTGAGTCCCTTCATATACAACTATATAGAGTTATATCACAAAGCAGTTCTTTGTAAAAGTGTATGCATGTATGTGTGTAAAACATGTCTGTGTGAGCCGGGCTCGGTGGCTCAGCCTGTAATCCCACGCCTTTGGGAGGCTGAGGTGAGTCGAGACCTGCCTGGGCAGTGAGACCTCATCCCTACAATAAAAAAAAATCAGCCGGGAGTGGTAGCGCATGCCTGTAATTCCAGCTCTCGGAAGGCTGAGGCAGAAGGATCGCCGGAGCCCAGCAGGCGAGGCTGCGGTGGCCAGGAACAGCCACTGCACTCCAGTCCGGGCGACAGAGTGAGACTCCAACTCAAAAAAATTAAAAAAAAGAATGTCTGTGTGGGTATTTGTGTGCATGTTTTTACAACTCATGGAAAATTACTAAAAGGACAAAGAACCAACTGATGCGAAGAACAAGAGGGGAGAAGATTAAAGGGAATTTCCAGGTCTTATTCTGTATTCTTCGGTACTGTTTTTAATTTTATAAGAAGTGCCTACTATTTTTACAATAAAAAAGTAAAAGAACAAAATATATAAAGACAGAAAGGAAAGGAAGCTTACCTGTTCTGGGCTCATGTATCCCAAAGTTCCCACATTATGTGTTCGCTTTCCATTATGTTTCATGTATGTTACAAGTCCAAAGTCTCCAATCTTTATTTGTGTTTCACCTACTAAAAATATGTTATGTGGCTATAAAAGAAAACAATATTTAATGCATATGTACTGATTTGACATACTATTATTAAATGACCAAATCATATTTAGCAAAGGCTATTTTTATATTTCCTTATAAGACTTTTACCCTCATGTAGTCAGCTCAAACCAGGGAATTTAATGTCATGGGTCTTTAAAATGCCAGTCAAAAGATGGAAGGATTTTTTTAACCACAGCACAGCAGAGGTGGCTTAGAGTATAGCCTCTTTCACATATCTGAAGAGTTGTCAAGTGAAAAGGTTGAAGATTCAGTCTCCACGGTCCCAAGGGGTGGATCCAGGACCACCAAGTGGAAAGGACCCAAAGATTTGCTTTAATAAATCCAAATATGCCAGTAATGCAGTGTTGTCCATAGAATGGGAGTCAGAGAGTTCCCCATCCCGAGACAGGGTGAAACGTCCGCTTGAGAAAATGCTACAAGCATGAGTCCCAGATCTGGTGGGGATTGGAGGAGACACCTGCAAGGTCCCTTCTGATTTTGAGATGCCCTGAGAGGGCCTATTCCCAACAATACGGTAGGTCATCCCGTGCAGGATTTTTCCTAGGACTTATTCAGGTCAAAACTCCAGGCCTCTGACAACTCTTTAAAATACATCCCCTCCACCTTAAAAGAACACTAAAATAACTGGAAGTTGATAGCTAGCTCTGAAATATTTTTTCCATGCAATTATTTAAAAATATTTTTTTTACCTTAAGATCTCTATGAATTAAGTTGTTTGAATGGATATAATCCACTCCTGTTGTTATCTGTTCAAAGAGTTCCAAAGCCAAATCTTTGTCTGGTGTCTTTCCCCTTCTGTCATCAGTCCATTTAGCCAATGTCCCTCCATCACAGAATTCCATTTGGATGAAAAGGCACCTAGTCGTTGATCTGGACATAAAATTCCTGGTGTGTTAAAAGTAACAATTAAAATACATTTTTGAAAAATACATTTTTGAAAAACAAATTATGCTTTATCTTCTTAAGCACCCACAACCTTGTCTCAAAACAGAAATTTAAGTCTAATAAATAAATCTGATTTGCAATATAATAAATGTAATAAAGTACTTTTTATTTAAATCCTAAGTTCCCAGATATCCAGAGTTTTGTTTAGTTTGTATGTAAAGTATGAGCCTGCCCTTTTTTTTTTTTTTTTTTTGAGTCAGAGTTTCAGTCAGTCTGTCACCCAGGCTAGAGGGTAGTGGCATGATCAGGGCCACCACAGCCTCGACCTCTTGGGCTCAGGTCATCCTTTCGCCTCAGCCTCCTGAGTAGCTGAGACTATAGGCATGCATCATCATGACCGGCTAATTTTGTTTTTATTTTTATAGAGATGAGGTTTTACTTTATAGCCGTGTTGGTCTCAAATTCCTGGGCTCAAGCAATCCTCTGGCCTCAGCCTCTCAAAGTGAAGGGATGACAGGTGTGAGCCACTGCACCCAGCCATGTTTCATATTTTTTATGAACTAAGTTGGCCTTGATATTAATATAATTTATAATTTTATATATATATATAAATATATAATATATATAAAAATATATATATATATAGGGTGTGTGTGTGTGTGTGTGTGTGTGTGTGTGTGTGTGTAGGAATCTCACTCCATCACCCAGGCTGGAGTGCAGTGGCACAATTACAGCTACCCCAGCATCAACCTACTGGGCTCTGGCGATCCTTCAGCTTCAGCCTTCCAAGTAGCCAGAACTACAGGCGTATGCTACCATGCCCAGCTAATTTTTTGATTTATTGTAGACATGAGGTCTTGCCAAGTTGTCCGGGCAGGTCTTGAACCCGCAGGCTCAGGCAATCCACTTGACTTGGCCTCCCAAAGTGCTGGAATGCCAGGATGAGCCACTGAGCCTAGCCAATTTATATTATTCAATTCCTTTATATTATTTATTTCTTTATGCTTACCTTGATTCATTTATGCTGTTGTCAATAAAGATATCACTGTACTCAGTCTGGTAATCACTGCTCTCAATATTGTTATTACTGCTCTCGGGATTATAATCAGTTCCTTCCCAACAAGCATTGTAGCCAACAATATTCACATGATTGAGTTTTGCCAGTGCCTTCACCTCATCCTCCACTTTCCTAGTTAGAGGAACAGGGAACATGGAAGTGTCAGTGCACATTCCTGGCAACAGCTACAAAACACTTCCCATGACAGGAGACGGCAATCTGCATGTCCTGATGACACGGCTGCATGTCCCACCCTGAGTTTTAGAATGACAGTCAGGAAACACAAACAGGAACACACAGAGAGCACACAACTGTTGTCACTCTCCAAAAATAAGAGTAAGCAGCGACTTGACCAATTCCAAACATCAGAAATAATTTGTGAGATATAGTGAAAGCAGGTTATATGTAAACTCGATGGAATTAAATTATAGTACCTAGAAATACATAAATGAGTGTTCAGAAATCAATCAATAAAAATAAAAATAAGGCCAGGCTCGGTGGCTCAGCCTGTAATCCCGTGCCTTTGGGAGGCTGAGGTGAGTGAATTGCCTGAGCCCGCGGGTTCGAGACCTGCCTGGGCAGCGAGACCTCATCTCTACAATAAATCAAAAAATCAGCCGGGCGTGGTAGCGCATGCCTGTAATTCCGGCTACTTGGAAGGCTGAGGCGGAAGGATCGCCAGAGCCCAGCAGGTGAGGCTGCGGTGGCCGGGAGTGGCCACTGCACTCCAGTCTGGGGGACAGAGTGAGACTCCAACTCAAAAAATAAATAAATAAAATAATAGTAATAATTCCTAGTTGTCTTTGAAGCAACAGCGATGTCATTTTTTTTGAGTTGGAGTTTCACTCTGTCACCAGTGATACACTCTGTTTTATCTAGACTTTAGTTAACATCTTTGGATTTCACAAGCAAACCCCATGCAGGCAGCAAACCTGGGTGACCCAGGTGGCAGAACTGACTCCAGGATTTTCCATGTGAGACAAAAATACACAAAGAGGATAATTAAGTCCAGAAATGGATGCAGTGGGAGCCTTATAGGAATGTGTTGTCAAGATCTAAGACAATTCCATGCTAAAAGCAGTAAATAAATTTGATATTTCAGAGAGGGGAGAGAAGAAAACATTTTACAATTTTACTTTTAATTTAAAAAGGACTAAACTATATGACATACAATTTGCAAAAATAAAAATAATTACTGATGCTTTGACAATCCTAAAACAATCATTTACAATTTTGGATTTTTTGGTTTTAGTTTTGGGGTCTTTTTGAGTTGGGGGTCTCACTCTGTTGCTCAGGTTAGACTGCAGAGGCACAATCATGGCTTACAGCAACATCTACCTCCTGAGCTCCAGAGATCTTTCCACCTCAGCATCCCAAGTACTTAGAACTACAGGTGTGCACCACCATGTCCAGGTAATTTTTTTTCTTTTTTATAGGAACAAGGTCTCACTATATTGCCCAGACTGGTCTCAAATTCCTTATAACTCTCATTTTCAGTGACTGCAAGATAGTCACTGATCAGTGAAGAAAAGAATACATATTTAATCATTGCTTTACTGCTGGTGATTTTGTTTGCTCTACTTTTTCATTTTATAAAAATGACACTATGGTTTATATCTTCTTGTATACAGACCCATAATTTGGATAATATTCTAAGAACAAGTTCCCAAATAAGAAATCCTTGAGCCAAAGTGTATAAACATTTGTATGGCTCCGTATTAATATGTTCAAGCATAGTTTTAAACATATAGCTTTAAGTATCAACTTAAAAGCCACTAGAAATGTCCAAAATACTGCACCTTCATCAGCATTACTTTCTTTTCTTTTTTTTTTACGGTAGGATTTCATTCTGTTGCCCAGGCTGGAGTGCAGTGGTGCCATCATAGCTCACTGAAACCTTCTACTCCTGGGCTCAAGTGATCCTCCTGCCTCAGCCTCCCAAGTGGCTGGCCTGTCACACCATGCCCGGCAGAATTTTATCAAAAAATTTAGAAGCATGGTCTCATTACATTGCACAGGTTAGTTTCAAACTCCTGGCTCAAGTGATCCTCCTACCTTCGTCTCCTAAGTAGCTGGGATATTATTACTATTTTTAAAAATTCATATTATTATTATTTTTCTTTCTTCTACAAATCCTTGTGTTAAAGGCAGACTTTCAACAGATCACAAAGGGAGCTGCTCTGTTTTGTACCATATTACTGCCATTTAAAAATTGCTATCTAAGTCAGGTCCGGTGCCTCAGCCTGTAATCCCGCGCCTTGGGAGGCTGAGGTGAGTAGATTGCCTGAGCCCGTGGGTTCAAGACCTGCCTGGGCAACTGGTGAGACCTCATCTCTACAATAAATCAAAAAAAATTAGCCGGGTGTGGTAGCACGTGCCTGTAGTTCCAGCTACTTGGAAGGCTGAGGCGGAAGGATCGCCGGAGCCCAGCAGGTCAAGGCTGCAGCGGCTGGGAGCGGCCACTGCACTCCAGTCTGGGCAACAGAGTGAGACTCCAACTCAAAAATAAATAAATAAATAAAAAATAAAAATAGCTATCTAATGAGGGGGAACAAGAGTACTTCATGACTGTTAGGCAAAACAAAGAAGGAAAAAGCCCTGTGTTGATGCCACACAAGTATGAGGGTCTCTCATGCAAGGCACTGTCCCTGGGGCAGGAAGCAGGGGTATATGCCCAGGATGAAGAACCCCTGGCCCTCTGCACCTGCTTCTCCTTTGCTCTCTTCCTGAGCCCAGGTCCCAGCCCAGCTCCTTCTCTAGTCCCTGCGGGACCCGTCTGGTGAGTTACACATGGTGACAATGGCCAGAGAACAGCAAGCAAGACTGGCGAACTGGTGAGCCTGTGACGGAAAGCCTCCATTCTGTGATTCTCTCCCTGAGGGACTTTTGCCATCCAGTGGGAAGGAGGGGATAGATGACACATAAACAAACTCAGGAAGTAGTGGGTCATATTGGGAACACAGTGGGTTGGCATCCCAATACAGAGGGGTTCTAAGTCTCCACTTTCTACACGGGAAATGGTGTCGAAAGATGGTTATGCTCAGTTCCTTCCCTTCTAACACATCCATGCCTCAAAAAATCTAGAAGGGCCGAGTGCAGTGGCTCATGCCTGTAATCCCAGCACTTTGAGAGGCCAAGGCAAGAGGATTGCCTGAGTCCAGGGATTGGAGACCAGCCTGGACAACTTGGCAAGACCTTGTCTCTACAATAAATCAAAAATTTAGCTGGGTGTGGTGGCACACGCCTTGGTTCCAACTACTTGGAAGGATCATCTGAGGTGGAAGGATCACCTGATCTCAGCAGGTAGAGGCTGTGATGACCAGGAGCGAGCCACTGCATTCCAGCCTGGGTGACAGAGTGAAACTCTGACTCCAAAAAAAAAAAATCTAGAAGTAGAGTCTATCTGTGCTCTCCTTGCATCTGAGCGGGCTTTGGTGACCTGTGTAACCAATGTAACATGGTAGAGGTGACGTTCTGGAACTTCTCAGTCTAGGTCAAGGGAAACCTTACCACGCCCTCCTGGTCTCTTGGATGACTGGTTGTGGGGACAATCCTTCTGGAAACCCAGCTGCTAAGTTGTGAGAAGCCAAGGCCACATGGAGAAGCTGTATGAAAGTGCTCCGATTGGGGGTCCCAGCTGGACTTCCCACCAACAGCCAGAGGCAACTGCTAGTCAGCTTGACCATCCAGCTTCATTAGGCTTTCAGATGACTCCTGACTGCAGACACCTGGGAGTCCCAAGTGAGAACTGCCCAGATGAGTACAGTCAACCCACAGGGTCATGGGTGATAACATTGAATCGCTGTTATTAAGTCACTGCATTTTGGAGCAGTGTATGAGGGAGGACCCCCAAAAAACCTGGAATTATCTTTTTGGAGGGCGGGCCCCTTGTAGTACAGGCTTCCTTCTTTCAGCGTATTTGCCCATTTCATAATGGGTGATTCACGAGCACACTTGCTCATACCACACCGTGTCCAGCAGTTTTTGACCAAAAATGGCAGGACCCCTGTACCCCATCCTCCCTATTTACCCAATATTTCCCCAAGCAACATTTTTTTTGTTTCCCAGATAAAAGAAGCCCTCAAAGGGAAATGTTTTGCTGATATGGAAGAGGTGAAACAAAAAACAGGAAAAGCACTAAAAGCCATCAAAATGAACGAGTTCAAAAACTGTCTTGAGCAATGAAAAAAGCCTCTTGATAGGCGTTTTGCATCAGAGAGACAGTACTTTGAAGGTGACTGAAGTTTAAACATGTAAAAATAAATACACAAATTTTAATAAATGAATTCCGGGATTTTTGGGGTCCTCCTAGTATTATGCACTGATAGACGCCCAGGACAATTACCAACTAGCTTTTACCTGAGACACATCAGCTCACATCTCATCTGTCTCCTCATCTGTAAAATAAGGAGGTGAGACTAGACCCTCTCAAAGGTCACCTTAAACTGTGACTCTGTAGCTTCAGTCTTCAAGACAGCCTCAAAAGGATGGTCAATGGTGGAAACATTTTTTATTGAAATAACAACAGTAAAGTGAGATAGTTTCACAGTAATCCAAGTTCCTCTTGGGCGAATAGAATATTTAGAGGGGACCAGAAAGGAATAAATGATAACTGACAAACATGAAAACGAATCATGCAGGTTCAACAGAACTTCAAGTTCAAACAAACAAAAAATGCATTACTTACTCATTGTCATATTTAACACGTTTAATAATGTAAGTCTCTCCGTCAATTTTATGTTTTGCTTTGAAAACTTGGCCAAATCCACCCGAGCCAATGAGTTCTATTTCTTTAAAATCGTTGGAAAACCTTAAAGATAAACACCATTGTTATTATGAGGTTCCATTTTTGCCCCCTTTCTGCCATTTAATGTCACTTGAGAAATGAACTGTATAAAAAACCCCGATTCTCTCCTTCTGAATAAGAAAAGTCCACTGGGCAGAAACTCTTAATTCACAGAGTCGTCTCTCCCCTGCCCCTGGCCTCACCCCCTCAGCCTCCCACTTGAGTCCAACATAACAGATCACCCCTGGGAGTCACAGTCACCTCCTGGCTGTTCTAAAGCCATGATAAAGGATTCCATCCCAAGGACAAGACATTCCAAAGCATCATCAAGTTGTGCTCCTCTGAGTCCCAAGGGAGAAATACGCATGTGCTCTGAGCCTAGCTGGGTTTGTAACTCCCTGGGGCTCCACACCCCATCCTTAGTCCCCCTTGATGCTGCTTCCTTTTCTCCGCCTTTAATATCTTCACCCCAGTCCATGCTCCCCTTGTTAACTGCCACCCCATTCCTCACTTCCCCCACCCAGCTCCAATCCATGACCCAGCAGCCAGAGGGATGAAAATGGGATCTGATCATGTCTCTCTGCTGCCGAAACTCTCCAATAGCCGACCTCTGCCTGCAGCGAAAATGAAAAGCCAAGTGGCCAGGAGGTGCCACTTGATGTGTCCCCCACTTCCCTAGGTAGCCTTGTCCCCTGGTGCTGAGCTCTGGCTCACTGCAGGCACAGACACCCCTTCTGTCTGTTCTCAACACTCACATCCCCTCTTCACCACCATCCTCCCGCAGGCCCTTCCTTCCACCTAACACACAGCATCATGGCCTCTTCCTGGAGGCCTCTGCACAGGTGTGAGCTCAGAGAAGCCTCGCCTTACCCTCACTCAAAACCCAAGGGCCATTTCTCCGCTTCTCTCACTTGGAGCTCTCACCATTGTCTATCATGGCAGACTCTTTTGGATAACTTTCTTTATTTTGAGTTGGAGTCTCACTTTTTGTTGCCCAGGCTAGAGTGCAGTGGCACGCTCACAGCCACCACAGCCTCGACCTGCTGGGCTTAAGTGATCCTTCTGCCTCAGTCTTCCAAGTAGCTGGAACTACAGACACAGGCCACCACGCCCAGCTAGTTTTTTGTGATTTATTGTAGAGGCGAGGTCTCACCAAGTTGCCCAGGCTGGTCTCGAGCCCTCAGTCTCAGGCAATTCTCTCGCCTCGGCCTCGGCCTCCCAAAGTGCTGGGATTACAGTAGCAGTCAACCTCACAAAATCCCATGAAGGCAGGAACCGCTTCTACCTATTACTCCTACAATCCCACTGTCCAGTACAGTGCCAGTTAGATATCAAGTGCTTGAAAAGTATGTGCTGATTCTTTACTGTGTTGTAAACTTATATTCGACACACTCTGGTTGCAAAGAGTATGTGTGCAAAGAGTTTGTTTTAGAGATTTCACCGAAACCCAAATTCATTGCCTACAACAGAGAAACATTTTTTTCCAAGTGAAATCTGTCATGGAGCTAAGAAACAAAAAACATTCAGTTGGATCAGTTCTGAATCCTACAGAAACACTTTAAAAAAAAATCACTGGTTTAGAATAGTATTCACCTTCAATATTAAAAACTTCCAAAGATGTCAGAAAATCACATAAGTGTCAGCAAGACCCAACTCACCACATCCTGTTGGGATTTGTCTAAATCTTCATTAACAGACAGTGATCTTGTTGGGCTTGACTGTGCTACAACTACTCAGATAGGAGTAATTAGCCTTATAACAGGCCCTTAAAAAACTTCTGCTAAATGAACAAACATATTTTTAAACATATTCGATTTCACAGTTCCATCTTACCTTATGTCCACTGTATACTTTTTGTCTTCTGATTCAGGACAGTCAAATGTAGGTGCCAAGCATCTAAAAATTGAGAAGAATGTAAAACTCAAATAAAACTGAAATTGCCAGTCTAGGAATCAACGAGACTCTACAAAAAATAGCAAATTATCTGGGTATGGTGGCACCTGCCTGTAGTCCGAGCCAGTCTGGAGGCTGAGGTGGAAGGATCACCTGAGCCCAGGAAGTTGAGGCTGTAGTGAGCCATGATTGTGCCACTGCACTCCAGCCTGGGCGACAGGGTGAGATCCTGACTCAACCAAGCAAACAAAAACAAAACCTTGAGATAAATGTCATTTGTTTAGGGTAGATTTCATGCCTGGCACTAGGCATTTTATATTTCTGACTAAGAATAACAGGGCAGCAAGTATTAACCTTTTTATAAAACTATACACAAAAGGTTCTCCTTGAATAATTCTCATCTCCTTTCTGGTTCCCTTCATCACCTGGTAGATCTCACTGTGGACATGCCACCAGCCTCTCCATTCTTCCTCCAGGCTCACAGCTACGGGAGGCACATCTCCCTGAATGCTCATTCTGGCCATTTCTTACTGGTGAGCAGTCACTTGCAGTGACCTCACACCAAGCATATCCAAATTGCTATCTTCCCTGTCAGTCCCCAAGTCTTCCACATCCTTGACATCATCAGGGCTACAATTCTTGGCTGCATCCCATTCAAAATGGAGTAATCTTCATTCCCTCCTCCTTGACCTCATCTTCACGCCTCACCCAGACAGAGGAAATCTGTCCCCTCAAGTCACATCTACTTTTCCAAAGCTCTGGTTCATCCATCCCACTCAACAGATCCTCATATCTGGTGTCTTCACAATCTAGAGCTAACCCCGTTCCTTCTGATGTGTGGAAAGTATTCATTTAAATCAGACTTGGACAAACACCTGGACAAACAGCTCCCTGCTCTGACAATGGTGGACAGTCCTTCCATGCAGAGAGGGTTCCACACAGTTGCTGCCATTGTGACCTCTGTGATGGGAAGAAGTCCACATCTTCAAGCAGGGGTACCCTGTTTCTCAGGCATCCCACAGACTAAGCCATCCAGATACACCTCAGAAATAGAGGATGACCCTAGTTGGGTCAAATACAGTGGATGGATCCCACAGCTTTTGCAACTTGACATTTTTATTAAAAATTATAAGTCTAATTGCTTAGAAATCAAATAAAGTATTTCATACAAAATGTACCAAAAGGACAAATATTTCTGGAAAATTAGACATGAAAATAAGCCTACTTTATTGCTTAGATACAATGAGATCGAAAGAAAAGCCGATGACACCTCACCTTTCAGGTCCTTGCTCTGTCGAGTCACGTTGCTCAGAATTTATGGCTAGTCCTGCCATCTGGATATCTGTGCTTTGGAGGGACTACGTGACTTTCACAGGATGATCCTTCTGAAGTTTCTGCTGTTATCAGTGGCTGAGGACTAACTGCCTACAAAGAAAAACTATCTTGCCTAGTGTAAATGACAACAAAAATATATCCTTTTATTTTTCTAATTAAATCTCTAAATGAGCAATTTTAAGGACAACTTAGATGTTACATATCCCCCTATTATATTACCTTGAGGAAAAGCATAACAAATGTACCTCCCTCTATCAGAAGAAAACCCACAAGGATAAGTTTTAACACTAGGAAAGAAATCAGCCATTTTCCTTTTATGGTTTCTTAAGGGAAAACAAAATAGTCCATATTCCTGGTTTTCCTTGCAAAGTACTATACCACCTTGTTGTGTGGGGATACTTTGCTGTACCCTCTCTAAATCTCAAAAAACAGGGCAACAGATATTAGTGTAGAGTTGAATCCTGGATCACAGCTTAATGAAAAAGATGACCGGGAATGATAGCTCATGCCTGTATTCTTGACCCTTTGGGAATCCGAGATGGGAGGATTGTTTAAGCCCAGAAGTTCAGGACTAACCAGCTTGGACAACATAGTGAGACATCATCTCTACCAAAAATCAAAAAATTAGCTGGGCATGGTGGTGCATGCCTGTAGTCCCTGTCACTCGGGAGCCTGAGATCGAAGGACAACCCAAGTCCAGGTCAAGGCTGTGGTGAGCTGTGATCAAGCCACTGTATTCCAGCCAGGATGATACAGCGAGACTCTGACCCTCCAAAATGAAAAAAAGCAAATGAAACAAACAAAAAAACAGGGCAACAGACATTAGCATAAAGTTGTATCCTGGATCACAGCTTAATGACAGGTTGAGATGATATATGATAAGTGAAGCTTATGAAGTCATGAATAATTTAACTGAATGAACACAGATTCCACTTGACATCGCAAAATTCAGCCCTCTGAATTTTGCAGGAGTTAATTTTTGGATGATTGAATTGCTATTGTGAATAGTGCTCCGATAAACAGTGATGTATACATATCTGTTTAATTCTTCATGCTTGGCTGGGCAAGGTGGCTCTTATCTGTAATCCAATCGCTTAAGGGAGCCAAAGAGGGAGACTCACTTGAGCCCAGGAGTTTGAGACCAGCCTAAGGAACATAGAGATACTTCCTCTCTACCAAAAAAAAATTTTTTTTTTATTTCAGAGTCTCTGTTTGACACCCACACTGGAGTGCAGTAGCACACTCACAGTCACTGCAGCCACCACCTTCTGGGTTCAGGTGATCCTTCTGCCCCATTTTTCCAAGTAGCTGGAACTACAGGCGTGCACCACCATGCCCAACTAATTTTTTGATTTATTGTAGAGACGAGGTCTCACCAAGTTACCCAGTCATTTTTTTTTTTTTAATTACCCAAGAATGGTGGTGCACACCTATAGTTTCAGCTACTCGGGAGGTTGAAGAGGAAGGATCACCTGACCCAGGAGGTGAAGGCTGTAGTGAGTGGTGATCATGCCACTGTACTCTAGCCTAGGCAACAGAGTGAGATATCGACTCAAAACATATTAAGAAGTCCCTACTTTCAAATATTTGGGGTATAGACCTAGAAATGGGGCTGAATTCCATGATAGTTCTATGTTAAAACTTTTGAGGAACCACCAAAATGTCTCCAGTGCTCAGTCCTTGCCTTGTGGTCAACAAGCAGCATTTGACAGGGCTGCTCCTCCCCATCCCCCTCTCCCCTTTCTTAGCGTGGCCTTCTGGGACAGCCAGCCCTCTGGGTGTCTTCTGTTCTCACAAGTTACTGCCCTTCTGACTCCTTTCCTGGCGTTCCTTTGAAATAGCTATTGAAATATGTAAAAAAACTGCAATAACTTGCTTGACATAAGTAACTCCATTTTGTTAAAATCCCCCATCTTAGCTGTCAGCCTGACCTAAAAATGACCCCTCCCCAGTGTGTATATGTGATTGTTGTAACGTTTCTATGACCACAAACCCACAGCCTTGTTCCTCTGAGCTGTTCATGCTGACCATTTGAAAACTCCCTGCCACAAGTTCCACGTGATTGTATGCATTGTTAACTGAAATCCAAGAGATTGTTCCTTTTGTTTTTAGTTCCTTGTCCTTGTACCCTCACTCCCTGCTATGTAGCCCACTTGCGGATTTTGCCTTTATAAGCTTCTTGCTGATTCCACTCAGTGTCGAGAGCTTTCTTGGCACGAGCCTACTCTTGACCGTACACTATTAAAGGACTCAAAATTGGAACCCGGTGTGCTGGAGATTCTCCTTTCTTGCAGTTCGCCTATAACTCCTTCACCTCCTTTCTTCTAGAGAATGCTGTGTCCAGGGTCCTTAGACTTACTCTCCACCCTCACCTCCCTGGTGATCACCTACAGGATGGGCCTTTAAATTCCACCTACACCACAGTGCTCCTCAAAGCCAGCCTCCACCAGGGACTCTGCCCTGAACTCCCCATGGCCTCTCCAACCTGCTCCCACCTGAAATGCTCTCCCTCTGCCCCATTTGCTACCTTTGCCTGGTCAGCTCCAAATTCCCACAGACATCAGTTCAAAGCCCCAATACTCTTTCATGGCTTTGTCCCCTTTATTACAAAGGTCTATTAGCTGGCCATGGTGGCTCATACCTGTAGTCCAAGCGCTTTGAAAGGCCAAGACAGGAGGTTTGCTTGAGGTCAGGATTCTGAGACGAGCCTGGAAAATACAGCAGGAGCCTTCCTCTACCAAAAAAACACACAAAAAAACAAACAACAAAATTTAAAATTAAAAACAAAAGATTAAAATTGCTTATTTAACCAACCACTTTCCAACATAGATCATGAATTACAAGAGGGAAGAGACCTGGCATATAATAGGGTTCAATAATGAATGAAAACCAAAGAATCTCCAGGTCCCCCTCCATGACTTCTCACCTGCTTCTTTTTAAACTCAAAGTGTGACATCAGCATCCTCTGTCTACCCAGCAGTTTCCACTCAACTGTAGGGTCAACCCAGCTTTCCTGGATGCTGCTGGGCAGCTAGCAACAGGCGGGGACTGCTCTCCACCATGCCCCACCCTCAGCACAGCCCTGACTGCTCTTTAACTAATTAGCTCTTTGGGGAGCAGTTTCTATGTCTTATTCATTCTCCTAAAAAAAGAAATCTCAGGCCAGGCATGGTGACTCACACCTATAATCACCTTGGGAGGCCAAGGTAAGAGTATTGCCTGAACCCACACGTTTGAGAACAGCTTGGGCAACTTGGTGAGACCTCATCTCTACAATAAATCAAAAAATTAGCCAGGTGTGGTGGTGCACACCTGCAGTTCCAGCTACTACTTGGAAGGTTGAGGCGGAAGGATCGTCTGAACCAGCGGTTTGAGGCTGTGATGGCCATGAGTGTGCCACTGTACTCCAGTCTAGGAGACAGAGTGAGACTCTGACAAGAAAGAAAGAAAGAAAGAGAGAGAGAGAGAGAGAGAGAGAGAGAAAGAAAGAAAGAAAGAAAGAAAGGGAAATCATCATGGTCCTTAAAAAATGACATTTGTCCATCTCACTAATGCCCCAAAAGTACTTCAGCTGGGCCTCCATTCCTTCCAGCAAGTCCCCTGTGGGGTGAGCCCCTATCTCAGCCCCCACAGGGCTTCATAGAGAGCATGCATCCAACTAGTATCTGATTGAAAATGAGTAAACCCCAGGTCGAGTGTTTTAGATGTTCCGGTTCAAATCAGCAAACTGAAGAAAAAGAGCACAGTCTGCCCAAGATTCTAAATTTCTAATTGACAGCAAGAGCACGTCTGTTAGCGTCCACCTAGCAAGACATATTAATATTAGCGTCCACCTAGCAAGACATATTTAATAGTAAAGAAAACATGAGCAGGCCAGGCACTCGGGCTCAAGCCTGTAATTCCAGCACCTTGGGAGATCAAGGCAGGAGGGTAGCTTGAGGCCAGGAATTTGAGGCCAACCTGGGCAACAACGTGAGACCTCATTTCTATAAAAGACCAGGAAAAAAAAAAATCAGCTAGACCCGGTGGTGGGCTGCCCCGATGTCTAGCACCCGTGAAGTACAGGATAAAGGAGGGACCTGACGATGCAGGTGTGAGGGCGGAAGCTCTCCGGGAAGGAAGAGGCAGCACAAAGACAGGCCTGAGGCCCGCGGGGGCTTGGCTGTGCCCAGAAATGACAAGGAAGCCAGTGCGGCCAGAGTGGAGGGCGAGGGGCCCTGGCTGTGCGTTCGAGTCCAGTTTCCAGCGTTCCAGTGACACCGGGAGCCACGGGGGTCACCGCAGGGGAGGGTCCGGTTGTGACTTCAAGAAACACCAACCGCTGAGGTGCACAGAAGAGGAACTGGGGTGGGGTTGGGGGTGGAGCCCGGAGTGGGGCGTGGGTGAGGCCCGGAAGCCAGGCGGGACCCTGGGGAACCCATCCCAACGCTCCACGCAAGAGATCTTCTAGTCACAGCGTGAGTATTTCAGGGCTCCTGATTTTTGGTGTGTCAGCCCAGCCACGGAGTGTCCCCATTTTCCACTACAATCCTCTGTCCCTGTCCCTTCGCCCCCCGGCCACCAACTATCTCCGCCCCCAGACGCTGCCGGGAGACATTTGTTCCCGGCGCCGACCCCAGTTCTTCGGTGAAAGAACAATCTTTTCGTTTCCACCGCGGGCCACGACCGGTTCCCGGATCCGGGAAGGGCCCGGGCCTGGGAGAGCGCTCTCGAGGAGCCCTGAGGGCGGGGGGCTCAGAATCCGGGTCCGCGTCCCGGCTGGGGATGCGGAGTTGTCGCGCCCTCCTCGGGCTGGACCCCCGCCGGCGCCCCCCCCACCCCGTCCCCGGCTCACCCCTCGCCCCAGGCCGGGGAGGGGCGCGCGACAACTCCGCATTCCCAGCCGGGGAATGTAAAACGGGGCCGATCACACCCACCTCCTAACTCCACCCAGGCGAGGGGCGGATGGCATCCTCCATTCCGGAGCCCCGTCCCGCGATGCCCACTCTGCTCCGAGGACCCTCCCGGCACGGCCCGCAACGGCCCCGGAACCCGAACCTGCCGGGCTCACCCAGGCCGGCCTCCCCTGAGCTCCCGGGTCACCCGCGCCCCTCGTGACCCCTGCTCCCCGCTCACCCTGCGCCGCTGCCTCCAGCCGAACCTGGGTCGCCCACCTCTTTATTCTCTGTTTTAAGCGCCCTGCGGACTCCGCCTTCCGTCCCGCCCCGGCGGATCGCGCCAATTCAAGATCAGCCCCGAGATTTCGGGAACTGGAGACACCGCCCAGAGCTAGGGAGTCTCCGGAAGGTTCCTGCCGCGCCCAGGGCCCTGCTCTTCTGAGATGCCCTCTGTCCTCACCCGGGAGGTGGGTGTTGAAAGGGTCAGCCGTAGCCGGGCTCGGTGGCTCAACCTGTAATCCCGCGCCTTTGGGAGGCTGAGGTGAGTGAATTGCCTGAGCCCGCGGGTTGGAGACCGCCTGGGCAGCGAGACCGCATCTCTACAATAAGTCAAGAAATCAGCCGGGCGTGGTAGCGCATGCCTGTAATTCCTGCTAGGCTACTCGGAAGGCTGAGGCGGAAGGATCGCCAGAGCCCATCCGGTCGAGGCTGCGGTGGCCGGGAGCAGCCACGGCACTCCAGTCTGGGCGACAGAGTGAGACTCCAACTCAAAAAAAAAAAAAAAAAAAAAGGGGGGTCAGCCGAGGCCAGGTGGGCCGGAGCCCGTGCTAGGGGCCGCGGGAATAATGCAAGATTGCAACCAAGTAAGAAAGTATAAAGAAGTTTATTATTCAGCTTTCACAGATTGGAAAGGGGGCGGACACTCAGAGGCAAGTGTGGCCTCGAAGGGCCACGGAGTGGGTATACTTAAGGGCTTTGGGGTAGGAGGATTTGGGCCCAAAGGAGTGTCCAGGGCTGTGGGTCTTTGATGTTGATTGTAGTCACATGAGTCTTAGATCTTAAGGTTGCTGGACATTATCATCTCCTGCCCCCAGGTGGTGGGCTAGATGGGGAGAGGCAAAGAGAGGGGGTTTTCCTGCAAGAGACTTGTTAGACGTTTGCAATCTGCAAACTCCTTGACCAAAGGCAGTCTTATGATCATTTTTATGGCTTTGGCCTTCTGCCTTGACAAGGAACCTGAAAGTTTGCTAGAAATTATTAAGCTAAATCATGAATTGAAAGGTTGAGCTGTTGGGCTGCCCTGGTCTTGCATCTGATGGAGATTTGCAGAGGGGGTGGGGTAGGCTGCCGCTTGGCCTGTAGTAGAATGTCTAAAAGTTTCCTAAACCCTGCTGATTGGAAATTTATCTATGTCCAACCTGTGCTAGATTCAAAGTGTGTCAGGGGTAGAGTCTAAGCAAAAATGGTTGTGCTGAGGCAAAGAGACTACGCCAAACTAAGTTTATTCTAGCTTTCTATACGTACCTCCTTTCAGGTGTCATCGCCTCATTTTACAGCAAGAAGAAACTGGGTGCCCAGAGGACATGGAACAGGACCTGATCCAGAGGGGATAGTTTACACTAGCAGTTCCCAACCTTTTAGGTACTGGGGACCAGTTTTGTGGAAGAGAATTTCTCCAGGGATGTGGGAAGAGGGATGGTTTCTGGATGATTCCAGTGCGTAGCATTTATGGTACACTTTGCTTCTGTGATAAATACATCGTAATATATAATGAAATAATTATACCTCTCACCATTAAAAAAAAAAAAGAGGCATGGAAGGAAGTGGTAGATAAAATAACAAGCTGGGATGGCTGATCTGACAGGAAGTGGAGCTCTCCGGTTACACACCTCATGTTGTGCCGCCCACGTCCTAACAGGCCATGGATTGGCCTGGACCCTGACCCAGGTCACTGGACCGTGACCCAGGGTTCGAGGCCCCTGGTGTATCCCACCAAAGGACTGCAGGATTTCACTAATGTTTATCAATAGGAACCCAGCACAAAGCATGGAAGTGAGGCTGAAGGGGCCATGAAGACAGTCTCTGTGCTGGCTCCAGCAGGGGGTGCAAGGGAACAGCGTCCTCATGTGGTTTCTAATATAGCCTGAGCCCAGCGTACTCCACATGAGAAGAAACTGCAGTGCCAGGTAATGCGATGCAGAGATCAAATACACTTAGGAGGTCAATCGCCCTGGAACACGTCTGCAATAACAGCACTTGGGAGGCTGAGGCGGGAGGATCACTTGAGCTCAGGAGCTTGAGAGCAGCCTAGGAAGCATAGCCAAACATCATCTCTAACAAAACAACCCCAAAATTAGCTGGGTAGGGTAGTCCGCCTGCAGTCCATGCTAATCGGGGGACTGAAGGGGATGGGGAAGGATCGCCTGAGCTTTATTTCAAAAAGAGTGCTTTATTTTACAAGCAAGTAGGTAGGGGGAAATACATCATATGAGTAAAAGAGCTCAAATGTTGCATCAATTGTGATTTGGTTCCTTTACCATTGAGAAATGCAAGAATGTAAATAGAGACAGAACTGAGGGGAAGGCAGCAGAAGAAACCACGGGAGCCCTGTGTGTTCTGAGCAGCAGACAGACACCTGGGAGAAAGATGCCTCCTGGTATGGGTGCTCGCATGGAGAGAAGACAGGGCTGCGTGGGGGAGAATGTGTGAGAAAGACGGTCAAGGAGGAGTAGGTGAGACTGGAGGGAACCATGTCCCTCTATCTGGGTGAGAGCCTGGAGAGGAGGTCCAGGAGGAGAGACTGAAGATCACTCCATTTAACGGAACGCAGCCAGGAATCGTGGCCTTGATGGTGTCGAGGATGTGGAAGACTTGAGGGCTGAGAGGGAAGATAACATTTGGATGTGTTTGGTGTGAGGTCAAGTGCAGGTGGCTGCTCACCAGTAAGAAATAGCCAGAATGAGCGTTCAGGGAGATGTGCCCGCAACTGTGAGCCTGGAGGAGGAAAGAGAGGCTGATGGCACATCCACAATGAGTGCTTCAGGGTGATGAAAGGAATGAGGAAGTAGATGAGAGATTATTAGAGAAGAACCTTGGTGTATAGTTTTATAAGGAAACAGGTTAGCACTTGCCTCCCTGTTGTTCTCATTGGCCAAAAATGCAAAACACCTAGAGCAAAACATGAAACCACCCTAAACAAGTGCCATTTGATTTCAGGAATTTTGTTGTTGTTATTTTGTTTGAGTTGAGGTCTCACACAGCACAGAGGAGAGTCTGTGTTCCCCAGAGGATTGGTAGGCAGGTTACAGTAAGAAGCCTCTGGGAGAGGCTGGTGGTCAGCCTGGGATCCGTAGCTACCAGCAGGTGAAACTTCCGGAAGGCTGCCAGGATCTGGTTGGTGAAGGTTCCAGGAGTGAAGCTATCAGCAATAAGAGAGGCTTCAGGGGCAGCATGGCCCTCAGCCACTATTCCCCAAGGACATGACACCAACTTCAGCAGGGTTTTCAGTGGCAACAATGGCACAAGCTGCCAGCAGAGACTTCTGCCAGGGCCTCTTCAGATTTACAATGTAGATGCCATCACTCTTCCTTTTATAGATGTGCTGTTCTATTTGGAAGACAAGGTTGGTGCCACATCAGTGGATTCCTGTGCAAGGAAATTGAGGACATCCTCCTCCTCCATTTGCAGGACAACAAGGACTCTGGACGTTGTGAAAGTTTCCCTTTCAGTTACGATGGGAATTCAGAACAGAGAGGGGTATGGAACCTTCTCTGTAGTGTGGAAAAGCGTGTAATTCTTATCTCGCATCAGACGGGGCATAATATCAGTTTGTTCCACCTTGGGTGATGCTAAATTCAATCACTTGGTTATATGGTGACCACAAGATCTCTCCATTGGAAATGTACATTTTCCTCTTTATAATGGCATACCCTCTGTAGGATTATATTTAAATCCTTGTGAAGATCCTGTTCTTTTTTTTTTTTTTTTTTTGAGTTGGAGTCTCATTCTGTCGCCCAGACTGGAGTGCAGTGGCCGCTCCCGACCACCGCAGCCTCGCCTGCTGGGCTCTGGCGATCCTTCCGCCTCAGTCTTCCAAGTAGCTTGAACTACAGGCGCACGCTACCACACCCGGCTAATTTTTGATTTATTGTAGAGATGAGGTCTCGCCAAGTTGCCCAGGCGGGTCTTTAACGCCTTTTCATCCAGTTGCTTTAGCATCCATTGATGAACCTTGCCTTAATCAAATGCTGCATTGCGAGTTGAAAGCATATTAACTGCTTTTTTTTTTTTGAGTTGGAGTCTCACTGTCGCCCAGACTGGAGTGCAGTGGCCGCTTCCGGCCACCGCAGCCTCGACCTGCTGGGCTCTGGCGATCCTTCCACCTCAGCCTTCCGAGTAGCTGGAACTACAGGCGCGCACTGCCACACCTGGCTAATTTTTTTTTTTGATTTATTGTAGAGATGAGGTCTCACCTGCCCAGGCGAGTCTCAACAAGCTGCGGGCTCAGGCAATCCACTCACCTCAGCCTCCCAAAGGCATGGGATTACAGGCTGAGCCACTGAGCCTGGCATTTAACTGCTTTTTATGAACACTTAAAAACTAGCTCTAAGCCTCTATAAAAAGCATTTTCTCTTACTGTATGTTTTCTCATTTTCTGCTTAGCCTGAGTTTGGCTGGTTTTAAAAATCATAAAATCACACTGCAGTTAATAATAATAGTTGGTTGCTGCTACAGTTTGGATTTTTTTTTTTTTTGAGTTGGAGTCTTACTCCTTTGTCCAGGTTGGAGTGCAGTGGCATGCACGCTCACAGTCACCCCAGCATCAAACTTCTGGGTTCCAGCAATCCTTCTGCCTCAGCCTTCTAAGTTGTCTGAACTACAGATGTGTGCTACCACACCCGGCTATTTTTTATTTCATTGTAGAGACGAGGTCTCTCCAGGTTGCACAAGCTGGGCTCAAACCCGCGGGCTCAGGCAATCCACTTGCCTCGACCTCCCAAAGTACCTGGAATTACAGGCTGAGCCATGGAACCCGGCCCCAGTTTAGATGTTTGTCCTCCAACCCTCATGTTGAAATTTGATCCCTAATATTGGAGGTGGAGCCTAATGGGAGGAGTTAGAGTCATGGGGGTGGATCCCCTATTAGTAGATTAATGCTCTTCCTGTGTGGGAGGGTAGGGAGAAGTGAGTTCTTGATCCACTAGTTACCTCCAAAGCTGGTTGTTAAAAAGGCCAGGTAGCTGGGCTCTGTGGCTCCGTCTGTAATCCCAGCACTTTGAGAGGCTGAGGCTAGTGGATTGCCTGGGCCCATGGGCTCGAGACCAGCCCTGGCAACTTGGTGAGACCTCATCACTACAATAAATAAAAAATTAGCTGGGTGTGGTAGTGCATGCCTGTAGTTCCCGCTACTTGGAAGGCTGAGGGGGAAGGATTGTAGGAGCCAGCAGGTCGACGCTGGGGTGGCCATGAGTGTGCCACTGCACTCCAGCCTGGGTGACTGAGTGAGACTCCAACGCAAAACGAGAAAAAAAAAAAAGACCCAGACATCTCCTCTCCTCCCTCTCTCTTGCTTCTTCTCTCCCCATTCGATCTCTGCACACCCTGGCTCCCCTTCTACCTTCCTCCTTGAGTGGAAGCTGCCTGAGGCCTTCACTGTAGGCAGATGCTGGCACCATGTTTCTTGTACAGCTGGAAGAACCGTGAGCCAAACAAGTCTCTTTTCTTTATAAATTACCCAGTCTCAGGTATGCCTTTATAATAACACAAACCAACTAAGACAGTTGCCTTGAAAGTTGAAATTGACCCTTAGGGTCTTCTAAGATGAAATCCAAAGCAATTCAGGACAACAAACTAGCATTCCCAATATGCCTCAAATATACCTTTTCCAGAACTCATGCCATGCCCCTTGCCCAGACTGCCCGGGTGGTATCCTCTACTCATGCCACTCATCACATCATTTCCCTCCCTCCTTCAGAGATCACTGCTATCCAGAATTGAACCCTTTGCATGCACGTAGCCCCTGTAAGGGGACATTGAGAATCTAGCAAACCATTTGGATGTCCCCTCTCAGAGGACATAATGAAATTGCCGGTGATTGTATAGGACAAATTTATTCAAGGGCAAACTTTTCAAAAAGGCATGTTTCCTTGAAGTTTCCACTCAAATTACATGAAAAAGCAAATAAAGAGATGGAATGTATACTGAGATATATGTTAAAAAAAATTACCAGCTGGCGTTCTGTAGAAAGAGAATGTGTGAAGTGTTCTCAGAGTAGTGATAAAAAGCATTTGTATAAGAAAGGCAGCTATGGGTATACCTTAAGTATCATGTGGCATAACTTGAAAGGATAGATAAACAAGTCACTATAGACTTAAAGCAATGATACTTTCAAAGTTGAAGGCAGGTCCCATTGAAGTATGGAGCAACCCAGGCCAAATATATCTGCTAAGTTAGAAAGATAAAATTGAAAAAGTAATGCTCCTGTAATAAATTTCATCTTGTGATTTTGTAATTTACAATGATAGATTTTGTGTCCATTTATTTAGTTTGCAGAAGAACGGCAAAACAAAAAGACAACAGTGAGAGTTATGAGCAACAGTGAAGATGAGTTCGATTTAGACTTCTATACAGAGAAAAATAAACATTGATGTGGCACGAAACAATAGTAGTGATGGTGATAGCATCATATCAAGAAAAAATGGGCAAACGTAATAGAAAGTGATAGTGATGAAAATGTTAGTAGTTTCAAAGAAGTAGAAGACAATGCATCATCAAGAATGGGAAACTTTGGGAGACTGAGGCGAGAGGATTGCCTGAGCCCGCGGGTTTGAGACCAGCCTGGGCAACTTGACAAGACCTCATCTCTACAATAAATTAAAAAAAAAATTAGCCAGGCGTGGTGGTGCATGCCTGTAGTTCTAGCTACTTGGAAGGCTGAGGGGGAAGGATCAACTGAGTCTAACAGGTCTAGGCTGCTGTGGCCATCAGTGTGCCACTGCGCTCCAGCCTGGGTGACAGAGTGAGACTCCAACTCAAAAAAAAAAAAAAACAGCCGGACTCGGTGGCTCAGCCTGTAATCCCGCGCCTTTGGGAGGCTGAGGTGAGTGGATTGCCTGAGCCCGCGGGTTCGAGACCCGCCTGGGCAACGAGACCTCATCTCTACAATTAATCAAAAAACCAGCCAGGTGTGGTAGCGCATGCCTGTAGCTCCAGCTACTCGGAAGGCTGAGGCGGAAGGATCGCCAGAGCCCATCCGGTCGAGGCTGCGGTGGCCGGGAGCAGCCACTGCACTCCAGTCTGGGCAACAGAGTGAGACTCCAACTCAAAAAAACAAAAAAACAAAAAAAAACTGTTACAGAAAATTACGATCCTCCAGTGAGAATAAATTTTGTTGTACATCTTAAAACAACAGGAACACAAATAGCAAGTGATTTAAAATGATTGATTAACTATTTTTTACTCTGCATTTTATAAATTAATCAGCAGACAGTGTAATAAAAGAAATAAATCATTATGTGGATGAAAAAATAAGGAAAAGGCAGCTATCACACAAATCGATGTCATAAGTGGCATGACGTTGACTGACAGAAATTTTTACCTATTATTGAAGTTATCCTAAATATGGGAACAATTCAAGTACCAAATTTGCAAGTGTACAGGTCATTTACTTTCATTAGTAAAATACTCTTCAGAAACATTTAGTAGAGAAAGGTTTATGCAAATCTTTTGAAACTTCATTTGAGGACACCTGGGTCGAGCGAAGGGACAATCAGAACTCGTATTCAAAAGGCCAATAATTATTTGGACTTTGATTCAAAATTTTCACAATATTTCATACCAGATCAGGCAATGGGTGTTGACAAATCCATTGTTCAATGAAAGAGGCGAATGCCGTTTATAACATACAGTCGAGATAAGACTACCAAATGGGGTATAGGCATTTATGCACTAGGTAATTCAAAAACAGGGTATCTTTTTTCAGTACTTCCCTACTGTGGTGGCATAACATCCGAACACATCCTTCAACCTTATCTTCCAGTGCGCACCAGAATTCCATTACATTTACATAAAAAGTTGTTGGGAAAATTTCCCAATACTGGTCATGTCAGCAGGATGGACTAGGAAAACTTTAAGGCTATGGGAAAGTTCCAAGTCCACTGAAGCCTGCAGCAGCCTGAAGCTGTTGCAAAACCATGCCTGTGAGCAAGACAGCCTAACTATAGAAAACCTCACACCTGCCTAAATGCTAGTCTTGTCAGATACACCTGCCGCACAGTAGTCCAGCTGTCCAGGATGCTTGTAAGAAAGCCAAACACCAAGGCCGGAACTAGCTTAGAGACTACCTGGAGCATACGTGTCAATAGCCAAGGTGGATCCAAAATAATCATGACACACTTTCACCTCCATTATAATACTATTAATATAAAATTACTCTGGGGGAGCCTTACTCCCATCACACTCCTGACACCATAACAGTACTGGTATGACCCTGTAAGGCCTAAAGCTCCCTCGTCTGACATGAGGGGAATAAAAGTAACCCAGCCCAAAAGACCAACCATTTCTAGGAAAAGACCACCCCAGAATACACCCGATTCTCCTAATCAAAGTTATAGCTCAACAGCAGTTAGGCACAGAAGCAGCAGCTTCTGTAAGCTGTTTCTGCCCCCTCTCCCCTCCTGAGAAAGATCTCCTCTTTGCTTAATAAAGCATCTCTCTTGTCGTGCTGCTTTGTGTGTCTGTTTGTGAATTCTTTCCATACTTGAATACAAGAACCTGATCATCAACATCCACCCATTGTCCCACACCAGGAGCTATATTCCTTCTTCCAGTAACAGATACCACATGTTTACACTAGTATTGACCTAGCAGAAGTCACTAAAGATGAAATGTCATCTTTCTGGAACAACGTCAGCCGAAAGGGAACATTTGCACACAACAAAAAGCCAGTTTTTAATGAAATAAATAGCAGATAGGAAAAATAATCTTACAGTTCATGTGTGGAAGGACAAAAGGATTGTTACAATTCTCAGCACTTAGAATCATGTAGGAATGAAATCTACAAGGCCATTGCATGGTGGAAATATTGTATCAGTCAAAAAGTCCAAATGATTCTAAATTATTTTACAAATATGCGCAGTATGGATTGTACAAATCAATATGTTTCGTGAAAATCTTTAAAATGTTAGAGGAAATTATTCTTATGATGACTAGAAATATGTGTTATTAACTCCTATGTACTGTACTAAGCATAAAAAAAAAAAAGAGAGAGAGAGAGAAAGAAAAACCTATGTCCTATTTGAAATTTGCCAAGGTCCTGATGGATCAGTTGAGAAGTGGTGTTTCAGGAATCAAGAGTGTGTTACCATATTTCTCTACTGACTTATAAACTATTTAAGGCAGAGAAAGAGCTTATTGTTTTGGGCCTAGAAACAGTAGACATTTAATAATTGACTAATTGATTGATTCAATAATAGCATAGAGAAGAAACTTGGAGTGCTTCTGATTATCTTTAGAATGAAGAAATGGGCCAGGGAAAACTCAAATATAGGAATGTTCATGAAGTAAAAAGATGAAAACCTTCCTGCAAATGTAGAAAAAATTAAAGGGATAATGTAAATACTTTCTGATATTCCATAGAAGATTTCATGTAATTAAAGAAAAGCCATGTGTCAGAAGCAGGATACTTTTTCAGAAGGGACATGAGCTCATCTCACATGTTTCTGGGCTATTGTTCCACAGAGCCAAGGTGCTCAGTATCTCAGATGTGTTAGGTCGGTCCTCAGGTTTCCTTGAGAGTAATTTCTGTAGAAGAGCTTTCTGTAATGATAGTGAGAGTCAATACTAAGAAAGAAAACATTGAAATAAATAAAATTTGGATTATTATCAAGTGCTTACCTCTGTGCTATCAAATATATCTGAGAAGTTACCATTCCTTAGATCATTGAAAATCTGAAAAGAAAACATACATACTTATTAGAAAATTATTTTGTAAATGTTTCATTTATTTGTAGATAAAGGGTCTTGCTATGTTGCCCAGGCTGGTCTCAAATTCCTGGTCTGGCCTCAAGGGATCCTCCCACCAAGGCCTCCCAAAGTGTGAGCCACCATGCTCAGCCAGAAAATTATTTACTTGGGAGGATAAACAAACAGAAAACACAAAGGCTGAGGACAACCCAGATCTAGGATATTTCTAGATATTTCAGAAAGTCTCTTTAGCAAGAAAGCAAGTAGGACTCCCTTCCCCCAGGCGACCAACGTCTTATTAACCTGCTTCCAACATGAAGGGTCAAGTCCATCCTCTTCATTACTCCTTTTTCCTTGCTGGAACCCATATTCTGTCCTCAAGTTAGCACCAACTGTCTTTCCAGTCCCCCCAGCCACCACTTCCTTGAAACATACATACTCCAGGAAAGCTATGCTGCCTGCTGTTCTCAGTTCTATTCTGCACATCACTATCTCCATGCTGGAATCACCTTCTCTGCTTTGGACTCTTAGAAGCCAACCAGTCCAGAGCCCAACTTCCTCAAAACCTAAATCCCAACATTAGGAAAGACATCCTTCCCAGTTGCTTTCACAGATTTTATGCCTCCCCTGAAACCCTTACAGCATTGACCTATATCATCTTCCCTTTTAGAAAGTAAGCTCCTTGAGAACAAAGCTTGTTCTTTTGTTTTTTGGGGTTTTGACTCAGGGTCTCACTATGTCACCCAGGCTGGAGTGCTGTGGCACGATCATGGCTCACTGCAGCCTCAACCTCCTGGGTTCAGGTGGTCCTACTGCCTCAGTCACCCAAGTAGCTGGAGTTATAGGCACACACCACTGAGTCCGTCTAATTTTTTTGATTTTTTACAGAGACAAGGTCTTGCTATGTTTCCCAGGCCAGTCTCAAACTCCTGGGTCCAAGCAATCCTCCCTCCTTGGCCTCCCAAAGTGCTGAGATTACAGGGGTGAGCACCACACCTGGTCTTGTTCATTTTTGAAACCCTTATAGCTCTTAGCACAGTGTCTAATGCAAACCAGCGGATCAGTAACATTTGATGGACCGGCTCAGATAGAAGTCTTATGAGGTGTACACATTTTCCAGAGAAGATTTATGTTTTTGGTCTTTAACAAAATGGTTGCCAAAACTTGAAAGAGAAAATTCACATGGCATTGGCAGTCAGGTACTAATCCACTCAAGCCCATCTTGACATGAGGGCAATAACTGCAACAGGACTTTGAAGGTGACAGCCAATAATTTTTGTTGCTTAATTCTATCTTTGAGATTATTTACCATCAATGTTTCCAAATCAGTGTCAGGTATGTAAAGAAGTTCAGCAAGAATCAGTCCCAAAGCATAGATGTCCACTTCCTTTCCATATTCTTGGGAAGAAATCTGAGGAAACAAAACACATTTACCTTTGTTACTTTCCTTACCTTCCAAACCCAATAAGGCTATTTGACTCAAACATCTTTTATCACACAGCAGTGTCTATTTATTAGCAAGATCTGTGGAGTCTGATAGCCCAGATGCAAATGTCTACCAATGAATAGCTGAATCCTCTATGCAATTAACCATCCACATGGGAATAATCTCAGTTATAAAATGGAATAAAATAATATCAACCCCATAGGCTGACTGTGGAATTAAATAAAATGCAGAAGGTAAAGCAGTTAAAATAGTACCCAGTAAACTGAAACGTACTGAAAAGAAGAAAACAAGCAACCCCATTATAAAATGGGCAAAAGATATGAACAGACACTTCACAAAAGAAGACATTCGAGCAGCCAACAAACACATGAAGAAATGCTCAACCTCACTAATCATCAGGGAGATGCAAATCAAAACCACACTGAGATATCACCTAACTCCAGTCAGAATGGCAATTATCAACAACTCAAAAAATAACAGCTGCTGGAGAGGCTGTGGTGAAAAGGGAACACTTCTACACTGTTGGTGGGAGTGTAAGCTAGTGCAACCTCTGTGGAAAGCAGTGTGGCGATTCCTGAAAGCTCTAAATATTGACCTTCCTTATGACTCTGCAATCCCCCTACTGGGAATATACCCTGAAGAACACAAATCACTCTATAAAAAAGATACCTGTACACGTATGTTTATCGCAGCGTTATTCACAATAGCAAGAACCTGGAAACAACCATGCTGCCCATCAAAAGAGGACTGGATTAAAAAAATGTGGTACATATACACGATGGAATACTACGCAGCCATGAAAAAGAACAAAATCATGGATTTCGCAGCTACCTGGATGGAACTAGAGTCTATAATACTGAGTGACCTCTCACAGAAACAAAAATCAGAATATCACATGTTTTCACTCATATAATGGACCTTGAACATCCAATGTAATACTATAAGAAAATGACTGATGGTACTGGGAAATTATGGGGGGGGATGGGATTAACAGTAGCTAATATCTATCTGGGACTGGGAAAACACCTCTTATCAATAGGGTGCCTGAATGAAACGCAATTGTACACCTAACCCTTAACTGTACCCTACAAAACGATAATAAAAAATACTGATTATAAAAAAAAAAAAAAAAAAAAAAAAATAGTACCCAGTAGGTGATTCGCATACAAATGTCTATGGTATATTTGTTCATATTATTCCATAAATGTCTATGGTATATTTGGACATATTATTGGAATAATATGTCCAATATGTTGGACAACTGTCCAACAACAGAAGAAAAGACAAACATCTTGTGGTATAGTCATGCAATGGACTACTTACCCAGCAATAACAAACAACAACAAAAGGCTCTCCAGCAGACATGACTTTGAATGAAGAAATTAAATACACAAGAGTACACACTATACGGTTCCATTTACATGAAGGCCAAGAACAAGAAGTACTAAGCTAAGAGGCCGACATTGGAGTGCTGGTTGTCTCTGGGCAGTGGGGAGGAAGGACTGACTGGACAGGGCCTGAGGAGATTTTCTTGGGTGAAGAGATATTCAAAAACTTCATAGGCCTGTAGGTCACACAGGCTGTGCATTTGCCAAAATGAAAAAATATCCACTTAAGATCTGTGTGTTTAAAGGTGTCTAAATTATCCCTCAACAAAATGTGTTGTCTACATTGCAAAACACTCCTAACAAAAAGAAAAGCATAGAATGAATGTCTTTTTAAAAGGTTGTGAAAGTGACAATGCAGGAAACAGGAGATATTTAATAAAACGGAAGTTAAAGGGGAACCACTAGGGGAACACTCCCACTGTGTTCTACATTCACTTCCACAAAAACCTCACATTATACTTTTATGCCAAACGGCCCCCAAAATGACCCAAAAAATGGTTAAGATGGCAAATTTTACATTATGTGCATTTTACCACAATTAAAAAGAAATATATTATTTATATCAATAATTTCACCAATAACCAATTTGATACAAGAAATATTTTAATAGCAAATTGCTATACATATTCTGAGGAAAGTTTAAAAAAAATCAACAATCTTCATAAAGACATAATTTTAACAAATTTTTTCTTTGAGTCAAAGTCTCACTCTGTCACCCAAACTGGAGTGTAGTGGCACAATCATGGCTCACCTCAGCTTCCACTTTCTGGGCTCAGGTGATCCTTCTACCTAAGCCTCCTGAGTAGCTGGGTCTACAGGCTCAGGCCTTACTAATTTTAAAATTTTTTTGCAGAGACAAAGTTTCACTATGTTACCTAGGCTGCACTTGAATTCCTGGGCTCAGGCAATCCTCCTACTTTGGTCTCCCAAAGTGTGAAATTATAGAGCCACTCTGCCCGGCTGTATGCTATACTGTGAAGTAAAAAATGTCAAGTCTCAAAATAATATTAATATTATAGATATTGTGTAATAGTTATACAAGGGGGGAGCCACAAAAAAACCCAGAATTTATTTATTTAAAAAATGCATATTTATTCTTACATGTTTAAACTTCAGTCACCTTGAAAGTATTCCCCATTTGATGCCATACACCTATCAAGGTATTTTTTCCACTATTCAAAACAGTTTTTGAATGCCAACATTTTAATGCCTCAGTGCTTCTGTTGTTGTTTCATCTCTTCCACATTGGTGAAATGTTTCCTTAGAGGACTTTTTTCTTTTTTTGATTTATTGTAGAGGCGAGGTCTCACCACGTTGCCCAGGCTAGTCTCGAACCCACAAGCTCAGGCAATCCTCTTGCCTCAGCTTCCCAAAGTGCTGGGATTACAGGCTTGAGCCACTGCACCCAGCCAGAGGACTTTTTCCATACAGGAAACAAAAAATTTGCTTGGGGCCGAATTGGATGAATAGAGAGACTATGGGGTCATGCTGTTTTTGGTCAAAAACGCTGAACACTCAGTGTGATGTGAGTAGGTGTGTTCATAAATCACCCGTTGTGTCAAAGAAACTCCAAAAAAGAAAATTTACTGAGGCAGAATGCAAAAACAATGCTAGCAGGTACATGGATGCCAGTGGGTTCCTAGAACACTTACCTAGCAGGAAAAGTCTGTACTACAAGGGATTTGCCCTCCAAAAAATAATTCCAGGTTTTGTTTGGGTCCCCTCATATACAACTGTATATAGTTATATCACAAAGTAGTTCCTTGTAAAAGTGCATGCATATATATATTTGTGTAAAAATGTCTGTGTGTGTATTTGTGTGTATGTTTTTATAACTCATGGAAACTTATCTAAAAGGACAAAGAACAAACTGATGAGAAAAACCAGAGGGGAGAAGGTTAAGGGGAATTTTCAATTCTTATTTTATATACTTCTGTACAGTTTTAATTTTATCGGAAGCATCTACTATTTTTATAATTTAAAAAATAAAAGTAATAAAATATATAAAGACTGAAATGAAAGGGACCTTACCTGCTCTGGACTCATGTATTGAAAAGTTCCCATACCATGTGTTCGCATTCCATCATGTTCCAGGTATGTTACTAGTCCCAAGTCTCCAATCTTTATTTGTGTTTCATCTACTAAAAATATATTACTTGGCTATAAAAAAAAAAACGCAATTAATGTATACATACCAACTTGACATACTATTATCACATGTCAAAATCATATTTAGCAAAGGCTATTTTTATATTTCCTTATAAGACTTTTATCTTAGCTGGGCTCGGTGGCTCAGCCTGTAATCCCATGCTTTGGGAGGCTGAGGTGAGTGAATTGCCTGAGCCCGCGGGTTCGAGACCCGCCTGGGCAACTTGGTGAGACCTCATCCTACAATAAATCAAAAATTAGGCGGGGGTGGTAGTGCGCGCCTGTAGTTCCACCTACTTGGATGGCTGAGGTGGAAGGATCGCCTGAGCCCAGCAGGTCGAGGCTGCGGTGGCCAGGAGCGGCCACTGCACTCCAGTCTGGGTGACAGAGTGAGACTCCAACTCAAAAATAAAATAAAATAAAATAAAATAAGACTTTTGTCTTTATGTACGTAGCACAAATGAAGGAATTTAATATCATGAGTCTTTAAAATGCCAGCAGAAAGATGGTAGGATTTCTTAGCCAACAGCAGAGGCAGTTTGGAGTACAGCCTCCTTCATATATCTGAAGAGCTGTCAAGTGAGAAGTGGATTAACTTTGCATGGTCCCAAGGGGTAGATCCAGGACTAGAGGTAGAAATGACCCAAAGATTTGCTTTCACATATCCAAATATGCCAATAGTGTAGTGTTGTCCAAAGAATGGGAGTTAGAGAGTTCCCCATCTCAAGACAGGGCTGGATGTCCACTTGAAAAAATGCCGCAAATAGGAGTCCCAGATCTGAAGGGGATTGGAAGAGACACCTGCAAGGTCTCTTCCAAATCTGAGATTCTCTGAGTGGGTCCATTCCCAATAATACTGCAGATCATCTTGTGCAGGATTTCTCATAGGGACCTTACCGAGGTCAAATTCTCCAGACCTCTGACAAGTTCTTAACAAACACATCCCCTCCACCTTGAAAGACTACCAAGTTAACTGGAAGTTGATAGCTAGTTCTGAAATATTTTTTCCATGCAATTATTTAAAACATTTGTTTTAAATTTTTTTTAAAGGAAGAACAGAATGAAAAGTGATCAAGCCTACTCCACAGCTTTGTAGATGGTATTCATCAATATTCTAAAATCCATTAAAACAGGTAGATGATGAAAAAATTAATATTTTGCCATTCTTTAAAAAGTCAGAGTTTTAAACTGGGCTTGGTGGCTCAGCCTGTAATCCCGTGCTTTGGGAGGCTGAGGTGAGTGGATTGCCTGAGCCTGCGGGTTCGAGACCCACCTGGGCAACTTGGCGAGACCTCATCTCTACAATAAATCAAAAATTAGCCGGGCGTGGTAGCGTGAGCCTGTAGTTCCAGCTACTTGGAAGGCTGAGGCGGAAGGATCACCGGAGCCCAGCAGGTTGAGGCTGCGGCGGCCGGGAGCAGCCACTGCACTCCAGTCTGGGTGACAGAGTGAGACTCCAACTCAAAAAAAAAAAAAAAGTCAGAGTTTTGAATACAGTCTTAAGCTATACGCACACAAAGACCCTATGAGGTAACATGCTTATGAGGGGGCCTAATAAAGGAATTGAGAGGGAAGAGACCCTAAGCCCAGGGAAGGCTGAAGAAGGAGCTTCTATGAACCCAGACTGATCCAGCACCCCACGTGTGCAGAAGAAACCACCATTCTCAGGGCATTCCTTGGGAAGAGATTTCAGAGATCAGCCGCCACTTGGCACCTGGCACTCAGTCTGCCACCACAAACTGTGGCAACAGGTTGATCACTGACAGTGGAAAATGGTGAAAGAGTGGGGAGGGAATCAGGAACTAAGTCCTGCCAGATAAGAAGATGTGTGTCACTGTCATTGCCTCTGTTCTGAAAACTGGGCAGAGACGTGCTCCTGCCTGCCCATTATTGATCAGCCTACATCCTGAGACTGAGGGGTGAGCTCCACACTCCTCTGGGGTTGATCATCATTGGCCCAGAGAGGATACCCCAAGTGCATGATACCCAGAGAGACAGGGCCAGTGCAGACGCCCAGTCCTCCATTCCCCACAATGGACCATTCACAGAACAATGGGTGTAATTACAGTGGGAGACCTAGCTGCAGAGAAGTAAGGATGAGTGTTGAACTGATCCAGTTCACTTCCCCCAGCAGTCTGCAGGGTGTCTGGCACATGTGGCTAGTGGCCTGATCAGCATGCATGCTGAGAGGATGGAATACAGGTAGGTAAAATGACCACAGAAAGCACGCCTGACTCCACAGACAGCAGGAGGGAGGGTCTAGAGGCCGGAGTCCACTCCCTCCCATGGGGAGCCAAGAGCAGCAGTGCTTGGGACACACCGGCAAGAAAAATAAACCTGAAGTTCCAGAAATGACCATAGAGGAAGCCCAAGGCTCACAGGCATTTTTGGAGTTTTAAATTTTATTTTGTTTTGTGTGTGTGTGTGTGTGTGTGTGTGTGTGTGTGTGTGCTCTCTCTATATCTGTATGTATGTGTTTTGATTTGTCTTGTTCCTTTTCCTTCCTCTTTTTTCACATGTGGGTATATATAAGGGTGAGTGTATCATCTGTTCTAATTTATCTGTTTTCCCCTTTCTTCTTTTGCTTTATCTTCCTTCCTTCTCCCTTCTTTCTCTGTTGTTTTCCTTTCTCTTATGTCATTTTGGTTTCAGGGGGTATACATATGTTCCCACCACATGGACATATTGTGAAGTGATGAGACATGGGTCAGATGGGGCCCATACCCCATTTAGGAAATACTGCGATCTGCAGGTAGCTTCCGAACTTTAGCCCCCTCCCCCATTACAGCTCATTCAAATCTCAAAACTGCAAAAAGACAGCAGTCTTTCATCCCCAGCCTGGCTTAAAAACTGAACAAATCTGGAGACTACCTAGGGACAGATGCAGGGTTTAGCAAACAGAAGTGAAAGCTATTCCCTCTCTCACTGAACAATGAAAGTAAAGAAAAAAGAAAAATCCATCACATATTAAGATAAATCAACAGAAGAACACAGGTAACCCCCAGAGTTCTAAAAAGATAGCACTCAACAATACAGACCTTGAAACTCAAACAATGAAGAGCGCCTGGAACAACTGATCTCAGACTACAAATGCAGAGATCAAGGAAGGGATGGAGAGGATGAATAAGAATCAAGAAAGGCAAGAGGAAAACATTAAAGAATTAATAACAGAGATGTTGGCAATAAAGAACACCCATTAAATAAATTATAAACAGACAAGCATGGAAAGCAGAATTAAACAAGCAGAAGAAAGAATCTCAGAGCTTGAAGACCAAAATATAGAACTAACCCAATCTGTTAAAATCATAAAAAGAAAGCTTAAGAAGAGAACAAAGCCTCCAAGAGATGTGTGATTTTATATATATATATTAGATTAGAAAATATAGTTTATTTAGAAAGTAAATTAGAATGAGAGACAGAGAGGATTCATCTCCACAAGGTAGGGAAGACAAAAATCAATGTGCAAAAGACAGTCACATTTTTATACCCCAACAACAAACAGGCAGAGAACCAAATAAAAAGTGCAATCCCATTCACTATAGCCACAAAGAAAATGAAATATCTTGGCATCTAAACAAAAAAGTGAAAAACCCATATTATGAAAACTACAAAACACTGCTCAAAGAAATCCAAGGAGACACAACCAAATGGAAAAATATCCCATGCTCATGGATTGCAAGAATCAACATTGTTAAGATGTCCATCCTATCCAAGGCAATGTACAGACTCCATGCAATATTAATTAGATTACCAACATCATTCTTCTCAGACCTGGAAATGACAATATAGAAATTCATATGGAAACAAAAAGTACCACAAATAGCCAGAACAGTCCCCAACTTCAAACTTTATTATAAGGCTACAATAATTCAAACAGCTTGGTATTGGTACAAGAACAGGCATACAGACCAATGGAACAGAATAGAGATTCTGGAAGCCAAACCTCAACTTCTCAACCAACTCATCTTTTACAAAACACCCAAAAACAACCACTAGGGAGAGGAGAACCTATTCAGTAAATGATGCTGGGAAAACTAGCTGATCACATGCAGAAGAATGAAAACAGGACTCCTACCCATGATCATACATAAAAATCAACTCCAAGTGGATCAAAGACCTAAACATAAAACCTCAAACTATAGAATCATAGAAAATACAAGAGACACCATTATGCATATTATAATAGGCAATCAATTCCTGATCAAAACCCCAAAAGTCAATGACATAAGAGAAAAGATAGACAAGTGAGATCTCATGAAACTGAAAAGTTTTTGTAAAGCAAAAGAAACCATTAAGAGAGCAGGGAGCCAACTCACAGAATGGGAAAAAGTTTATTTGCCAACTGTTTATGTGACAAAAGCCTAACATCCAGGATTTACAAGAAACTCAAATGTGCCAAAAGGAAAAGTATATACAGCCCTATAAAAAAGTGGGCAAAAGACATGAATAGATAATTATCAAAAGAAGACATACGAACAGCCAACAGATACATGAAAAAAAATCTCAGCTTCACTAATCATCAAAGAAATGTAAATCAAAACCACACTGAGATACCCCTAACTCCAGTCAGAATGGCCATCATTAATAATTCAAAAAACAGAGCCGAGCTCGGTGGCTCAGCCTGCAATCCTGCGCCTTTGGGAGGCTGAGGTGAGTGGATTGCCTGAGCCTGCGGGTTCGAGACCCGCCTGGGCAGCGAGACCTCATCTCTACAATAAATCAAAAAAATCAGCCGGGCATGGTAGCGCATGCCTGTAATTCCGGCTGCTTGGAAGGCTGAGGAGGAAGGATCGCCGGAGCCCAGCAGGCGAGGCTGCGGTGGCCGGGAGCGGCCACTGCACTCCAGTCTGGGCGACCGAGTGAGACTCCAACTCGAAAAAAAAAAAAAAAACAAAAAAGATGCTGAAGAGGATGTGGAGAAGAGGGAACATTTCTACACTGTTGATGGGAGAGTAAATTAGTACAATCTTTGTGGAAAACAGCATGATGATTTCTAAAAGATCTAAAAATTGACGTTCCATACGACCCAGCAATCCCCCTACTGGGAACATACCTGGAGGAATACAAATCACTGTAAAAAAAAGATACCTGTTCATACATGTTTATTGCAGCACTATTCACAACAGCAAAAATATGGAACCAACTGTGCTGCCCATTGAAAGAGGACTGGATTTTTAAAATGTGATACATGTACACAATGGAATTCTACAAAGCCATAAAGAACAAAATTATTGACTTCACAGCAACTTGGATGGATTTAGAATCTATCATACTTAGTGACCTATTACAGAAACAAAGAACTGAATACCACATGTTCTCACTCATAAGTGGACCCTGAACATTTATCATAATACTACAAGAAACAGATTGGGAGTAGTGGGACAGTGCTGGTTTTGGGGGGGTGATATAACATCACTAAGGGTACTTAACCAAGCTAACAGAGGACCAGTTTGAGGCCCAAACTTTACCTGTACATAGACCACTTACATACCTAATCCTGACTTGTACCCCATACCTTTAAAATAAAAAAAAGTTTTAAAAAAAGAAACCTAGCCAGGCTCGGTGGCTCATCCTGTAATCCCGCGCCTTTGGGAGGCTGAGGTGAGTGGATTGCCTGAGCCCGCAGGTTCGAGACCCGCCTGGGCAGGTGAGACCTCATCACTACAATAAATCAAAAAATTAGCTGGGCGTGGTAGCGCATGCCTGTAATTCCGGCTACTCGGAAGGCTGAGGCGGAAGGATCGCCGGAGCCCAGCAGGCGAGGCTGCAGTGGCTGGGAGCGGCCACTGCACTCCAGTCTGGGCGATAGAGTGAGACTCCAACTCAAAAAAACAACAACAACCCCCCCCCAAAAAAGAACCCTAAAGAAAATGAAAAGATAAGCCACAGAGTAGGATAAATCATTTGGAAAACACATAGCTGATAAAGTACTTATGTCCGGAATATATTAAAGAATTCTTACAGCTCAATAACAAGAAGACAAACAATTCAATTTTAAAATGGGCAAAGATAAATGTTAAATATAGGCCAGGCTCGGTGACTAAGCCTGTAATCCCAGCACTTTGGGAGGCCAATGTGAGTGGATTGCCTGAGCCCGCAGGTTCGAGACCCGCCTGGGCAACTTGGCGAGACCTCATCTCTACTACAACAACAACAACAAAAAAAATTAGCCAGGCGTGGTAGTACGTGACTGTAATTCCAGCTACTCGGAAGGCTGAGGCAAAAGGATCTCTGGAGCCCAATGGGTCATGGCTGCGGTGGCCAGGAGCATGCCACTGCACTCCAATCTGGGCGATAGAATGAGATTCCGACTCAAAAAAAAAAAAAGTTAAATATTATATGTTACTCCTGATATGTGAGAGTTAAAGAGTTGATCTCATGGAACTAGACAATAGAAAAAAAGGTATCAGAGGCACCAGAGGCTGGGAAGGGTGTGTGGGTGGGAGGGAAGACGAAGAGAAGCGGACTAATGGGTACAAACATATAATTAGACAAAAGATATATGTTCTAATGTTCAATAACAGAGTAGGGTATATATAGTTAGCAACAATGTCTTAAATATTTCAAAATAGCTAGAAGAGAGGACTTGAAATATTTGCAGCACATAGAAATCATGAATATTCAAGGTTATATATACCCCCAATGCCCTGACTTAATCATTACACATTCTATAAATGTGTATCCCACAAATATGTAAATTATGTATTTTTTAAGTAAAAAGTAAAGGTAAATCTAAAACAAAGCAAAACAAAAAAGCCTGAGATGGCCTGCAGAGAAATGAGCAGATAGTTAAATCAGAACTCAATGAATTGTTAGATTGGAAACTAATGCCCATAATACAGGTGGAATCTGTGATCTATGTGGCGTGGATGTGAGAGAAAATGTTCCTATGCCATGTTCAAGTTATAATGAAGACACATGTTGGGTTTGCAAGGGAAACCACTAGTTCGACATGAGGCTGTCAGTTGACTCTGAGAAACAGGAGGTTTCTCATTTATGATGCTGTGTAAATATCTACATTGGATGAGACTATCTCATATCAAATTGCTTTTTATAGTTCACTAAAAAGAAAATGCCATATTTTGTCTAATCAGTTACAGCACGAGTAGACAAAATGTAGGGTTATAGAGCATGACAAAGGGTGCAAGCTTTATCTAGGAGGCAAAGAACAAGGGCAGATGCTTGCGCTGAGGCTGCTCAAAGAGCCTGGGCCTATGAGGAGACAGGACCTTCTAGAGAGAAGCTGCTTTGATAGAAAGCCCTCACTCCAGAAATCTCTATGTCCCTCACCAGCACCTAAGGGCTCGTTCTTAAGATTCTGACAGCGGTAAACACTTGGAGAATTTAATAAGAGGGGCTGTGTTGGGTAAAGACCACTTTCTGCAAAATTACCTCCATGGTCCAAGTTTTGGATGACTATAGTTTTCCAATCAAGGGGAAGAAAAGTCTAACCAAGAAAATACTAGACCCTGAGGCCAGGAGCAGTGGCTCATACCTGCAATCCCAGCACTTTGAGAGGCTAAGGCAGGAGGATTGCTTAAGGCCCAGGAGTTCAAGACCAGCCGGGGCAACAGAGCTAAGCCCTAAAACACATCTCACTAAAAAAAGAAAGAAAAAGAAAAAAGACAGAGAAACACTAGACTCTGGACCCAGTTGCTGTGACTGCCTTCAAGAGTATGTTCCCCAAACCAGTCAACAAACAGAGTCCCTTCTGCCTCTCAAGTAAGCCTGAGAAGCAGCAGAAGCAGAAACAGAGTAGCCAGTTGGCTGTACCAGCCATAATCATTGACGACACAGAAACGTTCAGTACAGGAAAATTATCAGTGGTTGTAACTGGGGTATGACTATCAGCCAAACAGACCAGAAGTGAATGAGACTCCTGTAGGGCTCACTGGAAGGTTCTTAAGAACCTACAAGCCGGGCTCAGTGGCTCAGCCTGTAATCCCACACCTTGGGAGGCTGAGGTGAGTGGATTGCCTAAGCCTGAGGGTTCGAGACCCACCTGGGCAACTTGGCGAGACCTAATCTCTATAATAAATCAAAAATCAGCCGGGCGTGGTAGCACGCGCCTGTAATTCCGGCTACTTGGAAGGCTGAGGTGGAAGGATCGCTGGAGCCCAGCAGGTCGAGGCTGCGGTGGCCGGGAGTGGCCACTGCAATCCAGTCTGGGCGACAGAGTGACACTCCAATTTAAAAAAAAAAGAACCTACAAATATTTTCTTGTCACTGGAAGGTCACTAGCCCTGGAGATCTTCTGAGTGCTTCTCTGAGATAGAACTGGGGCACGTTCTAGACCCAGCCTAACCTCAGAGGATCAGAGATTGCCATTTCCTCATAACTATCAATCAATCACAATTCTAAAACTAGGGAAGTCAGATTTTAGAATTGCTAAGTTAAACTTATCAACTAACAAAGGACAGTTTCCACTTACCTTAAGATCTCTATGAATTAAGTTGTTTGAATGAATATACTCCACTCCTCTTGTTATTTGTTCAAAGAATTCCAGACCCAAAGCTTTGTCTGGTGTCTTGCCTCTTCTGTTACAGATCCATTGATCCAATGACCCACTATCACAGAATTGCATTTGGATGAAAAGGCACCTAGCCTGTGATCTGGATATACAATTTCCAGTATGTTAAAAGTAACAAATACATTGAGAAAAAACACATTTCTTTTTTTAAAATGATACCTTATCTTCTTAAGAACTTTCAAATTATGTCTCAAAGCAGAAATCTAAATGTAATAAATTTGAATCAAAACTTAATGAACCACCATTAATTTAAATCATAAGTTCCCAGATGTCCAGAGCTTTAATTTGTTTAGCTAATTTATAAAGTATGAGCAGACCCCCCCCCTTTTTTTTTTTTGAGTCAGTCTCACTCTGTCGCCCAGCCTGCAGTGTAGTGGCACGATCAGGGCTCACCACATCCTTGACCTCCTGGGCTCAGGTGATCCTTCCACCTCAGCTTCTCAAGTAGATGGAATTACAGGCATGTGGCACAATGCCCAACTATTATATATATATATATTTTGTAGAGATGAAAACTTACTTTGTTATGCAGGCTAGTCCCAAACTCCAGGGTTCAAGCAATCCTCTCGCCTTGGTCTCCCAAAGTGCTGAGATTACAGGTGTGAGGTACCACGGCCAGCCATGTTTCATATTTTCGTTTTATTGGTTTTTGTTTATGAGTTGAAGTCTCACCCTGTCCCCCAGGCTGGAGTGCAGTGGCATGCTCATGGCAGCCTCTACCTACTGGGCTCAGGCAATCCTTCCACCTCAGTCTTCCAAGTAGCTGGAACTACAGGCACACGCTACCATGCCCAGTTAATTTTTTTGTAGAGACTAGGTCTCGCCAAGTTGCTCAGGCTGGTCAAACCCCTGAGGTAAAGCAATCCTCTTGCCTCAGCCTCCCAAAGTGCTGGTATTACAGTTTGAGCCACCGTACCTGGCCCATATTTCCTATTTTTTAAGAACTAAGTTGGCCTTGATATTAATTTATATTCTTTGTATATATCTTGGCTACAAAACAGAAAGCAGTAACCAAAATCTGCTGGAAACTGAAGTCCTATATGTTAATGATCAGTAATTCCTGACACTGATGATGAAGTTCTCAATGACATGATTTGGAGGTGGGGCTGGTGGCAGGAAACAGTGAGGAATCAGGCCCCACTGGCCTCCAGCTTTTAGTGAGAAGACTGCCCCCAAGAAAGCCTGGTGACTTTCGAGGACAGAGGCCAGCTCTTCAGAATCCCCAGTCCTCCGACAGTGGCTTAACTGATACAGAACATGTGTGATGCAAGGAAGGGGCTGTCCCATCACAGCTCATGGAATTGGGATTTGGGATTATCTTCATGGTCGCCCAGTCTCCCACACGCACCCATGAGTGATACAGTTGAATTCCAAAGAGACCCCTTGACTACACCACACCAATCAGGGACTAAGAGAGGAACAGCAAAGAGACAGCAGCTGAGAAGGGAGTCCCCGGAGGCAGCATCAGATACAACCTTCCTCACGACACAGCATTCACAGCCTGCACTGCAACTGCACACCAGCAAGACTTGACGCTGAACCTGAGATTCTGAAAACAACTGAGGATATAAAAAAGGTTTTTAGGCCAGGCAAAATGGCTCACACCTGTAATCCCAGCACTTTGGGAGGCTGAGGTGAGATGATCGCTTGAGCCTAGGAGTATGAAACCAGCCTGGGCAACACAGTGAGACCTCATCTGTACAAAAAATTTAAAAATCAGCCAGGTGTGGTGATGGCACATGCCTACAATCCTCCCTCAGAGGAAGTTGTAATGATTTATGTGATGATTAAGGGCTATATCCCATGCCTCACACATAGTAAAGGATAGTTTCCTTTCATCCTCTTATAGCTATGAGAATTCCTTTTTACTTGCCTTGCTCCGTGTATGCTGTCCTCAGGATCGTAATCAATTCCTTCCCAACAAGCATAGTAGCGAACAATATTCACATGATTGAGTTCTGCCAGTGCGCTCACCTCACGCTTCACCCTCCTAGTTAGAAAGAACAGGGAACATAGAGTGTCAGTCCACATCCCTGACAACAGTCACAGAACACCTCCTGTGACAGGAGACGGTGATCTGAGTGCCTGATGACACTGCTGTGGTTCCCACTCTGAGTTTTAGAATAAAAGCCAGGACACACACACACGCACACACACACACACACACACACACACACACACACTAAAGTGACCATGCAGAGAACACACAGCTGCTGTCACTCCCCATAATTAAGAATTAGCAGTGACTTCAAAAATTCCAAACGGCAATTTAGAAATCATTTGTGAGATGTAGTATAAGCAGGTATATGAAAACCCAATGGAACTAAATTGTATTCCCTAGTAATATCTAAATGAGTACTCAAAAATAAATAAATGAAAACCCAAATAAAAATCATTTGTAGTAGTCTTTGAAATGCCACTGATGTAATCTTTAATGCTCAATCATACACTCTGTTTTATTTAGACTTGAATTAACATCTTAGGACTTCACAAGCAAACTCCATGCAGGCAGTAGGGCTGCGGAATCCAGGCAGCAGGATGAATTAACCCCAAGGTTTTAAATATAAGGCAAAAATGCACAAAGAGAATTATTTATGCCCAGAAACTGACACAGTGGGAGCCTTTTAGAAGTGTGTTGTCAGATCTAAGACAATTCCATGCTAAAGGCAGTAAATAAATTTGAGATTTCAGAGATGGAGAAGAAGCAAACATTTTACAATTTTATTTGTTTAATTTAAAAATTTCTAAACTATATGATATACAATTTGCAAAAATAAAGAAAAAAATTACTGATACATTGACAACCCTAAAACAATCAGTTATTGTTTTGGATATTTTAGTTTTTTTTTAGTTGGGGGGGGTCTCATTCTGTTGCCTAGGCTGGAGTGCAGTGGAATGATCATGGCTCACTGCATCCTTGATTTTCTGTGCTCAGGCGATCCTCCCACCTCAACCTCCTAAGTAGCTGGGACTACAGGTGTGCACCACCTGGCTAATTGTTTTTATTTTTTGTTGTAGAGATAAGGTCTCGCTATGTTGCCCAGGCTGCTCTCAAACTCCTGGGCTCAAGCAATCCTCCTGTCTCTGCCCCCTAAAGTGCTGGAATTACAGGTGTGAGCCGCTGTGCCCGGCCTGGATTATTTCTTGAAGTCTTTCTTCATATACATTTTTACACATTTATAATTTAGTATATATTTTTTATCCTATTTTTCCACAAAACATGCTATCTTTACAGTTTTCCTCATTGTAACAGAATCTGTATGAACATCATACATAAAGTTTTTGGTTTTTTTTTTTTTTTAGTTGGAATCTCACTCTGTCGCCCAGACTGGAGTGCAGTGGCCGCTCCCAGCACTGCAGCCTCGACCTGCTGGGCTCCGGCAATCCCTCCGCCTCAGCCTTCCGAGAAGCCGGAATTACAGGCACGCGCTACCACGCCCGGCTAATTTTTTGATTTTATTGTAGAGATGAGGTCTCGCCTGCCCAGGCGGGTCTCGAACCCGCGGGCTCAAGCACTCATCTCAGACTACCAAAGGCGCGGGATACAGGCTGAGCCACCAAGCCCGGCTTATATAAAGTTTTAATGTAAGATTTCAAAACATTAAAATGCAGCACAAATAGTATAATGAACCCTATATAGCCTCACCCGGATGAAATAGTTATTGAGTCTTGGCCGATCTACACTCTTCCCACATCCTCACCTTCTTCTGGATTATTCTAAAGCAATTTTCAGTATCAAATCATTTCATGTGAAGTCATTTCAGCATAAAACCTTTTTTTTTTTTAGTTGGGGTCTCACTCAGTTGCCCAGTTGGAGTGCAATGGCACAATCACAGCTCACTGCAGCCTCAATCTCTAGGGCTCAGACAATTTTTCCTCCTCAGCCTCCTGGACAGCTAGGACTACAGGTGTGCATCCACACCTAGCAAAAAAATTTTTTTTTTAATTCGATTGTTTGTAGAGACAAAGTCTCACTATATTCTCCAGGCTGGTCACAAACTCCTTATAACTCTCCTTTTTGATGGCTGTGAGATAGCCATTGATCAGTGGAGAGAACAAAACACATCATTTCTTTATTGAGGGCTATTTTGTTTGTTCTAATATTTCTGTTATAAATGACACTACAATTTATATCTCCTTGTGGCTCAGCCTGTAATCCCGTGCCTTGGGAGGCTGAGGTGAGTGGATTGCCTGAACCCGCGGGTTTCAGACCCGCCTGGGCAACTTGGCGAGACCTCATCTCTACAATAAATCAAAAAAAAATTTGCCGGGCATGGTAGCGCGTGCCTGTAGTTCCGGCCACTTGGAAGGCTGAGGCAGAAGGATCGCCGGAGCCCAGCAGGTCGAGGCTGCGGTGGCTGGGAGCGGCCACTGCACTCCAGTCTGGGCAACAGAGTGAGACTCCAACTCAAAAAAAAAAAAAAAAACAAATCCTTAATTTGAATAATTTTCTTAGAACAGGTTCCCAAACAGGAAATCCTTGGGCCAAAGTGTATAAACATTTTTATGGCTCCATAGAAATACTTCCAAGTATATTTTTAAACATACTACATCAATTTAAAAGCCACTAGAAATGCCCAAGATACTGTACCTTCATCAGCATTACTACCTTTCATATTTTTGAGATAGGGTCTCACCTGTTACCCAGGCTAGATTGCAGTGGTGATCATAGCTCACTGAAGCCTCCAGCTCCTGGGCTCAAGTGATCCTCCTGCCTCAGCCTCCCAAGTAGCTGGACTGCCACACCATACCCAGCTGATTAAAAAAAATTTTTTTAGAGGCATAAACTCATTATGTTGCACAGGTTGGTCTCAAAATCTTGGCCTCAAGTAATCCTCCTTCCTCAGTCTCCCAAGTAGCTTATTATCATTTTAAAAAATCAATTTTATATTTTCTTTTACAAACCCTTGTGTTAGGAAGACTTTCAACAGACCACAGCGAGAAAGCTAATCTATTCTGTACCACATACTACCATTTTAAAAATTGCTGGCTGAGCACGGTGTCTCAAGCCTGTAATCCCAACACTTTGGGAAGCTGAGGTGAGAGGATTGCCTGAGCCCAGGGGTTCAAGATCAGCCTGGGCAACTTGGCCAGACTTTGTCTTTACAATATATCAAAAAACTAGCCGGGTGTGTTAGCAAACACCTGTAGTTCCAGCTACTTGAAAGACAGCGGTGGAAGGATTGCCTGCCACAGCACTCGAGCCTGGGCAACAGGGTGAGACTCTGGCTCAAAAAACAAACAAACAACAACAAAAATTGCTATCTAATGGGGGGAACAACAATACTTCATGCCTGTTAAGTAAAACAACAAAGAAGGAAAAGCCTTGTGTTGATGCCGCATAGGTATGAGGGTCTCTCATGCAAGGCTCTGTCCCTGAGGCAGGAAGCAGGATTGTGTGCCTGGGATGAAGAGCCCCTGGCCCTCCACGCTTGCTTTTCCTTTGCTCTCACCCCTTAGCCCAGGTCCCTTTCCAGCTCCTTTTCTGATCCCTGATGGACCCATCTGGTGAGCTACACATGGTGACAATGGCTGGAGAACAGCAAACAAGACTGGGGAACTGGTGAGCCTGCGACGGAAGACCTCCTTTCTGTGATTTCCTTCCAGAAGGATTTTTGCCACCCAGTGGGAGGGAGAGGACAAATGACACACATAAACATAGGAAGCAGTGTGTTATAATGGGAACACAGTGGGTTGGTATCCCAGTGCAGAGGGGTTCTAAGTCTCCATTTTCTACGTGGGAGATGATGTCCAAAGATGGCCATGCTCAATTCCTTCCCTTTTCACACACATCCACACCTCAATAGTCAAGTAGAGTCTATTTGTCCTCCCTTTGCATCTGAGTAGGCTTTAGTGACCTTTTCAACCCATATAACACGGTAGAGGTGATGTTCTGAAACCTCTCATATTAAGTCAAGAGAAGCCTTGCTGGGCAATCCCTTAGGGTCCCCTCCCACTGTGGGAGCTATTCTGTCTTCTCAATAAATCCTGCTTTCAAAAAAAAAAGAGAAGCCTTGCCACTCCTTCCTGGTCTCTTGGATGACTGGTTGTGGGGCCAATCCTTCTTGAAACCCAACTGCTAAGCTGTGAGAAGCCCAGGCTACATGGAGAAGCCATGTGGAAATGCTCTGGTTGGGAGTCCCAGCAGGACTTCAAGCCCACAGCCAGCATCAACTGCTAGCCAGCCTGGCCTCATCAGGTTTTCAGATGATCCCTGACTGCAGATACCTGCGAGACACAAGTGAGAAGTGCCCAGTTGAGCACAATCAACTCACAGAGCCATGGGTGATAACATTGAATCGCTGTTATTAAGCCACTGCATTTAGGAGCTGTGTATGAGGCAGGACCCAAAAAACCTGGAAATTACATTTTGGAGGACAGGTCCCTTGTAGTACAGGCTTCTCCCACTAGGTAAGCGTTCTAGGAACCCATCAGTATCTGTGTACCTGCTAGCATTGTTTTGAGCGTCTGCGTTCAGCTTCAGTGAGTTTTTTGGAGATTCAACACGTTTGCCCATTTCATGATGGGTGATTTACATGCATACATGGCCACACCACGCTGAGTGTTCAGTAGTGTTTGACCAAATCGGCATGACTTCCATAACCCAACCCTTCCTATTTACCTAATATCACTCACGCAACTTTTTTTCATTTTCCTGGATTAAATAAAGTCCTTAAGGGGAAATATTTTGCCAATGTGGAAGAGGTGAAATAAAAAACAACAGAATCACTAAAAAGCATCAAAATTGATGAGTTCAAAACTGTTTGGAGCACTGGAGAAAGTATTTCAATAGGCGCATTACAATAAACAAAAAACACATTAACAGTGAATTAAGTTTATACATGTAAGAATAAATACACAGTGTTAGCAAATAAATTCCAGGTTTTTTGAGCCCCCCCCTTGTATTATGCACTAATAGACAACCAGTGCAATTACCAACTAGCTTTGATCTGAGACACACCAGCTCACATCTTTGGCTCTTAGTCTCCTCATCTGTAAAATAAGGAGGTGAGAATAGACCCTCTCAAAGGTCACCTTGAACCATGACTAATAGCTTCAGTCTTCAAGACAACCTCCAAAGGATGGTCAATAGTAGAAACATTTTTTATCAAAATAACCACAGTAAAGTGATATCACTTCGCAGTAAGCCAAGCTCCTCTTGGGGGAATGGAATGCTTAAGCAGTACCAAAAAAGAGTAAATGATATACTGACAAAGAGACAAACATGAAACATGAACAGTGCAGGTTCAACCCATCTTCATATTGAAAAATAATAAAACACTGATCATTGCCTCGCTAAGCTATGGTGTGGCCATTGTGCTCTTCAACTATAGCCAGGTCATGTTTCCTGGCTTTGGCCCCCACCCCTACCTTGGGGAGGTGAATCTCCTCTTTTTCTAATTTACTTTTAAATAAACTATATTTTCTAATCTATAAAAAAGAAAAACAATAAAACATGTTACTTACTCATCGAAATATTTAACACGCTTAATAGCATAAGTCTTTCCATCAATTCTGTGTTTTGCTTTGAAAATGTGACCAAATCCACCTAAGCCAATTGGTTCTATTTCTTCAAAATCGTTGACAAACCTTAAAGATAAACACCACTGTTATGAGGTTCACTGTTTTCTCCCTCCCCACCATTTAATATCATTTGAGAAATGGACTGTGTAACAAATATGTGTCTCTCCTGAATAGCCATTCTTGATTCGCAAAGGGTTGTCCCTGCCTCCTGCCTCTGGTCTCACCCCCTCTGCCTCCCACATTGAGTTCAACATAATACTTCACCCCTGGGAATCACAGGCACCTCCTGGCTATTCTAAAGCTGATAAAGGATCCCATCCCAAGCACAAGACATTCCAAAACATCACCACATTGTACTCCACAGCTTCCACCAAGTCCCATAGGAGAAATACACGTGTTATCTGAGCCTGGCCAGGTTTGTAACTCCCTCCGACCTCACACACCATCCTTAGACCCCATCGATGCTACTTCCAGGACACATGGCTGGCAACTGTGCCCTTTTCTCTGTCTTTATCAACTTCACCTCAGTCCACATTTCCCTAGTTAACCCTCTCCCCCACCCTCCCTCATGCCCTGCCCTGCTCCAACCCATGACCCAGGCAGCAACCAGAGGGATGAAAATGGGGTCTGATCATGTCTCTCTGCTGCTGAAACTCACCAATAGCCCACCTCTGCTTGCAGCAAAAATAAAAAGCCAAGTGGCTTGGGAGGTGCCATGTGACGTGCCCCCTGTCTCCCTCAGTAGGCTTGATCCTTGGAGCCGAGCCCTTGCTCACTGTAGGCACAGACATGTCCTTCTGTCTGTCCTCAACACTCACATCCCCTCTCACCTCCACCCTCCCGGTGTCATTCTTGAGGTCTGCCCGCCTCCTGGCCTCATCTTGAAGGCCTCCCTGCAATTGAGAGCTCAGAGAAGCCTCGCCTCACCCTCACTCAAAGTCCAAGTACCCTGCTTCTGTTTCTCTCCCTTGGGAGCTCTGACCAACATCTGTCATGGCAGATTTTTGGGGTAATTGCTTTTTTACTGGCAATCAACCCCATAAAACCCCATGAGCGCAGGAACCGTTTCTACCTGTTTCTGCTACAAACTCCTGTCCAGCACAGTGCCGGTTAAATAAGAGATGCTTGAAGAGTATGTGTTGATTCTTTACTGGTTTAATATCCTCTTTTTTATTTTTTCTATTACTTATTTATTTATTTTTGAGTTGGAGTCTCACTATCACCCAGACTAGAGTGCAGTGGCATGTTTACGGACACTGCAGCCTCGACCTATTGGGCTCAGATGATCCTTCCACCTCAGCCTTCCAAGCTAGAACTACAGGTTTGCACTACCACGCCCAGCTAACTTTCTTTTATTGAGACAAGGTCTCACCAAGTTGCCCAGGTTGATCTTGAATCCCTGGGCTTATGCAATCCTCTTGCTTCAGCCTCCCAAAGTGCTGGGATTACAGGCATGAGCCAAAGTGCCCTGCCTTCTTTACTGTGCTTTAAACTTATATGCAATGCTCTCCTGTTGCAAAGGTCTCCTGTGTTTTAGAGATTTCATTAAAACCCAAATGTATTGTCTACAGCAGAGGAACCCTTTTTTTTAGTGAAATCTGGCAGGGAGCTAGATAAATGAAAAACAGATTTAAGTGGATCAATTCTGAATCCTGCAGAAGTACTTTTTGTTGTAATCACTGGTTTACAGAAGTACCCACCTTCAATATGAATGACTTCCATAGATGTTAGAGAGATCCACATTTATCACATCCCACTGGATTTGTCTAAATCTTACTTCATCAACAGACAATGATCCTTGTTGGGCTTGATTGTGCTACAACATTTAAACTACTCAGGAAGGAATATAATTTAACCTTATAACAGGATCTTAAGAAACTTCAGCTGAATGAACAAACATATTTTCAAACAAATACTATTTCACAGTTCCAACTTACCTTATGTCCACAGTATCCATTTTTTCTTTCCTCTCAGAAGGGTAAAAACAAGGTGCCAAATATCTAAAAATTAAGAAAAGAATGTAAAACTCAGATAAAACTGAAATCATCAGCCTAGGCAACATAACGAGACCTCGTCTCTACAAAAAGTTTTTTAAATTAGCCAAGTATAGTAGCATACACCTGTAGTCCCCGTCATTTTGGAGGCTGTAATGGAAGGATCGCCTGAGCCCAGGAAGATGAGGCTGCGGTGAATCATGATCATGCCACTCTAGCCTGGATGACAGAGTGAAACTCCGACTCAAACAAAACAAACAAACAAAACCCTGAAATCAAATGTCACTTGGTTAGGGTAGGTTATATGCCTGACATTAGGAATTTTGTATTTTTGGTCAACTAAGCATATCAGGGCAGCAAGTGTTAACCTGTTTCTTTATAAAACTATACAGCTGGGTGTGGTGACGCATGCTTGTAGTTCCAGCTACTTGGAAGGATGAGGCGGAAGGACTGCTTGAGCTCAGCAGGCCGAGGCTGTGGTGGCCGGAAGCATGCCACTGCCCTCCAGCCTGGGTGACACAGTGAAACTACTACTCAAAAAACAAAACAAAACTATATACACTTATGGTTCTTCTCTTATTATTCTCATCTCCTTCCTAGTTCCTTTCATCACCCTGTAGCACTAATTCTTGACGTGCCACCAGCCTCCCTTTTCTTCCTTCAGGCTCACAGCCGTGGGAGGCACATCTCCTTGCAATTGACCTAAAACCAAACATATCCAAATTGTTATCTCAGGCCCTCAAGTCTTCCACATCCTTGACACCATCAGCCACGATTCCTGGCTGCATTCCGTTAAAAGGAGCAATCTCTGTTCAGTTCCAATCCATCCTTCACCCTCCCTTCCGCACACTTTGGTTTACTGCTGATTTTCTCAGTAACTCCCAAGCTCTAGTTCATCCATCCTAATCAACAGTTCCCCTAAATCCTGGTGTCTTCACAGTCTAGAGCTACACCCATTCCTTCTGATACATGGTATTTGTTCATTTAACTCAAACTTGAAGGACAAACAGCTCCCTGCTCTGACATTGGTGGGCAGTCCTTCTACGCACATGGTTGCTGCCATCACGACCTCAGTGATGGGACGATGGCCACATCCTTCAAGCAGGGGCACTCTGTTCTCTCAGGCATCCCACAGACTAAGCCATCCTGATATACCTCAGAAATAAAGGATGACCTTAGTGTGACCAATTGTAGTGGATGGATCTCACAGCTTTAGCAAATTAACATTTTTATTAAAAATGATAAGTCCAATTGCTTATACGTCATGTAAACTGTTTCATAGAGAATGTAACAAAAGGACAAATATTTCTGGATAATTAGGCATGAAAATAAGCCTGCTTTATTGCTTAGATACAATGTTACAGAAAGAAAAACCGATGACACCTCATCTTTTGGGCTCTTGCTCTGTCGAGTCACGTTGCTCAGAATTCACAGCTAGTCCTGCTAACTGGATATCTGTGCTAACGAGGCCTACGTAATTCTCACGGGATGATCCTTCTGAAATGTCTGCTGTTGTCAGTGACTGAGAACTAACTGCCTACAAAGAAAAACAAGTATAAATGACAACAAAGACGTATCCTTTTATTTTTCTAATAAAGTGACTAAATGAGCAATTTGAAGGATAACTTAGAAGTTACATATTCCCCTATTATATTACCTGAGGAAAAGTGTGACATATTTAACTCCCTCTACCAAAAAAAAATCCCACAAGGATAAGTTTTAACACTAGGAAAAAAAGCACCCATTTTCCTTTTATGGTTTCACAAGAAAAAAATGTCCATTTTCTTAGTTGTCCTTGTAAAGTGATAAAACGCCTTGTTGTGTAGGGGTACTTTGCCGTACCCTCTCTTAATCTCAAAAAACAGGGCAACAGAATTAGGTGAAAAACTGAATTCTGGATCACAGCTTAATGAAAAAAAATGAGATCAGAAACGGTAGCTCACACTTATAATCCTGGCCCTGTGGGAATCTGAGGTGGGAGGATCGCTTAAGCCCAGAAGTTTAAGACCAACCAACTTGGACAACATAGCAAGACCCATTCTATACAAAAAAATCAAAAAAATAAGCTGGGCATGGTGGTGCATGCCTGTAGTCCCAGGTACCTGGGAGGTGGCTGAATGATTGCCTGAACTCAGAGGGTTAAGGCTGCAGTGAGCAGTAACCATGCTGCTGCACTCCAGCCTGGATGATAGAGTGAGACTCTGACGCCCCACCAAACAAACAAACAGAAAAAAACCACACAGCAACAGATATTAATATAAAGCTGTGTCCTGTGTCAGAGTTTAATGAAAAGGTGAACCTAACAGTGTTATGTCTACCATTGTTATCCATATTCTCTTTTTTCTAATCTGACAAAATCTTATCCAAAGTTTTTCTACTTTATTAATCTTGTCGAAGAGCTAGCTTTTGGTTTTATTGATCTTCATTATTATTTCTTTGTTACTTTTACATTAATTTTGCCATTGTTATTGTTTTCTTCTGCTTTGACTCTGTTTAATCCAACCTTTTGACTCAGTTCTAGGGCTTTCATAATTACGTGTGCAATAATGCTTGATTTTTTTGGTTTTGATTAGAGGGATGATATCATCAAGTTCCAAGTTTTTTTTTTTCTTTTTGAGTTTTTTTTTTCTTTTTGAGTTGGAGTCTCACTCGGTCGCCCAGACTGGAGTGCAGTGGCCGCTCCCGGCCACTGCAGCCTCGACCTGCTGGGCTCCAACGATCCTTCCGCCTCAGCCTTCCGAGTAGCCGGAATTACAGGCGCGCGCTACCACGCCCGGCTAATTTTTTGATTTTATTGTAGAGATGAGGTCTCGCCTGCCCAGGAGGGTCACGAACCCGCAGGCTCAGGCAATCCACTCACCTCAGCCTCCCAAAGGCGTGGGATTTAAATTTTTTCAAAATTGTAGAAATCTAACACAGGTCCTCTGTTGTTTAACATGTGAACAATTTCATGTTGCATATTACAACCATTATCCACTATCTCCTGTAGCTGTGCACAACATGAAACTTTTTTATTTTATTTTATTATTTTATTTTTTTTGAGTTGGAATCTCACTCTGTCACCCAGACTGGAGTGCAGTGGCCGCTCCTGGCCACCGCAGCCTTGACTTGCTGGGCTCCGGCGATCCTTCCGCCTCAGTCTTCCAAGTAGCTGGTACTACAGGCATGCGCTACCATACCTGGCTAATTTTTTTTTTTTTATAGTAGAGATGAGGTCTCACCAAGTTGCCCAGGCGGGTCTCGAACCTGCGGGCTCAGGCAATCCACTCACCTCGAACTCCCAAAGCGCCGGATTACAGGCTGAGCTGCCGAGCCTTGCAAACTTTTTTTATTTTAAAACTTCACATATTTTCCTCCTTCTTTTTAGGTGTCTGTGGAATTTTTTCTTCATCCCTAGAGCTCAGTGTTGGTCTGGGTGATTCTGTTTATTCCTACCTCCATTGAGTTTGTCTAATCTGCAGTTTAATATTTTTTTATTTCATAAACTTTTTTTGAGGTTTTTGCAGGAAAACAAATCAGAGAGACCATGACACCAAGGCTGGTAAGCAGGAAGCTGCATTGATTTCTGGAATGCCGGCGTTGGGCCCAGTGGACTCCAGTTGCAAAGGCTGGGCCCCAATCGCAGTCAGGCCTCAGCTTTTATATGTTTTACATTGGCTTTAGGGGAAGAGGCTTTCCATGGTGGAAAGTTTTGTACCTTTTAATAACAACAAAAGCTTGCAGTTTCAGTTGCAGGTGCTGTGCATGACATGGTGTGCTGCCCCAGGGGCAGTCACACAGGAAGGGGCTTGTGGTTTTAGCTGCAGGTACTGAGCATGGTGTTTTGCATTAACAAAGTGGAACATTCTGACTGTGATATATGTTTTGAAGTGTTTTCTTTAAAAATCCCTGAAAGGACAGACTGAGAGCAAAAAACCATTTTGTTCTTAAACCCTAATGCAATGATGAGAAAGTAGAAGCTATGTTTTGGAGAAATGCCTACTTTAGGTAAAGATTAACCTTGCTGACTTTCTTTTCAGAAACAGACTTTCTGGTGCTGGGCTTCATAAAGGGAGTTCACAAGGTCCTTTTCCAAGCATTGGACAAAAGTGATGCTAATCACAAAACTTGTGATAACAAAATTATGCAGATTGCAGGACTTGTGATGACTCAGAAAGGGGAGCAGATGGGTATTTAATCTTCCAGTAGGTTAGGGCCCTCTGCAGGGAAGTCAAGGATCCCCCGAAGCTGCCCACTGATAATGCATAGGCGATAAAGGGAAATGCACCCTCCATTAGTTCTAAGGAATGTTATTCGGGAATGTACAGGAGCACTGGAATCATCACGCCCTTCTCTACGGGCTGTAATAATGTGGGCGGACATTAGGGAGTCTCTTTGTCACAGGATCTCCAAGGCAAATAGTCATCAAAGAAGTCATGGCAGTCACGCCTACGTGATTGCAGCATCTCCAAGGGAAAGGATTTAACAGGAGCTCAAGGGGGCTACGGGGCCCCATGAGTGTAGGGGGCTACACTCATCTAGAGTGTAGGACCGCTTCCTGTTTGTGGGAAGTGAACTTTTCTCAAATAAATCTTTTCTTCTTTCACCTCTGTGTAAGTTACAATTCTTTGCATTATTTGGGTCTCTGGTTTGCCAGCGCACATCTTCGGCATGCTGGCTCTGGCAGCGCCATGCCCCCTCGCCTCTCCATCCATTCACCGTCACCCTATCCATGCCCTAACATCCCCTACCACAAGGTGGGGTCACAATCTGTCTTCCAGGCTGGAGTGCAGTGGTATGATCACAGTTAATCGAATCTTCGGCCCGGCTCGGTGGCTCAGCCTGTAATCCCGTGCCTTTGGGAGGCTGAGGTGAGTGGATTGCCTGAGCCTGCGGGTTCGAGACCCGCCTGGGCAGCGAGACCTCATCTCTACAATAAATCAAAAAATCAGCCGGGCGTGGTAGCGCATGCCTGTAATTCCAGCTACTCAGAAGGCTGAGGCAGAAGGATCGCCTGAGCCCAGCAGGCGAGGCTGCGGTGGCCGGGAGCAACCACTGCACTCCAGTCTGGGCGACAGAGTGAGACTCCAACTCAAAAAAAAAAAAAATCGTATCTTCGACCTCTTAGGCGCAGGTGATCCTTCCACCTCAGCCTCCCAAGTAGCTGGGACTACAGGCACAAGCCACCACACCTGACTAGTTTTTTAGTTTGTGTAGAGATGAGCTTTCGCTATGTTGTGCTGATCTTCAACTCCTGGGCTCAAGCAATCCTCCTCACTTGGCCTCCCAAAGTGCTGAGATTACAAGTGTGAGCCACTGTACCTAGTCATTTATTTTTTAATCATTTTCTGTTGTAGTATCTTCAGTTTGGGGTTGTTTTTTTTTGTACTATTTATCCTGTTCTCATCTGCAGAGATACCAGTTGCACGTATATTGGTTCTCAATTACCTATCCTCCACACACAGTGGGATTTCTGTATCCAAGGGTTCCACAACCCTGGATTCAACCAATCATGGGTCAAAAATAAAAGATATTATTTGAAGCTTTTTTCTTTGTACTTCTATGTAAAGTTAATAAAGGCATTCTTATGCTAATTTTTAAAATATTTGGAAAAAAAGAATGGCTGCAACTGTACTGAAAATGTGCAGATTTTCCCCCATCATTATTCCCTAAACAATACAGTATAATGACTATTTAAATAGCTTTTGCACTGTATGAGATATTATAAGTAACCTAGAGATGATTTAAAACACAGTCATGTGCTATATGGTGACATTTTGATGAACCATGAACTGCATATACAACCATGGCCCTATAAGATTATAATGAAGCTAAAAAAAATTCCTGTCACCTGGTGACATCATAACCACTGTAATGTCACCGCACAGTGCATTACTCATGTGCTTGTGGTAATGCTAGTGTAAAAAATCTGTACTACCAGTCATATGAAAGGCCAGCACATTATGTACAACACATATTGCTTGACAATGGTAACAAACTGTGTTGCTAGTTTATATATTTACCACAACACATTTTTTATCACTATATTAGAGGGTCCTCCTTATATTTATTTTTTAAAAAGTAAACTGTAAGACAGCCTCAGGCAGGTCCTCCAGAAGATTTTCCAGAAGGCATTGTGATCACAGGAGATGATAGCTCCATGCTGTCATTGTCCCTGAAGACCTTCTGTAAGACAAGATGTGGAGGTGGAAGACCATGATATTGATGATCCTGACCCTGTGGAGGCCTAAGCCCATGTGTGTGTGTCTTGTGTTTAATAACAAAATTTTTAAAAGTAAAATAAATTAATACATAATATTTTAAGTACAAAAAGCTTACAGAATAAGAACAGAAAAAAAGAAAATATTTTTGTTCAGCTGTACCATGTGTTTGAAGATAAATGATATTACAAAAGTCAACATGTTAAGAAAAATTAGGACATTTATGAAGTAAACAGTTACAGTAATCTAAGGTTAACTTATTGAAGAAAAATATTTTTAATAAAATATATAGCCTCAGTGCATCATGTTTATAGTCTACAGTGGTGGAGTAGTGTCCTAGGCCTTCACAATCACTCACCACTCACTGACTCACCTGAGCAACTTCCAGCCCTACAAGCTCCGTGTGTGGTAAGCACCCTACACAGGTGACCCTCTCCTATCTCCTTATGCTGTCTTTGTACTGTACCTTTTCTGCATTTACCCATGTGTAGATACATGAATACTCACCTTTGTGTCCCAGCTACCTGCAGTACTCAGTACAGTAACATGCTACACAGGTGTGTAACTGCAGCAATAGGCTAGACGGCAGAGCCCAGGTGTGTAGTAGACTCTACCATCTAGGTTCAGGCAGGTGCACTCTATGATGTTCAAGCAACTATGAAATCACCCAATAATGCATTTCTCCGAATGTACCCTCCTGGTTAAGCATCACATAACTGTCTACGGGAGGGCGTGCATGAACGATACACATATACTGTGACATTTTAGATAAGGGCCTTGAGCATTCGGGGATTTTGGAGTCCACAGGAGTCTGGAATGCATTCCTGTGGGTACCAAGGAACAACTGAACATCATTCTCTCTACAATCACTTCCATCTCTTTTTCCCTTTCCACGGCTGGGGAGACCCTCCTTTATACGACCCATCTCAGGCCCCAAACATTCAGAGACTTTCTTTCAGAAGCTTCCTTCCTCTCTAATAAAATACACAATAAAGTCATTGCTCCAAGATTTTTGTGTTTCCAAAACTCAACTGGTCAGTGAAAGAAGGAAGCCCTTCTTCCTTAGCTCTGTGTTCTGCCTCCACTGAGTGCCAAGGACAAGTCTGTCCACCTGCTTAAGAGGGTGTGAAGGCTGCAGGCAGAGAATTAGAAAGTTGTACGTTGAGAAGAAGGTTGAGAAGATATATAAGTGAAGCTTATGAAGTTCCGACGGATTTATCTGAATGGAAATAGATTCCACTACGAAATCCCAAAAATTAGCACTCTGTAGCCGGGCCCTTGGGCAACGATTGCAACTCTCCAGGCAAGAGATATGTAGCCAAAGATTATTCTGCCACTCTGCGGGTATTTCAGGCCTCCTGATTTTGGGTCTGTCGGTCAACCACTGAGAGACTTCCCGTTTTACACTAGAATCTGCTCCCTCTCCCCCTCCCTCCCTCGACACTGCAGGAACGTATTTGTTATTGCACGGATACAAATTCTTCAGGGGAAGAAAAATTTTACAGTTTCCACCGCGCACCACGACCCGTTCCCGGATCTGAGAAGGCCCCGACCTGGGACGGCGCTCTCCGAGCGGGCCCTGCGGGGCGGGGGGCCTCCGAATTCGCGTCCGCATCCCGGCTGGGCAACTGCCGCCCCGCGCCCTGCGACCCCCAGGCCCCGATCACTCTGCGCCCTCTCCCGGCCCGGCTCATCCCGTGTCCCGGTGCTCCGCGACTAGCCCACTTGACGCCCCCTGCAGACCCCGCATCCCTCGCGCGACCCCTGGGCTCACGGTCACCCCGAGCCCCGCTACTCCCCACACTCCGTGCCCCTCCGCTCCCCCGCAATCCCCGGGCTCCAAGGTCGCCCCGTGTCCCCCCGCCCCGCGCTCTTGCTCCCCGGTGCTCTCCGCTCACCTTGCACCCAGCTCGCCCAGCGCGGCCGCCGCCAGACTAACTCTGAGCTGCGGGCGCCGCTCACACTCGGTTTTGAGTTCGCGCCGACTCCGCCCTCTCTCCCTTCGAGCCAATCCGGGATTTCATCTGAGTGGGAGGTGGGTGTCATCGCCCTGTTTTTCCGTGGGAAGCATCTGAGTGCCCAGAGGACACGGGCAGGATCTGATCCAGAGGGGATGGTTTACACCAGCGGTTTCCCCAACCTTTTTGGCATCAGGGCCCGGTTTCGTGGAAGACAATTTTTCCAGGGATGCAGGGGAGGGTTGCTCTCGGGATGATTCAGGCGCATGACATTTATTGTGCACTTTACTTCTGTTATTATTATTATTACATTGTAATATATAATGAAATAATTATATAACTTACCATTAAAAAAAGAGAGAGACGCTGACAGGTGGTAAATAAAATAATGGGCGGGCCGCCGCTGATGGGACGGGAGCTGCTGCTGTGCAGCCCGGTTACCAACAGACCACAGACCGGTACAGGATTACCGCCCGGGGGTTGGAGACCCTCGGTGTATACAACAAGAGAATTGCAATATTTCACTGTTTATCAGCAGGAACCCAGGACATAAGCAGGGAAGTGATCCTGAAGTCTGTGTGCTGGCTCTGGCAGGAGGAGGACTTGAAGTGTCCTCAGTTGGTTTCTATGACCTGAGCCCAGTGCAGCCCACATTAGAAGAAACTGCAAAAATCCGTATGCTAATAAACTGCAATAATCAAATATAGGGGGGAAAAAAGGAAGAAAGAAACTGCTGTGCCAAGAGATCAAAAATACTTTGGAGACCTGTGCTCACACCTATAATCCCAGCATTTAGGAGGCTGAGGCCAAGATAACTTGAGCCCAGGGGTTCGAGACCAGTGTAGGCAACAGCAAAATCACATCTCTACAAAAATAAAAAACTAGGCAGGTATGGTGGCACGCTTGTAGTCTCAGCAACCCGGGAGCCTGAGGCAGAAAGATCGCCTGACAGGAAGTTGAGGCAGCAGTAGTGGTGTTTCTGCTACTGCACTCCAGCCCAGGAGACACTAACTCAAAGAATGATAGTCCCTACTTTAAATATTTGGGGTATATACCTAGAAGTGGAGCTGAACCCTATGATGTTTCTATGTTGAACCTTTTTAAAAAAGCAGGATTTATTAAGAGGACAGAAAAGCTCCCACAGTGGGAGGGGACCTGAGGGGGTTACCCTATGTTGACCCTTTTGAGGAACCACCAAAGTGTCACCAGTCCTCAGTCCTTGCCGCGTGGCCCACTAGTGGCATTTGACACAGTTGTTCCTTCCCGTCTCCTTCTTCCCCTATCTTAGCATGGACTTCTGGACAACCAGCCCTCCTGGGTTTCTTCTGTTCTCACAGCTACTGCCCTTCTGATTCCCAAACTGGTGCTCCTTCACCTCTTTTCTCCTAGAGAGTTCCGGGTCCCGGGGTCCTTAGACTTCCCCTTCACCCTCACCCACCTCCAGGTTGATCACCTCCAGGAGTGGGCCTTTAAATTCCACTTACACCATGGTGCTTCTCAAAGTCAGCCTCCACCAGGGACTCTTTCCTGAACTCCCCACAGCCTCTCCAACCTGCTCCCTCCCAAAATGCTCTCGACTCTGCCTCTTCTGCTGCCTTTGCCTGGTCAGTTCCTACTTCCTACAGATCCCAGCTTAAGGTCCCAGACACTCTTTCACAGTTTGTCCTTTTATTAAAGTGGCTTATTAGCCAGGCTGCTGTGGTTCATATTTGGAATCCTAGTGCTTTAAGGTCAGGTATCTGAGACTAGCCTGGATAAATACAGCCGGCTTCATCTCTACAGAAAAAACAAACAAAAAAACACTTAAATAAAAATAAAAAATTAGAATTGCTTACTTAGCCAATGATTTTCAAAAATAGACCATGAATTACAAGAAGGAAGAGACCAGGCTTACATAGGGCTCAACAATAAATGAATACCAAAGAATGTCCAGGTCCCTCTCCATGACTCCTCACCGGTCGCTCTCTAAACTCCTAATGTAACATCGGCATCCTCTGTCTACCCGGCAGTCTCCACTCAACTATAGGATCAACCCAACCTTCTTGGAAGCTGGAGGGGCAGCAGGCAGGTGGCCAGGGGCTGCCTCTTACCTTGCCCCACCCTCATCACAGCCCTAACTCCTCTTTAGCTCATCAATTAGCTCTTTGGAGAGAAGATTCAATGTCTTATTCATTCTCCTAAAACGAAATCTCCATCATAGTCCCTAACAAATCTCACGAATGCCCAGAAAGTACTTCAGCTGTGCCTCCATTCCTTCCGACAGACTAAAATCCTCCTGTGGGCTGAGCCCCTATCAGGGCCTGCACAGGGCTTAATGGAGAGCACGCATACAATGAATATCTGATTAAAAATGAATAAACCACAGTTTGAGTGTTTTAGATGTTCAGGTTCAAACAAGCAAACTGAAGAAAAAACACAATCTGCCCAAGAATCTAACTTCCTCAGTGTCAGCAGAGAACTTGTCTATTAGCTTCTGCCTGGCAAGACATTTTTAATAGTAAAGAAAAGATGGGCAGGCCAGGTGCTGTGCTACGCCTGTAATCACAGGATTTTGGGAGGCTGAGGCAAGAGGATTGCTTGAGGCCTGGAGATTTTGACCAACCTGGGCAACATAATGAGACCTAGTCTCAGGAAAAAAAAAAAAATCAGCTAGATGTGGTGGTGAGCTGCTCTGGTTTCTGGCACTGGATGAAGATCAGGTTAAAGGGGGGATCTGCCCATGCAGGTATCAATATCTAGGACAGGTGCTCTTTAGGAAGAAACAGTGGCTTGGCTGTGGGCAGAAACAACAAGGAAGCCAGTGCCGCCAGAGTGGAGGGTGAGAGGTTCTGGCTGTGGGCTTCAGTCCAGTTTCTAGAATTCTGATGAGACCGGGAGGGAGCCACAGGGGAGGTCACAGCAGGGGAGGGTCCAGTTGTGACTTCAGGGAACACCAGCTGTTGAGATCATCCTGCCACTCTGCGGGTATTTCTGGCCTCCGGGTTCCGGTCTGTCTGTCCATCAGTTGGGCCTTCCCTTTTTACACTGGAATTCGCCACGCCCTCCGCCCCCTCTCCCCAGACGCTGCGGGGACTTATTTGTTATCTGCACTGATAAAAATTATGCGCGGGAAGAAAGATCTTTCTGTTTCCACCCTGCGCCAAAACACGTTCCCGGATCCAGGAAGGGTCCCGGCCTGGGATAGCGCCCTTAGGGCGTGCCTTGCGGGACAGGGGGTTCCGAAACCGCATCCCCGTTCCAGCTGGGCACCTGCCACACGGCGCTGCCACACAGCGCTGCCACACAGCGCTGCCACCCCGCCCCCTGCGCGCTCCAAGTCCCCGTTCACCCTGCGATCCCCAAGCCCTAATCACTCTGCCCCCTCCCCGGGGCACGGCTTTCCGAGTCCCCGCCCCGCCCACGTCCTACTCACACAGCGCCCCCCACATCCCCGTAACTCGCCCACCCGGTGTCGCCAACCTCGCATCCCTCGCGCGATCCCCGTGTTTCACGGTCACCCCGCGCCCTTTGCGTCCCCGTGTTCTCCGCTCACCCCGCATCCTACCTACGCTGGGCCCTCCCTGGGGTCCGGCTCACCACGCGCCCCGCCGCCCACTCACTCAGTGCCCTCTCCCAGCTCCCCCGCGACTCTCCCACCCGGCGCTCCCTGCTTAGTCCGCGTCCTCACGCGATCTTCTTGCTCCAAGATCGCCCCGTGACTCTTACCCCACGCTCTGCGCCCCGCTCACGCAGCGCTGTCCACGCCAGCCGAGTTCCGAGCCCCGGGCGCCGCTCACTCCCGGTTTCGAGCCCCCGCCTTCCCCCACGATTCTGCCGATCGCGCCAATCCGAAATCGACCCACCCCCTGCGCGCTCCACGTCCCGCGTTCACCCTGCGAACCCCACGCCCGGATCACTGCGCTCTCCCCAATGCTGGCTCGTCCCGCGTCCCCGCCCCCTCTGCCCCCAGATAAATTGTAGCATTCCCCGCCATGCCCAGAGCGCTCCCCGCCGCCCCCAAGGCCCCGTACGTCCCGGCCTTGCCGGGGAGGGTCCTCGGAGCAGAGGGGACACCGCGGGACCAGCCTCTGGGATGGAGGATCCCATCCGCTTTTTACCTGGGTGATGCTGGGAGGTGGGTGTCGTCGCCCCGTTTTTACAGCAAGAAGAAACAATGACCAGAGGACATGGACAGGATCTGATCCAGAGGCGATGGTTCACGCGAGCGGTCCCCAATCTTTTTGGCGTCAGGGTCCGATTCTGTGGAAGACACGCGCCCCGCCGCCCACGTCCCATTCACTCAGTGCCCCTCCGCTCTCCCGCAGCTCGCTCACCGGGCGCCCCCAGCTTACTCCGCATCCCTCACGCAACCCCGGTGCTGCAAGGTCTCCCCGTAACCTCTTACCCCGCGCCCTGCGCCCCGGTATCCAGCTCTGTCTCGGCCAGCCGAGCTCGGAGCTGAGTTTTGAGTCCCCGCGGGCTCCGCCTTCCCTGCTGATTCTGCCCATCGCACCAATCCTGGATCGTCCCAAGCCCCGCGCGCTCCCCGTCCCTCTGACCCCCACTCCCTGCATCACTACGCAACCTCCGGTGCCCGGCTCACCCCACCTCTCCGCCCCCTCCACCCACCCAGAAATTGGCGCCACGGCCAGGAGGAAGCTCGGAACATTTCCCGCCAGACCCAGCACGCTCCCCGCCCGCCCTGGGCCTGGCACATCCCGGCCTTGCCAGGGAGGGTCCTCGGAGCAGAGGGGCCACCGCGATGAAGGGTCCCTCCCTTCACAGGGATGGAGGATCCCATCTGCTCCTCATCAGGGTGGTGCTGGGAGGTGGGTGTCATCGCCTCGTTTTACGGTAAAAAGAAACTGAGTGCCCAGAGGACATGGCCAGGACCTGATCCAGAGGGGATGGTTTACGCTAGCGGTCCCCAACCTTTTTGGCATCAGGGACCCATTTTCTAGAAGATAATTTTTCCACGGATGGCCGGGAAGGGATGGTTTAGGGATGATTCAGTCGCATAACATTTATGGTGCACTTTATTTCTATTATTATTAAATTGTAATACATAATGAAATAATTATACAACTCACCTTTCTTTTAAAAAAAAAGAAAAAAAGAGGCGCTGAGAGAGGTGGTAAATAAAATAACAAGCAGGCTGCCGCTGCTCTGACATTGGCAGCTGTGCTGCCCAGTGCCTAACAGGCCACATACGCGTCTGCGGCCCTGGGGTTCGGGACCCCTGGGGTATACAGTAAAAGAATTGCAAGACGTCACTAATGTTTATCAACAGAACCCCCAGGGCATGAACTTGGAAGTGATGCTGAAGGGAGCATGAAGAAAGTGCCTGCACTGGCTCCAGCAGGGGGCACAAGGGAACAGCGTCCTCAGTAGATTTCTAGAACCTGAGCCTTGCTGAGTAATACAGATGCCGAAATCAAAAATACTCAGGAAGTCAGGCCGTGGCTCATGTCTATAATCTCAGCACTTTGGAAGTCTGAGGGGGGAAAATTGCTTGAGTCCAGGAGTTGGAGACCAGCTTAGGGAACATTTCAAAATCTGGTCCAAAAAAAAATTAGCGAAATATGGTGCAACACATCTGTATAGTCTCAGCTACTTGGGAGGCTGATGCAGAAGGATCGCTTGGGCCCAGGGATTGGAGGAGCAGTGTGCTGTGACCATGGCAGTATGCTCAGCGTGGGCGACAGAGTGAGAACCTGATGACAGAGAGAATGAATGAGAATGGTGGACAGCTGCAGAGTTTGGGAGGGCAATGGTGTTTGGGCTCATTCAAATCCACCCCCCATTCCCAGGGCTCCATTCATTCCCCATCAAGCCCTCAGTGCTCACAGGAGAGGCCTGGAGAGGCTGCCCATTAAGTCCATATTGTAATTCTGCTCCCTGCAGCATCAGACTTTGCACCTGACTTTTACAGCACCAGCTGGGAGGCCATAGGAATGAGGGGTATTTCCGGTGCTGTCACAAAAGCTTTGTCCTCTGACCACGCTTGAGCCTGGCATGTATTTTCTTGAAGCTCTCTGGGCAGTTTGGAGGCTCGAGAGGCCAGAAAATGTGTCCCTGCCACTGCCAATGAATGTTGCCTCCACAGTCATCTGCGACCATGAATCGGATGCATGGACTCCTGCACTCACTCACCATGGTCAGAGCTTCCTTGTCACCTGGAAATGCCACCGAAAACTGGCTCTGCTAAACCTCTCCCCAGTGCTTCACATTTGGGGAACTTAAACCACTCCAGGGCCTGAGCTACAAAGAAAATGTAGACTGTAGTTGTCGAAATCCTGTGATACATACAGAGAGAATGTGGAAGAAAGGAGAGCGTGGACTGCAAGAGCACACTATTTCGTGGCTATTTGAGGTCTGTCTTGGGACCCCTCCTCCCTCACCCCTGCTGAGATGTTGACTCCTGCTTCTAATTCCAGCTCCACCGCCTGCTGGCTGTGTCACCTAACTTCCCTGTGCCTCAGACCTCCGTTTTCTCATCTGTTGAGTGGGGACAGCAATGGCCCTTACCTCCCAGTATTGTGGGGATATGTGCATTGAACTGGATATGACACGAGGCAAGCCCTCAACAACCTTCCCCCACTGTGGCAGTGAGTCAGTGTGACTCTGGGGGTGTGCCACAACTCATCGGGCGAGACGACTTCTGGTCAATCAGCGTCTGCTGGCATTGGACTTTGGTAGGAAGCTCCCTAACTGCAGGACCGGCCTGCTGGTGCCGGTGCAGTAGCAGGCAAGTGTCTGTCGATGAACAGATGGGCGCGTGGGAACACATTGAAGGGCCATTACGCCCCCCAAGCCTCTACCTGCAACCGTGAAAGGCTGAGGGAGCCACCGTGTGGACGCGGCCGGGGGCGCTTTGGCCTTCAAGGCCTACGCTTGAACCGAACCCTGGCTGGGTTTGCAAACCCTGGCGGCGGCAGGATCCCAAGCGCGTTTATTTACTCGGTTTCTTTTTACTGTGAAATGGGCCGATGACACCCACCTCCCAACACTACCCAGGTGAAGAGCAGATGGGACCCTCGATCCCAGAGCCCGGTCCCGCGGTCCCCCTCTGCTCCGAGGACCCTCCCCCGCACGGTCGGCAACTGTCTCGGAGTCCAGGGCTGCGGGGCCCTGGGCGCGGCTGGGACCCGAAGCTCTCCGGCCGGGCGGCGGCGCCAACTTCCCCCAATCCCGGGGCCGGTGCGGGATTGACGCGAGCGGCCAGCGGCGGGAGGGAAGGCGGAGCCTGCGGGAAAACGAAACCGAGAGTGAGCGGCGCTGGCGGCGCGGGGCTCGGTCGGCTGCAGCCGCGAGCGGGTCGAGGGGTGAGCGGGGCTCGCGGGAGTCGCGCGAGGGATGCGGGGGGCGCGGGGTGAGCAGGGGAGCCAGGGTCGCGGAGTGACGGGGCGCGGGAGGCGCGGGATGGGCGGGGTCTCGGGTCTGGGGGCTCGTGAGCGGGGATCGGGGGACGCGGGGTGAGCAGGGGTGCGATGGGCGAGTGGTGAGCGTGATCCTGAGATGGGGGGGCGCGAGTGAGTGGGATGGGGGATTAGGGCGCGGGGGTGAGCGGGGCGGGGGTCGAGGCGCAGGGCCCGGGGGTCAGAGAGCGCGGGGTAAGTAGGGGCGCAGGGTGAGTGGGGTGCAGGGGGCGCGGGGTGAGCGGGAGAACTGGGGGTCGCAGGGTGAGCGGAGCGCAGGGTGAGAGGGGGCCGCGGGGTGAGCCGGGGCTCAGGGGGTGCAGGACGATCGGGGGTACTAGGGGTCGCGGGTTCCGAAGGGCGGAGGGCGCAGGATGGGATGGGAGGGAGAGGCGGGACAAGCAAGTGTTGAGAGGCGGCAGGTGCCCGGATGGGGCGGCTGCGTGGGGGTCCGCTCGAGGAGGGGCGCGACAACCCTGTGCCCCAGCCCGGGGACCCAAACTCGGATCCGAAGTCCCCGCCCCCGCTAGGCCGGTGCGGGAGCGCTGTCCCAGGTCTGCAGCCCATGTGCGGATCCCTTCCGGGTCCGGGAAAGGGTCGTCGCGCTCAGTGACGACTGAAAGCTTTTTCTTCCCGCTAATAGTTTGTGTCAGTGCAGGTAATGTATCTCCCGGCAGCCTCTGGGGCGGAATGGGAACGGATTCCGGAGGCAAACAGGGAGGCCCAATGGCTGGACGGATAGGCAGGAAACCAGGAGGCCTGAAATACCTACACGGTGTCTACGTGATCTCTGGCTAGAAATCTCTTGCCTGGATTGTTGCAATAGTTTCCTCGGCTGTGCCCCCTCACCCCACCCCACCCTACCCCAAACCTCTTCTCTGCACCTCAGCAGCTGGTGTTCCTTGAAGTCACAAGCAGACCCTCTCCTGCTGTGACCTCTCCCTGGTTCCCGGTCTCATCAGAACCCTGGAAACTGGACTAGAGCCCACAGCCAGGGTCCCTCGCTCTCCACTGTGGCCACACTGGCTTCCTTGCTGTTTCTGGGGACAGCCAAGTAACCACACTGGCCTCAGGCCTGTCTTTGCACTGCCTGTTTCTTCTGAAGAGCTCCTGCCCTGATACCTGCATGGACTGATCCCTCCTTTATCCTGCACTTCTTCCGGTGCCAGAAATCAGAGCATCCCACCACCACATCTAGCTGATTTTGTTTTAGGATGTTTTGTGGAGAGTAGGTCTCACTATGTTGCCCAGGTTATTCTCAAACTCCTGTCCTCAAGCAATCCTCCTGCCTCAGCCTCCCAAAGTGCTGGATTACGGTTGTGAGCCACAGTGCCTGGCCTGCCCATGTTTTGTTTACTACTAAAAAGGTCTTGCCTGGTGGAAGCTAACAGAGACGCTCTCTACTGTCACTGAGGAAGTTAGAATCTTGGGCAGATTGTGCTCTTTTCCTTCAGTTTGCTTATTACCTGAACATCTAAATTTTAGTCAGATACTAGTTGGATGCATGCTCTATGTGAAGCCTTGTGGGAACCCAGATGGGGGCTCCGAACACAGGGGGCTTGGAGTTCACTGGAAGGAATGGAGGTACAGCTGAAGTAATTTCTGGGCATTAGTGAGATAAACAAATGCCATTTGTTAGGGACGGTGATGGAGGCTGACTTTTTAGGAGGCATTGAACCTGCTCTGCAAAGAGCTAACTGATTAGTTAAAGAGCAGTCAGGGCTGTGATGAGGGTTGGGTACAGTGGAGGGCAGCCCCTGCCAGCTGTTAGCTGCCCCTTAGCATCTAAGAAGGCTGGGTTGATCCTATAGTTGAATGGAGACTGCTGGGTAGACAGAGGATGCAGATGTCACATTACAAGTTTAGTGGGGGAGGGGGGACCTGGAGATTCTATGATTCATTCATTATTGAGCCCTATTATATGTCAGGTCCCTTCCCTCTTGTAATTCATGGTCTGTTTTGGAAAACAAGTAAATGAAATAAGCAATTTTATCCTCTTATTTTTTAATTCACTTATGTATTTATTTTCGTAGAGACAGGGTCTGGCTATATTGTCCAGGCTGGTTTCAGACTCCTGACTTGAAGCGATCCTCCTGTCTCTACCTCCGAAGGCGCTAGGATTTCAGGTGTGAACTCTGCAGCCCAGCCAATTAGCCATTTCAATAAAGGGGACAAAAGCCGGGAAAGAGTGTCTGGGACTTTGAGCTGGGATCTGTAGAAAGTAGGAGGTGACCAGGCAAAGGCAGCAAAGGGGCAGAGCATTTCAGGAGGGAGCAGGTTGGAGAGGCCGTGGGGAGTTCAGGAAAGAGTCCCTGGTGGAGGCCCACTTTGTGAAGCACCATGGTGTACATGGAATTTCAAGGCGCGCACCTGGAGGTGATTACTAGGGAAGGGAGTGAGGGTGGAGAAAGGGAAATCTAAGGACCCCGGGACACAGCACTCTCTAGAAGAAAGGAGGGGAAGGAGCACTGGGAAGGAGTCAAAGGCTAGTAGCTTATGAGAATGGAAAACACCCGGGAGGGTTGGCTGTCCCAGAAGGCCACGCTAAGAAAGGGGAAGAGGGAGACAGGGAGGAAAAGCCGTGTCAAATGCCACTCGTGGGTCACGTGGCAAGGACTGAGGGCTGGAGACACTTTGGTGGCTCCTCAAAAGGTTAAACCTAGAATTATCATAGGATTCAGCTCCACATCTAGGTATATACCCTATTTGAAATATATTTGAAAGGAGAGAGTAATTAATATCTTTCAGGTGAGTGTCTCACTTTTTTGCCCAGCCTGGAGTGCACTGGCATGATCATGGTTCACCACAGCCTTCATCTCCTGGGTCAAGCAATCCTTCTACCTCATCCTCCCAAATAGCTTGGACTACTGGTGTGCCACCAAACCTGGATAATTCTTTTATTTGTTTTATTGTTTGTAGAGATGTGATCTCGCTATGTTTCCGAGGCTGGTCTCAAACTCCTGAACTCAAGCAGTCTTCCCTCCTCGGCCTCCCAAAGTACTGGGATTACAGGTGTGAGCCACTGTGCCTGGCTGTAAGTGGAGACATAAACAGATATTATGCATCAGTGTCGATTTCAGCATTCTTCACAATAGTAATTCAACCATCCTAAAACTGATTTCTGCAAAATTCGGAGGGGCTGATTTTTGGCATTTCATAAAGGAATCTATTTCGATTCAGGTAAATCCTTCATGACTTCCTAAATTTCACTTGTCAAATCTTCTCAACCTTTTTTTTTTCAATGTACAAGATTGTAATTCTCTGCCTGCAGCCTTCACACCATCTTAGGTAGGTGGACAGACTTGTCTTTGACACTATGGAAGCAGAGCAGCGCTAAGGAGAAGGGTCTTCTTTCACTGGCCTGTTGAGTTTTGAAAGCAGAAAATCTTGGAAAAATTGGCTTTTTGTGCAGTTTATTAAAGAGAAAGGAAGCTTCTGAAAAAAAGTCTCTGAATATATGTGAGCCTGAGATGGGTGGCTTAAAGTAGGGTCTCCTTACCCCCTTATGTCTCCTAAGCTGCATTGAGAAACTCAAATTAAGTATGTTCTGGTGGGGTGCAGTGACTCACACCTGTGATCTCAGCGCTTTGGGAAGCCAAGGTGGGAGGGTCAGTTGAGGCCAGAAGTTTGACACCAGCTTGGGCAATATAGCAAGACCTCGTCTCTACAAACAATTAAAAAAAAAAATCTAAGTGTGGTGGCCTGCACCTATAGACCCAACAATTCAGGAGGCTGAGACAAGAGGATCACTTGGGCCCAGGAATTGGAGGCTGCAGTGAGCTGTGGTTGTACCACTGCACTCCAGCCTGGTCAACAGAGTGAGACCCTGACTCAATACATAAACAAATAAGTGAATAAATAAAATTCTGTATCACTCATTCAAATATCTCTTCCATTGTAGGTTACTGGAAGAAGAAATGGCCAGTAATCTTTCCCCAGGTTTCTTCATGGAAGAACTAAATAAATATCGTCAGACACATGGAGTAACAGTTACATATCGTGAAGTGACTAAGCGTGGACCTCAAAATGACTTACGGTAAATTGCTATGAAAAAGACAATGGGGCCGGGCATGGTGGCTCAAGCCTGTCATCCCAGCACTTTGGGAGGCTGAGGTGAGGGGATTGCCTGAGCCCACGGGTTCGAGAACAGGCTGGGCAACTTGGCAAGTCCTCATCTCTACAATAAATAAAAAAATTAGCCAGGCGTGGTAGTGCATGCCTGTAGTTCCCACTACTTGGAAGGCTGAGGCGGAAGGATCGCCTGAGCCCAACAGGTTGAGGCTGCAGTGGCAGTGAGCATGCCATTGCACTCCAGCCTGGGCAATAGAGTTAGACTCTGACTCAAAAAAAAGAAAGAAAGAAAGAAACCAACAAACAAACAAAAAGGTGATGGCCTCATAAATGTACATGGGGGGATAAGGCGTGTGGCAGCTCTGGCATAATTTTGAGGTTAGTACATGAGTTCTGTGAGAGTCCCTTTGGCATAAACTGATATCCTCAGATGACTCCAGAGGATCAAGAGGGTAGACACCTTTCTATGCTTCCAGAAGATGTGCCATTCTGCTGTTTGGGGTGAAGGCTTGAATTCTGTATCAAACATGATAGACTCACAACCCAAGGGCAGTAGTGGGAGGCAATGGTGATTAGAGCACTTGTCTTTGGATGGTATAAGAGTGGGAGACTATTTTGTATATATTTTTTTTGTAAACAGGTTTACATTTCAAGTTATAATAGACGAGAAAGAATTCCCACAGGCTGAAGGCAGAACAAAAAAGGAAGCAAAAAATGCTGCAGCCAAATTAGCTGTTGAGATGCTTGCTAAAGAAAACAAGGTGAGTGAGTGCAATTATTTTCTTCCTAGCGAAAGGGAACTCAAAGAGATATTTTATTTTTCTTCCTGTGATAAAATACCCTGGTACGGAGTAAAGCCGTTCGTAGCTTCAAGAGTTTGGTTCAGCCCCTTTCCTTGTCTTTATTTCTGTAGCAGCTGAGTGAGAGGCACACCTGAGAAGTAGTGGGCAGGGCTGTATTGTAGTTATTTAGGGTGTCTGCAGCGGTGAGTACTCTGATGTTGAACATACGTAGAAAGGTGAGAAATATTCTGTGAGAAATGAACTGCCAGGTTCTGGGAGAATCCCTTCCTCCTAACTACAGTAGGGCTGTGGACAGGAAAAAAGAGGCAGAAGTGATTGTGGGGAGAATGATGTTCAGAAGTCCCTCAGTACCCATGGGAATTGGTTCCAAGACTCCTGTGGACACAAAATCCCCGGATGCTCAAGGCCCTTATGTAAAATGGCATGGTATGTGTGTATCACCCACACACGTCCTCGGATAGACAGTTAGGTGTTGCTTAACCAGGAGGATACATTCGGAGCAATGCATCATTAGGCGATTTCATAGTTGCTTGAACATCATAGAGTGCACCTGCCTGAACCTAGATGGTAGAGTCTACTACACACCTGGGCTCCGTGGTCTAGCTTATTGCAGCAGCTACACAGCTGTGCAGCATGTTACTGTACTGAGTACTGCAGGTAGCTGGGACACAAGGGTAAGTGTTCATGTACCTACACATGGGTAAATGCAGAAAAGGTACAGTACAAAGACAGCATAAGGAGATAGGAGAGGGTCACCTGTGTAGGGTGCTTATGACACACGGAGCTTGCAGGGCTGGAAGTTGCTCAGGTGAGCCAGAGAGTGGTGAGTGAATGCAAAGGCCTCAGACACTGCTACACCACTGTAGACTATAAGCACGATGCACTTAGGCTATAAAAATATTTTTCCTTCTTCAATAACAAATTAACCTTAGCTTACTGTAACTTTTTAACTTTAAAAACTTCTTAATTTTTTTTTTTTACATTTTGACTTTTTTATTTTTTGAGTTGGAGTCTCATTCTGTTACCCAGGCTGGAGTTCAGTGGCATGTTCATGGCCACAAAAATTAGCTGGGTTTGGTGGCTCAGCCTGTAATCCCACACCTTTGGGAGGCTGAGGTGAGTGGATTGCCTGAGCCCGCGGGTTCAAGACCCGCCTGGGCAGCGAGACCTCATCTCTACAATAAATCAAAAAATCAGCTGGGCATGGTAGCGCATGCCTGTAATTCCGGCTACTTGGAAGGCTGAGGCAGAAGGATCGCCGGAGCCCAGCAGGTCGAGGCTGTGGTGGCCGGAAGCGGCCACTACACTCCAGTCTGGGCAACAGAGTGAGACTCCAACTCAAAAAAAAAAAAAATTAGCTGGGTGTGGTAGCGCGTGCCTGTAGTTCCAGCTTGGAAGGCTGAGGCAGGAGGATCACCTGAGCCCAGTAGGTCAACGCTGGGTGGCCATGAGTGTGCCACTGCACTACAGCCTGGGCGATGGAGTGAGAGTCCAACTCAAAAAAATAAAATAGAGAATAAAATTTAAAAATTAGCCAGATGTTGTGGAGCACATCTGTAGTCCCAGCTAACTGGAAGGCTAAGGCAGGAAGATCACTTGAGCCTAGGAGATTGAGACTGTGGTGGGCCGTGATCACACCAGTGCACTCCAGCCTGGGTGACAAAGGGAGACCTGACTCAAAAAAAAAAAAAAAAAAAAAGGAGGAGTACCCTCTAAAATAATGATAAAAAGGCCAGGCATGGTGGCGCACACCTGTAATCCCAGCACTTTGGAAGACAGGGGTGAGAAGTTTGCCTGAGTCCGCGGGTTTGAGACCAGCCCGGGCAACTTGGGAAGACCTCATCTCTACAATAAAATTTTTAAAAATTAGCTGGGCATGGTAGTGAGCGCCTGTAGTTCCAGCTACTTGGAAAGGCTGAGGCGGAAAGAGCAGGTTGAGCAGGTTGCCTCAAATTCCCAAAGTGCTGGGATTACAGGCTGATCCACCGAGCCAACAAGACTGTATTTTAAATCACCTCTAGGTTACTTATAATATCTGTTACAGTGTAATTGCTGTATAAACAGTTGTTACATTGTCTTGTTTAGGGAATAATGACAGAAAAAAATCTGTAGTGTTCAATACACAGGCAACCATTCTTTTCCCCCCAAAATATATTTTTAATTTTAATTTAATTTTATTATATTTTTTCACCTGGCTCTTAGTGTGCACCAATTTTTTTTTAAATAAGCATAAAAATGTCTTCATTCACTTTATGTGGAAGTACAAAGATAAAATGTATAAAGATTTTAAAAAGCTTCAAAAAATACCTTTCCTAAACATTTTAGATCTATGATTGGTGGAATCCAGGGATGTGGAACCCATGGATGTGGAATCCATGTCAAAGCCAACTGTGTGTGGAGGGCAGGGAATGGAGAACCAATAGGCATGCAATTGGTATCCCTAAAGATGAAACCAGAGTAAATGTTACACAAGAAAACGATTTTAAAGGATTTCAGCAGAAAATGTTTACAAAATAAACGTCTGGGTGCAGTGGCTCTTACCTGTAATCCCAGCACTTTGGGAGGCCAAGGGAGCAGAACTGCTCAAATCCAGGAGTTCTAGACCAGCCTAGGCAAATATTGAGACCTTGTCTCTACAAACCATCAAAATATTAGCTAAACGCTGTGGTGTGCTGTAGTCCCAGCTACTTAGGAGACTTACGTGGGAGGATCGCCTGAGCCCAAGAGATGGAGACTGCAGTGAGCCATGATTGTGCCACTGTACTCCAGCCTGGGTGACAGAATGAAACCTCATCTCAAAAAAATAAAAAATATTTATGAAATGAATATGACTACATATTAGAAAAACTCGAGATAAAATAGGATCCAGACCAAAACTGAGCTCCAAGGTCAGAGACAGAATTCTGCAAACATCTAGATAGAAGAAGGAAGTTATGTGAAGTGTAAAAATTTTTAAAGTTTCAAATTGTGTGCAACAACATTATAAACCAGGAGACAGCGGAGTAATGGTTGTAACATGAGATGTGAAATTGTTTACATGTTAAACAACAGAGGGCCATTCTCAGATTTTGAAAATTTTAGAAAAATTTAATTTTCAAGATACTTTTCTTTAAAAAAACCTTACTTGAAAGCCAGGCGTGGTGGCTCAAGCCTGTAATCCCAGCACTTTGGGAGGCCAAGGTGAGAGGATTGCCTGAGTCCAGGGGTTCGAGACCAGCCTGGGCAACTTGGTGAGACCTCATCTCTACAATAAAAAAAAATTTTTTTAATCTTACTTGAAGATTTCGTCCTTCTATCCAAAATTGAAAAAAAAACAAGCAAAATTACACACTCATAATTATTGAAGCCCTAGAAAACTGAGTTAAGAAGTTAGAAAAAAACTGAGTCAAAAAAACAGAAGAAAGAAAATGTTAATGGCAGAAATTAATGTAAAATAAACAAATAATAAAGAAGATTAATAAAACCAAAAGCTTGTTCTTGGACAAAATTTAATAATGTAGATAAACTTTGGACAAGATTTTGCCAGATTAAATAAAAAATAGATATAGATAACAATAGTAGCCATGATGTTATTATAATAATTTTTCATTAAGTTGTGATCTGGGACACAGCTTTATGCTAATATCTGTCACCTTGTTTTTGGGGTTTTTTTTGTTTGTTTTGTTTTTTTAGTCCGAGTCTCACTCTATCACACAGGCTGTAGTGCAGTGGCAGAATCATAGTTCACTGCAGTCTTGACCTCCTGGACTCAGGTGATCCTCCTGCCTTAGCCTCCTGAGTAACTAAAAAATTAGCTGGGCAATGTGGCAAGACCTCATCTTTACAATGAGCCACCACCCCCAGCTAATTTAAAACATTTTTGTTAGTGATGAGGTCTCACTATGTTACCCAGGCTGGTCTCGAACTCCTAGTCTTTTTTTTTTTTTTTTCTTTTTTTTGAGTTGGAGTCTCACTCTGTCGCCCAGACTGGAGTGCAGTGGCCGCTCCCGGCCACCGCAGCCTCGATCTGCTGGGCTCCGGCGATCCTTCTGCCTCAGCCTTCCAAGTAGCCGGAATTACAGGCATGCGCTACCACGCCCGGCTGATTTTTTGACTTATTGTCGAGATGAGGTCTCGCTGTCCAGGCGGGTCTCGAACCCGCAGACTCAGGCAATCCACTCACCTCAGCCTCCCAAAGGCACGGGATTACAGGCTGAGCCACCGAGCCCGGCTCGAACTCCTCGTCTTAAGCAATCCTGCCAACTCAGCCTCCCAAAGTCCTGGGATTAGAACTGTAAGCCACTGTGCCCAGTCTCATCTTTTCCATTAAACTGTGATCAGAATTCAGCTCTGTACTAATATCTATTGCCCTGTTTTTTGAGATTAAGAGAGGATACAGTAAGGCACCCTCACATACATAACAAAATGCTATCTCACTTTGCAAGGAAAACCAAGAAAATGGACTATTTTGTTTTTTCCTTCCAAAACCGTAAAAGGAAAATGGGTGATTTCTTTCTTAGTGTTAAAATTTATCCTTGTGGCAGAGGGAAGTACGTATGTCACACTTTTCCTCAAAGTAATATAATAGGAAAGTATGTAACACCTAAGTTATCCTTCAAATTGCTCACTTTGTGATTTTATTAGAAAAATAAATTAAAAGGTTAAGTCTTTGTTGTCATTTATACTAGACAAGATTTTTTTTTTTTTTTTTTTTTGTAGCCAGTTAGCCGTTTGTCACTGACAACAGCAGAGACTTCAGAAGGATCATCCATTGGGAATTACGTGGGTCTCATGAACAGAGTTGTTCAGAAGAAAAGACTGGCTGTGAGTTATGAGCAATGTGACCTAACAGAGCAAGGACCCAAAAGGTGAAGTGTTGTCAGCTTTTCTTTCTGTTTAATTGTATCTAAGCAATAAAGTAGGCTTATTTTCATGGCTCATTTTTCAGAAATATTTGTCCTTTTGGTAAGTTCTGTATGAAAGCCTTTATATGACTTAAAAACATTTGGACTTATATATATTTTTTTGAGTTGGAGTCTCGCTTTGTCGCTCAAACTGGAGTGCAGTGGCATGCTCAACCTGCTGGGCTCAGGCAATCCTTCCACCTCAGTCTTCCAAGTAGATGGACCATGCCTGACTAATTATTTATTCATTTATTGTAAAGATGAGATCTTGCCATATTGCCTAGGCTGGTCTCAAACCCCTGGACTCAGGCAGTCTTCTTGCCTCCACCTCCCAAAGTGCTGAGATTACAGGCTAAGTCACAGTGTCTGGCTTGGACTTATAATTTTTTATTAGAATGCGAATTTGCCAAAGCTGTGAGAGCCATCCACTATAATTGATCCAACTAGGGTCTCCTCTGTTTCTGAGGTGTATCTAGATGGCTTAGTCTGCAGGACACCTGAGAGAGAATAGGGTGCCCCTGATTGAAGGATACAGATAGCTTCCTGTCACTGAGATCACAATGGCAGCAGCTTTGTGGGAACCTCTCTGCCATGTGCATAGAAGGACTGTCCACCCTTGTCAGAGTAGGGAGCTGTTTTTCCTGGTGTTTGTCCTTCAAGTTTGAGTTAAATGAACACATTTAACTCAGTTAATGTTAAATGAGTTAAATGAACTCAGAAGGAATGGGTTTAGGTCTAGACTGTGAAGACACCAGGATTTGGGGGAACTGCTGAAAGGGATGGATGAACTAGAACTTGGGAGTTACTGACAACAGCAGCAGTGAGCCAAGGTGTGTGGAAGGGAGGTTGAAGGATAGAGTGGAACTGAACAGAGATTGTTTCTCAACAACAACCAACCAGTTACATAAGGGAAGAGAAGAAAAAAATCTTGGCTGGTGTGGTGGCTCACTCCTATAACCCAGTACTTTGAGAGGACGAGACAGGAGGATTATTTGAACCCAGGAGTTTAAGGCCAGCCTGGGCAACATAGTGAGAACTCGTCTCTACAAAGAAATTAGTGGGGCATGGTGGCACATGCCTATAGTCCCCAGCTAGTCAGGAGGCTGAGGTGGAAGGATCGCCTGAACTGAGGAGGTCTGATGCTGTGGTAAGCTGTGATCCTGCCTGTGTAATCCTGCTTGGTCAGCAGAGTGAGACTTTGACTTAAAAAGAAAGATAGAAAGAGAGGAGGAGGGAGGGAGGGAGGAGGGGAGAGAGAGAGGGAGAAAAAGGAAGGATAGAAAGAAGGAAGGAAAGAAGAAAAAAATAAAGTAAAAGAAATGCAAATACTGGAATAATTTTGCAGCAATACTTGGTTACTCCATGATAGAAATGCCATATCCATTGTTCTACCCCTTAGAAATCATATCTATATAATTGTCCAAGAGTCCTTACCTGACAACAACTGTCCTTACTTCTACTGTGACGAGAGTGTGAACTTCGGTCTAAGGCGTGGCAATTTTCTCAATTTTGTTGTGCACGTAGCAGGTAGCAGAAAATGCTGGAGTCAGAGCCAAATCTATGCTTTGCTTATCCCCACAAAATCCATGGCACTGTAACTTCATGGCTTCCCCTTGGAAGTTCCACTTTCTCAACTGACTTTTTCTTTCCCACTTAAGCATCTCTGAAAAACTCACTGGATCCTCCTTCCCTCCCTCCCTCCCTTCCTTCCTTCCTTCCTTCCTTTTTTTTTTTTTGTTTTTAGACACAGGATCGGTTATTGTTGTCCAGGCTGGTCTCGAACGTCTGGACTCAAGCAATCCTCCTGCCTCGGCCTCCCAAGATGCTGGGCCTATAGGCGTGAGCCACTGTGCCCAGTCCAGTTTCTTTCTTCTCTATCTTTGTATCTTTTGACCTTCGGGGAATTTAAAAAAAATCATCACTTAGTGCCTTTGTGCCAGATCTTTCCTTTAAGCAACAAAGTTAGAAGTTGCCTAGAAAATGCAATCAGGATGTCAGCTAATCCTGATTATTCAGACACATTGACCGGCTATCTGACCGAAGGTTTAAATCACATAAGATATGAAATAGCTGGGCTCAGTGGCTAAGCCTGTAATCCCATGCTTTGGGAGGCTAAGGTGAGTGAATTGCCTGAGCCCACAGGTTCAAGACCCGCCTGGGCAACTTGGCAAGACCTCATCTCTACAATAAATCAAAAAAATTAGCTGGGCGTGGTTGTGTGCGCCTGCAATTCCAGCTACTTGGAAGGCTGAGGCAGAAGGATCGCAGGTCAAGGCTGCGGTGGTGGCCGGAAGCAGCCACTGCACTCCAATCTGGGCAACAGAGTGAGACTCCAACTCAAAAAAAAAAAAAAAAAAAAAAGGATATGAAATAGACATCTATCTAATAAATTAGTTATTTTAAGATCTTTGTTAATATGTGATTTTTTTTTTCAAATCGCTAGTTAGATTTAGCATATTTTTCATATTTGGAATAGTGCTCTCTGTGTTTTCTCTTAGGTTCCATTGTAAATGCAAAATTGGCCAGAAGGAATATGGTGTCGGTGTAGGCTCTACTAAACAAGAGGCCAAACAGTTGGCTGCTAAAAATGCATATCTCCGGGTACTGTCAGAAGGAAATGTAATGGTAGGCACTGCCTCTGGATGTATTTTTCACATGTTAAGATTCCCTCGGCATCCCTGGGATGCAGGACTGGTTCAATATCTGCAAGGCCATAAATGTAATTAAATACATCAGCAAATGTAAAAACAAAACCCACATGATTTAATTAAAAAAAAATATTCCCTCCGAAGTTGATTTTAGGTTAGGCTGTGTTTACATGAAGCCAAGACAGCCAGTTATGGAGCAAAATCAGGGTGGCTTTTTAAAATCCAGCTCAAACATCCATTTAAAAAAATGTTTTCATCTTGTAATTGTTTATGGTCCAGGACTTGGTAAATGCGAGGAAATAGCCTAGATAGTCCTTGGAGACTAAGTCACGGTAAAGAGTTATTTAGCTGTATTTATGTCTACTAAGGGTCGCTCTTTCTTCTAGAAGGTGGACTCGATGTCCTGTGGTTCTTTTTCCCCTGTGCCTAGCTTTGAAACATCAACCAGTTCATGGTAAGTGAGGACAATCAACTGTGATATTCACATATTCAACTGCTGCCTGAAAGGCAAATTTTATGAAAGCATTTAATGTCTAAGGGGAATTTAGAAAAAGAAATTAGTGACAAGAAATAGATGTATGAACTAATAGTTATGCCCTTGTCTTCTAGTGCTTCTGAATCATCACATGAAAATGATTTTTCAGCAAATGCATCAACAAGAAACAATTTAAATGATTCTTCATATTCTATGGTATAGTATTTGCCTCTAAGCTTCTTCTCGAATCCTATTTTCCTGTGTGTTTCTTCATTTAAAAATGACCTTCAAGGTTGGGTGTGGCTGCTCAAGCCTATAATTCAACACTTTGTGAGGCCAAGGCAAGAGATTGCCTGAGCCCAGGGTTTCAAGACCAGCCTGGGCAACTTGGCGAGACCTCGTCTCTACAGTAAATCAAAAAATTAACAGGCCGTGGTAGTGCACACCTGTAGTTCCGGCTACTTGGAAGGCTGAGGTGGAAGGATTGCCTGAGCCCAGCAGGTCAGGGTAGCTGGGGTGGCTGTGAGTGTGCCACTGTACTTCAGCCTGGGTGATAGAGTAAGACTCCAACTCAAAAAAAAAAGACCTTCAATATTTGACCATAAGTTTTATATTTTTATCTCACAGATTCTCACTCAATAATAACATAGAGCAGCCTTTTGACTCTCTCTCTCTCTTTCTTTAATTAACCCAAATTCCTCAAAAAGAAGTGTGTAAAATACTTTCACACTTTCTTTTCAGCTTTTCCTATTCACTCTTATATTTTTACATAATCCTATTATGTTGCTTTTCTCTCCTACCAACTGGATAATATAATATTTAAAAGTTCATTAATGTTTGTTTCTGTTCCAAAAAACTGGAACTAAACTTAAATTAACTTTAACTGTCGGATAATTTTTTAGCCAGGTGCTGTAGTGGGTGTCTGTACTTTTAACTACTTGGGAGGCTGAGTTGGGAAGATCGCTTGATCTCAGAAGGTCATGGCCAGCCTGGGAGTTTGAGAGTAGCCTGAATAACATAGCGAGACCCTGCCCCCCCCAAAAAAAAGTCAGATAATTTTTATGGTGATGATTAGTGTTACATAAGTATTCTGTGTATAAAGAACTGCAGGACAATAAGAAAAAAACAAGAAGCTCAGTAGAAAAATATACAAAGATCTGAATAGACAGTTTAGGGAAGAAGTATTCAAATGGGCAACAAAGATATTTTACTAAGAATCAGGAAAATGCAAATCAGAAGAACAATTAGATACTCTTTCAAATTTATCAGCTTGGCAAAATTTAAGTCTTTCAATACTAAGTATTGGTACAGGGCTTAATAAGAATACAGACATTGACGTTGAAGGACTAAGGAAAGTGGTCACAGGCCCTCTAAAAGGACAGGAGGAATAACGTGGTGGTTCATGCCTGTAATCTCAGTACTTTGGGAGCCTGAGGCAAGAAGATTACTTGAGTCCAGGATTTCGAGGCCAGCCTGGGCAACGTAGCGAGACCTCATCTCTGCAAAAAACAAAAATTAGCCAGGCATGGTGGTGTGTGCCTGTAATCTTAGTTACTCAAGAGTCTGAAGTGGAAGGATCACCTGAGCCCAGGAGATCAAGGCTGCTGTGAGTCATGACCCTTGCCACTGCACTCCAGCCTGGGCAACAGAGTGAGATTCCAACTCAAAAAGAAAAGGAAAGAAGTGCAGGAGAAGAACAAGAGAAAGTAAGGAGGATGATCTAATCATCTGAAACTATTTCCTATTTCTTTTGTTGTAGAATGATCACAGAAGTAATTCAAAGAAGGTACAAAGGTGAGTAGCTTTATATGTTGAACATATTTTGAAATTAAGTTTTATTTCAGACTCAGTTCATCATCCTGATGTTTTAAGTCTTCAAATATTTGTAGAGTATTGTACACCCTTGAGTGGGGTTTCAAAGATAGAAAGCTTGATATCTACAAACAAAAAATTTAAATGTACAGAGAAATCTTTGGGCCAGGTATGGTGACTCATGCTGTAATCCCAGCACTTTGGGAGGCTGAGGTGGGAGGATCGCTTGAGTCCAGAAGTTTAAGACCAGCCTGGGCAACACAGCAAGGCCTCATCTCAACAAAAAATACAAAAATTAGCCAGGCATAGTGGCACGTGCCTGTAGTCCCAGCGATTTGGGAGACTACGGCAAAAGGATCACCTGAGTCCAGCAGGTTGAGGCTGTGGTGAGCCATGACGGTGCCACTGCACTGCAACCTGAGTGACCTAATAAGACCCTGACTCAAAAAAAAGTCTTTGAATTTATGCACAAACACAAGCTACACTGTAGCTTATGCACTATGAGGGTGTTTCTGGATTAATTATTCAAGGGCATTACTTTGGATATGGCTGACTAGGAAGTGGCTTGGAGAGGTGTTTCAAGAAAAGAACATTATTTTGCAGTCTTGTTGGGAGGGCGAAAATAGCATAATATGAGTAAAAGAAAAAAGATCCCATGTTATGTCAATTGTGGCTATTTGGTTCCTTTATTAAAGAGAAACACAAGGTTGTAAATGGAGTCAGAACTGAGGGGTATGGCATCAGGAGCCATGTGAATCTGGTGTGTTTTGAGCAGTAGACAGAAGCGCGGGAGAACGATGCCTCCTGGTGTGGGTGCTCACTTGGAGAGGAGACAGGGCTGCGTGGGGGAGAATGTGTGAGAAAGACGGTCAAGGAGGAGTAGGTGAGACTGGAGGGAACCATGTCCCTCTATCTGGGTGAGAGCCTGGAGGAGGTCCAGGAGGAGAAACTGAAGATCGCTCCATTTAACGGAACACAGTCAGGAATCGTGGCCCTGATGGCGTCGAGGATGTGGAAGACTTGAGGGATGAGAGGGAAGATAACATCTGGATGTGTTTGCTGGTAAGGCAATTGCAGGTGGCTGCTCACCAGTAAGAAATAGCCAGAATGAGCGTTCAGGCAGATGTGCCTCCCGCGGCTGTGACCCCGGAGGAAGAAAGGAGAGGCTGGTGACACGTCCACAATGAGTGCTACAGGGTGATAAAGGGAATCAGAGAGGAGATGACAATCACTCAAGGAGAACCTTTAGCGTATAGTTTTATAAAAAGACAGGTTGGCTGGGCTCAGTGGCTCAGCCTGTAATCCCAGCACTTTGGGAGGCTGAGGCGAGTGGATTGCCTGAGCCCATGGGTTCGAGACCCGCCCAGGCATCTTGGCGGGACCTCGTCTCTACAATAAATAAAAAATTAGCTGGATGTGGTAGCGCACACCTGTAGTTCTGGCTACTTGGAAGGCTGAGGCAAAAGGATTGCCAGAGCCCAGCAGGTCGAGGCTGTGGTGGCCATGAGTGAGTCACTGAGCTCCAGTCTGGGCACAGAGTGAGATTCCAACTCAAAAAAAAAAAAGAAAGAAAGAAAGAAAGAAAAAAGCCAGGTTAACACTTGCTGCCCTGTTATTCTTAGTTGACCAAAAATACAAAACGCCTAGTACAAGGCATGAATCCTACCCTAAATGAGTGACATTTGATTTCAGGGTTTGGGGGGGTTGGTTGGTTTGTTTGTTTGAGTCAGGGTCTCACTCTATTGCCAGGCTGGAGTGCAGTGGCGCGATTGTGGCTCACCACAGTCTCAACTTCCTGGGCTCAGACGATCCTTCCACCTCAGCCTCCAGAGTAGTTGGGACTAGAGGTGCGTGCCACCACACCCAACTATTATTTTTATTTTTTTGTAAAGCTGAGGTCTCGCTATGTTGCCCAGGTTGGTGATTTCAGTTTTATCTGAGTCTTACATTCTTCTCTTAACTTTTAGGTGTTTGGCCCCTACATTTGTCCCTCCTGAGATGAAAGAAAACAGGTATACCGTGGAAGAAAGGTAAGATGGAGCTGTGAAAGAGAATTTGTTTAAAAATATGTTTGCTCGTTCAGCAGAAGGTTCTCAGAGCCTGTTATAAGGTTAAATTTTTATACCTACCCGAATAGTTTAATTGTTGAAGCACAATCAAGCCCACAAGGATCATCGTCTGTTGGTGAAGTAAGATTTACACAAATCCTGACAGATTGTGGTGAGTGTGGGTCTTGCTGATGTTTGTGTTGATTTTCTGATTTATATGAAATTTTTAAATATTGAAGGCTACTACTCCTGTAAACCAGTGATTTAAAAGAAAAATAAGAAAGTTCTTCTGTAGGATTCAGATTGATCTACTTGAATCTGTTTTTCATTTTCTAGCTCCATGCCAGGTTTCACTGGAAAAAAGGGTTTCTCTGCTGTAGACAAGACATTTGGGTTTCAGTGAAATCGCTAAAACAAAGGAGGCCTGTTTGCAACTGGGGTGTGTTGAATATAAGTTTAAAACAGTAAAAAATCAATGTGTACTCTTTGGATGCCTCATATCTAACCGGCACTGTGCTGGACAGTGGGTTTGTAGTGGCAATAGTTAGAAGTGGTTCCTGCCCTCATGGGGTTTTGTAGGGTTGACCGCCACTAAAGAAACAAGTTTCCCGAAAAATCTGCCATGATAGATGATGGTCAGGGCTCCAAAGGGAGAGAAACGGAAGCAGGGCTTCTGGGTTTTGAGTGAGAGAGGTGAGGCTTCTCTGAGTTCATATCTGTGGGGAGGCCTCCAGGATGAGGTGGGGAGGCTCCAGGTTGAGGCTGTTTGCTAGGTGGAAGGAAGGGCCTGTGGAGTATGGAGGTGGAGAGGGGATGTGAGTGTTGAGAACAGACTGAAGGACGTGTCTGTGCCTGCAGTGAGCCAGGACTCTGCCAAGGGCCCAGGCTGCCTAGGGAGGCAGAGGACACGTTAAGTGGCATCTCCTGGGCCACTTGGCTTTTCATTTTTGCTGCAAGCAGAGGTCAGCTGTTGGAGAGTTTCAGCAGCAGAGAGATGTGACCAGACCCCATTTTCATCCCTCTGGCTGATGCCTGTCGTGGAATGGAGCAGGGCTGGGGAAAGGAGGAAGGAGGAGTTAACAAGGGAAGCATGCACAGGGTGAAGATTTTTTTTCCTCTTTTAATTTTTATTTTAAAATTGTGGGTTACAATTCAGGGTTTGGTATACAAACAGTCATTGTGCAGGTACCCTTATTGATGAGTTGTGCACCCCCTTCCCCAGGCAGTTATCGACTACTGTCAATCCCTCCTCCCCGTCCCCCCACCCTTCCCCCCACAGATTCCCACTACTTTCAATCCTTAGAGTGATACAGTAGTTGTTCAAGGACCACTTATGAGTGAGAACATGTGATACTCAGCTCTTTGTTTCTGTGAGAGATCACTCAGTGTTATAAGCTCTAGTTCCATCCAGGTTGCTGTGAAATTTCATGATTTTGTCTTCTTTATGGCTGCGTAATATTCCATTGTGTATATGTACCACATTTTTTAAAAATCCAGTCCTCTTTTGATGGGCAGCATGGTTGGTTCCATGTTCTTGCTATTGTGAACAATGCTGACATAAACATACGTGTGCAAGTATCTTTTTCATAGAGTGACCTGAGTTCTTCTGGGTGCATTCCCAGTAGAGGGGATTGCAGGCTTAAAGGTGGAGAAAAGGGGGCAGGTGCCAGCAATGTGACTTGGAAGCAGCATTCGACGGGGCCTAAGGATGGCATGTCGGGCCCTGGGGAGTTATGAACCCTGCCAGGCTCAGAGCACATACGCATATCTCCCATGGGCTTGGTGGAGGCTGTGGAGCTCAATGTGGTGACGCATTGGAATGTCTTGTCCTTGGGATGGGATCCTTTATCATGGCTCTAGAACAGCCAGGAGGTGACTGTGACTCCCAGGAGTGATCTGTTATGTTTGACTCTCCATGAGAGGAATGGGGGATGGGACTAAACGGGGCCCAGGGGAGAAATTTTTTGTGAATCAGGAGTTTTTGCCAAGTGAATTTTTCTTCTTCAGAAGGAGAGAATCATGTTTATTGTACAGTTCACTTCTCAAGTGACATGAAATGACAAGGAGGGGCAAGCATGGAGCCTCATAATAACAGTGGTGTTTATCTTTAAGGTTTTCCAACGATTTTGAAGAAATAAAACCAATTGGCTTAGGTGGATTTGGCCATGTTTTCAGAGCAAAACACAGAATTGACGGAAAGACTTATGTTATTAAACGTGTTAAATATAGCAACGAGTAAGTAATACCTTTCTCTTTTTTTTTTTTGGAAGTTGAACCTGCACTGTTTGTTTTCTCTTTTGTCTCTTTGTCAGTATATCATTTACTCCTTTTTGGTCCTGCTTAAACATTCCATTCCCCCCAAGAGGAGCTTGGCTTACTGTGAAGTGCTCTTACTTTACTGTGGTTATTTTTGATTAAAAAAAAAAGTAGATCTACCATTGATCATCCTTTTGAGGCTGTCTTGAAGACTGAAGCTACAGAGTCACGGTTTAAGGTGACCTTTGAGAGGGTCTAGTCTCACCTCCTTATTTTACAGATGAGGAGAGAAGACTGAGAGCCAAATGTGAGCTGATGCGTCTCAGGTCAAAGCTAGTTGGTAATTGTCATGGTTATCTGTCAGTGCATAATATGAGGTAGGCCCCAAAGGACCCCAAATTTATTTATAAAAACCTGTGTATTTATTCTTACACATTTAAACTTCATTCACTTTCAGAGTACTCTGCGTTCAGTGCAATACACCTATTGAGATGCTTTCTCTCCTGCTCAAAACAGTTTTGAGCTCATTGATTTTGATACCTTTTAGTGCTGTTTTTTTGTTTTGTTTTGTTTTACCTCTTTTACATCAGTGAAATGTTTCCCTTTGAAGACTTTTTTCATCCCGGGAAATGATAAAAAGTCACTTGGGGCGAGATAGGGTGAATAGGGATGGTGGGGTAAGAGGGTCATGCCTAGTTTGTCAAAAACTGATGACCACTCAGCATGGTGTGGGCAGGTGTGCTTGTGAATCACCCATCATGACATGGGCAAATGCGTTGAATCTCCAAAAAATTCACTGAAGCCAACCGCAGCCTCTTACAACAATGCTAGCAGGTACATGGATGCTGAACAATTACCTAGAACAATTACCTAGTAGGGGAAGCCTGTGTACTACAAGGGACCCAACCTCCAAAATGCTAATTCCAAGTTTTTTGGGTTTCCTCTCATTCTCTGCTCAAAAATGCAGTGACTTAAAAACAGCACTTTATTGTTGTCTTCCATGGCCCTGTGGTTTGACTGTGCTCATCTGGGCACTTCTCACTTGGGACTTCCAGGTACCTGCAGTCAGGAGTCATCTGAAAGCCTGATGAGGCCAGATGGCCAAGCTGGCTAGCGGTTGATGCTGGCTGTGGGCTGCAAGTTCAGCTGGGATCTCCAACCAGAGAACTTCCACGTGGCCTTTCCATGTGGCCCAGGCTTCTCACAACTTAGAGGCTGAGTTTCAAGAAGGATTGTCCCCACAACTAGTCATCCAAGAGACCAGGAGGGAGTGGCAAGGTTTCTCCCTACCTAGCCTGAGAGGTTCCAGAACATCATCTCCACCATGTTATATTGGTTAAAAAGGTCACTAAAGCTCGGTCAGATGCAAGGGGAGGCAGATAGACTCTAAGTTACTCTAAGTTTTGGGTCGTGAATGTGTGAGAGGAGGGAAGAAACAGAGCATGACCATCTTTGGACACCATCCCCTATGTAGAAAGTGGAGACTTAGCACCCCTCTGCGCTTGTATGCCAACCCACAGTGTTCCCACTATGACCTATTGTCCCCTCCATCCCGCTGGATGGCAGCAGTCCTTCAGGAAGGAAAACACTTAAGGTCTTCCGTCACAGGCTCATCAGTTCCCCAGTCTTGCTTGTTGTTTTCTGGCCATTGTCACCATGTGTAACTCACTAGACGGATCTCTCAGAGACTAGAGAAGGAACTGGAAAGGAAGGGGTGAGAGCAAAGGAGAAGCAGGTACAGAGGGCCAGGGGCTCTTCATCCCAGGCACATAATCCTGCTTCCTGCCCCAGGGATAGTGCCTTGTGTGAGAGACCCTCATACTTGTGCAGCATCGAAGCAAGACTTTTCCCTTGTCATTTTACTTAACAGTCATGAACTACTATTGTTCCCCCTCATTAGATAACAATTTTTTTTTTTTTTTTGAGTTTGAGTCTCATTCAGTTGCTCAGACTGGAGTGCAGTGGCCGCTCCCGGCCACCACAGCCTTGCCTGCTGGGCTCCGGCGATCCTTCCGCCTAAGCCTTCCAAGTAGCCGGAATTACAGGCATGCACTTCCACGCCCGGCTGATTTTTTGATTTATTGTAAAGATGAGGTCTCGCTGCCCAGGCGGGTCTCGAACTCGCGGGTTTAGGCAGTCCTCTCACCTCAGCCTCCCAAAGGCGCGGGATTACAGGCTGAGCCACTGAGCCCGGCTTAGATAACAATTTTTAAATGGCAGTAATATGGTACGGAACAGAGAAGTTCCCTTGCTGCAATCTGTTGAAAGTCTGCCCTCAACACAAGGGTTTGTGAAAGAAATAATAATAATAAAATGACTTTTAAAAAAATGGTAATAGCTACTTGGGAGGCTGAGGCGGGAGGATCACTTGAGCCAGGTGTTCGAGACCAGCCTATGCAACATGAGACCATGCCTCTAATTTTTTTTTAAATCAGCTGGGCATGGTGTGGCAGGCCAGTCACTTGGGAGGCTGAGGCAGGAGGATCAATTGAGCCCGGTAGCTGGAGGCTTCAGTGAGCTATGATCATACCACTGCACTCCAGCCTGGGCAACAGAGTGAGACCCTATCTCAAAAAGAATGGTAATAATGTTGATGAAGATACAGTGTTTTGGACATTTCTAGTGGCTTTTATATTGATACAATATGTTTTAAAATATACTAGGAAACATTAATATGGAGCCATACAAATGTTTATATACTCTGGTCCAAGGATTTCCTGTTTGGGAACCTGTTCTGAGGATATTATCCAAATTATGGATCTGTATACAAGAAGATATAAATCACAGTGTCATTTATAACAGAGAAAAATTAAAACAAACAGAATAGTCCTCAATAAAGAAATGATTAAATATGTTTCCTTCTCTTCACTGATCAATGGCTATCTTGCAGCCATTAAAAATGAGAGTTATAAGGAGTTTGAGACCAGTCTGGGCAATATAATGAGACCATGTCCCTACCAAAAAAAAAAAAGAAAGAAAATACTGGGGCATGGTGGCACACACCTGTAGTTCTAGTTACTTGCAAGGCTGAGGCTGAAGTATCACCTGAGCCATATCACCTGAGCCAAGAAGGTCGAGGCTGCAGTGAGCCATGATTGTGCCATTATACTCTAACCTGGGCAACAGAGTGAGACCCCAAACTCCTACCAAAAATAAAACAAAAACAAAAAAATCCAAAATGATAACTGTTTAGGATTGTCAAAGTATCAACAGTTTTTTCCTTTATTTTTATAATTGTTATGTCATATAGTTTAGAATTTTTAAATTAAATAATTTGTAAAATATTTGCTTCTTCTTCCTTCTCTCTGAAATCTCAAATTTATATACTGCCTTTAGCAGGGAATTATCTTAGATTTGACAACACCTTCTTATAAAGCTCCCACTGGGTCAATTTCTGGGCATAAATAATTCTCTTTGTGTATTCTTGCCTCACACTGAAAATCCTGGTGTCAATTCTTTCTGCTGCTTGCATAGGGTTTGCTCGTGAACTCCTAAGATGTTAACTCTAGTCTAAATAAAACAGAGTGTATGACCGAGCTATTGAGAATTACATCACCGGCATTTCAAAGAATACTAGAAATCTTTCTTATTTTTAAATATTTATTGGTTTTTGAACATTTTAGTTACTTCTGGGGAATACGATTTAATTCAGTTGGCTTTTCATATAACTGCTTTCACTATATCTCACAAATGATTTCTAAAATGATGTTTGGAATTTGTCAAGTCACTGCTTACTCTTATTTGTGGAGAGTGACAACAGCTGTGTGTCTCTGTGTGTTCTTTTTTTCTTTTGTGTCTCCTGGTTTTCATCCTAAAACTTGGGGTGAGACCCACACAGCGGTGTTATCAGAGCATGCAGGTCGCTGTCTCCCGTTAGGAGAAATGTTTTGTGGCTGTTGTCAGGAATGTGCACTGACACTTCCATGCTCCCTGTTCCTCCGACTAGGAAGGTGAAGCGTGAAGTGAAAGCACTGGCACAACTCAGTCATGTGAATATTGTTCGCTACAATGGTTGTTGGGAAGGAATCGATTATGATCCCGAGAGCAGTGATTACAATACTAAGAGCAGTGACTGCTTTACTGAGAACAGCATGAACAAATCAAGGTGAGTAAAAAGAAAGAAATAAAATAAAACAAATAAATAATATCAATTCATAGCAAGACCAACTTAGTTCATAAAAAATATGAAACGTGACTGGGTGCGGTGGCTCACACCTGTCATCCCAGCACTTTTAGAGGCTGAGACGAGAGGATTGCTTGAGCCCAGGAGTTCGAGACCAGCATAGGCAACAAAGGGAGACCTCCTCTCTACAAAAATAAAAACAAAATTAGCTGGGTATTGTGGCACGCACTGGTTGTCCCAGCTAATCAGGAGGCCGAGGTGAAAGGATGGCCTAAGTCCAGGAGGTCGAGGCTGAGGTAGCCTTGATCATGCTATTGCACTCCAGCCTGGGTGACCGAGTGAGGCTCGGACTCAAAAAAAAAAAAAAAATGGCGGGTGGGGGGTGGTAGGCTCATGCTTCACAAATTAGCTAAACAATTAAAATTCTGGATATCTGGGAACTTAATGATTTAAATTAAAAGTGGTTTATTACATTTTGTCACTCAAACTTATTTAGTAGACTTAGATTTCCGTTTTAAGACATGTTTGGGGGTTCTTAAGAAGATAAGTTATACTTTTTAAAAGAAAAGTATTTTTCATAAATGTATTTTAATTGTTACTTTTAATATACCAGGAATTTTATGTCCAGATCAACGACTAGGTGCCTTTTCATCCAAATGGAATTCTGTGATAGAGGGACATTGGCTAAATGGATTGATGACAGAAGGGGCGAGAAACCAGAAAAAGCTTTGGTTTTGGAATTCTTTGAACAGATAACAACAGGAGTGGATTATATCCATTCAAAAAACCTGATTCATAGAGATCTTAAGGTAAGTGGAAACTCTCCTTTGTTAGTTGATAAAATGTAACAGTAATTTTAAAATGTGTCTTCCCTAATTTTAGAATTGTGATTCATAATTATGAGGAAATGATATCTCTGATCCTTGGAGTTAGGATGGGTCTGGAACTTTCCCCAAATACCATCCCACAGAACCACTCAGAAGATCCCCAGGGCTTGTGACCTTCCTGTTACAATGAGCCCTCCGGGAAGGCTCATTCACTTCTGGTCTGTTTGGTTGATCGTCACACCCCAGTTGTAAACACTAGTAGCTTTCATATGCTGAACGTTTCCATGCAGTTAATGATTGTGGTTGGCACAGCCAATGGCTGCTCTGTCCCTTCCTCTGCTGCTACTCATGCTTAGTTGAGAGACAGAAGGGACTTGGTTTGTTGACTGTGGCTTTGGGAAGATGGTTCCCTAATCTCTCAATCAATACTTTTGAGGGCATTCACAGCGAGTGGGTGCAGAGTCTAGTGTTTTCTTTTTTTGTTTTTCTTTGAGATAAGGTTTAATTATGTTGTCTAAGCTGATTTTGAACTCCTGGGCCTCAAACTACCTTCCTGAGTTGGCCTCCCTAATTGCAGGTGTGAGCCACAGCACCCGGCCTCAGAGTCTAATATTTTCTTGGTTATACATTTCAGCTGCATGGTATGCAGTCATCCAAACCTTGGACTATGTATCATCCATTCGTATTTTTAGTTTCTCAGACTTTCCTAGTATGGTCAAGCAGTTTTCTCACTTTTTCTTCTCATAAAGTGAAAGAAGAATGGGAAAAGAATAGCCTTCCACAGTCTCACCTCCGTCTTGTTCCCTATGACATGCCTACTCCCTTCCCACACTGACTTCGCCCAGTGCTACCCCTGGACTTAGCCTTGTGTTCTTCTCTGACAGGGAGCTAGCTCTTCTGCCTGCCCCTGGGCCCCCAGGGCCTGTATTTAGCCTTTCCTGCTCACCCTGGATCTGCCTTCTTCTGCCCTGGGCAGGAGCACCTTCTCTATGTGCCTCTTGGTCCTCTGCTCACCCCTCCTCTCTAACACAGCCAGGAATGCAGAGCAAAGCAAAGAGCTCCTTCAGAAAAGGACGTGCCTGATCATAGGGTTGTTTGTTGAGCCTAGCAGGAATTAGTGGCCCTTACAAGATGTTGCTTCCTGGGTCTGCCCAGGGGCTGGATGTCTGATGTGTTGGTGTTCGAGTCCGCCTGGTCCCCTTCTCTCTCTTTATGTGAGAAGGTAGTCTTTGAAGTTGGAATGTCATTGGGACTGTGTTCAAAATAATAAATGTAGAGTGGCTATGCCTTCACATGTAGTTAAATAGCAAACTAAGCACAATTATGTACACACATAACACTTGGCAAGTAAATGCAGAAGTGTAGGTACTAACTTGCTGGCACTCCTCAGAGTAAATGAGGGAAGTTGACTGGTGCCTACCGACTCGTCTGCCAGCTCCCTCCTGTACCCGGCACTGTCTGTACCCTGTGTCATGGACTGATCTACTCTTGTGTTGGTTTGCAGGGAACTTTTGCCTGGGTTGCAGTTGCTCAAAGGTCAGACTTTAACCCCGAGCTTCTTGCATCTTCTATAACTCTTCTAGCTCTCACTGCCACAGTTGCTTATTTCTCTCCTCTGAGAGAAGACACAAATGAAGGCTGACACTTTTGGGTTATGCTTTGCAAATGAACAATTGTAGGTGACTTTGCAGAAAGTGGTCTTTACCCAACACAGCCCCTCTTATAAAATTCTCCAAGTGTTTTCCGCTGTCGGAATCTTAAGAACGAGACCTCAGGCGAGGGACACAGAGGTTTCTGGAGTGAGGACTTCCTGTCCAAAGTGGCTTTTCTCTAGAAGGTGCAGTCTCCTCATAGGCCCAGCCTCTTTGATCAGCCTCAGCCCAAGCATCTGCCCTTGTTCTTTGCCTCCTAGATAAAGCTTGCGCCCTTTGTCATGCTCTGTAACCCTGCATTTTGTCTACTCGTGCTGCAACTGATTAGACAAAATGTGGCATTGTTGTTTCTCTCTGTAATGAACTATAAAAAGCAATCTGATATGTTTACAAGATAGTCTCACCCAGTGTAGATATTTTCCAAGCATCATATATGAAACCTCCTTTTTCTCAGAGTCAGGTGACAGCCTCACACCGGACCAGCAGTTTCACTTGCAAACCCAACATGTGGCTTTGTTGTAACGTGAACATGGCATAGGAGCATTTTCTCTCGCATCCACCCCTCATAGATCTATAACCTTCCATCTGTATTATGGGCATTAGGTTCCAGCGTGACTATTCTTTGAATTCTGATTTAACTACCTGCTCGTTCCTGCATGGACCCTCTCAGGCTGGCTTCTTGAAGGCTGCTCCTTCAGCCCTCCCTGGGCTTAGGGTCTGTCTCTTCGCTCAGTTCCTTTTATAGATCCCCTCATAAGTGTGTTACCCCATAGGGTCCCTGTGTGTGTATAGCTCAAGAATGTATTGGAAGTCTAGCTTTTTCAAGAATTGCAAAATGTTAATTTCCTCATCACCTACCTTCCTGTTTTTATAGTCTTCAGAATATTGGCCAATACCTTCTACAAAGGGGTGGAATAGGCTTGACCACTCACATTCTGTTCTTCTTTTTCTTTTTTTCTTTTTTTTTTTGAGTTGAGGTCTCACTCTATTGCCCAGGCTGAAATACAGTGGCATGATCACAGCTCACTGCAGCCTCAACCTCCTGAGTTCAAGCAATCTTCCCACCTCATTCTCCCAAGTAGCTGGGACTACAGGCACACATCACCACACCTGGCTCATTTTTTGATTTATTGTAGAGGTGAAGTCTCGCTATATTGCCCAGGCTGGTCTCAAATTCCTGGGCTAAAGCGATTCTCCCACCTTGGCCTCCCAAAGTGCTGAGATTACAGGTGTGAGTCACCAGATCTGGCCTAAAATTTTTAAAAAAATTTTTTTAACTAAAAAACAAAATTTGTAAAAAAAAAAAAAAATAGTTATTGACTTTCTGTTAACTTAGTATTCTTTCAAGGTGGAGGGGATATGTTTGTTAAGGAGGTGTCAGAGGCCTAGAGAATATGACCTAACTAAGATTCCCCAGGAGAAATCCTGCTCAGGATGATCTGTGGTGTTGTTGGGAATGGACCCACTCAGAGAATCTCAAAATTGGAAGGAAACTTGGTGTCTCCTCCAATCCCCATCAGATCCGGGACTCATATTTATTAACATATTAACAGCATTTCCTCAAGTGGATGTCCAGCCCTATCTTGGGATGGAGAACTAACTGCCATCCTTTGGACAACACTATTGGCATATTAGGATATATCACAACAAATCTTTGGGTCTTTCATTCCAGATCCATCCACTGGTACCATGCAGAGTGAATCCCCTTTTCATTCGACAGCTCTTCAAATACTCGAAGGAGGCTGCGCTCCAAATTGCCTCTGCTTTCAGCTCTAAAGTCCTTGCTTCCTTTGGCAGGCATTTCAAAGACCCATGATATTAAACTCCCTGATTTGGGCTACCTACATAAGGGTAAAAGTCTTATGAGGAAATACAGAAATAGCCTTTGCTAAATATGATTTGGATATGTGATAATAGTATTTCAAATTGGTTCATATACTTTAAATATTGGTTTCTTTTATAGCCACTTAACATATTTTTAGTAGATGAAAAACAAATAAAGATTGGAGACTTTGGACTCGTAACATCCCTGAAATATGATGAAAAGCGAACACATAATACAGGAACTCTGCAATACATGAGCCCAGAGCAGGTGAGGTTTCTTACCTTTCTGTCTTTGTATATTTTATTTCTTTTATTTTTTTAAATTATAAAATAGCAGACACTTCTTATAAAATTGAAATTATAAGAAGCATATCGAATAAGAATTGAAAATGCCCCTTAAACTTTCTCTCCCTTCCTGTTCTTCTCATCAGTTTGTTCTTTGTCCTTTTAGATAATTTTCCATGAGTTATAAAAACATACACATACAAATATAGTAAGTCCCCTACATAACAACAACTTCTATTCTGAGATCACCTTCTTGAGTCCAGTTTGTTCATAAGTACAAAGTTAGCCTAGGTACCCAAAAAACATAGTAGACTATACAGTACTGTACTATAATATATTTATAATACTTTTCACACAAATAATATGTAAAAAACAAACAGTACTGTACAATAAAGTACACAAAAGCACAACTACTTGTAGAGGTTGCATGCATGTGACAATGTACACCAGACACGTGAACTCACTTACATGAATGGACATACGAGCACACATTTGCATCTTTGAAAGTTCACAACTTGAAGGTTCATATGTAGGGGACTTACTGTATACACACAGACATGTTTTACACAAACATATTCATGCATGACTTTTACTTTTTTTAAGGAACTATTTTGCAATATAACTATATATATAGTTATAAGTAACTATCACAAATAACTGTATTATTTTTGACTTTTTTTTTTTTAGTTGGAGTCTCACTCTGACACCCAGGCTGGAGGGCAGTGGCATATTCCCGGCCACTGTAGCCTCGACCTGCTGGGCTTAGGTGATCCTTCCGCTTCAGCCTTCCAAGTAGCTGGAACTACAGGCACGTGCCACCATGCCCAGCTAATTTTTTGATTTATTGTAGAGATGAGGTTTCACCAAATTGCCCAGGCTGGTCTCAAACCTGCAGGCCAATCCTCTTACCTCAGTCTCCCAAAGTGCTGGGATTGTAGGCATGAGCCACTGCTCCTGGTCATGATTGAGCCACCGCTCCTGGCCGTGATTTGACTCAACAGTACGGCATTCAAATTGACATGGTGGCTTATGTCTGTAATCTCAGCACTTTGGGAGACTGAGGCAGGAGGATTGCTTGAACCCAGGAATTCAAGATCAGTCTAGGCAACATAGCAAGACATTGTCTCTACAAAAAAGTAAAAAAATTAGCCAGGCATGGTGGCATTTGCCTGTAGTTCCAGCAACTCGAGAGGCTTAGGTGGAAGGATTGCCTGGGCCCAGGAGACGAGGCTGTGGCGAGCTGTGATTCTGCCACTGCAATCCAGCCTGAGTGACAGCATGAGACTCTGACTCAAAAAAAAAAATCTTGTTTAAAATTTTGTCTTTATGAAGATTGTTTATCGTTTTAAAGCTTTCCCCAGAATACCTATAAAGTTTTGCTATTATAATGAGATTCCTTATATTTGATTGATTATTAGTGAAACTATTGGTTTTTAAAACACATTTCTTTTTAATTGTGGTAAAACACACATAACATAAAAGGTACCATCTTAACCATTTCTTTACCGTCTTAATCATTTTTTTAAGCATTTTGGGGGCCATTTGGCATAGAAATATAATTTGAGTTTTTTTGTAGAATGTAAATGTAGAACAAAATGGGAGGCTAGTGGTTCCCTTTTAACTCCTGTTTTATTAAATATCTCCTGCTTTCTGTATTGTCACCATCACAACTTTTTAAAAAACACTCAACGTGGGCTCTTTTTATTACACGTGTTTTGGCATTTTGAAAATATTTTGTTGAGGAACAATTAAGACACCATTAAACGCACAGATCTTAAGTGGACATTTTTCGTTTTGGCAAATGCACAACCTGTGTGACCCAAAGACCTGTGAAGTTGTCAAACATTTCTTCACCCAAGAAAATTCCCCCAGGCCCTTTCCAGTGAGTCCTTCCTCCCCACTGTCCAGAGACAACCAGCACTCCAATATCGGCCTCTTAGCTTAGTGCTTCCTGTTCTTGGTCTTCATGTAAATGAAATCGCATAGTGTGTACTCTTCTGTATTTAATTTCTTCATTCAAAGTCATGTCTCCTGGAGAACCTTTAGTTGTTGCTTGAACCAGCAGATAATTCCTTTTTATTGCCGAGGAGTATTTCGTTGTATGATTATTCCACAGTATATTTATTTATCCTTTCTTCTGTGGGTGGATAGTTAAATTATTTCTAGTTATGGAATATAATGAATAAATATGCCATGAACATTTGCATGCCAGTCACCTACTGGGCACTATTTTAACTGCTTCACCTGCTGCATCTCATTTAATCCCACAGTCAGACTCCAAAGTTGGTACTATTGTTATCCCATTTTGCAGCCAAGATTATTCCCATGTGGATGGTTAATTACACAGATGTTTCAGCTACTCAGTGGTAGACATTTGCACTTGGGTCTTCAGACTCCACAGATCTTGCTAATAAACAGACACTGCTGAGTGATACAAGATGTTTCCGTCAAATACCCTTACTGGCTTTGGACGGTATTAATATTTATATAAGGAGAGTAACAAAGGTAAATATATTTTGTCTCCTCAGATTTCTTCCCAAGAATATGGAAAGGAAGTGGACATCTATGCTTTGGGGCTGATTCTTGCTGAACTTCTTCACATACCTGGCACCTACTTGGAAAAAGACAAGGTAAATAATCTCAAAGAAAGAATGAAACAACAAAAATTCTTGGTCATCACCTTCAAAGTCCTGTTGTAGTTATCACCCTCATGTCAAGATGGGCTTGAATGGATTAGTACCTGATGGCCAATGCCATGTGAATTTTCCCTTTCAAGTTTTGGTAACCATTTTGTTAAGGACCAAAAATGTAGATCTTCTCTGGAAAGTGTGTACACCTGGTAAGCCTCCTATCTGAGTTGGTCAGTGAAATGTTACTGATCCGTTGTTTTGTATAAGACATAGTGCTAAGAGTTATAAGGGTTTCAGAAATGAACAAGGCCAGGTGTGGCAGCTCACGCCTCTAATCTCAGCACCTTGGGAGGCCGAGGCAGGCGGGTCACTTGAGCCCAGGAGCTGGAGCCCAGGAGTGTTCACACCACTGTACTCCAGCTTGGGTGATCAGAAAGACCCCAACTTAAAAAAAAGAACAAGCAAGCCGGGCTCTGTGGCTCAGCCTGTAATCCTGCGCCTTTGGGAGGCTGAGGTGAGTGGATTGCCTGAGCCCGCGGGTTTGAGACCCACCTGGGCAGCGAGACCTCATCTCTACAATAAATCAAAAAAATCAGCCGGGCGTGGTAGTGCATGCCTGTAATTCCGGCTACTTGGAAGGCTGAGGCGGAAGGATCGCTGGAGCCCAGCAGGTCGAGGCTGCGGTGGCTGGGAGTGGCCACTGCGCTCCAGTCTGGGTGACAGAGTGACACTCCAATTCAAAAAAAAAAAAAAAAATTTACTCAGATATTTAGCCGGGCTCGGTGGTTCAGCCTGTAATCCCTTGGGAGGCTGAGATGAGTGGATTGCCTGAGCCCGCGGTTTCGAGACCCGCCTGGGCAACTTGACGAGACCTCATCTCTACAATAAATCAAAAAATTAGCCGGGCGTGGTAGCACGCGCCTGTAGTTCCAGCTACTTGGAAGGCTAGGGCGGAAGGATCGCTGGAGCCCAGCAGGTCGAGGATGCAGTGGCCAGGAGTGGCCACTGCACTCCAGGCTGGGTGACAGAGTGAGACTCCAACTAAAAAAAAAAAAAACAAGCCTCGTTCTCAAGGAGCTTACTTTCTAAAGTGAAGATGATATAGGTCAATGCTGTAAGGGTTTCAGGGGAGGCATAAAGTCTATGGAAGCAGCTGGGAGGGAGTTCTTTCCAACTGTTGGGATTTGGGTTTCATGGAGGCAGGAAAGTTGGGCTGGAAGGACTGGTTGGCTTCTAAAAGTCCAAAGCAGAGAAGGCAATTCCAGCATGGAGACAGGGATGTACAGAATGGAATTGAAAGCAGCAGGCAAGCATAGCTTTCCTGGAGTATGTATGTTACAAGGAAGTGACGGCTGAAGGGGCTGGAAGGCCAGATGGGGCTAATTTGAGGACAGAATATGGGTTCCAGCAAGGATGGAAGGGATCATGCTGGAAGCAGGTTAAAAGATCATGTTGGAAGCAGGTTAAACGATGGGAGTCAGCTGGAGGAAGAGAGTCCTGCTTGCTACTTGGCTAAATAGAGACTTTTCAAAGTATCCTAAATATCCTAGTTCTGGGGGATCCTCAGCCTTTGTGCTTTCTGTTTGTTTTTCCTCCCAAGTAAATAATTTCTTGGCTGGGCAGAGTGGCTTATGGCTATAATCCCAGCACTTTGGGAGGCTGAGGTAGGAGAATCTCTTGAGGCCAGGAGCTTGAGACCAGTCTGGGCAACATAGCAAGACCTTGTTTCTACAAAAAATAAAACATTTACAAACTAATTTTTTAATAAGTATATGTTTTTTCCCCCCAGATTTTCAGTGGTCTAAAGAATGGCATCTTCCCAGATATATTTGATAGCAAAGAAGTAAGCACTTGATAATAATCAGAATTTTATTTATTTCAAATGTGTTTTATTTCTTAGTATTGACTCTCACTATTATTACAGAAAGCTCTTCTGAAGAAATTACTCTCAAAGAAACCCGAGGACCGACCTAACACATCTGAAATACTGAAAACCTTGACCCTGTGGAAGAGTAGCCCACAGAAAGAGGAGAGAAACACATGTTAAGACCCTTCTGAAAAAGGATTCTGCTTCTGATACATGACTTTTCTTTATTTCCCTAAAATCTGCTATGGAACGTGAATAAGTATTTAACTTATTTTCATTTTCCCCCTTAATTGTTTACTATATTTGCAGGAAAATTTTTATCTCTTTGTTTCAAAAAGATTCATACATTTGACTTTTTCCTGGGTCATCTCTTTGTTCTAAAGATAGGAAAAGGTCTTAAATTTTATTCTTTACACTATTAGTGAATCAATATTCTCCATATTTGTTAAATGTCTGCTCTTTCTGGGCCAAAAGCTGTAAGTTCTTTGTCTGCCTAAAAGAATTTATAAGCCAGTGGAGAAATATGGTAACCAAAAAAAGATAAGTTACATACAACAACTTTGGAAAAACAATTTAGCATTATCTAGTAAAGTTGGAGCCATGTATGCCTGCAAAACCATCAGTTCAATTCCTACATATATGCCTACAAGAATGTTCATAGAACCCCTGTTGATATTAGCCAAAATAACAGGAAACAACCAGATTCCCCTTCAAAAGAAGAATGGAGTAAAAAAAATTATATTCACCCACTGGAATATTATAGAATACTGAAAAATAATGAATTACAGCCAAATGCAGTATTATAACACAATACCCCTCTCAGGAACGTAATGGTAAGCTAACAAAACAGATTTCAGAAAATATATACAGAACAATTCCATTTATATAAACTTCCATAACATGCAAAATGAAGTGATCTTGTTTAAGAGCCCAAACAAATGTGGTAAGACAATAAAAGAAAAGAATGAGAAATATTAACTTCTGGATAGTGGTTGTCTCTGAAGGAGGGAGGGAAATGACATGATTGGGGAAGTGGACTTCAAAGGTGATGGTAACTTTTTTCTTAAACTAGATGTCGAGTCCACTAGTGTTTGCTGTATAGTTATTCTTTTCATCTTAAATACGTTTTACATTTATTATAACAAATACTTTAAAGAAAAGATAATTGCAGTAGCAAAGGGCAGAACATAGACAGCCTGAAGGAGTGAGATTGGTTTCCACTGAGTACCAGGTTAGAAGTGACATTCCAATGAGTCTTCAAGTATGTGAGGGGATTGGGATGAGTAGAGAGGAGATCACCCAGGCAGTCTGGGCAAGGGGCATGGCATGAGTTCCAGAAAAAATATATTTGGGGTATATGGGAGTATGCTAGTTTGTTGCCCTGAATTGCTGTGGGGATGGCAGAAAGTAATTTGGATTGCATCTTAGAAGACCCTGAGGGTTAATTTGAACTTTTTTTTTTTTTTTTTGAGTTGGAGTCTCACTCTGTCGCCCAGGCTGGAGTGCAGTGGCACACTCACGGCTACCCCAACATCAATCTGCTGGGCTCTGGCAATCCTTCCACTTCAGCCTTCCAAGTAGCTGGAACTACAGGCACACACTACCACGCCCGGCTAACTTTTTATTTATTGTAGAGACGAGGTCTCACCAAGTTGCCAGGGCTGCTGTCTTAGTTTGGTTTGTGTTGCTATAATGGAATACCTGAGACTGGATAATTTATAAAGAAAAGAGGCTTATTTGGCTCATAGTTCTGCGGCTGTACAAGAAGCATGGCGCCAGCATTTGCTTCTGGGGAGGGCCTCAGTCTGCTTCCACTCATGGTAGAAGGTGAAAGGGAGTCAGAGTGTGCAGAAATCCCATGGGGAGAGAGGAAGCAAGAGAGAGTGAGGAGGTGTCAGGGCTTTTTAACAACCAGCTCTAGAGGGAACTAAGAACTCACTCCCTCTTCCTGCCCTTCTACCCACAAAGAGTATTAATCTTTTAATGGGGGATTTGCCCCCATGACTCAGACTCCTTCCATTAGGCCCCATCTCCAACACTGGGGATCAAATTTCAACATGAGGTTGAAACTATGGTAGCAACCGAGTACCATTCTGAAACTGCCATGTGATTCGACAGTTTTTAAAATCAGCCAAACTCAGGCTAAGCAGGAAATGAGAAAACTCACAACAAGAGAAAATGTTTTTATAGAAGCTTAGAGCTATTTTTTAAGTGTTCAGAAAAAGCAGTTAGCTGAGCGTGGTGGCTCACACCTGTAATCCCAGCACTTTGGGCGGTGGAGGCAAGAGGATTGTCTGATCCCACGGGTTTGAGACCAGTTGGGCAACAGAGTGAGACTTGTCTCTACAATAAATTTAAAAATCAGCTGGGCATAGTGGCACATGCCTGTGGTTCCAACTAATTGGAAGGCTGAGGTGGAAAGATCACCTGAAGAGGTCAAGGCTGCGGTGGCTGTGAGCGTGCCACTGCACTCCAGCCCGGGGAACAGAGTGAGACTCCGACTCAAAAAAAAAAAAAAAAAAAAAAAAAGCAGTTAATACGCTTTTCAACTTGCAATACAGTATTTGGTCAAGGCAAGGTTCATCAGTGGATGCTAAAGCGACTGGATGAAAAAACATTGAACAACAGGATCTACATAAGATTTAAATATAATCCTACAGAGGATATACCATTATGAAGGGGAAATGTATGTTTCCAATGGAGAGATCTTGTGGTCACCACAATAAAGAAGTGATTGACTTTAGTATCACCCAGGGTGGAACAACCTAACATTGTATCCATCCTGATGAGATATAAGAATCACACGCTTCCACCCTACCCAGAGAGGAGTCCACACAGCATTGTTCTGGATTCCCATCGTAACTTTCACAATGTCCAGAGCCCTTGATGTCCTGCAAATGGAGGATGTCCTCAGGTTCCTTGCACAGGAACTCACTGAGGAGACACCAACCTTGTCTTCCAAATAGAACAGCACCTCTATAAAAGGAAGAGTGATGGCATCTACATTGTAAATCTGAAGAGGACCCGGCAGGAGCTTCTGCTGGCAGCTTGTGCCGTTGTTGCCATTGATGATGTCAGTGGCATGTCTTCCAGGAATACTGGCAGCGGACCCATCTGAGGTTGGCTGCTGCCACTGGGGCCTCTCCTATCGCTGGCCGCTTTACTCCTGACACCTTCACAAATCAGATCCTGGCAGTCTTCCGAGAGCCCCGCCTTCTGGTGGTTATTGTTCCCAGGCTAACCACCAGCCTCTCCCAGAGGTGTCTGATGGTAACCTGCCTATCATCGCTCTGGGGAATACAGATTCTCCTCTGTGCTATGTGGACATTGTCATCCCCTGTAACAACAAGGGGGCTTGCTCAGTGAGTCTGATGTGGTGAACGCTGGCTCAGGAATTCTGCACACACGTGGCACCATCTCTCGTAAACACCCGTGGGAGTTTATGCCTGATCCCTACTACTGCAGAGATCCTGGAGAGATTGAAAGGGAAGGGCAGACTGCTGCTGAAAAAGCTGTGACCAAGGAGGACTTTCAAGGTGGTTTTACCTTCCCCTCATTTTAATATTTCTGTTATGTAGCATCACTTAGCGGTTTTTATCCATGAGTACACATTTTATTAGCCTTAAAAATATAGTAAATAAAAAGTATTCTCTTAACCAGAAAAGAGGGTCAAGAGCTAGGAACATTATTCTTTTACTACTTCACATGTGTAAGACTTTTTTTTTTTTTTAACATAACGATACCATTATTATGCCTAACGAAATTAACAATGATTTCTTTTTTTTTTTGAGTTGGAGTCTTACTCTGTCGCCTAGACTGTAATGCAGTGACATGCTCATGGCCACCGCAGCCTCAACCTTCAGGGCTCAGGTCATCCTTCCGCCTCAGCCTTCCAAGTAGCTGGAACTACAGGCATGTGCCACCACACCCAGCTAATTTCTTGATTTGTTGTAGAGACGAGGTCTTACCAAGTTGCCTAGGCTGATCTCGAACAACTGGACTCAGGCAGTCCTTTCACCTCCACCTCCCAAAGTGCTGGGATACAGGCATGAACCACTGTGCCCTGTCTATATTCAGTTTCTTATCTCAAAATTTTTTTTCTTTTAATAACAGCTTTATTGAGATATAATTCACATACCATATAATTCATCTATAAAGTATACCATTCAATGGTGTTTAATATATTCAGAGAATTGTGCAACCATCATCAAAATCAATTTTAAAACATTTTTCTCAGCTGGACGCGGTGGCTCAAGCCTGTAATCCCAGCACTTTGGGAGGCCGAGGCGAGAGGATTGCTTGAGTTCAGGGGTTTGAGACCAGCCTAGGCAACTTGGTGAGACTTCGTCTCTACAATAAATAAAAAAATTAGCCAGGCGTGGTAGCGCATGCCTGTAGTTCTGGCTACTTGGAAGTCTGGGGCGGAAGGATCACTTGAGCCCAGTAGGTAATGAACATGCTACTGTGCTCCAGCCTGGCCAACAGAGTGAGACTCTGACTAAAAAAAAAAACAAAACATTTTTCTCACCCCTAAAAGAAACCCTATACCTGTTAGTATTCACCCCACATTTTCTCCCAACTTCGGGCAACCACTAATCTATTTCATGACTCTACAGATTTGCTTATGACATTTAGTATAAATAGAATCAGATGTGTAGTCCTTTTCACTTAGTATAATATTTACAAGTTTCATCCATGTTGTAAAATGGGTGAAATCTTTTTTATTGCCATGCAATATTTTATTGTATGTATATATTTCATTTTATGCATCCATTCATCAATTGATGGACATTTGGGTTGCTTCCACTGTTTGGCTATAATAAATAATGTTACCATGAACACTCGTGTACAAGTTTTATGTGGACATGTTTTCACTTCTCTTGGGTGTGTGCCTAGGAAAATTGTTGGGTCATTTGGTAATTCTTCCTTCTAATTTTGCATTCCAAAGTCATGTCCAACTTTCGAAACCCAAATTCAGTGCTACTTGCATTTCACCATCTCCCGCTTAAAATGGAACTTCTTTCTAGTACTTCCAGTTTAGTACCTCACTGTCTGTCTTGGAGCCAGGTCATTCCTGTATGGCTGTCTCCCTAATTGTATTGTGAATTTTCAGAAAGCAGGGGCAGGGTCTTACTCTTGTATACTCCAAGGCAGTGGGTGCACTGCCCTGTAGAAAGCAGGAACTCTGTAAGCGCTTTTGAATTGGAGTGGAGGGTATAAAAGTTTTAAGAATTTCTTATGCTTGATCCTACAAAATGTGTCTAGTACTAAATAATAATGTTCAGTTTCAATTGCCAACAATTAAACGTTTGGCAAATACCACTTAAAGTAATTGTGTATAAGGGAAGCCAGTTTGGTATGTGAAAGCATTTACTTTGAATTTCTGAAGCTACAGTATTTTTGATTTTTCATTAAGAACATGAGAAATTTTAGATAGGACTTTGAAAATAAATGTAGCACAATAGAAACAAAAATGACATGTTAAAATTTGTTTCAAAGTTTCTAATTTCATCTGAATGTTCTAAAGCAAATTAAAAATTCTTTTCAATGTTTTATTGCCCTCAGTTTTCATTATTGCCTAGTTATGAAGTCATAAAAGGCCTGTATGAGTAAAAATAAATTTCTACCCATATTGAAAGCCTTTCTATCTTTATATGTACCTATTTAAAAAATTTTTTTTTTTTTTAGATATGGTTTCTCACAATGTTGCCTGGGCCGGTCTTGAACTCCTGGGCCCAGGGGTCCTCTTGCTTCAGCCTCCTGCAGCTAGCTGAAAATGTGTATTTTTAGCCTTAGATGGACAAGAACACAGGGTTATTTCCTACTCTAAGGCTGGTCTAGCCCTAGGCCTGCAAATGTAGACCACAATCCTGGTGAGGTGACAGGTTCCATTAACGTTATTCCTGTGTTCTCAGCATAACTGTCATGAACATATTCAAAATACGCTAGGCCTGTGGGAAGATGGTGGGTTGTTCTTATAGGCAGTAAGAGGAGAAAGGGAAGCCAGATTAGGCCTACATCCATTCCAACTGAAACTACCCACATGGCTTTGGGACTGACTAAATATTGGTATGTTGGCTGAAAGAAGAGGACAGGATTTGACTGTAATTGCAAGGGAAAGATGTACTCCTTTGTTTTAGCTACTAATAAAATTTTGTTAACAAAGTAAATATTAAACAATTTCCAACCATATAAGCTTAAATATTTTATATGCATATTTACATTCATAAAAATCATGAGCTTTCTGGATGAAGAACTGATTTGTGGTTCTCAAGCTCTACTGCATCTTACAATCAAGGGCAGTGATGCCTAAGCCACAGCAACCCAATACATCAGAATCTCTGGGGGTGGGATCCCTGCATTATTTTTTAAAGCTCTTCAAGTGAATCTTGAGAACAAGTGAATTAGGTCATATTAGGTCAGAGACTAGCACAAGTTGTACTACTGATTATCTTAACCTATGCAAGTGTAGGTTACCTCTTGTTCTTTTTTTTTTTTCTTTCTGAGTTAGAGTCTGACTCTGTCGCCCAGGCTGGAGGGCAGTGGCACGCTCACAGCCACCCCAGCATTGACCCGCTGGGCTCTGGTGATCCTTCCACCTCAATCTTCCAAGTGGCTGGAACTACAGACACACGCCACCATGCCCGGCTAATTTTTGATTTACTGTAGAGACAAGGTCTCGCCAAGTTGCCCGGGCTGGTCTGGAACCCATGGGCTCAGGCAATCCACTTGCCTCGGCCTCCCAAAGTGCTGGGATGACCAGCTGAGCCACCGAGCCTGGCCAGCTCTTGCTATTTTCTGATGGACCCTGTTTCTAGTAAAAGGGAGGTTGATCTCTTGCTCAGTGCAACTGAAAGGTGAGCTGTAAAATCACAGGTGGTCACAGCATGCTTTCTATTTAACCTATAGCAGTAGCATACATCCTCAAGTGTTTATCAGACTCATTCTTGGGACTTTAAAATAAATACAGATATTCAGGAATTATGTTGGACTAGTTCAATCAAACGCATTAAGGGAGCTACCTGAACATATGACCTTTAAAAAAGATTCATGAATTTGATGCCTGACCCAGGAAGGAGCTCTCTGGCAGTATGCCACACGGTACATCCTTAGTGGTATTCAGTTAAATTAGAGGGAAGCAGATTCCAGCTTAAGAGAGAAAACAATTAAAAAAATAATTTAGAGCTACCCAGTCATGGGTTGGTTTCAAAGCAGGGAGCTCTCTGTGGCTATAAGAATAAAGGCAGAGGTTGAATTATCACCTGCTGGGAATTTTGACAAGGGGTTTCTAAATTGGGTTAAGTATTTGGATCACATGATATACACGTTGCCATGAAAACTCATGATTTTCTAAAACTGACTAGAATGCCATAGCATTAGTGGAACATTGCGTGTGACATAAGTCTTATTGAGGGGAGTAATTTTTCCCTCCTCTGCATGCTTCAATGGAAAGAACTTTTTTTCTTTTTTGTAGACCGGGTCTTGTCATGTTGCCCAGGCTGGTCTTGAACTGCTGGTCTCATGAAATCTTTCTGCCTTGGCCTCCCAAAGTGCTGGGATTATAGGAGTGAGCCACCACACTCAGTGGAAGGGAATTTCTCCTTGCTCCTTTGGAGAGACAAGCTCTCTGAATCCTTTTACTCCTTCCAATAAGAAAGAATTGTCTTATCTCATGGGTGATACTGAGAGAAGGAACCAAGCATGTGTGGCTCAGCCTCTGTTTGAGGCTGGTTTCTGATTCCCTAATCTTTTTTTTTTTTTTTGAGTTGGAATCTCACTCTGTTGCCCAGACCAGAGTGCAGTGGCTGCTCCCGGCCACTGCATCCTCGACCTGCTGGGCTCCGGCAATCCTTCCGCCTCAGCCTTCCAAGTAGTTGGAACTACAGGCGCACACTACCACGCCCGACTAATTTTTTTTGATTTATTGTAGAGATGAGGTCTCGCCAAGTTGCCCAGGCGAGTCTCGAACCTGCAGGCTCAGGCAATCCACTCACCTCAGCCTCCCAAAGGTGCGGGATTACAGGATGAGCCACCGAGCCCGGTGATTCCCTAATCTTGAAAGCGAACTGGTCTCAGAATACAGGCCCAACAAGACAGAGGCCTGCAGTCCTCTCCAATCAGGGAAAAACAGTAGGGAGTCTGATTTGGAGAAAATGTCAAACTTGTTCTCTGTTCCAGCTTCAGCACTGATAGCTGACAGTCTTCTCTTCCTCTGACTCCCATGTCTTATTTCTCAATTTGTTCCCAAGTGAATAGGGAATTAGAGTTCCCTGCTGGAGTCCTTAAACCCCAGAAGCTTCACAATACAACCATAAATTGTAACTGCCTATGTCTATAATATTTGTGTTCGGACATAACACTGCATTACTTTTTCAAATCAGTGAACAATTACATTCTAAAGTACAAATAATGTACTTTTAAAGTACAAAAAGAACAAAACATGATATAAAGGTCCTCTTTCTTTACTGGCATAAAAAAATTTGGGATTTCTAACTGATGAACTCTCTGTCTCTAGGAAACATTAACATTTTTCAAGTTTCCACTTTATTGTGAATAATCTTAGTCATGATCTGCAGAAGTCGGTCCTGGGCAATTGGAAGATAGGTCTTCTTTATCTGTAATTTATGTGAAGGAAATAAAAGATTAGTGCAACTTTTACAGTAAAGTATTCTAGCAAGTTGTTTCAATATAATATGTACAGTGTTTTTGTTCTACTGCGCTTATTACTTACTCTGCTAAACAAGCCAGGGAACAATGAAAACAACAATAACCGAAAATTCTTCACTTTCAAGTCCAAAGTTTTTAAATACAAATTAGCAAAGGCAACTTGGGCAAATATGTTAGAAGGGGAGCACTTGACTCTGTAAGACATATGGCCAGTTTTTAAAATTTGTATTTATTTTTTAGAGACAGGATCATGTTGTTACACAGGCTGCAGCACAGAGGAGCAATCATAGCTCATGCAGCCTCAAACTCCTGGCTTAGGTGATCCTCCCGCCCTCAGTATGAGCCACCACACCCAGCTACTTAAAAAATTTTTTTGTAGAGACAGAGTCTCACTATGTTGTCCAGGTTGATCTTGAACTCCTGGCCTCAAGTGATCCTCCCGTCTTGGCCTGCCAAAATGCTGGGATTACAGAAATGAGTCACCACTCCTGGCTTTGTATTCAGTATTTTTTAAAAGTATAAGGCATTTTCTTACCTTCATAAGCTGTTCCACACCAAATACAATACAGATGTTCTTCTCTTAGATAACTAGTCAGTATCTGTAATTTCTCCAGTACCTAGATACAGGACACAAGCACATTAATAGTTCACATTGAACAGAAACTTGGTTTTCTTGCTCTCATATCATGCCGAATTAGCTCCAGGTTGTAAATCTTCTGCTATACTTTCTAACAGTTAATAGAGATGTCAAGGGCAGAAGTAATATGTTCAAGCATGTTCTAGTTTGCTAGCCACCTTGAATTTTCTCAAGTCTGCCCAGACACTAGAGAGATGACTTGTTAACATTAAGAACATAGTCTTTGGCTCACTTTATTATAATCAGCATCCTTTAAAGACCCTCTCTACTTTCTTTTTTTTTTTTGAGTTGGAGTCTCACTGGAGTGAGCCCAGACTGGAGTGCAGTGGCCCACTCCTGGCCACTGCAGCCTCGACTTGCTGGGCTCCGGTGATCCTTCTGCCTCAGCCTTCCAAGTAGCTGGAACTACAGGTGCGCGCTACCATGCCCGGCTAATTTTTGATTTATTGTAGAGATGAGGTCTCTCCAAGTTGCCCAGGCGGGTCTCAAACCCGCAGGTTTAGGCGATCCACTCAGCTCAGCCTCCCAAGGTGCAGGAGTACAGGCTGAGCCATGGAGCCCGGCTCCCTCTCTACTTTCAAGGCATCTACCTCCCCCAGATAAGGTGAAGGTGAACACTGCCTCCTTTTGCCATAAAAGTTCTCATTGGTGGTCTTCCAGTTAATAGAACACAGGCTTTTCAATTGTGAGTGTTTTCTACAAAATTCTTAGTTTTTAATTTTTCTGATCAGAGTCTCACTTTGTCGCCCAGTCTGAAGTACAGTGGTATAATCACAGCTCAAGACAGCCTCAACCTCCTAGGCTCAGGTGATCCTTCCATCCCAGCTTCCCAAGTAGGTGGGACTACAGGTGTGTGTCACCATGTGTGGCTAATTTTTTTTTTTTTTTGTAGAGACGATTTCTCATTACATTGCCCAGGCTGATCTTGAACTCCTGGTCTCAAGCAATCCTCCCTCCTAGGCCTCCCAAAGTTATGGAATTATAGGCATGAACCATCACGTCCAGCCCTTACAAAATTCTTATACTCAAGTAGTCATAGGAGTATAACTTCCTTTCTCAAATAATTTCATCTCCTTTTGATTAAGTTTTATAAGTTTTGTTTTGTTTATGAGAGGAGGAAACAAGTACATATTAGAATCACTTCCAAAAGTTTAACAAGAAATAATGCATAAGTTAAAATGATTTACACTTACAGTTATTCCATCCTCCAAACAGAAGTGGAGGTTAGAGGGTAAATGGAAGCCAAAGGGAAAAGTTACATGAAAGGATAACTTTCATACAACTGGATTTGGGGTTCATAAAATAATACTGTAATACAGCAGACCTCAACCAGGGTGGCTTTTCCCCTCAATGGATGTTTAGCAATGTCCAGATACATCTTTGGTTGTCACGGGGGATATGCAGCTGGTGTCTGGTGGGCAGAGGCCAGGGATGTGCTAAACATCATATAACGCATAGGACAGTCCCCCAACAAAGGGGTAATCCAGTTCACAGCATTAGCAATACCAAGACTGAGATACCCTACAATGAAGGAAATGGTGCCAAAACATACACTTAAGTCTTCACTCTTATATTCGTCTTCATCCTCTTCTTTTTCTTCCTCCTCTTCTTCCTCCGTTTCCTCTTCAGGCCTCAACCAGTACCATGCCTCCCTGGGAACCTGAATATTCTACAAACACAAAATTAGTCTCAATTAAACATAGCCAAATATAAGACTATCCATCCTTTCAGTATTTACTGAGTACTGCTGTCAAAGTAACAGCACTGTACCATGAACTATGGGGATACTAAGTCCAATTAGAGTATTATCTTCAGATTGTTCTTGACAGCCTAGCAGGAAAGATGAGCTGTGGGTATGAACTACTATTCAAAAACTAGGAAATCTTAAGAGCCATGGAATACATTCAAATTAAAGTACTAATAAATATAGAAAAGTAAGAGATTGCTTTCAGTAATCCATTTATATGTATATGATGAAATTTTACAAACATTTTCAAGACTCCAAATGAGGTCATTTTATTTTTATAGTACTTGAACCCCTAAGATAAAAGCAAAGAGAATTTTTTTAAACCATTCAGATCTGAAACAGATATAATTCCACCTTGATTTTACTAGTTAAACATATGTAAGGTACGAGTATGAATTGAAAATAGGCTATCGTGATTAATCAAATATTATGCAGAATAGAATTTCTGCACATACTAGTCAGTAATCAATATTCGAGCAAGCAGAGAACGATTTAGTGTAAAAATGTTATTTAACCATTAGTGGATAATTCAGACAACCCATGTTCCTGCAGTAAATAAGCCATTATTGTAGCAATTATCACCAATCAGTAGTCCACATTAGACAAAAGCTTTAAAGGGTAGAAGGCTAGATAAACCAGGCTAGGAGTTCTGTTTGTGTTTTTCATTTTTTTCTGCATGACAAGAGTCTTTACTTTTAAATGGTTACTGGTACACCAAGTGATAACACATAACAAGTTCTTGAATTCTATCGTCTAGTAATTCTGATTAAGAGAAACTAAAAGCAGCCCAACTATACCAGTATTCATTGTTCTAACCATGAGCAGGAATGGACTACTTTAAGGCTGGCTATTTGCTACTTTTTCATAGATAAAGCCCATTTCCTTCAAGAAAGTGTTGGGGAAAGTTATTTAATCTCTTTCTTTCTTCAAATAATTGAGATTTTTTTCCCCTAGGATCTAAGAAAGAAAAAGTCAGCATTGATATATATGTTGCTTGAGCCAAATAGCATGGGAAAATAAACAACATATACCCATGAAATAAGAAAGGGATACCTCAAGAAATACGAGGCAAAGAGAGGATATCTTCAGAAAAATCTCTAAGTATGTACAAAGAAGCTAGATTTGCTACTCTCCAAAAAGTGAAGGGATCTACTATGTAATATAAAGAAATAACACCTTTTCATAGGAATAAAGAGCTTTGCTAAAGCCTTATTCTATGAAGGCATCCAAAATGCTGATCTTCGCCATATCAACTTATGTGGTAGTTTTCATGGATTTCTGGCCAGATGTCACACATAAAGGCCAGGAGGTTATCCGAGACTTCCTCTCTGTTCTGCCTGAAGTAGGTCTGGAGGATGGTCATCTTCTGGGTCTCCTTGAGCGGCAGCTTCCTTGGCCTTGAACTCTTGCTCCCTCTGCAGGCGGTACTGTTCAATTTCAACCTGACCTGCTTCTTGGCCTGCAACAGCCTCTGGTGCTTCCTTTTGCCGCATGGTTCTTCCTCTTGCGGCCGGCTTCTCGGCCTGCAGCAGCTGCTGGATACCCTGTGATTGACTGGCCATGGTGGCAGCAACTTGTTTTGTATTTTTAAATAAAAATGTATGGCAAATCCTACTGAGTGCCAAGAGCCTGTATCAAGTGAAATCAGGCAAAAAGCTCACCTTCTGAGTGTCCAATTGTTGACAGGCTCGCTGGCTTCTTCTAAGATCTCCTTCTAGCTTCATTTCATCTTGCTTACTTTTAAGTCGCATTCTAATTGAAAGAAAAAATTGTACTCTAAAGGTCTGCATTCTCTTCAGTCCTCTGATATGCCCACGCACCAAAGAACACACCTCAGTAAGCAGTAAGAGGAAGTAAAACCCAAAATAGCTTAAATATGGTTTTACCGAAACTGTTCTGCAGCTTTTTCTTCAGCTTGGTGTTTCATGTGGCTCTTCCTTCTGTAGCTTTCTAATTTCTCCTCTGCTTTCCGTTTTAAAAGTGTCTCATGGCCAATGCCACTTTTCCCTGTTCAAACAGAAAATTCTGATGAGAAATGAATTGATTTTGTATTTCAAAACATGGTAATTTAAATATTTACAAATTAAATTCAATTCTCATTTGAACACAATCACTCAGAAATCATGTGACTAGAATAATAAGAGAAAACACGAGGATTTTTTTTTGTTCTAAAGCCCAAACACACAATATAATTTTTACAGAGATCATTAACCTTATTTTATAAGACAGTAATAATATGTAAGTTTAAAAAAAAAAAAAGAAACAGTATCAATTGCCATATTCTTATTTAAATATAATGGATAAAATGCATTTTTCTCATGAACTTATCCAAAGTATTAACAAAAACATTTAATGAATAAATCTGTCTCAGAAAACTTTTAGGACATTTCTTTCTTTCTTTTTTTTTTTTTTTTGAGTTGGAGTCTCACTCTGTCTCCCAGATTGGAGTGCAGTGGCTGCTCCCGGCCACCGCAGCCTCGACCTGCTGGGCTCCGGCAGAAGGGCGATCCTTCCGCCTCAGCCTTCCAAGTAGCTGGAATTACAGGCATGCGCTACCATGCCCGGCTGATTTTTTGATTTATTATAGAGATGAGGTCTCGCTGCCCAAGAGGGTCTCGAACCCGCGGGCTCAGGCAATCCACTCAACTCAGACTCCCAAAGGCGCGGGATTACAGGGCTGAGCCACTGAGCCCAGCTTTTTTTTTTTTTTAAAGAGTTGGAGTCTCACTCTGTTGCCCAGGCTGGAGTACAGAGACACACTCACGGCCACCCCTGCATCGACCTGCTTGGCTCCCACAATCCTTCCGCCTCAGCCTTCCAAGTATCCAGAACTACTGGCACACACTACCACGCCCGCTAATTTTTAATTTATTATAGAGACGAGGTCTCGCCAAGTTGCCCAGGCTTGTCTCAAACCCCACGGACTCAGGCAGTCCACTCACCTCGGCCTCCCAAAGTGCTTGGATTATAGGCTAAGCCACCAAGCCTGGCCAGGACATTTCAATGGACAAAAACTCATTGTACTTTCAGTGGTTACAATGATTTTTATTCCCCATATTTGTATGATTTAAATTTTTTGTTTGTTTTTGAGTCAAGGTCTCACTCAGTTGCCCAGGCAGGAGTGCAGTGGCATGATTACCACCTTACTGTAGTCTTGACCTTCTGGGATCAGGCAATCCTTCTGCCTCAGCCTCCTGAGTAGCAGGTACTAAAGGGGCACACCACCACTCCTGGCTAATTTTTAAATTTTTTGTAGAGATGAGATCTTGCTGTGTTGCCCATGCTGGTCTCCAACTCCTGGGCTCAAGCAATTATCCTGTGTTGGCTTCCCAGAGTACTGGGACTACAAACGTGAACCACCATGCCCAGGCTAAATTTTATTTTATACTCATTAGAATTTACTCTTATTTCTAGTTTAAAAGGTTTAGAAATTTAACAAATAAAATTTATCTTTCCTATGATAAGAACTAACAATACCATCATAAAAAAATATTTATTGAGCAAATATATATGGTAGATCTAAGTGTAAGTTGCTACTACTGGTGAATATGCTAAAAAAATAGTTACATACCTGTTTTGACATTGAGAGGAATTGGTTCAACAATACCATCTCCTAATAAAGAATAAAACACAACTATTTCAGAATTCTTCAAACTACACATTAGAAGAGTATGCAACTTCACAAAGCTCTCTGTTCATCCCCTCCTGTTTCCACGACATTCCAAACTGAAATCTGAACATATAATCTACATATAACCACCTCCCTTACCTTCAAATACCTAGTCGTCAAAAAGGCTGACTCATATCCTCCTATGCCACCTCACGGTGGGGTTTTAAGAAGTAACAATCCTGATATTATATTCAAGAAGGTGACAGCCGTAAGAGAAAGCAAAGCAATTAAAATAAAGAGAAGAAAAATAGTTTACAGATGCGACTAAAGTATTTAGTAGCTCCACTTCATCTTAGTAAGCAGTTTCACTTCCTAAAAAGAGAGGTGAGAATTGAGTCTCTCCAACTGGATGGTCACTCAGCTGCCATAGGTACAGAGTGAGCAGAGTCGAGTCCTGCCAGCATCCTCAGTGTTGCTTCACTTCTTCAGCCATTGCACTACTCAACCCAACCCTGTCCCATCTTTGCTGCTTCCGTGGGACACCACATCCATCCCAGTTATTGGTGTCTTCAAGGCTAAGCTAGGCTGATAACAAGCTCTCATGGGGTATTTAATGGATATGGGAAGATCAAAGTTTTCTATACGGCTTGTTAGCACCCAAGAGACTAAACAACTTAAGTTGTTTTAATGTATATAGCCTCTCCTTTGATCCTCATTAATAGATTATAAAGGAATGGTTAGGAACACCTGTCTATTTCCGAGTGTGACTTACCACTCTTCCCAAGAGCCTGACCACTTTTATAACCCATCTTTTGGAGCAGAGCAAACCCTTTGTTTTCACTGCCTAGTGCATTCTTCAATCCAATGTCACGTCTTTCTTGTTCTTCTTCTTTTAAACTCTTCTGCCTGTTTTTCAAATTAGCTTCCTGTTGCTTTTCTTCTTTTCGACGGGCTTCTCGGATTTGCCTTAGCATTGGCAATCCTGGTCTGATATCTTCTCTGAATAATAAGGGAAAAATTATTTTTCTCACAACTCTGCCACTTACTCATTTGACAATAGTTCATATTTCAGCATCATCTCTATGATCATATCCGTTATTATTGATATCAGAGCATAATCAGCAACTTCCAAGAATGTCCATTTTGGTAAAAATGACAAAGACTGGTGCCAGATTTTAGAAAACCAAAGAAAAGTCCAGAGTTGGCCAGGCTCAGTGGCTCAGCCTGTAATCCCAGCACTTTGGGAGGCCGAGGTGAGTGGATTGCCTGAGCCCGCGGGTTCGAGACCCGCCTGGGCAACCTGACAAGACCTCATCTCTACAATAAATCAAAAAATCAGCTGGGCATGGTAGTGCATGCCTGTAATTCCGGCTACTCGGAAGGCTGAGGTGGAAGGATCACTGGAGCCCAGCAGGTCGAGGCTGCGGTGGCCGGGAGCGGCCACTTCACTCTAGTCTGGGCGACAGAGTGAGACTCCAACTCAAAAAAAAAAAAAAAAAAAAAAAAAAATTAGCCGGGGTGTGGTAGCGTGCGCCTGTAGTTCCAGCTACTCGGAAGGCTAAGGCGGAAGGGTCACTGGAATCCAGCAGGTTGAGGCTGCGGTGGCCGGGAGCAGCCATTGCACTCCAGTCTGGGTGACAGAGTGAGACTCCAACTCAAAAAAAAAAAAAAAAAGAAAAGTCCAGAGTTGAAGAAATTAGAAATAGTAAACTCAGATTAATTTTTCTATAAGGTTGGCAATAATGAAGAACAAAGGGTTTTTCATCTCTCACTGAGAAGAAATGAGGCAAAAGGAATAAACTTCCTTGGAAAAGAGCAATGAAAAGGCAATGAAGGGGCTCCTCCTTTTAATGTTATCTTTGCATGGAGACATAGGAGACACTTTCATTAAAGCAAGAAGACTAACTTTCCAACTTCACATTCAAAAACAATGTCATCGCTTAATAGTCTACACGTCCTATACGTATCATTACATTAGGTGTGCACATTTACTTACTGGACATTAATGAAAGAATCAGACATATAGTCTTCTTCTTCTGCCATGGTCAACTTCATATGGCAACAGTATCTATCAATCAAATAGGAAAACGTAAGAATTACTTTTTTTTTTTAGTTCACCAAAATGGAAATAAACTTTTATATATCCCCAGCCATGCGCTTTCTCTAAAGCTCTAGTACATCTTCTAGATGTACTTTAGACATCTTTATCTGTGGAGGTCTTAAGCTCAACAATCTAAACAACATAACATCTTCCCCCCCCCCAAGCCTCCTGTATCCCCTGTATTTCCATATTAATTTCATTACTGTCTTCCCCTTCCTGACCTCTTATAAACCTTTGTCAGTTCCTCCTCCATAATGTGGCTCACAGGCATTTTTTTTCCCTACAGTTGCGACCACTGTTTTCCTTCAGGCACTCTTTTCCTACCGGACTATTACAGTAGCTTCCTAACTGGTCTCCTTGTCTTCGGTCTCTCCTCTTCCAATTCAACCTCTACACTCTTCTAGAGCTTATTTTTATATACAAGTCAGTTAGGTTACTTCCCTGTTTCAAATCCTTCAATAAACTTGACCCTGTAGGCAGTGGAGGACCAGTGATTTTAGCAAAGTATAATAATGGAATGTTTTTTCTTCGTCAATATCATTTTTGAAATGCTTTAAAATAAATATATCATAAATACAGAAAACACATAAAACAAATGTATAGCTTAATGAATAATTATGAGGTAAACACTCTAGTAACTATGTGGTACCCTCAAGATGGCCCCAATGATTCTGGCATCTTGGTTTTCAATATCCTTGTGTTGTCTCCTCCCATAATGGACAGGATTGACCCATGTAACCAATAGGATTTTGTATCTTTGTCATAATAGACACTGCAGCTCCTAGTTAGATCACTCTACCTCTGAAGTTAGTTCCTCACTGGAAGGAAGTCTGCTCATGTGATGAGGACACTCAAGAAACTACAGCAAAGGAACTGAGTGCTCCTGTCAATAGCCAGTACAAACCTGCAAGTCACATGAGCGAGCCACCTTGTAAATGGGTCCTTTTACCCCACTCAAGCCTTCAGATGACTCAGCCTGGGCTGGCATATTCACTACGACCTCTTAAGAAAGTCCAAGCTAAGCTAAGCTGCTAACAAATACCTGACCCCCAAAATTGTTAAGATAATAAATGACTACAGTTATCTTAAGCTGCTAAATTTTGGGATAATTTGTTATACAGCAAAACATAATGCAAACCCATATCAGGAGATAAAACCCTCTTGGCCACGAGGAAGCCTACTTTGTCCCCTTCCCAATCACAACCCTCCTTCATTTCTAAGAATAGCCATTATTCTGTCTTTTATGGCAATCAGTTCCTTTTCTTTATAGTTTCATTATCCACACGTGCATCCTTAAACATTACAGTTCAGCTTATCTATTTTTTTATTATAAGTTAAAAATATGTACAATTATATACTCGTACAGCACTTGTGGTAATTTGCCCACTGTTTCTAAACCTCAGCGTCTTCATTTGTAATAAAAATATTTATACACGTAATGGTTTAGCACTTACCTAGTACATCACACATTTTTATCATATTTAATAATCATTAGTAACTCTGAGGGATAGATAATTCCACTTTCCAACTGGAGACACTAAGGCTCAATATGGCTACATGCCTTCTCAAAACCACAAAGAATCCAGGTCTCGGTAGTCCTCGTACTGCAAACAGGATTAGAGTATTTTTAGGGACCTAATTAGCTCTCAAGTGCTAGGCAGATTTGAATGTGTTACAGGTTTGTTGTTTTTGAGTCAGAGTCTCACTTCCTTACCCAGGCTGGAGTGCAGTGGCATACATCACAGCTACCAGCCTTGACCTGCTGGGCTCAGGCAATCCTTCCGCCTCAGCCTTCCAAGTAGCTACAACTAGAGGCAGGTGCCATCACTGCTGGCTGAGTTTTTTTTTAAATTATTATCATTTATTGTAGAGACGAGGTCTCACCAAGTTGCCCAGGCTGGTCTCGAACCTCTGGGCTCAGACCATCCTCTCACCTCGGCCTCCCAAAGTGCTGGGATTACAGGCTTGAGCCACCGCGTCCGGCCACAGGTTGTTTTTAAAGTCCCCTTTCAATCGGTACATGCTTTAGCACCATTCATTCCCATCAAACAGAAACACACACTTCATAAGGCGATATCCTGGCGGAGAGGCAGTGGCTTGGACCAGGGTGACGGCAGTGGAAGTGATCGGATTTGGAGCACATCTGAAGGTAGAGCTTACAGGACTTGCTGATGGATTGAAGGTGGTGTGTGAAAGGACGAAGCCAAGCTTTTGGCCCGAATGCGTGGAAGAATGGCCTGTTACGGAGTCAACGTCTTTTTGAGCGTGGGAAGACTGCAGGATGAGGTTTGGCGTTTGTTTTTAGCGGGGTGGTGGGGGCCACAGGAGGTTTCAAGCATTCTAAGAGTCCCATGACATACACAAGTGAGACATGGCCCAGGTAAGCTGGCCGTACCGTAGAAAGGCGACAGGAAACGCCTCACTCCCAAACACTTCGCCCTCGGGAACCGTCCATCCCTTCCCGCGTTCCTCCTGGCTGCAAGCGTCCCACAGACGCGACCACCCAACGGGTGGAAAAGTGGCTCATGGTGTGATAGGGAAGTCACAGTCAACGCACACTGTCTTTCACGCTTCTGCCTGCCGTCTCCGGGATCTTACCTGGCAATGGTACTCGACCCGGACCCGCTCCCGAGAGCGAAAGCTGCGCATGCGCCTGCCCACCAGCGCAGGACTTCCGGGCTTCTGCTCCCACCTGAGTTTCCGAGCACAGCAACTATGGGAAACAGGCGGCAGGCGGGGTTAGGAGGACGTCGTGAGTGCGCTTGCGCAAGACCGGCCTTCCGCGCAAGCGCTGTCCCCTCGTTTCCTGCTGGCCGGGAGGAAGGGAGGCGGGGCATCCGGGTCCCTTGGCGACTGCCTCTGCCCCCCCCGAGCTCAGCTGATCGGACCTGCAGGACTCCGAGGTGAGCTGGTCCGCGTCTGCCGCCGAGACATGCACACACCCCCTTGTCCCCTCGTGCATTTTCTGCAGGCCGGGGAGGGGATTCGAGTTCCTAGGGAGAGATTTCCCTTTTCTGGCGCCGTGCTCCGCCTCGTGCGGTTGATAGCTCGAGCAGCCCCGAGGGGGCCTGCGGCGGCCTCCGCGCGACCCTGGGGTGGCGGGTGCACCCCACGCCGAGTGCGCGGGGCCTCGGTCCGCGGCATCCCTGGACCACCCGGGCTTGTCACTGACGCTCCGGCCGTGGGAACCTGGGCGCCCCCACCCATCCCCGTGGGAAGATCTTGGAAACGCAGTTTGGTATCTTCGTGCCGGGACGTAGACGTCCTCCTGGGCCAGGTGCAGCGAAGAGTGGACGAGGAAAACAGGAGGATGAGTGTCGGGCCCGGCCCTAGTGTTGGGTCTTGGTGCTTTAGCTTTCTCATTCATAGAACGGGTGAATGACATATGTGTTGCTAGGCATGTTTCTTCTGGAATAATGGATGCGATTTTTTTGCAATATTTATGTTAATGTTCCTTTCACCGTGCTATTCATTTTTCCTCCCCAAGCACAGTTGCGATTGTTTTTGGCTTGGACCTTTGTCCTTTAAAAGTATGTTTTCAGGGTTTTGCCTCAAAAAAGTTATTCTCCCCAAATGAAATGAGAAGTAAAGTCATACTTTTCATTTCCTTTTTTTATTTTTTGAAGAGACAGGGTATCGCTGTGTTGGGCAGGCTGGTCTCCAACTCCTGGCCCCAAGTGATCCTCCCAAGTCAGCCTCCCAAAGTGTTGAGATCACAGGCCTGAGCCACCTCACCTGGCCGCTTTTCATTTCTTAGTAGTTACATTCATTAAGCTTGACTATTAACATTTAAAAAATCCTTATGATTGTTTTTTTTTTTAAATCTTTAACTTCAGGTGTGAACTTAAAACTTCAGTAATGGAGTTAGCCCACAGTTTATTGCTCAACGAAGAAGCTTTGGCTCAAATCACCGAAGCAAAGAGACCAGTTTTTATCTTTGAATGGTTGCGGTTTCTTGATAAAGTCTTGGTTGCTGCCAACAAGGTATGATGTTGCTTTTTTCCCCCAATTGAATTAACATAGAAAGGTTATTTGCTCATAATGTGTAAGGAAACAAGGCCAAGGTAAGTGGACTGCCTGAACCACGGGTTTGAGACCAGCCCTGGTAACTTGGCGAGACCTCATCTCTACAATAAAAATTTTAAAAATTATCCAGACATGGTAGTGCACGCCTGTAGTTCCAGCTATTTGGAAGACTGAGGCAGAAGGATCGCCAGAGCCCAGCAGGTTGAGGCTGCCGTGGTCATGAATATGCCACTGCACTCCAACCTGGCCAACTCAAAAAAACAAAATAAAACAAAGCAAAACAAAATAAAATAAAATAAAACACACATTATGTTTTGGAAAGGTTGTGGGTCACTTGTGGAACTTACCTATTAATGGAAATTTCTAGTCTTTTCTTTTTCTCTTCAGTGGCAAAACCCAAACCTTGCTTAAATCTAGCTCACTGCCTACTTCATGTCTCTACCTGTGCAGCTCGATGTGACTAGAGAAGGCATGACTAAGGGACTGGTGTCACTTTAAATTCACCATCACCAACTGCAAGTGGTCTCAGTGCTAAGTCCTAGTATCTTCACTTACCTTGCAGAGGAGTTAATAATAGGCTTTTGTCTTTCTGTTTTCTTCCTGCATAATGTCTTTGATTCAAGTTGCTTTTTATTATCTACGTGTTTTCTTTCCTGTCTTTAAAAATAGATGCTTTCCTCAAATGTCTAATGGTCTTTGACTGTCTGCTCGGTTTTAAGAGTGGGTAAATAATTTTCTGGGCAGGGCCAATTTTGTTACCTGGACTTCTTTCTAGGCTGGTCTGATTCCTGACCTTAGGTTTCTCTTGGCTGTTCACTACCCAGAGAAGACTTTCCTAGTCTAGTGTCTGAGGGGTATATGGCTAGCTGCCTAGGTTCTAGGAACTGGGAGAGAAGACTGGGGACTTCAGCATTTAGTATGTGAACTTGCACTTAATCCCCCTCTTTTCAGTGCAGTTTTCCCAACGCTCAGTAAAATTATTTTACTCTTTCTAGAGAATACTCTTCTAGTCCTCCCAGAATGGAGGAGAGGGATACAAGGATCTTATGGCTTCTTAAACAGACCCTTCACTGTTCCCTCTCTTTCTGGGTGCACCTTTACTCCCACATCCAGAAGCACCTGAGGCCTAAAAAAAGCAGGATGTCGTAATGGGCCCCATGTTATAAGTTGAGTTTCTCTCAGCTTTCCCTAATGGGAATTCTTGACTTTCGCATTTTATGTCCTTTTCCTATTTCTTATGCTCTTGTGGATTTGTGCAATTTTTTTTTTTTTGGTTGCCCTTCAGTATGGTTTTAAAGGAATTTCTAGAGAGTCAGTTAATGCCTGGATTCACTGCAATCTTTAACTGGAAGTTTCTGTTCTTCTCCTAAATCCCCACCCACAGGGCACTTGTTGCCTCTGTTCCACTGAGACAGCTCTTGTCCAGCCATCACTCATCACATACTATCCAAAATGGTGGTCAGTGTTCTATCTTCTTTAATGTATCCTCATCTTTTGGCATAGCTCATCCTCCACCTTGAAACATTTAAAACCTTTTCTATGTTGTTGTGAGATTGATAAGTATAAGAGTATTAAAACACGTCTAAGTTATGAAGCATAATAATATGAATAGCTGTATACCCTCCACCCAAATTAAAAAATGAGATTGCCGTCATTACTTTGCTTTGTCTGTTCTTCTGTGTGTAGCTTCCCAAGATCACATTTGCTTTCAGTTCCTCTCCTACTTCACTAACTACTCCTCATGTTCTTTTGTTGACTTCTTCTCAATTCAGGGCATTTTTTTATTTGTCTGTACCTCATACTCCTTTAGTGATAGCATCTAATTTTATTATTTTTACTTTCATCTATGTAGCCTCTAGAGTACTGACTCTATGACTTCCACGTACCTGTTTGCTCCACCTCTTTCTTATATAAATGGCTCCTCAGAATTCACGTACCCAAACCATTTTTTTTTTTTTTTTTTGAGTCAAAGTCTTACTCTGTCTCCCAGGCTGGAGTATAATGGTATGATCATGGTTTATCACAGCCTCAAACTCCTGGACTCTAGAAATCCTCCCACCTCAGCCTCCTGAGTAGCTGGGACTACAGGTATACACCACAAAACCTGACTAATTTTTTTGTAGAGGTGAGGTCTTGCTATGTTGCCCAGGCTGGTCTTGATCTCCTGGATTCCAGCAACCCTCCTGCCTTGGCCTCCTAAGCGCTGGGATTGCAGGCATGAGTCACCTTGCCTGACTCAAACCTTATTCTTGATTTCTCCTCCCAAACCTTCTCTTTTCCAGTGTCTCCACCTCAGGAAATGACCATTTCGTCCTTCTGGTTGCTCAGGCCAAAAACCTTGGAGTCAATTTTTTTTTTTTGTAGAGACAGGGTCTCACTATGATGACCAGGCTGGTCTCGAACTCCTGGTCTTAAGCATTCCTCCCACTTCAGCCTCCCAAAGTGTTGATATTACAGGCATGAGCTACTGCACACAGACATAGAGTCCTTCTTGACTTCTCTCTTTTTCTCAAATTTCACATCGTATTCTTCAGCAAATCCTATGGTTTTTATCCCCCAATATATCTAGAATTTATTTACATCTCATCATCTTTAATCTAGGAAAGAATGGTTCATTTCTTACTAAATTTTATCCTTAAAGTTCTCATTTGTGGTTGTATGCTTAATATAATATAGATTTTAAGTGTTAAAGTGCCTTAATTCAGCATTTTTAATTTTGAATAAAAGATTGCTAAAGTATATATAAGAAAAAACTGATATTCTCTCTTTAATTTTTCATAACAGACTGATGTAAAGGAAAAACAGAAAAAACTAGTTGAGCAATTAACTGGATTAATAAGTAGTTCTCCTGGACCACCGACACGAAAATTGTTAGCTAAAAATCTTGCAGCTCTTTATAGCATTGGGGATACCTACACAGTTTTTCAAACACTTGATAAATGTAATGACATAATCAGAAACAAAGATGACACTGCAGCCTACTTACCAACAAAATTGTAAGTACTTACTTTGACAGGGACCCTTGAAGTTTTACTTGTTCTTCCAGGGAAACTTAGAAAGGGACCAATGACCAAAGAGACTTACAGGTGGATGGAACTGATGCATGCTACTGACAATAAAAGCTCTACGTAGATCAGGGGAGGGGGCTCTTCTTCCAATATCTATGGCAGCTGGGACTTTCAGCATACTACAGAGAAGTGGTATGGTGTCAGCAGTTTGCACAGGGGTCGTTGGTAAATTTGGATGGAGATAATATTCTTCTCTGAGATAGAAAGAAAAACAGTTTCCAGGTGATAGAATTGAGGCAGGAATCGGCAGAGTATAGCTTACAGGCCAAATCTATCTTGCTGCCTGTTTTATAAATAAAATGTTATTGGAATTGTGTAGGTGGTAGCTGCTTTCACACTATAGTGGCAGAGTTGAGTAGCTTTGACAGAGACCACTTTGCATGCAGGTTTGCTGACCCCTAGATTAAGGGCTTAACCCAATTCCTAGCCCATAGTTGTGGTTTGGGTCAAGGACAGACAATTTTGGAGCAAGTGTTGAGGATGTTGGCTATAGGGATACATCCTATGAGAGAACCAAATAAGAAAACCAATAGTTATAGTACTGTGAAGAGTGATATGCGAGGGAAAATAACACCTCAATAAGCTTAGTCATGGTGTCGGGGGACAGCAATGTCAAGGAGAGTATCTCAAAGAAACATCAGCCAAAGATGATCAACCATCAAAGGCTACATAGAAATCAATCAAGTAAGGGGTTTAGATGGGAGGAGAAAAGATGGATGTGATAGACTGGAGTCAGTAAACTCTGGATAAAGGCAGATAGTGAACGTTTTTGGCTTTGTGGACTATGTATCTCTGTAGCAACTACTCATCTCTGCCATAGGCTGTACGTAAATGAGTGAAAATGTCTGTCTTCCAATAATACTTTATTTGTAAGAACAGGTGGCATACTGGAGGGTCTTTGGCAATCTATTTCCTAGACAAAGGAAACTTCTAATTGGAAACAAAAGTGTCCTATTTATATCTTATTTATGGTGCTTTTCTGAAGATGCAGACTAGAGGAGGGAGGAACAAGTTGTGAGGGGAAAATAATAAAAGATGCTGATTCTGGAGTACAGGTGGGAATAGCCAAGTGACAGTGTATAGGTAGCTGGAAATCCTGGTCTGGATTTCAGAGATCTGAGTTGGGAACTTAGCTTTGATGAGCAGCAAATGGAGGTTTAGGAGTGCTCTGAAGCCTTCAACATGAGTAAAGTTACCTAGTAAGAGTGTGTATTAACCGGGTTCGGTGGCTCAGCCTGTAATCCCGCGCCTTTGGGAGGCTGAGGTGAGTGGATTGCCTGAGCCTGAGGGTTCGAGACCCGCCTGGGCAACTTGGCGAGACCTCATCTCTACAATAAATCAAAAATTAGCTGGGCGTGGTAGCGCGTGCCTGTAGTTCCAGCTACTTGGAAGGCTGAGGCGGAAGGATCGCTGGAGCCCAGCAGGTCGAGGCTGCGGTGGCCGGGAGCGGCCACTGAACTCCAGTCTGGGCGACAGAGTGAGACTTCAACTCAAACCCCCCCCCCAAAAAAAGAGTGTGTATTATTTGAGAAGATGGCCAAGGGAACAACTCTAGAACACCAACTTTCAAAGGGTCAGGCCAGTGTAATAACTTCCAGAGGACATGGAGAAATTATTCTGAACCTGGATGCTAATTGTTAGATCTCAACCCCTTCGATATGTTGTGATCAGATTTTGTGTTGTTTGGGATCGATATAGATCTCAAAAGTTTTAGAGGAGATTAAAGAGTACTAGTGATTTCTAGTTGATTTTGGAGTTTTAAGCTATGTTAATACTTTGATGGTTTTGTTCTCCACTACTTAGCTAATATACACATAATTTTATAGGCCTGGTTAAGTAGAATTTATTGTACATTATTCATAAATATTTCCAATGGTTTTATGAGTTTTCTTTAGGAATTCCCAAATATACTTGGGCATGTGACCACAGTCATTTGACACTTTATTATCAGCCTCTAGAGTACTGAAAAAGGCATGAGATTTGGAGTCAAAGAGGTGAAGGTTGATTCGATTCTGCTGCTTCTTGTGTATAATTGTGAGCTAACTTTAAACGTTTTCATCCATTGAGTACCTAGCTGTTAGGTGATGGATTCTAGAATTTAGGCACAGGCCAGACTCCAAAGCATTTGCTCTTAACTGCTGTGTCCTAAACCTGCCTCTAGGCTAAACTATTGATGTGGGTGATGGTGGAGTCATTCCTTGCTCCTGAAGACACGTGCTGCCGTTGCTTTCTTCTTCCAAGTTGCTTTCTTCTTCCATTAATGTAATTTAGATTCAATTTTACAGGTTTGAAACCTATAAATAATAGTATTATCATCTGTAAATTAGGAGGCAGACAGTGTGAGCACTGCAAATGTGTAAGATATGTTCTCTGTTTTTGGAGTTTACATTTCCACTGGCAAAATAAGATAGAGACATAAAATGGTCAGACCACAACATAACAAATGATATAATTTTGTCAAAATGAGTGATTTACAATTGTGTTATGTATAATGAGAGAAGAAAGGGATCATTGTGGATTTATATAATTTTAAAAATCTTCATAAAAGGAAATTTTGGGTTTCTTCCCAAAGGATGAATATAACTTATTATGTATACATGTACTGATTCTTTTGTATTCCCAACAAAAATGCAATTTGACTACAGTATTTGTTGCAATTATAAACAAATTGTTTTTGAAGGTTGAAAATTAGTTAAGCATTATAGCCAAAAGTGTCCTAGACAAATGCAAATTGATGTCTGAAGATGAGAAAAAAGTATAATCAAATGAAATCATTAACCTGAGCAATGACCAGTGAAAAATATTCCTTCTTACAGGGCTGCGGTGGCTTGTGTTGGAGCATTTTATGAAAAAATGGGGAGAATGTTGGGTAGTGCATTCCCAGAAACAGTGAATAATCTTTTGAAATCTCTGAAAAGTGCAGAGGTGAGTTTTACAACAAATAGAATGTTTTGCTTGTGGCAAGAGTTAGATGTCAGTTAAAAATGTTTGCTTTTTTCCTGTCACTGTGGTACTCATATTGCTTAGCAAGGAGGTAGTTCAAATTATTACTTGCTCCTTCTTTTAGTGTATGTTACCTTATATTTCGGGGGGGGAGGGACAATGCTTTTTCTGTTTTGTTTTTTTGTTTGTTTGTTTTTAAGTTAGTGTCTCACTCTGTCGCCCAGGCTAGAGTACAGTGACGCGCTCATGGCTGCCATAGCATTGACCTCCTGGGCTCAGGTGATCCTTCCACCTCGACTTTCCAAGTAACTGGGACTACAGGTACACGCCACCACGCCCAGCTAATTTTTTAACATTATTGCAGAGATGAGGTTTTGCCAAGTTGCCCAGGCTGGTCTCAAACCCCTAGGCTCAGGCAATTCTCTCATCTCCCCCTCCAAAGTGCTGGATTTACAGGTATGGGCCTGGTTGCTTTTCCTTTAATGAATAGGTTTACCTAAGCATTTTTCTTTATTTAGCCATATGGGTTTTTTTAAATTAACATTTTATTTTTAGTGTCATAGCTAATGTATTAATTTCTTTTCTTTTTTGTGTGAAGAGTCTCACTCTGTTACCCAAGCGGAATACCGTAGCACAGTCATGGCTACCTCTTCCTCAACCTGCTGGCCTCAACCTTCCAAGTAGCTGGGACTACATGCACACCACCACACTCAGCTAATTTTTTATTTTATTGTAGAGACAAGTTCTTGCCATGTTTCCTAGGCTTGTCTCGAACTCCTGAACTCAAACAATTCTCTCACCTCCACCTCCCAAAGTGCTGGGATTACAGGTGTGAGCTATGGTGCCCAGCCCCTGAGGTATTAATTTCTTATGACTACTGTGATAAGTTACCGCAGACTGGGTGGCTTTAAACAACAGAAATTTATTGTCTCACAGTTCTAAAAGCTAGAAGTCTGAAATTAAGTGTTGGTAAGGCCATGCTTCCTCTGAAAGCTCTAGGGAAGAATGCTTCTTTTCCTTCTTAGCTTCTAGTGGTTGCTGGAAATCTGTGGTCCTCTTTGTCTTATAGAGGCGTTCCTCCAGTCTGGCTCTTTTTTCATATGACTTCTCCCTGTGCCTGCGTTCTGTGTCTAAATTTTTCTCCTGTAAGAATACCAGCCATTGAATTAGATTGGATTTCTCTCCTGGGAACTGTTTGTCTATACATTCATTAAACAAGAATTGAGGACATATTATTAGTCAGGCATTAGGCACAAAAAGGCGAGTAAGACAGGTCCCTAACCTCAAAGAGCTTACAGTCAAGTGGAAGAGATCTGTATGTGAATAAGAATTATGATACATCATGATAAGTATGCTGTTAGAAATAAGAGTAAGCACTATGAGAATATAGAAACAAGAGTTTCAGTTGGTTACAAGAAGATGAAGGTTTGCTGTATTTCTGGCATTTTAAAAAATGTGTTGAATGTTTTCTGTGTCATCTTTTGGTTGCTTTATATTACTTCTTAACTGTTTATTATTTAATCTTTTATACTCTGAAAGTTTGGACCCTTGAAGTTTTAGAATCTGTCTTCATGTTTCCATTTATTGTACTTTAATATGTACTGGAAACATTAAAATATGTTTATTTGATGTAATCTAATTTTTCAGAATATAATTTAATTGAATAATTATTCTTATCTTTCAGGTATTTTCTATACACTTAATTTTATTGTGCTTTCATTATTTACTGTTTATTATTTGGAGCTAGAACCATTAGGCCCAAAGAATTTTGTTTTTGTTTAAATATGGAATTTATCTTACAATACTGTTTTAAAGTTTTGCTTTATGTACACGTCTAGTCTCAAGGACGGAGTGAAATCTTAATGAGTCTACAGAAAGTTCTGAATGGATTGGGTGGTGCAGCAGCTTCCTCTCACCGTGATATTTACAAGAATGCCAGGTCTCTCTTGACTGATAGGTCAATGGCTGTTCGATGTGCAGTGGCCAAGGTTAGTACTGGACTGGTTTATAATGCTGCTTCTTATCCTGCCTGCTCTTTTTTTTTTTTTTTTTTTTTTTTTTGAGTTGGAGTCTCACTCTGTCGCCCAGACTGGAGTGCAGTGGCCATTCCCAGCCACTGCAGCCTCGACCTTCTGGGCTCCGGCAATCCTGCCACCTCAGCCTTCCAAGTAGCCGGAATTGCAAGCATGCTCTACCGTACCCGGCTGATTTTTTTATTTATTGTAGAGATGAGGTCTCGCCAAGTTGGCCAGGTGGGTCTCGAACCCGTGGGCTCAGGCAATCCACTCACCTCAGCCTCCCAAAGCGTGGGATTACAGGCTGAGCCACCGAGCCCAGCTACCCTGCCTGCTCTTAAACAGTCAATGATTTTTTTTTCTTTTAAAGTTTTAAATTACGACAGCATGTTCCTTGTTCCCATGCATTAATTTCATTTCCTAGAACTACCTATAAATGGAATCATGTGGGATGTACTTTTGTGTGTATGTGTATTCTGGCTTTTTTCACTCAGTGTAATTATTTTGAGATTCATCTATGTTATTACAAGTATCCATAGTTCATTCCTTTGTACTCCTGAATAGTATTTCATTGTATAGCTATGCCACATTCATAAGTTTTTGCATGCACATAAACTTTCATTTTATTTGGGTAAATCCCTAGAAATAGAATAGCTGGACCACATGGCAGATTTAGTTTAATTTTTGAGAAACTGCCAGATTGTTTTCACATGTCCACGAGCAGTGTATGAGAATTCCATTTCCTACACATCCTCACCAACATTTGTTACTGATAGTCTTTTTAATTTTAGCCATTCTAATAGACACACAGATTTCTCACTGTGGAATTTGTATTTCCCTAGTGACTAATGATGAGCATATTTTCAGATGTTTATTTGCTATCCATATCTTAGAAAAAGGATGTGCCCAGTCTTTTACCGAATGTTGATTGAGTAGCTTGTTTTTCTTATCATTGACTTTTAAGAGTGGCCTTATAGTAGCTTGTTTTTCTTATCATTGACTTTTAAGAGTGGTATATAGGTTCTTTATACATTCCTTTATTAGATACATGATTTGCAAATATTTTCTTCCAATCTGTGGGCTATCTTTTCATTCTCTAAATAATGCCTTTTTTGGAAGAGACATTTTGAATTCTGTCAAAGTCCAGTTTATCAGTCTTCCTCACGTACATTGTACTTTTGGAGTTATATCTAAGAAAACTCTCCCCTAACCCAAGATTGCTCCTATGTTTCCTTTTAGAAGTTTTACAGTTTTATGCTTAGTTATAGGATTCATTTAGAACTAATTTTTGTATGGTGCAAGATATTAATTAAAATTCTTTTTTAAAAAGTATGGATGTCAACTTATCTCGGCACCATTTGAAAAGCCTATCTTTTCTTCACTGAGTTGCCTTTGCACCTTCGTTGAAAATTGGTTATCCATGTATGTATAGGCCTATTTTTGAACTCTCCATTCCATTTTGTTCCAGCGATCTATTTGTCTATCTTGATGCCAACAACACTTTCCTTGATTACTATACCTTTATAATAAGTAGTTGAAAGCAGGTAGTGTTAGCCCTCCAACTTTGTTCTTATTCAGAATTGTTTTGTCTATTCTAGGTTCTTTGTATTTTCATGTGAACTTTGGAATTAGCTTATTAGTGTCTACAAAAATACCATGCCGGGGTTTTTAATTTGAATAGCATTGAATTTGGAGAGAGTTGACATCTTAACAATATTAAGTTGTCCCTCCTCTGAACATTATATCTCTCTACTTATTTGGATCTTTGATTTCTCTTAACAACATTTTGTAGTGTTCAGTATACAAGTCTTGCAAATCTTTTGTTAGATTTATCTCTGAGTATTTTATATTTTCAATGCTATTATAAATGGTATTGATATTTTGAAAATTTATTTCTAGTTATTCATGACAAACATATAGAAAGACAATTGATTTTTGTATGTTGATTCTTGTATCCATCAATCTTGCTAAACTGACTTACTAGTTTAATCAGTTTCTTTTAGTAGATTTTGTCATATATTTTATGTAGACAGCTATGTTGTCCATGACTAAAGATAGTTTTACTTTTCCATTCTGGATACTTTTTAGTTTCTTTTCTTTGCCTTATTGCACTGGCTGGATCTTTCAGTACAATGTTGAATAGAAAACATGAGAGCAGGCATCCTGTTCCTTTGCCAGATCTTTTTTTTTTGAGTTGGAGTCTCACTCTGTCACTCAGGCTGGAGTTCAGTGGCACACTGCTCACAGCCACTGCAGCCTTGACCTGCTGGGCTCAGGTAATCCTTCCACCTTGGCCTTCCAAGTAGCTGGAACTACAGACACACACCACAATGCTCGGCTAATTTTTGATTTATTGTAGAGATAAGCTCTCACCAAGTTGCCAGGCTGGTCTCAAACCCATGAACTTAGGCAGTCCTCTCACCTTGGCCTCCTAAAGTGCTGGGATTATAGGCATGAGCCACTGCACCTTGTCTTATTCCTGATCTTTAGGGAAAAAGTTCTATTTTTTGCCAGTGAATGTATGATGTTAACTGTAGGGTTTCTTGTAGATGTCCTTTATCAGATTGAAGAAGTACCCTCTGTTTCAAGTTTCCTAAGGGATTTTATCAGGAATAGATATTGGATTTTGTTAAATGTCTTTTGTTTTCAACTTGTTTTCCTGTGTTTTTGTTGTTTCTGTTTTTAGCTCAACCTTTTACTTTAGGATAATTTTAGATTCACATGCAATTGTAAAAAATAATATAGGGACAGATATTTACAAACCTTTACACAGTTTCTCTCAGATATAATATCTTTCAAAAGTATAGTACAATGTAACAACCAGGATATTGACATTGATATAATTCACTGATTTCATTCAGATTTCCCCAGTTTTACTTTTATCCTGCCAAATCCTTTTTCAGCATTATTGAGATGATCTTTTTTTTTTTTATTTTTAGTTTGCTGATGTGGTGAATGACATTGATTCGTTGTTTTTTTGGGGTTTTTTTTGTTTTTTTTTTTTTAGTTAGAGTCTCACTCTGTTACCCAGTCTGGAGTACAGTAGAACACTCACGGCCATCGCAATCTGGACCTGCTGGGCTCTGGCAATCCTTCTGCCTTAGCTAGTAGCTGGAACTACAGGCTGGAACTACAGGCGTACCTACCATACCCGGCTAACTATTTTATTGTCGAGATGAGGTCTCACCAAGTTGCCCAGGCTGGTCTTGAACCCTGGCTCAGGCAATCCTCTCGTCTCGGCCTCTCAAAGTGCTGGGATTACAGGCTTGAGCCACCATGCCTGGCCTTGTTTTATAATTGTAAACAATATTGCATTCCTGTGATAAACCTTACTTGGTCATGATGTATTATGCTTTTTATATATTGTATTCATGTTGATAAAATTTTGTACAGAAATTTTGTGTCTATATTCATGAGGGATATTGGTACTTTTTTTTTTCAATTTTGTAGTGTCTTTGTCAGGTTTCATTATCAGGGTGATACTGGTCTGATAGGATTAGTTGGAAAGTCCTCTTCAATTTTCTCATTGAATTTGTGTAGAACTGGTATTATTTCTCCCCTAAAATTTTGGTTGCATTCACTGGTGTAGCCATCTGGACCTAGAGTTTTCTTTGGGGGAAGAGAAAATTTTAAAATACATAATGGGCCACTCAGGTTATCTGTTTCTTTATGAGGGAATTATCTGTTTCATCTAAATAGTCAAGTATATTTGCATGAAGTTATATGTGTTCTCTTTTCCTTTAAAAATGTTAAATCTGTAATGATTTGACCTCTCTTGTTTCTAATTTTAGTAATTTATCTTTTCTTATTTTTTGTCAGTTCTACTAGCTATTTATCAAATTTATTAGTCTTCTTAAAGAAGCAGCTTTTGGTTTCATTTCTATTATTTTTCAGTTTTCTAGTTCACTGATTCCTTTCTTATCTTTATCATTTCCTTTTTCTGCTTACTTTATGTTGGATCTGCTCCCTTTCATCTAGTTTCCTTTTTTTTTTTTCCTTTTTGTTTTTTTGATTTGGGGATCTCACTATGTTGCCTAGGCTGGAGTGCAGTGGCATGATCAGCTCACAGTAGCCTTGATCTGCTAGGCTCAGGCAATCCTTTTGCCTCAGCCTCTTGAGTAGCTGGGATGACAGGCACATGCCACCATGCCTGGCCTATTTTTTACATTTTTTATAGAGATGACATTTCACTATGTTACCCAGTCTGGCCTTGAACTTCTGAGAGTAAGCAATCCTCCTGCCTCGGTCTCCCAGAGTACTGGGATTACAGGTGTGAGTCATTATGCCCAGTGCTCACCTAGTTTCTTAAGGTGGAGGCTGGGTTATTGATATGAGAGCCTTCTTCTCTAATGTTGTGGTTTAGTGTTACATGTTTCTTCCTAAGTTCTGGAAACTCTCCGAAGACAGTAAGCCGGGACAGTTATAGGGGTCACCTTGTTCGTATTCCAACTCTTAAGGATACCTTAAGATACTCCATTGCCTGATGTACAGTGTTTTGAAAACTATTGTTTTATATATTTTGTCCAGTTTTTTTTGTTATTTTAGGAGAGATAATGAATCTGGTTATTGCTACTCTAACCCTGGAAACAGATGTTCTAGAATGCAATCTACTTTTTGTTTTTAATTCCAGTGTCTACTAGAACTGCAGAATGAAGCTGTATTTATGTGGACTGCTGAACTGGAAAATATAGCCACTCTCTGCTTTAAGGCTTTGGAAAACTCAAATTATGGGGTACGAGTGGCTGTGTCTAAACTCTTAGGAACAGTCATGGCCACAGCACTGATGCCAAAACAGGCAACAGGTATGTTTGCATCTGATTTAAATCATAACAAATATTTGGAGGTTTAGGGAATACTTACTCCTGATCAGTTATTATTTATAGGTAGGTCACTGTAGAGGTTTTATTATATATATTTGTCTAATTTTTTCATAACACGAATGAACCCAAATGGCATTTTCCTTGATAGAGTCACAATATTTTTTGTGATAATAACATACAAGATAATATCTGGCAATTATGCTGGACATTTGGGGAAGTAAGATTTATGAAATGGTTTTGTATAATGTTTAAGGCATTGGAATCTCACACTGTATTTGCTAATGTCTTCAATCTCTGATTAGTACATCCCGTTTATCTTACAGTATTAATCTTCCATTTTTCTTGACCATTATCATAAGCAGAATCAGAGGCAGTGGTGAGTTTTCGAGTGACTCTTGCTTTGCCTCACAGTTCCGTAGAGATGTCTCAGGGGTGCTTGTGAGTAGATGCTGAGTGAACTCGGCTCTGCCAGTGTCCTCACCCCACCCCACTTATGTATCGTAGAACGAGAAACAGATATTTTAGGTTCAAGTCCATGCCCTTACATTTATTAGCTGTGAAACCCATTTCTTTTCTTTAAGTTTTAGGTTCTTCATCTTTAATGATAATGATTTCATTAGATGATGATATGTGACATTTTAAAGTGCAAGCCATGTGCCAGGCATTGAATTAAGCATATTGCAAAATTCAATCCTCACAAAAGGCCTATGAATTATAATTACTGTTGTTACTACCATTTTATAGATGAGGAAATTGGCTTAGGGAGGTTCTGTAATTTATGTTCTAAAAAGTGTTTTGTTAAGTGTCAGAACTGTAAATAAGATCAGGCAGCCAGATTCCAAAACCTGGGTTCTTTTGAGTTTAATGTCTCCTCTATTGAATTTTTGTGAGGATTGTGTTTGCTACTATATGTGAAAGGACTTTATACAGTACAAAACACTATACCAATGGCAAGTTGGTTACATTCCCAGTGACATTTTAATCCATTGCTAATGACTGTGTAGAATGCACTAGGCTGAGAAAGTTTCTTTGTGTCCACCTCAGCTGGGAATGAGAACAGATTACATACTTATATGGAAAGGTAGCTACTTAATGGTGTGTAAGTCCATCAGTTAGTAGTATCTACTGTGGTCTGCTTTGTCCTTGTGTTACATGTTGTTATGTTTATATTATTATTAGATGACTTGGGCATGGATTTATTAAATTGCTTTTATTTTCTAGCTCATTCCATTTTTCTTAGCTTTCTTTTGCTGTGAAACTGAATTCAGGTTTACAAGTATGAGTACATTGTAAATTTGAAGAAAAATTTTTTTATAAGGAAACTAAAACCAATCCCTATTATAGTAAAGTATCCTTAAAAATAATTACTTGAATTTTTAAGCTGGGGTTAAAAAAAAAAATCTACTTCAGAAATGTTTTTGCTTTTACATTTATTTTTCTTCCTGAAAGTAATGCGTCAGAATGTGAAGCGAGCAACATTTGATGAAGTCTTGGAACTCATGGCCACAGGATTTCTACGTGGAGGATCAGGTTTCTTAAAGAGTGGTGGGGAAATGTTAAAAGTTGGAGGGTCTGTGAATCGTGAAGTGAGAGTTGGAGTTACACAGGTTTGTAATACATGTATATAAAATAATTCTGTTCATATCACTTGTGAAGTTTTGTGGAAGACTGTTACACGCAGAGAAAATTTTAATATCTGGTTTGTTTTAAAATAGTCTTTTTACCAGTTGAATGAATTCCATTCAAATTCCAATTTACATAAGTATATGGAAAGATAGTTACTTAATGATGTGTAAATAAGCCCTCGTCTGCTATATTTATATAAATATCTTAAAGTTTTTTCCCAGATTTTACCTGGAAGAAAATCAGATTTAAAATAATTTAACTTTAGCTGGTGGGCATGGTGGCTCACACCTGTAATCCCAGCACTTTGGGAAGCCCAGGCAAGAGCATTACCTGAGCCTAGGGGTTTAAGACCAGCCTGGGCAACATGGCAAGACCTCGTCTCTACAATAAATCAAAAAATTAGCCAGGCATGGTGGGGCACCTGTAGTCCCAGTTACTTGGGAGGCTGAGGTGAAAGGTTCACCTGAGCTCCGCAGTTTGAGGCTGCATTGGATGTGAGTGTGCCTCTGCACTCCAGCCTGACGACAGACTGAGACACTGGTTCAAAAATAATAATAATTTCAGTTGTAACTGTATTCAGGTACCTTGAGACATTTAAAGTTTAATATTCTCTGATGATCCTATACCTAAAACATTGATTAATGTTTTGATTGGGTTTTCTGTCAATATTTTTGATCTCCAATGTAATTATATTATTAAATCTGACTTGGAATTATAAATCAAAATAGTAATTAACACTAAGAAGTATGGTTAATGATCTACTAATAAGTAATACTTAATAAGATGAAATGGTGATCATAGTCAAAATAATGATTGCAGTCAATAATCACCACACCTATGCCTTTTGCTTGAAACAAGGACAAAAGAGAAGTTTTTATCATATAGAGAAAGTCATAAGCAAGTGTTTTGTAGCTGTAAGTCAGTGTTTATTTAGGATGTTAAGATTTTCTTATTCTTACAACTTGTCTCCCTCCTAATCACTAGGGTAAATTCAGCTTTCCTTCCCTCACTGCTCTCTCTTTCTGTTGTTGTTTTTTAGAAACTATTATTTTTGTTGTTGATAATAGAGACAGGGTCTCACTTTTTGCCCATGTTGGGCTTGAACTCCTGGCCTCAAGCAATCCTCCTGCCTTGGCTTCCCAAAGTGTGTGAGCCACCACATCTAGCCTGGAAGCTATTATCTTAAGAACTGTTTTTAGTCAAATATACTTTCCCAGTAATTTTTATGCTAGAAGTACTAAAAAGATCTCAAGTTTACATTTTCTCTATTTTAATCTCAAATATAATTTATTCTGCATGCTGTCATCAGTTACCTTTGTAGTTGCTTTATCTGTAATTTTTGGTCACTTAATAAGTGTAGCTGAAATTGTGTCTTAATCTATTTATAGGCATATGTTGTTTTTGTTACAACATTGGGTGGCCAGTGGTTGGAGCGTAGCTTTGCTACATTCCTGTCCCATGTCCTTGATCTGGTTTCCCATCCTCGGGCAACGCAGACACATGTGGAGGCTGTGTATTCGAGACGATGTGTCTCCTTTATCCTGAGAGCGACTGTGGGCAGTTTACTAGGTGAAAAAGCCCAGATTGCAGCTGCAAAAGAAATATGCCAAGCTATTGGAAAACAAATGAATGCAGTAGGTAAGAATTGATACCATAATGTGTGTTGTTGATTACCTTAGCATTTAGTTTTTTACTGTTATTCCTAGTAAATACCAGTAGATCTGATTAGTTTATATTTCTCTGGACTACATTTTCATAGTCATTTTTATTGAGTACTCTTATTTGGTATTAAAACAGCATATAATTACAGTGAAATTGAGTTTTTAAACATATGGGTAGCATGTTTGTAAGATTAGTTTTTTTGTTTTGTTTCTGGTATCCATACCAACTTTGTAACTCTCCTGGCAACACATTGGTTTTTGTCTTCAAGGAATAATCTGTGACTTTTCTGCTTTTGGAGACTGTTGTTTTATTAACATTTATTTTTGTTGTTTTTCCCTCCAATAGTAGGCTTAATATGAAGATTTAGGGAGAAACAATTGCAGATGGTTATTAGCGCTCCAGAAGATACTCTGTGAAATCTCTGTAATTCATAAATGCAAGAAAGTCTTTTCTTTTTAAAAAAAAATTTTTTTTTTTTTGAGTTGGAACCTTACTCTTTCACCCAGGCTAGAGTGCAATAGCACACTCACAGCCACTGCAGCCTTGACCTGCTGGGCTCAGGTGATCTTTCCACCTCAGCCTTCCCAGTAGCTGAAACTACAGGCTGATTTTTTTATTTTTTGTAGAGATGAGGTCTTACCATGTTGCTAAGGCTGGTCTTCAACCCCTAAGCTCAGGCAGTTCTCTTGCCTCTGCCTCCCAAAGTGCTGAGATTACAAGCGTGAGCCACCGTGTCCGGCTGTAAGTCTTTTCTAAGACGTATCAATTTTATACATTTTTCAATTTAACAAATAGTTACTGAGTGTCTGGGATTTGCAGAACGGTAATTCGGGGTTTAAATAATGAGTGAGATAAAGTTCCTGCCCTCAAGGAGCTTATAATCCAATTATAAGGTAAATATAAAAGCAAGATTAAAAGCAAGGCAAAGTACAAATTCTTTTTTTTTTTTTTTTGAGTTGGAGTCTCACTCTGTTGCCCAGACTGGAGTGCAGTGGCCGCTTCCGGCCACCGCAGCCTCGGCCTGCTGGGCTCCGGCGATCATTCCGCCTCAGCCTCCCGAGTAGCCAGAATTACATGCATGCGCCACCACACCTGGCTGATTTTTTTATTTATTGTAGAGATGAGGTCTCGCTGTCCAGGCGGGTCTCGAACCCGCGGGCTCAGGCAATTCACTCACCTCAGCCTCCCAAAGACACGGGATTACAGGCTGAGCCACTAAGCCCGGCCAAAGTACAAATTCTAAAAGGCAGTTTAGTTTTATTGTTGTTAGAAGTATACATGGATTTTAATAGACATCTTTGGAAATAAAGAGTTAATGATAATCAGTAATTTATTTTTTTGAGACTCTATATTAAATACTTATAAAATTAATAAAAATCTATTTATAAATAATCATAATTTTTTCTTTTTATAATAGCTTATTTATAAGCTATTTTTTAAATACATAGGGCTGAGAGTTATGGGTTGTGAATCAATGCATGTTTAAGTCAATGAGTTATTGTTCTTTGGATATACTAAAATAGCCATCTGTCCTAGGTTTACAACCTGAAAAGTATTTGTACCTTGATTCGCTGATGAAATGTCTGAGTGCCGGAAGCACTGTGCCAGATTTTGGAAGTAAGATAGCAAGCCAGATGTAGGTAGCACCTGTCTTCAGAGAGCTTATAGTTTAGCAGTCAAAAGATAGAGTTCATGCATTTCTAGATCGTTGCAGAAATACCTAAGAACAAAAGAGGTATTTAGCTGTAGTCCATAATTTATTAATTGGTTATATTCTGTTCTGTATTATATGTCTTTAATATAATGTTTTTATTTTTATTTTATTTATTTATTTATTTTTTTGAGTTGGAGTCTCACTCTGTCGCCCAGACTAGAGTGCAGTGGCCGCTCCCGGCCACTGCGACCTCGACCTGCTGGGCTCCGGCGATCCTTCCGCCTCAGCCTTCCAAGTAGCTGGAGCTACAGGTGCGCGCTACCACGCCCGGCTAATTTTTGATTTATTGTAGAGATGAGGTCTCGCCAAGTTGCCCAGGCGGGTCTCGAACCCGCGGGCTCAGGCAATCCACTCACCTCAGCCTCCCAAAGGCGCGAGATTACAGGCTGAGCCACCGAGCCTGGCACAATATAATGTTTTTATATGTTCTATATTATATGTTAATTCACAATGCAAAAAGTAAGGTTTTTATTATTATGGAAAGGTTGTTAATCTCAATATCCAAGATTATTTATTTGATTTTTTTTTAAATCCTAAAACTAGAGCTAAATAGAATGATGTTTATTGGGGATTTATGGGCCAGAATATATTCGCAGTTACTAATTTGGCAAGGAATCTTTAGTTGTTTCATGTCAAATACATTTCAGTTCCATTGGAAGTTAAAAGGTGGGAGTGGGGCTAGGCACGGTGGCTCAAGCCTGTAATCCCAGCACTTTGGGAGGCTGAGGTGTGTGGACTGCCTGAGCCCGCGGGTTCGAGACCCACCTGGTCAACTTGGCGAGACCTTATCTCTACAATAAATCAAAAAATTAGCCGGGCGTGGTAGTGCGCACCTGTAGTTCCAGTTACTTGGAAGGCTGTGGCGGAAGGATCGCCGGAGCCCAGCAGGTCTAGGCTGCAGTGGCCGGGAGTGTTCCACTGCACTCCAGTCTGGGCGATGGAGTGAGACCCTGACTCAAAAAAAGAAAAAAAGAAAAGGTGGGAGCAGGAGCAGCAAAGCTGTTGGGAACTTTTAGGAACATTCCAGCAAGAAGTTCTAAAGCCACTTTCCTTATAGATCCACTTTCTGGTCAGTAATTTGACTATTATGCCTTCCATATATTGGTGTACTTGAAATAAGAAAATAATAATAAAGTAGTAATAGCTGCTAATATTGATGGAATGTGTATTGGGGGCAGCATTATATTAAATGCTTATGTACACTGAATTTCTCTTTTTTAAAATACTTACAACCAACTTCAACAGCATGTCTGCACTGACTTTTTAATCATCACAGTACCCTTCAAGATGGGCATGTAAGTTCTTCAACAGAAGAGGAGCTTGTGACAGAAAGGTGGAGCATGTTGCCCAATGTCACACAGCTACCATGAGTGGTGGAATTAAGACTGAACCAAGTCTTCACTCCACAGAGTCTTTGTTTTGTACTCTATCAATTTCTGTGCTTACTAAAATTAGGTTGTGTTCTTCAAAGCAGTCAAATATGCACCTCAGTATATATTTAGCATCATCCTAAAGTAATTAAATACTACTTCAAAATCAATTCATTGTTTAGTTATGCAAGTTTTCCATTGAGACATAAGTACACAGAGCTCTCCACACTCAGGCATCAACTGGTATGACTCAAGTTATAAATTGGGTAGATTAGAAAAACTATATCACAATTCAACTCATCCACATCACAGACATGATGTTGTGTTTTCAGAAGCAGTAGTGAATGATACCAGTGGTGAAAACAAAGCTGGCGCAGCAGATATCGCAGCAAGCCAGCATGTGATGGTCTGTGCCCTCCAGGAACTTGGGAGCCTGGTGCAAAGCCTGAATGCCACTGCATCCCCTCTTATTCAGGAAGCGTCTATAGGTATGGTGTTCAGTTACTTGCTGGCATATTATTTCACTCTCTTCGGTGTGATTGATATTTAACTCCTGATTAGTTGGTTATTATAATTAGCAGTTTAGATCATTGGGGTTTTTTGTTTTTGTTTTTAAGTTTAGACTCATTGGGAATGTTGAATTAAATAGTTCAGGTTTTGGAAAACCAGTCAAAAACAGTCATGGTAATTGCTTCTAATAATTGACTAAAATTTGTTGAAGACTGTCATTTAATTTTACCTCAATATTTATATTTTATTAGATTAATTGCATTCTTGGAAGAAAATGTTTCTTTGAGGTACTCTATTGCTTATGAGTAATATATGTGGTTTTTGGCAGTTGTGAAACCATGTGTGTGAAATCGTGGTGATTATTGTGTTACCCATAGTCTTTTAGTTTCTGAAATCATTTGACTTCATTTGAGAGTCACAATTGAGGATTTCTTTTTTAGGACTTTTGGAGATTGTGACTTCAGTGCTGCTTCATCCGAGTATGGCTGCTCGACTTGCTGCTGCGTGGTGCTTGCGCTGTGTGGCCGTGGCTTTGCCTTTCCAGTTGACACCATTTCTGGACAGGTGTGCAGAACGGCTCAACAACCTGAAAACTTCACCAGAAGCTGTCAGTGGCTACAGTTTTGCAATGGCTGCTTTGTTAGGTGGAGTTCATCAGTGTCCTTTGGGCATTCCTCATGCCAAAGGAAAGGTATGGCAAAGATCCCAGATTTGTGAATGCTGTCTGTCACGTGGGCTTGAGTCTAGAAAAACACTGCTGTATTTAATGTTGAACTGGGTGATCAATGGGAGCTTTCCTACATAAATATAAAATATAGTGTTTGCTAATATAGGATTAAGAGACCCTAATTCTATTTTGATACTTAATTCTGGTACAGGAATAATAGGTTTTGTCTGAGTGTAGTAGACATGTTATAATTTGTTTGAGAATTTAAAAACCGCTTATGGTGATTATTTAAAAATTAGAGCTTTTCGTTCAGCTTTTAGAAATAAACATTCACATTGCTATATTCAAAGATGTCAGAAGAATATGCTATTGCCATATTTAGCATTTCAATCATGCTTCATAAAAATTGAATGGTTTTAATAAATTGGTTACTTTTTTCTCCTTTTTTTTTCTACTTTGCTTTATGCTACTATCATGATTTCTTCTCAGAAATCCCGAAGGTTTATATAAATACTGTTTTAAACTTTATATAGGTAGATTGGGGCTAGACTTAAATTTTTATTTTTTTCTGGGACACGAGGCCCAGCTCCATTCACATGAGTTCTGTGGCTACTACTGGAATCCTGACTTCCATCTCCCCTTGTCATATTGGTGCTTCCTCATTGTTTATCCTTCTGAAAGTCTCTTTCTCCCATATTCCTCACATCTCTTTCATATTTCACATTTGCTCAGAGACCCTTAAGGACTACTCAGTACTCAGAATAAAATATAATCTTCTTTGTCTGGCAAACTGTTATCTCATAATTTGCCTTCATTCCCCCGTTCATTCTAATTTCTCGCTGCTCTACTCAAACTAGTCGGCTTGCTGCCTTCCCTTGCCTTTTCCAGCCTACATGCCTTTGCTCTGCTAACCTCTTATATTCGAATTTCATCCTCCCTCTTATTTACCTGTACCAAACTTAAATCTATTTGATTGGAGGCCTCATTCAAGTTCCATCTCTTATATGAAATCTCTTCTGACTAATTAGTGTATATTAGCCTTTCCCTGTAGATGTTAATACTGCAAAGTATTCAGGACAGTGCTAGCTTGTGTAACCACTTAAAAAATACTATCATTTTTGGTGCCATTATCCTATATTTTAAGATTTGTTGAACTCCTCTTATAAGAAGAGTCATTAAGCTAATCTTATGAAATTTATGGTCTTAGAAAAGGCACAGAAAAAATGGGAAGTAGATTATTAAATGGGAAGTAGGAAAAATGGGAAGTGGATTTGTCATATGATTAAATGACAACAAAGTAGCATAATTGCTGTATTAATTTATTTAATCCTCTCAAGAGTGAGGTGGGCATTCTTGTTATTCCCATTTACATTGAGTGAACTGGGACAGAGAACTTATGTTGTCCCAGGTCAGAGTTGGTCAGTGGCAGCTGGCATGTGAATCCAGGCAGTTCAGCCCAGAGCTTGTCCTCAACCCCTATGCTGTCCTGGGCCTGCTTAGAGTCACCAGAGCAGTCGAGACTGAGTAGTTTTTCATGTGCTTCTTTGAAAACATGCTGACAGCAACTATTCCACAAAAAGACAGCTTCTTTTTTAATGAAATAATGCTAGTTATTTGTTTTCTTATTTGATTTCTTTAATTTATTTAAATTAAAATCCAGTTCTAAACTTCTCTTGCAGATGGTAGTTAGTATTGCTGAAGATCTTTTACGAACTGCTGCACAAAATAGCAGGCTGTCTTTACAGCGCACCCAAGCTGGATGGCTGTTACTTGGAGCACTTATGACCTTAGGTACAATTATATTTAAGTAGGATTTTGTCTTACGCTGTAACTGTCAGTAGACCCTAAAGCAAATTTAATTTAAAATGGTCAAACTTCACATTCTAGACTTTCAATGAAGTAAAATGGTAAAGATGTTTTTCTCATCATGTGGTGGGAGATGTCTCTTTTTGGTAATTTCTGCTAAGTACATTTGTTGAGAAAGTTGGTAGCAAAGTTTTACCTTTGCCATCAGAATAACCATCATCTACTTGATTAACTGAGTGATAATCTAAGGAGATGAAAACATGGGGAGCAAATTCTGTCTCCTAAGTGAAGGAGACATAATTTAGTAGAGTGTTAGAGTCCCATTTAATTGGTATTGTTGGTATCACTTTTTTGAGATAGTGCTTCACTTTCCCAAGTGCTGTGACAAATGTGCGATACAGGCAAGGGTTAGCATTGTGCACAGCACAGAAGTGTGTATTGCCATTGTAATGCGGTATGTCTACTTTTTAGCTCACATGTTTAACTGCTGCTATAAAAAGTGCACATGTGTGTACAATGAAGTTACAGTTCTAAGCATCTATCTACTGGAAATTACACTTTGACCTAGCTTTCTTTTCTAAAGAAAATAAAAAGTAGTAACTCTTTTCCAGAAGTTTATGTTAAGTATGTTAAGTGATATGTTAAATGAAATCCTAGATTCCTGGTTCTGAATATATTGCTTCTTCGTGAAACTAAATCAACTATATAAATTGCCCCCAAAATGGAAGAAAAAAAATATATATGTATGTATTCTTACATATATATGTAAGTGTGTAGGAGTGGGTATATCTCTTTATGTATGTATGTATTTATGAAAAAAGACCTCATAAACTATGTCCCAGGCATATTTTATCATAGGTAATATGTAATCCCCCATTCTGAACATAGCTGGGTAATTTTTAAATTGCTTTTTCTGTATTTGTTTTCTGTTTGGATGCTAAAAATATTCATACTTTTAAAGTGAATTCTATTATGCTTTGAGCTATATATATATATATATATATATATACACACATATATGTATTTAACTCACTAGATAAAACACAATTTGAAAATAATGTAATTTTAGAGATAAAATCAGTGAAATGGCAGAGATATCATTAAAGCTTGTGGGGCTCGTCATAGTCTTTGACTTCTGTTTGTAATATATGTTATATATAGTATGTATATATGGTTTTATATTCTCATTTTCTTGATTAGGACCATCTGTTGTTCGTTACCATCTGCCCAAGATGTTGTTATTGTGGCGGAATGTTTTTCCTCGTTCCTTAAAAGAATTGGAGGCTGAGAAGGCTCGAGGTGATTCTTTTACATGGCAGGTGACTTTGGAAGGTCGTGCTGGAGCTTTATGTGGTAAGAACTGGAAGGATTGTGCTTTCCGAATATTTTGATATTACTAAAATATTTGTGAAGGAAAAATCGCTATTTTAATTTAATTTTTTTTTTATTTGGGATCTCACTCTGTTGCTCACACTGGAGTGCAGTGGCACAATCATGGCTCACTGCAACCTCGACCTCTTGGGCTCAGGCGATTCTTCCACCTCAGCCTCCGGAGTAACTGAGACTATAGGCACATACCACCACACCCGGCTAATTTTTTTTATTTTTTATGGAGTCAAGTTCTTAGGCCTAGGCTGTTAATTTTTTTTTTTTTTGAGTTGGAGTCTCACTCAGTCGCCCAGACTGGAGTGCAGTGGCCGCTCCCGGCCACCGCAGCCTCGCCTGCTGGGCTCCGGCGATCCTTCCGCCTCAGCCTTCCGAGTAGCCGGAATTACAGGCATGTGCCACCACGCCCAGCTGATTTTTTTATTTATTGTAGAGATGAGGTCTTGCTGCCCAGGCGGGTCTCGAACCCGCGGGCTCAGGCAATCCACTCACCTCAGCCTCCCAAAGGCGCGGGATTACAGGCTGAGCCACCGAGCCCGGCGGCTGTTAATTTTTTTAACTGTATAATGATAAATTCATAGACTTTTAGCTTTGATAGAAACTTTATAAATGACGTTAGTTTTCTAATTTTGTAATAAAAACATAGCTGAGACTGAGAAAGTGGTTAGAGTTGGTAAGACAAGAGCTAGAACCCTGGCCTCTTATTTCCCTTGTGACAGTCTTCATCTGTCAGAGAAGCACTGAGTCGCCGCGTAAGGAATTCAGGATTACCAAGGTTATTGAGTTTGCAGTTCACCTTTTCATCATAGAAAAACAGCTATTTTTTCACATCATTGTCAAATCTGCAAGTGTTAATACATTTTTCAGACATGTACATTACAGAAGTTACTGATAGAGTTGTTTTTGTCTGCAAGTTAACAGCTTACTGGAAAGGCTCAAGTTTCGTTTCATTTAAGAGCCGGAGTGACAATGGATGTCCCTGTTCTTTTTTGGTTTATCTCAGGGTAAGAAATGCTTCTTTTTCCAAGCTGAGAGAGACCTAAACATTTCATCTTAAGGGCGACCAAGTGAGGGGTCAGCTTCACTCCCACACATCTTGGAGGTGTTTTAGTCTTGGCTCTGCTGCTAAAAGGCCACAGATGTTCCTTCTCACTGGACCATTTTGTTCACTCCTGGTTCTGGCTTCACATTTCCTTCTTTGTAGTTATCTGAATTTCTGTGGGGTTATAGCCCTCTCAGTTCCCACTCACAGAAATCTCTCTAACAAATATGTTTTCTCCTCCATTTCTGCTGTCCACCTTTTCCCTAGCCTTTTCTTATACTTTTTTGTATAGTTGCTGCTGGTTTCTCTTTTGGTTTGACGTGGTTTCAGAGCCTTATATTTTATAATAATAATTAAGAGTTATTATTACCTTAAGGTAATTTTATAACCTTATTCATGTTCACAAAAGCTGCTCCAAATGTGTTTTTATTTTAATTTTGCCTAGCCATGAGAAGCTTCGTTGCACATTGTCCTGAACTCCTAACTGAAGATGTGATTCGAAAACTGATGACCCCTATTGAATGTGCCATGACCATGATGTCACAGTAAGTAAGCAACTATGGCAGTTTCATAACTTACTTTATATATTAATAAGCATATTTATGTAATTTTCAGTTGTATTTTGTGCTTCCTTCTAGATTGTATAAGAAACATATAGAACTTTATTTTTGTAAAATGACTTTAAAATGTGCAGCGATGGTATAGACTGAAATAAAATTATATTTTGAAATGTTTCTGTTACAGTTAAGATCACAAAATAAATCAAACTGAAAATGGAATACTTATCAATGTAGTTTGATAGTATATTGGTACATTGCTTTAAAAGTTTACAAATAACAGTTATTCTGGTAAACTGATAACACCTTTGTTTTTGGTATTTTAGCATTCCATCTGTAATTAAAGCCCATGGAGCTCATCTGAAAGCCAGTGCTGCAATGGTCCGTTTAAGACTTTATGATATCTTGGCTTTGTTACCTCCAAAAACTTATGAAGGTAAACGAAGTTTGCAATATCTAATAAAAATTATTTTTTACAATTCTTCACAGTTTTGAAGAGTTCTGACCAAGGCTCTTCCACCAACTATGGTGCAAAGGAAGTCCACCATTTACTTCTTTTCATGTAAAGTAGCTAACACTTGTTGAGTACTTACTGTGTTCCAGGTCCCATTCTAAGCCCTTGGCATGCATTATCTCTTTTGACTCTAAGCCAGCTTATGAGGCAATTAGCCCCAATTTACAGATGAAGAATCTCATAGAGAGAAGCAGAGTAATTTGCCAGCTTAGAACTTGTAAGTGGCAGAGCTTGAAGGCAGATTCAATTGATTTATCTTCAAAGTCTGTGCTTTTAATACTGTCCTAAATTGCTTTATATGTTGTAATATCACCAATAATTTAAAGACTTGGAGGGAGAAATAAAATATCATATAAAATTTTAATAGTGAAATAGACCATTGATTTTTGTTTAGTACAAACATGCCCAAGTATTTTGGTGTACTCCTTTCGGTGTTTGCACATTATTGGGCAATGAATAATAAACAATAATCATTTTACACTTAATGAACTTAAACTAAAGGACTGGGCATGGTGGCTCATGCCTGTAATCCTAGCACTTTGGGAGGGTAAGGCAGGAGGATCACTTGAGGCCAGGAGTTTGAGGTTACAGTGAGCTATAATCATGTCACTGTACTCTATGAGATAGGGTCTCACTGTGCGCAACAGAGTGAGACCTTATCTCATTTAAAAAATTTAATGAAGCCGGGCTCGGTGGCTCAGCCTGTAATCCCACACTTTGGGAGGCTGAGGTGAGTGGATTGCCTGAGTCCGCAGGTTTGAGACCTGCCTGGGCAACTTGGCGAGACCTCATCTCTACGATAAATCAAAAAAATTAGCCGGGCGTGGTAGTGCACACCTGTAGTTCCAGCTACTTGGAAGGCTGAGGCGGAAGGATCGCCAGAGCCCAGCAGGTCGAGGCTGCAGCAGCCACTGCACTCCAGTCTGCGTGACAGAGTAAGACTCCAATTCAAAAATAATAATAATAATAATGAAATAAAGGATTTTTTTCTCTTTTTTGGTTATTTTAAATAATTTGGGCTAAAACATAATAATAAAAAAGGAAGTAGTATTATTATATATTATAACTAGCATTGGCTAGGCATTGTGGCTCACATCTGTAGTCCCAGTTGGGAAACTGAGGCAGGAGGATTGCTCTGAGGCCAGGTATTCAAGGTTACAGTGAGCTGTGATTGTCCTACTGTACTCCAGTCTAGGTGACAAAGTGAGACCTTGTCTCAAAAAAAAAAACCCAACAAGAAAAAGATAGAAAATAAAACCAGCATTAAAATAGTTAATATAGATTTTTAAAAAAGAGAACAGAGTTTTAATTATTATTCTATTCCTGTTTAACATATTGTTGCTCTTCGTAGGCAATGATTGTGATCTTCATAAAAACTGTTCTTTTTTATCTGATCTGAAGTTTTGTTTTTTAGGATCTTTCAATGCCCTCCTTAGAGAACTGGTGGCAGAATTCACCTTGACTGACAACTCAGCCAACACAACTACTTCCCTCCTCAGATCCCTCTGCCATTATGATGACAGTGTTCTTCTTGGTTCCTGGCTTCAGGAAACTGATCATAAATCAATTGAAGACCAGGTAGTAAACCATACAGGGAAATAAAGGACAACTTAATGCAAAACAGTCGTCCTAGAACACATTGCCACTTAAAAAGAAAGTATTGTAGACTAAGGTTTAATTTTCACTGACATTTTCTTAGCCACTTGCAGATGGCATTCTGGTAGATAAACAATGAAAAAGGTGAACAGGAATATATAGAATTTTGCAAATTGTCTTTATTCAATATTTTTTGTATTTAGATACCTTTTGATAGCTGTGGTTAAGATCAGGTTTTTTTGTTTTGTTTTGTTTTTGAGTGGGAGTCTCACTCTGTCACCCAGGCTGGAGTGCCGTGGCACACTCACCGCCACACCAGTGTCGACCTGCTGGGCTCTGGTGATCCTTCCACCTCAGCCTTCCAAGTAGCCGCAACTGCAGGCATGTGCTACCACGCCCAGTTAATTTTTGATTTATTGTAGAGACAAGGTCTCACTAAGTTGCCTGGTTGTAACTGACTTTTTGTTATCGATACTTGCTTTTGTTTTTGTTTGTTTTGTTTTGTAACAGGTTGGAGAGGAATGATTGGGCTGAAGTTTTAGAAACTTTTGCCCACTGGATACATTGTTTCTTATGTACTTTTTAAAAAGAAGACATAATGTTCTCTTTTAAATAACTTATTGGTAACATTGTTTTGTTCACACTTTAAGGTGGGCAGGGTCAAAATGTTTTAGAATGAATAAGACTTTTCTTAAATTGTTTAAGGTGTTTTTTAATGACAAAATTGTGTTTGTGTCTGTTTTAAAATTTTCAAATCCAACTTTTTTTGCTGTTGTTGCCTTTTCTCCTTTTTCTCCTGCTCTATTCTTTTCTTTTTTTTTTTTCTTTTTGAGTCAGAGTCTCACTCTGTCACCCAGACTGGAATGCAGTAGCATGATTATGGCTCGCTACTCACCTCCTGGGCTCAGGCAATCCTTCTGCCTCAGCCTCCCAAGTAGCTGAGACAATAGGCATGCGCTACCACAGCTGGCTAGTTTTTTAATTTTTTTATAAAGTCAGCATCTCACTATATTGCCTGGGCTGGTCTGGAACTCCTGGGCTCAGATAATCCTCCTGTCTCGGCCTCTCAAAGTGCTGGGATTACAGGTGTGAGCCACTGTGCCTGGCCTTCTCCCCTGCTCTAGTGTTCATGTCCAGTACTTAGTAAGTGGATTTCCTAAAGTGGATTTCACTCTTGCAGCTCCAGCCAAACAGTGCGTCTGGAAGCGGGGCTCTGGAGCATGATCCCTCCTCTATTTATTTGCGAATACCTGCTGGAGAAGCTGTTCCTGGTCCTCTCCCTCTCGGAGTCTCCGTCATTGATGCCTCTGTGGCTCTTTTTGGTGTAGTGTTTCCTCACGTTTCTTATAAACACCGGTTAGTATAAAGTCAATCAGGTAATTTTAGTTCAATATAAATTATATTCAAGCAGTAGATTTTCTCATCCCAGTTGACTCTGTAATAAAGTGAGTTATTGCATAAACAGTACTCCCATAAATTTACTAACATAAGTGGCACATACATGATAAAATAAATTGCACATAAATTTCACATAATTTGAAACTGTATTTCAGATTTGACCCTGAGTACTAGCGTGTGGTATACATTGTATTGTGGACTTTGTATTGTACAACACAATTTTCGTCATAATATTTTGCTTGACACTTCATAAGTAGGTTTTGACTTTGCCTTCAGTTAGAGATGTCAGTTTGCTAAGTCTGTTGTTTTTGTTTCTGAAGACATAGATGAGTAAGAAGTCTCTTCCCTAATAACATTTGTCTGTGGGATGGTTCAAGTCTAGAACTAGGGAAACTAAGGTCATTGGTTCTTTTTTAATAAAAGCATTTTGGTTTGCTATATTCTATATCCATAGACACTATCCCTAGATTTAGTAGGTATGTTGCATATTTAATGCTTTCCCAAAAAGAAAACAAAAACGGATTAATGCAAGACTTTCACAGATAACTTTAAGACACATGTGTCTTAAACATATTGTTGAATTTGTATGTAAAAGATAATATATCTTTAAATATGTAATTTACTTGATTAATTGTTTTTTAATTTGGGGAGAAAAAGTTTAAATATGAAGTTTTGCTTTACTCAGATATCTTTAAGAACATCTGGTTACCACATAAATGTTAATGACTTTAAAAGTGAAGGAATCTTATAAATCATCTACTTTAATGTTTTTGTTATAAATCTAAGGAAATCCATATCTAAGAGTTTTACATTTGCTCAAAGTTATACAGCTAGTTATGAAAGCTATAACTGAAATCCAGGATTGTCTTAACTCTGTATGTTCACTTTTGTTGAATAAGGTGAAGCAAAAATAAATATATTCTATTAAAATACAAAAATAGGGAGGGGAGTACACCTCATCAACAAGGGTACCTGCATAATGAACATTTGTATAGCTAACCCTGACTCGTACCCCACACCTTTAAAATAGAAAATTAAAAAAAGAAAAAGAAAAACATAAAATACAAAAATATAATAAATAGCATAAGTATCCAACAGTTGGGGAATGGAATGAGTGAATAAATAATGGAAAGTTCATAGGCTGGAATTTTTTTTTATAATGATGATGTTTTGATATTAGAAAATGCTCATGCTGGGCTCGGTGGCTCAGCCTGTAATCCCGCACCTTTGGGAGGCTGAGGTGAGTGGATTGCCTGAGCCAGCGGGTTCGAGACCCGCCTGGCCAGTGAGACTTCATCTCTACAATAAATCAAAAAATCAGCCGGGCGGTAGCACATGCCTGTAATTCCAGCTACGCGGAAGACTGAGGCAGAAGGATCGCTGGAGCCCAGCAGGTCGAGGCTGCGGTGGCCGGGAGCGGCCACTGCACTCCAGTCTGGGCGACAGAGTGAGACTCCAACTCAAAAAAAAAAAAAAAAGAAAATGCTCATGATATAATGTGAAAAAGGTAAAATAAAAGATAAGAAGTGACTCTAGTTTGATATTTTAAAGTACATAAAAATGTACTTGTATATATGAGTATATAAGAATGTGTGTTCACATAAGATAAAGATCCAAAAGAAAATATCCCAGAGGGTAGCAGTGGTTATTTCTATGCAGTAACTTTTTGTTAATATTTCTCAAATTATATTAAATAAATATTTTATAATAAGTAAATAAGTGTTTAAATAAGGCCTTAAAAGAAGTTTTGTGTTTGAGGTCAGATATGTAGTATTGGGCACCAAATGTGCTCTCTACACGTGGGCTTGTTTTGACAAATACCCCCTTTAGTAAATACCTCTTTATTTAGTAAATACCCCTGCATTCCCACACATGGACGTGGATCTGTGTCAGAGGAAGTATAGAAGTGGTCAACATTAGCAGTTCTAACTGAAGTCATGCCGGAGGCTAGAATATGTTTTTTTTGTTGAAAATGTGAATAACATTAACTAAGGTTTATTAACAAAAGAAGGAGCCTTATTCTGCTAGAGATGCCATAACAAAAGACCAAATGGCTTACACAAATAACAACAAAAATAGAATATGTTTTTATGTGAGATTCTGAAGAATGCTTTCACTTGAGTCCGATGGCCTGTTACAAGTTGAGCTTAAATCATTATGGTGACCTTACAGAGTTTTTGGTTTCCTTCTTTAGATCCTGGTTATCTTAGCACTAAAGCCAATGGATTCCTTTGTGCCATTTCCTTTTAGAAGAATGATCTCTCACTCTCTTTTATCAGAATACTCTAAAATGATTATGATTTTTTAAATAAACTATCTCCTCATTTTTTATTATAAAATAATAAAAACCATACATTTCTGATTCTTTTTTTTTTTTTTTTTTTGAGTTGGAATCTCACTCCGTCACCCAAGCTGGAGTGTAGTGGCACGCTCACGGCCTGCTGGGCTCAGGCAATCCTTCTGCTTCAACCTTCCAAGTAGCTGGAACTACCACTCCCGGCTAATTTTTTGACTTATTGTGGAGATGAGCCACGTTGCCCAGACTGTTCTCAAACCAGTGGGCTTAGGCAATCCCTTCACCTTGGCCTCCCAAAGTACTAGGATTACAGGTTTGAGCCACCATGCCCAGCCTGGTTCTTTACATTTAAAAAAATTAACCAAAGCTAAATAAATCTTTTTTTGAAATCTCCCAATAACTTTTGAGTCTAGGACATGAGGTTCTATTTTCTCTATGTAAGAATATTTTAAAATAGGAAAAAATTATGCTACATTTAAAAATTTCTAACTTAAAAATCTTCCAGAGACTCTTAATTGATTATTATTTTCCTACTCAGGAAACCTTGAGCACCTACTATACATGCCATGCTCTTTGCTGGACTCTGGTGGTAATGCTGAACACCACTGCAATTATGGCCTTATTTTGTTAGTTAAAACTTAGTATTTAGCCTCTTGGTCTTCTTAATAACCACTGTCTATGTATTAATTTGGGAGGAGGAGATCTGCTTTGGACCAGCTATGGGATAGCATTATTTGCTAAACAATTAACTTATATTCTTCTTATCTTTTTTTGGAGCTATATTTGAGTAAAAAGTATAACTAATGTGATCTTTATCCTATTAATATAGATTACAAATGTTGGATCACTTTGCTGAATGTGTTAAACAAGCCAAAGGTGTCCGCCAGCAGGCTGTGCAGCTTAATATATTTACTGCTGTTCTTAGTGCACTAAAGGTATTTACTTTTAAAAGATTTTAATTAATGCATTTAATAAACCAGGCATATCGAGATTATTATCATGTTCATATATCTGTCACTTGATAGCAGTGTTTTTATAATAGCTTAATTAAATTGGCAGAAACTTTATATCGGGCTTATCATAGTTAACTAAGTGTTTATATTTAGGAACGTTAAAGTTAATGTTCAATTTGCGCCTCAAGTTTTACAAGTGCCAGTAAGTTCTTTCATGATTTTCAAAGATTCTGATTAATGAAATCTGATATTCTACTGCAGATGAGCTAAATAAAGCTTAAGATTGATTTGCGGTTTAGACCATAAATCTTGTGAGACTGTGTTATATAGTTGAAAGAATGTTGCATTTAGAGACTGTTCTGGTTCAGCTACTGCCTACGTTTGTGTCTAGTATAATTTTTTAACCTTTTAAAAAAAGTTTTTAAAAAGTTTAAAGTTTCTACATGTATGAAATCAAATACAGTAGTGTGTCTCGCCCCGCACCACTTTCCCCCAACTGCAGTTTTGCTTTCTGCCATTTGAATTTTCCTCAGTCTGTCTACTGTAGTCTGAAAACGTTAAATGATCTGTAAGTTTTCCATTGTGTGCCATCTTGAGTAGTGTGATGAAATCTTGCACCATCCCCCTCTGTCCCACCAAGGACGAGAATCATCCCTTTGTCCAGTGTATCCACACTATCTATACCACCTACCCGTTAGTCACTTAGTAGCCATCTGTCTTGGTTACCGGGTTGGGTGTGGCAGTATGGCAGTGCTTGGGTTCAGATAACCCTTGTTACTTTGTGATGGCCCTACAGTGCAAGAATAGTGATGCTAGCAGTTCAGATATGCCAGAGAGAAGCTGCAAACTGCTTCCTTTAAGTGACAAGGCGAAAAAGTTCTGGACTTAAGGAAAGAAAAATAAGTCAGATGCTGAAGTTGCTTGCCTGTGGTCCACAGGAAGAACAAATCCATCTGTGAAAGAGAGAAAAAAGAAATCCATATTAGTTTTGCTCTCCCACTGCAAAAATTAGGATCACTGTATATGATAAAAACATATTAAAATAGAAGAGACGTTCAATTTGTGGGGAAACATGCTCTGATTAACAGCAGTTAGGTTCTGTGCTCTCTGTGGTTTCGGGCATCCAATGTGGGTCTTGGAATGTTCCCCCCATGGGTAAGAGAGGAACACTGTAACAGATATTCTGCCTTTCTGAGTTCTTGCTTCAAACTATGCAGCTTCTCATCATGGCTTCAAAAACTTTTTGGAAACCCTTTTATATTATTCAGCACTAAACTTATTGTAAGTTTCTTTTTAAAATAAAATGGTGGAAAATTTAAGGTTTTGTTTGTTTGTTTGTTTTTGAGCCAGAGTCTGACTCTGTCAACCCAGGCTGGAGTGCAGTGGCACACTCATGGCCACTGCAGCTTCGACCTGCTGAGCTCAGGTGTTCCTTCTGCGTCAGCCTTCCAAGTAGCTGGAACTATAGGCATGCACCACCAGGCCTGGCTAATTTTTTTTTATGTATTGTAGAGATGAGGTCTCACTAAGTTGCCCAGACTAGTCTTGAACTTGTGGGCTCAGGCAATTCTCTCACCTCAGCCTCCTCCCAAAGTACTGGTATTATAGGTGTGAGCCACCACACCTGGCCAAATTCAAATTTTAATGATTATGTCTGAAGTCATGTTTTGCAAACATCAGGGGAAAGAGATATAGGCATTGATTATAGAAATATAGATTTGTACCATTTATATAGTTATTGGTATATGTCCTGTGTAGAGACCATCAACTAATATTGATATCCGAGGGATATTTTTGTTATTTGTTTTGTTTTTGAGTTGCCCAGGCTGGAGTGCAATGGCATCATCATGACGATCACAGCTCATGGCAGCCTCTACCTCCTGGGCTCAAGTGATCCTTCCACCTCAGCATCTCGAGTAGCTGGGACTCCAGTCATGCACCACCATAACCAGCTAATTTGTTTTTACTTTTTGTGGAGATAGGTTTTGCTATTTTGCTCAGACTGATGTCAAACTCCTGGGCTCAAGCAATCTGCCTGCCTTGGCCTTCTGAAGTGCTTGGATCACAGATGTGAGCCACCACGTCTGACTGAGTTTTTAAAAAAAGGAATGGATAGTGAACCAACTGTAATATTTCTGTACAGATTAAGCTTTTCTTCATAGTTATGATAATACCTGTGTTGTTGTAAACATTTTCCCCAAGTATTATGCTTTGGATTTTTGGTCTCAAGTAAGTTAATTAAGTTTCAGAACAGTAAATGTAGCTAGAACAGAGATACTGACATTTAGTGTGATGAACAAACTATTTCAACTTTTAGTTACTGATTATTTGTACCTCATTTTTATCTTTAGATATATGTTGATTGTACTCTTAAAGACATAACTGCCTTCTGTGGAATTTTTATATAAACAAATCAAAGTTTTATACTCATTAGTCATTTTCCTTTCTTAAACTTATAGTGATAAATTTCAATTAGTTAAATAATGGTTTTAATAATACAGTGTGCTTTATATATAAAAGTAACTTTTAAGTACTAGTGTATGGATAGAGACATTACAGAGCTTGTTGGTTTTATGGCTAGTCAAACTATGACTATGTTGTATATCACGTTCTGAAGCATATTTAGGAAAGTGATTACTGTTAATTTGACAGTTACTGATTCTAGGCATTAGTATATGCGTGTGAAAGTTGACTGAAGGAAACAATGTATGAAGATATATGTATACTTACAAAGATTACAGTGTATTTTATTTACATAAATTATGAATTTCCTTCTTTTTTCTTTTTAATAAATGTAGGGCTTAGCTGAAAACAAAAGCACTTTAGGACCCGAGGAAGTTCGTAAATCTGCTCTGACACTGGTTATGGGTGCACTTGACAACCCAAACCCTATCTTACGTTGCGCGGCTGGAGAAGCTCTTGGAAGAATGGCTCAGGTAGTTGGAGAAGCAACTTTTATTGCTAGAATGGCCCAATACAGCTTTGACAAGTAAGTGGATTTCTTTACCAGCAAGTAACTTTCTTGTGTACGCAAAGATGTCTTTTAAATAATCAATCATTATTAATGGTACTATATGTTTTCTATATGATACATAGCATGTGATAATATTTTGTGTTATTTCGTAATGATCTCAATTCTTAATTTAATAATTGATTAAATTCTAGAGTCTGGGAACATTGTAATAACGTTAAGTACTTTCCTTGTGGAGAGGGTTTCTAATCCATCTCTTAAATTATACATAGTGGCATCAAAAATGTTACTAAGGACTTCTCTCAATTATGTGTACACTTTTAAGAGGTGCTCTGAAGTCATTTTGTCTCTGCCTTCCTTTATTTCTCATTATACTTTCTGTTAATCATTTCCTTTTTGGAATAAGCCTTTCTTTTTATAACTGCTACCAAGTTTATCATCTCTTAAATTATCAGTGAGTCAGGGACTAAAGTTAAGCTTTAGGTTTTAAGGATTCCATTGCATATCAATTACAGAGGCTTATCTCATAAGATTCATGTAAGTATGATTGAGATGCAGTTATTAGTGACTGTTCAGTTCTTAATCAAGTATTTAAGTAGAAAAATTGCCAGATGCAGCGGCTCACGCCTATAATCCCAACACTTTGGGAGGTGGAAGCAAGAGGACTGCCTGAGCCCAGGGGTTTGAGACCAACCTGGGCAACTTGGTGAGACCTCATCTCTACAGTAAATCAAAAAATTAGCCAAGTGTGTGTGCCTGTGATTCCAACTACTTGGAAGGCTAAGATGGAAGGATCGCCTGAGCCCAGTAGGTTGAGGCTATGGTGGCTGTGAGCATGCCACCGCACTTCAGCCCAGGCAACAGAGTGAGACTCCAACTAAAAAAAAAAAGTTAAAGAAATCAAGAATGGTCAAGAGCTGATACTTGACTTATAAATTATCATTCTTAGCTATTGTATATATTGAGTAGAAAATATAAGAACTATAACAAGTTACATCATAATTATTAACAAAAGACAGTAGGAAGCAGTGATTGGGACATACAGTTCTGAAGAAAAATTCTTGTCTGAACTCTTGCATAGCTGAGAATAGTTTTCCTTGTTTTCACATGTGAATGGCAGTTTGGCTGGTCATCAGCTGATGTCCCAGTATATTGGTGAATCACTGAAGATAATATGAGTAGGTGGAAATTAGTTAAAATTTACCTAGGCACTTTGTCTTCTACAGAATAATTTCTGCTTTTTTCCAGTAAGAGATTAGTTTGCTGTTTACCTGTATGACGACTACTTGTATACCCAACACTAAATCATACCCTGCATCTTTAAAATAAAAATCACACACACAAAAAAACCCAAAACCAAATACTTGCCACTGATTCTGACATCACCTTTTGTTAAAGTTTTTTGAAAGCTAGGACTAATCCTAGCTATTTAATAGTTTGTGCCCTGTCTATAAAAGGTAAAATTGGAATGTGTTTCTTTGGAAAGCTCTTGAATGGTAAGTTTTTTGTTGTTGTTTTGGTTTTTTTGTTGTTGTTTTGGTTTTTTTTTTTTTTTTAGTTACAAGGGGTTTTAATTTATAAGTTTTATATCCTCAATATCTGTAGGATAACATATTTATTTTGTACTTTAACGAAACACAAGGACATTTCATTCATTTATATCTGTCTGGTTAATGGTTTAAAAATATTATCAAGCCGGGCTCGGTGGCTCAGCCTGTAATCCCGCGCCTTTGGGAGGCTGAGGTGAGTGGACTGCCTGAGCCCGCGGGTTCGAGACCGCCTGGGCAGCGAGACCTCATCTCTACAATAAATCAAAAAAAAAAATCAGCCTGACATGGTAGCGCGTGCCTGTAATTCCGGCTACTTGGAAAACTGAGGCGGAAGGATCGCTGGAGCCCAGCAAGTCGAGGCTGCAGTGGCCGAGAGTGACCACTCTAGTCTGGGCGACAGAGTGAGACTCTAACTCAAAAAAAAAAAAAAAAAAAATTATCAGTGCCTAGTTACATTAGAAATTACTTTTTCAAATACTTGATTATGATAGAGATTAATCATTATATAGATTTTGAGTTACTAATTTTTTTCACATTTTTATTCATCTGAACTTGGGATTTTTAAAAAATTTTATGAAATGCCATAATTATTTGGCAGCATTTTTCTTTATGTTGCTTTATATATAATGGTACATTTTTTAAAAAGTCTGTGGTATCTTAGATTTGGCAGAATCTGGTTATATTTTGAAAAAACATTAATCTTCTACAGCCTCATTATGTCAGACTGTTTTCATCAACATTATCTCTTGCGGATATGATATCTGACTGTGAAAATCTAAAATCTATACTTACGATCTGTCAGCTAGCTATATTTACATATTGAAATCCTATGCCAACTTAGCATTAAGACAGAAATTAAGATGGGAATGATTCCCATAAGCCATTGTAGGTATAATAGGGAGTAATTTCTATTGCTTAAGAACCAGTTCATATAGAAATAAAATTCTTTGCTTCGATTGAGTTTGTGTGCATTTAAATAGAAAGTCACTTTGTGACCTCTGGGATATATATTTTTTAATATCTTGGATTATTTACTGTATTGAATAGATGATTATCACTGAGAAATTTGACCCTGCTTTTTATTTTTATTTCACTGAACTATTAATTTTTGAGAAATAACAACTTGAAGACAGCTTTCTAATATGTATAATGACTTAGAATTCAGGGATCACATTAACTTGTATTCTTCTTTCATTCCTCAAAATAACTACTCTGTAGGAGTAATAATAATATCTATTTTATAGATAGGGAAATGGAGGCTTAGAGCAATAAAGATTACTTATTCAAGGATATACTATGTTAGAAATATAGTTGAGGATAGACTTAGTTCACTTCATTCATTGGTACTTTTTTCTTTTACTTCCTTTTCTTTTTTGAGATGGAGTCTCATTGTATTGCCCAGGCTGATCTCAACCTTCTGGGCTCAAGAGATCCTTGTGTGTCAGCCTCCCAAGTAGTTGGGTCACAGGTGCAAGCCACTGCACTCAGCTCTGTTGCTACATTTCTTAACATCTGTTCTGTGACAGCACTTAGAATTGTTCTTTCTTTGCAGTAGGCAAACCGACCAGCAGGAATCTTGGTGATGCTTATTCATCTCTTGATATTTATGGAGTTGCCAAAAGTGTGGTCATGGATGGCTTATTGAGAGTTATGATATAGTTCTGAAAATGAAATCAAAATTGCTTTCCAGGTTTCTTGATTATTTTAGGAGCTTTGTTCTTAGTGATACTTGGTCCTGCTTTCTAGTAGCAGTTGACTATGTTGATGCATGATTATGAGTCATAGTATTTTACGACTTAAAATGTATTCCTATATTTGTTCTTTCGTTTGATTCTTTTCGTTGACCAAATGAGACTTAGAGGTTAGCTTCTTTTAAAATCTCTCTATTACTGGTTAAATATGAATAAAATGATGTAATCTATTCTTTCAAGTAAACACCAAAAAAGTATACAGGACTGTTATGGCTATTCATGGTGGAGTAATAGGGGCTAGAATTACCCTCCTGTTTAAAATAACTTGAAAACCAGATAAAATAAATGAAACAATAGTTTTGAGACATTGGACAATGGCCAGCACAGGCCAGTCCTTCCTGAACAGTGGGAAGAACAAGAGAACACTACAACAGTTCTAGAGTTCTGCTTGGGCCCGACTGCAAGAACAGAAAACCCAAACCTAACTGAGTTGAGGAGAGAGAATTTGGAATCTGGGGATGCAAGGTAACCAGAATTACATCAACCAATAGAAACAGACCCAGAAATGAAAAAGATGATAGAATTAGCAAGCAAGAAAGTTAAAGAGCTTTTATAAATATGTTTTATGTTTTCAAGGAAGTACAAGGAAACTTGAGCATGATGAGATGAGAGATGGAATTCATAAAAACCACCCTAAGGAAACCTCTGGATGTGTAAAATATGTGAAATGAAAAAAATACACTGGAAAGAATTTACAGAAGGTTAGACTTTTTACAGTAGGAAAAAAACAGTGATGGTGAAGATATAGAAACTATCCAAAATAAGACACACAGAGGAAAAAAAGGAATTAAAAATAAACGGAGCCTTAGTGGTTTCTGAGATAATATTAAGCTACCTAATGAAATAATTGAAATCTCTACGATAAGAGTAGGTCAGGAAAATTATTTGAAAAAATTATGTCAAAAAATTGTTAATTTTGATGACAGCTGTAAGCCCATAGATCCAAGAGCCTCAACAAACCACAAATGGAAGAAAGAAGAAAGAAAAGCAGTCAAATTCTGTAAACCAATGATAAAGAGAACATCATTGGCCAGGTGTGGTGGGTCATGCCTGCAATGTCAGCACTTTAGGAGGACAAGGCAGGAGGATCACTTGAGGCCAGAAATTCAAGCAGGGCAGCAGAGCGAAGTCTCTACAAAAACAATTTAAAAATTATCTGGGCATGGCGTCACATGCCTGTAGTCTTGGCCACTCAGAAGGCTGAGGCAAGAGAATCATTTGAGCCCAGGAGTTTGAGGCTGCTGTGAGCTATGATTGTACTACTGAATTCCAACCTGGAGACCTCATCTCTAAAAAAAGAGAACATCATAAAAGCAGCCAGTAGGAAAAAAAAACTATGCAAGCAAAAGGAGTGACACTTCTTAGCTTCTTAGCTTATAATCATAAACTATGCAAGCAAAAGGAGTGACACTTTTAAAAAACTGAAAGAAAAAGAAAACCCTGTCAGCCTAGAAATCTATACCTAATGAAAATGCTTAAATGCTTTTTAAAAATGAAGGTGAGCCGGGCTCGGTGGCTCAGCCTGTAATCCCGCGCCTTTGGGAGGCTGAGGTGAGTGGATTGCCTGAGCCTGCGGGTTCGAGACCCGCCTGGGCAGCGAGACCTCATCTCTACAATAAATCAAAAAATCAGCCGGGCATGGTAGTGCATGCCTGTAATTCTGGCTACTTGGAAGGCTGAGGCGGAAGGATCGCCGGAGCCCAGCAGGTCGAGGCTGTGGTGGCCGGAAGCGGCCACTACACTCCAGTCTGGACGACAGAGTGAGATTCCAACCCAAAAAAAAATAAATAAATAAATGAAGGTGGATTAATGACTTTTCAGACTATAAAAAGAAGAAATTAATTGCCTGCCGGTTTATACTTAAAAAAAAGGTTGAGAGAAATTCTTTGTACAAAAAATTGTATCAGGTATAAATTTCTGTGTACCCAAAGGGGTGAAGAGTGCCAAAACTGGTTAATATATGGGTAAATATAAATATATTCTCATGTTTAAAATCTCTCATAAAGATAATTGCCTCTTTAACTCACAATAATAATGTACTGTAGGATTTTAAAATATGTAGATGTAAAATACATGACAATAGCACAGAGAATGGGAGAGAAGAAATGATAGTGTTCTTTGATTATTTATAACATACGTAAAGGGTTATAATATTATTTGAAGGTAGATCATAATAATTAAAGGTATATATTATAAATTCCAAAGCACCCACTAAATAAAAAAAGGTATAACTGATAGTGTAGGTAAAATGAAAACATAAAAAGTACTAAATCTAAAGGAAGAGAGAAGAGGAAAAAACAGGAACAAATAACAGATTTGACAAATAGAGCATAAATAACAATGTGGTAGATTTAAACCCAACCTTTTATGCCGGTAATTGCTTTAAATGTAAATGATGTAAACATTCCAAATAAAAGGTAGGGATTATCCGATTGGTTAAAAAGCAAGATCTAACTTTATGCTGTCTACATGAAACCCCTTTAAATATAAAGAAAGAGATAGGTTAAAAATGAAAGGGTAGAAAAAATATACCATGAAAATTCTTATCCAAAGGAAGCCAGGGTGACTTATTATCAGAAAAAGATTTTATAACAAAGATTCTTACCAGAATGAATGAAAGATTTTGTAATGATAAGAGAATTGATTTTTTTTTTTTTTTGAGTCGGAGTCTTACTCTTGTCACCCAGGCTAGAGTGTAGTGGCACGCTCACGGCCACTGCAGCCTCGACCTGCTGGGCTCAGGCGATTCTTCCACCTCAGCCTTCCAAGTAGCTGGAACTACAGATGCACACCACCATGCCTGGCTAGTTCTTGTGACTTATTGTAGAAATGAGGTCTCTCCAAGTTGCCCAGGCTGGTCTCGAACCCCAGGGCTCAGGCAATCCTTTCATTTGGCCTCCCAAAGTGCTGGGATTATAGATTGAGCCACCGCACATGGCCAAGAGGATCGAGTCTTAAAGAATATATAGCAATTTTAAATGTGTCTGTATCCGGTGATTGTAGTCAATAGTAATGTATTAGCCGGGCTCGGTGGCTCAGCCTGTAATCCCATGCCTTTGGGAGGCTGAGGTGAGGGATTGCCTGAGCCCGCAGGTTCAAGACCCGCCTGGGCAGGCGAGACTTCATCTCTACGATAAATCAAAAAATTAGCCAGGCGTGGTAGTGCGCGCCTGTAGTTCCAGCTACTTGGAAGCCTGAGGCGGAAGGATCGCCGGAGCCCAGGAGGTCAGGCTGCGGTGACCGGGAGCGGCAACTGCACTCCAGTTTGGGCAACTCAAAAAAAATATATATATAGCAATGTATTGTATACTTGAAAATTTTTTAAATAGTAGATCTTAAATATTCTCACCACAAAAAGAAAGGTAAGTATGTGAGGTAATGGATATGTTACTTAACTTGATTTAGTCATTCTAGAATGTATACATAAATCAATCATCATGTTGTGTACCACAAATACATACAATTTTATTTGTCAATTAAAATTAAAAAGTTAAATATAAGTGTATTTATATGTTATGATGCCATTTAAAAATATGGGAATAAAAGTTGATAGAACTTAAAGGAAAATAGGTGAGTTACAATTAGAGATTTCAACATTCCTCCCTGAGTAATCCATAGAACACAAATAGGCCCTCAAAAAATTAGTATGAATATAGAAGATTTTAACAATGCAATCAACTAACTTGACCTAATCGACATTTATAGAACACTTTACCCAACAGCAGCAGAATGTACATTATTTTCAAGCACTTACAGAACATTTGCCAAGATAGATGACATATTGGATCAATGAGTAAAAAAACGGGCCAGGTATGATGGCTCACACCTGTAATCCCAGCACTTTGGGAGGTCGAAGCAGGAGGATAGCTTGAGCGCAGGAATTCAAGTTCAGCTTTGGTGACATAGCAGGATCTCGTCTCTACAAAAAATTAAAAAACAGCTAGGCATGATGGTGCACATCTGTAGTCCCAGCTACTCAGGACACTGAGGTGGAAGGATTGCTTGAGCCCAGGAGGTTGAGGCTGCAGTGAGCCATGATCATGCCACTGCACTCCAGCCTGGGCAACAGATTGAGACACTAACTCAAGAAAAGAAAAAGAAAAGATCCTTGAAGAATAATATTTTTTCCAGGTTGAAATCGGCTCGAGATGTTGTATCTAGGACTGGTCACTCATTGGCTCTTGGTTGTTTGCATCGTTATGTTGGCGGTATAGGCTCAGGACAACATCTGAAGACCAGTGTGAGCATCTTATTGGCCCTAGCACAAGATGGAACATCCCCTGAAGTTCAGGTATAGTATTATTGATTTTTTATTATGAAACTTAAAATAATATTTTTAGGAAAATTATTTGCTCTGTAAAATAATAGTGATTCTGTCTAGTAAGTTGTCAAGAAAAGTGTATCAGTCTTATTTCTTATAGTGCATCGTATGACTTTGTTTTTCAAACAAATTTTAGTCTGTCTTATTCTGAAATTAACCATTCATATGCATTCCTTGAAACATTTTCCTTTTTTTTTGAGTTGGAGTCTCACTCTGTCGCCCAGACTGGAGTGCAGTGGCCACTTCCGGCCACCGCAGCCTCGACCTGCTGGGCTCCAGCAATCCTTCTGCCTCAGCCTTCCAGGTAGCTGGAACTACAGGCACACACTACCACGCCCGGCTGATTTTTTTTTTATTTTTATTGCAGAGATGAGGTCTCGCTGCCCAGGCGGGTCTCGAACCCGTGGGCTCAGGCAGTCCACTCACCTCAGCCTCCCAAAGGCGCGGGATTACAGACTGAGCCACCGAGCCCGGCAACATTTTCCTTTTTTTTGAGTCATAGTCTCACTCTGTGGCCTAGACTGGAGTACAGTGGCATGTTCAAAGCCACCACAGCCTTGACCTGCTGGGCTCAGGCGATCCTTCTGTCTCAGCCTTCCAAGTAGCTAGAACTACAGGCATGTGCCACCATGCCTGGCTTGTTTTTTAATTTATTGTAGTAGAGACAAGGTCTCTCCAAGTTGCCCAGGCTGGTCTCAAACCCCTGGGCTCAGGCAATCCTCTCGCCTCTGCCTCCCAAAGTGCTAGGATTATGGGTGTGAGCCGTCACACCCAGCCAAACATTTTATTTTTATGATTTAGTATTTGCATTTTCTTCTTCTTTTTTGCATTTTCTTAGTTTTGTTAGATTGATTGGGTTTTTTGTTTTTGTTTTCTTTTTCAATATCCATCCTTTTCTTCTCTTTCTGGGTCATTGGTTGAATCTTCAAATGGACACCTTGAATTTTTGCTTTTGTTGTTTCTCCTTAAACATTTTATGCATAAGTAAATATAACTATAGTGAAGGTCAAGAGTGTGTGTGAAAATATCCTACAATCTTGATTTGCCTCTTCATGTTGATGTGCCTTAAAGGGATTATGAGAGTGGATGCATATAACAGTTCAGTATGCCCAATTCCATATACTCTAATTATTCTTTATAACTAAAATTAAATTATATTTTATTTTAGACTTGGTCACTTCATTCACTTGCTTTGATAGTGGATTCTAGTGGTCCAATGTACCGTGGCTATGTGGAGCCAACGTTATCTCTAGTTCTGACCTTGCTGTTGACAGTTCCACCCTCACATACAGAAGTTCATCAATGTTTGGGTAGATGCTTGGGTGCCATAATAACTACTGTTGGCCCTGAACTACAAGGTAAGCAAATTCATCTTAAATTAAAGAAATTAGTCAGATAATTGCTGTCTTTAAATTTCTTGAATGTCACTATCACATGGCCTGAGGAGTTTGATAATAATAATTACTTTGTAGCAAATACTTGGATTTATTGAAGGCCCTGCACTCCGCTTTTTACAAGGGCTGTTTTATTTAATTCCTACAACAAACCTATGACATGACAGTGTTTTTTGAAAGTTTGGGCAGAGAAAACATTTCTAAAGGAAATTTTGCGTGGAGCCTCATGTAAAACAAAAGTGGAGTTTTTTGGCCTAAAGTGCCATCCGCTTGTCTTTATGAACTTTTGCCTCACTTTTTTTGAACTCTAAAGATTAGGAACCCAGTTTGAAAAGCCACTACCATAAGGTAGACAATATTATCTAATTTTCCTATGAGGACGCTAGGTCTGAGAAAATAAAGAACTTCTCTAGAGTAACTCAGCTTATGAGAGGCACATTTATGAACCTAAAGCCTACATATTGGCGCTCCATTCCACTGAACTAATTCTATGAATGATTAAACTCTTTGGTCAGCAAATTGTTGTGAATGTGTTAAGAGTTTCCTCTTTTCTCCTCTATCAATGAAATGAAAGCATTCCTAAAGAAAGAATGCTTTCATTTTATGAATGAGTCAAACTTTTTGTATACATTATCTTATTTAATTCTGACAATGATTCAGAGATTGATATTATCTCCATTTTACAGATGAAACATTGAAGCTGAGAAAGATTAAGAACTTTTCTAGATTGGGCATAATGATACATGCCTATAGTCCCAGCTACTCAGGAGGCTGAGGTGGGAGGACCATTTTGGCCAGGAATTTGAGGCCTGCCTGGGCAACATAGTGAGACCCTATCTCAAAAAAGAAAAGTATATATTAAATAAAATAATAACTTTTCAGCTAGGCGCAGTGGCTCACAACTGTAATACTAGCACTTTGGGAGATCAGGATGACAGGATCACTTGAGCCCAGGAATTGGAGACCAGCCTAGGCAACATAGCGAGACCTTGTCTCTACAAAAAACCAAAAAATTAGCAGGGCATGGTGGCGCACACCTGTACTCCCATCTACTCAGGAGACTGAGATGGAAGGATTGCCTAAGCCCAGGAGATTGAGGATGCGGTGAGTTGTGATTGTGTCACTGTACTCCAGCCTGGGCTACAGAGTGAGACTCTGACTCAAAACAAACAAAAACTTTTCTAAGAGTGTGCTTGCTTGCATGCGTGCGTGTGTGCGTATGTGTGTGTGTGTGTGTGTGTGTGTGTGTGTGTGTGTGTGTGTGTGTGTGTAGAAGAGGACTTAAGGAAGAATGCTTGGAATTGCAAAATATGTGATTTAGACATGCCTCTTTCTTGAATCCAGTGTCCTCTATGGGAAAGTTCTTTTTCTTCCTGTGATGTCACAGGGCTATGAAGAGAATAAATACATGCCTTTGGTTAGGTGTAGGTGTTTATCAAGTATTTTAGAAGCAATGATAAGGCAATGCAGATAACACTAGAGTATAACTCATGCATTTTATGACTTCCTTGTTTACACATAAAGAAATGTATATAAAAGTATTTTCTTTACATCAGTAAAAAATTTTAATTCACTTATATTTGGCAATTAAGAAATTACTATATACACAGTATCTAGTATTGCATTTTAGTTTCCCTAATTATCTCTGTAGAAATTGGCATTAATCTTATTAGGGCAACTTGATTTGAAGTTATTAAACAATAGAAGCAATAACATTGGTTGAATAGAAAACCAACAAATGAGGAAATCTCCTGGCTCTATTAAATAAAACAATGGTAGTTTTTAAAAGACAGTATAGTTTGTCAGGGAATGAACATAAATCTAAAGACTGGTACAGAGGTTCATGCCTGTTCTTCCAGCACTTTGGGAGGCTGAGGTGGGAGGATTGCTTGAGTCCAGGTGTTTAAGACCAGCCTATGCAGCATAGCAAGACCCCGTCTCTATACAAAACTTAAAAAATTAACAGGTATGGTGGTATGCTCCTGTAATCCCAGCTACTTGGGAGACTGAGGTGGTAGGAATCGCTTGAACCCAATAATTCATGGCTACAGGGAGCCGTGATCATGCCATAGCACCCTAGCCTAGGTAACAGAGTGAGACCCCTACTCAAAAAATTTGTCTGTATAAATCTAGCTCAGTCTAAGAGATGCGTTGTTACCATCCAGTCATGTTTTGAAATCAACTCTATGAACTCTGAAGACTTTTTGTTTATAAAACAATATGAATAATAATTGGAAGGAGGGGTTGTCTATAAGATAATTGTTTACTTGGAATATTTTTGGTTATTCTAACAACAAATTGTATTTTACCTTTTCTTTTCTTTTGCCACTAGGGAATGGAGCGACGATTTCTACAATTCGTTCCTCCTGCTTGGTGGGTTGTGCGATAACCCAGGACCATTCAGATTCTCTGGTCCAGGCAGCTGCCATCTCTTGCCTCCAGCAACTTCACATGTTTGCCCCACGACATGTCAACCTGTCCAGTCTCGTTCCTAGCCTTTGTGTAAGTATAAAGTCGTTTCCTTCATTGATTTAATTAGGGAGCCCTTAAATTTCTTTCCCAAAATACCAAACTGGACCACAGTGAAAAATTTTCTGGATTGTGATTTCTTGGGTTTCAGTTTCTGGATTGTGATTTCTTGGGTTTCAGCTTCAGTTGTCAATTTATGACTTTTCATTTTATTCACTGGTTTTCTTTTTTACCTTTTAAGAAATATTTTGATGAACTGTTTATTTCTTCTCTGAGAGTACATCACATTTTTAGTCTTTCCCATTCAGAATTTTATTTCCTAACGTTTGAGTGTTAACTTCTGAGGCTCTGTTGCCATCATTACAGTTGTTAATGTATTCATTTATTCATTCCACAAATATGCATATGTCAGGAACCATGCAAAATACTGGAGATATGTTTGTATATAAGGCAAGGTCAAGCCTGTGTCATAATGAAGTTTATAGTTTACAAAGGGAAATGGGCATACTTATTTACAAATAAGAACAGCACTAGAAAAACCTATAGGAGAGCATAAGAGCACATGTGACAGGGAGCTCTGTCATAATCCAGGCACACAGCAATGCTTTTCTTGAAAAAATGCTATGTAAGGTGTGATCTACAGAATAAATAGGAATTAGTTTGCAGAAGGGCACGCTATTGCAGTGAACAGCATTTACTTTAAGTTAGGAAGAAAGTATGTGAAAGACCCTGAGAGAGAAGAGGGAGGTGTGGGGCAGAGGGACAATGGTGGCATAATGCTGACTTCATATATATGAAGACTGGATCCTCATTATACAAGCAATGGAAAACAATTGGAAGGTATTCTGCTGGGGAGTAACATGATCAGATGTACACTTTTTACATTTCATTCTTGCTGCATGATACAGAATGGACTCTATGGGGTAAGTACTAACTAGGAGGAGGAGGGTAGTAAGTTGGTAGTCATGGGAATGGGGAGAAATGGATGGAGTTGAGTGATATTTAGGAGGGAGGATTTACAAGCTTGGTTAATTGGACCTCAAGGGGAAAAGAGGTGAAGGATGTGGCCCAGGTTTTTGAGTGACCTATAGTCATGTAATTTCCTGTGATTGGCCACAATGGAAGAGGAAGACTGGGAAGAGTGGGTATCATTAATTCCGTTTTAGACATGTGGATAGTTAGTTACGTGGGCCTAGAGCTCAGGAAAGAGATATCTGGTTAGGTAAATTTGGGAGGCATAAGATTTTCGATGGCAAATGAAGACACAGGAGTAGATGAGATTACCAGGGAGAGAGTGCCGAATGGGAAACCCAACATGTAAAATTTAGAAAAGGAGTCAACCAAAAGTATACAGTCGGAGAGAGTAAAGGAAAACAGAGATAATGATGTTGACAGAAGCCATGGAGTAGAGGAGTGGTGCTTTCGGGAAAATTGAAGCTGATTCTAAATTTAAAATGCAAATGCAAGGGCTTTTAAAACCCAATGAAGTTGGAGGATTTACTATACTTACGATCTAGATTTTCCATAAGCTCCAATAAGAAGTACAGCGTGGTACTGCAAGTGTAGAAAAGCAGACAAATGGGACGTGATGGAATGTCCAGAACTGGATTCACACACATACGGTCATATAACTTGTGACCATGGTACCACTACAATTCAGTGTGGAAAGAATCATCTTTTCGGTACATACAGAGACTGTAAGATACTGTTGATTGTACTTTACATCTCTAATATCACAAACGTGAAAAGGAAAAAGAAAAGTACACCTGTGAGTCACTGCAATGAAGTTTTTGTAAACTAGAGTGTTTTATTTCTTTCACTTTGGCTCTACCAGTCCATATTTGTGGAGTGTGTTCTCTTAGCTTCAATTCTCTGTAATTGTTATAAAATTAAATTTTTATGATGTTCTTCATAGATGTTTTATCATTTGGTCCTTAAGGCAACTGTTAAGATAAGTGTTTACCATAATACCATAAAAAAGGGATCGGTAGTAGCAGGAAACTGCTGGGGGTGGGGTGGCGGGGGGAGAACAACATCAATAAGGGTACTCGATCTCAAACCAGGCGAAGTGGAGACCAGAGGGAGGCCCAAACTTTATCTGTACGATGACCACTTGTATACCTAATCCTGAATTGTATCCCACATCTTTAAAATTAAAAGAAGATGGGTGGGGTGATCATTGTCCTCACTGTATACCCAATGAGACAGAAACTCCAAGAGATTAAGTACTTGTTCTTCCCATTTGCTGTGACCAGGCTTATGCTTTCTAATATTTGAAAGTTCAAAAATGTCTTTATTTTCAAGAAGAGAAGTAAGTAAAATATTTTGTTGATTAAAAAAAAAATCTGGCCAGGTGAAGTGGCTCACCCCTATAATCCCAGCATTTTGAGGCCGAGGCGAGAGGATTGCCTGGGTCAGCCTGGGCAACTTGGCAAGACTTCATCTCTATAGTAAATCAAAAAATTAACTGGGCATGGTAGCACGTGGGCATGGTAGCACGTGCCCATTCCTGTAGTTCCAGCTACTTGGAAGGCTAAGGTGGAAGAATTGCCTGAGCCCAGCAGGTTGAGGCTGCCGTGGCCGTGAGCCTGCCACTGCATTCCAGCCTGGGTGACAAAGTGAGACTCCAGCTCAAAAAAAAAAAAAAAAATCTGTCAGATTTTCTCCCCTCAACTCTATTTTATTTTTATAATATTTGGTATAAATTTCCTGGGCTATGAATTTTATGCAAGAATATCCCGAGCTATAAATGCTGTATTAAGAGAATGAAGACACACTTTCAGCATTGTGAGGAGATTTGAAGTCCACATAACTGTCCTTCTCTACCCACATCATTTATGGCTGGAATTCTTCCTAAAACAGATTACTTCCTTACTTAAAATGCAGCACATGGAACAAAACGTAATGTTTTTTTGATGAGCCACATTTATAGTAATAATGAAAATAGCCAAAATTTATTGAGCAGTGATCATGTGCCAGCCAACATTGTAAGAATTTTACTTGTATTAACTTATTTTTCCTATATTCCTATGAAGAATTTCTATCGTCATTGTACATGTGAGCTAATCAAGGTACAGAGAGGTAGCTAGGTAACTTGTCTAAGGTCATGCAGGAATAAGTAACAGAGCCGAGATTCAAAACCAGTCTGGCACCTGAGCTTTTTTTTGTTGTTGTTGTTTGTTTTGTTTTGTCTTTTTAAGGCAAGGACTTGCTATGTTGCTCAGGTGTTCTCGAACTCCTGGACTCAAGCAGTCCTCCCGCCTCGGCCTCCCAAAGTGCTGGGATTATAGACATGAGCCTCTGCACCAAGCCAAGTTTTTATCAATTATGCTGTGCTGCATCTTATACTTGGCTTGATCTATTAGAGTGTACTATGTGGATTCTTTTGGGAAATTTCAGGTGAAAAAATCCTGTACCAAAAGTCCCCATTTGCAGTTTTTTTCAGGAGTTGGTATTTGCTTGATTTGTGTGTATGTGTGTGTGTGTGTTGGGGGGGTAATAAATATCCTCCCTTGCTTTTATTTATTATTTTGTGCTCTGCCCCCTAACTTTCATTCACTACATTTGATTTCTATGTATTTTAAAGATTTAGATGACAAAGTTTAGTAGGACTTGGCTGGGTGAAGTGGCTTATGCCTATAATCCTGGCACTTTGGGAGGCCGAGGTGGGGAGATTACTTGAGGCCAGGAGTTTGAGACCAGCCCGGGTAACATACCAAAATCTCATCTCAACAAAAAATTTAAAAATTAAATTTGTGTGCCTGTAGTCCCAGCTACTTTAGAGGCTGAGGCAAGAGGATCCCTGGAACCCAGGAGGTTGAGGCAGTGGTGAGCTGTGATCGGAACACTGCACTCCAGCCTAGGTGACAGAGCGACCCTATCCCTCCTCCAAAAAAGTTTAGTAGGACCATGTATAAAATAGGGCATGCAAAATATTCCTCTGATTTTCATCTAAGTGTATTGTTAGCTTCAGTGAACAAATCTTGGGACATTTTAGCTACTAAATTTTTTTTTCTCCAACAAGATGATCAAGAGTTAATAATATATTTTTGTATTTTTTTAGTAGTATTTTGCCAAAAGGCCATTATTTGACTATGTTTTCAACAACTGAGTTTGTTTGTTAAATGAAGAGGGTCTTCACAAATAAGATATTGGTGTACATTGATTAGAAAATGAGATCAGAGAATTACAGCTTTTAAAACATTGCCTGGGGTTGTTTTGACCTGCAGGTTCACTTATGCAGCTCCCATTTGTTACTTCGACGAGCAGCTGTGGCGTGTCTTCGGCAACTCGCCCAGAGAGAAGCGGCTGAAGTGTGTGAATATGCCATGAGCCTTGCAAAAAATGCAGGGGACAAAGAGAGTAGTGGTGCCAGTAAGTTCTATTATCTGTCAATGTTCTTTTTTGTTTAAATGCTTTCACATTTAAAATAAGTATTATTTATCAAATAGCATTTTTATATTGAAATGTCGTCAAATTTCTTGTTCTTTGAAATAAAACCAATATTTGAAATTCCAGTGTCATTTTTTGGTAATTTTACATTCTTACTTTTTTAAAAATTTTGCCACTAAAAAAACAGAATAGCATTTAGTTAGAGAATACTCTGTTGTTTCTTTGATATTTGAGCTCTATGAGGGATGAGTAACTCTAGGAATATTGCCCTGCATCATTAATAGACTTCTGAACAAAGAAATTATGTATTTGGGGGCCACCTGGAAGCTTCTCAGTTTTGATGGTAGTTTTGTGGTATAATTTTTCTTCAAATAAGATAAGGCTGGCTGGGCTGTAATCCCAGCACTTTGGGAGGCCGAGGTGAGAGGATTGCCTGAGCCCATGGGTTTGAGAACAGCCTGGGCAACTTGGTGAGACCTCATCTCTACAATAAATAAAAAAATTAGCTGGGTGTGGTAGCACGTGCTTGTAGTTCTGGCTACTTGGAAGGCTGAGGCAGAAGGATCGCCTGAGCCCAGCAGGTCGACGCTGGCGTGGCCGGGAGCAGGCCACTGCACTCCAGCCTGGGCAATGGAGTGAGACTCCACCTCAAAAAAAAAGAAGAAGGAAAGGTCAAAGTAGCCAATAAAACTATGAAATGTCAGTAGGTGTTTGGTAGCAAAAGGTTGATCTTTGCTTTCTTCAGTTCTTTCTGCTTTTTTGAGGGTTTTTAGTACAGCTTGAATTCATAGGTGGTCTTCTGATCTCTGGGCAGTTTGGAAACCTTTTAAGAGTTTAATTGACAGAGATATTTCCCCTGTTAGGAGAAAAAATTTTTACTTATGAGAGCTTTCTAATGCCTAGAAGCTGCTTGGGTACTAAGAAGCAAGATACAAATATAACTTCAATTTTAGCATAGTATAATAAGAGCTCTATGAAGAGATGTACTGTTTTGTAGAACATAAAAGAGGTTTATTATAAAAGTCTGACAGTAGACATTGCATTTTGGAGTGAAGCAGCATCAGAAGTAATTACAGAACTCTTCTCATTACATGTAAAATTTCAGAACTTCTACATGTCAGTCATCATAATCAAAATTGAAATTACTCAGGTGGCTGAGACAGATTGCTTGAGCCCAGGAATTTGAGTTCAGCCTGGGTAACATAGCAAGACCCTGTCTCTTTAAAAAATAAAAAAGAAAAGTTGAAAGACAGGCTAAGATAGAGAAAAATATTTGCAAAATATATTTATCAGTCAACTTTTTATTAATGTGTTTAATTTTATTTATTCATGTGTAAATTTTATACTATAACAAAATACAAAAGATTTTAAAGTCCTTACAGATGAGTGTATTGGGGGTCCTTGAGTCTACCCCAGGTTTGATGATTTGCTAGGTGGACTCAGCATATAGGCATATGCCTGGCTGTTTATTCTGACAAAAGGATGCAGAGCAAAATAAGCAAAGAGAAAAGTTGCATGAGGTGAAGTCCAGAGGAAGCCAGGCACAAACTCCCAAGAGTCCTGTCCCTGTGGAGTCACACAATATGTGCTTAAATCCCCGGCAATGAGCTGTGACAAAATCCGGGTAATGTCTGCCAGGGAAGCTTAGTAGGGACTTAATGCCCAAGATTTTTATTGGGGGCTGGTCCCATAGGGGTGGCCTGCCTGGCACAAACCACAAGTTCAGGCTCAGAAGGAAAGTAGGTGTTGTTCAGCATAGACCACAGATCAGACCACTTTTATCAGGGAATCAGTGGGGTGATACCTCCAGAAACCCAATTCCCAGATGCCAGCCAAGGGCTAACCTTACAGTTAGGACTTACTATGGTAGTTCTCAGGCCTGCTATGTTAACTTCTTTCTGAATTGTAAAAATTAGAGCACATAAACGGTATTTTGTAAAGGAAAAAAAGTCAACAGATAATTAAAACATTGCAAGTTACTATAATCATAAGATAGCACTTTTTTTGTATAAAACTGAACAAGTTTTAAAATAAGGATTATAACCAGTGTTGGGAGAGGAATGAATAAAGGAGAAATGTTTTATACTGCTGATAGAAGTGTAAAAAGTCATATGTTTTTTGGAGGGTTTGTGGCAATGTGTCCCTAAAGTTTTCAAAATGTGCTTACTCTTTGTCCTAGAAATTACCCTTTTAGGAATTCATCCTCAAGAACCTTAATGTTCTTTTAATTAATTGATTAGTAACATAGCCATTAAAATTCACACTATAGAAGTGTAGTTACTGATAGGAGGAAATAGTCACTGTCTACTGCTGAGTGAAAAAAAAAATGTCTCTGTGCCTAATCGCTTCCTAATATTCTCTTTCCTTAGAACCTCTTCTTTCTACTTTTTCTGTCTTAGAATTTCACTCACATTGGCTGTTTTCTTCACACTTCCCCTTATTCTGTTTTTGGGGTGACACATCCCTCCACCTTAATCCCTTCGGGGTCCAGAAGACTACAGACTTCAGGGAGCCAGTAGTGCTCATTCTTATGACTGCCAGCTGCACTGCTTTTGCTATTTATAAGAATAAAAAGATGTTTGGATCAAATAAGAAATTTCATCTTACTTTTTGATTGTATCTTACTTGGAAAGGATTTTTCCCAATTTTTAAATGAAATTTTAGGATACAGTCTACTTAAAGTCAGTTTATATTCTGACTTTATGAATTTTTAAAAATCTAAACTGTAAGACTAAATGAGTTTTCATTTGTTCTTCTAACAAATATAGTAATTTTTTCAGTTTGTTAAATATATTTAGAAGTATGTCTCTCACACTTTTTCTTATTAGAATCAATTATTTTTTGAGCATTACCTGAAGTTTGTTTATAATATCATAGAATAATCAGTCTTAAACGTCAGGTTTTTACCCTTATTGTCAGATTAATTTCTAATCCTAAAGATGTGTGAACTAGAGACCACAGCTAAATTGTATACATTTTTTTGGTTTTGTTGTTATTATGAACTTACATGTAAGACTTGATCTTTAACATAATTGTTACCTATAGTGTACACAAAGTCTCATACAGGTCATCTGTAAAAATCACTTTTCAGATACGAATCCTTTTGCTCCTGGAGTTAGCTCTCGAAGTGATATCCATTGTCGGCACCAAGGTGTTAATATAACCGAAACTGGTCTTGAGGGACTTCTTTTTGGAATGCTCGACCGGGAGACCGATCGAAAATTATGCTCTGATATTCACGACACTTTGGGACATATGCTTTCATCGCTGGCAGTAGAAAAGCTTTCCCATTGGCTGATGCTTTGTAAAGATGTCCTGGCAGCTTCCAGTGGTGCGTATTTAATATGTGTTCCTGATATAAATGGTTTTACTTCTGATATATGAATATATGTATAAATAGATATATAAATTTGAGTTTACATTTAAAAATGATAATAGCTTTTACAAGTGCC